>CM057449.1:1415580000-1418060000 GCA_016271365.2 Neoceratodus forsteri | reverse complement strand
GATGGCACTAGTCTGGGTGCATAATGACCTACTCAGGGCAAGCGATCTGTCGTCAGTATTTGATACCGTGGACCAGATTGTGTTGTTGGATTGCCTTAGAGAGTATTGTGGACTCACCAGTACTGTCATCAACTGGTTTGAGTCCTTTCCCTTAGGCAGGAGGCAGAGGGTAGTGATGG
The DNA here is from genome assembly GCA_016271365.2 of Neoceratodus forsteri. Taxonomy (NCBI): domain Eukaryota; kingdom Metazoa; phylum Chordata; order Ceratodontiformes; family Ceratodontidae; genus Neoceratodus; species Neoceratodus forsteri. Next base: position 1,418,059,821 of record CM057449.1, on the reverse strand, counting down.
GAAATTTCTCTTCCTTTCCGATGCCCCTGACCTGTGGAGTTCCTCAGGGTTTCATCCTTTCACCGATGTTGTTCTCAATGTACATGCTGCCTCTGGGGAGGTTCATCAGACAGTACAGATTGAGTTTTCACTGTTATGCAGATGATACTCAGCTGTACATGTCTTTTGCACCAGGGACAAATAGTGCCATTGATGTGCTGAATAAATGCCTCGCCGAGATCCAGGACTGGATGAACTCTAACTGGCTGAGACTTAATCCAGACAACACTGAGGTACTGGTGATTGATCTGGGTCACGGGCATGATGGGAATGCCTCTGAGATAGCAACAAGATTGGTCCTGGGGTTGACCCCATTGATGGAGTCCTCTAGGGTGAGAAATCCGGGTGCTGTCCTTGATGACAGCTGATATTTGAAGCCCAAGTGTTGGCTGTCATCAGAAGTGTTTTTTACCATTTGAGGAACATCACCTGGATTAAAACCCTAATTCCACCCGAGGATCTGCCATCACTGGTGCATGCCTTTGTAACATCCAGGCTCGACTACTGTAATACTCTTAATCTCGGAGTCAGTGAAGGGAACCTCTGCCAGCTGCAGCTAGTGCAGAATGCAGTGACCAGGCTGCTGACAGGACTATCAAGGTCCTGTCATGTAACCTTGGTCCTGTGGGGTCTGCACTGGCTGCCAGTCAGTTGGAGGGTTCTCTCCAAGGTGGGCTTGCTGACCTATAAGGCCCTATGTGGACTGGGCCCTGGCTATCTGTCAGGCCTCCTTACCCCTGCCATCTCAGCCTGCTCCCTTCATTCCTGCACCGAGGGCCTCCTGGCAGTTCTGAGGGCCGGGCTATAAACCTTGGGTGATTGCTAATTCGGAGTGGCCAGCCCGGTCCTCTGGAACTCACTGCCAAGACCTTTGATTGAGGCCCCTAGAGTGGAGGCATTCAGGAGGGGCCTAAAGACCCACCTTTTTAGTTTAGCATTCCCTACTGATATTTTTTAACTAGCACAAACAAATTTTAATTATTTATCTGCTTTGGAAATTGTTTATATAATTTGATTGTTTTTAATGCTATGTCAAACTTTTTTTACTGTGCAGTGCCCAGAGCCTCTGAGACTGGGCGCCTAACAAATAATAAATTGCTTACTTACTATAAAATCAACACAAGAGAGGTTGGGGTGCAAGTTAATATTATTTCTAAGAAGTCACATACAAAGTATAAAGGCACTAGTTGTGGCAAACTGTACAAAAATGACAAAAAGTATATAAGAAGAATTCTTGGCTTTAACTAATGACCTGATAATTAAACACATTCTAAGCAATGACCGTCCATATGCAGCAAATATCACATATAATATTTAGTACAGTATAATACAGTATTGAAGAAGACACGTAACTACAAGGTGAATGACCTTTGTGAAAAAGGCATGAAGCACTTCTACTGATTTGGGTCCTGACATAATTGATAATACAGAAATACCCATTTTTTCTGACTCAGAGTGAGATACAGTAAAAAAGAGTTGGCTCTAAGAAATCTTGACTGACTACATACCTCATGAATCAGAGAGTAAAACTTGTGAATCGGAAGTTGACTCTGACTACAAGAACCATAAGATGTCTGGATTTTTCATTGTATCTACTGAGAAGTTACTGGAGTTATTTTTCATTTGTCCAAGAGCAAATTGTCATCAACCTCCTATTCATAAACCCAGTATCTCACAGAGATGAACAATGACATCTGCAGACATATAATTTTATTTATTTATTCAGAGATTGGAAAGTACCTTTGAGTCAGAGACTCATTTACAATGGCTCCACGTCAAATAAATTGAACAGTACAAAGTTAAGGTAACATACAGAGCAGGGAACATAAACACGCTTGATACATGGTAAATGTAAGAAATAAGGCTCGCAGTCATGATCTAACAGACTTATAGAGGCTCAGATAAGCATCTAGTAAGAATGAAAGAAAGGAAATTTGGCGGGGGGTGGGGAGTAAGCCAGCCAAAGGCCATTGTCATTGCGGGGGAAGGAACTTGTGACAAGGTCAGTAGCAGTCACAGCAGTTTGAGGACTGGAGGTGACCCTTGAGGTGGCTTTTGAAGAGGCCGATAGAGTTTTGGGTAGCGATGAAACTGGATAGGCCATTCATCCAGGAGGGGGCCTTGTAGCTAAAAGACCTTTGAAATTGGGAGGTATGGCATCGGGGAACTGAGAGTTTTTGCTTGCTGGAGTTACAAGTTACTTTTGGGGTTGTGGACGGGTAAATTAGGGTGGTGAGACCCGGGAAGGGAGACCTAGGATGATTTTTTTGGCCGTAAGACAGGTGTGGAATTTGATCCTATTGTCAAGGTTAAGCCAGTTAGTGGAATTATATAGGGAGCAGGTGTGTGCGAGGCGGTCGCAGACCAGGACAAGGCAGCAGGTTTTGTTGAGGGAGAGACAGAGCCTATTTAGGGCTGAGGGGGTGGCAGCACTATAAATGAGAATACCGTAGTCGAGGAGGGAGAGGATAGAGGACAAGACTGCAAGTCGGAGGGTGTCTTGGGTAAGGCAGTGTTTAACACGGTATAGCAGTCCTAGGTGGACATTGAGGGCCGTGGACAGGTGGTGTATGTGCTGGTGGAAATTGAGAGCTGGGTCTAGGGTGATGCCTAGATATTTGAAGTGGATCACTTGGTCTAGAGGGGTTTGGTCAGCAGTTAGTATCTGGGGGCAAAGTTTCTGCTTAGTGTTCTGGGGGTGGGCAAAATCATGAACTTGGTCATCTTGTAGTTCAGTATGAGGCATTGAGCAGTGAACCATTGCTCTGCTTCATAAAAGGAGGACTAGAGGGTATGGTGGAGTTGCAAAGGGTCATGGCTGGAGGCATAGAGGACAGCATCATCCGCATATAGCAGGAGGTTGCTAGAGCAGGTGCTAGGGAGGGAGTTAAGGTAAAGACTGAAAAGAAGGGGACTGAGGATGGACCCCTGGGGGATCCTTGAGAGAATTGGGAGACTATTGGACAGGATAGTGCCGATTTTGACCTGTTGGCACCTGCCTGTCAAGTACTCAGTGAACCAGTGTAGGGCATCCTATGGAAAGCCAATGTTGGAGAGTGTGACTAGCAAGAGGGAGCGATTTATGATGTTGAATGCCTTAGAGAGGTCGGCAAAAACAGCACCAGTGGTGTGGCCTTTGTCTAATGCAGTGTGGATGTGCGCAGTGAATTCCAGGAGGGTGGTAGTAGTACTGCGCCCTTTGCGGAAGCCATGCTGCTGTTTACAGAGAAGATCGTGTTTGTTAAGGTAGTCAGTGAGCTGGTCATAGACAAAGCGCTCAAGAGCTTTGGATGGGGGGGGAGGATAGATATGGGCTGGTAATTATTGGTGTCAGTACCGTCCCCACTTTTAAATATGGGGGTAATGGAGACAGATTTCCATATGGAGGGGAATTTACCTTGGCAGAGGGAAAGGTTCAGAATATGGGTGATTGGGTAGAGTATGTCTTGGAGGGTGAGCTGGAGAAGCCTCAGATCCAGAGAGTCAGTACTATAGTGAGTGTGGCTTAGAGCGTTTGTGAGATAAGGCTCAGCAGCCTTGAGGCGATGCACTGTAGGTGGAAGGGAGGGTTAAGCTGGGGGGACAAGGCAGGGGTGGGTCGAGAAGTTAGGAAAGAGGACATGGCTGAGGTTAGTGAAAGCTTGGTTGAAGGCTAAGGCTATGCTGGACGGGTCAGAAGTCAGGTGCCCATCCACCGCTATCTGGTTGGGTGGCGTGTTAGGATTTTGCCTCCGATTTCCTTGATATTATCCCAGAATTTGCGCCCAGAGCCCGAGGTATTGGTGAGGACAGCTTTATAGTGTTCGGCCTTGGCTTTGCGTAATGCCCACGTACATTTGTTCCAGGCCTCTCTATACTCCTGTCTATCAGATGGACAGCGCGGCTCATTTGAGAGGTGCCAGAGAAAGACATGTGTACGCATCAAGGCATGGAGCTGGTCAGTGATCCAAGGGGCAAGGTTGCCTTTGGCCATCGTTTTGGAAAGTGGGGCAAATTGGTCACAGATAGTGTTGAAAGTGCGAATGAAGAGGTCAAGGGCTATGTCAGGGTCGAGGGTATTAGTTAAGAAGGACCAGTCCAGTGACCTGAGATGAGATCTTAGGAGAGTGAGTTTACCTGGGCCTAGTTTGCGAAGGCCGATTACCTTGGGGGGTGGTCTTGGTCATTTTGCAGGACCATGTGCAGAGAACAGGGGAGCGGTCGCTGATTGTATTTGGTAGCACCGTAGTGCTAGTGATTGTATGGGGATGGTTGTGAAGACCAGGTCCAGTAGGGAGGAGGCTCCGGTGTGAGGGTCCAGACGAGTGGGAGAGGGGACCACTTGTGTGAGGTTTTGGGATGTAGCCACGTCTATAAGCGGGATGGCAGACTTAGCCAGCCAGTTGGTGTTGAAGTCCCCAAGAATAATTTGTTTATTTTGTTGCGGGAGGGAGGCAAGATATGACAGGATTGAGTGGAATGCCACTTTTTGGTCTCTAGGAGGAACGAGGAGCACTTGTATGACAGTGGGCTCAGGGAGGGTTAGAGCAGTCAGGCAGAGACACATCCCAGATCCTATTCCACTCAAGAACTCATATGCCACACTGGCAAATGAGGACAACCAAATAGAGGTACCCAGAGAAGTGGAAGGAAAGGATGTGGTGGTTAGCCAAGGAGGTGACCTCAGCGGGGAAAGCAGTGGATCCCAGAGGAGGAGGAAGCGAATCCTGGTGGGGGACTCCATCATAAGAGGGATCCAGCTAGGAACACAGGAGGGGGAGGACAGGGAGGTGAGGTGCCTACCAGGTGCCATGGCATGGAGGGATGGAAGGAAGATCCTGGGGATCACTGGGAAGGCAAGACGGGAGGGTGAGCTGGATGTCATTATCCACCTAAGTACTAATGACCTGGCAAATGGGGAGCCAAAGGAAGTTCAGGAAGAGTTTAGGAAATTGGGGAGGGGTTTCAAGCTAGTAGCTACTTCTGTCACTTTCTCAGAAGTACTCTGCGAGAGGCAAGGGAGAGCATAGGAGTGCATGCACCAGGAACTTTAACTCATGGTTGAAGAACTGGTACTGTGAGGAAGGGTTTGGGTTCATTGGTGACTGGGGACCCACTTGGAGGGATGGAGGTTTGTTCAAGCCTGACGGCCTGCATCCATCCTGGAGGGGAATCCAAGCACTCAATGATAAGTTTAAATGCTACATTGACAAGCATTTAAACTAGCAAAGGGGGGGTGGCAGGCCAGCAAGGAGGGTACCTACTTGCTCACCCCCCACAGCTAGCAGTGGAACCAGTGAACCAGAGGAGTGGCTATCTCTGCAAAGCAGTGTGCAAAAGATGGAGATTAGTGCCCAAGAGGTGGATAGGCAGAAAAGGGGCAAAATTCAGCAGAAGGGCAGACAGCAAGGAGAACCAGTGGTAAAGGACAACCAAGGAAGGGGCTGGAGTAGAACAGTGAAACAGTCTAGGGAGGTCAAATCATGGAAAGCCATGTGTGCAAATGCCAGGAGCCTTAGCAACAAGATGGAAGATCTGGAGGCTGTCATGGTGCAGTCAGACCTGGACATTGTGGCCATCACTGAAACCTGGTGTAATGATAACCACGACTGGGAGATGGCCATTCCTGGCTACAACATATTCAGAAGAGACAGAGCAGGCAGGAAGGGAGGAGGAGGAGTGGCACTGTATGTGAAAAATGCCATAAGGGCCACAGAGATCCAGGAGGAACAAAATGGGGGAGAGATACTGTGGGTTAAGCTGGAAAGGAAAATGAGGACAGCCATCCGCACAGGTGTGGTCTATAGACCACCAGCCCAGGAGGAAGAAACAGTTAGGGAGCTGATGCTAGCCATCCAAAGGATGGCAGACAAGGGTGAGGTAGTACTGGTTGGAGACTTCAACATTCCAGACGGACTGGAGCATCCCAGCAGCAGCATCAACTAGGAGCAGATTTATCCTGGACTCCTCAGGGTGCCTTCCTCAAGCAACTAGTCATGGAACCGACTCGGCAGAAGGCAATACTGGACCTTGTACTCACAAACAGGGACAGTGTGATGGGGGTAACAGTGGGGAGCACCTGGAGAACAGTGACCACCAGTCATTGTGGTTTGAAATCACAGAAAGAGCAGAACCAAACCACACAAAAAACACGTATCCTGGATTTTAGGGGCAGACTTTGGGAAAATGTGGAGATACTTGAAAGAGACATTAAGGGAATGGGACAGGAATCAGTGGTTGAGGAACAGTGGGTATTTAAAATGGGATTAGAACAACAGAATTAGGCATTAAGCAGGTTAGCAAGAGGAAAAGGAAGAGGAGACCATTATGGTTTTCCAAAGAGGTAGCAAAGAAAGTGAAAAGCAAAAGATTGCATTCAGGCAATACAAAAAGACACAGGCAGAAGGGATAGGAGAAGTACCAGGAGAAGCAAAGGGAGGCAGGAGGTCAGTAAGGAAGCCAAAGCTCAGACAGAAGAACACATTGCAAAATCAGTGGGTAGAGGGCACAACCTTTTACAGGTACATAAGTGAAAAAGAAAGACAAAGGAGGATAGTGAGACTGATGGGGGAGGATGGGGGCTGCGTGGAGGATGACAACAGTAAAGCTGACATATTGAACTGGTATTTCTGCTGAGTCTTTACTGAGGAAGAGGAGGGTAATGGGTCTGAAGGGAGTACAAGGGGTGAGAATGGTGCAGAAATGGACACAAGTTCATTTACACGAGAAAGGGTCCTGAAGGAACTGGAAGTAATAAGAGTTGATAAAGCAATGGGGCCAGATGGGGTGCACCCTAGGGTCCTTAAAGAGAGGTGGTGGCTGAACCTCTGGCTATCCTGTTTAGCCGATCACTGGAAACAGGGGAGGTACCCAAAGACTGGAGGACAACAGATGTAGTCCCCTTATACAAAAGTGGGAACAAAGAGAAAGCAGGGAACTACAGACCAGTCAGCCTCACCTCGGTAGTGGGGAAGATCATGGAAGCACTACTGAAGGAGATTGGTGGAACATCTGGTTGTCAATGGACTACAGGACCCAAGGCAGCATGGTTTCACCAGGGAGGTCATGTCAGACCAACCTCGTTGAATTTTTGACTGGGTGACTAGGGAGGTGGATCAGGGGAGGGCAGTGGACATGGCCTATCTGGACTTCAGCAAGCCTTTGACACTGTGCCACATAGAAGACTATTACACAAACTGGGGAATATGGGTGTGGGCAGGACAGTAGTGTGGTGGGTAAGTAACTGGCTGGGTGGCAGGACACAGAGGGTGGTGATAAATGGCTGTCACCCACAGAGGAAGAGTGACCAGTGGGGTACCCCAGGGATCAGTGCTGGGACCGGTCCTATTCAACATCTTCATCAGTGACATTGCGAGGACCTAGAAGCAGAATTTCACTGTTCGCTGATGACACAAAGCTCTGTAACAGAGTAGACACACCAGAGGGTGTAGACAGAATGAGAAGGACCTGCAGAAACTTGAAGAATGGTCAGGGTTTGGCAGTTGAAATTCAATGCAAGGAAGTGCAAGATAATGCATATGGGGCACAAAAACCCTGGCACAATATATCAGTTTGGGGTGAGGATAGAGCATGCACCAAGCAGGAAAGGGAGCTTGGGGTTATCATCTCTGATGACCTCAAGGTAGGGAAACAGTGTGACAAGGGAGCAGGTAAAGCAAATAGGATGCTGGGATGTATATGGGGCATCACCAGCAGGAAAAGGGAGGTCTGATTCACTATACAAGACACTGAGTGAGGCCCCACCTGAGTACAGTGTACAGTTCTGGAGACCATACCTACATAAGGACATAGACAGGGTAGAGAAGGTTCAGAGGAGGGCAACAAAGATGGTGCATGGATTGCATCACAAGTCCTATGAAGACAGGTTGAAGGAACTGAACCTGTACTCCCTGGAGGAGAGGAGGGAGAGAGGGGACATGATAGAGACATACAAGTATCTTACAGGAACAGGATACAGGAATACACTAGTTTTAAGCGAAAAAGATGTTCCAGGACTAGAGGGCATGGGATGAAGTTGGAGGGAGGACGATTCAAAGGAAACATGAGGAAGAATTTCTTCACAGAATGGGTGGTGGACAAGTGGAACACCCTGCCAGAGGAAGTGGTGGGGGCTGGAAACAATCAGGATTTAAGAATGCATGGGATAGACATAAAGGAATTCTGGAGGTCAGGGGTAAGAGGCGACAGACTTCTAGGAAAACATAAACTGAACTTACGAGCTCAAATGGGCAGACTGGGTGGGCCATAGGCCCTTATCTGCTGACACTGTCTATGTATCTATGTATCTAGGGGGAATGTAGGCTGCTGTGATGAGAAGGGGAGTTTGGGAGTGACCCATTGTGAGCTTGAGTGTGATTGCCTGTGGCCTGGAAACTAGCAAGGGAAGGGGAAGTGACTGACAGTGTATTATGTCCTTAACGTAGATGGCACAACCCCCTCCACGTTTCCCCTGTCGATCAGCTCGGAAGAGCTTGAATCCAGACATGGCTACTGCCGAACCCAGGATCAAAGGGAAGAGCCAGGTTTCATTTAAGGCAATGACATCGGGCTGGTGTTGGAGGACCCAACCCTGGTATGAGTCCCACTTTTTTAGCAGACTACAGACACTGAGGCTGGCAATGTGAAGCCCGCTATTGGGGGTATGGTTAGGTGTTGAGGTTGCAACTGGGCCAGGATTAGGGTAGATATTACCGGATATAAGGAGAAGCATTATGAGGAGGGACCTGAGTGCAGAGTTCCAGGCTGATTTTCATATACGATGATCTATGTGAGGTGCGGCTCCTGGTGAGTTGGAAAGGAAGGGGATAGGGAGGGGTAGTGTGCAGGGGGCTGACAGTAGGAGAGGGTGGGATGAGAGAGGAGGCAGAGGGTTCATAGGTTTCTTAGGGAGCAGCACCTGATGTAGTAGTATCCTTGCGAGGGTAGTCTGTGTATGGCAGTGGTCATGGTTGCATGTGGTATATGTGGGTAAGGGGAAGATCCCATAGCCTGGGTGGAGGGTGGATGCAGTGTAGGTCGGATTCTCCTTGGTGTGCTTTGCAGGAGCCAGTGGATGCCAGGCAGTGTGGATGTAGGGGTAGCCCGTGGCTCAAGAAGCTTGACTGGTATGGGAGGTTGAGGAGGGGGGAATGAGCACAGGTGACAGAGCAGAAGAGAGAGAGGAAGGAGAAAAAGAAGCATGTTGAGGAGGGGGGAGTTTGGAGGGCTGAGTGATAGGCAGTAGTGGAGGAGAGAAAAGAGAGTAGAGCAGCTTCTAGTGGTGACTGGGTATAGGATGCAGATGGAAAAGTGGGCTGATTGGTTCAGCCATTAACCATTCAGCGCGCCGTTATTGCCTCCTATAGAAGGAGAAGTTGAGCAAGGGTGGTGGTGGGGGCGGCGGGGTCCAAAATTCGGATTTGCTAGCAGAAGCAGGTGAGCGTTAGGAGGCCTGGTCACCTTGCCCTGCCATTTGATTGTTCAGCGGTTTACCTGGGTTGCTCTCGGGGGGTGGGGAAAGGCAGCTTCACTGGTCCTTGCGACTTCGGCGACTGGCAGGACCCTCGGTGGATCCATGGCTCTGTGAAGAACAGAAAGGCAGGTAAGTCTTTCTATCCTGCTATGAGGGGGAGAAGACAGTTTATATGTGGAGACAGAGAGAGAGGCCTATGCCTTTCTGGTCACCTTGAAAGATGGAATTCACAACACCATGTGAATGGAATCCTATCACTGAAAACATTACAACTGCAATCTACAGTTGTGATGGTTCATGTAATGATTTCTCTGAGTTATGTGAAACACTTTCCATTGCTTTTATGAGCATAATACAGTGTTATAATGTTTAACAGTATGCCATTCTCCCCCTCTGTTTCACAACTATGGGATAACCAACAGAGCATTTGGGATAAAATTAAAACAGATAGGCTTGTTGCATCACGAGATGCCAGATGCGATAGCCATGGACAGTGTGCAGCAGTGGGTGCTTATATTATTGTGAAGAATGCATCTAGAAGACTCATTGAATAACAAATTGTGAAAGTGATGGAGGTTAAGGGCAGACACTGGACTGAACCGGCGGGTGGGGTGGGGGAGTGCTCTGAAACATTCTCTGACTGATTTGGCAAACAATGACTTACACATAAAAAATCAAAACACACAAGAGGCAGTGCTCTTCACAGGAGAAATTTTTTTTTTAAGCTCTTGCCTTTTTCCACCAGTAGTAGCATTATTAGGAAGGGTGCACTTTACTCAGACTTAAAATTCATAGCACACATTGGGATTCAAAAATCTAAAAAAGAAAGTCAGCACTCCTCAGTAACTTGCCACAGTGAAGTATTTTTAATACATAACGTTACCACATTATTGTACCTGATTAACCCTTATAAATAACCCTCTGTCTTAAAATGTTTTAAGATAGAGGGTTATTTATAAGGGTTAATTATTTATTAGAGGTCTGGTGTATTAATAGTCTAATTGCTTTGAATGTGGAAGGTGCAATTCCTTTTAATTAGAGCACTTTAAATTGTACTTGCACGTCAGTAATCACATGTTCTGAGGAAGGAGCTAGTTGTGGCTCTGAAACATAAACAAATTTGGCAACGGCGTTTAGGTCTCGGCGTTTTGCATGTCTGCAGGTAATTTAAAAGCGTTTCAAACCGCTATTGGACTTTTAGCAAAGGATTTATGCCTGAGAACCACTTGCAAACACTGCTGCTGCTGGATTCATGTATAATAATGTGGTAATGTTATGTATTAAAAATACTTCACTGTGGCAAGTTACTTAGGAGTGCTGACTTTCTCTTTGGGATTTTTTAATCCCGATGTGTGCTATATAATGATTTACATATCTCGGTACTCACCATGGACCGTCATTGTACAATACAAAAAAATATGGACTGACAGGTATCCCAGTGTCAAGCATGAATCTGGTCTTTGGCAGGTTGCTAAAAGATTAAAGAAAAAAAATATTTGCAATTTCAAAAAGGAAAATGAAGTGAGATTGGTCAATGGGTGAAAGCATTAATCAATCATTTTTGGTGGTCTGTCGCCATGCACAAAAATGATCCCAATAACTCAAAGGAAAGCTTAATTTCTGTCCTAAATCGCATATACAATTCACATAGCTGGATAATGGATTACATTTTTTATAGATTATGAACACCCTCCATGTTCTGAGGAAGAACTCGGGCACTGACCATGGATCAAAAAGAACACCATTGGGCACACAGAACTGGAAAAACTTATTCTTGATTGAAAACTGTTAAAGGACCTGACAAATGTATTAATTAAGAAATGTAAACTGCAAATGAAGTTGACTTATTTATATCATTTCCATTACATTCTGCCAAAATAAAAAGTCAGCTGTGCCATTGTCAGCAATTGCTGTCACAACACTAAATATGTACATACTTGACAGTAGAACCAAAACACTATGACTGAAATGTTTAAAATGACAGATTCACTGATGCCTGCACATTAGAAACATAGAAGTTGATGGCAGATAAGGACCGCATGGCCCATCCAGTCTGCCCATTTCTTTTTCTACGTTATGAATGTGTCATCGGCCTTTGCTCTGTCAATGGCCTATCTATTCATACTCATCTCTATTGCTCCCTTATGCCTTTCCCATGCCTGTTTGAAGCCCTGCACTGTATTCATATCCACCACTTCCTGAGGTAGGCTGTTCCATGCATCTACCACCCTTTCTGTGAAAAATAACTTCCTCTCATTACCCCTTAATTGGCCTCCCTCTACTCTCATGCTGTGTCCTCTTGTCCTGCTATTTTTCTTATATTGAAACATGTTAGACTCTTTCACCTTGTTAATGCCCTTAAGGTGTTTGAATGTTTCGATCATATCACCTCTCTCCCTCCTTTGCTCTAGGGTATACATATTGAGCTCCATTAATCTGCACTCATATGTTTTCTGATGCAGTCCCTACACCATTTTGTTTGCCCTTCTCTGGACTGCCTCAATTTAGTTAATGTCCTTGTGAAGGTGTGGCCTCCAGTACTGCACGCAGTACTCCAGATGGGGCCTAACCAGTGTCTTGTAAAGAGGGATTATTACCTCCTTCTTACGACTTGTGATACTCCTTCTAATACACCCCAACATCCCCCTAGCATTACCTACTGCTTTAGTAGTCTGCTTGGATGATTTCAGGTCATCTGTAATGATGATGCCCAAGTCACTTTCTTCCCTTGTGACTGCCAGCAACTCCCCTCCCAGCCTATAGGTGCCTTCAGGGTTTCTCTTCCCTATGTGCATGATCTTGGACTTCTTTGCGTTAAACCCCAGTTGCCACTCTTCTGACCATTTTGCCAGTTTATCCAGATCTCTCTCATTCTGCCTCCCCAATCTGGATCATCTACTCTGTTGCAGATCTTGGTGTCATCTGCAAACAGACAAACCTTACCCTCCAATCCATCTGCAATGTCACTGATGAAGATATTGAAGAGGACTGGCCCCAGGACTGATCCCTGAGGTACCCCACTTGTGACATGCATCTCTTCTGACTGTATACCATTTACCACCACTCTCTGTTTTCTGCCCGTCAACCAGTTTGCCACCCAGTTGACCATCTTCTGACCCACCCCGAGCATACCCAACTTATTAGTCAATCTTCTATGTGGAACAGTATCGAAAGCTTTGCGGAAGTCAAGGTAGGCGACATGAACTGCTCCCCCTTGGTCCACCACTCTGACTACCCAGAGATTACCCTATGAGATTTGTTTGACACGACCTTCCTGTTGTAAACCCATACTGTCTTGGATCCTGTGCTCCTATGGATTCCAGGTGTTGCACTATCCTTTCCTTAAGGAGTGCCTCCATAATGTTGCCCACTACTGAGGTAAGACTGACTGGTCTGTAGTTTTATGCCTCCTACCTGCTACCACTCTTGTGGAGAGGGATCATATGAGTCCATCTCCAGTCTTCTGGGACCTCTCCTGTGCTCAGAGACTCACTAAACAGTTCTGATAATGGCTCTGCTAGTTCTACCCTTAGCTCCTTTAGTACCCTGGGATGTATGCCATCAGGTCCCATTGCCTTGTCCACCCTGAGCTTATCAAGCTCTTGTAGGACCCTTTCTTTTGTGAAGGGACTAGTGCATACCTCCCTCCCTCCCCTGTGCCCATGGTGCTGAGCTGTGGGCCCTGCCCTACCCTCTCTTCAGTAAATACTGAACAGAAGTATCTATTTAGGATAGATGCTTTTACATGGTCCTCCTCCTCCTCACACACACCCTTATCCCCTTTGATCTTAGCAATACCCCCTCTGGACTTTCTCCTTTCACTAATGTAGCTATAGAAAGTTTTGTCACCTTATTTTACTGTTCGTGCTAGTGTTTCCTCGGTTTGAGCCTTTGCCTGCCTTACTGCCTTCCCTGCTTCCCTTAGGGAAGTTTGGTATGCCTCCCTATATTCATCCCGCTGTGTTCCCTTGTATTTCCTGAAGACCAGCCTTTTGACTCTGACCTTTTCTGCTACTGTTTTTGAGAACCAAAGTGGTTTCCTACTTATTCCACACTTCTTTTTCTCTCCAACACAATGGGATGTTGATTCAAGTATTGCATCCTTAATGCTTGCCCACTTTGCCTGTACCCCCTCACCTGTATTCTTTTTGCCAGGGCTAGCTTAACTCTGTTGGCCATCTTATCAAAGTCAGCTCTTCTGAAGTCCCATATTTTTGCCTTGGAATGGGATGATTTAGTTCTAGTGGCCAAATTGAACCATACCATGTGATGGTCACTGGCCCTCAGGTGACCTTCTACCTGGTGATCCTTTCCCTGTTAGTCAGTACTAGATCTAGGATAGCCCTGTCTCTTGCGGGTTGTTGTACCAGTGGTTTGAGGCCCTTCCCCTGCAGGGAATCCACTATGTGTCCAGTTCTGGCAGATGTTCCTGCTATTATTGACCAATCTGTATCTGGCATGTTGAAGTCTCCCATTACCAGCACCTCCCCTTTAGCTGTCATGTTTTGTATATCTTCTAACAGTAATGTGTCTATGTCTTCCCCCTGGTCTAGAGGCCTATAGACAACTCCAGTTTGTATGGCTGTCCCATTTCCTGTTTCCAGGGTGACCCACAGTTCTTCTGGCTCCTTATGTGTATTCCGAATTTCTGTAGCTTTGATATTTTCATTGACATAAAGGACCACTCCACCCCCCCTTTTTGCATCTCGGTCTCTTCTGAACAGTACATAGCCAGGTACTGAAGTCTCCCAAGTATGGTTACTGGTAAACCATGTCTCGTTAATGGCTACTATGTCCAGTTTAGCCTCTGTCATTATTGCCTGCAGGTCTGGGATCTTGTTTTCCAGACTGCGAGCATTTAATATGATTTTCCATTGGCCAGATTTGATTGTGTTAGTTGTTGGGCAGGTCTGGCATTTCCCCTGTGCGTCGTATGGGGAGCCAGACCTTTTTCCTTACCTGGTGATGCAAATGAACTACAAACATGCTGAACTCCTGTTTGACAACTAGCTGAGGGGGGAGAGGTGTTCTTCCCATTCAACGATCGGGTGCTGCACTATTGTATGCAGCATGTATGTAATAGTATGGCAATAAAATAGTTGAATGCAACAGAACTAAATCACTTTGAATGTTGTTCTCACATATTTATTGTGTATGCATTTATGAGAAATAATTGCAATTCCCTTTGCTGACTTAATTGCCTAACTGCAGGTTAGTGAGGGGAATCACACTGGTGAATTAGAGAGCCTGAATTTGCAATATTCACCCAAAATAATTAAATATGATGTGCATTCATATGAGGGCACATAAGACTTGCAGCAATGGATCACAACAAGAATGTGAATCAAAAGCAAGCAACACATTGTGATGGACAGCTACAGTACAAACACCAATTCTCCAATGCTGCAGAGCAATATGTTGTAAAGAAAAGAATGCAGAGAAACATTTCTAACTTTTGGTAAAACTTAGTGAGTATTTTACACAACATGATATCTCAAGGTGTGTATGTATTTATAGATGATCTCTGTCAATAGGAATATTATACTTAACTAGCATGGGAATGTCAAGTTGGCCATTGCCATCCTGGGCCCTATCATCCAAACAATTGAATATCAATGGGGAAAATGCCAGTAGTGGAATTGTTAACAAAATAAAAGGTAATGTGTGGGCAGCCATACACAATAAGCCTGTGTCTGGATTGAGCAGTTTCTGTAGTAACCAGGAACCTCAAGAGTAAAGCTTGAGAGGTTCCCTGGTTGCCATAGAAATCTTGAGATGAAGACACAAACTTGTCTTTGGATAGATGCCAATATATTATCTTTTATAGTGTGTGGGTATCCATGTCCACTTCAGACACTCCATTTGCTTTTAGTTAACTGGTGGTCTGAGGTAAGGCAGGCACTTGAGGGTTGGTGGCAGGCTCAAATTACTGATTCAACATGTAGCTAGCGATTGCAGCTGCAGCTGTTTCTGTAAATTTAAGTTAAAAAAAATCAGCTTCTAGCTTGTTTGGCTAGAGGAAAGTAGCTGTATGGCTGCATTCTAAGTAGTTGTGCTGCAATAGTAACATAACCACTGCAGCACAACTACATATTGATGTTACTACTGTAGCACAATAGCCCTACTCTAGGCATGGATTTCCATACAGAACAACATTCCACCATACATTATATTATTTATAGTTTATGGTGGAATTTCGTTATGCTTCCAGCAAATTGAGCTGGACAATATTTCTTCAATAAACTTGAACTTACAGGAAATGTTGCAACACATTTGAATCAATAATTTGAGATTGTCACCATCCCTCAGGTGCCCCCTCCCCCGCAGCCCTAAGTTCAGTTAAAGGACCTGGATTGTCTGAAATGGGCATGGATGCCCATACACTGTAAAATAAAATGTAGGGACATCCATGTACAGACAAGCCTGTGTCTTCATCTTGAGTTTTTGTTTTTTTTTGACAATCAGTGAACATCTCAAGAGTCTGCCTTGGGGTTCCTGACTGTCATAGAAACTTTGCTATGTAGACACAGTCTTGTTGTGTATTGCTATTCCTATAATATCCTCAATGTTACATAGAAACATAGACTTTGACGGCAGACAAGGACCGCTTGGCCCACCTAGTCTGCCCATTTCCCAGCTAGAGGATAAGCTGCAGATCCTATTTAACCAATAGCCTCTTTCTTCCTACCCCCCCACAAAAATTGCCTTATGTCTTTCCCATGCATTCTTGAATTCTCCCACAGTTTTAGACCCCACAAACTCCTCAAGAGGCTGTTCCGTGTGTCCACCACCCTCTCTGTGAAAATAGACTTCCTCACATTGCCCCTGAGCCGTCCCCCCTCTATCTTCAGATTGTGTCCCCTTGTTCTTGCATATCTCTTTTTCCGAAAGATGCTACCCTCTTGGACTTTGTTGATTCCACTGAGGTACTTACACATTTCTATCATGTCCCCCCTCTCCCTCCTTTCAACAAGGGTATACATATTAAGTTCCTTTAGTCTCTCCTCGTATGGCTTCTCTTGCAGACCCTGCACCATTTTAGTTGCCCTCCTCTGAACTGCCTTCATCCTGTCTATGTCCTTGTGGAGATGGGGTCTCCAGAACTGGACGCAGTACTCCAGATGGGGTCTCACCAACTGTCTGTACAGGGGGATAACAACTTCCTGTTTTCTGCTGGTGATGCCTCTCCCTATACATCCCAGTATCCCCCCAGCCCTCTCTACTGCCGTCTCACATTGCTTGCCAACCTTAAGGTCATCTGATATGATTACCCCCAGGTCCCTTTCCATTTTTGTAGTTTGTTACTACCTCTCCCCATTGTGTAATCTTCCCCTGGGCTTTTGTTTCCCAGGTGCATTATTTTGCACTTCTTTGCATTGAATCCAAGCTGCCACACTTCTGACCATTCCTCCAACCTTGCCAAGTCCCTTCTCATCCTTTCTATGCCTCCTTGTGTATCAACCCTGTTGCAGATCTTTGTGTCATCTGCAAAGATGCATACTTTTCCTTCCAGTCCCTCTGCAATGTCACTTATAAAGACATTAAAAGGGACTGGACCCAGTACTGAACCCTGCAGTACCCCACTAGTAACCCCTCTTTCTTCAGAGTGGACTTCATTTACAATTACCTTTTGTGTCCTGTTGTCCAGCCAGTGTTTTACCAAGGCTACCACCCTGGGACCCACTCCCAGGTTGGTTAATTTGACTATTAATCTTTTGTGTGGGACTGTGTCAAATGCCTTGCTAAAGTCTTGGTAGGCCATGCCCTGGCCCCTCCCTGGTCTACTGCTTTGGTCACCCAGTCAAGAAATCAATTAGATTCATCTGACATGACCTTCTTGCTGTGAACCCATGCTGCCTTGGGTCCTAGCCTCACTGGCCTCTAGGTACTCAACAGTTCTTTCCTTCAGAAGTGATTCCATCACTTTCCCTACCACAGAGGTCAAACTGACAGGTCTGTAGTTTCCTGCCTCTGTCTTGGTCCCACTTTTGTGAAGGGGAATCACATCTGCCTTCCTCCAGTCCTCAGGTACCACACATCCTCCCATGATTTGTTAAAAAGGGTAGTCAGTGGTGTCACTAGTTCTCTACTTAATTCTTGTAGAATTCTGGGGTGAATTCCATCTGGCCCCATTGCTTTGTCCACCTTCAGTTTTAGGAGTTCTTTCAGAACCCTTTCTTCTGTGAAAGGACTGGGATTGACTCCCCTATCCAGAGTACATGGATATTGAAGTATGTTACACAGAAACACAGAATCTGATGGCAGATAAGGACTGCTTGGCCCACCTAGTCTGCCTATTTCCCTACCTAATGGATAAGCTACGGATCCTAGTTAACCAACAGCCTACTAACTCCTACCCCCCCCATTAGAATTGCCTTATGTCTATCCCACGTATTCTTGAATTCCCCCACTGTTTTTGACTCCACGACCTCCTCAGGAAGGCTGTTCCATGCATCTACAACCCTCTTCATGAAAAAATATTTCCTCACATTACCTCTGAGCTGTTCCCCCTCTATCTTCAAATTGTGCCCCTTGGTTCTTGCACATCTCTTTTTCTGAAAGATGCTACTCTCTTGGACTTTGTTGATTCCCTTGAGGTACTTGAAAGTTTCTATCATGTCCTCCTCTCCCGCCTTTTCTCAAGACTATACATATTAAGCTCCTTTAGTCTTTCTTCATATGTCTTCTGGTACAGACCCTGCACCATTTTGGTTGCCCTCCTCTGGACAGCCTCCACCCTGTCTAAGTCTTTGCAGAGATGGAGTCTCCAGAACTGCATGCAGTACTCCAGATGGGGTCTCACCAATTGTCTGTACAGAGGGATAGCAACTTCCTGTTTTCTACTGTTGATGCCTCTCCCTATGCATCCCAGTATCCCCCCAGCCTTCCTTACTGCCTTCTCACATTACTTGCAAACCTTTAGGTCATCTGATATAACTATCCCCAGGTCCCTTTCCATTTTTGTTGTTGTCAGTATCTCTCCCCCCATTGTGTACTCTTCCCCTGGGCTTTTTGTTTACCAGGTGCATTACTTTGCATTTCTTTGCATTGAATCTAAGCTACCATACATTTGACCATTCCTCCAACCTTGCCAAGTCCCTTCTTATCCTTTCCACCCCTCCTTGCGTATCAACCCTGTTGCAGATCTTTGCGTCATCTGCAAAGAGACATACATTTCCTTCCAGTACCTCTGCAATGTCACTTACAAAGACATTAAAAAGGACCAGACCCAGTACTGAAACCTGTGGTACCCTACTAGTAACCCCCCTTTCTTCACTGTGGACTCCATTTACTATTACCCTCTGTGTCCTGTTGTCCAGCCAATGTTTTACCCAGGCTACCACCCTGGGACCCACTCCCAGGCTGGCTAATTTGTTTATTAATCTTTTGTGTGAGACTGTGTCAAATGCCTTGCTGAAGTCTAAGTAGGCCATGTCCACAGCCCCTCCCTAGTCTACTACTTTGGTCACCCAGTCAAAGAAATCAATTAGATTCATCTGACATGACCTTCCTGCTGTGAATCCATACTGCCTTAGGTCCTGTGCCCCACTGGCCTCTAGGTACTCAACAGTTCTGTCCTTCAGAAGTGATTCCATCATTTTCCCTACCACTGAGGTCAAACTGACAGGTCTGTAGTTTCCTGCCTTTGTCTTGCTCCCACTTTTGTGAAGGGGAATCACATTCACCCTCCTCCAGTCCTCAGGCACCACACCATCCTGCCATGATTTGTCAAAAAGGGTAGTCAGTGGTGTTATTAGTTCTCCCCTTAGTTATTTTAGAATTCTGGGGTGAATCCCATCAAGTCCCATTGCTTTATCCACCTTCAGTTTTAGGAGTTTTTTCAGAACCCTTTCTTCTGTAGAAGGACTGATATCAATCCCCCTATCCAGAGAGCTTCTATTGACTGGATTAGGTACCCCCCTCCACTTTCTTTGTGAATACTGAGCAGAAGTATTCGTTCAGTATCCCTGCTTTTTCACTGTCCCTCTCTGTCGAACCACCCTCCTCTTTATTCAGCCTCAGTATCTCTGCTTTAGTCTTTCTTCGCTCCCTAATGTACCTATAAAATATTTTATCCCCCTTCTTAACTGAGTTGGCTGTCTTTTTCTCAGTTTGGGCTTTTGCTATTCTGACTGCATTCCCCGCTTCCTTCTGCTTTAACTAGTACAGTTCTCTGTCCTGCTCCTTCTGTGTTTCCTTATACTTCTTGAATGCTATCTTTTTCTCCCTAACCTTCCCTGCCACCTCTTTTGAGAACCATAGTGTTTTTTTCTATAATTTTGATTTGTTTATTTGCTTCACACAAAGGCTTGTTGCCTCTGTGATGGCAGTTTTGATGTTTCCCCATTGTTACTCCACCCCACCTTCTTGCTGGTTTGCTAGTGCTTTTCTGAGGCACTCTCCCATTTTGACAAAATCAGCCCTCCTGATGTCCAGTACCTTCACTTTTGTATGGCTTGACTCTACAGCTAAGTTTATTATGAACCACACTGTTTGGTGGTCACTTGTTCCCGGATGGCTAACCACTTTTAGATCTGAGATCTTCTCTCTGTCCCCATTTGAGAGTATCAGGTCTAAGATTGCTCCCTCCTGAGTGGGTTCCAACCCTAGCTGTCTGAGGCATGCTCCCTGTAGATCATCAAGAATGGCCCTGCTCTTGGAAGTGGCTGCAGAAAAGGTGCTCCAGTTAATATCTGGCTTATTCAGGTCCCCCATCAGCAATATCTCCCCTTTCTCTGCCATCCTAAGGATGCCTTCTATCAGTTCCTTGTCCATTTCTTCCCCCTGAGATGGGGGTCTGTATACAACCCCTGTGCAGATTGTGGTGCCATTTCCGGTCTCCAGGGTGACCCACACTGCCTCCTCTCCTCCCTGTTTACCCTTTAGTTCCATTGCTTTGATCCCTTCCCTTACATAGAGAGCTGCTCCTCCTCCTCTTCTACCCGACCTGTCCCTCCTGTAGGTTGTGTACCCTGGTATATTGACTTCCCAGTCATGGTTCTCTGTGTACCATGTTTCTGTGACTGCCACATTATCCAGTGATCCCTTTACCATCAAGGCCACCAGTTCAGGGAGTTTGTTACATAGACTGCGGGCATTGTTACTCATTACCTTCCATTTTTTGATGGCCTTATCCCTTTTTGCCCTATCCCTGTCCTTACTGCCTTTGTCTTTTTCTCCATTTACCCATACCCTTCTCCCTATTGACTGCTCTATCTTGGTGTTTACCTCACTAACTACCCTGATTTTTGGGAGGGGGGCTAGGATTTCCTGACTATTCAGATTGACTCATTATATTTTAATTTTCAAAGTAGGCACTCAAGAATGCAAGCAAAATGTGTGCTCCCACAACAAATAAAGACAAGAATGTGCCACACTTGCTTAACATTATGGATTTGAGAAACCCGAATTGATTGCCACTGTTGCTAAGCACCACACTTGTTCTACTACAAACTGAAATAATGTTAATTAGTGATTTTGCTTTAAATAAACTTCCAATACTTTTTTCAAATTTTCTTTGTAACAGTCATCCAAACAATGTTAATATGTGAATGATGATAGTAAAGTTCAGTACTTTTTTAAATATACTGTTGATGAGTTCAGTATGCTATAAACTAGACATGAAACATGTAGTGCTCAACATAATTTCATTTAGTTGGGTGGATGAGTCTGCTTACAGATCCCCAAAGCATGGTGCTCTATGCAAAAAATACTCTGAGGGAAAATATAAAAAAAAAAAAAGCTGGGCACCCATGTGATCCACCCAAAAATAGTCCCAGCACCAGCTAATGCTGCTAGTGTCTGCATTTGTGCAACCTTATTTTAATATTTAACTGCGCAATTAATAAAGTCTACTACACTTGTTTAACCCCCCACCACTCCCCCTTGTTCAACTAGCAGGGCTGCTCCTCTCGCACATGGCACCAGTGAGAAGGATGGGGGTTGTCACTGCAGTTCAGTTTACCAATACATCTACTTTGGAGCCTGCCATCCTCAGACAGGCAAACCAAGTGTGGCAACTACCTGGCTCACACCTGGGGGGACCATTTACCATGGCCATCAACCTGGATCCCTGGGAGAAAACGTTTGCTCATAATTATACTAGGTTTGTACTTCTGGTCGGGGCACCCAAGTAAATCCAGACACAGTGAAAGCAATAACAGTACTGTCCAAACCAGGTTGGGATTCTAGAGTGTGGCTTTTATTCACATACACGGAGAATAATCACAAAGCGAAGATGGACCCCCACAGGGTTACTCCCACTGGTAATGCAGATTACTGAGGTACAGAGACACACACACACACACAGCGAACCCTCAGGTTCTGAATGGAACAGCAAACACTCTCTGGTTCTGAATTACACAGCGAACTCTCTGGTTCTGAATGGAGATTGGCACACAACCAGATCTGGTACACTTCCCTTGACTATTCACCCTTGGCCAGTACTAGATGACTTTCCCATATTTCATGAGGAATTACTGGTGGCACCCTTGACCACCAAAGAGCATGTTCAGGCTCACAGAAAATCTGAACCCACGTCTGGGCATACTATTTTCTTCAGGCACTGGCCAAATGCACTGAGAAAAAACACAAGTGCCTAAACTGAACCTGGAGAGGTAAACATGGTTACTCCAGTTGGGGGGTTCCCCACCTTTTGCTTCCAAATTTATACTCGGCCATTCACCTGGTTAATAACACCCTCACAGAAAACCTTTAGATGCTATCTTGAAATGTCTTTCACATTTAACATACTACATTACACACCTCTGAGGTGTCATGAAGTTAAAAGTTCTGTAATTGGCAATGTCTTTTCACTAGACCCCAACATTACCAGGCACTTTTAAATCAGACAAGAACTAAGATTTCTGTACTTGGCAAGTCTCTCTCTCTGGACCCCATAGTAGGAAGACACTTTTAAACAGAAAACGGTCTAGGTGACAGAGTCCCTTTGTCAGAGAAAACTCACCACAGGAATGCTGGTGCCCCAGGGCTTTTCTACACAAAAGTCTTGGGTACTCACAGAGCAGTTGAATCTCAGGCAGCTTCTACACAGTCTAGGCATGGACCAGGGAGTTGTCCCTGAATTCTGGAATCCCCCTTTCCCATCCCTCTGGGGATGGGGCACTGGAAAACCCATTTGGAAATGGTTTCCACTACTTCACTCTCTGTCTTCTATGTTCTTCTTCTAGGGTGAGAACAAACTACCCAAACTACAGAAGTAGCTCTCTGTCAGAGCTAGAAACTGAGAAGCTGCCTACTGCAGCCTCCTCCTGGCACTCCACTCTACAGACTATTGAACTCTAACTTAACAGTCTATCACTGTCTCCCCAGCTAGCATTCTAATGTAGCTTATGCTGCTGCAACAATTCTAAAGTGACATCATCACTCCAGCTCAGCTGAGACTAAAAACAGAGTGTGACAGTGTGAAATCCATTTAACTAGCATTTCACAAACTGCCTGTCCTTGTCTGTCACTGATTCTAAGTGGGATTCTAGTATCCCCTAGGAACAAGGGAGTTACACTTGTATCTGTGTGTATACTGTTTTTGTGGTTGTTCCAACTTGTGCCCTGCTTTTTTGTTATTTTCACACTGAGTGTTAAATAGTAAACCTAGTTATATGTGTGCAAAATGTTTTTATTTTTTGCCTTACAGTATAGTTGATTACGTTAGGCTGATTATCTTGTCTCCCAGTCAGTCATATGCTATACTCAGAAATTCAAGATCCCCCCCACACCCTTGTGTCATAGATGGGCTATAGTAGTTGGACTCTCAATAACATGCATTGCAGTTTTCTCTAAACTATATTATTGCAGGTCCAACTGTTCTCACAGAGTTAAGGACACATAGAACAATACTTCACATTAGTAGAACAGCTGGACCAGCAAACATCTGAACTAAATTTATCAAAACTTTTAAATGCACTGCATGCTATGAAATCTCACACTGATACAGTCAGGGACACCGTAGGAGGCAACAGAATCAGCCAGAAACAATCTACCATTTTAGTTATTAAGAAATGTTTTCCTTTCATTCACAGTTTACCAACACAGTAGGCAAAGTGTGTTGAAAGTTCTTTATATAACTTCAACAATGTTGACATGTCATGTGGCATTGGCATATATGTTGTGATTACAATGTCATTTTACCTAGTAAGTACATGACAACCATATAACTGTTTGTATATTAGTTATCAATCAAAATCAGTTTATTATATGAACTGTAATCAGACTTAAGAATGTATTTCTTACACTAGATATATACTGTAACAAAGAAAGTTCTCATTGTCCATTTTGACTTATTTTGTAAGATTTTACAGCTGGTTTCATATAAACTCAAAGTCACTGTGTGTTTCTCACAATTGAAAATTTTGATTTTATGGTAGAATAGTAGAAAATGTAATTTACAGAATCAGAACATAATATCACCTGTGACATATTCAAATTTAAAATGTGATGAGATTCTATACATTCAGGCATGTGTCTATTGTGATCATGTCAGTTTTGTATAACATCCAGTGTTACGTTCATATGTATGGGACAAGGCATTACAAGCAAACAAAAAAAAAAAAAGGTGAAATTACAGTAAGCAAAAGTTCACAACAAATTATCTGTAGCTGCAGGAGCTGCTCTCTGCCCTCTGAAAGGCCAAAACAGGTACGCCTGCCGAACCTTCAATGGACACAGCACCCCCCTCCAGTTTTTCCAGTTTCAGACTTGGTGCCATTTTTATGTTCCTTGTTCAAGCTTAATAAAAGATTCCCATTTAAAAACCTGGGAGCTGTGGGGTCATCTTCAATCCCCTAGACTAGTCACTCCACTTTAAGTTTAATTATATCTTCCCCTTCCTGATACAGCATTTTTAATTCAAGTTATTTTTTAAATTGCAGAGGGATAGCACACAGCACCCGGTGCAAAGTTCGTTACCACTCCAACACTGCTCATTACTTGTTAATTTCATTTCTTGGAGCTGCAGATCCTGGGCTCAATTTAATCTAGCTCCCTTACTCTCAGTGCCTGCCTTCAGTCCAGTGGAGCTGCTTTATGCCCTCAGCCTCCCGCTTTGGTCCCGGACTAAATTTGAACTTAATTTCGTGTGGCAGCTCAGTTGAAAAGTCTCCTTACTTTAGCTTGCCTTTTCCAATTAATTTCAGGTGGCAAATCACTAGATAAGAAGAGTCCGCCATTCTAATTCAATTAATGTATTCCTACTGGAGCCTACCAGCCTAAATTAATACCAGGCAGCAGCTCTCTTGTAGGAGCCTGTTAAATTAAAGCAAACTAGTTCAGCCCACAGCCCTACATCCCTCAGAATTAATTACTTACTCAAAGTGTGACCTACTGTGCCAGAGCCTGTCCTTACAGTGATTTTTTGGCCCGCCTCTGACACTCTAATAAATAGACTACCTCCAACAACTCTGCCCCCTGGAACTCCTTAGTCAGCTGCTATACTAAGTACTGATACTGCGACCTCCCTAGTTAAAGGGACCTCACCTAGATCACCCTAGCCTGCTGATATTTTTAACTATTGTTACTGCGACCTACCCTACTTAAAGGGACCTCACCTCAATTGTATTTCTACCCCACTCTTAAATACAAACTGGCATAATCTTATGCCCATCTCCTACGGTCTTTCATTCCCCTATGCTCCCACCCCCAAACATGCTACCTCAGCTACTTTTTATCATTGCCTTGCTCCCTTACCCATGCTGGGACTGCCTATCCACTGTCCCCCTGCCTTTGGGCCAGGCCATGAACAATGGCCCAAACCAACCCCCCCCCCCCATGAGGAGTGTAGCAATGCTCTCTCCCTCATGGGAGGCCACATTGACCCACACCTCCCACCAGACCGCTAAGAACTATGCCCATTTCACACCTGCATATCTCAATACCATCCCTGCCCCCACATCTGTTGGAGCCCTCTCACTCATCTTCATGACCTGTCCTCTTCACTTCTACCCCTTCCCCCATGGATGTCCAAGTGGTAGATGCACACTGGACACACCCGAAAGCACAAGGCACTGGTCATGGATAGACAGCACCTCATGAAGCTCATCCTGCTATTCCTCATATGCTCAGGAACTGTTGATGTAAACCCCTCCCCCCAAGCCCCATCAACTCCACCTTAGACTTTGCCTCTGCCCCTGGCCTTAAACTAACATTAATAAATGCACAAAGCTTGATCAGTAAAATTGATCAACTACAAGTGTGGACAACTCACTCTAAGCCAGACCTCATCATCATAACCGAATCCTGACTTAAGCACTTTATCTCAGACCAAGCAATAGCTATACCTACCTACAACCTACACCATGCAGATGGGCCTGGCGGGGTGGAATGGTCATCTATTTTAAAGATAAATTTTAAGTATCTGATATCTGGACCACCTCCATGCCAAAAGAGTTTGAATATGGGTCACTTAAACTCCATCTCCCATCCTTCAAAGTCCTCCATATCATCGGTTGCTACAGGCTTCACTCTGGGGGTACTGCAGTCATTAGTACTGTCAAATCTCTGCTAACCCTTAGCTACAGCGAGAACATATTTCTTGGTGATCTAAACCTTGATTAGCTAACTCCTAAATCAAATGCTTTAAAAGGATTCTGTGATGAACTTGGCTTTTCCCAGCTTATCACAGAACCTACCAGGGAAAATTCCAGAAATTGTAGCAACAGCTCTTTCCTTGTCATCATCCTGTCGAATCATCCCCACAAAATCCTGAACATTGCAGTGTTCCACAATGACCTGAGTGACCACGGTATTGTTGATTGTACCAGGGGCCCGGGCAAGAGGACCTTCTTCCACCAAATATACAACCAAATGCAACTTCCATAAATTCAACCCTTGCCATTACCTTAACAACCTCAGGGCAATTAACTGGGAAAGCCTCTACCTCACCAAAACTGTAGATGATAACTCTGTGATCCTCAATACACATCTTCTTCACCTAGCTGACAAGCATGCCCCCCTTATCAAAATCAGAGACCGTAAACTCTTCCACCCCTGGTTCGCGCCAGCCCTAAAAGCTACACTTACCACATGGTATAAACTATGGGCCCAAGCCAGATGCACTAAGTCCCAAACTGAATGGCAGGCCTTCAGAACTGCTAGAAATGCCTGTGTCAAACTTATCTACTCTGCAAAATCTAACTACTATTTCAACACTCTTGAACAGGCCAAAGGGAATTCAGCCAAGACCTGACACTTTAAAATCCATAGAAGGGTGCAAAGCAGCCCCCTCTGTCCAACCCCCCAAGATCATTGTCAACAGAGATGTTCTTGAAGACCGCAACCTTGTCATAGAGAAAAAAACTCACTTTGCCACCACCGGGCTAGCATTTGACTCCTGCCCCCCTCTGCCCTCCACTGCCCCACTTGCACCCCCATTGCTGCACCCTCTCCAACTACTTCCTGTAACATTCAAGGATGTCGAAGACCACCTTCGTAGACTTGACACCAAGAAGGGTGGTGGTTCTGATAGGCTTAAACCCTTTTTTCTTAAACTTGGATATTACTATCTCACTGCCCCCATTCTCTACATTTTTAACTTGTCTATCTCAGCTGCCACTGTCCCCTCCTGCTGGAAGTTGGCCCACGTACTGCTCCTCTTTACATCCAGTGACCCCTCTGACCTGAACAACTATAGACCTATCTCCAGCCTACCTGCGCTCTCCAAAAATTCTAGAAAAACTCATTTATACCCAGCTGAAAGAACACATCGAAGCCCACTCTCTCCTCAGCCCTGCTCAATCGGGCTTCAGACATAACCACAGTACTATCTCTGCCCTAGGGAAAGTCACCAATTACTGGTTCACCACCTGGGACTCTAAGCAAGTAACAGGTGGCATGCTCCTCGACCTGAGCAAAGCATTTGATACTGTGGACCATAATCTAACCTTGCTCAGCCTCTCCAACCTAGGTGCCTGCACCTCTACAGTTCGCTGGTTCTCCAGCTACTTCACAGGGCGCATTCAGCAAGTAAAAGCAGATGGTCTTCTCTCGAACCCCCTTCCCATCACTAAAGGTGTCCCCCAAGGGTCCATACTTGGCCCCATCCTCTTTTCTATCTACATCAATAAAAATCAGAGTATTGTTACATCCATCCTCGGGAGAAAAAGGAAAAATATTCAGTTACCAAGATGGGAGAGGACTTGTACCAATCAAGCAATAACAGGAATGACATGGACTATTTTGTAAATAAGAGCAAACGTTTAATACATAAAATATGTGTATTTATTTAGCAGTGACAAAAAGAAACAAGCATTTGTCAATGCTGATTGCTTATATGTGTTGCTTAGGTATTTGGAATGAAAGTAAGATGCCTAGAACTGTCATGTGGTCCCCAAGACATCCAATGTGTCTTTCTGTTCAGTATTTACAGAAGAGGGGGAGGGGAAGGACCACAGCAGTACAGCAGTTGCAGAGGCATGAAGAGGTGGACAATAGTCCATTCACAGGCAGAAGAATCCTGCAGAAGGTGAGTAAAGTGAAGGTGGACAAAGCGATGGGACCAGATGGCATACACCCAAGGATATGAAAAGAACTGTGAAGGGAAATAGCAGTGCTTGTGGCAGCCGTGTTCATTGAGTCATTCAACAGAGGGGTGGTACCAGAGAATTGGAGAAGGGCACATGTGGTCCCTCTATAGAAATCCAGCAGTAGGGAGTCGGTGGGGTACTATAGGCCGGTCAGCCTCACTTTAGTAGTGGGGAAGATCATGGAGACATTGGTTAAAGAAAGGATAGTGGGGCATGTAGAAGCCGTCAGAGTCCAGGGCCATAGGCAACATGTATTGACAGTGGGGAGGTCATGTCAGACAAATCTGGTTGATGTCTTTGGGTGACAAAGGAAGTAAATCAGGGTGGGGCAGTGGACAACGCTTACCTTGATGCAAGCAAAGCATGTGACACCATCCCACATAGGAGGCTGATAAAATAGCTGAGTAGGGTGGGCATGGGGGAAGGGGGGTAAAGTGGGTTAGGAACTGGGTAAGAGACAGGAGTCAGAGAGTGGTGGTAAATGGGGCGCAGTCAGGGGAGAGGGGGTGACCAGTGGGGTGGCACAGGGATTGGTCCTGGGGCCAGTCCTGTTCAATGCCTTCATCAGTGACACTGCAGAAGGGATGAAGGAAAAGGTCTGCCTGTTTGCAGATGACACCAAGATCTGTAACACAGTGGATACCCCAGAGGGGGTGGAGAAAATGAGGAGGGACCTGGGGTAGGTTGAAAAATGGTCTGAGGAGTGGCAACTGAACTGTACTTCAAAAAAGTGCAAAAGTATGGACCTGGGACACAGAAACCCTGGGGATAGGTACAGAATGTGGGGGAGGAGAGTTGATGACAGTGACAAAGAAGGAAAGGGACCTGGGGATTCTTATCTTAGATGACCTGAAAATGTCAAAGTGGTAAGGCACCAGGGAGGGCCAATGCCATGCTGGGGTGTATAGGCAGGGGTATCACCAGCATAAAGAGAGAGGTAGTGATGCCATGATATGAAACCATGGTCAGGCTTCACATGATGTACTGTGTGCAGTTCTGGAGGTCGCACCTTCGTAAGGGTATTAACAGGCTGGAGATAGTCCAGAGAAGGGCGAATGAGATGGTACAGAGCTTGCGACACAAGACTTATGATGAGAAATTAAGGGACCTCAATATGTACTCACTGGAAAAGAGGAGGGAAAGAGGGGACATGATAGAAACATTCAAGTACCTGAAGGGTATAAATAGAAGTACTAAGAAGCAGGAGACAGCTGCCATAGGGATATGTGCCAGCTTCTGTGTGATATTCTTTTGTTCTTATAAATCTGTAATCTCCAGTATTTCAGTAACCACATGACCACACTGCCTTCTTTAGGCAATTTTATGTTGGATGATGCCTGGTGTCAGATGGCAGAGGGCTCACCAGATTGTGTTGCCATTTGAAAAACCTCAGAGTGTTCTTTTATTGGTAAGCATTTTGGAAAGCTGGTGAAGGTCTCACAATTTTTATTATGATTTTACCTCCTTATATCTGTCCCCTTTGGTCCCCCCATCCCTACACCCCAACAGTCATCAGTGGCCACAGCTTCAGCCTTCTTCTTGCCAAGATGGTGGGTGAGAAACATGGAAACATACAAGTTGCTGGCACATAAGGACCGCTTGGGCCACCTAGTCGGCCCATTTCCCCTACCTGATGAATAAGCTGCAGATTCTAGTTAATCAACAGCTTACTTCCTCCTACTCCCCAGTAGAATTGCCTTATGTTTGTCCGTGAGCAGCTGCCTTCACAGTCTGTGAAGTCTGACGTCTTTCAGTGCCACTTATTGGTCATCTTCCAACACAGATGAGGTGCTGCCAGCCCAAAAGTAACTCAGGACAAGCAGGTTTCAAAGTGGGAAAGAAATGGAGTGAGCAAGAATCAAGTACTCATTCAGATGCGGTGTCGATTTTAAGATCAGCATACTGGTGTGGACACTGCAAATAGAACCCCCGCTCTTTAAGCAGCCTTATGAAGAGTAAAGGCTTCTCGAAGCACTGGGAGTTCTGTTTATTGGAGTGTAAGTAGGCTGCATCTAATTCAGTAATTTACTGTAGTTTACATGTGGATGTTTGGTAGGCCCAACTTTAAATAATCACTGCACCTGAATTAACACATGATGTGATAGAAACATAGAATTCGTCAGCAGAAAAGGACCGCTCAGCCCACCCAGTCTGGCCAAGTGTTCTCTACCTATGTGTAACTCCTGCCTGTATATGTTAGTGCATGTCTTATTCTGCCTGAATCCATCAGGACCTCATTGTGAATGAGCTTGCTTAATGGATTTTTCCTGCAATGAACTTGAACCTACTCCACATCCATGGCCCTATTGATCTCCGTTGACCCACTCCTTCTCCTTTCTGTAACATACCCCTATGTTTATTCTATGCATGCTTAATGCCCCCTACCATTTTAGCTTCCACCACTTCTCCTGGTAGTCTGTTCAAGGCATCTACCACCCTTGCAGCAAATAAATATTTCTTCACATGTATCCTGAATGCCCCCCCCCACCTTCACTGTATGTCCCTTGGTTTGGGTGCACATCCTCATTTGAAGGAAACTCCCCAACTGTACCCTCTTTACCCCTGTGAGGTACTTTGTAGGTCTTGATTATGTCACCTCTCGGCCTCCTATCTTCCAGAGTGTACATGTTGAGATTCTTCAGCCTTTCCTTGTAGGGATTCCTGTGAAAATTCTGAACCATTTTAGCTGCCCTCCTGTAGAAAACCTCCACTTTATGTCCTTTCTGAAGTGTGGACTGTAAAACTGGACACAGTACTCTAGCTGGGTTATACCAGACAGTGATACAATGGCAGCACAACATCCCTCGTCCTCCTACTGGAGATGCCAGTCCTTATGCACCCCAGAATTCAATTTGCCCTGCCCATAGTCTTGTCACACTGCACTGCCATCTTGAGGCCCTCTGATATAATAACCTCAAGGACCCTTTCATGTCTAGTGAGTATCAGTACCTCCTCCCATTCTATATCCAGCATTGGGGTTCCTGTGCCCTAGGTACATGATTTTACACTTGTTGGCACTGAACCCCAAGTAAGTAAGAAAATGGAATTGATTTGCATGAATTGCAGGCTTTTAAGCAGCTATTTGGGGAGTGTGTATGTGTGTGTTTGGGGGGAGCTGTGGTACCAGCAGTACATCCAAGAATGCCACCGACTTCCCAACCCCCTCACACTGCCTGCCCAAGTACTCAAACCTCCCCCTCACTACTTCCACAGTGTCCCCCAAGTCGTTTGTAGCCACATGCAACAGTAAATGAGGTTTCTTCCTGCCCCTCGCTACATGCTTGAGCAGTGCCTGCCCTGCCCCTCCTGCACTCACTCTGGGGACAGCTTCAATCCAAATATGGGTGTGCCTTTCCCCCATTCCACCCCATCTCACCCATTTCAGTATAGAATCCCCCAGGGCGAGTACCCCTGCCCCTTACCCCCATCCCTTCTAATGCCCCTTCCACCACCCCAGTATTCGTTCTTCCCTGTCCCTTATTCCCACCAACTGCACCTTCTGTGACTTCTATATCTGTACCCACTACTTCGGCCTCACCTCTTTTCTCTGCCTTATTCCTCCCATCCCCCTTGAACCCCTTCCCAGCCTGACTACTTCCTACTGGGCTTCCCATGTCGACCTCCCCTCCTCTCTTGCTGATTTCCAACCCCTCTCCTATCCCCGCTGTTGTCGATTTAGAGCCCCCATTCCCTTCTACCCCAATAGTGATGCCCCTCCCATCCTTCCCCCTTCCCATAGCCTTCTCTCCTTCAGTCACCACCCCTCCTTCCTTACTAGCCCCCTTCTACCCTTTTGTCCTCGCTATCTCTTCCCCTACCTGTTGCCATCCCTCTCATGCCCCACTTGTCCGCCCCTTCAGTATGTTCCTGCTCCCCCCTCTCTGTCCCATAGCAGAGGTTCGAATCTATTCATAATCGATACCTGTCCTCATCTCTTCCCCCTATTGGTTCCCCCCTCCTACTTGTTTCCCTCCGTGCCACCCCTGGTGCCTCCCTACCCGCAGCTATCTGCTCTCTCCCTGGTACTCCCTCATGGTGTCTTCTTCCCCCATCAGAGGCAGCCTCAGCCTCACCTCGGCACCCTCTCTTGTCCTCTCTTTTCTGCTAGTGCTTCTGATACTGGGGTCAGTTTCAGTCCCTAGTTATTCTTCCTCTGTCCTCTTTGCCATCCCCTATTCCCCACCTCAGGATGCCTAGCATACTCATCTGCCCTACTACTTACACTCCTCCCTAACCTCTACAGTTCCTCCCTCAAACTAGTCAGTCATCTACAGACCATACACCCCCCCCCCATTCTCCAAGCCCAGTCCAGGATCATGGCACACCCACACCCTGTACACCCCTCCACCCTTCCAAAGGTGCCCGCCCTAGTGACATGTGGCACCTTCCTCATTGTGGGCCCCATCTTATGCTAGGGGATCTTACTCCCAGGTTCTGTACCCTACTACAACTGGTAGGCCCCTATTTACTCAAATTCCTGTCCCCTCCCCCACACTAGTCCCCCTACTGACCCCTTGCCGATGGGGGTAATTCAGGCTCAAATGTCATACATTAGACATTGCATTACTGTAGCAATCCTAAAGCCTCCTTGTCCATTTTTCACCCCTCAGCCACCATACATTTTGTTCTCGGCTGTCATATAGTTTCACTTAGCCCAGTTAGAAATCATATTGCACTCAAAGTATTACTCAGTTCAGTTAGAGAAATAAACAGAACAAATAAATATGTATTATTACAGCAATCATAACTGTATAGCTCAGTACTTAGCTCAGTTAGAGAAAGAAACAGAAGAAGTAAATCTGTATTATTACAGCAATCCTAAAGCATCCAATCATTGCTTTGTCTCCACTCCAGAGACCCTGCTGTAATAGATGACCACAGAGGACACTGGGCAGGAGCTTGGGCAAGTGTAAAGTACCGGCAGAGCTCCATTGAGCTCGTTCACTCCCCCTCTCTCACTCGCTCATTCTATCTCTCCCGACGCTGCAGGCTGCCCTTTTGTACTGGGCTCCTGCTTGCATTGGCACCTTTTTCTGCCCACAAAGAAATCCGCAGCAGTCCCAACAGAGCTCTGTTGAGCTCGCTCACTACCCCTCTCTTACTTGCTTGTTCCGTTTCTCCCAGAGCTGCAGGCTGCCCTTTTGTACTGGGCTCCTGCCTGCATTGGTACCTTTTTCTGCCCACAAAGAAATCTGCAGCAGTACAGACACAGCTCCGTTGAGCTCACTCACTCCCCCTCTCTCACTTACTCGTTCTGTTTCTCCCGGCGCTGCAGGTTACCCTTTTGTACTGGGCTCCTGCCTGCATTGGCGCCTTTTTCTGCCCACAAAGAAGTTCACAGCTGTCCCGACAGAGATCCATTGAAGTCGCTCACTCCCCCTCTCTCACTCGCTCATTCTGTTTCTCCTGGGGCTGCAGGCTGCCTTTTTGTACTGGGCTCCTGCCTCCGTTGGTGCCTTTTACTGCCCACAAAGAAATCTGCAGCAGTCCCGACAGAGCTCTGTTGAGCTTGCTCACTCCCCCTCTCTCACTCGCTTGTTCTGTTTCTCTTGGCGGTGCAGGCTGTCCTTTTGTACTGGGCTCCTGCCTGTGTTGGTGCCTTTTTTCTGCCCACAAAGAAACCCGCAGCAGTCCCGACAGAGCTCTGTTGTGCTTGCTCAGTCCCCCCTCTCTCACTCACTTGTTCTGTTTCTCCCGCCGCTGTAGGCTTCCCTTTTATACTGGGCCCCTGTCTGCATTGATGCCTTTTTCTGCCCACAAAGAAATCCGCAGCAGTCCCAACAGAGCTCCGTTGACCTCGCTCACTCCCCCTCCCTCACTCGCTCGTTCGTTCTGTTTCTCCCAGGACTGCAGGATGCCCTTTTGTACTGGGCTCCTGCCTGCATTGATGCCTTTTTCTGCCCACAAAGAAATCTGCAGCAGTCCCGATAGAGCTCCGTTGAGTTCGCTCACTCCCCCCTCTCACTCACTCATTCTTAATCTGTCCCAAACACTAATTTCCAACAGCGACCATACTATTCTGTGGCAGGAGAGCAAAAACATATTTTGGCCAGGATGTGAAAAATGACAGCTGTACCGCTCATAAGAAGGTGTGAAAAAATGCCAGTGTTGAAAATCTAGCATGACAATATTACAAATCTGCGAAGTTACAAGGGTGAGTAGAAACTGTGCAACGCACACTTGTAACACAGTCACGTGATGGGCTATCATCACCAAATTTTCAACATAGGCATTTTAGGACCTCTGCTCATGAACAGTGTCACTGTCATTTTCTTAATCTGTCCCAAACACTGATTTCCCACAGGGACCGCGCTATTCTGTGCCAGAAGTGTGAAAACACATTTTGGCCAGGATGGGGGAAAATGATAGCTGTACTGTTCATAAAGAGGTGTGAAAAAATGGCAATGTTGAAAATCTGGTGAGAAAATATTGCAGATTCACGAGGTTACAAGTGTAGTGAGCATCTTTCATAAGTCACGCTTCGTAAAACAGTCATTTTTGATTTTTTCCACCAAATTTGCAACATGGGCTTTTTGAGAGCCCACCTCATGAACACTGGCACTGTCATTTTGTTAACTGGTCCTGAAAGGTGATTCCACATGAGTGAATGCAAAATCACCGGGGCGAGTACCGCCATGACAGTGGCTGAATTCAAGAGGAAGGTCCCAAAAACTCCATGTTAGAAATTTGGTGCAAAATTCAAAAATGCTGAGATATGCCCAACATTGAAAAAAGCTATTTATGCCATTGTACAGCTTACCGCATTTTCAGTTAGTGATGCGCTTTGAAGAGTGCAGATGTGTTCCTGGTTCACGAATCATGGCCGAGCTCAGGAGGTAAGTATGGGGTGAGGGGGGTGTGGTGAGGTGCGGTATGCAGTGGGAGGGCAATAGTTGTTAATGTACATATTGGCATAAAAAGATTAGGAAGTTCGCAGAAGAAGTGTAAATCTAATGTCATCAGAGAGGGCTTCTTGGAAGCTCACAGAGAAGTGAACGCTAGTACGATATTACAGTCTTAGCTTTTGAAGTTTTTAAGATTTAGGAAACGAATAAATTTATGGGCAAGGCATAAAAAATGAGACATTTGTTGTTGTGGACAGAAGCATTTGTCTACATAGATTAAGAAGTCTGCAGAAAGAGTACATGTGGGGGGGTGGGGGGATTAAGAAGATGTGTCTTTCTTAAAAGAAACATTACTGGTATAGTCTTTCCTGATAAAAAATGCCAGAGGGACTTTGAAAATGATTGATTTAAGACAGTCATTGAAAAAAGTGTCTTAATTAAGTTGAAAGAAATGTATTCTTTTATTTGTATTCTAGTTTGGAAAGACATGTGAAGAGGCATATGATGAAGCTTTAAAAATTGAATGAGGCCATATTTCAACGGCACATACTAGTTCCTTTAACATTGTGAAATTTGCAGGTATTAACTAGCACCTATTAGAGAAGTTATAACACTGTTCATCACGATTTGGTGTTTTGGTGTTGGGTTCCATCTTCTATTACTGGTATATAATAGATATGTCTTATTAAGTAAATATTTATACATTACATATATATGTATTTGTTCTATAGGATTTTGAATCCATGCAAATGTGAAAGAAAGTGGTAGAGTACTACTAAGATTTTATGTAGTAAGTGGCATCAGTGGACATTCATTCAAAAGTATTGTAAGATTGTATTAATGTGGGTGTAGACAGTCCTTTTTAATTTTATGTATTTATAAATTTTTCACAAGGGCATCTCTTGATAAAGCCAAGACACTTGGTGAAACGTTGAGGATTGCCATATTTTAAATCAATAAAAAGGAGAAATTTGAGAAAGCAAGAAATACTGTCTACAGATATCTTTTTTGAAGCGCCCTCACATTGTTTGCTCTATACTGGAGACTATTTCTACATCACCTACACATCTGGAGAGGCGGCTTTTTTATGTGAAAAACATTATCCATTTCCTGTGGGATTGCTCTTTTTTCTTTAATAGCGGTATACAGTACTGTACACTAGAGCCATCCTCGCTGCTGCGCCTTGGTTCTCAGTTTGGCTCCTTACCTGCTCAGGTACTCCCTGCTCCACCCAAAGGTTGGATTATGGTGGATGCTATTCTGGCAACCTCCTTGACTGTAAAGCTATATATAAAGTCATTTAACCACCTTCATGGTCTGGGGGAGTGGACTGCCTGGATTTGGATGGCTGACTGGGTGATGGGAGCACATGGGCTACCCCTCTCCCTCACTTCACTTTAACCCCTAGGAGGGACTTAAGTTCCACTCCTAACTTCCAGACTATCTCTCTTCCCATTACCCTCAAAATGCAGACACTAGAGGGTGGCAGGAGAGGCGAACTCACACGTTGAGCTGTCTTCAGCACTAGATTCAGGAGTACAATACTCTCTGGTGTGATTCTAAACATTTGCCCTTCTTGACACTGGGCTGCAGAAAGACAGCCCAGGCTGGACTGGATTCCCAGAATATCTGGGCATTCAACCACACCTCAAAAAAACATTGTGTAGTGTGTGGCGACAGGGTTTACATACCTTGAAGTGATTATAATTGTAAATTGGTTAATAGTTATGTTGTTAATTGTTATTAATGTTTAAAATGGTGTCTACTCATCTACAGCTTAAAACAATACTTGACAGTACTGTCTTTTCGCCTTCTCAGAGAATTGTTTTGTATTTTCTCCCTGTTGATAATGGCTGACTTCAAAATTATTTCCTGGAATGTGAGGGGAATTAACAATCCAGTGAAGAAAACAAAAATTTTACAGGAGCTCCAGAGACAAAGGGCCACTATAGCGTTTTTACAGGAGACCCACTTGACCACTCAGGAGCATCTTAAGTTACGCTGCTCATGGGTGGGACAAGTGTATGCCTCTTAGTATGAAACTGCCACTCATCGTAGGGGAGTGGCTATCTTGGTCAGGAGGGACCCCCCACTACAGTAACAAATATCAGAATGGATCCAGAGGGTAGATTTATTCACCTGATGGGCACATACAGGGGGCAACATTGTACCTTGGTGAATATATATGCCCCAAATGAAGAATCAGCTCATATGACCTTCTTAGAGAAGGTGATTAAGGAGGCTGTGCAAGAAATCCAAGGTCTGATTGTGATCGGGGGAGATTTTAATGAGGTGATACAGGAGAGTGAGGACCACTCGGGAGGAACCCGGAGAGGCACCACAAGAACAGGCAAACTTGTTTTGAGACTGTGCCATGAGGTAGGTTTGACAGAGACATGATTTCTGCATCCTTGGGGTAAAGATTATACTTACTATTCTCCTCACCATAAAGAATACTTCCGCATTGATTATTTTTTGATATCTACTAATTAGCTATCAAAGATCCTCAACTGTGAGATAGGAAACATTGTGGTTTCTGACCACGCCCCAATTGTGCTTAGTCTCTCCACAGTGGTGACCCCTCCGGGGTCCTCTTGGAGACTGAACACCAGTCACCTAACCAGAGAAGATTTTAAAAAATGATAACCAGCAGTATACATAATTATTTACAGAATAACCTTAGTGGGGACACAAAGGAGGGTATCAGATGGGATGCCATGAAATGTTATTTAAGGGTGAAATCATTAAATACTCAGCTACACTTAAGAGAGAATGGATACACAAGAAAGTGAGTCTAGAACAAAAAATAGCAGAACTAGAGAACTTGCATCAATCTGAGCGGGGAGCCCCTATAAAAGAAGAGTTAGACAGAGCCCAGCTGGAACTGAACCACCTGTTAGATGTACAAAGTGAAGGCCAATTAAGATATGCACGACGTAAATTCTAAGAGAATGGCAATAGAACAGGAAGGTTACTAGTCTGGCAACTAAGAAAAGAAATGGCTAATAGAGCAGTAGTCCGAATCAGGGATGAGGGCACCACTTCCTCAGTATCTTCCCCGACTGAAATAGTTAAGAAATTTGCAAAATTGTACCTGGAACTTTATGATACAACCACTCCCCGGGCCCATCAGGATAAAATAATATAATTCTTAGATTCCCTCCCTATCTCTAAACTAGATGATACAGCACAGAAGGTCATAGATTCCCCTATCACAAAACAGGAAATACTAACCAATATTAAACATCTGAAGAATGGGAAGGCTCCAGGCCTAGATGGCTTTCCTGTGGAATTTATTAAGACATTCCAACCAAAACTGATAGACCTACTGCAAGCAACCTATAATGAAATCCTAGTAAATCACGTACAAGTTCCACCATCCTGGAACTTGTCACAAATTTCAGTAATCTGCAAACCAAACAAAGACGTCCAACTTTGTAGTTCATATCATCCCATTTTGCTCCTCCCAGTAGATATTAATTTTTTGGGGGGTATCCTAGCAGGTAGACTGCAGAAATATATGACAAAGGTAATACACCAGAATCAAACAGGCTTCATAGCCGTCCGTTTTCTTCAGGATAACATTCGCCGACTACTCAACATTATCTCCACACACAGACACTCTGTCCCGTTCCAGCTGACCATTAGCATGGATGCAGAGCAAGCTTTCAACAGGGTGGACTGGATACATATGTCATCCACCCTGTCAAAATTTGGGCTGGGTAAGAATTTCACCTCAGCGATATCAGCCCTTTATTGTAAGCTGAAAGCTAAAGTCAGAGTGAATGGCTGTTTCTCAGAATGCATACCCTTGAGGAGGGGCACTAGACAGGGGTGCCCCCTCTCCCCACTGCTCTTTGCCCTGTCCTTAGGACCCCTGGCTATTTGGATCTGGGAGAATACTAATATTATAAGAGTGATGGTGGGTGGTCGGGAACAAAAAGTGGCACTATATGCTGACGATTCCCTGTTTTTCCTGCGGGATCCACAATGGTTGTTACCCCATCTTTTGGATTCCCTCCAGCTGTATGGCACACTGGCTGGTTACAAGATAAATTTTGCAAAATCAGAGGCCATGATCTCAAGTGGAACCCCCCCCCAGCTAGATTTAGGGGCAATTTCCCCTTCACGCGGGCTAAGAAAAATACATTTAGATTTCTAGGGGTCTTAGTATTGGTAGATACAACAAAGTTTTTTTCTAATAACTATATAAAATTATATAAAAATCTACAGGCAGACCTAGCAAGATGGAAGTTGCTCCCCCTCACCTTATACGGGAGAATACATACGATCAAAATAAATGTGCTCCCAAGATTCTTGTTTTTATTCCAGACTCTCCCCATAAGTATTTCAACATATTTCTGGAACCTACTAAATAAATCGCTAATGCAATTTATATGGGGCAGTAAGCGTCTTAGAATATCCGCACAAATATTACAGAAATCTAAGGAAGGTGGGGGATTTAGATCTCCCAGACCTAAGATACAATTACTTAGCTGCACAAGGAGCCCAACTTAATGCTTGGGCTAACCAAATGATTGATTCAGGACTGTACCTCTTGGAAGAGAAGTCTCTGAAAGGGAAAAAATTATGGACTCTCCCTACCAGTACCATTCAACCTAAAATATGGCTTTGTCCTCGAATCCTTGGGTGAATCACTCAATTAGAATCCTTCTTAAACTGTGCAAGGTGACCCACACCCTGAATATTATGGGCCCACTCTCTCTCATCCAGCATGAAGATAGGTCCATCCCCACCAGGACAGACCTAGGCTTTGAATTTTGGGAAAATAGGGGCCTCACAAGATTTGCCCAACTGTTAGATAGAACAGGTTGTCTTTCATTCGAGACCCTACAGGAGAGGTTCTCTCTTCATCGAGAAGACTTCTTCTGGTACCTACAGATTAGACACCTGTTGACATCAGAGGATAATATTCTCAAGGTCGGCAGGGACAGGACCCCTCTGGAGGATTACTGGTGGGATATCATTAGAATCAAAGATAAACTTAACTACATTTCAGTATTATACAAAGTACTTTGCCCACCCATCACCCCACCAGTCTTAGATGAAATTAGACAAAATTGGGAAGAAGACAGTAGAGTGACTATAACACCTATAAGTTGGGCCTGCTAGTTCCAGAGGGGTTTGCAAGTTACATCTTCATTGGGGTGGCAAGAATTCAACTGGAAAATTGCAACCCGGTTCTTCAGAACCCCAGTAATCACAAAACATCTCTCACCACAAGCATCTCAAGCTTGCTGGAGACTGTGTGGTGCAGTCAGAGCAACACATTATCACATTTTTTGGGACTATCCCAAGCTGCATCACTTTTGGGGACAGATACACCAAAGCATAGAACAAATGTTGGGGTTCCCCATCCCTCTAACCTTCCAAGATTTGGTGTTGGGCCTGCTGACTCTGTTGTCCAGGAAAAAAAGGAAAAATGGCAGAACTAGGTCAGGTCTTATGGTTAATAGCCTTGAAATGTGTTACAACCAGATGGTTAAAACCAGAACCTCCCTCGTGGGAACAATGGATCACTAAGGTAGCAGAGGTGGAGAGGATGGAAAGCATCACATATACAATACACCTAGATAAAGAGAAGTTCTTAGATATTTGATGGCCATGGCATATCTGGAGAGAGACATGGAGGTCAAGGAGGGGAGAGTGCAGGAGTGGTGGAGAGGGAGATAGAGGAAGGAGAAGGGATGACAACCTAATAATGGGAGACAGAAGGGGCTCCTGCATTGTAATGGGACCTGGTGTCTGTACACCCTTCAATTCTGGGAGGTGATGATGACAGCTGTTTAGTAATATATTGTAGCAATATAATTTTTTTACAGGTAGATGAATGTACATAACTTTTGAGTTAAGTTATAAAGAAGGCACACTAGTCTTGTTAGGGTGTGCCTGAAAGTTATAGTTTAAATAATAAGTTTGACCAATCTTCTAATTCTTTGGAACAACACAATCCTTGGAACCCAGGAATATGATTCAAGATGGGACAGAAAGAGATTTGGTTTCCTAGCACAAAGGACTGTAACCACCTTGAAGAGTCATTGACTTGGTGCTGGCCATGGTCTCTCCCAACCACCTCTGGAGATTTCTTGGATTGAAGTATAAGAGGACACTATAATGTTTATATTATTATAATAGTAGCGACTTAATGCTGTGATACATTTGATACTGTGTTTCTAATGTATATCTGTTCATATCCAAATGATTGGATATTTATGTGAACAATAAAAGCTACTTGAGTTTAGAAAAAATCCTCAAATCTGGAAAGCTGCCATGGTCACCCCAGTATACAAAAGTGGTGACTGGTCTCTTCAAAACAACTACAGGATGATCTCTATATTGCCCCACTCTCCAAGGCCCTTGAAAGGAGTGTGGCTGACCAGCTGGTGGAGTACTTCAATCAATATCAGCTCCTATGCCCACAACAGCATGGTTTCCGAGCCGGCCATAGCACCATCACGGCTCTGCTGGAATTTACCAGATTCATACATAGTGCTCTTGACAAAGGGCACATTGTAGGGGTGGCCTTTGTTGACCTATCAAAGGCATTTGACATGGTCTATCATGCCCTCCTCCTTGAACAGATCTTGACACCCAGGAGCCCAACACCAATAATCCGACACACAGAATCCCAACTATTGAGAATTACTCCCGACTATCTAGAATTGCCTGTGGCAGAGCTGAGAATCTATAATAAGGGAGGTTGGGTTGGCGAATCCCTCCACGTTGGTTGGTGTGGGGGGTGCACCCCTCCCCCCGAAACATGTTTAAAATCTCTGTTGCGGGCAACTCTCGACAGTTGGGATTCCATGTGTAGCGATCTTGGTTTCAGGCTCCCGGGTGTCTAGATTGTTGGTTTATATTTTCAATAGTAGAAACGACAGAAGAATATCCTTTTTGTGTATGACTTATCTTACACAACCCTATATGGTAATGGTTGTGTATGTAAACATTTTCAGCTAGAACCTTTCTTTACAAATACCTTCATGTGTTTCAGGTCAGCAATACAAGAGAAAAAACCAAAAATGATCAGTTGTTTCAGTTTTGGTCTAGTCAAGAAAATGAATTTTTAGACCGTATAGAACTTCAAAGGACAAAATGGCAAGAATGGGAAGAAAACATGTTGACTTCATTCAGACAGGAGTCAGCTAAAACAATTAAAGAGCTAGTGACCAGTTTCTTTTCAGAAACGAAGTCCATACTTCAACCTTTCATGCCACCGGTCACTCACCATGCTGTGTAAGGCTAAGATTTATTGAAGATTTTATTAATCTCATATGTTATACTTAATCATGACCTTTGTTGAGTTTCATTCTCTGGGTGACTGGCACAACCTGCCCTCTTCCCCTGGCAGGTAACATTTTGTCTTGCCACACACAATTTTGATTTTTGTTAT
Source organism: Neoceratodus forsteri (assembly GCA_016271365.2). Classification (NCBI taxonomy): domain Eukaryota; kingdom Metazoa; phylum Chordata; order Ceratodontiformes; family Ceratodontidae; genus Neoceratodus; species Neoceratodus forsteri. The sequence continues at coordinate 1,418,017,536 of CM057449.1, read as the reverse complement.
GTTTTTAGCTGAATGCCAGTTTCCAGGATAGAGTGTTTTGCTTTATGCAGAATTAAAATGAAACTTATCTCAATGACAGATCCATGTTTTTGAAAGTCATCTATACATTCATCTTACAATCATTTGTTTGAAGTAATCTCTTTATATGATATTTTACAGTATCTTAAACATACTTCAGGGTATAAATTGTAGCGAATAATAAAAAAGATATTTTGGGAATGATACGATCTAATTGGATGTTAGGATTCCAACAGCCATACATTGGTCTAGGTTACATTGTCATGTACAGGCTGATCAAACCTGCACCTGAATTCAGGCTGTCAGCGTTCCTTCATCTAGAACTACTGAATGACTATAATGATGAGTTATGGGTTTGAATCGGCATGCTTAAACTGTCGAGGGAAGAGATATTTCATTAATAATCTCCATCTAAATATGTGAAACATTCAAAAAGTATGCTTTTAACACTTTTATTTTGGAATAATCTGATAATAGCATTTATGCACTCTCAGGAGTCATCTGACAGTTATATATTACTGATATACAGTACTGTTACAGTGGTACAGATAGTGAAGGTGCTTGACGCCACACCTTGTGCCACACTAGCAACCTGGGTTTGGGCACAGACTCTGGATGCTGGAGGTCAGGGGGAGGGTGAGGAGCTGATTTATTTGCCTGCTGACAGCTCTCCTTGTCAGAGGAGCACTCACTATATGCCGGGGGAGGGAGAGAGGTGACATTAACTGAGCCACAGATGATATACGTGCTTCCATACGCATGCTCTACCGTGTTCTAGGGCATTTGGTAACAGGGCAACATCCACAGTTATTTATTTAATGTTATCTCTGTTGCCTTAGGAGACATGAGAGACCAGAACCTAATGGCTTATGGTATGGACAGTTGGGATATCACTTTTCATCTCATGGTATTCAACCAATTTTTTACAGTGAGAACACTCAACCTCCACAACAGTATGGGACTATCCCCAACAATCCACACATTTGAGCAAGTATAACGAGGATGATGATGATGATGATGATGATAATGCCAGCAACATCCTGCAAAGACTAAGAGCAGAAAAAAAAGAGCCCATGCTCATAATTCAGTCTGCATATATGAACTGTTCTAATGGGTAATACTACATGGATAATCACAATCTAAGTAATTAGTCATAAATACATTTTCAAAAAAATTAAGTTAAATGTTTTATTAAAGGTGTTTAACAATTTCATTAAAACATTTTCATTCATAATGATGAACCTATCATATAATAAATTGAATGATTGTTACAGGCATATGAAAATCTGATACATACCATATATTTGTGTTTTGTAACAGTTGAGTGACTAAATAATAAGATTTAACCTGTTACTGTCTGTTATTAAGAAAAAAAACTACATGTAGAACAATTATAACTGTAATGTAACATATTGTTTTGAATTCTTAATCTATTGAACTTATCTATGACTATTTACAGATAACATCTAATATGTTAGATAAACATAGTATCAGTTATCTAATGATTGGTGTAACTCAACTGTTTGTTAATAAAGCTTCATACATATTATTACTTGTCATTACTCAGAATTTGCTTTCTAAAGGTCAGGTTCAATGGTTAGCCAGAACAGATTAAGGGGTGGTCTGATGGGAGTAATGTTGTAGCGTGGGGTTTGGAGACACACAGTCACACCAGATACTATAGTGCATGACCTTTTTTGTAAGAGGTACATGGATTACTTTAAAGTCAATTAATTTTAACCTGCAGAGGTCAGTTTGAATTTAACCTATAACAGACGTCAATATCTGTACTGTTTACACAAGGGGAAGTTACTAGCCATGTAATTTGATACAGTTCTCTTTTGTCCTTGGCCTCAGGAACAACTTTAGCTGAAACAACACATGTTGGTTGTGTTCTCAAACCTTCTTGGCATCTAGCCTCTTCAAGCAAGCCAGTCTGCACAATATCTTTCTGTTAACATACAGTATGGAGCGAAAGTAAAATGAAAATCACTCCTTTTCTAAAGCATGCGCGACCTTGCTTTCACCCGGCCAAAAGCAATTTCCACTGAGATTCTAATAGAGCTCAAGTATACATTAAAAGACTCTTGGACCTCAGTCTGTTTGAGGCGGTAAACCCTTTTAACAGCCAATTCAAAAGTGGATATGCTGGATCACCCACAAGGAACATGTCGATCGGTTTTCCATCAATGATCTGTTGTAGCTTTCAGTAAATGAAGATATTAATAAGTGTAAGTAATGTGATCATCGAAAATTGTGCAACACAGAGACAACTGATCACATTAACCAAAGAAAAAAATATATAACATTTGTCAAAAATACCTTAGGTAGCAGTTCTGCTTGACGGTACAAATTAGAGTTTCGTAATATGCGGGCATCAAGCATGCAACCAGGCATGCCAACATTTATGTTCCAGAAACTGGAACCAATATAAGAAAATATATAAAGTTTATCAATTAAACAACATGACACCCTAACAAGTATTTTTTTAAACACATTAGTATGATGATCTGAGTTATTATAACTTGTTTCTATGTGGCCTCCGATAAAATTAAACTTTGAGATACTGACAATACTGAATATGCAACTATGCATGACCAGACTGTTCTGCAAAAGAGGGATTCTACTTCCCTCTGATCTCAAGAACAACAATCTAGAGGTCCATGGGAATCAGACCCTAGATGTGGCAGAACTCACTGGTTGTGCATAACGTTGCTCATCCTGTATTTTTTTATAGCGTATCATATCATGTGAAATGCGTGCATTGTTTTTATTTTCTCTTTTCACAGTGAAACAGATTTTCATTATGCCAACCTGGTGGCGATGAGGGTTGAGGCGCTGGATGCCACACCTCATGCTGTGCCTGCAACTCAGGTTCAGGAACAACCTTAGGCCATCGGGGTGCCAGCTCTCCTCTCCTGAGGGTGGTGAGGGTGGGTTAGTGTCCCCCCACCCCATAGTTCTGCTTCCACCAGGTGGAGTTACAGCGGGTAGCATAGATGGATAGGAGGTGGCAAACAGCTATGGGAAGTGGAAGGGGCTGAGCTGGCACCATGGGGTGCGTAGCATGCCTCCACATGCTCACACAGCTGTGTGATGGGGCCACAAGGGGTGTCGGGGAGAACATTTTATAAAATACTTGTGTCTCTGTCGCCAGATGGCAGGAGGAGGTGATGGGGACCAAAAAGCTATGGGACAAAAAAAACATAAAATAAAATGCACAGTTTCTAGATGTTCTGTACTGCTGCTCTATCACAGAAGGGTACAGTCACGTACCATGACATTTGAACAGTGGCACAACAGCATTTAAGAATGAATGGATTTCTATACAGAAAATAGAGAGTAGTGGATGGTCAACTATGCACAACCATAGTCTTCAGCCACAGAGGGGTTCAGATTCCCTTTGATTTCATGAATTAAATTTGATAGGTTCATGGAAATCAGAAGGCCGAGGTTGTAGAACATACTGGTTGTGCATAAAATTGCAGTTCTTTGGCTTTCAGAACGAAACTGACTTGTGCAGTCTCTAGAGGTTCCAGAATGTTGTTGTACAACAGAAAGGTACAATCACATTCCATAACCTTTGTACTGTGGTACAATAGCATTTTGAAATGGATGGAATTCTATACAGAGCAAAGGTCTACTATACATTGAAATGTTCTGCTATATACTATAATATGACCCAGTATAATGTTATATGTTCTTACCGATATTTGTGCTCCACTATAGCCTGAAGCATATATGATATCCAGCCTTTATGGTTCTCAAAATCTCAGTAGCCATCTGCCGGTGCAAGAACAGGAATATGAGTTCCATCCAAGCAACTGATAACCTGTGGTAGTCCATTGTACTTTTCAAAATGTGTTGCTATTGAATGAGCTTCATCTTCAGTTGGCATCCAAATGATATATTATTTAGTTGTTTAACCAGGAGTAGCACACTAAGCTGAAAGCTTTTTACAGGAGCGACCTGGGAGCACAGGGAAGTTAAGTGACTTGCTCAGGGTCACACAGTATGCAAGTGGAAGCTGTGGGATTCAAACCCAGGTCTGGTCTGCTGGATGTCACCAGATTTTCAGCTCAGAGCCTTAAACCACTGCACTATACTGCCTCCTGTGGTAAAACTGAAGCCGTAAATCCCTTACAAAATGCATAAATAAATTTATGTACAGTAGATTTGTGTACTCCAAACTGATTGGCCACTACTCCATACTCTGAACAGCTCCCTAATTTATATAAAGCAATAGCCAAGGGCATCCTTAATGGAATGGGTTCACGAATGTAATCTTCTTCTGGAGACAGGAAACTTGCGCATGTATCCGACAGATTATACAAAGAAGAACGTGACGTACAGAAATGATCCCACCCTTCATTGTCTGTGAACTGACTTAGTACTATTGCATCTCACCTGTGCTTGCTTCTCACTCGCATCCAGACCTCATGATCTTTTCTTGCATTTGCACTTGCAGCAGGTATTAAACATATATCTTTGTAAAATCTACATGCATCATCTAAAAGGTCCTCCATTTCATGATACTGAGACAGGATGAAGAATAGTACTGCAGTGTCATGCTCTAATTTCATTCAAAGCAGGCTAATCAGTATGTACAACACATTAAGTATTACTATAACAAAGTTAAGCATCATGAAATATTTATACCTGTAATATCAAAATAAGAAACATTTTATTAAATTAATTGAAGGTAATACAGTTATACTAAGTAACAAATACACGTTAATATTCTCTTAAGCAAGCAATGACAATCCAAGGTGTAGGTTATGACCTGATAAGAGCATGCCCCAGGTGCGTTATAAGGCAAAAGACCCCTTCACCAAGTGCCTTTAGCACCTGGGAAGTGCTCTTATCAGTCCATACCTCACACCTCGGATTATCTTATCATGTGTATGAAATGGCCCCCCTAAAGAAGAAATTATGAATAAAAAAACTGAGCATCTGCATTGCTGCTAACAGCAGCCACAGTACTGTCCAGTCTCAGAGATGATCATCGATGCCGCTCCTGATTGCCCGCTCCACCACTCCTAATCACACTCTCGGTCCTTGGGCTCAGAACAGGCAGGCAGCAAGAATCAGAGTCCCAGTCCTCAGGGCAGAGAGGGAGACTGGGGCATTGGAGAGGAAAAAAAAGCCTTTACTTGAAATCCCCAGGGCAGGCAGCAGGGATGGCAAGTTCCCACAGGAATGACATATGATTCCGGTCCCCATAGCAGGCAATGGGGACCAGAAAAAGATATGAAACAGACTGATTCATTCCCGGTCCTCATGGTAGGCAGTGAGGACCGGGAAACTGTAAACAACAACAACAACAAAAAAAGCAGGGCAGGAAAATTAGCTTCAGATCATCCCCGTGTATTGACAAGTAACAGCTCCCCTTTCTGACGACTACCAGAGCAAGTATTCCAGCAATACAGGGACTACTTTATCATAAAAGGACCAAAAATACAATTGTAGTCATTTTTTTACAGGATTACTTTTATTTTGTTTTGTAATCCTATAAAAATGACAGATGTAGCCCATTTTCTAAGTGCAATAATACCCTTCAGGGTGGGCAGTATGGGCAATACTGGACCTTCCAGGGTCTATAAGGCCTTCCGCCTGCAGCGTCAGGCCTCATTATGCCCCTCAGCAGTCCGGTTTTGCCCAATACCGCCCACCCTGTCAGGTATTATTGCTTACATATCAGGAAGGCAGGAAGGAGTGGGGTGACAAAATTGAGACCCTTAAATACTGAACGTTAATAAACAGGACAAGTATAGGAGGACTCTTTACACTAGTGTTCTCATTTGGAAGTTGGCTGAGGATTGTGTGACTAACATTATGCCAGAGTACACCTGTCTGGATCCCCTCATCACTTTGGTGTTACAGTTAAAATTAAAGTTGGAATCTTTAGCAATTAAGTGGAGATTAAAGACTTGTTTGTGTAACACTGAAGGAATGGCAGACACTGTGTGTTGGGGCAAATGGAGGGAGAAACGCCATCTGGAGTTTTCAATACAGGGTTAACTGGTTCATTGATGGACACCAGGTTCCCCGGACACATGCCAGTGTGCACCAGGAGGATGTTTTTGGTGTGTGGAAACATTCCATGAGCAAACACCTTGGGAACTGAGATGTTTTCAGGAGTGTGGCAACTGACCACAAACATACAGTCTCAGAAATATAGGATGTTTTTGAGTGTGTGGTAACACCATATGAGCATACACTCTGGCACATGGAAGAAGATTTGAGTGTGTGGCAACAGTCCAAAATAATACACTTTGGAGTAGAGAAAATTAACTGTTTTATGCATAACTAATTCTGCCTATCAAGTGCCTGCAAGAGAAATGCCAGAGACTTGGAATTACAAACTTAGGGGGGTCCACCTATGGTTTAACCACATCTAGAAAAGAAAGCAATACTGTAAGATCCCAGTTGCTGCACTGGACATTCCGATCAGTGCTTCTGAGTGAATGTTATTGTGGTCCCTTGACAAGTAAGACTAGCATACGCCTAGCATCCTCTCACCTGGAACTGGTTAAAAATGCAAAGGTTCATTTTCTCCGATATTGTACCCCAACCCCCCGACCCCCATTAGATAATGAGCTTTGTATACACTGTAAAGCTTGAAGTGGTATCAATTTAGTAATTCTTTCACAAGTAAATGTTATGCAATATATGGGAAACTATTTATTTTATTGGGGGATGCTAGTTAAGCCAAGGTTGAGTGGGGTTACACTTACATAGCATGACTAGTATGCAAGGAAGTGTGAGAACAGAAACCTGTTACTGACAGAAATATGGATCAAATACTTCTATAAGTACTCACTGCTGATGGGCACATTTACCATTTATTGAGACACTGACCACTGAATAACACAGACAGAGTTGAAGCAGGTAAGATGAGGACAGTCAAAATGGTTTGCAGATTTTATGACAAATCTTATGAAGCCAGGCTATGCTATCTGGAAGGGAGGTTGGTGAGGGGGTTAAGAATCAGACATATACATACATCACAGGGAAGAACAACGTAGAAGAATGCACAATTTATAGACAAAGACAATGCACCATCACTATAACGGACACCTGGTACACAACTAATCATGATTGGGAAACAAATGTACCAGGATATGTTCTATTCAGGAGGATTGCCTTGTGCTGGCAAATGGGAACTTTGTGAGAGAACTTACAGTGGAGGAACCGCTGTCAGGGAGTGAATACCACTCAGTATGGCTCACATTAGATATGGGCAAGGAAGGAGTGGAATCTGGCACAAGAGTGCTGGACTTCAGGAGGGATGACTTTGGGAGGATGGGGGAAGTGGTAAAAGGGTACCTGGCCAGAATTCAATCTAGTATGGACACTAAACAGAGGTGGGAACTCATAAAGCTGGGGATAGTGGAGGCAACCAAAACCTGCTGCAAGGCCCACAGCAAGAAGGCTAGGGCTAAGAAACCGAGCTGATTGACCAAGGAGGTCATGGAAAAGGTAAGGAGGAAAAGAGCTGCCTTTAGGAAGTACAAGAAAACAGGGAGAGGGGAGGACAGGGAGGAGTACTTGATGGAATCGAAGGAGGTGACAAGGGCAGTAAGGGGAGCCAAGGCATCTACGGAACTCAGGCTGGCACAAGGCATTAAGAAGGGGAAGAAGGACTTCTTTAGGTACATCAGGGAGAAAAGGAGCTGTAAGGACCACATAGTAAGGATTAGGAAGGAGGGGGTTGGGTGGAAGCAGGGTGCGATAAGGCAGAAGCACTAAATGAGTACTTCTGCTCAGTATTTACTAAAGAGAAGAGGGGGTGACACCCAAGGGGAGAAATAGCAGAAACGGGGGTGACAGATGGGGAAATCATGGAGGGCAGAGTTCGGGAGGGTTTGAAGGCACTGAGGGTGGATAAGGTGCCAGGCCCAGATGGCATCCACCCCAGGGTACTGAAGGAGCTGGCAGAGGTCCTTGCAGGACCTTTGGCAGACCTATTTAATGCCTCACTACATTCAGGGTGTGTACCTCAAGACTGGAGGATGGCTCACATGGTGCCCCTCCACAAGAATGGCCCCAAGGATGAATCGGAAAACTACAGACCAGTGAGCCTCACATCTATCGTGGGTAAGCTAATGGAGACTATCCTGAAGGAGAGGTTGGTGACCCTCCTAGAGGCCAAAGGACTACAGGACAGCAGACAGCATGGCTTCATATGGGGCAGATCCTGCCAAACCAACCTGGTGGAGTTCTATGACTGGGTAACTAGGCAACTGGACAGGGGCCATGCAGTGGATGTCCTGTATCTGGACTTCAGTAAGGCATTCGACTCAGTGCCACACGGAAGGCTGAAGTAAGTTAGTAGGCACAGGGCAGGTGCAAAGCTGGTGAGATGGGTAGGGAACTGGCTTCAGGGAAGGCAGCAGAGGGTGGTGGTGGGTGGGGAGCTCTCACACCCAAGGGTAGTGACGAGGTGTTCCACAGGTCTCGGTGTTGGGACCAGTGTTGTTTGGGATATTCATTGCAGACATATCATTGGACATCAAGAGCAAGATCAGTCTGTTTGCTGATGATACCAAGGTAGGAACAGTGGTGGATGACCTAGGGAATGGCAGGGGTTGCAGGATGATCTGGCAAAGCTTGAAACCTGGTCAGACACCTGGCAACTGGGGTTTAATGCCAAAAAGTGCAAGGTGCTGCATTTTGGGATGAAGAACCCAAGGAGGAGTTACCAGCTGGGGGAGTGCAGCTAGCCCAGACAAAGGAGGAGAAGGATCTGGGGTGCTCATTACAGGGTCAATGAACAACTCAGCACAATGTAGAAAGGCAGCTGCAAAGGCCAACAAATTGCTGGGTTGTATTGCAGGGTATATCCTCGGAGGGAGGAGGTGATTCCTGCCACTGTATAGGTCATTAGTTAGATCAAGACCTGAAGTATCATGTGTGTACTGGCACCCGTATCTGAAGAGGGACATCAAGTTACTGGAGGAGGTGCAGCGCAGGGCGACAAAGATGATCGAGGGGCTGGGGAAGTTATCATATGAGAGGAGGCTGAGGGAGCTGAACATGTACTCACTGGAGGAGAGGAGGGACAGGGGAGACATGATTGAAACCTTTAAGTACATGAAAGGAATAAACAAGACAGGTACAGAAGGGCTGTTCAAAGTAAGGGGAGGGACACCAGGAGCCATGATATGAGACTGGAGTAGGGAAGGTTCAAGAGGGAGATGAGGAGACACTTTTTTACAGAGAGGGTGGTGGCTGGGTGGAATGCATTACCTGCAGAAGTGGTATCCAGTAGAACAGTGGACTGCTTCAAAAGGGGATGGGACAGGACATGGGGGAGGGTCAATGAAGGGGAAGGGTGGAAGAGAGGGGCAGCTGCAGAATAAGGGGTGCTAGCTGCACATTTGAGCAGACTTGCTAGACCTCTAGGCCTTTATCTGGTAGCAAATTTTGTATGTTCGCATGTTCGATAGGGAGGGCAAAAAGGGAGGTGGAGTAGCCCTGTGTGTCAGGGAGGGTATAATGGCAACAAAGGTACAGGGTAGACATGAGGAGGCTGAGGCACTTTGGGTCACCCTCAGACTGGAAATGACACAGCAACATGGACAGAGGTGATACACAGGCCTCCAAGACAAAGAAGAACTGGACAGGGAGCTAGTGGAGGAAATTCACAAGATGGAAAGGAACATACCTCTCAACCTCTCAGCATTAAAAATCATAGACCTGGCCTCCACGAATCATAGCAAAATGGCCAGAATGTGTAGCACTTCCTAATTTCAAACAATACTATGTCTACAAATAGTCTATCCATATAGCTAATTATATGGAATGTTTCGATCAACTCAGTTCAATGATATAACAGTTTGTATGTACAGAAATATCTCTAATATTATTAAGAACATCAGCAAACCTATGCAAAGCAAGGGGAAGTTTGAGCATGAAAATCAAAAAGCTATCAGAAATTCATAGCAGTTGAGAGGTATGGAAATAAAAGGTGAAATTCTACTCATGGGGAATTTCAATATGCCAGATGTGGATTGGAACAAAAATGTAGCTGCTTCAACCAGAAGCAGATGCATCCTTGATTCACTCCAGGATGCTGGACTCATACAGCTTGTGCTTGATCCCACCAGAGACAAGGCAATTCTAGATCTAGTAATGACCAAGCAGATCAAATCACAGGTGTCCAGGGAGAAGGGCAGCTGGGATCCAGCAATCACAACATTGTGTGGTTCAGCATAGGAACAGATACTCACAGAAGTCATACTAGGACAAAGGTTTTGGATTTCAAAAATGCTGACTTCGCTGAAATGGGGAGGGGTATCAAAAGAGCCATGGAGAGAATGGGGACAAGATAGGGAGAGGAAGATCAGTGGAAGCATCTAAAGGAAACCTTTCTGAAAGTAACAAACAAAATCATTAGATCAGTATCCAAAGACAAGAGAAGGAGAAAGTCACTGTGGTTCTAGAGAGAGGGGACAGTAAAGGTCAGGGCAAAAAAGAAAAGGGTTCAGGAAATTTAAGGAGACCCAAAGGGAGAAAGACAGAGAGGAGTACCTGGCGTGTCTAAGGCAAGTGGGAAATGCAGTAAGAAGAGCAAAGGCATGAACCAAGGAATGTTTAGCACAGTCAGTTAAGAAAGGGGGCAATATATTCTTCAGGTACATCAGCAAAAAGGGAAACAAAGGGGTGTGAATGCAAGGCTCAAGGGAGAGGATAGATAGTAGTCTTCTCAGACGTAAAAGAGTCCTGCACAAGCTCACTAAATTGAGGGTGGACAAAGCGATCGTACCAGATGGCATACACCCATGGATATTAAGAGATCTGTGAGGAGAGATATCAGAACCTCTGACAGCCATGTTCATCTAGTCATTCAACACAGGGGTTGTTGATTGGAGGGTGGGGCACATGTAGCACATCTATACAAATCTGGCAGCAGGGATGAGGCAAGGATCTATAGGTCAGTCAGCCTCACCTCAGTAGTGGAGAAGATCATGGATACTTTACTTAAAGAAAGGATAGTGGGGCACCTAGAAGCCATTGGATCCCATTACCATAGGCAACATGAACTCACAGTGGGGAGGACATGTCTGACAAATCTGATTGATTTATTCGAATCGTTTACAAAGGAAATAAATCAGGGTAGGGCAGTGGATGTTGCCTAAACTTTGATTTCTGCAAGTCCTCTGACACCATCCCATACAGGAGGCTGAAAAACAAGCTGGGAAAGCTATGCATTGGGTACAGGGTGGTAAACTGGGTTAGAAACTGGCTAACATACAGGATGAAGAGGGTGGTTTAAAATGGGGTGCCGTCTGGGGAGAGGGAGGTGATCAGTGGGGTGCCTCAGGGATGGGTCATGGAGCCAGTCATTTTCAATGTCTCCATTAGCAACATTGCAGAAGGGCTGGAGGGAAAGGTCTACCTATTTGCAGGCAACACCAAGATCTGTAACAGACTCTGCTCTTAAGATTTATCTCGCAACACCAGTATCATTTCATTTGCCCGGCGCTGTACCAACTCTAATTTAATCTTGATGTGTTTTTTTCAAGCAGGGTCACCACTACTGCATGCAGTACTCCAAGTGTGGCCTCACCATGGACATGTACAGGGGCAGGATAACTTCTGTCACAGAGGTAGTTCTCCTTATTCTGTAGGCCCATGCTGCTACTTTTCTACACTAGGCTGAGTGAATCATTTCCACTGTCACTATTACACCCAGATCCTTCTCAACAGTTCCCCCTTCCCCCCATGTCAGAACTCACACCCATAGAGTTATAACCAATTTCACACTGGCCCCTCATCACACGAAACATTGGTGCTATGTGTGTGGATGAGAGAGTTATTACTGGGGAATGAGAGGACAGTGTGGGATGGACATGAGTCTGTGGAAGGGAGGTCTGATATGGGAGGAAGGGATAACCATGTTCGGGGTTAGGGGGTGGAAACAGGAGTATTATTGGGAATGGAATATATAAAAACAAGGAAGAAATTTGAATGATATAAAACATAAGAGAGGCATACATGTGCTTCACATGAGTTAACAAGGTTCATAATGAGGGAGCTATCTTACCCATGATATTTAACGCCACCAAGTCTGAGGACCAAGGAAATGTGATGAAGCTGTAGGTGGGAATTCAGAGAGATATCAGTGACTGCAAATTTACCATTCATAGCGCTTACCTATTTCATGATTCTATGGAGAGACCCACAATTCAGTTTATCTACTATGAGAATCGGAGATGCTCGGGTTGACACAGGACACCACCAGGTAGCTATACTGTACAATTTGGAGTGGATGGGGTGTTAAGAGAAAGATTAGGAGTATGGCAAACTGTGAAGTTGCCAAGGACACATAGATTCAGGAGACCACGGTGTGGTTGAACATCAGCTAGCATCTTCACATCTGACCAAGACATCGGTAAGCAACACCTTCCATACACATTACCGTGGTGTACTAGAGCACCCCCCAAACCCCAATATGCCATATTGTAAATAACTGGATAACAGACCATTCCCAGCTAATTAGATGCTCCACCCTCAATCCACCAGCATGCACTAAAGGTAAATTTAATCATCCATAGGTCATTACTGTAGAGTAAGTCAGTGGCACCTTCTCCCCATTGGTTCCTGCCCCATCTCAATATGCACAAATACTGTTCATCGGTTTCAATCCCCTTAAGTGGTGGTCTAGTGACTAACCCCCCAACGGGCAGGAAGTGCCCACTACCCTGCTCCCTCTCTCATCCCGTACTCCGAACCAGTGACCAGCACAGCCTCATCAGTCCACCATGGCCACAATCTGACAGGTCATTCTGCAGCTGGTCATGGTGGTGTGAGTAGAGCAGTGTGGGTCACTTGATCAGAGTATGGGATGGGAAAGAAAATGGATGGTGGGCAGTATTGGACAGATGAGGGATGGGGTTGGGAATTACTAGTTCACCAGGTATGGATGGTGTTTGCTGATCAGTATTTAGCCACGTGGGGCTGAGGGAGTGAACCATGACAGAAGTATAATATGCATTATATGCATGGGGGGGGGATATCATGAACTTGCTTTGCAGTAATGACTTTTTATTTTATGGACATACCAGGACAAGGATGTGGAGACATCATGGCACATCAGGATGGGGATGGGGGGCACCAGATTCCCAGGGTAATGGGTCGGAAAGGTGTTGGATAACAACTAATGTTATATGTGGTGTGGTGGTGATGGGGGTGGACAAGGGCCTGTGATTGCCAAGCCTTACAGAGAATCTTTAAGTGTCATTAGATCAGCTTAGGGGATATGGCAGCCAGCGTCTGACATGATCACCATAGAACGACGCTGCAACCAAATTCATGATACACTGCTGGTACAAGCCCCTTTCAGTGTATGCTACCTGTAGTTTGATGCGGACAGCATTGGAAAACAACCCTCTTTCATCAGAGATGTTGGATGCAAGCCATATTCATTATTGTCCCTGGTGCCCAGTGGTACCCCACACCATCCAGTTTTTGCCCCATCTAATTTTTTTATACATTTAATAGCCCTGGTGTCTATTGCCCCCTCCCCTACCAGAGCCTGATTTAAAATCGTGTCACTTTTTAAATATATTTACACATAACGGCAACTTGTAATACAACCCCCCCTCCACTTTGCAGGTCCCACATGTCTTAAAATTAATGAAAATGTGTGTTGCATTATCATTGATATCCTGTGGGAACCCCCTGCATTTATTTTATGTTTTATTTATTTATTTATTGAGGTCTAGGATTAAACACCTTTGAGCTGGGAGCTCGTTTACAAAGGTTCCACGCCAGTGGGAGGGAAGACAATAATTACAAAGGTTATACAAACAAGAGTGTAAAAACATGACAATTATGGGTACAATGCTATAGGTTTGAGTACACAGCAAGCAATTAATGTGGGCACACTTGAGCTTAGCTGGCAAATAAATAGTTGGAGATAGGCAGATAGGGGATAAAGGAGAAAGTGGGTAGGGGAGGGGGCGAGAGTGAGGTGAGGAAAAGGGGCAGCAGTCACTGACATTGTCATAGTGAGGGGTGGGAGGGAGTGAGGGGTGGGTAGAAGGCAGCCAGGGCCATGCCACTGCAGGGAGCCGCCATGACAGGGCAGAGAGGGGGTGGGAGGGAGTGAGGGAGGTGGGTAGAAGGCGGCAAGGGGCCATGCCTGTGCAGGGAGCCGCTAAGTGGCAGGGCAGAGACTGTTGGCAAGGGGGACTAGGTGTTGCAGTCACAGGTGCTGGATGCAGAAAGATTTTGGTGAAGCAGTCTTTTAAAAGGGCCTGGAGTAGGCTGGTTGGAAATGTCCTGGCTGAGGACATTAAACCAGAGGGGTGCTCTGTAGGCAAAGGACCGTTGGCCCTGCATCGTTCGAGGACAAGGAACATGGAAGAAGTGGATGCTAGAGCTTCTTGTGCATTGCGAGCTGCTGTGAAGTTGGAGTAGGTTAGCTGTGCCGGGGGAAGGACACCAAGAAGAGCCTTTTTGGCGAGCAGACAGGTTTGGTAGTGTATCCTCCCACTGAGTTGGAGCCAGCCCATTTGAGCATAGAGGTCACAAGCATGGGTGAGACGTACGGCCCCTGTGAGCAGTCTGCAGGCCTTGTTCAGGGCAACTGATATTTTGCAGAGAGCAGTGTGGCAAGCAGCACCATAGATTACCAAGCCATAGTCTACTATAGAAAGGATGGAGCTATTGATGGCGAGTCTAAGGGCTTCTGAAGTGAGACAGTGCCTGTGCCTGTGGAGGAGACTGATCTTGTAGTTGACAGTCCTGGAAACATTGCTGATGTGCTGGTCATAGGCTAGACAGCTGTCCACAGTGATCCCAAGATATTTAAAGTGCTGGGTATGTTCGAGCAGAGCTCCCAAGCGGGTACTGATGTTAAGTACATGGGTCTTATGCTTGTTCCGAGAGCTGCAGAACATCATGACTTTGGTTTTATTCCTGTTCAGGATTAGTTTATGGTTGTGGAACCATTCCTCAACTATCCCAAAGCCACATTGCAGATTGCCCTCAAGTTCCTCTGGGTCTGGGCAGCTTGTGAAGATTACTGCATCATCTGCATAGAGGAGCATCTGTTGTTGGCAGTGGCATGGTAGATTGTTGAGAAAGATGCTGAAAAGTAGCATAGAAACATAGAAACATAGAATTTGACGGCAGATAAGGACCGCTTGGCCCACCCAGTCTGCCCATTTCCCTATCTGATGGATAAGCTGCAGATCCTAGTTAACCAGCAGCCTACTTCTTCCTACCCCCACCCCCTAGAATTACCTTATGACTGTCCCATGCATGCTGGAATTCCACCACTGTTTTTGACTCCACAACCTCCTCTGGAAGGCTGTTCCACATCCACAACCCTCTCTGTGAAAAAATACTCTTAAATTACCTCTGAGCCGCCCCTTCTATCTTCAAATTGTGCCCCTTGTTCTTGCACACTCTTTTTTGAAAGATGCTACCCTCTTGGACTTTGTTGATTCCTTGAGATACTTGAAAGTTTCTATCATGTCCCCCTCTCCCTCCTTTCCTCGAGGCTATACATATTAAGCTCCATCAAGTCTCCTTCATATGTCTTCCGGTGCAGACCCTACACCATTTTAGTTGCCCTCCTCTGGACAGCTTCCATCCTGTCTATGTCTTTGGGAGATTGGTCTCCAGAACTGCATGAGTACTCAGATGTGGTCTCACCAGCTGTCTGTACAGAGGGATAATAACTTCTTGTTTTCTGCTGGTGATGCCTCTCCATTATGCATCCCAGTATCCCCCAGCCCTCCTTGCTGCTCTCTCATTGCTTGCCCACCTTTAGGTCATCTGATATGACTACCCCCAGGTCCCTTTCCATTTTGTTGTTGTTAGTATCTCACCCCATTGTGTACTCTTCCTGGGTTTTGTTTCCCAGGTGCATTACCTGCACTTCTTAGCATTGAATCTAAGCTGCCATACATTTGACCATTCCTCTAACCTTGCCAAGTCCCTTCTCATCCTTTCCACCCCACCTTGTGCATCAACTCTGTTGCAGATCTTTGTGACATCTGCAAAGAGACATACTTTTCCTTCCAGTCCCTCTGCAATGTCGCTTATAAGACATTGAAGAGGACCAGTCTAATACTGAACCCTGTGGTACCCTGCTAACCCCTTTTTCAGAGTGGACTCCATTTACTATTACTCTCTGTGTCCTGTTCTCCAGCCAATTCTTTACCCAGGCTGTCATCTTGGGACCCACTCCCAGGCTGGCTAACTTGTATATTAATCTTTTGTGTGGGACTGTGTCAAATGCCTTGCTAAAGTCTAGGTAGGCCATGTCCACAGCCCCTCCTGATCTACTACTTTGGTCACCCAGTCAAAGAAATCTATCAGATTTGTCTGGCATGACCTTCCCGGTGTGAATCCATGCTGCCTTGGGTCCTGTGCCCCTCTGGCCTCTAGATACTCAACAATTCTTTCCTTCAGAAGTGATTCCATCATTTTCCCTACCACTGAGGTCAAACTAACAGGTCTGTAGTTTCCTGCTTCTGCCTTGCTCCCACTTTTGTGAAGGGAATCACATCTGCCCTCCTCCAGTCCTCCAGGTACCACCCCATCCTCCCATGATTTGTTAAAGAGGGTAGTCAGTGGTGTCACTAGTTCTATCCTTAGTTCTTTTAGAATTCTGGGATGAATCCCATCAGGCCCCATTGCTTTGTCCACCTTCAGTTTTAAGAGCTCTTTCAGAACTCTTTCTTCTGTAAATGGGCTGGTATCAACTTCTGTATCCAGAGTGTTTCTACTGTTTGTTTTAGGTACGCCCCCTCTTCCTTTGTAAATACTGAGCAAAAATATTTGTTTAGTATCTCTGCCTTTTCACAGTCACCCTCTGCCCACCCTCCCTCCCTTTATTAAGCCTCACTATCCTCCCTTGGTCTTCCTTTGCTCCTGATGTACCTATAAAGGTTTATCCCCTTCTTAACTGAGTTGGCTATCTTTCCTGGTTTGGGCCTTGCTGTTCTGACTGCCTTTCCAGCTTCCTTTTGCTTTAACTGATACAGTTCTCTGTCCTGTTCCTTCTGTGATTCCTTGTACTTCCTGAATGCTTTCTTTTCTCTTGAACCTTCATGCCACTTCCTTTGAGAACCATAGTGGTTTCTTACCTCGTTTCATTTTGTTTATTTGCTTTACACAAAGGCTTGTTACCTCTGTGATGGCAGTTTTATTCCCCATTGTTCTTCCACCCCTCCTTCCTGCCCATTTGCTAGTGCATTCCTTAGGCACTCACCCATTTTAAGGTAAAGCCCTCCTAAAATCCAGTACCTTGTCTTTGTATGGCTTGACTCTATTGCTTGTGTTTATTAGAACCATACTGTTCGATGGTCACTAGTTCCCAGATGGCTACCCACTTCTACATCTGTGATCCTCTTCATCTCCGTTTAAGAGAACCAGGTCTAAGATTGCTCCTCTCGAGTGGGCTCCAATACTAGTTGTTCAAGGCATGCCCCTGTAGGGCATCCAGAATAACTCCACTCTTAGAAGTGGCTGCTGCAACTGCACTCCAGTTAACATCTGGCATATTCAGATCACCCATCAGCAATATCTCCCTTTATCTGCCATTCTAAGTATACTTTCTATCATTTCTTGTCCATTTCCTCCCCTGAGAGGGGTCTGTTCTAACCCTGTGCGGACTGTGGTGCCATTGCCTGCCTCCAAATTGACCCACAGTGCTTCTTCTCCTCCCCTGTTTACCCTTTTGTTCTGTTGCTTTGATTTCTTCTCTTATGTGAGAGCTATCTCCTCCTCTTTTACCCTCCCTGTCCCTCCTGTAGATAGTGTATCCTGGTATGTTTACGTCCCAGTCATGGTTCTGTGTGTACCATGTTTCTGTGACTGCAACATATCCAGATCTTCCTCCTCCATCAAGGCCACTAATTCAGGAAGCTTGTTACCCAGACTACGGGCATTGGTACTCATTGCTCTCCATTTTTGATGGCTTTACCTTCTGTAGTGGCAACCCCACTGACCTTTCTACCTTGGTCTTTTCTCATTTAGTACCCTGTTTTGCAGGGGAGGCTGGGATTTTCCTTCTGCTTATCAGTGCCTCCCTTGACTAGTTTAAAGGCTTGCCAATGAAGCATTTAAACCGATTGCCCAAAAGACTTGTTCCCTTCCTGGACAGATGCAGACCATCCTGCCAGTATAGGCTGGTGTCCCTCCAGGTGGAACCCCAGTCCCCAATGAAGCCAAACCCCTGTGCTCCACACCATTTTTTTAACCATTTGTTAAACTGCATGGTGCAAAGTACCCTCGCCTCACTCATGCCACTGACAGGCAGCACCTCTGAGAAGGATACTGTGTGTGCTACTTGTCTTAAGCCCCTCCCCAACTCTACAAAGTCCTTTTGCACTGCTCTAATCTCATGATGAGCCAAGTCATTTGTCCCTAGGTGGACAATGATGTCCAGCTCAGACTCCCGTGCAACTGTTCTCGTGATCCTAAGGATGCTTCCTGTCCTCAAGCCATGGCACCAGGCAGGCACCTTACTTCAGTTTTCCCTGCTCCCCAGTTCTATCCCCCTAATAATTGGAGTCCCCACCAGGAGCTGCTTTCTTTCCCTGTGGTGCCCTCTGCCTCCTTCCTGAGGGCCTCCCTTGTGACAGTTGTCTGCACCCTCCTTAGTCTCCTCTGTGGGTGCATCCATAGGGGAACTATGCTCCCCCAGAATGGTGTATGGATTGTGGAGTGTAACAACTGACTGGGTGTGCCTCTGTTCCACCACCCTTACCCTTCCTGAGCCCACTGTGGTCCAACTGCTGTGCTTTCTTCACAACCTCTGAGGTAGTGGTGGTGGCTGTGGTGCTCCCTGGATTGGGAGGTTTCCCTTGCCACTGTCCAGTGCAGCCTGAAGATGGGCAACTTCCTCCCTCAGGGCAGATAGTTGTCTGCAAACAGGGCAGCATCTCAGCCTCCAGAAAGACTCCCGGAAGACTGCTGCCCCACAGCCATTACATTGTACTACTCCCCACATAACTGTCTACCTTGTTTAGTTTTTTTTTTTGTGTGTGTGTGTGATTGGTGCGTTACATAGAAATATATGTATTTATATAATGTATGTTTATATTGTCAGTGCAGTGTGCTAGACAGGATATGACAGTGATGTGTACCTTGCCCTCTTGAGGAAATGATGTCAGAACCCCAGGTATAAATGAACTATTTCCAGGGGTGGGTGGGTTGAGGGTGGGAAGGGGTTGGGCCTAAACTGTGCCCTCATGAAACAATCAGCTAAGCGCTTTGACCTACCGATCACGATGAGTGCCTTCCTGTCAGCAAGATGCCATACATGACAATTTGTAATACTGCTTCAAACCAATTTGACAGAGAAAATACCCTGCTAATCAAACAGAGAAAATCCAAACATCCAAGTCAGACACAGGTAAACCTCCCCAGCCCCAAAAGAGCCTGGTGACTTGTGTCTGAAAACAGTCAGCCCCAAAACACGTCAGCTGTGCAGAAGGGCAGACACAGAAAACAGTATTTAGCCTATGTGGGTTTAAAGTCTTCCTGCACTGAAAACCTTAACACTTGTAACACAAGTAAAGCAAACTCTACCTCCCTCCGTTGATTGAAAGACTGCCTTTTCTGATAATTCTAAGTTGCTTATTTCACCCTTCAGTTAGAAGTATCCTCCACCTGAAGAATATTAACTTTCCTAAGGAATCTGCTTCAAACCAAAGACAATTGTAAATTGTAAAGTTCACCTCCCTCTGTTGTGAGCACTACTCACTTTCTTGCAAATCTTAAGTCCAGTGTTGCAGCTTGCAGCCAGAGGTAGCTTCACCTGAAGACTATGAGGTTATCTGATGAGCCTGCTAAAATTAGTACTTTTATCAAGGTCTGTAAGATTCTTCCAGAGCTATTGGCTGTTAAGTAGCTGTGATGTAAGCAGTCCTAATATGGAGCCTTGGGGGGACACCAGATCTTACAGGAAGATGGTCGGAGAGGACATTGTTGATTTTCACCCTTTGAGAGCGTTGTTCTAGATAGCTTTTGAACCAGAGAGTTGATTTTGCAGAGAGGCCAACGGAGGTTAATTAATTTAGGAGGGAGTGGTGGACAGTATCAAAGGCCTTTCAGAGGTCAGTGAAGACTGCCCCTACTAGGGGGTTCCTTGATCCAATGACTGGTGTATGAAACCAGTGAGTTCCAGTAAAGCCATAGAGGTACTATGACCTTTATGGAAACCATGCTGTTCAGGGCTTTGAATTGAGTATTTTTCAAGGTATTCGACCAACTGGTCTGCCACTATGCGTTCTAGTGCTTTGGAGAGCGGTGGCAGAATTGAGATGGGCCGGTAGTTTGACAGCGATGCCCTATCTCCATTCTTGTGGACTGGAGTCACGATGGCTGTTTTCCACACCTGTGGGAATTGTGAGTAACAGAGTGACAGGTTGATGATCTTAGGTATGGGGAGGAGAACTTCTTTCGACAGTGAGTGCAATAAGTTTGAGGTCCAGTGTGTCTGCACTTTGTCATGATTTCTCAAGCACTTTATGAAGATATTTTCTGACTAGTGAATGAGTTAGCTTCTTGAAGTAAAAAGTGGGGCAGGCTGATGGTGAGAGTCAGTAGTAGTGATGTTGTTGTGTGGTGAGTCCTCAAAGAAGTCTTGGGGGGAGTATCCCAGACAGGTCTGAGAATGCTTCATTGAAGGCGTTGTCTAAAATTCGAGAGTCCTGGGTAGGGGTACCTTGAATGTTGATCAGGTTCGGTGATGACTTTACATCATTCCCTAAGACTTCCTTAGCCCAGAAATTGTTCCCATTGCCCCAGGAGGCAGTAAGTAACTCCTTGCGGTGGTTGGATTTAGCCAGGTGTATTTCCCGAGTGCAGGCATTTCTGGCTTGCTTGTTAGCTAGTATAGCTGAGGGTTTACCTGACTCTCTAGCTAGGTGCCAGAGGTGGTCACAATTCTTCAGTCTGTTTATAAGGTCAGATGATAACCAAGGGTTCACTGACCCCCGAGCTTTGAGTTTTTGAGGGGTGCATGCATGTCACAGACCTTCGTGAACTGTTGTATAAGTATTCCAAGGCAGTATTGACATCTGTAGTGTCGTCAATTTGTGACCAGTTGGTGTTGGCAAGATCTCGTTTCAAGGACTCCAGATGCTCATGCTTTAATACCCTACTATAGGTGAAGCGGGGTGGTGGCTTGAAGAATTTGTTAGTCCAGCTGCAGGGGACTGGGGAGTGGTCATTAATTGTGTCCGGGTGCACTGTCACATTGGTGAGTCATTCAGGATTCCTAGAAACTATCCAGTCTAGCAGGGTGCTGGTGCCAGTTTTGTAGTAAACCCTGGTGGAGGTGGAGACAAGCTGAATGATAACCGGATAAGGCCCACTAGGCACAAGTGCCTGTTTCCATAGATGACCCAGGAGTGACTTGCTCAGAGTCACACAGTATGCAAGTGGAGGTTGTGGGAATCAAACCCAGGTCTGCTGAATGTACCAAGCTCATTCACATCTTGTTACTCTAACCTCTAGGCTATACTGCCTATGCATATAGATGTGAAAATTTACCATGAGTGTGAAACACTTTTCTTTTTCTAAAGATAAAGTTAAAGTGTGTGTATGTGTTGGGGGGGTGGTGCAGAGGGGATTTACATATGATGTAGATATAGTAAAATATAATACAAATGAAAGGAACTGTAATACTTCCTGCACCCTCATTAATATATGCTAAATGCCACATTATATTATATATAAATACATCTTATTAAACAGATAATGTATTTATTATTTACCTTTTCACTGTCATAAAACCTCACCGCAACTGCTATCTGCCAGAAATTATGATAACTCTTAAGAAGACTGAGCCCACTGTATGAAACAGACACCAACCTTGTTCATAAAAAAAAAAAAAAAAAAATTATATTTATTCAGGCATAATAATTTAGAGAGGTTTCCACACAACAACGATAAACACACATCAGTAGTAACTAGGAAGTGCTCTGGTAACTAGAAAGCATGTCACCTAATAGGAAAATAATCCTCTTACTTCCTGGTTACTACCGTCAGCTAGCACATGCATGATGCCTTGTACAGTTCCCGAATGGATGACAACACGTATACATGTGGCTGGGGTCGGAATCCAAATGGAGAAATCCAGCTCATCAAACGTTTTCAAAGTTAGTTTTTGGAATTGATTAAAAATAGAAATACACCCATTTATATGTAGCAAGAGATTGAAAACCATTTGGAATGATGATTCAGAAATGAACAAATTCATTTCCGAATCGAGTTCCGACACTGCATGTAAATGCGGTGACTGACAAAGGGAGGTCAGTAAAGGGGTGGAGTCCCAGCAGCTGGGTTGCCAAGTAACTGAGCCTCTGGGGCCTGACACTTAGAGTTCTCTCTACTAATAATGATGCATGAGCAAATAAATAACTTAAAACTCATCCGCCTTAATTGCCCATGATAAAACTCTTTAAATAAAATAATACAACAAAATAAGCATTAACCCACTTTAATTACCCACTCCACCCCAAAACATCATAACTAAGAATCCCCTTACTCACCCTAGGCCCTATGCACACAACCACCCAGTCCCACTGATCTAATACAAAAGTAACTATCCACACACAGCAGCCACCCACCACTAGCCTAACAATCAGACCAAGCCCTCCTCAACCTCCCAAGATAATAATAGCAAAGCCAATAAATAACAAAACAACTACAGTATGTAGGAGAATCCAGGTAATAAGCTTCCAGAGGAGAATGTTCAGTAAATGGACTATACTGTCACAGTTTGTTATAACAGATTAGCTCTGCTGTCACCAGAGCTTATCCCAGACTAGGCAAAAGTCACTTTCCAACAGCTGGTTTCTTCAGCAGTGCTCTCACCACTGCACAGACATATAAAAACAAGGAGACACAGTTGAATGCTCTTACCACTTGGTTTTAGTCCCAGATCCAAAGGGAATGAAAATAAGACCGGCCAGTCACTTAGTCTGAGTTCAACACATGAGCCCGCAACACTGGGAACCCCGGCACACTTGGACTGAAGTCAGATGCACACAATATGCTGATTCTTACCTTGCCAGTCTGCTGCTTGTTTGACTCACGGGGCAATTTTATGATGAAATAGAGGTTCTTTTTTATTTGATTGGTTTCAGCGCGCCCTTTTTGGTAGGTGTAATTGACCTGAGATGTGCTGAAATTATTCTGACAGGGGAAAGGGAGAAACGAGAATTACTGGAAGCACTCATAAATAGTCCAAGATTATCAAGGTGATGAAGAGTGCTGAGTCCATCCCTGCACATATGCAGGAACAATCATACTGAGCAAAAACAACCAGTGTAAAGAACTATCAGGTCATCATGTAATGCGAGTGGCTTGGACATACCTCTCAACTGTCCCTAATTTTGCCTGTAACATTTCCTAAGTCCCTCCTAAATTTGTTGTTTCTGTCACTGAAGAGTAGGGATTTGAAGCATAAAATGTCACCAGGCATTGATACTATTGTCTTGTTCTCATGCAGAATGTGCTTTCCAATCTAAGCCACACAATATAGCGGGCTTCTTGAGCTGATATTGCCATTTTGTAAGAAGTGTCCCTCATGTTGGTCATTTGTCCCTGAATTTCTTTAAGCCTTGCCCCTGATATGCAAGGCAGGAGACTGAGAGGTGCACTTGACATGAAGTATAAAGGGCTGGTTCTAGAGGGCATAGACAAGGGAGGATCTAGAATTTTGCAAGAGGGTAGCAGTTTTGTTCAGAGGTTAGCACTCTGCCCATAAATCTTAGATTTTTCCATCATGGAATGCATACCATTATATAAGGGCCTGATTGTTCTTTAGAAACCAGAAAGGCTTCTGTTTTCCTCCATTAAGTCTGTCAAGTCACTTTTATTTTATCAAGCTTGATCATTCCCTGTACATGTGCATGGATGGCCTTAGCACTGAATCAACATAAAATACTTACATGGGTATGGACCAGGTGTTCCAGGGGATGGCAGAACCACTGTAGCCACCAGGGGATGTATACTGTCTTACCGAATCAGCACAGCATAAATAGTAATGGGAAAAATGGCTGTGGATAGACAAGCTTTCCCGATAATGATACATCAGAAGGCAGCGTCAGGCAAAGTTGAAAGATGATCACAATTAGAGAATAAGTTTGCAAATAAAATTGATGAGTTGCCCTAAGTGTCAAGTATATCAGCTTTAAGTGCAAACAGAAAAAACAAACCATCCCCCCCTTCAAATTGGATACAAAGTTTTGGTTGCATGATAAGAAAATGCTGCCTGAATTCAGCGTTTCTTTAGCTGTAAGAGGAAATAAGGTCTGGAGAAACACCTTGGCAAAACATCACACTGAGACAAGCAAAGCATCATGCTGTGAAATTAGGTACAAAATGCTGCTTCAAATATTTATACATTCTTTTACACTGCGATACTGTCAAGCTATCAGGCTTTAGCATTTATTTGAATGTACCTGGAAGATAAAGGTTATAGACAAAATGTGAAAGGAAAGCACAACTAGTAATGTTAACCTATTTTGTGAGGTCCTGAAAATGTTGTTGGGTGGTTGGTGCTTCTATGGTGGTCAGAATTTTGGTCATGGTTTGTTTTTCGGTAATGCTGTTTGAAGCGTTGTATTATGTCCTGATCCATAGGCTGTATATGAGATGTACAGTTGTGTGGTAGAAAGATAAGCTCTATGTTTTGGAGCTTGATAGAGTGGTGAGCTGGGCAGTTGTCTACCAGCATACAGATTTTACAATACCTTCTCCGCATCAAGGATGATCCTGGGAATTAAAGACCAGTCAGTCTGACCTCCATTGTGGGCAAGCTCATAGAGACCATACTAAAGGAAAGGTTGGTGGAATATCTAGAGAAGCATAGTCTCCAGGATGAAAGGCAGCATGGGTTCATGGGGAAGCATGTCAACAAATCTGATTGACTTCTTTGACTGTGTCACTAAGACAGTAGACTGGGGCCAAGTGGTAGACATCCTCTGTCTTGATTTCAGCCAGGCCTTTGACTCTGTGTCCCACAAAAGGTTGATCAGAAAGTTGGTGGATCTTGGAGTTGGGGAAAAGATGGCCAGATAGGTGGAATACTTGCTGAGGGACAGGACTCAGAGGGTGGTTGTGGGGGGAGAGTTATTTGGCACCAGAGAGGTAACCAGTGGGGTCCCACAGAGCTCGGTGCTGGGGCCGGTTTTGTTCAATGTCTTCATCAATGACATTGGGGATGGCATTATGGGCAAAATGTGCCTATTCATGGATGACACCAAGCTCTGTGGGACAGTGGACACAGCTGAAGGAATACAGGGCCTACAGGAAGATTTGGAAAAGCTGGGAAGGTGGTCCAGGATCTGGCAGCTTGGCTGCAATGCTAAGAAATGCAAAGTTATGCATATTGGAGCCAAGAATCCCAGGACAGAGCTGGCCCGGTGGTGCTGAGGGTTGAGACGCTGGACGCCACACCTCGCTCAACGCTGGCGACCTGGGTTAGGGAACAAGCCTGGGCTACCAGAGGTTGGCAGGGGGACGAGAGGATGGAGCATCTGGAGGACTGCTTCCCTCTCTTGGGGAGTGATCCAGGGACAGCCTGTCACTACAGCGGCCCCTGGTGGAGACCAGAGGCACTGCAATACTTCAGGGCTAAGGCAGTGCGCCACAGAGCTGCAATGGATGTCTTTGGACATCACTGCACATCCGGGCTCTGGGGAAGGGAGAGAGGCAGGGTGTAACAAAGAAAAATATCTATCAGGGGGATAGGCGAAGGCACCACAATCCCAGGAAGCCAAACTCCAAGGCTGGGAACCTCTCCTCGCATCCTCCTCCCCATCCGCCTGGCAGATTAGATTGTAGATAGAACACCCTGGGAGGCTAGGGTGGCCCTACCTAGGAGGGTGCAGAGCCGGGGGGCTAGCCAAGTTGGTACGGGGCGGGGAGCAGTGCACTTCAGACAGGAGGTAGAGCTCCCAGGTAAGTGGCTGCTGGAAAGAGTTCCCCTCCAGGCGGAGCACAGAAAGAATTTGAAAAAAAAAAAAGAATAAACAGAATCCCAGGACAGAGTACTACCTGGGTGGAGTCCAAGTAGCTGCATCAGAGGAGGAGAAAGACCTGGGAGTGATAATCACTAGTGACCTGAAGAACTCCACGCAGTGCAAGAAAGCAGCAGCAAAGGCAAACAAGATGCTGGGATGCAAAGCTAGGGGGCATCAGTAGTAGGAGAGAGGAGGTTATACTGCCCTTGTACAGGTCACTGGTAAGGCCGCACCTAGAGTATGGAGTTCAGTACTGGTGACCACACCTCAAAAAGGACATTAACCTGCTGGAGAAGGTCCAGAGGAGGGCTACAAAGATGATAGCTGGGCAGCAGGGCAAGGCATATGAGGAGAGGATGAAGGCACTGAACATGTACTCCCTGTAAGACGAGAGAGAGAGAGAGAGAGAGAGTATATGATTGGGACCTTCAAGTACTTGAAAGGGATAAATAAGGTTGATAAGGAGAGTCTCTTTAAGCTGAGTGGCAACCATAACAGGAGGGGGCACAGTCTTAAGCTGGAGGGTGGGAGGTTTAGGAGGGAGGTCAGGAAGCACTTCTTCACAGAGAGGGTGGTGGACACTTGGAATGCACTGCCAGAAGAGGTCATCTCATTAAAGACAGTGGGCAGCTTTAAGAAAGGCTGGGATAGGCATGGGGGAAGGTAAGGATCATGGGTAGGGAGGATGGGAGGAGTGGGGAGGGAGGACAGGGACAGTTGCTCAAGCTGTGGACCCTGCAATACAAGCAGACTTGATAGACCAAATGGTCTTCTTCTGCTGGCTTCTTCATATGTTCATATGTTTGTATGTATCAATGTGTCCAAGTCTTGGAGCCAGCTGTGGAAAATATCACTGGTCATCCAGGCTTTAGCATTGGCATAGTAATGCAGTGGCAGAGCATCAACAAATGCCCCACAGAAACAATGGGGCTTTTTGGACTATCCAGTCACCATCAGCAGAATGTTATCAGTGCCAGTAGCATTAGAACACACCATTACAGAGGCCCATTCTTTTGCCTTTTTTTTGAGCCTTCTTAAATGTTAGTGTCCCGTCTGGGGTCACAGGGAAAAATAATGTGGTCTTGTAGGCATTGTAAATTTCACTTGGGGCATAGCAGCTAATGAAAGTATAGGGGACATTCTGCAACCACTGTTGAAGCACTGAAATCAGCATTGACTTTCTCTCTGTATATGTGCTAATAAGAGATTGTCTGTCCTTCCAGCATGATACCTAGCCCTGTGTTGGCTTGAAGTCAGTTTCCATACTAACAGACAGCTGCTTTGCCTTTTCCAGCATCAAGGGCCCAAATAGTAGAATCCCTCTGGCATGGAATGCTGAAAAGCTCTATAGAAGGGCTTCCTAAACCCTTGAGTTTTTACCATCTCTTTTTCTCTTCTGTCTCTTTTTGTAACCACCACTCCAGTCAGCAATGATTTGATCTTTGTTGTTTAAAATTCTGCAGACACAGGACAGGTCCACACCAAACTCTGCTGCCAGTTCTTTGCGTATTACCGCGGGTCTTTTGGCTTTCTCAGACATCTGCAGTTTCTCCTCTACCAACAGCACCTTGCCTCTTATCTTTTCCATGTTTGCAAAACAAGAGCCTGCTGGAGAGGATGAAAATAGGGGCCTTTTTAAGCAGCTACAGAAAATTGACAGAATGTGTGTAACCAGTAGGGATTAGCAGGGATTAGTGCTTGAATACAGATTGATAGCATGGGTTTAGCTATCAGTGATTAGCAGGGATTAGTGCTTGAATACAGGTTGATAGCATGTGAGTAGCCAGCAGTGATTAGTGTCTGAATACAGGTTGATAGCATGGGGGTAGCCAGCAGTGATTAGTGCTTGAATACAGATTGATAGCATGTGAGTAGCTAGCAGTGATTAGCAGGGATTAGTGCTTGAATACAGTTTGCTAGCATGGGAGTAGCCAGCAGTGATTACCAGGGATTAGTGCTTGAATACAGTTTGATAGCATGTGGGTAGCCAGCAGCAATTAGCAGGGATTAGTGCCTGAACACAGGTTGATAGCATGGGGGTAGCCAGCAACAATTAGCAGGGATTAGTGCTTGAACACAGGTTGATAGCATGTGAGTAGCCAGCAGTGATTAGTGTCTGAATACAGGTTGATAGCATGTGAGTAGCCAGCAGGGATTAGTGCTTGAATACAGCTTGATAGCATGGGAGTAGCCAACAGTGATTAGCAGGGATTAGTGCTTGAATACAGCTTGATAGCATGTGAGTAGCTAGCAGTGATTAGCAGGGATTAGTGCTTGAATACAGTTTGCTAGCATGGGAGTAGCCAGCAGTGATTACCAGGGATTAGTGCTTGAATACAGTTTGATAGCATGTGGGTAGCCAGCAATGATTAGCAGGGACTAGTGCTTGAACACAGTTTGATAGCATAGGAGTAGCAGCAGTGATTAGCAGGGATTAGTGCTTGAATACAGGTTGATAGCATGTGGGTAGCCAGCAGCAATTAGCAGGGATTAGTGCCTGAACACAGGTTGATAGCATGGGGGTAGCCAACAACAATTAGCAGAGATTAGTGCTTGAACACAGTTTGATAGCATGTGAGTAGCCAGCGGTGATTAGTGTCTGAATACAGGTTGATAGCATATGAGTAGCCAGCAGTGATTAGCAGGGATTAGTGCTTGAATACAGCTTGATAGCATGGGAGTAGCCAGCAGTGATTAGCAGGGATTAGTGCTTGAATACAGTTTGCTAGCATGGGAGTAGCCAGCAGTGATTACCAGAAATTAGTGCTTGAATACAGTTTGATAGCATGTGGGTAGCCAGCAGTGATTAGCAGGGACTAGTGCTTGAACACAGCTTGATAGCATAGGAGTAGCAAGTGATTAGCAGGGATTAGTGCTTGAATACAGGTTGATAGCATGTGGGTAGCCAGCAGCAATTAGCAGGGATTATGCCTGAACACAGGTTGATAGCATGGGGTAGCCAACAACAATTAGCTGGATTAGTGCTTGAACACAGTTTGATAGCATGTGAGTAGCCAGCGTGATTAGTGTCTGAATACAGGTTGATAGCATATGAGTAGCCAGCAGTGATTAGCAGGGATTAGTGCTTGAATACAGCTTGATAGCATGGGAGTAGCCAGCAGTGATTAGCAGGGATTAGTGCTTGAATACAGTTTGCTAGCATGGGAGTAGCCAGCAGTGATTACCAGAGATTAGTGCTTGAATACAGTTTGATAGCATGTGGGTAGCCAGCAGTGATTAGCAGGGACTAGTGCTTGAATACAGCTTGATAGCATAGGAGTAGCAGCAGTGATTAGCAGGGATTAGTGCTTGAATACAGGTTGATAGCATGTGGGTAGCCAGCAGCGATTAGCAGGATTAGTGCCTGAACACAGGTTGATAGCATGGGGGTAGCCAACAACAATTAGCAGGGATTAGTGCTTGAACACAGGTTGATAGCATGTGAGTAGCCAGCAGTGATTAGTGTCTGTATACAGGTTGATAGCATGTGAGTAGCCAGCAGTGATTAGCAGGGATTAGTGCTCGAATACAGCTTGATAGTATGGGAGTAGCCAGCAGTGATTAGCAGGGATTAGTGCTTGAATACAGCTTGATAGCATGGGAGTAGCTAGCAGGGATTAGTGCTTGAATACAGTTTGCTGGCATGGGAGTAGCCAGCAGTGATTACCAGGGATTAGTGCTTGAATACAGTTTGATAGCATGTGGGTAGCCAGCAGCGATTAGCAGGGATTAGTGCTTGGACACAGGTTGATAGCATGTGGGTAGCTAGCAACGATTAGCAGGGATTAGTGCTTGAACACGGGTTGATAGCATGTGGGTAGCCAGCAGCGATTAGCAGGGATTAGTGCTTGGACACAGGTTGCTAGCATGTGGGTAGCTAGCAACGATTAGCAGGGATTAGTGCTTGAACACAGGTCGATAGCATGAGAGTAGTCAGCAACAATTAGCAGGGATTAGTGCCTGAATACAGGTTGATAGCATGTGAGTAGCCAGCAGCAATTAGCAGGGATTAGTGCTTGAATACAGCTTGATAGCATGGGAGTAGCCAGCAGCGATTACATCTAGCAGGGATTAGTACTTGAACACAGCTTGATTGCTGTCAATCACCAATAACTACTTACGGGTGAAAACAATAGACTGTCAATAAAGGGGCTTGAGTGAGGGGAGACGGAGCAAGGAGAAAATGTGTGCTTGCAGCCAAAAATATATGTGCACACAACCAGTAAAATGAACACTGTAGTTATAGCAGATGGATTGGGACATAAGGATGTCAGGCACAGAACCGAAATGTGCACACATCCAAACTTCACACAAGTGGAATGCACTGTACATTTAGAAAAAAATGACAAGGTGTCCTAAGTACCAAGTTCATTATCATACTAATACAAACAGTGAAACCACCCCCTCCCCGCCTTTAAACTCAACACAAAGTGTTTGTTACAGGTCAAAGAAATGCAGTCTGAATTCATTGTTCCCGCAGATGTAATAGAGGCAAAATGTCTGGAGAAACATCATGGCATCTTCTTCTGGGGGAGCTTGACAGGACCCTCCGTCAAACCTCTTTGGTGCACCAAG
The DNA here is from genome assembly GCA_016271365.2 of Neoceratodus forsteri. Lineage (NCBI taxonomy): Eukaryota > Metazoa > Chordata > Ceratodontiformes > Ceratodontidae > Neoceratodus > Neoceratodus forsteri. Next base: position 1,417,986,934 of record CM057449.1, on the reverse strand, counting down.
GGTTTGCCGCATCACTGCGGCTGCAGTAACTCTTGGGACTTTGGCACAGGGACTTCCTTTTTTCCAGAATAGGGCACAGGGTTCCTGACACACCTGGAGTTTGCCACAGCTGTGAATCAGCACACTGTGCATCTAGCAGCTGATTGAAAATCGAGCCCAGAGTGTCAAATTCTGGAGGCAACAGCTTCTGGTGCCAAGACCCAACCATGGATTGTGCCAGATGCACTGCACGTGAAGACACACAAGGAAATGGAAAACAGGAAATGAGAGATTCCGGCACACAGCAGCTGACATAATAGAAAATGCACACATACAACAAAAATATGCCACTAGCTACTGTATCAACAGGAAAATCAGTGCATGAAATTACAAACAGCATTATCGAATACTATTATTAAGCACTAACATTAAAGACATTATAGTACTCACACCAAATTCATGTTCCCTTTAAATACTGAAAATTTGAATTCTGAAAAAGCCCAACATACGAGGTATCCAACATTGTCACATAGATTCCAAGCAACCCCACTGTGAACTACCTGAAAGGGGGTCAAGCAGATGGTATGCAAGTACTGTATGCAATGGTATATATTCCTATGCAATCTATAGCATTGCATTACAGCTCTGCTGTTGTCATCACCCTGCTGACTTTTTCTCAAGGAGTTAAAACAGCAAAGGTTACCTTTTCCAGTTTTGGCCAGACCCAGCAGAATGCTAACAAGTAATCTACTTTCAGTGTTTAAAATAGGAATGATTCAATGAGGTAACCTATCATCTGATCTAGTGTTGACTATATCTGACAGGGTTCTGGGGAATGTTTGTTGATCATGTGTTGCACTTTTAGACTTTATTTAGTCAATGTTATGCCTTTAGGGGCATGCATTGTGCATAGAAGTGTTTCTTCCTCATTTTACTCCCGTAACTGAGTCAGGTTTTAAATTTCACTCTCAGAACAGAGTTCCTCTGTGTTCCCTCACATTTCCACTACTGTCTGCTTTAACCGTCACTAAGCAGCTTTAGAAATGTGACAGAGGGATGGTACTGGAGTCTAGTGGTTAGATCACAGGCTTGGGAATCAGCAAGTTCAGGTTCAAGTCCCACCAGAGCTACTTGCTCATTATCCTGAGCATGCTTCAGCAGCTAAGTGTAAGAACACGGTTCATAAGATACCAGAAATTTGCTGGCCTGGTGGCAGTGAGGGTTGAGGTGCTGGACACCACACCTCACTCCACACCGGTGACCCAGGTTCAGGGACGAGCCCGGTCATCGGAGATCAGTAGGGGAGGACTAAGATCGAGTGTCCGATAACAGCTCTCTTAGTCCTGGGGTAAGGGGTGGGTGCATGCCGTGTTCTGGCGGTCCCTGGGGATGCCCAGAGGAACTGCAGTTGCACAGATTCTAAGCAGGGGGGAGGAGCATGGCAGACATATGTACGTTGTGCACAGATATCATTGCACGTCTGTGCTCCCATCAGGGAGGAAAAAGGGTAAATGGCAGCATAGTCCAAGGTAGCTTGATAGCCGCTAGCTTCACCAGCCAATGATGCCTGAAATGAGGCATGTGCTGGTATTGGATCCTCACTGGGCGTGGAGGCTTAAGGGGGGCCCCTCTCAATGGTCGTAGCTGCATATGCCAGCTGGGCATGTTGGTTTCAGGGTTAGCGGTGAAGGATGGAGTGGTGGCTGGATGTATAGCAGGACTGTGACTGCAAGGTGAGAAAAAGAGATGTGATAAAAAAAAATAAAGATATCAGAAATTAGTATGGTGTTTTGCAACAAGTTAAGTTGGGGTTTGTTCTGTTTCTGTTAAGAAGCAGTCCAAAACCTTCACAAAGCCTCCTACATCATGGCTGTGGAAGCCCCAGACAGGCCTCCTCAAAAGCTCCTGCCAGCAGATCTGGCTTTGTGTGACAGAGACCAAACTGATGGCTGTCCAGTTCTGGAACTGCCCTCAGAGCTTCACAGGGGTCAGAGCAGTTCTGATCATTTCACTGGGCTGTCACTCAGTGAATACCTTCCTTGAGGCTTCTACTCGATGCCCTCTTGGTGGAGTGAAGAAGCACACAGAAGCCTCCAGAGTCATCCCCCCAGAATACCTCTGTATGGGAGATCAGAATCTCCAACCTTTAAGTGGCTGTGGTTGAGGTCAGCAGTTGCAAAGATGACTACACTCATGGCAGAAAAACACGGACTCAAATCAAGTTAATTTGTAGGGCTCCTGCCTTTACTTACTTTATTCTGACCCTCATGTTTTGTGGGTGCAAATACATTTTATTATCCGGTCAGGTTTATGTGAACACTGGAGGAATTAAGAGATGTAGGGGTCATCATCAGTGACTCCCTAAAACAATCCTACCAGTGTAAAAAGGTCTACGGTAAGGCAAACAGGATGCTGCAGTGTACAGGAGGGGGTATGGACAGCAGAAGAAGGGTGGTATTACTACCTCTATATAGATCACTGGTGAGGTCACACCTGGAGTGATGTGCACAGATCTGGAGTCCACACCTAAGGACATAAGGAGAGGCTGGAAACAGTGCAACATGGGGTGACCAAAATGATTCAGGGCCAGCAGGGCAGATCTTGTGAGGATCAGCTTAAGGCACTGAACATGTACTTGTTGGAGGCTAGACGAGAGAGGGGAGATAAAATAGAGATATTTAAGTTCCTGAAATGAATTAACAAGATAAACTGTGAGGAACTACTGTATCAAGAACACAGATTCACAAGTGGAAACTGAAGGGGGGGAGGGTTTAAGAGGGAAGTAAAACTGTTTTACTTTACAGAAAAGGTGGTAGAGCTGTGGAACAATATGGCAGCTGTTGTGGTGGGCACCAAAACCATCAATGGTTTCAAACATGGCTGGGATAGTGTAAAGGGCTTAGTGGTTGCTCAGGGTGGTAGTGATAGGGTGGAGAGCATGGGTGTGGAGAGTGTGGGTTAGAACCCTGCATGAACAATAGGTCCCATGTTTGTTAGGGTTATATGGGTAGACTGAATGATCAATGGTACTTTTCTCCTGTCATTGTCCATGCTTCTATGGAATCTTCCTCCACTCGTGAGCATTGATGTGCTCTCCATCCAGAGTACCGGGCACTCCTATGCAAGGGTGGCTGTGAGCCCAGTAACAACATGTGTGCTCAATGTCACAGTTTCTCCCTTTACCCCAGCAGCATTTTTATGGTCCCCCACACAAAGTCCTGGAAGTCCTTTGGGGCTGGAGGATGCTGTGGAAGGTTGGCTGGATGTTGCAATTGTTAACAACAGCTAGGCTCATGGAGTGTCAGAAGAAATCAACCTCCTCTGGCAAAAACTCTGTTCCTCAGTTCCTCTACCAAGCAAATAATCCTAGGGGCCCGAGTAAGCACAAAACAGAGCGGCAGGGCTGTGGCTCTGCACAGCCACACAGGTAAGCTCCACCATGGGGAGGATTTACACATAGGGTAATTCAAACTTGTCACAGTGCCAGAAAAAATATTCTTAAGATCTAACATTGGTGGTTAAATGACTTAAATGTAAAAAGCACTAATTGATACATAACACATTACATATCCACACACTCAAGCACAATTCATCATAATGACTTATACCCAGATGTCAATAATGCTGTCAGTCCATTACTTTTGGTTTTGACGTGGAAAAAGTTGAAATAAGATGCCTTTTAATTTCCTTATTATAACAGGAACATTCTTGTGAGTCTGCAAAAGAAGTTTTGAAGAGGGTACAGTCACACTCGAATGCCTACGAACTTTCACAAACAAAGAGTCTGCAGGAAAACAAAATGTCCATAAACAGTAGATATGGACAATGTAAGTCCTTTATAACATATCAATCTAGAGGAAGAATTGTATTCACTATATTCCCACAAATCCTGATCACACACTGCACATAGGCCAGCAGCCACTGGTTGTCCCTGCTTGATGTGGGTAGAGGAATTAATTGGTATATATAAGAACAGTGGATAGCAACCAGTATACCAAACTCAGTACTGAGTGTCAGGATGTTACCATCAAGCATTCGTTTGGTGGGGCACTGGCTCTACCTTGGTCAGAAAAGGAGGAGTAGGGGATGCTTGGCTGTGTATAGTGTGTGAACGGGAACAAGGAGGAAAAGAGAAGTGGATCAGTAATGTATCTATGTTATCATGATGCTCTGCTTGGAGTTTGATTGGGAAGGGGATTTGGTAGAGGTGGTTTTGTGGAGGGGAGGGGTGCCAGCAGGAAAGGGCATGATAATCAAAAAAAAAATATGTGATGGGTTGGGTTCACCCATATCCGTGCGGCATTCATTGTGCTGTCACTGATATGGGTGCAGGCACTAAGCTGCCTGGTATTTCTGCACTAGGCATTGTGGCTCCCAGGACAGAGTGTGCCAAAGCCCCATCCTGGGAAATAGGCACATTTTGTGGGGGGCTTTGATTCCCCGCACCCCCCACAGCTAAATATAACCTCCTCTGGGGCAGGTGGGCGGGCCCCAGAGGGGGTAAAAATTGTGTGGGTGCAAAGGGCAGCATGACTGAGGGGTGATCTAAAATCAAGATCGCCCCATCATTGTTGCTCTTATTGCAGCACCCCTAATTGGGTGACAACATTCAGTTGCTGTTCTAATAGTATACTGATGGGTTGCTGGGTGTAAGTTATTGTTTTGTGGAAGCCTTCTGATTTAGATAGTAGCATCAAATGAAAAAAATTTGGAAGTTTCCACATCCACTCCTTATTTTTTCTGTATCTGAATTTTTAGTGCTTGTGAAAAGGTACTAGATTGATAGCCCTGGAACCTGAAGTCCTCTGCTTAGTCACATGACTAGTACAGCACAGGTGATTACAGTGCAAGCTTCCCCATACTGCTCTGCCAATGTGCCTCAATGCCTCCATGGAAAGGCCACCACATAGTTGAGAGGGAAGTTCAGACACCATGCCCATTCAGTCCTTGGCTTCTCATATGAGACTGCCAACAAGAGTGCCAATTGTGTTGGTGTTTTTTGTGATTTGGACACCTAAACACCTGGAACTGGACTGAGTCCACCACAACTCATTTCAAATAGGCCACTGAACAGCTCTTAGCTGATAATGGCTTTTGGCCACTACAGACCTGTGCTGGAATTGAACTAGTGACCTAGAGATGAAAGGCTTCTTAAATCCACTACCAAGCCACTGAGCCTTCCAGTTCCCACATCCACTACTCTGGCAGAGATGGTCAGTTAACAGGTCTCATTTACTCCCAAATGTTGATCGAACTGCTGTAAGTGCTATATTAATATTCAGAATAAATGTAGATAGTGGGCAATTATATTACCTGGCATTTTCTGTATACAAATTAGAACATTTTCAGACACCTTAAGACTCAACAGTCTGTGTGTCTAATAATGTATTTTATCTGTCAATAATTATTCTGTCATTGAATAGAGAAGCTTAATATATATTTTATTAAAATACTGAAATGGTTTGCATTTTATATTTTGTCGGATTGAGGAACCACATCAAGAATATTTAAAAGAAAAAAATGTATATGTTATCAATAAACAGATAATTGACACTCAAAAATTCCATGAAGTGGAAAAACAACCAGAAAATAATTGTTTAATATATTAAATGTGACTTCACAGCAGCCCCCACCTTCTGAAGGTTATCACTATGTTAAGTACTTTAGCACCTTGCTAGCCAAGAATATCATGGTCGGAGGAGGCAAGGGGGTATTTTCAACCGCCACAATGTGTGACATTAACCCGATATTAAATGGGAGCAGATATATATATTGAGTTACCCATGCAAATCAAGGATCCTCACCTGCATACATTGTACAGAAGTATTTGCAGTAATTTTGACAGGACTAAACCATCATGATTGCATCACTGTTTTATGCGTTCAAAACCCTGTCCTTATCAAGGTGCACAGCAGTGTCCATTGTCCCCACCACCACCACCACCACTGGAACCATAGTCTGATGCACATTCAGCTCTGTTATAAACCCATCCCTTACATCCAGTGGTCTACCACCCCTAAATGTTGTTCATATGGCACCATCCCAGGCTCCGTATATGTACTCTCCAGAGGCCAGAAGAGAGAATGGTGAAGTGATAGAGACTTATATGCCATAATTTGAATAAATAGAGGGAACACTTGTGGTGGGGGAACACACTATAAATGGTTTTATTAAATGGTAGAGAATTTCCTGCATGCTGACTATTAAACAGGGTTTGGAGCCTAGTGCCTCTGTGGTGACAACCACTAGGTCGGAGCCAGTTTGGCAAGCAGGATGCAATGTACCTGGATAACATGACATGACACTGGGTCAGATGTGAGGCATTAATATCTATATGCATAGACAGGATGGACAGTCCTTTATCTGCCTAATGTATTTTTTTATGTTTCTATGCAATGCACAAAATTCTCAGAAAATAGTTGTAAAACTTAAAGTCTAATTGTCATCCTGTGAAACAGCTCTTCCATCTATTTCAGTAATCAAGATTAAATGCTTTCAGATGGTCAGGATGCTCCTTTCCCCCAAAGTGTTTTCAAATACAAATCTACTGTATATTAGAAAGTTTGTTGGTGAAATAGAGCATCTATATTGACAATTATCATTTAATATGGTCACGGTTAATCTTTGGCTAACGTATGAACAAAGTCCAGCTGAATAACATATGGGATTCAACACTTTTAAATTGCTTACTTGCTTATAATAGCAAACAAGTATACAAGAGGTTAATGTTCAATTAATCATAATCTGTTGACATACACAGCTCTTAGTTATGCATCAGCCACGATTACAGCCATGGAGTGTGATTAACACAACAGTAACACAATACTGTTCTGGCCTTATTGCTTACCATTAAATGAATCAAGAAAGAAACACGAGTCTGATTTTCAGGTTATGGTGTTTTGAAAATTAAAGGAAAACTACAACCTCAAATCTTGTAAATTTTAGTTGTTTCCATGTCAACAGACAACTCTTTTCCCTGTACGGTAGCTGTTGTTGAGATACATGTTTGCTTTAGTTTGTTTTCACTGTCTATGCTAATCCCCTGTAACTATCCTGAGGGTTTCCATTTTCTGGTTGTTGAAGTCTCATTGTCCCTGAGAGCTGCATTAGCATATGAGAACATGATGTCACAGCACCCATTTATACCATGTATCTCTATGATGAAAATACAAATACCCTGAGAAAACGTGTTGGAAACACACAAACTGAGTGCAGTTCAAAGGGAAAACCCTGCATTACAGCTCAGACAGTTTGCAAGGCTAACTGAAGGTAAATGTGGTATTTCACAACTTGCTGCAGCTTGTTTAGTTCCACCCTAATTAAGCTGGCAGGCATAGTGTGGAGACTCAGCAGCAGATCCAGGATTTTACAATGAGGGGGTACTGTGGTGGTGGTGTGCATACTTGATATGCAACTTTTTAACTTTTTAAACTGATTATTTCTCCCCCTGTCCCAGTTGGCCCTTTCTCCTGCTATCCTTCTAGCCCTGTCCCCCGAACATCAGACCCCCTTCCATCATCCCCAATGGCTTACCCTCCATGGCAGGGTGGCGGGGAGCCCCCAGCTCAACCCATCAAGTCTGGATCCAGTGTCAGGGAGGCGTCTTCTCAGGGGAGGCACCTGCGAAGGACGGCCATCATGCTGCTTGACTGGGACCAGTTTTTTTCTGCTTTTCTGCAGAGGGGAGCATGCAAAGCTGACAATGGCCAAGCTACGTGCACTTTTGCATGCAGCACCCCGGTTGGCTGCTCCCCCTCTGCGCCCCAGTGTACAGAACCCGGCATGCCAACATCCAGCCACCACTAAGTGTTAGGCAAGTGCCAGTCTCTGTCCCCCACCCTCCAAAGAGAGGAAAGCTGTCCTCCGGACACTCAGTCCATTCCCTCCCTGGCCAGCCCCCGATGACCCACTCACACCGCAACATGGGTCACTGGTGTGGCAGGAGGTAAGCCATGATGCCTCAGCCCTCCATGCCACTGGGCTGGCTGCAACTTTTTAACTTTTTTAAATCCTTTGTATTCTCTTTTCCATTATGTTTTTGACAGAAAATACAAATATAATCTATAGCTTTTAATATACAACATCTTTTCCTATAATCAATATATTAGACTTCTCCAGCAAAGGGAAATGCAGCAGCAACAAGCAAGTAAGTTACAATGGGGGGTAGGGGATGCAGTCGTCCCTTTCACACACCCTAGATCCGCCACTGTGGAGGCTAAGGGGTGCCAACATATCATGTGCTCACATGCTAATGCTGCTTTCAGAGACGATGACATTTCAACAACCAGAAAATGGAGACCCCAGGGATAGTTACAGGGACTAGTATGAACAGAGAAAATAAACCAACGCAATCACAAATATCCCTAACAGTTACAAGAGTCGTCTGTTGACATGGAAACAAATACAATTTACAGGATATGAGGGTGTAGTTTTCCTTAAGACATTGCAGAGAAGAGACAGTGAAATAGATGCATATGACACAGACAGCCTGCAGAGGTGCAAGAAGCAAGAAATTATCACTAGTAGAGAAAAACCATGTGCAAGAGATTCAGTTATGGCAAGGAAAAACATTAAGACAAAAGGCCAAATGTGAACTAAAAGAGTGGAAAGGAATGTTATTATTAGTTTACAGTAATTGTTTTTGCAAGGTAATATACATAGATACACAGGGTCTGATTCTGGAAAGCGCCAGTGCAGTGCAATTGCGTCACAGTGAATAGCGCAAAGTGCCCTATGTGCCAAACAATGCACCAGGAGTGATTTGCAAATGCAGCCTGCATCAACCACAGGCTGCCTGCCTCAAATGGTATTTATGCCACCCCTGCACCCAAATATGGGCTATGACATGGTGCTAATGGGCATGTAGCAGATGCAAGCTGCCACATCCCCTAATGAAGTAGTGGCCAAACAGCTCTGACCATGCTTGGAGCATGCACAAGTTGATTTAGACCCAAGTAACAGCAGCAAAACAGCACTGCTCAGGATCATCAAGAAAGTCAGCTTTTAATGTTCAAATGTTAAAAATCAAAATGCCGTACACACATAAAAAGCAGAGCAGAATGCCAACACACCCTATACCGGTTTCACTCAAAATGTGAGTGTCATCAGGAGGTGATATCAATCAAAAACAAGGGACGTGAAGACAAAAAAGTTTAAAGTGACAGTGTTACTAATAGGTTTATGTTACATAAAAGTACATTAACAATATATATCAATGTCTGCAATGAATTGCCAGCTCAGTATTAAAGTGCATAGTGCAAACAGTGCATAGTTTTGTGCAAACAAATTAGTATAAAGTTTCCTGTGCATTAATACCACCACAATAACAGACATACTACACACATATATGCATTTAAAACCCTTTTCTACTCCACTAGCTAAAAACTACTTCTATTACTTTTTTATTGTTATTATTATTAATTCCCTAATACTCCTTTTGCAACATGTTATTGGAAGCTATTAGAATTTGTATATATAGACTACTGAGGGTTCACCTCAAAAACTGCTATACATATACAGTAGATCATAAGGGAGAACGGCAAACCCATTGTTCCAGTGAGTGTGTCAGTTCACAGACCCCATTCCAGTAGTACAGTTGACTCCACTTATACTGCCCACAGCTATGGCAGGCAATCTGCTTTAGTGGGCAAATTTAATTTACTGTTTGCCAATTCCATAGGCTGTAATGTTAAGAACGGTGGTTATAACATTCCATGTCAGCCTTCTATTGCAGGCAGATTAGCTGCTAGCTAGTGTCTGTTAGTGTCAGTTCACACTTCAGCATGCAGTTTGTCGAGCTAGCCAAAGTGTGAACTGACACTAATTAGCAGCTAACATGTCCAAAACACTGTAGGAGACGGGCATGGCTACATGCTGCAGTGTCAGATCAGAATCTTGAAGATCACTTAATTGTAATTCAGCCACCTCCTGCTGGCAGTACGAATATGCCACAATTACTGAAGAAGGAATCCGGGGAATGGAGCATTACCTTGGGTAAGTGAGATGTCTAATAAAGTTCTAACAAATGATGAATGAGGATTGACTGTACACTACCCTTCCTCCCTTTTAAAATTATTTTTTGAAATACATTTTTTAATGCAGTACAGGACCTTAGTCTGTTATTGTTCTTAACCCATATATATGCAAAATGTTCTAACATTTTGATGACTACATTCAAAACGCATTCAAAATTATACCAAAGTAAAATTTAAATGTTGGCAAAATGTTTGACTACCTATAGCATAGCCCCCTTTAAAGTTTGAGATGTAAAACTTGCTGCACATAACCATGTTGCATGTATCTCTAAATTCTGAAACTGAGGTTAAATTTGGATACGAATTTTTAAGTTAGATGGAAAAAACTGAAAATGAAATTTTGATTAAATTTTTGTTCACCCATAACTCAGCTCCCTTTCAACCTAGGAGTCTGAAATTTGGTATATTTATACAGGCCACATGTACCCATATACTGCCAAATTTGGTATCATTTGGATATGCGCTTTTAAAACTAGACCAAAAAAATAACTGAAATTTAACACTTGGTGAAACTCTAGAAAGTTTCACACACGGTAAAGTCATTAACAGTATTTTGAATCACTTTACATATCACGTAGAAATAGCATTAAGACTTTGAATTATGGCATGCAGTCCATTGCCAAAACAAAAAAAGAATGAGCATGCTGTGATGCATCGTTAACACATAGGGCCCAATTCTCAAGAGGTTACAGCTGGCGTAACTTGACGTGCGCCAAAATAAATGGTACAAGTAGCAACTTACACCAGCAGTTGCGACATACGATATTCTGCAAAGCAGCCTGCGACTTGAAGTGGGCATACACCACCAGTTATGCCCTAAACCCCCTGCAACATGGTGCTAGGGGTTTACGGCAGCAGTTGTGCCCTATTCTGGAAGGGCAGCAACCAAGTCCCACAGGGCGCTATTCTCAAACAACCTGAGGACGACATCCGCCAAAGTATTAGCTGGTGTAACTGTACTTACACCCTCTGGGGGTTGCGCAAATGTGCTGCAGGCCCAACCCCCGATGACTTGTCACACTCACGCCCAGTACCCCGATCCCCTTACGTGTACTGTTAAGCCCCATAGGGCTCATTATGTTCCCCAATGCACCGATCCCTGTTTGGTGACTGTGAAGCCCCACAGGGCTAAGTATGTCCCGCAATGCCCTGATCCCAGATTGGGTTAATTACGTGCCCTGCAGGGCTAGTCATGCCCCACTGCAATGCCCTGACCCTAACATATTTGAATTAAAGCCCTGCAGGGCTAATCTTGCCCACTCCTCAATGCCCCAAGCCACAAACCATAGTAGTAAAGCCCTGCAGCGCTAATCACCCCTCCCCTCCTACAATGCCTCAAGCCTCACATATTTGAATTAAAGCCCTGCAGGGCTAATCTTGCCCATTCCCAATACTCCAACCCACAAAACGCATTATTAAAGCCCCACAGGGCTAATCACGGCTGCCCCAAGCCCTGATCCCCGATGCCAGCAGCCTATAAATGGCACCCTGTAACAATAGCAAGCAGTAAACTGCTATCCCTGGTAGTCTAGTAGCTCCCCACCATCCCCCACCTGGCAGTACCAGGTCACGCGTCCCCACCCAGCCGGCGACTAGCACAGTCCACCTCTCACCTCCATGGCCAGCTGACTGAACTCTGTCTGAGCATGTACTGTACGCGCACTCAATAATGAATGAAAGTTCATTCATTGAGCGCTACTATTAACAGTATTATGCACTCAGCGGAGCTCAGTCAAGGGTGGCCAATGAGGTGAGAGGTGGGTTGTGCCAGTCACTGGCTGGGTAGGGATGGGGTGTAATGGTCTGGCACTGCTGGGTGGGGGGGCCACTAGACTACCAGGGATAGTGGTTTATGGCTTGCTATTGTTACAGGGTGCTATTTGCAGGCGGTTGGCATCGGGTAACGGGGCTTGAGGGGCCTTGATTAGCCCTGTGGGGCTTTACTTCTAATGTTTGTGAGTTGGGGCATTGTAGCTGCTCAGAGAATTGGGGGTGCAGTAATAGCCCTGCAGGGCTTTCCTTTTACACATTGGATTGGGGGCATGGGGGAGCACTTGTGCCCTTTGTTGTACTGTCCCGCTGCTTGCACCAGCCTGTTCAGGTGCACCCTTCTTTTGGCGTACCTGTCAGATTGTTACAAGTTGCAGGACTTAGCTGCAGGGACCCTGCCCCATACAGAATCGGGTGCGGGGTCCTTGGTGCAGCCGCACCCCTTGCGTGCCGTAACTTGCAACATGCATAGGGGTGCTTATAGAATTGGGCCCATAATCTTGTTTTATTTTGTCTCTATTTTACCTGTCATGGCAAGAAGCATGAAACTGCAGGTGACTCCTTCTACACACATCAAAACTATTTAATAAAAGCTCAAAACTGTTACACAATAAGGCAAGCCCAGGTTTATGTTACTGTTCTGTTTATCATGTGATCGGACTATAATGTAGCATGAAGTATAACCAAGTGCTTCATGTCACTAGAGGGTTTACAGTACAGTAACATAACCCCTTTGAATGTCTAATTGGTATTACATTGTGTATTTTAAATCAGAGTGGTATACTGTTTAAGATAAGTGTACACTATGGATGGGATATTCAGACTGCGCCAGGCTGTGGCACAAGCCTGGGCGGAACGCAACTGGGATGTGCCTGGGTATTGACAGGGTGATATTCAAGGGTGCTGCACCATGGCTCAGCACTGTTGAATATCGCGCTGTGGCCACCCCCAATGTGCATGGTGCAGTGGTACTGCACCAGTGCAAGTGGCCAGAGAGGGGCAGGGAGATGCGCTAACGCAAGTGCCGTTGCGCTAGGCGCATCACCCATGATATTCAAAAGTGCACATGCAAATGGGGCCATAATACATGCAAGGTGCAAATGGGGCCATTTGCATGTCATTATGGCCCCATTTGCATGCAGGTGCACCCATCCCCGGCAACTTGCACCTGGTGCCCTGCCAGGCTGCAGCCGTCGGGGACTGATGCCCCCTGCACAGGTGGCAAAGTGCCCCACTGCCCATTCGCGGGCATAAGTATGAAAATAAAATCCTCCAATATACCTGGTGGTCCAGTGGACCACTCACAGCCCAATCACGGGCAGAAGTATACTGAAAAAAACTCCTATATCCCTGGTGGTCCAGTGGACCACTCACAGCCTGATCGTGGGCAGAAGTATAAAGAAAAAAACTCCTATATCCCTGGTAGTCCAGTGGACCGCGTCTAGCCCAATTGCGGGTGCCTGTTATAAATTATTAAAAACCAATCCATCCCTGGTGGTCCAGCGGTAACCCCCCACCCGCCCACTGGGCCCCATCACCCCGCCCCCGGTCAGCAGCGGGCAGCAGCTCACCCGCATGCTGCCCGCCATCCCGCCGACGACTGCGTACAGTGGGTTGTATACCCATTGGTCCATAGTATGGGCCAATGGGCGTGCAGCCCGTACCGTACTACATAGTCCAGAAATGTGAATGCAGCTGCCGTGTTGCGCCCTGCAATATGGAAGCTCACCTGTGGGTGGCCAGCTGTTGCTCCATTTATTTTTTGCTTAACTATTTGCGGTGCAGGTACGGGTTGTGCCTGCATCTGCTCAGCACATCCCGGGCTGAATATCAGGATGTGAGGAGTATGCATGGGCACGCAACCCCCACTTGTACCTCATACATTACTGATGCGCTGCGGCACATCAGGATTTGTGCCATGCACATTCCCCTTTTGAATATCACGCCAGGGTGCATCAGTGGGTTGCGTGATGGTGTAAACAGTGTTGCACCATGTGCAACCCCTTCTGAATATCCCACCCTATATCTATATATATCTATATATCTATATATATATATATATATATATATCTATTTATTTATACCACTGGGATGAGAGCTTTCTCAGTGGAATAACCTGTGTTATTTTCTCTGGAGTGAGAATAAATCCTGATGACTTCACCAGAGTGAGGATATCACATTTATCCTCACTCTGCTGATGTCACTGGAGTGAGGATATCACATTTATCCTCACTCTGTTGATGTCACCGGAGTAAGAATATCTGCACTGCAGATTGCATTCTAAAGGAAACTGCTTCAGAAAACAGTTTATCTTTCTCACTAAAGCTGCAACTTACTCATGTAACTTTGCAAAATACTCTCACCTGAGTCCCACTGAGTTTCTAACACTCCTAGCCCATTACTGTGCTGATCTCAGCCTCAAAAAAACCTGAATTATAAATGAAACTTTTACAAAGCATTTGGTCTTTCTCAGTGCTACCTGTAGCAGTTTGTTGTTCTCAGTGAGCCTCTGAATCACTCAGCTTTGCAAAACACACTCACCTGTGTTTCTCACTCCCAGTCCATCCATTCAGAACACACACACATCACACACAATATGAGCAGGAAACACACAGAAACACAAAAAATGTTCCTAAATCTCTCACCCCAGTGGTATAAACTGCATGCACGATGTGCAGATTGTGGGATATGGAAAATATTATCACTCCTGCATCGTGAGCTGTGCATTCTCACTTGTGCCTTTGGCACTCGTGAGAATACAGAGCTCACTCTGCAGGAGTGCGAATATTTTCCATATCCCACTCCTGCCCATCATGTATTATATATATATATATATATATATATATATATATATATATATGGCAAAAAAATCAGTTTAATGCATCAGTTAGGGTTGTTCCACAGCAACAAAAGTGAGGAAATACAGTGTTAGGGTTGAAAACCCTAACTGCACATTTCCCCTCACCCCCACCACCACAAACACATACATGCAAGTAGGGGAAGAACCAAGGCAACACAACCAATCACACACAACTAGCAGGAGGTGTATACCTGTGTTACTGTAGGAAGTGGAGAAATCCAACTTCAGATATCATACATTATTTACAAAGTTGTTCTATGAGGTTAGTTCACATAAAGGTGAACCAAGCTGGCAGTAGCGAAAACGGTGTACCTCACTTCATTTTCAACAAGTGGGTGGCGAAAGGCATCATGGGCACCACAATGTTAGTCTATGACAAACTGCTCAATTTTGGAACAGTGTAACTTTGTCATCCTTAAGTATTTTAGCACAAAGGCAGGAAAAGGCACATCCGTGGGATAGGTCTTGCCACCCTGCAAATTTCATCCCAAAGGACCCAACTGTTTGCTTGCAGGATGATGGCAAAGATGTGCAGTCATTAGGAGCATACTTTCTCAAACATGAAAGTGTTGCAAATGGAAGACACGAAAGTGTCGCATTTGCGGAAGCATATAAAGTAGTGTTGCAAAATACTGTCTCAAACACAAAAGTGTCACAAACGGAAGACACAACAGTACCGCATTTGCAAAAGCATACAAAATAGTATTGCAAAATACTGTCACAAACACAAAAGTGTCTCAAATGCATAGTATGACACTGTCACATTTGCGAAAGTGATTTTTGAAAGTATTTCAGGGAATGTGCAAAATCCTCTTTTGGATCTTGCAAACCCCAAAATACCATATGTGTACTCTGTGTTATGTGTTGGTGGCAGCGTGTGGCCCAACATGCCCGTTATCCATTGTGATATGTGTTTTGCGGTGCGTGGAATGTCTGGATTTAGAGTTAGCAATGACGTCCCCATGACACAGCCCAATGGGAACATGGGTGTGTGGTTTCATGCTTTAGATAGTTGTATGTTATTCCTGTTACCTGCTGCTGGTTGTGTGTGATTGGTTGTGTTGCCTTGGTCCTAACCCTACTTGCGTGTATATGTGTGTGTGTGGTGTTGGTGGTGGTGGTGGGGGGGGAATGCGCAGTTAGGTTTTTCAACCCTAACACCAAATTTCCTTGCTTTTGTCGCTGTGAAACAATCCTAACTGATGCATTAAACTGAGTTTTTTGCCATGAATTTCCCTTCTTTTTGAGAATGTGCACTATAAATAGTGAATGGAATGTGGTGGTGGAAGCGCTCCCATCATGTGATTTTTTGTTACTGTGCTGTGCAAAAACTGCATGATCGAGTGAAATGAAAATTAGTAAGTGAAGACATGTACCATGGCACACCGTGTGTCCAGAATTGTGTGTACATCTGTTCAATGGTCGCACAGCGCCACGAACAAACAATGTAACATACACAATTCAGCAACTGTAAGTGCCAACGACCCAACAATTGGCACACTGAAAGATGAATGATTAATCTTTGAACATTCCAAATGCCAGGCAAATCGTACACATGGTTCAGAAGTTATTGAAGTGTAATTAACCAAATTTTCATTCACCGGAGTGGCATAATTCCACACCTGTTAATGTTTTACACACGAAACCACTGCAAGGCATCTCCGAGCCACTAGGGCTACCTACTCTATAAATTTAAAGGCAGTAGCACCATGCAGAACGCTATGCAAAAATGTTAACTGCGTCACACAGTATCTCTGCAGAGAATTACTTTAAAAAAATGTAAACAGCGTAATTCACATCTCCATGACATCCACTCAACACCCTCCAAATTTCATGTGAAAAAACCAAACCGTTCCAGAGATATTCCATTTTTATGTTTCTATACCTTTAAGAAGTCTTCCAACACAAAATGGCAGAAACCATGGCCGAAAATACACTAAAATGGCAGTCTGCGAAGCGGGGCAACTTCAAATGGCCATAACTCTGGAACAGAACAACATGTTTTTGCCAAACAAAAAATGGCATGCTCCATGAACAAAGGTCTTTCTACCTGCCAAGATTCAGACCAAACGAACACACTCTGGCTATGCTATGTGTCATGGAAGACAGTGCAGTGCACTACACAAATGCAAAAACACAAACGGTAATGTTAACACAAATGATGATGGAAACAGTGAGGTAAAATAAAGTAGTAATGCTAACTTTAACGCAAACACAAGCGCAAACAGAAATGAACATGACGCAAATGTGAATAATAATGCAAATGGTAAGAGAAACGTAAACACAAACATTAATGAAAACAGAAATGGTAATGCAACGGTAAAGCAAACGCTCACTGCAACAGAAACGCAAATGCAAATGGTAATGAAAATGCAAACGGTAAGAGAAACGCAAAGAGAAATGCAAATGGTAACGACAATGGCAACGCAGAAGGACACAGTAAGGCAATAGACAATGGAAATGCTACCAAAAATGCGAATGCTAAGGCCAACAGAAACGCAAATGCAAACGGTGATGAACACGCACGCAGTAATGGTAATGCAATTGGAAATGCAAATGGCTATGGTAACACCAACGATGACACCAAAGGGAACACTAACACAAATGGAAATGCAAATGCAAGCATGTACACAAACACAAATGGTAATGCGCACGATCAAGGTAACAGAATTGGAAATGCAAACGCTTATGGTAACACCAACAATGACGCCAAAGGAAACACAAATGCAAACGCAAGCGCGTACAAAAACGCAAATGGTAATGCACATGGTTACACAAAAGGAAATGCAAACAAAAACAGTAATGGAAACACAAATGGTAACAGTAACTCAAATGCAAGCGCAAACACAAACACAAAGGGTAACGGACACGGTGACTTAAACGGAAACGCTGACGCAAACAGTAACGGAAATGCAAGCGGAAGTGCTGACTGTAACAGTAATGCAAACGCACACACTTTTTTCACAAAAAGGTGCATTCAGAAGCACAGTGAATACAAAGAATGTATGCACAATAATGGCCCTCGGAGCAGAAAATAAACACTTGGAATACTAAATTGCTTGTATCTCAGGAACCAAAAATTAAAATTTCATATTATTTATGACTTTCCTGGCTAGTTTAGTACTTAGCCCGCTAGTGGGGGGGCTAAGCATTTTTCTGACGAAAAGTCCGTATCTCAAAGCGATTTCGAGATACGGGCCCTGAAAGGCGCAGCGGACGCCGTAATGTTAGCCTATGGGAAAAATTGTCAATTTTGGAGTACTGTAACTTTGCAGCCCTCTAATGTTTTGTCACCAAACCACAAAAATGCACATCTGTGGGATCTTGGCTTTCTTTTCTCCAAATTTCAGCCCAAAAGACCAAACCATTGATTTGCAGCAGGGTGGCAACGATTTCCTGCTGTTTTGGGCATAGTGTCGCAAAGTAGTGTCACAAATCACAACACTTTTGCAAATAAAAGCACGAAAGTGTCACAAGTGCAACACTACTTTGCAACACTAATTTTTACAAAAATTTTAAAAACATATTTCTGGGGTGTTTAACCCCTTAAAAAAGACATGGCTAGCATCCTCAGGACTCGACTAGGTGAACACAGCAAGAACTGTGTCCCCAGAGGGTCCCAAATTTAAATGTCAAGCATTTCTGTGACCACCAACTGAAAACAAGATTGTGGATTTGCAACACTACAGGGGTCATTTGCGACACTAAAAACTGCATTTGCGACACTGTCAAACTTTCTGTTAACTTTTCCCATTGACTATAATGGGAAATTTGTATTTTGAATAACTTTTGAACTGTTTAATATTTTTTCACGAAATCTTTGAAAGGCACATCAGGGACCCTGGCTGCATGTTCTTTGAAGTTTTTGGACCAGTTGTGCAAACCGTGCGACCTGTAGGTGAAAGCAAAGAATGCGCAAAATAGCGTAAATATGACTTTCTACAGTGCTATATAGCTCAGCAACCGTATATCTGACCATTATGAAATGTGGCAGATCCAGAGATCCATGGCTCCACTCTGTGCATGCCAAATTTCAGGCAAATCCATCATATGGTGACAAAGTTATTAAGCTGCATAATTTCACACTTTAACCTTAAATGGGGTACTGAACCCTAACTACAGTGGCACTACCGTGCCACTATTTTATATATATATATATATATTTATAAAATGGTTAAGGAGAAAGAATCAATAACATTGGACAAAGACCATCAGGAGACCATGCGTATATCAGAGCGCGACCACACACCTGCACTTTTACCTCCCTCCAAAACAATTTTGACATTTTGTAAGATAGATAAACCACTCTGAGGTGTGTGGTCATGCTCTGATATATGCACGCCTTGGGTGGTTGACGCACACCAAGGCATACATAAATATCAGAGTGCGACCACACACCTCAGAGTGGTTTATCTATTACATATATGTTTACCTAAGATTAACACAGACTTCCTAGAATGTTTGCAGCCAATCACGAAGTTGTATTTCACCAAACCTTGTTATAATCACACAAAGTCTGCCTCTGCAGCCATTGTACAAAGCATCAAAATTTATTCTCCTCTTCCTTTCCCTCATCATAGGGCCACCAACAGACGCATCTGCATGTGTGAAGTCTTCACTAAATCACCAAATTATCATAAACATCACGTCAGTTGTGCCAGTGTGACATCAAGCAATATCCTTCATTATACTCAACTTCTCTACAACCCTTTCTGTAAAGAGGAGTTTCCCTACAACCCCCTTAAAGCCCCCCCCCCACCAGTTTCTATTCTTGTCCTCCTGTTGCTTGCCTTCACTTTTTGTTAACAGGGCACTGCTGTTCACTTTAATGCCATGTGGGTATACAAAGGTCTCCACCATGCCCCCCCCCCCACCTGGTGTTTTCACATTGAAGCTCTTTAGCTTCCCCTTACATGTCTTTCCTTACTGCCCATGAATCACCTTCATAGCCCTCCCCTGCACAGCTTCCAAGAAATGCCTGTCTTTTTTCAGATGCAGGCTTCAGAACTGCACATAGTATGCCAGGTGAGGTCTAACTAAGGAACTGTATAAGGGCAGAAACAATTCCTTCCTTCTGCTAGTAAGTCCCCTCCCTATGCACCCCAACATCCTAATTGCTTTCCATTTAGCCTTCTGGTATCAGGAATGGGATTTTAGACTGTCACTAATAATGATTCCAGGTACCTTTCCTCAGAACCACCCAACCAGTACTCTGTTTTCAGATTTTGTTTCCTAATATGTATGACCTTACTGCCACAATTTCTGGATTAGTTCACAGGCTAAGAGATATCTCCCCCCCAAAAAAAAAATGGAGATAGCCGCTACTCGTTGTAATCAGCAGGCATGATCTAAAATATGTTTTAAGGATTTTTAAAACAATCTCTTCAGAGTATTGCTGTTTGTAGTACAACCTAACTACATCTGGTGAAATGATACTATTATTGCTGCAAATGACTGAGAATCAGATATTTTTATTTTCAGTCTTGTTCACAATATTGTTTAAAAGCAGACCAAGAAACAAATCGGAATTTGATTGAATCTAAGAGTATACAAAGCCTCTGTGTAAAAATGACAGGGTTTTTGAACATTAGAAGACAAAAGAGGAGACATGAACTGTTTAATGCTTGGAGGAGTGCTCTCAAATTTCCAGTAAATATACATTCTCATTTCAAGCCAATGAATCCCACTCTTTCATCAGAAGTGGTTAATATTGTAGCCCTGCAGCCATTCACCTCCTCCTTATCCAATGAAGAAGATACTACAGTATGGAAAAAAAAACAAGAGCTTCAGAAATATTCCCCTTCACCCTGTTCTAGTATAGTAGGTCTGGCAAAACAGATCATTGTCTGGGCCCAATTTGAAAAAGGAGTTAAAGCAACGAAGGGGACTTGCAATGAAGAGTCTGATGCAACAGGCGACTTGCGTCAAATAGTGTGGCTAGTGAGATTTTGCAAGGAAGCCTACCACAAACACTGACGCAAGTCCCTTGTGCCAAATGCTGTAAGTTAGACCAGATCTCCCCTGGTCTAACTTTCCACAATGTGGGGACCCATTATATGGGACTTGCACCAAAGCTTTGGCGCAAGTTGCTGTAAAATGTGAAAAATGTCACAACTGCACCAAACCTTGTGAAATCGGGCTGCACTGAGTCAAAGAAGTTTGGAGCAGCTGCACCAAACACTGCAGCTGATGCAGGGCTTAATTCAAGCCCTGCATCAACCTTCTAAAATCGGGCCCTCTGAGTGATTCTCAAGATATTGTCACAGATTTCAATAGTCCTAATATAGATACTGATCCAGAATCCAATGGGGAACTATTTTGCTCCACAGCAGTAGAAACAGTAGCTGGAAACAATAATTTAGATGGTGTACTCTCTATGGCTGGAAGTAAAAGTAAAACTGATCAGAAAGCGGATAAAAAATGGAACAAAATACAAACAGGAAAGAATGGAAAGACTCGTAGGATCCACACCCATCCTCACAACAAGCGAATAAGCGTATGAATAGATTGGCACAGAGAAAGATACTGTAATGGTGGTTAAAAATAATCAAAGTGCAGTGGAAAGTGAACCATAGATCTATCTCTCTGAAGAAAAAACAAACTGTGCCCAAATTCTTCTAGACAGCAGGGTTTTCAAAAGTAAATCAAACTCTGAACACTCTTGCAGAAGCCATGCTTTCTCTTACAGGAGAAATGGAATCGCTGTCTTGTCAAATGGGAGAGGCAGATGGTAGAATCAGTGCAGAAAAGGATAAATTAATCCCTTGCTGTCTTCTGTGGAGGAACCCTCTAAAGAATTGAATTGAGAGTAAAATTTGAAGAACTTGAGGTTTGGAACAGGAGAGGAAACCTAAAGATTGCTGGTATTCCTGAAGGGATGGAAGGATCAAATCCACTTTTCTCCCAGGATTTGATCTTCAAAGCAGTTAACCATGGACAAAACACTAAACCAACAGAGCTGGATCAAGCACACAGAGCAGCTTTGAATCTGAACTATCATGGAAAACATCCAAGGTCTCTGTATATCAAACCACATCACTTTCAAGACAGAGAGAAAATTTTGAACAAGGTCCGAGTTGAGAGAGGCTTACATGCAAAAGGACTTACTTTATATGTCTATCCAGATTTTAGACCACAGGTACTGAGTAAGCAAAAGTCCTTTGATTCTACATTGAAACTTTTTAGAGAGTATCAGATTCAGGTTGCTTTGATACCTCCCTCTAAGCTATGGGTATATTATCAAGGTTCAGTTTATTTGTTCCTTTCACCTAGAAAGGCAGAAAATACTATAAAGAGACTATTAAATAGAATTGGCCATAATATTTATTTATTTATTTTTTTAGTCGTTTGTAACTGGCTAAGGCCTACTAGGCACAATCGCCTGTTTTCAGGGGCGACCTGGGAGCACTGGGCGCTTAAGTGACTTGCTCAGAGTCACACAGTATGCAAGTGGAGGTTGTGAGAATCAAACTCAGGTCTGGTCTGCTGGATGTATCAAGCTCGTTCACACCTCATTCCTCTAACCTCTAGGCTATACTGCCAGCCCAATAATCCTCATTCCCGATCTCATGCTTCACAAAATCCATCACCAACTCATCAGGAAAAGTCACAGACTGCCTAATCTCCTTCCAGATATATAGGACAGAATAAACTAATGTAACCCCCCTGGGGTGCTTACCTTAATTGTTCATTTTCCTCCCATTGCCTCTGGCATCCCCCAAACAGCCTTGTGCTTCACCACCACAGTCTGAGTCTTTAAGACTCCCCAGATTTCCCCCAGACAGCCTAATGCCTTATTTTGGCCCCATTGGGCTTATAAATGTAACCACGAGCTGCTGACATGTTTGCCATGCTGCCGGCACTCGCACCTGTGCTGTGGGGGGTGCCTTGATATTTTCTGACTGCCAATGTGGTCAAACGGAGTTGTCTTCCATGGTCCTGGTGCCCCTCCTAAGCTAAATAGGGAACATTGACCTCAGGGAGACTGGGCAGAAGCCTCAGTAGTAATTTAAAAAAAAGTTTGAATCTGTGCTGATAGTGGCACTCATTCATATTCATGAGCTTTTATAAATATTAATTAAATGCTGCCTGCCACCTGTGGGGACAGTGTTTCGGTGGCAGCAACAACAAAAGTGTTTGGAGAAAATACATGAAAATGGGATCATTTGAAAGAAAATTGTTGGGGCTACATCTCTGTGGGGGATCAAAATAAATAAAGTACTGTTCCTGACAGCACCAGCACTTTAAAGTTGGGAGACTGCATAAGTTGTGTAAAACTGTGTACAGCAGCCACCATTTTGCAGCTCAGTCAGCCAATCAGAAACGTGGACTTTAGCCAGAGACTCATGGCACATAGTAGAGACTTTTGGGAAATAAAGAAGGGGGTTATTTTCTGGTGCTTAAAATGCAACCAGTTAAGGGACTGTGACTGACAGCTTAGGCAGCCAACTGGATTTATTGGATTCTGCTCTTTATAAAAGAAGGATTGTTTGAACTTTGTCAGATCTAGAGACTCCAGTTCGAGAGATCGAGAAGAGAGGAGCCTCTGGGCTCTGTGTCCTGCTGCACCACTGAGCCCTGTATTGCCTCCTGTGAGCTGTCGTTCAGTCCAAAAGGGATCAAGTTCAGGAACAGCTAGCCTGCAGTCCAAGGGGGTTGCTCAGCAAGTCAGCTCAGATTGCAACTGGCCAGAAACCAAAGAAAAGAAAGTTTAACATTTCTTTAGCTTGAAGTGCTGCGGCCTACTGCATGTGAAAAGACAGTGGTCCTGGGACTCCTGTTACCAGTAAGGGAGCCAGTATCACATAGCAACAGATTTGTCTACCAGCTGGAGGCTTTACCAGCATTTAAACTGAACTCTGTAACAAACCAAGTTTCTTTACCTGGGCCTATGTCACCAGAGACCCAAGCAGACTGTTTCTGTACCAAAGCCAGCACCATCTCGGCGAGAGATCAGACTTGGGGAGTCAGCCCCTTCCCAGAAATGAAATGCAGGTTGTGGCCACCTTGTGGGAAAGGCTGTGATATGGAGATGTGTCGTGTCAGCCCAGGTACCCATGAGAAGCAACTGCAAGCAGAAGGTATTCATTTCACCGGTGTCATCATCCATCCTGTGGGTACAGTGAGTACAACCAGGGTAGCTCCCAGCAACAAAGCTGCAATTGTTTCTGATGCCATCGAATTGTGTTGCCATCTGGTCTTCAGTTGCCCATGCAGGTGAAGACTTATTGATGCAAGTGAACTTTTTCTGCTTGCCGTTCTCTCCATTTCTCCCACTCGGCTAGTGGCAGAAGCCATTGCTGTGGATGTGGGGAGTGATGGCTGAAGGGAGCGTAACATTCTGCTCCTTCATAAGTGGAGCTGCAGCAAGTGCAGACAGATCTGACATTTCCATATGGTCTCTGGTTGCCTGTGCAGGTGAAGACTTATTGCCGCAAGTGAACTTTTCCTGCTTCCCGTTCTCTCCATTTCTCCCACTTGGCTAGTGGCAGAAGAGATTGTTAGTGGCATGGGGAGTGGTGGCTGAAGGGGGCATAACATCCTGCTCCTTCATAAGTGGAGCTGCAGCAAGTACAGACAGAACTGACATTTCCATCTGGTCTTCTGTTGCCCGTGCGGGTGAAGACTTATTGCCACAAGTGAACTTTTCCTGCTTGCCATTCTCTCCATTTCTCCCACTTGGCTAGTGGCAGGAGCCATTGCTGGGGGTGTGAGGAGTGATGGCTGAAGGGGGCGTAACATCCTGATCCTTCATAAACAGAGCGATAGCAAACAGCTCTCTGTGCAGCGGCTCTCCGTGTGAGTGGTTCCCGCAGGAGTGTCGGGAGTCACCTACAGGAGTCTACAGTGGGAGGCTTCAGGGAGGCTGTTTTGTAAAATTTTGTAAGATTTAAGTCAGTTTTTTTGGTGTTAAATTGTTTTTATTTATTTTGTTGGTTAGTCTATTAAGGGGGTCTGAAAAGGTACATTTCACAGAAACAAATAACAACAAAACTGATCCACCGTCCACTGCTTTCTTGTCTCAAAAAACCTTGTTCACGATTACTTTTAGTTTACCTAGTCATTTCTCTCATTGTGACAGCCAGGCCTTAATCACTGACTCAGTTTTATCTCAAGATGTGTCTCTTGAAATGAGGAAAATATTTCAGCTTTGTTTGTTACAATGTTGTTTTTGTTCTTGAAGAAATGCACTGTATGCAATAAAATCTTGAAGGAACTACTGTACATGTAGTTGATAAATGCTATTCTAATGAAGCTGGTCAAAGATGTATGTTCTTACTTTTTTTGCTGCTGTCTTGCTCAGTTCATCCGAATCCTGGCCCTTACCAACTGAGCCATGATAACAAAATTTCCAATGCCCCACCCCCTTATTCAATTTACATAGTGCATTTGAATATACATAATATTGTTTCTAAGATGAGTATGTTTGAGAGCTAGGTCTTTGAAAATAAGTTTGATATAATAGCTTTGATTGAGACATGGCTTACTGAGAAAATAAATCATAATAAGATTAACCTTTCTGGCTATACACTATTAAGAAAGGATAGAGTGGGCAAAATGGGTGGAGGTTGTTTAATTTATGTTGCAGATTACTTATCGTTTTTTTCAACACCCATCTGAATCAGATAGTTCTTATTATGAATCATTAACTATTTATACTGTATTAAACAGGGAAAAAATAAGTTGCTTACTATGAGTAATGTTTATATTCCCCCTGGTTGTTATAAGATGGGTTTGGAGTCTTTCTTTTTTTAAATGGGCCCATCTACCTCCCAATAGAGAGAGGTTGGTGGTGGGCAATTTTAATTTCCATTGGGACTCCAATCAAGCTATTGATGCTAGAAATCTACTAATGAATTTAAATATTTTTCAGATGATTACTGAAACTACTTGCGTTAATCATACTAGTTATGAATCAATCTTAGATTGGATTATAACTAATGACCCTTTCCATGTTGTTGCTGCTGGGGTGCTACTAGATAACCTTAGCGGCCATAGTGCTACCTTTTGTCACTGGCCTGCTAAACTGAATAAGAAAAAAAACTAGAATAATTAGTTATCGTAGTATTAAAGGTCTTGATCTACAGGCTTTTGAAACCATGATTAATTCCTGTGATTGGTCATTTTTAGATGCTGTTTGTAATATTGATCAGGCCTTTGACCTCTTTTGTGCTCAATTTATTGCAAATTGTGATGAATTGTTACCACTTAGGAGGGTTAGAGTTAGGTGAGATACTAATGATGGGGTAACGCCTCATCTTCTTAAACTATTCAGAATTAGGAACAAACAATGGGCTAATACTGTAAAAATAAAATAAGCAGTAATCTTCAGTCCTACAAATATTTGTGTAATAAATGTAAGTCTGATGTTCGACAAGCCAAGGTTAATTATTTCAAGACAAAATTGAACACAGAAAAAGGGAATTCCAAAGCTACATGGAACATTCTAAATACATTGTTAGGTAGGAGAAAAAAGCCAATTCAATATCGGTAGAATCAAATGGAAATGTAATTAATGATCCCTAGCAGGTAGCTCAGCTTTTTAATTTATGCTTTTCTTGTCTGGATAAATATAGACCACACAGTTTCACCAGTCACAATCTGAAAAATGATCCTGACTCAGGAGTAGACAGCATGAATTACACCCCTAATGATTGTAACACCCCTACATTTTATTTCCATGTTTTAGCACCTAAAGATGTTCTTTACTACGTACGTAAAATGGACTCTAGACCATATATTGGATCTGATGATACTGATTTTCAAATCCTTAAAAAGGTGGGTGATGCTATTATTTTCCCCTTGATAAAACTACTTAATTATTCACTTTGTCAAGGGGTTTCTCCATCCACATGGAAATGTGCTACAGTTAGACCTATTTTCAAATCAGGGGCTAGGATGGATCTTAGTAATAATTGCCCCATTTCTTTATTAGCTCCCCTATCTAAAATATTAGAAAAAATAATTTCTGGTCAGATTAATGAGCATCTATGTAAATAGAAGCTTTGGACTGATTAACAGCACGGATTTAGAGAAGGTCACAATACTGTAAGTAAAGTAAGTAAGTAAAACTTTATTTGTATTACTGTAGGTACGCTTCCAAAGCTCAGGGTGCCTTCACAACATGAATAAAACAATATAAACAACCTCTTAAAGTACAATAAAACAATAAATATACAATATCTTGCAGTGTTTCTGACACCAGTCTTCCCAGAACCCTTCAAAGGCCTGTCAAAACAAATAGGCCTTAAGGGAGTTTTTTTAAACTCTCAACTGAAACTGCCTTGTTGAGGTTCACCGGCTGCGCCCGTGTTGCCCTTGATAAGGGTAATCTCGTGGCAGCGGCCTTTGTGGACCTCACCAAGGCATTTGATCTGGTTGACCATGTGGTGCTGAAAAAGTTGCTGTATAAGGTTAACTTTTCATAAGAGGTGATTGGATGGTTGGGACATTATCTTTCTAACAGGTCACAAAAAACCTCTTATTAATGGTTTCTTTTCACATGAAAATTCTTTAAATTATGGGGTGCCACAGGGTTCCATTCTTGGACCCCTACTATTTTCTTTATTCATAAATTCACTGCCTGAAATTTGTACCTGGACTGAAATAATATTATACACAGACAATGCTGTTCTGTTTTGCTCTGGTTCACATGTATAAAAGCTTCAAAATGATCTCCAAAGTGATTTTGGGGCTTTACATTCCTGGTTTGACTCACAAAATCTTGTTTTAAACTCAGTCAAGGCAAAATTTTTCATTCTTTCTGGCCTCAGGAATTTGTGTACTCTTGATTTCAAATTAATTGATAATTTGGGCAATCAAATTCAAAGGGTCTCCACTTTTAGGTATCTGGGGATTGTGTTGGATCAACATTTAACTTTTGATCAGCACATAGTTACGCTGACTGGTAAACTGCACCAATGTTTGGGTATGTTATTTCACATTAAAGAATATCTCACCCCTGAAACCAGGATCATATCAGTCCATAGTGTTCTCATTTCACTCTTAGAATATGGTTCTTTAGTTTATTCATTCTTTACTGAGAAAATGTTAAATACATTGAAATCCACATATTACAGTATCTTACATTTCATCACTGGCCTACCCAGGCTGATGCATCATTGCACTTTATATGAGAAATCTGGATGTCTACCATTATTTGCATGTTTTAATCTTAGAGCACTGACTTTTTTTTTTTTTTTTTTACATAAAATACAGTTAGGTTTTTACCGAATAGTGTTTCTGGTCTATTTCCTAAAAAGATTAATTCTACTTGCACTAGACCTAGTAGTAGATATCTGTTTAAATTACCATTATTTTGTACTAATTCTGCATAAAACTCTATACAGTTTAGGACCATTAGGCTGTACAATCATTTACCTAGTAATATTATAAACTGTCATAAGACTGTTTGTTTCAAGCGATTACTTAAACAAAAGTTTTTGTCTGATGCTGCTTGTAATTGTTTTAACTGATTATTTTATCAACTGTGTATGCTATGTTATCTGCTGTTTGTTTTACTACTGTTGTGTTATTAATATTTGTCTATTTTTTGTATTTGTAACTGGAAGTCAGTGAAAAAGGGCATTCATGCTCACAGACTTTACAGTATAAAAATAAAAATGAAAATGAAAATTAAATCAAATAGACTTGGCCATCCAGCCACGGATACAAATAAGTTCTGGGTTAAAAGTGTTGTCTGTATGTTAATCATCTTTTTCCATCAAGGGCCCCAACATCAGCTGCAATGCCGGCCAACATGCAGCACCGTTTAGGCATGCCATTTAGTCACTCTGCGTGCCCAGTAGTTGCTTAGACTGTTGACTACAGGGACTTAGTTGATTGCATGCAAGGTAACTTGTCAAAATACAGTACAATAATTATATATCTAAATTCTTGCCCCTTCTTTGTTTACATCCCCTTAATAAATCTGATTTACTGTTTCACGCTTAAACCTGGCCCATAAGCATATTATTATCTGGCTTACAGTGATGAAGTATATGCTAAACGCTTTTACAGTACAGGCTGGTATTGAAACTGTCTTTTGTGGGGGAATACAGGGTGTAAGCCAAGGATCCAGACCCTGTTGGTAAGTTGTTTGAGTATGAGCATATCATTAATGGGGAATCTGCTGTGTAAACTGATTGCTAAACACTGCAACTGTTCAGGTACTTGTGAACGGTTACTAGGCAGGATTGTGGGTGGTATTAGTTTCCCAGGGAACTGTACCTACTGTGATAGTTACCCATGTGAGAATTACTGTGGGTGCAGGCACCATAATCTTAGTTCGACTACTGCTAGGGGCTCACTCATACTAGGTAGTTATGAACCTAGGCCCCTCAACCTGTTGTTAGGAAGGCAGGTAGGGGTAGTAGCCCTTGGTATAGTGCAACCTAGTGGTTACACTAAGACATCAAGAGTTGCATACAGCTGTGTAAACTGTGGACCCAACAGCTCACAAACCTCCACAGTGGAGAGATCAATGATATAATAAACAGATGAAGACTGGAAAGCAAAAGCATAAAATGTGCTATTGGGGAGGCGGGAAGGGGACAATTAGTACATATTAAAAAAACTAATAGGAGAAAACAGATTTAGATCAATTTGGTTAATAAATACTGTATATGAACAGAATGGGCAGAGAAGGATGCTGCTGGATCTCCTGGGGCACCTACAGTCATGTCTAACAGTACCAGTGCCAGGCCATCTTTGTTGGCATACTGTCAGAATGGAACGTGGGTGGCTTAGGGGAAGATGCAATTCTTTCTAAGATGCAAGGTGTAGAATGGGATATTCTTCAAGGGAGATGGGTGAACACTTTAGTTCAAGTAAGGGAGCAGGTAAAGGGAGGGATTAATAAAAGGGTTAAAGGTGGGCTCCATAATATTATAGGGATAGGAATGTTACATTTTGGGGGGGTGGGAATCAAGTAGTCACTATATTACTATTAATATTTGGAGAAAAGGAGCAAGTGAGATGCAGTATGAGGATATGTGAAGTGGCCAGGTGGCTAGAGCACCAGCATGCAAGCTTCTTTTTTTTTCTGATAGCCTTCTCTTTGGTTCATTATTTCTTTCCTGTCTTTACTCTCTATATTTATTAAAAAAAAGAGAGATAAAATGGGTTCCTTAAACTGTATGTGTTAGAATGTTAAAGGGGCATGGGACAGGATAAAAACGAAGAACATAATTATGGTGGCAAAGGAGAATTATGTAAATTACCTTATTTTGCAAGAACCACACTTCACCTAAGAGGCTGACATGAAATTCATACTTAGGGCTGGATTTTTAAAGCCCTCTGAATTCCGACAGCTGCCAGGAAAAAAAAAATGGTGCAAGTGGGTTTCCCCTTGCGGAGCCACAGTTTTTCCCACTGCTGCAGTCTTCTCAAAAGTGGACCCAGTTTGCAACTGACTCCATGATTTACAGAAGCTTGCAGCAATTTTTTTCAGCGCAGCTGCGGGTAAAAGTTACACTTGTTGGGACCAGTCGTAACATCTCCCACAGCTGCACCAGCTGAAAATTCTAATCTCTGCAGGTGCAGAGACTTCATCCTGCAGCCGCGGCTGTAGGTCAGGCCTTAATCCCTGACCTGTTTGAAAATCCAGCCCCTAATCTATTTCAAGGAATAGGGATTCACACTACATACTTGAATACAGCAAGTGGGGTAGTTATAATATTTTTAAAAAACCTCTGAACATTGAAATAATTGATCAGTTGGCCCAGTGGCACAGGGGGCTGAGGCACTGAAAAGTGCCTTACCTCTCACACACACCGGCAACCCAGGTTTAGGAATGAGCCTGGGTCATTGTGGTTTGACTGGGGTGAGGGCCGGGAGAGGATTGAGTGGCTGCCAGGCAGCTCTCCTATCCCAGATTGGGGAGATGAACCTTCCTGGCTCTTGGTTGCCACCTGGTATAGGCCAAGTGGTAGTGCTGAAGTCAAGGGGGTTGGCACAGTGCTGGGTGGGTGGAGCGGAGCTGGCAGTTTTGGTGCACATGTGTGCCTCCCCATGCATGCACTAGCCAATTATGCTATAGTCCTTGGGTGTGGAAGAAAAACAGAGACATTCTAGCTGGTGCAGGACTAATGAAGCCCTGCCTACCTGCCTCCATCCCGCACTGCCATTCAATTGCCATGCCCAAGTTTGGATGTGTATCAATGGGTGGGGGGATGTCTCTCCTTCCCAGCCTGCCATGGGGACAATCTGTGGAGGATTCCAGGCTCCATGATCGAGGGCAGGCAATGGATAAGAGGAGGTGGGGACAGGACTGACAAGCCAAAACCCACCTGTGACCTATGGAAGAAAAAAGAAATAATAGATCATTTATTTGATTCAGTAGGCAGAGTTATCATAGTGAAACTAGAAAAAAAAATCTGATTTACATTTTAATTTTTCATTTTATTTGTTTTATGAAGATAAGCACTTTTGAGCAAAGCTCATTTGCAAGAAGATCTTGGTTATGAAAGTACAATACAGAAAAAAACACAGCGGTGATAAGTGAACAGATTGAGAAATAATATAAATTACAATAGTTTATAATCTGCTAGGTCATAACCAAAATAACAGGTACAGTAAAGAAGCAAACACATATTATCTCAGGCATAATATAAAAAAGGTAGCACACCAGAATAAATCAAAAGCAGTAGCAACAAACTAGGAGCAGATTCAATTATCAGAGTAGTATGGATCAATCAGAGATTTGAAGGCACTTAAACTCATTACTGAGCTCAGTTTGAGGCAGGCCTGATGTTTATTCCAGTAAGTTGGGACAAGCCATCTGAAGGCCATTTTCCCATATTTTGAAGCAATTCTTAGCGTTTCTAGCAAAATATAGTTGCATACTCTCAGGTTATAAATGCTGGAGTCTTTGCAGAGTATACCCAAGATATATTGGAGTACATCATGCCTAAGGGATTTGTAGATCCACAGGTAAAGATTTTTGAAGCATCTGGTGGAGAGGGAAAACCATCCAAGAGCTGCATAGAGGGTGCATTGGTGGGGTTCTTGAGGGCAGCCCTGTAGTGAATCAAAGTACCCAATGATACAGGACATCCAATTTGGCAAGATGACCACCAGCAGCACTCCTGTATATAAAATCACCATACTCAAGCAAGGGTAGGAACGTAGACCTGACTCGGGTTCTGCAAGCATCTAAGAGTAAATTGTTTCTGTAGTAGAAACCCAGTCTAGGCCTAAGTTTCTTACATAAATTATCTATATGGTAGCTGAAAGAAAGTTTGTTATCTAGCCATATTCCTATGTGTCAAAGCCTCTACCAGTTCCAGCCCAACACCTAATAGGGTACGAATGCCAGGGGTGGAGGGGTCACAAAACAACTTATTATTGGGGGGGGGGCAAATACCATGTATTTTGTTTTTGTGACATCAAGAAGGGGGCTTAGATGCACACAGTTTTAGTTGGAGAATACTGAAGGTGGATTGGAGGCAATGTAAAGCTTCTAACAATCTAGGTTTGGTTATGTATAACACTGTATCACCTAGGTAGCAGTGCAATTTGATACCTCCTACTGTATATCAACTCCCCGATCATTAGTGGTAGTAGCAGTAGTCTTTATTTATTTGTGGTTCCCTTCCTTGGAGGCTCAGAGCATCATTACAAAGAATATCACAAATATTAATTACCTAACTATAGTATAGTTATACAGTACGAGTGATATAGCATATACAGTGAAAAAGAGAAGCCCAAGGACAGCTCCTTGTGGTATGCCTTTAGAGATTTATGGATAGGAGGACAGCAGGCTCTCAGACTTCATTTGTTGTTGTCTACCCATTAGGTAGTTTTTGAACCAGTATTTAATAGCTTGTGTAGCAATATTTGATGGTCTACAGCATCAAAGACCTTGCTGAGGTCTAAGAAAATGGTAGCTGTTACATGTTTGTGATCTAGGGAGGTGAGCCAATCGTCAGTTATTTTGATGAGTGCAGTAGCTGGGCTGTGTAGTGGCCTGAAACCAGATTGGAAAGGTGTGAGTAAATTATGTTTGGCTAGATTTTTCTAAACTTGTTCATTAACTAATATTTTCAGGACCTTAGCTAGGACAGGCAAGATTGATATAGGCTGATAGTTACTAACTTTGGATTTGTCTCCAGCTTTGAAAAATGTGATTATGTGAGCTATTTTTCAGAGTGTGGAGATTTCATGACTGGTGAGGGATAGGTTGAACAGGTGTGTTATGGGTGTGGTTAACACTGAGTCCCTGCTCTTTGAAAGAATGGTTCCAAATTGTCTGCCCCTGGGTGCTTTTTTATGTCAAGGGTACATAGGATATCCTCCATCTTTTTGTATGTGATGGTCTGGAAACTAAAAGGTGTCTCAGGGCTGCAGTTAGGAGGGAGTTGCTTAAGATTTGCAAGTGGGATAGCAGTAGCAGGTGAATGGTCAAAGGGTATTCCAGCAGATGAAGTGTGAATTATATTCTTCCAAGATAGGTTGCTTGTCAGAAATAATTTTACCATTTGCCTAAATTTTACATGGTAGAGCAAAGACAGCTGATGCACCTTCAATGGAATGTATTGTCTGCCAAAATGTATAACGTTTATTTTTGTCAGCTTGGGTAATAGTTTGATTTTGCAGAGTGCATTAGTTTGGCACAATAGTTCTTTTTTTTGTCTGAACACCATCCTATCGAGGGGCAATTTAGTTTTCCTGGCTATAGCCCAATGATTATCCTTATCTCTTAACACATGTTTAATTTATTTAGTAAACCATGGGCATATCTTTTTCTTAACTCTCTATTTAATTAGTTGAGAGTGTTGGTTTATAATGCAGAGGATTTGTTGATTAAAAATATCTGCCATTATTTAGTTAGTTTTTGTTAACCAGGTAAGCACACTAGACAAAACAGATGCCTATTTTCAGGTATGACCTGGGAGGTTACAAGGAAATAAGGAAGCATATTACAAAACAGAGCTCAGGTAGATAAATACACATATATTTCACAGATGAGTCAGGAGAGGCAAAAAAAAAGAAGCATACAGTAACATACACAGGAGCAGGTAACTTAACATGCAGGCATTACAAACTGTGAGCAGAGAGACAAATTTCAAATACCATTTCAAATACCAAAGGGTACAAGCTTGAGGAACACTGTGGACAGGTAGGGCTAGGAAGGTAGCCGAGCACAGAGTCCGGATAGGTGCCCCTCAAAGAGGACCAGTGGTATCTGATGTGTCATTAGTTTAGGAGGGCCACTGGCATCAAGTGCAAATGCAGGCCAAGGAGAGCAGCAAATGATCACAGAGGGAGTTATGGAAACAGATATGGGAGGGTGTAGTGTGAACAAGGGCAGGAAGGGAGTTCCATAATTTCAGAGCACAAGATGCAAATACTCTGTCACCCATTTGGGTATGGGTATTGGGGACCTAGAATATCGTAGGACCATGTGACCTTAGGGAGTAGGAGGAGGCAACAGGTTTGAGGAGCTCTGCCGGAACAGGAGGAGTGGCCATTCTTACCACCTTGTCAGTAAAACAACTTGGGACAAAACTACGATGCTGGCCTGGTGGAAGTCAAGTAAGCATATTGTAAAGGTCACAGTGGTGGGTGAGAAGCCGGGCTGCAAGGGCAAAGTGGCATATATTATTGTAGGCCACATCCCATTTTGAGAGGTGAGTTTTAGCAGCATGAGCAAATGTGATGAGTCCATAGCAGAGCATGGGAAGAAACACCCCAGTAGCCAGGGCAATATGTGCAGTGGGGGTGAGACTGGTTTTTGCTCTGTAAGCCAAGCCCAACTTACTATCTACAGCTCTACATACAAGGTGAATATGCTGGGAGAGGTCAAGCTGAGGCTCGAGGGTAACTCCCAAGTATTTGACCGAATTGTGACCATCATGGGGGAACCATCAGCACTGTTAATATGCAAGAGCACAGGGGATGCCTTTAACTTAGCCTGGGAACTAAACAGCATGGTCGAAGTTTTCCTCAAATTGAGGACGAGCCTATTTTCTTTTAGCCACAATTGTATATTGCTAAAGTCAGCATTAAGGTGCCAGTTGATGACACTAATGTCATGGTAGTGAGTAAGGATGACCAGGTCATCTGCGTATAAGGTGGTACTGCAGTGGGATGGTAGAGTGGGGAGACTGTTTAGAAATAAAGAAAACAGGATGGCCCCCAGGACAGACCCCTGGGGAACTCCAGATTTGACTGGGGTGAGCTCAGAGAGGGCCTTGTTAAATTTTGTAAGTTGCTGGGGTCCTTGGAGGTAATTGGAAAACCACCCAAGGACAGAGGTGGATAAGCCAAGGAACCGGAACTGCAAGCACAGAAGTGCATGATCAACCAGATAGAAGGCCTTGGAAAGGTCAGTGAAGATGGCACCAATGAGCTTGCCTTGATCCATGGCAACCCTAACCTCAGAGGTAACCTTAGCAAGGGCAATCGAGGTGCTGTAGCCCTTACAAAAGCCATGTTGAGCTGGGGTGAGCAACTCATGTGACTGGATATATTCGGAAAGTTGGGAAGCAACAACTTTTTCAAGGAGTTTGCTGACGGCCGATAAAATGGCAATGGGACTGTAGTTTTCAAGTTTTTAGGGTCACCTTGTTTGAGAACTGGGACCACCCTTGACACCTTCCAAAGGTCAGGGATAACCCCAGAAGACAGCGATGAGTTAAAGATATGGGAAATGGGTAAGGCAATGAAGGGGGCACCAAGGTGGAGGAGTTTGGGTTCCAGGTTATTATGCCCAGCACTACAGTGAGGGGAGAGACCAGAGAAAGTCTCTGTGTAACCCCTAGGTGGCGCTATCCCAAGGGCTATTACCCCTGCCTACTTGGCTAGTAGCAGGTTAAGGGGCCTGAGTTCCGAAATGGGTGCCTCCACCCAGAGATCAGGGTTAGTAGTGATCAATCTAACCTGGGCACAGCCCACTGGGACACTGTAACCCTTCTTTCCCCTCTAGTGGCCTGAACACTGTACAATAATCACTTTCACAATACCCTGGTGCACCACACAAGTACCCACACTGTTTGCACTTACCACCAGGGCTGGTTCCTCTGGCTCGGCCCCGGGGACCCCCTGTAAAACAAAGTTATGCACAGCAAATAGCAACAGTACAGTGTTTTGAGCACAAACTGGAACCACAGTCAGATTACATGCAGAAAAATTTAGATCTGATTTATTCAGGGGACTGGAACAAGGGAGGGGCAAAATCAGGTTAATTAGCTTAAAGGTTCTATCAATCAAGCAGTTATGCATGCGCTTTGAGTCCCCCCACACAGTCACACCTCTGGGTACCCAGGTGGAGAAGAGATGGGCTAGCCAGGACTGTTGCCTGGGGTTGGCTGGCGTTGCAACTGTTTGGGACCCTGTGATGGACAACACAACATGCACAGTACACAATATTTGTAATCTGGAGCCAGGGGGCTCAGTTCGTAAAGGAAATGAAACAACAAGACAATCAGACGACACACTCAGATTAAGCTGTTGTTGCAGGGAGTTACCCTGCTACTTACTCACGATACCCAAGACTGGACACAGCCTGGATGAAAATCGAGACTGCAGGTGCTTGATCGGGAATGCCAGGAGAAGCAGGGCCCACATGAGTCACAGAGGCGTCGTTCCTGTTTAAGCGTGGAACTGGGGGATGATCCCCGGGCAGTTCTCTCGTCGATGGCTTCTCTGTGCAGTGGGTAGTCTGGCTGGGCCAGTCTGGCAAGGCCCAGGCCACATGGAGAAAAATTCGGATACGGTCTGTGTTGGGCTGGATATAGCTTCCAGCAAGCAGAACACGGTTCACACAGTGGGGGACTAACTCACGACCCACTAGCAGCTCATAGCACATTTACATGTAAGGGAATTCTACTGTACCAGGCAAAGTGCTCCCCAGTCACAACTGCAAAGTCTCTGCACACACCGGGAGATTAGGGGTAGCTGGAACTCCTGACAGGCCAATCGCATTCAGCAAAATCATCGGTCTTCTTCAGGTTGAGCCTGGCCCACTTCAGTAGCTTACTTCAGTCACACAAACTTGGATTTAGTCAAAAATAATTCTCTTCTCTCCCTCTCAGGAGCAGCACACCGACATGCAGGCCAAAAACTTAGCCTTTTCAGAGTTCTCCCATGTGAATCCACTCAGGATTGCTGCTCAGAATCACTTCAGCTCCTTCTTGTTCAGCTTCCAGCTTAGATCTAACTGAAAACTGCAAGCAGCCCGTTACTTCCCCAAGATCCAAAAGATCTGGTTGGCTGATTTGGCTGTCAGTGAAAGCAAGAGCTCCCCCTTCAGTTGCAAAAAAGGCACAACAAATTCAAACTACAGTTCCTACAGATTTTGAATTCAGACAGCTCCTGTATTCCGGCTACATTTCAGATCCCACCAGTACTGATTGGTTCAATTTGCAGTCCAGGACCAAAATAGTGGAGACAAACAAAGCAGTCCTTGCTACAAAGAAAGCAGGTTAGACAAACTACATTATCATTATCACTCTAAAAGAATTTCAGTAAATAGTTACATTTTTCAAGAGAGCTCCCCCTCAGATTACTTAAACTGCAATTAGGCAGCTGTTAAAGAGACAGTACACAGAGGCTATACAGGCTCTGGTAATCACATTTAAACTGCTAAAATGCAGGACACCAGCCTGTCAGTGAGCATTTAGGCAAGCTCAAGGAAGACTTTTTGGGAACCCCCATTTGTAGGGGAGGGTTACACCCTTCCCTGCCTTGAAAAACTTGGCATCTGTTTCAAGTCTGTACCATCATAACATTGAAAATGCAACATATACAAGACATTTATACCATTAGCATGCTATTCAAGTACTATCTGATTCATCAATTGGCAAACTCATCACTCCACTATATATTTCAATGTACTCCACTATATCATTTCCATTCTGACAATACATTATGCATATTTCACACAGGTAAATTGAACATTACTATACAGAATCATGTAATAACTTATTGTACTCTAAACAATGCAAGAGGGGGCTCTTCTCTATCAGCTAACTTGGGGCTGGATGGGGCAGGGGCACCAAGGTGAGAGGGCAGAACAACTAACCTGGAATGGGCCATCAAGCTCAGTTTGGGCAGTGAGCTCTGAGAGACATAAACACCTTTGTGGACTACATTGAGAGGCAAATCCACTGGCCTCCTGGGGGAATCGTAACTGAAGCGCACCACCGGCTTGACAGCTCGGCCAGTCTTTCTGGTGCGAACAACCACAGTCTCTGTACTTTCAGCAATGGTCTTGGAGCTTTCATCACTTGTGAGGGGTACCTCTGCATGAGGGGAATATCCAGGCTGGGAGCACTGTCAGCCCCTTGCTCTGTATTCTCTGTTTCTACAACACTTGGCTCATTTTGAAGACACTCTGGCACTGAAGGGGGGGTTGTCAGCACTCTCACAGTGTTCCTCAAGTTCTGGCATGTCACCAGAAAGACTCATACCATCAGCCTCTCCTTCAGGCAAATCATACAGTTCTACAATACACAAAGACTCAGCATCCTCAGACATGATACATCGCACTTCACCTTCAGGGAGCATTGGCTCCAAGGATGATGCCAGGGCGTTAGGCAGTCCAGAAGGCCCAGCTTCATCCCCATAATTCAACATAGGATTTCCACAAAACAACTGACTCAGTTCATATGAGGGGTAATAGGCATTATCACACTCACTGTCATCCGAGTTAGACTGGCAGTCACTATCATTCTGGGTCTGCTGTTGGGGAAGTCTTAAATCAGCAACCACGGGGGCAGGCTGACTCTGTTTCTTTCTTGCAGCAGCACAAGTCACTGGTCCAGGGGAATCAACCTCGGCGGGTTCAGCATCAATTATTACTTGACCAATAGGTAGCAAGTGGTTACGGTGCATGGTCTTGACAGCTTTGGAGTTATTCTCTGGGTGCACTTTGTACACTGGCAAATCATCCAACTTTCCAACTATGACATGGGGAAGATGGTGCCATCGATCAGCAATTTTGTGTTTACCATGCAATCCTAAATTTCATAACAACATACGGTCTCCAGGCCTAAGCTCTTAAGCCTTTACTTTTCTATCATGTCTCTCTTTGTTGGCTAGATTTCGTTTGGCGGCCATTGTCTGGACCAGTTTATAGGTAAGGTTCAATTAAGCTTTAAGTTTCTGAACATATTGCAAGTAATCTTTGGCTTGGACCCCATCGGGAGAAACCCCAAAACAGACATCAACAGGCAGCCGGGCCTCTCTCTCCCGAACATGAGGCAGTAGGGAGAGAACCCGGTAGCATCATTCTTCATGCAAGTGTATGCATGTATCAAAAGGTGCTAACCTGCTGGCTCCATTTATGCTTATCTCTTGGGTGGAGGGTGCCTAGCATGTCTAGCAGGGTGTTGTTAAAGCATTCTGGTTGAGGATCCCCCTGCGGGTGATAAGGGGTGGTACTTGACTTTCACACCCCCATAGAGAGAGCATTTCTTTGATTAGCCGACTCTCAAAGTCTCAGCCCCGATCAGAGTGAATTCGCTGGGGAGCACCATTGTGGACAAAGAAATTTTCCATTAGCACCTTGGCCATGGTAGGTGCTTTTGATCTTTGTTGGGAAAAGCTTGTGCATACCATGTGAAATGGTCCGTAACCACTAACACATTGCCAATGTTTTTCTGATCAGGCTTTAAACTCAAGATGTCTATGCAGACTAGTTCCATTGGGGTGCTGGTAGTAATGTTGACAAGGGGGGGGCAGCCCTCTGAGGCAGGGCTTTTCTCTGTAGGCAGCGACTACAAGTCCTTACATGGTGCTCAACATTGGCCCCCATCTTGGGACAGTAAAATTGAGATTGTA
The DNA here is from genome assembly GCA_016271365.2 of Neoceratodus forsteri. Lineage (NCBI taxonomy): Eukaryota > Metazoa > Chordata > Ceratodontiformes > Ceratodontidae > Neoceratodus > Neoceratodus forsteri. The sequence goes on along the minus strand of CM057449.1, from coordinate 1,417,947,505 downwards.
CTAGGTCAAGGGTCCGTCGATACCGAGGTGGCCCATATGATTGTGGAGGGTCCGCAGTACCAAATCTTTAAAGGCTGTGGGCAGGACCAGTTGTTGCTTGTCTATTTGGCCACCCCGATCTACTGTCTGTCTATACAACAACTGATTAAGCAGCTTCAACCTGGGGCCTTCTTTAAACAATAAAGTGGTTTGCAGACCAGAGGAACGCAACTTGAACACATCTTTTCCTGCACGAAGGGTGTCAAGTGCTGGCTGAATCATAGAATCTCAGGATTGAGCCCATTGCATGCTGTCATTGTCAAACTGAGGTACTGCACTAATATCTAGAGCAGAAAAGTGGCAATACGCAGCCGGTATGCAGGTGTCAGAGGGGCCCAAGCAATCTGCTAAGCAGTCCGCTGTGTCCGTAGACATCTGTTCATTTCTATCAAACTTTTGGCACAATGCTCTGATGTCAGGTTCAGACAGCCTGACCCAGTTGCTCTTGGAAATGGGCCTCCGGGATAGGGTGTCAGCATCAATATGATTAACGCCCGGTCTGTATTCGACAGCATAATCATATGTTGAAAATGCAGAAAGCCACCGGTGCCCTATGGCGTCTAACTTAGCTGAAGTCTGTACATAGGTCAATGGGTTATTGTCAGTCCTCACCAATATTTTCGGCCCATAGAGGTAATCATGAAACTGGTCGAGAATGGCACATTTTAAAACAAGGAACGCCAACTTGTGCACAGGGTAGTTTCGCTCTGACAGGGTCAAGCTCCTACTGGCGAATGCCACTGGTCTCAAACCATCCTCCTGGTCTTGAAACAGTACAGCTCCTAGACCCTGCAGACTGGCGTCAGTATGCAGCACATAGGGTTTGGTGGGATCAGCATAAGTGAGGATGGGGGCATGGGTGAGCTGGTATATGACTTTGTGGAAAGCTGCTTCACAGTCAGGCATCCAACGGGACCCGAAAAGTTCACCTGGGTGGAACTATGCTTTGTCTGGTTCTTTGACAGACCCTTTTTTGTATTTCTGATTGGTAGGAGGGTAACCCTGGGTAAGATTCAAGAGTGGCCTAATCACTTTGGAATAGTCCTTTATGAACCGGCGGCAGTAGCCACAGAATCTCAGGAAACGTAGTTCTTTCAAATTGTGGGGCTGGGGCCAAGTAGTCAAGGCTTCAACTTTACTAGGATCAATCTCTATCCCCTCTGTAGACACTATGTGCCCCATATACTTCACAGAGGTTTGAAAAAACTGGCACTTGTCAGTGGACAACTCGAGGCCAAAATCTTCCAGTCGCACTAGTACCTTGAACAGTCGACTCTCATGTTCCTCTAGGGAGCTCCCAAACACAATGATATCGTCCAAGTACACCAGGCATTCCAGCAAATTCATGTCTCCTACCGCTTGTTCCGTCAGTCGCTGGAAGGTGGCTGGGGTGCCTGATATCCCCTGTGGCATTCTCAGGAATTTGTAGAACCCCAAAGGACAGATGAAGGCTGTCTTCTCAGTACTCCGGAGCCATCAGAATCTGGTAATATCCACTGCGAAGATCCAACACCGAGAACCATTTGCTCCCATTCAAACTATCCAGAGCATCTTGTATATGGGGCATGGTGTATTGATCAGGGATGGTCCGCCTGTTGAGGGTCTGATAATCCACTCACATTCATACTGTTCCATTCTTCTTATGCACAACCACAATGGGAGAAGCATATGGGCTTCTGGATTCTTGTATCACACCAGCCGCGAGCATTTCCTGCAAGTGTCTTCTCACATTGTCTATGGCTGCAGGGGCTAGGCATCAAGACCTCTCTCGAAATGGCCATTCATCATGCAGGCATATGTGATGCTCTGCGTCCTGGACACATCCCACGTCCCATTCCTTCAACGAAAACACTTGATCTCTCTGGGCAAGTTTCTGGCTAATTCTAGTCTTCCATTCAGCTGGCAACGGGGAGTCACCAAAATCAAACAAGTCGGGAGTCACTCTATCTGTCTTGCCAGGGGGCGTATTGCTGGGCAACACTGCAGTATCTGCACAGTGTACCATAGCTAGGGTGCATCCTCTGTTCACCCGGATCTTCCGATCTGACACATTATGAATCTGGACCATCGCTCATCATGCATAGACATGAACACAAGCTGGCAAGGTGCTGGGCTTAACCAATAATCCTTCTGGCAATTTTCCATCACCTAGCACGTCCAATATCAGTATTTTGTTCTTGACATCTTTGCAGAGGTGGACCTCCCTTGAACAGTACACTGGGCGTTAGGGGCCAGTACCACTGAATCAGGATCCTTCTTCCACACGACCCCTACTGGTTCATCCTGGTCCACTCCCTTAGGGTTCTGTTGAAAATCATAGGCCCTCTTGATCAGAGTGGGAATTCTTAGGGCCCTCCCAGTCTGTCGCCCTTGTTTCTCACGACAGAGTTGTGCCAGTCTCCCAAACATATGGGCGTCGGTCCCAATTGACAGGAGAACCCCATCATACAGTCCAGTGGGGGATACACTAAGGCCAGTGTCTCAACTTGCTCCTCTACACCAGTTACAGCTGCAGGAAATGACAACCAGAGGCAGACATATCCTAGGTAGGGATAAGACTTGTCGTTCAGCCTCCACACATGTAGGCCTTCCAGGGACTGTAAGGGCACAGCAGATAAGTGTTTGTCATACCAGTCCTAAAATACAGTGGTCACTTGTGACCCACTGTCCAGCACAGCCCGAGTAGGAATACCATTCACAGCCATGGTAGTCTCCATTGAAGGGCCCACTATTTTGGACCAGTCTGCAGGGACAGCAGCAGGGTCCTGGGCAGATGATTTAGCCACATAGGGATTTGAGTTACTACTTCTTGAACCCTCACTGCGGTCATTTTGTGCACTCCTCGACCGCTGATTTATTTTCCGAAGCTCTCCTTGAAGCCTATATACAACTTTATCTAGGTCTTTTGTGGACCAGCATTCTCTCTTCATGTGCTCATCCTTTCCACAAATACTGGCAAAATATGTTTTCTGGGATTTGGGGTGGTCGAGGCATCACACTGGGGGTTGAAGTGGTGGTATTACCAACTGAAAACCTTGGAGTCATCTCTGTCTGCTGTGTGGTGAGCATTTGGAGACATCTAATCAATTCTCTTACTTTCATAGTCAAGACATCAAGTTTCAAGCTGCTGTCAGCAGGAGATGCCTGGGTGGACACCCTCACCCCCATAGCAGATGCAGTTGGATAAGGGTCAGTGCCTATACTTGCAGGAGCGGCCTTCATAAAGAGTCTGTTTTTTGTTTCCCTGAATTCCCTCAGCAGTTCATCCCATGATGGCACACCCTCATTGGTCCCCACTACGGAAGTGCCTTCCAATGCCGTGATCACTTGGGCTGTGCTCACCCTAGAATTACATTCCTTCTCTTCATCTTCAACCTCCCGGAGTTCTTTTATCAAGTCACAATAGTCCGCTGGGTTACCCCTTCTAGCTAGGAGCCTTAACTAAAGGAGCTGCAATTTAGAATGCTTTGCATGTTGCAGTATATGCCCCAGCCTCACATGGTTTAAGTCACTGGCGGCTACCCCACCTTTTTGGTAAGCCTTCCGCAGCGCTCTTTCCAGATGAGTAACATATGCAGACAAACTTTCCCTAGGCCATTGTTTTGTACCTTGTAATTTCCACATCAAGTTCTCCCCTGACTCAACGCTCCCAAAATTGCCTTCAAGTGCAGATAGGTACTTCTGGGAAGATGCATCAGGGTTTGTGGACCTCAGAAATTTAATGGCCTCTAGGGCAGGACCCCTCAAACTTTCTATGATCCTTTTCTGTTTCTCAGCCTCCGTACACTGCCATTCAGGTACCAAAGGGGCAACACAATCTATCCAGGTCTTGCAATCATCCTTCCCTTGGGGGGGTGGAGAGGGTGCTGGAGAAGATTCTTAACCTTCGGTAAGAGTTGTGACTAATGGCAGGTACAGACATAGGAGCCAGCATTGGCACGGGCACAGAAGGAGGGGGTGTTGGGGAGGAACACCCCCTGCTGGCAGGAATTGTTTCTTTATGTCCTCCACAGTTTTCCCTTCCTCCAACAACAACTTAGCACATTTCTCCTCAAAAGTCTCAGATAGTGGGGGGTCTCATTCTCCCAGGGGTCTTTACTGTCTTTAGTTATCACTTTCCAGGCAGTGAGGGCTCCTTTGGGGGTGATAGTCCATGGCACTTTGGAACTGTCTATTGGGTCCTTACACTCTATTAACGCCATGAAACTTTGGGTGAGCAGATTAGCCTGTTGACCCACCACCACAGAGTTTTGTAAACATTCAGCCTCAGAAAGTACTCCCTCTACAGTGTCCTTATTGGCACCCAGGGGAATATCCAGGATTAGTATAGCATTTTGGGGGTTGATCTACTGCCCAGTACACCGCCCCACCAACTGGTGTACAGCCACTTCTGTTGGAGTAGCTATTTATTTTTAACAGCAATTTGCAAATTTGGCCACTAGAACACACAAAATCCCAGCGGTGAGCCTCCAAGATGTAACCCCTAGGTGGCGCTATCCCAAGGGCTACTACCCCTGCCTGCTTGGCTAGTAGCAGGTTAAGGGGCCTGAGTTCCGAAATGGGTGCCTCCACCCAGAGAGTCAGGGTTGGTAGTGGTCAAGCTAACCTGGGCACAGCCCTCCAGGAAACTGTAACCCCCCCTCTTTCCTCTCTAGTGGCCTGAGCACTGTACAGTAATCACTTTCACAATACCCCTGGCACACCACACAAGTACCCACACTGTTTGCACTTACTACCATGGCTGGTTCCTCTGGCTTGACCCTGGGGACCCCCTGTAAAACAAGGTTATGCACAGCAAATAGCAACAGTACAGTACTTTGAGCACAAACTGGAACCACAGTCAGATTACATGCAGAAAAATGTAGATCTGATTTATTCAGGGGACTTGAACAAGGGAGGGGCAAAATCAGGTTAATTAGCTTAAAGGTTATATCAATCAAGCAGTTATGCATACGCTTTGAGTCCCTCCACACAGTCACACCTCTGGGTACCCAGTTGGAGAAGAGATGGGCTAGCCAGGACTGTTGCCCGGGGTTGGCTGGCGTCGCAGCTGGTTGGGGCCCTGTGATGGAAAACACAACATGCACAGTACACAATATTTGTAATCCGGAGTCAGAGGGCTCAGTTCGTAAAGGAAGTGAAACAACTAGATAATCATATGACACACTCAGATTAAGCTGTTGCTGCAGGGAGCTACCCTGCTATTTACTTACTATACCCAAGACTGGACACAGGCTGGACGAAAATCGTGACTGCAGGTGATTGATCTGGAATGCCAGGAGAAGCAGGGCCCACATGAGTCCGAGACGTCGTTCCTGTTCAAGCGTGGAGCAGGGGGCTGATCCCCAAGCAGGTCTCTTGTCGATGGCTTCTCTGTACAGTGGGGAGTCTGGCTGGGCCAGTCTGGCAAGGCCCAGACCGCATGGAGACAAATTTGGATGTGGTCCGTTTTCGGCTGGATACAGCTTCCAGCAAGCAGAACACAGTTCACACAGTGGGGGACTAACTCATGACCCACTAGCAGCTCATAGCACATTTACATGTAAGGGAATTCTACTGTACCAGGCAAAGCGCTCCCTGGTCACAATCGTAAAGTCTCTGCGCACAACAGGAGATTAGGGGTAGCTGGAACTCCTGACAGGCCGATCGCATTCAGCAAAATCTTCGGTCTTCTTCAGGTTGAGCCTGGCCCACTTCAGTAGCTTACTTCAGTCACACAAACTTGGATTTAGTCAAAAATGATTCTCTTATCTCCCTCTCAGGAGCAGCACACTGACATGCAGGCCAGAAACCTAGCCTTTTCAGAGTTCTCCCATGTGAATCCACTTAGGATTGCTGCTCAGAATCACTTCAGCTTCTTCTTGTTCAGCTTCCAGCTTAGATCTAACTGAAAACTGCAAGCAGCCCAGGACTTCCCAAAGATCCAAAAGATTTGGTTGGCTGATTTGGCTGTCAGTGAAAGCAAGAGCTCCCCCTTCAGTTGCAAAAAAGGCGCAAAAAGTTCAAAGTACAGTTCCTACAGATTTTGAATTCAGACAGCTCCTGTATTCCGGCTACATTTCAGATCCCACCAGTACTGATTGGTCCAATTTGCAGTCCAGGACCAAAATAGTGGAGACAGACAAAACAGTCCTTGCTACAAAGAAAGCAGGTTAGACAAACTACATTATCACTCTAAATGATTTTCAGTAAATAGTTACATCTTTCAACAGAGCTCCCTCTCAGATTACTTAAGTTACAATTAGGCAGCTGTTAAAGAGACAGTACACAGAGGCCATACAGGCTCTGGTAATCACATTTAAACTGCTAAAATGCAGGACACCAGCTTGTCAGTGAGCATTTAGGCAAGCTCAAAGACTTTTTGGGAACCAAAATTTGTAGGGGGTTTCATTTGCATCTCCCACCTGGACACAGCCTTGAAATAAAATGAGGGGCTAGGGACAGATCTGACTGGGAGCAGTGAAGCACATCTTGCTTCCGGGGATCCAGATGAGGAAATAGGGAGGTACATGCAGACAGGTCAGAGAAATGAGAATTAGAGGCATTATCAATTGTGAGTGGATTGTTACAATTTGTACCACCTATAGTCATGTCTGAGACATCCCCTTTGGAGGACCCACTAATTATGTTTTTGATATTTTGCCAAAAATTCCTAGGGTCTCTAGCTGTGGATAGCAAGACAGATTTGCTGAAATTACTCTTTGCTGACCTAATAACTGTTTTGCACAGATTTCTGCGACGTCTGTGTTCCTGGTAAATAGATAAGTTGTGCGAGGCCTTGAAACTAGCCCAGCATTTATCCCTAGATTTCATAAGGGCAAGTAGGCTACCATGAAGCCATTTGGTAAGAGTACCTTTTAGTCTCTTTTTTGTAAGAAGGGATTGCTCTGTCTTGCAGGGCAGTAAAGATGGCAAGAAAATTGCTTAGGGCAGTGGAAGTGTCAGGAGATTCCAGTACTGGGGACCAATCTGTGTGTCCCAGATCTGCAAGGAAGGATTCCAAGTTAAAGTTGGAGAAATCCCTCATAAGGAGAATTTTATGTGGAATCGTTGGTGGAGACACCTTCCAGATGCAGAAGATAGGGGTGTGATCCGAGATAGAGTCTGGAAATGTACCAGAGAAGGCCACCCTCTCCGGTCAGTTGGACATCACCCAGTCAAGGAGAGTACTTCCCTCCTATTGTGGAAAGCCTTGTAGGCTCCCAGATAAGTTGAGAAAGGGAAAGCTCAGCCAGTACGGGCTCATATTGTCTAGCATTTCCCCCTAACCAACTGAGGTTAAGGTCATGCTTGGGAGGGTTGTATACGCAGACTAAGTGCAGTTTTTTGTATTGCCCAGCACAAGAAGCACATGAAGGAACTCACATGAGGGCACATAGTTCAGCTAGTGGGGTACAGAGGATACATTTAGGTGATTTTTGTAATAGATCAGTATCCCACCCTCATTTGTTACCATCACAGTCAAGCCTGATTTGGTTGAAACCTGGGAGAGTACACACAGAGTTGGGGTAGTGGACTTCAACCATGTTTCTGTAACACCAAAGATGTCAGGCTTGTAGTGACCAACCTAAGCAACAAGTTCAGCTAGGTTTGGCATGAAGCTACGAATGTTTAGGTGTGCTACTTTCAAGCCTTTTGTGGATAGCCAGCTAGGGGGGCTGGAGAAGTTAGAGGAGACATGCAGAGATGGGGGACCAAGGTTAAGCCCTATGTCCTCTGCCAGGACAAGTAGTAACAATGGAAGCAATATGAGGCATGATAGGGAGTGACAAGTCCTGGGGGGTCTAGTTTTGCCTGGGTAATGTTTGACCAACTTTGTGGTGAACAAGATAGACTTAAAAGTCGTGCACCAGATAGGCCAGAGTTGAGGGTCTGCAGTGGCAAGGAGGTTAGAAAAAGTAAAATCATGCTCTGGGGCTGCTCAGGACATCCACTGGGACCCACCTGGAGGGGACAGTAATCAACAGTGAGTAATATCAAAAGTAGGGATATAATAATGCACGTCGGGGCATGTGAGTGACATAGGGGAGCACTGGCCCTGTGTATACACAGCTCAACGAAGACATGATTAGGAACACACCTCAGCAGCTGTTTGGAGTCAGAAATTGTACAAGGAGATGAGCTAAGTTCAAACCTACAGTTGCAAGACTGGCAGAGACAACAGAGAATGGGTTAGGTAATAAGGGAACATCCTAGGTAAGCCTCAGTTTCAGGCTATTCGTGCCCAGCTTACAGTTAGAAGTAATAGCAGGACACCTCAGGAGGACACCCCTGCTTGTGCACTAGACCATTAAGTAACAGCACAAAACCAGACAGTTCCAAGAAAAAAGGAAGAAAAAAAAACAGTACCAAAGCCCGTCCCACACTGTCTCTTCCTGGCAGTGAACAGATTTAAGTCTGAAAGATTTCTCTCTGCCAGCTTATCAAAAGAGGATCCCCTTCACTTCAGGGTTACAGAAGGGGTAGAATAATACTGGAAAGATCAAGTATATAAACCACAGTTAGCTGCAACAACAGAAGCTGAAAAGTGATCTAGTAGGATTTTTGACAATTATATAAAACGCAGTTGTCTGCAATAACAGAAGCTGAAAAGTAGGATAGTAAGATTTATGAGTGCAGACACATCAAACTCGGGTACAGCTGGAAAGCCCTGTCTTTGTCTTTTCCTTCACTAACAGCCAACCACCCACTATTCAGGGGCATTTAACAAGGGAGGCTGGAGGCGGTGGGTGGGGCTGCTTTTTTCAGCCTGCAGAAGCACATACTCTATTCTGCTCCAGTGGCAGTGGAGCAGAAAGTTAACAAAAACAAACTGATTTTGTCCAGCAGAAGGTTAGAACATAAAGATAAAGATTAAAGTCCATCCAGCAGCAGGCTGTACTGGGGAGGAGGGGATCCCAGCAAGGACCAGTCCAGACCTCCTATCCCTGATGTCCTCCGTCCGAGTAATATAATAATCTTGTCCAAGGTACCAGGAGTCAAATGATGAAAAATAATCAAATCCACAGGAAATGGTGAACTACTGGGGACCAGTAAACTGTTGTTGCTGTAGATCAAAGACGCAGAATGTGTTAAATTCCTGAAGGCGAACACTGTCCTGGGGCATGTGCAGGATGTAAAACCCCTTTGTCAGGGTCTTCCCTTTGTTCTTCAAAATGGTTGTGAATAGAGCTCAAAGACAAACACAGATCCTTTAGGGGCTGGTCAGACAGAAATGTGGCTTCAGTGCAGGACTCCACAACTCAGAGCTCGTAAAACTTATTTGCTGTATTTTGTTTTGCTTGTGATGGCTTCCAAAAGAGTTGATTTATAATAAGAATGACAATACCTGTTGGTGATGTTTTGCAGTTTCTTAGTCCAGGAAACTTTCATAGATGTCATGTCCAAGAACGGTCTAGTTACTCCAAGCAGAAACACATGGAAATCCACAAAACTAAACTACTGACAGAGACAAACACAAACAGCCAGCCACACATACCTCCTCACTTGGTGTCACATGATATGCTCAGAGAGGGCCAGCTAAAATTGCTGCCAGTTAATGTTTGCCAGATATTGAAAGTAGATTGCCACACAGAAATAAGTTTTCTTTTATGGTGGAAGGAAGTTACACCAGGTGATTTCCATATACCTCTGATATAGGCTACTGCACTGCGGTTGCCACAGTCATTACAGAATAAAGCTATGCAATTTACATTAGTAAACATATATGCTCCAAATGAAGAAGATCCTCATTTGTTTTGTAGAGCTCTACTTAAAATTAGTGCAGTTTCCTGCACCTTATGTAATAAGAAGAGGAGGGAAGGTGGATGAAGAGCACCTGACTGTACAAGCAGGGGTTCTGGCAAGCAAGTACCTGGGAGCCCACAGGGCGGGGGACGGGGTGGAGGGATGGATTGAAGAGTGGTCCTTATTAACACCAGGAGTATTGTGTACAAGATGCCCGAGCTCCAGGCACTGCTGTTAAAGGGGGGGGAGTGGATGTGGCGGCTATCACTGAAACCTGGGCCACATCTAGGCATGACTGGGACCTGAACCTGATAGGGCACACCATGCTCAGAAAGAACAGGGCCATGGTGTTATCTATAGTCCAGCACCCCTGATTGGCCCCCTACTTCACAGACAGTAATACTTAGGGCACAGGCACTTAGCGTATAATCATAAGTGTCAGGATCTGAGTTCTATTATGCTTTATTGTCATATAATCATGCGATTATATGGCAATCCTAATTGTAATACTGGGGAGCATCTTTGGACCATTGCATAATCATTAGTTAGGCAACACTGCCATCTACAGCTTAGTGCAGAATAGCTATTACCAAGCAATTATGTGAGACCCTGTAAGATGACCTTGACTATGAGACATGTCTTTCTTTGTGATATCTAAGTTTTATGCTGGATCAGCAAGTGTTCCCAGGCTAGCCAGATACCTAATTATCCAATAGTATGTGTTTTATATATCTTTTTGCTGGTTGCCATGGTAGTTATCAGAAGTATAATACCTATTGCATTATGTTTTTTTCTCTGTGAAGAGATGAGACCTGATGAATTTGCTACCTAGGTAAGCTTTAGGAAAATTGCAGATATTCTCCCTCAGTGTGATTTTCCACTGTGTTTGGTTGTAAGCCTGCTTATCACCAGTAATAAATCCTTTATAGTAGACACGACTCATCTGTGTTTCTTTACTGTTGTGCAGTTCCAACCAAGAACCTAAGTGAGGGTGCTTTATTACCCAAACTACAGTAGGCAGGGGAAGGAGAGTAGCTTTCATCATCAGGGATGGCATAGGGATAAGCAGGGTTGAGGAGGCCGATGGGCGAGAGGAGGCTTTATGGGCTAACCTGCAGGATCCTGGGGGCAGGAGGGTGAAGCTGGGGGTGGTATACAGGCCACCTGGGCAGGTGGAGGACCTGCAGGAAGGCCTGATGGTAAACCTTAAGGACCACTGTGGGCAAGGGGGAGCAAAACTGTGGTGCTGGGGGACCTAAACATGCCAGAAACTGACTGGGGAACTATGGCATCCTCATTGGCCAGGAAGCAGCATCTACTGGACATATTTCAGGATGCATTTCTTGCTCAGTTAGTCACTGACCCAATGGGGGGATGCATCCTGGATGTTGTCCTGTCAGATGACAATGTCATCAGGGATCTATTAGTAGGGAACCTACTGGCAGGAAGTGATCGTGCCGTGTACGTCAGTCATAGATTTTAGGGGGGTGAACTTTGAGGGTATGGGGAAGATCTTTAGGGGCTACCTAAAAAGGATCAGGCAGGGTATGGACACTGAGAGCCGTTGGGAAATCAAACAGGGGCTTCTGGAAGCCACCAAGGCCTGCACGAAGTAACGGCTCAAGGGCAGTAGAGCAAGGAAGCCAAGCTGGTGGTCAAGGAAAGTTCAGGTCACCATAAGGGAAAAAAAGGCTGCTTAGAGCTGTTACAGGCATTCGCGAGGGGTAATAGACAAGGAGGAATATGATATGTATGCCAGGAAGGTTACCAGGGTGGTAAGGTTTGCTTAGACGAGGATGGAGAGAAGGTTGGCTCAGGGGATAAAAAGAGGAGAAAAAGGGTTTTTCAGGGATATCAGGGAATGGAGGAAAGGTAAGGGGCAGATCAGTAGACTGAGGGCAGGAAGTATGTGGGCAGAGGAGGCAGGAGAGCAGGCAGAGGTATTAAAATAATTTGTTTCCTCGGTCTTCACCAGGGAGGAGGCAGCATGGCACTGCATGAGGAGGAGCAGAGTGGACCCGTGGAAGGGGGGAGCCCATGGATATTGAAATCCCCACTGATAGGGTGTGGGAGGCCTTGAAGGCACCAAGAGCGGAGAAGGCTCTGGGCCCAGACAGTCTACACCTTCTGGTGCTTAAGGAATTGGCTGATGTCTCGGCCGCACCTCTGACAGATCTCTAACTCCTCCCTTCAGTTGGGACAGATGCCTCAGGACTGAAGAATGGCCCACATCGTACCCATGCACAAGGGGGGCTTGTGGGAGGAGACAGAAAACTACAGGCCAGTAAGCCTGATTGTTGGTGGTGGGCAACGTGATGGAGGTCATCCTAAAGGAGAGGCTAGAGGTGTTCCTGGAGTCGAGGGACCTCCTGGATGACCGCTAACATGGCCTTGTCCAGGTCAGACCATGTCAGACTAACCTGGTGAAGTTCTACAATTGGGTGATGAGGGCACTGGACCAAGGCAGGCTAGTGGACATCCTCTTTCTGGACTTCGGCAAGGCATTTCACTCGGTGCCACACCCTGGGCTGCTGGAGAAACTGAGGAATATGGGGGAAGTGCAGGCGGACGTGGATAGGAACTGGCTAACAGCATTTTCAGAGGTGATGAGGGGGGGGGGAATTCATCTCCCAGGAGGGTCATCAGTGGGATCCCCCAGGGGTTGATGCTGGGGCCACTCCTGTTTAATGCTTACATAGCAGATATCAGGAACAGTATCAGGAGCGAGGTGAGCCTCTTCAATGATGACTCAAAGCAGGGGGCAGTAGTGGATGGGGAGGAGGGTAGGTTAGCCCTTCAGGGGGACCTGGAGACTCTGGATGGGTGGTCTTGCACCTGGAAACTGTGGTTTAATACAGAGAAGTGCAGAGTTCTCCACCTAGGAGCCAAGAATCCAGCACATGTGTACACCTTAGGAGGGAAGACACTGCAGGCCATGGAGGTGAGGGGGAGGACCTTGGGGAGGTTGTGGATGGCAAAATGAACACCTCAGAGAAGTGTAGGAGGGCTGTGGCCAAAGTAAATAAAATGCTGGGATGCATAGCCAGAGGGATAACCTCGAGGAGCTGGAAGGTGCTCCTTCCATTGTATAACTGCCTGGTTAGATCACACCTCGAATACTGTGTGCAATTTTGGCATCCATACTTGAAAAGGGATATTGCCCTCCTGGAGAGGGTCCAGAGGAGGGCAACCAAAATGATACAGGGTTTTGGGGAGAAGTCCTATGGGGTGAGACTTGAGGAGCTCAACCTGTACTCACTGGAGGAAAGGAGGGACAGAGGGGATATGATTGAGATCTTTAAATACCTCAAGGGGTTTTACAGGGTGGGCCAGGATAGGGTGTTCCAGCTGCGGGAGGAGGGGGCAACCAGGGGGCACCCATTGAGGTTGGTTGGCGGGAGACTCAGGGGGGAGTTTAGGAGACAGTGTTTCACTGAGAGGGTGGTGGAGCCCTGGAATGCTCTGCTCATGGAACTGGTGGCTGTAACAACTGTAGAGGGGTTCAAGTGAGGATGGGACAGGTACAGGGGAAGGGTGCATCTCAGAACACCGGCAGAGGATGGGGTTGGAGAGGAGGGTGGGGGAGGCCATAACAGTGCTCGGCACTGGCGATGATCCCCAAGCAGACTCAAGAGACTGTAAGGCCTACTCTGCTGGCTTCTTAGTATGTTAGATTTCAATGTTACTTTAAAAGATTTAAATCACTCTACAGGTAGGGAATGGAAAACTAAAGCAATGAACACAATCTCTAGCTTTATGGAGGGTCTCACCCTGATTGTCACATTTCACATTAAATTTCAAGATTTCAAGAAGTACTCATACTATTTCCTGGTGTATAACACTTACTCAAGAATTGATTTTATTCTAATTAGTAATAATCTCCTGCACAATGTTAAAAGAATAGAATATGATTCTATTAAAATGTCTGACCATGCCGGCCCGCCGGCGCAGCGGTTGGATTTCCGCTTGCGACGCTGGTGACCGGGTTTAGGAATGGACTCGGGTCATGGAGGGCGGCCAGGGGAGTAGGATCGAGCGTCCGCGGACAGCTCTCCTTCTCCAGGGGGGAGGGTGTGGATAGCGGGCGGTGCATGGGGACCCCTGGCGGAGGCCGGGAGTTCCTACGCAGACTGCGGCTTGTCAATCCCATTGGAGGTGGGGCAGATGGTGACATCATAGCATGACCCCGCCTCCCCGAAAAAGCGAAAATGGATGGAGCCTGCCCACCGCCGAGAGTGAAGCCCGCCGCCACGGCCTCGATGTGCTCCCCAGGCCGGGCCCCCGACCTAGTCCCAGTGCCTGCAGCATATATGGGGGGGATGTGCCGCAGGCCCCACCTTGGGGGGAAAGCCACGGGGTATCGGGGGACAGCGGCCGATCTGGGGGGCAGAGGCAGGCGGCCCGTGACCGGTCTGAAAATATGGCGGCAAGGCAGCTCGGGAGTAAAATAAAAAAAAATGTCTGACCATGCTCTATTTTATTTAATAGAACTATCACCAATTAAAACGGACTTTATTTGGAAACTGGACCCATGCTTACTTAGAGACATTTCATATATAGAGGAAATTAATAATGGAATCCAGCTGTTTTGGGTCAGAATTAAACCCAGACACTCTGGTAAATACAGTATGGGATGCTTAAAATGCATCTCTTAAAGGTTGTTTTATTTCTCAAGCTTTATTTAAAAAGAAACAAAGTATAAGAAAAAGTGGCATGGGGAAAAAAACTTGTGGAATTTGAGGAAAGGGATATCATTTCTGGATCACAAAAACATTTAAATGAGTTCATATATGCTACGGAACTAGACAAAATAGAAGTCAAAGAATAAGCAGAAAGTGCCTTGATTAGAACTACGCCTAAGTATTATTTTTTTAGTGATAAACCAGATAAACTATTACATTTTCAACTTAAATCTAAACAGAATTTAAACAAAATTTCGAAAAGGCAAGATAGCAATGGACAGATGCTATATAATCCTGAACAAATACACAGAGTGTTTGAAGAATTTTACACAACTCTGTATACCATGGTCACAAATGTTGAAGAAAATGAATTACAGTAATTCTTTAAAAAGTACAATTCCCCACAAATTACAGACGAGAATTTGAATTCAATAAATCAGGAAATGTCCTTAGAAGAGGTAGCAGTGGTTGATAGGGGACTAACCCAGTGGTAAATCCCTAGGTCCTGACAGTTTCATTGCAGAATTCTAAAGGTATTCTCAAATAAAATAACTCTGATACAACATACTATATCAGCTATATATACACACAATTCTCTTTCTGCTTCATTTAGTGAAGCTTTTGTTTCTTTAATATTAAAAAAGGAGTATGACTCCTCTCTTCGTGGCTCCAATTGGCCTATCTTGGACTTAAATAATGATTATAAAATACTTACAAAAATATTATCAAAAATGATCTGCAAAATAGTTTATAAGATCGTTTGGGATGATCAAACAGGTTTCATACCACAGAGAAGAGTAACACACAATAGTAGAAGAACCCCTTAATATTATTCAACACGCACCTGCTAATAAAACTACTCTTTTAACTTTAGATGCTGAAAAGTCATTTAATAGAGTAAATTGGACTTTTATGAAAGTGGCACTAAGACAGTTCATCCTACATGGCGAATTCTTGAACTGGATAGATCTGATCTATAGAAATCTGGAAGCTAGAGCTAAAGATCGATGGAAAACTCTTATGTTAAATCCTGTTATCAAATGGGAGAAGACAGGGCTGTCCCCAATCACCTCTGGTATTCACAGTCTACATTGATCCCCTAACAACTGCAATTTGAGAAACTCAAGGGGTAAGGGGCATACCTATTAATGGAAGAAGTCATACTATTTCTCTGTATGCAAATGATATTCTTTTATATTTACATGACACCCCAAATTCTATAACTACTCTTCTTCATTTAAACAATCATTTTGGCAAACTATCAGGGTATGGAATCAACTGGCAGAAATGTGAAGCACTGCTTTTAGATCCAGACCAAGACATGAGCAGGCCTCAATCACTCGGCTATTGGAAAACCTAAAACAAGCATCCAATATTTGGCAGCTGTCTTAAATTGAGACATAGGAAAGTTATTTGAATTAAACATAGTCCCAGCTATGAATAAAATTGATGGAGATTTATATAAATGGTCATTACTCCTTTCTTTGATGGGACGGGTCAATATAATCAAAATTAATATTTTAACAAGAATCCTCTTACTTTCAAACTCTTTCCATTAAAATAGGCAGAGAATTTTTCAAAAAATGTGAAAAAAAGTTAAGAGGATTTATCTGGCTGGGAAAGAGTCCTAGGGATAGATTTTCAAAGGCCAGAGATATGATGCAGGGTGCTTGCATCAAAAACAACTGACCCAAAGAGCAGGATGCATCAAACCTTACACCAATTCTGATTTTCCAATGTGTCAAAAACAGGTTTGCACATGCCAGAGTGGCTTATGCCATGTGTGCACCAAAAAAATGCCTGTGCCATGTTGGAAGGGATGCCTGCATCACCAAAATAATGCACCATCCCCTTATCTGGGATTTTCAAGGAATGCAAGTCCTGTCCTTGTGCCTAAAACACATGTCGCTGTTAGACCAGCCAGAGCTGGTCTACGGGACACTAGGGCATATAAAGAGGCCCACAGCAGGTGGTCAGACCCGACAACTCTACTATTAAGGACCAATAGTCTTCTGCAGGACTAGTTTATAACATTTTGGGGCTAAGTCTTGGCCATTTCATCTGCTGTATTTTTTGACTTAGCGTGCATCATTCTTGTCCTTTGCATCATTTTTTTACTCAACTTGCACCATTTGTTTGACTCTGCTTTTGTCATTTTTGTTCCCTGAGTCATTTTTGTGCCTCAGCTTGCACCATTTTTGACTCAAGGTGCATTATTTATTTTGGTGCAGCTTGCGTCATTCTCATCCCTTATGCCATTTTGTTGATGCAGTGGACCTTGTCACAGACAACACTTTTCTTGCAAAATACAGCACACAGGATTTGGTGCACCTAGATCTGACACAGGCTTGTTGTTTGACACAGCTTGCATGGATCTAAGGGCCCTTTGAAAATCCGGCCCCTAAACTCTCTTTAGAGAAGTTATTTTTACCTCAGGAATGAATGGGATTAAGTCTACCAAACATAAAAATCATATCCACCTCAAGAACAAAGGGGAATACGCCTACCAAACATATATTGATATTATTTAGCTGCCCAAACTGAAGCAGCATATCTCTGGTTGAAGACCCCAGATACACCTCCATCATGGCTCTCCCAAGGAGTTTATTTGGTACCATGTAAATCCCTACTCACTTACCTAGAACTGGACTTTAAGAAGAAAGGTCAGCATAAAAAAATCTCAATCTTTACAAAGCACACTGCTTTAGCATGACTACGAATACATTCGCTACTGGGTCACAGCAATACATTTTCTAACTTATCTTCAATTTTTTTTAATGCTCAACTCCCCATCACAATAATTCAAAAATAAATAGCTACATGATGTCATGTTATTGAAAGATTTATATATTTATATCTTATAAATATCTTAGAAATCTGATAGATCTTTTAGTGGGTAGTTCATAAAATATTTACTTAGAGAAATTGTCAGGATCCCAATAGGAAACTTAGATCCTCTGTTACAGAGTCCTCTTGAAAAGTTATTTTCAATGATTAATTCTCCAGATAAACTTATAGGAAAAATGTACATTCTTGTGAGAGATGGTATGGCCATAGAGCTTACCTCTTTAAAAAATTCATGGGATGGTTGGCCTGGTGGCATTGAGGGTTGAGGCACTCAACGCCACATCTTGTGCTACGCCGGCAACCCGGGTTCAGGAACGAGCCCAGGCCATCGGGGGTCAGCAGGGACAGGAGAGGGTCGAGCGTCCAATTGATGGCTCTCTCTCCCGGGGGCTTTGCTTGGCATTTGCCTGGCCTCTAGCAGAAGCTAGAGGCACAGCAAGCATTGTAGCTGACTCGAGGGGTCGGGGAGTGTGACATTAAGTGTATGCTATGATATCCAGTGCACGCTTGCTCCCAGAACACTCTGAAACAGTGCCCGTCTCCTAGATGATGGAGACCACAGTGGATACCCTGATTGCTCACGTCTGCCTGACGTCCCAGTGAAGTCCGACACTGCAAGGTTGTCGGGGAGCAATAGCCCCGCCCCATACCTGCCTGGGGGGTACAGCCATAGCTCGATGGGGACTCACCGGGGTAGAATCAGGCAGGTCACATTGCGGGGAGATCACTATGTGTCTCCACAAGGAGTGGAGACTGGGCACAAGAGAAGGAGGCACAAATAGTAATTAAAAAAAAAGTCATGGGAGAGAGACTTAGGTATTAATTTTTTAGAGCAACAGTGGTTGGATATACTATCCTCATTTATCCCAGTTTTACAAAATAACAAACTGAGACAGACTCAATTTACTATCACACACAGAATTTATTAAACACCAGAAAGATTACACAAATTAAATGAATTGGTATCCGACAGGTCCTCAATGCCCCTAACACCAAAGGCACTTTTCTTCATATGTTTGCAGCATGTATTAGCAGTAGTAGTAATAATTGTTTGTTCTTCAAATCAAGAAAAGGACAACCCATTTGAGCTGGAGCTCATTTACAATGGGGTCTATCATACATACAAGAATACACACAATATCAAAACTATATACACAGTCATTATTAAAATGATATAGGTTAGACAACAGGGATTACATCATTTGCAACATAATACAACTTGTTACACTAAAATGGTATAAAAAAATGCGTTTCCAGAAGCTTTATATGGAGAAGGTTAAGATCAGTTTATAAGAAAAGTAGCCTAGTTAGCCTTTTTCTTTGTAAATACAACAGCTTTTAGGCAATGTGGACTCACCCACAAACCAGGTTCTTATTAGATTCCATGAAACGTTCACCTTTGATGTTTTCGGAAACTGGGGTAATTCAGCTCTAGATGGGTCGAGTTTCCTTTAGAGGTTTTCAACATTGGAACTTTAAGTTCTAGATTACCAGATGTCCTTAAGTCACTCCTTACAGTATGAGTTTGGAAAAGGTCATTTAAATAGGGTGGAGTTTTTCCAAAAAGACATTGATGAGTTAAGTGTAGAACATGCACTGCAGGTTTCTACATTCAGTTACGCTTAACCATCCCAAGGATCTATAAAGGAAACAATGATGAGTTAACTGAGGGGTGTCCAGGATGAAATGGGTAAACCTATTGTAAATCACATCCAGTTTGTCCAGATTCCTCCTGGATGCCCCCCGTCCCCCAAAGATCACATCACCATATTCAAAAAGAAGGATCACCAGTGAATTAACCGTATGTTTTCTGGCTTCCATAGGGCGGTATCTCCTAAGTCTATAAGACGCCCCAGCCTAACATTTAGTTTTTTAATTTAACAGTCTATACTGTATGTACATCCCATCTACACTGGCAGTCCAACCAGACTCCCAAATATTTATAGGAGTTTACCTGCTTCAGACTTTAATCTGTTTTATTTGTTATATGTAGTATCTGATTTATACTACTTTGTAACATGTCCATTACTCTCCCAGTACTGGAAGAAAATATTCAGGTTATTCTCTAAAATAGTTCAAAGGAATTTTCCATTTAATCCCAGAATTATTACAGTATGTTAGGGTGTACAAGTAATACTGATTTGATCAACAATCACATAATCTTCTTCTTCTAGTACTAAGAAATGCAAAAAAAAAAAAACAACAACCCACTACTTCTTCAACAATGGAAAGATCTGATCCCTCCAAACTTTGAAAAATTCTGGAATTTGATAATCGACACCTCAAAAATAGAATGAGTACAATATTACATGATTGGGGATGACAAATTTGAGACAATGTGGCAATCATTCTTGAATGCATTAAAATAAAATGAGTATAGTGGAACAGTTACATAGGACATGCTGTATATTCAGCTTTTATCTGTCGCTCATCGTATGTGTAATGTGCCCTGGATTGCTGTCACTCGATAGATCACATATTTTGAGAAAAGGTGAGAGTGTCTGTGTATAGTGAAAAAGGCATTCTTTGTTTAGGAAGCGGTTTCCCTTTTCTACTAAAATGGCCTGTTTAAGAAATGTCTGCCCCCCCCAAAAAAATAGAAAAGAACTATCCCTGTTTCTATGAAGAGGTCAGTTAGTGGTTCCACCAAGAACTGGAAAACCTTTCTTAGCATCCTGGGATCCATACCACCCAGAACCAGTGACTTGTCCACCTTCAGGATCCTGAGCCCCTTAAATACCCTCTCCACTGCTATTCCTCCCACCTCTGATCCATGTTGTCTCCTCCACCTCTGCTTAGAATCTCCCACTCTTGGAGCAGTCCCTCCTTGTTCTTCATGAAGACTGAGCAGAAGTATTCATTTAGAATCTCTACCTTACAGCCATAGTAATGTATAATACTTATCATGGTACAATAAGTTAGAGATATGGTAATGCATAGTGTTACTGAAGCAATTAAGCATGTCAGGGTGTGTGTCATTGTGGGGTTTATCCACACTTTGTGTGGGGTGGCACAAGATGCAGCTGAGTGCCTTTAACTACACAAGTGGCTAAAGAAAACTCCCACAATGACCCAAGTCCTGGAGTGCCTTACTGTGATTATACAATGGTCCCATCAGTGAAGAAACACTAAAACACAAAATACTATAGAACGGGGTAATAATTGTTAAAAAGGGTTCACTATATTCACAAGTCTGATCAATGTGTAAAATTAATGAGACAGCAAACATGGGTTTTATTTAAACTTTATTGATTAAAAACTTTTAAAATTATGTAACTTTTGTGCAGTGCAGTCATCTCATTTAGGGCCTCAGTTCATTCACTGCTACTGGAGGAAAGCTTATAATTTTCTGTCTTACTGTTCTGCTCTAATCTTAGAAATGTAAAAGAAATAATTAGGTCGGGAGTTAATGTAGGGCGAGGTGAGCAGTGTTTTAGTACATGCCAGGTCTGAACAATTTTAATGTGCTGTATCAATTCCAGAAGCTTGACTGCCATGGATGCAGGCCTCATGGTGTTTGCGTAGCTGTTTAAATGATATAACCAACTACTGGGCATGTTGTGCATTCAGACCTGTAATGCACAGAATGATGTTTATGTTTGCTGAGGGTGTTCCTGAATGTAACTGCTCAGTAATCTGCTTAGCATATCACTCAGTGAAGCACGCTTTCAAAATGTCTTTGAAAGTTTATGTACTGACACATCGAGTGACAGTAGCAGATTGGCACGCAAGGCTGGGACAAAGGGACAAAGACAGGTATAGTACTGACACACTGGCCCTAAAATGGCTTTCCAGTTACCTCCACAGCAGGACGCAAATACCTCCCCGGCAGGACACAAATGGTCCAGTGGAATGGTGCTAAATCAGATGAGCGTACAGTGTTAGACAGAGTTCCACAGGGTTCTATCCCAGGCCCTCTGTTATTCTTCTTATTCATCAACAACCTACCCCACTGCCGTAGAGCAAAGGTCACACTATACGCGGATGATTTAGTGCTGTACAGAACTGGCAAGGACTTGGAATTACTAAACTCAGAGCTGCAACAAGATTTCTTGATGCTAGAAGACTGGTTCCAGGCAAACAGGCTGGTCCTAAACAGCAAAAAGACCAAAGCCATGCTCTTTGGCCCCAAAAAGATTGGCCCACGCCAGGCTAATCTTCTATCGCTCTCTACCTCAAATAGAACAGGGATTGAAGTGGTGGACAATATCAGGTATTTGGGAATGTTCATCGACCAGGAAATCTCTTTCAGGAAACACATAGACAACCTAACAACAATAGTAAACCAAAAACTTGGGCTCCTGTACAGACTAAGCTCCTACCTGACTAAAGAAACCAGGATTGCAGTTAGCAATGGGACTATCATTCCCATCCTGTTCTATGGTGCAACAATCCTTCAAGGACTGAGGGCAATGGAACATATGCGTCTCAGTACACTGTACCACAGAATCAGCCATTTTGCCACCGGGGCACAAAGAATGGAGCACCACTGCAATGTACTATAAGCGTTAAACTGGCCACCCCTTGAAGCAAACTCACTTATCCCTCCCTGTGCTTAGCTTTCAAATTGCAGCAACCTGATGCCCCACCAAGCCTAAGAAATCTACTAGCTCCAAAAGCAAACAGGAGGGAGCTCAGGTCAACTGAATGCAAGCTGCTGGAACCCCCAACAGCCAGATCAACTATGGGACAACGGTCACCTAGAATAACCCTCTCCAAACTCTGGAACAATCTCCCGCGAGGGCTCCAGGACTGCACCTCTCTTGAGGGTACAAGAAAGGGTTAAAACTACACCTAAGCAGTGGGTCTCATTGTAGGTGCCACAACCCATAAAGGCACCTCTGCTAAAAGGGGATGCCGCACGTAAACACAGACAAAAAGGGAAGGAGGAACAGTAAGGAAGAACATAATGTACTGAACTGCACGTCTACTATCTACTCATGAATGTGTGTAACTAACAAGGTTGTTTGCACGTATACTCACCTATGTCAACTGTAGTAATGTCTGTCTCTGTGATACATATACATGATCAATGCACCATATACTGTAGTACAATCAAAAGCACTGGTTTTCTTTTCCCCTCTAGGTACATGTAACTAATCCCAGGTCGCCCCTGAAAAAGGGACTGTCAAAGTCTCAGCGGGCCTACCCAGTTACCAAAATTTCAATAAATAAATGTTGACTGATTTCTCACATTTTTGTAGGACTACAGGTGTTGTGTGGTATAGGTCCAGAATAAAGAGAGACTACTGAACATGGGGTAATTCTTTTTCTTCTCGTTGCAGAAAGAGGTAATAGCATTCTATCAGTGTACCTAATCATGGTCGTCTGATTTCCTCAGGAATTCCCTGAGTGGGTTATATGCCCAGATGAGTAATTTTAGTGTCAAGGCTGGGGGGGGGGGGGACAATGTTACTCTTAACCAGCCTTGGATTGTGAGTGCTGTGCTACACACTAAAAAGTAAATCATCTATGAAAAATACCATTATTTCTATCAACATATGTTTGAAAGCTAATACATACAGGGAAAACACTGAAGACACTGTGGGAGGCCATATGCTGACTGGCACAGCCCACCTCTCACCTCCTTGGCCATCCGCCAACTGGGAAGACATGAAGCATGCATCCAATGTACAGTACAGGCTGCATGTCCATCTCCTGTATTATACAGGAAGGGCGGACTGTGTACTACACAGGGTGTGTGATCCCTGCACAGTATGCAGGTAGCACTCTCTCTGTACAGTACATGATCCATCTACACTCCCTGTACAATGCAGGAGGTGCATGCATGCATGCCATGTAATGTACATTGGAAGTGTGCTTCATGTGTTCCCATTCGGTGGCCAATTGAGGAGGTGAGGGGTGGGCTGTGCTGGTTGCCATATGGTCTCCCGCCACACCAGCCTATTAGGTAAGGGTGGGTTGGTCGCCAATTCAACTCATGTTTTAAACCCCCTAGTGCTGTCACTGGCTGCTTGCTCCTCTTTATTGTGTTTAAAGCAGCAGTTACTGCTGCTTTAAACATATTCTGGAAGTAGAAACAGCTACATATAGAAACTTTCAAGTACTTCAAGGGAATAAACAAAGTCCAAGAGGGGAGCATCTTTCAGAAAATGAGATGTGCAAGAACAAGGTGGCACAATTTGTAGAGGGGGGACAGCTCAGGGGCAACATGAGGAATTATTTTTTCATGGAGAAGGTGGTAGATGCATGGAACTGCCTTCCTGAGGGTGTTGTGGGGTCAGTGGGGGAATTCAAGAATGCATGGGACAGACATAAGGCAGTTATAGTGGTGGGTTGGACGAAATAGGCTGTTGGTTGACTAGAATCTGCAGCCTATCCAATAGGTAGGAAAATGGGCAGACTAGGTGGGTCAAGCAGCCCTTATCTGAGTGTCAAAGTCTATGTTTCTATGTTTCACCTACATTGGGCAGTTTTTTTTGTTTGCAAAACAAAAAACGAAATACCTCCACCTTTCAAGCCCTTCAACAATGTCCACACCACTTCATCCACAGTCCACTCACCTGCAGGGTTTGATTGTATTTTAATTACTTTAACTCTGGTAACATAAAACAGAAGAAAACACTGGAGCTGCATGTTAGGCTAACCATATAACTGCCCAGCCCCCTCCCCCACAGTCAGCACAGCACAGCAGCCCCTACCAAAGCAGACAATCAGGTTCAGTCCACTGTACCAAGCTACTTTGACAACAAAGTTGTTGAAGGACTTGACAGCGACAACAGTTTGCCGACAGTGATCACATCGCCGCGGTAATGTTTTGAGGACCGCAACAGTGCGACATAAGATTTAGTGTTTGCGGGGGGTTCTGCCACTGCACCCCCGGGATTATAGATTCTTAATTCCAGAGGGAGCAGATGTCAGGGGAGAGCGGCAAACACTGGCAGTCAGCATCTTGGACATTCATTGCGACAATCCATTCAACAATGTGGTTGTCGAATGGGTTGTGTCGCTCTGAGGGGTTCATTGTAACTGCATTGCTGTTACAATGGTACACTGGCTCAGTGAGAGTCAGGCGGCACACAGGAGAGATACTAGACTGCTCAGCATTAACTGACTACAGACAGTAGACAGGACCAACACAGCACAACAGAGAAGACCACCAATAAACATAATTAAAATTAAACACCACCTACCCTTGTCTTCTTGCACACTAGAGCTATGTTATCTCAAGTTGAGAAACTAATTGTGCTGTTTTTCTGTGCTGGTGGTCACTGGTAGAGGCATAGAGCCACTGTCCCACTCCTGTCCAGACACACTACACTACAGGAAGAGAGAATGCTTTGCAGACTGCAGCAGGCTTCTTTTCCCAGGCTCTCCCTGACCCTGACTGACACCAAATTAAATGGCCAATGTATGTGGCACCTGCCAGCTCAGAACTGCCCTGACTGTGCAGACTGGAATTCCCTTCCACCACCTCCTCTGTTTATTACAGCAGTTTTGTGCATAGTGCCCCCCACCGTGGCATAAGTATTGCTGTTGCTGCCCCCAATCACTATTCACCCCACCCATGACCCACCGCTGCAGCACCTCCAGTAACCAGACTCAGTCCTACCAGCTAGTTGCTGCTTGCAGCCACTGCCTCATAGTCAGTCTACTGTCCTCTCTTCTCTGTTCCAAACTTTTTCAGCCTCTGTGTCCAAGCAGACAGTTCCACAGGCTCACTCAGTGCAACCCAACACTATGACCGACCAACTGAAATTCAGTCACTTACAGCAGGCGGGCCCCACCTTGCTGCACCACTGCCTGACCGACTCCTGAGTCCCACATGAAACAGGCAACTTGAGGCATTGGGCAAGCAAAGTAGTGTAGGCAGCTTCTGAATGAAGCAGGCAGATGTGGCAGCATTCAGAAAGGCAGACAGGAGGGAAGGGATGCACCAGACATGACAGCACCATGATCTTGACTCCAGCTTATCCGGACTCCTCGCTCACTGTTGGCGGCGGTGCATGTTTACACTACATCCAGGTGCGGTGACTGCGGTCTGTCACTTTCTCCCTTGCTGACACAACTCAGTCCTGCTCCTCCCAGTTCCAATCAGGCCAGTTTGTGAAACAATGTGTCCCCACTGCTCTGTCTGTCATCCTCACTCACCTCTCTGTCTGTCACTCTCTCGCCACTCTCACCAGTGAAACCCGAACCTCCCAACACAGCAGGCTTCATAGTCCCTCCCTCCCTCCTAGCCCACAGCAGGCAGCAGCAAAGTAAGGGTTTGAATGTTGGGGTGACAAATATGATCACCCAAATTGTTGGGGGGGGGACATGTGCCTCCGTCCCCCCCTATAATTACTCCCCTGTATATGCCAGTCCAGGAGGAAGCTGAAGTTAGGATGGCTGTTATCCATTTGTCCCTGGTAGATCTCCTGCGGTGGTAAGTAGTCTCACGATAAAGTACAGTCCATTACCAGTGAGACTTGTCACTTTTTACTGAGAAGGGCGACTTCAATCTGCTTTGCACCAACCCCTTCCATGGTCCACTGGGAACAGGGCACAAGACTGACATTGGTCTCATTGATGTTAATTATCAATTTCTGTGGTATGTTCCTACTTAGCCACATTACTTATTCGTCTGATTCTTTTAAAACCAGAAAATCATCAGGGGCCAGATATTCAAAAGTTTGCCCAGGTGCAAAGCCTAGTTTGTGCCCCATATTCAAAACCCCAGTTAATGCGCCTGTGCACACATCCAAGAAAACATATCCAGTGGTACCATAACACCCAATGGCACTAGTACTTGACCCATCTTCACAAATTTCAGTCCAAAACAGTGTGCATGCACAACCAAATGTCTCTTGCCCCAATCCTGGGCTGCACGCAGACACACAGGAAGTATAACTCCACCCCACCAGAACTGCATAGTTTCTCGGGTCCATTTACACTGAAGGTACATTGACAGACACTGGACCCATACCAGAGACCTTCTGGCAGCTTACAGACCTCCCAAGGTACGAACTGTCCATTCCTCAGCACCATAGCGGTTTCTCAGTTGGTAAACAAATGATCAGCCACAGTCAAGGTCGAGGGCCAGCCCAGCATTCCAACATCTAAGAAAAGACCAGGGACACCCCAATGATGGCTTCCTGGGGTGTCTACTCCTTCACTGATGCTGTCAGAAAACAAACGGGTTAGGCACAACAACAGTTTCAACAAAGAACTGAATACCCTCACAGAACTTGCTGAAAAAAGGGGATCCCAAACATTTAATCATCCAAATGGTACAGTGAAAGGCAGCACAAATTGATCAGTGAAGACAGCAACTTCTTCATGGCCAATACGGCCTCTCACAGAAGCTTTTATTCTGGACTGAGAAGGTCATGCAGTCTATTGGTAACATTAACTACGGGGCCGCTATGGTCACACAATCACAAAGGGTGGCAGCAGTTCAGAAAACTGTTCCCATGCATAGAAGCCCCAAATCCCCACTGCCACCACAATATCTCTGCAGCTCCAACCTCTCTTTTGTCTCTCTGATCTGTCTCATGGGTCACCCTGAAACGGCAGTCCTCATGGCTTGGAGAATTGTGGGTTCTCCCTCAACCCCCTGTGAAGTGCTAAAACTAGGGGCGACTGCCCCCAAAACTATAAGGGGACATGTCCCATAAAGTCCCAAGGCTCTTGCTCCCATTCTCCTATCCCTGTGGGTCTCAGGTCCTTCTTGTCGTGGCCTGATCACCCAGTTCAAATCTTCAGACTCCTGCCACCTCTATGCTGCCTTCTCCATCCTCCCTTCATGTTCACTCACTGGTGCAGCTTTCCTCACACTGCAGTTTGTGGCTAGTGGCTCCCCTTCTCTCCCTTCCCTAGAGGCTGTCAGCTGGGAGCCATAGTGGGCAATCACCCATGCCTGGTCCTGGCACGCTCTTCTCTCTCTCTCTCTCTACACTCTCCCAGTCAGGAAAGAACTCCCCCTCTCCTGCCAAATCCACAGACTTTTATCTTCCCATGCACCCATGGTGACCTTCCCACCCACAGAAGGCTCCACCCAAGTGCCAGCATGACATCCACCCTTTTTCTAACTGGGCTCAATTATGCCACATGGAAATCCAAGGTAAATAGCCTATTAACCTTGTTGGGGGGGGGGGGTTACACTAAGGTAAGTGCAGTTCAAGGTATTTCGACTGGGTTTTGAACTTTGATGTAATTTTTGCATATTTTGACCCCAAATTTTCAACATGGCCTTTTTGGGACCCTACCTCATGACCAATGGTGGTGGAATTATGCAAATCAAGCCTATAAAGCGATTTCATGGTCGCTTTATGACATCACCTTTCAGCTGGGATTTGAAAATTTTCACCACCCTTGTTCATGAGGTGGGGTCATAAGAAGGCTATGTTGAAAATTTGGGGTCAAAATATGTAAAAATGGCAAAGTTATGCACATACCTTGACATTTTGCTCACCAGTAATTTTGGGAATTTGAAATATTTTAACCCCAAATTTTCGACATATCCATTTTTTTTCACCACCTCATGAATGTGATAGCTGTCATTTTTCAAATCCTCGCCAACATTTTTTTCATGCCTGTGACGCAGAATGGTATTTTGATGCAGTGGAATGACATTTTGGTGGGAATTTAAACATTTTCACAACCGGGTTCAAAAGAGATGGTGAAATAAGAAGACTCTGCTTACAATTTGGTGTTCAAATATGGTAAAATGCCCTGGGTATGAGTGAACGCTGTAGTATTGCAACGTTCACTGATAACTTCACTAATTTTCACTAGTAGGGAAGTAGGGAAATGTGGCGTTAGGGTTTCCAACCCTAACACCTCACCCCTGCCCCCCAAGCAGCAAAAGGAAAAAACATTAGGGTTTTGGGTCTCCGGAGTTTTGGCGAATCAGTACTGGGGTCCTTTTTCTTTGGGGGTTGTCAACCCTAATGCTAACCCCTGCTCCTCAGCCCTGTAGCTTCCAGTCTGAAGCACAAGATGCAGCTCCAAGCCACTGCCTCTTAATGATACACTCTTCAAAGGTAGAGCAGTATGTCTCACCACAGGTTGCCAACACAATTTGTTGTACCTTTCTTCACATAGCGCTTTGTGGGCACTGTGTGAAGAAATGAGATCGTGGGTGACGTTGTTTGCTGATGGAATGAGGTGGGCATTAGGGTTGACAAGCCCCAGGTAAGACCCCACCACTAACTGTGAAGACTCTGTAGGTCCAAACCCCTAATGTTTTTAGGGCTGCATAGAAATTCTATGCAGTATTTCTGGGATTCCATGAGAGAGAGAGAGAGAGAGAGATTAGCTTACTTGAAAGAAGGGTTGGAGTTGGTGGGATTCAAACATTCAGTGCAATGCTGCTTTTACACATTTTTGCCGTGTATTTAACCAAGACAGCACAGCTGTGATGCTTTATATTTTTGTGTTCATTGTGCGTGCAAGTGCAGCGAACACTTTGGCATGAGAGTGCCTTTTGAGGGGTGTGGACACTGTTAACCCAATGCAGAGCAGCGTTACAGGGGCGTAACAGTGCCACACCAATCAGCACCCAGGCTGACTATGATGGAGTTTCTGGCTTGCTGGCCGGGGACAGTCGCCAACTTCAAAAGAAGTTGCCATCCCTTTGCTCCTCGCCGCCTAGCAAGCCAGGCTGATCTGTCAGTCAGCCTGGAATGCATGGAATGTGTGCCTGCCCATCCATCGATGTTTGTTACAGGCTGCCCTTACTGATTCTGAAAGAATTTATATACTGTGACATCCATGTCTATTCATGGCAGTAAACATCTACTTGCTAAGTGAAATGCTGCAGTTTCGAGTCTCTGACAACTAGTCACTCCATCAGGGGGCAGTACTAGTATACTGTAGTATGCCCCAGACAGAGCGACTAGTTGTCAGAGACTTGAAACAGCAGCATTTCACTTAGCAAGTAGATATTTACTGCCATGAATGGACATGGATGTCACAGTATAGAAATACTTTCAGAATCATGGCCATTAGATGGACATTTTCTTAATCAAATTACACGGTTAATGAGGGACAGAGTCATACTGTACCAGACCAGCAGATACACCATGGGTCCCCCAAGTCCACTCAATATCAGTAGTACTATGACTCTGGCTATTCCACTGCAGCAATACCTTGTCTCGGTGCACTAGCTGACTTGGATATATGGTTTTCTTCCCAGCCCCTTCCCTACCCCTCTGCGCTTCAGCTGCAAAACTGTCCATTGAAGTCTGATGCACCTCCCACACACAAATGTAACTCAGTGACACTGAGAGTGCCCAATCCCCCAGTGTCCTCAATGACATAGTGTCCCTTCTAGTGACACTGGGGGTGCCCTCCAATAATGAGAATAATAAAAAAAAAAAACTGTCCCTGAAATAAAGGAAACCATCCAGTGTAATTTTTTTTAACCTGAAAAAAGAAAACCATCCATCGTTGTCTGCTGCACCGTTACCCACACCCACCGACCCTCCCACTCAGGACCCCCCACCCCATACTTACCCACTGGAGGTCCATTGCCATACTCTTCTCTGGACCACAGACACGTTTTCACTCTTCAAAGCCCTACCGTGAACTGAGGTAAGAACTTCAATGTATTTCAATGGGGGTTTTCAACTTAGTGGCATAACTTGGCATTATTTAGCATTTTGGCCCCAAATTTTCAACATACCTTTTTTGGGACCCCACCTCATGAACAATTAAGTGACACTTGGCAATTATGCCCCAAAAGGTGATTTTACGGTCCCTGTGCAAAATCACCTTTTGGGCAGGAGTTGAAAATTGTCTCTAAATTTGTTCACGAAGTGGGGTCATAAGAAGGCTATGTTGAAAATTTGCCCCAAAATATTAAACAACAAAGTTATGAGCCTGAGTTTAAATTTGCAAACACATGCTTGTAACGTTAGCAATTTTCAATATTTTGACCCCAAATTTTCAACATAGACATTTCTTCACAGCACCTCATGAATGTGACAGTTGTCATTTTTCAGATCCAGCCAAAAATGTGACTTTTCATCCAGACAGATGATTCCGCAGTCACTGTGTGAAATAATCTTTTAGCCAGGAGTTGAAAATTTGCTGTGTACTTGCTCATGAGGTGGGGTCATAAGAATGGTATGTTGAAAATCTGCGCCACAAATATTAACAAACAAGACAGTTACACTGCCCAACATCATCACGTCTACTTTGCATTCTTAAATGTTAATAAAATGGCTTCTTCACTGAAGCAATTTTCAAACAAACACCCCCTATGACACCAGTGCACATGGCAAACATTTGGCATTGACAAATGCTTGTTTGGTAAGGTCCTGCTTTCAACCATTTTACACTGTTATACTGGGTAGTCTAGATGAGATGAAATACCTTGTTTTCAGTGGGGTTTAGCAGAGAGTCTACTGCTCATTTTCAGTAAGGCCTACTTTTACCCACATTGTACTGTATCTAGCATGGCTCAGCTTAAATGTAATCTCTCGCTTACAATGGGATCCTGCTTTTACTCACTTTTCCAAGCTATGTATCAACTATTACAAAGACCAGTTCTCCAACTCTTGGGGCAATGGCAAACAGTTCTGGGAAAACCTAAAAAAATCTCACCGGCAAACCCAGTAAATCCCCACTCTCAATACTTAATTTCAATGGTAATACCGCTCAGAATCCTAAAGAAATCACTGACATTTTCAATTCTGCATTCAAGGATCTGAGAGGCGTACTTCCCCCCCATCTTTTTTACTTGCCCCCCATCGCGACAGCGGTCTCAACATGGACCCACACCCCGCCACTCCCTCTTTCTATTTTAAGGTTGCAACTACTTGGACTGCTAAAAAATATCTGCTAAAGGTCCTCGCCAGCACCAGATTTAGTTGTGACACAATCAATGTTAAATTGCTCCACCTCACCCTAGATGTAGTTCTGATTCCACTTACTAAGATCCTTAATCTACCCCTCTGACTTAGGCAATTCCCCTAAGTTTGGAAAGCAGCGATGGTAACGCCTGTTCACAAGAGTGGCGATAGGGCCTTACACTCAAATTACCGTCCCATTTCCATCTTGCCCCTCACCTTCCAAGACAGTGGAGCATATTACTGCTGATCAAATGATTGAATACCTGGACACCTATAATATCCAATGTGCCCAACAGCATGAGTTCAGAAAGGGGCACAGCACCACCACTGCCCTTCTTGAATACATCTACTTCATCCATAAGGCGTTAGATCATGGACACCTTGTGGGGTCTATATATATATAGACCTCACAAATGAATTTGATATGGTTAACCACTCTCTACTACTCAAGTTCCTACCCACCCTTGGTCTCTCTCAAGAGGTCACAGGTTGGTTCAAATCTTACCTCGAAGGCAGAACACAAAGGTTAAAAATTCATGATGTACTCTTGGCAAGTATACATTCCAGTATCTTGGAAGGTGAGGGCAAAGCCAGAGGATGCTGGGTGACTAAGTGCGAGTACATCATGAGAGTCCCTCTCCCATTCAGCCTCTTTCTTAACTCCTTTCCTAAAACTTGTCTCACCAACTTGCTCCTGTATGCAGATGATGCAGTGCTCTTTACCTCCCAGCCTGATCCCTTACCCCTCTTCAGAAGCCTACAACAGAGTTTTTCTGCAGCTGAAGCCTGGTTCTCCAAACATAAACGGGTCCTAAACTATAAGAAAACCAAAGTGATGCTTTTTGCCAGTCCACTCAACGAATACAAAAAATGTCCAACTACACATCTCAAACAATCTCACAAGTCTACAGCTTCAAATATCTTGGTACTGTATTACCCTTGATAGTCATCTTTCCCATTAAGAACATATCAATTCCATATCCAAAAATGTCTGTACCAGGCTTGGACTTCTTTATAGATATAGGCACTGCATGACCCAAGAGGCGCTTTGGTTAGATATTACGAGCTCTATCATCTATTGTTGATTTTGGACTTATCATCTATGGTGCTGCCTCCAATTCCTCCCTTAGGAGACCAAATGCTGCCCTTAATAAAGTGTGCCGCCTAGTCACAGGTGCCCACCGCTACACGCACACCTGCAACCTCTATACTGCAGCAAACTGGCTAAACCTTCATGGCAGAGTCTTTTACCAAATCTGCCCGTTTACCAAAAAGTTAAACCTTGGGCTACCCCCCCAATTGCTTTTACTGCTTCTCTGTAGGACCTTGACCCAATGCCATACCAACAGCACCTTCAATCCCATGTTCCTCATCTCTTTCTGTCGTACTGCCCAGGCCCAGCAAACTTTCACGTACTGGGCTCCCAGCTGGTTGAACAACCTCCCACCTGACCTTCTGGCTCTCTCCAGTCTGGGACCCTTCAAAACAAAACTTGGACTGCACTCTCTGAAACAGAACAGTTGCGATTGCCCCTCCAAAGGTATGCAACTCTATTCTACCTCTTCCTAACAGCTACCCTCCCTCACCATCTCCTCTACCACTCTTACCCCCTCCTCCTTTCCCCCTACTCCCCTCCTCCCATTTCTAGTGGGACCTCACTCTCAGTTAATGCTCCTCGTCCCACTCAACTTCTGATACTCCCCTTCTCCCAAGGCTTCGGAACCCCCATACCCCGTTTCTCCCATACCGTATATGTTCCCCCCTTCTCTTTCCATTTCCTTTTGTACATGCCCTCTATCCCCCTCTTCTTCTCTGCCACTGATAATCCTCCTCTCCCTTTACTCATTTCCTGCCTTGCTAAATTTCCCACACTTACTAAATGGCTCTCTCTCGTAACCCCCCATCCTCCTTTTTACCACGTTGGGGCTTTCCACTGAACAATGCCTCACCCGACTGCTCTAACTCTCCTCACCCCCTGCCTTGGTCTACACTTCCTCCCCTACCCTTCTCCTGACTCTAACCTTTATCCTGACAAGGCTTCCCCTGGCTGCTCTTACTCTGTATGTAATCATGGTACTATGTAATTACATTATCCTTGCAACCTGGACATTTTACACTGTGCCATGTAATTTGCTGTTCCTTGGAGCACTTAATCTGTATTTCTTCTATCCCAATCCCTCTTTAACCAATGCACAACTGTTTTTTTGTACCCTGTTTTGTCCTTGTTTCTCCCTCATGTAATGACATGGAGCCTTTGTAAATGAGCCTCTGGCTCAAAGGTTGTAATTCTGAGATTTAAATAAATAAATAAATAAATAAATAATGTGCCCAGCATAGCCCAGCAAAGATGCAGTATCTCTTTTTAACTGATGTCTTGCTTTTACTGATTTTTAAAATGTATTTATCCCAGACAGGCCACCTGAGACGCACTATATATTTACACTGGGATCTTGCTTTTATACACATGTACACTGTATTTAGCCAGGATAGCAGAACAGAGATGCTGGATCTCGTTTTCAGTGGGATCCTGGTTTCACTCAATTTTGAAATGTATTTATCCATGGTATCTCAGCAAGCAGGCAATATTTCATTGAAGTCCTGATTGTATGCATTTATACACTGCATTTATCCAGGACAGCACAGCAGAGATGCTACATCTCATTTCCAGTGGGGTTCTACTCTTACACAATTTTACATATAGAATAAAGCATAGGGTGGTGTGTGTTTACACACACCCGAGAGGTTCAATGCTACATAAATCCTGAGAGTGAAGCTCGAGGGGTTTGTGAAAAGCATCAAATCCCGAGGGTGTGTGTAAACTCCGAGTTTACACACAGCACCCCATATTTTATTTTACATAATTGCTGAATTTCCCTTTTTTCACCTCACCAATTACATAAAATAAAAAGTTGTTCTGCGCCATGGTATGGTTAACTTAGAGTGCACTGCCATGGTGACTTTTCTTTACTTTTTTTTTTTTTATCTTATAGGTAGCAGCCAAGTCAATTTGCCTCCTTTTGGCACATTTTCATTTTTTTTTTTTTTTATCGCGTACTCCGGTTGGCAGTTTGTCCCATAGGTTCGGTGAGCAGAGAGCGGTGGGGAGGTGAGAAACTGCTGCGGGCACATGTGCAGAGTGAGGGAAACCATGCACATGTTTAGAAACATAGAAGTTGATGGCAGAAGGAGACCGCTAGGTCCATCTAGTCTGCCCATTTGTTTTAGACCTATTTTGACATTCTAGTTCCCCTTTGTAGTCAGGGCTCCCTTGTGTCTATCCTATGCATTCTTGAATCCCCCCACAGTGTTGACCCCCACAACTTCTTGGGGCAGACTTCTGCAGGCATCCACCACTCTTTCTGTGAAGAAAAAGTTCCTGTATTGGTAGAGAACCTCCCTCCTTGCAGCCTGAGGTCATGTCCCCTGGTCCTGGAGCCCTTCTTGAAGTGAAAAAGTTCCTGTGCCAATACCTTGTTAATGCCTTTTATGTACTTGAATGTTTCAATCATGTCCCCTCTCTCTTCTCTGCTCTAGGGAGTACATATTCAGTTCCCTAAGTCTTTCCTCATAGGACATGTACTGCAGACCCTGAATCATTTTTGTTGCCTTTCTCTGTACTGTTTCCATCCGGTCAACGTCCTTCCTGAGGTGAGGCCTCCAGAATTGGACTCTGTATTCCAGGTGAGGCCTAACCAGCTATCTATACAGTGGTAGTACCACCTCCCTTCTCCTTCTCGTGATTCCCCTCCCAATGCAGTCCAACATTCTGTAAGCCTTCAATGTTGCCTTCTCACACTGCTTACTAACCTTCAAGTCATCAGAGATTATGATTCCCAGATTTTGTTCCTGGTTTACGGCTGCCAGTCTTTTGTCCTCCTTTCCTGGATTTTTCTTTCCTATGTGCATGACCTTGCACTTTTTGTCATGAAATCTTAGCTGCCACATCCCAGACTATTCTTCTAGTTTCTTGAAGTCAGCTTCCATCTTGTTCACTCCTTCTGAGGTGTCCACCCTGTTACATATCTTGGTGTCATCTGCAAACAGACACACCTTCCCTTTCAGTCAGTCAGCGATGTCTGCTATAAAAACATTGAAGAGCAGAGGCCCCAGCACTGAGCCCTAGGGCACCTCGCTGGTCACCCTGCCTTCCGTCAATTGCATTCCATTAACCTGTACCCTCTGGGTTCTGCCTTGTAACCAGTTTTGCACCCATTTGACTACTTCTGGACCAACCCCTGTGTGGTCTAGCTTCTTTACTAGCCTTCTGTGTGGAACCGAGTCTAAGGCCTTACTAAGGTCTAGGTAGACCACATCTACTGCCCCACCATCATCCACTATTTTTGTAATGTAGACAAAAACTAGAGCAGATTTGTCTGGCATGACCTACCTGCTGTGAAACCATGCTGTTTAGGGTCTTGTTGGTTGCTAGTTTTGAGGAATGCTATGATCCTCTGAGTAGTGTCTCCATAATTTTCCCTACTATAGATTTGAGGCTCACCAGTCTATAATTACTAGCCTCTTCACAGCTGCCTGATTTGTGAAGTGGAACCACTATTGCCTTTTTCCAGTCTTCAGGTACCACACCACTCTTCAAGGATTTCATGAATAGAAGTGCCAGAGCGGCTGCTAATTCTGCAAACAGTTCCTTAAGGATTCTGGGGTGCATCTCTTCTGGTCCCATGGCTTTGCCTGCTTTTAGTTTATTTAGCGCCTCCAGTACTTTGGCTTCTGTAAAGGGACTCATGTCTACCCCTGGTCCTGGGGTGTTGTGTTTTCTTAGGGCTGGACCATCCCCTGGGTACTCTTTGGTAAACACCGAGCAGAAGTATTTGTTGAGGAATATAGCTTTCTCTGGGTCATGTTTGGTGCATTTCCCTTCTTCAGTAGCAATCTTTACTATCCCCCTCTTTTCCTTCCTACATTCCCTAATGTATCTAAAAAATGATTTGTCTCCTCTTTTGCCCCTTCTGCTATCTTTTCCTCTGTCTGGGCTTTTGCCTTTCTAATTTGTTTGTTTGGTTCTCATTTTTTCCTTGTACGACTCCCAGTCTTTCTCAGTTTTGGTTTCCTGGTATGTGCTGTATGCCTTCTTTTTTTTCTTTGGCTGTGGTAGCCACTTCCTTGGAAAAACATAGAGAATTTCTTTTCCTTTTTGCTTTGCTGACCCATCTGGCACATTGATCTGTGGCAGTTTTTATTGCTCTCTTGAGTCTCCTCCACATGACCTCGACCTCTATTTCCATTAACTGGCAACTTATGTTGTTTCTCATTTTTTGGAAGTCAGCCTTTCTGAAATCTAGCACCTTTATCTTTGAGTGGCTGGTGTCCTGTGTTATGTTTACCTTAAAACTTACCATATGATAGTCGCTGTTGCCCATATGGCATCCCACTTCGATGTCCTTGATCCTTTTCCAATTTGTGAGGACAAGGTCGAGAATGGCATCTCCCCTTGTTGGGGTTTTAACAAGCTGGCGCAGTCCTGTGCCTTGTAGTGACAATAAGAAGTCCCTACTTCTTGTTGTTGCTACTGTTAGTGTGTTCCAGTTAATATCTGGTAGGTTGAAGTCCCCCACCAGCATTACTTCGCCTTTATCAGACATTTTGTGGATTTCCTCCATTATATTTGCCATAATGAACACTTCTTCATTATGGCAAATTACCCCACGGTTTACCTACAGGAAACAAGCGTTTGTCAATGCTGAATGTTGTCTCGCTGGCATTGGCATTGGTAGTGTCAGAGTTAGAGATGCATAATAGGAATGGCAGTGAAGTATTGAAGTGACAGTAACCCCACCTCCACCCTGTAAAGACTGACAGGCATTGGGGTGTGCCTTTGGGTCGTCAGCTATAATGCTCATGGCATTGTATCTCACCCTACCCTGTAGACACTGACAAGTGTAGTGGTGTGCTTTGCGGGTCTTTGGGTGTTATAATTACCCCATTCCAGAAGGAAATACACTGAGGTGGGTGCAGTATAGGAGAATGGGGTGAACTTTGTGGCCGAACAGTGCAAGGCACACCATGATGCCTGTCACTGGCTGCAGGGTGGGGTTGGGGGTGGAATGGCGTGAGCATTACAGCCGATGATCCCAAGTCACATCCCTGACACCTGTCAGTCTCTACAGGGTGGGGTGCTACAGTTGGAAACCCTAACACCATAGGAGTGTGTAGGTATTTTCACACCAAATGTTCAACATGGGCTTTTTGTGAGCCCACTTCATGAAAAGCAACACAATCAGTTTGTTAGCTGAAAGGTGGTTTTGCACAGCGGCTATGCCATTTGGTGACACCGGGACGAAAACACATTTTGGGCAGGATGTGGAAAATGACCACTGTATTGTTCATGAGGAGGCGTAAAAAAATGGCAACGTTGAAAATCTGGTGTGAAAATATGAAAAATTGGTCAAGTCATGAGCATGCATAGAAACTGCACAACACACGTCCATAACCCAGCTATTTTTGGGATTTTGTTAGCCACATTATTAACACAGGCATTTTGGGACCTCCCCTCATGAACAGTGGTGCTGTGATTTTGTTAATCTGTCCCAAAAGTTGATTTCCCTCAACGACCATGTCATTGTGCACCACAGGTGCAGAAACACATTTTGGGCAGGTTGTGAGAAATGGCAGCTGTACTGTTCATAAGGAGGTGTGAAAAAATGCCAGTGTTGAAAATCTGGCATGGAAATATTGCAAATTTGCGAAGTTACAAGGGTGCATGGAAACTGTGCAACGCATGCTTGTAACACAGTCATTTTATGGACTTCCGGCACCAAATTTTCAACATAGGTATTTTAGGACTTCTGCTCATGAGCAGTGTCACTATCATTTCCTCAAACTGTCCCGAAAACTGATTTCACACAGCGACCACGCTATTCTGCGCCAGACGGCGAAAACACATTTTGCCAGGATATGTAAAATGACAGCTGTACTGTTCATCAGGAGGTGTGTAAAATGCCAATTTTGAAAATCTGGACTGAAAATATTACAAATTTACGAATTCTGAGTGTGCTTGAAACCGCACAACGCATGCTCAGAAACAGCCATTTTATGGATTTTTTCACCAAATTTGCAACATAGGCTTTTTGAGCACCCCCCTCATGAACAGTGGCACTGTCGTTTCGTTACTCGTTCCCGAAAGGTGATTCTGTGCAGTGACTGCGAAATCACCTTTCGGGACCGAATAATGCCATGACAGTGACAGAATTCATAAGGAGGGATCCCAATAACCCCAAGTTGAAAATTTGATTCAAAAATTCCAAAAATTTCCGAGATATGCACCAAAGTTGAAAAAATCCTATTTATGCCATTATACAGCTTATCGGCATTTCTTCAGTTTGCAGTCAGCTATGAAGAGTGCAGATGTGTTCCCAGTCCACCGAAGATCGTCGCTCCAAACACCAGAGCCAAGTATGAGGTGAGGGGGGTGTGGGGAGGCAGGGTGCACAGAGGGTGGGCACAGGTTGCAGGGGGGCAGGGAGATGGCGAGGAACTGTTTTCTTTTTCACAGGGTTTAAAAGAAAAAAAACATGGTCGGTTTTTATTTTTCTGGCGATTTGGCATGCTGGGTGGGCTCCCAGCGTGCCACCTAAATGTTTGGGGGATGCTGTGAGTCGACGGGGTTGGGCACCCCGTCGGCAAACAATGAAAGTGGGGGGCAAGAGGTGAGGGGGATTGGGCATCCCCTCAGCACATAACAAATGGTGGGGGAGTGCATGATGCCAACGGGGTGTGGGCTCCCCTGTCAGCACATTTATTGCAACTGGGCATGCCAACAGGGGGATTGGGCACCCCCAAAGTCGGCATTATGGCAGGCAGTGTGCCGCCATGTTATGTACTTGTTTCACCAGGGAAAGCATGTCAGGAGGTCCGCTGCGTATGACGAGCTTTGCTCGCATTGCAGCAGTCCTCTTGTTTGATGTGATCACCACATTAAATATGCATGGTGTGGTGCTGGCATGCAGGCTGATTGGGGAATGAGGGACTGATGCCTGCCCTGCATTTGCCCAACAGTGACCGCACCTCCAAATCTGCTACTACTGTAATATGTTGGTTGCGCATGTGCGAGCCAACATAAAAAGGGAAATCAGTTATTATAGTGTATTTACCTGCTACAGACCAGCTGAGATGCAATATCTCAGTTTCAGTGGGGTTCTGCTCTTACACTATTTTACAGTGTATTTACCCCACTATAGGCCACCTGAGATGCAATATCTTACAGTAGTTTCAGTGGGGTCCAGAGTTTTCCTTTTATTGAACCAGGATAGACCAGCTGACAAGCAACGACTCATAGAGGTCCTGGTTTTACACATTTGTACAAAGTATTTATTCAGAATGCAGAGTGGAGATGCTACATCTCATTTTCACTGGTGTCCTCCTTTAACCATTTTTTACAATGTATGTGCCCTGGCAGCACAGTAGTGATGCAATAGCTCTTCTTTAGTGGGGTCCTCATGTAGCAATAGTTTCAATGCATTTATCTGGGATAGCCCACCTGGTATGCAACATCTTATTTTCACTGGGGTCTTGCTTTTACACACATTTTACACTGTATTTACCCATGAGAGCACAGTAGAGATGCAATACCTCCTTTTTAGCAGAGTCCTGCTTTTACCCATTTCCATGGTGTATTTACCCACGATAGTGCAGTATAGATACTATATTTTTTTCTAGTGGGGTCTGGATTTTACTCATTGTACAATGTATTTACCCAGGATAGGCCAGATGATGTGATGTGTCACGTTCAGTGGTGTCCTGCATTGACACATTTTTCCAGTGCGTTTACCCAGCATAGGCCATTTGAGGTACAATACCTCATTTTCAGTGGGGTCCTGCTTTTACCATGTATCTGAGGAGGATAGCCCAGCTGAAATGAGAAATCTCATTTTCACTGAGGTCTATCTTTTCCACATTTTACACTGTATTTACCCATGACAGCACAGCAGGGATGCAATATTTCATTTTCTGTAGTGGTCCTGCTTTTACACATTTTTATAATGTATTTACTAAGGATGACACAGTATAGGTGCTGTGTCTTGCTTTTAGCGGGGTCCTGGTTTTACATAATTTTACAACGTATTTACCCTGGATAGCCCAAGAGAGATATAATATGTTGTTTCTAGTGGGGTCCTGCTTTTACACACTTTACTGTGCATTTGCCTAGGGTAGGCTAGTTCAGATACTACATCTCATTTTCATTAGTGTCCTTCTTTATCAATTTTTTCAATGTATGCAACCAGGCAGGACAGTGGCGATGCAATAGCTTTTCCTCAGTGGGGTCCTAATGTAACAATTTTTTCAGTGTCTTTATATGGGATAGCCCACCTGGTATGCAACATCTCATTTTCACTGGGGTCTTGCTTTTACACTGTATTTACCCATGAGAGCTCGGTAAAGATGCAATATGCACAGTACTGATACTATATATTTTATTCATGGGGTCTTGATTTTACTCATCTGTACAAAGTGTTTACCCAGGACAGGCCAGGTAATGCGATTTATACAATAGGGGTGAGCTGATAACCAGTGAGATATATCTGGTTATTTTCACCCCAGTGAGATAAATCCTGCTGACACAGGCAAAGTGAAAATATCTGACATTTATACATACTCTGCCTATGTTAGCAGGTGATATTCTCACTGTGGTGACGTCTACACAGGCACATCCCTAACCGGGCTACTTATCCATATCAAAAATGTCTCGATGTAGCCCATATTTCAAAAGATAAGCCACAGAAATATCATATGAGAAGACATAAAATAAACAAGTGACACACAGAATTATGGAAATTAACTCCCGGTCCAAATAATGAAACTTCAACTCTGTGAAAAAAATCAGATGCCACTCGAACTTCTCCCACAAGTAACATAATGCCACAGTATACAAAATCCTCAGAGCTTCCAGTTTCCCACAACTTCCCACAATGTGAACGGCTTGTTTTAAAGCAGTATCTGCTATATCTTGTAGTTCCTTCTCACCTAGCCTCCACAAGACAAAGAGTTCCCTCAAACTGAAAATCACAAAGCCGAGCCGACAGTGAGAAGAACTGCAATGGACTGTAAAGTGAAACAGCCTCCAAACAAATCACACAACACAGACGACGCAAAGTACATCTTACAGAACTAAAAAAATAACTCCAAAGGACTCTGAAGGCACTTAAATAAACAGTGCTACACAAAACGCTGTTCAGGAAGATACCAACCAAACTCCCACCCACTACAGACAAAAAGCCAATCACATTACAGAAACAAACAAATCCCAAACAATCATAGCATACGACCCACAAAATCAACCAATTACAAAACAGGCAAACTTCCCATTCATGCTTCCAGTCAATCAGATGACAACATACACTATACACCAGAAACAAAAAATCAAACACACATTCAGTGGACAGACACCTCAAAAGAAAATAAAACCACTAAAAACTACCATAAATCTATCCCCTGTTGTATAAATTGCATACATGATGTGCAGATCGTGTGATATGGCAAAATATTCTCACTCCTGCAGAGTGAGCTCTGAATATTCTCACTCGTGCCTTCAGCACTTGTGAGTATCCAGAGCTCACTCTGCAGCAGTGAGAATATCCTTCCATATTACATTCCTGCCCATCATGTTTCCCCTGTCTATTGTGTTCAGGGGTGCCCTGCAATGACATTTTCCCAATGTATGTACCCAGCATATGCTATTTGAGATGCAACATCTCATTTTTATGTTGCTTGCACGCATGTGCAAGAAACAGTGCCATCATCGGAGATTTCGGAGGTGTGTCACCTCCTCCTCCAATTCAGTCAGTGAGCTGGCAGGCGCGGCCCCTGTAAGCCAATGCATTTTGGAGCTGTCCATGACACGCTCCAAAATGCAGTGGCATACAGTTGAAAGGGGGAGCTATGCTTCAGTGAGCAGAGATAAGAAGCGTAGCTCCCCACCCCCGACCACGCGGGCGTGCCGCGCCTGCGCGTACTTGTAGCCGACAGGGTGCCCAATCCCGTCGGCTGAGCTGCGTCTCTCCCCCATGTAGGTGCCACGCTGGGAGCCCACCCCAGCGTGGGCAATCAGTCCAGGGCCGACGGGGTGCCCAATCCCCCATCGGCTGAACGCCTCAACATTCTCAGCCACGCTGGGAGCCCACCCCAGCGTGGGAAAATGGTCCACACATCTTTTTTATTTTTAACCTGAAAACGAAACGGTCCCGGACTGCCTCCCACCCCCTTCCACAACCCGCACCCACCCACTGGGCACCCAGCCTCCCCCCCCCTCACCCCATACTTACCTCGGGACTCCAGCGTGACGATCTTCGGTGGACGGGAACACGTCTGCACTCTTCAAAGCCGACCGCGAACTGAGAATGCCGGTAAGCTGTATAATGGCCTAGATAGGGGTTTCAACTTTGTTGCATATCTCAGGCATTTTTGGAATTTTGCATACTAATTTTTTTTTGGACTTCTCATGAAACACTGACTGTCAAGGCGTATTCAGGCCCGCAGGGTGATTTCGTGCAGTGACTGCGAAATCACCCTTCAGGCCCAAGTACCGCCATGACAGTGAATCATTCATGAGAAGGGGTCCCAAAAACCCCATGTTGAAAATTTGGTGCCAAAATTCCAAAAAATGACTGTTTGATGAGCGTGCGTTGCGCAGTTCATACGCAGGCTCGTAAGTTCGTGAAATTTCAATATTTTCACTCCAGATTTTCAACATTGCCATTTTACCACAGCTTCTTATGAGCAGTACAGCTGTCATTTTTCACATCTCACCCAAAATGTGTTTCCGCCCATGTAGCGCAAAATGGCGCAGTCAGTGTGCGAAATCTATGTATGGGACAAAGTAAGAAAATCACAGTGACACTGTTCATGAGCAGAGGTCTTAAAATGGCTATGTTGAAAATTTGGTGAAAAAATTCCTAAAAATGACTGCTTTACGAGCGTGCGTTGTGCAGTTCCTACGCACGCTCGTAAGTTTGCAAATTTTCAATATTTGCACTCCAATGACTTCCAAATACCTAAACAGCACATAGAAGCAAGCAACATTCGGCATTGAAAAATGCTTGTTAGTGGAGTCCTAATTTTACCTATTTTTACAGTGCATTTACAGGGGATAGCCCTGATGAGATGAAATATCTCATTTGTACTGAGGTCTTGCTTTTATACATTTTACCCTG
This sequence comes from Neoceratodus forsteri, assembly GCA_016271365.2. NCBI lineage: Eukaryota > Metazoa > Chordata > Ceratodontiformes > Ceratodontidae > Neoceratodus > Neoceratodus forsteri. Next base: position 1,417,904,245 of record CM057449.1, on the reverse strand, counting down.
TATTTACCCACAGCATCACAGTGGAGTAGAGATGCAGTATCTCTATTTCTTTGGGGGTCCTGCTTTCACACATTTTTAAGATATATTTATCCAGAATAGCACAACAGAGATGCTATATCTCATTTTCAGCGGGGTCCTGATTTTACACATTCTTAAGCTATATTTATCTAAGATAGCCCAAGTGAGATGTAATACATTGTTTTCAGAGGGGCCCTGCTTTCACACATTTTTAAGATATATTTATCCAGAATAGCACAACAGAGATGCTATATCTCATTTTCAGAGAGGTCCTGCTTTCACACATGTGACACTGTATTTATACTGGATAGGCTAGTTCTGATGCAATATCTCATTTTCACTGGGGTCTTGCTTTCACGCAGTATTTACCCATGACAGCAAAATAGAGATGTAATATCTTATTTTCAGTAGGACCCTTCTTTTACCCATTTTCATAGTGTATTTACCCAGGATAGCACATCACACATACTATATCTTTTTTAGTGGGGTCTGGAGTTTACTGATTTTTACAATGTATTTACCCATGATAGTCCAGGTAATGTAATATATCATTGTCAGTGGTGTCCCACTTCCACACATTTTATAATGTACTGTATTTACCAAGGATAGGCCATTTGAGATGCAATCTCATTTTCAGTGGGGTCCTACTTTTACCCATTTTTACCATGTATTTGAGGAGGATAGCATAGCTGAAATGAAAAATCTATTTTTCACTGAGGTCTTGGTTTTCCATATTTTACGCTGTATTTGCCCATGATAGCACAGTAGGGATGTAATATTTCTTTTTCTGGGGGTGGTCCTGCTTTTACACATTTTTATAATGTATTTATTAAGGATAACATAGTGCAGGTGCCGTGTTTTGCTTTCAGTGGGGTCCTGGTTTTACCCACGGTATTTTTACAGTACATTTCCCCTGGATAGCCCAAGTGAGATATAATATATTGTTTCCAGTGGAGTCCTGCTTTTATAGTTCTGCCATTAAATGGTTCACCAGCTACCTAACCAATAAGTTACAACAAGTCAAAGCCATAGGAGATCTGTCCCCACAAAAATCCTTGTTACGAGGAGTCCCACAAGGCTCCATCCTGGGCCCTATCCTCTTTGCAATATACATCAATAATCTGGACTCGCAGCTGGGCACAGCAAATGTGCACTTATTCACAGATGATACTGTACTCTACACCACAAATTCATCCTTGGATCTGGCCTATGAGTGCTTACAGAAAGACTTTGTCACCTCCAGTACAACCTTCTCACTCATAAGCTCCTCCTCAATGCCAAAAGACTAAAGCAATGATTCTCTCACCAAAGTCTACTTCTGGATGTCCACATATCACACAGATCCAACACTCTTGAATGAACCCTTGAAGTAGTTGATACCTTTAAATACATAGGGTTCTGGCTGGATAACAAGCTCAACTTTGTGTGCCACTTAAATGAAACCTCGAAGAAACTAAGACAGTGATTAGGTTTATTCCTATCGCATTAAACACCTACTCACGTTAGAAGCCAGAATGAGACTAGTACAAACTATATTCCTACCTATACTGGACTACGCTGACTTCCTTTACAGTCATTGCCCATCAACGATGCTAAACAAACTGGACACCCTTTACCACTGGGCTTTAAGATTTATCTTAAATCTACCCCGTAGTACACATCACTGTCGTCTATACCAGGTTTTGGGATGGACCTCCCTCTCAACTAGAAGAAAAAGGAATGCTCTCCTCTGGTTTTTTAGAGCATTATCTGATAACCTCCCTGCATACATCTCGAACATCTTCAAACGGGCTAAAGGTTCCTATGGCCTGAGACGCTTCTCCTTAATCTGCTTCCAGATTCCTAGAGTGAAAACTACCCTTGGCTCAGCAGCAATCAACTTCTCACTTCCATCACTTTGGAACAATATGCAAGTCTCATTAAAATTATCCTCACTTCCAAGCATTTTCACATTCAAAGCTCTGTTAACGGATTATCTGAAGGAATCATGCAACTGTTTCAGACGCCGATGACCCCTAAGCCCCGGGTGCCACTCTCAAATCCTACGCCTAAGTATCTCAACCATCCCCACATTCCTAGCAACAGAAACCTAGGACCTACTAGCCTAGTTCCCTTAATCCAAGATGGCCCTGCCTATTCTCTACCTTTTACCTATTCTGGCCTCCCTTTTGGCTGCCTATTCTTTCACTCCAATTTCTACCCTATTCCTTAATGCCTCCTTATTTTTATCATTTAGGTATGAGCTCTTACTTAGTGGAGACTATATGGGATTGTTGTCTCTTCTCATTTCAGTAAAGCTTATCATTATGTACCTCTGCATGTTTAATTATGCTGACCGGTATGTATAGGCCCATATTGTCTGGCACCTTCACAATGTTTCTTTTTTATTTTGTACCATTGTCCACTGTAATTGTAATCTTATGAAGTATACTGTATTGTATTAATGCCCAGGACCACCTTCAAAATAAGCTTGCTCAATGGTGTTTATGCCTGGTTAAACAAAGTGATTGATTGATTGATTGATTGATTGATTCACTTGATGGTGCATTTACCCAGGATAGGCCAGTTCAGATGCAACATCTCATTTTCAGTGGAGTTGTGCTTTTACTTATTTTTTATAATGTATTTACCCAAGGTAACACATCATAAATGCTATATCTCTTTTGCGGTGGGGTCTTGATTTTAAATGTACACAGGACAGCCCAGCTGAGATGTAATGTATTGTTTTCACTGCAGTCTTGCTTTTACACATTATTCCTGTGCATTTGCCCAAGACAGCCCAGCTGTGATGCGTTATTCTTTTTTCGGTAGGGTCCTGCTTTTAACCATTTTACACTGTTGTTATACTGGGTAGGCCAGATAAGATGACATACCTTGTTTTCAGTGGGATTTAGTGGAGATTCTGTTGCTCATTTTCAGTAATGTCTACTTTTACCCACATTGTACTATATTTACCCAGCATAGCTCAGCTTAGATGTAATATCTTGTTTCCAGTGTGATCCTGCTTTTACTCACTTTTCCAAAGTAAGTACCCAGGATAGTCCAGCACAGAAGCAGGATCTCTTTTTAACTGGTATTCTGCCTTTACTGATATTTAAAATGTATTTATCCAGGACAAGTCACCTGAGGTGCACTATATATTTTTAATGGGGTCTTGCTTTTACACATGTTTACATGTTATTTATCTGGGACAGCAGAGCAGAGATGCTGGATCTCATTTTCAGCGGAGTCCTGATTTCACCCAATTTTAAAATGTATTTACCCAGGGTATCCCAGCAGGCAGGCACTATCTCATTGCGGTCCCGATTGCATGCATTTATACATGGCATTTATCCAGGCTAGCACAGCAGAGATGCTACATCTCATTTTCAGTGGGGTCTGCGCTTACACAATTTTACAGTGTATTTACCCAGGATAGGCCAGCTCAGATGCTTTATCTCAGTTTCAGTAGGGTCTGGAGTTCACCCATTTCTTACCTTCTTTTGAACCAGGATAGACCAGCTGTCAAGCAATGTCTTACTGAGGTCCTGGTTTTACACATTTTTATACTGTGTTTATCCAGGATGCAGAATGTAGATGTTACATCTGATTTTCACTGGTGTCCTCCTTTAACCAGGGTAATAAAGAACATCAACTACGTAATCCTATGAGCTTGGAGTGTGACATACCTCTCTTTACCTTCCATATGATAGAAGAGAATGAAGTACTGGATTTTCTTGGGGGCCTAGAAGAAGAGGGGAATAGTGGAGAGACAGATATGCTCCACCCCAGGTTGTTAAAGTTAGGAGTGGCCAGGATTAAGGGACCTGTAACAGCTATATTTAAATCAATCACTGAACAGGGGGCAGGTGCCACCAAAATGGAAAGAATCTAGAATAATCCTTTTATATAAGGGGGAGGGATAAACTTAGCATGTTGAATTATGGGACTATCCCATTGCTGATGGTATTGACTAAGGTGCTGGAGAAATGTGTGTTCTGCCAGCTGATGGCACATCTGGGGGAACACGGTCTGTTAACAGACCAGATACATGGGTTTAGAAAAGGATGACCTACTGTGACGGCACTGGCCAGGTTCGCAGATGCTGTGTTGGGGGCCGATGGGGGGGGGGGGGCGGCCACTGGCATAATGTTTGTGGACCTAGCTGGTGCCTTCAATACGGTGGATCATAGACTATTGATAAATAAGTTAGGAAAGACGGGGTTTCAATTGATGGCCTTAGACTGGTTCAACAGTTATCTAAGGAACTGTGTACAAAGAGTTGGGATAGGCAATAAGCTATCTGAGCCCTTGATAGTAAAGGCAGGGGTCCCCCAGGGATCAGTGCTGGGCCCTTTATTATTTTCAATTTTTGTGAATGATCTGCCCAGCCCTTTCTCTGGGAGAAAGAGCCTGATGTACACAGATGATCTGGTAATACGGGATTCTGCACAGACAGTTGCAGAACTCCAGTCATTTTTACAGATTAAGTATGATATTATATCCTGGAGGTTTGAATTAAACAAGCTAATTTTAAATGCGGCTAAGACTAAAACTATGACGTTTTGTTCTATTCAAAGATTAGCAAGGGAAAAGAACCATTTTCAGATATATGGAAGAGATGGGAAGTCTCTCCCATTGGTACTGAACTTTAAATATTTGGGTGTTCTGCTGGATTCCAGCTTAAGTCTGGTCGCTCATATTGACTGGGTGGGTAAAAAAGGGAATCAAAATTGGGGTTCCTGTACCAAAATATGGGTTCCTTAACAGATAAAGCATGCATACTTATAGCTAAACAGTTACTTATGCCATCATTAGAGTATGGTAACATACTGTTTGTTTACCATATCAGGGTTTTTGGGAATATAAAGTTATTTTTAATATGTCAGTTTGCCCTTAAAGTCCCCCATCACACGCATCATTGTTTACTGTATCAACAACTGGATGTATTGCCCCCATTACTTAAGATTACATTTAATGCAGTTACCTTTGCCTATAGAGTGGCAGCAAAATCAGAACCAAAATCACTTTCAGTTGCACTTAAGCCTTGGACACTGTGCTGAAAAACTAGAAATAGTGCAATGTCTTTATTTTGAATCCCTATGTGTAAAATTGACGTACAAAAAGGCATTTTCATGATCTGGACCTACTGTTTTACATGAGTTTGCAGGGATGGTTACAGAAGCAAACAATGTAACTAATTTTAAATGTTTGTTATGTGTGGTTCATAGCTCTGTGCTTGTGCTACGTACTGTATCTGAATAATGTAGGTTTGGGTTTGGATACAGAGGGTAGCCCTATAAATAGTATGATGTTTCCAAGGTATCATTTGTACGGGATGAATAGTACTTAAGTAGTTGGCGTAGACATGAGTAAGTCAGTAATTATAGTACATGAACTGAATGGTATTTGCGAGTACTTGGTTGCTGGAACAGATAAGTAATTGTTATGACTTGATGTTTTGGCCTTTCTCTGTATCCCACCATAGGAAGGATGTTTAGTCGAGTATGATGAGACCCCCAGGTGGGATAAGAGTGCCGGAGAAGGAGGAGGAGTAAGGGGAGGATGGAGGGCGAGTGAGACTCGCTCTAAGCAGAGCAGCAGGAACTCTGCTTGTTTATGTAGGGTGTGGGGGAGGAGCTCTTCTCCCACATAACTCACAGGCACAGCCTTTCAATTATGTGTGCTTCATAGCTCTGTGCTTGTTCTATGTACTGTATCTGAATAACGCAGGTTTGGGTTTGGATACAGAGGCTAGACCTATAAATAGTATGATGCTTCCAAGGTATCAGTTGTACAGGATGAATAGTGCTTAGGTACTTGGCGTAGACATGAGTAAGCCAGTGATTATAGCAAATGATGAACCGAATGGTATTTGTGAGTACTTAGTTGCTGGAACAGATAAGTAATTGTTATGATTGATGTTTTGGCTTTTCTCTGTATCCCACTGTAGGAAGGATAGTTAGTCGATTATGATGAGACCCCCAATGAAATAATGAGTATCATATGATTAGCTCCTCCAACTCCGGAGAGTGTGGTGAGTAACATGCAGGAGAGGAACCCCCCGGGGAAACTTCTGAGGTCCCATGGCTACCGACCTACCCATCCTTCTGGGCATACTAAGGGAGAATAATCCTAATTCAATGATATTGAGTTATCGGCTAATCCACGTTCCAGAGATGTAGATACTGATCTAGTGAAAGCAGGAAGCTGAATTCAAAGTACTGATGTTAGAATGTTGGGTGAAGATGGCAGTACATCCTTCTAGTGAATACCTAGTCCAAGAAATCCATAATGAGCAAAGCATCCGAGGATCAATGATGAATGTCCAACTAATCTAGATGCAGGTCCATAGTGGGGCAAGGAGCTCCTGGAAGGCTGGCAGAGATGGTGGGTAAGCAGGTGGAGATTAGAGTATGTGTGCTTCCGGGCCCTGACATTGGGTGAGGCAGGTCTGGAGTAGATGTAGTCAAACCTCCAGACTCCAGTGTTGGGAGGCAGGTGTAGAGTAGTCTTAGTGGAATCTCCAAGCCCCTATGTGGGGCGGAGCAGCAGTACGAGTCCGATAATCTATAATGGCAGAAGGCAGAGATGAAGGTGGATGAGCTGACAATGTGAACCACTGTTAATAGTCATATGGCACTGAAATAGGTTGGGTTTAATGCTTAAGCCATGATATAGGAAGGCATAATGTAACAGAGCTTGGTTGAGACTCCAAGCAGGAATTGGAGTAGTAGTAGATCCAAATGAATTAAAGCATCCTGGTAGGAAGCATCCAAGGGAGTGAAAGGGAGCTAAGCCCATATGAGGTGTAGGATGTACGGCTGGACCACACGTAGGTCAGCCGATGGAAAGTACGAGGTGTAGGATGTGTGGCTGGACCATGTAGGCCAGCCAATAGAAGGTATGAGGTGTAGGATGTGCGGCGTACCACACGTAGGTCAGTCGATGGAGAGAGTAGAGCAGCAGCTAGACTCCACGAAGGTTAGCAAGACTGCAAACTATTCAGCTGAGCAGCAAAGAGCAGGGACGATGCCAGGTGAAGCCCCCGCATGGCTGGCAGGAAGACCAGACCCCATGTAGGACAGGCGGAAAGGAAGTGTCAGTCAAACTAGCCCCATGTAGGCTAGATGATGAAGGAGCTGCCACAGAGGGCATCCCGGTGCAACGGATCTCGTAGAGGCAAAGCCGAGGAATGAAGCAGGCAAGCGGCTTGAGGGTCAGCAAAAGGGTCCAAGCCATTTGCAATCTAAAACTCGGACTCATGTAGGAGTAACCTGTAGCAGCTGGAAGGTAGCTGTATGGGAGAAAAGCAACAACGTTGTCCTGGCAGGAGTGGAGCAGCAGGAATTCGTACGACCTGAAATGGCAAGGCAGCAGCATCCAAAAGAATTGATGATGAATGTCCAATTCCATAGGTAAGTCTGAGTGGAATAAGGAGCTCCTCGAGGTTAGTGGACTGTAAATCATATGGACATCAATGAGCAGTAGCAGGCGATACCAGACAAAGCCCTCGCACAGCTGGTGAGTACGGCCAGTCCCCACGTAGGCCAGGCAAAGGACGAGTGAGTCAAGCTAGACCCCACGTAGGTTAGATGACTAAGGCACCAGCATGGAGGGTAGTCTGGAAGAGCAGGCATCCCCTAGGCAGCTGGGGGACGAAGCAAGCAGCTGGAATACAAGACAAGAGGAGGGCTTGTATTCTCATAGCAGCCAATCTACGAATATCAAAGTTTTGAAGAACTGAACTTGACAGATAGTGCCAAGGAGTGCTTTAAGAACTTAAACTGGAATTGGATAGATTTCAGGCTTTGCTGTGCACACATGAGGTGGCATACAAATGGGGAGACATAGCCTGAAGAGCAGTCCCAGTAGGCTTCAGGAAAAAGGGGGACTATATATGGCTAGCATTGGTTGAATGCTAGAAAATGAATCCTGTTTGCCTTGCAGAAAGCGTAGTGTAATACTGAGTGGCAAATGCGTTGCTGAAATTAGGTAGACTGTCCGTTGAAGGAATGGCAAACTGCACTGGTGTGAGTAACAGAATAAATGGTTTGAATGATGGAGAGAGGTCGGACAGATAGGCTAGCGCTGCGTAAACAAAAACACTGTAAATGGATGCAGTCTTATGCCTATACGTCCGAACAGCAACAGCGATAAAATGAAAGGCATCTTTATATGTGCTTAGGGCTCCAGCATTTCCTTGTCCATTGCCCAGTCCAGTGTTCCGATAGAAGGTACGAAGTCTTGAGAAGCTAGGTTGCAGGAACGAGCTGAGGTCCTGAAGCGACAGCATAAGTAGTGGTAGCATAGGTGTCTGCAGTGAGGTTAGCAAGAGAATACAGCTCTGGGGGTGGCAGTCGGCTGTAGTGAAGATAAGCCAAGAAGGTAGCGAACTAGGCAGAGCAAGGTAATGGCTGCTCGAAGCAAAGTAATGGAAGTGGATATACACAGGCAGGAAACAGTCAGTAGAGGCAGGAAGCAAAGGGAATGAGGCGAGGAAGAAGTCCCCAAAGAAAAGCACGAAGAAACAGCAAACAATGGAGGTATGTGGGGGTGGGCAAATGGACAAACAAGCAAGGAGGCACAGGAACGGGGGGGGGGGCACAACAGAAATGGAGGAGCAGCTGAGCACCTGAAGCTCCACAAGCGAGTGCGACTTGCTGTAAGCAGAGCAGCAGGAACTCTGCTTGTTTATGTAGGACATGGGGGAGGAGCTCTTTCCCCACATAACTACAGGCACAGCCTTTCAATTATTCAGATCTCTTAGCTCAGTTAACAAGTGTAAATGTTTGTAAAGCTGATGCTACATGTTGATTGCTATGTATAGTAATTGTTAAAGTATTGTAATGTTTTGTGCCAGGCGTGGCTGAAAAAGTGCCATGTCCAAACTGCTTTCTGGTAAAAAATTAAAAAACAAAACAAAACCAAAAAACAAAACAAAAAAAAAACAAAACCATTTTTACAATGCATGTACCCTGGCAGCACAGTAGCGATGCAATATCTCTTCTTCAGTGGGATCCTAATGTAGCAATTTTTTTCAATGCATTTATCCGGGATAGACCGCCTCAGATGCAACATCTAATTTTTACTGCGGTCTTGCTTTTACACAGTTTATGCTGTATTTGCCCATGAGAGTTCAGCAGAGATGCAACATCTCATTTTTAGTGGAGTCCTGATTTTACCTAGTTTCATAATGTATTTGTGCAGGATAGCACAGCACAGATACTATATCTTATTTCAGTGGGGTCTGGATTTTTCTCATTTTTATGTTTGCTTGCACGCATGTGCAAGAAACAGTGCCATCATCGGAGATTTCGGAGGTGTGTCACCTCCTCCTCCAATTCAGGCAGCAAGCTGGCCGCGGCCTGTAAGCCAATGCATTTTGGAGCCGTCTATGACTCGCTCCAAAATGCAGGTATGCAGCTTGAAAGGGGAGCGACGCTTGAGTGAGCAGCGATAAGAAGCTGCCATGCGCAGCCCCCCCAGCCGCAGGGCGGCGCGCCTCTGCACGCAGCCTATAGCCGACGGGTGCCCAATCCCTGTCGGCTGAGCTGCATCGTCCCTCCCGCCCTTCCCAGTATTTGGTGCCGCTGGAGCCCACCCAGCGTGGCAATCAATATTTGCTGACGGGGTGCCCAATCCCCTATCGCATGAACGCCTCCCCAAAGTCCTTGTGCCACGCTGGGAGCCCACCCTAGCGTGGCAAGCGGTCCCGCGACGCTTTTTTTTAACCTGTAAAACAAAACTGTCCCACGGGTTGCCTCCCGAACCCCCTCCCACAACCCGCACCACCCACTGCGCACTCCAGCCTCCCCACACCCCTCACCCCATACTTACCTCCGGACTCTGGCGCGACGATCTTCGGTGGACCGGGAACACGTCTGCACTCTTCAAAGCAGACCGCGAACTGAGGAAATGCCGGTAAGCTGTATAATGGGCTAGATAGGAGGGGTTCAACTGTATTGCCTATCTCAGGCATTTTTGGGAATTTTTGCACCAAATTTTCTACATGGGGTTTTTGGGACCCCTTCTCATGAATGATGTCACTGTCATGGCGTTATTCGGGCTCGAAGGGTGATTTCGCGCAGTGACTGCGAAATCACCCTTTGGGACCGAATACCGCCATGACAGTGACATCATTCATGAGAAGGGGGCCCAAAACCCCCATGTTGAAAATTTGGTGCCAAAATTCCAAAATGACTGTTTGACAAGCGCGGCGTTATGCAGTTCCTACAGGCTTGTAAGTTCGCGAAATTTCAATATTTTCACTCCAGATTTTCAACATTGCCATTTCACCACACTGTCTTATGAGTAGTACAGCTGTCATTTTTCACATCTCACCCAAAATGTGTTTCCGCCCTTGTAGGCGCAGAATGGCGCAGTTGATGTCGTGAAATCAGTGTACGGGACAAATTAAGAAAATCACAGTGACACCATTCATGAGCAGAGATCTTAAAATGGCAATGTTGAAAATTTGGTGACAGAATTCCACAATGATCTGTTTACGAAAAGCAAGCATTGTCTCATCAAAGACGCTTTGTAGGTTTGCTAATTTTCAATATTTCCACCCAGATTTCCAACATTGCCATTTTTCCACACCTCCTTATGAGCAGTACAGCTGTCATTTTTCACATCCTGTCCAAAACGTTTCGCCTCATGCAGCGCATTAATGGCGCAGTCGGTGTGCAAGCTCAATGTATGGGACACATTAACAAAACCACAGTGACACTGTTCATGAGCAGAGGTCTTAAAATGGCTATGTTGAAACTTGGTGGAAAATGCCTAGAAATGACTTTTACGAGCGTGCGTTGCACAGTTCCTATGAATGCTCGTAAGTTTGCAAATTTAATATTTTCACTCTAGATTTTCAACATGTCCATTTTATTAAACTTCCTTATGAACAGTACAGCTGCAATTTTTCATATGTCACCCAAAATGTGTTATCGCACATGTAGCGCACAATGGTGCTGTTGGTGTGCGAAAGCAATGTTTAGGACAGATTAAGAAAAACAGTTACACTGTTCATGAGCAGAGGTCTTAAAATGGCTATGTTGAAAATTTGGTGACAAAAGTCCATAAAATGACTGTTACGAGTGAGCATTGTGCAGTTTCCATGCATCCTCGTTAGTTCATGACTTTGTAATATTTTCAGTCCAGATTTTCACTAGTGGCATTTTACAACATTTCCTTATGAACAGTACAGCTGCCATTTTTCACAACATGGCTGAAGTGTGTTTTCACACTTTCAGTGCAGAGATGCGTGGTCGCTGTCGGAAATCATTGTTCGGCACAGATAAAGAAAATCACAGTGACACTGTTCATGATCGGAGGCACCAAAATGCCTGAGTTGACAATCTGCTATAAAATATCCCCAACCTACTTATATAGCAGTTTGCTTGCACAGTTTCTATGTCGCTTCGTGACTTCACCATTTTTTTTAAATATTTTACTACACATTTGCAACATAGCCATTTTACACCTCCCATGAAAGAGTACAGCTGTCATTTTTACAGCCTGTTCGAATATTTTTGCACCTGTGGTGCTAAATCCTGTAGTCACTGTGCATAAGCAGCTTTCGGCTACCAAACTGATATTCCCCCTGTTCATGAGGTGGGGTCACAAAACAAACATGTTGAAAATTTGGAGTTAAAATACCAACGAATGCCTGAGGTATTAGGCTTTTCAACTAAATCGCCCAACCCTATAGAGAATGACAGGAATCAGGGGTGTGACTTGGGATTCTTGCCTGTGATGCTCATACCAGTCCACACCCTGCAGTCACTGAGAGGCATCGAGGTATGCCTTGGACTCTTCGGCCCCAAACTTCACCCCATTCTCCTATATTGCACCCATCTCACCGTATTTCTAATGAAATGGGATGGCATAAGACCAAAGACCCCAAGGAACACGTGACACTTGTCAGTCTCTGCAGAGTGAGTGTGGTAAAATGGGCGTGGCTCTATGCCTGACGACCCAAATGCACACCCCAATGCCTGTCACTCTCTGCAGGGTGGTGGTGGGGTTGGCTTCAGTTCAATACTTCACTGCCATTCCTGTTACGCAGCTCTGTAACTTCTACACTACCACTGCCAATGCCAGTAAGCAAACATTCGGCATTGACAAATGCTTGTTACAATGTATTTACCCAGGATAGGTCAAGTGATGTGATGCTGGGAAGGCTATGCCTGTGGTTCAGTGGGTGGAGCAACAACATCACTCCCCCATCAGGCTTAAAAGACCACTCCTCCTGGACTGTTCCAGGATTCGTTTCTTTGTTGCGTCGAGAGGTGCCGCCCTTCCTCACTCCTCTTCTGTCTCCCTTTCCCCTGTCGATGTGTCTTGCGGCACCTCAGGCCACTGGCTCACTGCCCTTCTCCTTTTGGCCCCTGCCTGCTGCTCGTGAAGCAGATGTTTTCTGCTGTTCGTCCCCCATTTTGTTTGCCCTCTCTCCTCTTGGTTCCCCCCCCCCTTCCTTCTCGAGTTGTTGCTTTCCCTTGTGTCCTCTGGTTTGCCCCCCAACCCATTCTCTCCTTCATTACCGGCATGTTGGCCATGTCTGCTCCTACCTCATGCCCCCTCCTCTCTGCCGCCCTCATGCCTTCTACGGCTTTCTCTCCATTTCCTCCACCCCAGCTCTGTCCTCTGGGCTTTGGCCACCTGCCTCCCCTGGCTCCTTATTTTTTCCCCATGCTCCCATTTTTCATCTGGCCATTTTGCGCTCTGGGCTCTCCTCCACTGTGGCCACAGACCTCAGGGTTCCCTGCTATCAGGGCTATCTGTCTGTTCCTAGACTTGGGCACCATCTGCTGGCCATTCTGACTTTTCCTCCTTGGGACCTGTGCACACTTCTGCTGCTCTTAGTCCTGTTCTCCTGCCTCTTGAGGTTTCTCGACTGCCCGCTGCATCTTCACCTCTGACGCTCCTCCTGCATTCAGACTTGGTCCCTCCACTCTGCTTCTTAATCGCCAGTTGGGTGCTCTCTCATCAGCTCCTGGACCTGTGTTTCTGTCGTCTTAGCACCATTGCCTGCCTCCATACTGAGATCACATTCAGGGTTCCTCATTGCAGCTTTTGGATTTGTTTGTCCTCGCTCTGCGTTTACTCCGGACCTCTACTGGTCTTCAGTCTGGCTCCTGTGCAGATCTGTCCTCATTTTCTGTTTCTGGTTTCCTTAGTGATGCTTGCCTTTCAGCACTTCTGCCCAGCTGCCTCTTCTTTTTGGGGTTCTACTAGCCTGCCACTTCCTTTTCTACACTGCATATCATTGCCATCATAGTCCTATGTTCAGGACCCCTAAATGCCACGCCAGCCTAGCTACAGCACTGGCTTTACCTCACTTTCATTAATTTCAAACTTTTAATTTCCTGTTCATCGTCATGGTGGGCATCATGACTTCAGGCAGCAGGAGCAGATTTTAGTTATCATTTAATCAGTCTGTAGTGGGTAGTTGAGCTGCTTTCCCTATCGTCCCTACCTGCACCTGCTTTTGGCTCTCCATTTCTTTGGGGTTCCTGCTCTATTCGCTGTTCATTGCTATCCTGTTCTCCATTTCTGCTGGTCTTACCTGGGACTCCTGAGCATTGGACATGTTACTTCATTCGGTATCTCCTTGCCTATTTATTACTACATTCCTGCCTACACCTGTTTTAGCTCTCCTTTGCTCAGTCTGACCTTAGGGTCTCCTCATTCACACATATTAAATGAGCATACCTTATTGGGTCTTATGCTACCTCATCAAACTGTTGCACTCCTGTGGTTATCACCATCAGTCTCCTCATGACCGCATCTGGGTCTCCCTCACTCATCCAGCCTCTCTATGGGGTTCTGCCTTCACATCGACTATGCGAGCATAACCCTCTAGGGTCCATGCTACCTCAACTTGACCTGCTCTCCACTCTGAGACGTGCCTTCCATGTCTATTGCCCCTTGGCTTGGGGCTGGCTGCATTGGCCTCTCATCAATGGGGCCTCTTTTGGCTGCCCAAGCAGGTTCAGAGGCAATCACTATGCCATTCTCCATCTGACCACCTCTGGTTCATCTGGTCTATTTTGTAGGCTCGCAAAGGCCAGCTGAGTGCCTTGGCATTTTTTTCTGTCCTCCTTTGCTTTTGGGCATCTAGTTGCAGAGCCATTGCTCACAACCCTCCACGGCATTCCTGTTACAAGGATAGAGTGAGCATTTTATCTCAATTGGAATCTTTTCCTCTTCACCAATATCCACTCTAGTTGCAGTAGCTGAGCCGTCACTAATCAAAATGTCCTTCAGCCTGGAGGGAAGGCGACCTAGGCCTTGGATCCCCAGAAGTTTCCTCCTCAGAGGGTTTTTTTTCTCTCCTCCATGCCGATGGTCATAATATTAGACAAGGTTAGTGCTTTCATAGGTTCCGTAGTTAGGTTCTGCTGTTGGATGGAGTCAGATGGTGGCCCCAGCTGTTCCCTGTCTCCCTAGGAAGTCCACCCTTCTGCATCTTGTCAGTTTTTTTTTTTTTTTATATTTTTGGTGCCGGCATCCTCTAACCCCATGAACGGGCTTGCCAGGCTTCTGGGAACCTTATTCCTCATACTCGAGGATGCCCCCAGTGGGGCCAGCGGCAGTGGAACTAACGTGGCCAGATGGGAGGCACCAGAGCCAGCTCATCAGTGGGGGCTGGAATTTTTCTTGTTATAGTTCCCTTGGGGGTGGGAACGTGCAATGACGGCCCGCATCCACCCCACCCCCTGTAAGTGCTAGCATCAACTGCTTGTGGTACCCCTGGCCTCTGCTGGGGGTCCATAGTACATTGGACACTCTACCCCACCTCCTCCCGGAGTAGGGGAGCAGTCCAGTGGATGCTCCATCCTACTGTCCCCTGCCAGCCCTCCAACTCCCAGATCTGTTCCTGAACCCGGGTCATTGGTGTCGCAGATGGCAGTCATGCCTCTGCACCAGCATGCCAGCATCTTGTCAGCTTTCATTTCATTCATTGTCCTCATCATATCTTGTTCTTCTCCTGTCCTTCCCATCTACATCTATCTCCTTACTTTACAGTCTCTATATATTCTGATTTCTCTCCTCTTCAATGCTTGACACCCTTTTGGGTATTCTTTTTGGGCTTCTTCCCAAGCTACCTTTAGCCAAGAGAATTATTCCCATGGCACCCATACGAGGGGAACCCTCCTCTAGGGTTCCTTGTGTCATACCCCTACAGGGTGGTATATCCCATGGATAGAGAGGTGAACAGCCATAATGTATCTAAGTCACACAAGCATACATCTTATCCAGTTACGTAAGCACAATTGAAATTGTGTTCATGGGTGTCCTGCATCAACACATTTTTCATTGTGCTGTATTTACTCAGTATAGGCAATTTGAGATGCAATATCTCATTTTCAATGGGATCCCTGCTTTTACCCATTTTTACCATGTATTTGAAGAGGATAGCCCAGCTGAAATAAGACATCTCATTTTCACTGAGGTCTTGCTTTTCCACATTTTGCACTATATTTACCCATGATAGTACAGTAGGAATGCAATATTTCATTTTCTGTGGGGGTCCTGCTTTTACACATTTTTATAATGTATTTACTAAGGATAACACAGTACAGGTGGCATGTCTTGCTTTCAGTGGGGTCCTTGTTTTATCTATTTTTACAGTGTATTTCCCCTGGGTTGCCCAAGTGAAATACACTATATTGTTTCCAGTGGGGTCCTGCTTTTACACACTTTACCATGCATTTACCCAGGATAGGCCAGTTCAGATGCAATATCTCATTTTCAGTGGAGTTGTGCTTTTACCCATTTTTATGTTTGCTTGCACGCATGTGCAAGAAACACAGTGGCACCCATGCTTCTAATGCTCTCAGCGTTTTTGCAGGCACGGCCGCACCGCACCAATGAATGTCCCAGCTGTCTATGACAGCAGTTCAGATTGCAGTGGCATACAGTTGAAAGCAAACGACCGCTACAATTGCTGTGAACGTGTAGGCACCTGCATGCTGCCCTGCCATCAGCAGTATAAAATTGCCTCCACGTCATCACCACTGGATTGTAGCAGTGGTTGTATCCGCATGCCCCCCCTTTGTTGTGTGCCGAAGGGGTGCCCAGTCCCCCTCAGCTCATGCACACTCCCCCTAAGCACACTGTATGTCCGACAGGGGTGCCCAATCTCCATTGGCTCCAGTATCCCCCTCCCCAAAAAACAAACTTCCAGGTACTATGCTGGGAGCCCACCCCAGCATGGCAGAAGTCCAGCATCCTCATGTGTCCCCCCTCACACCTATGGCCAACGGGGGTGCCCAATCCCCCGTTGGCTCTACTGCCTCCCCAAAATTTACAGTGCCATGCTAGGAGCCCACCCCAGCATGGCAAAAGTCCCACGTCGTCCATGTACATAAAAAAAAAAAAAAAAAAAACAAAGAAAATGGTCCCTCGTTGACTTTCTTTCTCCCCTCCTGCCACCCCGCGCCCACCCTCTGCACCCCACCTCTCCCTCACCCCATACTTACTTCCTCCAGAGTCCAGCATTTACGATCTTCAGTGAGTGGGAACACGCCTGCGCCTTCCAAGCCGCACTACCTAACTGAAGAAATGCCGTGAAGCTGTCATAATGGCATAAATAGGGTTTTTTCAACTTTGGTCATATCTTGGTAATTTTTTCAATTTTTTCACCAAATTTCCAGCATGGGGTTCTTGGGACCCCATCTCATGAATTTAGTGACTGTCATTTTGTTATTCGGTCCCGAAAAGTGATTTCGCAGTCACTGCACGGAATCACATTTTGGGACCTATTAATGAAACAACAGTGTCACTGTTCATGAGGTGGGCTCTCAAAAGCCTATGTTGCAAATTTGGTGGAAAAATTTCCCAAAATGACTGTTACAAGCGTGCATTGCGCAGTTCCTATGCACGCCCATAACTTCGAGAATTTTTACTATTTTCACTCCAGATTTTCAACATTGCCATTTTACCACACCTCCTTATGAACAGTACTGCTGTCATTTTTCACATCTCACCCAAAATGTGTTTTTGCACATGTAGCGCTCAATGGTGCGGTTGGTGTGCGAAATCAATGTTTGAGACAGATTAAGAAAAGTATAGTGACACTGTTCATGAGCAGAGGTCATAAAATGGCTATGTTGAAAATTTAGTGACAAAAGTCAATAAAATGTCTGTGTTACGAGCGTGCATTGTGCAGTTTCCACGCACCTTCGTAAATTCACAAATTTGTAATATTTTTAGTCCAGATTTTCAACATTGGCATTTTTCCACACTTCCTTAAGAACAGTACAGCTGTCATTTTCCACACCCTGGCCGAAAGGTGTTTTCGCACTTCCAGCACAGAATAGCACGGTCGTTGTGGGAAATCAGTGTTCGGGACAGATTAAGAAAATCACAGTGACACTGTTCATGAGCGGAGCTCCCAAAATGCCTGTGTTGAAAATCTGATGTAAAAAATCCCCAAACTAATTACATTATGGGTGTGTGTTATGCAGTTTCTATGCACGCTCATGACTTCACCAGTTTTTTTTATATTTTCACTCCAAGGTTTCAACATTACCATTTTACACCTCCTCATGAACAGTACAGCTGTCATTTTCACATCCTGTTTGAATGTGCTTGCACCCGCGGTGCCAAATGGCACAGTCGCCAGCAAAATCACCTTTTGGCTAACAAACTGATAGTGTCACTGTTCATGCAGAGGGGTCACAAAAAGCTCATGTTGAAAAATTGGAGTAAAAATATCAAGAGATGCCCATGTCGTTAGGGTTTTTGACCATAACGCCCTGCTCTGTAGGGACTGACAGGCATCAGGGGAGTGACTTAGGATTGTCAACAGTAATGCTCATGCCATTCCACCCCCAGTCCCACCCTGCAGCCAGTGACAGGCATTGAGGTGCACCTTGGACCCCCGGCCCCAGAGTTCACCCCATTCTCTTATACTGCACCTATTTCAGCGCGTTTCCTTATGGAATGAGGTGAATGTAAAGCTCAAACACTTTAAGGCACACCTCGGCACTTGTCAGTGTCTGCAGGGTAGGGTGAGGTGAAATGCCGTGACCGTCATGGGTGATGACCCAAAGGCACACCCCAATGCCTATCCATCTCTGCAGACTGGGGGTGGAGTTGGCGTCAGTTCAATACTTCACTGCCACTCCTATACTGTATCTGTCTAACTCTTGCACTTCCACTGCTAATGCCAGCAAGCAAACATTCGGCATTGGCAAATGCTTGTTAGGGCTGCAGTGGGCAGAGCTCTGCAGTCCTTTTACGATCTGAGTAAAATGACTCCACATTCTTTCCAAATGAACAACATGTTGGATTGCGTCACAGTCACCTCTGCATCTGAGAAGCAGTGTGCTCATGTTGTCCCTACCAACCACAGCACTGCACTATTTCACTGCCAGCAGTCACTGCCGAACAGGACACATTCTGTCATGTCCATGATGACCACTGGACCATACTGCATGTGTGCTAGCAGTCACGCATGCGCAGTAGTATGCAGTGGCCATATTGGTCATAGTGGAGTGGGCCATGTTCTGCCATGACCGCTGGCACTTATTTATTATACCTATGTTATATTAGAGACATTCCCCCCACGTGACTCTCCCTCTCAGCACTGACCACCCCATCCCACCCCCAGAAAAATAGAAATGACACTGGGGGTGCCCAATCCCCCAGTGTTGAGATTGGCCCCTAGAAAGACAACTGTGACACTAGGGGTGTCAAATCCCCCAGTGTCACGATCGGTGATCAGTGATTTTTCTCTGACACTGGGGTGCCCAATCCCCCAATGTCATGATTGGGGATCGACACTGGGGGTGCCCAATCCTCCAGTGTCAGAATCGGGGATTGCCTTTTTTTTTTCACCTGTAAATAAAAAAAAATAAGTCCCTTGATGTCTTCCTCCAGATAACCGTGACACTGGGGATGCCCAATCCCCCAGTGTTGTGAGCGGGGTTGTCCATGTCTTCTACTTATTTTTTTCACCTGTTAAAAAAAAGGTCCATCTATGTCTTTTGAGGCCATTTCTTACCCCCACCTGACCCTCCCACTGAGCATCCACCACCCTGCACCCCCTCGCCCTTACTTACCCATTGGGGGTCCAACGCTGTAATCCTTTCTGGAGTGCAGGCATGTCTTCACTCTTCAAAGCTGGACTATGAACTGAAGATACATGTATGCAGTTCGATGTATTTCAATGGGCTTTTGAACTTGGTGCAAACAGAGGTGAGAAAGAAGTAAGTTTATTTATTTATTTAAATGTTTCACCAGGAGGGCACACTGAATAACAAGTTGCTCATCTCAAGGTGCAACCTGGGGGGAGGGGTTACATAGGGTTGTGAAGGATGATCAGTTACAATAGTTACAATAAGTGCCTCAGCTGGGACTTGAACCCAGGCTGCCTGGAATACTGTTCCGATTCTGTGAACCAACTGCGCCACTGAGACAACTGGAGCCTGGGTTGTCCCTGAGCACATTTCTCTTTTTCAAATGCACAACCCAATGGCAACACAAATATTTACTTGTAACAATCACACAGGAGTGCGGTGTGCATATTTATGGAACACACACAAACAGAGGTGAGAAAGAAGTAAGTGCCTCTGCCGCACCCCTGTGCGATTGTTACAAGTAAATATTTGTGTTGCCATTGGGTTATGCATTTGAGAAAGAATAATGTGCTTGGGGACAGCTCAGGTTCCAGTTGTCTCAGTGATGCAGCTGGTTAGAGCAATCAGAACAGTATTCCGGGTGGCCTGGGTTCAAGTACCAGCTGAGGCATTTACTTCTTTCTCACTTCTGTTTGTATGTGTTCCATAAATATGCACACCGCACTCCTGTGTTATTGTTTTGAACTTGGTGCCATAACTTGTTTTCACTCATAACACTCTTCCTGGCTCCATGGACATGAATAAAAAATAACACGTTTTTCCCTGATGCTGTTCCAGTGGTAATTTTTTAAATAAAAAGAAATAACTTTCATAATTTGTTATAGTGTCCAGGCTCTGAAGTAACTCCCTTGCCTCAAATCATTTTCTTTTATGTGGTTTTTTTTTTTTTTTTTATATTTTCAATACCAGGATTGCTTCCACCAAATATCCCACCCCACTCCCAGTTGATCACAACCTACCCAACTGTTGGCTTAACCCTTTCAGAATAAATGAGATTATTTTTAAATTAAATACTTAGAAAAAGAGTCCATCAACAATTATTGTATCCAACAGAGTACTGTAGTAACGTAAACAGACAATGGTCAATTGGGTGGAAACATTGCAAAGAAAACTAATTTATCAGTCGCTGTTGATTCTTTTTGCAAGTAGTCACCTAAGAAACTCCCACTTATTTTGAAAGGGCTGTATTAGCAGTTGGGTGAGTATGATCAGCTGGGAATAGGGCCTTTATTTTAAATAAACTGAGGAAGGATCATGTGTGCATTTTGAAAGGGGAGGAAAAACAGCTGGAATTAGAGGTGGATTATATTTAAAACTCTAACAAACATTTGAAAAAAAACCACTTTGTGTGTGCAAAAAAAGCTAATTGTTCTAGAATAAAAAATAAAAATCAGGAGATATTGAAAAACAGCTCTGTACTGCTACCTTGTGCTCCGGTGACATCTCAGAACACCAGAGAGTCACTCTAGGGGCAAAGTGATGTCACCAGACCTCTATGTGGCAGAACAGAGGTGTTTGTCATGGTGTCTTGTTATTTATTCTACATGTTTGCAAATACAGGATGTAACCTGCTCAACACTGGGGCCTGGATATTCAGACTACACCAGGCAGTGGCTCAAGCCGAGGTGCAGTGCAATTGTGATGCGCTGGGGCCAGGTCCAGGTGATATTCAATGGGGATTAACCATGGTGCAGCACCGTTGAATATGGCAGAGTCAGCGCACATACTGCACATGGCACAGTGGCACTGTGCCGGTACAAGCCACATATATGGTGCATGGGGATGTGCCAGTGCAAGTGCAGTTGCGCTAGGTGCATCACCCACAAATATTCAGCAGGGGGCATGCAAATTAGGCCATAATATATGCAAGGTGCAAATGGGGCCATTTGCATGTCATTATGGCCCCATTTGCATGCCTTGCGCCCTGCACAACATGACATGCTGTGGGAATCCCAGGGCATCCCCACCCCATAACCGCTGATCGCACAGAGCATGTTGAACAAGAAATCCCTGGTAGTCTAGTGCCCCCAGTCCCCAATTCCCCGACAACTATAATACAGGACCAGCCCTGGTGATCTAGTAGTCCCCCGCCCTCCCTCCCGAGTCCCCGATTCCTGATATATGTACATATGACCATCCCTGGTGGTCTAGTGGAACACCCTCCATTGCTGCGATCACAGTAAATGTATATGAAAGCAATCCCTGGTAGTCTAGTGGACCCCCCTCTCTTCCAAGTCCCCGATGGCGGTGGAAGTCTTAGAATCCATTCCCTGGTAGTCTAGTGGTACTTCCCTCACTCCAGTGTCCCCGATCAGCGGTAAATGCAGAATCCTTTAAGCCCTGGTAGTCTAGTCCCTCCCATTGCTATGATCGCGGTATGGCTCTGTAAAACATACCCTGGTGATCCAGTGGCACCCCCCACCCTCCCACCCACACAGGACGCCTGCCCACCTCTCGCTTCTCATCGGGTGGTCACCTGTACTTGCCTAGCTGTCCGCTGTCTGAATGACAGGTTAGTATAGGTTGGAACAGTCTTGTTCAGAGGACTACGGGTTTGCAGGGTATATCAGACTAGTACCATGTTCCAGCTACTGTGGCCGTGAATGAATAATTACATATTTGGGATTGTCTAGTACAGTATGCCTTGCAAGCCCATTGGTCCATACAGGGGACCAATGGACTTACAGCCCATACTGTACCCGTCATTCAGCGGGCAGCCAGGCAGTATGCGGGTGGGTTGCAGCCACCCACCGATGACGGGGGGGTGGTGGAGTGGGCAAGGGGTCCTGTGTTGGTGGGGGTGCCACTAGATCACCAGGGATGTGTTTTACAGAGCCGTACTGCAATCACGGCAACAGGAGGGGTGGAAGGGTACCACCAGACTACCAGGGCTTGGATACATCAGCATTTACCACCGATCGGGGACACGGGAGGGAGAGGGTACCAATAGACTACCAGGGCTTAAAGAATTCTGCATTTACCACCGATCGGGGACACAGGAGGGAGGGGGTACCACTAGACCACCAGGGTTCTGTGGGTGCTTCATGATGGTGTTCTGGGTGGGCGGGAGGCCACCCACAGCTGGTGGTTGCTGTGTTGTGCCCTGCAGTACAGCAGCCCACCTGTGGGTGGCCGGGAGTTGTTCCACCATTTCACGGGCTCAACTTTGAGCTCCCCCATGTGGCGCAATGAGGAGTGCACTGGCATATGAGCCGCACATCCTGGGCTGAATATCGGGATGTGCCACATATGCATGGGCACTCACCCTGTATCTGTACCGCATACAATTACATTGTGCCCCAGCACATCAGGATTTGCGCTGCACCTGGCAACCTTTCCAATATTATGCTGGGGCGCATTGTGGGGTTGTGCCTGGTGCAACCTCTTTGAATATCCCGGCCAGGCTAGTGAAATCGGTTTACTCATATTTTAGGGTGTTCCTTGTGAGTAATCAGTAAAGTCCCTGATACTTCTCCAGCTAGTCTGTATTTGAGTTTTTTTATATTAGTTAAACTTTTACTTCTTCTTGTCATACTTTTTTTTAAAAACAGGGGTACTTAGTTAACAAAGTTAGCTGACAGCCAGACTGTGGATGTACCAGCAGAGATACTGCTTGCGATGCCAGAAACCTGGATTTGGGAACAAGCCAGAGTCATTGGGGCAAGTCGTGGGAGGAGACTTGAACATCATGGAGACAGGATGCTCTCCTCTTTGGGGGAGAGAGGATACTGTCCTCTGCAATGATACTGCCACTTGGGTGACCACGGGTGGTAGTGTGGTCAGAGGGTTGGCAGGAGGGTGGGATGCTGCTGGTATCGGTACACTGATATGCACTGTATGTGGATACCCTTTACATCCTAGGTGGCAATGTCATGTGGGACAGAGTGAAACAGGGAAAATGCACACAGCATCTGCAATGATGGACCCTTGGTTTATGTGCACCCCCCCCCCCCGCACATATAGTGCCTGCTGATTTGACACAGAAGCTCAGGGAAGGGGATAATTCGCCCTCATATCATCTCCACCTGGGCTGAGCCCAAGGCTCAATGGACAATGGCAACTGTAGGTAGGTGGGTCTGAGGTCAGGTGTACCTTGGGAGCCCCTGGGGGAGAGGGGTGCTGGAGAGACAGGAAGAAGGCATAAACAGAAGGTATAAAAAACAAATTCAGCTTGAGACTTGCGAAAGCCTGATCATCACAAATCTCAGCTGATTTTCATTAACTAAGTACCCTTGTTTAAAGTAAGAAAGGTATAAAGTTAAGTATGTCTTTGTAAATGATTAGAGACAGGTGTAGCTATGCACTTTTTACCTATATCCTAGCTACCACTTACGAACATCTTTTCAGGCTGTACGTTATAAAAATGAGACAAGGAAGCTGGAAGGTGGTCTGATTCTGTACATAAAAGGAGAATGAAACTGTAGGACCTCAACTTGTATCAGCGAGGTAAATAGAAATGGATATGGAACTGTGTAGGACATGACTGAAAAGGGTCATTTTGAAGTGGTGGCCAGGTTTTTGCAAATTTCAGCTGACTTAATGGTGTTCTTGTACAAATTGTGACAAGAAGTAATAAGTTAGATAAATATAAAAAACAAATACAGGCCATTTGGGGCAGTTATGGGGGCACTAGACTTTGTTGATATATTCTGCAGTGTATGTGAAGTCATTACTGATGGGGTCTGGCAGAAGGTGATTGACTTTTTGTTCAGTCATTATGTCATTATTTATGAAGTCACAATGCTGATTGAGGCAGGGAAGGTTAACACACCAGATATGTTAACCTCCCGGCAGCTTACTGTTCCACTAATCACACCTAGTACTGTCCAGTGGGAAATCTTATAATTAGCAAATGGAGAAACACTGCTGGCATGTCAGCATAGCAGTAGCACTACTGCTCATGACGGGAGTGACATGGATTCAGGAATGAGTCTGGGGTATCGGGGGACAGCCATGGGGTGGGGATTGAGCATCCCACTCAACATTCTCCTACTCTGAGGAGGGATGGTTATGCTTTTCCACAACCACACTGCCACTTGGGTGAACTCAGGTGATGTTGCAGCCAGAGAACAACAGGGAGGGAGGGAGGGACGTGTCCTGGTTGTAGTGAGGGGTCATGATGTACGTGTGTTTATGCCTAGGAGCCCCCTCTGGCACCATCCCTGTGGGAAAAACAAGGGAGAAAAACAGTGATGCATGGCAGAATGGCACCAGCGCTCTCAGAGTCCCACCACTCCCAACTGCCCACTGGGCCCCATACCTGAGCGGCCTGATGGGCACCATGGTTGGCTGTACTTTGGAGGTAACCAGCCACACAGTGGAAATTCTCTCAGAGGAAATGCACCCAGTGGAATGGCTGGGACCAGCTAAGTGAGAGAGAGATGCAATGTGGAAGTGGCCAGGCTGAGGAAGGTCAGCTCCAGTGACCAGGGGAAAGGAATGTGGAATGGCTTTGTAAGTGGACCCGGGTCACATGGGAATGACAGTTGGAGAGAGGATACCACATCCCACAGAATGCTTTCATCTCCCAGGGAGTGGGGGAACATTTTGCACTGCTACTTGCCTGCCACCTGGCAGAAGTCTAGTGGCAGCAAAGTGGGAGTGTGCACTCGGCTGTGGGCCCCCCTTCAGATGCTGATACATGTGTGTCTCCACACACATGCATTGGTGTGTCATTGCACAGTCGGCAGCCCTGGGGAGAAAAGATGGAGGAAAGTCCCGGACCGAACAGGATGGCACTCTGGTCCACAACATGCCCCACATCACCAACTAGGCTCCTCCTCCAGAGCTATCTGGACTGTGCTCCAGAGGGAGCTGTCCAGCCAGCCCCACCATGGGGAATCTGTGTGGGACTTCACTGGGGGAGAGGTAGGTACCAGAGAAGTTGGGTGATGGGGCTGAGTGAGCTAGAGCAAATAGGAGCCGGTCAGCAAATGGAGAATAAACACCTAGATTAAAAAAAAAGGAAAACATGCTTCAAATATTAAAAAAAAAAAGTAGTAGCTGGGTTCGGTGCTTTTACAAATGATTTGTATTTTTGGTGGGTCTACTAGCTCATAATTACTTAGCCCACCCTCTGTCGTGCCTTTTTCCTTACATACAGTATTACTCAACTGCTGTTAAAGTGAAACACTCTTGAGACTAAGCTTCACACCTAAGTATGGGTCTGTCCTTAGAGATTGATGCTCAAATGCTCAATACAAAAATATGTGCTAACTGGGCCTCTAGTAAATTTACTTAATAGCGTCTTGATCCTAGTACTCCCTGCGAGTCAATATTCTAAAGCAAGCACACTCTGGTGCATCCATGGATCCCCAGCGACTGACATCAGCCACTGGTTGCAGCCATGGAATATTCTATGGTGGATAAAGTGTTTCCAAGTTTCTTACAGTTCTGATATGACCACCTGCAACTGACTCCCTCCACCCACCACCATATTTGCACAGACCACATCTTCTGGCAACTTTTTCCACCCCTCTGTCACTCTGCCTATGAAAAAATGTTTTCTTATATCTTTCTTGAATCCTCCCCCTCGATTTATGGAGTTTCCTCTGGCATTTGTTTTCCCATTCAGTTCACTACCAGGAAGTAATTTGTATGTTTCAGTCATGTCCCCCTTCCCTCCTTATCTCCAGCGCGTACATGTTTAGATCTGCTAACCTTTCTTCATAAGTCTGTCCCTGTTGTCCTTCAGTCATCCTTATAGCACTTCTCGGTGCTGCTTCCACTGTGTCTTTGTCTTTTTAGGGCTGTTGGCGGAGCCTATAGCCATTTTGTGAGAGCTCTGTAGCTCTGAAAACAGCTGATCGCACATTGCTACACTTGAACAGCAGGCAGCTTTAGTGTAGTCGTCTGTGGGCTGCTTGAGCCAAAACTGTCTGGTACGTAGGTCTCCATGTTATGTTCCATGGAGGTGTAATAACAGACATAATTTGGATATTTCTTCTACAGTCCATTTACAGATCCTGTATACTGCCTTCCCGAAAGACTGCCTCTCCAGTATGCTCACTCTGAGTGTTCTAAATGGACATTACCAGGGGATTCTGACATGGTGCCTTGTTGAGATTATGACTGCAGTACACTGAGGGATCTCAAAGAAGATGAAACACGTGTCAGTACTTTGTCATTCTCTTTTTTTGTTTTAAAATTTTGGGCCAGGAAAGACACACTAAGTCAAGGCCTCTCTCCAGGTGAATCATAGATCATAGAAGCTTGATGGCAGAAAAGGACCACACAGGCCCATCTAGTCTGTCCTATTTCCCCCCTACACCTCCCCCCCGCCAGCCCCTGCCCTCCCCCCACTACTCAGCCCCATGCATCTGTCCCATGCCCTCTTGAATCCCTCCACTGATTCAACCCCCACCACTTCTTCTGGTAGTCTGTTCCAGGGCTCCACCACCCTCTCTGTGAAGAATCCCCTCTCACATTGCCTCTGTATCTTTTTCCCTGCAGCCCGAGGCTATGCCCTCTAGTTATGGACCCCCTCCTTCTTACATAAACACCCTTCTTTTACTTTATTGGGCCCCTTCACATATTTAAAGGTTTCAATCATGTTTCCCCTTTCCCTTCGTCTCCAGCGTGTACAGATCCAGCTCCTTCCACCTCTGCTCATATACCTTCCCTTGCATACCCTGCACCATCTTGGTTGCCCTTTTCTGAACCCTCTCCATCCCATCTATGTCCTTGCAGAGGTGTGGTCTCCAGAACTGGACCCCATACTCTAGATGCGGCCTCACCACGGCTTTGTGCAGGGGCATTATTACCTCCCTTCTTCCTTCTACTAGTAATGTCCCAGTCGATGCATGCCGACATTCTATTGGCCTTACCCACTGCCCTGCTACATTGGTTTCCTACCTTAAGATTGGATGAGACTATGATCCCCAGATCCCTCTCCTGTTCTGTTATTTTGATTGCCTCCCCTCAGTGGCGTAGTTTGTTATTTTGACAGGGGGTGGTAAAGTAACAAAAAAGTCCTGATTTTTGCATATCACAACAGTGAAGAGGGCGGGTGGCTTGCGTAATGCAAACAAATCAACCAGCATCAAATAATGCCCAAAAAACGTTTTAGACTACAGCTGAATAACTCCTGGGAGGGACCAGCCCAGGCCAAGTCAGAGCACTTCCCCACCCCACCAGTTTTACTGCAGCCTGCTCTCGGCCCAACTCCTCCTGAGACCAGAGTTGAAAAACTGACCGAGATCTGTTTTGTATTCAGTTCTTCGTTCTTCTGCCTTGGGAGTGAGAACTTACTTGTAAAGTTGAAAATAAGTAAGGAACTTAACTTCCTTCTCAAGAGGACAGGACCTCACTTTAGCTTCAATTCAAATTAGTCTTGACCTAATTTTGCCCCCACCTGAACCTCCAGGTGGATAGCTCACTAGTCTCTCACCCCCTTTTGCTGCTTACATAATCCTTCCAAGTCCAGCCCTTATAGTGGATCCTGAACTTCTTGAAATGTCTGCTTGGGCTAGCCCTCCCACCCTTGAGGAGTGCAAAAAGCATGTTTCAAGGAAGTGCAGCAAATGGCTGTGCCACCTCAGTATACCTATAAACATGGATGATATGGGAAACATCCCAGCATGTGCATCCTCACAGCATGAGCCCTTATTTACATAGATTACATAAAAAAATGCGATTATACGATGACAAGAATGAATGCTGGCCTCAGATTGGTCAGTCTTGGGCTAGATCCATGATGTTATCCCAGTACATCTGATTCATCACAGGTCTAATCTCAGCTCTCCGTGAACCTCTTGATGATTGTTAACATTAGTGTGTTTTTTTGTATCTTCTCTTAAAAATGTTTTTCCACACCAAGTAAAACATCTTTAAAATTATTTTTTTTTAATTCTGTATAACACGCCATTGTATAATAGCAATAATGCCCTCCAAGGTGTGTGTCATGGTAGGATAACGTCATGCCTTATGTATTGGATGCACTCGTGCCCAATCACCTGAGACGTGACATTATCCCAGCATGACACACGCCCTGTCGGGCATTATTGCTTGCTTGCACCCAGTGCTAATACTTTTCTTTGTTATAACCAAGTTAATTCATTAGTCTCCCATCCCATATTATTCAATGTCACATGCCTGAATTTGGTTAGGTAAGGTAAGCGAAGAGGATAATGCTCTCCTCAAGCAAGCAAGCATTGCATATATAAGCATGGGACTTGCTGATATCCCTCAGGTGGTGCTCTTAACAAGCATGCTGATGTACCTGGGACAGTGCAACAGAACAATGTAAATCCCCTAATTGTTCAAGATGATCATGGGCATGGTGTGGTCACACCACAACCCCTACCACTCTCCTCCCCATGGGCTCCTAAGGAATATGCATCTCTGTCCATGCCAAGAGTTACACAACCCCATCCAAGCAAACACAGACTGCCCTGGCACAAAAGTGGTCGCATCACATAACCTAAGAGAACAGACGCCACAGGAAGTTTGCTGGAACAACGACTCCAAATACCTGTGCACAGCCTCGCAGGACCCACCCTGAAAGGTAAGTACTTGGTTGGTGGTTTTTATTAGCATCACCTATGACAGTGTGTGGTGGGCCGGTTGTGGTAGCCCAAGTTGCCGTGGATGCCCCCATACAGACTACTTCAAAATCGTCTCATCTGACAGTTTGAAGGGCACAAATGAAACATGGTTGCTTCAATTTGATGTGGTTTAATACAGTTTTTTTTGTCCGAGCGTGTGTCTCTGTTCTTCTACACACAGACACAGACAGCCACACACACCACCAAAAAATAAACTTTTTTATCCCATGTTTGCATTCAGGATAAAGACAGGGTAAAGCAGGTCCAGGCAGTACAACACCATAAATGAAACAATGCATTTTACAATGCCCAACAAACCACCAAAAGACCACAAAACAACGGACCTTCCCCCTGCCGGGGGGATGGCTAGGTCACAGGTTAGGGTACTAAATGAGGAGGAAAGACCACAGAACATCTTGTCAAATCACACAGTAAGGTGAAACTACATAAACATGCACGATTTTTATATTGTAGGATTTCATACTTTCCAACAGTTCCTAATTTTGACACACAAACTTATCTTTAGTGCTCAGAAGCCCTTGTATGAGGGAGGTAAGCATGCATGGACCCAGCAGACTGAGCATACATGTTGAAAAAATATTTCGTGCCAGTATGCCCGTCCACCTCCCTCCTCCATCACCAGTGGCCAGAACCATTTTTTCAGCATGTGTACCAGTCTGCCCTGGTCAGCACAGCAGCACAAAGCTGGCAGGGCAGCAGAAGGCACAGCAAGCAACAGTGAATTAAATGTCCATGCAAAAAGCTACAGCCCACTCTCCCCACCCCAGACCTGCAAGGCCACTATCTCCACCCAGACTGGCCAGCTCAGCTACTCTCTGCACCCTGATGGACTTGCACAGCCACTCTGCACACTCTGTGTCCACCTCACCAGCACAGCCACTCTCCCCACCCCACCCAACAAACATTTCCAGCTCCATTTATCTGGTATCCGCTCCAGGCATCCAGGTCTGTGCCTCCCCATCACAGGCACACAAAAATAAATAAAACCACATTTTATACTGCATTTTGTTTATGTTTCTTTCTTTGTCTGGAAAGAGAGATGTTGAGCTACCGGTCAGCACAGTTTGCCTGGTATACAATTACAACCCCGCCCAACCGACACAATGCCAGTGCCTCCACCCACCCCACCCACACAAATGACCAGTGTCTGCAACACCACACACACACACATATGACCAGCAGTGTCCCCAACCCCCAACACACACGATCAGCAGTGTCCCCAGCCCCACACACACACGATCAGCAGTGTCCCCAACCACACACAACCAGCATTGTCCGCAACCCCACCCACACACACGACCAGTGTTCCAACCCCAAATCATGGCCAGTCAGTAGTCGCTATAACAATAGCCAGGTAGTAGTATAATCATTTCTTTAGGGTGCATGTTTTAGTGCAAGATTTTTTTTGCTAGTCTTGTAACACTGTACAAGGGAGAACACAAAAAGCTACCCGTTTGGTTGTGTTTGCCAAGCAATGAAGACAGAGACAGCAAGGCCAAGGAATCTGTCTGTTTCACCCCTCCACAGTGGACAATCGGAGAAATCAAAAAAGTGAAAGATTACTTTTACAGCCAGGTAAAGGATGAGTGCGAAACAATGTTTCAACATTTACTAATGTTCGTATGCTATCTGCGGGCACAGGTCAGTGAAATACATCCCTTGACAGGTAAAGGATGAGGTGGAAATTACATTTTAACATTTACTTATGTTAATATGCTAACACTCGGTCAGCAAGCACAGAATGTCCCCCCTCCTAACTAACACGGACAGTCAACCAGAAACCCAGTCGGCAAACATGGACAGTCCCCCTCCTTCACCCCACCTACAAGGACTGTCCCCCAGACACCTGAACAGTCCCCCTCCACCAGACACCGGGCCAGTGAGCATGAATGCCCCCTCCCAACCCGACATGGACAGTCCCACCAGACACCCGCAAACATGGACGGTCCCCATATCCCACCAAGGACAGTTCCACCCCCGATACACAGCTAGCAAACACATAATTTCCCCACCCCACCAACATGAACAATCCCCCAAATACCTGGCTAGCAAACACGGAAAGTTCCCTCCCCAACAACATTGATAGTCCATCCTAGACACCTGATCAGCAATCACTGACATTCACCCCCATAAGCCAACATGGAAAGATCACCCCAGACACCCGACCAGTAGATAGTCCCCTCTCCCCACAAGACACCCAGCAGGCAAACATGGACAGTCCCCCTTTTCCACCATTATGGACAGTCCCCCCAGACAAATGGCCAGCCAAGTCCACCAAACAATGGCTAGTGTCACCACCCCACCATCACAGCCAGTGTCCCCACATCACCATGGCCTGTGTCTCCACCCCACCAGACCCCAGAATAGAAAACAGACTATCCTCCCAGCCCCACCAAACACTGACCGACCTCCCAGTCCCAAACACTGACCACCCCAGCCCCACCAAATGCAGGCCTTCCCCCAGCACCAAACACTGACCATCCTCTCAGTGAGTCAGCCCCAAAACACACAGACCGTCTCCCCCGACCCCAACCCCACAAAACAGACCATCCCCCAAGCCCCAAACACAGAACATCCAGTGAGTTTCCCCAACAAACCCCACCACACCAGTAGCATAGTAACTGAGTGTCCCCACCCCACCAACATGACCAGTGTCCACACCATACCAAACAGATAGCCCCCCACCCCACCCCACCAACATGGACAGCCTCAGCAGGCCAGCAATCCCTCGCACCCAAAAACACAAGCTGACAGCAAACCTTCCACCCACCCCCAGACACATGGCCATGGCCAAGACAACCTCCAAAAAAAAAAAAACATTTCTGGGATGTGAATATATTAATTTCCAACAACCAGCTTGCAGCACAGTTACTCACCAAATCAGTAAGGGCACAGACAGGGCTGCATGCAGCAGGGCACAGCAAGGCCAAGAAGGCAGGTCAGGTAGCCGAGTCTCCCAACAGTCCTGTTCCTCTCCTGATTAATCCCCCGACGAGACAGTAACTCATTTTTTCTGACACCAGAAGAACATGTCGCATTATGGGTCTGCTATAGCCTGCATGACCGCCGGCTTCTTCACTGTTATGGGCCTGGCTGTTCACTGACCTGAATAATCCCTCTCGGTGGACCGTGGAACTGGTGGGCAACGGGTGTGGTGTGGGACTCACCAACAACACGGTAAATCTTTTTCTGGCCTGCTGGACACAGGAGCTGGGTGTGCAGGCAAGCCTGGCTGTGCTTCAGATTCACTGTAATTGTACTACTCACTCCTCCGCCTGGTCTGTCCGGTGGTAGAGGCCTTGTGGCCGCAGGCCTCCTAGGCTCTCGGGGATGGGAAGCTCAGGTGACAGCAAGAGAGCCCAGAGCACAGCTGGCTGCACTGAGAAACAGAGAGTAGGTAGTCAGAGGACTCGGGTGAGGTATATTTAAACTGGACTGTTCAGGACAGGAGGAGGGTGGGAACACTAGACTGACAGACACTGGTGACACCTGACAGACAACCAACAACTGCTGCTTGACATCCTCGAAAATCTATCTCTCCTCAGCCCTGCGCTATATGGATGCTGCTGCTGTTCCTTCATGGAAGGCACACAGACAACTAAATGGCGCCACTAACTGAGTACTGCTCACACGATGGCACCAGCTTGCAGCACTTTCTGCAGGCTACTATGGTTGCAGGCTTGCAGCCAATCGGAAAAGGGGATAGTTTTTGTTTAAGAGACATGGCGCCGCGCCGCCACCCTCCCCCTCCCCTGGAGAGGTGCAGGCAGTCCAGGCATAGCCCTGAGCCCATTCAATATTAAAAAAAAATGATAACCGGAGAATGGTGGCTGGGCTCCTTAAAAAGTCCTGGTCTAATTTCTCAGGGGGGGCAGCTTGCCCCTCTGCCCCCAGCAATCTACGCCTATGCCTCCCCTCCTGGGGTGTATCCTGCTCGTGTGTTTCTACTCCCCACATGCATCACAGTGCACTTTTTGGCATTAAATTTCTGCTGCTACATCTCTGATCACTCCTTGTGTTCCCAGGTGCATCCTGGGAACACAGGGAAGTTAAGTGACGTGCTCATGGTCACAGAGTATGCAGGTGGTAGCTGTAGGATTCAAACCCAGTTCTCTAGATCTGCAGCTCAGTGCTCTTAGCCACTACGCTATACTGCTTCCCCTCTTTTGTTAACTTGTATGTTACTTATACTTCAGACTTAACTGTTCATATTGTTCATTTGTACAATATTGTATTTAATTGCACTGTTTCTGCCCCTTTTATCTTTGCTACCTGTATTTTAATAACATGTACCCTTCCATTAGTTATACTTCATAACTAACAGTTTGCATTATTAATTTATTCAAGATTGTATTTAATTGTCCTCTTTTTGCCTATGTAATTTTTGCTGTATGTCATTTTATACTGTATTTTTTTCCCCTGGGTCACACCTAGAAGCGAGACTTGGTTGATTGTGTGCCTTTTCCAGTTATTAATTTTCAATAAATTACTAAATCATTTCTCAGCCTATACTGAATCAAATGTACAAGCCTGTTTAAATGGCAAAGCCATATCAGCCTGATGAACAAGGACTGTCGTACCCATGATGCCCTGCTCTGAGAATGAGGCTTGAGATTATGGGCTCGATTCTCAAAGCTCCTGGCATGGAGCAAGGGGCTTCAGCCATAATGAATGGCACAAAGTGCCGCTTGCACCAAATTATGAACCGGGAGCAATTCACAAACAGAGCCTGCCCCAACTGCAGGCTGTGTGCCCCAAATGGGGCTTGTGCTGCCAATGCACCACAAAATGGGCTGTGACATGTCGCAAGAGGGCATGCAGCAGATGCAAGCTGCCACATCCCCTAAAGTAGAAATCTCACAACTCTCCCAGAGGGTAAAATTCCAAGTACCGTTAGACCAGCCAGGGTTGCTTTAAGGGTATTTAGACACGTTTGCCCTCTGGGAGAGTTGAGCTATTTGTGGCAATGTGCCATGGCCCCCCTCCCCAGCCCTGATTCCCCTGTTATTAAAATAGGTCCCTGGTGGTCTAGTGGACTGCCCCAAGCCCTGATCCCCCCTTATGTCATATTAAATATTCCCTGGTGATCTATCAGAGCCCCCCAAGCCCCAATCCCCTGTTATGTCATATTAAATATTCCTGGTGATCTAGCAGACCCCCTCAAGCCCCCATTCCCCTTTATGTATAATTAACATATCTATGGTGGTCTAGTGGACCCCCACCATGGCAGGCAGTGTCCCACCACTCCACTCCCCCCATCCTGAAAATGAGCCAGCAACTGGCACAGCCCACCACCCTTCACCATGGCCAGCTTCCAACTGAGCTCTTAATAAGCATGTAGTGAAGTCAGTATATGCTCATTGATTGACAGCTGTCAATCAGTGAGTGCATACTGAATACAGTACACACTCATTAAGAGCTCAGTTGACAGTTGGCCGTGGTGAGTGGTAGCCCGCCGTCGTAACTCATTTTCAAGATGAAAGGTAAAACAGTGGACACTGCTACCGGCGAGGTTCGCCTAGACGAGATATAATTATACATAACGGGATCAGGGTTTGGGGGTCTGCAAGATCACTAAAGCAGTTTTAAAATTACATTTTGAGGCTTGGGGCTTGGGGGTACACTAGACAACCAGGACATGGTAATTTTACATAACGGGATTGGGGCTTGGGGTTGCTACATCACCAGGGACCTTGGTTTAACATCTTGGATGAGACTTTAAACCGAGGTCCCATCTGCCTGTTCTGGTGGAAGTTCAGGTGGATGTTAAAGATCCCATGGCACTTCTCGAAAAGAGTAGGGAATTTTATTGAAAACTGGATTTCATTACAGTACATTCATAAATCAAAATTCAAAAGAAAAGTACACAAATAATAACATTCAAAATAAACAAGATAGAATTCATATATTATATATATATATATATATATATATATATATATATATATATATATATATATATATATATATATATATACATACACACACATATATATATATATATATATATATATATATATATATATATATATATATATATATATACACACACACACACACACACACACACACACAACACATATACATGAAAACTGTTAAAAAAAGAAAAACAAGGAAAGAAAACCTGATAACATATCTTAATATACATAGTCACACCATTCCATACAATTGGCCCACAAATGTTTGACTTTTTCAGGTGGAAATCTATTCATATCATATTGCATGGTTCTCCTGAGAACATTTATAATAATCTGCAGCATTTCTGCATGTGATACCTTTTTTTTGCTGTAAAATCCATAAGCACTGTGATTGCCAGATGAAATATTTTATAAGTACAAACAGAATGTAAATAGTATCTGCACGGTATCTACTAAATGAGATATCTGGTGGGTCATAGACTATAGTGGGATAATCTAAAGATGAAAACTTTGGTTCCTTTAAATGTACCACTAGTGCTCTCCAAAACGGTATTATATATGGGCAGGTTAGAAACAAATGTTCCTGCGTTTCTGTCACCTGATAGCATTATTCCCTAGGGCAGTTCCTTTCTTCCATCTGCTTATGCTTACTATTTCCTTTCATACTCAGTCTTCCAAAATAACACAGCCAGGTACAGTCCCATGCATCAGGCCAGATTCTAATATTCGTTAACTGCTGTACTACTTCATTTAATTGTGAAGCAGGACAGTTGGGGAAAATAATCTCTGATTTACTCTCAGCTTGTAGTATCAAGTTGCAAATTGCTTTCCTATCATTTACTAATACTTGCTGGGGGAAAATTCTCCATTTTAGAAGACTCTTGATCATTTCCAAACCATACTGAGTCTATTTAGGCCTTTCATCTGATTATTAAGACAAGGTCTCAGCCAGGATTCTAGTAATACTTTGACATGAAAGTGATCCAGGTTTAATGGCCTGGCTAAAATTACAAGAAACGAAAAGACTTACGTGAAAAGCAACAGGGTGTACCATCCCAACCCCTCCTTTATTGACTGGGAGGTATGTGAATTCCCTCTTGATGGGGTTTAGGCATGACCCCCAGAATGCTTGAAAACAGATACTAAGTAAACTTGTGAACCTTCTTTGTGGGGGTGGATAAATGTAGCTAAGGGATACAAATACCAGGAGCAACAAGGTTTTTATGGGCATAACTCTTCTTTTTTTGACAACTGCTGCCCTTTCCAAGTGTTAACTAACTGTGTGGCTCTAACTAAATGTTTATCCCAATTATGCACTGACATATCTCCTGGACCAAAATCTACTCCCAGTACTGGAATTGGTTGTGTTGACAAAATGATCCCTAATAAGTGTCCTGTGGGTGGTATGGGAGTATCCCCAATTGTTACCCCTTTACTTTTTTCTAGATTGATACGGAACCCAGAAATCATGGAATAAGTTACTAGTGTCTTGGATAGTTTGACTTCAGATACAGTGGGAGGAGCAACAAGCACCATGTCGTCTGCATAAGATAAGGTTTTTGCTATAGGATACTGAGGAATGACTACTATTACATCTATACTGATGTTATTCTCTATTTGTCTAATCAAAATGTCAAATGCAAAAACATATAGTAGAGGGCATCCCTGTCTAACATCTTTTTTGACTGGGATTTTGTTTCCTAGCCACCCATTTACATTTGATACATTAAAGGCTGCTTTATACATTTGCCTTATCCAGGTAACAGATGTTTCCAGAATTCCAAAGGATTTTAAAACCAAAAATAGAAATTCATGAGATAGCCTGACAAATGTTTTTTCCTGATCTAATGCCAACAAAAAACACTTTCAAAGTACCCGCTTCCCCATTATTAAAAATGTCCCTTAAGATTATCAGATTGTCCTCTTGTTTTCTTCCTGGAACTGCACATGTCTGTCTAGGACTTAGTAAGTAATTTGCCACCTTCGATAGTCTCTCTAAAAGGATTTTACTAAGGATTTTCAGGTCTGTGTTTTATAAACTTAGTGGGCGCCAATTACATATATTATTTTTTTTTTCTCCTTTCTTATATAGCAAGATCATGATTGCTTCCTGCATAGAGGCACCATATGTGGATGTTTTCAAAATAGTATTAAAAAGGTATACCAGTATGGGACCCAAATCAGTACAAAAGGTTCTGTAAAACCAAGTGCCAAGTCCGTCTGTCCCTGATGCTGTATTAGGGGCTAGGTTTGAGACTGCCCTTTTGACTTCCTCTAATGTTACTTCAGTAATCAGTAGTTCTGCATCTATCTGTTTAACCTGTGGTAAGTCCACGGAGTGCAATGAAGTTTGTGCATTCTCGACAACCTGAGGGTTTCAAAATTGTTCCGCTGCATAGGACTCAACTGTAAGAAGAAGATCTTTAGGGGAATAAACCAAAGTCCCATCTGGGGAAATGAGTTCTAAAATAATTTTGTTCTCTACTCTTTTCTGGCATTCTTTATATGGATCTAATTAGCCTTTTGACGTCCTAGTTCCAAATTTCATCTCTTGATTCAGAGGCTGGGCTGTGTCATACTGTGTTGCTGCCATTTTTTGTTTTGTGATCTTTATTTGTGCACTATAGTCCTGATTAGACTCTGAAGCTTGCAACATTAGATGCTGCAAATGGTGTCTTAATTGTAAATAAGATATGTAGTTCTTTTGAGCTATATATTGAGCACTTTTTATCATAGAATAGTTTTTATTATTTCTTATGAAATACGGACATCAGACATTGAAATATACATATTGAGGTGCATAATAAGCATCAACATAACTTGCACAATACTTTTCTGTATCTAGCAAACTGTTATCCTGTCTGGTGCATTGGGATATAAAGGTATCAGGAAAAATCATCCTAAAGCAATATACATATCTAATATGGTAAACCTTAATTCAATGATAGACTAATTTATCACTTTATACATCTACATCAACATAATTATAAAATCAAACTTCTTAAAGCTATCAAGTCTCTCATTTGCTCTCAAGGGCCCTACATTGCATAGCATTCTCGAAAGATATAAGAGAAAAGGAAGGGAGAAAAGAGAAGTAGAGATAAGAGCTGATACAAAGGGATATGTGTTCCCACTATAGATATATAGTGGGGTAAGGCAGGATTCCATCCAGCAGCCTAACCAGGTGGGAGGCTAAAATGTTATATATTATTTAATTAGGAGGATTACATGGTTTGGGGGGTCTGCATGTCATAGTGCTGAGTTGAGATAAGCTTCCCATTTGCTGTAATACCGTGGTAACTGCCCCCTGTTGGCATAGGTGACACTTTCAAAGGTAGCTAGTCTAGCCATAGCAGAGTGCCACAAGGAGGTAGCAGGGGAAGAGGGTTGCCGCTAAGTCATGAGCAGAAGCCGCTTAGCTTCCAAGATGGCTGCTAGGATCCAGTTTTGCTGCTGCAAGCCAAATTGTTGTAGGGGAGAGCTATCCTCTAACAGTAGCATAGGACTGGAGAGATCTACAGGCTGACCCAACACCCCAGAGCAGTCCATTGCGATCGTGGACCAAAAGGATATCAAGGCCAGGCATTGCCACAGTAGGTGCAGGATATTGGCTGGGGAGTGCTTGCATCTCCAGCATTCTGCATGCAGGAGAATGCCCCACTTGTGAAGGGCCGCCTGCGTACGGTACCAGTAAAGAAGGATTTTAAGCTGTATCAGTTGGCTCTTCATGTCCTTGTAAACAGAATGGACCAGTTGTAGACACTGCGACCAAGTCTCCGGCGTAATGGGGCAACCTATATCGGTCGCCCAGGCTTTCCGAAAGGTGTCTGTGTGGTCCGGTTGTGCATCACGCCATGTGATATAGAACATCCCAGCTAGCCCATGACAGGAAGGTTTTAGATGCAAGGTAGATAGCCAGTGCCATTTTGGGTCAGTCGTGCGAGACCAGTTACAGGACTCCACTGCATTGCGGAGCTGCAGGAATTTCCAGAAATCCTGAGATTGGAGGGAGTAGCGGGTTTGAAGCTGTTCGAATGACATAAGTGTAGTGGAGCTGGGTAAGTAGACATCCTGAACAGTGTGTATCCCCTTCCTATCCCACGATGCCCAGTTAAAGGATTTGTTGTCCATTGTCAGAAGCCAATTATGCCATAGGCTAAGGTACCGGAATGGGAATGAGCATGCTTTGTTCTCAGTTTTGGCTGCCGTCATGAGTTGAAACCATGCCTTCCTGGTATCGGCCATGACCAGAGTAAGCCCACTCAAGGGTATGGGAACCTTAGTCAAAAGAAGGCCATGGGGAACTCTTGTAAGAGTTGGGCCTCTAGCTGTACCCATGGTGGGTGGAGGTAAGTTGTAGGGATAAACCATTTGACAACCTTGGCAGCGAGGAAAGAACAGTGATATCCTTGCAGCCATGGGAGCCCAAGACCACCTCGGGACCAGTGAGCTCTGAGTTTGTGAACGCTCCAGCGTGGTTTTTTAACTTCCCATAAAAAGTACGGGATTAGTCTGTTCAGAGGGTGAAAAACCTTTTCTGACAGGGCTATTGGTAAATTGTTGAGTAAATATGCCACCTTGGGTAGTAGGAGCATACGTACACAGTAACTTTCTCTCGGAGGGAGAGATTGAGTCGATGCCAGCAAGACACTTCAGCTGTCAGATGAGCTAGGAGATGAGAAATGTTCCTAGACTCAATCTGCTTCCAGTCAAAAGGGATATGGATACCCAGGTAGGAGAGATTGTTAGGCACCCAGGATATCCCCAGACCTTGTAGACAATTTTTTTGTGCATGCTGCATTCAGGGGAGTTACACTGGTCTTCTTTTCATTAATTTGAAGACCAGAGACTCGGGCAAATGCCTGTAGGATCTCCAGAACCAGACGTAGGGCTTCACGAGGATGGGCCAGTGTAATAAGCAGGTCATCTGCATAGGAGGCTGTCAGGTATGACTGTTTACCCACTTGAATGCCCTGGATATTCTTAGTGGCCTGTAGTTTCCAGCCGAGGGGATCCAGGGCAACCAAAAATAACAGGGGGAAAAGTGGGCAGCCTTGTCTTGTACCGTGCTGCAGTGAAAAGGGTGGGGAGACATATTTATTGGTGGGGATTCTAGCTATGAGTTCATTATACAGCACATGGATCCACTGCCGAAAGTAGGGGCCGAATCCATAGAGACGGAGGACCTCATGCAGATAGGGCCATTCGACTGAGTCGAAGGCTTTGGAGAAGTCCACTCCCACTGCTGCCATAGGGATGGATAAGTGAAGCACGAGCCATTTTAAGGGTTAAAGACCAGACGTATGTTGTCCGCAGTAGCTCTACCTTTGGTAAACCCAGTTTGTGAGGGGTGTATTATGGATGGTATAACGTTCATTAGTTGACTAGCTAGCATCTTTGCTGCTATCTTATTATCTATGGAGATAGGAGATATGGGGTGGAAATTTGCACAGTTCAATTGGTCATCAGATTTTTTTGGGAATAAGGGTACTAAGAGCCTCCCGCACTGTTGGGGGTAGGATACCTGTTGTGTGG
Source organism: Neoceratodus forsteri (assembly GCA_016271365.2). Classification (NCBI taxonomy): domain Eukaryota; kingdom Metazoa; phylum Chordata; order Ceratodontiformes; family Ceratodontidae; genus Neoceratodus; species Neoceratodus forsteri. The sequence continues at coordinate 1,417,864,078 of CM057449.1, read as the reverse complement.
GCCTCTTGGAGAGCAGACAACAGTGGAGTACTGATCTCAGATTTCAAGAGTTGATACAGCTCGGTGGTCATACCGTCTGGTCCTGGGGACTTCCTTTTGGCAAGTTGGAATAATGCCAGTTGAAGCTCTGGTTCTGTGAATGGTTCATCTAATGCAGCCTTCATTGGTTCAGTGAGTTGAGGGATATCAGCTGAGGAGCAGAAGTCAGTCAAACAATCCCTTAGCTGGTTTGGGTCTAAGGAGATCTGGGATTGAAATAACTGCTGGTAAAAGTGCTTCATGCAGTCATTAATCTGTTTGGGGTTAGTGACCACGTCCGCCTCGTGGTTCTGAAGGACATGTATACGAGATGCAGCCTGTTTTTTTTTAACTGGAAGGCAAGGAGCTTCCCTCCCTTGTCTCCAGATTCCCAATAGACATGTTTGGCCCAGGCCATGAGCCATTCTCGTCGTTGGTAAAGCAGAGTATTGATGCAATGCTTTAGGCCCACTATTTCCCGAAGATTTGCCATGTCTATATGTGCCACCGGGGAAGTCTTGCATTTAGCCTCTAATACTGACAATTCAGACTGCCGGTGGTGAAGGTCGACTCGCCTTGCCTTGTTTCTGTGAGCCACAAACACAATAATGCGTCCTCTCAGGATAGCCTTAAAGGCTTCCCAGACCATAGCAGCGGAGGTGTCTGCTGCTTTATTGTTATCAAAGTAGTCTTGGGCCCGTGCTTTTAACTATGGCCTAGAACAAGGGATCTTTGATCAGAATAGGATTGCATTGCCACCTAGTGCCTGAACCACTTTGTCCTGTAGGGGTATATATAAATGAGATTGGGGCATGGTCAGAAATAAGGATATTATCTATGTCAGAGGAGGTAATATCCTGGGCTGCAGCCGGGTTTGCTACCCAGAAATCTATATGGCTATAAGTGGCATGCACTTGTGAGAAAAAGGAGTAGTCCCTCCTTGTGGGGTGATCCTTCTGCCATATATCAGTCATTCCCCATTCCTCCATGGTCCCTTGCAGTGTGAGTGCCAATCTGGGATGGGTTTGTGGGGTGGGTTTTGATTTATCCAGAAAAATATCCGGAACTAGGTTGAAATCTCCCCCTATCATAATAGGGACATTAGAGTACCCTGTGGAGAGAGATTCTACAGCTTGGTTAAGATCCAGGAAGAATTCTTTCAAGTCTGTGTTCGGGCCATAAACATTGGCCAGTATCACCTGACCCTCAGGCGTTGAGAATATAACCGCAACCCAGCAGCCATGGCCATCAGATATAACCTTGTCTTCTGTCCATGGGCATGTTTTCCGAATTAGAATGGGCACTCCTTTGGATTTACTTGCAGCAGAGCTAGCTATTAATTTTCCTACCCATGATTTCTTAAGCGACAATACAGTTCTTGCAGTGAGGTGCGTCTCTTGAATGAGTGCTATGTCCGCCTGCAAGGAATGTAAGTGCCTGAGAACCACTGATCATTTAGTTGGGTGGTTCAACCTTTTAACATTCCATGATATTAGTTTGATTCCAACCCTGGAGTGCTGCATTTCTATAGTTGGGCTTCCAAGAATATATAGGTAGTCACCTAAGTGCCCGCCAAGAGTGAATGCAAGGAGAGGTGACCTGAAGGTGCAGAAGAAATCAGGTGACAGAAAGGTGAGAAGAGAGAGTCCAAAGAGCCTCAGCACAGTATTCCTGACAATAGAAAAAAATCAGGTGAATACAACGCACCAGCAAACAGTTTAAGCAAAACCGTTATATATGAAATTATTTAAAAGGTTCAATTAGAATGTCCACTAACAAGGTGGAAACAAGATATTTGTCAATTCAGTAACCTTAAACTAACAAAGTCAAAACAGATTTATATAAGCAACAAGCTAAAGGTATTTAGGTTTAAGCACAAAAGTGTTGATCCTCCACTTGCCTAAAGGGAGGATCACACAGCCGCGCTAGCCAAATGCCTAAGAGGGAGGGTCTAGGAGCTCGTTCAATGAGCGCTACAGGGCTACATCCCCAGCTATGGCAGAGTATTTATAACCTGACTGCCCCACCTAAAGTAATTAGTAGGTGTGGTGCCCAGGTGGGGACAGTGGGGAAGAAATGGGTGGGGAAGGGAGGGGAGGGCGAAAAAGCATCAGGCACATTAGGTACATCGCATGCTTTTAGTGCTGTAGTCAGGTAATATGCAATGTGTGCTGGTGGGGTAAGCAGTGAAGTGGCATCCTGTTTGGCCCCATAAGATATGTAAGCCGGGGCTGAGTCAAAGACCTTACCAAGAGGAGGTCACCAGCTGACCAGTCGCCTTGTAATAGGTATGCCAGTTCAGTTGGGGAGTCTACATCTGTATGAGATGCAACCGCAGCCCAATGTGCCAGGCTTCCACCCCCAAAATCATGAGCTACATTTTTCCTGTTGACCCATGAGGTACTTCAGCCTCCATTTCCCACTTGTATTTCCCTGAATATCAATATTTACCAGCTAGACAATTTTGACAAAGGAATCAAAGAAGACAGCATTCAGTCAGGTGGGGTGGCTTCTTTCCTCTGAACCGGGTCAGCGGCAGACACATGCTAATCCTTAGAGAGTGCCTCTGCAAATGATAAGAGTCCCGGCTTGACTGGGAGTCCCTCAAGATATGGATGTTCATCTGTTCCATAGGGAAATTCCACCCAGGAGTCGACAGCAACTGCTTCCATTATGAGGTCATCTGAGATGTCGGTACTTTCCACTTGGTTGGGGTAAGAGAGTTCGTCCTTGGTATATTTAGTAGGTGGGGCTGCTTCTGAGCCCTCGCAGACTAAGTCAGGGTTGCCCTGTGACCGATGCCATATCCTGGTTATCTGACCTGGGCCCCGCTGTGGTATGGGAGGAGGAGAGCTAGATTTTGGGGCTTGCTGACCTTTGAGAATGTTGTCAGACCAGTTTGCAAAGCGAGAGGGCCTGGGGGAAATAGTTGTTCACAGGACTGTCCCGGTATTAAAATGTTCCCTCTCACAGCTGCTACCAGCAAGTTGGTTCCCCCTGTCTTGATTTGAGTGGGCTGGATTCCAAAGCCTTCTGGGAGTTGAAGTTTTCAGAGGGAGACTAGGCCAATGTTGGGAGATCCACATTTCCACCTCAGAAGGTGTCTCAGCCATTATTTCTTTCCCTTCCTTGGAGACAAACAGGTAGGACAGCTGACGAAACCCATATTTAAACCCATGTTGTGCCAGTATTTTTTTTTTAATAGGGATAAATGCCTTCCTATGGGCTGCTACCGCCGCAGAGAAGTCTCTGAAGAAAGATATTTTTTCCCCCTAGCCATTTGATGTCACCTGTGTCCCGAGCAGCTCTTAGTACCCTCTCTTTTGTAGAATATTTGAGCAAATAAGTGATTATGGGACACAGAGCTGTGTTTTTAGATTGGGGACCACCAGGGATTCTATACACCCTCTCTACTTCAATCGGCCCATGCCATCTTTCTCCCAACATTGTAGGTATTTCTTCGTTGAGGAACCGCTCAGTGTTAGACCCTTCCAAACCTTCAGCAATACCTAGTATTCTGATGTTACGCCTACTTCAGTTTTCTTGATCCTCAACCTGTTGCCAGAGCGTGGTGAGTTTGTGGTCATGGTCCTGCTGGTGGTGTAGGATTCTGGCCTGAATGTGCTCCAGTTGATCCGCTTTCTGCTCAACCACGTTCATTTTGTCATTGAGGACTCTCACTTCAGCAACTGTACCCACTAGGGTTGAGGAGATAGAGTCTACTCTGGACAGCAGTGTTTCTGAAAGAGTTATTATATGCTGTAAGGAGTTACCCACATTGGGCGGACTAGCATGTAGATTTGGAGCTACATTAGTCGATCCTTCTGTGGCCTGTTTGAAAGATGCCATGGGAGAAGCTAGGGTGGATCTGCCCTGTATTCCGGGCACAAGGATCCAAGATTCGATGTCCACCTGATTAGTGGATGTTGCCAGAGACACAAAGAGGCTATCCACTAACCGCTTCACAGTTGCCGAGCCAAATCGCGATGGAGTCCAGGGCTGGAGGCCTACCCGGTTCGCGGTTGGGTCATGCAGGAACCAGCTCCAGACGACAATATGCCGAATCCCCGATGTAATAATACCCACACCAGTCGACTGAGCAGTAGCTAAGAAAGAGTACCCATGCTTTAGGGGATGAGTAGGGCCCTGGATGCCAGCATTAAGATACGGATTCGCCTAGCCGGGGATGGAGTTGTCTGTTCAGGCATCCATATTCCTTGGAGTCCAAGTCTTGCCCGCCATATAGAGCTCTTTTCTGAAAAAACTCCTGCCAACTCTTTTTTGTGTCCCCCCACCAGTCTATAATGTTATCAAATACATCTAGTACAGAGAGATGAGCTGACCATTCCCTTTTCCATTTTGTTTGTAGGTATGGATCATCTAATAGTGACTCATTAAGCCTGTATTGGTTCTTTTTACATCTGGGAGTATTATCTCATGTGATTTGTGCCATTACTAAAACATGGTCTGAGAATTCAGTGGGATGGATTTATGCTTGACTGATTACTAGAGAGTGGGAAGCAAAAATGAAGTCTATCCGAGTTATTAATGTACCTTTATGACATGAATAAGCTTTATCGGAGCAGCAAACTCTGTCAGCATCTTTTAAATTAGCAGTTTGGAGCATTTGCTTTAATGTTTGTGTATCGCAGAACAGCTTATTTGCACTTAAAACTATCTTGAATGGACAACCCACAATTAAAAATCACCCACCCAAAGCAATATTCCAGATGTACGTAAAAAGGGTTGAGTTTCTTTAAATAAGGCTACTCTTTGGGCTTTTGTCTGGGGGGCATAAAGAACAATTAAACGAAATCTTTCTGAAAAATAGGAGCTATCCAATAGTAGTGCACGACCAGGATGAATTTTCATTAACCTAGAAACCTTGAGAAAGGGATTAAAAAAAGAGAATACCAACCCCATCACATGTGTCTGACCCTGTAGACCAAAATGAAGGACTAAGAGTCCAGGCTCGTGAAGCTTGCTGGAGCACAAAATGTGTTTTTAATCTAGTATCTTGCAAGCATAATATATCATATTGATTCTCTTGTAAAGAGAATAATGCTCCTATGCACTTCCTATCGCTTTTGATACTGTTTATGTTCAATGTTGCAATAGTAAACGAGTGCATAGTCATAAGTTGTTATTGAAAAGGGGAAGAATTTCTCATAAGTTTTAAGATTTTTTTTTATTTTTCCTTTGGTTCTTTTTGCTGTATGATTTTTCCCTCCCCTTCCGTGTCTGTCGTGGAAGCGACTGAGGACGAATCAGTGCCCTTCTCTTCAGAATCAGAATCTGTACCTTCCGAAACTAAAATCGTGACTTTATTGCTAGCTCGGATGGGTCCTGCTGCTGAATCAATTGTAGGAACAGCTTTCCCCTGCCTATTTCTCTTCTTTGGGGTACTTTTTTGAAAGGTGGATCCTTGCCTCCTGGCGGGGGAGGAGGCATACCTGTGTCCATAGATTCTGATGCAGAAGTTTGATCAGACACAACTGGAGCCTCAACGATTTGGGGTTGTGAGTCTGTTTCTGCCTCTTCAGATCTATCAGGCTGTCAATCTGGGCCTTTCTGGGGAGGATTTGGGGCCTGGTTGTCCATATCTCTGGTGCCTCTTTCAGCAACCTTTTTTGCCTGCTGGTGCTGCGCTATATTGATCAAACCCTCATGAGCAGAGCAATTGTCCCTGTTGTGGGAGGCCCATGGGCATCTGCCATAAGCGTGGCCTGTTTGCTAGCATAGGTTACATTTAAACAAATTAAGACATGCTGTTGCTTTATGCCCCAAATCTAAACAGTGATTACACCTTGAAGAATCACAAGCTGAACTTAGGTGAGATCTTGGCCTGCATTTAAAACAGGATTTAGGTTGCCCTATATAAAAAAATAGCACCCTGGTCTTTTCCTAGATAGAAGGGGCTTGGAAGATGCACTGGGCCTGTATTTGTGGTGAACAACTTTACCTTAATCTGCCAACTCCCATCCCAGATCTGCTCACTATCTAGGTTTGGAAAGGGTTTCCCCATAATTTTGCACTCTTTGTCGTAACCAAAACATGATGTCCTTCATATTTACCCCTTCATTTTTGAAGAGGACCGAGATGGTTTTAATCAGGGGTTTGGTTAATGGGATTGCATGAAAGGATATCCATTTTGGCTTGTTTTTGAGAGTCTGGTATTGGGCCCAGAATCGGTCAAGATTGGACACAGCTTTAAAACTAATATCATAGTTCCTGTTGCCTAGCCCAATTAACGCAAAGATTTCAGAAGAAAAAACCTCATAGATGCTTTCAGTTAAGTTTTGGCTACATAGAGCCTAACCAGGGGTTTTTCTATTCCACCTTTATACAATAAACGAATGGCATTGCATCTAGGGGCGGGCTCGCCCTTATTTGCAAATAGATCCTAGAGTTTAAACATTGGCGCCAAAGAGGGCCCTGCAGCGTTGTCATTTAAAACACTTTCACTAGGCCCTAAATGCATAGAATCTGCCCCATCTCCATCTGCCACATTATCAATTACCCCTCTGTAAATGTTATAGTATCAATATTTGCAACTTCACATGTCACTGGAATATCATTAACAACAGTAATATTTTTAGAACTGTCAATGTTATTACCCCGGAGTGAGTTGGAGCTCGGTGGAGTATTCTCGTTGGTGGCCACTCCTGTCGAGGAAGAGCAAGGTAGGGTCCAAGAAACAGGAACCCGTGGGTCTGGGATCCATTGACCTGTAAGTCCCTTTGTCCAGCCTGCTTGGGCTAATGCATTTTCAGGTGTCCAAGAATCAAAGTCAATATTAGAGTCCAAATCCATTCTGGTGCCTCAATCTTTATTTGCTTGTCTCCCCATGAAAGAAAAAGTTTTTTCTCTGGTTCCAGGCATTGCAACAGTGCCACTTGCTTTCCCAACACCTAAGCGATGTTTAGTTGGTCTGTCTTTGAGCTCCTCTGTGCCTGGGCATGTGCGCATAGTTTCTGGTGGCTTTCGGCACAGGTGTGAAATTACCCTCTCACTGCCAGCCACTGCAGAGGCTGTTTCTGAAATTTTGACAGGCTCCCTGGAAACTTTCGGCTGCTGTTTTACCTCCAGATGACTCATCGGCTGTTTGACAGCTGTCTGCAAGTTTTCGACAGCTTCTCCTCTTTCGAGCTGTTGCAACTCTCTGTCCAGCTCCAACGCCTGAGCCAGCAGCTTCTCTTTTTGCAACAACAAGGTATTTTTTACACCAGTACCTGATTTTGAGAGTGTCTGAGAAGAGGCTTTGACATTTTCCAAATGGTTACATTTTTCTTGCAAAATCCCTGTCGCAGGATCTACCTGACTGACGTTCAGACATTCAGATTCAAAGGAGTCCAAAACTAGTTCAGAATCTGCGAGTTCCTGAGATGACAAAGCAGGCCTAGAATCAGGGCCTTCAGCTTGCAGCACAGCCTGCTCCTGTGCTGGCTCCTCCAGTCTGGCTAGCTAGGGAAAGCTGGCCAAGGGGTTCCCCCTACTGGAGAGTAGGGGAATTTTTTATTAAAAACTCAAAAGGACAGTCAAACAATATATATATATATATATAAACACCATACAGAATTACAATAAATGAAAAGAAAAAAAAACATACATGATCAGTACAACGTACCATAAACCCCAAACTGAAAGGAAAAAAAAAAAACAGACCCCTTCCCTAAAAAAGGAGTAGGGGAACAGGTGTAGCACGATGGAAAAAAACATATAAACAAAACAATAGTGAGACCCTACAAAATCAAAAGGAAGGAAATCAGAAAAGTAAAAACATACAGCAGTATTGCATCATGCATACTACCCAAAAGAGCAGTGAAAATATTATAAATCAAAACAAGAGACCTAACAAACAAAGTAGCATAGCATCAAAATGAGAAGCATAAAAGGAAAAATAAAAGCATAGTACAGTATTACATCCTATCGGAAGCACATAACAGAAAAACAAAACAGCATATGCATCATGGAAATCAGAGAAAGGAAACAGAAAATAGTTCACTGCAGAATCATCCCATACAGATTCCCTAGATATAGCGAAAAATATGTTAAACAGAACCCCTCCCCGGTCCCATGAAAAAGAGCAGGGAACAGTGTCTAAAACCAAAAAAAGAAAACTACGAACAAGGGGTGGGATATTCAGACTGTGCCAGGCAGGGGCGCAAGCCTGGGCGCAGTGCAACTGGGATGCGCCAGGGCATGGGCTGGGCGATATTCAATGGTGCTTCGCCTGGCCCAGCACCGTTGAATATGGCACTAGGGGTGCCCGCACTGCGCCAGCACAAGTGGCAGGTGAGGAGCAAGGGGCTATGCCAGCGCAACTGCGGTTGTGCTAGGCACAGCAAGAGCAATATTCAGACATGCATATGCAAATGAGGCCGTTATGTATGCAAGGCTCAAATGGGGCCCCATTTGCATGTGGTGTGCCGATCCCCGGTGATTTGTGCCTGGTGCCCTGCCAAGCTGCAGTTGTCGGGGACTGATGCCCCCTGCCCCTCGGTGGGCAACGCGCCCCCAACACCCAATCTCGGACTTTAGTTAATGTTAACTTCCCTGGTGGTCAAGTGGACCCTATCCCATCGCCCCATCATGGGCTTTTGTTAAATGTTTATACCCTGGTGGTCCAGTGGACATGCTCCCCTGCCTGATCATGGGCTGTAGTTAGAATTACATTCCCTGGTAGTCCAGTGGACCCAATCCCCAGCCCGATTGTGGGCAAATGAATAAAACATTACCCTGGTTGTCCAGAGGACCCGATCCCTAGCCCGATCGTGGGCTTTAGGTGTAATTAACTTCCCTGGTGGGCCAGCGGTACCCCCCTCCCCACCCGCTCACTCAGACCCACCACCCAGCTCCCCCCCAGTCAGCGGCAGGTGGTAGCTCCTCACCCGCAAGCTGCCCGGCTGCCTGCCGACTGGCAGCGTACCTTATGGCTGTACGACCAATGGGCATGCAGACTGTACTGTACTATACTATACAGTCCCAAAATGTGAATGAACCATTCACATTTTGGAACTGTGTACTACAGTATGGTCTGCACACCCATTGGCCGATGCAGGGGACTAATGGGCATACAGCTGTACTGTACACTGTCAGTCGGTGGGCAGCCGGGCAGCTTGCAGGTTGATAGCTGACACATGCCGCTTGACTGGGAGCGGGTAGTGGTCCGAGTGGGCAGATGGGGAGGGGGGTACCGCTGGCCCACCAGGGAAGTTAATTACACCTAAAGCCCATGATCGGGCTGGGGATTGGGTCCACTGGACCACCAGGACAATATGTTATTCATTTGCCCATGATCATGCTAGGGATCAGGTCCACTGGACCACCAGGAAATGTAATCTTTACTACAGCCCACATTCAGGCATGGGAGCAGGTCCACTGGACCACCAGGGTTTTATGTATTATACGCCTGTGATCAGGCGATGGGTTAGGTTCCACTGGACCACCAGGGATATATATGGATGCTTATGCCCACGATTGGGTGAGGGGGAGCACAACGCCTGGACTGTGTCCCAGGAGGTTGGGTGGCCACCCACAGCGGGCAGCTGCAGTGATGCACCCAGCAATATGGTGGCCGGCCTGTGGGTGTCCCCCGACATGCTCCTGCTTTTTACATGCACATCTTTGTGCCCCCTATGCAGCGCAAGGTGGGTTTGTGCCTGTATATGCGCCGCACATCTCAAGCTGAATAGTGCGATGTGCAGCATATGCATGGGCACACCCCCTGCACTTGCTCCATGTACATTACTTGTGCACCCCGGTGCATCGGGAATTGCGCAGCACATCTGCTCCCTTTGAATATCATGCCGAGGTGCATCAGTGGGTTGTGCATGGTGCAACACAGTTACGCCATGCGCAACCCCTTTGAATATCCCACCCAAAGTATAGCACTGTGGTTCATAAGGAGGGAAAATGGCAGGAAAAAAAAAACACTAATTGCTAAGCCATATATAAGGCTTCCAACCTACAAATCACACAGGATAACTGGAGAACACAGACTATATCCAAGAAATGGACTGCCACCAAGACTGATAAATCTGAACAGACACTGAACAATGCTCTCGAGCCCTCTATTTACATAAATTCAAAGAAACCTGTTCAAACAACTGATCTTCAGAGATAAGTTGTTGTTGTAATGAGAGACGGCATTGGGTATTCCAAATGTAATATTTAAAAAAGGTAAAAAACAGCCAAAGCGCAGTTTTATATTTGGTCCATTGATATGGAAGAATACCTAATGACAATATCTCCAGAGTCAGAGAAAAAAAAAGGCGAATCAGGCCAACGGGCCTGGAGCAACTTCCAAAATCTCTGAATATAGAGACATTAAAAAAAAAGGTGACTAATAGTCTCAATTTGTGAAGCACAAGAGGACCGGGGACAAAACCATTCATCACTAGGTTTGTGTTTCAAGTTGCCCTTCACATTAAGTTTAGAATGAAGGGCCAACCAGTTCACATCCCACATATGTACAGGAGTACGGGACAACGTGATCATGGTCGAGATCTGCTTAACCTCAGCAGGCAACATGCTAGAAAAATGGGGTTGAACTAGAAAAAAAAGCATCCTGAATCAAAAAATATAAATGTTTCCATGGAATGGAGGAAACTTGATGTCTAGTCAGCTGCCATAATTTAAGTTTACCAAAACAGGATCCGTAAGAAAGAGGCAGATCCCCGATTTTCTTTTGCTAGGAAATAACAGCATCGGTCTGCCACTCATGAAGAAAACCACCAAACCCTTTTAAACCCCAGGGAACCCACACCTTGGATGCCATGAGAAAGAGTGGCCATAAACTATGGGTAACAAAAAAAGGAGAAAAAAAAAAAGGAAACAGGGTTAATCATGTTCAAGCCCCCCTGGGCCACTGGACAATATAAAATGCCTCTCTTCACAGGGTTCAGTCTACTCCCCCAGATACAAGAAAGAAAACAACTATAAACCCTCATATCCAGAGATGATGTAAGAGCAAAAACCACACTTAAATGTACAAATAAAGAGAATACAAAAGTTTTAACCATAAAAACACGTTTCCTTTTGGACATCCTCCAGCGATTCCAAGAGGTTACTTTTTGTTGTGCTTTGGTCAAAAGAAACTCCCAATTAAGGAGAGCTAAATCTCCAGGTCCAAAAAATAAACCCTAAATTTTACAAGGTTGTAAAACAACTGGAATACCCATGACCACCCCATGGGTAGCAAAAGCATTACCAAGTAATAGGCATTTGCTTTTTTTTTTTTTTTTTTTTAAATTAATACTAGACTGAGATATGAAAGCATAAGAAGAAAGCTCTTGATTCGCCAACTGGCACGAATGTGAATCAGAAAGAAATAAAAGCAAATCATCAGCATAGGCCAAAGTGCACAATTCTGGGACTGTACTAGAAAAGGAAAGTCCAGAAATAGTGCATGAATTATTGATTCTATGAAGCAAGGGGTCAATAGATAAAATATACAGCGCAGGGCTGAGGGGACACCCCTGTCTAACCCCTCAAGCAACCAAATGCCCTTGACCCATCCAACCATTAACCAGGGGGACTGTCACAGTATTTGCATAACAAGCCCGTAAAACACCAATAAACATATCAGGAAACCCATAGGCAGCCAAACAATACCAGAGAAAGTCATGTGGAACACAATCAAAGGCTTTAGCTTGGTCCAGGGAAAATGGAAAACCTGAGAGTTCCCCCTCCTGACCGCATTCTAGGACCTCACAACATTATTAAATTATCCATAATGGACCTACCTGGAACAGTACATGCTTGTGAAGGATGAAAAAAATTCATAAGAACAGGCGCAAGCCTCAAACTCAGAAGCTTAGTACAAATCTTAAAGCCTGAATTCAACAAAGTAATAGGGCACCAATTGGTAAGGGATTCCCTGTCACCAGATTGGTATAACAAAATCAGCAAACCTGCCGACATGGAAGGGGGGACATAAGATGAGGACAATAAACAATTAAAAACTGCCAAAAGCTCTAGCAAAAGGACAGGAGCAAGTAATTTGTAAAGCTCATATGGGAAACCATCCACCCCAGGAGAAGATCCAGATCTGAGGTGAGCAATAAGGCCTAAAAATTCAGTTTGAGAAATGGGGGCACAAAGAGACAACTTTTCCACCTCAGAAAGTTGTGGCAAACAGCTCTGAGATAGCGAGAGATGAACAACTGCAAGCTGAGGTGAAAAATCAGGGGCCCGCAGAGAGAAGGCCACATATGAATCTACAGCAACCAGAATATCCTCCTTGCTGGAATACAGAAGAGCCATCAGGTAGCCGAAGGCTATGAATCTGTTTGACATGATGTTGACTCTGGCAGAATTCAAAGGTAACAAAGGCGAATTTACCCTGAGTACCAAATCTTTGCTCAACCTCTAAGGACTTCAGCCTATTATACTGTAAAGAGGCAAGGTGTGCCTTCAAAGTCCGAATATCCTCTGAATAATCCCCACAAGCAGTACTATGCAGGGAAGAAAGTTGCAACAGGCAAGACTGATAATACACATGTAGGTCAGTTTTAAATTTCCCATGTAACCTCCCAATTTTTTGAAAAACATCTCGAACATCAACTTTCGTGGAAATCCACCACTCCAAAGGGGAATCATACAGAAAAAAGACATATTTCCTGGCAGCCAAAACAGCCAGAAAACCCTGATGAATAAGATCATACTGTAACAGTGTCAAATTCAGTCTCCAATAATCTGGACCATAACCAATCCGAGCAAAATTAGAAACCAGCAGGGAAAGCAGAATGAGGAAATAATCTGAGTCACCGTAGCCTGTTGAACATCCAACATACCAGACAAAAACACATAATCAATCCTGGTGGCCAGTGAACCCTTAAAATACATTTTAGGTTGAATCTTCCCCCCCAATAGTAAATGTATCAACCAAGGACACTTGCAATAATAGGGAGTTCAAACAGGAAGCATCACAAAAAATATTAGTAGTTTTTGCCCCTTTGTCCGTAAGATACCTGCTGTAATTAAAATTCCCAGCAAAAATAACCTTCCTTTTGGTAAAGAGATAGGGCTGAATCAAATGGTACAAGGCCACATGAGCAGCCTTGGTCGGGGGGGGGGCATAAATATTAATTAATGGAAGGGTTAACATACCAAAATCTATATCTATCAACAATGCTCTGCCCGGTTCCACATCTACCAAGTGGATGAGCTTAGCTGCTGGGTTGGCTGTGCCAACCCCAGAACAAACATCCACCCCAGGAGACCAACACATCATACCCCATAACCAGGCAGCACTAGCTGCATCCATTTCTGCAGCAGTTTGCAAACGAGTATCCTGAAGAAAGATAATATCAGAGGGGTGAGTGGAAAAGAAGGAAATGGTCAAAGTTCTTTACCACTCAGACTGGTTACTGTTCACATTCAGTAATGCAAAAGAAAAATCATACAATGCATTATCTAGCAGAAAAATAAATCAGGGGGGTAAGCATCATGGTGTGATTTGAGCCAAGCCCTCGTACCCTTACGTTTTTTCCTAACTTTCGCTACAACCACCTCCTGCAAAATCTCACCCTCTGAATTCCCATCCACCTGGGAAGAAGGTAAAGAGGCTGAATCAGAGCCAGACTCCATATCCACTTCCTCAGCAGGGAGCATCGAAAACGTATTACTAGGGAACAACATCTTCAACCACAATGGGAGGGTGTCAAAGAACATTCAGTGTCTCAGCTAGCCCTCCTTTTTGGGTAATGAACATCAGCCCCAGGGGCGGGCTGGGGCATCAAAATAATCTCAGCTGGCGGGGAAGACAAAACCTGATCAGAAGAGGCAGGTTGTTCAGGAAGCACAGGAATGGGGGAAGTCACCAACAGAGGTGCAGAGGGAAGGTCGGGGTGACCAAAGCAGTAGCCTCCAATAAAGGAGAAACCGGCTGACCTGGAGGATCTGGGACATGAGGAACCCCAGAACGAAAAAGTCTGCCAGCCACATTAATATAATAATCTTGGATAGCAAAATCAGAATTAGAAGTATTATGGGAGGCCCAAGGGCAGGCCGAGAAAGAATGAGCTTCATCACACAGGGAACGCTTTGGGGGACTGTAACAATGAAAAGCAGAATGCCCGGTTTCACCACATTGAGGACATATAGAAACATCACAAGTCCTGCTAAGATGCCAGACTGAACCACATTTGTAACAATGGCAAGGCTGGCCAGGGTAAAAAATAGATCCCTTATCCCGACCTAGAAAAAAACAATTGGGAAGATGAGATAAGCCCAAATCCTCCTTGTGAAATGGTGTGGGATAAACAAAGTGCTTGGACAAAAATTAGCAGAATAAACTTAAAAATTTATTACCTAGAGCGGACTGGAAACGACAAAATAATAAACCAAGCCAAAAAATCCATAGTTTACATATCAGAAGTAGTCCTAACTATCTCAGGACTGGGTGTTGACAGATTCACACCCTCCCTTACTCTGCTAGCTTACTAGGTAGTTCTGCTTATATAGCAGTTTCTACAGACATGTGACCTCATTACTCCAGTTTTAAAATTTTATCCATTCAATCTTTCTCAAAATAAAATATCTTATTTTATTTAAACATAAAGTAACATTCCAAAAACATTTTGACATTCAAAACAAATTTTATGAGTTGTCTCAATATTTTAACTTTCACAGAAGGGAAGTTCCTCTTTGTAAGGGATAAAAACAGGGAAACTGGGTGCGGCCGGTCCATAGGGAACAATAAAGCAGGGAGCTTCTGAAACAGCAGCATTTTGGGCTACACAGAAACTTTAAAAAGAAAACTACCTTAGTATAATTTAAGTTGCCTTATACAGGTAAGTCAAGTGTTACTTAATTCTTTTTAGTACAGCCAAACATATTTCTTCCTAGAGGTGTTGGTAATGTGAGTGTTTTCAGCAAGAAGCAGAGGCACACAAAGTTTACTCACATTACCAATACTCTCTTTCAGTAGTGCTTTTTAAGGGGGAACTCCTTCTGTGCCTTGTGGAGAATTTACTTTAATTAAATGGCAGCACTAGCGATAGGAATATTGTGCCCAAACCAGTACTTTCAGGTGGTTTAAACAGTTTTCTACAGACTGCTAACTAAACAACAAAGGCAGAGCTCAGAATGAATTTAAACAGCAGCAGTCTGGACTCTCTGTATCTCCCATAAAAGGAAGGCTTTACTTCACACTTGTATTTTGTTTCCTTTAGTCCGTTCTGTCTGTAATGCAGGCGGACACCCGCAATAAATTAAGGAACTGCTTCTAGAGCCTTTTTCTTCCTTGCGATAGTGCGGCGTTTGAGCAGACTTCTTAAAAACACCCCGCACTGTCGCAATGCCTGCTTTCCAAAGAGGCTTTAAACTAATTAATTGAAGACTTGAAGTTACAAGCCAGCATTTTCTTTATTTTTAAATACATTTCTGCTTCACACTTAGTTTCCAAAACTTAAGGCTGCTAGAGTTATGAAGGAGATCCATGATGTACACAAAGTGGGGGATCACACACAACAGAAGACATAAAAATAAATACAGATTGTGGGTGGCCAGCCCAACAAACACAACATACAACATAAAACAGGACACAGTGTACATTTTGGAGTCCCTCTGAATGTCCTGCAGCATTTGAATTAAGGAAACCCAAAAGGTGGGGGGGCAGATGGATCTTCGGCTTGCTCTCTCTTACACCCCTGAAAAAGGTTAATCTTGAAACACCAGCCCCCATTCCAAAATCCTTCATCACCCATGATGGGTTCAGGATTGCCTTGAATCTTGCAGCGTTTCTGTAGCCAGTAAATTATATCAGTCACATTAACCCCCTCATTGCGGAATAAAACCGTAATCACTTTAAATGTTTGTTTAGTCAAAGGAATCACTTGAAAGTCCTGCCACAGAGGGTTAGTCTTGAGCTGAGCATAGCGAATCTAAAAGGTGTCCAAAAAAATCCTGAGAGTAGAAACTAATGTCATAGGAGTTCTCTCCTGGAGTATGAATGAAGGCATGAACCTGGGCAGGGTAAAAGCCCACAGATTGTTTCAACAGCATTTTCCCAACATAGAAGTGATCAGGAAGATCTTAGGAGTAGCCCAAAAAATGAAGGCGTACAGCGTTTCTTCATTTGGCCAGCTCAACTGGTGCATGAAATAAACTGGCAAAAGTAGGAGCTGCAGATGTCTTCGATGGAAGACCATCAGGATCGGCACCAGTGGCATCCAGCATGGGGGGGGGGGAGTCTAAGGCAACAGAGGAATCCCCAGGAGCCCCTGTAAATGTGGAAGAATTAAGGTGGATAACAGTAGGAGCTTCCTGACCAAGGGTCTGGTGCAGTTGTACAGTTTCTCCTCTCGGCTCCTCCAAATCTGGGTCTATGGGCTGGAAACCGAGCTGCGAGCAATATCAGCAACAGGGACAGCAGGGTCTGAAATCCAAGATGCATCTGTCTTCTGACGACAACCAGCTCTCACTAAAGTTTTTTCCGGGGACCAATCAACCCCATGAACTAAGTCAGGTCCATCACCAACAGTAGGTGACTTCCGTACATGGGTAGAAGCCTCCATAGTAAGGATTTTAGGTGAAACAGATGTACCCTCAGGTGAGAGAATTACCCCTCGCTTCTGTTTCTTGTCATCTGCACCCAAAGGGCCAGGTGACTGAAAGTCAGGAGTTTTAGATGTATCTGAAACTGAAGAGTCCAATGGAAGCAAAACTGGGGTGGAATCTGTACCAGGGAGAGGAACAGCAGCACCATGCAGGCCGTGGTCCATCACATCTTCTGCCATCGACTCGTCCACCTGGGGAGAAGAGACCAAGCCAGTCTCTGCCAGAGCATCAGATGGATTCAGATCCAAACTGCTGGAAGCAGGAATGGTACATAAAGCCAATAAGGATTCCTGTTCAGCGATATCGAGAAGCTGACACTTCTTAAATTTAAGGTCCAAAAGTAAATCATCCGCAACATCTTGCGGTGTCTTAGGAACCTTCGGTGAAAACTGAGGTTGCTGGAAGCCCTTCAAATCATCCAACTGTGCAGCTCCTAAGATAGCGTAGACCAAGGGGGGAGCCAACCCCTCAGCTCCTTCCACCTCCAGCACCAGACTGTCAACCTCCTCTTCCATCTCCATGACCAACAGCACCCCCTACCAAAGAGTTGGGGAATTTTCCTGGTGCCCTGGCCAAATTTACCCCATTCACCGAAAATACCACCAACAACTTAATCTGGATCAAGGACAGTTAGCATTTATCTGTATCCCCTTCCCCCGGCTTGTGCCTGAAAATAGGCAGAATTTGTCTAGTGCACTTACCTGGTCAACAAAAACTAAAATAAATAAAAATATGACATAATGGGGGATCAGGGCTTGGGGGTCTGCAACACCACCAGGGACATCTTTAATTTACATAATTGGGTTTCAGAGTTGGGGCAATCTGCTAAGCCACCAAGAACAACTTTGAGTCTCATAATGAGGGATCAGAGCTGGGAGGGGTGCCGCTAGCCACCAGGGACATGCTAGAGTGGTGCATGACCATCCCACAGCTTGTGGCAAACTGTCCAGATGCACCATCTGTTCGGTGCATGGCTAGGGTTGCCACAAGCCAAGGGACTTTGCCGCCAGGACCCTGCCCAATAGAGAATTGGGCACAGGGTCCCTGGCACAATGGGCTTTAATGCACGCCACCTTTTGCCACAGCTTGCATCAATCTAAGGGCCCTTTGAGAATCGAGCCCTATTTGTGTGGTTTGGAGAGAAGCACAGAAACCAAAAAACTTTGGATTTTTCTTTTCTCCTAGTATTCATTTATGGATCTCATGTATTGCTTTCCCTGCAAACTGCCTCTCTGGATGGTCTGCCTCCTCCTTTGGGAAGGCAGAGCTGCATTGCAGCACTCTGCAACTGCTGCCAGTAGATGAACAGGCAGTAGTGCAGCAGACGAGAGGGAGGGTAGGGACACAGAGGAGCACATGGTGGGGCACAAACATGAATGAGACTCTGTTGGGACAGCTGTCCTGCTGCTGGCATCCCCACAGGAATTTACTAGGCTGCACGACAATCTGTTATGGGCTATTTGCCCCTGACAGTTTGCTCCCTCCAGAACTCAGAAACCGTTACTGGAAAGTAAACTAAGGCGTAAATCCTGGAAGTTCAAGAATGCACGTCACTCACCACTTGAAATAAGTAAGCTTCAAACTCAAACCTGAGTATTGGGAAAGTGCAGTTTATTCCTGAAACACAGTGATAGCAAAAGCAGCCAGTTCCAGCAGCAGCATGAATAGCACCTTATGTTTCACTCTGTTGAGCTTTTTCACCTTTGAAAAATGCAGAGATGGATTACAAAAATGGTTTGGGGTATTGGGAAATATGGACTATTGGGAGAGATTACATTCTCTGAACCTACAGTATGTTCGCTGAAAGGAGGCAGATGAGAGGAGACGTGATCCTTGTTTATAAGGTTCCCAGGAACTAAAGCCTAAGCCTAATGGAATGTATGCACTTGACAGGCATTTGACCAGGAAAAATCGGATTTCCTTGACTAGGAGCCATGATTACTAGCTATTTGAGGAAATTGTTAATCATGAAAAAACTGAGCATTTTTTCACCAAGGGGTTGGTCTCCTTTTGGAAAAACATACCATCCAGCATGTAAAATAACAAATTTTGCTTACTCCCATGCTGTCAAATTCTGTAACCAGAAATCCCCAAATCCCTGCAGCTTAGTGGTGGAGGAAAGAAAGATGGGCCCCAGTGCAGGCTGTAATTTTGGTTCCCACCCCCCTGAGGTTTTTTTAGTACCTGTTTACGCTCCCTTCACCCTCCTTCAAATATCAAGGAGTGTAACATTTATTTTTATCCGCCCTGCTCAGTACTCAGTCCCCCGGCGCATTACCCACTAGTCCCCACCACTGTCTTTGCAGAGGACCGTTACACTTTTCGTAGGTTTATGTTTTGTTTGCTTGCTTCACTTCAGGCTGCAGTAACGGCAAACAGGGAGAAGTGCAGGTCAGGAGGTACTCCTTTAGTTTTTAGTTTAGTTAATTACTTTATAATCCATTCCCTTGGCTTAATCTGCTATTATTTTGCCCTCTAAATGCCCTTATTATTGTATTTATGTTACAGTGCTGCACTGGTATTAGTGTTTTATTTTCCTTTTGTTTTTTTTGGGGGGGGGGGGTTCAGTCCCTGGATTGTAGGATTGGTTTTTGTGTGGTTGTTTGCTTATTTGCCAACAATTACAGCTGTCTGTACACGCAGACACAGCTGCTGCATGCTGTTGCAGGCAACACTTTTCAATACACTGAACACAGTCAGTGTGTAGCCCTTGAAAATCCTGTGTTCAGTCTTCCTGTAGCCTTTCTGACTTCCTCTGAGTGACTAGACAAATCAGAGATGAGGAGGATCTGAAGAGCAAGAAATGAAGAAAAGAGGCTGGACAGAGGCAAAGACAAACAAACACAGTCAGACAAGTCAGTCAGAGAGTCACACAAAAGATGAGGAGGTCAGGAGGATCAATTCTGCTGACTGACTGAGCAACAGAGAGCACGAAAAGACACAGGAGTCTGGAGACACAAAGGCAAAAAAAAAAACAGTCAAGTCACAGGAGTCACACACGGATGACTGCTGGCAGCTGCAAGCACTAGTACTGTAACTTTACTGGCCAGGTCATGGGTAACTGAGACTGAACAACTAATGCTGTGCCAGTGCCACATAGCCAGCTGGCCATGGCTGTGAGTCTTCAGTTAGTTCAGTCAGTGACCCTAGTCAGTCTGTGGTGCTGCTGCTGCTGCCCACAGTCCACACTACAGTTTATTCAGTTTTTTTTATTCATTCTATCTTGCGCCACCAAAAAAAGCCCCAAACCATTCGAACTTGAAGGCCTTATAGCCCATTAAGCCCATAAACACAATCACACAACGGACGGAGTAAAGGCAAAGCTTGATCTGACAGCCTTGCTGCACACAAGTGCTACTAGTACTAGCCCTGCCTACCATAGACTGCCTGACAGTGTCCTGATGCAATCAGGTGTCAGACAGCCAGTCATGTGGTGCAGCTCTGTGAAGGACCCATGGCTGCTCTTTCCTGTGCCTGTTTACAAAATGTGCCCCATCACCGCCAACCGCCAGTCAGATAAGCTGATCCCACTCTCATATCCTGAGTTGTCCCATGACCATCTCCTAAGCAGCTTGACCCCACGTACAACAGATACTCAGTGTCCCACCCACTGTGCCAACAAACAACAACAGTAAGTGTAGTGCCCTCTTTCTCTGTGCTTTCTGACTCGCAATCGGCCATCACTGTCAGAGACAATTGTGACATGGACAGCCAGTTCTGAGTGCTATATCATCTTTTTTTAATATAAAATGTATTACTGACTGTCTCTGCTGAAAATCTGGTGCTCTAGGAGTGATCTCACCCCCCCCCCAGGTTTCAGCTGAAAGATGAAAGCCATGAGAAAATGATAAAACAGTATGTGAGATCACACACACCGGTTTTAGATACCAGGTGTTACATGGCAGGCCAGAAGCTATTTACAGACTTTTCTAAGTTAATTATAAATGTTGTTGTTAAAAGGGAAATCATAAAAAAAGGTTTATGACGTTAGAAGGGGAGACCAGGTTTAGCAAACTGATGCAAAGTTGTAAATGTTCCTCTGATGCCTGTGTGAGAGAGAGAATACTGATTAAGATCAAAGAGATGTCATTTGAAGAACATATGAGTATGCTGAGGTTGCAGAATTTAATCCTTGAAAAAGACATCCTGTTTTTTATTAAATATATATTTTTATATATATTCTTACAGAGGAGGAGCTAGGTGACCTCACCCAAAAGGTGTTGAAAATACAGTTTGCTTTAAGGAATATTCTGTTTTACTTCAGAGACACTTTTATCTAGACCCTGACAAGGAAACATCTATGAGCACTTTTAAACAGGTATTTAGAAAGATAGACAAAATCTAAATATTGTTGCAGGAATTTGCACTGTTTAAATAAACCTTGTTCTTTTAAAAGACTTGTATGTCTTGTGATACAACAGTTCTGTATTTTGTGTTTTACATATTTTTATCTATTTTAGTAAAAAATTTTTTAGAGCATACTTGGTCTGTGTTTGAATTTTCTTCCATTTGTAAGAAAAGTATATATGATTATAGCAGACACTGTGCATAAGCTTGAATGGTGATACCAAACTGGAAAGAGAAGCATTTTAAATCTGAGGTCTCTATTAAAGTTTTTAAGGGTTCAACTCTGTATACCTGGTTAGGTGCCCATAGGCAAAGATATCTGGTCCCCCGAAGACAGAAATATCCGAGCCTGTGCATTGGGTATGCTAGCAAGAGGTTCACAGTTTGAATCTCTCCAAGACTTAAGACCAAAGATTGATCTGAATTCTCAAAACAGACAAGAGGGTTACCTTGTTCAGTTAAACTGTTCACAAGACTGCGCTTGGAGGTTGATGCTTTGGGAGTAGAGGGCCTGACCTGCTGAATGGGTTTGTGACAACACTCACTGCCGCCACCTGAAGTACAGTGTGGCTGTGCGTTTCTGTTTGGTTGTCAAACTTTGGGGTTTTGGCAAATCTAACAGTATATGTTAGTGGGCCCCCGAAGTGTGTGGGGCCCCTGTGCTACAGCACTGGCTGCACCAGCTATTCCTCTGCCATTGCTGCAGCTGACATCAGAGCAGGGCTGCTGCAATGGGAGATTCAGTAGCCTGCAGTGTATGGTAGAGTTTATATTAGTGCTGATCTTTTGTTTACTGGTCCCACTTTCTTTCTGGGTCTAAGTAAAGTCACAGAGGACTGAACTTAGACCTTGGAGAAAAGCAGAACTGGAAAATGTCTGATCTGAGCTTTTACAAGCTCTATAATGTACAGCAGGCTATTGAATATCCCATGCTGTCCAGATGGACGATACTCCTATCTTTGATCCTGCTGCAGTTGAATCTTCCTTTTAATTCCTTTTTAGGACTGCAGTGGGCGGAGTCCTGTAGACCTCCTGTGATCAAAATAGGGAGACTTTTCAGATGGAGCAACAGTGTGGGGTTGCCTCAGTCACCTCTACATTTGTGAAGCATGCCTCTCTCTCTCCATTAGCAATCGCACAGCGCTATTTTTCTTCATTCGGAGGTCACGGCATAACACGGCACAGTCTGCCATGTCCAAGATGGTCAACAAACTGTTCTGCACATGTGAGACTACTTGTACATGTACAATAGAGTTTGTCCGCTATCTTGGACATGGCTGATTGTGCTGTGTTCCACCTTGACCTCCACCAGCAAGACCGTGGACGAGACTGTTTTTTTTTTTAATATATATTATTTCAATGGCCTACACAGCCAGTATAGTATTATGCATGTGCAACTGTGATAGTTTGGTTTTGGCCATTCAGACGCTCTATTCAGAGGAATTACCACCTGTAGGGGTGCAAAGGCAAGGAACCATGAAGAGGATTCCACCTACCGATACATGGGATGATTCCTGTGGCTAAAGGTACCTTAGGAAGGATCCCAAGGAGAGAAGTGCTGCCACTGGAGGAGGGGGGGGAGGGTGGTGGGGCAAAGAAAAAAGTGCTTCAGAAGGCGGCTGAGAGGAACTGCTTATATATCTCAGGAAAGTAGGAGTGGCTGGGTGCTTGCCCATTGAACTACAGGCCAAGCCTTCCAATTCAATAGCCTATGCAGCCAGCATAGTGTTATGCTTGTACAACTATGTTAGTTTGGTTTTTGCCATTCGTACTCTCTACTCTGAGGAATTACCACCTGTAGGGGTACCAAAGGCAAAGAACCCTCGAAGAGGTTTCCACACCTAGAGGTGCTCTGAGACAATTCCCATGGCTAAAGTTACCTTAGGAAGGATCGCCAAAAAAGAATGAAGTAGTACAAAGCATATAAGCAAGCAATAGCTGTGACAGTAGTAGCAGATAAAGCATCAGGCAGCTGATAATGTAATGAGATGCCTTGATAATGTAATGAGATGCACAGTTTAGCAATGGCATGAGTTCAGTGGGTAGTGCTAGAGAAGGAGAGGACCTCCTAAGGAGAGAAGGAACGGCAAGTAGGGACACCATCCACCTCCATCCAACAGCGGAACCTCCCTAATAGAACTTGGAAACACTAACTACAGTTAACTAACTTTTACGACCTGAGGCACAGAAGAGAGAAAAAAAAACCTTTGAGGAGGAAATCTCTGGGGATCCAAGGCCTAGGTCGCCTTCCCTCCAGGCTGGGATATTTTATTTAGTGATGGCTCTGCAGCTGTGATTTGGAAACCCAATTAAAGGGAGGTGGAAAATATTCCAATTCGGTGGAAAGCTCTCACTCAATCCCTCTAGCAGGAATGCCTTGGAAGGTTGCAAGAGTGCTCTGCAACATCAGGGACAACCAAGTGCTCAAAACCTATCTCCTGAGAATCATCCTTATGCTTCTCCTGCTCTCTGGTAATGTCCACCCCAACCCAGGACCAGCAGGTCAGACTGTGCATCCGCCGAACAGGAGGGAAGGGTCCCTCACCATCGCCTCCATAAACGCCTGTAGCCTCATTAACAAGTGGATAATCTCCAAACATGGATACTACAACACAAGCCTGATATCCTCTCTGTAGTCAAAACATGGCTAAACCCGAGGATCCCAGACACTGCAGTTTCAATCCCTGGCTATTATATATTCTGACCGGACAGGTCTGCGAAACAAGGCAGGGACTGTGCCATCTACCTAAGGGCCACATACATGGGACACCTCATTCCCACCCTTATCCAATGCTCCATATCTCAGATTCTTGCCATTAAAGTTCTACTCCGGGCCCACAATAAGGCACTCACTGTAGCCTCTATTTACTTACCTCCAAAGGAGCAAGCCGGTGGCTTCAACTGCATCTTGGAATTTCTAAGAAGCCTGCACCACAAATTGGAGATAATTATTTTGGGTGATTTCAACATAAGCTGGCTCTAGCCTGAGGCCTGTGTTTATAAGGATGCTAACTCAGTGCAACACATCACACAGCTTGTCCCTGCTGCCACCAGTTGCAACTATAGAATTGGGATGTTCACCCTTCTTGACTGGATTCTGTCTAACCACTCCGAAAGAATCTCTCAGGTTTCGTTACTCCCTGACTCAGTAAGTGACCACTCACCTGTCATCTGCTCCTGGGCTAACAAACTCACCAAGCCCTCTCCTAAGCTATTACACACCAGGGTACTTAAGCAGGGGCATCTCCAGCTGCTAAAGTCCCACCTATGCAACCTGGACTGGGCACCAATTGATACAGCCAATGATATCAACAAAGCGTTGGACCTGTTCATCAACTGTTTCACTGCTGCCTGTGATATCTATGTGCCCCTAAAAAAGATTAAGGTCAAAGGGAGGGCAAACCCGTGGATAACTGCAGAGCTTGTGGCATGGCTCAATCACAGGGACCACCCTGGTACTGTGCTCGAGCAACACCTACACCAGGGAACGTACAAAAATATAAATCTGCCAGAAACTACTGCACTCGAGTGATTCGGAATGCTAAAAGCAAATATTTCAAGGCGTCTCTAACCAACTCTTGGGGTAACAGTAAAAACTTCTGGAATAACCTGAAAGAACTCATGGGCAAGGATCCAAAGACACCACCCACTATGCTCAACATCGATGGAATACCAACACTTGACCTTGTCACTATTTCCAACACTTTCAACAATGCATTCTCCAACCTTGGCAGTGTCCTTCCACCAAACTTCTTTGATGCCCCTTCACCCACCACACCCCAAAACACCACACCACAGGTACACACAACACCGCAGTTCTTCTTTAAAGAGGTACTAACGCATGTAGCCAGAACCTATATCAGCAAGGCCATCTGCAAAACTGGGTATAGTGGTGACTCCCTTGACCTGAAGCTGATCTCGCTGGTTCTAGAAGAAATCCTTAAATCCATAACAAAGATCTTCAACCTCTCCCTTAGACTACGGCAATTCCCCTCACTTTGGAAGCTGGCCACCATCACACCTGTATATAAAAGCGGAGCTAGGGCTCTACACACCAACTACAGGCCCATCTCACTCCCCCCCCCTTCTAAAGCCCTGGAGCGTATTGTCTCAGACCAGTTAGTCGAATTCCTAGATAAGTATGAAGTTCAATGCCCAGAGCAGCATGGCTTCAGAAAGGGGCATAGCACCACCATGGCTCTGCTGGAATTTACAAGTTTCATCCATGCCAAGCTTGACCAAGGGAACTGTGTGGGGGCAGTATTTATTGACCTAATGAAGGCATTTGACACCATAAATCATCCACTCCTACTGAGGCAACTGTCTACTATTGGGCTCTCCAATGACGCACTGCAATGGTTTGCTAGCTACCTCGGAGGTAGGGTCCAACCCGTTAGGATTGCAGGTGTCACCTCAGATGAAAAGCCAGTCCTCTCTGGAGTCCCGCAGGGGTCAATACTGGAACCCCTACTATTCTTCCTATTTCTGAACAGCCTCCCTAGCAAAAAATTCTACTTTACGTGGATGATGCAGTCCTGCTCACAAGCCACCATGATGACAAACTCCTGGAAGACTAGCTGCAGTTAGACTTTAAGCATGTTGAAGATTGGCTGAGTGCACATAAACGTGTCCTGAACCACAGCAAAACTAAAGCCTTGACATTCTGTCATGCAAGGTGCAAGTTTAAATCTCTGCCCCTTTCCATCAAGAACCACTTGGGTACTTCACTTGAACATGTCTCTGAGTTCAAATACCTTGCCATCACTCTGGACAGTACCCTCTCCTATGTTCAACACATAGACAATGTTGCAAAGGCTGCCAACATTTGAATTGGCATACTGCACAAGCACTGTATGACTACAGATCCCCATAAAATGGCTATTCACAGCTCTGTCACTTCCATCATAGACTACGGTCTTGCCATCTATAGGTCTGCCTCTACAACTGCCCTCCACAGGATCTCAGTATCGCTCAACAAAGCCTGCAGACTACTAATGGGCACTTCACGTCAAACACACACCTGTGACCTGTATGCCCAGGCAGGTTGGCTCCCTTTATACAGTTGAATTCAATACCAGACCTGCCTGCTATCCAAAAAGGTACTCCTCGGGCTCTTGCCTCCAGGGGTTGAAAAGCTCCTTACCACCCACTACAGTACTCAGCATACACGTAGCACCCAACAGTCAATCTTCCAGGTTCCCAGGTGCAGGACCACAATGGGCCAGCGGGCATTTGCACACAGGGTGCCGCAGTGGTACAACACCCTCAACAAGGAAGCACTTTCTTTGGCATCTGCTTTACTAGGACCCTTCAAAAGGAGTCTCCGACACTATCTCACCTGAACCTCACAATGCAACTGCCTCTCCTAAATCAGGCTCTCCGTCTCCCTGGCTGTCTCTGAACTGCGATCAGTAACCTCTAACAAATAACTGCCTCATGGTAACTGCCCTCCTGCCCTACCCTTGCCCCCCCACTGCCTCACTTCTGCCCTTCCCCAGTCTTTCATGCAACCTCCATCCACTATTGCACCCTATAGCCAGCTGCCCTTTCTCCCATAATTCTGCTTATGCCTCATCCTTCCACCCCTTACTCTGACAGAGGCACCTTCGCCTGCCTACCTCTTCCTTTTCCCCCAATACACTGCACACACAATCTGTCCATCCTATTGTTTCTTTCTTGGCTCTTGCGACTCTGAAACCTTATTTAAGCTGCCCTCTGAAATCAAGCAACAATTTATGACTGTAACTGTATTATGGGTTAAGACTGTAAACTGTTGTCTACCTTTGTATGTATGTTACCCACCTCCTCTGACATGGAACCTTTGTAAATGAGCAGTCCTTGCTCAAAGGTACTTGTAATCCTAGAGTTCAATAAAAAAAAAAATAAGGCAGGAGGAGGAGAAAAGCGATGACTGCTGAGGCACTGGCCTGGCCTACTCGCCCTAAACACAAACCAGGTGAACCAGAGGCACTCATAGGGTGTATGCGGTGAGGGTGCCTTGCTAAGGAAACCACTAAAGCCAATGGATAACCATTGTAGTGGAACCACTAGAGCCAAAGGAGATCAGAGTAACCACCCTTCACAGCTAGTCATAAAAATTCTACACCAGGAACTGCTGTTGTGCCAGCGAACAGCTAAAGCCAAGCCTGGAGCAAGGACATTCTCAGCCATGGGCCAGGTGAGAAGGACCCTGCCTCAAGTCGGGGATGCTCAAGATGCAGACTTAAAATGCAGAGCGAGACTGTCGGCTGCAGGGAAACCCTGTGCCAGAATGGTATGGCTGGCATGCCCCAGAACTGATAAGGAGCTGAATGAGCATTAAGTGCTGAGACATTGCAAAGGTTGGATGCAGTAGTGAGTGCAGCAGACATCCCAGATGCTAAGGCCGAGGGGATGGTGGTAGGCATGAAGCAAAGATTGTGTAAGCAAGAGTGGACCTGCACATAGGTCAGTAACAGTGTAACAATAGTCAGACCTGCATGTAGGTCTGCAAAACATAGTAACAATGAAGCAGAACTGTGAATAGTGGGGCAAGCCAGCCAGGCATTCAAAAAGCCAAAAAGGTGACACACACTCTGAGGATTTGTCAGTGGTGGAGACAGGATTTAGAACATAAGTAATTAGCCACACAGGGCAATGACTCCTCAAACACCTTCAAGTCCCCACTGTAGGAAAAACAAAAAAGTGATGGAAAGGCAGAGACCCACGTGCAGGTATTGAAACTAGTTGACAGCATCAGCAGTAGCTTAGCTGACCTCAGAGTATAACAGAGTGTACAAACATAGAAGCAGCATCTGTAGTGAGTACACTGAGTTGTAAACTTCAATAAACATAGAAAGAAAGGAGACACCATGCTCTGAAGCAGCCATTTCCTGGCAGTACAATGAAACTGCAGCAATGAGGTAAGTTCAGAGTGAGCCTGAATCAGGTGGAAACAATTAAGTGCAGCATGGAGAGCAGCTATGGTTGAGCTGAAACACACAGATAATTGTTGCAGTTGCAATACAAGTAATTTGAGAGTTGTGAGTAACTGAGAGTAATTAATATGAGCTCTGGAGTAGCAATATGCTAGGAGCTTAGAAACAAAGCCCCAACAGACAAAACCAAAAGACAAACACTGAGAACAGGGAACAAGGCCCAAAACAAAGACACACAAACACAGAAAACAAGGAGCAATGACAGAGAGAAGCACACAGCCAGAGGCAAAATACAAAAATACAAACCAGAAGCAGGAAAACAAACGCAGAAGTCTAGCAGAGACAAAGAGAGAAGCTGAGCCGAGCGCGCAGAGCTCCAGGATAGGCCCCAGCCAGCTGCAGAGGTCAGACAGACAGAGCCTCCGGCCAGCAAGAAAAGTGCTTCAGAAGGAGGCTGAGAGAAACTGCTTATATAGTTCAGGAAAGTGGGGTGGCCGACAACTGTCACTGAACCTGACAAGCCTTCCAATTCCTCCTACCACCCGACCCTCCCTCTTAGCACCACCCCCCACTCCCCAGAAACATAACAGTGACACTGGGTGCCAAATCCCTCATTTTCATGAACACGGTTCCTCAATCCTTTTTTTTTTAACCCCCTGTCCACTACCACGCAGTCTCGGTTATTCTATTTTTTTATGTTTTTCCTCCCAGTCACCCAACACTCCCTCTCAGCACCCACTACCCCCCCCCAGAAAAGTAACAGTGACACTGGAGATGCCCAATCTCCCAGCACCCACCACCCCACATGCCCCCAAGCCCTTACTTACCCATCAGGGGTCCAATGCTGTAATCTTCTCTGGACTGCAGACATGTCTTCACTCTTCAAAGCTAGACCATGAACTGAAGGAACAGGTATGTGGTTTAATGTACAGTATTTCAGTGGTGGGAACTTGGTGGCATAACTTGCCCATTTTTGCATATTTGTGGCCCAAATTTTCAAAATGCCTTTTATGGGACCCCGCCTCATGAAAAACTGCATTGGCATTAGGCAAATCTGTCCAGAAAGGAGATTTCATGGTACCTACACGAAATCACCTTTCGGGCAGGAGTTGAAAATTTTCTCTGCCCTTGTTCATGAGGTGGGATCAGAAGAAGGCTATATTGAAAATTTGGTGTAAAAATATTAAAAACAACAATGTTATAAGCCTACATTGAATTTTGCTAACATAGGCTTGTAACGTTGTTAATTTTCAATATCTGTACCCCAAATTTACAACATTTATTTATTTAAAATTTGGTGACTGGGAAAGGCACACTGAGCTAAGGCTCATTTCCAGGTGCGACCCAGGTACAGAGGTGTACGTAGAAGTTATCCAGAGGAAATAAGTACAACAAATTCATTTGTTACAGACAGAATTGCACAAAGAGTTCTGGGTTACAGGCAGTAGGTACAACAAACAGAGCTTACAATAGAAGCATTTGTCTTGCAATATGGTATAAACAGACACAGGAGTACTACTATAGGGATGTAGGAATTAGTAATAGCTTGAGATAATCGTAGGCAGATATTTGACCAACTGAGGCTTCATGGTGCGGGAGTTAGTCCCATGTAGGGGTGGATCCTAAGACGCATCTTTGGCAAGGTGGGGTTGGGAGGAGTCTGAGTAGTTGCCTAATTGCTGGGAGGGAGGAGGCCTGATGAAAGATGGGTGAGAGGTTGTTCCATAGGAAGGAAAGATGGTATGAAAAGGTGGCTTGACCAGAGGCAGTGTGAGAGTGAGGGAGGTTGAAACTGTGGGCATCCCTGTGGTGGAGGGAGTAGCCTAGGGAGCTAGCTGGTGCAAGGCAGGAGGAGAGGTAGGGGGGCAGGGAGCCCAACCGGTATTTAGCTATGAGGGAGGCGCTATGGATGGTTCTCCTGTGGAAGAACAAGGCCAAGGAGAAAGTGGTGTAGAGGGGGCAATGATGAGTAAGTGGGGGGGAGGTGGTGGCAAAACGACAGAATGCATTTAGTAGGATGTCAAGTTTGGAGAGGGATGACATTGGTGCTGTGCAGTATATGATGTCTGCATAGTCTAATACTGGTAGGATTGTTTTATGTATGATTTCACTGTGGGCAGGAAGAGGAAGGCTGCCTTTATGGCAATAGAGGATGGCGAGTTTGGGCCGGAGTTTGGAGCAGACTGCCTCTATGAGGGTACAGAAATTTAGGTCGCTGTCGAGCCAGACTCCTAGGTATTTGAAAATGGGGATCAGGTCAAGGGGAGAGCCATCCAGGGTGGAGATTACTGGGGGGGAGACCATTAGGGAGGTAAGCTTTTTTCTAGATCCGAAAATCATGGTGACTGTTTTCTTTGTCATTTAGTTTAAGCTGGTTTTTCAGGAACCAGGCTTGGATGTCGTTTTGGAGATCCTGGAGGACACTGTTGTGGGAGGGTCCTGAGGCAAAAATGATTGCATTGTCAGCATACAGATGCACATTGGCAGAGAGGCAGGTGGAGCGGAGGTCATTTATAAATAAGGAGATTAGAATGGGGCCGAGGATTGAACCTTGAGCCTTGAGGGACGCCAGAGAGGATGGGAAGGGGGGGAGTGTGTCCCTTATTTGAACGGATTGCTGCCTATTCTGGAGGTAAGAGTGGAACCAGTTTATGGTGGATTGGGCGAGGCCAAAGTGGCTGAGTTTGTGGAGCAATAGGGGGTGGGAGACTGAGTCAAAAGCTTTCGCCAAATCGATAAATGTGGCAGAGGTGGTCAGACTGCTGTCCATTGCCAAGAGGATAGAGTCTATTACACACAGCAAGGTGGTGATGGTGGAGTGGTGTTTTCTAAAACCTGCCTGATAGGGAGAGTGGGGGCTATTTGAGGAGAGAAAATCAGTCAGTTTGGACAGTGTTGAGGGATTCTTGTATTTTAGCGAGAGAGGGGAAAGGAGCGAGATGGCCCTGTAATTTCCCTGTGAAGACTGGTCACTGCCTTTGTGCAGATGGAGGATCTTGGCCAATTTCCAAGCCAAAGGTACTGTGGCAGTGGCAAGAGAGAGGTTTAGTATGTGTGTGTCAAGGGTGCTGCTATGGCTGAAGCCAAGATGTGAAGTCTTGGGTGCAAGCTGTCTGGGCTGGTTTTGGCCTAGTTAAGAGAGGTGATTGCATTGTAGACTTCCCGGGGTATGAATGGAGGAAAGAGGAAACCGGGGGAAGAAGAGGGGAGTTTGGTGGGGTCAGGTGGGGGGCAGGCAGGGCACATGGGATGAAAAACAAATTGAATATAGCAGCTACAGGAACAGGATCAGAAATTTGTCTGCGATCAATGTTAAGGACAGAGAAAGTCTGCTTGGAAGGGGCTTTGATCATGGAGTTGATTACCTTCGAGAAGTACACAGGGGAGTTTTGGTTCTGGGTGAGTTATGCTTTGAAGTAGGAAGATTTTGATTGCTGAATAGCTTTAGTGCATTTATTTCTGAGGTGCTTGTAGGATTGGAGGTCGTGAGTGGTATGGGTGGCTTTGTATAGCTGCCATGTCTTGTCTCTGACTCGACACAGAGCGATGAGGTCGGATGTGATCAAGGGATGGTGGTGCCTTTTTACTGTAACTTTCTTGAGGGGAGTGTGGAGGTCCCAGGTACATTGGAAGATGTCACAGCAGTGGGATAGGACAGTGTCGACGTCTGGTGCAGAATATAGCCATATCCTTACAGCACCTCATGAATGTGACAGCTATCATTTTTCAAATCCTGGCCAAAATATATTTTTTTATATCCCGAAAGATGATTCTCCGGTCCCTGCATTAAATCACCTTTCAGACAGAAGTTGAAAATTTCCTCTGCCCTTGTTCATGATGCAGGGTCATAAGAAGCCTGTGTTCTAAATCTGGTATAAAAATATTAAAAAAAAAAAAAAGATGTTATGAGGCTATGTTGAATTTTGCAAGTTTGGTAATATTCAACATATAGTGTATGATGGAACGCTATTAACCTTAGGAAATCATCATTTCCTAAGGTTGTTAACCTATCGATGTGATGTAGAAATGTTGTTAACCTATCAATGCTATGTCACATCGATAGGTTAACAATGGGGAGCGCCTTTTTTTACACTCAGGAACACAGGAACACTGCGGCACCGAGTGTGTTAGGATTCCTCTTCCTCACTGCTCACAGTGAGTTATCATTATTAAGTGGGTTCAGCGGCTGAAAGTGAGGTTCATTAGAAGGAGGGGGGGATGGGATGGCAGTGGTGCCAGCGTCCTCGGTCACTGTGGCTTCTGGCTGAGAAGCTATACGCGCGCGCCTGCCTCGTATCCCGATCCCTTCGTGTGGAAGTTTGGGCACAGAATAATGGTCCTTGGCTATTCCCAGACAGCTGAGACAAGTCTCCTAGTGAAACGGGGGTAGGGAGGGGACTGGGACATGGGGAAAGCCAGAATAATAAAAAGGGAGTTGGTATAGGTAATAGCAATAAAATGCCCAGTTAGCCCTTGAGCTTTGAAATTTTTGTGCTCCTAGTACTGGAAGATGTGTTTCTGTTTCATGTATAACGGTTTTTACAGCTTCGCAGGATGAGGTGGAGGAGAGAGCTTTGATGTAATTTCTGTTGGGGAACCTTAAGCAGTTCGGCAGTTAGCAACAGAGTTTTCATTCGCATCCAAGTTATAATCTATTATTTCCTACAAAAATGAAGAGGCTCGCTGGTAATGGGAATAGATGTCATGGGGGGGGGGGTGCTGTTTGTTACCGTTGTAACTTACCATACATAGTCACCCAGAATCTATCCCATTTTGTGTAAAATAACCCTACCAGAACCTTTTTTTCTTGTTTTTCTTTATGGAGCTCGTATAGTGCCAGAAAGTTCAGCAGAGGTCAGTGCTTCACGTCATGACGCTATCTCTTGGTGCGCTGCATCCCTAGTTGGACGTTTGAAATCACATGTTGTTTTTGTGATACCCGATGCCCATACACTATAAAAGACAAAGTATGGGCATTGATGAATAACCAAACTAAGCTATCTTCTCGTGGCTCCCTTGGCAATTATGGTAAACCTCTCGAGCTGCACTCTCGAGGTTTACCTGGTTGTCAAGGGATCCACTTAAAGCTAGCATAGCTTGGTTATTCATCGATGCCCATATTTTATCCTCTATTTTTACCTCAGCTTTTCAACATAGCCATTTCTTTACAGCACCTCATGAATGTGACAGCTGTCAGTTTTCAGCTTCTGCCTAAAATGTATTTTTGCGTCCCAAATGGTGATTTCACAGTCCCTGCGCGAAATCACCTTTAGGCCAGGACATGAAAATGTTCTCTGCCCTTCTTCATGAGGTAGGGTCATAACAAGGCTATGTTGTAAATTTGGTGTACAAATATTAAAAAACAAATTTATAAGCATACGTTACATTGTGCAAATGCAGGCTCATAACTGGTATTTTCAATGTTTTTACCCCAAATTCCTCAGGTGCAGCCCAATTGGTTCTGGCCAGAGTTTGTTTATAATGTACTTACTCAAGGTAGCACATCATAAATGCTATCTCTTTTTTGCAGTGGGGTCCTGAGTCTAAATTTAACCAAAATAGCCTAGGTAAGTTGTAATGTATTGTTTTCAGTACAGTCCTGCTTTTACATATTTTCCAGTGTAGTTTCCCACGATAGCACAGCTGTGATGCATTATGTTGTTTTTTGTAGGGTCTTGTTTGTAACCATTTTACACTGCTGTTATACTGGGTAGGCCAGATGAGATTAAATATGTTGTTTTTGGTGGGGTTTAGTGGAGATTCTATTGCTCATTTTCAGTAAGGTCAGCTTTTGCAGAGCATAGCCCAGCTTAGAAGTAATGTCTCACTTTCAATGGGGTCCTGCTTTTACTCACTTTTCCAAGATATCTACCCAGGATAGCCCAGCAGATATGGAGTATCTCTTCTCTACTGGTGTCCTGCTTTTATTGATTTTTAAAATGTATTTGTCCAAGACAGGCCAGCTGGGATGCACTATATGTTTTCACTGGGGTCTTGCGTTTACATATATTTATACTATATTTAGCCAGGAGAGCACAGCTGGATCTTGCTTTCAGTGGGGTCCTGATTTTAGCCAATTTTGAAATGTATTTACATGGGCTATCCCAGCAGGCAGGCAGTATCTAATTGAAGTCCAGATTTTATACATTTGTACACAGTCTATATCTAGGCTAGTACAGCTGAGATGCTACATCTCATTTTCAGTGGGGTTCTGCTCTAATTGCATTTACCTGCTATAGGCCAGCTGAGATGCAATATGTCAGTTTCAGTGGGTTCCAGAGTTCACTCATTTCTTACCTTCCATTAAACCAGGACAGACTAGCTGACAAGCAATGTCTCATTACTGTCCAATAGCAATGGTATGGAAGAGCCTGGCCACCTTTCTGCATCTAGGGATATTGGATGGCATCTCATCCAGGAGAGTGACTGCCTTACACCATGATGACCAATACTGCACCAGCACCAGTCACCTATACATAACGGGTCAGGGTAATGGGGATCAGTGACACCACAGTGTCACACCCTGGGGCACCATAGCAAGAGATCACACACACAAACGTGTTTGCCCATACTGGAGCTGGGGCTAAATATAGGGATATTTTATTATTTAGTTGCAAGAGGATACAAAGTTCTCTGGGCATTAATGACTTTTTTCCAGGTGTTTTGCTCACCTTTCTAACCCCTTCCAGCATCATTTTGCAGCCCTATTGGCTCTGACCAGAGTTTGTTTCCTTTTGCTGCATGGGGGTGGGGGTGGATTGTTAAGATTGGAAACCCTAACATCACATTTCTCTACTTTTGTGGTATTAAGTTACCCTAACTGGTACATTAACAAAGTTTTTTGCCCCAAAATACCAATTTATAGGGCTCCCTCAGCCACTCTACTACGCAGGGTACCCTGGCATTCCCTTAGAAACAATAATATGCACAGGCTTACCCTGATGGCATGTCCTGTCATCACAGCCACTGTCTCCACTGTTGGGCTCTTAGATAGGTTCACCCCTGTTGAGGAGAAGGTTTTTACACCTCTGTTTATAATTGACTGTTTCTACGGTCTGCACTGCTAGAAAGTGTAATGTGAAGCTTTCCCCAGAATCTGATTAAATTTTATGGGCATTTTATGAAACATCCAAACTAGAAAAACATTATTTTTATGAACAGCTACACTTTTAAGGAAAACATTTTCTAAACTGGGTCACATTTTGAACATACTGTAGGACCCAACTATATTGCATTTACAGCACAGTACAGATAGACAGAATGAGTGTAACCTGAAAATTAATACAGTGCTATGACCTACTTACTGCAGTAGAGGTCACTGTAACTCCACCATTCATAGTCACTACACCAGACAACTTCAGTAACTACATAGCCATTAAAGAAATGTGAGGATGCAGTATGGAGGAGAACAAACCCTTATTTTATGCATGCATTGGACATATTACAAATTTGACTAATAAAAGAGGTTATACAGAATAAGCTGGGCCATAGCCTGTCCTGTCTAGCAGATACATTTGTGGTTTGGACAGAAAACTATTTGCCTGACTTTTACACTGCAGTAATTTAGAAGGGTTACTGACAGTCAAGAAAACCTGCAATGCTGCAGTGGAAACTAAAGTTTGCTGCATTCTGGTGCAGCAGAGATCTTCTTAATGTATTCATGATCATTATATACAGTACTATGTAAATATAGCATCAAAATGCAGGTATTATTTCCACTTGCCACATCAGAGATCTGGATTCATGTTCTGATCCTGGGTCTTCAATGCATGCGGACTAGAGGTTATTATAGCAGCATCCCACTGGATGCACTCAGCCTCCTGGTAGATAAGGCTTGCTGTATTGACATGTGGTTGATCTCGGTAGTCCAGGGGACAGATGCACAGGTTGAGCAACTGTGGGGGTAGAAAGTGATAGTTCAGCCCAGGGTGCTGATTTGCTTGGGTGGGCAGTAATCTCCTGGGGGGAAAATCCCCCAGCCATATATGATACTTTAAAGGTTCTAGCCCTTGTCTTGTCATATGGATTCAAATGGGTACCAGCTGTGGTGGGAAACCACAGGACATCTATGGTAGAACGGGATGGAGTGTATCCAAAGGTGGATGGTGAAAAAGTGAAGGTATCGATAAGACTGAATAGTCAGAGAGGTCTGAGCAGGTGTCCTTGAGAAAGACATGGGGACACACCCTGAGGCTTAGGGGTGGTAAATTCAGGGGTAATGTTAGGAAGCACTTCTACCCAAAGGGTGGTGAACCAATGGAACAGTCTAGCAGTGGAGACAGTAGATATGAAGACAGTACAGAGCTTCAGGGTATACCTGGATACATTTATGCTTACCAAGGGAAGTACTGCATACCCTGACTAGTAGAGTAGGTGGAGAACCCCTTTAAGTTAATACATGTTTGCACAGCATACTTATTCAGGCCTCCTTAGGAAGCAGGGGGTGGACATGAGGGGCATAGAGCAAACAAATAGTATGAATAAAACAAAAGAACCTTTTTAGAGCCGGTAAAGAAACCATCCAAATTTGTTGTTGGGGATTAGTAAGAAAAATAAACAGTGCTTCTGTAATCCTAATTTGATTTCAAATTATGTCACCCCTGATCAGTGAGATGCAACCCCCATGAACTATACAGCATGCATATACAGAGGTGAGTTCCCCAGAGGTAGGGATAGGTGCAACAGGACATTTTGTGCAAAGAAAAAAGTGACTCTAATATGCTTTATTTCTGTGATGGAAGCAGTCCTTGTGATAAACTGTTACCAGAGGACATTCATATCTGAGGCATTTAGCTTCATGACAATTACCCTGGGTATATTTCATCCTTGATGGGGCTTATCGAAATTGTTATAACTTTCATAGTGATGCTCTTGTAAAATTTTCAACAGTGAAGATGGGTCTATCAGTCTCACCCTGATGTTACAAGTACATTCACTTCTATTATCTTATAAAACTTAAACTGGCCATCCCTTAGGATGATTTACATATTTAATATAATTGTATTTTAAGAGCTGCGGGTAAACCATTTGTCAATGGGAAGTAAGACAAACATGCTCATACACTGGGCTCACAGTTTCTCGGTTTCTCCTTTAAATGGTTGTGCTACAAATCCATAGGCTCAATCTAGGCTGAAAAAAAAATCACTCCCTGCTTTTTTCACTCTGCGGAGATGAAAAGTAGCCCACCTGTCAATCATCTATTTAGCACTTCTGCTGCTGCTTCTCCTTCCCACTGCTGGGCTGAAGGAATATGTTTCTTGTGTCAACAGGAAACCTCCCACACATCTTGAAAATATGAATCTTTCCGTTTCCCTGGGCTGGAATTATGACATTTGTGCTTAGCTGTAGCATCATCTTTAGAGACAGGAACTGCTCTGGTTCTGCACAACAATCATCCCTGTGTTGTTTTTAAAATGCCCCTAAACTTGGAATTGAATTGCCTACTTCTGCAGACTGAACAAGCAATTTTTTCTCATCCCTTATTCTGTCAGGGAGAAAGAAGCACAGGCGATGCCACAGGGATGGGGGGCATGAGGGGCAGGATCAACTGATGGGGAAATCTCAACAAGTAGGATACTGTAAGGCCTAAGGGTGGATAAAGCGCCTGGCCAAGACAGCATACACCCTAGGATTCTGAAGAAATTGGCAGAGGTCCTGGCAGAACCACTGGCAGACTTATTCAATACCTCACTGGGAAAAGGTTGTGTACTCCAGGACTGGAGGATGGCATACGTGGTGCCCATTCACAAAAGGAACCTAGGGATAAACCAGGCAACTGTATGCCAGTCAGCCTAACATCCATCCTGGGGAAGCTAATGGAGACTATCCTAAAGGAAAGGTTGGTAGCCTTTCTGGAAGTGAATGGTCTCCAGGACAGTAGGCAACATGGGTTTGTCTCTGTTAGATCCTATCAGACCACCCTGATTGACTTTTATGACTGAGTGACTAGGGCACTCGACAGGGGCAAGGCAGTGGATGTCCTGTACCTGGAACATCAGCAAGGCCTTTGATTCTGTGCCACATGGAAGGCTGGTTAGCAAACTGAGATACCAAGGAACTGGGGAGAAGATGATGGATTGGATCAGGAACTGGCTGCAGGACAGGCAGCAGAGGGTAGTTGTTGGGGGGGGGGGAGCTCTCAACTCCAAGAGCTGTAACCAGTGGAGTACCACCAACTTAGTACTGGGACCAGTGTTGTTTGGTATCTTTATTGCTGACATCTTGAATAGAATTAAGAACATGACCAGCCTTTTTGCAGATGACATCAAAATCGGTGCGGTAGTGCATGACACAGAAGGGTGGCAGGGGCTAAAGGAAGATCTGGCTAAGCTTGAACACTGGTCTGACACATGCAACTGGGGTTCAATGCAAAGAAGTGTAAAGTCATGCACTTGGGAGCAAGGAACCCAATTAACAGCCAGGGGGTACAGTTAGAAACTACAGAGGAGGAGAAAGATCTTGGGGTGATAACAACAGGTCGAATGAACCACTCAGCCCAGTGCAGGAAAGTGGCAGCTAAAGCCAATAAATCGCTGGGAGGCTGTACCTGTACTGCCAGGGGAATCACCTCCAGGAGAGGGGAGGTGATCCTGCCACTGTACAGGTTATTAGTGAGAACACACCTGGAGTACTACATGCAGTTCTGGCACCCTTACTTAAAGAAGGATGTGAAATTGCTGGTGGGGGTCCAATGCAGAGCAACCAGGATCATCCTAGGACTGGAAGACAGACCTTATGAGGAGGGGTTGAAAGAGTTAAACATGTACTCACTGGAGGAGAGAAGGGATAGAGGGGACATGATAGAAACCTTTAAATATGTGACAAGCATAAACAAGACCGGTATGGAGGGAATTCTGAAGTTAATGGTGGGAGGAACACGAGGGGCACAGTTGGAGATTGAAGGGTGGAACATTCAGGAGGGAAATGTGAGGGAATTATTTCATGGAAAAGGTGGTATCAGGGTGGAATGCACTGTCCGAAGAGGTGGTATACATAAAGTTGGTGGACAGCTTCAAAGGGGATGGGAGAAGGTCAGGGAAGGTCACAAAGGGGACACTGGGAGAGGGGTATCAGCAAACACAGGAATATGTTTGGGTAAAAGGGTGGGGGGAGGGCGGCAGCAGTGTAATGACTGGTAGCTGCACATTCAAGCAGACTTGATAGACCTTCTGGCCTGTATCTGCTGGCAGTTTCGTATGTTCATATGTTCATATGTGTTTGGCTACTTTAGGCAAAGATTACAGTTATTTTGTTATTATTAATATACCTTCCTTTTTCACTTTATTCCCTCTGTCCAAAGAGTGTACTCAAGCATACACACTGGACTTATCTATGTACAATTGTATTTAAACGATCTGTTCTAAACCATTACCTTTCCAATTTGAAAAGAAGGAGCACATGCCACTTCTGCCTTTGAAAGTGAACACAGTTTAGTGGCTGTGACAGTTTAAATTGTAACATGGAAATAGGTATGTAACCTGTTTAGAGATTAGGTGAAACACTTCTTTCATCTTGCAATCCAGTCAGAAAAATGCTAAAATATTCTTTTAGTAACAGTTGATTTTTTTTAAATCTGAGACCCTGGGCTGGATTTTTCAAACGCCTGAGAATACTGCAAGTCCTGGGTGCCACAAAGGTATGGCACAGGGCTTGTGGCAGTCTAATGGGATTTTACCACAATTTCTTTTTATTAGGTTCTGCCGGTACAGTTTCTCTCTTTTCTCATTTGTACTGCGAGAACCTAAAGGAGAATGGTGAAGGTGCACCAGTGAGTTGAGACAAAATTGGGGAGTGGAGGAGGTATGAGCGTGTGCTGGAGAAGCTGCTCTCTGCAACAGTTTGTTTAAAATTTGAAAAACAAATGCTTGCTGCCCTTTATTCAGGGAAAGTGGGTGAACTTCAGATGTCTTTAGTGACTGGATGACTTTTTTTTAGGTGTTTCTGGCTCGTAGCTGGGGAATGAAAAGCCCATCTGTTATACTGCGGGCAGTTTTGGTTTCTGTGGTGTACTCAAACCAGGCAGTTCAGAGAATGAAAAAAAAGCACTGTTTTTTATTTGGCAGTATTGTACAGTATGTGTTGTGGAAAGAATTGCTGTTTGGGGGATTGTGGCATTCGGGATGGGTGAGATGCCTGAAATACTTTACCGAAGACCAAGGGATGGAGTGAATATGTGTGTGCCTGTGTGTGTGTGTGTGTGTGTGTGTGTGTGTGTGTGTGTCTGAAATTCTTCACAGCAATGGCCAGGAGTGGTGGTAACTGGTAGAGGGCAGGTATGATTTCTGCCTGTCATGCGGTCATGTTTGTGCCTGGACTTCATACAGTGATGTTATTGTGAAATAACATCACTGTTCCAGGCACCTGCTGACCAATCAGAGGTCAAGAAATGTCCGTGCCATTGTATAATTACAGATGGCAGTAGCTCTGCAGAATGAGTAGCCCTCCCTCCCTGGAGGAAGCCATTATCCTCTGGGATGCTCAGTCTTTTTCCTTCCAGCTGGCCCCTTACAACCTAGGCTGATTACTGAACCTTATTCACTGGTGTTGCGAGTTGTAGGGCTACCTCTGTGCCAACAGGCCAGCCATATTTATATATATATATTTATACTTTCTTTTGCTCCCCTTCTCCGATGGCTCATGTTCGGAAGGGAGCTCCAGCCCTCCCCCCGAAGTCCACTGGCCAATGCTGACCATCTTCCTCCAGGCTTTCCCAGGTGGGGTCAGCGGGTATACCCCAGGCCCCCACCAAAGACCAGATCCAGTTCTGATTGGTGCCACAGCTGGCAGAAGAGCGGGACCTGTGAGCCCCACCTTCATCCAGCTGTAGGGGATCTTTTTCATGTTTTTCCTCCTACCAGAGGTAAGGCATGCAATGACACCATTGACAGTGCCACGCACAGGAGTGTTCACATCCCATTGGGCATCTGCCCTGCCTCTGCCCACTGTGGACAGTGCCAGTGTGCCAGCCCCCAGCCTCTGCTAGGGGCCAGTCACGCACCGACCACTGATCACCCCGCTCCCCGGAGAAGGAGAGCTGTTCCTGGGATGCTCAATCCTCCTCCTCCCCGGCTGATCCTCTGTGACCTGTCACCAGCATGTCAGGAGGTAAGGCAGGATGCCTTAACCCTCCATGTTACTGGGCTGGCTTCTTTTTATATTTTTTAACAAATAAAAGCCCATTATGTAAATGGGATAATACCCTATATTTGGTACAGTCCTGAGGGAAACAAATGCACTTCTCAGGTGGCTGCTGTACTCATCTATGCCTCGTGCCTAAGAACTGTCCAACCCATGTATTATTCCCTTATACCTGCACACCCTGGGCCCAATTTTCAAAAGGTTAGGACACGCACAAGGGATTTGAAGCAAGGAGAAATGCCGCAAAGAACTCCTTGCACCACACCTTGAACCAGTCCTGATTTTTTAAGGGACTGTGCGCCATTTTGGGACCACCTGCACCAATCAGGCTTGTGCTATCCTTGTGACAGCCACACTGGTGCACCATGGTGGAGGGGGGCTTGCACTGGGGCAGGGCTGTAATATCCTCTACACTGGGGTTTTGCAAGCTCCCCCAAGGGGGTGCACAGACCCTGCAGTTAGACTAGCTCAGTGCTGATCTAAGCTGCTGTGCACCACTGCAGCAGCCCTTGCTGGGAGGGGGTAACCCTGTGTCCCCCTGAAGAAGGTGCCCAGACAGCCCATGATACTTGCCAGACCACCACTGGAGCAGCTGGTGGTCCATGGCAGGCGAGAACTCGCAACCCCCCCCATGGTGGTGCTGGTATGTTCAGCCCCCATGGATCCACACTGCTCCTGAAGTCACCTCATCGAGGGCGGTTGTCACCCTCCCCAGCTGGACCTCTCCCACCCCTCCCTCCCTGTGAGCCAGGGCATCCTCTGGATGACCTGCCAGCTCTCCAGGCAAGTAGTTGGTGGTTGCCATCACTGACTACTGATGCTGCAAGCATGTGCTGCAGCTTGTGGCAGTCCCCTTCTATGTGCCGTTTGGTCAGCGCATGGGTTGGCTTGCAACAAACTAGGGGACTTTGGTGCCAGGATCCCTGTTTTCTTCAAATATGGTGAAGGGTATCTGGTGCACCCAAGTTTGCCACAGGTTGCAGTACATAGCACACTGTGCCATGGTTTTAAAATTGAGCCACCTGTCATTTGTTATCCCTTACATATACAATGATTAAATGGTGGGGGGAGGGGACAATAGTTGGAGAGAGTGTGTAAAAAAACCTGAAATTTCTAGCCAAACTGTTGTGTTGCCACCTACCTAGATTATCTGGGTCACCCCAGCTTCACCTTTCCTCCAACTAGGATGGCAGCTGTGTTGCCACCTTCATTGTTAATGACAATGCCACTCCTTGTGTGCCTAACAGGGAGTGTGTGAATGCTCCGTGCCTAATGCCCTCCCCCACTGGAAATCACATAGCCTCATCTCCCTGGTGTGCTCTACTTGCAGCAGGCCCCACTGTAGAATCCCACTGGGGCTTGCCCGTAGCTCCCTGGTCTTTCTAGGTGACAATGCAGTGCACTACATGGTCATCCTCAAAAGACTGCAGTTGCATTACAAATTGTCTGCAGTAATTTTGTGATTGTTTCTCTGTGTATTGGCAAACAGTGGAACTAGAGGCAAGACTGTCCAACTGACTTTGGGCTGTGGCATAAAAAACAGGAGCTACTGTAGATTTCTATAAAGACCTGAAAATGCACACATGTGGCTGAAAAGTTATTGCGGGGGAGGGGGGAGTTCTCTTACACAACTGCAAGTTCTTCCACATGCCTTTCATTTTTATAGGGGTTGCCTTGTCGCAGCTGTTTCTGTGATTTATGCCAGCTTATGCCCATTGTATGTGCAACTGCTATGCCTGTTATTACCAGGCATAGCATTCCTCCTGCCTATAATTTACTTCCTGTGCACACGGAATGCTGAAAATAGACTTTCCACTGGTACGGGGAATAATTCCCCACACCAGCGAATTATGCCCCTGACTTAATCTCCGGGACATGGATGTGCCATTTCAAAATTAGGTCCAAGGTCTCCAGAAGCTTCGGATCAAGTTTTTGTGGTTTTGATATTCAGTTCCCACTTTGCACTTCAGGCACTTTAAACCCCAGTGAGCAGTTCTTTCTTTTTCTTAGTATGTCAAAAAAACATGCTGCAACTCATCGTTATTAGATTTACACTCCATCTGTGTTTTAGTACAAAATAATTTATAACTGACAATATTAATATGAAAAGCATGCATCATCAGGCACATTTGTTTAATCATTAGTTTTATATAAATTATAAATTGACATAGCGGGTTGAATATAATTAGTTTACTATTGAATAATCGCGTTGATGTTTATTCATTGAGTCCCATTAACCATATTAACCCTTAACCTTCACATTACCGCTCAGCTGAAATACAACAGATGTTAATGTTATTTTCACAGTTACCCCGCACTTGATACATGGGATAGGTTTTGTGCAGATTTAATAATAAGGCATTGCCACACATAATTTTCATGCATTAGCACAGCAAATAGTATAATGCATTTACCCAAGGCTCTGGTTTATCCTTACTGCAGTTTATTGGTTCATATTCATGGGTAACTTATATCTGCATTGTATAAAACATTTGTCTTCTACAGTGCCATCCACTAAGATTATAGTGCTTTATAGTCACTATTCCATCATATAATATACTGTTACAAACCTCAGTTATTTAGTGATTACAATATATTAGGAGGTATCTTGTTCGGTTGTCATAATTTCCTAAGGGTTTAAAAATCCATTTTGCTAGGTTCTTCATGAAGTGCATATAAAAATACAAAAAAAGAAGTTCCTTGAGCTTTTCTGGCATCATTTCCGCTATTTAAGGGCATTATAGTCCTTTCCTTGTCAGCAGCCTATGATACCATAAATGTAGCGACTTTGAGTTGGTCTACTGATTATCACGTTTTAAAACCTGCTGTAGTTTACGTTGTGTGTGGAAAGTTTTTAATAGACCAAGAATGGGATAAAGTCATCAATCCAGAAACCTTTGCACTTCAGTGCAAGTGTTGCAAACAGAATGGTTTTAGATTATTTAATTTAAGAAGAAGATGCTCTTTAATCACTGTTAGTGAAGAATAAATACAAATAACAGATAAAAAAGAAACAACCTTGTACAAGACTACTGTCATTCCATCAAGGTATTCTGGTGACATCATGCACCATCACCATAAGTGTGTGTGTGAGTGTGTGTGTGTGTGTGTGTGTGTGTGTGTGTGTGTGTGTATACATTATATATATATATGTCTTCTTTCCAGAAAACTTTGTTGATGCACCAGTTAGGGTTCAACTTAATGGCAGAAAGGTGAGGACATGTGGCCCCCACCCCCAAGCAGCAAAAGAGAAAAATGTTAGGGTTTTAGGTCTCTGGAGTCTTGGCAAATCAGTGGTGACGTCTTCCTTGGGGTTGTCAACTCATATGCTTACCCTTCCCCCCAGCCCATACTCTCCTCTAAGAAAGTACAAGGTACATCTCCAAGCCAGTGCCTCATAGTGATACACCCATCAAGGGTAGAGAACTATGTCTTGCCACATGTTGCCAACACAGTCTGTTGTAGCTTTCTTCACAAAGAGTCCTTGGGGCCCTGTGTGAAGAAAGGAGATCATGTCTGATATTGTTTGCTCAGGGAATGTGGTGGGCATTAGGGTTGACAACCCCAAGGAAGACTCCACCACTGATTTGCCAAAACTCCAGAGGCCCAAATCCCTAATGTTTTTTTCCTTTTGCTGCTTGTGGCGTGGGGGGAGGGGTGGCGTTAGGCTTGAAAACCCTTATGCCACATTTCCCAACTTTTGTGGCATTAAGTTGAACCCTAAATGGTG
The DNA here is from genome assembly GCA_016271365.2 of Neoceratodus forsteri. Classification (NCBI taxonomy): domain Eukaryota; kingdom Metazoa; phylum Chordata; order Ceratodontiformes; family Ceratodontidae; genus Neoceratodus; species Neoceratodus forsteri. Next base: position 1,417,819,363 of record CM057449.1, on the reverse strand, counting down.
CATTAACTAAGCTTTTTGCAAAGAATGTCCTTTCTTTCTGAGATAGTAGAATCATATCTTCATTTATGCAGGTCCTTTTATGGCCTGCGTGAACAGTTGTAGATGCACAGGTTGCCCTGGGCTCTGTGCCAAGTGAAGACTCCATCTGCCTGCAGAAATGCAGAGCTCTTATGGGCCCCGCACCTCTGTGCAGTGGGGGATGTCAAGAATTTATGGGGCTGTCTAATGTCTAGTGGGCTGCGGAAGGCCTGCTGGTCCATGTGCTTCCATATGGCCACAGTTACAGACACACAGGGCAAAGAGTCCATTTGTCAGCTGATGCACAGGGCCCTCTACCACCCATGGGTACAGAGGTGCAGGGTCCTATGCCAAGAGGACAGCTGTCTTCACTATATGGTACCTGAGCCCATGTGGACAACCCTGCAGCTTTCATTCCCTGGTGGGGGGGCAGTGTTGCAAACAGTGCCATCCCCCCTCCCTGACCCCATCCAGCTGGGTCACTGAGCTCACCCTCAAACTGAGCTCACCAGCACAGGATCACAAAGCATATCCTTTGGGGTTAAGAGTGGCGCTACACAGAAAGTGTATAAATACATGCATATATATATATACACACACACACACACACACACACACACACAATGGGGGTAAGACATATTCTAGTGAGATAAAACAAGTTATTTTCACTGCAGTGAAATAAATCCTGATTACATCAGCAGAGTTAAAATAAATGCCATTTATTACACCCGCGCTAAACCCGTGCAAACCGCGCAAACTGTGCAAAACTACACAAAGCCATGAAAATTGTACATTTTGCAACAATGAGGCCCCCACTGTATAAATAGGATACATGATGAGCACTCATGTGATATGGGAAATATGTTCAGTCCCGTACCGTGACCTCTGAAACCTCACTTGTGACTTCGCCACTAGTGAGTATTCAGAGGTCACTCTAGAGGAGTGAAAAGATTTTCCATACAACACTCATGCCATCATGTATCATATATATATATATATATATATATATATATATATACGTGTGTGTATTTTTTTTCAGTTTTGATCCCAAATTTTCAAGCTAGACATTTTATGACTCCACTTATAAACATGATACGTAGCTTTTATAATATAATAGCTATAATGCCTTATCACATCAAAAGTGCAAAAACACATCTTGTCCAAGATTTAAAAAATGGCACCTGTCACATTTACGAGGTGGTGTGGAAAAATGGCTAAGTTAAAAGCTGGGAGTCAAAATAATGAGAATTAGTGAGCTATGAGTGAATGTCGAAATATTACAATGTTTACTCATAACCTGAGCACGTTACCATATTTGTACACCAAATTTTCAGCATAGCCTTCTTATTACCCCACCTCATTAACCTGGTATGTGAAGATGTTCAAATCCCCACTGAAATGTCATTCTGCGCCACAGGTTTGAAAACATATTTTGGCTCGGATATGAAACATGACAGCTTTGACATTCATGAGGTAGCGTGAAAAAATGACTATGAAGAAAATTTGAGATCAAACTATTTAAAATGACCAAAGTTATGAGCGAACACAGAAAAATGTTAATGTAACCCCCGTACAAATGGGGGTTCCTGAAAGCCTTCCCAGAGCTTGCCTAAATGCTCCCTACCTAACTGGTGTTCAGCTCAGCACCACCTAAATGTGGGTGTTGTGAGTGCTTCCAAAGCCTCCAGTACTGTCTCTTTAAGAGCTGCCTGCTCGCAGGCTCCAGCGGGCTTGTACAAGGGGGATTGGGGTTTCCCCGCTCAAATCCCGCTTGAGGTGCGGCAAAATCGCTCCTTTGTTGGCAGTCGCTGTATGTGCAGAGGGAGCCCTTTTGGATGATGTAGCTGTTTGGCAATGACTAGCTAGCATGTTGATGGGATTACAGTTTGTTTAACCTGTTTCTTTTGCAGCTGAGACTGTGTGTGCTGTGCCCCTCCATTTTGGACCAGGACGTTCTGAAGGGTCCAATAGGGGCAGGGAGTACCTCAAATAGAGTAACTGGCGACCAACCAGAAGAAGGACTCTTTAGGGAGTTGGCTGACCAATGAAGATACAGCTAGTAGTTGTGGGAAGTGGAGTCTGGACCATCGCGCCTTTTTTGCACCACTGAGAGCAAGAGTAAGTGACTGGCATCTATAGCCAACCAATGGGATCGGGTGGCGCCTGAGCTGAGAGGATTGCCCCATACTGCCAAGGGGCAGAGGTGTTGTGGCTGTAGATGAGGAAGGAGCTCTGGGCTCCTGCGCTGTTGAGTGTTCGTGCGGGAAGTGCGTGAAAGGCCTGAGTCAGTCGTTTGAATAGCCAGTGAGTTTCGGACTGAATCTGTGAGGTGGCGATCAGAGGAGGCCGTGTAAAAGCACAGCTACCTACCAGGCTCAACCTGTAGAGGACTGGAGAATTTGCTGAATCGTGCTCGGTCTGTCAGGAGAGTGAAGCTGTGGTGAGATTTCCAATAGCTGTGAGTTTGGTCAGGCTCTGGGAGCAGCTGCCTGGCATGGTACCCCTCTGTTGTTTTCCATATAAATGTGTGGAGAAGTATTTGAAGATCAGGCTCAGCCCTGCAAGTGGTGTGAGAACGGGGTGTCTCTGGAGTTGTGAGTACTAAAGCAGGGTAGCTCTCTGTTACATATTTCTAGCTGGGGCAAGATCTTCAGGTTGTTTTGCTGACTGCACTAACTGAGCCTGCTGGCTCCATCTACTCTTCATAGGAATTAAATGCTCATTTGTGTCAGGGCCCCAACCAGCTGCATTGAGGAACTAGCCTTTAGGGCTTGGGTACCCATAGACAGCAGTTTATAGGTTAGGCCTGTGCACAGAGCCCTAGGTAGATACTCATATATTGTAGTGGTAAGCCAATCATTCTGATTTCCCCCGGTCCTTGTTATTCCCTCTTAAATAAATCCAATTGCTTGTTCTGCAAAAGTACACTGGCTGGTTTGTGTATTGATGGCGAAATACTGCACAGTGAATATTGTGTAACTGTACCTTACTTTTCAGGGGGTCCCCGGAGTGAGCTGAGTGGTTTGAGCCGGGGGATAAGTTTTTATGGTAAGGACACTGCAACTGAACTGTGTGGGCCACTAGTGGGAAGAAAGGGGGGTTGCAGCAACCCAGAGGACTGTGACCAAGTCAACCTCGACTGTTCTAACCCCGGCCTCCGGGTGGAGGCACCCGCCAATGGATCTGGGCACCTCACCCTGTTACAGTTAAGGCAGGCAGGGGTAGTAGCCCTTGGGATAGCGTCCCCTGGGGGTTACATTATTGTATGCTTGTAACTTTTTCATTTTACATGTTTTGACTCCATCTTTTCAACATACCCTTCTTATGACCCCACCTCAGAAATAAGGGCAGTGAAAATGTTCAAATCCTACCCAAAAGGTGATTTCCCAAAGCAACAGCAAAATCACCTTTTGGGCCAGATTTACATAATTCTGCCACCACTGGTCATGATGCAGGGTCCCAAAAAGGTCATATTGAAAAGTTGGGTTCCAAATATGTACAAATGACAAAGTTATGAATTAAATTTCAAATCCCATTGAGACACAGTAAACTGCACATACCTGACTTTCTCATATTGCAGTCACCGGTTCCAGCAATAAGACATGTCTTTGATCGAAGAGTGGATCTACACCTTGGGACATGTTCAGGTAGTGAGGATGTATAGGGGTGTGGGGTGGTGGGTGCTGAGTATGAGGTTGGGGTGGGGTGGGTGGGGTGTGTCTCTCTGAGGGTCAGATCTGCTAGGGACTGTTTCCTTTTTTACAGGGAAAAACATGTTGAGGGATAGTTTTCTTTATATCAGGGAATATTCTCACACTAAGAATTGGGTACACCAGTGTCAGGCTACTGTTCTGCAGCACCTGTGGTGGGCACCCTAGTGTTGCCATTTATGTAGTGGGAATGGGGGTGGGGAACGGCATGATGGGGTGGGTGGTCAAGGGACGTGGTACCAGGGGTGGGGACCCCAACCACTTTTATAATATATTTAATATATTTAAACATTGTGAAGGGCATGTGGGTGACTTGGAGGGCAAAGGGGAGAAAGAAGTGGTAAAGGAGGTAGGCACCCTGGTCTGCTTAACAGATAATTAAACAGATAGATAGATAGATATGCAGATGGACAGACAGACAAATAGATAAATAGATTGATAGATAGATAGATAGATAGATAGATAGATAGATAGATAGATAGATAAAGACAAACAGAGAGAAAGACAGAGACAGAAAGAACCTGGGATCACTGGCTCGCTGCTTGAACCGAAGCTGGCAGCATGAATCCAGCTGCAGCTTCAGCATTTAAGAAAGTCCTGCTGTTGTCACACAGAGAACATGGATGAATGACTCCTCTTGCTAAGCTGGGCACCCTAAATTTTGGGGTGCCCAGAAAAGGTATTTCTGGCAACTTTTTCAAAAACAAACACCAGAATCTAGGTAAATGGATTTGGATTCCGTTTACCTAGGTTCAGGTATTTGTTTTTTGAAAATATATGAAAATATGTCATTTTTATGTATTTTCAAGGTTTCTGAATTAAAAAAATAAACAAGATGGTGGCCTTCACAATCTGTATTTTTTATCTACTTGACAAGTAAATCATGAAAACAAGCACTAACAGTTTTTTTTTTATCATTCAAATTTCTTGGTTATCCAAAAATATCCTTATAACTCTGGAATCATATACTATTATTTTCAAAAAACCTTCAAAAGGCCTACCCTTGGTATAGGCCCCTTCAACCCTGAAAATTTAATCTAAAAATTTCACACTGTCTAGGCTGTAGACGAGAGCAAAAAAATATGCAATGTTTAGTTTAGGGTAACCAAATGTGTTTTCTTTTTTCCTGTATTCTGGCACGCCATATGTTGAAAACCAACCATGTTGCCATCACAAAACTTTTCAGGTCTTGAGTCTCTGACACCTTGATCATGCATGCCATATTGGGGTTTAACATTAAACAGCCTACTTAACCTTAACTGTAGGCAGGTATTTGCACATCATTGCCATCTAGGATTAGTCCCATCAGTGACCCAATGGGTGAAGTCTTTATTACATTGTATGAAATTGGAACATGTGCAATATCAAGCCAGGATTTAAAGTGATATGTACGTCCAGATGTGGGCTCCATTGGAAGCTGCTCTAAGCTCCACGTGGTTCCCCACATTCTAAAAAGAAAAGAATTAATAGGGTGGGAGTACGTGGGGCATGTTAACATTCCAGTTTAGACAGGATTAATTTCTTTTGCACTTCAATGTTTCATGTATTTTATGTTAATTTCGCTCTGGGTCAACAGTGGGAAGTTGGCCAAATGGGTTACATCATACAATTAACTTATTCTGTTACTATATGTGTATCTGTACTCTGTAGTAACTGTTGTCAGTATATGGTAATGCTAATAGTCTGTGTAAATGCTGACTTTTAAGTAAAGTTTACAAAAAAAAAACTAACTATAGGGGTGCTACTGTGCCCCTATAATAAGTGTGCATATGTAACAGACAATCCACTACAGGGCATGTGGTTGTGCTCTGATACACATACACCTTGGTGTATGTTGTGACGCATGAAGCTGCAGGCCAAGTGTGTTCAACCACCCAAGGCATGCATATATTAGAGCAAGACCGCATGCCTTGTAGTGGGTTATCTATCTAAATGGCTAGAAATGTGTTGTTTTCGGGGGGGAGGAGCAATAAGTAGTCCCTGTCTAGCACAAATTAGGTTTCATTTAGGTGACCAGGTTGACCCCGCCATAATTTTCATAGCTTAAAAGTGATAAAAAAACAGTTATCTGGTTAATCCTGGCATTTTTATACAGTCTCCAGTCTAATCACATGCACTTTTGTGTTCCAGTGCAGCAGGAAAGAATGCCGTTCCTTGCAGTAAACAAATGGTGACCAAAGATTTATAGCCAGGAAGCTTTTGTACAAAAAGATGTAATCTGTGTGGTTTTAAACTCAGTTTAGTTAGTTTTCTGTAAAAAAAAAAAAAAAAAGATGCTGACTGTGAAAGTACATTGTGGACAGCGAGCAACTCTGTGGCTTTATGACTGAGGACATAAGCATGAGTGAGTGCTGCTGTAGTAACGCTCACTCAAGCTTGCATTTACACTTGTGAAGCCACCGACTCACTTGCTCTCCTCACTGTACAGTTAGTGGCTTTTTTTTTTTTTTACAGAAAACTAACTAAACTGAATTTAAAACCACAAGGGTTAATTTTTTACAAAAGCTTCCAGATCATAATCATTGGCAGCAAGTTTTTTGGTTTTTTTTACCACAGTAAGGGCCACTCAGTTACGCTACACTGGAACATAAAAGTGAAAGTCATTAGGCTGAAGAGATAAGTTTTTTTTTTTGGTTTGTTTTTACTTTAAATGTACCACCAGAATTACTACAGGATCAACCAGATAACTGTTTGTAGTTTGGGACAGTCACATAGATTTACTTGGTTATGGTTGTTAATGTTAGGCTATGTGTGGCAGTGGCAGCCTGTGTGTGCCAGGTGTGAAGGGCTCTCCTTGTCTAGGCTGCTAGTGAGAAGGTTCTGAGGGATGGAAAGAAGTGTAGGTGTGCAGTCGCAGTGGGAGATGTGTGGCCATTGTGGGACAATGCATGGTTATGTATTGTGTTTTATCCAATCAGGGACCCCAGTTTTCACGGATTTTTATTACACATTTTATAAACACTACTTGTCTCTCAACACAGACTGGGCACACACACACACACACACACACACACACACACACACACAAACACAAACACACCTCCCCGACCTCACAAAACATCATATGCAGCAAATACAACTCCCCCTCCTGGAAGCCATCATAAACCCTCACAGTTATACTTGTCAGCATGACCATCTCATGAGGAAAAAAAACCCCACAACCTTTTGCTGTTCTCTTTGTTGCCAAACTGCAGTCCCGCTCCTACTCCTCTTGAATGCTGGCTCCACAGCCCCAGCCTGCCTTTAACTCCCCCAGCATCCTGAACCCATCACAGTGCCTCTTGCTGCACATCTGTGAAAAAAAACACCCAAAGAAATACTTTTTTTCTTTTTGCACACTCGTGGAAACAGAAGTTGCCAGTGCTCCCACTCAACCTCCTTTCACTCGCTAACCATGACCGCAATTTGTTTTTCTACAATTTTGAAAACCTGCTCACTGCACCAATCAGCAGTGACATCCACATGATGCGCCTTCCAGATGCACCCTCCTTAATGGCGACCTTAGCAACCGAGCACAAGCAGCACACAACAACACTGTTTTACATAGAAACATAGATATTGATGGCAGATAAAGACTGCTTGGCCCACCTAGTCTGCCCAGTTTCCCTACCTACTATAACACCACCGATCCTACTTGATCTCTGGCTTTACCCACCCCCTTTCCATACCTCTAAAGTTCCATTATGCTTATCCCATGCATTCTTAATGCCTATTACTGTTTTTGCCCCACGACCTTCACTGGAAGACTGTTCAAGGCATCCACCATTCTTTCTGTGAAGAAGTACTTCCTCTTATCTCCCCTGAGTCCCCACCCCCACCAGCTTCATGGCATGTCCCCTTGTTCTTGAGCATCTTGTTTTCTGAAAAAATGCTTCCTTCTTGAACTTTATGTATACCTGTGAGCAGAGCCAGTTTAAGACCTAATGGCACCCCAAGCAGAAATACTTGTGGTGCCCCCTACACTGCCTCGCATCACCCCCCATCCTCCCTTCTTCCCCAATCCACATCCAAAAAGTGATAAGAATTCTATGAATGTAAGGGTGATGATAACAAGAAAAAATTACTTACCATAGTAATCTTGTTTCTTCCACGGTATTCTTCTGTATTCCTAACTCTCTGCAGTCAGCCTCCTAAGTAGAACTGCCCAGAGATAGAACGTTATGCAAATGATAAATCCTATCCTTGGCTCATGTCACTTATTCAAACTTCTGCCCTTATCAGCTGCAACATTCCACCAACATATCAGATATCTAAGGAGCCTGCAAGGTGATTTTAACTATAATTATACCTATCTATCTATCTATCTATCTACAACAAAACTATACTGTCTAGTAGAAACTACAAATATTAACATAAACCCAACACCCTTCCCCCCGAATGCCAGAATCACCTGGAAAAAGAAGGGAAGGAAAAACTCCACCCATTAGGGTTTAAACAACGTATGTCAGTGTTTGGGACTCCATATTTAAAAGCTCCATTAGGAGTGCAGAGGCTTTGGTTCTGGAAGGGGAGGCAGGGTGGGAAAGTCAGAAATATAGAAGAATACCCTGGAAGAAACAAGATTACTATGGTAAGTAATTTTTCCTTCCCACCCCAGGTATTCTTCTATATTCCTAACTCTCTGCAGACTTCAAAGCAGTACATTTGGAAGTGGGCACAGAACCTACTTTTTTGGAAAGAGGCTTTGCAGGATTGCTGTGCCAAAACTGGCATCACTTCTGGATTAAGTGTCTAGACTATAGTGGTTAGTAAAGGTGTGTACTGTCCTCCAGGTAGCTGCTTTACAGATCTCCACTAATAAAACATCTCTGACTGCTGCCATGTTTGCAGCTGTGCCCCTTGTGGAATGAGCTCTCAGCCCTGCTGGGCTCACTTGTAACTTCGAATAGCAAAACTGAATGCACTGGATTATCCAGTGAGAAGTGGAGCTCTTTGAAGCTGAGTTACCTTTACCCACATCCCCATAAGTCAGGAACAACTGTTTGTCTTGCCCACGATCTCTGGCGTGGATCATGTAGTAACTTAATGCCCTCTTGACATCCAGCCTTTGGAGTCTGCACTCACTTGAACTAGTATGTTCAGTGAAGAAGACTGGCATGGTAATGGACTAGTTCAAATGAAAGTCAGAGACCACCATGGGGAGGAATTTTCTATTTGTTCATAATACTACCTTGTCTGTGAAGGAAAGATAATCCTTCTAGACACACAAGACCTGAAGCTCACTAATTCTTCTAGCTGAGGTGATAGCAACCAGAAAAAGAGTTTTTCAGGTAACATACTTTAGGTGTGCTGAAGCCATGGGCTCAAATGGGGGCCTCATGAGCTGGGTAATGCATATGTTCGGGTCCCATGCTGGTCCTGGTTCCCTAATAGGTGGGTGGAAATGGCACAGACCTTTAAAAACACTTTTTAAAATGGGACTGGATGCCATGGAGGTGCTCCTCCCAGCAGAAATGTAAGCAGATATTGAGGCTAAATGCACTTTCAAGGATGTATGTTGCAGACCCTGGGAATGTAAGTAGGTAAGATAGTCCAGGACAGCTGGTATCCCCACATGAGAGGGGGAGGTACCTTTGGGAGCACACCAAACAGAGAACCTCTTCCATTTTGAAGCATAGGTATTCTAAGTAGAAGGCTTCCTGTAGCCCTTCAGGATATCCAGGACACTTAGAGTGTGCAAACTCTTACGTCCTCAAGAGCCATGCTTTGAGTTGAAGAGATCTGAAGTTCGGGTACAGGATCCTGCCCTGATGGGAGATCAGCAGGTTGTGCCTCCTGGGTAGATGTATTGGTTTAGCTACAGACATGGAGAATCATAGAGGATACCACGGCTATCTGGCCCAGTCTGGTGCTATCAAGATCATTGTTGCAGGTTGTGACCTGAGTTTGATCAGAACTCTGAAAATGAGAGGAAAAGGAAAAGCATATAGGCTTCTTCCTGGCCAGTCCATAGTCAAAGCATCCAGTGGGATTGTACCTTTGGCTGGTGGTCTATAGCAGAAATGAGGCAGATGATGATTCGAGGGATGCAAAGAGATCTATCTCTGGTGTGCCCCACCTCCTGAATACTGCCTCCAGTATCTTCTTGTTGATGGACCACTTGTGGTGGGCCGGATTGATTCTGCTCAGGGCATCTGCTAGAGTACTGTCTTTCCCTCACACATGAATAGCCTGTAGGGAGGCCTGCAGCGTGTAAGCCAAACTCCAGATCTTCACTGCTTCAATGTACAGAGGCCTGATCTTGTTCCCCCTTGCTTGTTTATGCAGTACACTGTTGTGGTGTTGTCTGTCCTGGCCTGCACCACTTTTCCTTGCAGTAGTGGTGCACATGCCTTCAGTGGCAGGAACACTGCCCTCAGCTCCAACAGATTTATATGCTGGAGTGACTCTGCGCTGGACCAGGTTCCATGAGTGGTGTGTTCCCCTAAGTGGTCACCCCACCCTAACAGGGAGGCGTCGGTTGTAAGAATGGCTGATGGGGTTTCCCATTGAAAGGATACCCCCTCCCTGAAGTTGTCTGCTTCCTTCCACCACTGAAGGGCTTACAGCAATGTTCTTGTTACGAATTGGTTTTGAAAGAGTGTCTTCTGGCATAATATAAGGTGAAACTGTATGTCTCTCATTTGGAACCTGGCACCCAAAACTGTGCCTGTTGTTGCAGCCATGTGTCCCAGAAGCTGCAACAATTGTCATGCTAGCTTTGGCTCGTTCAGCTTGAAAGAAGCCGCTATTTGCCAGATGCGTTGCACTCTGTCCTGAGGGAGGAAGGCTCTTCCTCTAAGAGTGTTCAGTTCTGCTCCTATGAAGTGCAGAACCTGTACTGGAGTGAGAACAGATTTCTCCTGATTTACCAGGAACTCTAGTGAGTGTAACAGGTTTAGTGTTACCTGCGGGGATCTTGCACATGCCTGGATGAGCTTCCCACCACCAGCCAATTATCGAGATGGGGAAGACTGATAAACCTAACCTTCTTAGTTGTGCCACCACCACTGCCAGATGCTTTGCAAATACCCTTGGGGCTGAGGAGAGACTGAAGAGTAGGGCTGAAAACTGGTAATGTCCTGATGGAAGTCTGAATCTGAGATATTTTCTGTGAGATTCTCTTATGGAAATGTAGAAATAGGCATCTTTCAGATCCAGAGATGCTAGCCAATCTCCCTTCTGAATGACTGGCAGAATAACTGCCAGTGAGACCATCTTGAACTTCGGCTTTATTAAGTACTTGTTCAGTAGACTGAGTTCTGGAATAGGTCACCACTCCCCATTTTTCTTTTTGGTGAGAAAGTATCTTGAGTAGAAACCCTTTGCCTTCTGCTGAGGTGGAACATGTTCTACTGCTTTTAACAGGAGGAAGCTTTGACCCTCCTTCTCCAATAGTTTCTTTTCCAAGAGGGAAGCTGGTTTTGAACACTCTTGTTCTCAAGAGAGGGAATTACTTGAAACTTGGGGGCAGACCCTGACTCACCACTTCCAGGACCCACTTGTCTGTGGTAATAGACTCCCAAGCCTGGAAATAGTGAGCCAGCCTGCCCCTTACTGGGATACGGCCGGGGGAGATGGCCTTGACCACTGAGTCAGAGATTCTGTTTTGCTTGGGGCTGGGCCTGGGTAGTCTGGAATCCCCTCCTGGATCCCCTTTTATGACAGTCTCTGAACTACCTTGTCTGCTGAGGATATTGCTGATATTGAGAGACAGTCTGGGCCTGATTAAAAAGATCTGGTGTAGACTGCTCCACCTATGCCTCCCCTTCTGTCTGACCTGTTGGAGAAGGAAGGTCTCTCCTTTGTCAAGTTGCTCTTATAGGTGGCCTTGTACTCATCCACCTTCTTCATATAAGCCTCAGCCTGTTGGCCAAATATTGAGTGATTCTCCACAGGAAAATCCATAGCCTTGGTTTGGGTATGCTGTGTAAGATTAGTGGTCCTAAACCAGGCCAACCTCCTAAGAGCTATGGTAAGGGTCATCCATCTGGAAGCAGTATCACTGCCATCTGCTGCCATCTGAAATTGGTATTTTGCTGCTTCCAGCCCAAACCTGGCTATCTCAGCCAAATCATCCGAGAGGCCCGAAGAAGCCTTATCTACCACGGGCAATCCTGACTGCCACAGTGACTTTTGATACTGTGCAGAATATGCCTGGTAAATAGCCTGTCTGACCCAGTGAGGATGCCAGGTAGCTCTTCTTGGCCATACTACCTATTTTGCATGAATCTTTCTCAGGTGGGTGTGATGCCACTGTCACCCTTTCCTTCTCACAGGCTGCTTGCTGGATTATCCCTTGATGCTCAGGGTGAGAGAAGAGGAACAAAGCCCCCTGTCTGTCCAGCTGGTACTTTCTTACTGCCTTCCTGCCCGGGGATTTGGAGTTTGCAAAACCTTAAACAAGTCTTTTTTGAAAACTTGTTGATAGGGAGTAATATCTTCTTCGTGGGAGTTAACCCCATCATTTTCATGTATTTGGCCACTTCCTCATCCTCTGTAACCTCTGTGGTAGCCAAATCAAGGGCTTCCACTATTTTCCTTATGAAGGGAAAATGAGAAGAAAAATCCTCTGCTCTAGGAGGAGACCCAAATTCCTATTCAGGTGAGATCTCAGCCTCAATATGTTCACCCTCATCTACTTCGGGCAAATCATACTCCTCAAACTGCATCTGCTCCTGGGATGGAGTTGGGACAGAAGAAGATCCAACCGGGACTTGAACCGGTGTTGGAGGAGGTATAAGACCCTGCAAAGCCTGTATGGCCTTCATGGCCTGGGCAGTCTCTTCTGAGGATGGCAGGCTGTGAGGCACAGATGAAACCCCTTGGTTTCTCAGTCAGGGGTTCAACGTGCTTTGTTTTCTTTGTCTTTTTGGCAGGAACTGGGGAGTCAGCCAGTTCACCCACCTTTTTACTGGAAGCTGCGTCACCCTTGTCAGGGTGCTCAGTTTGGACAGTGAGGATTCACCCGCATGTTTAAAGGGTGTGGGTTGGTCAGAACCCGTAGCACCCTTCACAAGTTTTCTTTGGAGCCTTTCCAGCCTCTTGTCAATTGTCTTTTGTGGAAATGATTAGCAGATTCGCAACCTGCAGAAAACTGTTCATTTCAAAACAGACTCATGCATAAGCCATGCTTCTCTGCCTTGGCAAAACATCCCCACACTTGATTTTTTGCTTTATCTTTCTCCCCTGGCCTGGTCATCTCCTTGTCCAGCTGCCATCGCCATGCTTTGCTCCTTCAGGCACTCACTCCTGCAACTCCTATGGCTTACCCCCCATGGCGGGGCTGTGGGGAGCCCCCTACTCACCTGCCAAGCAGGATTCAGTTCATGATGTTACCGCCAGAGATGAAGTGCCAGGGGACAGCCATCAAGCCACCACGACCAACCACCAGGGTCTTTTTCCTACATATTTTCTCCCTTATGGGCATTCGCCATGCAGTGACACCAGCAGTGGGCACATGCATGCACCCGTGCATGTCCCTACCAAGCGTCTGCTGAGCTCCCATCCCCCTGACTTGCGGCAGTGTAGCGTCAAGCCCCAACTTCCGCCAGGGGTCAAATGCGTGCCAACTGCAGATCGCTCCCCCCCCCCCGGAGATGAAGAGCAGTCCATCAGACACTCAATCCATCTCCTCCCTGCCAACCCCTGGTGGCCCACACTCATTCCCGAATGTGGATCACTGGCGTGGTGCAAGGTGTGGCATCCGGTACCTCAGCCCTCAGTGCCACCAGGCCAGACAATGTCCCCACACTTAAGGCAGTTTTTAAACCCTGGGGGTCCAGCCTTTTTCTTAGGTATTTCTGCCATCATCAAACTGATTAAGAAAAACAGAACCGCAAATAAAGTAAACTCTTTTTTTTTTCCGGTTGCGGTCGGTTCAGCAACCGGTGAAGGTTCCAATACTGAACCAAGAACCGAACAACTTGAACTGGGTTAGCAGTTCACTGAAACTGAACTGGCTTGTCAGCTAACAAAAGCAAGAATTTATTTAAAACAAAATACTAAAAATAACTAAACTGAACTGGAGATAAGGAAATAAAAGCTCTGGAAAGGGATTTAAGGCTTGGTTCCCCAACAGCTATACTGAACCATGAGGAACTGAGAAAATTAAACCAAAAACACTAAAATAAGCGCTAAACTAACAGTAGGAATTTAAACAGAAATAAAGGCAGCAGTAGGAATAATTAAAATACTTATTTTTAGTGAAGAACCACCCAAGGAACAGCTGAGAGGGAAGTCTCCGAGGCATCTTGACTTGTCAGGCAGAGAAAGAAATCTGATATGTTGGTGGAACATTGCAGCTGATAAGGGCAGCAGTTTGAATCAGTGGCATGAGCCAATGATAGGTTCTATCATTTGTATAACATTCTATCTCTGGGCAGTTCTATTTAGGAGGCTGACTGCAGAGAGTAAGGAATATAAAAGAATACCTGGGGTGAGAATTATGGTTTTTAGATTGACACTTTTTTGCATTTCAAGATGATTTCTGCTTATATGTTCTACTTCAGTGCGCCCCTTCTGTGCTGGCGCCCCAAGCGGCCGCTTGGTTCGCTTGTGCCTAAAACCGCCACTGCCTGTGAGGTATTTGAATGTTTCTATCATCTCGACCCTCTCCATCTTTTCCTCCAGGTTGTACATATTGAGGTCCCTCTGTCTATCCTCATAGGGCTTGTGATACAGATCCTGTACTATTTTGGTTGCTCTCCTCTGGCCTGCCTCTACCTTGTCTATGTTCTTCTGGAGATGTGGTCTCCAGGACTGGACACAGTACTTTAGGTGAGGTCTCACTAGTTATCTATACAGCGGTAACATACCTCTTTCTTTCTGCTGGTGATACCATTCCCTATGCACCCTAGCATCCCACTAGCTCTCCCCACTGCCTTGTCACACTGTCTGACTACATTTAGGTTATCAGATATGATTACTCCCAGGTCTCTTTCCTTTTTGGTGGTGGTTAATACACCCCCCCCCATTTTGTACTCCGTCCCTGGGTTTCTGTGCCCCAGGTGCATGATTTTGCACTTCTGCACATTGAAATCTAGCGGCCACACCCATGACCACTCCTCTGACTTTCCTAGATCACTATTAATTCCTCCTTTCCCGAGTGTATTTCCTATTACAAATTTTAGTGTCATCTGCAAAGAGGCATACATTCCCTTGTAGCCCCTCTACAATGTTGCTAATAAAAACATTAAAGGGGACTTTAAAGAGGACCAGTCCCAGTACTGATCCCTGTGGCACCCTGCTTGTCACGCTCCCTTCTTTGGAGTGAACTCTGTTTACTACCACCCTCTGTCTCCTGGCCTCCAACCAATTTCTCACCCAGTTTATCACATTATGACCCACTCCTAGGCTACCCAGCTAGTTTATGAGTCTCCTACGTAGAACGGTGTTAATTGCCTTACTGAAATCTAAGTAGGCTAAATCCACTGCTCCACCCTGATCCAATTCCATGGTCACTCAGTCAAGGAAATTACAATAAAGAAACACATAAACGCCTATAAATAAAAAAAAAATTAAAAACAAAAATAAACTCTCACACAAACTCCAGCTTTATTGCACCCCATTGATTCCAATTTTCCAGCAACACCTGCTCAGATTCTTCCCATCAGACTCCTGTTAGGCGCCCACAATAAGGCCCTCACAGTTGTCACTGTTTACATACCTCCTAAGGAACAGGGAGCTGGTCTAACCGCTGTCCTTGACTTTGTCAAATCCCACCCATCGGACTTCGAAATCATCCTTCTTGGTGACTTTAACATTAATTGGCTCTCAGCTGAAGGTGGGTCATTTAAGGACTCCGTTAGATCAGCTAACCTGAGTCAAATGGTTGACTATGCAACCAGAAAGAACTACAGAACTGGGACCTGTACCCTACTCGACTGGATCCTAACCAACCACCCCTTTCGGATCACGAAAACCTCAGTCCTCCCTGACTCACTCAGTGACCACTCTCCCATCAGCTGTATCTGGTCAAACAAATTCTTTAAGTCCCCTCCAAAATCATCACCAGCAGAGTCCTATCCGTGGTCAGCTACCCCACCTTAAATCACACCTCCGTCTGCAGGACTGGTCCCCCATTTTCAAGGCAACAGATACTAATACTGCACTGGAGCAATTTATTCACATTTTCAATGAAGCCTGTAATACATTTGCCCCCCTCAAAAAGCATAAAGTTAAATCACTCAGTAACCCTTGGCTGTCAGGAGACCTGCTAAAAAAATTTAAATCCAGGGACCACCTCTGAGAACTGGCTAGAAACTCCGTAACAACATCGACATCCAGAATTATAAGCGGCGCGGAGCGACTGCACCAAATCCATTCGGCAACAGAAATCTGACTACTATAAAAATGCCCTCACTAACTCCTGGGGAAATGGGAGGGATTTCTGAAAAAGCATTAAAGATGTCACTGGGAAGCAGTCAAAATCTTCGCCGAACATACTCAACATAAATGGACACACTACACTCGACCCTAAAACTATTGCGGACACTTTTAACATCGCTTTCACTGACCTTAGCAGTGTTCTTCCCTCTGACTTCTTCCAAGATGCATCAACTCCCACCCCCCAACTCCTCCACCCACGCCTGTCACCCACCTCTCTACTTTAAAACACTAAAGAAACATCAAGTCCGAAACTACGTTGCCAAAGCCATCAGCAAATCTAGAACAAGCAATGACACACTTGACCTCAAGCTACTGGCCCTAACACTTGACGAGGTACTTGGGCCCCTCATCAAGATCTTTAATCTCTCTCTCTCTTTCCCTTAGCGAATTCTCGGACAAATGGAAAATGGCCATTGTTACCCCGATTCACAAAAGTGGTGATAAGACTGACCATGTGAACTTCTACCCTATCTCCATTCTGCCTCCCCTATCGAAGGCACTGGAACGTATAGTAGTGGACCAACTTACCAAGCATCTGGACAATTATAATATTATCTGTAAACAGCAACATGACTTTAGAAAAGGTCATAGTACATCCTCTGCCTTACTTGAATTCACTGGCTCCATTCACAGCTCCCTCGACAATGGGCAACTAACTGGTGCTATTTTCATCGACCTGACCAAAGCCTTCGATACTGTCCACCACTCCCTCCTGCTGAGCCAACTAAAAAATGCCGGTCTCTCCAATGATTCAATCTCTTGGTTCAAAAGCTATCTGGAAAACCGCTACCAGCGTGTAAAAATCGGGGATGTGCACTCTGATTCCAAACCTGTCCTCTCTGGAGTCCCCCAGGGTTCAATACTGGGTGCCCTACTCTTCAGCCTGTTCCTTAACACCCTACTGGACTCCTGCTCTGAACATATCACCCTCTATGCTGATGATGCAGTAATCCTTGCCGCACACCAGGACCTGAAGAAATTGCAGGAAAATCTCCAACTCGGCTTCTCCTCGGTTGAGAATTGGTTCACAAAGCACAAGCTGATCCTTAATCAAAAAAAAAAAAGGCCATGATCTTCAGCAGCTCCCATAATAAACTTAAGCACTTCCAACTCTCTGTTATCACCAGACAAGGTGCTGCACTGGAACAGGTCAAAAACGTTAAATACCTTGGGATCACCCTTGACCCTCACCTGTCCTACACTGCCCACATCGACCATGTAGCCAAAGCCCCTAACTCCCGGTTAGGCCTGCTATTCCATCATAGGAAACACCTGACACACGAAGCCCTCGCTGTCTCTGTCCAGAGCTCCATCATATCCATCATTGATTATGGCATTATTTACAGCTCTGCTACAACCACCACACTCAAATGTGTATCCACCACCTTCAACAAGGCCTGTCGACTTGCCACTGGCTCCCAACGCCTAACTCACACCTGTGACCTCTATTCTCAAACTGGATGGCTGAATCTTGCCAATCAAATAAAACACCAAACTTGTATTACTACTAAGAAAATCTTGCTGGGCCTTGCACCCCCTGGAGTTTGTGCCCTCATACAACCGAGAATCCACACCCGCCATACCAGGGGATCGAAGCCTCAGCTTCTTCAAATCCTGCATTGCCGCACAACACAAGGCCAAAGATCCTTTGCTTACCGGGCCGCTGGTTGGTAAAAAAGGTCTTCTCAGTGACATCTCATCCTCACTATCGCTCAGCACTTTTAAGACTCGGCTCCATCTAACACTCACTGCCTCCAACCTCTGTGACTGTTGTGGCTAAACATGTCTTTTGGTTCCATAGCTGAAGATGCCCTTTTGGATCCACATCTACTCCTGCACTTTGCCAGCACCCCCTCTCCTATCTTCACCTCCCCTGCTGGCCCATGACAAATGCCACCCAGCTGCACTACCTCTATTCTTACCCACCTTCCACCTCTCCTCTCTCTCTGTTCCCTCCACCTACCTCCCCTTTTCTCCCATCCACTTAGTTTTCCTGATTTCACCCTCCTCTTTTCCCTTTCCCTTCCCCAAAGCTTCACCATATTGTTCTTTTTTCTTCTACAAGACTATGTGTTTTTTTTTTATTTTATAAACTGTTATCTTAGCTTATGTTTGTCTCAATTGTACCAGTGATGTGGAACCTTTGTAAAAGAGCCTCGGCTCAAAGGTATTTGTAATCCTAGAACAAATAAATAAATAAAATAAAATGAAATATATGCCAGGAGAGTGCGTGATAAACTATTTATCTATGTTTGTGTATGCCACTTGTGAGGTTACCTGAAATCAAACAAGACTAGATAAATTATGTATCACACACTTCCCCATCACACACATTAAACAACCAAATAAAAAAAAAAACCCTGTCTGTCTGTCTTTCAGATTTCCCACCCTAATGCCCCCTCCCAAGCAGCAAAAGGAAAAAACATTAGGGTTTTGGGTCTCCAGAGTCTTGGTGAATCAGTGGTGGGATCTTCTTCCTTGGGGGTTGTCAACTCTAATGCTCCCCACTCTCCCCAGTGGGCCCTGTGTGAAGAAAGAAGATCATGTGTGATGCTGTTTGCTCACAGAATGTGGTGGGCATTAGGGTTGACAACCCCCAAGGAAGACCGCACCACTGATTCACCAAGACTCTGGAGACCCCAAACCCTAATGTTTTTCCCTTTTGCTGCTTGGGGGGTGGTGGTGTTAGGGTGGGAACCCTAACACCACATGTCCCTACTTTTGTTGCTTTAACCCTAACCAGTGCATTAATAAAGTTTTTTTGCAAAGAAGATAGATAGATAGATCAATAGATAGATAGATAGACAGACAGACAGACAGATAGATGGATAGATGGATGGATGGATGGATAGATAGGTGTGTGTGTATATATATATATATATATATATATATATATATATATATTTGCAAAAACTTTGTTAATTCACTAGTTAGGGTAGCTTAATGCCACAAAAGTAGAGAAATGTGGCATTAAGGTTGCAGACCCTAACTCCCCAACCCCAAGCAGCAATAGGAAAAAAAACATTAGGTTTTGGGAGTCTTGGAGACTCAGTGGTGGAGTCTTTCTTGGGGTTGTCAATTGTAATGCTCACCCCTCCCTCCAGCCTGTGGCCCCTGTTTGAAGCACAAGGTACCACTCCAAGCCAGTACCTCATAATGATACACTCTTCAAAGGCAGAGAATTATGCTCCACCACATGTTGCCAACACAGTTTGTTGTAGCTTTCTTCATGCAGGGCCCTACAGGCCTTGCATGAAGAAAGGAAATCATGTGTGATGTTCTTTGCTTAGGGAACAGGGTGAGCATTAGGGTTGGCAACCCAAGGAAGACCCTACCACTGATTCACCAAGACCTTGGAGACCCACAAATCCTAATGATTTTTCCTATTGCTGCTTGTTGTCTGGGGGCAGGGAGTTAGGGTTGGAATTCCAATGCTGCATGTCCCTACTTTTGTGGTGTTAAGTTCCCCAGCTGGTGCATTAACAAAGTTTTTTTCAAAGAATTTTCTTTCTTTTTGAGACAGTAGAATCATATCCTCATTCTGTGTGAACAGGTCCAGATGTGCAGGGCCCTTCAGGCCCTGCACTGTAAAAGTCTCTGTCTGCCTACATAAGTGCAGGGCCCAACACATTTCCCCACAGGCAGGGAATGCAAGCTGCAGGGTTGTCCACATGGGCCTGAGTACCATATAATGAAGACAGCGGTCCTTATTCACCCTTTACACATTCAGTCTTAGTCTTCACACATTCACTCTTTGTTCTTTCAGATCTAAACGGGCAAAGAGACCTGAAAGAACAAAGACTGAATCTTTAAAAAGTGAATGTATAAAAAGTGAATATGTAAAGAGCAAGTGAGGATGGTTGTCATCACTATATGGTATCCGGGCCCTTGCAGACAACCCTGCAGCTCATATTCCCTGGGTGGAGGAGGGGTGTCACATAACAGTCGCTGGCCCCCACCCGCATCCCATCCAGCTGGGTCACTAAGCTCACCTCTGAACTCAGCTTACCCACACAGGATCACAAAGCATAGCTGCTGGGGTCAAGACTGGCACTACACACAAAGCAATTATATATATCTACTTTCATTTTGACCCCAACATTTCAAGATAATCATTTTATAACTCCCGTTATAAACATGACATGTAGCATTTATAATATATTGGCCAAAATGTCATTTCACACCAGAAGTGCAAAAACACATCTTGTCCAAGATTTAAAAAATGACACCCTTCATGCTTATAACATGCTGTGGAAAAATGGCTATGTTGAAAGTCTGGAGTCAAAATATTGAGAGTTAGCAAAGTTATGACAGAACACTGAAATACTGCAATGTTCACTCATAGCCTGGGCATTTTACC
Organism: Neoceratodus forsteri; assembly: GCA_016271365.2. NCBI lineage: Eukaryota > Metazoa > Chordata > Ceratodontiformes > Ceratodontidae > Neoceratodus > Neoceratodus forsteri. The sequence goes on along the minus strand of CM057449.1, from coordinate 1,417,798,906 downwards.
GTATTTGTACACCAAATTTTCAGCATAGCCTTCTTATTACCCCACCTTATGAACTGATAGGTGAACTATTCAAGTCCCCACAGAAATATCAATCTGCACCACCAAACATCACTCCATGCCACAGGTGTGAAAACACATGTTGGTCAGATTTGAAAAATGTCATTTGTCACATTCATGAGGAGGTGTAAAAAAATGGTTATGTTAAAAATTTGAGGTAAAAATATTTAAAATTACCAAAGTTATGAGCGAGCATAGAAATATTTAAACGTACGCTCATATATTTGCCATTTTTACATATTTTGACTCCCAGTTTTCAACATAGCCTTCTCATGATGCCACCTTATTAAGAATGGCAGTGAAAATCCTCAAATTCTGCCCAAAAGGTGATTTTGCAAAATCGCCTTTCAGACCAGATTTACATACAAACATCTGTGTTGAAAATTTGGGGTCAATATGTGTAAAAATGACAAAGTTATGAACAGAAGTTGAAAACCTCCTTGAAATTCATTAAACTGCACTTCCCTGATATTCTCAGATCACAGTTGCTGGTTCCAGTAGCAAGACTTGTCTTTAATCAGACAATGGATCTATGTCATGGGGCATCTTCAGGTGAGTGAGGGTGTGTGGGGGAGTTGGGAGGTGGGTGCTGAGTGGGAGGTCAGGGTGGGGTGGGAGGGTGGGTGAGGGTCAGATTGGTGAGGGATTTTTTCTTTTTTAGAGGGTTTAAAACATTGGGGATGATTTTTTTATTTCAGGAGATATATTCACTCCAACATTGGGGACTGGGCACTCCAGTTTTACTTGTGTTCTGCCACACTGGGGATGGGTACCGGAACCACCACCTACTTAATGAGAACAAAGTGGGAGGGATGACCTGGTGGAGAGAGTGGATGTAGATGAGGAGTGATTCCATGGTTGGGCACCCAGATTTGCTCATATAATTAAAAATTGGGAAGGGTGGGTGGGCGACCTTTGGTGAGGGGAGAAAGAAGTGATATCAAGGGTGGATACCTTGGTCCACTAAAGAAAGAATAAGTCAGATAGATAGGCAGACAGACAGATAGACAGACAGAAGGGTGAAAGTGTGGTGGGGCAGATTGCTGATGGACTTTCTTTAGGTTAAAAATAAGAAGATCAATGAGGAATTTTTTTTTATTGTAGAGGGAGAGAAGCTGGCACTGGGGACTGGGCACCCCAGTGTCGGCATTATCTTCAATGGCACCAGGGTTGGGGACAATGGTGCTGCCACCTATATATAACAGATGTGGTGTGTGTAGAGTGGGGGGTCAGATCAATGAGGGACCATTTTCTTTTTTACAAGTTACAGAAAAAAAGATCAACAAGAAACAGTTTTCTTTATTATAGGGTGAGGGAAGACAGCATTAGGGATTGGGCACGCCAGAGTTGGGATGATGTTCAGCAGCATGGTGGTGGGTACCCCAGTGCTGCCATGTATTCAGAAGAGGGTGGGTGGACTGGAGGAAGGGGGCAAGATAAGAGGTACTGGGGGTGAGCATCCCAGTCTGCTTATTGTTTGAATTAAAGCAAAAACTTGGGGAGGGGGTGCACGACCTGGAGGAGGTGGGAGAAAGAAGCATACTGTGGGTGGACACTCCCATCCACTTACCATTAAAAAAATAGAGGCAGCCTGGTGGCGATGAGTGTTGAGGCACTGGGTGCCACACCTCACACCATGCCGGTGACCCGGGTTTGGGAACGGACTTGGGGCTCCGGGGGTTGGCAGGGGAAGGAGAGGATTGAGCATCTGGAGGACTGCTCTCCTCTCCTGGAGTGGGTTGGGGAGCTTGCCTTGCTGTGGTCTCCCTGGTGGAGACTGGGAGCACTGCAGAGCAGAGCTACAAATTAGGGCAAGAAAAAGAGAGAAAAATGGCATCTTGAGTGACTGGATGACCGTCGCCCGGACCCTCACCACCATGGAACCCCTCGACAGCCGGGACCAACCTCAGCAGCACCCAGGTTCAAGAAGGTAAACCGTAAGGCACTTTCTCTCCAAAAGGAGAAACCCGTCTGTCGAAGGGATACGTAGTTTTACCCTGGGGACTGGCTGCGATATGAGGTGGGAATTGGTGACAGGGGTTCCCAGAGAAGTGAGCTCAGTCCTTGGTTGCTTGAAGGAGAGGCCACTTGAGATGCAGTGGGGAAGAATTAAAACAGATAATACGAAAAAAAAGGATAGGTAGGTACATAGACAGACAGACAGACAGATAGATATGTAGTCCAGGGAGAGTTCTTTCATGACGTCACACAAAAGAACAGTGGTTCTTTCATTTGACGTCATGTGTTTCTTTCATTTGACATCATGAAAGAATTGTAAAAAAACTAAGTTCACCCTGTTCTTTCATGACCCGCCTTTCTTCTTTCATAAGTCATGAATAAACTCACGAAATAACTATCTTGGCTCATGAAAGAAGATGGTGGACTTAGTCTTTTTTTCCAATGTCCTTTTGTAAGCTATCCTTCTTTTGTGATCATGAAAGAACTCACAAAAGAAGAATCTTAGCTCATGAAAGAAGATGGCGAATAAAAAACTAAGTCCAAATTCTTGTTTCATGAGAAATCATCTTCTTTTGTGAGATTTTCATGAGCTCTTGAAAGAAGATGCCTTCTCATGAAAGGCAATTGAGAAAAAAACGAAGTCCAAAATCCTCTTTCGTATGGCCCTGTTTTTCTTTCATGAGCCATATGAAAGAAGAAAATTGTCTCATGAAAGAAGACTTTTTTAAGTCTTCCAAAAACACATTTAGGGCTTGTTTTTTTAAAAATTAAGTACATAATCTAACTAAATACATTCCATTTAGCTAGATTTATGTCTTGGTGTTTCTGCAAGGCATCATCTTTTTGGGTTTTCAAAAACCTGAAAAAAATAGAAACAAGATGGCTACCATATGAAAGAAGAATGTTCTCCCACAAAAGAGGATTGCCCCCTCATGAAAGAGAAATCTTCTTTTGCATGGCCAAACTCTTCTTCCGTATCAAACCAAAAGACCCTACTGAGCATGCTCAGAACTGAAATTTAAAATCCTTATAAGTCTGGACTGGATTAACATTTTTTCAGCAAACAAACAAAATGCACCATATTGGGGCAAGTCCTTTCTACCTGGAAAATTTCAGAACAAAATTCTAAGCTGTCTGGGCTGTAGGTGATGACAAAAAAGGCAAACCCCAAAATTTTCCTCAAAAAGCACTATCCAGATATCCAACTGGCATGATGCATGCCAAATCAAGAGACATTGCTGCCCAGACTGTGCATGCAAAATTTCATCTAATTCCATTGAATGGGGGTGAAGCTGTTAAGGTGCAAAGTTAAGGGTTTAACATGAAACATACTGCTCAACCCTAATTATAGTGGCACTACAGTGCCACTATAATAAACCTGGCTATAGGGAAAATTAGGTTATGGAAACTCACCTTAGATATTGTTAAGTCTAACACTAGGAAACAACTGTACTCCCACATAATTACTTATTTTTATGCCCCTCCTATTGTGTTAAAGAACTTCCTTGCAAACATGGTTCTTGTAGCAACTGGGCAATTGCAAAACACCTGCATTCCTTGGCAAATGTGGGACACACTTTGGTTTGGAATCCATGGCAGAACACCTGTAAAAGATTCCTTTATACATAAAACACGTCAGGCATGGTATTGCCCAAGAGCTAGTTGTACCCTGATCCCAGAATCCCTAGCTCATCTTTTGCTAGAGTGGCACTATGCCAGAAGTTTCTGGGAGTAAGTAAATACTATATGGCAGGAGCCTTTGTTTAAAAAAGCAGACTATCCAAGTGATTGTAAAGGGATTATAATCATGTTCCCAGAAAAAGTAAGCCTGAAAAGACCTTCCTGCCATGAATCCATGCTGCTTACTATCCTGGAGACCGTTTCTCTCTAAGTAGTCCATAGAATCCTTTTTGACCAGTTACTCCACCAGTTTTCCTGCAATAGAGGTAAAACTGACAGATCTGTAGTTCATTTTTTGTTCCTTGTCCCCCATGGAGTAGTACTACATCTGCCACCCTCCAATCCTTCTGAACCACCTATCTCCTTTTTTTTAAATAATCAACATTTTTGTTAATTTTAGTATTACCATAATACAATAGATTGTCTTGGAATACAAACAGATAGTCTGTTCTCACAGGTGGAGAGCCAGCCAGGTGTTTAAACATTATGCAATTAAGGATCAACCTGGCGGGGAGAGTCCCCCCTTGGAGGTACAACTCTAAAGATACTTATCAGAACTGAGAACGCCAACATGTAGGATATTATCACAGGACTGACTGCATTGCTGAAAGAAAAACTACCTTGTCTGGGTAGTCTTATGTTTTCACTATTTGATGAGGACAACTGAGCCTGCAGGGGGCATGTGCTCACCCACCCCGCTTCCACACCCCATGGTGGGTACTTACTGGTGAGGCACCATTTACGATGCCCTTGGAATGTCTTTTCATGTGGTGTGGGGCAGTGGGATCTTCTTATTGGGATGAATATATATACACCGTGGGATATAGTAGCAGATGGGTATCTTGCAGTACTGTGAGTGGAGATATTTACCCCAGATGTTCAGTACTTCTGCTCCTTTCCCCTGGCAACTGCTTTCATCCATTCAAAACTGTCTGTTTTTCCCAATTCTGTCAACCACTCCTGAATTCCCAGGGCTTCTTGCTCTTTACAATGTCTAAGGATTATTCCTTTCACTACGATCAAGGCACTTGCTATTCACCTTGTACCCTCTGATCGAGCCCCATTAATCACCCAGTCTTCAGGCTCAGAAGGGATTCCCGATATAACCCTCGCCTGATGCAGTGTGAATTGTTCCGAGGTGGCTTCTTGGCATACTTGCAGGCCCCAACCCCCCAGAAAGGGTCCAGTCTCTGGCAGGAGTGTAACAGGTGTGTGATTCTCCCGCTATGCTCCTGGCACCTCTAGCATGCCGCTGCTGGTAGGAGGCCCCATTTGTGTAGGACTTTGGCATCATGTGCCAGCGGAGCAGAATTTTCAGTTGTATAAATAGGTTTTTAGTGTCACTGATGTTTGCACTAAGGAACCTCCAGCATTTTTCCCGGGTTGACTGTGGGAGTTCAACTTGGAGTTCTTGCTCCCATTCTGACCTCGTGGTGTCCTGTGGGTCCATGTCCAGGTTAATCAGCAAGCAACAGAGCTTCACTGCCCTCCATTTCATGGGCATCTGGGGATTAAACATGACATCCATCAGGTGGGCATTTGGGCTTCTGAGTCAGGGGCCCAGCAGGGAAGCAAGGGCATGCCTCAACTGGAGGTATCTCCAATGATGCTGCTTTGGGAGCTGATATTTACTGCTCAGTTGCTGGAAGGACTGTAGCATCCCTGTGGTCTTGTCAGTCACATGGTGTAGGGATATGATGCCTTTGTTGGCCCAGTCCAGACAGTCTACCGGTCTCCCCTGATCGGGAGGCTGTTATTTCTCCAAAGTGGGAGTGCCCTTGATTTCTTGGGGTGCTACCCTGTCAGTTTAGTCACTAGTCACTTGGCACCAGTTATTTACTGTATTTCATATAACTGGGAGCTTCTTCCCCAGTGCAGGTATTTTGTTAAAGCAGATAGTTATTGCCGGGGTCCCCAGAAGACACTTTCTTCACAGAGAATCCATTTGCATGGTCAGTGATTAGTGGATTTTGCCACCACCCTGGTCAGCTGGTGGGCTGCCTCTGCCATCTGCTAAAGGTGAAAGTCTGGGAGGTAACCCCCCCCCGTCGCAGAGTCCATCCTAAGTTTTTTTTACTTAGGCGCCTTACTGTCCCTTGCCAAAAAAGGTTACTATGACCTTCTGGAGAAAAAAGTTTCAGGGCTATGGGGACATGGATATTGTTCAGTATATACTGTACCCAGGGGGCTGCAATCATCTCATATGCATGGGCTCTCCCCCACAGTCATAGGTGCAGGTGGCTCCATCTTGTCAACTCCTTTTCTAGCTCCTCTCTCAGCGGAGCAAGGTTTAACCAATCCATTTGTGCCATAATTTAGGTGATGTTTATACCTAGGAAGTTGATTGAGGTAGGAGTGATGGCCATACCCCAAGGGAAACCAAGTTTTCAGGCTATTGGGTTGTGTGAGGGAAGGAACATAGACTTTAATATGTTGGCCTTGTAGCCTAAGAGCTTGCCATACTCTCCTAACAGATTTACAAGCTGTGGGATTGAAGTTTCTGACTTGGTGATGGTGAGCATGATGTCATCCACAAAGGCCATAACTTTATGCTCTCTTCCCATATAGACCCCTTGTATCTGTGGATGTTGGTGAATTGTCTGCAGCAAGGATTCAAGAGTGAGGATGAAGAGCAGAGGTGAGAGAGGGCATCCCTGCCTCATGCTGCTCCCCAGGGGAATGTCAGCGGAGGGAGTCCATTAGTGACTACACTGGTCTGCTCCCCTGTGTACAATACTGAGATCCAGTTTCTCATGCCTAGCCTGAAAACAAAGGTTTCTAATGCGTGAAACAGGAAGCTCCACTACACCTGGTCAAAAGCTTTCTCTGTGTCTAGAGATAGAAGAATCACCAGTGTGTTAGAGTGGGCAGCTTTCCATATTAGATTTGTGACACCAGGTGTTATCCAAGCTGTGTCTGCCCAGCATGAACCCCACCTGATCTGAGTCCATTACCTGGGTGATCACCGCCTTGAGCCTGGTGGCCAGAATTTTTGCAAAAATCTTACAGTCCACCGAGATGAAGCAAATAGGCCTGTAGCTGCTGCAGAGCTATGGGCCCTTCCTGGGTTTAGGGAGGAGAGATATTTGGGCAGTTCTCATAGATGGCGGCAGTGCCCCTTGTTTGCTGGTTTCCTTCAGGGTATCCACCGAGGAGGGGAGCACTTCCTGAAAAAATGACTGGAAAACCTTGGCAGGGAAGCCATCAGTCCCCGGGGCTTTGCCCTGTGGCGTGGTGCCTAAGGCATCTGCCAGTTTTGTCACCATAAATGGTCTGTCCAACTGCTCCACTTGCTGTGGCATCAAGGTTGGTAGGGGCAATTTGCCCATGAAGGTGTTTGTCCCACCATGGTGGTGGTGGATATGTACTCCAAGAGTATAGTGATTTGTAGAAGTCACAGAAAGCTTTGTTTATCCACTCCCTCCCTTTAGTCAGTTCCCCCGATGGTGCTTTGAGGCAGTTTATCTTCATCTTTTGCTCTTGTTTTTTCAGTTTGTGTGCCAGTAACCTCCCTAGTTTGCCCTGCGCTTCCCAGAAGGCTTGCCACATCCTGAATAGGGCAAATTCCACCCTCTGTTGCAAGTGTATGTTTATCTTGTATTCACCCCCACAATCTGCGACAGTAGTTCCTGGTTACTGCATCCAGCACTGTATTTGTTCTCCAGTTCTTTCAGCCATTTTTCCTGCTTCCTCTCCTTAGCCTTTCTTACCTTGGAGGCATATGCTGTATACTTACCCCTCATGAAAGCCAACTGCAGCTTCTATCATAGCTGCCATTATATCCCCTAACCAGGAGAGAGGGGTGAGACAAAGCTCTGTCCTCAAGTAGGTTTTATGTAGCGTGGAATAGAACATGTAGTCACATCCTGTAGGGTAGAGCAGCCTCCATAGTACCCTTTTCTTCAGCCATAACTCTCAAGGCTGCTCCAGCAGGGGACCTGGTGCTTGTAGGGGGATTATCCCATTTGAGAAATTCATCCAGGACTATGTTCACATTCCCCCATCAGGAACAGCACCTAGCCAACCTCCAATGATTGCTTGTTTAGCAAGGTAAAGAAGGTGGGCATCAGTTCATTGGGACTATATGTAACCCCCAGGGGGTGCTATCCCAAGGGCTACTACCCCTGCCTGTCTTGCCACTAACAGGTTGAGGGGCCTGGAACCGATGGCGGGTGCCTCCACCCAGAGGTCGGGGTTAAAACAGTCTGATATGACTTGGTCACAGCCCTCTGGGTCACTGCAACCCCCCTTTCTTCCTACTGGTGGCCCACACAGGTCAATCACAGTACCCTTGCAATATACACTTGCCTTCAGGCTTGGGTCAATCGGCTGGCTCTGGGGACCCCCTGTAAAGTAAGATGCAATTAGACAATGACCACCTGTACAGTAATTCAACACAGACACACAGATCAGTCAGTATACCTTTGCAAAACAACCAATCTGATTTATTTAGGGGGGTATAACAAGGACTGGGGGAAATCAGGTTAATTAGCTTACCACTCTAATATATATATATATATATATATATATACACGTAGATGTCTAGGGCATTGTGCACAGGCTTAACCTCTAAGTTACTGTCTCTGGGTACCCAGGCAATAGAAGGCTAGCCTCCCGATGCAGCTGGTTGGGGCCCTGACACAGAAAACAAGTATATGATTCCTAAGAAGATCAAGTAGAGCCAGCAGGCTCAGTTCGTGTAGTCAGTAAAGTAGCCAGACAAATCTTGCCCACACTATAAATATCTGACAGGGAGCTACCCTGATTTAGTACTCACGACTCCAGCAGAAAGATTGCTCTCACACCACTCGCAGGACCAAGCCTGGAATTCAAACACTTCTCCACACATTTACATGAAGAGCAGAGGGGTACCATACCAGGCAGCTGCTGTATACTCCTGATCGCTTTCACTGCACACACCGGGCCAAACGACGCAGCTTCACTTGTCCTGGCAGACCGAGCGCGATTGAAGCAGATTTTCCAGTCCTCTACAGGGTGAGCCTGGTAAGTAGCTGTACTTTTGCACAGCCTCCTCTGACCACGGCTTAGCGGATTTAGTCCGACCTCACTGGTGTTCAACCTGCCAAAATGTGGCCTTCCACTGGCGCTTCACACGCGAAAGCTTAACAGTGCAGGAGCCCAGAGCTCCTTCCTCACTCACAACCACAACGACTCTGCCCCTTGGCAGTTGGGGCAAGGACTCTCAGTTTGGGCACCACCCGATCCCATTGGTGGGCTGCAGATACCAGTCACTTAAGTCGGTCCCCATTGGTGCAAAAAGGGTGCCGTAGCCCAGGGTCGGGGAAACCACTACAGGTGGAGGGGACCCAGAGTCCATAGTACCTTCAGGGCCTAGTCCTACTATTTCTGAGCTCACAGCATTTGGGTCAGCGGGGAAATTTTCTGGTACTGCCAAGGAACCATCAGGGCACTCAAAATATTCTTCAGGTTCTAGCATATCACTAGCTTGCTCCCCCACATTACTGCCTTCATCTGAAAAGTCAGATAGCTCAGCCAGGCCAGACAGTTCAACCAGGCTCAAGGATCCCACCTCTTCGGCTTTAATGCCACTCACTTCATCCTTTGGGAGCATTGGCTCCAGGGACAAAGCTGGGGACTCAGACAGTTCAAGAAGCCCAACTTCGTCCCCAGAGTTAATTAGGGGATTGACCCTAAACAGTTGGCTCAGTTCATAAGAGGGATAGTACTCAATATTATTCTCACTGTCCTCAGACACAGACTGTTGATCAACTTCATCAGAGGGGATGGAGAAAGCCTCTTTAGTTTGATTTCTGAGGAGTCAATCTTGTTTTTTTCTTGGCAGCAGCTCTGGTGATAGGCCCGGGGGGGGAGGGCATTGGGAGGTTCAGTTTCTATCAGAATTTGTCAAATTGGCAGCAGATGATTTCTGTGTATAGTCTTCACATCTTTTGAATTATTTTCAGGCCGCACTTTATATACAGGTAAATCTTCCAGTTTTCCCACAGCAATATGGGGAAGGTGATGCCATCTGTCAGCAATCTTATGTTTGCCATGCAGTCCCAAATTCCTCAATAGCACTCTGTCCCCCTTCTCTCAATTCCATTGCTTTCAACTTTTTATCATACCTTTCCTTTTTGGCCAGGTTTTGCTTTGCAGCCATGGTCTGGGCTAGTTGGTAGGCATGGTTGAGTTGGGCTTTCAACTTTTGCACATACTGTAAATGATTAGCCGCCTGAACCCCATCTGGAGAAACTCTGAAACAAACATCTACTGGCAATCTGGCTTCCCTTCCAAACATCAGCCTATATGGGGAAAATCCAGTGGCATCACTTTTGGTGCAGTTATAAGCATGTACCAAAGTGCTGATCTGCTGGCTCCATCTAGGTTTGTCTTTAGGCTGCAGTGTGCCCAACATATTAAGCAAGGTGCGGTTGAAACTTTCAGGTTGAGGATCGCCCTGGGGATGGTACGGGGTGGTTCTTGACTTCCGTACTCCCCACAAGGATAGCATTTCTTTAATCAGACAGCTTTCAAAATCTCTCCCCTGATCGGAATGAATTTGCTGTGGGGCCCTATAGTGAACAAAGAAATTCTCAACAAGTACTTTAGCCACCGTGGTTGCTTTCTGATCTTTAGTAGGAAAAGCCTGGGCATACTGGGTGAAATGATCAGTAACTACCAATATATTGCTGATGTTCTTCAGATCTGGTTCTAGACTCAGGAAATCAATGCAAACCAGTTCCATAGGGGCACTAGTAGTGATGTTGACCAGGGGGGCCTTTTTTTGTAAGCATCGGCCATAGGTCCTGATATACTGCTCCACATCAGCACTCATTTTGGGCCAATAAAATCGGGACCGCACTAAGTCAAGGGTTCAGTCTATGCCGAGATGTCCCATGTGATTATGTAGGGACCTCAACACCAGTTCCTAAAAGCAGTAGGCAACACTAGTTGTTGTTTGACTACTCTCTCTCCTCTTCGCCCATGGTCTCCCTGTACAATAGTCTATTAATCAGTTTCAACTTTGATCCTTCTTTGTACAATAGCACAGTTCTCAGGTCAGAGGAATGCAATTTTAACACATCTCTCCCTCCCTGCAGAGCTTCCAAGACAGGGTTTATCATGCGATCTCAGGATTGAGCCTGTGGGAGGCTATCATTATTGAATTGGGGCAGCGCACTAGTGTCCAATGCAGAAAAAATGACAGTAAGCAGCAGGTAAGCAGTTCTCAGATGGCCCCAAGCAGTCCACCATGCAGTCCACAGCATCAGGAGACACCGTTCCTCCCTGTCAAATTTTTGGCAAAGGGCTCTTATGTCAGGTTCTGATAACTGGACCCAATCAACTTGGGACACGGGCCTCCGGGAGAGGGCATCAGCATCTATATGGTTCAGGCCTGCTCTATATTCAACAGCATAGTTGTAGGTTGACAACGCGGAGAGTCACCTATAGCCAGTGGCATCCAGCTTAGCTGAAGTCTGCACATATGTCAGGGGATTGTTATCAGTCTTCACCAATATCTTAGCACCATACAAGTAGTCAAGAAATTGATCAACAATGGTCCACTTCAGGGCCAGGAACTCTAGTTTGTGCACTGGATAGTTCTTTTCCAAAGGAGTCAAGCTTCTGCTGGCAAAAGCTACAGGTATTAGACCATTTGAGTGCTCTTGATACAGTACGGCCCCCAATCCTTGCAGACTGGCATCAGTATGAAGACCATACGGTTTGGCAGGGTCAGCATAGGCCAGCACTGGGGCATGAGTAAGTTGATATATGATGTCATGAAAAGTTTCCTCACAATCAGCAGTCCAGCAGGTGCCAAACACATCATTTGGGCAGAAATAATTTCTTTCAGTCCCAGATGGTACAGTCTTCTTATACTTTTTATGAGTTGGGGGATATCCCTGCGTAAGGTTAAGCAGAGGGCGGATCACCCAAGAGTAGTCTTTGATAAATCGTCTGTAATACCCACAAAACCCCAGGAACCATTGCAGCTCTTTCAAATTCTTTGGCTGGGGCCAAGTAGTCAAAGCTTCTACGTTGCTGGGGTCAGTCTCTATGCCCTCAGTGGACACTATGTGCCCCACATATTTTATGGAGGTTTGAAAGAATTGGCATTTATCTATAGATAATTTGAGACCAAAATCTTCCATTCGATCCAGGACTTTGAACAACCTGCTTTCATGTTCTTCCAAGGAGCTGCCAAACACTATGACATTATCTATGTAAACCAAACATTCAAGCAAATTCATGTCCCCCACAGCACGCTCCATCAGATGCTGAAAAGTAGCAGGTGCACCTGAAATTCCTTGGGGCATCCGCAACTCGTAGAAGCCTAGGGGGAAAATGAAAGCAGTCTTTTCTCGATCCTCCGGAGCCATTGGGATCTGGTAGTACCCACTGAGGAGGTCTAACACAGAGAACCATTTACTGCCATTTAGACAGTCCAAGGCGTCCTGGATGCGTGGCATGGTATACTGGTCGGGTATGGTCCACCGGTTTAGAGTACGGTAATCCACACACATCCAGACAGCTCCATTCTTTTTTCTCACTACCACAATAGGTGATGAGTAGGGGCTCCTGGATTATTGTATCACCGCAGCTGCAAGCATCTCCTGCAGGTGGCGCCTTACATCATCTAAATCAGCAGGGGCCAGGCGTCGAGATCGCTCATGGAAAGGTCGCTCATCCTGTAGCCGGATGTGATGCTCAGCCCCCTGCACACATCCTACATCCCATTCCTTCAAGGAAAACACCTGTTCCCTCTGGGCAAGCCTTTCACTGATCCTTTTCTTCCATTCTGCTGGTAGTGGGGAATCACCAAAATCAAACAGCTCGGGGGTCACTTGGTCTCCTCTCCCGGGAGTCTTGTTGTAGGGCAGAACAGCAGTATCGGCACAGTGAACCGTGGCAAGGGTGCAACCCCGTTTCACTCAAATCTCTCGATCAGATACATTATGCACTTGAACCATTACTCTTCTGGCAAAGGCATGGACTCTAGCAGGTAAGATACTGGGTTTAACCAGCAACCCCTTTGGCAATTTTCCCTCACCAGGTGCATCCAGCATCAATATCTTATTCTTAACATCTTTTTTAATCCAGACTTCCCCCTGCAAAACACACTGGGCATTTGGGGCTAGTAGCAATGGTTCTGGATCTTCCTTCCAGACGACACCAACCGGGTCTTCGGGTTCCACCTGGCTAGCCTTTCTCTGAGTCTCATAGGCCTTCTGAATCAAGGCGGGTATTCTGAGAGCTCATCCAGTCCTGGACATCTGTTTTTCAGAGCACAGCTACGCTAAGCGGCCAAACATGTGAGCATTGGTTCCAATTAACAAGGGCACCCCATCATTCAATCCAGTGGGGGGGACACACTAGGGCCAAGGTTTCAACTTGTTCAGCCACCCCAGCCACAGAAGTAGGAGAAGACAACCAGATCCAGATATACCCAGAATAAGGGTAGGCCTTATCGCTCAGGCCCCAAACATGTAGTCCATCCAAAGGTTGCAGAGGCACCTCAGGCAAGTGTTTCCGATACCAGTCCTGGAACATAATGGTTACCTGGGAGCCACTGTCCAACACAGCCTGGGTGGGTACTCCATTCACTCTCATGGTGGTCTCCATTGAGGGCCCCACCACATCAGACCATTCGGGGGGGCATACCTTTGTAGGTTGCTTGGGCATTGGCCCTGATCACAAAACTCTTCCTTGGAGGCCCTCCTGGAGGTCTGGCATAGGCCTTGCGATGCCAGGCGACTAGCCTGCTGTTGACCCTCCTTAAATTCTCTGGTAACCGGCATTCAGTCTGAAAGTGTCCATCCTCCCCACAATGGTAACAGAACTTAGTATCTTGGGGGTCTTTGTTGGGAGGGAGCTATCTCGCCTGCTGGGGGGCATCATGGGTTTTGGAGGGCTCCTCTTGGCTAGGTCATTTATTTCTAGATAACTCAGGTTCCCTAAACTTAACAGGGTGGGCAGCAGTTTGCTTCAAGTCCCTCACCAGTTCTCGTAAATTTCTAATCTCGGCCCTCTAATCACTTTCTACTCGGGGATCAGAGGAAACAGCATACACCCCAACCCCTCCTTGGGCCTCTGGGGGTACAGGCAAAGCATCAGACCCCCTTGAGGGGTGGGTCTCATCTGGTTCACTGGACTCAGGGGTCTGGCATAGATTCACAACTCCCACATAGGGTTCCCACCCCTCTTCATCAGTCTCTACTTCTCAAATCTCCTCATCAATTGACAGTATTTGGGAGGGGCAGCCCGTCAGTCATGTAACTTAAGTTTTAACAATATCACACTGGAAAACCTAGCAGATTTCAAAATATGATCCAACTGGACCTGGTTCAAGGTGGTGGTAGTTATCCCCCTTTTCGACAAGCTTTTTGCAATGCCCTTTCCACCCTGGTGACAAAGGCAGACAATTTCTCATTCCTCCATTGTTTGACAGACTTGAACTTCCATAATAAGTCTTCCCCAGTTTCTGTACTCCCAAACACCTCCTCTAAGGCAGAAAGGTACTCTACTGCAATGGCTTCGGGGCTAGTAGCCCGCAAGAAACGAATGGCTTCCAAAGCTGGGCCCCTCAGGCTCTCCATCAATCTCTTTCATTTCTCCCCCTCAGAGCACTGCCATTCTTGGACTAGAGGGGTTGCATAGTCCATCCAAGCCTCCAAATCATCTTCCTCCGATGGTACAGGCACAGTGCCAGAAAAAAGTTTTAGTCTATGATAGGAATCTAGCTGTATAGGGGGGAAAACTAGGGGATGTGAAGCCAGAATAGAACCCTTGGGGAGCCCGGGAGAGGTACCTGGAGAGGCTTGGGGGGTGGGTTCACTAGAAAGGTCCGACGCCTGCAGTAACTCCTGGGTAGTCCTCCCTTCCACAGCTAGCAATTTAAGCAGTTTATATTTAAAGCTATTAGTCTTGGGGGATCCCCCTGGGGTGACTGACCCACTCCGGATGTGAATGACCCTCCACCCCTGTTGGGCACCTTCTGGGTAAATCACTGGGGGTAACCTCTCAGGGTCTATAACTATACTGCATAAGAGTAGCACCTGCAAGGTCTGGTCGAGTAGATCAGCCATATGCCCCTTCACCTCTACCTTGCCTAAACATTTAACACGCTCCACTGCAGAAACAAGGTCAGCGTTCTTTGTCCCCAGAGGTACATCCAATAGTAACACAATTTTCTGGGAATCTAAGTCTTCGGCTTCACCCCACCCTATCAGTTTATGCACCATCGTCTTAACAGGGTCCAACTTAATCTTAGCCATGATATCCCCCTCCAGTTTTTCCTTTAGTTTGGCCATGTTGAGGTACTTTGTCTACTTGGCCATTAGGGGACGCTAATCCCAGTGGTGCCTCCAATATGTAACTCTCAGGGGGCACTATCCCAAGGGCTACTACCCCTGCCTGACTTGCCACTAACAGGTCGAGGGGCCTGGATCCTATGGCGGGTGCCTTCACCCAGAGGTCACGGTTAAAACAGTCTGATATGACTTGGTCACAGCCCTCTGGGTCACTGACACCCCCCTTTCTTCCCACTAGTGGCCCACACAGGTCAATCACAATACCCTTGCAATATACACTTGCCTTCAGGCTTGGGTCAATTGGCTGACTCTGGGGAGCCCCTGTAAAGTAAGATGCAATTAGACAATGACCACCTGTACAGTAATTCAACACAGACACACAGATCAGTCAGTATACATTTGCAAAACAACCAATCTGATTTATTTAGGGGGGTATAACAAGGACGGGGGGAAATCAGGTTAATTAACTTACCACTCTAATATATATATATATATATATATATACAGTATATATACAGTATATATATATATATATATATGTAAGAAGATGTCTAGGGCACTGTGCACAGGCCTAACCTATAAGTCACTGTCTCTGGGTACCCAGGTAATAGAAGGCTAGCCTCTTGATGCAGCTGGTTGGGGCCCTGACGCAGAAAACAACCATATGATTCCTAAGAAGATTAAGTAGAGCCAGCAGGCTCAGTTCGTGTAGCCAGTAAAGTAGCCAGACAAATCTTGCCCACACTATAAATATCTGACAGGGAGCTACCCTGATTTAGTACTCACGACTCCAGCAGAAAGATCACTCTCACACCACTCGCAGGACCAAGCCTAGAATTCAAACACTTCTCCACACATTTATATGAAGAGCAGAGGGGTACCATACCAGGCAGCTGCTGTATACTCCCGATCGCTTTCACTGCACACATCGGGCCAAACGATGCAGCTTCACTTGTCCTGACAGACCGAGCGCAAATGAAGCAGATTCTCCAGTCCTCTACAAGGTGAGCCTGGTAGGTAGCTGTACTTTTGCACAGCCTCCTCTGACCGCAGCTTAGTGGATTTAGTCCGACCTCACTGGTGTTCAACCCACCGAAATGTGGCCTTCCACACGCACTTCCCGCGTGAAAGCTTAACAGTGCAGGAGCCCAGAGCTCCTTTCTCGCTCACAACCACAGCGACTCTGCCCCTTGGCAGTTGGGGCAAGGACTCTCAGTTCGGGCGCCACCCAATCCCATTGGTGGGCTGCAGATACCAGTCACTTAAGTCGGTCCCCATTGGTGCAAAAAGGGTGCCGTAGCCCAGAACTTCATTTCTCAGAATTACTGGCTGTATCCCCCTATGGCCAGCTGGCCCCAAAATGAGTCCGGATGCTGGTTGGCTCAAAAGATCTCCATTTTAGTGTCCCCCATTTTCCCATTGGACCATCTCAAAAGTCCAGGTCCAAAATGTAGGGGCCAAACACACAGAGTCCCAGCTGCAATTAAAGCAGGTTAAACAAACTGTAATTTCACTAATACTTTAAATAATTACAGGCAAACAATTACATCTGTCAGATGGGCTCCCTTTGTGCTTACAGCGACTGCAAAATTGGAGCAATTTCACCGCAGCTCAGGCGGGATTCAAGCAGGGAAATCCCAGTCCCCCTTGTACAAGCCACTGGAGCCTGTGAGCAGGCAGCTCTTAAAGAGACAGCACTAGAGGCTTCAAAAGCACTCACAACACCCACGTCTAGTAGCATTACGCTGCTCCCCCCAGTTAGGCAGCGAACATTTAGACAGGCTCTAAGGAAGGTTTCTAGGGACCCCTATTTGTAGGGGGGTTACATATAAATGTAGCATAAGGTGATGTGCACCCCGTTTAGAGGGCCTACTACTATCAGGTATTGCCCTTCTTTGTCTGCTTTAATGCTAATGGGTTGGAAGGGTACCTCCTTATGTAATAGAATGGCCACCTCCTAGCTCTTTCAATTATAGGATTTGCTGAAGGCCTGCTCAACCCACCTCGATTTTAACGTATCCACTTCAGACTTCATTAGGTGGGTTTCTTACAGAAACACCACTTTGTGCTCAGCCTGTTGAGGTGATCCAGAATTGTCCTGTGCTTGATCAATGAGTTTATCCCCTTGACATTCCATGATACAAACATTACGGGTCTATTATTACATAGCAAAAGGAGGGCATTTAAACTGGGGTTGGGGGATGGCTAGGGGGCAGGAGGCATGCAGAATCCACAGGAAGGGAAGCCGAATGAGCTTACCCCAGTGCTAGAAGCAATGGAAAAAAGGGAGTACTAGAGGAGATGCTAGGAAGGAGAGCCGGGGGAGGGGAAGGAAAAAGGGTGGAAGGTGGTCACTTTGAATGCTAGGAGCCTAGGGAATAAAACAGAAGAGCTACAGGCTCTCATGGCAGAAGGGGAGGTGGACATGGCAGCAATCAACAAAACATGGGCCACCCATTATGAGGACTGGGACCTGGCGGTACCAGGGTGTAAGATATTCCTCAGAGATAGAGTAAATGGGAAGGGTGGGGGGACGGCACTGTATGTGAGAGAAGGACTGAAGTGTGTTCGTGAGGAGGATAGTATGGAGTTGTTACGGATGCAAATCTAGGATTCCAAGAATAGGACTCTCAGGATGGGAGCAGTGCACAGGCCACCATCTCAGACAGAGGAATTAAACAGGGAACTAGTGGGACAGATCAGAAGGGCCTGCGGAAAGGGTAGCATGGTGATTGTGGGGGACGTCAATCTGCCGGGAGTGGATGGAGTACCCCAGCCACCACGAATAGAAGGGAGCAGATACTTCTGGACGTGTTCCAGGATAGCTTCCTAATGCAAATGGTCAGTGAGCCAACTAGATTAGGGAACATCCTAGATCTCATGCCGGCAAATGGAGAGTTTGTGAGGGAGCTGGGGGTGGAAGAACCGCTGGCAGAGAGCAATCACCACTCAGTGTGGTTCACATTGAAAATGGGTAAGGAGTGAATAGAAACAGGTACAAGAGTGTTGGACTTCAGGAAGGCCAACTTCAGGAGGATGGGGGAGGTAGTTAAAGGGTATCTAGCCAGAATCCAGACTAATATGGACACTAACCAGAGGTGGGAGGTCATAAAGTGGGATTGAGGAGGCAACCAAAACCGTCATCAGGGTCCAGAGTAAGAGAACTAGGGCCAAGAATCCCAGCTGGTTGAGCAAGAGGGTCATGGAGAAAGTAAGAAATAAAAGAGCCGCCTTTAGAAGGTTCAAAAAAACAGGGAGAGGGGAAGACAGAGTGGGTTACCTGAAGGAATCAAAGGAGGTGACGAAGACAGTAAGGGCAGCCAAGGCGTCTAAGGAGCTCAGGCTGGCGCAAGGCATCAAGAAGGGGGATAAGGAATTCTTCAGGTACATCAGGGAGAAAAGGAGTTTTAGGGACAAAATAGTAAGGATTAAGAGGGATGGGGTTGGTGGAAACAGGGCAGAGCAGGCAGAAGCGCTTAATAAATACTTCTGCTTGGTGTTTATTAAGGAGAAAGGAGGGGTGTTACCAGGGGAAGTGGGAGGTCAGGCTCGGGGGGGGGGAGGTGACAGATGGGGAATCACAGAGCGCAGGGTACTGGAGGGCCTGAGGGCACTGAGGGTGGACAAGGCACCAGGGCCGGATAGCATTCACCACAGGGTATTGAGAGAGCTGGCAGAAATCCTGGTGGGGGCCTGGGCAGACCTGTTCAATGCCTCCCTGGTCTCAGGAAGTGTACCTCAGGACTGGAGGATGGCTCACGTGGTACCCCTCCATGAGAGCGGTCCCAAAGATGAACTGGGAAACTACAGGCCAGTAAGCCTTACATCCATCTTAGGAAAACTGATGGAGACAATCCTGAAGGAGAGGCTGGTGTTCCTTCTGGAGACCAATGGGTTGCAGGATGTTAAGCAGCATGGGTTTGTCACAGGGCAGATCCTGTCAGGCCAGCCTGGTGGATTACTATGACTGGGTAACTAGACAGTTGGACAAGGGCCATGCAGTGGATGTCCTGTTTCTGGACTTCAGTAAGGCATTCAACTTGGTGCTGCATGGGAGGCTGGGTAGTAAGCTGTCAGGTACAGGTGCATTGGCGAAAATGGTGGGATGGGTAGTTATAAGGAAGGCAACGGAGGGTGGTGGTGGTGGGAGGGGAGCTCTCATGTCTGAGGGCAGTGACAAGTGGAGTACTGCAGGGCTAAGTGCTGGGACTGGTGTTGTTTGGGTTGTTCATATCAAACATCTCAATGGGCATCAGAAGAAAGATCAGTTTGTTTATAGATGACATCAAGATAGGTGCAGCAGTGGATGACCTAGGAGGGTGGCATGGGTTGCAGGATGGTATGTCAAAATTGGAGACCTGGTCAGACACCTGGCAGTTGGGGTTCAAGGCCAAAAAGTGCAAGGTGATACATTTTGGGGCAAAAACCCCAAGAACGAGCTACCAGCTTGGGGGGGTTCAGCTAGCCATGACAGAGGAGGAGAAGGATCTGGGGGGTGATTATAATGGGCTCAATGAACAACTCAGCACAACGCAGGAAGGTGGCTGTAAAGGCCAACAAAATGCTGGGTTGTATTGCCAAGGGTATATCTTCAAGGAGAGGGGAGGTGATCCTGCCATTGTATAAGTCACTGGTTATGCCACACCTGGAGTACTGCGTGCAGTACTGGCACCCATACCTAAAGAGGGACATTAAGTTACTGGAGTGGGTGCAGCACAGGGCAACAAAGATGATCCAGGGAATAGGGGACATATCCTATGTGAGCAGGCTGAGGGAGTTGAACATGTACTCACTGGAGAAGATGGAGAGACGGGGGGATACGATTGAAACCTTCAAATATATGAAGGGAATAAACAAGACAGGCACGGAAGAACTATTCAACTTAAGGGGGGGGTAGGGACACTCCAGGTCACAAGCTCAGATTGGAGGGGGGAAGGTTCAGGAGGGAAATGAGAAGACACTGTTTTACAGAGAGACTGGCGTCTAGGTGGAATGTGTTGCCTGAGGTGGTATCCTGCAGAATAGTGGACTGCTTTAAAAGGGAAGGGGGTAGGATAGGGTAAGCGGGAGAGTCAGGGGAGAGGAGGGAGGGCAGCTGCAGTATAAGGGCTGCTAGCTGCACACCCGAACAGTCTCGATAAACCATAAGGCCTTTATCAGCTGACAAATTTGTATGATCATATTAGCAATTACTTGCTGCAGCCCAGAATCCTATATAAGATGCCCATGTTGCACTCACGCTGACCTTTCTGGAAAAAGGGTTCCCTTCCCCATTGGAAGTAGTGTCATAGTGCAAATGCTTAACTGTTCCTGTTATCCTTCAATATAAGTGTAATTACATATGTAAGCCCCCTTTGGGAGCTTACTATCTTAGGTCCCTTTAAGTTGGGGCTGGCCAGCTTTTAGGTCCACCTGCTGGCAAGTGGGGCTGGGATTCCCCTCCTTATAAGGGGTAGTTTGGCACGCATGAGGGTGGAAGGGCCTGAAAGCAGGAGGTGGGGCTCCTGGGCCGAAGGCAGGATACATTTAGCTGCAGGGCCAAGGTTTGGGCTGGGTTGGGCCAGTTGCCATCCTGTTTCGCCCCGTTTCACTTTTGAGCTGGTGGATGGAGTAGAGCGGTCATTTTTTTAGGGCCATTGTTGCTGCCATGAAGAGGATCCCCTGGGAGGAGGAGATGGGAGCTGGGCCTGGAGACACAAGGAGCAGCCTACCTCGTGGTTCCCGGCACCGGGTTAGGCCGCAGGGTGGAGTCCTATGTTGGCTGCTGGCTGCTGCAGGTCAGGTGCGGTGCGGGATGAGAGGCCGCATTGTGGGAGGCAGTGATGACAGCTCGCCACTGGGGACCCCGTGCTATTCCATATTCAGTGACCCGGTACAGTAGGAGGAGGACACGGCCATGCTGGATTACCCTCTGGCCTCCCGGCCAGTGGTAGGGCTACTGTGGTGGGGCACCATGAGTCTTGGGGTCACTGTTTCCCAGGAAATGAAATGGGAGTGGGACAGCCAGGCCTGGTGAAAAAACAAAGACCAGAGAGCACCTTGCAGAGTTGTGAAGCTATAGTGGGACAGCAATGTGTGGTGCAGGAGGCAAAGTTGAGTAACTCTTTCAGGGACTGTGCTGCAACTGCCATCAGAGAGTGAGTCTGGGCTCCTGGAATATGTGTTGAAAGAAATTATGCCATGAAGATCTGTTTGGTCTGCACAAAAGTTGTGCCCGCCTGCCCATGGAGCTGTGCTGCCTTTTTATTTATTAAATCAATTGATGTTGTTTTTGCTGTGTACCTGGACAGTGACCTATTTCATGGCTAACCAGCTTGCCCCCTAGCTCCTGTAGTACCTGTCTGCCCCACTGCCCTGTGCGAAATTATCGACCCCTCCCACCTGCATCTCCGAAGTCACCTGCTTGGTGGCACCATTTGTACCCAGGTATGCACTTTAACTTCTTTTGGACAGTGTTACTGTGTTGTGGAGCGCCCCTCACCATTTTACCACCTGGAATACCCCTAGATGTGGGAAGGGGGGGCTTACATATACATAAGTTTTAACAGAATATATGATCCATAGAGTTGCAATCCAATCTGCTGAAAACATAACACCATTAGGAACTGTTGCATTGATCAAATCTTTATCCAGAACTTTTTCTCAGGCCTCCAGTTGTTGTGCGTGTGTGTGTGTGTGTGTGTGTGTGTGTGGGGGGGTGTAGTCCCAGAACCTACCATTCCAGAGGTCCTGCATGTAGTTCCATAACCTGCTACATTAAAGCCCACCAGCCAAGGTAGTCCCAGGTCTAGCCTCCCCTTTTTGTCGTGCTGTATAGTCCAACCCCTTCGGGCCTGGTTGCGTGGCCCTACATATGGAGGATGGATGGGGATGGGAGCTTTCCACTGGATCTGACGAGCAAGTTTCATGCTGGTGCTGGGGGGCTGTCTCTTCTGAGTCTGCACTGCTCATGTGTGGCCATCCAGGAGCTCTCCCTTCGTTGAACACCCGGCCTCCCCTTATCTAATCCAGGATCCTATTCAGACCCTTGGTGGGTTAGGTGTGGTGCTCTATGATACTACCCATTGGAAAGGGGCTATTTGTGAGCTCTCACTATACACCCTGACTGCATGTTGGCCCAAGGAACCTGCAAGACCTCCCCCCACCAAATCCCCCTCCCTGACACCCATGTTGCCAGCCATATAGCCCCTCCCCTCATCCCTTCATTGCTTCTTGAAACCCTTAAGCCCTGGGATCCCACATAGGGTGGCTGCTTCCTATTGTGTGGTCAGCTAGCTTTCTTTATCACTTGTGGCTTGCATTTGCTAAGACCGGCTGTGCTTGCCTAGAGGCTGTGTGTCTCTGGTCTGATTCTACTTCCCTGTCCCCCCCACCCCACAGACACTGTTCCATGATTAGTTTGTGATGCTTTGTATCCTGGTGCTATGGGGCTAGTTGGGACTTACAAGGGGGATTGGGGCTGTTGGGGGGTAGAGCGGGAGGGCAGAGGGAGAGACCAGGACATGAAAGCTGCTCTATCCTACTGTGGACTTTATTAATAGATAGTGTGTGGAGGAGTGGTGAGCAGAGAGTTTTTGACAGAGAGAGTTTTGTGAGGATAAAGTAACCACCCTTTGCATGTGCTGCACCCAGCGGGAGAGGTGAAGCAGCTCCTGAGTAAGTAAGCTGTGTTTGGGAGGCAAAGCTGGCTGCGGGCAGAGCCACCCATGGATACAGGACTGGTGGCAGATGTTCTTCTCTGTCTGCTTGGATGGTGTTCCTGTGACCACCTCCATCCAAGCCCGCATTTCTCCCAGCTCCTTCCCTATGATCACTCCACCTTGATGGTGGAATTACAGCTTTCTTTAAGTCAGAGCCCAGTCTGTCCCATTGCTGCTCCCTTGGCAGGTTACCCAAGTTGACGTGTGGCTGAAGCATGGCCAGATCAATCGGATCTGTTCGCCCAGGCCCCTGCCATAGTTGGTACCACCCTCCATTCTTCCCTGTCTGGTAGAGGACTCAGGCATGGCCCCGGCATCCTCTTGCGGTCCCAGTAGCACACAGCTATTTTTCTACATGGTCACTGTCAGTGGCTCTGTGCCCTGTGTAGTGCTGAGGGCTGAGCTATAGTGCCAACCTGCCATGTTTAACTGTTACACTGCCCCTGAGCTCAGACAAGGCTCCCAGGGAATATGGCTTCCCACGGCCCTCACCCTCCTCAGGGAGCATGGATTACTTCATGGCTGATAGCAGCTGGTGGAGGGGGAAAGCGCAATCCCCTTTTCAAGAATAATGAGGAAAAATTAGTAACTTTTTGCACTACCTTGTGGAGGGAAGAGGGTTAGCAGTGCAGCGCACATATTACATTGTACTGCTAAACAGGCTAAATAAACTATGAAAGTGTCTAGTCTTTGAGTTCCTCTACGTAGCTCTGGCCAGTCTTCCTATTGGCACTGAGTTTTGTCCTCTGGGTCCAGCGGTCGGTGTGGCTCATGTGGGGGGGGGGGTCTATGGATTCTCACGGATGTCTGTAGCCACCTCTAACCAAAAAGGTCTGTTGGTGGAGCCCTGGTTGTTATCTGATTGCTGGTTATCTGCCATGGGGGATCTGTGATTGTGGGACTGGGCTTTTCCTTCCTGCTTCTGCCCTGGCCTTTTTGAGTCTGGTTCCTCAACTGAGTCCAGTGTTGTGAAGCCTGATTTGAGACTGCCATCTTTGCCCCCTACCATTTGATGCTGATGATTCCTCCATCCTTTTCTGCCTCTGTGGCACATGTATCTGGTCACTTGCCACTCCATGTCAACCTGCTCCCTTGCCTCTCGTAGGGGAAGGGGGGCAAATGGGGTTGACTGCTTGGTGAAGCTCATGGATGGGCTTACTAGGTAGGTGCAGCATTAGCTCCTTTGGTGGGATTAAGGGGCACCCGTCTGTCTGGCCACTGCCTCTGGATGTAGTGTGTGGCTTCCTCCGGGGATTCAAACATTTTTACCAGGCCATTTCTTATCTTCAAGTTTGGCTGGATATTGGAGCTGGTAGGGTACTCCCAACTCTTGCAGCACTTTTTTGATCAGAGTACCATTTTTTCCTTGCCACTAGTTCTGTGAAAAAGTTGTTGAAAATCATTTTATGGTGGCACTCCCTTAGTAGGCACCTCTTCTCCCTGGCCAGTGTAAGAATTCTTTCTTTCCCCAGGTACTGTAACAGCTCAACTAGAATTGGTCTTGGTTGCTCTCCCAGCTTGGGTGTAGGTGGCTGGGTACGGTGAGCCCCCTCAATCTCCAGCAGGGGGTTCCATGTGTAGCCCAGTAATTTAGGCAGTGTGTGCTGGAGGAAGCTGGCTGCATTCTTCTCCGCACCTTCTGAAAAACCTACAATCCTCAGGTCGTTGCACCAGCTCTTGTTTTTGGTGTCTTCTGCTCTTTGCCAAAGGAGTTTGACCATCATTTCTAGCTCCTGGATGCAGGCCTCCTGGCATAAGTCCTTACCATCTATATAAGATAGGAAGGTGTCATCATCCCTCTGGCTATGCTTCAGGGACTGGATACTGTCCTGTAGGTCCCTGATGGAGGTTTTGAGGTAGGTGTTCTTCTGTAAAACTTGCTGCCGCAGGGCTTTTAACTTGGGTCCTTTTCACACTGACATTGGAGTGTCCTAGACTGCAGTGGTGTCCACTTTGCCATTCTGGTCACCCCTGTCAAGAATAAAGGTGTCGGTATGTTTTAATGCCTCCCTGATGTTGAGTCGCTACAACGGACTGCGCTCAGCTGGGATTAGTGAGGGGAAGCTTAATCTGCACTCACAGGGGGCCGATCTGGGACCCAGTTATGGATGTCTGTGGATATTGAAAACTTGGCTAGCGGAGCTGTGAACTAAGCAGCCATCTCATCCAGCACTTGCACATGCGCCCTTCACCACCCCTGTCCTTAGAGAGCTGTTGAACAGACCTACCTGTGAATCAACCAGTTCTACTGCCAGTTCCCTGTGTATCCTCAGATGCAACCCAACTGGTCCAGGGAGCTTTTCAGTCTTTAATGCTGCCAGCCCTTTCAGGATCCTTTTGCTAGCCAATGCTGGCTGCCTCATTTCTGGGACCTGTTTAATGGCCAATTTGATGCCCCTGTCTGGCAAGGGCCCACCAGCCTCCCTAGTGAAAACTGAGCAAAAGTAATTGTTAAAGATGGCGGCCTTTTGCCGCCACCTCAGTCATCTTATCCCTCTCTGTTAGCCTCACAATTCCCCTCCTTTTTTCCTTTTTTCACTAACATACCTGAAGTACTGTTTTTCTCCACTTTTGACCCCCTCCACAATACATAGCTCACTGTCTGCTCTTGCCTCCTTATTTTTCAGCAAATACTCTTCCCATGCTTTCTCCCCTGCTTTTCTTTAAATTCGTAGAAGGCCTTTTTCTTGGCCCTCATCACTTCCCTGACCCTTGACAAGAATCATAGTTGGCTCTTGAATCTGTTCTTTTTGGTTACCATTCTCATGCATACTTTAGGTGCTCTGAGAATGGCCCCCTTAATTGCCCCCATCTCTCTTCCACCCCTTCTGTGTTGTCCACCCTTACTAACTTATCCCTGACCAGCTCCTTCAGCCTATTAAAATCTGCCCTTCTTAAATCAAGGACTTCAGCTCTCAGTTGTGGTTTACCTGACCTGAGGGTCGCTTCAAACCAAACAGAGTTATGGTCATGGTTCCCTAATGGCTCCCCTATTCCCACAGCTCCTTCCACCTCTAAGTTGGTGAGCCCAGCATCGAGAATTGTGGTCTGCCTGGTGGGCTCCTTAACAAACTGTCCCAGCAGACAGTCCTGGAATGCATCCAGCAAGATCTGGCTTCTGATGCTGCTGGCCGTTGGAAGATCCCAATCAATGTCCGGCAGGTTCAGATCACCCACCACCACTACTTCCCCCTTAGTTATCCCTCTTTCCAGTTCTCCTCTGAGCTCTCTATCCCTCTCCTTCCTTTTCCCTGGCATTCTATATGTCACCCCCCAAGTGCAGATTCTTGTCTGAGGCTGCTGTGAGATTCACCCACAGTAACTCAATCCCCCCAATACTACCCCTGATGCTCCCATCTTCCATCACCTCTGTGCTCTCCTTGACATAAAGGGCAACTCCTCCCCCTCTACCTGCTACTCTATCCCTCTTGAACATAGAGTACCCAGGGACTGTCACTTCCCAGTCATTATTTTCCGAAGCTTATATGCCTTTTTATTGGTGTACCTGCACCGGACAAGGCCACCAACAATGTTTGCCTGACAAAAATTCAAGATACACCTTTAATTCATTTTTCTTCTCACTTTCTTCAATTCCTGAACCATGATACAGCATTCAGAAGTTTTTAAAAGTTTTGACTCCCATGCCATGCCCACTAGAAAAAATATCTTGGTACAGTGCTGTGCTGTTTATCATCAGAACCATGTGGTAGCACCATCCTAATACATTTACAGTATGACTCTAGCACGTACATTCAACAGTAACCTCAGCGGGAGAGATTTTTAAAAATTGCTAGTGGCAGTCTTCTTTAATGGTACGAGTCATTAATTTAAGAATTAGCTGTAAAAACTGTTTTAATGACATCTGAGAAAGCTAGAAATACACCCAACATGAATCTTAGGCTGTCAGAAATACATTTTTGTTATAAAATTAAATGATGACATTTTTTGTCGACAAACAAATACTGCTGCTTTAACATGACTTATAATACTGTATGTTTATATGTACAGTTCCTGTGTCTCCTATGGTTATAAACATTTCTCAAGTCCTTTGTGTGCCATAACTGCTCAGCTGTGCTTTGCTCTTCTCTCACCGAAAGAACATATTCCTATAACCATAAGAGACACAGGAACTGTACGTATACAGACATGAAAAAAGAACTACTGCCAGCCCTGGTGAAGTGGTGCTTAGCCATAAAAAGTTGGCTTTATCAGGTGTAGTTAGGCCTTTAAAATTACGTATTTTCCAATACATAGGAGTGGAGCTTTCTACTTACAGTACCTTTATCATATTGTGGTCTCTCTGAACTAGGAGCAGTTCCTCCTTGCTGCTATCCTGGAATAGTACATTTAATTGAATATTTTTACAGAATCATTTCTGCTGACTCTTTGGCACAGTGGTAGCATGCTGTGCTGCCAACCAAGGGGCCAAGATTCACCTGCGAGCCTCCTCCTCCAATGCTGGGGTTAGTTGGGGATGGAGAATGTTGGGGAAGTGTGGCACTTGGGTTCCAGGCAGGAAGGAGACAAACTAACAGGCATTCATTCACCTTTCAGGCCTACAGACATTCATAGAAACATAGAAGTTGTGGCAGATAAGGACCACTTGGCCCACCTAGTCTGCCCTAGATTCCATACCTATAGTGCCGCCGGAGACCCTACTTAGACTCCAGCTTACACCCCCTCACCTCTAAGATTCCCTTGTGTCTAACCCATGCATTCTTAAATCCTGTGACTGTTGTAGCCCCACCACTTCTGCTGGGAGTCTGTTCCAGGTGTACACCACCCTCTCTGTGAAGAAGTATGTCCTCACGTTTCCTCTGAACCTTCCTCCTCCAGCTTCATACTGTAATCCTTGTCCTTGAGCATCTTTGTCTTTGGAAAATGCTCCCTTCCTGTACCTTGTTTATTCCTGTGAGGTATCTGAATGTCTCCATAATATCCCCCCATTCCCTCCTGTCTTCTTGGGAGTACATATTTAAATCAGAGGCAGTATAGTGCAGTGGTTTAACGCTCTGAGCTGCAAATGTGGTGACATCCAGCAGACCAGACCTGGGTTTGAATCCCACAGCCACCTAAGTGCATACTGGGTGACCCTGAGCAAGTCACTTAACTTCTCTATGCTCCCAGGTCGCACCTGTAAAAAAGCTTTCAGCTTAGTGTGCTACTCCTGGTTAAACAACTAAATAAATAAAAAAAATCCTTAAGCCTTTCTTCGTAGTGCTTCTGGTGCAGGCCTGCACCATTTTGATTCTCCTCCTTTGAACCACCTCCACCCTATCTATGTCCTTTCAAAGGATGGGGCCTTCTGAACTGTACACAGTACTCAAGGTGGGGCCTCACCAGCGATCTATACAGGGGTATTATTACCTCGCTCTTTCTGCTGGTGATACCCTTCCCTATGCATCTGAGCATTCTGCTAGCCTTTTCCATTGCCTTGTCACACTGTTTAGTTACCTTCAGGTGATCAGAAATGATAATCCCCGCAGGTATCTTTCCTGTTCTGTGACTGCTAATCCCCCCCTCCCAAGTTGATACATTGCCCCCAGGTTTTTGTGCCTTAAGTGCATGATTTTGCACTTTTTTGTGTTGAATCTTAGCTGCCAAACTCATGACCATGCTTTTGACTTCTTTAGATCCTTCCTTGTTATTTCAACCCCCCGGTGTGTCTACTCTGTTGCAGATTTTTGTGTCATCCATGAATAGGTATACCTTCCCCTCCAGTCCTTCTACAATGTCACTAATAAAGACATTGAAGAGGACCAGACCTAATACTGACCCCTGTGGCACCCCGCTACGCACCTTGGCTTCCCAGAGTGTACCCCATTTACCACCACACTTTAGCTTCTACCACTATGTCAATTCTCCACTCATTTTACTATTTTAGGACCTACTCCTAGGCTAATTAATTTGTTTACCTATCTTCTATGTGGAATGGTGTTGAGGGCCTTGCTGAAATACAGATAGGGCACATCAGTCCTCCCTGGTCTGCTTCCTTTGTTGCCCAGTCAAAGAACTCAGTCAGGTTTGTCTGGCAGGACCTCCCCCCTGTGAATCCATGTTGCCTCAGATCCTGTAGACTGCTAGTAACAAGGTATTCTCCAATCCTTTCCTTCAGTATTGATTCCATTCCTTTGCCAGCTACTGAAGTCAGAACAAACTGACGCGTGAGCCTTCCTGTGCACTACTATACCACAGAAAATGGACTATTCTTAGGACATTACCCTAGAAATAGAGCTTGCCCACTGCTTGTTAACTCAATTCCACAAACCTGGTTCTCCCATAACTGGCTGATGGTATCCAGTTTTCTAAGATTCACAGTTGCGGAACAGGAAAGAGCAGTGGCCAGCAGCACCAGAAATCAGGCCTTGCTGAATACATTCCAGGACTGTCTACTGGTACAGCTAGTTAAGGAACCCACCAGGCTGGCTGCCATTCACGATGTGGTGCTCACCAGCTCAGAGGGGGTATGAGCTGAGAGAGTTAGGGCCCAACTAGGGAAAAGTGACCATAACTCCATTTGGTTAGAACTGGCCCTTGGGACTGGAAAACCCAACAGAGAGCTGAGATCCTTGATTTGAGAAGGGTGGAATTCAACAGGTTGAGGGAGTCAGTCCAGGACAAATTAGTCAGGGAAGACAGCATAGGAAGTGTGGAAGATAGATGGGGGCAATAAAGAGGGCTATTCTTGAGACATCTAAGTTATGCATAAGAACGGTAACCAAACGTAACAAGTACAAGAGACCATTATGATTTTCAGTAAGGGTCAGGGAAGCAGTGAGGGGGGAAAAAAGGCCATCACCAGGTACAAAGAAAAGCAGGGGAGAAAAAACAGGTAGAATACAGATTGAGAAATAAGGAGGCAAAGGTGGGGGGGGGTTAGGGAGGCAAAAGCAAACACAGAGCTGCATATTATGGAGTGGTCAAGAGTGAAGAAAAACAATTTTTCCAGTATATTAAGGAAAAAAGGAAGAAAGCAGGGTGAATTGTTAGGCTGTCTGAGGGGTGTGGGATGATAGAGGAGGATGCGCAAAAGGTTGCTGTCCTTAATGATTACTTTTGCTCTGTCTTCACAAGGGAAAACAGTGGGCCCTTGCCAAAGACTGGCTTAAAGCTGCTACAAAGGGGGTCCCAGAGATAAGACAGCCAGTATTTACATGCAAAAGAGTCTGGAAAGGGCTAGCATCCCTAAAGATAGATAAGGCCCTGGGACCAGACAGGATGCATCTACAGGTAATCAGGGAACTGGCAGAAGAACTAGCTGACCCCCTGGTGGGACTATTCTACAACTCATTACAGATTGGGGTACAGACTGGGTAGTTCCAAAGGACTGGAGGGTGGTTCTGCTCCATAAGAGGGGGACAAGGAATACATGGAGAACTATGAACTGTCATACCTCTGTAGTAGGGAAGCTGATAGACTCACTGGTCAAAGAGGATGCCGTAGACTACCCAGAGTGCAATGGTCTCCAGAATGGTAAACAACATGGGTTTATGGCAGAGAGGTCATGTCAGACTAAGCTGATATCTTCTTTGACTGGGTGATGAGGGCATTTGGATAGGGATCATGCTGTGGATTTACTCTACTTCAACTTCAAAAAGGCTTTTGACATGATGCCTCATAAATGCATATTGAAGAAGATCCTCTGTGGTTAATGAGGTCAAACCAGAAGAGAGAGAGAGAGAGATCACAAGTGAGGTACCACAGGGATATGTCTTAGGCCCGATCCTCTTCAATATGTTCATTAGTGACATTAGAAAAGGAATCCAGGGCCAGTTGTGCCTCTTTACAGATGACACTGAGCACTGTGGGAAGATGGATAGTGACAAGGGAATTTGGAAATGCAGAGTGACCTGCAAAGAGTGGAGAGGTGGTCAAAGGTTTGGCAGTTGAAATTCAATGCCAAAAAGTGCAAGGGAATGCACACAGGTAACAGGGACCCCAGGACAGAGTACTGGATGGGAGAGGCAAGACTTAGCACTACGGTTGTGGAATGGGACATAGGAGTTATCATTGGTTACTCCCTCAAACTATCAAGTCAGTGCAACAGGGCTTATAGTAAAGCATATAAGATGCTGGGATGTATCGGTTGGATTATTGACAGCACAAGGAAAGAAGTAATACTACTTCTTTATAGATTGCAGGTGAGGCCACACCTGAAGTACTGGGCCCAGTTGTGGAGTCCTCACCTCAGGAAAAATAAGGACAGGCTGGAGGCAGTGCAGCATAGGGTGACAAAAATGATGCAGGACCAACAGGACAGTTCTTACAATAGATCATCTCAAGGCACTGAGCATGTACTCACTGGAGACCAGACGGGAGAGGGGAGATAGGACTGAAACATTCAAGTTCCTAAAAGGAATAAATATGGCAAACTGTGGGGGATTACTTTAGCCTGAGCAATGGTTCAATGTCATGAGTGTAAGAGTGGAAACTGACAGGAGGGTGGTTTTTGAGGCATATGAGAAAGTATTATTTTACAAAATGAGTGATGTAACCACGGAACAGTCTACCAGCCAAGGTGGCGGGCACCAAAACCATTAATGCTATCAAGCAAGACTGGGACAGAGTGAAGGGTACAATAGTTACTCAGGGCAACAGTAACAGGGAGCAGAATAGGGAAGTGGATAGTGAATGCTGGAACCCTGCATGGAAAATAGGTCCTGGGGGTAGATAAGAAACCAGGTGCAGAGTGGATGGACCATCAGTCTTTTTCTGCCATCATTGTTCATGTTTCTAGATTCTGTCCTTTTCCAGGGAGAAAAAAATCCCAGTTATGGAAAGGACATAAAACATTAATCATTCAGGACTACTCTGCTGCTTTGGCCAGCAAGCGAGAATAATTCAACCCGCCTGAAGAATGACTTGGCAGGGCTTGTGGTGCCTTATAATTTAATGTATAGTACCCATCTAAATGCAGATTACAGTGGAAGTGTGTCTATCATGTTTCTGACATACCTAAAGAAGTGCAACAGTTATTAATTATCCAGACACTGGACAAGCCCAAAGTGACCGTGAATGATGAGGGGGAGGTGCCAGGAATGGAGTGGACAGCACCAGAGCAGACCCAAGCACAGCACCATTGTAGTCTAAAGGGTATCCATACCAGAATGCCTCCTACCAAGTATAAGGTGACTGGTGGCAAATGGTTAAATTGAAGCACTGCAAATCCAAAGAAAAAGAGATCCTGAAGGGCTTTAAACTGCCCCCCAAAGGCAAAGAAGATGGAACCACAGTAAAGGAGCCACGTAATCAATGCCAGACTGTGCATCACTGCCATTAGCCAAACCAACTAGGAACTGGCCATTTCATGCAGCTGGTGCTTCTGAGGCTTAGTATGCATCGATGAGACCCCAAGAACTGTCCACCAACACTGTGCCTGAAAAATGGATGACTGGCCTAGGCTGCAGTGAACACCCGCCCTAATATGAGCGGCCAGCAGTAATAACAGCTAATAAGATGGAGATGCAGCAGGACCCAGATGGGCAGGGACACTTGGACTTAAATAAATAAAAAATGTTCTTGATTCAGGGCCTTTAGCTCCATGTACTGTACAAGTGTGATGTTTCAGCAGTATGGGGAGGGGTAGAGTTGTTATTAGGTCTGTATGAGTTGGTGTTGCAGGTACCTCCCTCGTACATGTGGGCAGTGGATTGCAGTTCATCTGTCCAAACAATGGATTATTCAGGGATCACCACTAGAATCAAGTATAGATACCCCTGCCTGGTGGCACCCAGGGGGGCCTAAGCAGCATAACTGCTGGGATCAATGTGCTGACTCCTACTGCACTGGAACCCCATTGTATTTTGCCCTCCCCACATCTCTTTCCCTCACTACTCTGCCTTCTCAGCTTTGACATGGACTCAGGATGAGATGGGTTTTGAACAACTTAGATTAATTTAAAATAGACGTGATAGTACAGTTTCATCCCATCCCCGCTCCCTTATCCAACTACCATAATGTCCCATGCTTGGTCTTGGAGTTGCAATATGTGCCTGACACAACCGTGTTGGTCCTTTCAGGATCAGCTGACTACCCCAGGTTGGGCAAGCACAGTTATCAGAAATACAAGGCATAAACAATGGAAAGATTTTCAGCTCCCCTATCTACCTACTATATTTGTGGCAGCTACCATACCCTTATTTTGCTAATGCCCCCCCCCCACCAACACCACCCTGTAAATGTAGTTCATAGCTGGTAAACATATATTATTATCTCAAGTCAAGATTTATGCTGTTTTGTGCTGTAAGGCTAATTCAGTTTCTTGGCAAAATGTACTAGGGATTGGACAGGAACTCTGACCGTCAACCACACTACCTAGGCTCCCGGGTAATATGTTCATAGTACATCCACAATAGACTATTGGTTCACTATCATTTGCTGCCTTTCACTAGGCGGTATGTTTCCAGCTGTGCTCCTAGTTCAGGACAGTTTATTTGCACATGGTAGTAGCACAGTGCACATTTTCCTGGGCTCAACAGAAGCAAGACTTGGCTGTCCTGTAACTAACATGGAGGAACATAGCACAGAGGGATGGAGGGCTGCAGGATCAGACGGACCTAACTCCATTTTCCCACTGTGATCAGCTCCTCCACCCAGAAACTGTTCGGTTATCATATATGAATTCTCATAGAACATGTAATCTTTACTATTCTGCCACATGATGGCAGTGTTGCACTTTTCTTTTTAGGCATATAAATTTTCTGAATGTTCATGGCATCAATGCCTTGTTTCCTCAGACAACCCTAGTAATTTCACTCTTTAGTTTCTCACCTGCTTCTCCACTACATTACAGCTCGGGTTGACTCTTTACAGCGTTAAGAGGTGGAATGAGACCTTTTTCTGCTAGTATTCTCTATACCCAGGTTTACAGGTATGTTCCTGATACAGGTGTAATTAACAGGGAGGAGTAATTGCTGGATTAATTGATGGACATCAAATATATTTCCTGGAATGTGCAAGGTATAACTCACCCTTTAAAACACTGCAAAATTCTAGTTTACTTAAAATCTCTTTATTGTGATGTGGCATTTCTCCAAGAAACCCATCTGTTAAAGCAGGAGGCTGCTAAACCAGTAAGGGATCAAGACAAAATGGAAGTCTCCAGCTCCTTAAATGCTAAAAAAGGGGAGTATTCAACCCTAATCAGTAAGCAATGTCTTTCAGTAGTAGCTAAGACTTTAGGGAACAAGGAAGGGAGATAGATAATTTTGCAAGGCATGGTAGACCCAACTTATATCACTCTATGAACATTTATGCACCACACGAAGATGGTGCCAACTTTGTCTGCAAATCGAGGGAGATTTCAGTTTGGTCTGGGACCCTCTTTTGGATAAATCAACGACCTCACAAAGTCTACCTTCACACAAGCAGGCCAGAGAAGCAGTGTCCAGGCTAAATGCTGAGTTGTCTGTCACGGACCTGTGCAGCTTATCCCATCTGATGGTGCAGTAATCCCTTTACATTCCACTTTGAAAGGCACACTACACTGAGACACAGAGATTTTTTTTCCTGATCTCTAAATGATGTGGTGGATGTAATAATAGGCCCTAACCTGCTCTCTGATCATGTCCTAGTATCTCTAGCATTCTCATCTCCGCAGACAGCAAGGCAATCACCTAGAAGGGGACTAAATCCTTTTCTACTACACTCAAAATGTATGTAAGGGCTGGGTAACAGATGAAATAAAATCCTACTTCTCACTTAATGTTGGTGACAACGTATCATACCACACTAAATGGGATGCTTTCAGAGCAAACATAAGAAGCCAGATCATCAGCTTTTCAGCACACAAAAACAAATTGTTCAAGCAAGTGCTGAAATCACTAGAGGCATTGCTGCAGTAGCAGAACTAAAAAAACAAATGTATCTAACCCTCAGAGATCCTTGAAAGACCAGAAAGAAATTCTAAACTTTGGATACAAAATCAATAATATTCTTCATCATAAAGTAGAAAGGGTCCACTCTTTCACCAACCATAAGTACTGTGAATCCGGGAAGAAGGCAGGAAAACTCCTAGCCTTACAATTAAAGGAAAAAAGGCAGACGTGGTGATCACTAAAATACAGACTAGGGAAGGGACATTTACCAGGAAGTGCAGAGAAATGAATAAGACCTTCCAAAGCTTATACAAAAAACTATCCACTTCGCTGGCCCTGTGCTGTTGAGGTTTGAGGCGCTGGATGCCACACCTCGAGCTACGCCAGTGACCTGGGTTCGGGAACAACCTCGGGTCACCGAGGTGCTGGCATGGGGGGGAGGGTCAGAGCAGAACTGAGCTGCCATAGGCAGCTCTCCCCTCCTGGGGGTGGTTGTCTGCTCCCCTTGTAGGTTCACTCCCACCGGCTTAAGATCCAGTAGGAAGCATATGCAGGGGGGGGGTGGCTGTGAATGCCAGGGTTGGGGCGGAAGGGGCTGAGCTGGTACCTGCCATGTGTGTGCACTTCCATGCATGCACATGTACATGTCTGCTGAGGTCCCAGGGCTGGGGTGCAAAAATGGGGAAAAACTACCAAAAATTACATATAAAAAAAAAAACTATACACTTCCACTAAGAAAGGTTTGTCAGTTTTCCTCACTGATGTTGTAGGAGATACTTGTTTCAGAAGAGTTCCCCCAGAAATTGCTTCCATACTGGATGCTGTACTAATGGAGCAAGAAATCCTAATGGCACTTGGATCCCTAGCCAACGGGAAAACACATATAGCTAATGGACTTGATCATGATTTCTATTAAATATGTCCACACATGTTGTCACCTCAGTACTCTTGGGGCTTGATTATCAAAGACATTTGAATGCCACAAGCCCTGGGTACACCAAGCGCATGACGTATGGGGCTTGGGGCATTCCCTACCCAGCAGTTGTAATTCTTAATCCCTGCGCTGCAAGCTCTGAGTTAGACCAGCTTTTGCTGGTCTAACTTCAGGGACCTTTTTACAGGGTTTTCACCACATATGTGGTGCAAGGCACCCTAAAGGGGAAAAAGTGTTGAAAAGGCCTGTGGCCTATCTGAATAGGGTGCACGTGCAGCAATGGGTTTGGGGCAGTGAAAGATTTTACACAGGGCTTGTGAAAGCCCTGTGTCAACCTTCCAGAATCAAGACCTTGGTGTTTCATGAGGCTTTACAGAACAGGGATGTAACTCCTTTGCAAGAGACAGCTATAACAGTCCTCTCAAAGCCATACAAGGATCCTAGTAAGTGTGGCAGCTGCAGGTCCATACCTTTGCTGATTGTTGATGTAAAACTCCTAAACAAAGTACCTACTTTCAAGCTAGAAAAAACTCTGCCTTGTATCAATCACATATCACAGGCTGGATTCATGAAGGGCGAGGGAAGGAACTAACAACATTAGACCAGTAATCTGTTGAAGCTGACACAAAGGGACAAGGATTCCGAAACATTCATAGTTGTTAAGAACAACAGCAGGAGTCATGATCTAGGGTAACTAGGATAAACGTCATTGGTCTCTGCAAACATGAACCATGAGGTGTCTGGGTTACACTGAGCTAGCTGAGTTAAGACACAAGGTGGCAGTGTTGCACTATGTTATTTAAACATCAGTTACAACTCTCATAATATCTCTCTTCCTAATAGATGGATTAAAAAGACAATGGGCTTGATTTATAAAGCCCCGAAATTGATGCATGATGCTTGCATCAGATAGAAATGACACAAGATGTGCCTCATGCAACACTGTACATCAGTCCCAATTTTCAAATGGTTCCTGCATCTAAATGGGGGCCATCTGTGCCAGTCGTGCTTCTGCTGTGCTTGCAGCTGAAGCACAGCTGCACCATGGCTGAAGGGGTCATGTGCCCAAGATGGGATTCTCTAAGCCCCCCCCCATGGCCACAGGTATCGCTGGTGGTTAGACCAGCTTCTAACACCCCATGCACCACACCGTGGGACAGTTCTGAGTGAGAGGGGATCCCATGCCCTCCTGCTGTGGTGTTATGCCCATTATCCAGTGGACCACCCAGGTTGCCTTATACTGGCACAGTGCCAGCCAGATCCATCATGATGCTGCAGCACATGCCTAGTGATGGTTAGGCCACCCTGACATACCTCAGTAGCTTGGCACCCATATGGACATCAGTGCCCAGCTATCACGCTCTCCGATGTCGTGTCTCTGGTGAGATTGACAGTGTTTGTGGGGTAGCTTTGTGGGGGTAGGAGCCAGGCAGCTGGTGCAACAGCTTCTGTCACGTACACTGCACACACCAACACTACAGTGGGCCACAGACATGGCACAGTAGCTCTGTATCACTGTAGGCTTGCGCTGAACCCTATGTGCCACACAGCCTGTCACACCATGCTCCCACTCGCAGATCCACCCTATCCATTGGTGCACATCCTCAAAGCCTACTGCATGTTCAGTATGTTCCCAGTCTGGGCATCATGCTGCCCATTCATGTTCTGAACCCATCACATTGGGACTCCTCTGTTGTGCACCCCATATCTGGGGAGGGGAGTAGCATCCACATGGCTAGCAGCCCTGGGTGGAGGGGCATTAGGTCTGCCCCAGTGCCTGCAGCTGCCATCCACTGCAATAGCTTCCACACCACAACACAACACTGCCACCAGGTCTGTCACTTGTGTCCACTGTGCACATCATGGGCTGGTTGTATGGACCAGGGACTGACAGCAGCTTCCATCAAACCCCTCCCATGGCCCAGCACTGTGACACAGCACTCCACTTGCAGCAGCCATGGGGACTTTGGTGCCAGGACCCATCATCTACCAAAATCCAGTGAAGGGTTTCTGGTGCACCTAGCTTTGCTGCAAGCGGGGGCTCAGTACATGTGTTGCTCTAACAGAGCTCTGAAAATTGAGCCCCATGACTTAACAAACCATGACATTGAATGTTTGCTCTGAATACAGTGTTTCATTTCTTTTATTTACAACAGTCTTTGAGATTGCCAGGAAGCCTTATGACTCTCCTACTTTGTGTAGCTTCAGTTTGTTGACCTCGTTGACTTGCTCTTTGTTGGTGGCCACATTTAGGAGATTTTACCTTCCATACTAGCTGTCTTGTCAGGTATTCCATATCAGCCCAGGTATGCCATCAGGAGCTGAGGTTACTTCACAGTTACCAGACACTTCTGTTAATGTGTCCAGATCTGAAGAGCTTTGATTTGCTGAATGTATTATAATTGGAGGCTGCATGAATTGTTCCTTGGCAGCTCTTATGAAACAATGCTTTCTACAGTTGAGTTGCCCTTCTACCTCTGCTACATATAACCTTGGTGCTACTTGTTTCACATGTGTACCTTCTCACCACTGTTCATTGTGTTGCTTGCGCATGTGCAAGAAAACATATTGCGCTAGTCAGCAGTTAGGAGCATGCCACAATGCTACGAAAATATTTCACATAAAACATTGACGTAAGCAATCAGCTGTTTTAGTGCATTACAAACTACCAAAACAGCTGATTGTGTGGCGTCCCCATGGCAATGGCTTCTTCGTCGGCCTCTCACAGTGCCCAGGAAGACAATGGAAAGCCACTACCTGCCGTTCAGTGTGTCTTCCTGGTGAAACATTTCAATAAATAAAAATAAAAAAAAGTCGACGGGGTGCCCAGTCCCCCTGTCAGCATGACCCCTCCCAGTTCATCTGCCGACGGGTAGCCCAATCCCTATCAGCATAATGCACCCCCATAGCTCATGCATTCCCCCCAGCATTGTATGGCCGATGGGGTGCCCAATCCCCATCGGCTTTACTGCCCTTCCAAACAAACTTCCATCTGCCACGCCTGGGAGCCCACCCCAGCATGGCAAAAGTCTCCTTGGCCAACAGGGTGCCCAGTCCCGTCAGCTCCACTGCCCCCCCAAACAAACTTCCTGGTGCCAGGCTGGGAGCCCACCCCAGGTTGGCAAAAGTCCCCCATTGTCTTTAAAAAAAAAAAAAAAAAGACCTAGAAGAAAAAAAGTCCCTCATTGATTCTCTTGCCCTCCTCCCCCAAACTGCGCCTACTGTCTGTGTATCCCACCTCCCCACACCCCCACCTCACCTCATACTTACCTCCGGAGCCCAGTGCGATGATCTTCGGTGGACTGGAAACACATTTGCACTCTTCAAAGCCGACCGTGAACTGAAGAAATGCTGGTAAGCTGCATAATGGGATTAATTGTTGTTGTTTTTTCAACTTTGGTGCATATCTCGTCCATTTTTGGGAATGTTTTCTCCAAATTTTCAACATGGGGTTCTTGGGACCCCACCTCATGAACTCAGCCACTGTCATTTTGTTATTCAGTCCCAAAAGGTGATTTCACAGTCACTGCATGGAACTGCCTTTCAGGACTGAATAATGAAATGACAGTGTCACAGTTCATGAGGTAGGCGCCCAGAAAACCTATGTTGAAAATTTGGTGAAAAAATTCCCAAAAATGACTGTTTTACGAGTGTGCGTTGCGCAGTTCCTATGCATGCTCATAACTTCGAGCATTTTTAATATTTTCACTCCAGATTTTCAACATTGCCATTTTACCACACCTTCTTATGAACAATACAGCTGTCATTTTTCACATCTCGCCTGAAATGTGTTTTTGCACATGCAGCGCACAATGACACGGTCGGTGTGCAAAATCAATGTTCAGGACAGATTAAGAATATCACAGTGACACTGTTCATGAGGTAGGCCCCCAAAACCCTATGTTGAAAATTTGGTGAAAACATTACACAAAATGACTGTTTTACAAGCGTGCATTGCGCAGTTCCTACGCACGCTTGTAACTTTGAGCATTTTTAATATTTTCACTCCAGATTTTCAGCATTGCCATTTTACCACACCTCCTTATGAACAATACAACTGTCATTTTTCACATCTTGCCTGAAATGTGTTTTCGCACATGTAGCTCACAGTGGCATGATTGGTGTGTGAAATCAATGTTCGGGACAGATTAAGAAAATCACAGTGACACTGTTCATGAGCAGAGGTCTTAAACTGGCTATGTTGAAAATTTGGTGACAAAAGTCCATAAAATGACTGTGTTACGAGCATGCATTGTGCAATTTCCACGCACGCTCATACGTTCACAAATTCGTAATCTTTTCAGTCCAGATTTTCAACATTGGCATTTTTCCGCACCTCCTTATGAACAGTACAGCTGTCATTTTTCACACCCTGGCTGAAATGTGTTTTCACACTTCTGGCACAGAATAGCACGGTTGCTGTGGGAAATCATTGTTCGGGATAGGTTAAGAAAATCACAGTTACACTGTTCATGAGCGGAGGTCCCAAAATGCCTATGTTGAAAGTCTGCTGTAAAAAATCCCAAAACTAATTACATTACAAGTGTGCGTTGCCCAGTTTCTACGAACTTGCATGACTTCTCCAGTTTTTTAATATTTTCACTCCAGAATTTCAACATTGCCATTTTTTGCACCGCATCATGAACAGTACAGCTGTCATTTTTCACATCCTGTTCGAAATTTGTTTTCGCACCTGTGGCTCAAATGGCACAGTCGCTGTGCAAAATCACCTTTTGGCTAACGAACTGATAGCGTCACTGTTCATTCGGTGGGATCACAAAAAGCCCATGTTGGAAACTTGGAGTAAAAATACCAAGAAACACCTAGGGTGTTAGGGTTTTCGACCAGAATGCCCTACCCTGTAGGGACTGACAGGCATCAGGGGTGTGACTTGGGATTGTCGACAGTAATGCTCATGCCATTCCACTCCCGCCCTGCAGCCAGTGGCAGGCATAGAGGTATGCCTTGGACCCTTTGGCCCCAGAGTTCACCCCATTCTCCTATACTGCACCCATTTCAGTGTATTTCCTTATGGAATGAGGCAAGTGTAAAGCCCGAACACTTCAAAGCACACCTCGATACTTGTAAGTGTCTGCAGGGTAGGGTGAGGTGAAATGTTGTGACCGTTATGGGCAATGACCCAAAGGCACACCCCAATACCTGTCCATCTCTGCAGGGTGGGGATGGAGTTAGCGTCAGTTCAATACTTCACTGCATTCCTATACTGCATCTGTCTAACTCCTGTACTTCCACTGCTAATGACAGCAAGCAACACTTGGCATTGACAAATGCTTGTTTTTATCCTGGGGTGTTAGTTGTACCCTTACGTGCTGTCCCATGTGGAGTTTCGGGAGTTCTTTGGCACCTTTATCAGAGCAGTAGTAGTATTTATTTTTATTTAATTTTTGTTGACCGGGTAAGTGCACTAGACAAATCCTGCCTATTTTCAGGCACGACCCGGGGGAGGGGGATACAGATGAATGCCAACTGACCTTGAACCAGGTTAAGCTGCCTCCACCATTGCGTTATTTGTTCTGCAGCACTTTCGACTACTGCTGGTTTCAGGAGTTTATTTGCTGTGGGCTACTGTCTATACCATCTGTTGGTGTACGTATATATCCAGTTCAGTATCACTTTCCATGGGAGTCTTCTGTCACGTTATGCTATTTTCAGAAGCTTTTTCCAATTTTGACAGCTGCTTCTGCTTTACCATTTGATTGACTATGGTATGATGAAGATGTGATGTGTTCAGATTCTGATGATGCAGAAAAGTGTGCGAATTCTGCACTGATAAACTGAGGTCCATTTTTAGTGATTACCATCCCTGGGATTCTATGACGGATGCACTGTGCTCTGCAGCATTTAATGATAGCAGATGCAGTTGTGTGTAAATGGTCTAATTCCCAGTAATCGGAGTAGTAATCAACCATAACAAGATACTCCTGGTTGTCCAGTGTAAATAAATCTATTCCTAGTTTGCTCCATGGCCTGTCAGGCATTTAATGAGTCATGAGAGGTTATTTTTGTCGTCTGTCTGAGAACTCATTGCAGATGCTGTATTGACTTATGAAACCTTTACCTCATAGCTCATTTTTGGCCAATATAGACATCTTAAGCCATACGCAGACGTGCTTCTGCACCAGCATGACTAGAGTGTATGCAAGTTAGAATTTCAGGACACATTTCTTTAGGTATGAGGACTCTGCTGCCTTTGGAGAGCACATCATTTTGTACAAACAGTTTATTTTATTTATTTATTTATTACACATAAGATTAAGATCCTTTTGGCAGGGCCTATTTTTAGAGGATCAAGGATCATATACAACAGTTTAGAATCTCCGAGATACCAGTATATTACAGTATATATTTACAGCTGAGGTTAATAGAGGTACAGGGTCATATACAACAGTTTAGAAACTCCAAGACATATTATAACTTTACAGCTGAGGTTAATAGAGGTACAGCGTACACAGTGCAGTAGGAGATACTTCGGATACAATGAGATATGAACTAGAGAAGGTGCAGTTGGGATAGGAATGACAAGATACAGGTGAGTGGCAGCAGAGTACAAGGGGAATGAGGAGGAAAGAATGGGGATACTGAGGAATTTGGGGATTTAGTAGAATAGTCAGCGATAGCAACCACATTGGTTGGCAGGGGAAAGTGATGCTAGGAGCTGGAATTTAAAGTGCATTAAAGAGTCAGAGACTTTGAGTGATGAGTTTAGGGCAACTGAATGAGAAGCAGGTCTGACCCAACGTGGTTTTCCTATGTGGGAGTATCAAGGAGTTTTGAATTTCACCTCTAGTATGGTACCATACTCAGCAGAAACAGTACTCCTGGAGACAGTAACCCGAGCAGTGCTTTTAACCCGTGACAAGAGTAACAGTGCAGACAGGAGTCAAGTTTGAGCCAACCTAGGTTGCCGTACAGGGCGCACTTATGGGAGTCCCATTTTAGGCTGAGTGCATTGCGGCAGGCCCTATTCTGCAGTCCTCTGACTTTGTCAAGCACTCTGTTGCAAGCAGCACCGTGGATCAGAAGTCCATAATCTACAAGGCTAAGGATGTAACACTGAACTACTAGCTGTTTAATCTCTGGGAGGAAGATATGTCCATGCCTGTAAAGCAGGCCAAGTCTGGAGTTGGCTGCTTTAATCATAGCATCTACGTGTGCAGATGCAGAGTAGGTTAAGCTTGAGTCAAGGATTATCTCAAGGTACCTGAAAGTAGCAACTTGCTCAATAGGGGCACCTGAGGCAGAGGTGATGACTAAGGTGGGGGGGGGGGAGGATTTTACTCCTTGTGTAGAAAAGCATGTTTTTTTTTGTGTGTGTATGTATGTATTTAGGACGAGGAGGTAGTTTGAAAACCAGTCACAGATAGCAGAGAAATCAGTTTGTAGGTTGTGTTGGATATAGTCTGGGTTGCTGTGTATTGTAGTGATGACAGCGTCATTGGCATAAAGGAGTTTTGTGGATTTGCAGGCTTTTGGCAGTTTGTTGACAGAGACTGAACAGTAGGGGACCAAGGATAGATCCTTGGGGGGGCCCCTACTGTCACAGGCTTGTAGTCAGAAAGGGATGTTCAGCATTTTACTGCTTGGGTTCTGTCAGGGAGATAGTTTTTTACCCAGTTGGTGGCTTCAGCTGAGAGGCCTAGATTAGTTAATTTGAGGCAGAGCAGCACATGATTGACAAGGTTGCATGCCTTGGTGAGGTCGATGAAAATGGAGCCAGCAAGTTCCCCTCTATCCACTGCACAGTGAAGATGGTCTGTGTATTCTAATAGTGCAGTTACGGTTACTTACAGTTCTTCCCTGTAAGTCCAGTATTCACAAATGTTAAGTGGTATGCCTTTCTTCATGT
Organism: Neoceratodus forsteri; assembly: GCA_016271365.2. Lineage (NCBI taxonomy): Eukaryota > Metazoa > Chordata > Ceratodontiformes > Ceratodontidae > Neoceratodus > Neoceratodus forsteri. The sequence continues at coordinate 1,417,755,599 of CM057449.1, read as the reverse complement.
TAGGCCACCCTGATAGAATGACTGTTTTAAGTGTTTGCAGTGCTGTATCAGTTTGGGAGAGTTTCGATCCATCACACAAAGGAATTTTTCTTTGTTGATGTGCTGAATTTCTTGAAGTAACCCTTATTCTTACTGTATGTCAAAGGGTCTCCTCAGTCACAGTTTTTTGTGGTACTAATGTGATACTGATACTCTGAAGAGAAAGACGGCAAGAAATATCGGGGAGCCTCTCATACGGTACATCCAAGTGATATTTTATGATTTTCAGTAGCATTCTTTGGAGACATTTGGGCGCTTATAGTGGAGAGTTTTTAAAGATAGTTTCCAAGGGTTTGTGGTCTGTGTTGACATGTATGTGGTCACGGCCCATGATGTAGTGATCAAATTTGGTACATGCAAAAACAATTTCTAGGCACTCCTCTATCTGTGCATAGTTTTTCTCCTTTGGAGAAAGAGTTCAAGATGCAAAGGCCACAGGTTGTCTGTTGTGTAATAGTGCTGCTCCAAGACTGCATTCAATAGCATTGCATTGAATGGTTCCTGATTCTGTGACATCATAGTGTAACCCCCCTACAAATGGGGGTTCCCAAAAAGTCTTCCTTGAGCTTGCCTAAATGCTCATTGCCAGGCTGGTGTTCTGCATTTAGCAGATTAAATGTATTGCCTGAGTGTGCCTGTACAGCCTCTGTGTACTGTTTCTTTAAGAGCTGCCTGGATTGCAGTCTTAATTAATCTAAAAGGGAGCTCTGTTAGAAGATGTGCTTGTTTGCTGATCATTTGTTAGAGTAGTAATAATATTGCAGTTTGTTCTAACCTGCCTTCTTTGCAGCAAGGACTGTTCTGTTTATCTCCACCGACCTGGACTGTCAGAGGGGCCAATCAGTACTGTTGGGACTCTAAAATAGAGCCTGCCTACAGGGGCTTGGTGGGGTCAAAACTTGTAGGAATTGTAGTTTTTGCATTTTGGTGCCTAAAATAACCTGGAGGGGGAGCCCTCGTTGTGACTGACAGACAGATCAGCCAACCAAACCTTTTGGATCTTTGGGAAATTCCCAACCTGCTTGCAGTTAGTTTCAGTTCTGAGTTAGGAAGTGAAGAAATAACAGCTTGAATGATTCAAGCAGCAGCCCCGGCATAGATTCGCACAGGAGAACTGTGGAAAGGCCTGGGTTTTGGCCTGCATGCCTGCCTGCTGTCCCTGAGAGGGAACTTGTGCCTTTTTCGGACTGAATCCGAACTTAGAGAGCAAAGTAAGCCACTGAATTGTGACCAGGCTCCTACCTGAAGAAGACCGAAGATTTGCTGAATGAGATCGGCCTGTCTGGACTTCCAGCCACCTTTGGACTCCCAGCCACCTCTGGACTCCCAGATTGTGCAGAGACTCTGTAATTGCGACCGGAGAGCCTTTTGCCTGGTACAGTGGAATTTACTTAATTGTGAATGTGTTGTGTGCTTATAGTGGGTCGTGATTTGGTTCCCCACTGTGGTTTGAATTGTGTTCTGCTTGCTGGAAGCTGCATTAGAATTTCCTTACTTGTAAATGTGCTGTGTGCTGTTAGTGGGTTGCAATTTGGTTACCCACTGTGGTTTGAACTGTATTCTATTTGCTGGAAGCTGCATCCAGCCCCACAGACTGAAATCATCTCCATTGGGCCTGGGCCTTGCCACACTGGCCCAGACTGACTACCTGCTGCACAGAGAAAGCCATCGACGAGAGATCTGCCTGGGGATCAGTCCCCTGCTCAACACTTGAACAGGAACGATGCCTCGGTGATTTGTGTGGGCCCTGCTTCTCCGGGCACTCCAGCTCAACAACTTGCAGTCTCGATTTCATCCTGCCTGTGTCCAGTATAGGGTATCGTGAGTAAACATCAGGGTAGCTCCCTGCAACAACAGCTAAATCTAAAGTGCTGTCATTTGATTGTCTGGTTGCTTTTTCTTTCACGAACTGAGCCCTCCAGCTCTGGATTACAAATAGTGTGTGTTGTGCATGTTGCTTTCTTCCATCACAGGGCCCCAACCAGCTGCAACGTTCCTGGCTAGCTCATTGTCTCCCTACCTGGGTACCTAGAGGTGTGACTGTGTGGGGACTTAAAGTGCATGCATAACTGTTTGATTAATATAGCTTTTAAGCCAATCAGCCTGATTATGCCCCTTCCTTGTTCAAGTCCCCTGAATCAATCAGATCTGACTTTTTGCTGCATTTACCCTGACTGTGGTTCCAGTTTGTGCCAAGAGTACTGTACTGTTGCTATTTACTGTGCATAACCTTGTTTTACAGGGGGTACCTAGGGTTGAGCCAGAAGAACCAGCCTTGGTGGTAAGTGCAAACAGTGTGGGTACTGCTATGGTGTACAAGGGGTACTGTGAAAGTGATTATCGTATATTGATCAGGCCACTAGAAGGGAAAGAGGGGGGTTTACAGTGTCCCGGAGGGCTGTGCCCAGGTTAGTTTGACCACTACCAACCCTGACCTCCGGGTGAAGACACCCATTTCAGAACTCAGGCCCCTTAACCTGCTACTAGCCGCACAGGCAGGGGTAGTAGCCCTTGGGATAGCGCCACCAAGGGGTTACATCTTGGAGGCTCACCGCTGGGATTTTGTGCCTTCTAGTGGCCAAAAATTATGAATTATTGTTAAAGATTAATGGCTACCCAAGTAGAAATGGCAGTACACCAGTTGGTGGGGTGGTGTACTGGGCAGGAGATCGACCCCCAATATGCTCTGTTTATACGACTATTCCCCTGGGTACCAGTAAGGACACTGTAGAGGGAGCACTCTCCAAAGTTGAATGTTTAAAAAACCCTCTGGTGGTGGGTCAACAGGCTGATTTGATCGCCCAAATCTTCATAGCCTTGGTAGAGTGTAGTGACCTCAGGAACAGCTCTAAAGTGCCACAGACTATTGCCTCAGAAGGGGTCCTAGCCACCTGGAGAGTGATAACAAAAGACAGTAAAGACCCTGGGGAGGATGAGCTCTCACCATTATCTGAGACTTTTGAGGAGAAATTTGCTAAGTTATTGCTGGAGGAAGGGAAAACCGTAGGGGACTTTAAGAAACTATTCCTGCCACCTGGGGGTGTTCCTTCTCCAACATCCCTTCCCACTCCAGCACCTGTTACTGCCCCGCCTTTTGTGCTCATGCCAGTGCTGGCCCCTATATTTGTAGCTGCCATTAGTCACGACTCATATTGCCGGCTGAGGATGTTTTCAGGCACCTTCCCCACACCCAAGGGGGAGGACAATTGGGAGATTTGGATAGACTATGTTGCCCCTCAAATCCGAGAATGGCAATGCCCCGAACCAGAGGAGAGGAAAAGGGTGGTTGAAAGCCTCAGAGGCCCTGCCCAACTTACTATCCATGCTACACAGGCTAGTAATCCAGAAGCAACTGCTCAAAATTTTTTGAATGCATTGGAAAATGTGTATGGGAGTCCCGATTCGATGAGGACCTGTGGGGTAGGGTCAAAAACACTCAGCAATACCCAGGGGAGCCCTTATCCGTGTATGTGCCTCGACTCAAAGCGGTGCTACAGGACTGCCTAAAGAAAGGTGTCATGGCCCCATCTAAGTTAGATCGGAATAGGTTGGACCAACTTCTCAAGTCAGCCCCATTCTCTGAATTATTGCTGCTCCAACTACGCCTTGCTGCTTGGTTGGATGCGCCTCCTACCTATGACGGACTGATGAAGGAAATTCAGAGGATTGAGAGGAGGCAGCCACATGGGGGGGGGGGGCCCTCCTGTATCTGCTGTTGCTGCTGCCCAGGTGACCGAGGATGCACATGTGAGTGATGCTCAGGGGCGAAATACAGTGCCAGTTGAACATTGGGAGGCTAGCAAGGACACTCCGCCCTGGGGTGAGATACTGCGAGAGGTCTGAGAAATGAGGGTTACCATTTCCCTACAAGCCCATTCCAGAGATACAATGGGCCCAAACCCCTCTCAGAGTGTGTCCGCTATGAGGGTGGGGGTGCACTTTCAGGCATCCCCTGTTGACAGCAGCTCAAAGATTGATGAATTGACTATGGAAGTGAGGGAATTACTGAGGCGTCTCCCCATGCTCACCACACACCAGACAGAGGTTGAATCATGATTCTCTGTTGGTGGTACCCCTGCCTCAGCCCCTAATGTGATGCCTCAGCCATGCCAGACTCTAGAAAGCATACTCTGTCATAATTGCCACCTATGCCTGCATTTTGTCGACCCTCCACCAAATTACCTCCCGCACTTCCCATGCTGTCTGCCCCAAAACACCTCACAAGAGGCACTCGCCCAAATCAAGATATTTTTACTTGCTTTCTCATCACTTAAGCCTTGACTTATTACTCCTTGCTGCAGGGTACATACACCCAAACCCTGGCCCAGCACCAGCCCCCTGTCCTTAAAATTCAATGACTCACTCCATTGTCAAGGCCACCTCTGATAATCGGCCAGCTCCCTCCCATGGGAGCTACGATTACTCCACCTTAACATTCGTAGTCTAGCCCCCAAGCTCAACCTGCACCAGGTCCTAGCTGCACAAAATGTCCCCAACATTATCATCCTATCAGAGACCTGGCTAAACCCTAACCTTCTAGACCCAGCCATCGCCATCCCAGGTTTTAATATCACTCAGCAAGACCGACCCACCCATGGAGGTGGAGTGACTATCTATACTAACTCAGACCTACACTTTTCTGTCACGCACGCTAAATCCGAGCCCAAAGCCAATGAACTGCTCATGCTCAAACTGTCCCCACCTTTCTCTCTCCCATCAATGTGGCTGGTATCTACTGCGGCCCTGGCACCCCGGCCACAACAGTCACTGACCTCCTAGCCCACCTAGCCTCCCTAGCCTCATTAGGTGAACTCTATATCTTGGGGGACTTTAATCACAACTGGCCATCCCCCACTTTCAACAAAGCTCGCTCCGAGATAACAGCCCTCAACCTTACCCAAACCATCTCTGAACTGACATGCTTGAACCCCAAGACTGGCAATCACTCCCTACTTGACTGGGCTCTCACCTCTCACCCCAACCGGGTCATCAGCTCTGGCCAACTTCCAGACTCTATAAGCGACCATCACATCACCTACTTAGTCTGCAAAATCCATTGGATTAAATCCCCCCAAAAAATTCTACTACAAAGGTCATACAAATCACTAAACCTCCCCGGAAGACCTAGCTCACTTAAACTGGGACTTTCTCCTTAAAAGTAATAACATGGACGAAGCCCTTACACATTTCCGAAACACCTTCCTCAGCGTCTGGGATAAACATGCCCCGCTGCGTCGCATTAGGGTCCAAGGGTCTCACCTTCCCTGGATTTCCCTTGAGCTAATTGCATGCCAAAATGCCCAGGACAAGGTGTGGCAAGTTTACAAATCTACGCTCCTCCCAGGCGACAACATCACCTACCGCATGCTCCGAAACAAGTGCACCAAGGCCACCCGTTTAGTCAAGGCCGAATATTTTAACAGCACCCTAAGTGCCAACCTCGGTAGGCCATCTAAATTCTGGAAAGTTTTTAACCCCCTTTTCCCCCTCCATCTACAAATCCCACCCCTCATCTACTCTCACAAGGGACTCTCCTCTCAGATCCTCTCTCGGTCGCCTCCAAGTTCAACTCCTACTTCACCACATTTGCTACGACCCTCCTTGCCTCATTTCCAGCAATAACCTCACCCAGTCTACAAACTGAAACCCTCAAACCGCCTGGCCGGAACTCCTTCTCCTTCAGACACATACACATTGCTCCCACAGAAACCTTAGATGCCCTACATACCCTGAACCCCAAAAAGGGTAAATCACCTGATGGGTTAGACACCAAACTCCTCTTCCTATCTGCCTATGCCATTGCATCTCCCCTCGCCGCCCTTCTAAACCTTTCATTTGTCTCTGAATCAATTCCCAAGGAGTGGAAGAATGTCACAGTTATACCACTACCAAAAGGAGGGGAACCCACCACTGTGACAAATTTACCGCCCCATCTCCCTTCTCCTTGCCCTCGTGAAACTTCAGGATCACTTTGTGCTCTCACAACTCTCTCACTTCCTCTCTGAATCCAACTTCCTCACGTCTTTCCAGTCTGGATTTAGAAAAAAACACTCTACCAGCACCTCCTTACTAAGACTCATGGATTCCATCCTCTTGGGGATGGACAGAGGCCAAATTACATCAGCCATCTTTGTCGATTTAGCCAAAGCTTTCGATACAGTATCCCACCCTCCACCCTCTATTATTATCTTGCCTATCCGATGCTGGGTTATCCATGGTCGCCACTAACTGGTTCAGAGCCTACCTGCAAGATCGAACCCAGTCTGTAAAATTAGCTGATTCCACCTCTCCCCCACTCCCTATTGTCACTGGTGTTCCTCAGGGCTCAGTTCTCGGCCCTGTTCTCTTTTCCATCCTGCTAAATGATCTGCCAAAAACTTGATCAACTACCTCTATACATATGTATGCAGATGACACTGTCCTCTTTACCTCCGGCTGGACCCAAGAGGAAGTCATGTCCACTCTCCGGGCTGACTTCAACAAGGTACAGCTCTGGTTTAACACCCACCAACTCTCCCTCAATGCCAAGAAGACAGTCTCCATGACCTTCGGCACTAGGCAGAGACTATTCAGACTTACTTCACCACCGATCTTCCACACCCTTGATGGAACAGTCCTAGAGGACGTGCCCTCCTTTAGGTACCTAGGAGTCTGGCTTGACCATCACCTGTCATTCTTCGCCAATATGGGTGCTATCCAGAAAAACTACGCCCTAAGCATGGCACACTCTATAGAAATCGCAGTTGTCTCCCGCTACCTGTGAGATGTGAAATTGTTCAGAAAATGATCCTTCATTCCTTCGACTACTGCAACTTAGTCTACAGCTCGGCCCCTAAGTCCATCCTATCCAGACTGGACCCCCTTTTTATTGCTTTCTGCCGTTTTTCCCTCGATGCCCCCCCTCCCCATACCCACCACTGTGAGCTTTTCCACTCACTGGTCCTCCCATCCCTGAGCAACCGGCGGCTACTTCACAGTGTTAAATTTGCTTCAAACTTCTGGCTCGGTTCCTTTCTGCCCTACCTTGCCTCTTCCCTATCCTCCCCACCTACCTCCTCTCATGCCCTTAGGTCTATTGACTCCTGGCTATTGGTAATCCTTCACCGGTGGACCTCTGCAGGCCAATCAGCCTTCTCCTACCATCTTCCTAAGCTGTGGAACGACCTGCCAGCCCAAATCTGCCATTCCTCCTCTAGGCATTCTCTATCCTCTGCCCTCATCAACTACTACGCGACAAACTGTTCGTTCCCCTGACCTACTCCCCCCCCCCGCTACTACCCACCTTATCGTCTCCCGCTTCATCTTATGTGGCCTGACCAGTGGCTTTAGCTAACTACCTTTAATGCTGGCATGACATTTCTACCAACCCACGCACTTGCCCATTGCTGCACTTCTGCTCAGCTCCCGGTCAATCGCACTCCCATAGTCAGTGACTGTCATCTATGTTTAGTGTAACGTAATCCTGATCTAAACCCCCACTCCCTGTTCTCAACACTCCCTTGGCAACAAGTTCTAGCTTTCAGCACTGTGTAATTTAGAATTCAATTTATTGTATGTTATGTAAGCACATATGTATGTATGTATACATGTCTGAAAACTATGCACGAAATGTCACTCTTATTCCTGTATGTAACTTGACACTCTTAAATCCTGTATGTAAGCAATGTATGCAATCTCACCCTTAATCCAGGACTCCAATGTGTAATTCAATGTAATGTATCATGTACTGTACTCTCAATGTTATGTATCATGGACTCCAACTGTGTAATTCAATATACTGTATCATGTACTCTCCTTTGTATCCCCCCCCCAGGTCGCACCGTGAGACGAGCATCTTGTTGCTCAGTGTGCCCTTCCTGGTGAAACATTTCAATAAATAAATAAATAAATAAATATGAAGAAAGAATGCCGGTCCCCAAAAGACTTAGATAAGGTTGTATACAGACTTCAAGGGGAGCTCGGGAAAGCGAAACCATGGTGGAGGGGTGCTGGAAACTACAGCAGTGAAGGCTCAGGAAATCCCAACTCCTACTTCTTTCTGGCTAAGTTGTCTGTACTGGCCCCTGCTGCTGTCCCTCCAGACTGGTCCAAGATAGTGGGCTCTTCAATGGAGACTAATGTGGCTGTGAATGGTATTCCTACCTGGGCTGTGCTTGACAGTGGGTCACAAGTGACCATTGTGTTTCAGGACTGGTATGACAAACACTTATCTGACGTGCCCTTACAATCTCTGGAAGGCCTACATGTGTGGGGGTTGAGCGACAAGTCTTATCCATATCTAGGATATGCCTGCCTCTGGTTGTCTTTTCCTGCATCTTTCACTGGCGTAGAGGAGCAAGTAGAGACACTGGCCCTAGTGTGTCCCCCCACCGGACCGTATGATGGGGTTCCCCTGTTAATTGGAACAAACGCCCTCATGTTTGGGAGACTAGCACAACTCTGCCATGAGAAACAAGGGCAGCTGACTGGACAGGCTCTAAGAATTCCAGCCTTAGTAAAAAGGGCTGACAACAGAGATACGATGAAGTGGACCCAGATGAGCCAGTGGGGATAGTGTGGAAAATAGAACCTGACTCCTTGGTATTGGCCCCCAACGCCCAGTGCACATTCCATGGAGAAGTCTGCCTAAAGAGAAATGTAAAGAACAAAATATTAATGTTGGATGCACCAGGAGATGGAAAGTTGCCAGAGGGATTATTGGTCAAACCCAGCATCTTGCCTGCTTGTGCCCACGCCCTGCACGACGAGTGATGGTCCAGGGGGTTCCCTTGAAGACTCACGTAGTCGAGGCACTAGGGGTAACCATTCATCACACTCCTGCTCTGTATGTGTTTTTTGTATTCACATTTGCAGTAAAAATTTGCTAAACAGCAATACTGTGTGTTGTATTCCTTGTGCACCACTTACTGTGAGACTCTAAAATAGAGCCTGCCTACAGGGACTTGGTGAGGTCAAAACTTGTAGGAATTGTAATTTTTGCATTTTGGCACCTAAAATAACCTGGAGGGGAAGCCTTGTTGTGACTGACAGACAGATCAGCCAACCGAACCTTTTGGATCTTGGGGAAATTCCCAAGCTACTTGCAGCTAGTTTCAGTTCTGAATTAGAAAGTGAAGAGGTAACAGCTTAAATTATTCAAGCAGCAGCCCTGGCATAGATTCATGTGGGAGAACTGTGGAAAGGCCTGAGTTTTGGCCTGCATGCCTGCCTGCTGTCCCTGAGAGGGAACTTGTGCCTTTTTCGGACTGAATCCAAACTTGGAGAGTGAATTAAGCCACTGAATTGTAACCAGGCTCCTACCTGAAGAAGACCAAAAGTTTGCTGAATGCGATCGGCCTGTCTGGAATTCCAGCCATGTCTGAACTCCCGGATTGTGCAGAGACTCTGTAATTGCGACCAGAGAGCCTTTTGTCTGGTACAGTGGAATTTCCTTACATGTGAATGTGTTGTGTGCTTATAGTGGGTCGTGATTTGGTTCCCCCACTGTGGTTTGAATTGTGTTCTGCTTGCTGGAAGCTGCATCCAGCCCCACGAACTGAATCCAAAATCATCTCCATTGGGCCTTTGCCTTGCCACACTGGCTACCTGCTGCACAGAGAAGGCCATCGATGAGAGACCTGCCTGGGGATCAGCCTCCTGCTCAACACTTGAACAGGAACGATGCCTCGGTGATTTGTGAGAGCCTCGCTTCTCCGGACACTCCAGCTCAACAACCTGCAGTCTCGGTTTCGTCCTGCCTGTGTCCAGTATTGGGTATCATGAGTAAACATCAGGGTAGCTCCCTGCAGCAACAGCTAAATCTAAAGTGTTGTCATCTGATTGCTTGGTTGCTTTTTCTTTCACGAACTGAGTCTCAGGCTCCAGATTACAAATAGTGTGTGTTGTGCATGTTGCTTTCTTCCATCACAGGGCCCAACCATCTGCAACGTTCCTGGCTAGCCCATCATCTCCCTACCTGGGTACCCAGAGGTGTGACTGTGTGGGGACTTAAAGTGCATGCATAACTGTTTGATTAATATAGCCTTTAAGCCAATCAACCTGATTACGCCCCTTCCTTGTTCAAGTCCCCTGAATAAATCAGATCTGACTTTTGCTGCATTTAACCTGACTGTGGTTCCAATTTGTGCCAAGAGTACTGTACTGTTGCTATTTACTGTGCATAACCTTGTTTACAGGGGTCCCCAGGGTCGAGCCAGAGGAACCAGCCCTGGTGGTAAGTGCAAACAGTGTGGTACTGCTATGGTTATTACAAAGGGGTACTTGTGAAAGTGATTATCGTATATTGCTCAGGCCACTAGAAGGGAAAGAGGGGGGTTTACAGTGTCCCAGAGGGCTGTGCCCAGGTTACTTTGACCACTACCATCCCTGACCTCCGGGTGGAGGCACCCGTTTCAGAACTCAGGCCCCTTAACCTGCTACTAGCTGCGCAGGAAGGGGTAGTAGCCCTTGGGATAGCGCCACCAAGGGGTTACAATAGAATTTCAGCACAGGATGGTTTGTCAGCAGTCTCTGGATTTACTGAAAGGCCTTTTGTGATTCCCAGCCCTGTCCAACCTCTTTTTTCTGTCAGTCTGTGAAGAGATTCACTAACCTCTGGGAGACCAGGTAGGAATTTGGACAGTTAGTAACAAATCCCCCAAAACTCTGTATGTCTTCATGCTTTTTGGTTTAGATACATCCAGCATTGCACATATTTTTTCTGGGCCTGGCTTTAAACCTTCCTTCAGTGATGTCACTATGTGAAATAAAATTCCTAAATAAAATAAGAAGTCTTAGGTCACATTGTAAGCAAATTGAAATATCGAGTGTGTATACTAAAACACTTTTTCACTTTTATAATGTACGCACAGCTAGAAGATGGAATACATTACCCAATCATATTATAGAGGCACCTTTATTTGAAAGTTTCAAACATAGATTGGACAAATTTCTGCTGGGTCGCACCAGTGGACAATGGACCCACTTGTGTGGGAAACAATTTAATGGGCTCTTGTCTTACTTTGTCTAATAACACCAAGTTAAACCAAGATGGTGTTCAATGCAGAGAACTGCTTGCATGTGCAGTCTCAGTTTTTATTGTGGGAGGACTAAAGCCAGAGGTTCAATGTGGAGGAATAGCTCCTCCCACATTTCCCTTAAAGGCCAGCCTCCTACAGCAGTCCCCTGCTTAGCGCACTGTGCAACATCAGCACCTGGGCTCCTGTGTGGCTCGTGGGCTGAGCCTCCTTCCTTTCCTTTCCCAGCTCCCTGCTACCCTCCCCATGCTCCTTCCCACTCCTCTCTTTTCTACCCTTTCCATCTCCTTCTTTTGTTCACCCCCTCTTTCTCCCTCGTCTTCTCCCTTGGTCACCCCATTCCCCGTTAGCTCCCTTCTCCCATCTGGCATCCTGTTTGCTCCCATCCACCTCCATTTTCCCTCCTTCCTTCCCTGTGTCTCATTTGCCACTCAGCATCCTTCTTGCTGTCGGCCCATTTGGCCAGTTCCTCCATTTTTGTTGCTCCTCCACTCCTTGTTCCTGTCCTTCTGAGGTGTGGCGTCATCCCCCCTGCACCTGCTGGCCGACCTCATACCTTGCTCCTCAGCCTGTTCTTTGGAGGGCTGCTCTCTGGACCTCTCATTGGTACACAGCTCCTTTGCATTGCAGCAGTCACATGCAGAACTTTAATGGGTAAGCGACTCTTTCTAGAACACATATTTTACTCCTGTAACCTAGCTACTGGTCGACATACTGGTCTGCTCTTCAGCATTGTGTTATTGAAATGTTTTATTTTGGGCACTACTTCAGACCTGCATTTCCCCACCAGTGCTCACAGAAATAGCTGTGCATGGTATTACTGTGCCTCTACCCTGCTGAATCGAATCATGAACTGTGCACTTTTAACATTCTGTGGAACTTGATCAGTAACCCTGGGACTCCGTTACACTGCCTATTGCTGCTTCCTATGCATGCAAACCAGCAATACTGCCCTGCTGCTTCCTCACACACCTCCTTTCCGTGACAGGATTCCACTTCCCAGTCCTGGCATCACTACCCCCTGAGTCATTCTGTTGGTGTGTGCTTGGGGTCCTACTTATTTGTGTTTCTCAACTGTTATTGCATTTCCATCTGAGGTATGCTTCCATGGTGCCTGCATGTTTTCCTTTTTGCCGACACTATCCCTGCACTACATATTCCGTCCAGTTTTACATCAGCCATCTCTGCTGTGCTTCTTTGTTACTTGCAGCATTTCATTAGCCTGCCTATCCTGCCTTCCCTTCCTTTCTCCCCTGGCTCCTTGTCTGCCCCTGCTGTCTCTTTCTGGGCCCCCCTTTCCTCCTGCTCTCCCCCCATCCCCTGTTCCTGCCCTTGTCCCGTGCACCCCTGGTTTTCCTTTTGTTCCTCCCACCAGCATTCCATCTCCATTTACACCCCTTCTACCGTCCAGACCTGTGCTATCTTTACCCCTAATCTGACAATTGCACCCCCTACCATTTTGCTCCTGGCACCTATACCCTGCTCAGCTTCAGGATTTATGTTTCTTTGTTCTACCCCTGGTGCTGCTCACTTCCAGCTTGCCAATTACCTGCCCTCCTGATTACATGGCTTCCACTACCATCGCATGGATCATTACCCTTGCTGCCTACTCAGCCTTCAGTAATTTGTTGCTTCCATCGCTACCAGCATGCTCCTTCCTGGATTATCTAACTCCCCCTTACTGGCATTTCCCGCTGACTTCCTCCTCAAGTTATCCCACTCTGATTTGCTACCTTCCTATTTATACTGCCTCACTGTTTACCTACCTATGACTACGCAGCCAGCTGCCCTTTTCTTGCTCAGCCCATACCAGTAGTTTTTACGGACTCCATCCCTAACTCGTACCTTCTGAGGCACTGAGCAAAGGTAGGCTTTCCCTGTCTACCGGGGATGAGATTCCATTACAATCACTACTACCTACTACTTACAAACCTGACATCCTCCATCCCTAACGCTGCCTGGCAGCATCGAGTGAAGGCTAACATGCCCCGACTGCCAGGGATGGGAGCCATGTCTGCATTCTGCTATTTCATCCTTATGCATTCTCTACCTGATACCCAGTTGCCACTTCCCTTCGGGAATGGGATCACTTTACCCCATTTGCCTTCTGCATCCTACCTCTACCTGGTGGCACTGAGTGTAAGTCGTCTCGCCTCTACTACCAGGAATGGGAGCCTGTGTCTGCAATCGACTGTGTCAATCTTCTGCATTCTCTACCTGATACCCGATTGCCACTTCCCTTCAGGAACGGGATCACTGTACCCCATTTGCCTTCCACATTCTACCTTGCCAGTCTACATCCTGCACTTCCATGAACTCATCATACTCGTCCCCACCTTGGCCTCCTCACGTTCTGGACTTGGACTCCGCCAGTTTGTTCGGTCTCTACCCCAATTCAGTTCAACTGCCTCTTGGACTTCCTTGCTACTGGTCACCCCTTCCTGTCTGCCATGCGAGTTCGTCTTCTCCTTCAGAGGTGGGAACCTCATGCCTCATTGCAACAGTACCTTCTGTTCTCTGCACTTGCTGTTCGCCAACTTCTGTGCATGTGGGATTCTTGTACGTCAGCCTCGTAGCACTTGGTACCTGGATATGTTTCTTGTTCTTACATGGCTCTGCCACTCGTGGCCTGCAGCTGCTTTGCTACATCCTAATTCAGTTTACTATGGTGCTGACCCCAGTCCTGTTCCTTCCTGCACCTGTGATGTCAGTATGGCTTAGCCTATACTGTCTTCTTCTAGGATTCCTTCCTCCAGTCCGCAGCCATCTACTCTGGACTTTCCCTCCATCCTTGGACAGCTGCCTTCTCCCCGCCACCTTTATGGCTTGGGGCTCCTTCCTGTGTGCTGTGGCTCTTTTTGGGCATTTTACATCTATCACCGGCCAGTATTCCTACCCAGTTAACTACCCCTCCCATTCATCCATCTCATACTCCTACCCTGGCATCCTGTCAGCTCCCATCCACCATTATGGAACACTTGTTCATTTCACCTGAGGAAAACTTCTTCTAGCAACATCCCTTGAACAACATGCCTTATAGACTCTTACGTCACCATAGAGTTATCAATACTTTCCAATCATCTCCCCAGGACCAGTTCCGGAATCCCATTTGACTGTAATATAGAAACATCTCATTCCTCAACCGACTCTGCAAGATGCTCCCTACCCGTCCTGATAATTCAAGCGGCATGGCATCCCTATCTCCCAAGTCTCATATGATCTAAGATTTAGTGGAGCCTTCTCCACTCCTATCTTTTACCTGGAACAGTGACTTAATTCCTTCTGAGATGCATTGACTTTGTAATCATCACTGTTTCAGTTAACAGGAACTGTAAGACACCTTATAGCAGTACTGGCATCATCCGTTTTACCTTTTTGTAGCTTCTCCTATGAGCACTGACTCTGTTTGATCACGTTACTTGGTTCCTACTTTCTCAATAGCCTTTGGATGCATTAAGACCTTTCCAGCTACATTCCCAGAACTCCCATCATTGGATATCTGGTGCCTAGCTGCCTTACTAAAGTTAGTGTATCTGAGCCACTGTTCTCTAGCCCCTGGATGTCACCATACTTCATACAGTCATCTACATTCCTTCATCATATTACCATGAATTGGGTCAGCTGCCCATCCAGCGGTCTTTCTAGCTTATCCCTCATGATTCACCTCCCATATTCCTTCCAGTGAAGACTTTCGCTGAGAGCAGGCTTCCATTGAGTCCTCAATCTGCGTGTCCATAACCAACCTGGCTATCTCACTATCCCAGTCATGCCTCTCAACAGGCCTATATCCAACTTAAATGCTAGGTACCCCTTACATTCTACACCACTCTCACTTTCCATTGCCATGTCAATCTATAGACTCTCCTTCAAAGACCCATTTCCGGGCTTTCTACAGCATTCAGACAGTGGATCAACCTGTAAGGCAAAGCAGTCATGGCCACCTCAGCTCATATCGCTAGCAATTACGCCACAGCAATACCCATATCTCCTTTTCCCACTAGCAGACCAGCAGGAGCCTATGAAAGTATCATTATGGCATCAATATCCAAATCAATTCTCGAATTCATCATACTGAACTTCCAATTATTTCCATATACATTCAGTTACCATCTCTAGTGCACATACCAGCCTTCCTTCATTGGTCTAAAAACTTCCACGCCACCCCTCCTACCAGGTACCTAAAGATTCTGTCCGACTCCTTCATCTTCTTCATGGATGCCTACATTGCAGCTTATCGCTCACCACTTAACTCCAAACCTTTAGACTCTAATGTGAATGTCAAACCTTCTACAAAGTCAGATTGTTTACCTTATGACTTCATAACCCATCATATTTACCTCCGTTCAAAGTCTGGCAGCAAATGTTATCAAATCATGCTCTTCATGCTCACTTTGTCTCTGTAATCCCATGGATATCATCCATCATCACCTTGCAAACCTGGACTGCATTTCACCCTTTTTCAACTGGACCTACTCCACTTTCAGGATCCAGATGCTCCTTCAGAATAGACCTACCTCTTCAACGTCAGAATTGTCCTTCCAAAACACATTATCCAATGTACTTCCAAGATGGACCATCATCTCTCCAAGCAGTTCACCTTCCTCAGATATTAGAATATGGTTGCTAGAACCTAGGTTCATCTCCTCTTAGTTTACCTGTAGGATGGGTGGGTCAGTAGCCATGGATCCTCAGATTTCCTCCACCTGTTTTTTTTTCCTCTCCTCCATGCTACTGGTTATACTCTCCATGAGTTGGAGGAGGTAATCATACTCTTTTCGACATTCATTGGTAATTATTTTTGGGCTTTCTATTCCCTACTCACAACCTGTTTTCCCTACCAAGTGTGGGAATAGAGTAAAGCCAAAAAGTAAACTATGTTACACAAGCACTACTGACTTCATGTGCTATTCACCAAAACATTGAATGGGAGGGTTAAAGCCTGAGGTTCAATTCAATGTGGGGGAATTGCTCCTCCCACATTCCCCTTAAAGGTCAGCCTCCTATAGCAGTCCCCTGTTTATCGTGTTGCACAACATCCACCATCCACCCCTGCCTCCTCCTTCTCCGGCACTCTGTTCACCCTTGGTACTGGGCTTTCTGTTTCCTACTCACTATCCAGTTTCCCTACCAAGGGTGGGAATAGAGTAAACCCAAAAAGTAAACTGCGTTACACAAGCACTACTGACTTCATACGATATTCATCAAAACACTTAATTTAGTTTAAGATTTGCATGTAATGCCCACCTGAGCAGTGCAGTCAAATTACGATCGAAGTCTGTGTTTGCTTTTCTCGGGAGTCCCCACACCCAGACACTAAGATGTCATCAACAATGACATCCACACCCTTGAACCCTTCCAGTACTTCATGTTGGGGTCACTGCTATTGCTTTGGGACTGGGGAAATGCCAAATGGCATACACATACACTGATATCTGCCCAAGTGGTCCAAAAGGTTGTCATGCAAATGCTTGTTTCACCCAGTTTTATTTTCTAGTTCATGTCTAGGGGTATGCAAGTAATGAATATCAAATTCCAAATGCAATGAATAATATGCTGTTCAGTGTTCAGAAGCCAAACACCAAATAGCAGCACTATTCGCCAAGCATTCAGGTCAGTTTTTTGGCAGGATTTTATGATCTCACGGGACTTCTCAGCCAATTGCTGAGCATTTGCCACTGCGCACTGAAGGCAGATCATGTGATTACCACATTGCTGCAGAGAAAGACATGGCAGCAAGAGCTCTGAGAGTGGGAGAGATTAAGCACAAATTATATTACATCACAAAACCTTTGCTTTTTTGTTAGTGCACTGTGTTTCTGTTGGTGCCTGTTACAAGTAAGAGTTTTTTCTCAGAGAAATTGCCTGATCTAGTGATTTACTAAGCAGGAACTGTGCAGAGAGAGACTTGCATTTTCACCACTTTGATTTCACAGGCCTCTGCGCTTTGTGGAGGTGAAGGAGAAGAAGGCAGTGTTACTGAAACTATTTTATATATATTAATTACGGAAATTTAACTTCTGGCTTCTTGGAGTAAGTAATAAGTATCTGGGGCGGTGCTCAGGTTTCACAAAAGCCTGTAGCAGCCAGAAATCTTGGAGAGCAGTTGGCTGACTGCACTCTCAGTCCACCGCCTGCAGCTTAAGGCCAAGTAATGACACTGCACAGTCGCAAGCAAACCCTTGCCTGCATGCTGCTTGCTAGAATTTTTTTTTTGTGCTAAAATATATCAGTACTTCTGTACATTTAAAAATATATTAGTTCTGGCTTGAATTATAGGGTGTAATCTGGGCTCAGGTTTCATGAAAGTCAGTAGCAGCCAGGAACCTCGGAGGGCAGTCAGCTGATTGCACACCTGCAGTTTAGGGCCAGGTAGTGATGCCACACATTTGCACTGTACACACACTCTTACCTGCCCTGCATGCCACTTGCAAGATTTTTTTTGTACAAAAAGAAATCAGTACTTCTGCAAGAATTTTTTTGTGCAAAAATAAATCAATATTTTAGTACATTTAAAAAGTATTACAGTAGTTTTGCTGTAGAAATCTGTCTTTAAAAATATTGGTGTGTAATCTGGGGTTAGGCTCAGGTTTCATGAAAGTCAGTAGCAGCCAGCAGTCTCGGAGGGCAGTTGTCTAACTGCACTTCCATCACCCCCAGTTTAGGGCTAGGTAGTGACTTTGTGCAGTTGCATGCACATCCTTGCTCGCGTGCCACTTGCAAGATATTTTCTGCGCAAAAATAAATCCGCACTTTTGTTCATTTAAAAGTACTACAGTAGTTGAGAGTATTCAGGAATTGTTGGAATAGACAATGGCAGCTAGAGGTGCTAAAAATGTACTTGGTCCAGCCCATGCAAATCTACAATGGAGGAACAGGTTGGTGATGGTGAACCTGAATGTGAGCGACGGTCAGGCCATATTCAACGCCCAAAATTATTGTTTACCCCTTCCAAGTCTATTTCTTCCAGCAATAGTAGTACTGTAGCTGGCACAGGAGAACATGATACAAGAAGCACAAGCAGGACACTGTTCTAGACTCCCACAACCCCCAATGTGTCCCCATCTTTCACCAGTAGCATCACATATGTTGTTCCCACCACCATAACCACCACAGAAACCCTGTCTTCCACAACAACTGGCAGCATGACTACTACAGCCAGTCCTCAGTGGTGGCTCTACACCAGGGCCCGCCAGGGCACGTGCCTCGGTAAAAAAATACTGTGCCCCAGTTGGTGCCCCATGTGGTGCAGAGCTTCCCCCATAGTAACAATATATCAGTGCCCTGGCTGCCATCGGTTGTGCCCCAGCTGTGCCCTGGTAACCATTTGTGGCTAGAGCCGCTACTGCCAGTCCTGCAACTGTGACTGTCACTCCAGCCACAACTGACACTATGAACCCTGCCACTACTGTAACACTATCACCACAGTCAGTAATTCCTGTCACAGTGAATATTACCAGTATGACCACTACAGTTGATTCAGTTATGCCTCCTGCTTCTCAGCTTCTCAGTACTCTTGAAAAAGTTGTAGAGGAGGAGCAGTCATCTAGCTCCGAATGTTTTCCTCATCATGAATTGCCCAGTGACACATCATCTTCTTCATCAGAGGCAAATGTGAGTGACTTTAAGGATGAGACATAGTATGCTATGTACCTTGAGGGTAGAAAAAAAAGAGTGGCTGGCAAAAGAGCCTCTAGGAGTAGCACTAGTACTCAGGGTAGTAGACAGGGCTGGCAGTATAGCCTAGAGGTTAGAGTAACGAGCTGTGAATGAGCTTGGTACATCCAGCAGACCTGGGTTTGAGTCCCACAACCTCCACTTGAGTACTGTGTGACTCTGAGCAAGTCACTTAACCACCCCAGTGCTCCCAGGTCACCCCTGAAAACAGGCATTTGTGCCTACTGGGCCTTACTTGGTTAACAAAATAATAAAATAAAACAATAAAAAAAAAAGTAGCAGTAAGCATAAAGGTCCCCTTCCCCCTAAGAAAACCGAACAAACAACACTGTCATTTCTTCGGCAGGCTCCATCACAGCTTGAAGGACAGGCCAGTGATGGCAGCACTGGCATGGCAACATCAGAGCCAGTGATCACAGGGCAAGAATATGAGGACAAGACAGGCACATCTGTTGAAAACAGAACTGGGGGATGTGATGCTAGCAGAATCACTGGTAACTGCAGTGTTAAAAGTGCATTGCAGCTGCATTTCACCGTGTTAAAGGAGGACACAAGGAGGGCAGTGTGTTCTTTTTGCAACAGCAATATAAGCTGAGGGGGACCATTCTCTAACTTAACCACAACATCATTATAGAAGCACTTGAAGCTTAAGCACCTTCAACTATATCGAAGCTCATCTGGATCTGGATCTTGGTTTTACCAAGACCAAACCCTTCCAGTGGACAGGCATGTCATCTTGGCAGTGGTGGTGGTACAGACACATCTGATTTTGAGCAACCTAATGGTCATGGCACTCCTTCCCCCTCACCAACACAGAGTCCCTCTTCTCTGGTCACTTCTGACTCCAGTGATACTACAAGGCAGAGACAGTCATCAGCACTTTGCACACCGCCAGTGAAGCGGTCCACATCAGTATCTACCACGGCAGTTCCAATAATGGATGCTCTGCATACATGAAGCAAGTATCATACCACACATCCAACAGTACAGCAAATCACACAGCTGATTGCCGAGAAGATGGCATTGGATCTCCAGACTATTTCAGTTGTGGAAGATACTGGCTTCCTATAGCTTCTCACATGTTTTGCACTCTCATTATTAGATACCATCTCGTATTACATTTTCACATAGTGTATTGCCAAAATGTATGATGGCATGCAATCTGCTGTTGCTGTTCTGCTTGCAGAGGCATTTAGTAGTGTTTTTCACTGCATATCAGATATCTGGACTAATGATAACTCCCTGCATGCCTATGTCTCCTTAACCGCACACTGGGGTGTGCAGCTGTCTGCTGCTGCTGTTTCTGATACATCACCTTGTGGCCCCTCCTTGCCCCCCCCCCCAAAATCCAGTAGTCACATTAGGTCAGCTTTGCTGAATGTTGGATCGATGGAGGAAGACCACAGAGCACATAATAATCTCACATTCCTTCAAGACGTTGCGGTCTTGGACTGGTGTTAACACCAATTTAAAAGTTGTTTTTTTTGTTACCAACAATGGCACAAACATGGTGAAAGCCATCAGTGATGGACATTTTGTGAGTATTTGTTGCTTTGCACACACACACACACACACACACACACTGAATTTAATTGTGACTCATGCACTTCATAACAGTACTAGGACCAACAACATATTATCCACAGCCCGCTCCATCTGCAGTCATTTCCATAGCTCTGTAAAAGCCACTAACAAATTACAGAAAGTTCAGGAACGCCTTGATCTGCCTCAACACCATATAATACAAGATGCTGGCACTCAATGGAATTCTTCATACCTGATGCTTTCAAGACTGGTGGAGCAAAAGTGGGCACTACACAAAATGTCTATGGAGGCAGACATTGTAGGGATCCTAGGACATCATGATTGGTTAGTTCTTGAGGGCATGGTGAAAGTTCTTGCACCATTTGAGAGGAGTACATGTGACCCAAGTGCTACCACAGCCTTACTTAGTCAGGTTATCCCAGCTGTGCATATTCTCAAAAGATCATTAGTGTTTTTTGGCTGGCAATACAATTAGTACACAAGAGGTCACTAAGCTTGTTATTCATCTTGATGCAGAACTTGATGTAAGGTTCGCCACAGTTATGGACACCTGCCACCACATATTTGCTACCATGTTGGACCCCAGGTTCAAATGCGAGATCCTTCATATAGCCATGGACAGTCACAGGGTGACTCATTTTAGGCAACAGCTTAGTAAAGAGTTAAATAGTGCCATGCAGGCAGTGAGAAACTCGGAAGGGGAAGAAGATGCTCCAGTTCAGTTTCCTGAGGGAGAGAAACAGCCACGTGGTGGTTTGGAATCAGATGGTACTGGTGAAGATGGGGAAAGACGGCAGTGCAGAGGAGCGTGACTGGGCATTACTCAGCACATCATTGTGTCAACAGTAACATGAACGTTCACAGTCTCGGCCTCTCTCTGCAGACAATTTACTTAATGGCTGCTTTGTAGAATCAGTTGAGCCATTTGAAGTTGATCCAGTGGGCTACTGGATTCAGAAAATGAACTTCTCTCCTCACCTGGCACAGCTTGCCTAAGCTGCCCTCCTACAAGTGTGCCATCCGAGAGGATGTTTAGCACTGCTGGTGACGTTGTTGAGCCACACCATTCCAAGCTAGACCCTCAACACATTGAACAGCTACTGTTCATGAAGCAAGCAATAATACCCAACAGGGTGGGTGGTATTGGGCAATACCAGACCACCCAGGGGCATACCGAGGCCCAACACCACAGGCAGAGGGCCTTATAGCTCCTGGATGTTCCGGTGTTCCAGTATTGCCAATACTGCCCACACTGGAGGGTATTATTGGGCTTAGAAAATGAATCGATGTGTCATTTTTTATAGGATTACAAAAAAGACTGAGTTAATGCTTTAAAAAATGACAATTTAATTTTTTTGTCTTTTTTATAAAGTAGTCCCTCTACTGCTGGCAATGGTTACTCTGCTAGTTGTCACTAGAGGGAGCTGTTATGTGTGATTGCCATTGCCTGACCCTTTTATTTTTTCCCTTTCTTGTTTGTTTGTGTTTACCATTTCCCGGTCCTCGCTGCGTGGCCTGAGAACCGGGACCGAATAAGCATTGAGACTGGCTTTGAATGGTTTTTTTTGTCCCTGCTTCCTCTTCTGAGGACTGGAATCCCTGTAGAAACAGTACTGGTTTCACTTCAGTCCTGTCACATCACATCACATCCATGTTGGGTGAGGTAGTTCTTACCAGTAAGGTTTCATGGTTTTAAACAGAACTTTTTGTATATAACAACAGGACATTATTTGGTGGAGAAGGAGTGGAGTCAGGGTGACTAAGGGACACAATTAACTTTACAGCTGTCTGCCAGTAGTGCTAAGCATGCAACGTGCTCATGCTACTGATTTATAAAGGAAACTTTTTTTTTTCAGTAGAAATGTTTTGGCAGAGTGCATGGCAGCTTAGCTTTCCTTTACTTTGCAGGGTGTCCTCGTGTGTGCATACTAGGTCCTTGTTGTTAATTGTCAATTTGTGAGGTGCTACTATGGGAGCTGCTGTTGGCAAAGGTGGCATGCTGTGTTTGGGGTCAGCGTCACAGTCGGCTGTGTGTGGAGATGGCAAAGCAGGGATCGAGAATCTGTCCGGTGGTGATGTAGAAACGGAGACTGTTTTGTAGGAACAGAGACTGTAGTGTATTAGGGGAATCCTGCTGAGAGTGGGGCGCTTCTCTCATTAGGGGTGTGCTGGCACTAAACTAGGGAGCCTTGAAGGTGACAATATCACTCGCTAAGCAAAAGAAAACAATGGTTCCGATTTCAAATTAAATAGGGTGGTTGGTATCCTGTGATATGTGCTAGTCACAAGTGGGTGCCTACTGAAACGGTGATCCACTTGGCGGTGCATATAGACAGGGTGAGGGAGTAGAGAGGGTGACTGGATGGGGGGGTTCGCAAATAGTGACAGGATGTCGCTATATGTACACGCGAGTGGAGGGGGAGGGAGCACGCTGAGTGAGGGGTGGTGGGTTTGTGAGGGGTGGTGCTGCGGTGAGCTGCCAAGCTGGCTTTGCAGAGTGGTGGGTAGGTGCTGGCATTGGGTGGCTAGGATGCAGGGTTTGGGTCCGGGCGCAGGTATGTTTTGTTGTGCCTGGCAGAGTAGGTTTTTTTTTATGTATTTTACACTGTTGCACGCCCCCCCCGCATGCACCCCCCTGGAGTTGAAAATCTAAATGTAGGGGGTTGTGGGGGGCTGTAACATTAAAATTTAGAGTCCTTTCTTTGTCGCTGGGGGTGTACATCGCCGAAATTGAATTTCAGCGATGTACACTTGCAATAAAGACAATATGACATAGAACCAGGTGGTTTTGGCCAATGAGCAGGCAGGGTCGGGGAATAAAGACTCACTTAGGCTGGTACCTTTTATTTCCTGGGCATCTATTGTAAGTTAATGTACCCCCCTGGCAAGGGTACCAGTCAATCAGATGCCAGGAAATAAAAAGCACATTTTTTTTTAAGCTAAACTTATCAGTAGTTGACTACAAGTATGATCTTCCCACATGAAACTGGTGGCACAGTACTGCTCTCGATCTGCCTAATGTTACGACAGTGTAATGCTATTTTTTCTTTTTGGCTTACCCTTTCTTTTTTCTATCATATTAAGTATTTCATTTAAAGGGTAACTCTCCACTCACTGGCATATATGCTGCACAACCATTAGGTCCCTCTTAAACTAGAAACAATTAAATACTGTATAATGTTTAGTGCACTTACTATTGTGTACTTTAGGTTACTAATTATCTGTTGGCAGAAAATGACCACTTGGCCCACACAGTCTGCCCAGATTGTCCATCCTTCCCTTATCGGTCTCTTCTGTGGACCCTAAAGCAACCCTGCCGTCTCCCTGCCTGTTTTGAAATACACCCCTATGCCTATCCCATGCATGCTTGAAGCTCCACACTGTTTTTGCACCATCACTTGTGCTGGCAGTCTGTGTCAGGCATCTACCATGCCTTCTGTGAATAAATATGTCTTCATATCTGTCTTAAACTCCCCCTTCAGCTTCATCACATGCCCCCATTGCCCCCGGTACTTGTGCTCTTTTTCATTTAAAAGAGACTCCCCTTATGTGCCCTCTTCACCCCTGTAAGGTACTTGTATAGGTCTCTATCATGGCACATCTCGCTCTTCTGTCTTCCAGGGTACACATACAATGCACTAACGCCAGTGCCATTTTAGTTGCCCTAGACAAGGCACAAGACATCACCTCATCTACTGCCTTAGGTCAATCTATGATGACCGTCTGTCACCTGACCACTGACCAGTGCAGTAGTTTGTTGCCTCTTTGGGCTGATAAAAGGCTGTTGGGGGGTGTTCATGGCAGAAATAATTGTACTTCAAAAGGGAAGGAAGTGGTGGATTATAACAGTGTTACAATGTCTTATTTAAAAACATAAAAAAGGATTTTAGGCCGAATAATAAATAATGAATACTGACTATCTGGTGGCCCAAATATGAATACTCATCCGAATATTCAAATTAAGGTATTCACACACCCCTAATCCTGTCTTTGACATCCAGCGCTGAAAATACTTTTTCCTTGGTGAGTCTTGGTAATATCTCCTCAATAATTGGTCATGGGTAATGGGAGCGCTTGAGAGCTTTATTGAGATGCAGTACAAATGCAGAGTTTTCCAGGTTCCTTTACAGCCACCAGGTAGAAACATAGACTTTGTTGCCAGAAAGGGACTGCTTGGCACAACCAGTCTGCCCAGATTGTCCCTGCCTAGTTTGTCTCCACAGACCCTAACTAATCTCTGTCAACCCTCCCTTCTCCCTGCCTATTTACTAAGATTCTCCTATGTCTGTCACATGCATGCTTGAAGTCTCCCACTGATTTTGCCTCCACACTTCCTCTGGCAGTCTGTTCCAGGCATCCACCACTGTTCCATTGAAGCAGTACTTCCTCACATTCACATTAAAATTCTCTCTCTAGCTTCATCACATGCCTCTGGTCCTGGTGCTTTTTTTCACTTGTAAGAGACTCCCCTCCTACATCCTATTCACCCCTGTGAGGTACTTACTAACACACTAACATACTAAAATGCCAGCAGAATAGGTCTAATGGTCTCTCGAGTCTGCTCGATTTTCAGCACCCACACTGAGGGCCGACTTTGGTGTCCCCCCTCCCTCTTGGGTTATGCTGTCCCCAGTCTCAGATGTTCCACCTGTATTGGGCCTGTTCAGGTCTCTATCTTGTAGGTCTCTATCATGTCCCATCTCTCTTCTCTCTTCCAGGGTATACATGTTGAGATCCCTCAGTGTCTCTCTTTGTAGGGCTTCTGATGCAACCCCTGCACAATTTTAGTTGCCCTCCTGTGGACTGCCTCCATCCTGTCTTTATCCTTTCTGAGTTGCAGCCTCTAAAACTGGACACAATACTCTATGTGGGGTTTCACAAGTGAGAGATACAGTGGCAACACCACCTCCCAGATTGTTGAACCAGTCTGTTGGTTTTGCATCTTTCTTCAGCACTCCCATTTCCATAAGAATATCAATCTATTTATTTAGCTCTTTCTTTAAAGGAACTGCAACTTTATGAGGAGCTTGTTGCATTGGTTTAATTTCAGGGTTTCTTTCCAGATGATAGTCTTCCAGCAGACACCTGAGTCCCCTGAAGACCTCCCTGTACAGATCCATAATTTGCACCTCAGTTAGTGACACATGGCCAGGACTATTGATGGCAGGACATATCATTACATCCTCTGCCGTTCGTAGGCACTCCAACTTTTCACTTGATTCAGCTGATAGTAGTGGCCCTGGGAGGTGTCAATTATTTCAAAATCTAGGCTGTGGAGCTTACCCTTATATAAACAAGTCAATGTGTATCTTCCCCTTGGGTGCATAATTGAGCCATTGTAGAATTTTAGCCTGGAACTACTTTGCTATAGTTTTGGAGATCTAGTTTGCACAGTTTTGCAATAATCACTGAAGGTTATTATAATACATGTAAAGCCACTGTCAATCTGATTCCTCAATGTGTGAGCTGGTAGTGAAGGCAATGCTTTTCAATTGCAGCTGGGGGGACCATTTTTCACCCTTGCTTTTAACAGTGCCAGCCTAGTGGGTGATAATGTAGACAAACTCTTCTGAAGAGGTGTTATTGTCACTCACCACATAATGTAAATTATGGGACTGCCTCTGTTGCTGTTTGCATACTGTACCTTTGCAAAATGGTTTCTTTTATGAAAGTAATCACACGTGGTGCCATATGCCCAACATTTTTCTTGCTCATGCTTTCTCCCACAATAGACACACTGAAGCTGCTCCTTGTCTGCATAGCACTGCTCTCTGCTTTATTACATTTGTCTACTTGCCCATTGTGCATGCGGTAGATTTCTTCTACTTACTAGTTCAGCTGTTTTCAGTTTTTGTGTTTAGTCACTTGATCTGTACTGCGGCATATACAAATGGCTTGATTAAGCCCTAAATCTGACTGATACAGCATTACTGTACAGTCTCACGTGAGTTCATCAGTAAGTGTTCCAAAGTTACCTGAAAATACTAGCTGTCTCAGCCTGGCTGCATGTTGATCTGTTTTCATCTTCATGTTTTGGTCAGATGTATTGAAAATGTATCTCCCGTAGACTGCATTTCTTGTGGGTATTGTATACAAAGTTTTTCCATTGCATTGAGCATTTTAGTTATGCCTTTTCTTTCTTCATTAGGTAACTGTAAATGTTGACAAATTAGAATGCAGTCTTTATTGCATTGCTGCAGGCAATAGAATGCTGCTTGAAGCCATATTGTGGTTAACGAGTGCTCTTAGAACTGCTATGCAAACTCTAAAAGTATGAAAAAACTAATTTCCTTCTGGCACCATGTTAAGAGCAACAGCCAGGAGCCATGATTCAGGGTAACTAGGACAAACTTTATTGGTCTCAGCAAACTTGAACCGTAATGTTAACAGTATTAAGGGCCATGAGGTGTCAGGGTTACACTGTGCTAGCTGAGTTAAACTCAGGGTAGCTCTGTTCCACTATGCTAGTTAAACATCAGTTGCAATGCTCATAACAATTGTGGTGGATGCTGAGAAGGCCTTTGATTCGGTTGAGTGGGACAACTTCTATTAAGCCCTTGATGAAGTAGGAATAGGATCTAGTTTTTTGCAATGGATTCAAACATTGTATCCCATGCCCAAAGCACAGATTCTCACAAAGAGGGTAGTATGCCCTCTATTTGATCTCAAACATGGGGGGGCTCTATGACGCTGATTCGATAGATATTTTGTTGACCGACGGATTTATGTCGACTGCAATTGCGGTAGGCATAACTCCATCCAAGAACACTTTGTTTTCTTTAGAGGGCTTTGCCCCTGAACCCCCCATGTAGGCGGCTCTGCCCCCTCACCCCTATACTTAATATAATCAACTCTGAGTCAGAGTTGATTCATGGTGGGGGTGAAAGACCCTGGGAAAGCAGTGTCGGGGTCCTGCAGTGACAGTATAGACACCCATTGCTGTGTCGCTGTACTGTTGTTCGCTGTAAAGGTGTTGCTGTTTGATCAGCATACAAACACGGGCAAGGCAGGGATGCTCCTTCACCCCTTTTTTCCTTATACAGTAGCTATGGAGCCAGTAGAAGCCAAGATCTGGAATTCTGCTGAGATCAAAGGAATCTGTGTGGGGGGGAATGGAGAATAAGTCACTTCCATATGCTGACAATCACATGTTGATGCTACCCAGTGTAGAAGTGCCCCCCCCCCCCAATGTCATGGGCCTAATTCAGGAGTTCAGCACTCTATTGGACTCTATAGTATGTGGTCCAAAAACTGATATTCTCCATTAGTGAGATACTCAGTTAGTATGGATCTCTTTGCTTAACCCTCAACCCCAATGGTCTCTCCAGGGCACCAAATACCTGGGTATTTACATTACTCCGAAAGTATACAACTTGATAGATGCTAATCTGCACCATTGATATCTGAGATTTTCTTGCACAGCAACAGATGGCTCAAACTCAGTCTCTTCCTGGCTGGAAATATAGTTACGTTCAAGCTCATGTCACTTCCAAAACTTCTGTACTAATGAGTAATTCACCACTAGTAGTAGGTTCAAAATATGGCTAATCGTTAACAGGTTATGTCCACTTTTCTGTGATAAGGCCATGCCTCTTGTTTTTGCAAACCCACACTATGAGCAGCTGGGGTAAATGGGGGATGGAACCCTCCTTTGGCTATGGGAATACCATGTGGAGTAAAATACTTTCTCCAATGGATCCAACAGAATCATATTGCCTCCCTCCATGACTCTCAAGTGAACTAGCCATATGTGGTTGTATGCCACTTTTGTTCTAGCTTGATACTTAGGGCCTCACCTCTCTACCTGTTACTTCTCCAATGAAATACACAAAAGTGGCCTTGTCCAAATTAATGAAATTCAGAAGCTGATCCAATGTATCCTTGGGAATTTTTGAACCAATATGGAATAAAGCTAACTTCACAATAGATAACAAGTGTATCCACTGGATGGGGTGGAAAAAGACAAGTATCAAGTAGGGTTTCTCTTTTGATCTGTCCTACCACTAATTCTCTCAAATTGTTTACTGATCTCAGCATGACAAGTTTCTTCCCAGAGTAGAAACCTGGAGGTACCTACACCTCAGGCATGTGGTAACACCTTGGCCAGATCCTAGTTACACATCAGGCAGCTGTCCTACACAAATGGCTCTCTACAACCAAAGGATTAGGTGCTGAAATATACTGAGCCATAAAACAATATACAGAACCACCATTAGAGAACCATACATTTAAGTAGGAACACGGATACATACTGATCTCCTCAGCTTTTGGGGACAGATGTTGGGTAATGGCCCATATGATTAGTACAGATACTGCACACAGTACCAAATGATACAATACAAAAAATACTCAACAGATGGCACCATACACCAGAAAAACTCAGAGGAATAGTTTTAATCCCAAATGACAACTGCTGGCACTGCGGGCTGCTGTTGATCCTGTCCTCCCTATACACCCCTACATCCTATTTGCCCTACCCACCAGTCTATGGCTGTGTGCTAATGTCTTCAGACTGTCTGAAATTATTACTCCTCCAAGTCATTTTCCTCAGTATTGCTTGCCACTACAACCTCCCCCATTCTATATTCAGTTTTAGGATTCTTTGCTGCTATGTGCATCACCTTGCACTTTTTTGTATTAACTTTTAACTATAATCCTGCAGAACGGTTCTCTAATCTACTCAGCTACTCTTTCATAATTTGACACCCTCATCACTATCCATCTTGCCACAGATCTTGGTATCATCTGTGAAGAGAGGCATATCATATCCTGTATCCCTGCTCCTGCAGTGGAGCCTAACAGGATATAATGCAGTGTCACAGATTCCTGAATGACAAAAGGGATTAACTGTCACTGAAATTGCTTTGTTTCCCACAGTAACTCTGCTGCAGAATTCTGCAGCATTCTGTTGCATCCTGACAGGCCCCACTGTATGTCACAGATAAAGATATTGAAGAGGACTGGTCCCAAAACTGATCCCTATGGTACTCCACTAGTGACCCCCTGGTCCCTGAGAACTTCCCATCTATTATCATCCTCTTATTTCTGACACTTAACCAATTTACCACCCATCAAGTGACTTTTCCTATATCCCAGGGTCCTGCATTTTCTTAACCAGTCATGAATGTTGGACAGAACTGAAAGCTTTACTGATTTGAAGTCAAGATACAGTATGCCCACCCTCTGTCCCTGGTCCACTGCCTTTGTGATGCAGTCAAAGAAATCAATCAGGTTTGTTTGACATGACCCCCCAACCCCCATGAACCCATGCTGTCTTTTGTCCTGCAGTCCATTTGCCTCCAGGAAACTTACTATCCTTTCCCTTATTATGATCTCTAGTCGTTTTCCAGGTGATAGATGTTAGACGGACAGGTCTGTTGTTCCCCAGTTCATCCCTTGCTCTCACTTTTATGCAGGGGAGCTACCTTCACTTTCTTCAAATCCCTGGGTACTGTACCTGTTTCCAGTGAGCTATTGAATACCTCAGCTAGTGGTTCAACTAGGACTTTCCCCGTCATTCTAAGCACATGAGGATGTAGCCCCCCTCCCATAGCACACCTACAGAGTGACTCTACTGCCTTTTTTCTCCTAGCATGGCCCAAATGGACACTGTTTGCCCCGAGGTTCTTCTTGTCCTCCACAGTGATTCCTTCCCTTATGAAGAGAGTCAATCCACCCATTTTACTGTCAAGGCTATCTCTTCAGAATGGTCAGTATCCCTTAATTCTGGTTTCCCAGTCATTTTCTTCCCTGCCCTGATCTCTGTAGGCTTCACTAAATCCAGACCTTCAAAGGGCATTAGGCCATTGAGCTCACTCATTTTGTTGGGTATGCTCTTCATATTGATCTAATGCAAGTTTGGGGTTACCCCTATATGCTTCCCCGTCTTTCCCCTCAGAGTCTTCCTTCATGATTCTCTTCTGCTCTGCTGTCCTTCCCTCAGTGATCCCCAGGTTCTGTCTCCTGCCATAGGAGATCCCTTACACTAGCCCCTCCCCATCATCTAGCTGAAATACCCCCTGATTGCTCTGTCCATTCTCCTGGCCTGTACTCTCACTCCCTTCTTGTGCTGGTGCAGCCCATTTTGGGCATACTGGTGCCCCTTGCCCAAGAATGCCCTCCAGTTGGCCTAAAAAAAAAGATCTTCCCTGTTGCATTAGACCCTTTGCTGAGCATTGGTCTGCCTAGTGATCTGCTGCCACTCCTCACTAGCACCCAGGCAGATCTTTTTTTTTTTTACTTTACTTTCAACAGGTTGCAAATGCTGTTGGAAACAAAAAACAGTAAACCATCACATATCAGAGAGAAAATGTATGGAATGATATGAAAAAATGTACATAATAAGATTACATTGTAAAATAAATATAGAGATTTACAGGTAAAGTAATTATCCATTACTTTGAATTAGCTTAAACATCTGTATACAAACACATAGACATGCAGTTTGGCAATTTAAAACTTATGAATTGTGAGCTGATGCTCAGCAGAAATGTTGTGCTGTGCTGACTTAGGTTGTCCTCTTCTTGTACTGACATAGTTTTTTAACGCCTTCACTTTAGCTGATCTTACCATCAAGAGTTTAACATAATGTAAATGTTGTGCTTCTTAGGAAAACAGCCTCTTAAATAAATCTTGTGCATTGTATAGCCTATGAAAATGTTTATTGGTTCCAGGTTGACATATCCGATGATGACGTTGAACTGTGCATTGAAAAAGTGTTGCCTTGCTGGCCCATCGGCACAGCGGTAGCACGACCGCCTGCAGTGCTGATGACCCATGTTCAGAAGTGAGCACAGGGAGTCAGAGGGTTGGCCGGGAGAAAGTTGGATGAGCATCCCATGGACAGTTCTCCACTTCCGGGGGGAGGGTTGTGGTTTCCTAGCATGCTAGTGACACCCAGTGGAGATTGGGTGACCAGCAAATGTCTGTAGGATGGGTACAGGTGTGTGCTCACACTGATGTCATTAAATATCCATGTCTCCTGGGAACCAAGCAAGAAAACCCCTGGTCACAGAGCTCTGAGACTCCCCTGGACCACCTCCCAAATATCGCCCCAGGTGTAAGCCTTGGCTGGGGCCTCTGGTGGATTTTAGTCACTCCCCTAGGCCCCCGGGGGAAGTCTTGCTGTAGAGGGGCAAGCTATGGGCCACCCAGCTAGGTGGCCTGGTGAGGGATGCTGGGATGATGGTCTGGGCATTGAATAGGAGGTGTATCCCCTGCCCGTAGTGTGGGAGACAGAGGAAAAAAAAAGAAAATGTGTCACCTTAGGTTTTATAAGTTCAGATTCTGAACTGCACTGAGTGATGAAATAACTCAGCACTGTGAAGGGTAGATTAAAGCATGAGCTGACATGGCCCCTTGGGCACTGCACCTCCTCTTAGCAATGTCATATGGCAGTTGTAGTGTTTAATGCTCCTGCTTTACTTACTGTGGATTCCACTTGGGTCAACTATGTCTGAGAGATGTAATTGCAGGAGGCATATGTGTGTGTGTGTGTGGGAAGGGGGGGGTGAAGACTTCTTATATAACCAAAACAACATGAGGTGCTAAAAAGAGACAGCTATTTCTGAACAGTTGTGCTGGAAGCAATTATTTAGTTGCATATTTTTTTATAGGAAATGTGAACTACTAGCAATCATAACAGTGCATTCATGCCTATAAATGAGACCAAATGAAATTGCCTATTTTTGCAGTTGTATGCTCTGTAATAATGTTACAAGAACATTTAGAGTATGCATTCCCTGAATCTCATTATTTCCATTTTACTAGAAATACAGCAGTGCAGAGCAACTCTAAGTTTATACGGTCTGACGCATTTAAGATCTTTTCTTAGAAGCAACCATACTCTAAAATTACTCCCCCAGTTTCTCAATTTTAATGTTTTCAGCCCTTCCTCTGAATGTGGCCACAACACTGGATGCTTGGCAACATGTACCATGGTGAGTCTTTTGTAGTAGTGGTGACTAACCAGTGCAGGCCAGGTTGCAGAGATCTGCTTGGCCTTTAAGTAAAGCTTGAATCTATTATAATTTGTGCTGGTCATTCAGAGTCTGTAGCCCTTCTAGTGGGATTACCTGTAAATACATTCTATTTTGTGAAACTTGTGAATGATGCTTGAACAGATCTGAATGCTGACGTAAGATACTGTAGATCAGTTTTGCACCATAGAGCAAATTTTAGTTTTCAACACACCTCATGCAAGATTCAAATAATATTATAAAGGTTATGGTATAAGAGAATTCTCAATGTATCCTCACATTTCATTTAAAACTGATTCTATACATCTAGCAGTATGATCCTTGTGACAAAAAAAAAAAACACCACTGCAAGATGTATGATCAGTTCTAAGAGTGGAATGAATGTCATTTATAAAACATGAAGCAAAGTTAATTACAGGGTTTCCATTCATAGTCTCTGTGCTGCAAGTGGCTCATTATAATGAATCATTCCTCCAATGGAGCTGAGATTGACAGATTTCATAAACTTTCTGCTCTCCAGGACTTCCCACTATATTAACTACTTGCTTTATACTGGGAAAAAGATTAAGTAGCAGTTTCATATATAACTGGGAATAAATGCTTAAAAGAGTAATGGGACACTATTTTTACCTCTCTTGGTGATGTGACTACCCAGCAAGTCAGATGAATGCTTCTGTCATGCTGATAAGTCATCAGCACAGCCTCTGTAAAGATTTCTAATTGGGTTGTTTAAGTAACCTTAAAATAGTCCCTTACTAGCAGAAATGTTATATTGATTGATGATGATGTGACATGCTTTTCCTAAATGTATGTCTTTGTCTAATTTTTCTCCCCCTCTCCACTTCCTTGGAGGCTTCAAATCTACCACAAATAGAAGGATTACTGAGCAAAAATCCAGATGGCTGGGTAGCTTTGATGCCTGCACAGTCCAGTGAAAGGTGCTGTGGAGCAAAATCCTGGAAAAAATCCTGTGTGGAGGACAAATGTGCTTACCTGCATTTTGCTCTGTAAATCAAACTGTCCTTCTCTAACATTCTTCTGATTGCATGTGATTGTGTCATTTTTCTAGATTTCTGGTGGAGTTCTCTCATAATTAAAGCATGTTTTCCATTGTGGGGTTATCTTCAGTTCATTTATTGTCCTGATGTTTTGCCTTTCTATGAAATAATATTGAAATATCAATAAGCTTGAAGTACATACAGTACTGCCGCTTTGATCTTTGAGCTTCAAGAAAACAAGCTATCACTTCTCGTCTAGGAAGACAGTCTTAATATAGTGGGAAAACATCAAGGAAAAATCTCAGCCCCATATTAAGCAGACTCAACCCTGCCCACTTTCCAAACAGTTGACTGATACACATTTATATAGGCTGCTGATAACTGGCTAGGAGCAGAGTCCCTCTGAAGAGTACCACTTTTACCTGTGGATGGGAACAGTTTTGAGTTGGTTCATGTTCAGCTGTTTCTAAAACCATGATTCAATGTTTGTGGAATAGCAATGGGGTATTAGTGCTTGTGTAACTTGTAGTACTTTTTGTGGCTTAACTCTATTCCCACCTTTGAGTAGTAGGGATGTAGGTAAGAATTTGTAGGGAAAAGAAGGCCCAGGAACAAGGGTGAGAAGAGCACTGGAGAAGGAGAAGGAGGAGAAGGAGAAGGAGGGGAAGGTGGTAGACAAAAAAACACTCCCTAAGCAAGGGAGGTGCGGTAGTGGAGGGATTAAGTAGAGGTTGTGGGAGGAGCTATTCCCCACATTGAACCATGGGCTAGCCCTCCCATTCAATGTTTGTGGAATAGCAATGGAGTATATAGTGCTTGTGTAACTTGTAGTACTTTTTGTGGCTTTACTCTATTCCCACCCTTGAGTTGTAGGTACTGTATGTAGGTAGGAACTTGTAGGCAACAGAAGGCCCAAAAAGATATCTCCTCCAACTCATGGAGAGTATGACCCCCTGGCACTCAGGAGAGGAAAAATCCCCAGGTGGAGGAAACTTCTAAGGACCCATGGCCAGTGGTCTGCCCATCCTCTTACATACTAAGAGGAGAACGACCTAGGTTCTAGTAACCATAGCTAATGAGGAAGGTGAGCTTCTTGGAGAGATGATGGTCCATCCTTGATCCATGGACGATGCAGATTGAATGATGATCCTGAGGTTGAAGAGTAGGTCATTTCTGAAGGAGCAGTAGAATCCTAAGAGGGAAGCAGGTCCAGTTGAAGAAGGGCGAATGAAGTCCAGATTTCTGAGGTGATGGAAGATGCTTGCCCAAAGGGATTGTTTGAGCGTTAGAGCAGGGAGAGCATGATTTGATCGATATGGTATCAGGCGGTGAACGATGAGGAATGTGATGATTTGTGAAGTCATAGGTGACTGATCCGACTTGTGTGAGGTTTGACTGTCAAGGTAAAGATTGGAAGCAAAGACTGTAGTAGTGAGCAATGGACAGTTAAATAAGCTCAATAATGTAGCAAATAAGCAGAGGTGAGTCTTTGGGTGCCTGATAGGAGTACTTCCATAAGTGATTAGTAGACAAAATAGAGGAAGATTTGCAGATACAGTCCAAATGGTAACTGAATATATACAGAGAATGATTGGAAGTTCAGTATAAGGAACCGGATGGCTTATTTGGGCATGATGTCATAACTGTATTTGTATATGCTATGCTGGTAGGCTGGCTGAAGTAAATATGGGTATTTCTGTGGCATGATTGTCCATGAGATGCATTGTGGTGGCTTATAGTTGGTTAGGTTTACAGGCACTCCAATGCCGAAATACTTGGGAGATGATTGGAGGCAGATCTATGGAAGAGTCTGTAGGCTGAATTGGAAGTAAAGATGAGTAGTGTGGAATGCCAGAGGATCTTAGTGCTATGGCTGATTAAGACCAGTTGGAGGCAAGACTGGGTTAGTAAATTGACTTAACAGTTGCAGATTTCCGTATGGACATCGGAAGAGCTTGATCTCAGTGATAGTCTTTACTGGGGAGATTAGTGTAGCTAATTTGTGAAGAAGAGGCTGGAGGGTCCATTGGAAAGGTGGTTAACTCAACTGAAGGTACTAGATGAAGAAGTGCGGATGATTGTAAGAGGAATGGTGATGTCCAGGAGCCAAACAGAAATTATGTTTTGGATGGTATAGCGTTGGTGAGCAGCTAGGCGGTGGAGATCCAATGATGAATATTCTGGAAGGCAGCTGGGAAGGTCTTAGAACAAGCAATGTCTGTTGAGGAGATAAGAGTCTAATTACATGGTTGACAAATTTGGTGAAGGTGGGCAGCTACGGATGAAATTATAATGTCCAAGGTGCCCTGAAGTATCTTGCGAGTCCCGGGATCCAAAGGAGCGATGAGGGAGAGTAGGTCAGAGCATACCAGAAGAGGTTACATCCTTTCTGTACAAGAGGATAGCCTGTGAGGCATGATAGACAGGAAAGTCCACAGAACCTGAATGGATTCATAGGGAGTATCCAATGGAGAGAGACAGGAAATTCCACAGGGACTGAATGGATTTGTAGGGAGTATCCAGTGGAGAGAGGTGGGAATGTTTCTAGTATCCGGTCAAATGAGGGTCCGGAATGATCAAGGGGAGCTGATTGGGTAGTATGAAAAAATGTTAACGTAATGGTTTCTGAGGCATGTTCGCCAAGGAACACATACTCGAAGTAGATACCTCAAGTGAAAGGAACAGTAATCCATGAGTAGTGGATGGAAGCTGTGATGATGGCCAGAGTTGGAGTATGTGATGGATAAATGAGGGTAGTAGTTGCCTGAGTAGGAATACTGGCTAGGGATATGTAGGATGCCCAATAGAGCCACAGCAGACAGGATGGATGAAGCCCTGAGCCCTCAAGGTGGAGATGGAAAGATCGCTATCCAAAGATGGAAGGAAAGTCCAGAATAAATCCCAATGGACTGATCCAGAACAGTGTCAAGGTGAATGAAGCCGGATGTCATACTGTGCAGGAAGGAATAGGACCGGGTCGACTCCTCAGTGAATAGCAGCAGAATTCAGGAAGGCTGCAGCAGTCACTAGAAGATGATCCTTGGAGGGCTGAGGAGCGAAGCAAAGTACTAAGAGCAACAGGGTTGAGGTACATAGGTCTGACATCTGACGAAGGCCTCAACCAACTAGTGAAGGGACGGAAGGTGCTGGAGTGAAGAAGGATAGAATTCGCACATCTGAAGGAGAACATAAACTTGGACATCAATTGGATGGGTGACCTACAGCAAGGAAGTCCCAGAGGTAGACAAACTGGATCGAGATAGATATCAGACCAGCTGACAAGATCCAAATCATGAGGGGAAAGTAGGCCAAGGGGGAAAAGTATGATGGTCTGTGTATGAGCGGGATGGCAAGTGGTGAGGAAGGCTGGAAGTGAGTCAGAGTAAATGGGTGCCAAGACTGGAGGGAAGTGGTAATTGGGTAGGATATGGAAAATGCAAAAGGAGGGACTTGCAAGTACAGAGGCAGGCTCCTAACTGAGGTAGGTGAGGTGAGATGACAACTCATGATGCTCCAAATAGTGGCTGATGATGCAGGCAATTGTGGGACATGTTCAGGTGCAGGAAGGAGCAGCAAGTGGTGGTCCGGTGGAGATTAAATAAGATCGAACCAGTTAATTGTAGAAATGAGCCTCTCCAGACTTGGCAATCGAGGAGAGAGAACTAGTGTCTGATACCATTTGGCAGAGGTTGGAGGAAGAAGGTAAATGAGTTAATGGGTTCCATTTCAGGTGGGAACAGTGACTGGGCAAGAGGCAGAGGATGCAGAGATCCAACAGATCCATAAACGGGCTACCACACCCTGTTGTCGGTGAGATGACCTACAGTCGATGACGTCAGGCAGTGTCGAGAGGTGGAAGGCAGTTGGAGTGTAATGGTCCCATTCCCAAAGGAAAGTAGTGGCCTGTATCGGGTAGAGGATGCAGCAAGTGGAAACAGTGATATAAGCTCAAACTACTAACCAGGGAAGTAATCGTGATAAGACCTGAGGGGATGCTGCAGGCAAGGAAGCATGGAGAATGCGAGCAGGACAAGGTCCAATTCCAGAAGGGTTATGGCATCTGATAGCAGGTCTAGAATGGAGATGTGTGAAGCAGTAGAATGTAAATTCAGACATCCTTCCATGACGGTTGAGGCGAGATGATCTTGACAGCATGCATCCAGGAGAGGTAGGATGACGAGAGTACATGGTTGAAGAAGTTCCATTCCCAAAGGGCAGAGGTAGTCCGCAGTGGGTATAGGATGCAGACAGTGGACACATTCCAATACAGATTCAGACTCCCAGCCATGGAAGTCAGGGATAGGACTATAAATCAAAGCTGCAGACTAGGTAGGATGGAGAAGGCATGTCGGGCAAAGTCACGTTCCTGAAGGCAGCAGCATTCAGGTATCAGGCTGAGAATGCATAAGGTAAAGCAAAGCAGTAGATTGGAGACTTCTGACACCCATTGGAGACGGCCAAGGTGGGATGGTTGGGACTTGAGGTAGCTAGGCATAGGTAGAATGATCAGGGCACATAGGGAGAAGAGGTTCCATTCCTGAAGGGAAGGGGCAACTGGTATGAGGTTGAGAAGGCAAAGTATGACTCAGTAGAGTGTAGACATGGCTCCCATCCCTGGTAGTTGGGGTGAGCGAACCTTCATTCGATGCTGTCCAGCAGAGTTAGGGATGGAGGCTGTCAGGTTGGTAAGTGGAGGTAGTGAATATAATGGAATCCCATCCCCGGTAGACAGAAGAAGCCTACCTTCACTCAGCACCTCAGAAGGTGCAAGTTAGGATGCAGTCTGGAATACTGCTAGTATGGGCTGGCAAAAGATCAAATGCTGCTGTGAAGAGAGAGTAGATTTAGGACATGAAACAGGGATAGGATTATGCATCAGTATGACATGGAGATATAGGTAGAATGGTAGACACAAAAACAGAGATGAAGTGTAGGGTAAGAGCCTTGGAGCATAAAATGGAGGAAGGAAACGTGCAGAATGAAGGCAGGAATGAGGGAAGGCTGGTGGTTGTAGCGACTGAGGTAATTCTCAAGTGGGAGTAAGGGGAGGAGTAAGTTAGTGGAGCTGGAGCACAGGGATATACCTCCCCCTTCTTCCTGAGGGAATAGCACCAATGGCCCTGCAATGTCAGGTATCAGGAGCAACCAGGATAGGCATCGAAATAGAAAATGGGAATAGAAGCATTGGGCGGCATGAGACAAGCATGCACTGCATGTTATAGAGTGGTGTAAATTACAAAAAGACAGACCTGTAGTATGCCCCCCCTTTATATCAGGCAGCCAAGCGGTGGTAGCTGAATGAAACTCAAGCTACAGCTAGACTGCAGCGTAACTATAAACCAATTCCAGAGACAAACCTATGTGGCATCGTAAGGGTGGTAATGGAATAAGTAGTAACATAACGGTTGTGACGGTCCCCATATGGGAAGGAGGATGTCCAGTTCATTGAGCTAGTTAAAATAAGAGCCCCAGTAATTCGTTGCAGTGTAAAGCAAGTTTGACCTGATGAGCCACTGACACTGATACTTTAATGAGAGACTATATGCATGTCCCTTAAGATATCTGCATTAGCAGAGCGGAATGGTTTATTAGTTGCTTGCACATGCATTGATAATTAGTCAGTGTAATCAAGGTGCACACTTGAGAGTATGACATGCAGTTAGCATGCACTGAGATGTAAGTTACGCTTACTGTTTTTCTTCTTTCAAATGTAACACTGAACATGCTTAGTGGCAAAATAATGAATCCTGGTGGGCATCTGCTTGACTGTGAGATGTGGGAGATTTACGGATAAAATGGCAGTGCTTGCTGGTTGCCCTTAAATAAGCTAAGGTGATTCAAACATCAGAAGTGGAAGTGAATTATCTTTGTCTGGCTCTGTACTTACGATGGAGAGATGGTGTGTAAATGCAAGCTAGATTCTCTTTGGCCAAGGAGTAGATTAGGCAGCAAGGATCAGAGAAGCAAGGCCTGCGCAAGACTGAGAACCTGGGTACTGAGGAGGAGCCAGTCATAGTCAAGGAGGCAAAAGGAGTGCTTTCGGGATGGACAGGAAGAGGGAATGTATGTGGAAGGGAAGGAAGGATGGGATATGGAGGGAGGAGCGGAGATGCCCATGAGCACCATGGGCAGGGAGTCTGAAAAGCCCAAAAAAGAACACAGGAGGAGAAAACCCAGGACAACCGGGAAGGAGAGAAGCGAGGACAGGAACAGGGAGGCAGCAGGAGTTGCCATGGCAGCCGATTTCCCAGGCATACTGACACCAGAACGGGCAGCAAATTAGAAATAAGGGGAGAAAAATGCAGAGTTAAAAAAGGTGAGGAGGAACAGCAAAGAGAACAGGAACAACGGGTAGGAACAAACACGGGAACCAGGATGGGAGGGAAGAGGGGAAAGCACAGCAAGGGAACTGAACCAGAAGCAGCAAAAGCCCAAGGAAGTACTGCCACACGAGTCATACAGGTAGCTCAGGGACAAAAAACACTCCCTAAGCAAGGGAGGTGTGTGGTAGTGGAAGGATTAAGTAGAGGTTGCAGGAGGAGCTATTCCCCACATTGAATCACGGGCTAGCCCTCCCATTGCCATCACAATACCACCACTGCACTGGACCTTTATCAACAGTTTGGTGACTAGTAGAACATCATCATTTCCAAGTCCAAGTATCACTTACTGCTTCCTTTACTGACCTAATAGATACCAGTCACACCACCTTTCACCACCTCCATCTCAGTGTCCTTTCTACCAAAATAATATTTAAGATGTGGCAACAAATAACTTTCTCTGCAGTGCAAGCCCCTCTTAACCTTTCATCTTATGCGCTGATGTTACTGTGTCAGGGTTAGCAAGTAACCTGACAAATAACCAGAGGTAATTTTGCCTTTTATGTGATAAGTTATATGCCCCAAATCAAGCTAATTGTATATCCCTAACATGCATAGATAATTCTGGCTTTTGCCAAGGTCTCAAATGTTGTTGTTACGTATTGAGAAATTTTCAAAGAAAATTACACATTGAGCCAAAAGTCAGTTACAAATGCTATCCTGATAGTGCAGAACAGTCCACAGCGTAACATTATAACAGTGTACTCATTATAACAAGTTACATAAGCGGACAGGTAGAAACATCATATAAAGTTGCATAAACAGGTTAAGATAATCATTGGGTAACAAAGCAATGTTGACAGTCGACCATCGTGTGATCCTTCACCCACTTAGTTACTGTATTTTAGTGACATAAGGATAAAAGGCTGGGATATAACAGAGGTTGACAGGTTGTGATACTCAGCATCTGAAGTGTTTATAAATGCTGAGTTCACTTTGGGTCCTGTGTGTTAGGCAAGGCAAGGCAAAATTTATTTTTATGGCACCCAATTCCAGAGGCTCTGGGTGCCTTACAATTAAAACAAGCAAGAGAAGTGAGAAAGCCAAATGAATGCAGTTTAAACAGTAATAAAACAGATACTACAGTAAAAATCAATAAATAATTCTGATAAAATAGCTAAGCAGGGTCAGAAAACCATGTCCAGGAAGGCCAAAGAGAACAGGTGGGTCTTTAGATGACACTTAAAGATCTCCAATGATGGGGCCTCCCTGATAGATAGTGGCAGCGCATTCTACAAGACTGGGCCAGTGACACTAAATGCCCTGCCACCGCAGTTCAAAGTCTAGTCCTGGGAATCTCAAGGAGACCCCAGAGGAGGAGGAATGGAGGGAGCGGACTGAGGTGGCCAGTGTTAGAAGATCAGTCAGGTAGCCAGGGCCTAGTCCATGTAGGGCCTTAAAGGTGAGTAAACCCATCTTGAAGATAACGCTCCACCTGACCAACAGCCAGTGCAGCTCCTGCAGCTCTGGGGTTACATGACAGAACCTGAAAAGGCCAGTCAGCAACCTGGCAGCTGCATTCTACACCAGCTGCAGTCGGCAGAGGGTACCTCTTGAGACGCCAAAGTAAAGAGCCTTTCAGTAATCAAGCCTGGGTGTCACAAAGGCATGAACCAGTGTCAGAATGTCCTCAGGCAGAACTAGGGGTTTGATTCTGGCAATGTTCCTCAGGTGGTAAAAAACACTTTGGATGACAGATGACACCTGAGATTCAAATGTCAATCTATCATCCAGGAACACACCAAGATCTTGCACCCTAGAGGAGCCCTACCATGGTATAGGCGCCAGGAAAAGACCTGTTGCCATACTGGAGGCACTCCCATCATGCCCTCGGCCTGGTTCTAACACTAGAACCTCTGTCTTCTCGGGATTCAGTCACAACTAGCTGGGGGACATCTAATCATTAATCTCAGCCAGGCAAATATTTAGCACTTCCACAACATCAGATGTTCCAGGGGCAAACAACAAATACAATTGGTATCATCTGCATAGCAGTGAAAACCCACATTGTATTTCCTAATGAGCTTACCCAGGGGCAGCATATACACTGCAAACAACATTAGCGACAAGATTTATCCCTGAGGTACTTCGCAGGACAGAGGCCTCGGGGAGGAGGAGAAATTCCCCATCACTACCCATTGCCTCCTGCCAGCAAGGTAGGACTCAAACCAGCTGATGACAGTGCCAGCAAGTCCACAGTACTCTCTGAGATGATCAAGCAGCACAATGTGGTCTACAGTGTCAAAGACTGATGAGAGATTGAGGAGAACAAGAAGTGACCTGTCTCCTCTATCCCTCACCCTGAGGAGGCCATTGTGCACCCAACTAATGCTGTTTCAGTGCTATGCTTGGCTCTGAAACCAGATTGAAATGGTACATAGATGTCAAAGGTCATGAGGTGTTCCTCAAAAACGAATGTCTTGCTTATTCATTTGCTGAACCAGTGCCTTCCTGTTTCCAACATCAGGTCAGTTTTCTCTGTTGGTTTTCTTCTTGCTATGCCAGGCAATTTTTTCTTGGTCTTGGTTGACATGGTATTTTTCCACATGCCAGGTTGGCTGTTAAGATCAGCAGGCTCAGGGATAGCTGGGGTGATGGATACATATTTTTATTTATTTATTTATTTAGTTTTTGTTGACCATGTAAGTGCACTAGACAAACAGTTCCCTATTTTCAGGCATAACCTGGGAGGAGTACATACAGCAATGAAAATACAGACAATTTAACAAAGAGATCCATGGTTTTCAACGTACAATAAGCGATTATATGGGTAGACATTTAAAAGTAAGATCTGAGTCAAAAAT
Source organism: Neoceratodus forsteri (assembly GCA_016271365.2). Classification (NCBI taxonomy): domain Eukaryota; kingdom Metazoa; phylum Chordata; order Ceratodontiformes; family Ceratodontidae; genus Neoceratodus; species Neoceratodus forsteri. Next base: position 1,417,713,166 of record CM057449.1, on the reverse strand, counting down.
GGGGAATACAGTTAAGCACCAGGGGGATTCAGATTTTTCAGCGTAAGATAATCAAACAGGCAAGTCAAACATTAAACATTATCCAAGTCTACAATAAGGGTCTGGATCACATTCGTACAGTACACAGTGAAGCATGTTAGGATAGAGTTCCATGTAGGGTACAGTTTCACAATTTCAGCATTTCATTTACTGTGTGCCCTTAGTAATGAGGCCTAGGTATAGGAACATGTGTATAACCATAATAAGTTGGTTCAGAGCAATTTCCAAAAAGTGCCAGCAGTAATGCTTTGCCAAATATTGGGAGGGAGCTTGTTCCACAATTTTGAGGCAGTTGATGCAAAGCATGATGGTCTGTATTTAGTTTTGACCCTGGGAGTGGTAAGTAGATCCATGTCTGAAGACCTGAGGCAGTAGACAAATTTATATGGCACCTGGAGAGAGGAGCGGGATAAGGGGACTTGGTTATTAAGTACATTATAGAGGATTTTCCCAAGGGAGGAGTCATGCTGACAAGCTGGGGCAGCCATCCTAACTTTGTGTAAAGGGTACAGTGATGGACAAGTCGATTGCTAGATGCCACAAACCTGCAGATGTTATTGTATGCTACGTTCCATTTGTGAAGGTTGTGGTTTGAGGTATTGGAGAAGACAGGAAGGCCGTATGTTAGTTTAGGTAACAGAATACACCTGGCTACTGACATATGGACAGAGGGGGTGAGATTCCAGCTGGCTCTGTAAGCTACTCCTATTTTAGTATTGACTTCCTTGCATATTGACTCCTTGGGGCTGAGTAGCCCTGCAGTTCAAATGCACCAGGATTTTTACCATGTCCCACTTCTCCGGGGGAGAATAGCCTAGCTGTTTAAACAAGCATTTGTCAATGCCGAATGTTTGCTTGCTGGCATTGGCATTGGTAGTGTAGGAGTTACAGAGCTGCATAATAGAAATGGCAGTGAAGTATTGAACTGAAGCCAACCCCACCACCACCCTGCAGATACTAACAGGCATTGGGGTGTGCCTTTGGGTCGTTAGGCATAACAGTCACACCATTTCACCACACCCTACCCTGCAGACACCGACAAGTGTCATGGTGTGCCTTGGGGTCTTTGGCCCTTATGTTCACCCCATTCCATCAGGAAATACAGTGAGATGGGTGCTGTATAGGAGAATGGGGTGAACTTTGGGGCCGAAGAGTCCAAGGCACACCTTGATGCCTTTCACTGGCTGCAGGGTGTGGGTGGGGGTGGAATGGTATGACCATTACAGGCGACAATCCCAAGTCACACCCCTGATGCCTGTCAGTCTCTACAGGGTGGGGCGTTATGGTCAGAAACCCTAACACCTCAGGTGTTCGTTGGTATTTTCACTCCAAATTTTCAACATGTTTTTTTTGTGACCCCCCCACCTCATGAACAGTGGCAATATCAGTTCGTTAGCCGATAGATGCTTTTGCACAGCGACTACGCCATTTGGCACCACAGGTGCAAAAACACATTTTGAACAGGATGTGAAAAATGACAGCTGTACTGTTCATGGGGAGGTGTAAAAATGTCAATGTTGAAAATCTGCAGTGAAAATATTAAAAAACTGGTGAAGTCACGAGCGTGCGTAGGAACTGTGCAACGCACATCCATAATGTAATTAGTTTGGGGATTTTTGACAGCAGATTGTCAACACAGGCATTTTGGGACCTCCGCTCATGAACAGTGTCACTGTGATTTTCTTAATCTGTCCTGAACAGTGATTTCCCTCAACGACCACGCATTTCTGCACTGGAAGTACGAAAACACATTTCGGCCATGGTGTGAAAAATGACAGCTATACTGTTCATAAGGAAGTGTGGAAAAATGCCAGTGGTGAAAATCTGGACTGAAAATATTAAAAATTCATGAACTTAAGAGGGTGCGTGGAAACTGCGCAATGCTCGCTTGTAACACAGTCATTTTATGGACTTTTGTCACCAAATTTTAACATAGCCATTTAGGACCTCTGTTCATGAACAGTGTCACTGTGATTTTCTTACTCTGTCCTGAACATTGATTTAGCACACCGACTGCGCCATTGTGCGCTACATACGTGGAAACACATTTTGGGCAAGATGTAAAAAATGACAGCTGAACTGCTCATAAGGAGGTATGGTAAAATGGCAATGTTGAAAATCTGGAGTGAAAATATTAAAAATTTGCAAACTTACAAGTGTGTGTAGGAACTGCGCAACGCACGCTTGTAAATAAGTCATTATGGGGAATTTTTTCACCAAATTTTCAACATAGGGTTTTTGGGGGCCTACCTCATGAACTGTGACACTGTCATTTCGTAAGTCGGTCCCCAAATGAGGTTCCGTGCAGTGACTGAGAAATCACCTTTAGGGGCTGATTAACGCCATGACGGTGCCAGAATTCATGAGGAGGGGTCCCAGAAACCCCATGTTGAAAATTTGGTGCCAAAATTCCCCAAAATGCCTGAGATATGCATCAAAGTTGAAAAAACCCTATTTATTCCATTATACAGCTTGCCAGCATTTCTTCAGTTTGCAGTCGGCTTTGAAGAGTGCAGATGTGTTCCCAGTCCACCGAAGATCAACTCGCCAGCCTCCGGAGGTAAGTATGGGGAGGTGGGGGTGTGGGGAGGTGGATGCGTAGAGGATGGGCACGGGTTGGGGGGCAAGACAATCAACGAGGGACCGTTTTTTTTTCAGGTGTTTGTTTTCTTTTTAGGAAGACGATGGGGGACTTGTGCCACGCTGGGGTGGGCTCCCAGTGTGGCAGCTGGAAGATTTTTTGGGGGGGGATCAGTGGAGCCGATGGGGGATTGGGCACCCCCGTCAGCCATACAGACGTGTGCCACGCTGAGGTGGGCTCCCAGCGTGGCAACTGGAAGTCTGTTTCTTTTGGGGGGGTTTAATTGAGCCAACAGGGGATTGGGCACTCCTGTCGCCATTCTCACTTATGCCATGCTGGGGTGGGCTCCCAACGAGGCATCTAGAACTCTGGGGGGAGTGCGGAGCTGACGGGGGATTGGGCACCCCTGTCAGCCATACTGTGTGTGGCGGGTGGGGGAGCTCTATTCAGAGACACTCAGAGGGTTGGGGAATATTATTACAATACTGATCAGGTGTGCCAACAGACGACAACTGTGTCTACTTTTTCAGTCTCTTTGGGGTTCTGTTTTCCTGCTGTTGTCAATGCCGCTCCTACCCTGAACTCTAATTCAACATTCCAAGGATGGCAATTAGATCTTTTTTTGGAAACATTCCAAGGATATCATTTTAGTCACTTGCCTCCTCCCGGAAAGATAGTTCCAGGATTAGTTCACTTCAAACTGAATTTATGTTCCAGTAAGAGAAAGCAGAGACGTACTGTATACAAGCAGGATTGCCAGCAATATGCTAATCAACACTATCTTATCACTGCTCACTGAAGCGGTCTCTCCCTTTCAACTGTACACCACTGCATTTTCAACTGCCATCATAGACAGCTGCAGCATTCATTGGTGAACTGTGGCCGTGCCTGCAAACACACTGACTGAATTGGAAGACAGGGTGCCACACCTACAAAAACTCGGATGATGGCACTATATTTCTTGCACATGTGTGCAAGCAAACATAAAAACACAGTTCCAAACAATTCCCTTTCTGATGTCATGCTGCTGGCTTATTAGGTGCCATTTGCAGCTTTTCTGCAATTTGGCACATTTGTGCCATCTCATTTACAATGGGGTCCACATCTTTTTGCATATTCTACTTGACATGACTGCTAGAGCCACATGTTTACAGGGCTGCTTCTTTAATATTAGTGTCACTTTGCTTTCTGGCAAGTAATGTTGCGGCTCTAGCTCCATACTCAACCACCTCTCTGTGCCACTTAGTGTGCCCTTTTCTCTCTGTCTAGAGGTTGCTAATTGGGTTCTATTTTGTTGTTTCTTTACTTTTTCTATATCCTTTTCCCTGTCCCTTTGGGCTAGGGAATTTCCCAAGGCCTGTCTTTTTTTTCCCCACTTTGTTTCTCTCACCTAGTGCAAAGAACTGTGGTTGGTGAGGGAGCTGGCAATGGTTATTGGCTAGCACATGGCACCATGTGGGGGTGCACAAGGACCGTGCCCAGTATTCACTGCCAGATCCCCGGCTAAAGCTTCACTCCTGCAGGGTCCTAGTGCCTCTTTCCCAGACCCATTAGTGGGAATCAATAGTGAAGATATTCTGGAAGATCAACAGTTATGGTAAGTACGTAACTCTCATGTGTCGGTTCTATCAGTTCTCTATATTTTACCCCTAGCAAATAGCAATCCTGCCCTTAACACAGCCACTGCTAAACCAATGTACGCTAGAAGGAGTAATAAAAGAATATTTAGCAGGCTAAGACACCACCTTAAAAAACTACTACTGCTTCTCCTACTCTGTTCAGGAAATGTTGAATTAAACCCAGGTCCACCTATTTCTCTGGACGCCCCTGCAGACCTCCCTCAATATAAAGGGATTAACTTTCTCCATATCAATGTCTGTAGTTTGCTAAAGAAGATTGACTCTATACAGACCTGGGCTCTACATGCATCTCCTGATTTCTTCATGATAACTGAATCCTGGCTCACACCCTCGACCCTGGACAAATCTATCAGCGTACCCAGATATATCATCTACCGCTGTGATAGACCGAATAAAGGTGGAGGGGGTTGCAATATATGTCAAAAGCAAATTCACAGTCATAGTCTTTGACTGTACCTCAAAGGCTAAGGAATTTGAATGCCTTGCTCTAAAATTATCACTTTTCAGCGAGAAATCACTCCTTATGGCAGCATGCTACCGACCACCGTCTGGTGGCTGGGCACTTCTGCCACACCTTCAAAACCTTCTTGACTCTGCTAATACTGAGTGTATTCTAATGGGGGATTTCAATCTAAATTGGAATGATGACAGCTCTAAGAAATTGAAGGAGCTATGCGATGTTAATGGTCTGTTACAAATGGTGACTGCTATAACCAGACCTAACAGAAAAAACCCTGAGCACAGCACCCTCCTGGATCTTATGCTAGTAAACAAACCTCACACTATCTCGCATACTGGAGTATTCTTCAACGATATGAGTGACCATTGCGCTACTGCCTGCATCAGACATCCTTCCCAAATAAAAACGACCTCCAAATTCAAACTGAAAAGATGTCTGAAAAAGTTCTGCCAGTACACTTTCCTGAAAGATCTAAGCAACATTCGTTGGCAGGATTTCTACCTAGCACCCACCTTTAACGAGGCATTTAACATCTTTCACAGCCTCTTACTGGGGCTAATAGACAAACACGCCCCACTAAGACTGATCAAATCAAAAAAATAAAACTCCTGGCTGGTTCTGTCCCATCCTGAAGAAAGCACTTAGGGATAGGGACTACTGGTGAAAAAAAGTGAGGAAATCCCATTTGGAGGCTGATTGGTTAGCATTCCGTACCACTAGGAATGCTTGTACCAAGCTAATTAGGTCAGAAAAAGCTAGGTACTTCCAAAAAGAACTAGAAGACAATAAAAACAACTCTGCCAAATTTTGGAACATCCTTAAAGAAGTCAAAGGTCAGTCCACTGCAATACCCCTTCCCAAACAAAATTGTATCTGATGGTACCACCTATACGAACAAAGCTGATATACTAGAAAAGCTTAATGATCACTTTGCCACTGCAGGGCTTGCCTTTGACACCTCACCTATCAGCAAACTTAGCCCGGCAAGAGACTACACTGTTGGCTTCACTGATAATCACAACCATAACCAACCGCATCCCACCCCCTTCAGCTTCCTCACAATTACGTTCAAGCAAGTGGAGGACCTCCTCCTTTCTCTGGATACAAAAAAAAGTGCGGGTGCAGATAATATTGAACCTTACTTCCTAAAACTTGGCCATAACTCTCTGACCGCCCCATTACACACTTATTCAACACCTCTCTGATTCAAGGTGAGCTACCTGTCTTGTGGAAAACTGCCCACATCCTACCATTATTCAAGACTGGGGATCCGAGTGATCTGAACAATTACTGGCCTATTTCTATACTATCCATCCTCTCTAAATTACTTGAAAAAATTGTCAACATCCAATTTAAAGAACATTTGGATTCACAAAAGTTGTTAAACCCGGCTCAGTCCGGCTTCAGAGTCAAACACAGTACAGTATCGGCTCTTGCCAAAGTAACTACAGACTGGCAAATGGCCTTGGACTCTAAGAAGCATGTATTTGCCCTCTTCCTTGATCCAAGTAAGGCCTTCGATACTGTGGATCATACCATCATGCTTACTGCACTGGAGTAACATCGGACTTGATAGTTCTGCCATTAGATGGTTCACCAGCTACCTAACCAATAGGTTACAACAAGTCAAAGCCATAGGAGATCTCTCCCCACAAAAATCCTTGTTACGAGGAGTCCCACAAGGCTCCATCCTGGACCCTATCCTCTTTGCAATATACATCAATAATCTGGACTGCAGCTGGGCACAGCAAATGTGCACTTATTCGCAGATGATACTGTATACCACAAATTGATCCTTGGATCTGGCCCATAAGTACTTACAGAAAGACTTTGTCACCCTCCAATACAACCTTCTCACTCATAAGCTCCTCCTCAATGCCAAAAAGACTAAAGCAATGATTATCTCACCAAAGTCTACTTCCAGATGTCCACATATCACACAGATCCGAACACTCTTAGATGAACCCCTTGAAGTAGTTGATACCTTTAAATACCTAGGGTTCTGGCTGGATAACAAACTCAACTTTCTGTGCCACTTAAATGAAACCTCAAAAAAACTAAGACAGTGATTAGGTTTATTCTATCACATTAAACACCTACTCTCGTTAGAAGCCAGAATGAGACTAGTACAAACTACATTCCTACCTATGCTGGACTACGCTGACTTCCTTTACAGTCATTGCCCATCAACGATGCTAAACAAACTGGACACCCTTTACCACCGGGCTTTAAGATTTATCTTAAATCTACCCCGTAGTTCACATCACTGTCGTCTATACCAGGTTTTGGGATGGACCTCACTCTCAACTAGAAGAAAAGGAATGCTCTCCTCTGGTTTTAGAGCATTATCTGATAACCTCCTGCATACATCTCAACATCTTCAAACAAGCTAAAGGTTCTTATGGCCTGAGATGCTTCTCCTTAATCTGCTTCCAGATTCCTAGAGTGAAAACTACCCTTACGCAGCAGCAATCAACTTCTCACTTTCATCACTCTGGAACACTATGCAAGACTCATTAAAATTATCTCTACTTCAAGCATTTCATTCAAAGCTCTATTAATGGATTATCTGAAGGAATCATGCAACTGTTTCAGATGCCGATGACCCCTAGCCCGGTGCTACTCCAAATCCTACTACCAAGCATCTCATCCACATTCCTAACAACAGAAACCTCAGGACTTACAAGCCTAGTTCCTTTAATCCAAGATGGCCCTGCCTATTCTCTACCTTTTACCTATTCTGGCCTCCCTTTTGGCTGCCTACTCTTTCACCCCAATTTCTACCCTATTCCTTAATACCTCCTTATTTTTTATCATTTAGGTCTGAGCTCTTACATAACGGAGACTATATGGGATTGTTGTCTCTTCTCATTTCAGTAAAGCTTATCATTATGTACCTTTGCATGTTAATTATGTTGACCGGTATGTATAGGCCCATATTGACCGGCACCTTCACAATGTTTTTTCTTTTTTTTTTTGCACCGTTGTCCACCGTAATTGTAATCTTATGAAGTGTACTGTATTGTATTAATGCCCAGGACCACCTTGAAAATGAGCTTGCTCAATGGTGTTTATGCCTGGTTAAATAAAGTGATTGATTGATATCTTTAATATTAGAAAACTATAACAATTTAAATAGGACCTTGTTTTGTTTGTATAAAAGTGTGGGGATTAACAAGACCTAGGGAAGCTGGTTTAGCACAAGGTGCAAAAAGGAAAAATAAATCTTAAAAAAATCTTAATCATTTTATTAGGAAGGTTAGACAAAATATAACAAGGACTAACACAAGATTGTTAAATTAAAGGAGGAAAATGCATAAAAAAATCTTGAGGATGAAAAAAAAATGAGGTTAAACTTTGAAATAAGCTTAAGTAAACAGCTGAGTCTAAAAACACCAAGCTTGGAATCTTGTTTCCAAGGGCCATGGTAATAATTGGTAATCCAGTAGACGTGTTTATCCCCCCCCATGTTTGGGTTAAAAATGTCACAGTCTTTTTTCATAATCTGTCTGAAACAATGAGACAGGGCACTGCACTAATTAGACAAAAGGAAACTGTTAATAAACCATTGTCTTTCCTTATTATAATCAAGGAAATGTATTATGCAGTTACTGTAACAAAGAACAAGCATTTGCCAGTGCTGAATGTTTTCTCGCATGGTTTATGTGGCAGGGGTGTATTGTGTTAGTTGAACTTCTGTTGGAAGGAAAAGCCTGCCTGAACTATGTTTTGGCAAGCTGTCATATTTTGGACAGCATTTGAACACAGAAGCTTGGGTCATAAGAAGGCTATGTTGAAAATGTGGGGTGCAAATATTTAAAATTTCTGCAGTTACGAGCATGCGTACCGAAATTGCACTGAATGGACATAACTTTGTAAGTTTTTCATAGTTTTACCCCAAATGTTGAACATAGTCTTCTTATCACTCCACTTAATGAACCCTGTAGGTGAAAAAAATTCAAATCCGTGGGAAAACAGCATTCTGCGCCGCAGGTATGAAAACAAGTTTTGGGCAGGATGTGAAAAGTGACAGCTGTACTGTTCATGAGGTGGTGTGATAAAATGGCTATGTTTAAAATTTGGAGTGACAATATTGAAAATGACCAAAGTTACACGCATGCGTAGAAAATTAAGAACAACCACGTGTAACTCCGCTATTTTTTGGAGTTTTTTCAGCAAATTTTCAACATCGCCTTTTTGGGACCCCACCTCATAAAGAGTGTCACTGTCATTTCATTCATTGGTCCTGAAAGGTGATTTTGCACAGCGAGCGTGCCATTCTGCACCACAGGTGCGAAAACACATTTTGGGCAGAATATGAAAAATGATAGCTGTACTGTTCATGAGAAGGTGTGTATAAATGACAGTGTTGAAAATTTGGAGTGAAAATATTAAAAACTGGTGAAGTTATGAGCATGCGTAGAAACTGCACAACGCATGCTCACAACACAGTCATGTTTGGGATTTTTTACACCAACCTTTCAGCATGGGCTTTTTGGGGCCTCTCCTCATGAACACTGGCACTGTCATTTTGTTAATTGGTCCCAAAAGGTGATTCCGTGCAGTGTCCATGAAATCACCTTTCAGGACAGAGTAGCAAAATAACAGTGCTAGTGCTCATGAGGTGGGGTCCCAAGAAACCCATCTTTAAAATTTGGGGTCAAAATTCCTAAAAATGGCTGAGATATCAACATAAATTGAAAACCCCATTGACAGCCATTATACAGGCTTACCTTGATTCCTCAGTTTGCAGTTTGGCTTTGAAGAGTGCAGACGTGTCCTGGTCCAGAGAAGATTGCAGCCACTGACCTCCGAAGGTAAGTATGGGGTGGGGGGTGCAGGGAGGTGGGTGCACAGAAGGAGGGTCGGATGGGGGAGTGGGATGGGGAAGAGGACGAGGGACTGTTTTCTTTTTTACAGGCTTAAAACAAAAGACATCAGGGGACAGTTTTCTTTTTTTGTACGGGGCATAAAACATGTTTATTTTGGGACACTGGGAGTGGGCTTCCCAGTATCCAGGGGGGTAGATAATTCTGACACAGGGATTGGGCACTCCGATGTTGGCATGGGATGGAGAACAGAGGGAGTGGGGCAGACTGAATGCAGAGGGAGGGAGCGGGTGGGTTACTGCAGAGCAGCACTCAGGGTGTACAGTGTGTCTGGTGTCTCTTTCTCTCTCTCTTCCCATCTCTGTCACATACCGGCTTGCCACATGTCTGATTCACTCTGTCATGCTGGAAGGGCTTTACTGGGGGAGAGATGCGAACACTGCTGGGGTGTGAAAGGACTTCAGTGGGGGAGAGTTGCGACCAGCCCTACATGGGGTGTGCGCGGTTCTGTTGGTAACGCACATGTGACAACCATCATACACAGTCACTCGGCAGCTGGATGGGAAAAGGCAGATGTAAGGGACAGTCAACACTGGTACTGTGCACTGTGGGTGTATACAGAGACTGCTGACAGGGCCATTACTTGATCACCTTGTGCTGTGACTGCCCACTGTTGTTGCTGTCTCTCTCCCCAGGTGACAGTACAGATAATGTGCTCTAGTCTCTTGCTCCCTCACACACAATAGGCCTGGGGGTATCATCTGCACACAGTGCTGTGTGGTCAGCTGGCCGGGTTGGTGGGAACAAACTCCCACATCGGGCAATAATGCAAGGATCGAGGGCACACACACAACATCTGTGTATGGGGAGGGTGCCACGGAGGACTGAGCTCTGCTGCTACATGCAGCACTGGAGGACAACAGGAGCTTGCCTACTAGAGTGTCTGAACCACATACCCAGGGAACAGCTGGAAGGGTACATATTATGGGAGTATTAGGCTGCACAGCCTGTCACAGTGCGTCTGCTACATGACCCACTGTGTGCCACTTACTGTATTTCTGCAAATGGCTGCTGCTTAATTTCAGTTGCAACATCTGGAACAAGTGTCATTCTGCCCCTTGATCATCTATGCCCTAGCAGGAGCTGAGGAGACAGCCCTGGAGGCAGGGAGGTAACACTAAAGAGGGAAGGTAGAAGGACTCGGGTTGGGAGCTTCATTGAATAACAGCAAGGAAGGATGCGTAGAGGGAGTTGGGGACACAGAAGTGCGGGCAGGGAGTTATCACTGAGGAGGCAGGGTAGGAGGAGTCGGGGATTGCAGGACTTCAGCCGGCATTATGCAGATGAAAGGAATGAAGCACTCTCATTGGAGCGCTTCATTCCTTTCAACTAGAGAATGGCTTCCAGCTGTGAAACTGTGACTAGTGTCACAGTCTGGCTGCGTTCTCATTGGTCTGTCAGGGATGAAACCATTGTATACTGCTCTGCATTAGACTTGTCCCTGAAACACCTCTGAAAGTCATTCTACTGCAAGATGGTTCTTACGCATGCGCAAGGAAACATAAAAATAAAGTCCCTTGTCCAGACAAAATAGTTGCAGATAGTCATCAAATCGCCTTAGACTGAGGACTTCAATTTCTTCATTATATAACCTCATCACTCAATCTAGCATGCTCCCTACATCATGGAGGGAATGTATACTCTATCTGATTCACAAGAAAGGCTCCATTTAAGACCCATTAATGTACTGGCCCACAAGCCGATTGGGCGCTTCACAAAAACGTCATACAAAAATAATATTGAATAGGCCGAAAGACTGGACAGATCAAAACAATAAATAGAAATACAAAATGGTTTGCATGAAACTAGGTCAACGATTCAGCATGCTGTAAGTTCCCTTTTGAGAGCAGATTCTTGCAATCCTTCACGTTATATTAAGAGTATTCTTTATGGACAATTAATTAGGATTCACAGGAATGCATCCACTGATGTATTTGAAGAGCAAGCTAAGAATCTATGGATTCATTTTAGGAATGAGCTATTCAAATATTATACTCAGGGAAGTCTACGGGAGGGCTCACCGGCTGGACAGAGCCTCCACTCTGTTACCCAAATCTAAAAACAAAAATATTACTAAAAACAAAATAAGATCCTTCAGCAAGCAGCTCTCAAGTAACAATACTTCAGAGAAATGGATGAATTTTGTCACAACATATACTCCAATATCAGTATCAGTGAAGGTTAAAGATGCCACCAAGAAAAGATGGGAACTGATCAGTAAGGATGTCAGTTTTTAATATCGCAGGTGCACCCCCGGAACAATTTTTTTCTCATGGTAGCAACTTGAAAGATCTCTTGGTGAAAAGCCACTATGAAAAGCCCCCTTTTGCAGAATGGTGGCACATAAAACCAGTTGGTTTTCATACATGACATACCTGTTCTATTTGCAAAGTCATGGTGTGTGGAATGACATTCCACATTCCGAATAGCAGCAGATTGTCCTGAGCTCGCCTGTGACATGCAACACATCATGTGTCATTTATGCTGGATGGTGTGAATGCTCTTTGGTATACATTGGAAGAACAACAAGAAATGTAAAAGTGTGGGCACCAGAGCACATATGAGCAATATGGGATAGTGTACAGAATAATGCCCCTGGTAAGCATTTTTCAATCAGACACAATTGCAATCCTAACAAAGTAAAATTCTCTGTATTGCAACCTATGAAAAAAAGAGGGGATGTGATCATTTAACCCCTCTTTTGAGGGCAGAGTCTAGGTGGCTTTTTGAATGAAATACATTGCAACCAAACAGTTTGAATGACTTGATAGAGTATATACCATTTTTTGTAAAATGTTCATTTTGTTGTATTCAGTACATATTCTGTACAAGATACTAATATAGAACCACAAAAACATAGAAACATAGAATTTGATGGCAGATAAGGACCACTTGGCCCACCCAGTCTGCCCATGTTCCCTATCTACCATCACATGACAGACCCTACTAGATCTCTGGCTCTACCCCCTTTCTTGCTTCTAAGGTTCTCTTATACTTGTCCCGTGCCTTCTTAAATCCCATTACAGTTTTTGCTCCCACCCCCTCCTCAGGGAGGCTGTTCCAGGCATCCAACACCCTTTCAGTAAACAAGTGTTTTCTTATATTTCCCCTGATTCTACCCCCCCAGCTTCATTGCATGACCCCTTGTTCTTGTGCATCCTTTTCTCTGAAAAAGGCTTCCCTCTTGAACTTTATTTATACTCTTGAGGTATTTGAAAGTCTCTATCATATCCCCCCTCCCTCCCTTCCTCCAGTCTGTACATATTGAGGTCCTTCAGTCTCTCCTCATATGGCTTTTGATGCAGATCCTGCATCATTTTAGTTGCCCTCCTCTGGACTGCCTCAAATCTGACTATTTCCATTCAGAGATGAGGACTCCAGAACTAGACACAGTATTCTAGGTGAGGTCTCACCAGAGGTATCACCACCTTCCTCTTTCTGCTGGTGTATGAACCCTAGCATCTAACTGGTTCTCCCACTGCCTTGTTACACTGTTTGGCCACCTTTAGGTCATCAGATATGATAACACCAGGTCTCTTTCCTGTTTGGTGGTGGCCAGTACCACTCCCCCCATTGTGTACTCTAATCCTGGGTTTCTACGCCCCAAGTACATGATTTTGCATTTTTTTGCATTGACTCTTCCTTGCCACTTTCTAGTATATATAGTAAAAATTTAATATTACCTGCAATAATATTTTATTTGTAGAAAGGTTGTATAAAAATTGTTTTTTTTTCCTTTGGTAACAGACAAATAGATCAATAATGGATATTTGAGTTTTCCTTTTATAATACATGGAATTTAGTAATTATTATCATATGTAGTTTCATTGTAAGAGCTTATGAGTGTTAATATTAACTCACTTATCATAACAGCATTTGATGTCTTGTTATAGTGGCACAGTAGCACCATCATAGTTGGGGTTGAGCAGGGGTTTCCATGTAAAACCTCAAACTTTGCACTTTAATATCTTCACAGCTGTTCAACAGATTTACACAAAATATTGCATGCATGGTCTCATGGGGTAGCTCTCTTGATGTGCTGAGTTTCATTCCAGTCAGATGTGCAGATTCTGAGATCTGAATAGTGAAATAAGTAAAAGAAGAAATCACTGTTTTTTGCTTTTTTTTTGGTCATCACCTTGTGCCAAGATGTCTTTTTTTATATAGTATTTGCTGTTTATGCCCCCTCCTTCTCCGTGGCCTTACCTTCCCTCAGGTTCTCCAAGGCATAGGGCTGGCTGCACTCTGACATCTTCCTCCTGGGCCTCCTCCATGCTGCCTTGGTTTGCCCCTTGGTGGAGAAGGGGGAATGGTCACCCCTTACCATCCCTCACCACCTGCTTAATGTCTTCATCAGGCATCCCAGGGGATCATCAGAATAGTGGGACTACATGCTGGAGGCCATCTGCAGGTTCAGCCGTGGGGTCTTTCCTTGTTTTCCTCTACCCCAAGGGTGTCAGCTTGCTGGGAGCTCCAAGGGATGTAGACAAGTCACTACGTGACAACCTTCCCAGAGCTCACTGATGTCCTCCCCACCCATGACATCCCAAGCTGCACCTCCATCTGTGGTCACCCAGGTGGTGATATTTATTTTATTTATTTCATGAATTGGATTTACAAACCTTTGAGTCAAAGACTCATTTACAAAGGCACCTCATCACAGGGAGGGGAGACAACATATTTGTGAAGCAAGACAGTGGAGAACAATACAGGTGAGATACAGAAGAGCATACAGAGCAAGGCATTTCAGAGAGCAAAATAGGCGAGATATAGACGAGCATACAAATTAAGCTATTTAGTGTCCCAGTGGAGCACTCAGGTTACAGTGCGTGGTGTACAGACTACAACAAGCTATTTTAAGTGAACTAGTATGTACGTAATGCTATAAGAGACAGATTGGTTCAGAACAGCACACTCGGAAAGCCCTATAATGGGCATTTACAGCTCCGAGTGTCAGTGAGGTGTTTGCGTAGGACGACTTTGAAGGGACCGATTTTGGAGATGTTTGTAATGTGCAAGGGAAGGGAGTTATACCAGGAAGGTGCTTTGTAGTGAAAAGACCTTTGGGTGAGCAAGGTTCTAGCTCTTGGTACCTGGAAGGTGGCTTTGGTAGTATTGTGGCTGACGACCAAGTGGGAGGCCCGTTGAAGGGGTGTAGTGACTCCTGGGGGGCAGAGCTCAAGTAGAGCCTTTTTTGCCAGTATACAGGTGTGGTATTGCAGGCGTTCTTCAAAAGTGAGTATGTTTGAGATGGAGTAGAGCTGGCATGTGTGAGTTCTGCTGGGGGCACCGGTGAGGAGCCTGCAGGCTTTGTTGATAGAGGTCTGGACTTTGGTGAGGGCAGTGGGGTCAGCAGCTGCATAGGTAGGGAGTCCATAATCAACCAAGGACAGGATGGAGGAAGTGGTAGCCAGCTGTAGGGCAAACTCAGGGAGGCAGTCTTTGTGGCGGTAGAGGAGTCCAATCCGGGCATTCATGGCAGAGGACAAAGAGTTAAGATGGGCATGGAAGGAGAAAGCCAAGTCAAAGTTGATGCCCAGGTATTTGTATGTTGATACCTGTTCAAGGGGTTGGGGGGTACTGGGAATGATGCGAAGGGGAGCATTTCTGGAGTTACTTTGGTGGTGTGCAAAAATCATAGGTCTCGTCTTCTTGAGGTTCAGAACCAGATGATAGTCATGGAACCATTTTTCAGCTTGGCTGAAGGTGAGTTGCAGGGAGCTCTGGAGTGTGAGTGGGTTGGGGTGTGAGGTGATGAGGACTGCATCGTCGTCATATAGAAATATTTTGCCTGTGCAGGAGCTGGGAAGGGTGTTTAAAAAGAGACTGAAATATGTGGGGCCCAGGATGGAGCCTTGAGGAACCCCAGAGTGTACAGGTAGGGTAGTTGATAGGATACCATTTAATTTGACCCATTGGGATCTATCCCTGAGGTAGCTGGAGAACCAGGCCAGAGGGCCAGACGAGAAGCCCAGCTGATGGAGGGAGTCAAGCATTAGTGAGTGACACACAGTGTCAAAGGCCTTGGATAGGTCAATGAACACTGCCCCGGTGATCTCCCCAGCATTAAGTGCAGAGTGTATTTGGTGGGAGAACTCCAATAGGGCTGTAGTGGTGCTGTGACCAGGGTGGAAGCCATGCTGCTCTGGGCATAGTATGTTGTACTTGGATAGATAATCTACGAGTTGGGTGGATACTATTTTCTCCAGGGCTTCTGGGGGGGGAGGATGGAGATAGGTCTGTAATTGTTTGGTGATGTACGGTCTCCATTTTTATGGATAGGGGTAATTTCAGCCAATTTCCATGGACTTGGGAATTGGCCGAGGCATAGGGATCGATTAAGAAGGTCAGTGAGGGGGGCTAACATGACATCAAGTGTTAAGTGGAGTATCCTGGAGTCAAGGGGGTCACAGCTCGGATTGTGGGAGGAGAGGGTTTTTATGAGGAGTGGCTTGGTGTCATGGGGAGAGATGGTCCTGAAGAGAAATGGGGGATGGGAAATAGCTGGGCAGTTGGATGCATGGATAGGGTCAAAGAAGTGGGCAGGAAGGACTGCACTTAGGTCAGAAAATGTTGTGTTGAGGCAGTCAGCAACACGTGGTAGGTCAGTATTAATTGTGTCGTTAATAAACATCTGAGAAGGGGGGAGTGGGTCTTCCCATTAAGCTCCTTTATGTTATCCCAGAAAGCTCAGGCAGAGCCCCAGGATGAGGTCAAGGCGGTTTGATAGTAACTGGCCTTGGCTTGTCTTATAGCCCAGGTGCATTGGTTGCGAGCGGCGTTATAGGCTTGCCTGTCAGCTGTCCTGCCAGACTCAACAGCAATGTGCCACAGGTTATCCCGCTGCTTCAGTTGCTGGATCAGAGAGGGGGAAATCCAGGCAGCATTGTGTCTCTTGGGGTGGGTATTGGTGACAGGGGCACAGATGTCTCAAGCTTTGCAGAAGGCACTGGTGAGGAAGGCTAGAGCAGTATCTATATCCGTTGCGAGGGAGATCGAGGACCAGTCGAGCTGGGCAAGGTACTGCTTTAGCTTATTAAGGCCCCCGGGGCAGAAATGGTGACAGGGAGTGGCTTTGTATGCAGGCTTGAGTGTGAGGGAGGACCAGAAGCAGAGAATTGGTGAGTGGTCGCTAAGGGAGTTGGCTAGGACGTTAACAGACTTGATTTTGTGTGGGCGGTTTGTGAGTACTATATCTAGGAGGGAGCTGGACCCACTTGATTGGTTAAATCTGGTGGGCTGGGTGACTAATAGAGATAGATCAAGGGCTGTGAAGTTGTCCTTAATGTGTGTTGTAGTGGAGCCAAGACAGCTGATGTTGAGGTCTCCTAGGACGAGCTGTTCAGCCTTATGTGGCAGGGTAGAGAGACAGTCAGTGAGAGAGCAGATAGCTAGACTTTGTGCCCATGGGGGTATGTAGGTGGTTGTGAGGTAAAGAGGGCCACGGCCCGGGTTCAGGGTGATTTTTAGGGTGATGGCTTGGGCTCCGTGGTCGAGCTTGGAGGTAGATAGTATGTGACCCAGGAGGGAGTCACGCAGGTAGACTGCACACCCGCCGCCACACTTACCCACATGATCTTCTCTAAAAAGGGTGAAGCCGGGGAGGGAGACAGCAGAGTCTGGAGTTGATTGGCAGATCCAGGTTTCCACTATGGCAAGAATGTCGGGCATGTGTTGGGAGACCCAGCACTGGAGTGCAGCATTCTTCCTTGGGAGACTGCAGATATTCATAGAGGCAATGCGGAGGCCATGTCCAGTAGGGGGCGACGGTGGGGTGGTGGGTCCCAGTCCAGGGTTAGGATGGACATTCCCAGAGAGCAAGAGGAGTAAGTTGATGAGGCGGAGAAAAGGACTACGGCAGTTGTGGTAGAGGTGCTTGGGTAGGTGCAAGGATCTGGGGGGGCAGTGCAGGGGATGGGTAGGGAGTTAAGGGCAGGTATGGCTAGGACAGAGAGGGACCACCTTCCACTGTGTACCGGAGATGGGGGGGTGGACGTCGGTGGTGGATGTGGGGGCAGTGGGGTGGTCCAGTGTGTGAGGTCCATTAATGGCGAGTGGAGAACAGATGGGAGGGCTAGGAGCAGTGGGGGGATGAGCCCGAGGAGGCTGGGATTCTGGCAGATGTGCACTTACAGTGGTGCTGGAAAGATTCTTTGCAGGAATAGTGGGGGGGGGACAGGATTGTGAGGAGTAAAGCAAGTATGCAGAACACTACTAGAGACATGTTGGTGTATGGGATGAAGGGAGGGAGATAAGTGTTGGCAGGCAGGATCCCCCTAGTGTTCAATGAGTATAATCTGCAGGTGGTAAAGTGGGCCGATTGGTTCTGCAGCCTCACGTGACACCACATATAAAACAGAGAGCCGATCAAGGGTGGTGGTGGGGGTGGTGGGGAGCCGGCACACAGCGCCGGCAGGGGAAAAACAAAGCGCCCTGTGCAGCAGGCTGGCGCTGCTCCTGCAGGTGCGTGTTGCGGTGTCTGTACCTTTTCGGTAGTCCTGGGGAGTTGGGGGGCATCCTTTTGAGGCAATGTGAGGGAAGGGCAGGCACTTCTTCAGCCCTCACGACCCTGGACCGGAGCTTCTGCAGATGAAGGAGAGAGGGGACACGGTTATATGCTTGTTTCTGGAGGCGGGGCTAAGGTAAGGAGAAAGGAGAGCTATGTGGCTAAAACTGCAGCCAAATAATGTTGTGCAGGGTTCTAAAATACTTTAACAAACTAGAACTGTATCGACTGTAAACCAAGTGAGCTTTTGAACAGAAACAGAAATACTTGTGAATAGTAAGCTAAACAGGTTTGGGCTGCAGACTATGGTGACTACGCATTTGCAGCAACTGATTTAAAGTCTCTTAAAGCACTTTTCATTACATTTAAAATTGTGGCTATAGGAAAAACTCAGCGCAGAAAAACTATCTGCAGTGCTGCGCCGACTTCCTGACTATTAAAGGCAACTGTTTGGCAAGGTCCTTTGCAGAGATTTAAAAAAATGCTTTGGCACCAAAAAGACAAAGTGCCCTGTGCAGCAGGCTGGCGCTGCTCCTGCAAGCGCGTGTTGCAGTGTCCGTACTCTTTGGTAGTCCTGGGGGTGGGGGCATCCTTGAGCGATGTGAGGGAGGGCAGGCACTTCTTCAGCCCTCATGACCCTGGACTGGAGCTTCTTTTCAGTAGTCCTGGGGAGTGGGGGGCATCCTTGACAGGTGATGTGAGGGGAGGGCAGGCACTTTTACAGCCCTCACAACCCTGGACCAGAGCTTCTTTTCGGTAGTCCTGGGGGTTGGGGGGCATCCTTGCGAGGCGATGTGAGGGGAGGGCAGGCACTTCTTCAGCCCTCACAACCCTGGACCAGAGCTTCTGCATTTGCAGGGGGATGGCTGCCTTCCCTCCCTGCAGGAGGAGAGCAATCCATGGGATGCTCTGTCCTCCTCCCCCAGCCGGCCCCCAACAACGCACCAATATAGTTTTGACTTTTAGTCTGAAATTTTCAGGGTAGAATGGGCTTGGCCCACAGATGTGCCTTTCACTAGTGTGGTGAAAAACATATGAATCCGTTCCAAAGTTATTAAAGTTTAAATTTTGGTTATGAGTATGCTAAGTACAATCTTTTGGATAGCTGCTTAGAACAAAAGGAATTTGGTCCATACAAAGAAAGGATCCTTTATAGTATGGGGATAATCTGTTTTTGTGAGGAAAAAATATTTTTTCCTATGGCCACCATCTTGTTTCTGTTTAAAAAAAAATTTTTTATTTCAAAACCCCCAAAACTTACATCCTATGCATGCACCAGCACACGTATCTTGCTAATAGGACCCCATTAGGTGAATTCTGCACTTAGTTTCTGGAAAAAATGATCCAGAAAAGTATTTTTTAACATTTTAAAATCTTTTTCATAACCTGATTTTCTTTTCTCAGATGGGCATATGAAAAATGAATCAGTCCATACAAAAAAGAATGGCTTCATACAAAAAAAGAACTTGGACTTACTCCCCCCCCCCAAATCAAAATTCTTTTTTCGCATGAATGAAAAAAACATATGAAAAAGGATGCCTTCATATGAAAAAAGAATGGGAAAAAAAACTAAGTCCATGTTCTTTTTTCATATGAAGGCATCCTTTTTCCAGAAACCACCCACTTTAGGCACAGACAACCCAGATTTTTTAAAAGGACTAGGAAAGAGTATGTAACAAAGGTTCTAGTGGCTGTATGTTAATAGTAATTAAAAAGGCAAGAAAAGAACATGAAAAACTAACAGAATTGATAAAGCAGAAAGAAGCAGAGATTTGTCATGTTAGGCAACCTGGAATGGTGCATTCACCGAGCAATGGGCCCTTAGCAATTGGCTCCTAGGAAATGTCAACAGACATCTGAATGTAACCACAAAACCTTTTCCACTGGTATAGATAAAATACAAATGAACCAGTGAATGAAACAAAAGGAACTGCAATAAGGGATACTGGCAATTGAGCCAAAAAGATGGCAATAACCCTGGACTGCTATCAATAAGATTTATATGTGTTTATTTCCACATCACTGCTTTGTATTCATGGCTTTTGTCGGTGGTGAAACAAGGTTTGGTTAAAGGAATTTGGTGTCCTGCCTTTCCTATTTCAGGAGGTGCTGCTATAACATGCTCCACCTCTGTGGAGGTCAGCAAATTATGTGTTGAACTTGTCCCTGACAGTAGCACCTGACCTAGACCCCCTGGGATAAAAATCATTTCTTAAGAGAACAAACAAACTCTGACTTTCAGGTAAAAAAAAAGTACAGTGAAAGGCAAAAAACACATATCACAAGTGGTTATTTGCATGATTTACTTGCTGTGGGGGAAAACAGTGAAGACGTCCACCGTTTTCTTTTTACTGTTTAAACTTACAAACAAAGTACATAAAAATAATTTATTTAAAAAATAAAAACACCTGAACCTAGCTAAACGGGACCCATTTAGCTAGATTCTGGTATTTGTTTGTTTTTCAAAGTTGCCAGAAATACGTTTTCTGGGCATCCAAAATCCAGGGTGCCCAGCTTAGTGAGAGGAGCCATTCACCCACGTTTTCTGTATGAGAACAGTGGGACTTTCTTGAGTTCTGTAGCCGCAACTTGAACTTGTGCTGCGGGCTGCTTTGAGAGCAGTGAAACGCTCTTTCCCTAGTGTATAGTGACAACCCCCACCCTACAATCATTGTCCTATTATGTATGTTAAGTTTCTCTGGTGTCTACTGGCACCACCCACCTTCCGATTGCCATCCCCATATTTAAATAATGTTTGCCTGGTGTCTAGTGGTGCCCCCCTCACCCTATCATTGTCCCATTATGCATGTTAGTGGTATCTAGTGGCATCCCCACCATCAGATTGCTGTCTTCATATTTAAATAATGTTTCCTTGGTATCTAGTGGCACCCCCCACCCTCCAATTAATGTTCCAATATTTAAATAATATTTTTCTGGTGTCTAGTGGTACCCCACATTCTCTGATTGCCATCCCCATATTTGTATAATGTTTCCCTAGTGTCTAGTGGCCCCCCCACCCTCTGATGGCCGGCCCTGTATTTATATAATGTTTCCCTGGTGTCTAGTGGCATCACCCACCCTCTGATCACCGTCCCCTTATGTATGGCATGTTTCTCTGATGTCTAGTGGCATCCCCCACCGTCCGATTGCCACCCCTTATGTATGGCATGTTCCCTGATGTGTAGTGTCGTCCCCCACCCTCCGATCGCTGTCCCCTTATGTATGTTTTTTTCCCTGGTGTCTAGTGGCACACCCTCACCCTCCAATCTCTGCCCCCTTGTGTATTATTTTTTCCTGGTGTCTAGTGTCACCCCCCCACCCTCCAATTGCCAGTCTCATAGTCAAGTTACCTGTACTAAAGAAAACTGTCCCTCTATGCTTTTTTTACCTGTAAAAAAGAAGATGCTCCCTCACGGATCTAACCCCCAACCACGATCTTTCACTGAGCACCCACCAATCTGCACCCCCCCACACCTCCCCCACACCCTCACTCACCTGAACACGTCCCAGAGCAAAGATCCACTCTTAGGTTGAAGACACGTCTTGCTGCTGGAACCACTGACTGCAATATGCGAAACTAGAGTAAGTGCAGTTCAATGTATTTCAATGGGATTTTCAACTTTGTTGCATAACTTTGTCATTTTTGCATATAATTGACCCCACATTTTTAACATAACCTTTTTGGGATCCCACCTCAGAACCAATGGCAATGGAATTATGTAAATCAAGTCCGAAAGGTAACTTCACAGTTGCTTGGTGAAATCCCCTTTTGGGTGGGATTTGAACATTTTCACCACCATTGTTAATGAGGTGGGGTCATAAGAAGTCTATGTTGAAAATTTGGGTTCAGAATATCTAAAAATGGCAAAGTTATGCACGTACTGTACCTTGAAATATTTCTACGCTCACTCATAACTTTGGTAATGTTAAATATCTTGACCCCAAATTTTTAACATAGCCATTTTTTTCACACTATCTCATGAACATGACAGTTGTAATTTTTCAAATCCTGATCAAAATTTGTATTCACACCTGTGGTGGGGTAATAAGAAGGCTATGCTAAAAATGTGGTGTGTGTATATGGTAAAATGCCCAGGTTATGAGTGAATGTTGCAGTATTTCAATGTTTGCTCATAACTTCACTAATTTTAAATTTTTTGACTCCAAACTTTCAACATAGCCATTTTTCCACATCACCTCATAAACGTGACATGTCATTTTTTAAATCCTGGACAAGATGTGTTTTGGGACTTCTGGGGCAAAATGTCATTTTGTCTGATATACAGTACTATAAATGGTACATGTCATGTTTATAAGGTGAAGCATAAAATGACTATCTTGAAAATCTGGGGTCAAAATTAAAAAATAACAATACAGAGGATTAGGGTGTATGTTATTGTAGAATGTCACCCTGGGGTGCCTGCCACCCCAGGAGTGATTTATTACACAATAACACACCATGGAGTGCCTTTATTGCTATTATACAATGGCTCATTTTTAAAATGATAATAAAAATTAAAAAAATTACATTTTATTTATTCATTTATTTTTTGTTAGAGGTATGTATTGTAGGTACAAGGAAAAGTAGTCCAGTAGGTGGTGCTGCTGCTTCATGCTGACTTCCTCACCGTCAGTGTTTCCTATCAGTGTGGGTTTTAATTTCAGTGCATGGTCCCCCACCTCACCAAGCTCCCAGACACACACACACACGTCCGTGGCCACAAGGCAGTTGTGGTGGTTACGTTTAGTTTGATTTTCGGTTTCTGTGCATATGGAAACAAGGGACCGCTAAGGAGCGATCGTGCGCATGCTGGTAACGTTATGAAGTGTGCATCGCTGGAGGAATTCGTCACGCTACTCCTTTTGTGGGAGAGAAGGTTTCTTGTGGGAGAGAAGGTTTGTTTTAATGTTTCTGTGACTTGTTTATTGGTCTGCTATTGGACTGTGACATGTATGTTTAAATGGCGGTGTCACTGAACCGCGTGACCGGCAGTTAGCGTCATCGCGGTTCAATGAAGCCAGTCACTTCGGAAATAAAAAAAATAGCGAATAAGGGAATGACAGTAGTTTTCTATCCTACTGTACTGTGACTGCTTCTGTTGTTGCTGGAAATAGTGTTTCGGTGTGCTGATGTTGTCGGGAGTGAAAGTATTTAAACCGTGCTGACCGGAGCTGCTGCAGCAGGTTGAGAGACAAGGATGATTTAATGGTTTGTAATGCGGTCATTTGTGTGCCTGGACTTAATACAGTGATGTTATTGTTCAATAACATCACTGTCCCAGGCACACACTGACCAATCACAGAAGGAGAACTTCTCTTGCCATTGTACAATAATTATTAACAACCATTGTGTGTAGTGTCAGTCTTGATCCCAGCAGGTGTTCTTTGTGATCCTGTGCTGGTGAGCTGAGTTTGGTGACATCAGTGACCCAGCTGGATGGGGTGAGGGTAGGGGATGGCACTGTTACATGGCACCCCTCCAGCCTGAGAATGAAAGGTGCAGGGTTTTCCGTGTAGGCCCGGCTACCATATAGTGAAGACAACTGTCCTCTTCGCATAGGGCCCTGCACCTCTCCCACCTTGGGTGGTAGAGGGCCCTGTGCATTGGCTGACAGATGCACTCTTTGCTCTCTGCATCTGTAGTAGTGGCCACATAGAAGTGCAGGAACCACAGGGTCCTGCACTTCCACAGCCCACCAGACAGCCCTATGATTTCTTCACATCTGTTGTTGCACCAAACTGCAAGGTCCACAATTTGTAGGCCCTGTACTTCTATAGGTGGATGGAGTCTTCTCTTTGCACAGGGCATCTGCATCATGAATGAGGATACGATTCCACTCTCTCAAAAAGAAAGGAAATTCTTTGCAAAAAACTTTGTTAATGCACCAGTTAGAGTAACTTTATGCCACAAAAGTAAGAAAATGTGACGTTAGGGTTTCCAACCATAACTTCCCACCCCCAACCAGCAAAAGAAAAAACATTGGGTCTCTGGAGTCTTGGTGAGTCAGTGGTGGGGTCTTCCTTGTGGTTGCCAACCCTAATGCCCACCCCGTTCACTGACCAAACAACATCACACATGATCTCCTTTCTTCTCGCAGAGTCTAGCATGAAGAAAGCTACAACAAATTGTGTTGGCAACATGTGGCGAGACATAATTCTCTACCTTTAAAGAGTGTATCACTGTGAGGCACGGGCATGGAGCCGTACCTGGTGCTTTGGACTGGAGGCTATGGGCTTGGGGAGGGGGTGAGCATTAGGGTTGACACCCCCAAGGAAGACCCCACCACTGATTCGCCAAGACTCTGGAGACTCAAAATCCCAATGTTTTTTCCTTTTGTTGCTTGGGGGTTGGGGGTGGAGAGTTAGGGTTGGAAACTCTAACGCCACATTTCCCTACTTCTGGGGTGTTAAGTTAACCTAACTGGTGCATTAATGAAGTTTTTTGCAAAGAATATATCAAAAAAAAGGTCTTAATGACTACTACAAGAATAACACATATTCACTCTAAACATTTAGGGGCAATATAAAAACAAAACAATAAAAAATACAAATTCCCATAGGGTAACATTGGAACTTCAACCAGCCATAACTCCCTCAATATTTGGACTTAAGGGACAATCTGTTTATCAAAACAAAAGTCTTAATGAGTACTACAAGAATAACACATATTCCCTTCCTAAAAATTTAGTAGCAAAACAAAACAATCTTTTAAAAAAAATGTAAATTCCCATACGACCAAGGTTCTCGAGTAGTGAGACGCGCCTCCCTGGTGAGGCATGGACCCGTTTCTGGGGAGGCGCAGAGACCCTGCAGTTTTTGCAGCAACAAACAGCATGCAGCAGGCAGCAATAGTGCTCATTCAGTACTCACTTCACCCCTCTTTCTCAGTCTGTTCCTTCTGTTCTTGTCTGTCTCTCAACCACACCTCCCCCATGCATCGCTGAGTGCCCCCCCAATTGCTGAGATGCTGGCTACCTTGTCGAGCTGCTGAGGCTACCGCTTTGCAAATCCTGTTGTTTGCAATACATATTCTCAATGGCTGTACTCTACCACCATGTCCCATCTGAGACAGAACCCCCCCCCCCAGCAGACAACACATGCTGCCAACTACCTCCTCCCAAGACCCAGGACATACATTTCCAGAGCTTGGGCAGAGGGCAATGTAATCTCTGGCAGTACGATACAGAGATGGCTGATGGAAGAGTAGCAAAAGCTTAGCAAGCAATCATTTGGGAGGAGGGAGGGTTTCTGCCAGTGAGAGGAGTTGTTTGCAGCCAATGGCTGGCAGGATTCATCAACCACTCTGCAGTTGGCTCACTCACTCAATCAACTTCAAGTCAGTAATGCTGCCATCATCAGTTAAGTAAATAAAAGAAGATGGACACGTGGAGTTTTTTCCTCTTATTTTCTGTGGCTGAATTCTGTATTTATTGATTTCCTGAACCCTCTGGATCTGTTGAACCTGCTGGACCAACTGAATCCGCCAGAGCTCCTGAACCTGCCTACATGGCTGGAATGCCACCCAGACTGCCTAAAACTTGAGACCCAGACAGCCCTGGCCAAATCACACCAGCCACATCACCATTCTGGCCTAGACTGCTGATCAGCAACTCCTCAGCAAACTCAGACCATTTCTTCCCACCAGCTGACCTCTCCTGGCTCACATACCTGTGATCAGCACTGGTAAGGATGAGTACTTGCATACTATTTGCCTGGGGGAGGGGGGCTGAAATGCTGCTTGTTTGGGGGTGGGAGTTTAAAAATGATCTTCTGTGTGTGTGTGTGTGGTGTGGTCTGGTAGGAGGTTGAGAGGGCAGCTGTAAATGCAGCTTGTTTTTGTGATTGATGGGGCCTCCAGGGGGAGGTTTGCAGTAAAGGGCATGTTGATGTGGCTGGGGGGGAGGGATCATGGACCAAGAGGACTGCATGTCTGGCTTGGGGAGCATCTAAATCCCCAGCCCTCAAGGCCCTTTGATTCAAAAGCTTGTCCTGCCTTGGGGATCTAACCTGTTGGTGCGCCTTTGGGGATAATGGATTTGAAGCAATGTGCCTCTTGGTCCATCTTGGGGGTGGCAGGGGATGAAGGTGCTGCTGGTGTGGCTTGGGGAGCCAAGAACTTGCTGATGTGACTTGGGGGAAGATTTGAAGCAAAGGGCCTGCTGGTCTGGCTTGAGGAGCACCCAAGCCAGACCAGTGTGCCATTCACTCAAAGTTCCCCCCTAAAATCCCTTTGCTTCAAATGCCAAGGGGGGTTGAAACTGTGTAATGGTTGTGTGGGGTTGAGATGTAAAAATGATGCTGATATGGCTTGGTGGGTGACATGGAGAGTAAAGACTGGTGGTCTGACTGAGGAGGGTCCATATCATCCCCCCACCCTCCAATGCCTTTTGCTTCAAGAGGTAGATTTGGCTTTGGGATCCATTATGGGGGATAGGTGGCTCTGAGGCAGTGTGCATCCTGGTCCATCTTGGGAGTGGCAGAGGATGAAGGTCCTGCTGGTGTAGCTCGATGAGCAGAGGACCTGCTGGTGTGGATTTGGTGAGGATGTGAAGCAAAGGGTCTGCTGATATGGCTTGAGGAGCACCCAAGCCAGACCAGTGGGCCATTTGCTCCAAATCCTCTCTGAAGGCCCTTCACCACAAATGCTGGGGGGGAGTGAAATTGTGTGGTGGTTGTGTGGGTTGAGATGTAAAAATAATGCTGGTGTGACTGGCAGGGGACGTGGAGCATAAGGACTGGTGGTCTGACTGGGGAGTATCCATATCCCCCCCAGCCCCAAGGACCTTCACTTCAAGAGGTAGATCTGGCTTGGGGATCCAGCCTGTTGGTGCACCTTGGGGGTAGGGAATTTGTAGCAATGTGCGTCCTGGTCCACTTTGGGGGTGGCAGGCCATGAAGGTCCTGCTAGTATGGCCTGGGGACTGAAGGGCCTGCTGGTGTGCCTTGGGGAGGATTTATAACAAAGTGTCTAGTGGTCTGGCTTGAGGAGCACCCAAGCCAGATCAGTGGGCCATTGGCTCCAAGCCTCCCTCCATTCAGCCTGTTGGTGTGCCTTTTGGGGGGGGCAGGAGATTTGAAGCGGTGTGCCTCCTGGTCTGTCTTGGGGGCGGGCAAAGGGCCATCTGTTGTGGCTTTGGGGGGGTGGATGATTTAAAGCAATGGGCTTTGTTATGTGGTTTGAGGGAGGTATGGGGGTATATAGTCCTGCTGGTGTGGCTTGGGAAGTGATGGATCTGCTGGTGTGGCTTTGGTGAGTATGTGAAGCAAAGGGTCTGCTAATCTGGCTTGAGGAGCACTCAAGTCAGACCAGCAGGCCCTTTGCTCCCCCCCAATTTCCCAAGGCTGTTTGCATGGGAAGTGTGCTGGGGATTGGCTGTGTCACACCTCTGTCAGTGAAATGAGGGTTATGGATATGTAAAATGAGGGGCACTGGGCCTTATAATGAGGGCTACATCTGCAAACGTGGAGATACATGCTACACACATTGTTGAAACCTTTGATTTACTGTCATATGCATTCGTGCTTTGAAGTTTGAATATGCAGTACATTTTCTGTGTGGGTAGCAGCTTTTCAATGAGAGATGGATGAGGAGCAGCACAGCAAATTTGAGAGGTAAAATGTGGGACATCCCTCATAGTTGAGGGCAGTTGAGAGGTTAGGGTGGAGTTATTTTTGGGGGGGCGCAGTTGAAGATTCTGGATTGTGGTGATAAGCAAATGTATGTGTGTGTGTTAGTTTGTGAGCCTGTGTTTGGGAACCACACTCAATCTGGTAATAAACTGTACACTCAGACACTCAGTCACTCTGCCTGTCTAATCACCCCCCTCAAAAAAAAAATCAATATTACTCCAATCTTCATTTAAGGCCTTTTTTATATCCCAGTAACACCAAGTTGTGTGTGTGTGTCGGGGGGAGGGGACCTCTAACATTGGGAACATCTTGTTGGTAGATTAGAGAAGTTATTTTTGTGGTTGGGTGATACACAGGCGGTTACGGATTGTGGTGATGTAAGAAGTACTGTGTTTTGCAGTTCAGGGCGCAGGCTGCTGAGAAATGCCCGTTTAAGGTCAGAGAAGGAGCATGAAATCATAGGTGGGGTGAAGGTGAAATTAAATGGTTTTATGTGTGGTGGTGGTACTAGGGCTCATTGGATGGGAGAAGGGATTGTTTTGGGGTGGGGAGGTGGAGGTCTGTCTCTTGCTGGGACAAAAAAAAGGCCTTAATGGAGAGTGGAGTAAGACTGGTCATTTTTTGGGGTGGGGGATCTGGATTGTGGTGATGAGACATATCAGACACTGAGTGTGTGTGTGTGGGGTACTGGAAACTGTTTTGTTGTTCTGAATGAATTTTTATTTAAAGGTTTTTTAATTTCACATTTGTGGACCTGGTATGACTCGCTAAATTACTTTCCTAATTGCAACTGGTTTTCTGATTTGGAATGCGATGCAACTGCCTGCAGTCTTGATCTTTGCTGTCTTCTTCTGACTGTCTTCAAAAATGCATTTCAATTGCTCTGTAGTCTGTGATGGTTTGTATCATTGTCAGAGACTGTAGTTTGTGTTTATGCATATATAGGTTTGAATCCCACAGCTTCCACTTGCATACTGTGTGACCCTGAGCAAGTCACTTAACCTCCTTGTGCTCCCAGGTCGCTCCTGTAAAAAAGCTTTCAGCTTAGTGTGCTATACCTGGTTAAACAACTAAATAAAATAAAAAAAAAAAATACAGTGTCTATAGCAGCTCTGGCAGAATATTTGGGCATGCCCAGGATGGTCTGGCCAATGACTGGCTGGCTTAATTGACGTCACTTTCTTCTGCATATGAGTTTACCATTGCATTGTAGAGTAAGAATGGATCATTTTCTGGTGATGGGAAGGAAGTGCACACATGAGGAAGTGGAAGCTGCTGGACAGAAAGAACCTCAAGCAAAGCGCAAAGTCAGAAAATATGATGAGGACTACCTGAAGATAAGATTTGCCTGGATCAGAACCAGTGATGTGCCATGACCCCAGTGCATTGCATGTGCTGACATTCTGGCACAAGACAGTATGTAGCCCTGTATGCTTTGGCGACACCTGGAAACTAAACATCCCGGCTTAATTTCAAAACCTCTGGACTTTTTTGAAAGAAAACTGCATGAACTGAGAGGTAAAAAATACCCCGCTGTGAAGCACCATGGAACTGTGCCTGCGCAAGCCATTGAGGCATCTATCTTCTGTCTCTGAGAATTCCCAAAGCAGAGAAGCCATACAATACTGGAAAAGAGTTACTAAGTCCTGCTGCAAAGGAAATGTGTGCAGTGATGCTTAGAGAGAAAGCTACAGCACAGCTGGATACAATCCCTCTTTCAAATGAGTCCGCCGTATTGAAGAGATGTCTGCAGATGTGAAGAGGCAGATCATAGATTTTGTTTGTCAGAGCCCATACTTCTCTCTGCAGATCGAAGAGTCCACTGATGTTGCAGATGCTGCACATCTTCTGGTGTGTGTTCGATATCCCACAGACACAGATCTTGTGGAAGAGTTTCTGTTCTGCAATCCACTTCCTGCATGAGCAACTGGGGGAAGAGCTCTTTGAAGGTCTTGTTTGGAGTCACTGTGTCAGAATTTGCAGTGATTGAGCTTGCTTAATGACTGGAAGACACAGCAGAATGGTGACAAGGTTACAAGCAGTGGTCCCCAATGCTGTCTGAAACCACTACATGATTCACAGAGAAGCTCTGGCAGAGAAAAAGATGCCATCTGAGCTCCACAAAGTCTTGGCTGATGCTATCAAACTATGAACTTCACCAAGGCAGGTCCAATAAATTCTAGACTGTTTGCAGCACTGTGTGAAGAGATGGGAGTGAACAACACACAACTGCTCTTGATCATTGAAGTCCGTTGGTTGTACCCAAGGGAAAGTGCTGACCTGCCTCTATGAACTGCGTGATGAAGTCTGTATCTTTCTTGCTGAATGCAACTCTTCACTCGTAGATATATTTGACAGACTGAATTTGTTCAATATATCACTTAAGGGATGGGACGTTAGCATCTTCATAGCCAAGGACAGGATGTCACAGGTATGTGGGTATAAAGATAACACTGGGCACAGTAATAGGGTACAACACACCCACAGTGTGTTTTATTTTATACAAAAGTAGAAAGATAAACAGAAATAAAACAGTTCAAACAGAACACAAAAATAAACAATAGCTCAAGACTATTTCACCTTACATCAGTTATCTCAAAACAATTCATCAGCTTTCCTGCTGTTAGGGATAAATTCCTGTTCAGGCACAGGTCCTTCTGCTTACCTTCCTTCAGGTAAGTGAGACTGACTATGCAGCTAATCTGACTCTTGGTGCTTGAGGAGGGCTTGTATAGCCCTCCCACTTATGAGAAAGACCCTCCTATAATATCCAATTAGTTCTAGAATGGTCCGTAAATAGGGAAACCCCTCTTCTATTACATAATGAGGTTTTACTTATGGGAAGTCCTTCTATAGGAAATCCCCTTCCTGAGGTCTTGCTAACCGGTCAGCACCTATTTTCTATATAAGCAAACAGTGCAAACATTTATTTCATTTATACATGTGCTGTATTGTTATAATTTAATATATGGATTGTTTAAATAATAGGGTTGAAAAGCATACAAAAAAATCCTCATAATAGCATTGCCCCTGAAGTGATAATACCATACTTGGTAGCTGATAATACTATCGTTCTGAGTCCATAACAGTATTGTTTGGAGCTCTGAACGATAGTATTATCATAAAAATGGAACAGCGCAAGTGCAAGCTCTCCCACAGCATGCTATGTTGTCAGTGTCAATCAAACACTATTGTCTGAAAACGTGCCTCATTATTGGCCACTTTCTCTTTCTGGGCGGGTGGAACATTTTGAATAACATGGCGGCCATCTCTTGCTTAGCGAGACAAAATCGGGACCGAGATATTTCTTTTTTTTATTTTAATTCTTACGAAAAATGGAATTATCCAGTTAATCCTGCATTCTGGGGGGAAAAAGAAAGAAAAGGTAAGTCTGCCCACCAAAAAAAGCTTTTCCCCTCGATAGAGGAGTCAGTGCCTGGCCATGGGATCGGTTAGAACAGCAGGACAGTGCAGTAGCTGAGAGGAGCGAGACAGTGTGGTGGTCGACCAGAACAGAGTCTTCCCACAGCAGCTGACCCCCCCCTTACAAAAGAAACTGGATTTATATATTAAAAAAAATAACAAATACCTAAGTGTGTATTGCCAGGCAGTGATCTCATCTCGAGGTTTTGGGGACTTTGGGAACCTCTCGAGCTTCGCTCTTGAGGTTCCAAGTCCCCAAAACCTCTCGATGAGATTAATGTCTGGTAATACATACTTAAGTATCTATTATTCTATTTATAATAATTGGTCAGCAATTTCTCTCAATGTACTGACCAGGTTGATATTTTCCATAACAACCGGCTGGTTGTTATGACATTCTTGAGCCATGCAGTCAAACTATGCTGCTGCCTCACTGGCCAACATTCTGTATGTGGGCGGGCCAAACAGTCTCACAAACTGCTGGAGAAAATTGCTGGTCTGTTATTATAAAAATAAAAGATGGGAGGGTATCATATGAGAATTTATCATACTCGTTGTGGATGCTTTGATAAACCCTCAAGTCACTCTCAGGGTTTATGTAGCATCCCACAACTCCGGTGTGCATTAAATTCTCATATCAAACCCTTCTCCATCCATTATTCTCTATATATGGACACTAGCCCTTTAATTTATATCTCAGGGCACTATACATAATGAGGCTCCTTTAGAGACCTGTAGTGTCTCTTTATTCATTAATTTGTTTAATTTCTTTATTGTATTTAGTTTATCTTGCAGTCCTCTCCTTATTCTGAGGGCTACATCAACTGTATAGCATTTCCACATACATAGGGACATTCCTGTCCCTTTAAATCATTTGATTTCTATGTTACAGCAGAGTGGCAGGCTGCCAAAATAATCACTATCTAGGCACTCTGCAATGGGGATATGCATAGACTTGGTATGCCCCTTTTTATTCTGGGCTGTAGCTTTTATGTCCAGGAACAGCATAGTCCCTTTCTATTTTCAAGCGCTTGCTTTTCAGAGTGCTCTATTCATTTAGGGAGGTGGGGCAGCTGAAAGTGAAAGTTTGCAGCTCTGTGGAAGCCTGCCTCTCTAGCAGCCTGGACTGGCTGCACACATGCCATGGACTCCTCCATGGTTAACTGGCACAATTCTACAGCATAGAAACATAGAAACATAGACTTTGATGGCAGATAAGGACCACTTGGCCCACCGAGTCTGCCCATTTCCCTACCTATTGGATAAGCTGCAGATTCTAGTTAACCAACAGCCTACTTCCTGCAACCCCCCACTACAGTTGTCTTATGTCTGTCCCATGCATGTTTGAATTCTCCCACTGTTTTAGACCTAATAACCTCTCTAGGAAGGCGGTTCCATGCATCCACCACTCTCTCCGTGAAAAAAAATCCTCACATTACCCGTGAGCCGCCAACCCCTCTATCTTTAAATTGTGCCCCCTTGTTCTTACACATCTCTTTTTCTGAAAGATACTACCCTCCTGGACTTTGTTGATTCCCTTGAGGTACTTGAAAGTTTCTATCATGCCCCCTCGTCCCTCCTTTCATCAAGGGTATACATATTAAGCTGTCTCAGTCTCTTTTCATATGGTTTCTGATGCAGACCCTGCACCATTTTAGTTGCCCTCCTCTGAACTGCTTCCATCCTGTCTATGTCCTTGCATAGATGGGGTCTCCAAAAACTGCACACAGTATGCCAGGTGGGGTCTCACCAACTGTCTGTACAGAGGGATAACCACTTCGCTTTTTCTACTTGTGATTTTATATTTTATACAAAGCCAGCAGCTGGGAGTCCTAATAATATAGAGGCATCAGTAATTATTTACAAGATACCGAGCGGCAGCAAAAGTAAAAGTTAAAGTTTGTGGCTTGGTTCAAACAGTTCCTGCTTCAATGCAGAATTTCTTTTGCATAACATTCTACATAACAACAGAGCGGCAGTTAAATAATTTAAACAAGGGAGACATAATGCTGCTCCGTTATACTCATATTCCACCTATCAGAGTGGACGTTATTTTGTATTTAACTGCCATTTTAAACATTTCTACACATCCCTGGACCATATTCATAAAAAATGGAATAAGCATTAACTTAATTAAGCACTGCAGCACTTTAAACTCATAAAATGGCACAAAATGCACTCTATACACTTTATTCAACCAGCACTTTATATACCTGAAGGCACGTTATGTCTTTTGGCATTAAATGCCTTAAATGCTTCTTATTTCATTCCTGCCAGCTGGCCCTAGCCTGGTGCATTATTTGGGGGAGTACTTGGTGAGGGATGGAAATATGGCAATTAGAAATAAAAGTAGTAGGGAAAACATTTAGTGAGAGATAGAAAAGACTGATATAGGTGGCCAACCTACGCTAGGGGCAGAAAAGGGTAAAATACAGTATAGAAAGATACTGTTGCGCAACAGATTTCAGTAGGGCACTACATCCTTTCGGGTTACCTGGGCCACCTTCTGACACTTGGGATAAGCTCTGCAGTATTCTGCCACTTGCTTGTGGATACTGGACCAGTAAAAACATTCTA
Organism: Neoceratodus forsteri; assembly: GCA_016271365.2. Taxonomy (NCBI): domain Eukaryota; kingdom Metazoa; phylum Chordata; order Ceratodontiformes; family Ceratodontidae; genus Neoceratodus; species Neoceratodus forsteri. The sequence goes on along the minus strand of CM057449.1, from coordinate 1,417,679,421 downwards.
ATAGCCTGGCCAGGGTTTTATCCCTACCTGCATGACCTGCCCATGGTAAGTCATGGCCTAAATACAAGATTTGGTTCCTAAACTACTAGCTATTCAACAGTTTCACCTGTATGGGGTTATTATATATTTTGTACAGTATTTGGTTGTTACATTTAAAGACAGGGGCCCCTGGTGGTTTCTTCTGGTCCACCTGTTGAAAAAAACACCTAATGTGTCATCCTTACGTTGTTCCTGGGAAATATTATATTTAGCAAACAGTTTATTTACAGTATCATTAGGCAGTCCATTTTTATCTCCCCAAATCTTCTGTGCTTTCTTCTTTTCCCCCTTTGATCTCCTGTTGGCACTTGGTGTATCAAATACATCCCCCTCAAAAGGAAATGTATCTCCAAGGGTTTTCACCTTGGTCTGTGACCTGGTGATAATGGCTTTCACATTTTTAGGGGTCAACAATGCTGAAAAATGGGGAAAGTCTTGCCCAATAATACGGTGCTATTCCAGCCACCATTTCTGCTTCCTGTCCATCAATGTTTAAAGTCACCTTGGTGGTGGGGTACTGATGAGTGTCCCCATGCACACAGATGACACCAGTTTAGACATAAGAAAATGGGGCCTATTCTAGTACAGCTGAGTGTCAATTAAACCCATCATTTTCTTCTCTCTGATGTTGACTGTTGTTGAAAAATTACCCCAATTAAGAAGGGCCAGATGGGGGTGTGGCAAAGCGCAGGATCTGAATGGCAGCTTGAACAAGGAGTTCTGTCCATATCACCTGCTATTTTCTCCTTATACTTTACTAGACCACCAAAAACCTAATAATTTGATACACTGACTCTTCTCAATGCCTGCACCAGCTAAATCTGTGAAGATACAGTCCAAAATCTCCTTGAAATCGCCAGGATTGAACCGAGAAGTTAAGGGCCTACCTCAGAGGAAAGCACGAGACAAGCCCGGGCTAGGGCCTACAGCAGAACAAATCTCTTCTGCTCTAGAAACATCCACGATGCAGGATGAACCCACTCCAGGTCCGATTGATGCCGTTGCTGAGGGGTATCAAAATTTAGAACGCCTCTTGAAGGATCTCAAATATGATCTTGGTATCCGCATGGAAGCGGGGTTTGAAAATGTAACAGCACAAATTCAACATATGCAGCAGACCATCAATACTTTGGAAGAAACAGTGGAGACACATGAATCTCATATAGGAGAACTGGAAAACTGAGTGGGGAACCAGGAAGATCTAACCTCTAGACATTCTATAACCCTCACAAAAGCCCTAAAAGAAATTGAGCTCCTTAAGCAAATATTAGACGACCACGAGAACTGGGAGCGCCGTTGCAACATAAGAATTATTGGGCTACCGGAGGGGCTTGAGGGAAAGGACTGTGCAGGATTTCTGCAATTTTGGTTTAAGGACACACTGCAAATGCCACAGGATGCTACCCTGGAGATTCAGCGAGCTCATCACTCACCAGGTCCCAGACCTTCACCCAACCAGAAGCCTCGCCACATCATAGTCAGATTTCTGAGGTACCAGGATAGGCTTTTGGTTCTTGATGCTGCTCGAAAAAAGGGTGTAAATATGGTACAGCAGAACCGGATTAGCTTGTTCCCCAACTACTCTAGAGTGTTACAATAACAGAGGCAGGCTTATGCCAAAGTTAAAAAGCTGTTGCACTCCATCTCTTACCCCTTCACTCTGGCCTATCCAGCTAGGCTCATCATCCGGCCCGTGGGAGGGTCACAAAAGGCTTTTACCAGCCCAGACCTTGCATTGGAATATGCTAGAAAATTGGAACGCCAGAAGAGAGGTTAATCAGCTTACTCCATATAAACAGGATTAATATCAGGTACTGTAACACCAGTGGTGGGTGATTGGGGAGTGGGGACTATGCCTCATTCCGGTTTATAAAACCTTTAGGGGCCTATTAGCGCATGACTGGCGGGCACCCCAACCCCTCCCTTCTCCTCTCCCTCCACTGGCATCCCTGGTGGTACATTGCAGACTCTCCTGTATTAGGGTCATTCTGACCATACCAATCTCCGAGAAGAGTCACGTGGAAACCAGGACTGGGCCTTTATTTATTCCAGGACTGTTCATTTGCACGTGGAAGATGGCTGATGGCGCAGCCATTTTTTTTTTCAGACTTAGAGAAGTCTCACTCTGAACCCAGCATGTTAATATCTGGATTATTGTTGGTCATTTGGATTATTATTGGGGGGACTAGTACTATGTTTGCCTTTTTGGCTCTCCTTTGAGAGAGCTCAAATGAAGCTTGGGGGGAGGAAGAAGCAATCTGTTTTAAGACCTGCATTCTTTCTTTTCATTTAGTTAGTGGGTTAAACTAACTGAATGCATTCCTTTGATTTTTCACACTTCTGTGGGTGGGAGTGCTGGGTGCAGAGCTCATTGCAAGATTTTTAGGTAGAGCAATGGTGATAAAGCAGAAAACTCCATTCAGGTGGGGTGGTTAGTTCCCCACATCTCAGAAGGGGACAGACATCCCTGCAGAGCTCTGAAGGCAGCTCCCATATCCCTTATTGGGTAAAAAGGGCCACTGGGAGGAGTGTATCCCAGGCCTTTACCCCCACCCTACCGGTCCTTTTCATTAGGTAAACAGGGGGAACATGGTTCATTTCTTTTCAAATTTTAATTTTATTAATGTGCTTATAATAGCAGATGATGGGGCGCTCAATCCATGAAGAGGAGTGGATGGGAACAGCTGACAATTTGTTACTGTTTGGGGGGGCTTATTGCTGTTTCTTTGATCTTGTCTTCAGTATGTGTGTTAATGGGGGATCAATATGTTCTGAGGGGGCAGGGGGAGGAGCTCACTGTACTTAAGTGGTTTACTGCTACTTACTATTTTATGTATCACACTGTAGGGATTGGGGGGTGGGAAGGGGGTTTGTTAAAGAAGTTATTTTTTTGTTGGGGCTACTGTAAACTAAGTGGAGCTAGTGTTGTTTTTCATACAGATTTACAGTTGACATTTTGGGTATATACTAAGTTACTATGCGAGTATGGCTAATACAACTTTTATATCATGGAACGTCAATGGTTTGCGAACAGTAGTTAAAAGAAAGAGAGTATGGGCATACATTAAGAAACTTAAAGAGGATATAATCTTTCTGCAGGAGAGCCACTCCACTAAGGAGGAGGCTGGTTGTCTGGGAGATTCCTGGAGTGGTACTTTTTTGGCAGCCCCCTTTACCTCCAAGGCTCATGGAGCTGCTATATGGATTTGACCTGGCCTGCCTCACCAGTTGTTATCTTGGGTGGCTGATCCACAAAGCAGGTATGTAATAGCAAAGGTTGATTTGGGTGCATGGAAACTTACCTTGGTCTTGGTCTACGGCCCCAGTTATGACTCACCTGATTTTTTTACCTGCTTGGCGACCACCCTCGCTCCCTACCTGGACTGTCTGTTCATGGGAGGGGATATGAATACATACTGGGATTTCAAGTTAGATCACTCTGGAACTCGCTGGGGGGCCCCACCCCATGGTGTTTTTCTCTGCGCAGGTTGGTGGAGGGTAGATCCCTTACCGAGGCCTGGCATTTTTGCCATCCTGCTAACAGGGAATATTCTTTTTTTTCCCACTCACATAGTGTCTATACCAGACTAGATTATATTTTTTGCCATCTTGCCTGGTGGGGGAGATAACAGAAGCAGAATATGGCCAATTGGTGATCTCTGATCATGTGCCCCTTAGAGTGGTGGTGTCCAGGGGAGTGGACTCCCCCAGTACGACTCAGTGGCACCTCAATCCTGCCCTGCTTTTGTATCATTAGTTTATTCAACAGCTGAATGACCACCTTAGGGAATTTGTTTCTTTGAATTCCCCAGAGGACACGAGTAGTGGGATAGTGTGGGATACCTTGAAAGCCTTTATTAGAGGCGACGCAATCTCATACTTGTCCTTCCGCAAGAAAAAAGATATTGCCAAAGAGCATCATCTCGAGAAATCTGTAAGTATACTGGAGAAGACTGATATGGCCCAACAGACCCCACAATCAACAGCAAAGCTTAACTCGTTGAAAGATACCTTAAACCAGCTTTCCATTAGGAAACTAGAGCGGGATTTATTGTTAACAGTCTAATACCTATTTTGATGGGGACAAATTAGGGAAGCTGTTGGCTGGAATGGTGAGGGCTAAGCAGGCAGAAAGAGGGAGATTAGGTATAGAAGATACTATTGGAGAGGTCACTTATGACCAACGCAAGATCAATGATGCCTTTCAGGCATACTACTCTACCCTGTGCACCTCTGAATTCCCACGTGGAGCAGACCCAGTGGCGTTCTTGGGGAAGATTGATTTGCCCGCCCTCCAGGACTGGGATAGGGAAACTCTGGGGACCCCAGTGACATTAGAGGAGTTGCGAAAAGTGGTGTGGGGGACTAAAAAGGGGAAAGCCCTGGGCCCCGATGGACTTTCCTCAGAGCTGTATAAACTGACTTGGGACACGGTGGGCCCTCTGATGCTCTGGATGGTGTCTGATGCCTTGAAACAGGGGACCCTGCTGCCTTCTCAATATCTGGCCACTATCACTGTTCTGCCTAAACCTGGTAAAGACCCTTTTAAATGCACTTCATACTGACCCATTTCCCTTTTAAATGCTGGTTATAAAATGATTGCCAAGTTAATGGCATCCAGGATTGAGAGGCTTTTGCCACAGTTTATACACCCGGATCAGGAGGGTTTGTGAAAGGCAGGCAGGCAAAACACAATATTTGGCAGACACTGAATATTATACATTTTTGGCCCCAGGGTAAAGGGGGTCCTACTGGCCCTTGACACCGAAGAGACATTCGACCGTGTCGAATGGACCTTTATGCTTGCAGTCCTTGCAAAATTTGGTATGGGTCCCCAGATGTTGAGATGGGTTAGTACATTACACTGGGCCCCCAAAGTCCAAATACTTACAAATAATATGGTGTCAGCCCCCTTTTCCCTGATTAGGGGAACTGGCAGGGTTGTCCCCTGTCCCCACTTTTGTATGTCCTTACCATTGAAGCCTTGGCTCAGGCTATTAGATCTGCCCCAGGTATCCAGGGCCTGGATATTGAGGGGGAGGACATAAAATCTCCCTTTTTGCTGATGATGTACTACTTTTCCTACGATCCTCAGAGAAATCCCTTCCTTGCTTATCCAAACTTTTTGCCATATATGGACCACTTTCGGGGCATAAAATTAACTGGGGGAAAAGCGAATGGCTGCCACTGGCAAGTCCCGGGGATCCTATCATGGTAGCCACCACTAGCATTCCCTGCACAGACCAGATTAAATATTTAGGAAACATAGTCCCCTCCGCTATATCCAAATTGGTGAAATTGAACATGAAAGGCATCATCAAAAAAGTTAGAGAGGATTGTACAGTCTGGAGAGCCCTTCCTCTGACCCCCTTGGGGAGAGTTAATCTAATTAAAATGTCGGTGGTGCCGCAATTCTTATACTTTTTCCAGACAGTCCCACTTTGGATCCCTCACAAATTTATAAAATCTTTAGAGGGTGCCATTACACGCCTCCTCTGGCAGGGTGGGAGACCAAGAATAAAGAAAGAGATTTTGTGGCACCCAGTTGGGAAGGGGGGTTTGGGCCTCCCCAATGTTCAATACTACTACATGGCTGCTCAGCTGGCCTTTGTGCAGAACATATTTAAGGAGAGAGAGTTGATAGACCTGCATGGGTGAGTTTAGAAACACATTCTTTTATCCCCCTGTATTATGATGTCCTGGTGGGAGGTAGGGGTTTGTCCCAGCCCATTAAACTAGACAACCCATGTACCAGAACTATGTGGAAGGTGTGACAGAAAGCACACCAGGTGCTGGGGTGTGGGACACAGTCAGTTTCTAGAGATACCTCCTTTTTGATAATGTTGCAGAATAGTGGGGAAATGGCACCTGGAGAAAAGATAATGTAAAAAATTTGGTACAGTTGGGGATTAAAATCCCTAAGCCAATTGTGGTTTGGGGACAAGGTGTTACCCTTTTCCTCCCTTATTAGAAAATACAATATAAATGCCTCACACTACTTTGTCTATCTGTGCTTGCAGGCAATTATATGAAGATTGGGAATTTGGCTGCCGGAGGGCAAATTAGGAGGTAGGTCACCACTGGAGGAGGTATTTGTGGGGCAGGCTACGGACAAGGCTTTTAGGCCCCTTCAAAAATGTTACAGACTGACGCTTGGGGCACTCCCTGACTCTTTAATAAAAATAAAATCCCAGTGGGAATCAGATTTAAGTCTGGAAGGCCTAACAGGGAGAGACTGGTTGACCATTCTTAAAAATATAGGGAAATGCTCAATCAACAATAGGCTCCGAGCTGTTCAACACAATGTTCTCTTCAGAGCTTACTTCACACCATGTCTGGCTCACAGAATGGACCCATCAGTGTCGTCTTTGTGCCCTAAATGTAAAATTTATGAAGGCACTCTTTATCATTTGCTTTGGGAGTGCCCAAAACTGCAATTACTTTGGGCAGGCATCCAACAGCTCTTAGCCCCTATCCTGCAATGCCCAATAATATTAGATCCAGTTGATATCTTGTTAGGCTTGCCCCTAGAGACCTAGAAGAAAGGGGAAGAACCCCAGCATTCTCTACTGACCTGTGGAGACTAGGAAATGTAGTAGCACTTAGATTACTAGCCCAGTATTGGAAATCATCAGAAATGCCATCTGTTGCGGAATGGGCGAGTTCATTTATGGACTGTATGAAGTTAGAAAGAACTCAATATTTTGACAGGGGTCAAATAACACAATATTACCAAATGTGGTCTCCAGTGGAAGATGCCAAAGTGCAACCTTGTTTTCCTTTATTTTAAAAACATTACCTGCTTCTTTGGCCTGCTGACAATTCAAACCTTAAGATGTACCTCTGTTTTTCAGGGTTCATTGTATTGTGTCTCTGGGGGGGTACACTCTGAAAAGAGTCTTTTTGAGAGGGATTACCCTTTATTAAGTAACATTACCACTGATGTGTATATCTACAGCTGTACTGTGAATAAGTGATGATATGTCAAAGAGATGTAAATGTGTGTTACCTGATATGCCAGAGGTGTAACCAGCTATCCACTGTTTTAAATAAAGTATACAAAAAATAAAAGAAGGGCCAGATGGGTAGCCTCACTCTTTTTCCTGTAACATAACCGTTCTATATGGCCTTTACCATTACAGCATCTACAGACCATGTCTGGATTATATGGTCTACCCCCTCTGCCTTCTTGTCTACCCGCATTTCTCAATTAAGCACTGCAGCACTTTAAACTCATAATATGGCACAAAATGCACTCTATGCACTTTATTCAACCAGCACCTTATATACTTAATGGCGCTTTGTATCTTTTGGCATTAAATGCCATAAATGAGCCTTATTTCATTCCTGTCAGCTGGCCTTAGCCTGGTGCATTATTTTGGGGAGTTCTTGGTGAGGGATGGAAATATGGAAATTAGAAATAAAAATAGTAGGGAAAAGGTTTAGTGACAAACAGAAAAGACTGATGTTTGTGGCCAACCTATGCCAGGGGCAGGAAAAGGTAAAATATAGTATAGGAAGATACTGTTGTGCAACAGATTTCGGTAGGAAAAAGAAGAAGATAGGAAAGGTATTCCTCTACCGGGGTTATCGGACTGGCAGAACGCAGTTCTGCTACACTCCTCCCTCTTTAAGAAAAAAGCACTAACTCTTACAACAACTGGTTTTAGCAGTAAAACCCCAGAATGTATGTGCATTCTGTACTGATGGGGGTTTATATTGGAGCTTCCATCCACCCACGCATTAGAAACTCCACCCCAGGGTCCCTTTAAACAATAAACAAATTACAGTACAGTCTTTACTGTACGCCCTGTAATTACGTCATTACCCTGGGGTCTAAAACACATTGCACTAGTAACCATTATAATACATCATTTTAACAATTCAATATATACAAGCATACTCATGTTTAATTGTCCTTCACTATATCTGCCCCATGTCGTGACAAAAAAAATCAACGTTTTTGTATTGACTTCCTGACCAATGTTTTACCACAAAATGATAAGACTGCAATGTCAGGTACCACCGCATGACATGGGCATTTTGATCTTTCATTTGATTTATCCACACAAGTGGATTGTGATCTGTAAGGAGAGTAAATTCTGCACCCCACAAATAAAAGTGCAAAGCTTCAATTGCCCACTTGATGGCTAGGTATTCTTTTTCGATTATGGCACACTTCGGCTCCCTATTGTGCAGGTTCCTGCTGATATGAATGATAGGGTGCTCCTCCCCTTTAATGATCTGACTCAGGACTGCTTCTACCCCTGTTTCAGAAGCATCCATGTGCACTTCAAAAGTGAGACTAAAATCAGGGCACTTCAGTACAGGTGAGACACACAAGGCTGCCTTTATATCTGTAAAGGCCTCATCACGCTCAGGACTCCATTTGACTAGGTTACTACACCTTTACTGTGTTAGGTTTGTTAATGGTGTGGCTATACAGGCAAAATTAGTTATAAACCAGTGATAATATCCAGCTAGGCCTAGAAATGACCTGACATGTTATTGGTTCTTTGGCACAGGACTGTTAGCTACTGCCTCTATTTTACCTATTTCTGGTTGCACATACCCATTACCCAAAAGAAATCCAAGGTATCTGGCTTCTGACATAGCCAGTTCACATTTTGCTGGGTTTATAGTGAGTCCAGCTTTCTGAATGGAATGCAACACAGCAGTCAACTGTGTGATGTGCGTCGCCAAATCTGGACTATAGATGACAACATTATCCAGATAGGCAGCACAGTAGGCAGTGTGTGGGTCAAGATCTTATCCATAAGTCTCTGGAATGTTGCAGAGGCTCTGTGTAGGCCAAAGGGCATGGTAATGAACTGGTGTAATCCAAGTGGCGTGCTGAATGCTGTTTTCTCCCTAGACTCAGGGGATGAGGAAATTTGCTAGTATCCCTTAGTTAGATCCAGTGTGCTATTGTATCTAGCATTGTCGATGTTGTGTATGATATCATCTACCCTAGGCATGGTGTATCCATCAAAGTGTGATACATTATTGACCTTTCTGAAGTCCAGGCACAGTCTGATGTCACCCTCATTTTTAGGGACCACAACTATGGAAGATGACCAAGCACTAGTGGATGGTTCGATTATGCCAAGTTTCTTCAACATCTCTATCTCCTGTTTCACCCCTTCTCTGACTTTTTTCGGAAGCCTATAGGGTTTCTGCCAGATGAGGCTGGAATCAGTTCTAATATAATGCAGTTCCCCAACTGACTTTCCTGGGACACTTGTAAACATGGGTGCAAAGGTTTTTAACAGTTGGTGTATGCCCTCTTTCTGCTGTTTGTCTAGCTTGTGGTTGAGTTTTATGTTAGAGAAGTCGTCCTTTTCCTCTAATCTTTGATAAGCCATCTTCAACTCAGACATGTCCCTCTCTGGGAGTATGTACATAGTCCCCATACCTTCCTTTTTCTCTACCCATTTCTTTAAACGTTTGGCATGGTAAGTTTTCTCCCTGGATATTTATCTGGTGTCTTCACTTCAAATGTTACGGGTCCTGTTTGCCTGATGAGTGTGCATGGCCCTTGCCACTTCATTAGTAGCTTGTTCTGTGTGGTGGGGAGTAACAACAGCACTTTTTCTCCTGCCTGCAACTCTTTGGACTTACAGTTCTGATCATAGTAGTTCTCCTGATACACAGTACTATTCTAGTGTGCCCTTTTTATGTAATCTATCAACCTTTTGTGAAGCTGAACCATATACAGTAATCAATGATGTTTGCTTTTCCCATATTGGTTCCCTCTTCCCAAAACTCTTTTACCATGTCCAGTGGCCCTCAGGGATTCCTTCCGTACAGTAGAAAAATTGGGGAGTACACGGTAGCTGCTTGTGGGACCTCTCTGTAAAAAAACAAGAGGGGGAGGTACCTATCCCAATCCTTTCCCTTGTTATGTACAAATTTCTTTAACATACGTTTGAGTGTTTGATTGAAAGGTTCAACCAATCCATCTGTTTGTGGGTGGTAGGGTGGAGTTCTTATTGTCACTACCCCAAACAAATGGTACAGTTCTTTAAGTAGTGTAGCCTGAAAATTACTGCCTTGGTCGATCAATACCTCCTTAGTTATCCCAAGATGGCTGAAAACCTTAACTAGCTCCTCTGCTATTCAGGGAGTAGTGTCTGTATGCAATGGTATGGCCTTGGGGTCTTTTGCATAGCCACAGATGACTAATAAATATTTGTATCCTTGGGCACTTTTCTGTAAGGGGACAACAATGTCCATTGCCATCCTTCCGAAGTGCGTGCTAACTATGGGCAAGGGTACCAGGGTCACTACATCCTTTCGGGTTACTTGGGCCACCTTCTGACTCTCAGGACAGGCTCTGCAGTATTCTGCCACTTGCTCAAGAATACTGGGCCAATAAAAACATTGTAATAGCCTGGCCAGGGTTTTATCCCTACCTGCATGACCTGCCCATGGTAAGTGATGGCCTAAATACAAGATTTGGTTCCTAAACTGTTTAGGGACTACTAGCTGTTCAAAAGTTTTACCTGTACGAAGGTTATTATATATCCAGTACAGTGTTTGGTTGTTACATTTAAACACAAGGGCCCTTGGTGGTTTCTTCTGGTCTACCTGTTGAAAAACAAAACAGCTAATGTATCATCCTAACGTTGTTCCTGGGCAATATCACATTTAGCAAACAGTTTATCTACAGTGTCATTATGCAGTCCATTTTTATCTCTCCAAATCTTCTGTGCTTTCTTCTTTTCCCCTTTCGATCCCCTGTGGGCACTTGGTGTATCAAATACATCCCCCTCAAAAGGAAATGTATCTCCAATGGTTTTCACCTTGGTTTGTGACCTTGTAGTAATGGCTGTCACATTTTTAGGGGTCAACAGTGCTAAAAAATGAGGAAAATTTTGCCCAATAACCACAGGGACTGCCAACTTTGGTACTATTCCAGTCACCATTTCTGCTTCCTGTCCATCAATGTTTAAAGTCACCTTGGTGGTGGGATACCAATGAGTGCCCCCATGCACACAGATGACACCAGTTTAGACATCAGAAAATGGGGCCTTTTCTAGTACATCTGGGAGTACTAATGTCTGTTGACTGCCAGTGTCAATTAAACCCATCATTTTCTACTCTCTGATGGTGCCTGTTGTTGAAAAATTAGCCTAATTAAGAAGGGCCAGATGGGTAGCCTCACTCTTTTTTCTGTAACAGAACTGTTCTATATGGCCTTTACCATTACAGTATCTGCAGACCACGGCTGGATTATATGGCCTACCCCCTCTTCCTTCTTGTCTTCCTGCATTTCTCCCAGGGGGACATGATGGGGTAAATGAAGCCGGTCTTATCAATTGCTGAGTGGGAGTGATGGTTGAGTCAATTGTCTGGTATCCCTACCTCGTTGGTTGCTTGGCCACCAGGAAATCTTCCACCAGGGTGATTACAACATCCGCCGTTTCCGGATGGTGTTCCCTCACCCAGATCTGGACCTCTGCAGGTAGAATCTGAAGAAATTGTTCCATCACTTCAGCCTCAATTAAATCCAACAGTGTCTTCCCCTCTGGTTGCAGCCATTTGTTGCAAGGCTTGTTCAAACGTGTATACGTCTCTCAGGGAGTATCGTTCCCTTGGTGTTTCAGGGAGCAAAAATGCTGCCAATAAGTCTTGGTATTAATATAGAAGTGCTTCAAAATCTCCTTTTTGACAAGGTCATATTTCTCTGCACTTCAATGGTCCATGTAACTATAGGCCAGTTGTGCTCGGCCATTAAATAGGGAGCCAACTGGACCACCCACTGCTCTGGAGGCCACCCACACACCTTTGCTACTCTTTCAAAGGTGGTTAGATATGCCTTGATGAGTAATGTCAGAAGTGAGCAGCTCCAAATTGCTGTTGTGCCAGTGTAAAGAACCAAACTATACAACAAGAAAAACACGGCACCAACCACTTCCATAAATAATTCTGTATTGTGTAAAACAAAATAGGTGCTCCACAATGCAGTAACGCCATGCAAGACTTCAACAGCTCCAAACAAAGAAAACCTCTGACTGGTTTCGCGTCGAAAACAGCGCCTCCTCAGGGACACATACACAGCATAATACCCACCACATTATAAAGAATTCATTTAAAGTGACATTACACCAAATTAGTAAAAACATAATAAAAGCATGTAACATTCAGGTGTTGAAAAAGTTCACTATACAAGTCTAAGTATTAAATATTAGATAAATTTAGATGTAAATAAATAAACATTTACCCTGAGTAGCAAAAGACATTAGTACAGAAATGCAAAAATACAAATCGCAAAGTGTCATTTCAAAAGCGAATAAACAGCAGGGTTCCGATTTAGCCACACACCACACCCCCACCCTGCGCATCAAGGGAGGTTCCAAAACAAATATTTATCAAAGGCGAATCATATAAATAATGAATTCACCTTAAAAAGGGACCTATATCAAATGAATCATTCAATCCTGGGTTAGTCAAAGCATCTAAGGTATAAATCCAATATGCTTCCCTCCGTAAAATCTTAACATCTACATCTCCCCCTCGGGGTCCAACAAAAACCCTCTCTATTGCACAGAACGAAAAGCAATGTGCAACCAAACCGGAACACCACTGTAAATGTTGCACCAAAGCATTCTTGATGTTCTGGCAACGAATGTCACTTAAATGTTCACATACTCTTTGTCTAAATACTCGTGAGGTCTTTCCCACATAAAATTCACCACAACTGCATGTAGCCAAATAGATAACTCCCACAGATGAACAATTAATAAACTGTCTAATATCATAAGATCTAGTAACATTCATCGTAGAAAATGATTTTATTTGTTGCATGACACCGCAAAATTTGCAATGCCCGCAGCGAAAAAATCCAACAGGTTGTGATGGCAGCCAACCAGTCTTATCAACCTGAACAGGTTGATAAGAATGCACTAGTCTATCCAAAGTATTTTTTCCCCTTTTATAAACAAATTTAGGGTGAATACTAATAGCCTCCTTTAATGCTGAATCTGTATTAAGTATAAACCAGTCTTGCATGGCGTTACTGCATTGTGGAGCACCTATTTTGTTTTACACAATACAGAATTATTTATGGAAGTGGTTGGTGCCGTATTTTTCTTGTTGTATAGTTTGGTTCTTTACACTGGCACAACAGCAATTTGGAGCCGCTCACTTCTGACATTACTCGTTTGTGATTTTTGAGCTGGCTCACTTTGACTTCCAGTTTAACGCTAGAGACAATAGATATTGACTCGAGTACTATCGTGGCAGCGTTGGGAGTTTTTGGTTCTTACTTGCACCAATATTGACTCCCTCTCTAATATGTCTTCTAAATTGGAGGATATACATGCTGGCAACGACGGCTCCTTTACATTTAGCAACTTTTTATTTTCGGGTGTTGGAGGTTCGAATCCATTCATTGCCCCTGAAACAGCCTCAGCAGTGACAGTGGATCCTACATTACAGTTGGTGGATTCTTCGGAGTGTGAACCAGTGGCAAGTATTTTTATGGCCTGTTATGAATTAGAAAAGTTGATTTTGAAGGCACGAAGAATTTTTTGGAACTTGACTAGCCTTGAGGCTTATGTTTTAGTAAATCGAGTCCCGAGGGGCCTCCGTATAATTAAATGGCCAGGTTATGGTATGGAGCGGCCTGAATTTAAGGAAGACTGGACAAAACAATTGCAACTTGCTTCTATGATGTTGCAAGAGTGTTTGATACGGGATTATAAAGCCCAAAAGGCAGTCATTGAGCCACTTGTCAAGCAAAAAGAGTCTGTTTTTCCGGGGTATAGTAATGAAGTGGAGTTTAAAGATTTGGAACATAAGCTGAAGACAGCTATTACTAAACAAGATGTTCGTCTTAAAGCTATTAAAATGAAAAAATTTGAACGGGATAGACTTGACTATGCACTCAATCGTGTTTTTACCTGGAAGAGTGCTGAAGGCCTAGGAAGAAATAAACGAGACTTTCAGAGAAATAAAATGGATACTAATAGATCCAAGTCTATATTGCGTAATAATAGCAATATTGAGAGCAGTTTTTTTCTCCACTTCAGAATCATCTGATGACCCTTTGGAGAAATTTGGCAGCGGGGGGGGGGCGGAAGCCAACCACGCCGGTCAGAAAGGTTGGTCAGATTCGAACCAGAGCATGAACCCGTAGAGGGGGCAGAAGGAGAAGATACAAGAATAAAAACTACTGGGGGCAAAAGACAAGGTTTTCCACAGAAAAACACACAGAAGAACAGAGTGAGGTCGTTGTCTCGAATGTAATTAATTTATCAGATGTCCAACTTACATCGGCTCAAATATCTGTACTGGAGAAAGGACTTAAGTTTGTGCCTACATGCAGTGTCTCTCGATTTGATGCTTTCCTTGACTTAAAGAAATTTACTCGCAAACTCAGTTTAAAATCTTTCTTCAATAGACAGCGGGGCCTTGATGTGGATGTAACATCTATGGATTGTGACAGTGTTTCGATTTCTTCTTTTGAAGGGGACGGATGTCTGTTACATTTTAAAGGCCCTTCTAATTTCAATCCACCCCCATCTGCAGCTATTTTGACTTTTGAGACAGCTTGTCTCAATGAAATTGATGCTTTATTTAATGAATGGAAACCCACTGGTTATAATAACTTTACTAGGGATGAGCAAACAGCGTTAAATGAATTAGAAACTAACTTGTTGATTACTATTAAGGCAGCTGATAAAGGGTGCTGTGGTAGTTATGAATACCAAAGATTATCTATGTGAGGTACAACGTCAATTAAAAAATGAGGTCTTCTATACTATCTTAGATAGAGATCCGACTTTAGATTTTAAGAAGGCTATAGATGCTGTTTTATCAACTGCACTTGAATCAGGTATTCTAACTAAAAATTCATTTGACTTTTTGACTGTTAAGCACCCGGTGAGACCTACTTTTTATGTTTTGCCAAAAGTACATAAAAGCCTGCAGTGTCCCCCAGGGAGACCTATAGTATCTGGTATTGGCTCTTTAATTGAACCTCTGTCTAAATACGTGGATGTACATATCCGCGATTTGGTTTTTGTGTTGCCTTCATATTTGAGGGATACTATGCAAGTTCTTGGTCTCCTGGGTGATATGCAGTTAGAACCACAGTGGCTCTTGGTCTCTACGGATATCGAGGCATTATATACTAACATACCACACCGGGGGGGTTGAATGCTTTACGCTATTGGCTTACGTGTAAAACTGCATTGGGTGTGGATCAAATTAATTTTTTAATTAAATTGTATGAGTTTGTTTTGATGAATAATATTTTTGTTTTTCAGGGGAGATATTATCATCAGGTCAAGGGAACTGCAATGGGGGCGACCTTTGCCCCAATTACGCTAACCTGTACTTGGGATATTGGGAGCAGGAATGTATTTTGATCGTGATAAAACTGTTTCTATGATAAGATTGATTTTTGGAGCGTTACATTGATGATATATTGATGGTGTGGCGGGGTACAGTACTTCCGGTGGAGGCATTCGTAATGTATTTACATTCAACAAACGAAAACTTGAGGTTTTCGTTTAAGGCTGATAAGGAGCGTGTGAACTTTTTGGATTTGGACATTAGTAAATTACAAGATGGTACTCTTGGTACATCTATTTATCGTAAACCTACGGACCGGAATACGCTCTTACATGCCTCGAGCTGTCACCCTTGCCACACCATCAATAATATCCCCAAATCCCAGTTTATGAGGGTTAAACGCAATTGCAGTGATACTGTGGATTTTGAATTGCATTTATGTGACATGGCAGACAGATTTTCTCAGAGAGGTTATGCACAGGGAGAGTTGGAAGTCAGGATGAACCTAGTACGACAGATGCCTAGAGATCATTTGTTACAGTACCGGGTCCATGAACAGATTGAACATTTAAATGAGGCACCACTAACTTTTGTTACCACCTTTGGTCAAAATGCTGTTTCTATTAGGGAAATTATTAACAAAAATTGGTTTATACTTAATACAGATTCAGCATTAAAGGAGGCTATTAGTATTCACCCTAAATTTGTTTATAAAAGGGGAAAAAATATTTCGGATAGACTAGTGCATTCTTATCAACCTGTTCAGGTTGATAAGACTAGTTAACTGCCATCACAACCTGTTAGATTTTTCGCTACAGGCATTTCTGAAATTTTGATGTGTCATGCAACAAATAAAATCATTTTCTACGATGAATGTTACTAGATCTTATGATATTAGACAGTTTATTAATTGTTCATCTGTGGGAGTTATCTATTTGGCTACATGCAGTTGTGGTGCATTTTATGTGGGAAAGACCTCACGAGTATTTAGACAAAGAGTATGTGAACATTTAAGTGACATTCATTGCCAGAACATCAAGAATGCTTTGGTGCAACATTTACAGCGGTGTTCCGGTTTGGTTGCACATTGCTTTTCATTCTGTGCAATAGAGAGGGTTTTATTGGACCGAGGGAGATGTAGATGTTAAGATTTTACGGAGGAAGCATATTGGATTTATACCTTAGATGCTTTGACTAACCCAGGATTGAATGATTCATTTGATATAGGTCCCTTTTTAAGGTGAATTCATTATTTATATGATTCGCCTTTGATAAATATTTGTTTTGGAACCTCCCTTGATGCGCAGGGTGGGGGTGCGGTGTGTGGCTAAATCGGAACCCTGCTGTTTATTCGCTTTTGAAATGACACTTTGCGATTTGTATTTTTGCATTTCTGTACTAATGTCTTTTGCTACTCAGGGTAAATGTTTATTTATTTACATCTAAATTTATCTAATATTTAATACTTAGACTTGTATAGTGAACTTTTTCAACACCTGAATGTTACATGCTTTTATTATGTTTTTACTAATTTGGTGTAATGTCACTTTAAATGAATTCTTTATAATGTGGTGGGTATTATGCTGTGTATGTGTCCCTGAGGAGGCGCTGTTTTCGGCGCGAAACCGGTCGAACGTTTTCTTTGTTTGGAGCTGTTGAAGTCTTGCATGGCGTTACTGCATTGTGGAGCACCTATTTTGTTTTACACAATACAGAATTATTTATGGAAGTGGTTGGTGCCATGTTTTTCTTGTTGTATAGATATGCCTTGATGTCATCTGTTGCTGACATCTTGGTTAATTTGATGTCTTTAGGGAGGGCATGCGTACCTTTGCTGGACTTACTGGTCCCATGATCGGTAGGGCCCACAGTATTTCCACCCAATACTCATCTTGCCATCTTCTTTCCCTCTCTCACTCCTGGCTGTCCTTCTCCCCAAGCTGCTCCATCTCTATTTGTTTCCTTGCAAGCCACTTCAATAGCTTGCTCATGTCTTCTGGTGGTTCCTTGATTCTCACTTCCTCCAGTCCTCTTCTTCCTCTTCACCGTCTTCTCCTCCAAAGGAGTCTGTTGATTGATCCTCTGGCTTGGCCCTTGGTTTCCTCTCAAATTCAAGGCCTGGGTGCAACTGCTCACCTGTCAGCTCAGCCTGTACTCTTGTCAGAGCGGGTCATACAGGGGTTGTCATGATGACAAAAACATACCACTGTGACATGGGTTACCTTGGTATCAGGTCTGACACCCACTGGAATCCACCCTGTGGCTAGGACTTCCAGCATCCCACTTCTCACACCATATAGCGCAGGTACATGGATATAAAGATAACACTGGGCACAGTAGTAGGATACAACACACCCTCAATGTGTTTTATTTTATACAAAAGTAGAAAAAATAAATAAATAAAAATAAAACAGTTCAAACAGAACAAGAAAATAAACAAGAGCTCAAGGCTATTTCACCTTACATCAGGTAGCTCAAAACAATTCATCAGCTTTCCTGCTGTTAGGGATAAATTCCTGTTCAGGCACAGGTCCTTCTGCTTACCTTCCTTCAGGTAAGTGAGACTAGCTATGCAGCTAATCTGACTCTTGGTGACTGAGGAGGGCGTATATAGCCCTCCCACTTATGAGAAATTCCCTCCTATAACATCCAAGTAGTTCTAGAATGGTCCCTAAATAGGGAAGTTCCTCCTCTATTACATAATGAGGTTTTACTTATGGGAAGTCCCTCTATAGGAAATCCCCTTTCTGAGGTCTTGCTAACAGGTCAGCACTCATTTTCTATATAAGCAAACAGTGCAAACATTTATTTCATTTATACATGTGCTGTAGTGTTGTAGTATATAGACACTAGCCCTTTACTTTATATCTCAGGGCACTATACATAATGGGGCTCCTTTAGAGACCTGCAGTGTCTCTTTATTCTTTAATTTGTTTAATTTCTTTATTGTGTTTAGTTTGTGTTGCAGCTCTCTCCTTATTCTGAGGGCTACTTCAACTAGCACTTGGGTTAATATCCCAGTACTGACACTGTGGTGCAGCATGAGAGGGGTGCTGCACTTCTGAGGTGCCGTCTTTCGGATGAGACATTAAACCGAGGTCCCATCTGCATGGATTGGTGGTAGTTCAGGTGGATGTTAAAGATCCCATGGCACTTATCGAAAAGAGTAGGGGGGGTTTATTGAAATAATAACATAGACACAACACAAAGAATTGAATCAGTATACAAGAAAACCACAAAACAAAAGGTGCCAATAATAGCAGTAGTGATCCAAAAAAAAAAAGAGAGAAAACCAAGAAACAAAAGGGAAAGAGAGAAAAAAAACGGGAGAAAAAAAATCACATTTCTATATTACTTAAACTTTATAAAGTGAAGGAACCCTTTCCACCACTTTTGCAATTCAACAAGTACAACTTTTCGAGCATCCTGAGAATATATTCTAGACAGCTCATCTGAAACTAAAATGCTAAAACAATAATATGGCATTTTCCTTTGGTAGAGAACCCATTGACATCTAGCTTGCCACAAATAATATCTTAGACAGCAAAAAAATAAAGATAAAGTCTCATCATGAAACTGGGAGAAATTTGCCGGATATATTCCAAGAATCAATATGTCATAAGAGATAAAGGTAAGCCATTTAAAACCCCATAGTGTTGCCAAAAAAGTCCCACAACCCCTTTGAATGGGAGCACTGCAGAAAAAAATGCTCCATTGTTTCCTCCACATTAATACACTCTAGGTAAAGACAATTGCTTTCTTCCACTACTTTATATTTGGCATTCCCTTGAACATTCAATCTACCATAAAAAAATCAACCATTGGACTTCCCATTAAAACTGAGGCAATCTGTTATTATTTAATTGAGCCAAGACCTTAGGATTCCGGGTGGACGGACAATTTTTAAAGCAAGGGTCCTGTGGATATAACTGCCCCATTATCAGTGAGTAAAATCCCTTTACTTTATTATTTAAGATAGTTTCTTTAGTAATATTCAATTTATATAATTTTTGATGGCCGGCCGAAAATATAATGGAATATGCACACAAGGATTTAATTCAGGCGCTAAGCTATGCCAAGTGGCAAGGTATTTGCCCAAAACTCAGACAATCCATCTTGTCCCAATATCTTCAGATGGGGTCAACCCACACTTAATGGAACACATAATAAACAAGGAATGTAAAAACACCACTGGATCTACCATCCCTAGTCCTCCTGATTTTGTGCTTAAATAAGTATAACATCGTTTTACAGGGTTTAGTTGGTTGCCCCATAACATCTGAAAAAACACACTATATACTCTGGTTTCCAAATGAACCAGAAGAGGAAAAAATCATGGCTATGTACTATAAACTGGGTACCAAAAATTGTCTAATAATATGAACACATTTCAATTTTGAAAATTTCCAATGTTTCCATCGATTAACTTTAGCCTCAACCACCTGAAGCACTGAATCCCAATTTTCTACTGGCAGATTCTGGGGCCCAAATAAAATACCCAGAATCTTAAGTGGGGATCAAGAAAAAAAAATTCCCTCCTGTATCATATCCACTGGGCCAGTTGCTCCAAGAAATAACCCTTTAGTTTTGTGAATATTCAACTTGGCATTGGAAACCCTGGCATAAGTGTCGAAAGCCACCAAAAATGTATACACCTCAGACTGAAAAGAGAAATAAAGTAATAGGTCATCCGCATAAGCCTGCAACATCAAATCTTTATCTCTAGAAACCCTGTCTGGAATTCCAACCCAACTTTGAGAGGCTATTACATATTGCAACAAGGGATTTAAGGAAAAAATGTAAAGAAGAGGACTCAATGGGCATCCTTGATGCACTCCAGTCCTTAAACAAAAGCTATGAGCCGTATTCCCTTTTAAAAAGGGAAAAAACATGTTATATTCATAAATCAGCTTAATTAAATGAACAAATTGTCTTGGGACTCCATACCATTCTAAAACTAAGAACAAAAAGGGTAAATACACCCTATCGAAAGCTTTCTCAAAATCAGCCACTACCATACAACCAGAACTACCGGATAAAGATAAATGTTCAGTGACATCACGTATAATCATTAAAGCAGATTGAATTATTTTCTCTGGAATCCCACAAAATTGATAAGGAGATATCACCAGTCTAGCACAATTTTTCAATTGGGTATTCAAAATACTTGTAAAAATTTTATAATCGGAATTTAATAATGTGATAGGCCGCCAATTCTTAATGTTCAGTTTATCCCCTGATTTAAATAAATGAATCAATAAATCCTCTGAAAAAGAAGAGAAAATGGTGGAACTTTTGATAAAATATTGAAACAAAAAAAAACAAACATGACTCAACTCCACAGAGAAGGCTTTGTATAAGTTATTTGAAAGACCATCTGTTCCAGGGGAAATATTTGATTTTAGTTTCTGAATGACAGCCTGAATTTCTGTTTGAGAAATGGGCTCCAATAATGCTAAAGTGTCATTTGTCCTTAAAGGAACCTTAATGAAATTTAAATAGGAGAGCATAGATTCCTCTGAAATAGGAAGGGAGGGCTCCAATGAATAGTAATAATCTATAATTAAATCCCTTATTTGCATGCTTGAGGTAACAATAGTCCCATCCATTTGTTGTAATAAATCCATAGAAGAAGAATCTTTCAAACTTTTACAAACGTCAAAAGGATCCCTGATAGGAGATTTCTTAGTCCCATTAATGAGAATAGCTTGCAGTGTTTTAGCCCTGTCACACTGGAAGGCTTTCATATCATTTTTGAGATTATTTATTTGTGCAGAATAATCATACTGAGAACATGCGCCAATGTCATGAGTCTCTGAAGCTGTTGCCTCAATGATAAATATTTCAGAAATTTATGGTTTTTAGTCTTACTTCCTTGTTTTTTAAACCAGGTACTTTAGTCCAACTTAGTCTGCCTCCACCAATCCCCAATGTCAGAATAAAGAAAAAACACTGATAGTCTAGCCTGTAAAATAAATTTAACCCCTGACTATATGTATGGAAACTCCAGACTAGAAGCATTCAATTTCCATCGTACCTGCCGATATACTGGGAGACCACTTAAAGGCAGATAACATAACAAAAGGGAGTGATCAGAAAATTCACTAGGAACCATCCTAAAGGTGCTTACTTGTACAGAAGGGGAGACAACCATATAGTCTATTAAGGAATGAAATTTCTCTCTTTTGTAAGAATAATGTGCCCCATGATCTGCATAAGCCATGCAATTACACAGTTCTACAACCTTAATAATATGTGCAAGAACATGGGAATCACAATATACTTTTTTATTTTTCTGTGAAGGTGAGTCAAGAATTGAACAATTAAAGTCTCCACCCCCAAAGCACCTTGATTGATGTCACTAAAAAAGGTTGAACTGCCTTCAAACAGGCCACTCTAGCTGCCTTCGACTGGGGATTATATATATTAATGAAACGAAAACACACGTCATGCCATTTCCCATCTATTATCAAAACTCTACCCGGTATTAAATCAATTAAATTATGTAGAGAGAAAGAAAAGGAATTAAACAAAATGCCTACCCCATCTGCCTTATCCATTCCAAAAGACCAATAAGATGGCCCCCAAACCCAGTCCCTTTTAAAAGAGGTTAATTGTTCTACAGAGTGCAACCAGATTTCTTGTAGATAACAAACTGAAATATTCTGCTCATGAACATAATGGAACAGTGCTTGCCTTTTGACTGTGTTCAGCAAGCTATGAACATTTAATGAACCCCAACACCACTGCATAATAAATCAGATACTGAATAACCTTTAACTATCATTTCTTTCTTTTTTTCTTTTTTTCTCCTTATAATTGTCAATTGATTGTGAGATGGTAGACAATGAAGATTTCTGGGAGTCTGAATCTCCCAACTCCATTTCTGTATCACCCCATGGGGTAAACAGTGCTGCATAAGAGTTACTAGTTTCTACAGCAGGGACAGAAGGTGGAGATTTAGGGTGCACATTTCTGGCGGATCTACGTCGTGGTAGTGGTGACCCCTGAGCCAAAACTTTGACGCTTGACTCTGGAGCACCAGGAGCAACATCAGTGTAGCACACTGGAGGAAGATGCAACATGCCCGGGGAGCTGTTGCTGGGCTTCTTATCCTTAAGTGGGCCTGAGCAAATAGTTTGTGCTACCTTATCAGGCTCAGATGAAGAACACCTATCAGCAGGATCCAGATGATTAATCTCTATCTGTTCTTTGGTAATAATCGGCGAAGAGGGAGAGGAAGGGGGAGGATGGGCAGGAGGAGGAGGTGGGGATTTAGCAGCACTCTGGGCCTTCTGTATCAAGAGATCTGGGCTTATACAAGATGCTTTATTTTTGGCCGCCCAAGGACACTCTCGGTACACGTGACCATACTCCTCACAAAGATCACACCTAGAATGATTTGCACATTGCATTGTTACATACCCCACCTCTCCACAATTATCACAACGTTGCTGATCACAAACACTAGAAAGATGAGTCCTAGAACCACATTTATAACAGGCCCTTGGTTGCCCTCCATAAAAACAAACCCCCATCCCTATCTAACAAGAAGGAATTGGGGATATGTTCCACCCCTGAATCAGATTGCCTTAGTTTCACTTTATACTTCCATCACCCAGTCCAAAATTGCTCTGAATCTAAGATGGGATCAGGAGCACTCAAAACCTCGCATTTCTGGGATAGCCAAAAGGTAGTTTTCTCTACATGGACCCCCTCATTCCTAAACATTACTGTTATGAACTTAATTAATGGTTTAGTTAAAAGTATTACCAAAAAGGGGGTCCATGTAGGGGAAAACTTCACCTGACCATACTGCTCCCAAAACAAATCCAAAGCATGAGATGTCCGAAAGCTAACATCATAGTTGTCCGCCCCCGAAATGTTAATAAAAGCAAAAACATCATTAGGGGTAAAATGAAGTGACTCTTTTAATAAAGTTTTCCCCACATAATATCTGTCCGGCCTGTTCTCCAGTCCCCCTTTGTAGCGAATGCAGACTGCATTTCTATGAGGAGCTGCTTCCCTTTTTGCTGAGGAAAATAAGTCAGACATCAAAGGCTTCTGCTGGGGGGGTTGTTCCAAACAAGGATTCTGAGTGGATGCACAAGTGTCCACAAGTGGAGGATCAGAAATGGATTTTTGGGGAACAGACGGGGAGACTATTCTTTAGAAGCCGTAGTGGTAGGTAAGGTAGGAATTGCAGAAGGCAAATCCATGTCCCCTGTAGAACCTTCAGTAGAAATTACAGGTGTTAAAACAGGTTTCCACATTGGGGAATGTTGAGAAAATGCAAAATCTGTGTCCCAGGCTGGATCAGGTGTCCATACACCTGTAGAGGCCTGTTTAAGGGCTACTCCTGGTGACCAATCTTCAGGTTCATCCCCTGAAATAGGGAGCAAATCCCCTGACCCCTCAATGTTCCCTGGTGTTGTAACTGGAGGTTTAGAAACAGAACCAGATAAAAAGAATTCAGTCACCCCAGTTTGGGAGACTGCCGTGGATTGATAAACCACGCTAGGCTGAGCGTGAGGCTCAGGCTGTTTGAACACAAAACCTGCCACCTTACTAAGTGGTGGCGATTCATTAGCAAAAGGCTGTCCAAAAGGCCCTCCATGACCCGGTGGCCAAATTGAACCAGGAACAAGCTTCGGAGGCAAAGTCATTTTTGTTGCAGGCTGTAGGCACTCACCATAACTGGCGTGGAGATTGCCAGCCTGAGATAAAGTAGTTAAATCACTCTGTACAGAAGTACTGGCGGGATTATGAAGCTGCACCTTTCCACATTCTGTAACACTGTCAGTGGCCTTAGTAAACATGGCAATGGACATCGCGCTGCGTTTGCAGCTGTCTGAGACAAGATCCATGCACTGAGCTGCCCCTCCCATTATGATAACATTCTCCTGCTGTTTTTGCAGTCCGAGAGTGCTAGTCTCAAGCTCCAGTGTTGCAACATGCAATGCTGATAGTTTAGGAGTTTGTAACAAATCCCCTGAAGGCTTTAGGCAACTGCAAGAATTCACAGTAACACTGCTAGCCTGCAAAGTCATAGGGGAGCCCTGAACATAGCATATATTGCTTGAAAAGGAAAGGATACACTCACCGCTCTCTGCAGGCCCTCCCACCTCCGTAGTTAGTTCTGTAGAAATGACAACAGCTGCCGTACTGCTGACAGGGGAAACTGAAGTTGTTAGTGGGTGTATAGTGCTATGTCCTGCCGCTGCTACAGGTGGTAAATCCATCAAAATGACAGAGTTGTTGATAATGTTGCAAACTATTGATTTCTTACTTGAAGAGCCCAAAATATCCAAAGAAACAGATGCATCGTGGAATTCCAAGTTGGAATCAACATCTGCCGACTGTAAACGAGTACACTCCATGTTGCAAAGGATGGGAGCCAAGGCAAGCTCTCCCACCAGACAGACATCCTCCTCCTGTGGTGTTGCACTCCGAGTGGCCATCCTGACAACAGCCTGTCCCCCTACTGGCCAAACCATATGGGGAATGTCCCTGGTGTCCTGGCCAAATTTCCCTCATTCACTAACAATACCACCAACAACTTAATCTGGTTCAAGGTCAGTTGGCATTCATTTGTATCCCCTTCCCCCAGGTCATGCCTGAAAATAGGCAGGATTTGTCTAGTGCACTTACCTGGTCAACAAAAACTAATAAAATAAATAAATAAATAAAAATGTATTGCATTTTCACATACATAGAGATGTTCCTGTCCCTTTAAATCATTTGATTTCTATACTGCAGCAGAGTGGCAAGCTGCCAAAATAATCACTATCTAGCAGCTCTGCAATGGGGCTCTGTATAGACTTGGAGAGCCTGTTTTATTTCTTTTATTCTGGGCTGTAGCTTTTATGTCCAGGGACAGCATAGTCCCTTTTTATTTTCAAGCATTCACTTTTCAGAGTGCTCTATTCATTCAGGGAGGTGGGGTGGCTGAAAGTGAAAGTTTGCTGCTCCGTAGAAGCCTGCCTCTCTAGCAGCCTGGTGTGGATGCACACATGCCACGGACTCCTCCATGGCTAGCTGGCACAATTCTACAGCACATTTTATACAAAGCCAGCAGCTGGGAGTCCTAATAATACAGAGGCATCAGTAATTATGTACACAGTTACCAAGCGGCAGTAAAAGTTAAAGTTTGCCACTTGGTTCAAACAGTTCCTGCTTCGATGCAGGATTTCTTTGGCATAACATTCTACATAACAACAGACCGGCAGCAAAATAATTTGAACAAGGGAGACATAATGCCGCTCCATTATACTCATATTCCACCCATCAGAGTGGATGTTGTTTTGTATTTAACTGCCATTTTAAACATTTCTGAACATTCCTGCACCATATACATAAAACAGGCATAAGCATTAACTTAATTAAGCACTGCAGCACTTAAAACTCATAATATGGCACAAAATGCACTCTATGCACTTTATTCAACTAGCACCTTATATACTTAAAGGCACTTTATGTCTTTTGGTATTAAATGCCATAAATGCATCTTATTTCATTCCTGCCAGCTGGCCCTAGCCTGGTGCATTATTTTGGGGAGTACTTGGTGAGGGATGGAAATATGGAAATTAGAAATAAAAGTAGTAGGGAAAATGTTTACTGAGAGATAGAAAAGACTGACGTAGGTGGCCAACCTACGCCAGGGGTGGAAAAAGGTAAAATACAGTATAGAAAGATGCTGCTGTGCAACAGATTTCAGTAGGAAAAAGAAGAAAATACAGGAGGAAAGGCATTCCTTCACTGGGGTTATCGGACTGGCAGAATGCAGTTCTGCCACACAGGATCAAGGCATTTGTTTACAAGCTTGAACTGTGGTCCACATGAGTGCAGCAAAGATCAATTTCCAGATTTTCAACAATAGATGATTTTCTACATGAAAATTAACTTTCAGTTGACAGCATCCAAGCAGTGATTTCAGAATATTTAAGTAGTCTGCAAAAAAAAGCTAATGTGACTACTTCCCTGAACATGGCAGAGAAGACTGTGACCAGTGGATCTGGAATCCTTCATTTTTAAGCCAAGCTCTGCCGACTCTTTATCCCTGGCAGAACAGGAAAGGCTTATTGACCTGACTACAGATCCAACTCTGCAGATCTCTCTTGCACAGTTGCTCCTTGCAAAAATTTGGCTGTAAGTTGGACGTGAGTTTCCAGTGTTAAAAAATCGAGCTCTTACAGTTATCATGCCTTTCGCCTCAACATATCTCTGTGAGTCAGGATTCTCCACACTGGCAGCAATCAGAACAATGTATCAGTCCTGTCTTAAAATGGAAGATGATTTGCCCCTCTACCTCTCAAAAGTACAACGAAAAATACAGTAGCTATCTGTGAGAAAACAGGCACACAGTCTACCCTCTTCAGCAGACTGATTGAACTGGCACTTTCTTGATTAACAGGCAGCATGATGCACAGCAGATTTTTTTTAAAATGCATTGTAAATAAACACATTTGTTTTATTACCTCAAAAGTTATTGTGTGATATTATGATTGTTTATAAAATTCATAATTTTATTAGTACACCTTGCAAGGTATGTGACTGTGTTTGACACATGGGGAGGACCAGACATTTTTGCAGCCCAATAGGGGATGCTCACCTTGACAAAGTCTGACAACCCTGCCTAAGGATAACATTGGAACTTTAACAAGCCATACAACAAAGGAAAGAAATTACTGTATTGGCAGAAATGGAAGTGCAGGACCAAGAGGGCCCTGTACTTTCACAGCAACATAGATGTATGCATCTATAGAGGGATGGAAGTGCAGGGCCAAAAGGGCCCCTGCCCTCCCACAGGCAAATGAGGATGCAGTTATATTATCTCAAAAAGTAAGGAAATTCATTGCAAAAAACTTTGTTAATGCACTAGTTAGGGTTAAACTAACAAAAGTAGAGAAATGTGGTGTTAGGGTTGCCAACCCTAACGCCCCACCTCCACCCTGCAGGTAGCAACAGGAAAAAACATTATGCTTTGACCTCTCCTACATCTTGGTAAATCAGGTATAGCATGTGCTTTGGGGTTGTCAACCCTAGTGCTCACCCCATTCTCATATACTGTACACATCTCAGCCTATTTACTGATGGGAGACACATGTTCTGATGTGCTTACTGGGAGTAGCGGAACAGGTGCTAGTTAATAACTTATCAAGCAGCAACACAAATGACAGCACTCAGCTTGAAGAAATTATATTAAAGTAATGAAGACACCAAGCCATAAGGTATGCTCAACACACAAGAACCACAGCACAGCTGCTGCGGTGCTTCAAGTCATAATTGTGCCCCTGATGAGGAGTCATGATTACAACTTGAAGTTCTGGGGCAGCTGCGCTGTGGCTCTCAGAGTTAGGGCCGGCAACCCTAACGTGCACCCCGATGCCGGTTGGGGGTGTGGGTGGGGGGTTACAAGGGGGGCTTTCAACCCTAACACTGAATTTCCTCACTTTTGTCACTGTGGAACAACCCTAACTAATGCAGTAAATGGAGTTTTTGCCTCTAATATATATTTATATAGATATATACATAATTTATTCAGGGTAGCCTAGTCCATTACACATTACAGTTGATTTCCTTTAAATATTTTTCATCCTATATTTTGTATCTTGGATAGTGCAGGGGAGATGCTACATCTCATTGTCATAGGGATCTTCATTTTACACATTTTTGCACTGTATTTACTCAGATGTCCCAGATTCAGGGTAGCCTAGTCCATTACACATTACAGTAGATTTCATTTAAATATTTCTTTTCCTATATTTTGTATCTTGGATAGCGCAGGGGAGATGCTACCTCTCATTGTCATAGGGATCTTCATTTTACACATGTTTGTACTGTATTTACTCAGGATGTCCCAGATTAGATGCAATATCTTGTTTTCAGTAGGGTCATGATTTTACCATTTTTATAATGTAATAATATGTATGTGTATATATATATATATATATATATATATATATATATATATATATAATATTGTTCAGGGTAGCCTGGTCAAGATGTAAAATATTGTTTTCAGTGTGTTCTGATTTTACGCAATGCAGCATAATATTGTGTAGATGTAGAGCCCCACTGAAAATAAGATGCCATGTCTTCTGTGAACTATCCAGGCTAAATATCTAGCAATCAGCAGGCATATTTTAGGAAAACACATTGTAAAAATGTATAAAAGGAAGACCATATTGAAACTGCCTCTCAGCAGATCTGCATTGTGCAAATTCATTAGAAATTAAGGGTAAAAGCATCCCAAAAGCTCTCCACAGCCATATCGGCTCTGACCACAGTTTGTTCCTGTTGCTGCCTGCAGGGTGTGGTGAGTTGTTAGGGTTGACAACTCTAACACCACATTCCCCTACTTTTGTTGATGTAACCCTAACTAGTGCATTAACAAAGTTTTTTTGCAGTTAATATACATAAATATGTTTAATGTGTGCTCTCTCTCTTCCCTCTCTTATTAGCTTGCAATATCCAGTTAATTTTGTCTAAGTATTATGAACACTGTCTCTGACAAATTTTGATCTGTCACCGAGAATACAGAATTTGTCACTGCATTCTGCTCTGAAAGCATTACAAGAAACAAATTGTTGTACATTTTATTTTTGGAAAATGTTATATTATCTAAGATAAGAAGGACTAATTCTGCTTTATGACAAACCCTTTGATACTGTGTTGTTTTTCTGTCTTTCAGATCAATGTAGTTTTAAACCGAAATGATTGAAAGTCTGTTCCTTTGAGCTAATTTTCCTTTGTCATCACTGATAAAAACATTATCAGCAGCCGACCCAGAGGTGAAGAGGGCTTAGATGTCATGCATGTCTTACCTTTTCCCATGTCGGTGGCCCGGGTTGGGGAATCTTTTCAGGTCATTGGGGGTTAGTTGGGGTGGGAGAGGCTTGAGTGTCTGATGGACTTCTCTCCTCTCCTCTCCTGGGGTGGGAAGTCTTGATAGCATGGTCTATGTTGCCCCAGGTGGTGGCCTGAGGGTAGAGTAGTGTCAGCGTGGCAACGTATAGGGAGGGGACTGTGGAGAACATTGGATGGTTGTGCCTCCACACACAAGTCTGACTCTCCACAGTAGTGTGGGGAGAAAAGCAGAAAATGGGCTTACTGAAGCCTAGCCTGGCTGTCTACAGGCCCGCACCACCACTTGGTCTGCAACCTGGTCCACCTCGGACTTGATGTACTGGGGGAGGGAGAATGGCCCTCCCTCTCTGACCCCAACATGAGGGGGAACTTGAGAGAATATCTGACCAGGTACATTTGTCACCAAGGGAGAAGGAGAGTTGGCTTGGGTTAGCTGAGGACTGGGTTAATGTAGTTGACTCCTGCATGTAGGAGCATGAACCCTTATATGGAAAAAAAACCCTTATCAACTAATTGAAAACATGGTCTGGATCACATACTGCTACTAAGTGATCTGTTTTCTCTCTTTATGTTCCATGTAGTTGCCATGGTACTCAGTTGCTCTGGTGAGTAGTTAAAAGGTTTTTAATTATCACCCCTTCACTTGTTATGGTGGCATATCTAAATTGCTTTTAACATGTTCACATTTTATTTTTACATGTAACCCCACTATTATTTATAATGTGGGATAATTGCCATCTGTATTTAAAGCCTGTGTAAATTACCAGTTCAATTACCCTGTCAAAGTCTTCATTTAGAGGTGAAACATTGGGATTCACTCGTCTCAGTGGTGTGGGCTCCTCTTTAGAGCAAGTGTGTATTCCAAAATGTTGTTTTATAAAGCATAAATATCTTTTTGTGACACAGCTGTCAAAACCTCTGTATATGTTATTAAGATGTGCACTGATATTGGTGTGCTATATGCACTGGCTATGTGCATCTGTTTTGTGTATTGAATACATTCTCATTTTTGCACTTTAAAATAACTATTGTTTTACATCTTATGTGCTGCCCCTCTCTGTTCTGTAATCAACATTGTCTAGTATTAAGTCATTTGCCTATTGATGTACTGTAATGCTTGTATAACAGTTTTATTTTCATATTTTGTAATGTTGTTAATTTCTATTTATTTTTTCTCCTCTTGTACTATCTCTGATATCCCCCGATGTACCTTTTGAAATAAGTAAATAAATTTGACACAATTAGCAGAAAACTTATTTGGAGAATATTAAATAAAGAAGGCATTTACCCTATACTGCTGGATATATTAATCTGATTTCACAATTATTTAGTTTTTGTTTACTGGGTAAGTACACTAGACAAGAGTATTGCCTATATTCAGGCACAACCTGGGAGAGTACAGGCAGGGGAGACCAGAGTCAACAGTATAAAGTATTTCTTGACGCAGCATGAAGTGAGAACAAAACATTTGACAGTATACTGACAAGTAAAAGTACAATACCGTCAACAAAGAAATTTAACCAACCAAATATCAATAAATGCAGGGGTCCAACAGGGCTGCAATCTGGTCCCAATTCTATTTAATCCTACATCAACAGAATTATTAATTAAATGATGAGGAATTCCATTTACCCAAAGTAGTTAATACTCCAATTAGCTCATGCAGAAACTAAAGACATTTTAACATATATGTCAAACATACAGTTTACAAATAAACAAAGAAAAAGTAAAACTGCTTGAATCGCCTTTGGTTGTAAGAGGAAGAAAATTCCCAGCCTGTTTATTAATTATACTTCAATAGTCTTAGTACAGAGTCACAACTATGTAGGGGTAAGGTTTTCTTCATTGTTGTCTTTATTAAAGCGTATAGACATGATTAAGACAAAAATTAATAAACTAATACAGGCCTTTAAACATTTAAGTAGGAAATACAGTGGAAATTCTATTAATGGAATATTAACAGCATTGAATGCAAACATTAAAATCTGAATACTGTGTGCTTCTGGGATATATATAGGATATACAATAGGCTTATTTATCGCTCAAAATATGTTCTCATCTGAGGGGGCAGGACCATAATGCATGAGTGAAGGACCCATGAGTGAGCTATGAAAGTCCTGCCTGTGTATTTTGAGTCAGACTATTGTATATTTGATTTATACATCACTTTACTGGTTATACCTTTTAAATCTGTTGTTTGTATGAAAATGTAACTGCTTCTATTTGAGTTCAACTGCTGGCTTCAGTGCTTCACCACTTGGAAAGTGGGCAGAACTTTCACAACTCCCTTGTGACTCTACCCCCCCCATGAATTACGGCCCTGCCCCCTTAAGCTTGAAGACAAATTGAATATATTGAGTTGGCCCATTGCATATCCCCTATTTATCTTGGTATTTATCAGTACACACATTGTATAAATCAGGTTTATCTAACTTCTTTCATTAGAAATAAAATTAAACAACTATACAGATATACTGTGTATTGAAACTACTTCAGTATGTTAGTGCCCAGCTAGAAAGGGCAGAGCAGGGTCAATTTCCTTTGGCAACTTAAATTCATAGAAACAGAGACGTAGACAATGATGGCAGAAAAAGACCATTGGTCCATCCAGTCTCTCTATAAAACCCTAACAAACCCAAGATCTATTGGTCCATACATGGTTGTAACCCACACTATCCAACACCATGATCCCCACTCTATTGCTACCACCACCACCCTGAGCAGTGACTAAGCTCTTCATTCTGTCCCAGCCATGTTTGAAACCACTGATGGTTTTGGCACCCACCACATCAGCTGGTAGACTGTTTCACGGCTCCACCACCCCTTCTGTAAAATGCAGCTTTCTCATTTCTCTTTTGAACCTACCTCCTGTCAAATTCCACTCATGACCCCAGGTTCTTGATCAGCTACTTATGCTAAGAGTTACTTCCAGTTTACCTTGTTCCCAGTTTACCTTGTCCATTCCTTTCTGGAACTTGAAGGTCTCGATTAAATCTCCTTGTAAGATCTGCCCTGCTGGCCCTGAATCATTTTCATCACCCCACATTGTACTGTCTCCAGTCTGTCTTTCCCCACCCCACCACCTTCCAGCCCCATGAACCAGTGAGCCTCTGGGGGAGTGGGGAAGGGAAGTGGACCCCAGCTGAGCCAGTGCCACAGCTGAGATGTCTTAATGTCTCTTGCTGCTACCAGCTGAGCATGGAGCTCCACAAAGGCCCTGCAGATGAGGCAGTGCCCCTCCTCAACATCATAACCCTGGAGAAGTGCCCCCACTACCTCCGCAACTGACTACTTCCCCTACTGTGACTGCCCTGGTGAATGAATTATGTTTTTTTTATCTCAGACTTGTTAATCTTCCAGAGTATCATCTTCCATCTTAAAGTATCCATGAGCAAGTCTACTGTGAATACCAGGGTTTTGTATACCCATGTATGGCATATCTACAAAAGACTGGATATCCTGCAGGCCTTGCATCCATCCAAACCAAAATATATCTGGAACACAGAGAAATTATAATAGCAAGTATTAAACAGAGACTGAGAGATATGGCAAGGCAGAAGGATCTGGGGACACTTAAAGGCCTAAAACTACATTCATGGTTCTGTATATAATAAATAACAATTTAACTTTCTTTACTACGTAATCCAAAAGAACAGAATATAATTACAATATTCAGAATGGAGTTTTTTTCAAGTAATTAGCTATTCTCTATTCAGAAATGTAACAAAGTCTTAGCACCACTTTGCCGATACTTATTAAAAGAACCAGATTCAGTTACAGAATTTTAGCTTTTGTTAACCAGGTAAGCACACTAGACAATTATATGCCTATTTTCAGATGCAACCCGGGAGGTTACAGGGAAATTACAGGTAAAGTAAAGTATAACTAGGATTTCAGAAAAAATATTCGGACATAGCATGATTTAACAGAGGCAAGTAAAAAAATCACATAACAACATAAACATTTGACAGTCAAGATCTAGAACATGGAACATTGAAATGCCCACTGTATAGGAAAAACAGAGATCAATGGCTAAAACCTATTTTTGAAATCATCTATATGCATCCCAGTGAGATAAAGTTTTTCTGTATTGCTCAGAAAACAGATGTTCTGTCAAGGCTTGCAAGATTTCTTCCCTCTCTCTAAAACTATGGCAATTGATAGTCACCCTAGGCCTGTCATTTTTTTATTCCAAGCACTTTAATCAATATAGGAATTACTCTGTATAGACAGGGGTGCAGGAAACTAGCCAGATTGGCCCACATTTAGGGGTCACATTATAAGAACTGTGTCTAGCCTTGTAGTTTGGGGAAGGGGTGCTAATTGTCTAGCCTGGGGCCTCAGCTATTTGATAATTGGAGGTGGGGTTGAGTCAGATTTTTGACAGCAGGTAAAAGGCTTGTTATACAAGACCAATTTTCTTGCAGGTGCTGCCTTAAGCAGAATTTGCCTGCATTTGCCACAGGAGGGACAAAAAAGGCTTGTGTTTTTTGGAGACAGCGTAGGTGGGTAAATTGTGATGAAACCTGTTTGAATTAGTGTACTTATTATTGAGTTAAGGGAAAATTTGAGACCAGTCAGAGTAGCTCACATTTAGGGGCCATATTGTAAGAACTGTGTCTAGCCAAGTAGTTTTTTAATTTTTTTATTTATTTATTCATGCATTTCATCAGGAAGACATACTGAGCAAAACTGCTCGTTTCCAGATGTGTCCTGGGGGGAAGGGGAAGTGGATTTGAACAAGTAAATAGTACAAGGGTTCATTTGAGGACAGAGAATACACCAAACAATATACATGCTAGGCAGTTAACAGTAAGCAGGACAGTAAGTACAATGTGTCAGGGTACATCCAAATATTTGTACAGAGTGCAGTATGAATATACAATGGTTTGTTCAGAATTGCAACATGCAACATATGAATGGCCTGGGAAGGAAGTGGACAGTAAGGGCAGCACCTGTAAAGGCGTCCCTCTGGAACCCCCCATCGCAGTCGAATGCACTCTCCTCGCTGGAATGGCCTGGGAAGGGAGCAGCACCTGTAAAGGAATCAATCTGGAACCCCGCACTGCAGTCAAATGCACTCTTCTCACTGGAACAGCCTGGGAAGGAAGCGGACAATAGGGGCAGCACCTGTAAAGGTGTCCCTCTGGAACCCCACACTGCAGTCAAATGCACTCTCCTCGCTGGAACAGCCTAGGAAGGGAGCGGACAGTAGGGGCAGCACCTGTAAAGGCATCCCTCTGGAACCCCCTACAGCAGTCGAACACACTCTCCTCGCTGGAACAGCCTGGGAAGGGAGTGGACAGTAGGGGCAGCACCTGTAAAGGTAAAGGCTATCCCCTTATCTGCACTGTTTGCCTCAGGTGTGTCTTTCAGCTCAAAACAGCACCTGGATGTTCACTGGAACCTTAATTGGCAGAACCCAACTGATTGTTTTCCAGAGCCGAATCTCTCTCAGGACTGAGGGTCTGGGGTTTGTGCTGGTGGGTGCTTTAATTGGTTAATATCTGGGCTATGGGTTTTGGATTTCCCTGGCAGTCTCCGTAATGTGAGTTTCTGGTTGGAATTCTCATTGGAGAGTGGGATTGATAACTGTGGTTTTGTAGGGTATTTCTAAGGCCTACACTGTACTGTGGGTTAAGGGGGAAGCTACGGGTCTC
This sequence comes from Neoceratodus forsteri, assembly GCA_016271365.2. Taxonomy (NCBI): domain Eukaryota; kingdom Metazoa; phylum Chordata; order Ceratodontiformes; family Ceratodontidae; genus Neoceratodus; species Neoceratodus forsteri. Next base: position 1,417,644,550 of record CM057449.1, on the reverse strand, counting down.
AATCTAGCTTGGGACTTTGGCCGGATGAAGCTTTAAGGGAATTGCATTTTGGTTTACACTGCTACTGTGAATGTACTGCTTGTTTACCTGTAACCCCACTGCTTTGTCTCTCTCCCCTACACTCTCACTGTTCATCCTCACCCCCTCAGCTCTGGTTCTGTCTGCACATGCACGGTAGGGTCCTGCAGTTTCTCTTTGTCTGGCTTCCCACTAGAGACAGGTAATCTAACACCCTCTTTTGTGTTTCTTTTCCTACTTTTGGTGTCCCTCTGGAACCCCCCAACACAGTTGAACGCACTCTCCTCGTTGGAATGGCCTGGGAAGGGAGCAGACAGTAGGGGCAGCACCTGTAAAGGTAAAGGCTATCCCCTTATCTGCACTGTTTGCCTCGAGTGTTTTCCTGTTGATACTTCATCCTTCCCTATATCTTGCTCCTGGCCTTTCTGACTATGCCCCTCCTCTTGTATCTCCTGCTCCCTATCGTTCTCTTTCTCCCCTCTCACACCTACAAGGCTTGGCCCTACCCCAATGCTTCCTGTCCCCCTTCTCCCCATCCCATTTTCAATCCTCATGGTGTCTTGTGCTGCACCCGTCGACCCTATCTTACCCTACCCCCTGCTCTAGCCTCTATCTTCCCTCCCTTCAGCCAACACTTTCCGCCCTCCTGGCGCAAATCGTCCAGTCACTCCCCATTACTCTGGCTGAACCCAAACACTTCCCACCACCCCCCCGGTACCCAGCCCGTGAGTACAAACTACTTATAACTGCCTTCCCCTGACACACCCTCCTGCTCCTCCTATTCATATCAGGTAATATTCATCCCAACCCTGGCCCTGTCTCCCCCCCATCCGCTGCTGCCGACAGGGTTGGTGGCCTCCTGTTTGCCTCCCTAAATATCTGTAGCCTACAAAAAAAGCACAGTATTCTTCAAGGATGGATGGCTGAACACCAATCAGATGTCCTGGCTTTGATCAAATCCTGGCTCGCCCCTGGTACCCAGGACTCTATTGTGGCACTAAAAGGCTATTCTATTTTCAGGTCTGACAGACTGGTCAAAAGGGGAGGCAGCTGCGCTCTTTATATGCATGACTCAATACAAGTCCTCCTCATCCCCTCCACCCCTCTCACTCATGGGGCTCAAGCCCTTACAGTAAAATTACAACTGGGTAACCCTGGCAAATCTCTGTACATCTTGACAGTCTGTATTCCACCTCACAACCAAAAACTGTCTTTCAATGTGGTCACTAACTACATTTCCCAACTCCCCTCTAACAATGAGACCATTGCCTTGGGGGATTTTAACATCAGTTGGTTATCCCCTGCCACCACCCCCTTCAAGGACTCCATCTCTGTCTTGGACCTCACCCAAGTTGTCCAATCTCCCACAAGACTAAATCCTAAAACTGGTTCCTCTACTCTTCTGGACCTAATCTTTACAAACCATCCTCATAGACTCTTTAAGTTCACTGTGCTCCCAGATGCACTAAGTGACCCCTTCCCAGTACTCTGCAGGTGGTCCACTAAGGCCCCCAACCCATCCCCAAAAGTTTTACTTGTTTGACGATTGAGAAAGGGTTCTCTGACCCACTTTAAAATCCACCTATTATGCTGTGACTGGTCCCCCATTGAATCGACACAGTCCATTGACACTACCCTCACATACTTCATATCCATCTTCAGTGTAGCATGTGATCTCTTTGCCCCAGTCTCTAGATGTGCTGTCAAAGGCCACTGCACCCCATTGGTCTCCTAGATGCTTCTAGACCTCATGCACCACCGAAATAATCTATGGCACAAAGCTCTTGACTCAGGATTCCCCCTAAACAGACAGCGGTACAGGGAAGCCAGAAAAAAATGCACCTAGGCACTGTGCCAAGCAAAGGCAGCTTACTACCAACATGCCCTCTCCTCCACCTGGGGTTTGGGACACAAATTCTGGAATAATATTAAAGAACTCAACGGTAAAGTAGCATCCCCCCGTTGCAACTCACAGTTGATGGCTCTCTTACCCAGGAACCTATGCTCATAGCCAGCACCCTAGACTCCACCTTCTCAGACCTCAGTAGCGTGCTCCCACTTAACTTCTTCGACCCAATCTTGGTGCCATCACCCACCACCTGCCTTTCTGACAACACCATGCCTTTCTGCTTTTGGATCATTTCAACCTGCGAGGCCAAAACCTATCTCTCCAGAGTTCTGGGCAAGACTTGCCATAGTGGTGATATGTTGGATCTAAAACTCCTGCATCTGACTCTTGATGTAGTCCTCCTCCTTCTTCTCACCAAAATCCTTAACCTCTCCCTATGTCTCGGCCAGTTCCCCACCCCTTGGAAATGTGCTGTTATCACCTCAGTTCTAAAATGTAGAGACCGGACCTCCTCAAACAACTATAGTCCCATTTCTGTTTTACTCCCCATCTCTAAAGCACTTGAAAAGATTGTAGCAGATCAACTCACTGACTACCTATCAAAGCACAATTTTCTTTGCCCAGAGCAGCATGGTTTCCTCAAGGGTCACAGTACCACCTCGGTCCTCCTTATATATGCCACCTTCATCCACAAAGCCATTGACACTGAACACCTAGTTGGGTCTGTCTACATTGACCTAAGGCTTTTGACACTGTTAATCATACCCTTCTACACAACTATCTGCCCACCCTTGGGCTTACACCCAAAGCTACCATTTGGTTTAAGAGCTACCTAAGTGATAGGACACAGCAGGTCAAAATCTGCTCCACCCTATCATCCTGTCTCTTATCCATTCAAGAGTACCTCAGGGTTCCATTCTGGGACCACTCCTTTTTAGCCTCTTCTTGAATACCCTGCCCAGTGCCTGCTTTGGTTGTTTGCGAGTCTATGCGGATGATGTGGTAATTTTTTGGAGCCACCCTCATCCCTTCCCTCTTCAGCAAGCCCTCCAGAATTTTTTCACCAAAGCTGAAGCCTGGTTCACTGCGCACAAACTACTTCTAAACTATAAAAAAAAAAAACAAGACAATGGTCATTTCTCATCTCCAGAGCCCACTTAGGGACTTCCCATTGCTTGTTCGCAATTACCTAGGTTCCCCACTAGAACAAGTAAACTCCTTCAAATACTTGGGCGTCACCCTCGACTCCTCCCTCTCCTACCATGCACACATCCACCTCCTTTGCTCTGCCTTCAACACCAGAATTGAACTCTTATTCCGGCACAAATGCTGCCTGCCCCCTGAAGCGCTCCGCCTAGCTGTGACTTCCTCTGTTCTCTCCTTGGTTGATTACGGGATTGTAATTTATGGCTCAGCTGACAACACTGCCCTCCACTGCATAAAGACTGCCTTAAACAAGGCTTGTCAATTGGTATTGGGGTGTGACAGATGGACCCACACTTGCAAACTCTACAGAATCACCAACTGGCTAAACTTTGAGGGCCACCTTAAATACCATACCTGCCTACTAGCAAAGAAAATACACAGTAAACGCTATCTGCCTGGCCTTCATGACCTAATCTGGCCTTCTCCCCAACAAAGAATCTCTAGAAGTTCCTCCAGGACCTCCCTCCTTGTTCCCCACTGCAGAACCTCCCTGCGTCAAAGAGCCTTCCTTCATAGGGCCCCACAATGGTTGAATGGCTTTCCTGCTTCCACCTCTCTAAAGCCTAAGCTAGGCCTCTTTAAATCCAACCTTAGGGAATTCCTTATTTCTGGTTCGTCCTGCGACTGCAACTAGCCTCCCCCTCCACCCTTCTGCTTCTCCCCTCTCTTTACATTAACCTTGCTGGTTCCTGACTATGTTGCTGTTTCCATTATCTGTGACTCGCATTGCACTGCCTGTAATGCTTAACTTGTATCTTTACGCTTTTGACGCTGGGTCTGTATTCACCCACAGATTGTTGATTGTATTTCTGTTGTGCTATTGCATATGCCTTGTATTGACGTGTATTATATTACCTGATGTGGAGCCTTTGCAAAGGAATTTCTGACTCAAAGGTTTGTAATTCTGATTTCCTAATAAATAAATAAATGAAGTATTGCAACATGAGTATACAACAGAAAGTACTAGGTAGAAGCATTCGGTTAACGTGAATTGGTTAGGCAGCATAGTGATAAGGAAAGGAAAGTTGCATAGTGCTAAGTTGGACAGTCCGACCAAGGTAAGGTGAGGCCGGAGCATAGGGCTACAGATTGGGGGGGGGGTTTATTGAGGAGGGGAGGAAGGGTTAGTGTAAGGTTAGGGGTCTATAAGTTTTGACATTAACAGGAAGGGGTTATGCAATTGTGCAGCAGGGTGGAGAGTGAATAGGGGGAGATGGTGTTGCATATGGGAGAGGGAAGGGCATTCCACTGTTTAGAGGCAGCGGAAAGAAAAGGCAGATTGGCCAGCAGTAGTAGAATGGTGGGGGATTTTGAAGGAGCAAAGGTCAGTGTTACAGAGGGAGTAAGTGTTCAGGGAGGAGGCAGAAATGGAGGAGGAAAGATAGGAGGGGAGATTACCAGTCCGGTATTTGGACATGAAAGAAGCAGTATGGGACAGACATCTGGATTCCAAGGATGGGAGGGACATGGTTTTATAAAGGTCACAGTGGTGAGTGCAAGGGGATAGAAAAGCATGAAGCGACAGAGGGAGTTAAAGAGGGTGTCCAGTCTTGCCAGGGTAGTTTTGGGGTGGCACTGTAGACTAACTCTGCATAGTCAAAGGTGGGGAGGATCATTTTCTGCATGTCTGCATGATGAGCAGTTTGGGGATACAATCCCTGTTTCTATATAGAGCACCAAGCTTGGGGTGCAGGTTCTTTTGGATAACATCCACATGTGCTGAAAAGTCCAAATGGTGGTCCAGTCAGATCCCAAGGTATCTGAAGGTTGTGACATTTTCGATAGGGGTGCTGTCCAGTGTGCAGAAGGCAGGGAGGTTTAAGTTTAGATAGCCTCTGTCTAGTGCCAAAGGACATAGAGACTGTCTTTTTGGCGTTCAAGAGCAGCTGGTTGGAATGGAACTAGTGCTGGACCTTACATACTAACATACTAAAATGCCAGCAGAATAGGCCTAATGGTCTCTCGAGTCTGCCCAATTTTCAGTACCCACACTGAGGGCCGATATTGGTGCGTCCCCCTTGGATTATACCCCAGTCCCAGATGTTCCACCTGTATTGGGCCTGGTCAGATTTACCCTCCCCCTATACCTGTCCCATCCCCTCTTAAACCCATCCACAGTCTCCACCTCTACCAGCTCCCTAGGCAGTGCATTCCATGGTTCCACCACTCCCTCAGTGAAATAACATCTCCTCCTCTCCCCTCTGAGCCTGCCCCCTTTCAACTTACACCCATGACCTCTTGTTATCCCACCCTCCTTCCTTTGGAGCACCCTGACTGGGCCTCCTTTATTGATCACTTTCATGTACTTAAAGACCTCTATCATGTCCCCGCCGTCCCTCCTCTCCTCTAGGGTGTATATGTCGAGCTCCTTGAGCCTCTTCTCATAGGTCCTTTCCCCCAGGCCCCAAATCATTTTGGTTGCCCTCCTTTGGGCCCTCTCCAGGAGTGTAATGTCCCTCTTTAAATGTGGTCTCCAAAACTATACACAATACTCGAGGTGTGGCTTAACCAAGCAGTTGTACAGTGGAAGGATCACTTCCACCTTTCTGGAGGTAATCCCCCTGGTGATGCACCCCAGCATCCTATCTGCCCTTGCCGCTGCCCTCCTACAGGTCTCTGAGTTGTTCATTTTGACATCTACCACTACCCCCGGGTCCCTCTCACCCTCCATGACTTGAATCATGTCTCCTCCCAGGGTATACCCCTGGCCTGGTTTTCTGACTTCCAGGAGCAGAACCTTGCACATCCCTGCATTGAATTTTAGATTCCAGTTTCCCGACCACCTTTCCAGAGCCTCCAGGTCCTCCTGCAAGGCCACCCTCCCCTCCTCCCAATCCACCACTGCACCCAGCTTTGAGTCATCTGCAAAGAGACTCATCTCACTCTTGATCCCCCTCCTGATGTCTGAGATATAGGTGTTGAACAGGATTGGCCCCAGCACTGACCCCTTGGAAACCCCACTAGTAACCCACCTTGGGGATGAGGCTTACCCTCCAACCACCATCTTCTGAGTACGCTCAGAGAGCCAATTTCCTATCCATCTTAACAACTGTCTCCCTACCCCCATTTCCTTCAGCTTAGCCAGCAGGCCACTGTGGGGTACTGAATCAAACGCCTTGCTAAAGTCCAGAAAGAGGACATCCACTGGCCTACCCTGGTCCAGGGCCCTCATCATCCAGTCATAAAACTCAACAAGGTTTGTCTGGCACAGTCTTCCCATTACAAAGCTATGCTGCCTATCGTCCAAGTACCCAGTTTGCTCCAGTAACCCCCCTAGCCTTTCCTTAACAATACCCTCCATCACCTTGCCGACCACTGATGTCAGGCTAATGGGCCTGTAATTTCCCGCCTCCTCTCTTGATTCCCCTTGTGGATTGGCATGACATGGGCCACCCTCCAGTCTTGGGGCAACCACCCAGTCCTCAGAGAGATGTTGAAAAGTTCCGCTAGGGGGACTGCCAGGACATCTGCCAGTTCCCTCAGCACCCTGGGATGTATCTCATCTGCCCAGGTGCTTTCTCCATCTGAAGGGACCCGAGGGCTTCCCTTACTCTCTCTACTGGGATTTCAGCCTCCATGTCCTCCCCCTTTTCACCCTGCACTGCTGGCCTCCCACCTGTCTGTGGTGGCCACTCCCTTTCCCCAGACCCATCAGGGCCCCTGGTCTCTACCGGTCCCACCCCTTGCTCTGGTTTGCCCCTGCTCTCCTTGCAAGACATAGCCTCTCCATCCCCCCTAGTAAAATCTGAGGCAAAGTACTCATTTAGGACTTCTGCCTGTTCCCCTGCCACCTGTGCCCAACCATCCCCTATTCTTATCTTGCTGATCTGCCCCCTTACTTTCCTTTATCCCCTATGTATCTAAAGAACACCTTGTCCCCCCTCCGGATCCCACTGGCCAAGGACTGCTCCTTTTTTGCCTTAGCTGCTCTCACCACCTTGGTGACTCTCTTGGCTGTCAGCTCATATTCCTCCTGATCCCTTTCACTCCTTGAGCACTTGAAGCGCCTATAGGCCGCCTTCTTTTCCCTCACCACCTCCTGTACCTCCGAGGTCCACCAACAGGGTTTTCTGGCCTTACCGAACTTACGCCTTTCCCTTGTGCAGGATCTGGTAACCTCCTGTATTCCCCTCCTAATGATTCCCCACCTGCTGTCAGGCCTTATCCTGTCCAGTCGATCTTTAAGGATCCTTTCCACCTCCCTGAAGTCTGCACCCCTGAAGTCGGTTACTACCATCCTTGTTCGGCTTTCCTCCCCCCCAGGTACAGGAAGAACCAGACTGTGTCATGATCACTCCCGGCCAATGGGTCCCTCACCTCTAGGCCCCTAATCTGATCACTGTCTGCCATGTCCAGTGTCTAGGCCTCCCTAGTTGGCTTACTCACCTGTTGTGTCAGAAACGCATCCTGGAAGACATCCAGCAGCCTCTGCTCTCTGGCCACTGGTGACATCATAGTCCCCCAGTCTGTTCCTGGCATGTTGAGGTCCCCCATTACCACTACCCTTCCCTTTCCCAATCTACAGTGTCCCTCAAGATTTGTCACCAAACTTTCTTCCAGGACCTGGTGGTCTGTATACCACTCTGACATTTACTGTCTTAACCCCCTGCATCAGCAAGGTGACCCAAATAGCCTCCATGTTCCCCTCTGCCTCCTCTTCCCCTCCAATACCCATGCCATTTCTGACTAACAGTGCTACACACCCCCTTCCCTCCTCCCCCCATCTTTTCTGAACATAGTGTAGCCCTCCAGATTTAGGTCCCACTCATGCCTTGAGTGGCCCATGTCTCAATGACTGCTGCCACATCTACCTCCCCCTCAACTAGCATCACCTGGAGCTCAGACATTTTATTTCCTAAACTCCTCGCATTTATCAGGACCACTCTCCACCCCTTTTCCCTCCACTCCTTTCTCCCCTTGAGCTCTCATTTCTCAGCTCCTGCACCCTACCTGGTGACCCATTTCCATATCTCCCTAGCCCCCTAGAGGAGTGGAGACCATGTCCCTCATTTTATCGTACCTGCTGGCACTGACCCTTTTTTGATCCCTTGTTGAAATCATGTTGCAATCTAGCTTCAGCATCAGAGTGTGAGGCACTAGACATGTAAAGGATGGTGTCATCCACATACATGTGGATTTGGGAAGTGGAGCAGGCAGAAGGGAAATCAATGAGGAAAATGGAAAACAATATGGGGCTGAGTACTGAGCCCTGTGGAATGCCAGTGGCGATGGGGAGAGGAGGAGGAGAGAGGAAGGGAGGAGGCATTCTTGACTGATTGGTATCTGCCTGACAGGTATGAATGAAACCACGCTGTGGCTGAGGAGTTTAACCCAACATCAATGAGTTTTTGGAGGCGGAGGGAGTGCAAAACTGTGTCAAAGGCTTTTGCTGGATCGACAAAGATGGCAGCGGTCACATGTCCCTGATCTGTATTGGCGAGTATGTAATCAGTGAGCCGTAAGAGGGAGGTGGCAGTGGAGTGGGACATGCAGAAACCAGACTAAAAAGTGACTGGAAAGGGACCAGGTAGGAGGAGTGCTAACTGTCTGGCCTGGGACCTCAGCTAATTGATAATTGACCTCCCAGAGCCAATAGCATGCCACCAGGAAGGGAGCAGTTCTGCATAAAAGCAGCCACTGCCAGCTTTTCCCACATGTTTGTGTCCAGCGAGTAAGTGAATCAGTGAAGGAGTGGAACAGGTGACTGGTGTCATAGGCATCAGCAGGCGCCAGCATAAGGAAGCAGAGAAGTGGGGGACTCTGTTGATTGACTAGTGCAAGGCACCTGTTTTCTACTGTGTAACAGTGACTGCTGAGAAAGGTCGAAGGTCAAAGGTAGGCCAAAGCTAGGAATTGGAGCAACACCAATCTAGAGTAGGAGTATATAAAGATTTAAACAAAGCACGAGGGAACACAAATAGAAATAAACAAAAAAGAGGAGAACTAGAAACACTGCATCAGTGGAAAGGGTACAAAATATTTCGAGATAACACAGGGAGAACAGATGTTGAGAATCTGGGAGTGGTGCAGTCCAGTGACTGTGGGCAGCAGTTTTCAGAGAGACCTTATGGAGACTGCAGTGCTGCCTCATGTGCGCACACCTCTGTGGGCTGAGGGAGGAGGTCACTAGTAGGGCTGGAAGAACTTGGTGAAGTTCTGACCCTTATTAAATAGGAAATGGAACATGGTGAAGTTCTGATTAGTTCTGATTTATTGACAGATATTTAAAAAAAAGTGAAAAAAATGCATACAAGTGGCCAAAGTCAGTCACATTTGACATAGCGGCCCAAGGGAAATAATTTAATAGATTGTTTGTGTAAAAATTAATGTAAAACTGCTAAATAAAAAAACAATCACTCACTACTAGCCCCTTCATGCCTGGCCTATAATGGTGGAGTGGCATATCCTGCTCAGTTCGTGACATGAGTGTGCTGGTAGAGACAGAGTGAGACGGAGAGAGAGACACACACAGACAGATGCAAATACATATATCATAGCACCACCAAGCACTGCAGGCACTATCAGGCAGCTAGGATTTTTTTTCATTAATGGTGGATGTTCCAGTCAGAGCTGAACAGGCCAAAGAAATGGATATGAATGATCAAATGAGCAGCACTAAGAGATCCTACCCACCCTACCCATGTGAATGATGCAACTGCTTCGCATGCCTGGTATACTACGATATATGGTACACTACCTGGTCCAAGAGGTGGTAATGTTTTCTAGTACTAAAACTACTTCTACTGAATCTGATCAACATGCTGAATCCTTAAAGAAGAAAAATGAAAGACATAGTGATCACCACCACCCAGGCAGGCAGGCAGTCAGTAACACAAACATTGTTCAAGTGCAGTGCAGTCATTAAAAAAGTTTGCCACTGCCACCTGAAGACCTGATGACAAACACACAACACAATAACATCCTTCCTAGTTCCACAGTTGCTGCCAGCCACTGCCAAGTAATTTAAGTATCAAAAATAAACATAGTAATCTAATAATCTCAGCCCAGTTACTGTTAGTGAGATGTAACCAGGCTAGCATACCATGCACACACACAAACAATAAAGAAATGATATGAATTTTCAATTTAGTAGCATTTTTTTCTGTGAAGTATTCACAGCCAAATATGGGGGAACGTGAGAAATATACAAAGAGTATTCAGTTTCTGGGTTTCAGGCATCTGCTAAGCCATGCACTGTATGCAAATTAAAACAGTACAGTCAGGATCAGTTACTGAGGGCAAAAAAAGTGACAAGTAGTAGTAGTAGTAAGGACTGGAGTAAGGACAAAAAGTAATAAGTAGTAGTCGTGACTCGTGAGGACAAAAGGTGATAGTAGTAGTAATCGTAGACAGCAGCAACCTACCTTCCAGATCAGATAGTGGTAGCAGGCACCACCAAGTAAGTTTGTAACATGAAATGCAGTTGCTTGCTGTATTTGGGCTCTGAATTCATTGATGTTGTTATTTTTTTTCTATTCTGTGCTTATCATGTGATCATTCAAGTAATAGTGGACTGGCCTAGTTCGTCCTGACCAGACTTGTGGCAGTTAATTGCTACCTCATGTAGTAGACCCTATTCACATAAGATTTTCACCACAGGCACACATTTTTGAAAGTGTTTTATGGATAGGGCCTGCTCAGAGCAGTCTGTATATGTTTTATTCAGGTATCATATCTGAAATTAAAGTGAGGAATGTTGACTTTGAGAAATGTGAGGAACTCAGCATTTTCTGGTGTCAAACAGGATTATGTGTCACTAATGACGTTACCAGCTGAACTAAACAATTGTTCTGAACAGACACTAGTCGGAGGGTAATTCATGTACTTCATTGCAATGTTTACTAAAGCAGGCCACATATTTTGTTTGGATTTCCAGTATTGCAAAGGATCAGCATTCCAGTTGATATTGGGCTCTGCTAGGTACATTTCAACAATGGTCTGTGTTGAGGCTGTGTTACAAGAGGCAGATGAACATAGAAACAGAAACATATGTAACCCCCCCTACAAATTGGGGTTCCTGAAAGGTCTTCCTTGAGCTTGCCTGGGTGCTCACTGCCAGGCTGGTGTCCTGCGTTTTAGCAGTTTAAATGTGATTACCAGAGCCTGTATAGCCTCTGTGTACTGTCTCTTTAAGAGCTGCCTAATTGCAGCTTAAGTAATGTGAGAGGGAGCTCTGCTGAAAGATGTAACTATTTGCTGAAAATCATTTAGAGTGATAATGATGATATAGTTTGTCTAACCTGCTTTCTTTGTAGCAAGGACTGTTTTGTTTGTCTCCACTATCTTGGTCCTGGACTGCAAATTGGACCAAACAGTACTGGTGAGACCTAAAATGTAGCCAGACTACAGTAGCTGTCTGAATTCAAAATCTGTAGGAACTGTAGTTTGAACTTTTTGCGCCTTTTTTGCAACTGAAGGGGAAACTCTTGCTTTGACTGACAGCTAAATCAGCCAACCAAAATATTTTGGATCTTGGGGAATTTCCAGGCTGCTTGCAGTTTTCAGTTAGTTCTGAGCTGGTAAGTGAAATGAGAGGAGCTGAAGTGATTCTGAGCACCAGTCTTAAGTGGATTCGCATGGAAGAACTGTCAAAAGACTGAGTTTTTGGCTTACATGTCTGCCTGCTGCTCCTGAGAGGGAGAGAAGAGAATTATTGTGAACTAAATCCAAGTTTGTGTGACTAAAGTAAGCTACTGAAGTGGGCCAGGCTCAACCTGAAGAAGTCCGAAGATTTTGCTGAATGCAATCGGCCTGTCAGGAGTTCCAGCTACCCCTAAGTTCCCGGTGTGTGCAGAGACTTTGCGATTGCGACCGGGGAGAACTTTGCCTGGTACAGTAGAATTCCCATACATGTAAATGTGCTATGAGCTGCTAGTGGGTTGTGAGTTAGTTCCCCATTGTGTGAACTGTGTTCTGCTTGCTGGAAGCTGTATCCAGCCCAAAACAGACTGCACCTGAATTTGTCTCCATGCGGTCTGGGCCTTGCCAGACTGGCCCAGCCAGGCTACGCACTGCACAAAGAAGCCATCGACGAGAGACCTAGCTGGGGATCAGCCCCCTGCTCCATGCTTGAACAGGAACAATGCCTCTGCGACTTGTATGGGCCCTGCTTCTCCTGGCATTCCAGATCAACCACCTGCAGTCTCGATTTTCGTCCAGCCTGTGTCCAGTCTTGGGTATCATGAGTAAATACCAGGGTAGCTCCCTGCAACAACAACTTAATCTGAGTGTGTCATCTGATTGTCTTGTTGTTTTGTTTCCTTTACGAACTGAGCCCTCTGGCTCCGGATTACAAATATTGTGTACTGTGCATGTTGTGTTTTGCATCACAGGGCCCCAACCAGCTGCAACCCTGGGCAACGATCCTGGCTAGCCTATCTCTTCTCCACCTGGGTACCCTGAGGTGGACTGTGTGGGGGAACTCAAAGCGCATGCATAACTGCTTGATTGATATAACCTTTAAGCTAATTAACCTGATTTTGCCCCTCCCTTGTTCAAGTCCCCTGAATAAATCAGATCTAACTTTTTCTGCGTGTAATCTGACTGTGGTTCCAGTTTGTGCTCAAAGTACTATACAGTTGCTATTTGCTGTGCATAACCTTGTTTTACAGGGGATCCCCAGGGTCAAGCCAGAGGAACCAGCCCTGGTGGTAAGTGCAAACAGTGTGGGTACTTGCGTGGTGTACCAGGGGTATTGTGAAAGTGATTATTGTACAGTGTTCAGGCCACTAGAGGGGAAAGAGTGGGGTTACAGTGTCCCGGAGGGCTGTGCCCAGGTTAGCTTGATCACTACTAACCCTGACCTCCGGGTGGAGGCACCCGTTTCAGAACTCAGGCCCCTTAACCTGCTACTAGCCAAGCGGGGGGGTAGTAGCCCTTGGGATAGCGCCACCTAGGGGGTTACATCTTGGAGGCTCACTGCTGGGATTTTGTGTCTTCTAGTGACCAAATTTGTGAATTGTTGTTAAAAATAAATGGCTACCCCAACAGAAATGGCTGTACACCAGTTGGTGGGGTGGTGTACTGAGCAGGAGATTGACCCCCAAAATGCTATACTTATCCTGGATGTTCCCCTGGATACCAATAAGGACACTGTAGAGGGAGTACTTTCCAAGGTTGAATGTTTGCAAAACCCTGTAGTGGTGGGTCGACAGGCTAATCTGCTTGCCTAAAGTTTCATGGTACTTAGTAGAGTGTAAGGAGCCAGTAGACAGTTCCAAAGTGCCACAGACTATCACCCCTGAAGGAGCCCTCACTGCCTGGAGAGTGATAACTAAAGACAGTAAAGACCCCAGGGAGAATGAGCCCCCCCCCACTATCTGAGACTTCTGAGGAGAAATTTGCTAAGTTGTTGCTGGAGGAAGGAAAAACTGTGGAGGACTTAAAGAAACTACTTCTGCCACCTGGGGGTGTTCCTCCCCCAACACCCCTTCCCACTCCAGCACTTGTTATTGACCCTCCTTCTGTGCCCATGCCAATGCTGGCTCCTATGTCTGTATCTGCCATTAGTCACGACTCTTACTGAAGGTTGAGAATCTTCTCCAGCACCCTCCTCACCCCCCAAAAGGAGGATGATTGGGAGACCTGGATAGATTGTGTTGCCCTTTGGTACCTGAATGGCAGTGTGCAGAGGCTGAGAAATGGAAAAGGATCATAGAAAGTTTGAGGGGTCCTGCCCTAGAGGCCATTATATTTATGAGGTCCACAAACCCTGATGCATCTGCCCAGAAGTACCTATCTGCACTCGAAGGCAATTTTGGGAGCATTGAGTCAGGAGAGAACTTGATGTGGAAATTTCAAGGTACAAAACAATGGCCAGAGGAAAGTTTGTCTGCATATGTTACTCGTCTGGAAAGAGTGCTGCAGAAGGCTTACCAAAAAGGTGGGGTAGCCACCAGTGACTTAAACCATGTGAGGCTGGGGCACATACTGCAACATGCAAAGCATTCTAAATTGCAGTTCCTTCAATTTATTCTCCCAGATAGAAGGGGTGACCCACCCGGACTATTGTGACTTGATAAAAGAACTCCAGGAGGTTGAAGATGAAGAGGGGGATTGTAATTCTAGGGTGAGCGCAGCCCAAGTGATCACGGCATTGGAAGGCCCTTCTGAAGTGGGGACCAATGAGGGTGTGCCACCACGGGATGAACTGCTGGGGGAGTTCAGGGAAACAAAAAACAGTCTCTTTATGAAGGCCGCTCCTGCAAGTATAGGCATCGACCCTTATCCAACTGCATCTGCTATGGGGGTGGGGGTGTCCACCCAGGCATCTCCTGCTGACAGCAGCTCAAAACTCGATGTCTTGTCTATGGAAGTAAGAGAATTGACAAGATGTCTCCAAATGCTCACCACACAGCAGACCGAGATGGCACCAAAGTTTTCAGTTGGTAGTACCATCGCCCCAGCTCCCAGTGTGCTGCATTGGCCACACCAAATCCCAGAAAACATATTTTGCCATAACTGTGAGAAGGATGGGCACATGAAGGGAGAATGCCGGTCCACAAAAGACCTAGATAAAGTTGTATATAGGCATCAAGGCGAGCTTCAGAGAATGAATCAGTGGTCGAGGAGTGCCCAAAATGACCGCAGTGAGGGTATAAGAAGTAGTAACTTAAATCTCTATGTGGCTAAATCATCTGTCCAGGCCCCTGCTGCTGTCCCTCCAGACTGGACCAAAATAGTGGGCCCCTCAATGGAGACAACCATGGCTGAGAATGGCATTCCTACTCTGGCTGTGCTGGACAGTGGGTCGCAAGTGACCATTTTATTTAAGGACTGGTATGACAAATACTTATCTGCTGTGCCCTTACAATCCCTGGAAGGCCTACTTGTGTTGGGGCTGAGCGACAAGTCTTATCCCTACCTAGGATATGTCTGCCTCTGGTTGTCATTTCCTGCAGCTGTAATTGGTGTAGAGGAGCAAGTCGAGACACTGGCCTTAGTGTGTCCCCCTACTGGACTGTATGATGGGGTTCCCCTGTTAATTGGGACCAACGCCCATATGTTTGGGAGACTGGCACAACTGAGTCGCGAGAAACAAGGGCGACGGACTTGGAGGACCCTAAGCGTTCCCGCTCTGATCAAGAGGGCCTATGATTTGCAACAGAACCCCAAGAGAGTGGACCAGGATGAACCGGTAGGGGTCGTGAGGAAGAAGGATCCCAATTTAATGGCACTGGCCCCTAACACCCAGTGTACCATTCAAGTGGAGGTCTGCCTCTCCAAAGATGTCAAGAACAAAATACTGACGTTGGACACACCAGGCGATGGAAAATTGCCAGAAGGATTATTGGTTAAGCCCAGCATCTTGCCAGCTCACGCTCATGCCTATGCGTGATGAGTGATGGTCCAGATTCATAAGGTGTCAGATCGGGAGATCTGGGTGAACAGAGGATGCACCCTAACTACAGTACACTGTGCAGACACTGCAGTGTTGCCCAGCAACAAGCCCCCTGGCAAGACAGATAGAGTGACTTCCGGATTGTTTGATTTTGGTGACTCCCCGTTGCCAGCTGAATGGAAGACTAGAATTAGCCAGAAACTTGCCCAGAGAGATCAAGTGTTTTCGTTGAAGGAATGGGATGTGGGATGTGTCCAGGGTGTGGAGCATCACATACACCTGCACGATGAACGGCCATTTTGAGAGAGGTCTCGACACCTAGCCCCTGCAGAATAGACGATGTGAGAAGACACTTGCAGGAAATGCTTGCAGCTGGTGTGATACAAGAATCCAGGAGCCCATATGTTTCTCCCATTGTGGTTGTGCATAAGAAGAATGGAACAGTATGAATGTGTGTGGAGTATTGGACCCTCAACAGGTGGACCATCCCTGATCAATACACCATGCCCCGTATACAAGATGCTCTGGATTGTTTGAATGGGAGCAAATGGTTCTTGGTGTTGGATCTTCGCAGTGGATATTACCAGATTCCGATGGCTCCGGAGGACTGTGAGAAGACAGCCTTCATCTGTCATTTGGGGTTGTACGAATTCTTGAGAATGCCACAGGGGATATTGGGTGCCTCAGCCACCTTCCAGCGACTGATGGAACGAGTGGTGGGAGACATGAATTTGCTGGAATGCCTGGTGTACTTGGATGATGTCATTGTGTTTGGGAGCTCCCTAGAGGAACATGAGAGTTGACTTTTCAAAGTACTAGACCGACTGGAAGATTTCGGCCTCAAGCTGTCCATTGACAAGTGCCAGTTTTTCCAAACCTCTGTGAAGTATGTGGGGCACATAGTGTCTACAGAGGGGATAGAGACTGATCCTAGTAAAGTTGAAGCCTTGACTACTTGGCCCCAGCCCCATAATTTGAAAGAACTACAACATTTCCTGGGATTCTGTGGCAACTACCGCCGGTTCATAAAGGACTATTCCAAAGTGATCCGGCCACTCTTGAATTTTACCCAGGGTTACCCTCCTACCAATCGAAAACACAAAAAAGGGTCCGTCAGAGAACCAGACAAAGCATATTTCCACCCAGGTGAATTTTTTGTGTCCCATTGGATGCCTGACTGTGAAGCAGCTTTCCACAAAGTCATATACCAGCTCACCCATGCCCCCATTCTCGCTTATGCTGATCTCACCAAACCCTATGTGCTGCATACTGACGCCAATCTGAAGGGTCTAGGAGCTGTACTGTATCAAGTCCATGAGGATGGTTTGAGACCAGTAGCATTTGCTAGTAGGAGCTTGACCCCGTCAAAGTGAAACTACCCTGTGCACAAGTTGGAGTTCCTTGCGTTAAAATGGGCCATTGTCGACCAGTTTCATGATTATCTCTATGGGGCGAAAATATTGGTGAGGACTGACAATAACCCGTTCACCTATGTACAGACTTCAGCTAAGTTAGACGCCACAGGACACTGGTGGCTTTCTGCATTGTCAACATATGATTATGCTGTTGAATACAGACCAGGCCTGAATCATATTGATGCTGAAGCCCTATCCCGGAGGCCCATTTCCAAGAGCGACTGGGTCAGGCTGTCTGAACCTGCCATCTGAACATTATGCCAAAAGTTTGATAGAAATGAACAGATGTCTATGGACATAGTGGACTGCTTAGCAGATTGCTTGGGCCCCTTTGACACCTGCATACCGGCTGCGTATTGCCACTTTTCTGCTCTAGTTATTAGTGCACTACCTCAGTTTGACAATGATAGCATTCAAAGGGCTCAGTCCCGAGATCCTATGATTCAGCCAGCACTTGACGCCCTTCATGCAGGAAAAGATGTGTCCAAGTTGCGTTCCTCTGATCTGCGAACCACTTTACTGTTTAAAGAAGACCCCAGGTTGAAGCTGCTTAATCAATTGTTGTATAGAGAGACTGTAGATCGAGGTGGCCAAATAGACAAGCAACAATTGGTCCTGCCCACAGCCTTCAAAGATTTGGTACTGAGGTCCCTCCACAATCATATGGGCCACCTCGTTATCGACTGGACCCTTGACCTAGTACGATCTCAATTCTACTGGCCCAAGATGGGACCGATGTTGAGCACCATGTAAGGACTTGTAGTTGCTGCCTGCAGAGAAAAGCCCTGCCTTAGAGGGCTGCCCCCCATTGTCAACATTACTACCAGCACCCCAATGGAACTAGTCTGCATAGACTTCTTGAGTTTAGAGCCTGATCAGCGAAACATTAGCAATGTGTTAGTGGTTACGGATCATTTCACATGGTATGCACAAGCTTTTCCCACCAAAGATCAAAAAGTATCTACCGTGGCCAAGGTGCTAGTGGAAAATTTCTTCATCCACTATGGTGCCCCCCATCGAATTCACTCTGATCAGGGCCGGGACATTCAGAGTTGGCTAATCAAAGAAATGTTCTCTCTATGGGGGGTTCGAAAGTCAAGAATCACCTCCTATCACCCGCAGGGGGATCCTCAACCAGAACGCTTTAACCACACACTGCTAGACATGCTGGGCACCCTCCACCCAAAAGATAAGCATAAATGGAGCCAACAGATTAGCACCTTGGTAGATGCATACAGTTGCACAAAGAATTATGCTACTGGGTTCTCTCCCTACTGCCTCATGTTCGGGAGAGAGGCCCAGTTGCCTGTTGATGTCTGTTTTGGGATTTCTCCCGATGGGGTCCGAGCCGAAGATTACCTGCAATATTTACAAAAACTGAAAGCTCAATTGAACCATGCCTATCAACTGACCCAGACAATGGCCGCCAAAAGAAATCTAGCCAACAAAGAGAGACATGATAGAAAGGTAAAGGCTCAAGAGTTTAGGCCTGGAGACCGTGTGTTGTTGCGAAATTTAGGATTGAATGGTAAACACAAAATTGCTGATTGATTGCGCCATCTTCCCCATGTCATAGTTGGAAAGTTGGATTATTTGCCAGTGTACAAAGTGTGCCCAGATAATAACTCCAAAGCTGTCAAGACCATGCACCATAACCACTTTCTACCTATTGGTCAAGTTATAATTGAGGCTGTACCCACCGAGATTGATTCCCCTGGACCAGTGACTCATGCTACTGCAAGAAAAAAAACAGAGTCAGCCTGCCCCCGTTGTTGCTGATTTAACACTTCCCACGCATCAGGCCCAGAATGATAGTGACTACCAGTCTAACTCGGATGACAGTGAGTGTGATAATGCCTATTACCCCTCATATGAACTGAGTCAGTTGTTTCGTGGAAATCCTATGTTGAATTAGGGGAATGAAGCTGGGCCTTCTGGACTGCCTAACCCTCCGGCAACATTCTTGGAGCCGATGCTCCCTGAAGGTGAAGTGCAAAGTATCACGTCTGAGGATGCTGAGTCTTTGTGTATTGTGAAACTGTATGATTTGCCAGAAGGACAGGCTGATGGTACTAGTCTTTCTGGTGACATGCCAGAACTTGAGGAACACTATGAGAGTGCTGACAACCCCCCTTCAGTGCCAGAGTGTCTTCAAAATGAGCCAAGTGTTGTAGAAACAGAGACTACAGAGCAAGGGGCTGACAGTGCTCCCAGCTTGGACATTCCCCTTCATGCAGAGGCACCCCTCACAAGTGATGAAAGCTCCAAGACATTGCTGAAAGTACAGAGACTGTGTTTGTTCACCCCTGAAAGACTGGCTAAGCTGTCAAGCCAGTGGTGCGCTTCAGTTAAGATTCCCCCGGAAGGCCAGTGGATTTGCCTCTTAATGTAGTCCACTAAGGTGTTTATGTCTCTCAGAGCTCACTGCCCAAATTGAGCTTGATGGCCCTTTCCAGGTTACTTGTTCTGCCCTCTCACCATGGTGCCCCTGCCCCACCCAGCCCCAAGTTAGCTGATAGGGAAGGGCCCCCTCTTGCATTGTTTAGAGTACAAGAAGTTATTACATGATTCTGTATAGTAATGTTCAATTTTCCTGTCTGAAATATGCATAATGTATTGTCAGAATGGAAATGATACAGTGGAGTACATTGAAATGTATAATAAAGTGACAAGTTATGCCAATTGATGAATCAGATAGAACTTGTATAGTACACTAATGTTATACATATCTTGTATATGTTGCATTTTCAGTGTTATGATGGTACAGACTTGACACGGATGCCAAGTTTTTCCAGGCAGGGAAGGGTGTAACCACCCTACAAATGGGGGTTCCCAGAAGGTCTTCCTTGAGCTTGGCTGGGTGCTCACTGCCAGGCTGGTGTCCTGCGTTTCAGCAGTTTAAATGTGATTACCAGAGCCTGTATAGCCTCTGTGTACTGTCTCTTTAAGAGTTGCCTAATTGCAGCTTAAGTAATGTGAGAGGAAGCTCTGTTGAAATATGTAACTATTTGCTGAAAATCATTTAGAGTGATAATGATGATGTCGTTTGTCTAACCTGCTTTCTTTGTAGCAAGGGCTGTTTTGTTTGTCTCCACTGTCTTGGTCCTGGACTGCAAATTGGACCAAACAGTACTGGTGGGAACTAAAATGTAGCCAGACTACAGTAGCTGTCTGAATTCAAAATCTGTAGGAACTGTAGTTTGAACTTTTTGCGCCTTTTTTGCAACTGAAGGGGGAGCTCTTGCTTTGACTGACAGCAAAATCAGTCAACCAAATCATTTGGATCATGGGGAAGTCCCGAGCTGCTTGCAGTTTTCAGTTAGTTCTGAGCTGGAAAGTGAAATGAGAGGAGCTGAAGTGATTCTGAGCAGCAATCCTGAATGGATTCGCATGCGAGAACTGTCAACAGGCTGAGTTTTTGGCTTACATGTCTGCCTGCTGCTCCTGAGAGGGAGAGAAGAGAATTATTGTGAACTAAATCCAAGTTTGTGTGACTAAAGTAAGCAACTGAAGTGGGTCAGGCTCAACCTGAAGAAGTCCGAAGATTTTGCTGAATGTGATCGGCCTGTCAGGAGTTCCAGCTACCCCTAAGCTACCGGTATGTGCAGAGACTTTGCGATTGTGACCAGGGAGCGCTTTGCCTGGTACAGTAGAATTCCCATACATGCAAATGTGCTATGAGCTGCTAGTGGTTTGTGAGTTAGTTCCCCACTGTGTGAACTGTGTTCTGCTTGCTGGAAGTTGTATCCAGCTCAAAATGGACTGCATCCGAATTTGTCTCCATGCGGTCTGGGCCTTGCCAGACTGGCCCAGCCAGACTACCCACTGCACAGAGAAGCCATCAACGAGAGACCTGCCTGGGGATCATCCCCCTGCTCCACGCTTGAACAGGAACGATGCCTCTGCGACTCATGTGGGCCCTGCTTCTCCTGGTATTCCAGATCAACCACCTGCAGTCTTGATTTTCATCCAGCCTGTGTCCAGTCTTAGGTATTGTTACACGAGGCCCCTGCACCCTAATTGATACCCTCAGGGGTACACCGTAGACAGCTAATGTTTAGGCATAGGCTATACTAATACATAGGGCTAAGGGCATCTACCATATAAGAGTAGATGTCAGGATATGAATACATATTATTGTAACTCACTTTGCTTGCTAATGCACACACATTATACCATGTATTTTCTGTCTATTCAGATGCCAAGACACCTGTCCTTGAAGTAATTATAATGTGTAAGGCAACATTGCCATCTTTCGGTGATGGACACCACTTCACCTTGTTATGTAAGACTTTGTATAAGAACGTCTTTGTTCTAAAACTGATGACTTTACAGAATTATATAATGTTATCTTGGACCGTGGAGCACTCTAATTTAGCCAAAAGGGCTCATCTCTGTAACTAGAAATGTTTCTATCTTTTAGTAACCATAGTAATTATCACAGGTATATAATGTTATGCACAGGCTTTACACCTTGGAGACCCGAGAGATCCCCAGAGACTACAGAGAAACCTCGAGGTGTAAGGAACGCTTAGCACTGGCTCCCAGTTCATAATGGTAAGAACTGCTTAGGGCAACTGTGATTTATCCCTTTTGTAGTAATAAACTTGTTTATTACTCGAATGCAACTTGTCCGTGAGTATTTGCATCTCCAATATTGCCAAGAACCTGAAGGTGAGGTTTTAGACCTCTTACAATTGGCGACCGTGTGCAGGCGATATTGGGTGTTGTAAGTTTTCACTTGTTGCTATACATTTCCCTTTTCCCACAGGGACTGTGGGTGTACACTCCCGTACCACCTCTCCCGTCTTTCTACTAGTTTGTAGAGACTTGCAAAGTCTAGCTGAATTTTGGGTGTGGTCGATGCCGTCCTCGACCCACTCCATAGCAGCTTTGAATTGCAAGCCTACAACTTAAACAGTAGTCTGCCGTGTTTAAAGTACCGTGTTGTGGATCGATATGCAACACGCGGTCTTTTACACAGTTTGAATTTTCATTCCTCCCACACAATGGCCACCGTATCAGACATCTATGCAGAACTGAGACTCCGATGTCTCTAACTTTCTTACCTCCCATGGAGGATGGGCTGACTTTGCGTGGGACGCGAGTCAATCTGAAACCCTGTACTGGGGATTTCAACCCAGTACACAGAGACGCGACAGTCAACCAATAAGCGCTGTGCTAAAGGGTTGCTGGTCGCTGCTCTCTACGCTGCTTTGGAAGCCTCCGAAGCGAGGTTTCATACCCTTGATCTGCAGATCGCATCTCTTAAGCAGGAGATGGGTTTGCAGGAAACAGAATGTATTCGGATACAGCAGAATTTGGAGTCAGAACTCCAATCTCTGCATAATGAAAAGGATTCACTATTGCATCATTCTGCACAGGCTGGTGAACAAGAACTGTGTACTTTAAAACAGGAGTGTGAAAGTTTAAGACAGGATAAGAGTCAGGTGGTGCAAATGAATGATTTGTTGAGTGCTGCGAATGCTCAGTTGAGTGATGAAATGGGTGAACTTCAGGATGAGATCAACCAGGTACGTAACGATTTAGAAACAGCTTATAGGGACAATCGCGAATTGAGCGCCGTGTACCATGTTTTGCAGAAGCAGAAATAGGATCAGGTTGATATGGATGTTGCAAGTGTGAATCATTATGAATGTAAAGCTAAGATGGATAAACTGCGCCATCAGCGAGAGGTTTTGACTGGCCGTGTTAAGGCAATGGGAGGCGTAGCCCCTGCCTTTCACTCATCATCGGAGGGGGAACCATCCGATGACGACATCTCACAGTACAACGCCCAGTCACGCCCCTACTATGGCCCAGACTCCCCACCCAGCCATCCACAGTATGGCGGGTCCCCGCCCACTACTCCTCAAGTCACACGTCGGCGATGTCATGACACTCATCATGGGAAACGCCATCATGGCGGCGCCCATGATGGGGGGAGCAGGCCCAAGTTTGTCCTGACGGCACCTCCGGTAGCAGTTATTAGTGTGGAAGACAGGCAAGAAATTGAAACCATGATTGATAGAGCATTGGAAAATGTTCCTCTTCCTGAAAGAAGTATGAAAGCCATTAAAAGTCAGATTCGACAAATTTTTCAAGAAGCTGGCACTCAGGAAGGTGTTGCTCGTACTGCGGCTGAAGCTGCAGCTCGCGCAGCATTGGATGGTGCTCGAGATGCATTACCTTTGCCTGACCGACCACCAACTAATCCCCTACAAATGGCCTACTCTGTTCAGCAAATTGCTGACAGCATTGGTCGGATGAACCCGTCCGACAATCTCAGCTGCCATTTGGAAAAGGTGCGCTCCAAGTGCGAGATGCTCAGCCTCGCTGCAGAATATCAGGTCCAAATACTACGCCAGACCATCGATCCTGGTTTATGGGCCAAACTCCCTGAAGTATTCACCAGGATGGGAACGCATACCTTTGACGAAGTCGCAGCTGAGCTCATTTCGCTCACAGCCCTGGTGTGGTTGGAGTAATGCTAGCATACCCCGTGAAGCAAAATGCTAAAGAAAGCCCAGCGACCTACCACCAGAGACTCTGGATGGCCTATCAAGCAGGGAAACATCTGGCACAAGAAGCCGCGGCTGTAGATCTGATCGAATATAAAACCCTGTTCCTTAGAAACATGATCCCAGCCGTAAGAGAGAAAGTAGAGCCAACCACATACCCAAATATGGATAGGTTTGCCGACATTCTTCGGAAAACCGAGAGAGTGTATCAACTGTACATCCGTGATTTGGGTTCCTGTTCCAAAAAAGTTGCTGCCTTGGAACCCGCTTCTGGGACCACGACACATTACACTGTGGAAGGGCAGGCCCAGCAACAACAGCCTAAACATCCATCGGCCCCTCCAGCTGGCACCCAGCAAAACCCTCAACAGGGCCAACAACAACAACAACAACAACAGTGGGGTGGGAACTGGAATTGGCCTAAAAACAGAAGGCATAAAGGCAAAGGGAAGCCATTACAAAGATCGGGTCCCTTGTATAAAGAGATAGCTGAAGAAAATTGAAAATTTGGAGCTCCTGGGCAAGTGCCGTCTAGCTGATGCTGTTCCTGCACAAACACTTGGTAGTACAACTGCTACCCATGACACTACCGCCATGGAGACACCGAAGTATGGGCTCAAATCCATACAAGCCTGAACCCGAAGCTCCTCCTACATTGCATCAGTGCAACACAGTGAAGTCATTCATGCAAGCCAAACCCAACCTCTACATGCCTCCAAAAATACGGATTGACAATTACAGGCCCCAGTCCGCATTGTAAACAAGCTGGTCTTGGATACAAATGGAAGGCCCTGCACCGAGGCCGAGGTCGGGGGCCGCCAATTAATTGTCTTGTTAGATACAGGTGCAGCTGTATCTGTGTTACACGATGATCACCCTGAAACGTCTCCATGGTCTACCGGACGGAAGACCAATATGTCAGGAGTTGATGGTGCTAGGTTACCTGCATACCGTTCTCTGCCTTTACCGGTAGAACTAGGCCATTTAAAGGCCTCACATGCTTTCCAACTGATGGTGTTGCACGATCATCCTAGTATCATTGGGACTGACTTCCTTGCACCACACGGCTGTGTGGTGGATCTAGCAAACATGTTGCTGATTCAAATCCAGGGTCAATACCATACTGTCTTAATTCCTGACTCACATGCTGTAGCAACGATATCCATTAACAACAAAGAGTATGACGTCATAGATTTATTCAAAAATCATGAGCTTTTCCCGAAACTTCTACCTATTCTGCAATGACATTTGGAAGCGTTTGCAGTGAACAAACATGATTGTGGTAGAATGCATACCGTTATTGAGGTGCCAGGCCTGGCACATGAGAGACAGAGGCAATATCCATTTCCCATTGAAGCCTTATCCTCCCTTCGAGAAACAATCAAGTCACTCCTTAAACAAGGAGTAATCAGAACCTGTGTCTCCACTGCCAACTCTCCTGTTTGGCCTGTGAAGAAACCCACAGGTACCTGGAGACTTACTATTGACTACAGGAAACTGAATCAGGTCACTCCCAGTAGTTTCCCAACTGTGGCGTCTGCACCAGATGTGCTTCGACTTTTAATACCAGACCAGAAATGGTTCAGTGCCCTGGATATCTCCAATGGTTTCTGGTCATTACCATTGGCCCTCAAGAGTCAATACAAGTTCGCCTTCACCTTTGAAAGGCGACAATACACGTGGACTTGCTTGCCACAGGGATTCCATAATAGCCCATCCCTCTTCCATCTCCATATGATGGATGCCCTACAAGGTTTCTCAGCCCCCCAATGTCTCTTACAGTACATAGATGACCTGTTGTTGGCTACTGCCACACAGGAACAACATCTGGATCTCTTGGATGAACTAGTGACTCTTATTCAGAGAGCAGGCTTGAAGTGTAACCCAGCAAAAGCACAACTATGTCAGAAAGAAGTACTCTTTCTGGGTTTGAAAATAACTGACCAAGGCCGGAGCCCTACTTGGAAAAAGATTCAAGGATTACAAGACTTGCCATCACCTACCAGTGTGGCAACTTTTCGGAGGTTTCTAGGTATGGTAAACTACTCCAGGGATTTTATTTGTGATTTTGCTCAAAAAGCCACTCCCCTGTATGACCTACTCAAAAAGGACGTTCCATGGAGTTGGGGCCCTGTCCATACCCAGGCTGTGGCATCACTGAAGCAGGCCTTGGCCTCCGCTCCGGCACTGGTAAACCCCAACCCAGCATTACCATTCCATCTAGAGTGTGCCACCTCTGACATTGCTATGTCAGCAGTGCTAGCCCAAAAGGTGCATGGCACCTTGAGACCTATTGCATATGCATCGCAGCTCTTGACCCCAGTGGAACAGAAGTATGGCCTTTGTGAAAGGAACCTTCTAGCCACTTACTGGGCGGTCAAGCACTTCCTGTATATCATTGGGTACTCTCCGCTGATTCTTAACACCAATCACACACCTACTACTTTTCTGCTCTCAGATAGAGTGAAGGATGGGTCAGTCTCCAACACCAGGCTGACACATTGGTCACTCCTCCTCCAGGATAGGGATATTCAGGTCCATCAAACCAAAGTTCCATCTCTCTTAGCACATGGCCTCCTTTTCCAGGGGGAACCCCATGACTGTGCCTTGCAGTCACCTGATCTCCCAGATCTGGGTCCATTCTTCCCTGCCACCCCTGAGATACTGGAAAATACCTCTTTGTGCCGTGTTTTTACCGATGGTTCAGCATCATACTATCAGGGAGAACAGATTGCAGGGATGGTTATTATGGTGGTGTATCCTTACGGGAACACTGTCAAAATATCTAAGCGCTGTAGCGTAGCTTCATCTGTCTACACGAGAGATGGCAGCGGTGCCTGTGCACTAGAGTTTATTCAACATGGAACTCAGGATACCATCATTTCACAGACTCTAATTGGGTTTGCTGTTCCCTCACAGAATTTCTCCCTTTCTGGCAGAAGAACTCCTTCCTCTCCTCTGATGGAAGCCCAGTGAAATACAAAGAATTGGTGATCTACATACATGCATTAGCACAGAAATACCCACACAAACTTTATGTGCACAAGGTTAAAGTTCACTCCCTACATGATCCCTATCATGCATTTAATGACACAGCAGACACCCTTGCTAAGGAAGGGGCCTGAGGGGGGATGTCTGGATGATGGATCATCCAGAGGCCAATGCAGCTGTACAGGTTGCAGCTCTCAAAAAGAAATCTGAATCTTTTCCCCATTGGATCTCTCAGCAGCTCAGCATTTGGACACTGAACTCAAGGAAGTGTTCAGATTCCTGGACAAGGGTACTGAAGAAAGACTCCCTACACACAACCCATATCGCAGGCATGAAGGTAAATTACACTTATCCCCTGATGATAAATTTATTTGGTTCCAGCCAGAGGATACTACCACCAAATTGTGGGTAGTCCCCAGACATTTGAGATCTGAATTTTTGCACCAGGTACAATACATACCTACCGGTGGGCACCAGGGGACTGAAAATACCCTCCAGCGCCTCAAAACTATTGCTTGGTGGCCTGGGATTACCAAAGATGTTAAACAATACATTGATAATTGCCTTGTTTGTGCACAAAACAATCCAATACCTACAAAATGAAATGTCAAACTTTTACCACAGAGACACACTGACCCTTGGCATGCCATTCAGATTGATTTTATTGGTCCCTTGACCAACACCAGTAGAAACAACAAGTATGCTCTTGTAGTGACCGATTTATTCTCTAAGTGGGTTGAGGCTTTCCCCACCAAGACATGCACCGCAAAGACAACCGCCAAAATCCTGGTAGAACAGATTTTCTCCAGGTGGGGCCTGCCTCTCAAGGTAGACTCTGACAAAAGAACCAGTTTTACAGGTGAGTTGATGAAAGAGTCTCTTGAACTCCTTGGGGTCCAGCAAAAGTTCCACATACCTTATCACCCTCAATCCTCAGGTCAAGTAGAAAGAGCCAACAGACGGATTAAGCAAATGCTTTCCAAATTCACTGAGGACAATCCCAAGACCTGGGATTCCCTATTGCCTTTACTCCTTATGGCAATTAGGGTACACCTCAGCCACCACCCAGCTTACACCTTTCGAGGTAATGACTGGAAGACAGATGAGATTACTGAACACTTGCTCTTTGACCTGCATACCCCCATTGCGGACCGTGTGTCTGTAGATCAGTATGTGGAGAAACTCAGAAAGACCTCATACACACACACTTGTATGCTCGCAAATTGCATGGGCAAGGCCCAGCAACAGTCCAAAATACAATTTGACAAACACGCACAAGAAGTGGATTGGCAGGTTGGAGATCAGGTCATGGTACTTGATTTGCATATCCCACCCACTTCTTCTCCAACAAGTGGAAGGCCTCTACCCATTGTCAACAAGCTCAGTCCGCAGTCTATCAGTTAGACCTCCACAACAATAAATTGACTGACAAATGGTTACATGCAAACCAGTTGAAACTGTACAAAGGAGCTTAAAGCTTACTCTTCCTAACCCCACTGGGCGGAACTGTACTAATGTGCTAATCTTTCATCTTCCTTTTCAGATACATTGACAAGATGGCTATCTTGTTCTATCTCTCCTCCTTGCAGGAGTAATCCTTTCGCCAAGGCACGGTAACGGACCTCCTTCGAAACCTTGATCCTCCAGCACCTCCTACAGAGGGAGTTTCCATCAAAATTCCAGATACCATGATTACTGTCCAGGAAGGTTCCGATGCATACCTCACTGCCTCAGTCGTTGCTCCTGACAAATCCACCCTTCAAATTGAGTGGCAAACCACATCACAAGGACAAGTTCTCCCTGTGGCAAAACTCTCTAAGGGAACTTTCCAAGGTTGGCCCAATGCTAAATTATCCCCTAATGGTTCCTTGTCCTTGTTACCAACTGCATTAAGGCACTCTGGTTTGTATAACATAACTGCTTTGATTGATCCTTCCTATTGTAATTCTCTTTCTCAAGATTCTGCCTGCAGATTCTGTGCTGTACACCACATGGCTTCTGCAGCCATGTATCTCTCTGTACTGCCTCCTACCGAAAAACAACTTTTGGAATGTCCAAAACATACCCCTGGCCCCCGTAGTGGTCTCACAGCCACTGCCCTCCCAGGTTCTTTGATTAACAATTTACAGTTTATGCATATACCTGTTTTATTAAACCTTACTTACTGGAATATGAAAGAATTTGGTATGTGTCACAACACCAATACATCTGCATTCTGTAGTACTTTATTGCTTGATAGTTTAGCTGCATTTCAGATTCGCACCAAGGATCCCTTTACTGGGGTTCATTCTACTGAACACAGAGGTAATTTTAGGAGGAAACCTCCTCCTAGTACTCTTACTCAAAAACGTACTACTGTATTGGTTTTTTGGAGGTCTCCATTGATGTTGTATGAGGTATATTCAGATGGAAAATAAAACATTCTTGGAACAGCAAACTGTGATGCTACACTGTCCCCAGTCTCATGTGAATTATCGAAAGATGCCCAATGTGCCAGGATAGACATGAAGGGTTCAGCCTTACAGCTTGTCCAGATATATGTTGTGAGATGCACCACTCTCCCAACAGCATTGTACAAGACACATCTTATTTTTGTACATACGGCATCTTAAAGATCTGGAATCCCTGTTGCTGAGAAGTATTTCAGCAATGGTATACTATATCGAGGCTCAAGGTACTCAAGCAGCTGCCTGAATCCTATATGTCCAACCACATTATATGGTAGCAAATCAATAGCTATCATTTCTGAATTTTTTTTGGTTATTGTAACAGCAGCAGGGTAAGTAGAGGCATATTTGGCTTTACGCAGGAAGTGATGATGGAGTTGTTTCAGTAGTACTGCGGGAGCTGCCACTGCTTTCATCTATGGGAGTTACCCCTGAGTGTAGTGAGCTATCACTGTCACTTTCTCTTTGAGACTCACAACTGGAGTTCACAGTAATGTTATGACATCTGTCTAGGTGTCTTTTCAGTGCGGAAGTTCCCAATGCTGCTTTCTTTTTACCCCTGCTGATTGGCCATTTACAAATAGCAAATATTGCTACCAACTCACTGGAAGCACAAATGGAGAAGTATGACCAAACAAAAGATGATATTTTTTAAGTTTTTTTTCCCAGGAAGGCACGGCATCTCGGTCACCTTTTCAGGGTCACCCCCCCACACTAAATTTTTCTTGGGCCTGTTCCTCTTGTGGTTATTCCCACTGCTCCATCCCAACCAAAACATTTCTGCCTGTTTCTTCCTCATCTGCAGTTTCCATCCCCTCCAGTAAACCTTGTGCTGCCTGATCATTCTCTTCATCTTTATTATTACCCTCATCGATTTCAACCTCTGAAGAATCGCATGAGGGTGAGGTACTGGCAGTAGCATAGTATGCAATTGTTCCATACCGTTGGGTGCCTCTGCGGGAGGTACCCACCACACCTTTACTTTTTTTTTAACTACATAACTTTTTTTTCACTTGTGACTGATGATGATCTGAGACATTCACCTTTTTTTGATTCAGTCATTCACTTGGAAGATGAAACCTTAGATGTGTAAAAATCACTTTTTGGGTTTTGATTTTGTTTTCCCTTTTCAGGCTGATTGCTGTCTTTTGCAGTGCCACTGCCTACCCGAGAAATAGAATGCACCTCATCAACACTTTGATCGATTTTTTATTAGTATTCTAACCTGTAACAAAAGATCCCTCTAACTAACGTGATGTCCTTCTGATGACTCCCACCCACAGGCCAGGGACAAATTTACTGTCGTGACTCATGACTGTACACAGCACACTGACAGCACAGCAGTCCACCACCACTTCCTTCCAAGATTAGCAGACTGACTCTTACAATACTGTACAGTTAGTTAGTGTTAAGTGACCAAATTCAGCAACTGTTAAGTGTGCCTCAGCATTTGAATTGGAGATGCAGACACATCTGGTGAATAGCTGCACGCAGCACATTCCCACACTGGGGGTTGGTTAATGCTTATACATAATGTAATGTGATATACTATAAAACTAATGCTAATAAGGGGGAATGAGTGATGATGATGATGGCACTTGTGTGTACAGTACTTGTACTTTACTTGTGGTGTACTGTAAACAACCTGCTACAAGTCACAAAGTCGGATTATCCCCTGGGCCACCCACAGCCAGCAGCACAGGCGCATCAACTTATGTGTTGTTTATCTGAACAGTATTTTTTTAATACGTGAAATCATGAGTGTACGTTAACAAGTGATCGTGATTCGTGATTGGATGGCATAAGTCAAAGATTTATTTTGCCATCCTGCTGCCCTTGCCCTGTACACACAGGAACACTGAAGCCAGAAGAAAAAGTTTTATTTGGGATTTCTGGGACAGTTACATTTATCTTGGGCCACCCTGCAGTCTCTGTCTCTCCCCTCTGTACGTCACAAGTCAAAGATTTATTTTGCTGCTCAGCTGCCCTGTACACACAGCTACACAGAAGCCAGGAAAAAAAAATGTATTTGAGTTTCTGGGACTATTACATTTACTGTGGCCCCATGATCTCAGTTTCTCTCTCCCTCTCCTCCTCCCTCCTCTCCCCCGGACATCACAAGTCAAAGATTTATTTTGCCACCTTGCTGCCCTTGCCCCTGTAAACACAGTCACACTGAACCCAGGAAAATACATTTTATTTGGAATTTCTGGGACTGTTACATTAATCGTGGGCTCCCCTGCAGTCTTTCTCTCTCTCTCTAGCTGTCTCTCTCTCTCCCCCCCCCCGGATGTCACAAGTCATAGATTTATTCTGCCACCCTGCTGCACTTGCTCTGCACACACAGCCACACAGAAGCCAGGAAAAAAATTGGGATTTTATGTAACTTGCCTGACTGGGTGCTGCCAGCCACCTGTATGTGCAACGGTATCCCCATGGCAACAGACAACAAAATCGTGACAATGGCATCTCCACGGACCCGGAACTGGACTTTTATGGGGAAGTCCATATTTATCTAGGTCCGTGGATTGTGGGTTCGATCAGGGGGTCCGTATCTCATGTGAAACAATCTGAACAACCCTAGTCACTAGACTCCAGGCCAAGTTGGCTATGATTCGGGGGACCTCTCCCCCAACCCAGGGGACACCACGTCCACCACCATTACCTTAGAGGATGCCAGTGAGGAGGAATGGCTAGGATATGGTGGGCTCTGGAAGGGTATAGTTGGTGGGACAGAAGCATATCCTCGACTGGTACCGCTATGTAATTCCTACGCTACTCTGGTGGAGTGGGACTGACAGAAGGAGGCACCCATGTTAGTGACCAAGGGGGATGTTGGGGCCTTTCTCAGTGGAGACCGCAAGGAGGGTGGTAGAGTACCCCAGAGGAGGAGGAAGCAACATCTGGTGGGGACCAAGAGAGAGGTGGATAGGGAAAATTACCTAAGATTGGCTAGTGAGGCAAGTAAGGAAGTCCAGCAAGCAAAGGCACAGAAGGAGCTGCAGATAGCTGAAGGAATTAAGAAGGAGGAGAAGGCTTTCTTTCACTATATAAGTGAGAAAAGGGACAAGAAGGAAGGGATTGTTAGGCTTAAGAAGTGGGTGGAGTGGGTGGAGGATAATGGGAAAAGCAGAGATCTTTACCAGGGAGAAGGACATACTAGTGCCTTCGGGAGGGAAAAGAAGAGCGGGGGGGGACAGAAGAGTGGGGGGAGAGGAACACAGATGTAGTGATAGAGGAGGATAGAGTGAGAGACGGGCTGCTGGTATTGACGGTGGACAAATCACCAGGCCTGGACAGAGTACATCCAAGGGTACTAAAGGACCTGGCTGAGAAGCTGGCAGGACCACTGGCAGACCTATTTAGTAGTTCACTAAAGTCAGGCATGGTACCACAGGACTGTAGAATAGCACATGTAGTGCCCCTCCACAAAAGGGGTCCCAAGGATGACCCAGGGAATTATAGACCAGTCAGTATGACCTCCATTGTGGGCAAGCCCATGGAGACCATACTAAAGGAAAGGTTGGTGAAATATCTAGAGGAACATGGTCTCCAGGATGCGAGGCAGCATGGGTTCTTGGGGGGGAAATCATATCAAACAAATCTGATTGACTTCTTTGACTGTGTCACTGAGACAGTAGACAGGGGCCAAGTGGTAGACATCTTCTATCTTGATTTCAGCAAGGCCTTTGACTCTGTGCCCCACAAAAGGTTGATCAGGAAGTTGGTGGATCTCAGGGTTGGGAAAAGATTGCCAGATGGGTGGAAAACTGGCTGAGGGACAGAACCCAGAAGGTGGTTGTGGGGGGAGAGTTATTTGGCACCAGAGAGGTAACCAATGGGATCCCGCTGGGCTTGGTGCTGGGGCCGGTGTTGTTCAATGTCTTTATCTATGACATTGGGGTTGGCATTAAGGGCAAAATGTGTCTATTCATGGATGACACCAAGCTCTGTGGGAGAGTGGACACAGCTGAGGGGATACAGTACCTACAGGAAGATCTGGAAAAGCTGGGGAGGTAGTCCAGGATCTGACAACCTGACTTCAATGCCAAGAAAAGCAGAGTTGTGCATATTGGAGCCAAGAATCCCAGGACAGGTTACTTCTGTACCTGGGTGGAGTCCGAGTATCTGCATCAGAGGAGGAGAAGAACCTGGAAGTGATGATCACTAGTGACCTGAAGCACTCCATGCAGTGCAAGAAAGCAGCAGCAAAGGCAAACAAGATGATGGGATGCATAACTAGGGGGATCAGTAGTAGGAGAGAGGACATTATGCAGTCCTTGTACAGGTCACTGGTAAGGCCGCATCTAGAGTATGGAGTTTGTTACTGGTACCCACACCTCAAAAAGGACATTAACCTGCTGGAGAAGGTCCAGAGAAGGGCTATAAAGATGACAGCAGGTCAGCAGGGTAAGGCATACGAGGAGAGGTTGAGGGAACTGAACATGTACTCCCTGGAAGACAGGAGAGAGAGAGAGGAGACATGATTGGGACCTTCAAGTACTTGAAAGGGATAAATAAGGTTGATAAGAAGAGTCTCTTTAAGCTGAGTGGCAACAATAACATGAGGGGGGCACAGTCCTAAGCTGGAGGGTGGGAGGTTTAGGAGGGAGGTCAGGAAGCACTTCTTCACAGAGAGGGTGGTGGACACTTGGAATGCACTACCGAAGGAGGTCATCTCATTGTAGACAGTGGGCAGCTTTAAGAAAGGCTAGGATAGGCATAGGGGAAAGGTAAGGATCATGGGTAGGGAGGATGGGAGGAGTGGGGAGGGAGGGCAGGGACAGTAGCTCAACCTGTGGACCCGCAATATGAGCAGACTTGATAGACCAGATGACTTTCTTCTGCTGGCTTCTTTGTATGTTTGTATGAACTCAATTGTGAGGGGGATGGATTTGGGAATAGGCAAGGGGGGGAGAGGCAGGTTAGGTGCCTACCCAGTGTCACAGCCTGGAGGGATGAGAAGTGGATCCTGAGGATCACTAGGGTAGCAGAACAGGAGGGAGAACTGGATGTCAGTGTTCCCCTGGGGACGAATGACCTGGCTATGGATGGGGCTGGGATAGTACAGGTGGAGTTTAGGGAGCTGGGGAAGGATCTTAGATACTGTAGGTAGCTTGCTCAGTGGCTTTCATTTTAGGTGCTGCCTGTCTATGACAGGGAACAGTAGAGGGATCTCTGCACCAGGAGCTTCAACTCATGGCTGAAGGAATGGTGTAGAGAGGAAAGGTTTGACTACATTGCGGACTGGGGACCCACCTGGGAGGATAAGGGCCTTATACTGCAGGGGTGAAGACCTGCATCCTTCTGGGAGGGAACTGTAGTCCTCAGTGGATGGTTTAAATGTTACTTCAATGAACATTTAAACTAGTCAGGGTGGTGGCAGAATGAATCGGGGAATCAGAACCTGATCCCCTCCCCCACAGGTTAAAGTAGAGAGTAAGGAGAATCTGAGGGGAGAGGAATCCACCAGGGTGCCAATTAATAAAGGAAGCAGGTTGGCAGAGATAAAGGGGGAAACGAATGGGAGTATTAGAAAGAGAGGCGGGAAGGAGGGAGGGCAAAAAGAAAAAAGGGGGCAACAAGCAGAGTGGAAACAAAATCTGGAAAGCCATGTGTATGAATGCTAGAAGTCTAGGAAATAAGATTTTGGACCTGGAGGCCATCATGGCAGAGGCCGACCTGGATATTGTGGCCATTACCAATTCATGGTGCACTGAAAACTATGACTGGAACATAGCCATACCAGGCTATACTCTGCTCAGAAAGGAGCAGGTGGGAAGGAAAGAAGGGGTGTGGTGCTTAATGTGAGGAAAAGCATAAAAGCAACAGAGATACAGGGAGTGCAGGGGGAGTTAGAGGTACTGTGGGTCACCCTGGAGATAGGGAAAGGAACCACTATTCGTACTGGAGTGATCTGCAGACCTCTAGCCCAGGGTGAGGACTTAGATAAGTTACTAAGTTGATAAGTTGGAAGCCATTGGAAAGATGGCAGAAAAGGGGAAGGTGCTGCTGGTTGGGGACTTCAACCTGCCAGTTGTAGATTGGAGCCTCTCAGCAGTGGCTTCAGCTAGATGCAGGGAAATCCTGGACTCTTGGCAGGGGGCGTTCCTCATGCAACTTGTCAGTGAACCCAGTTGTGATGGAGCAATACTGGACTTGGTACTCACTAACAAGGACGGTGTTGCAGATGTCAAGGTGGGAGGCCACTTGAGGACCAGTGATCACTGTATGGTGTGGTTCAATGTAAGGATGGCTGCAGAATTGAACTGCATGGGGGCCATGGGGAATGCTGACGTCAGTTCTATCCATTAGGGACTGAGCAAGACGCCAAGAGGCCACCCAGTGGGTCGAATGGTGAGAGAACTGAAGTGCATAAACCAGCTTAAGACTGTTTGATTGTAATCTTCTACCCTCCTTTTTGGGAAAATGCTGAATGAGAGGCTTACCAGAACAGAAGAAGAAGAATTAATGTGAAAGTCTCATGAGTACAGCATGGCTGGTTCTAATCTGGTGTACTCATTTTGTCTCAGCATGGAAAATTGTGCATTTTTGGTGATAGCAAGCTGCCTACCCATATGGCTGGTAATATTGTAATACAGACCCTCGAACTGGACGCCTGCCCCCCCGTTGCTTACCTCAAGGTATGTCTAAATCGATTCGGAGAGTAAAGGAAATCACTTGGCAGTGTGTCAGAACCAAGCTACAAGGAAACAATAAGCCTGCTTACTCCATTATTGTTGAGACAGAAGCCTACCATCCTGTTTGCTACAACTTTTTTGATTTAGGTTTGGGGAGTGATGCTCCCTTATCACCACTCCTTTAGACCCCTAATAAATTACAGCAAGAGCTAAATGCTCCAGGGCAAATTCCATTTTTTTTAAACAAAAAGACAGAATTGTGTAACGTGTGTAGGAAATGCTTCCCAAGAAGACAAGCTTGAGAAATCTTGATGCTGCTCACAGCACGCTTCAGTTAGAAGCTGAGCTGATTAAAATTGCTAATAACATCGGCTTGTTTATGGCAGAAAAAAATCCCAGATGCTGTGCAAGGGATAGAAATTATGAAAGAGACAGAAGCAAGTTCTGAAGGATTATTAGTTAACTCCATTGAACAGGACACGTATACCCCTTCAACAAGCCATGAAGACCCTTTGGGTATTAAACAGGCAGTCACTACATTAAAAGAAGAAATGCTAAAAGCCCTGGGAGAAATTAATGTGTCTATTAAGGGTGTATCTGATTCAGGAAACTCACTTGCTGACAAACTATCAGGCCTGACATTAAGAACACAAGAACTTGAAAACAGGATATCACAAATTGAGGATATAAAAGGCCCTATTTTGAAAACTGAAACTCTGCATGACAAGCAGCAACAAAGCTTAATGCAGAAAGTGGCTGAGCTAGAAGATCATTCAACAAGGGGCAATATAGCTGGCCTGGTGGCGCTGAGGGTTGAGGCACTGGACGCCACACCTTGCATCATGCCGGCGACCAGTGTTCAGGAACGGGCACAGGCCGTCAGGGGTCGGCAGGGGAAGGGAAGGATTGAGCATCCAAAGGACTGCTCTCCTTCTCAGCATCAGCATCTCATCGCCCCCTGGCAGAAGCTGGGGTGCACAGTGCTGGGTGAGAGCATGGGGAGCTGGGTGTGGATGCTTCAAGGAGAACATGCACGGATGCGTGCAGGCTCTCCCTCGGCTTGCATCATTGCACGCACCTGGTTCCACAGGGGAACCATTCAAGAAAAATCATGGGGTCTCCGCCTCTGTGAAGCCTTCCTGGCTTCACTAGCTGGCCAGGTTCCCAGGATCCCCTAACCAGATACTTGTTCCGCTGGACTGGATTGGGGACTAGTTCCATGGCCCCTGCCCGGGGAAAGCTGGGGGTGACCGGGGGACCTAGCAGTGACAGTAGGTGGAAGTCCGGGGGCCGTGACCAGAAGATACCTGGCGGAGAGCCCTACCACCAAAAATACTAAATAAAAAAAAAAAAGAAGGGGCAATATTCAAATACATAATTTCCCTGAAGGACTGGAGTGTGCAGGGGATCTCCTCTCTTTCTTTGAAAAAATGTTAACTGAGTCTATGGGAAGACTATACCCAGAGCAGAAAATAATGCTGGATAGAGTGCACAGAATGGGACTGCATTTTAGCAATGTAGAGCAAACTTACCCAAGTTCAATTTTAGTGAAACCCCACAAATATCAAGATCGGGAGGTCATTCTACAGAAGGCCCGAATGGTCAATGGGTCAAAATTTCAACATGTGAATTACAGCGCTTTTCCAGATCTGTCTAATGAGACTATGATGAAATGTAAACTTTTTAATCCAGTTAAGAAAAAGTTATATGAGCAAGGCATCAGATTCACAATGCTATACCCTGCAAAACTGAGATTTGTTGTCAACAGGAAACATACAACCTATGATGATTATGAAGACGCAGAGAAGGCTTTTGAAAAACACTTCAACTCAAACTCACAGCAACCACGTCCACTTACATCTAGAACACAACCATATCAAATATTAAATATATGGTTCATGAAATCTCTAGATTATTAGTAGAAAGGGGGGTAACAGTGAATAAGTGGAAATAGTGAGAATGGAAGGGAAAAGGAAAGAAAGAAAAAAAAAGGGGTAAAAAAGAAACAAAGATCTGCCAGCACCCCACCTGTACCCCCTTTTGTTTTTTTTTCTTTTACCTTAAGACAAGTCATAAATAAAAGTAAGAATGAAATAAAAATGAGGACGGCTGGAGAAAAAAGAGGAGAAGAAATGTGGAAAAGGGATAAAAAGGGCAGTAAAGGAAAACTCGGGAGGGCAAGTAGAAGTAGGTACTTGAAAGAAAAAGATATAAATAGGAAAAACATGACCTGGGCGGCACATCTTAGGCACAAGAGATGACTCTTAGATAATCTCTAATATTGGGGGGTGGGATGGAGAACATTTTTTTTCTCCACAGGGGATAGGTGAGCACTTAGAGTGTGTGTGCTGGGTAAAGGGGAGCACAAGAAAAAAAATAATAGAAGTTTTATGCATTATGCACAACTAGACCTTGGAATAGTACTGCAAAAATATAATCAACTTAAGTCCGGAAACATAATATCAGCAAAGTTTAATAAAAACTTTAAAGGAGTATGACAACCATATTAAGACTAGTGACATGGAATGTTAAAGGGCTGGGACAATGCTCTAAAATGATTAAAGTTATCAATTATTTATACAAAAAACAAGCCAACTGTATTTTGATACAAGAAACACACTCTTTAGGAAGTGATTTCCAGTGGTGTCAAAAGAAGTGGGGACCAGGGTTCCATTTGCCCTTTACTTCAAACTCTAGAGGGGTCGCAATTTTCTTTCATAAAAAATTCTCAAAACAAACTGTTACTAAGAAAGACATCAACCAGAATAGTAGATATGTTATACTGGAAATAGAACTGGGGGCGCAAAGCTTCACTTTGGTCACAATATATGGCCCTAACCATAAAAATCCTACTTTTGACTTCCGGTGACGCAAGCGTCGGTATGACAGTCTGATCTCAGGGTGCTCTGTCCCCGGTGGTAAAAATCCTAAGTAATTGATTCACCTCCCCATTAAGACACAAAATAAATATATCCTGTTTGATATTGGACCATTGCGGCGATGGCTACTGCAAAGAGTTCTTCAAAATCTCGATACTCCCAGCAGAATAAAGGCAACTCATTATTACGGCCTAGAGATATGAGCCCGGTGAGCTCCATTGCCTCTGTATGCACTATCAGCTTGGGAGATGAAGAGGAAGACAACGGCTCCGAGACAGGATCACAAGTTGGAAGGGCCGACTCCCGCGCTATTATGCGCACGTTACATAAAATAGATGGGAAGATCACTGGCATCAGAAAAGCTCTACAAAAACTGGAAAAGCACACACAACTGAAAATGAAACTCATATTAACACCCTGCACAATGAACATATGGCCTTCGGGCAATCACTGGTATATTTGTACAGAAGAGAGCAAGACCTTACCGATAGGGCTGAAGATTCAGAAGCTCGCTCCCGCAGAAACAATGTTAGAGTTTTCAGAGTCCCTGAGGGATCTGAGCAAGCCAACATGGCAGGTTTTATGGCGACTTGGCTGCAGAAGGAGCTGGAACTCTTGGCTGACTCAGAACTCAGAATTGAAAGAGCTCACCGAGTGCTGGTTCCTAAGCCAGCACAAGGAGCCCCACCGAGGTCTATCATAGTAAAATTTCTGAGTTTCCAAATCAAGGAGAAAGTTCTAAGGATGGCCTGGGCAAATAAAAATTTAAATCTGGATGGCCAGTGGGTATATGTGGATCATGATTACCCACCGGCTTTGCTGGCATGTAGAAAGAAGATCCTGCAAGTAGTCAACAGGCTGAAGGAAAAAGGAATAAAAGTCCAAATACGATACCCTGCTAAACTTTGGGTGCACAAGAAGGACTCAGTAAAAGTCTTTGACAACCTTATGGCAGCCGCCCCTTTTCTGAAGATGTTGGATGTACCTCTCCCTGATATGAGAGAAGAAGAAGCAGAGGCCCAGATAGAGAGCTTGCTCTGGAGGGTAGTTTCCCCGACTCGAGTTGTTGGAAAATGCAAACCGAGAGACCTGCTGTCCTTGCGAGCTGAACTGTCTAAATGGATAAAGTCTGCAGATCCGATCCTGTGAGGGTTAAGGTGGCAAACCGTTTGGTAAATAGAGATCTAATACTGAGGGTGATGCTGGGGTGAAATTTAAATTTAAATATTTTCTTTTACCTGGCATCCTCAGCCAACTTAAGTGGTCCCCCGAGGTCTGGTTTTGAAGTTCAAGTTTCCCGAAGCATACTTAAGTTTGTCTCTGCGGAGGGGATAGCAGTCATTATTTGAAACCTGTCCCTGATTGAAGATGCGAAGACCTGCGATAGGTTGGAGGAACCAATATTTACAGGAAGTGGTTCTCACTGGACACTGATTTAGGGTTGCCCCTTTCCATGTGTGTCTATCTAAACCATCCTCTGTTCCTCGTGTGGATGGTACCTGGCGAACAGAAGCAGCAGGGGCACTCATTAGTGTATTCAGACAAAAGTACAGCCTACCAGGTACTTTAAATCTTTTAAGGGGGAGGCCTTGTACTCATGCATGATTTTTTGGGACTCTTTAGTTTGCTTTTTAGATTGGTCTTCCCCGATGGACAGATTCAGCAGTCGAATCTAACAATTAAAGTAAGGGACTACATGAGAATTACTGTTCTTAGTAGTTTCCAAAAATAGATCTTTTCTTAGAGGAAAGGCTATGTTGGTTATGTGAATAGTTTACTGCAATAGTTACATAGCAGATTTAAAAGGGCTGATGTGTTCACAGTTTGTCCTACTAATTTGAAGAATGGTTACTAATTGCCATAACAATGGGGAAGGGGGGTGCAATACAAGTTAAAGTGATTGCACGTTGCTGGGAAGATTCAACGAGGTAAATTCTGAGCCGCTCCAGTGGACTGCCGGTAATGGTTTAGGATTCCACATAATAATTAGGCACTCCCCACCTGCATTACAAGTTGAACAGCTGCCGGGGGGGGGGGGGGCTGAGTACTGGGATCCCGGAGGTCCGATTTGAGGGAAGAGCAGCGAGTGCCCTTACTGGGCCTCCACTCTCTATAACCCAT
Source organism: Neoceratodus forsteri (assembly GCA_016271365.2). Classification (NCBI taxonomy): domain Eukaryota; kingdom Metazoa; phylum Chordata; order Ceratodontiformes; family Ceratodontidae; genus Neoceratodus; species Neoceratodus forsteri. The sequence continues at coordinate 1,417,604,122 of CM057449.1, read as the reverse complement.
TTGGGGTGTGCCCTCGATCCCCACAGTCTAGTAGTCTAGACACCTCTGGAAGATGTTTTATCTTCTACAATATAACTTATGATTGTTACAGTGTTTCGTGTTTATATGCGTGTTTGTTACATGTTGACTATGTCCGACTCCTATAGAGTGAACTTCGATTTAACATGTTTAGTCATAGTTAACTATTCTAGTCCCCCCTTTTTTTCCCCTCTTCTCTTCACTTTCCTGAACTATCTCTCTACATATAGGGGAAGACTCAGAAGATGCAAGATGAATAGGAATCCTGATTGTTTTAAAAGAAAGCAAGCATCGATAAGTTAGTACTGTGTTCATGGACTCTTAAAGGTGTCAATAATGTGATTAAGAGGTCAAGAATGTTATAGGAGTTACAAAAGGGTGAAATGTGAAATAGCATGCCTTCAGGAGACCCGGCTGACTGCCACAGAACATATTAAGCATAGGAGGTCCTGGGTGAGCAGTGTCTGCGCAGATTCCAACCCAACATCTAAAAAGATGGGGGTGGCTATTTTAATATGAAAAGGGCTTCTCTTCCAAGTAACACACACCTATTTTGAAGAGTTGGGGAGAATAGTCCTGGTTTCAGGGCAACTCAGGGTTCGCCCCTTACACATTATGGCAATTTATGCCCCAACACCTCCTACAAGGGAATTCCTTAGAAAGATGTTTAATATAATAAATTCGCTGCCTGAAGGACAGCTTTTGTGTATAGGTGACTGGAACTGCATTGAGAACACTCTGCTGGACCGCTCACCTGCCCACACAGGAGGGACAGGGAGCATGCTCTAAATTGTGAAGTACACTAACAACTGAGTCGGGCTTGGTAGACCCTTGGAGGCATGGATCACCTAATGGGAAGGACTTTACTTTCTTCTCTCCATCTGTCCACTCCTACTCACACTTAGACAGACTTTATACTCAGAAAAACTGGGCATAAACCATTAAAATCATTGACTTTCACCCTAGGGCCATGTCTGTCCACTGCCTGGTGACCTGTCAGTTACAATGGGATACAAAGAAAAATGCAAGGGGATGGAGGTTTAATGTTAGTCTGCTACATGACGAAGAGTTTGTATCATCTACTGAAGATGTGATTACTCAATATCTTCAAGAAAATTATATCCAAGAGACCCCCCCTGAAATATGTATGGGACTGTCTGAAAGCAGTAATTAGGGGACATGCAATAGCTTTTGCCTCCCACAAAGCCAAGCAGCATATGAACATACGAAATTTGCCAGCAGATAAAGGCCTAGAGGTCTATCAAGTCTGCTCGAATGTGCAGCTAGCACCCCTTATTCTGCAGCTGCCCCTCCCTTCTACCCTTCTCCTTCATTAACCCTCCCCCTTGTCCTGTCCCATCCTCGTTTGAAGCAGTCCACTGTTCTACTGCATACCACTTCTGCAGGTAACGCATTCCACCCAGCCACCACCCTCTCTGTAAAAAAGTGTCTCCTCATCTCCCTCCTGAACCTTCCTCGCTCCAGTCTCATATTATGGCCCCTGGTGGCCTCCCTCCTTACTTTGAACAGCCCTCTGTACCTGTCTTGTTTATTCCTTTCATGTATTTAAAGGTTTCAATCATGTCCCCCCTGTCTCTCCTCTCCTCCAGTGAGTACATGTTCAACTCCTTCAACCTCCTCTCATATGATAAGTCCCCCAGACCCTTGATCATCTTTGTCGCCCTGCGCTGCACTCCCTCCAGTAACTTAATGTCCCTTTTCAGATACGGACGCCAGAACTGCACGCAGTACTCCAGGTGTGGTCTAACTAATGACCTATACAGTGGCAGAATCACCTCCTCCCTCCTTGAGGATATACCCCTTGCAATACAACCCAGCATTTTGTTGGCCTTTGCAGCTGTCTTCCTACACTGTGCTGAGTTGTTCATTGACCCTGTGATGAGCACACCCAGATCCTTCTCCTCCTCTGTCTGGGCTAGCTGCACTCCCCCTAGCTGGTAAGTCCTCCTTGGGTTCTTCATCCCAAAATGCATCACCTTGCACTTTTGGCATTAAAGCTCAGTTGCCAGGTGTCTGACCAGGTTTCAAGCTTTGCCAGATCATCCTGCAACCCCTGCCATCCCCTAGGTCATCCACCACCGCTACCAACCTTGGTATCATCAGCAAACAGACTGATCTTGCTCTTGATGTCCCATGATATGTCTGCAATGAATATCCCAAACAACACTGGTCCCAACACCGAGCCCTGTGGGACACCACTCGTCACTGCCCTTGGGTGTGAGAGCTCCCCACCCACCACCACCCTCTGTTGCCTTCCCTGCAGCCAGTTTCCTACCCATCTCACCAGCATTGCACCTGCCCCTGTGCCTACTAACTTCCTTCCCAGCCTTCCATGTGGCACTGAGTCGAATGCCTTACTGAAGTCCAGATACAGGACATCCACTGCATGTCCCCCGTCCTAGAGCATAGAGCCGCACATGACAAAGCGGAGGATCTGCTGTGACAATTAGAGACAGAACATAAGAGAATGAGAAACCCTGATCTGCTCCCCAAACTTAAACAGGCAAGAGAAGAGGTTAACAGGCTCTCTTTGCATAAAACAGAAAATACCCTGAGATTTATGCAGCAGAGATATTACGAATGGGGTGATAGGGCAGGTCACTTACTAGCGATACATTTTAGGAAATGAGAGGCAGATAGATATATTTCTAAAATAAAGAAAGGATATTCCCCCATGAGTAGGTAAACACCCCTGAGGACATAGCCCAAGAATTTATAAAATACTACTCTCACCTATATGGGGAAGAAAGACTGCCCGATCAACAACAAAGGATTGAGAAATTTTTTGAACAAACAACCCTACCATCCCTAACTGTGGCACAATGGCAACACATGGAGGCACCTTTTTCTGGTGCAGTGGTAATGACAGCTTTAAAAACATTCAAGGGAGGTAAGGTCCCAGGCCCAGATGGCCTCTCGGCTGAATTTTATGGTAAATTCACCAAAGAACTGGTTCCTATGATGACCAAGGTCTACAATATAGCCCATGAAGATGGACAAACCCCTGATTCTTGGGTGGGTGTGCTGATAACAGTCATCCCGAAACCAGAAACAGACCCATTTCAATGTCCCAACTACCGGCCCATATCCCTGCTCAATCAAGATGTTAAGATTTTTACTAAAGTCCTTAGCTCTCAGATGCAATCTTTAATAAAGGACTCAATCCATCAAGATCTCAAAGAGGATTTATTCCAGGCCGCCACATACAAGATAATATACGTCTCCTGTTAAATACTATATCCGTGGCTCAATCATTCCCCAAAAATACTTTATATGCAGTGATGTCAGTAGATGCCGAAAAGGCATTTGATCGTGTGGATTGGCATTACGTAGAGGAGACCCTAACATGCTTTGGTTTTGGACAGCGGTTTCGAGCCTGGATTATCAATTTATATAGAAGCCCATGGGCACAAATAAGGATAAATGGGATAACCTTCCCCCCCTTCCTAATCCAAAGAGGTACACGACAGGGATGTCCCCTCTCCCTGTTATTGTTTGCCCTGAGTATTGAACCATTGGCAGCTTATATTAGACAGTCCCCTGCGTTTAAGGGAATTGGGGTGGAGGAGAAGAGTTACATATCTCGCTATACACAGATGATACCTTATTGTACCTAACAGACTCTGTACATTCATCCCAGGGGTTTTGAAAATGCTCCATACATTTGGGGATATTGCTGGATACAAAATAAATCAGTCTAAAATGGAACTGTTGCTGGTGGGTGGGTATGACGATCCTTTGCCACAGAACATCAGTGGTTTGAGGTGGGCAATACACGGATTCCAATACTTAGGGGCATGGATCACTCAGGACCCCTCCCAACTGTACCAAGTGAACTATTTGAAATTACAGTCAATTCCTGATATATGCTTGGGACACCCCTGTTTTTGTGCATACGTCCGAAATGGCATACAACCGAAATTGTATTGAAATCAGTGAAGCCACTAAGTAAAACACATGTTTTCACTTACTAGCCACTTTTTACTGTTAGTGAATGTATCAAACTCATTGAAAACATGCCAAGTCATCAAATGTTGCATACTCTGAGCTGTTTAAGCTATTTGTTGTCTCCAAAGCTCCTTGTTCTGACAAACAGGCTGAAACTGAGAAAAAACTTGCATGTGTTTAACAACTGGAAGCATAGTTAGCACCTGTTTAACAGGTGTGATTAACAGTATTAATGCCTGTGAAGCCCCTGTTTGAGGGACAAAGTATGTATACAACCAAAATTTGGTGTGCATACCTATTAAGTGTATAGGGTTGGGATTGGGACATGCCATTTTTGTGCATACATCCTGAATGTGCATATATCCGAATGGCATACAAGTGGAATCCACTGTACTACTAATAGCCCAGAAGGATTGTAAAAGGTGGAAGGAGATACCCCTAACACTGACAGGTAGAATTGAGACCATACGTATGAATCTCCTACCAAGATTTTTATTTCTGTTCATGGTACTTCCCATAAAACCACTTTTAAGTTTTTGGAAACAATTGCAATCTATACTAACAGAATTTGTGTGGGAAGGGAAAAAGTCAAGAATATGATGGCCCATTTTAGTAGCCCCCAAGAAGTGTGTGGGGGGGGCTCGTGTTGCCTGATTTCAAAGTATACTTCTGGGCTGCACAGTTGCAATATTTCATCCCACACCCCAGTAAGATTGAGACTCCTCTGTGGGGTAGATCTAGAGTGGAGGGAGGGAGGTATATCCCACACTGAAGACCCGGTATGCATGGACACCCAGAACCTCCACCTGTTTTCTCCTACTAATACCTGGACACTAAATCTCAAACAATCATGGGTGAAGACATGTAAAACATACAACATATCTACCCACCAGACTGTGGACACCCCCCTCAGGGCCTGTTTAGAATTTCTCCCTTTTAGATGAGATAGCGGATTCAGATTCTGGGAGAGGTGTGGCCTCTCCACTTTGGGTCAGTTGTTTCAGGGAGACACACTCAAATCCTTTGTGCAACTATCCCAAGAATTCAAGTTACCAGGTAAGAACTTTTTCCAATACTTGCAATTTAGACACTATCTTTTAGAAAAATCACTCCAAAGGAATCCACAAGTGGGCAATCCACTCTCCACACTCCTTGTCACACTGGCAAGGTCTTCACAGACCAGAACCAGGGTATCCCAAATTGTACAACTGCTGGTGGACTTGCAGCCCGACCCAAGTACCCCTCTGAAGAACAAATGGTCTGTAGAAGCAGAAATAGACCTGGCAGAAGATGATTGGGTAAAGATCTGGCGAGGAGTTTTCTCCACCACAGCTTCTCCATCCTGGAGGGACTTTAGATGGAGAGTGGTGGCTCGTCACTTTCGCATACCAGTCATTATCAAGCACTTAGGGACACACCCCACAGACTGTTGTTGGAGGGGTTGCTCGGGGATGGGTAACCACACCCATATTTTCTGGTCCTGTCCCCTGGTAAAGCCTTACTGGACAGCAAGTACTAAGGAATGTGGAAACATTTTGACAATTAATATGCCTTTGGACCTCCCCACATTTATATTAGGATTACCACTCTTGGGACTAGAAAATAAGGCCCAGATCTACCTATTTATTATTTTGGTGGCAGCGGCCCTTAAGGCAATAACTCAAAAATGGCTCACTCCTCAGATCCCAACTTTAGGGTCTTGGCTGTCCAATTGCTCCCAATTAATGGAAGTGGAAAGACTAACTGTGAAACTTAGATTGCAAAAAGATAAATATATCAGTCGTTGGCTTCCATTTTTCCAGTATATCACAGACACCTCTCAGAAAAATGTTCTCGACATCCTGGCCCAACAATATTAACTGGATCATATAAGTTAAGCTGGTCTATACCGGGGTGAGGTACTGATTTAGAAGGCAACACACCCTGACTTTATATATTGTTTGATAGATGTGGAAGGTGAGCAATAGAGTGGATGAGATGGACTTAGACACAGAATATTACGTGCTTATTAATCATTAATTATTGTTACTTAAAAATAAACTATATTTGAATGTGAGTCCCCCCCCCATTCCCTAGGGGGTTCTCATCTATTTTCTTTTATTTCTTTCTCTTTTGATCTCTTTCTCCCCACTATTTTCCCTGTTAATCTGTTAACTTAATCTATGTAGTAAGTTCTTTTGTTAAATATGTGTTTGTTTACTTATAATGTTGTAAGTTGTATATCTGAAAACCAATAAAATATAATTTCAAAAAAAAAATCGTACTTTTTTTACGGAATTATTTTTATTATCCTCCTCCTATAAGACTCCATATATAATTGGTGGAGATTTTAATCTAGCATTAAATAAATAAGATAGATCCTCCAATCCCTTACATAATTATAAATTATCTATAAAGACTATTAAGAATTTTATGTTAGACCTTAAGTTAATTGACCCTTGGACCCAAAAGAACCCAAGCAGGAGACAATATATATAAATATTTAGGGAGGAAGTATAGCACAGTGGTTTAAGGCTCTGAGCTGCAAATCTGGAGACCTGGGTTTGAATCCCACAGCTCCCACTTGCATACTGTGTGACCCTGAGCAAGTCACTTAACTTTCCTGTGCTCCCAGGTCATACCTGTAAACAAGCTTTTAGCTTAGTGTGTCTCTCTTGGTTAAACAATTGGTAACAAAAAAATATATATATTCATTCTACTCAAATATGCACCAATCATATTCTCGAATACAGTACAGCCTCAATTATCCAAACCTACTGGGAGACGTAAGATTTAGTTTGGATAGTCGAGGGGTTCATAAAATTGAGGGTCACTCACACCATATTCCTATTAGGTATGGGGACATGGTATGAGTTCAGATAATCCAGAGGTTCGGATAATGGGGGGGGTCAGATAATCGAGGTTATACTGTAGACTACTTCTTGGTATCAGACGCACTAAACTACACTATAAAAAATATCTTTTATCCAGGTATTACTATCTCAGATCATTCCCCATGTATAATGGAGCTAGAATGGACCAAAACATATCAAAAAACTGTAAACTGTAAACTGGATTCTACTCTAGCTAAAAATCCTGAGACCAGTATAATAATTGAACAAGAAATAAAAGACTTTTTATGAGAAATACAGAACAAGACACTCGGGCATGATGCAGTCAGAAATTTCAGAGGGGCACAAAATCCCAACCTCTTTAGGGGGGTCTGGGGGCATGCTCCCCCGTGAAGATTTTGAAAAACTGAAGTTAAATGGTGCATTTTGGTGACTTTTAGCAGTCCAGAAAGCTGTTCCCCAACAAGTTACAGTAAATGCCATAATACTGATATAGGCTAGAGCAATGATAAATTGTTTGTATGACCTTTTGCATTTTAAAGAAATTATTAAATAATTAGAACTTTTGCATTTTGTGAGTCTTTTATCATATATAAGCAGCTAACTGATTAGTCCACTCCTAGCTGATCCACTAACTGCTACATGACAGAAATGCACCCTTTGAATTTTCATTTAGAGTCCTCTACTATACATGTTATACCTGAAAAATAATGACACATCATCTGTTCTTGCTGTTTTTTTATTATCGGAAAAACTAATGGCTGAGCTGAGGTCACTTCAGCAGGCCCCCCATACACACACACTGGATCTGCAGACCAGAGGCAGAGGGGGCTACCAAAGTGTGGATGAGACCTCTGCTTCAGCCATTAGTTTCAGATCCCTGTGGCAGGGATCTTAAACTAATGACTGAGGTGGATGTCTCATCCACACTTTGGTAGCCCCCCTCAAGTGAACTGAACAGCAAACAAAGTCAAAACCACATTAATGGCATGCCTGCCTGCCTGCCAATGACAGTGCCACATGGGCAATGGTAAGGGTTTACCACAGAATATCTAATGGATGGATTACATATAGTAAAACGCAAAGCCTTTTGTGGTGAGGGAGCGGGGGACAGTAATATTTCCCCTGTGTCTAGAGGCAACAGGATAATAGTTACTCAATCAATAAATTAGATATTCTGTGGTGAACACCTGCCCTTGCCTGTGCAGCACTGTCATCGGCAGGCAGGCATGGCATCCATGTGTTTCTGACTTTGTTTGTTGTTCAGTTCACTTTGGGGGGGGGACTATCGAAGTACCAATGAGACCTCCACCTCAGCAGTATAGCACGGTGGTTTAAGGCTCTGAGCTGCAATTCTGGAGACCTGGGTTTGAATCCCACTGTCCCCACTTGCATACTGTGTGACCCTGAGCAAGTTATTTAGTGTCCTTGTGCTCCCAGGTCACACCTGTAAACAAGCTTTCAGATTAGTGTATCTCCTGGTTAAAAAAAAACAGAAAAAAACAAACAGCAGACAAAGAAGGGCCACTCCCATTGGATTAGCTGCTTGTAAGTACCACAATATGTAGAAATGAGCAAAAAGGACTCAGCACTCTGTATCAAAAAGCTGCTTGTAGACACGTCAGGTCGTTTTTCCAAGTTGTGTGAAAGGAAATTTATTGTGAAAAAGAACAACAAAAGCAGTATGTCCAGGGTAGCACAGGAAGGCTACACACTAATACCAATGTGTCACACTCATTGCAGGTGCTTTGACAAAGCATGCCTCATGTAATGAGTGTTAAACATTGCTATTAGTGTGTTGCCTCCCAGGGCTATTACAACGGACACTGACTGCTTTTGTTCTTTTCCACAATAAAGTTTCACAACTTGACAAAAGGATCTGAAGTGTCTACAAGCAGTTTTTTGACACAGACTGCCACTGATGAGTCCTTTTTGCTCATTTCTAATTACAGAAAGTCTAGCTGCCTCACGCTGGATGCCCTCAATATGGCAATTCACAGCTCAATATCTGCACTTGTTGACTACGGCCTGGCCATCTATGGGTCAGCCACAGATATGGCCCTACGTCACATCACAGTAGCCATGAACAAGGCCTGTCAACTTCTCACAGGTGCTGAGCGCCTAACACTCACCTGTGATCTTTGCACTCAAGCCAACTGTCTTCAACTACATGACAGAATCCACTTCCAAACTTGCTTGTTAGCTAAGAAGATATGTTTTGGATTTCTGCAATCTGGTGTTGGGAACCTGCTCAGCCCTCATTAGCCTACTCGCTACACCAGAAGCTCCCACACTTAAGTTTTCAGTGTCCCTAGGTGTTGCACAGCCTTATCACAGCGTGCCTTTGCCCATCGAGCTCCCCTTTGGTAACTCACTCCAGCTGGATATCAGCTCTACCACCTCAATAGGCTCATTCAAATGCAACCTGTGTTATCAACTTCTTGCAAGAGCCACCTGTGTTTGCCACCACTAAGCCTCCCTCTCACATAACCACACAGTCCTTAGCCTGCAACATCTACCAACACCAGACCTGTTGCTACCTCTAGCACTTACCACTCCCTACCCAAATTCCTCACCCCCTCATACCTTCCCCTCTTCTCCATCTCCTCTCCATTGCCATGTACTGTATTTCTCCTACCAGATGTCAGCTAGACTGACTTCCTCCACACTCTACCCCCCAGCATGCCTTGACTGACACCCAGTGCTTCCTGACAAGGGTATTCTATTGTCTGCTATATGTTTTCTATGTACCATTTGTTCGCCTAGTTTTTTCATTGATGTCTACCTTTACCAGCTGTTTATTTAACTAGAAACAACTCATTGTAATTTTCCCATACTCAGTTACCTGCCTATATGTTCTGTACCTGTAATTTAACCATCTGTTTGTAACTAGTTCGAAATGGAAACTATGTAAAGAGCTTTAGCTCAAAGGTTGTATCCAAGCAAATTAAATAGAAAGTCATAGGAGTAATGTAAATTTCCAGCTGCTAGGAATACACTTTTTGTGGAATGGTTCAAGCTTGTGCTGAATGCTGACTTATAGTCTCTGGTTTCAGTTTAAGTCCCAGCAAAGGACTCTTGGTGATACCCAATAGCGGGGACAGACAATAATCACATATGATCACTGGTATGATCCTTGTTACTATTCCGGAGATGAAGGACTACCCTGAGATCATGCCTCATCAGGTGCATGTGACCCAGATTGCAAGGCTACGTTGGGGGGGGCTTGGGAGTCCCCCACTTTAAAAAGTACTACTGGGTGATGCAGCTGGTGGGCCTGATGGATTGGTGTAATGTTGAAATGCAAATAGAAAGGCATACTTTATGGAGAAAACATTTACAGGGAAGCAGAGACTCGCAGTTGAAGTTCTGTTTTATGCATCCACAGAACACAACTGTAGGGTGGCATGGAAGAAACATATTCCTTATACATTTACTGCCTGAAACTATCTGGCATTGGAGTCACAGGTTAGGGGCTGGAGATCCCTCCATACCAGCCTTACACTTGACCCCATAGACTCTATGGGGTCACCCACCCTCAATACATCCAGAGTTCCTGACTGATCCAGGCTTTAAAAGATGGGAACAGAAAAGAGGTATTAATTGGTTACCAAAAAAATTCAACATTACAGTAATTTATACACCACTTCAGTACCATACGGGACTATACCAAGCGCTACAGGATGCACAGCCACATTGCAAGTAGTTTTGCATAAAGCTCAAGATACACAAAAAATAAAAGTTAAACTTCTGTGGTAAAAAAAAAAGAGTCACAGGAAAAATGAGCTAGCAGTAAAGAAGGTTGGTGGCAGAAAAAGTCTGGGATATGGTATCCTGAAAATAAATGATGGGTGGAGGATCACAAGCTCATTCACATAAAAAAACTATTAATAAGTTAACAGCCAGCACTGCCACAGTCCACAACAGGGCACAGTAGCTGCTGCTCACTCACTGAGGTGCTACATGTGGCGTGGATGTCATTATTCTGTCTCAATGTAATCATACATACACTAGTAGGAAATAATGAATCTATATCTACCCTAGTCAGTCAGAAATCACAATCACTATGTGACTATGTCAACTGAAACTTTCATTCTTATGAGTCCTCCTGATTCCAGTCCAGATTCTTACCAGGCTTGAATGAAGACTTAACAAATAGTCTCTGCTGCAGGCTGCTGCCTGGCCCTGGTCCTCAGTTGCTAGGCCCGATGGTGATCTGTGGCTCAGTGGCTCTGTCGTCCATCCACTCCTTTTGATTACTACTGGTGCTAAAACAATCAGAGATGTTTGTCCATACCAGACGTCCACCAGGCCGCTGCAGTGGTTTTCCCTGATTTGTGCAGTGCCATGCCTTGATGTACTGACTCCCGACCCTCCACCCAGTCCCAGGCAAACAGCCTCCCCAGAGCCAGCCCAGAAAGCACACCGACAAGTAAAAACCATGACCACGAGGTAGTCCAGAGGGGTAGGCTAGCCAGCCGAGTCAGTTGATGGTCACATCAATCACACGGTTCATGACTTGAGAGATGAGTTGTACTTCCAGTTCATTCCTTTACTGGGTCAGCAGAGAGTAAGACTGGGTGGCTGCTAGCCTGCTCAAGTGCTCTCAGAGTCAGAGAGTCAGTAGAGTTTCGAATCCTGGTGCTGTGGCATGCACACACCTTTTTTCCCCAATCGAGATGGTGCTGGAAAATGCACCAGTTTGCCGTGTGGTACAGACACAGGTTGTCGTCTACTCAACTGTCACTTTCCAATTGGAGGTGATATTTCTTCATGCCTCAGTGATTGACTGCAGCTTGCACAAAAAAAAAAACAACAAAAAAAAAACAGAAACTTGCAGGGAAAAAGGAGAAGTGATTGGTAAGTTTATGCTGATTATCAGAATGGACTACCAATTACTCACTGTCTGTGTCTTTTCTTCTTACACTGTACAGCCAGGTGCCAGCAAAGCAAGCATACATTTTTTGAAAGTCAGTCGCCGACTCACCCCAGAATGATTGGAACCCCACCCCTCCTACCCACACACCAAAGGCTTAAAAAATATCTGGATTGTTTTCAGCCCTTCAACATATTAAAAAAAATACAAAATGCATGACTTTTTTCTAGATTGAGCCAAAATATTGGGGGGGGGCAAATGCCCCCTTGGGCCCTATGGGCATGATGCCACTGAAGACACTAGTATTTTAATAATATGGGATGCATTCAAAGCATGGATGTGAGGGGAATTTCAAAACATTCAAGGAAGAAGGAAAAAAGTGGGAAAAGCAACAGAGCACTTTAGAGACAGAAATATGGACCCTGGAACATCAGCATTCTAATACCTTAGATGAGCATACCTATAATACCGTTGTACAAAAGAAAGAGAATTATAATACTTTATTAACAGAAATAGCAGAAAAACAAATTCTACAAACTAGGGCATACTATTATATTAACTCAGATAAACCATTAACACTTCTTGCATGGCAACTGAAAAAGGACCAAGAAAATAATCACATCTCTAGTATAAGGAACAAAGAAGGTAAACTGCAGAAAAATCTGGAAGAAATCAATAAAACATTTACAGAATTCTATAAAGACCTATATACCACACAAAATAATATGGATAGCTATACACATAACACATTTCTGGATCAATTACCCTTAAAACAACTACTCGATGAAATAAAAATATCACTAGAAACCCCTATTTCAAGTTTAGAAGTAGAAGTAGCCATAGATACCCTCAAAATAAGTAAAGCCCCTGGTCCGGATGGCTACCAAGCTGAATTTTATAAAAATACAAGGTCACACTACTTCCAATGTTGACACATTTGTTTAACATGATAAACTAGCAGAATAAGGCATCACCATCTTTTTACCAAGCTCAGATACAGGTATTTTTCAAACAAGCAAACAAGGAAAAGACTATGAACAATGCCAGTCATATAGGCCTATATCATTACTAAATGCAGACTATAAAATTCTTGCAAAAATACTAGCAAATAGATTGGAAAAAACACTCCCACACCTAATCAGTCAGGACCAAAATGGATTTATTAAGGGAAGGAAGATAATAGAAAATATAAGATGAACAATCAATCTGATATTAGAGGCAAATAATAAAGAGAAAGTTTTTTTGACAGTCAATGCAGAAAAAGTATTTGACCATGTTGGATTGAATTTTATCATCTTAACACTTCAAAAAATGAATTTTGGTGAAAAATCTATAAATTGGATAAAGATACAGTATCAAGAACCAAATGCTCAAATTAAAACAAACAATATAATCTCTCTTAGTTTCCAACTTTCAAGTGGTACTAGACAAGGCTGTCCTACAGTATCTTGCCTTTAATTTATGCATTAGTAATAGCGCCCCTGGCAGAAGAGATAAGAGGAAATCCTGTGATTAAAGGTATTAAACTTAACCACATAGAACACAAAATAAATATGTATGCAGATGATGTAGTGTTATATCTCTCAGATTATGAAAAAATCATTAGAAGAATTTTAAAAAATAACAGATGAATATGGCAAGTTATCTGGGTATAAAATAAACTTTCAAAAATCATCAGTTTTTATTCCGTCTAAAAAGAACAGCATTAAACTACTCAAGAACTGTCCATGCCTGCTGACTAATTCATTTAAGTATTTAGGAATTATGATCTCTAATGACGTGAATAAATTATATTTGTATAATTTGGAACAACAATTACAAGAAATTAAAAATGATTTGGATCATTGGATCTCTCTTCCACTCACTTTAATAGGGTGTGTAAGCATCATAAAGATGCAGATTTTGACAAAATCTTATACAATTTCCAAGCGCTACCAATTACTAACAATTGGCTAAATAAAAACCCAAGGCTTTCTAATAATAAATTAACACTTCCTAAAGATAATGAGGGCCTTGCATAACCAGACTTTTACAAATACTACTTAGCTTTACAAATTACTACAGTTTGGAATTGGATAAATTACTATCATCAACCCTGTATAACAGTAGAAATGGAATCTAGTTTATATACCTATAACAGTTTATTAAATGTTCTCTTTTCTGGATGATATAAAAACAATAAAAATATAGATAAAAACAATAGAACAACTTATATAACCATTAAGTGTTGGTATGAAGCTCATAAAATTCTAAACTTTAAAACAGGTGTAACTCGGTTCTCCCCAATTTACACTAACTACTACTTTACTCCATCAGTTAATGATAAAATATAAGAAGATTGGAGTAATCATGGCTTGAATGAATGTGGACAGCTGTTTGATTAAAATCAATTTAAAACCTTTGACCAATTAAAATCCCAATATAACATATCTGAAAAACACTATTAAAAATATTTCAAATAAAAAGTTTTATAATAAAAACTAATGGTAGGCTGAAGCTTGTCTCCACACCTATATTGGACATATTAAGACAGCAGAAAATAAATGAAAATTTAATTTCAAAACTGTATGCCATTCTATTGCCCACTGTAGCACAAGATATAAATGAAGTCAAGCAAAAATGGACAAAGGAACTGGGTATAGAACTTTTTGAAGAAATTTGATCAATCATAAAAACCTCACCGTTCCTAAATATTAAATCTAACAAATTACAACAACTTCAATATAATACGGTGCACTGAACGTATTTCACTCCATACAAACTACATAAAATAAATCTAAATTTACTTGATCAATGCCCTAGATGCACTACTACATCTGGCACTTTGATCCACATGATCCATAAATGTCCATATTTATCAAATTTCTGGTCCAAAATACTCTACATACTAAACAGGACATTAAATAAACAATTCAATATGACATCGCTATTCACCTTTTTTGCAACTCAAGCAAATGCAATAGACATAGACCAATCTCAACACACCTTTCTTACCATAGCAAAGATCTTAGCTAAGAAGTGTATTCTGATCAAATGGAAAGACTCTACCCCCCCAAACAATAACAACCTGGATAAATTTTATGCTGGATGCAATGACTTTAGAAAGAATACAATATTTGAAACTGGGACAGGAAAACTTGTATGAAAAAACCTGGCAGCCCTTTAGCTCCATGATCAGCCAGGGTATTATTAGTTTTTAAACTCTCTCTTATTTTGTAATAAACTAAAAATAAATAACATAATATTAGCACTAAAATATTTTATTTTAAAAAGCCCCCAGGTCTAGAATAGGTTAGTGTAGGAGGTTTCGATGAAGCTTTATTAAGGGTCTATACTGACATTAATACATGTTGGAAAAAGCAGAACCCTCAATGTAAAATTGCTTTCTGAACCTCAATAAAAAAAGAAAAAAGTACAAAAAAAAAAAAAAAGAATCGAACTGCACAAGGGCAAGGGTCCTGGACTTCAGGAGGACAGATTTTAGAAAGATGGGTGAATGCCTCAGGGGTAACCTAGCAGGTGTGGGTGACCTGGGTAGGGTGAAGGAACAGTGGGTAATGATAAAAAGGAGCATAGTAAAAGCAATAAACCTCTGCATCAAACAAGTGAGCAAAGGCAAGAAGAAAAAGAGACTGCTATGGTTTTTGAAAGAGGTGGCTAAAAAGGTAAAAGCTAAAAGGGTAGCATTCAGAAAGTATGAGCAGATGCAGAGGGAGGAGGAGGATAGGGAGGAGTGTTGGGGAAACAGAGGGAAGCAGGGAAATCAGTAAAGAGTGCAAAGGCACAAACTGAAAAGAGAATAGCCCAGGAGGTAATGAAGGGGTGAAAGACGTTTTTAGGCATGTAAGTGAAAAAAGGAAGACCAGGCTGGGATTGTAAGGTTAAAAGGGAAGGGAGACTGTGCAGAGGGGACCAGGAAAAGGCAGACATCCTGAACAAATACTTTTGATCAGTGTTCATAGAGGAAGGAGAAGAGGAGGGGCCATAAAAAAAAGTAACAAAAGCTTTGGAGGGAGGCAGATGGACACTAGTTCTTTTTTGGAGGGGAGAGTCCTAAAGGGACTTGCTAATCTAAAAGTGGACAAAGCAATGGGGGCAGATGGGGTGCATCCAAGCATGTTGAGGGAGCTTGGAGAAATACTGGCTGCACCTCTGAGTTCTATTTAACAGCTTACTGGAAATAGGAGTGGTTCTGGAGGACTGGAGGAGAGGGGATGTAATTCTTCTACACAAAAGTAGTAGCAGGGAGGAGAGTGGCAATTATAGGCTGCTCAGCCTGACATTGGTGGTAAGAAAGGTAATGAAATCATTGCTGAGGGAAAGGATTGTGGAATATCTTGAATCCAGTGAGTTACAAGACACAAGTTAGCATGGTTTCACATGAGGGAGGTCATGTCAAATGAATCTGATAGATTTCTTTGACTGGGTGACCAAGGGACTAGATCAGGGCAGAGTGATGGATGTGGCCTACCTAGATTTCAGTAAGGTGTTTGACACCGTTCCACATAGGAGACTACTAAGCAAGCTGAGTAGCTTAGGAGTGGTTCCAAACGTAGTAAACTGGATAAGAAATTTGTTATGGGATAGGTGACAGAGGGTGGTGGTAAATGAAGTTCAGTACCGGGACCAGCCCTCTTTAATATCTTCAAGTGACATTGCTGAGAAGCTGGAAAGGAAAGTCTTCCTCTTTGCAGATGACACCAAAATCTGCAATTGGGTGGACACTCCGGGGGGGGGGTGGAAAGAATGAACAGTGACCTGAGAAAACTAGAGGAGTGGTCAAGGGTATGGCAGCTGGATTTCAATGCAAAGAAATCCAAAACAATGCACTTAGGGCACAGAAAACCAGGGGCAATGTACAAAAGGGGTGGAGTGGTATTGATGACCACCAAGCAGGAAAGAGACTTGGGCGTATTCATATTGGATGACCTAAAGGTGGTCGGGTAGTGCAGCAAGGCAGTAGGGAGGATGAGTGGGATGCAGAGGTGCATAAGGAGGGGTATCACCAGCAGAGAGAGGGAGGTGGTGTTGCCCTTGTATAGATCACTGGTAAAACCCTACCTAGAGTACTGTGTCCAGTTCTGGAGAGGACATCTCCAGAAGGATATAAATAGAGTGGAGGTAATCCACAGGAGGTCACCTAAAATGGTGCAGGATCTGCAAAAAAGACATATGAGGAGAGACTAAAGGACCTCATTATGCACACCCTGAAACAGAGGAAGGAGGGAGGGGAGATATGATAGAGACCTTTAAATACCTCATAGGGGTAAATAAGGTACAGGAGGGGAGTATTTTTCAGAAGCAAATGTGCTCAAGAACAAGGGGACATGCTATAAAGCTGAGGGGGGGTAGATTCGGAGAGATGTGAGGAAGTACTTCATAGAAAGAGTGCTGGATACGTGGAACAGCCTTCCAGTGGAGGTGGTGGGATAAAAACAGTGATGGGGTTCAAAATTGCATGAGATAAGCACAAGGGAATCATAGTGGAAAGGAAGGGGGAGGGAGAAAGAGCTGTAGATCAGGCACAGTCTGTGATAATAATGTAGGTAGGGAGAACTGGGCAGACTGGATGAGCCAAGGGGTCCTTATCTGTTGTCAAATTCTGTTTTCTATGTTTCTAACCAGACCCAATCCTGGCTATACATGAAGGGTTTGATACCAGATGGCATTTGCTAATGAAGTTGTCTAAAATTAATATCAACCAGCCTATAATAAGGGCAGAGGAATATGGGTTGACAATTTATTTTGCTGTGGTTATTTTTACTTGTGCTCAGGGCTGATTATTTATGTTATTTTTTAGATATTAATTTGCAGTATGTTTAGTGTGTCAGATTTGAAAGAATTATAAAATTTTAAATGGAAATATCCAAGTGACAAAATGTAGTCTGTTCACAGTTTTTAATTATTTTTGTACCAATTATAAAAGATTTTAGCTGATCAATAAAAGAAACTTGAGCTTGGGCCCTTGTCTGCAGCCTGATTGGCTGCAACCAATCATGTGATGCTCTTGGCTTTGGAACACACTTGACTGGCATGAAAAGGAGTCCAGGGTATGTAGATGGAAGGGAGGGGCTCCAATATTCTGTCCATTCTCCTGGCTGATGCACTCTACGTCAATTGAATGGTGGTATCTGGAGTCTTGGTGAGTCAATGGTGGGGTCTTTTAATGCCTACCCTGTTCCCTGAGAAAACAACATCGCACATGATATCCTTTCTTCATGCAGGGTCCACATGACCCTGCATGACAAAAGCTACAACAAACTGTGTTGGCAACAAGTGGTGAGACATACTTCCCTATCTTTGAGGAGTGTGTCACTATGAGGCAACAGCTTGGAGCTTCACCTTGTGCTTCAAACTGGAGGCTACAGGCTGGGGAAGAGAGGTGAGCATTAGGGTTGACAACCCCCAAGGAAGACCCCACCACTGATTCTCCAAGACTCTGGAGACCCCAAACCCTAATGTTCTTTCCTTTTGCTGCTAGGGGGGTGGGGGTGGGGAGTTCAGGATGGAAACCCTAATGTCACATTTCCCAACTTTTGTAGCGCTAAATTACCCTAACTGGTGCATTAACAATGTTTTTTTGTGAAGAATTTAGGTAAGATGCAATGTATGTTTGTGTTGCGAGTGCCTAAAGTGGTATTTAGTGTACAGTGGTGATTACTCTGCCGGATAAAGGCAATAACAAAAACATGGAAAATTAGAAAATGAGAGCCCAGAGACCCCACCTCTAATGTCTGTGGCTTGGCCACTTTTTGAGCGTGCTTTTTGCTTTACTAACACCGCCCCCCCGGGGTAATCTGCACTGCTGAAATATGGGTGGTAAACCAGACCTGAAATGTTGATGGTATAGAGCAGGGCCATACTCTCTATGAACATGTATTTATAAAGGTACAAAAAGTATATTCTGTGTTAAAGCAGCAGTACTAGATAAAGACAAATCTGATCTTTTGCAACAGTTTGTTTCCTGTGCTCTGCTGAGCAGTTACCTGGAAATCTTTCTTGTTTTTGCTGTACTATCAGTCAGCAATTGGACCCATTTTTCTTTGTTTTTGTTAATATTTTTCCCACCCGCCTTTTTGAATTGGAACCCTCTGCTGCTAACCGCAGATGCGCATGACTCGGAGCACTACACAGGGACAGTGGGAACATGCAGCACAGGGTCCCATGGAAGTAAACAAATGAAGTGATGCGATGTGGGGGGAGTTCAGCTGCAAATTAGGCAGCAGCCATATTTACTGTGGCTGCACAACAGTGGAAATAAATGTTAAATATCTAAAAAGCTAAAGATCGCGAGAAAAAAATATTTACAGATATGGAAACCAGAACTGTGGCTACACACTTCCAGTCAAAAAGCAGAATTCTGATAATCACTTCCTGATTATCTAGTACTGCAGCTTTAAAGATGTGCAATCCAGTGTAACATAACTGTTTAGTAATTTACTGTAATGTATATGAACATATATAAGAAGGACACTTAAAACTTTTGTAACCAGGATATTGACATTTGTGTAAATGTTAAATATCTAAAAAACTAAAGATTGTGAGAAAAAATATTTGCAGATATGGAAACCAGAACTGTGGCTACACGCTTCCAGCCAAAAAGCAGAATTTTGATAATCACTTCCTGAATATCTAGTACTGCTGCTTTAAAGATGTTCAATACAGTGTAACATAACTGTTTAGTAATTTACTGCAAAAGACCTAACTGGCCCTGGATTACCCCTGCTCTCTCACTGTTGCTCAGACACAGGGACGACCTTTGGTACCGTGCCACTGAAACTAGGCGCCCAGCTGACAGACAGGCCTACAATGCTGCACGGAACAAGTGTACATGGGCAATCAGGAAGGCCAAAGCCGACCACTATCAGGCCACCCTCACTGCCTCCTGGGGGAGTGCCTGTACCTTCTGGGATAAGGTCAAACAACTGAATGGGAACACCCGCTCCCCTCCCCCATCCCAGATTACCACCAACAACACCACCATCACAGACCCCGCCGACATTGCAAACCTACTCAACACCACCTTTACAGACCTTAGCCCAATCCTCCCAGTAACTTCTTTGATCAGCCACCCCCATCCTACCCCTGCCCTCCATCGCCTTGCTTCCACCTTTGTAGGGTTACTACCCTGGAAGCCAGACTGCACCTGACCCGTGCTCTAAAAGGCAACAGTCCCAGTGGCGTCTCCCTGGACCACAAAATTCTCCGGTTGGTCCTGGATCAAGTCCTCACCCCACTCACCTGCCTTCTTAACAAATCCCTCTGCCTGGGACAATTCCCCTCCTCCTGGAAAACTGCAACGGTTACTCCGATCCATAAAGGGGGTGACAGGTCCTTAGCTGGGAACTATCGACCGATCTCCATTCTCCCTCCCCTTTCCAAGGCACTGGAAAAACTAGTTGCTGCACAAATAACTGAATACCTGACCAAATACAACATCCTCTGCCCTGAACAGCACGGCTTCCGCGCAGGACACAGTACTTGCACTGCTCTCATTGAATTCGCCTCCTTTCTTCACTCCTCTTTGGATACTGGCTCCCTGGCGGGGGCTGTGTTCCTTGACCTATCAAAGGCCTTTGACACGGTCTCCCATCCCCTACTACTGGAAGCCCTCTGTCACACTGGTTTTGCCTCTGGACCACTGGCTTGGTGCTCCAGCTACCTTGCCGCCCACTCCCAACGAGTCAAAATTGGTGGGACTCTTTCGGACCCATGCTCAATCCTCTCAGGAGTTCCACAGGGCTTCATCCTGGGGCCCCTTCTCTTCTCGCTTTACCTTAACACCCTGCCCAGTGCATGCCCTGGGAAAATACTGCTATGCATGAGCCAGTACGTCCTCTTTGCCCTGGCCGTAACCCCACATCCCTTCAGGTTTCCTTCAAGGGCCTTTGGCGGCACTGAGGCTTGGCTTAAAGAGCATAGATTGGTCATAAATCTTAAAAATCGAAAACCATGCTCTTCGCCCACCCTCAAAATAAATCATCCAACTCCCTCTCCGTATCCTTTCCAGCTCCGGACTACAACTTGAACAAGTCCAATCCTATAAGTACTTAGGGATCTTATTTGACTCAGCACTCTCCTTCCATACCCACATCGACGCTTCTCGCTTCTGTAACCAATATCCGACTCGGTATCCTGCACTCGCTAAAAACTGTCTCCCGTGATGCCCTCCGGCTTGCGGTTACTTCCTCCATACTCTCCCTGGTGGACTATGGACTGCCTGTCTATAGGGCTGCCAACAGGACGGCCCTCAACAAAATTCGCCTCCTCCTAAATAAGGCTTGCAGGCTAATCACAAGGGCCCCTAAGCTCACTCATACCTGCCAACTCTATGACCTTGCAACAATGCTTGACCTCGATGAACGCCTACTATACCAAACGTGTATCATTTCAAAAAAAACCTTACTTGGATTTTCTCCCCCCCCGGGCTGACTTCCTCCCTCCTTCCAGCACAGCCCCTTGTCAGCACCCGGACCTCCTGCAAAGCCACCTTCCTGTTTCCTCGTGCTAGGACTTCACTTGGTCAGAGATCGTTCTGCCATAGAGCCCCTGCATGGTACAACAATCTTCCCCGGGACGTCACTGATACCCCCACCATCTCCACTTTCAAAAATGCCCTCAAAAGTGAGCTATTCAGCAAGCGCTGCTGCTCCTGTGCCTAAAGGATGCCCCAACCCCACCCCCTCCTCCCTGACAATGCCCTCTGGGCTGCTCCATCCCTTCCCCTCCTTACTCCTAACAACCTCACTACTTCAATTGTTTTCCCGCTACCAACTGTATCACTACTGATGGGTAGAACCACGTTGCATTCCCTATGCTACCTATAACTTACCTACTACCCAGCTACTGCTGTCAATTATACCATTTTTTGCTCTGTATTACACTACCAATGTTTGCTGTAACCAGGTGCCATTAATTGTGTCTGTTTATTCTGATGCTCTTCTTTGTATGTACTCTGCTTTCTATTTTAACTGTATTATCTACCATTGTTGACGAGGTACCTTTGTAAATGAGCCGTTGGCTCAAAGGTTGTAAACTGATTACATTAAATAAATAAAAATAAAATAAATATGAACATACATAAAAAGGACAACTTTTGTAATCAGGATATTGACATTTGTGTAAATCTTATATGATGTAATGTACTGTACTTCAACCCCCCCCAGGTTACAATTCTGGTGGGCAAATAGAATTACTTACTGCTTACCACATTATACACCTTGCAAAAGCAACACGCAGATAGGACTCTCTGGGACACATGATACTGGGACTGATATAAATTGTCTAAAAAGCTGCCAGTACACTGTAACTAGTGAGCTCATTGTTCAAACCTCAGCTTGAGAAACTCTATCCTTGTTTTTCCTTCATTCATTATAAAGGATAAGACCAGTAGTACAGTACAATATATCCAGTAGTATAAGGAAAATTTTATCTTGGCTGACAATACTTTAATACCTGCCTAAATACGTCATGCATTACCCATTTGTAAGGCAGAAGCTCTCTGCTATTATTCTACTCTTTGTTTTGTAATTTCTATAGTTCTTGGTTACCTGTTGCCAAACTTTTTTTTGTCTGTGTTAGTTAATTCTAAAAGTGGGATTTGTCATGATCCACAGGGATGTTGGAAATGAGGTATTTCCTCCTTATTCTTGATCCTGTTTGTGATTTCAGCTTAAACTTATATAATTGCCTATAGAAGAAAAGGTATTAGCATTATGGAGAATAAAAACCTTGTATACAAGACACCAAGGCCTGCAGCTTGGGAAAATCAGAGATTCTTTTCATTTTATTTCTTGCTCAGTCTGTAGCATGATTCCACAGACCTGGAATTCTCCTTCCTGCACAAGTTCTTCAGGTTACAATACCAACTACAGCCCCCTGCTTATCAACAAGAACATCACAGTGTCAGTAGCAACAAGAGTGGCAGCAACAAGAGTGGCATCCTCAGGATCACGAGAACAGCTGCAAGGGATTCTGAGCTGGACGTAATTGTCCACCTAGGGACAAATGACTTGGCTCATCATGAGATTAGAGCAGTGCAGGAGGACATTGCAGAGTTGGGGAGGGACCTAAGACAAGTAGCACACACAGTATCCTTCTCAGAGGTGCTGCCTGTCAAAGGCATGGGGGAGGCGAGGGTAATTGGCACCATGCAGTTTAATGAATGGTTGAAAATGGTGCGGAGCACAGGGTTTGGCTTCATTGGGACTGGGTTCCACCTGGAGGACACAGCCTATACTGGCAGGATGGTCTGCATCTGTCCAGGAAGGAACAAGTCTTTTGAGCAATCGGTTTAAATGCTTCATTTGCAAGCTTTTAAACTAGTTAAAGGGAGAGGCACTGAGAAGCAGCAGGAAAATCCCAGCCTCTCCCTACAAAACAGGGTACTAAATGAGAAAAAGACCGAGGTAGGACGGACAGTGGGGGATGCTGCAACAGAAGGTAAAGCCATCAAAAAATGGAGAGCAATGAGTACCAATGCCGTAGTCTGGGTAACAAGCTTCCTGAATTAGTGGCCTTGATGGAGGAGGAGGAACATCTGGATATTGTGGCAGTCACAGAAACATGGTACACACAGAACCATGACTGGGACATAAACATCCCAGGATACACTGTCTACAGTAGGGACAGGGAGGGTAAAAGAGGAGGAGGAGTAGTTCTTTACATAAGGGAAGGAATAAAAGCAACAGAACAAAAGGGTAAACAGGGAGGAGAAGAAGCACTGTGGGTAAATTTGGAGACAGGCAATGGCACCACAATCCGCACAGGGGTTGTATACAGACCCCCTTCTCAGGGGGAGGAAATGGACAGGGAAATGAAAGAAAGTATACTTAGAATGGCAGAAAAAGAGGAGATATTGCTGATGGGTGATC
Source organism: Neoceratodus forsteri (assembly GCA_016271365.2). Classification (NCBI taxonomy): domain Eukaryota; kingdom Metazoa; phylum Chordata; order Ceratodontiformes; family Ceratodontidae; genus Neoceratodus; species Neoceratodus forsteri. The sequence goes on along the minus strand of CM057449.1, from coordinate 1,417,580,555 downwards.
TGAATATGCCAGATGTTAACTGGAGTGCAGTTGCAGCTGCCACTTCGAAGAGTGCAGTTATTCTAGATGCCCTACAGGGGGCATGCCTTAGACAACTAGTACTGGAGCCCTCTCGAGAGGGAGCAATATTAGACTTGATTCTCTCAAATGGAGATGGAGAGAGATCACAGATGTAAGTGGGTAGCCATCTGGGAACTAGTGACCATCGAACAGTATGGTTCACAATAAACACAGCAATAGAGTCAAGCCGCATAAAGACAAAAGTACTGGACTTTAGGAGGGCTGACTTTGCCAAATGGGTGAGTGCCTAAGGAATGCACTAGCAAATGGGCAGGAAGGAGGGTGGAAGAACAATGGGGAATAATAAAACTGCCATCACAGAGGTAACGAGCCTTTGTGTGAAGCAAAAACAAAACAAGACGATGTAAGAAACCACTATGGTTCTCAAAGGAAGTAGCAGTGAAGGTTCAAGAGAAAAAAAGATCTAGGAAGTACAAGGAATCGCAGAAGGAGCAGGACAGAGAACTGTATCAGTTAAAGCAAAATGAGGCTGGGAAGGCAGTCAGAACAGCAAAGGCCCAAACCAAGGAAAAGATAGCCAACTCAGTTAAGAAGGGGATAAAACCTTTATAGGTACATCAGGAGCAAAGGAAGACCAAGGGAGGGATAGTGAGGCTTAATAAAGGGGAGAGAGGGTGGGCAGAGGGAGACTGTGAAAAGGCAGAGATACTAAACAAATATTTTTGCTCAGTATTTACAAATGAAGAGGGGGAGGTACATAAAACAAACAGTAGTAACACTCTGGATACAGAAGTTGATACCAGCCCATTTACAGAAGAAAGGGTTCTGAAAGAACTCTTAAAACTGAAGGTGGACAAAGCAATGGGGCCTGATGGGATTCATCCCAGAATTCTAAAAGAGCTAAGGGTAGAACTAGTGACATCACTGACTACCCTTTTTAACAAATCATGGGAGGATGGGGTGGTACCCGAGGACTGGAGGAGGGCAGATGTGATTCCCCTTCACAAAAGTGGGAGCAAGGCAGAAGCAGGAAACTACAGACCTTTTAGTTTAACCTCAGTGATAGGGAAAATGATGGAATCACTTCTGAAGGAAAGAATTGTCAAGTATCTAGAGGCCAGAGGGGCACAGGACCCTAGGCAGCATGGATTCACAGTGGGAAGGTCATGCGAGACAAATGTGATAGATTTCTTTGACTGGGTGACCAAAGTAGTAGATCAGGGAGGGGCTGTGGACATGGCCTACCTAGACTTTAGCAAGGCATTTAACACAGTCCCATACAAAAGATTAATACACAAGTTAGCCAGCCTGGGAGTGGGTCCCAAGATGACAGCCTGGGTAAAGAATTGGCTGGAGAATAGGACACAGAGAGTAATAGTAAATGGAGTCCACGCAGAAGAAAGGAGGGGTTACTAGTGGGGTACACATGAGGTTCAGTGTGGGACCCGGTCCTCTTCAATGTCTTTATAAGCGACATTCGGAAGGACTGGAAGGAAAAGTATGTCTCTTTGCAGATGACACTAAGATCTGCAACAGAGTTGATGCACAGGTGGGTGGAAAGGATGAGAAGGGACTTGGCAAGGTTAGAGGAATGGTCAAATGTATGGCAGCTTAGATTCATTGCTAAGAAGTGCAAGGTAATGCACCTGGGAAACAAAACCCAGGGAAGAGTACACAATGGGGGTGAGATACTAACAACAAAAAATGGAAAGGGACCTGGGGCAGTCATATCAGATGACCTAAAGGTGGGCAAGCAATGTGAGAGGGCAACAAGGAGGGTTGGGGATACTGGGATGCATAGGAAGAGGCATCACCAGTAGAAAACAGGAAGTTATTATCCCTCTGTACAGACAGCTGGTGAGACCCCATCTGGAGTACTGTGTGCAGTTCTGGAGACCCAATCTCGCAAAAGACATAGACAGGATGGAAGCTGTCCAGAGGAGGGCAACTAAAATGGTGCAGGGTCTGCACCGGAAGACATATGAAGAGAGACTTAAGGAGCTTAATATGTATAGCCTCGAGGAAAGGAGGGAGAGGGGGGACATGATAGAAACTTTCAAGTACCTCAAGGGAATCAACAAAGTCCAAGAGGGTAGCATCTTTCAAAAAAAGAGGTGTGCAAGAACAAGAGGGCACAATTTGAAGATAGAGGGGGCGGCTCAGAGGTAATTTAAGGAAGTATTTTTTCACAGAGAGGGTTGTGGATGCATGGAACGGCCTTCCGGAGGAGGTTGTGGAGTCAAAATCAGTGGTGGAATTCAAGCATGCATGGGACAGTCATAAGGCAATTCTGGGGGGGGTGGGGTTAAGAAGAAGTAGGCTGCTGGTTAACTAGGATCTGCAGCTTATCCGGTAGGTAAGGAAATGGGCAGACTGGGTGGGCCAAGCGGTCCTTATCTGCCATCAAATTCTATGTTTCTTGGCTTAAGACTGGAACTGACAGTAAAACGACTGTGTAATTCTTGGAACACAGTTGCTTCTGTACCATTACCACCACAAGCATAGATCCTTGACCCCTCCCGGTTTCTCGTCATCGCTTGCTTCATGATCAGTAGAAGAGTTATCTTCCTGGAGCATTCATAACCATCGCATGTGCTCATAGCAAATAGTGTGTCATACTGTAGTGCATAGACTGGCATCTTACCTCCTTCTAGTTTCTGAACAGCATAATCAAATATAGCAAGACACGTAGTAAAATAATAAGATAAAGTCAGATGGGACCCTAGATCCATCATCTTCATCCCCCCCAGCTTCATCAGCAGGGATGAATATGTTGTGCGAGCATGTACAGTGGTTCCTCTTTTTTATTTTATTTTTATTTATTTAGCTTTTGTTGACCGGGTAAGTGCACTAGACAAATTCTGCCTATTTTCAGCCATGACCCTGGGAAGGGAGATATAGATGAATGTCAACTGACTTTGAACCAGATTAAGCTGTTGGTGATATTTTTAGTGAATGGGGGGAAATTTGACCAGGACACCAGGGAAATTCTCCTGCTCTGCTGTAGGGGACCTGCTGTCCTTCAGCAAGATGGCCACTCGGTGCCAGACACTGGAGGATGAAGACATCTGTAAGGTGGGAGCGCTGGTCACCTCTCCTGCCGCATCTAAGTTAGAGGCTAATCCTGGAAATCGCATTGAGTTTGATTCAGAGGAAGAATTTCATGAGGTGTTCATTTCTACGGAGGATTTGAGCAACAATAACAAAGATACTGAGAAGGACGTTAACCAGCAAACAAATAGTGATGTTACGGTACCAAACAAAAAGGAAGCACATTCAATTCTGAATAATTCAAGTAAAAATGAACCTGCACAGACTCCGTAGAGCACAGCTGACTCCCCTGTCAATAGCAACAGCAGGCCTGTCTTTGCAGCAGATGATGCATCAATTTCAAAGACCCCGACGGGGCTCGGTGAGTCATTTCATGTTTCTTCTCCGATTGTATCCGCTTCAAAGTCAGATAATGTCAAAATACAGGCTGGCAACAAATTCATTAAGGCTAACGAGTGCCAAAAGCCTGACATTTTCCAGAAAAAGGAAAATACTACTACTGACTCACCACGTTCTACTGTCCTGCAAGGGAAAAGTGTAGTGCCTTACTCAGCTGTTGCTCAAGCTTTCATCTCGGAACCTAGCGCACCTCTGACAAAGATGGCGGTTTTGTATTTAAAACGCCAGCTGTTGTTTCAGCTGCTTCCCCTTCTACAATCATTTACCAGACAAAAGCTACTTCTCAAACCAGCAACACCGAATTTTCTTTTGCTAATTTGGACTCGAATGAGGCAAATGTGACTTTGGATAAATGCATAAATGAAAGGATTCCTGTTGGTGCATCAGTTCCACAAGTTAATTCTCCTAGCCTGCCTTTCGGGCCCTGGTCACCAGAGAAGGCCCTAGTAGGTGCAGGATGGAAGCAGACACCCTCAGGCATATGGATTTCTGACCCCGCTTGGGATGCAGATTTAAATTTTTCACAAAATTCTCCCGTGTGGAAACCTGGAACCGACCTTAGCATTGACAAAGGGGACTTAATGAAGGAGGATAAAACAGGAAAATCAAAGCCTGAAAATTACATCTCCATGCTACCACCAGAAAAGCAGATCACCCTGGGCACTGCTCCTAAAGTTATAACTGATTTAAAGTCACAGGATAATCCTTCAGATTTAAACATCACAGCGCCACCAAAACAGAAACCCTTAATGTCAGAATTGTTTTCAAAAGTTAAATGGGATGCAACCCCCAGAAGAAATGCAGTTCGAATCCGCTACAAAGGAGGTCTGGAACAAAGGCCGGACAGATATCATGTGGGGAAAGTTTTACTGAAAGATTCCTTACAATTTTCACCCAAAGATGTGTTTGCATTTATAAATATATCAGGAGAGGACAATTTTGATGTAAGTTTCAGAACACCTTATGCACTAGATCTTTTTTGGGAAAGGTATGGGCAGGTAAAGTTCTCCCCTACTTGGACCCCCTTTCTGGTCATCACCCTGACAAAACCCCTGATAAAGTTTGTGACCATAATGTTTAGAAATGAGGGGGTCCATGTAGAGGACATTACCTTTTGGTTGTCACAGAAATGTGAGGTTCTGAGCACTCCTGAACCAATATTAGATTCAGAGCAATTTTGGATGGATGGATGGAAATACAAAGTTAAATCGAGGCAAACAGAGACAGGAATTGAACATGTTCCAAATTCCTTTTTGTTGGGTAGAGACAGAGGGGTCTGTTTTTATGGGGGTCAGCCTAGAGCTTGTTATAAGTATGGCTCAAGGACTCACCTTTCTAGTGTATGTGACCAGCCCCGATGTAACAACTGTGGCAAAGTTGGGCATGTCACAATGCAATGTGCCAATCACACTAAATGTGATCTATGTGAGGAATATGGCCATGTCTTCAGTGAATGTTCTTGGGCTGCAAAAAATAAAGCTTCTTGTATCAGCCCTGACTTCTTGATACAGCAGGCTCAGGATACTGTGCCCCACCCACCAGAGAAGGTGAGGGAACCCTTTCAGACTACTCTCCCCTCCAACCCTCCGTCCCCTGCCCCATTGAAAATCGAGGCTCCAGTCTCTGACACAAATCTTCCAGAGGATGTCAAGACTCAGATGGTGCATTCTGATCCTCTGGCTTTAGCTCTCATATGTTATGAAGATTCGGTTACTACTGATAAAGATTCTGTTGTTTCTGCTTCCCCCTCTCCTTTGCCTCGCAGAAGATCCTCTAGGAACCTGCAACCAAAATCACCTTCCCCTTCCATTTCATTTGAATCTAATAATTCCTATGATGCCTTATTTACCCCATGGGGAGATTCAGAAATGAAACTTGGAGATTCTGATTCCCAAAAATCTAATTTGTCCACTATTGCATTGCCAAAAGAGGGTTATATAGGGAAGAAAAAGAAAAGACAGAAAAAATAGATAATGACACCGAACAAAGGGGACAATGATGCAAACGAAATGGGAATCTCTTAATACACATAGTTTATTAAATACTGCCAAAAGACAGGCTTTATTTCAATACATCCATGAAGAACAAATTTCTGTCTGTTTTCTACAAGAGACATAGATGTATTCTATAGAACAACTGTCTACATTTAGGAGGGATTGGCCCTGGGGCCCTTCATTTTGGTCATTTGGAGTAGACAGCATGGATTGGATTGGTATTTTATTCAACTTTCATTTTTCTCTTTACAAATTAATTGATCTCATACCAGGCAGGCTTTTGATTTTGGATGGGAAATGGAATAACGTACTACAGATTTATTAATATCTATAATCCCCAATCCAAAGCAGATAGAGTCTCATGCATGAAAGCAGTACAACCATACTTGGTGACATCAGCAAGGGTCCGGGGGGGGGGGTGATTTTAATTGTAGCCTGATTAAATCACCTGAACACAATAGGAAAATCCATTGTGACTCCCATGCTTTAGAGTCCATAATTAAAATTGCTGGTCTAGTTAACTGTAATATACATCTCACACATGGTCCTGGCATCACTTATATGAGAGGCAAATCACAAACTACAATTGATTATATGTTGGTCTCCCCTTCAGTGCTGATCAGTTCCTTCCAAATAAGGCCTATAGAATTTTCAGATAATTTTTTATTACTCTGTTCCTTTAAATCTTCTGTACCTGTATCTACTAAGCAGAAAAGATGGAAAGTGAACACCTCAATCCTCACTACTCCTCAAGTAAAAGCTTGTATCACAAACATACTTCAAGCCCATTTATCAGTAGCTTTTTTATACTTAAATTTAGGAGAATGGTGGATGGATACAAAATTGGATCTTAGCAAATAATTTAAAAAATATGGGTTAACTTTAAGGAACTCTAATTTTTTTTAATACCTGTCTTTGAGGCAACAACTACAAAGGCTTATTGTACTTTCTTATACTTCTAGGCAGTATTACACAGAACAGATAAACTGTATCAAAATTGAAATGAAAATATTTCAATATGATAGAGCATGGACTATACAAGCTATGCTCTCTAATAGCATGAAGAAATCCCCCATAGGAGACCCATTTGAGGCATGTAAGGACATAAAAGAATCTATGACTATTGATTTTTTGTTGGATTCAGATAGTACTAGAGCAGAAACAGTAGAACAAATTGGGGGGGTTGATCGGACAACATTATCAAATGTTGGAGTCACATTCTCCTATCTTACAGTCAACAATAAATAACTATTTGAAAATATCAATCTACCCTCTTTACCACATGAGGCTTTAAAATTACTAGGACCAATCACTATTACAGAAACTGATAAGGTTATACAATATTTAAAAACTAATATTTCGCCAGGGCTGGATGGGCTTCCCAATCAGTTCTATAAATTTTTTCAGAAAGAATTAGTTGAATGTCTGCAACTGTTATTTCAATTTTTTATGGACACTAATTCAGTGATTCCCTCTTTTACTGATGGTTTGCTCATACATTTGTTTAAATCCGGGGACAGGCATAATATGAAGAATTGGAGGCCTATCTCCCTTTTAAACTCTGATTATAAAATGTTTACTATGATATTGAATAATCGATAAAAACATTACACCAAACAGGTCATTTCGCTCTATCAATTATGTGGTCTCTTGGGCAGCAGAATCCAATCAGCACTTATGATCATAAGAGATGTTATAGAGCATTTAACTTTATCAGGCAAGAATGGATGCTTCATTGCAGCTGATTTTGAAAAAGCCTTCCATAGAGTTCACCTCTCTTACCTCTCTTCAGCATTAGACAGCTATGGCATTCCTTTGCAGATTCTTAACATCATTAGACTACTTTATGATTCCAATTTGGTCTACCCCTATTTGAAAGGCGAAACAGCTAGGAGCTTACAGTTACAAACTGGTGTCTGACAGGGATGCCCCCTGAGTCCCCTTTTGTATATTTTCTCACTGGATCCCCTATTATACTCCCTTGTTAACTCGCCACAGTGGACTGGAATCATTTGGGAGGTGCCCCAGCATCAATTGCATCTGCAAGCCTATGCAGACAATGTTAATTTGTATTTCACAGATTATAAACAAGTATGTGAGTTCCTTACTGAATTCAGGAATTTTTCAGCAGTCTCAAATACTAAATTAAACTTTCGGAAAACTAGAGGCTTACTGTATTTTTAGGGACTACTGGACCATTGGACATTTTTCAGGATAACATCTTTATTTCAAGGGAACCACTTAAAATTTTGGGATTTCTTTTTGGCCCTCAAAATCTTCCAGTAGAAAATTGGGAAATAGTCATTGAAAAAATAGAGAAAAAAGTCACTTGATGGAAGCAGTTGAAATTTTCTAAACTTAAATGCATATTCATAATAAAACAATACATCATACCTTGTTTACAATACGTTGCCATGATTTTTCCATTACCATCTCAGCTGGAGACCAGAATTTACAGTATTTTTTTTCAAATGTTATGGGGGAATAGGTTAAACCCACTCAAGAGATGTTACACTTATTTACTGTAGATAAGAAGAATGGGGGCCTTGGGATGATAGAACCAATAGTTTTCCTCGATACCCTATTTTTTTATGCATATCATTAAATGCGGTTTGACACAGCTAGTGAGCATTGAGTGGGTGCAGGTTGAAAGGGCTTTGGGATGGTATTTTAAAGTCTGGCATAACGTAGCTCCCAAACTGGATCCCCATGTACACATCCCCACATGTTTTAGACCAGCTGTGCAAAAATTATACAGATGGCAGATCACCAAAGATATGATACAAAAAAATAACACACAGGCTTTGTACAGATCAATTATGAGTATTATTTATCTACAGGACCCTCGTTTTAAGAATTGTCTGACAGCCCAGAACTCCATGGTATTAGCACAACTTAATAATACCAGATTACCACCTTACTTGTGGAAAACGCAGTGGTTAATAATGTATGGCCGTCTAAATGTTCGGGATAATGCGAAATATAAGGTGAGAGAAGAAAGAAATTGCCCTTATCCAGGCTGCATTGATACAGAGGAAACTATGGAGCATTTTTTCTTATACTAAATTATTATGGGTTTGCTTAGCATGAATTTGGGAATTTAAATGGTTTACTGCTATTACCTATGATATCTTAGTCTTAGGCATTTACCCCCCAGTTTAGCACAGTATCATAAAAGTACATTATCCATTTTTTTCAGTTGTGTGAGATATTACCTATGGCAGGCGAGATGACAATGGGTGCTTTATCAAAGGAAAATGTCTTATGAGTGTTATAATATATTGGTGTCAGGTGAATTGTCAAAAATATATTTACAAGAAGCACAGTTATTTAACTCAGACAAAATTTAGAAGTGGTGGAAGGGTTTTTCTCATTTCATCAAGTTTAAATGATCGAACATGAATAGGAATTAATCCTTTTAGGAATTGCTTTATGTTTATTATTGATTGATGATTGTTGGAGTATTTTCATTTTTGAATGATGATTTACATTTCTGCCATGAGTTGTAACTTTTTCACATTGTATTGCACCTCATGTTTATTATTTCAATAAAAACTCCCCTGCTCTTTTTGAGAAGTGCCATGGGATCTTTAACATCCAGCTGAGCTTACCACCTGAATAGGCAGATGGGATCTTGATTTCACGTCTCACCCGAAAGACGGCACCTCAGGAGTGCAGCACCACCCACATGCTGCACTGCAGTGTCAGTATTGGGATATTAATCCAAGTGCCTGGTGTGGGGCTAGAACCCACAGCCTTCTGATCTCCCGGCCTCAGAGGCGAGTGTGCTACCTGCTGAGCCACTTTATAAAAAACAACTCTGGAGCCAGCAAATGTATTCATTGATGCTATTGTTCACTATAACAAGGTGATTAATATGCCTAATTAGGTAAAATTGGGAGCCATTACAGGTGGTCCCTATAACATACATTCCTTATGGAGGGGTTAACTATAGCCAGGGAGCCCTGTATTTATGTATATGAACTCCATACCTACTCTTCCTGTCAGGGTACCCAGTGATTCCCTTGGTAAGCAAAACATTTGTCAAGGATTCCCATGAGAGCTTGCGTTAGCTTCATATCAACTATCTCTGCTGGTAGGCCATTCCATAGGTTCGCCACCTTTGGGGAGAAGAACTGCATCCTAAAGTTACCCATGAACATGCCACCTCTAGAGTTTATTATGAAATGGGTTTAAAGAATGGTGGATCCTGACTGATTTAGAGCTCCTTTCAGCCAGACCATTATCCCAGCACAACGGCCTGGGTGATAGTAGCTCCTGGCAAACAGACTGTGCACCTAACAAAAACCCCTACTCGAGGCTCAACTGCCCACAAAAAGCATAGCCCAGCTACCATCCTGATTCAAACAGGACACACAGCAATGTTATGCTGTCCTCCATATGGAGGCAGTTTAAATAACTGAAAAAAAAAAGAAAACTGAGTGTGCTCTTTGCTTTACTAACACCCCGGGGTAATCTGCACTGCTGAAATATGGGTGGAAAACCAGACCTGAAAAGTTGATTGTACAGAGCAGGGCCATACTCTCTATGAACATGTATTTATAAAGGTACAAAAAGTATATTCTGTGTTAAAGCAGCACTACTAGATAAAGAAAAATCTGATCTTTTGCAACAGTTTGTTTCCTGGGCTCTGTTGAGCACTTACCTGGTAATCTTTCTTGTTTTCACTGTACTATCACTCTGTAATTTGACCCATTTTTCTTTGTTTTTGTTAATATTTTTCCCACCCGCCTTGTTGAATTGGAACCCTCTTCTGCTAACCGCAGATGTACATTACTCACAGCACTACACAGGGACAGTGGAAACATGCAGCACAGGGTCCCAAGGAAGTAAACAAATGAAGTGATGCAACATGGGGGGAGTTCAGCTGCAAATTAGGCAGCAGCCATATTTACTGTGGCTCCAGAACAGTGGGAATAAATGTTAAATATATAAAAAACTGAAGATTGCTAGAAAAAAATATTTACAGATATGGAAACCAGAACTGTGGCTACACGCTTTCAGTCAAAAAGCAGAATTTTGATAATCACTTCCTGATTATCTAGTACTGCAGCTTTAAAGATGTGCAATCCAGTGTAACAAAACTGTTTAGTAATTTACTGCAATGTGTATGAACATACATAAGAAGGACAACTTTTGTAACCAGGATATTGACATTTGTGTAAATCTTATATGATGTATTGTACTTTAGAAAATGGGCTTCTTACTTGCTGCAATCTGATTGGTCAGTACCCTCAAGATAGGGGTACATTAAGTTTCAATAGATGACCAGCAAGTAAGAAGTACCAGCCTATACTGCCCCTTAACCACTCTAGTATCCTAGTACCCACCTCGGCTCCTAATTGGCCAAAATACTTCATTTCCATTTCAAATTAACGCCATTTTTTTCACTCGCTTAGCGAGACATCCTGCCCCTACCCTCCCCAATTCAGTGCCACCTGCCACATGAACCCAGACCTGGCCACATCCAGAAAGTATCACAATTAAAAAAAGAAAATTTTTTTAAATAAAACTCAAGCTGCCCGTCTCCACATCACCAGTCACCAACGAGTAATTCAAAACTGCAGCGCGCGCCACTACATAAAGCTGCCTCTTCCGCATGCCAACAGAAAACGCTCCATTTTAAAATTTAAAAAAAATCTAACATTACGGAACTCATCGCACTGCTGACTCTCCGCCTGTCTTCTTAGCTTCCTCCCGTCCCGGTCCCGTATCGCAACCACACCAGCAGAGCCCCACACAAACTGCACACCAACTTCCCCCACGGACTTCCAAGCTTCCTCTTTACTCCCGATATCGCAACAACGAGACCGCCACAAACTGCACACCAACCCCCACGGAATCTACAATAGGACAAAAATCCATACTAGAGGAGGAACTACTTTACTAAAAATGACTACAAAACTTTAGTTAAACAATTTTTTTTTTTTTAATGAAACTTTTTTTCTTTGCAATGCCCATTTTCTAAGCATAATAATGCCTCAGGGTGGGCGGTATGGGCAATACCGGACCCGGCCAGGGCTATAAGAGCCCTCCACCTGCGCGCCGGGTCTCATTACGCCCTGGCCGGTCTGGTATTGCCCAATACCACCCACCCTGTCGGGCATTATTGCTTACGTAAAGCCCCCCCTCCAGGTTACAATTGAGGTGGGCAAATATAATTACTTACTGCTTACCACATTATACACCTTGCAAAAGCAACAGACAGATAGGACTCTCTGGGATGCATGATACTGGGACTGATATAAATCGTCTCAAAAGCTGCCAGTACACTGTAACTAGTGAGCTCATTGTTAAAACCTCAGCTTGAGAAACTCTGTCCCTGTGTTTCCTTCATTCATTATAAAGGATAAGACCAGTAGTACAGTACAGTACAGTATATCCAGTAGTATAAGGAAAATATTATCTTGGCTTACAATACTTTAACACCTGCCTAAATACGTCATGCATTACCCATTTGTAAGGCAGAAGCTCTCTGCTATTATTTTACTCTTTGTTTTGAAATTTCTATAGTTCTTGGTTACCTGTTGCCAAACTTTTTTTGTCTGTGTTAATTCTAAAAGTGGGATTTGGCATGATCCACAGGGATGTTGGAAATCAAGCATACCCTCTATATTCTTGTTCCTGTTCATGATTTTCACCTAAACTTATATAATTGCCTGTAGAAGAAAAGGTAGTAGCATTACGGGGGAAAAAAAAAACTTGTATACAAGACACCAAGGCCTGCAGCTTGGGAAAATCAGAGATTCTTTTTATTTTATTTCTTACTCAGTTTGTAGCATGATTCCACAGACCTGGAATTCTCCTTCCTGCACAAGCTCTTCAGGTTACAATACCAACTACAGCCCCCTGTTTATCAACAATAACATCACAGTGTCAGTAGCAACAAGAGTGTCAGTCTCGGGTTAAGAAGGGGACTAACAGCAAAACGACTGTGTAATTCTTGGAACACAGTTGCTTCTGTATCATTACCACCACAAGCATAGATCCTTGACCCCTCCAGTTTCTCATCACCCCTTGCTTCATGATCAGTAGAAGAGTTGTCTTCCTGGAGCACCAGGAAGCCCTGTAGTTATGTGTATGGACTCCATACCTACTCTTCCAGCCTGGGTACCCAGTGATTCTCTTGGTAAGCAAAACATTTGTCAAGGATTCCCATGAGAGCTTGCGTTGGCTTCATATCAACTATGGTATCTCAGCTGGTAGGCTGTTCCATAGGTTCATCACCTTTGGGGAGAAGAACTGCCTACTAAAGTTACCCATGAACATGCCACCTCTAAAGTTTATTATGAAATGGGTTTAAAGAATGGTGGATCCTGACTGGTTGAGGGCTGCTTTCAGCCAGACCATTATCCCAGCACAACGGCCTGGGTTAAAGTAGTTCCTGGCAAAACATACTATGTACCTAACAAATACCCCTGCTCGAGGCTCAACTGCCCTCAAAAAGCATAGCCCAGCAACCATCCCGATTCAAACAGGACACACAACAATGTTATGCTGTCCTCCATATGGCAGCAGTTTAAATAACAAAAAAAAAAAAAAAAAGAAAACATTGAGCGTGCTCTTTGCTTTACTAACACCCCGGTAATCTGCACTGCTGAAATATGGATGGAGAACCAGACCTGAAAAGTTGATGGTACAGAGCAGGGTCATGCTCGCTAGGAACATGTATTTATAAAGGTACAAAAAGTATGTTCTGTGTTAAATAAGCAGTACTAGATAAAAAAAATCTGATCTTTTGCCAGAGTTTGTTTCCTGTGCTCTGTTGAACACTTACCTGGTAATCTTTCTTGTTTTCGCTGTAGTCTCACTCTGTAATTTGACCCATTTTTCTTTGTTTTTGTTAATATTTTTCCCACCCTCGTTGTTGAATTGGAACCCTCTGCTGCTAACCGCAGATGTACATTACTCGCAGCACTACACAGGGACAGTGGAAACGTGCAGCACAGGGTTCCATGGAAGTAAACAAATGATCTGATGTAACATAGGGGGAGTTCAGCAGCAAATTAGGCAGCGGTAGGGTTGCCACCTGTCAGGTTTTTTACCTGGTGATCAGGTTTTCAGGGTCCCTATCTGGTAATCCAGTTTTGCTCTGTGCTGGTCAGGTTTTTGAGCCATTTTGAGTGCTCACATACTTTTGAAACAGTTTTTTTCATATCATTCATTGTTTCAGCTACATGTCCAGGTTACAGACAAGTTCTGTTGTCAATATAGCCCCTGGTTTGTGAAACCAGTCAACCTGGGAGGTGTAAAGTATGGCCATTAACACCATTAGCACTTACTTAGCCTAATCTTTTCCACTACATCTAAAAGTGGAATAGTAGCACAGCTGCCCTCACCTTTTGTAACAGTAACAGAGCCAGTTGTCTTCCACTATCATTTGCTGGTAAAGATTTTCATTTCTAACAGAATTTAGACATTTTAAATGTTTTAAATTATGTTGTTTCCCTCAAGAAAAAAAGTATGGTTACTTCTTTGGCTTCAAAATAGTACTGTGGACATAAACAGGAAATAGAGCCAGAAAATGATATAACGTACACATTATAGGAAACAATTTCTTTATCATGTATTATTATATACAGTACCATGTATACTGTTATATGCTAGTTACTGTATTTCCCTTGTGTCCCCCCCAGATCATATCTGTAAATGAGATTTCTTTATCTCTGTATACAGTATTTATCTTGTAAACCAATGACAATAAATAAATAAATACATAAGTAAGTAAATAACTAGGAAGAACCAAGGAAAGTAACTTTAACAGGTACAGTACAGTATCGTAACATTTTTGTTGAACTGCTGCTATAAGTGTTGTCTTTTTTTGATATAACAAATGGCCTGCTAGGAGGAACAATACACGATGAGTCATGGAAAGGGGTGGGGCAAGGGGTGGAGCTTAGGATCCGTTTTTTGCCTCATCCAAAGGTGACAAACCTAGGCAGCGGCCATATTTACTGTGGCTCCACAACAGTGGAAACAAATGTTAAATATCTAAAAAACTAAAGATTGCAAGAAAAAAATATTTACAGATATGTAAATCAGAACTGTGGCTGCATGCTTCCAGCCAAAATGCAGAATTTTGATAATCACTTCCTGATTATCTAGTACTGCTGCTTTAAAGATGAGCAACACAGTGTAACATAACTGTTTAGTAATTTTCTCTAATGTATATGAACATACATAAAAAGGACAACTTTTGTAACCAGGATATTGACATTTGTGTAAATCTTATATGATGCAATGTACTGTACTTCAAGCACCTCCCCCAAGGTTACAATTGTGGTGGGCAAATAGAATTACTTACTGCTTACCACATTATACACCTTGCAAAAGCAACCAGCAGATAAGACTCTCTGGGACGCATGATACTGGGACTGCTATAAATTGTCTAAAAAGCTGCCAGTACACTGTAACTAGTGAGCACAGTGTTCAAACCTCAGATTGAGAAACTCTGTCCCTGTTTTTCCTTCATTCATTATAAAGGATAAGACCAGTGGTACGGTACAGTATATCCAGCAGTATAAGGAAAACGTTATCTTGGCTTAGAATACTTTAACACCTGCCTAAATACATCATGCATTACCCATTGGTAAGGCAGAAGCTCTCTGCTATTATTCTACTCTTTGTTTTGCAGTTTCTAGAGTTCTTGGTTACCTGTTGCCAAACTTTTTTTTTGTCTGTTAGTTAATTCTAAAAGTGGGATTTGAGATGATCCACAGGGATGTTGGAAATGAGGCATTTCCTCTATAATCTTGTTCATGTTTGCGATTTCAGCCTAAACTTATATAATTGCCTATAGAAGAAAAGGTATTAGCATTACGGAGAATAAAAACCTTTTATACAAGACACCAAGGCCTGCAGCTTGGGAAAATTAGAGATTCTTTTTATTTTATTTCTTACTCAGTCTGTAGCATGATTCCACAGACCTGGAATTCTCCTTCCTGCACAAGCTCTTCAGGTTACAATACCAACTACAGCCCCCTGCTTATCAACAAGAACATCACAGTGTCAGTAGCAACAAGAGTGGCAGTCTTGGGTTAAGAATGGAACTGACAGTAAAACGACTGTGTCATTCTTGGAACACAGTTGCTTTTGTACCATTACCACCACAAGCATAGATCCTTGACCCCTCCAGTTTCTCGTCATCGCTTGCTTCATGATCAGTAGAAGAGTTATCTTCCTGGAGCATTCATAACCATCGCATGTGCTCATAGCAAATAGTGTGTCATACTGTAGTGCATAGACTGGCATCATACCTCCTTCTAGTTTCTG
This sequence comes from Neoceratodus forsteri, assembly GCA_016271365.2. Classification (NCBI taxonomy): domain Eukaryota; kingdom Metazoa; phylum Chordata; order Ceratodontiformes; family Ceratodontidae; genus Neoceratodus; species Neoceratodus forsteri. Next base: position 1,417,564,797 of record CM057449.1, on the reverse strand, counting down.
AGCAGCATAATCAAATATAGCAAGACACATAGTAAAATAATAAGATAAAGTCAGACGGGACCCTAGATCCATCATCTTCACCCTCCCCCCCCCAGCTTCATCAGCGGGGATGAATATGTTGTGGAAACATGTACAGTGGTGCCTCTTTATAAAGAACACCTCTAGAGCCAGCAAATGTATTCAGTGTAGCTATTGTTCACTATAGCAAGCTATTAATATGCCTAATTAGGTAACATTGGGAACCATTACAGGTGGTCACTATAATAGAAATTCCTTATGGAGGGGTTCACTATAGTCAGAAAGCACTGTACTTATGTATATGGACTCCATACCTACTCTTCTAGCGAGTGTACACAGTGATTCCCTTGGTAAGCAAAACATTTTTCCTGGATTCTCATGGGAGCTTGTGTAGGCTTCATATCAACTACCTCCCCTGGTAGGCTGTTCCATAGGTTCACCATCTTTGGGGAGAACTGCCTCCTAATGTTACCCATGAACATGCCACCTCTAAAGTTTATTATGAAATGGGTTTAAAGAATGGTGGATCCTGATTGGTTGAGAGCAGCTTTCAGCCAGGTCATTATCCCAGCACAACGGCCCGGGTGAAAGTAACTCCTGGCAAAACAGACTGTGCACCTAACTAATACCCCTACTCGAGGCTCAACTGCTAACAAAAAGCATAGCCCAGCAACCATCCTGATTCAAACAGGACACACAACAATGTTATGCTGTCTTCCATATGGCAGCATTTTAAATAAAAAAAAAGAAAAAAAAAAAAAGAAAACTTTACCCTAGCTGCCAAACGCAGCTAAAACTGAAGTCTCCACATGCCACTTGGTTCCCTCTGCCAGTCACTCATGGCCGTTATTCACCTGACAACTCGCTGGTGATGAGTCTAGCTGCTGCACTCCCTGCCACTCTGCCATTGCCCACTCGTTACTGTCCCAATGAATTGAAACTTCTTCAGTGGCCTATAACCTGATGCCACGCTATAGTGAGTGCTGCATCACCATGGCCTTCTCATTGACTTCTTGTCCAGGCCATGCATTTTCCAGGAGGGAAGCTGAGGTATAATCAGAGCTCAAGCTGCCCGACGGTGAGGTCAGATGGGGGTTGGCAGTTTGAGGAAGTGGGAGCCAGGCTGGGAAAGCAGATATGGCTGCAGGGTGAGGGTGAGTGGTGTTCCCCATACTTGCTGCCTATCTGCAGCACTGGTGATACCTACTGGCCAGTGGCCAACACCATAATCTACAGGCACTATTTTTTTTTCTTTTTTCAATTTATTTGAATATTTTTTTCCATTTGTATTTTTACAAATGTAAAACACACACACTTTCTTTAAAAATGTTTTTTTATTTGCAATGTTGGACCTATCTCATAGTTGCCAATAAGGCACTGGCGGGGGGGGGGGTTATAGTGGGCTAATGGCCCTTCTCGGGTGGTGGAAGCACTCAGCTTCACCTCATACTTCAACCCACCTGAGACAGACTGTTATCCCACCATAATGCCCCCCTATAGTGCCTTATTGCTTAACTATAAAATGAGTTTGAAAAATTGTGAAACCCGATTGGCTGAGGGCCACCTTTACCAGTGATGTTATCTCAGCACAACAGCACTGGATAAAGATCCAGCAGCCTCTTCACAATAAAAGCAATACTAACAACATAACCCTTATAACACACACATGTGTATAACACATCAGGTTAATACAGTACATACACAAAGGAAAAACAGAGCTGAACCACCAGTAGGTTCTTTGCCTGTTTTCCCACCCACAGCCATTGATTAGCGTACACACAGAAACTCCTTGGATTACATCCCCAATTAGATAGCTGCAGAAACTGTGTGGGAGAGAAAGGTACTATACTGGACTGACCCAGGAGCCCAGAGGAATGTGAGACTTGGACAAGCTTGAAGCAAGACTCTGACACAGTTTCCAAGGGAAAATTCAGGTAAATTCTACTAAACTGTTCTGCCAACTTACAGACACAACTTGCATAAGAAACGGTAGCAATTAGTAATAACAGCACATACTTTTGCAAATAACCTTTGAACTGAGTAAATACCTTGAATATTAATGCCCCTTGTTTTATATTCACTCAGGTCTGTACCTGCCATCCCTGGAGAATGTAGGCTATTCCAGTACTCACCAGCCCTCCAGTTACTTAACGCCTAACCCAGCACTAGGCCACCCTTTGGACCTTAGTCACTGCACATTCAGTTTATTTGCCTTAAGAGCATGCAGTGCTACTAGACCTATACCCACCTCAGTCAGCCTACCCACCCCTTATCACTAGATACCCTTCCCAGATATTTAACACAGAAGTACTTAACTATAGATTGCTTATACACTGAATTCACCTATACTCTAAGCATTTCACAATGGCATTCAGTTTGCATCACATAAAACTTTATAGCATTCACAATATACTTCCCCCCAGTCTCGAAATTCAGCCCTTCAATTGCTATACAGTAGTCCTTGAAGCAATAAGGATTCCAGAATTCAGTATAGCAGAGAAGTGTTCATCTTGAACTAGTCCCACAACGAAATAAAAATTTATGTACAGCTTTCCCTAAATGGCTGGAAAATGTTTGCAACTTGGATCTCAGGAGATGGCAGTGGATCTGATGCTGTTGATCCTCGAAGACAACCTGATTGCTTAAAGCAGATACGATCTTGTTGGATGCAGCTGGAGGGAAGAGCAGGTACTCAAAGCAGCAAGCTAATCTCTTCTGCCCTTGCTTTCACTTTACTGCCCTACGATCCCTAACACTGGTATGCAGGTGATCTCCTATAGTCTGTAACACTTAATTGAGGGCTAGTCCCCCAGGCCCTAACAACTGGTAGGCCTCAGTAGGTTGGACTCCCTCTGGACAGGTCTAGTCTCTTCAAGTCTGTCTCACTGCTTGATCTCTCTGAAAATGAGCTGTGCAGCTCTGTTTATACCACTTGAACATTCCATTCCCCCCAAATCCTGGTCACTGAGTGGACAGGACCCTATTCCAAACCTCAGCACCAATCGGCTTAAATTCTGTTTTGGAATTCTGCAGCAGGATGTACCACAATGGAATCCCGAGTTTGAATTTTCAGCTGCCTTTCTGAAAATTTTGAACCTGCTCTGTTCTGTTAACTTGGATTCATTTTAGTTGTACGTCACATTAAGCACAATACAATTACCTTTAAATAAAATTGAATCACCTTCACACCTCCACAAGAAAGCTTACATTTCTGGCTTTCCCCAGCAATTTTGTATTAAATAATTGGGTTAAGGGATCATTAAGTCACTGAAACTTAGCTTTCCACCCTGTGGAAAAACACAGATCTTTAATTCACCCTCACACTAAACAAGGATAAGATTTCCTTTTAATTTAAGCCATTTTCCTTTAAATAAACACCTTCCCTTTTGTCTAGAGCTCACACAAATTAAATATTCATATGTGGTCTGAGACTCCTTCCAGGGGCTGTCCCAAGGATTCCAGTAACCACTCCTGCTCAAGAGCACACACCCAATCCTTGCCCCTCCTTCAACCTTCCTGCTTGCCAACATGGTTTTGGGGCTACAGCTTCTCCTTCCATGCTACTCCAGCTGAACAGGTCAGCAACCCCTCCTTCCTAAACTTTTCACCAGATAAGACTATTTTTACCTCATAGACCACCCGTTAATCTATAAATGTGCCAAATTTGGGTTTATTCAAACATGAAATGGCTTGGCAGTGCTTTTAGAAAAAAAAATGTTGCACATTTTTCAAATGCTGACTTATAGTACTCTGTGTGCTTTAAATAACTCAGTTTTATAAACTAAAGAGTTATGTGGCATAAGATACACATGTGTGTGTATGTGTGACTGTAATCTAGCCTTTTGTGGCTTTATTTTAATTAATCAAGTTTTGTGCTTATTTAAGTTAAAAGTCTTGTGCTTGGCTTTCTCACATTAGCAGTCTGCATGATGCTCGTTAAAATGGCGTCTGAAACGTGGTGCCTTAAGTTTGGGGGTCCATCCCCATTTCATAATGTGCCCCCTTTTATTTTCTTTAAAATACATGGCAGCCAGTCCCTAAATCATTATCCTGGTGCTTGCCGCCTGCCAAACTAATGTATTTTATTTTAAGATCTAGCCTCCTGCCATCGAGAGGAGCACCCTTCTTTCTGCACTTCCCTCTTGAACAAACATTGCTCTGGTAGACCTTAGCCTGCTCCATGACTGCACTTGCAGTACGCACTGAGCCATTCCCTTGGCTCATAAAAGGAATTCCCCTTAGTGTGATAGTGCTAATGCTACGGTGTTTCATCTCAGCTCTCACCACCTCTTCTCTCTCTCTCTCTCTCTCTGCTTCTCTCCCCGGCACCTCGGCACCACTCAGCTGCTGCTCTGCACAAAATAAACTAAGCAGCAACCTGGGTATTTTTGTTTATAACAAGACACAGTATTTTATTTTAAAAAGGCAACATTTTTTAATACACGCTGTTTTAATAGCACACCAGTGGCCCCAAATACCACAGGACCACCAGGGCTACATAACTAAAAAACAGGCATACAGATACTAGCCAGGACACACAGATACTAGCCCTTGGCTACAAAATTTGCTGCACCCACTAGTTTTACTTACATCGGGAGACAGGTAATATTTAATATTGGCAATGCATATGTGTGCTATATGTAAGGGGTGTAGGCAATCACCCCCTCCTTAGCTTTCACTTACTGGTGCAATTAATGATATGCTCACATCCGTTTTTTTTTAGTCTTGTTTATTTACGCAGGATCTAACCTCTCATCTGGGCAAGATCTCTACAGCTCTGGACCTCCCACCTGGTGACCCCCTGAAAATTAAGGTACCCAAACTACTTGCTAGTGGAGCAGTCATTACATGACTGTTAAACCCCGATGGCCATCACAAACATGGCTGCCACCTTTACTCACTTAAAACCTTCAGCTAGGCCCTAAACATAAAACTGGTTAAAATTTTAGAAAAAAAACTGTTAACTGTTGTTTGCCATCATAATCCTCTGCTGACACTCACATACATTTAAAAATGAAGTACCACATAACTTACAGTTTTAATTTCTGCTGTTTCTTTGCTAACCATAAAAAATCACCTTCCTATCCTTACTTGCATTACAGAAAGATCTGTATTGTTTAACCTGGTACACATGCAATAGTAACCCTGGTTCCATCTGAGGCCTTTTGCTCTGTGAGTGAGGGGGTGAACATTCTGCCTGTAGAACTGAGCAGATATTTGAATTCTTGTATTCCATCCACAGTAAACATTCCATCCACAGAGTATAGGAAAGATAGAACAGAAACAAAGGAAAAGGATCAAATAAGATAAACAAGGAGGAAAGGTGAGGAAACGGGTAAATGGTATGAGTTTGAAAAAATAAGTTTAAGGGCTGCTTTGAAAAAATACGTTTAGCCGTGTATTATAATTGAAATGGTTCCATGTGATAATGGCGATCACCTTAGGGTGAGTGTACGTGTGAAAATCAGTTTGACAATGTACACTAGCCCTTACAACAAAGGGTGCCGGGGACTTAGATTTTATGTTGTTATCGCGAGTCTGCGCCCACCCCCGCACCTCACTGAAGGATTTTAACTCCAGTGGCATGTCGGGGTGCAAATTTAAAAAAAAAATTGTGGTCCCAGCAGCAAAATGTAGGCATGCCCAGACCCAAACCTGGAACCCTCACAGCTGTAGGCTGCCACCCACCCACCATGCTACGGGGCCAGCTTGGTAGCCCTATGCCAACCACACCAGACAAACCCTCCCTCCCTCTCTTACGTTGTGCTCGCTCCCCCCCACGCGCGCATATACATATGGCGACATCCTGTCGCTATATGCATGAACCTCCCCCATCCGGTCACTCTTCCTCATCAGTAGCCTTGTCAACATATGGCACAATTGAGTTGCCATTTTAAAAAGCGCTCAAGCGCCGATGCCCATGTCACGGGCTACCATTTGAAACTGAGATGGCATGCCAGCATGGATGTGCTGGGACTATTTTATTGGGGTGAATTAATGTTTTTTTAAAATCCTTAAAATGCTTAACATTTTTTATTTTTGTATATTTGCCCCTCTCCCCCAAAACAAAACTTGGACCCATTTTATAATTGCAATAAGACATTCCAAGGTGTACTTTGTGATGGGATAATGACACTTCTCAGGTGGCCAAAGGTACTCGGTGATACCTTGTGCATCACAACACACCAGAGGCGTGCAGTTATCCCACCACAGTGCACACCCTGTAATGTCTTATTGCTTAAGTGCATGTCTCCATGTCCTGTTTGAAGACACCATATCAAACATCTGTCTGCTCAAACATATTGACACCTTTGAATATGTGGAAGATTGTGATCATGTCACCTCTAAGCCTCCTTTTCTCCAAGCTGACCATTTTAAGAGTCTCTGCCCATAGCTTTCATCCCCTCAAACTCTGATCATTTTAGTTGCCCTGCATTGTACCTTCTCTACTGCCTCAGTGCCCTTGAAAGGATAGTTAGGAACATAAAACATAGAAAGGTATTGGTAGAAAAGGGCTCATAGTCCATCATGCCTGCCCATTTTCCGACCTGACATGTGCCAACCTACCTATAGTCATTACTAGACTGAATGCCCTTTGGTAGTTTATACCCTTTCCCCCTGCTCTCCACTCCCCCCACCCCGTTCTCCATCTCCTTTGCTGCCTTAGTTTTCACAACCCCTTATAGCTGCCACATGCAATCTTGAAACCTCTCACAGTCTTGGCATTTACCACCTCTCTTGGCAAACTCAGTCACCCTTTTTTGTGAAGAAATATTTTCTTAGGTTTTTCCTTGATCTACTTCTCCACCAGTTTATACTTGTTTCCCCTAGTTGCTTAAACAGTCCATGACACTCTACCCTCTTTATCCCTGTCAGCTACTTAAAGGTTTCTATTATGTTCCTCTTCTCCTTTCTGGCCTCTAGAGAACACTTATGTCCAGACTGGCTAAATGCTCCTCATATTATTTTCCTTGTTGTCCACATATCATCTTTGGAGCTCACTTCTAGGCAGATTCTATGCAGTCTTTATCCTTTTTTAGGTGGGGCTCCAGAACTAAAGGAATGCAGTACTTCAGATGTGATCTCACTAGTGATTCATACAGGTGCAACAGTACCTGTTTTTTTCTGCTGCAGAACACTCTCTCTGTACACATCAGCTTCCCGTTTGCCTTCTCTAGTACCCTGCTGCACTGGGTTGTTGACTTGAGGCTTTCACCAGTGATGATCCCCAAATCACTTTGTCAGTGGTGAGCCTGATTTCTTCACCCCCTAGCCAATAACCAATCTTTGGGTTACCCTAGCTTATGTGCATACCTCTACACTTCTTTATATTAAACTTCAGGGGCCCAATATTAGAAAATAGGCAAAAGTGGAGCACAAAGTTTTGGCTGTGCTTGCCCATGACCCCAAGGATGCTATATTTAGTGGGATAGTGCACTGGTGCTATCAGACTGAATAGAGGGGCACGCTGATACAGTGCTGGATCTGGGAAGTGCAGGAAACAGCACCCCCAGACCCAACAGTGCTGGGAGCCCCGGCGCAATATTCAGCTGGCATCATGTATAAGAGCCCATTGGGCATGCAAAGTGCGAAGAGGCCATATGCATGCCCACTATGGGCTAATTTCCTTGGGAAGCGGTGGCAGATTAGTGCCTCTCCTATCACCACCCCCTCAACTCTGATCTCCTGTCCCCGTAACAGTTTACATATTCCCTGGTGTCTAGTGGCATCCACTGCTCTCTGATCACTTGCCCTTTAAAAAATAAATCAGTCCCTGTTATATATTGACAACCCCCACCTTCCGATTCCTGGCCCCTTTAAAAATAAAGCAGTCCCTAGTGTCCAGTGGCACCCCTTGCCCTCCTATCCCTGTCTCCATATGTCTAAAAGTATCCCATGGTGTGTGGTGGTATTCCCACCTTCTGATCACCATCCCAGTCCATTAAGATGCAGTTCCTGGTGTCTAGTGAAACTCCCCTCGCCCACCGGTCCCCATCCTTGTACAGCATAAAACATTCCCTGGCATCCAGCGGTACCCTCCCACCCCCTGATCTCCATCCCCATACAAAATACAACATTCTCTGGCATCCAGCGGTACCCCCCCACCCCCTGATCTCCATCCTCATACAAAATACAACATTCCCTGGCATCCAGTGGTACCCCCACCCCTGATCTCCATCCCCATACAAAATACAACATTCCCTGACATCCAGTGGTACCCCCCACCCCTGATCTCCATCCTCATACAAAATACAACATTCCCTGGCATCCATTGGTACCCCCCCATCCCCTGATCTCCATCCCCATACAAAATACAACATTCCCTGGCATCCAGTGATACCCTGCACCCACAAATCTCCATCCACATACAAAATACAACATTCCCTGGCATCCAGTGGTACCCCCCCCCCTGATCTCCATCCCCATACAAAATACAACATTCTTGACATCCAGTGGTACCCCCCACCCCCTGATCTCCATCCTCATACAAAATACAACATTCCCTGGCATCCATTGGTACCCCCATCCCCTGATCTCCATCCCCATACAAATACAACATTCCCTGGCATCCAGTGATACCCTGCACCCACAAATCTCCATCCACATATAAAATACAACATTCCCTGGCATCCAGCGGTACCCCCCCCCCTGATCTCCATCCCCATACAAAATACAACATTCCCTGGCATCCAGTGATACCCTGCACCCACGAATCTCCATCCCCATACAAAATACAACATTCCCTGGCATCCAGTGGTACCCTGCACCCACGAATCCCCATCCACATATAAGTTGAAACATTCCCTGGTGTCCAGTGGTACCCTCCTGATCCCTGTTCATGTACAAAATACAACATTCTCTGGCATCCAGTGGTATCCCCCACTGACCAACCCCTGTACAAAATGAAACATTCCCTGGCATCAGAGGTATCCTACCACTCATCGATCCCTGACCCTGAACAAAAGAAAACATTCCCTGGTGTCCAGTGGTATCTCCACCCTCTGATCCATGCCCCTGTATGTGCCAAAATAATTCCTGGTGTGTACTGGCACCTCCCACCCTCGAATCATTCACTGCAATTTCTTAAAAGAAGTCCTTGGTATCTAGCACCCCTTGCTCCATCTGCACTGAGTACACCACTCTACCACCCATCCTTACCATAGTCGCCAACACCACAGGGTGCTCATATGGTGACCAGCACAGCCCTTCTGTCACCACCTTGGCCAATTGCTGTGTGCAATAATACTACAACAAGAGTCGTTCACAGAGGGTGGTACTGGCAAGTCCCAAATAGATACTGGAAGGGAGAAAGGGACCTGGGACTCACAGCAACAGAATACTGGTAGACTCAAAGCCATTTCATTCTTTTTTATTAAAAAGGCAAGTTAGGCAGAGAAATCAAACCGATGTAGCCCTGGGAGACCATCACAAACCAACGTAATGTTTCATACTCTACCAGAGTGCTTTGTCAAGGTGTAGAGCACCTTCTTGTGGATTCTTTTATACAAAAACATTAAGTGACATCATAAAAAAGTGGGGAATGCACACAAAAAATTTGATTTAACCTGCCACAGCTGCTACATAATTTAATGCCCGTTAATAAATCTTTTCACTAGTATTCAAGGCATGAATTCATTTTATCATGCCATTATCTATTCAATCAGTTTTATACAGGTATTTAAATCTACATAACCAGATCTTAGCAATATTTTAAACACACAACAGTGAATATTACCATAGGTTTAAATTTCATTAAATGGCTTTTCTAGCCAATTATATTGCGCTGTTATGGTGTTCACTAAGGTCTAAGATCAATGTATCAAAAAGAAGGTGGGGCGATAACTGATAAGGTACAAATGCATGGTCTCTCAGGGCTATTCAAGTTTGATTTCTCTGCCTAACTTGCCTTTTTAATAAAAAAGAATGAAGTGACTTTGAGTCTATGAGTATTCTGTGGCTGTGAGAGCTGAGTCCCTTTTTCCCTTCTGCTATGTGCAATGACAGGGCTTGTGCAACCTGTGTACAATAAAGGGAGTGCATGTACTGTGGACAGTATGGCTGCCCCCTTTACAGTATGCAGGATGTGTGCTCCCTGTCATAGCATATGGCAACTATCCAATGTGGTGAGAAGAGGGCTTTGCGGTCATTGTATGGGCTCCCCATGGCACCAGTGACTATGGTAAGGGTGTGTGTCAGGGTGGTGTATCCAGTGTGGGCAGTGCAGGGGGAGGGACTCTGGACACCAGGGACTTCTTTTGAGAAACTGCATTGAGCAATTGGAGGGCGGGGGATGCAACTAGACATCAGAGTTTATCTTGACACCTCTGGGAACAGGGATCAGAAGGTGGGGGGGTACAACTGGACACCCAGGGAATGTTTTCATTTGCCTGAGGACAGTGAACAGTGGGTCGTAGGGTATCACTGGATATCAGGAAATGTTTCATTTTGTACAGGGATGGAGACTGGTCAGTGGGGGGAACCACCGGATGCCAGAGAATATTGTATTTTGTATGGGGACAGGATCGGGGTGCCACTGGATGCCATGGAATGTTTGCTATTTTTTTGCTCCTCCTCCTCTGCTCCCTGACTGACCACTCCTTCGGGTCACCATGGACCCCACCGGCACTCATTCCCACTGCCAGCCACCACCTCATATAGCAGCCCTCCCTAGGTAACCCAGCATAACCCTTCGCCAGATGGGTCCACCCCTTCGAGGGGGAAGGTGCCAGTGGGGCTGACCAGCACACTCTACTATTGGCCCAGCATGCAGCTGAGTGGTCCGGCTGTCTGGGCTTTTTTGCAGCAGCAGGGGCCAGCAACCATCATCTGGTCGGTCGGGGAGTGCAATGTTCCTCTTTTTCTCCCCGTGGGAGCGTGATGTGCCACTGACGTTAGGGCATATGCCAACATTCGTCATGCTCCCCTAGGCAATTGGGCCCAATGCATTGTTGTTCTCCCATCCTCTGCCAGGAGTCAGAAAGCACTGGGCTGCAGACCTTCCCTCCCCCAGGAGAAGGTGGGAGTTGTCAGACGTTCAAGCCTTCTTCTCCCGGCAGGCTCTCCGATGCCCAAGTCCGTTCCTGTACCTGGGTCACCTGTGTTGCAGCGATGAATCTTTCCACTGCACCGATGGGCTGGCCAGGGAATGTTTAATTTTGTTACAGGATGGGGATCAGTGGGAGACACCAGGAACTACATCTTGTCGGACAGGGATGGTGATAGGAGGATGGGGTGCCACTGGACACCAGGGAATACTTTTACACATATGGGTACAGGGATCAGAGATTGAGGGTGCCACTGGACATCAGGGAATGTTTATTTCTTTTTGAAGTCAATGATCGGAGGGTGAGGGTGCCCCTAGACACCAGGGACTATCTTGAAACCTATGGGGATGGGGTTTGGAGGGTGGGGGTGCCACTTGACACCAGGGAGCAGGTGTGCTTCCCCCAATTACCAGCTTGATTGTTGTCTGCAGTGGCTCTGCTGGTTGCTAGGGTTGCCCACAGTAAGTCAGGCTTTTTCTTGGCGGTATTGGCTGTGCACAAAGTAGCCTGCACTAAACCTGTTGCACAGTGCAAATGTGCTGAATATAGCACTGCACCTTTATTTATGTCCCTGCCCTTCCCTTCGCCCACCGAACACATTATCTTTTAGTGCGCCATCTATCCATTTTAGCATGTGCACCTTCCCCCTTTAAATATTGCGCTTGTGCGCAAACTCTGCGCAGACAGCATGCAATCACTTTGCCCACCAGGCAAACTTTTTAATAACTGGCCCCAGCTGTCATAACTAGACCACCCTTCCGACCTTTTTATATCTATCTTCATATCCATGACCCCCTTCTTAAAGTCTACTCTGCTGCATAGTTCAGAAAAATGAAGTGAAAAAGTTCTTTGTCACTTAATGGGGAGTAGACAAATGGGATAGACTGCTTGGAGAGGTGGTCATGTCCAAGACTGTGGCAGGGTTTGAACATAGGTTGAACAGATACTAGGAAATAGCATGAGCCACAGGCTAAGGGGAGGATGGGTTACCAAGGAAAGGTGGTGCCAGTCTGCCACTAGGGCTATTGGCTCCTTAAATCCAGCCTGGTACTAGGTCAGGCACGGATTTCAGGCAGGGTTAGGGGCAGCCTAGATATATCTATCAGTCTTTCTCTGCTGACACATTCTGTGTTTTTATGTCCTTTTTGTTTTGAAGAGCCCAGAACTACAGTACATGCAGTACTCCAGGTGGGCCTGACCAGGACCTTGTAAAGTGGAAAGATTACATCTCCTGCACTTCTGGTTATCCCCCCCCCTTGATGCACCCCAGGATACTGCTACCCTCTCGGCAGTAGTGCACACTGCTTCTCATGCTTTAGCCCTTTGGAGGAGTGGGAGGAACGCAGTGAGAGAGTGCTCTACCCCTCCCTCAGTTGCTGTGTGGAACATTTACCTGGTGAGGGCAGAATTGTACAGTGTGTGCAAATTGCTGTGACTTTAGCTTGAACCTTGGGATCTCCCATCCCTCATCCTGTGACACTTTGTCTTAATTCTGGTGAGAGCTGGCAAGGATGTTTTTCCCAACTAAAAGGTCTAATAGCTTTCTCTCTCCTCTTGGGCTTAGCCTTTTGGAGAGGGGGGCTCCAGATTGGCAAAGAAAAAGCATTTACATCTATCCTCCCAGTGTTAGAGAGAGGAACTGATTAACTTTTTTTTTCACTTATTCTTTTTCGTCCTACCTTCCTCTGCGACCCCTTTCTTCGGGGTCCCTAATGCGCCCCCACAGCTAGCAACGGAGGGGTCTGGGTGGCACCGACTTCCTAATGAGTGCCTTGCTCTCCTATTTCTTCTCCAGCCTTCAGTTTGCCCCCCGGTGGGGTGGAGGAGTCCCTCCTTCCCCGCCATCCTTCAGGGGAGAGCGTGTACCAGGAACCGAAGCCACCACAACCCTCCAGCCAGTGCAGGGACCCGTCTACAGGTGCTGCAAAGGGGTTTTTCCTTGTTCTCCCTGCCCCCCCGACATTTGCACGCATGGAGAACCAATGAGCTGGAAGTGCACGGAGACACTTCTGCTGGCATGCTGTTCCACACGTATATCACCCTTTCAGTAAAGTAATATGTCCTCACATCCCTCTTAAACGTTACCATTTCTAGCTTCATTGCATACACCCTGGTCCTGGTGTTCTTTTTCATTTGAAACAGACTCCCACCTTGCACCTTGTTCACCATTCCGAGGTACTGTACTTGTAGGTTTCTATCATGTTCCCTCTTGCTCTCCTCTCTTCCAGGGGGTACATGTTGAGATCCCTCAGTCTGTCCTCATAGGGCTTCTCATGTAACCCTTGCACCATTTTAGTTGTCATCTTCTGGACTCCCTTCACCCTGTCTATGTCCTTTGTGAGGTGTGGCCTCCAAAGCTGGACACAGTTCTCCAGATGGGGACTCACCGGTGTACAGTGATGTAAGTGAGTATTATTGCGTGGCTCAATATGAGTGAGTCGATATTACCACTAGTACTGAGAGCGAGTGGTAGGAGACATTGATATATCCTGTGGAATGAGTGTAGCAGTGAGCTACAGTTGCTACAGTAGGATATAGGATGTTGTTTGGCCAAGCCCTGACAAGCTGGCCATTTAGCATAGTGATGTAAGCTACCGCCTGTGAAATCAGCAGACTTGGGTTCAGGACTGGCTCTAGGAGACATTTTTTTTTTTTTAGTGATGTTCTTTTTCCCTGGGTCTGCGCCCCTTAAGGAATTGATTATATTAATTTTGGGGGGGGAGGGGGGCATAGCCACTCGCATACATTTTTTTCTTTTTTGGGGGGGAATAAGTGACAGTCACTGTTCATGGCAGTTGCTCTGATATTTGTCATCCTTTTGATGTTGGAAGGTTTTTGAGTTGGTGTTTTTGGTCAGTGAGATATAATAGTCACCCTTATCACATAAAACTGACTCACCAGTGAGGGATAGAGTGACAACACTACAGCCCTCCTCCTGCTGGAGATACTTCTCCCTATGCACCGCAGCATCCCACTAGCCCTCCCCACTACTTTGTCACACTGCTGTGCCACTTTGAGGTCATCAGTTATGACAACCCCAAGGTCCCTTTCCTGCTTAGTGACTGCCAGTACCACCCCTATCCTATACTCCACTCCATGATTGTTATGTGCTAGGTGCACGCTTTTTCACGTTTTGGCATTGAACTCAAACTGCCATGCTCTTGACCACTCCTCAAATTTACCAATATCCCTGCACATTCTTTCTACCCCCTCCTGAGTGTCCACCCTATTACAGATGTTGGTATCATCTGCAGAAATACATACTGTACATTACCTTTCAGTTCTTCTGCATCATCACTTATGAAGACAGTACTGACTGCATACCTCTCAAGCTTTTGTCAGTGAAATGAGGGGCACGGGCACTCAAAACGAGGGACAGTGTGGGACAGTGACCCTCATTATGAGGGACACATGTTCAAACATAGAAATACAAGCCCAAAAACTATGGGGAAACAACTGCCTTTACTTGTACAAAGTTTATTTTTAATTTTATAAATTAGAATATTATGAATTTACACTTTAAAGTCTAAATTTACAGCACCTTCTCTATGTGAGCAGCACTTTTTCTATGAGGAACGAATGAGGGACAGAGCAATTTTGAGGGATCAAATGAGGGATGTCTCTCGTAATGAGGGACTGTTGAGAGGTATCTTACTGAGCCCTGCAGCATCCTGTTGGCCACTCTCCCATCATCAGAGTGAGTGCCATTAGCAACCAACCTCTGTCACCTATCCAGTTTCTAATCTAAGTTACCACTTTGGATACCACCCCTAGGTTGCTCAAATTCTTTATCAGTCTCCTTTGTTGCACAATGTTGAAAGCCTTGCTAAACTCCACATAGGAGATGTCCCCTGCTCTCCTCTGATCTACTTCTCTAACTACCCAGACAAAAAAATCCATCAGATTAGTCTGTCCTGACCTCCTTTCCATGAATGCGTGCTGCCTGTGGTCTTGCAGTTCATTGGAATCAAAAGACTCTACCAGCCTTTCCTTAAGCAGTTTTCCATCTATTTCTCCACCACTGAAGTGAGACTGACCGGCCTATAGCTGCTAACCTCCTCCCTGCTGCCATTCTTATTTACAGTGAGGGACCACACCTGCTTTTCTTAAGTCCTCCAGAACCATGCCTGTTTCCAATGAGCTGTTGAATAAGGCCATCAGTGGGGCAACTAGCACCTCCCTGAGTTCCTGTAGTAACCTTGGGTGTATCCCGTCTGGTCCCATAACATTGTCCTCCTTTAGAGATGCAAGTCCTTTCAGGACTCTTTCCTTTAATAATAGACTTGTGTCCACCATGTCCCACTCCTTTGCTCCTGCTACTCCCTGGTGGTCTGTCTCCCCTCCCTCCACTGTGAAGCCTGAGCGGAAGTACCTATTCAGGATGGCAGCTTTTTCTTGGTCCCCTTCTGCGTAGTTTCCCCCTACTGCCTTCCTAATCCACTCTATCCCTCTCTTTGCTTTCCTCTTCTGATATATGTATCTCTAGAAATCATATCCCTTTAGCTACCCTTTTGAATATCCTTTCCTCTATCTGTGTCCAGGCTCATCAAGAAACGTGTCGGCACTGGGTCCAGTTCACAAAAAGTGTGCTTCAGATTGGTTGCTACCTCAATGACCTCATTTACCTTCACTGGTCTAAACTCGTCCCAACTAGATGGAGTGCACTCAGGACACTTCAGGGTGACCACTGTCAGTTCTGGTCTGGCTGACTGAAGGAATTCCCTGCCAGATATCGGACACCCTGTCTGAGAAGAACCAAGCAAAGTCTTCACATTCAGTGTTGGAAACAAACTTCTTTGGCTGTAGACAGGCTGGATAAAGTAGCCTGTCCACAGTCTGAAAAAGTGCAGCTGATTGGTTCTTCCTGACAGCAATCTCCCTGGACAGAAATTCTGCTTTCTTACAGTTGATTGCCCTCTGGTATGCATTATAGTGCACACACAGGGCCGGTTTGTCTTCTCCAGCCTGGTCTTCCTCCAGCAGTGCTCCGACCTCTGACCCTTCTCCTTCAACTCCTTGAGCTCCCCATCAAACCAAGGGGATCTCAAGTAAGAAGATTTGGGTCATACACGGACAGGTGCGAGGGAGTCAATGGCATCTGATAGCACCCTATTATAGGTGCCAACTGTGTTGCCAATGCCTCCAATGCATGCATTGCTCACACTAGAAAGATTGGCTACCACCAAAAAACCCTCCGAGGTCAATTTCCATTTAGGAGTGAAACACCGTCAGGTGTTTCTACGGACTGTGGGTATAGCACCTTTACATCACTCAGCTTATATTTGTGTATAGTAAGTATGGTACTTTAATAAATCAGTCCATCTTACTTTGCATTGTAGTCTCTATTTTTTTCACTTATTTTAGCTAGAGGGGTAGAGGGTGCAAGGTTTTTGCCTGTACACACCTCTGTTCATGGGTGACCCCTTTTTGTACCTGCCTTAATTATCTTACTGTTCCCCACTGTGCCTCTACCCATCCCTGGTAATCCCCTCTACAAGGCAGTTTCTGAAGCAGCCTCCCATTTCTTTACAATCCATCCTCCTAAAGTCTAGAATCCTCATTCTCATGTGGTTTGCCTCTGCTCCTGGTTTATCCATCTTCAACAGGGGGGATCAAGACTTTCTACAAGAATTTGCAAACTTCATCAGCTTTGCATTAAATGCCCCAACTTAATTGTGCAGTGGAACTCAATGATTAATCCTCTCAGCACACTGCGCAATTCCTCCAGGTGATGAATTCACTGGATCTTAAACATGTGATTTTGCCACTACCCATGAACATGGCCATACACTCAGCCTGATTTTCTCACATGGGATTGAAATTAATGATGTCAAAGTGGATCCTGTGGGGTTTTCAGATCATTAGGCTTCACAGTACCATGCAGGGTCACCCAATTGTGTCTGCCCCTAGTGAAAATGGTCCAGTATGTCCTTTACCTAATATGGAGAGAGATAAGCTCTGGGGTGTACTGTACATCTCCAGTATGGTGTCATCATACAGTGGAGATGCACTGCAGGCCATCGATGGCTATAATTTGCTTATCTGTATGGTGCTGGACCCCATCACGCCAATTGGTGTCCATGTACTGTCCTTCTGTCACAGCTCACCATAGTATCATGACAAGATGCACCAGATGAAGGCCACAGGGAAGAGGTTGGAGCATTCCTGGAAGTGTTCAGGCTCTTTGGAGGACAGAATCACCAGCAGAGTTTGGCATGCTACAGCCAGAGAATGAGTGCTTTGAAAACCACGGAAAGCAGAATCAACAAACTCAAGCACTTTTGCAGGTATGGAAATGTTAGTTAAGAGCTTGATTGTTTAAGTTTATGGATACTATGCATATTGATGCAGTAACAGTTAACTTTCCCATACCTGCAGGAGTGCTTGAGTTTGTTGGGTCTGTCTTTGGACAACAAGATGGCTCTAAGGTCTCATTATAGAGGCTATCAGAGGGCAGAAACTCTGAACAAGGCAGAATTCCTGTCATGAGTTATTGCCTTGGTGAAGAATAGGCCAGACCAACATTCTGCATGGTGGACTGACTCTTTAACCCTCACTGCCTATGATCCAGTGGTGCTTTGTCACAAGAACAATGTGACAAGTTTGGCCAGTTCTTCCTGGACAGTGTGGCCTCCATTAGGGCTGATATCACTCCAGGTAGCCTGTTACAGGCCAGCAGTATTCCAGAGGGGATGGGCGCTTGGGTGCTCTGCTTGTCTGGAGTGAGTTTCAGTCAGTCTCTGAGACGTATGTTCTCGAGGTGGTCTTGAGTCTGCATCCCACATGCTGTGAGGTGGGAACAGGTCCAACGCAGCTGTTAGTGGACTGCTGTGTGGCCCTGGGCCCTGTGTTTGCTGGCATTTTTCAGTACTCCATCTCACAGGGCTTTTTCCCAAGTGCTCTTAAAATGGACTCAGTAAAACCCCTCTTTAAGAAGTTTATCTTTGAACAAAGAACTATTAGCAAACTACAGATCCATCTCAAACTTTCTCTCCCTGGAGAAGGTGATCAAGAAGTGCTGATTCACCTTTAGGCCCACCAAAAGAAGTATGACATCTATAAGTCATTGCAGTCAGGTTTCAGGCCTCACTACAGCATAGATATCATGTTCATCATGGTGTTTAATGACCTACTCCTGTCAAGAGATAGAGTAGAATGATCTAGTCTCATTCTTCTCGATCTCTCATCAATGTTTGATATTGTGGGTCATGGAGTGCTTATAGACCACCTTGAGGTATGTGGGGACTTGCCAGAACAGCTCTGAAGTGGTTTGAGTCTTTCCTGACTGGGGGATCACAGAAGGTTGTGCTGGGAAGGTACTCATTGCAGTGAACTCTGATCAGCTGTGGAGTTTTGAAGGGTTTGGTTCTATCACTGATGTTATTTTCACTGTACCTGCTACCATGGTAATAGGTCACTCAATGGTACAGTGTGAGTTTTCACTGCTATATAGATGATACTCAGCTATACCTATCTTTTACATCTGATGGGTAGTAGTGATCTTGGTGCTGGAGCAATGCCTCCAGGAGATCACAGATTGGACTGCCTCAAATTGACTGAATCTTAATCTGGATTAAGACGGAAGTTACTGGTGGAGCTAGGTTCTCACGGGTGATCAGTCACATGTAATGTTGTGGTGTTGCCTTGTTGGAATGCAAAACCTATGGCTGCTATGCATAGGGTGAAAAATCTGGGAGTCACTGTGGACTACAGGCTAACTCTTGAACACCATGGGATCAGTTTTCAAGGCCCCTGATTGCTGCAATCCCCTGGTGCACTGACAATATAGTGCACAGGGCTTGCAGCAATCACTCAGCTGGTGACTAGGATTAGTGTTGTGTGAAATTGAGAAATTTCATTACGTAAGATATTTTGCAAAATTTGTGCATTTAGCAAAATATTTTGTGGTTTGCTAAATGCAAAATTTCATCCAAAAATTGTGAAATTTCACCTGAAATTGCAAAATTTCACAACAAAATGCAAAATTTCACAAATTTTGGGACACAATTTTGCAATTTTCTGGTGAAATTTTGAAATTTTGGGGGCATAATTTTGCATTTCACACCCACTAAAAAATTTGCAAAATGCACAAATTTCACAAAATATTTTGCACAGTGAAATTGCTGGTTTTGCAGCAATGTTACTGGCAAAAATTTTATTTTGCAACATCTCTAATTCGGATTTTCAATTCCGTGTGCCAGGTGCCGCAAGTTATTTTTTTCATTAAATATTCTTTATTGAAAATATTTTCACCTAGTATACAAAAGTTAGAACAAGAAGAAAATACAAAGACAAAATACAAAAATAAGTTGAAAAAAAACCCTAAAAAACAATAAAACCTAGAAGAACAACAATTAGCAGTACAAGAAACTTCATTAACCAAGACAATTAAGACCCTTCCCACCACCCACTCCAAGACCTGCATATATAAATAGAGTGTGGTGGATATAATATAAGTATACAAATAAAAAACAGAAAAGTGCCCAAGCATGGAATCGACTTTGAAAAACAAAAAAATAGCTGTAAACTCATAACTAAGTGGAGGGCTCACCAGTGAGACAGAGAAATTAAAGATCATAATGTGCAAAAGGAGAAACAGCTAGTAGCTTGAAATAATCAGCAAGGTGAGCAGCGGTTCCCAATGTTTACAAAACACAGTGTACTGATGGTGTAAGATTGCCAAGGAGCATTCAACGCTGAGAGCAAATTAAAGCTCACAATGCCACTCTGCATAAGATGGAGGATCTTCATAAGATACAAAGATTAGAATCCAGGTTATGCATAAAGCAAAGTCTATGTGGGGTATAGTAGAGCTTATAAAGTAGTTTAAATAGTTTCAGTTTAAAGCAATCCTGTGCATTATACCTGTACAAGTCTGACCAAATTTGACACCATTGGTCCTCACTAATATCCAGACTGAGGGTGCTAACCCAATAAAAACAAACAGGAGAGGGTGTGGAAGGGTTCAACATTTGTAATGCTGTATCAAGCCAGAAATAGGGCATGACTGCCCAGCCTGTAAAATAACGTGTTGAAAAGCTGAACACCTGAATCCAGCAAGGGAGGCAAACCCATATGTTGAAGCATGTAATCTTGCAACTGCACAAATTTAAATGCAAAAGGAGCTGTGACATTCCAGTGAGCAATAAAAGCTGGATAGGAAATAAATCTGTCTTGCTCCATAAAATGACCCTCCGAAGGAATATCAAGATTATTCCAATATTTGGGTTGAAAACCCTACCATTGACCATGAAATATAGATAAAAGAATAAAGGCTATGAACTGTCTTTCTGCAACTGAAACCTCAGTTGGCAACAGAGTTGATTATGGGCCCTCAGGGATCACATTATGAAAGTAGATCAAAGTGCCACCAGGACTCTAGCCAGCAAAATATAAAAAAGGGCGTTAAGCTGGACACCACAACCTCAGGCAAGCTGATCTTCAGTGCATAGCCATTGTAGGTAATATCCACCGAATCTGAAGGAGAGGAAGCACCCCAATGGAGATATTTGCTTCCATGAGAGGCAAAATAATAGAACAGAAAATTGGAGAGACGCAAACCCTCCGATAATTTAGGAGCAGGGAACCACACGGTGAGCCCTGTTACCATGCCATAAAAATTGCATGAGTAACCTATGTAATTTAACATACATACAAATATACAAAGAAGCCAGCAGAAGAAGGCCATTTAGTCTATTCAGTCTGCTCATATTGCAGCGTCCACAGCTTGAGCTACTGTCCCTATCTCCCCTCTCCACTCCTCTCATCCTCCCTACCCATGATCCTTACCTTCCCCCATGCCTGTCCCAGCCTCTCTTGATGCTGTCCACTGTCTTCAATGAGATCACCTCCTCTGGCAGTGCATTCCAAGTGTCTACCACCCTTTATGTGAAGAAGTGCTTCCTAACCTCCCTCCCTCCAGCTTAAGACTGTGCCTCCTTATGTTATGGTTGCCACTTTACCTAAAGAGACCATCCTTATCCATCTTATTTATCCATTTCAAGTACTTGAAGGTCTCAATAATGTCCCCTCTCTTTGTTCTAGAAGGGTCTGCACCTCAGACTCTGATTTTTTTTCATTCAGAACCCAGCCAAATAAGTTCACCCCGCCACACAGCTTTGGCAGCACACCATAAGGTATTGGCCCAGGAAATGGGAGTTTAAATTAATATTGAAAAAATGTTGGCTCAACCTTTGGAGAGTCTTCACTACAAAAGGATCACTTAATAATCTGGTGTTAAGTGTCCAGGTCCGATCTTTAATATCCTCTTGATAAAGGTCAGCTTGCAAATACACAGAATCATAATCAGAGATGCCCAATTCCTGTATCTCACGTAATCTGACATTAGCAGAAGCTCAGTACTAAGTAAAAAGAAATCTAGACAGGAGAAAGTCAGATGAATAGAGGAGTAAAATGAGAAAGAGTGGTCATGGGGGTGTAAAACGCTTCGGGGCTCCACAAGGCCTAAGGTGTCCATTATGTTCAGGAGTGCCCTTTGAGCCACGGAAAGTCCCAAGTGTCGACGCTACGCTCTATCAATATCAGGAGTCTGAACCAAATTCCAATCACCACCAAGAAAAAGAGGGAGAGTCAAAAAAGGAGTTACTGCTGTCAATAAAGACATTAAAAAAGGCAGGAGAGCCCATATTAGGACCATAAATAAACCCTAGCACCACCTCTCATTGAAACAGTCACCCCCCGTAAGAAAATAAATCTGCCCTCAGGGTCATTGATCTCCTGAAGTAAAGGGTAACTGGTGGGCAAATAAAAGAGCCACCCCACCTAGCTGAGTGCTATCACCCAAGCTGAATGCTTGACCAACCCATTTCCCATCTAAATCTAATAATATGGTACCTTGGAAGGAGAGTCTCTTGCAAAAAAGTGAGTGTACAGCCCAATCTGCACAGGTGCTTCAGAACACAATGTCTCTTCTCCTTGTCTTGCCCCCCCCTTAATGTTCCAAGAAATGAAGTTAAGATCTATACCCATTCACTAAAACTATAATACATAAGCAGCAAACAGTAAATGGGCACATCAAAATGGTACAAAATCACCACTACAGAAACAAAAAAAGAATAGCAGGTCAGTAAATCCTTTCCCTCCTACCCCAACAGCCCCATAAAGACCAAGACGAGCTAAGAAAAAAGAAGTCAACATGAACAGACAAAAAAATTCACATTACCAAAAATATGACCCCAAAATCTAGCCACAGTACACTGGTCCAGATGATTGAACTCTCACCCAGTTGGTCCGTGATGTGGTGGTGGCAGGACATGTGGATCCCACCAACTCAGACAAATAAACATGCGACCTTACCCCCAAAGATGGACTTAAACTTGAAATAGAACTCCAGCTTATAAGAAAGTGCCACAAATTGTCAACAACCCAAATAAAAGAGAAAAATAAAAATAAAAAAGAAAGGAGACAGTAAAAGGGGTAGCAGATACTTGGCTGGTATGCAGATAAAGCCTAAAGCATAAAAACATCAAAACAACAACAGGAACGGACATATGAGAGTAAGGTAAAAAAAGAAAGTCCATAGTGAAAAAGAGAAACACAAAACAGCAGTGGCAACAAGTACCTAACTCGTTCCACCCCTCAACAGAATGAGAAGACACATGAAAGGGCGGTGAAGAAAAAATAGACAAAACATAGAAACATAGAAGTTGATGGCAGATAAGGACAGAAGGCCTATCCAGTCTGCCCATTTCTTTTTCTACCTTATAAATGTGCCATTGGCCTTTGCTCTGTCAATGGCCTATCTATTCATACTCATCTGTATTGCTTCCTTATGCCTATCCCATGCCTGTTTGAAGCCCTGCACTGTATTTACATCCACCACTTCCTGAGATAGGCCGTTCCATGCATCCACCACCCTTTCTGTGAAAAAGAACTTCCTCACATTACCCCTTAATTGGCCTCCCCCTAATCTCATGCTGTGTCTTCTTGTCCTGCTATTTTTCTTATATTGAAACATGTTAGACTCTTTCTCCTTGTTAATGCCCTTAAGGTGTTTGAATGTTTCGATCATATCACCTTTCTCCCTCCTTTGCTCTAGGGTATACATATTGAGTTCCATTAATCTGTCCTCATATGTTCTTTGATGCAGTCCGTGCACCATTTTGGTTGCCCTTCTCTGGACTGCCTCAATTTGGTTAATGTCCTTGTGAAGGTGTGGCCTCCAGTACTGCATGCAGTACTCCAGATGGGCCTAACCAGTGTCTTGTAAAGAGGGATTATTACCTCCCTCTTCCGACTTGTGATACCCCGACTAATACACCTTAACACCCCCCTAGCCTTACCTACTGCTTTAGTGGTCTGCTTGGATGGATTTCAAGTCATTGATGATGATGATGAGGATGCCCAAGTCTATTTCTTCCCTTGTGACTGCCAGCAACTCCCCTCCTAGCCTATAGGTGGCTTCAGGGTTTCTCTTCCCTATGTGCATGATCTTGCACTTCTTTGAATGAAACCCCAGTTGCCACTCTTCCAACCATTTTGCTAGTTTATCCAGATCTCTTCTCATTCTGCCCACCCCATCTGGATCATCTACTCTGTTGCAGATCTTGGTGGCATCGTCAAACAGACAAACCTTACCCTCCAGTCCGTCTGCAATGTCATTGATGAAGATATTGAAGAGGACTGGCCCCAGGACTGATCCCTGAGGTACCCCACTTG
This sequence comes from Neoceratodus forsteri, assembly GCA_016271365.2. Classification (NCBI taxonomy): domain Eukaryota; kingdom Metazoa; phylum Chordata; order Ceratodontiformes; family Ceratodontidae; genus Neoceratodus; species Neoceratodus forsteri. The sequence goes on along the minus strand of CM057449.1, from coordinate 1,417,541,056 downwards.
TGAGTTGCATCTCTTCTGACTGTATACTGTTTACCACCACTCTCTGTTTTCTGCCCGTCAATCAGTTTGCCACCCAGCTGACCAATGTCTGACCCACCCTGAGCCTACCCAGCTTATTAATCAATCTTCTATGTGGAACAGTATTGAAAGCTTTGCTGAAGTCAAGGTAGACAACATCAACTGCTCCCCCTTGGTCCACCACTCTGGTTACCCAGTCAAAGAAATCTATGAGATTAGTTTGACAGGACCTTCCTTTTGTAAACCCATGCTGTCTTGGATGCATTTATTTTCCGAAAGAGCCCATAGAAAAACAAGTTAAAATTCGGGGTGCCCTATTACCTAGGGTATCATTGGGCACCCCGAATTTTCAATCTCACCAGCAGTCATTTTTCTCTCTCGCTTAGCGGGTGAGTTGGCGGACGGCCAGACCCACCACCCCCTCCTCAGTCTCTTTTATTTTCATTTAAATCATTAAATTAATGAGAAGCCACACATAACAAAAAAAAGGAATGAAGGAAAGGAAAAGGAAGCCATTTGTCCAATCGGCTTCATGTAACTGGCACTGGGCAGTGTGCACCTACCGAGCGAATGGCTACCCTGGCTGTTCCACTCACCTAACAGACAAGATAACTATAACTGCCCCCACAAACACAAGAAGTACTTAAAAAATGTAAAAACTGCAGACAGACATGTTTTATTTTTTCCCCCACAAAACTGCCAGTACAGACACGGCCACCCGTTTATCACAGCGCCAGTCTCACGCTGCTGTCACTTTTGCCATGGCTCACTTAAAAGCAGCATGATAGACAAAGTGACTCTTACCATAGATGTAAAATGAACAAAATGCTGCTCCTCTTGTGCTTTGTCTCTCTCCTGAACAGCACAAAATACTAGGGAAATTCTGTCAAACTGACTTCATCCTGAAGTAAAGACCTGCTGCCCTGACCACACTCACTCTCCCAAACCATGGCTTTCTTCCCCGATCGCAACAGCTCTCACCCCCAGTATAGAAAAAAAAAGGAACAACAAAAAGCAGTCTTGAAAATGAAAATAAAGGGAAAAAAAGCAAAGGGGAAGAAAACTGTTCCATAAGGACAACGTGAAGGGGGCGGGTACAACTAAAGAAACAGAAACTCTGCTTTGGGGGCACCAATAGCATTCAACCAGCTTTTTTTTCCCTTTTTCTTAACTACAGGGTCTCCATTAGGACAAAAGTTTTCTATTTCAATACAGGCAGAGGAACTATTTAATTATAAAAAACAATGTAAATAAATTTTATTATTAGCAATTTTTTCTCAAACATTTCTTTTTACTGTGCCTATTTTCTCAGTGTAACAATACCCTCCAGGGTGGGCCTTATTGGGAAATATTGAACCTGCCAGGGGCTATAAGGCCCTCTGCCTGTGGCATTGGACCTCATTACACCTGTGGGCAGTCCAGTATTTTCCAGTAAAGCCCATCCTGTTGGGTATTAGTGCTTATTGCTTACTTATAGGGATGCAGACCGCTGTGGCTGCTTTAAGCACATTCTTCAATGAACCCCAGATGTGCTCTGCATTATCAGCACTAGCAGTTACCTGGTTGTGCTCACTGCTTCCCATAGGTTCCTTCATGACCCCATCCCTATTGCTGAGAACAAGGTTTAGGGTGGCCTCAGACCTAATTCTCTGCTGGACATGCTGTTATAACAAGCAGTCCTTAAAGTTGGACAGGAACTCTGTCTCAGCCTTGTCATTAGTCCCCTCTAGATGCCAGTCTATGTCCAGGACTTTGAAGTTCCCCAGGATCACTACTGCATCTAATTTTTCTGCTCTTGTCATTTTCTCAAGCAGTCAAGCATCTGGCACCACTGAGCCATTTGGAGGCTTGTATCACACCCCCAGGGTGACTCTTTTGTCCCTTTTCCCCTAGCTTGATCCAAAGGGACACTGGCACTGTTCTCCTCCCTGATACATTTCTTATCCTCTTTAGCAACCCTCCCTTACAAAGAGAGCGACTACATCCCTCATCTATTATGCCTATTCCTTCAGAAGAGTCTGTAATCCTGAATTCTGGGGGTTCAGTCATTTTCTTCCTGCTAAATGTAACATATGACAAGGACCCTTATGGCTGAATGTTAAATCTGCTGAGCTAGCTAGGAGATTGACACAATGTACCAGCTTGGTTATTGACTGTGTCATGAATACTATGTTCCTGTGAGAATTACCTCTACACCACGGAGGTGGTTGTTGTCAGAGAAGGAACATGTATGGATTTCTGCACAGTTTAGGCTATGGGCTCATTCTCTATAGATATTAACCTACCACTTTTAGCTTTTTCTTTGCCAGTATGTGTGGGTGTGGAAGTTGTTCAGAAGATTGTACTGATTCACCATGCTGTTAGTATGTGACTCAGGCCCTGCTACATTTTCAGTCTAGGGAAAATGTAATATGTTTTTCATACTATCTTGTGACTCAGACTGATTGCCTTGTCTCTGGATGTCAGTGTCACTAGAATTAGACATTTCTGATGCTCTATACTACAGTGGCCAAATGAGAAGTGCTAGTTGGTTAATTTTTTTCTGTTGTGATTTACAGTTTTTTTATTACTGTAAAGGTTTTTTTTGGCCTATGGTGACAGTCTCTGCAAATTACTTGGTTTGTACTACAGGTGGCTTAGATGGACTAGTAGCAGCCATTCTGATTAATGCCCTCTTTTCATTGGTGGGAGTAGCTCTGGTGACTCAGGAGATTCTGGGAGACCATGCCACACTGCTCATGTGCCATGCTTTGGTCCACTCATTTCTCTCAGACTCACTCTACTGATTGCTTGACAGAATGGGCAATTAAATGAGACATTTTTAGATTTTTTTAACTGCCCACCAGCAATCTGCTTTTGCATTGCTCAGTTTTCCTCCCCCCCAAAAAAAAAAAAAAAAAACCATCAGGGAGAGAGAGAGAGAGTGTGTGTGCCAGTGAAGCATGCTTAAACTTTTTAAACCCTACCCAATAGAGAGAGAACATGAGAGAATGAGGCTTGTTTCATTTCTAGTTTTGCCTCACAATAGTCTTTACGTGACTGTGGCCTCCATCAGTCTCAACCATTTCCATTCCCATCTCAGGAGCCCTCCAACATGCTTTAGAATCTGGAAGTACCAGTCAACCAGTCCACTGCTCTGTTGCCTCCCCCTCAAGTTTCCCCAGCTTACTAACTGAGGCAGGGCCCTGCCTTCACCTTCTCACAGATACAAATGAATATCCAGTCACCCATGGTTAGGGGAGAAAAAATACTAGGCAATACTTGCCATGACAAGGATGTACTGTGGACCAGCAAGGCATGGGTCAAAAATAGACCTTCCTTTGTCACTGTTTTCTTGATGACTTGATGGACTTGAAGTCTTTTTCTGTTCTTAATGTCTATGTTCCTACGTTACTACTTCCTGCCTCCCCAGAGATAAACAGTCATGTCCTCCCACCTCGCAAATCTCAACCCTTCCCTGTGCACTCACTGCCCTGGGTCATCGGGGGTCACTGGGATAAGTGAGCCTTCCCTAGAGGAGGAGAACATTCAAGTACAGTAGATGCTGCTTTCTTTTTGTGCCAGCCCACAGTGATGACCCTAGATCAGGACAACAAAATTGCAGCCATTGGTATAGCATTGCAAGTGACTCCTCAAAACTGTGACTGATGTTTTTTTAAGATTTTTCCCATCGACAAAACAAACAGTAACCTTGGGTGCTACTGCTAAGTGGGTATCAGAAAACTAAGCTAAACTTGCACTCCTTTTATAACTATCCTATGCAGTCTCTGTCACTATCAAAAATGTAGATTTTCTTTCAGATAAGTGGGCTCTTGCCAGGTGAAAAAAAATTGCTGTCATGAGGTGTCTGTAGGTAGAATAGTTTGAAATGGCAATCTAAACACTTGTGTTAATGTTTTTTTTTTAAATCTTACCTTACTGCAAAATGTTTTATTTAATTATTTTTCTTCCGTGCTACAGGGACCACGTTCATAGAGTGGATTGAGTGGCCGCCACATGTTTCTGATACATGTTTAGCGTGATGACATTAAATAAAGTATGCTTGGTGTGACAGTCTCAATGAGGCAGCCTGCAGCAATTAAAGCATGAGCAATTAAAGCATGAAATACGAAAAGCAGTATTCGGTAGTTCTTATGTAAACAATAAGACACAATGGGGTGTGCATTAGACACTACTAGCACACAGCCAGGAGCATAATAAGGCACAGGGCCATAGGCAGAGTGCCTCCAGCCCCTAGCTGTGCACTAGAAATGTCTAATGCACAACCCTGGAGTGTCTTATTGCACTTACTGTATATAATGGGGGCATTCATTCTACATAGATATATTGTTGGTTAAAGTACTAAAACAGTTAAATCTTTAATGTATTTTGACCTAAAATAGTTCCTCCACCTACCTGCATTTTTTTCTGCCCTTTGGAGTTTTGTGCTACTGTGGCCACTATAACTGTAGATTTTTTAATAGCACCAAACTGGTTGTCATGGCTCCCTCTGTGTAGTTTGGAGTGCCCCTTCCCCCCACACAAACACAGATCAACTGTTATTTAAAACTGCCTTGCCTGCTTTTCCCTTTTTTGTTTTAATTAGTATAGTTTTTCTTTTTAATTCATGAAAGAAAAGCACTGGTACAATGTATGAGCAAGCATGCTATGAGACCATCAGGTTCAGTAGAGCTGAACCGTGTACAGCCAATGCCTGTATTTTTTTGTAAACTTTTAAAATGTCTCTCTTTTTCAAATATATAGGGAGCAACTGTTTAGGCATAAGTGGAATGAGTGGTGGGTGAACACAGAGCACAGTATGACAAGTATGAGACACTGCTGACAGCTTGATGGCATTTGATTTTGTATGCAGTGTGAAGTCTGCCTCATCTGCCTCACAGCTCCCAGCCTTGCTATGCTAGCTCTTGTATTGCTATGTCCTCTTAATTATTGTCTACGGTTAGGTACGCTGCAAGGCCCACCTTCCTGTACAAGCTGTAGTTTACTGTTTATTTGCAGGTATTCTTGTATATTCCTGTACAAGCTGTAATTCACTGTTTATTTTCACATATTCTTGTATATTCATGTTTTTATATAGATGCACTGATATTGTGATTCATATTTTGTGGCCTTGTTCTCCTTTCCCGGGTCACACCTGGAAACGAGCCTTGGCTCAGTGTGCCAATCCCAGTTATCAACTTTTAAATAAAATAAATAAATAAATAAATAGAGCTCAACAGTTGATGATGCACAGAATACATGGTAAGTTGGTTTTCAGAATGTTTCAAACAGTTTGATGATTTCTGTTTTGGTTTCACTGTTTACAAATTAGTTATTTGGGTGCAGTTTGGATGGAGTAAGAAAACGCAAGTTACATCAGCTTGACAGAGTAAGTGAGGGAGTCAGTAGTTGGAGCCATCAAGCGAGCGCTGGGCAGCAGACAGAAGAGAGAGATGGGGACTCAATGATCAATTACTTACTAACAATAATTTATTTATTTCTATTTATTTAGTTTTTGTTAACCGGGTAGGTGCACTAGCCATAAAATGACTATTTTCAGGTACGACCCGGGAGAGTACAACAAAAGGAGAACAGTTGAACAACAGCAACATGGGTACAATAGTACAAATAGAGGAACAGTACAGCAGTGCTACAAAAATACAATGGGTAGAAACAACAAAAAATAATGACAAGCAATAAGAAAACAGGCAAAAGTTGTTAAAAAACAGTACTAGTACAGTAGGAGGAGTTCTGTTTGTTGTACTGCTTGAAGTTTTTTTAATTGAATTTGGGTGCACTGATTAGTTGTGTCGTTCTTCTTAGAAAAAAAATGCTGGCATTTCAAAAATGAATGTTCTATGTGGCATATTCATTTTTTTGTACTGTGTCCTGATTTTACAGTACTTGTTTCTACCTGTGCAGTAGACAGAGCTGACGCGCAGTTAACAACCAATCAAGATGCAGGATTTTCCCTGCCCATTTTATAAGTTTATTTATGCAATGGAGTCTGCAAATCCTGTAAACTGATTGGTCAACAGGGTCTTTGCCTGTGGGTAAATGTCACGAGTAAAGTTCCAGCTGACTGCTGCACAAAACTACAAATCCATACCCTTTTTTCATTTTAAAAGGACCTTTTAGTCACTATCATGAATCCGTTACACCTGCCTCAACCAGGTACACTAACCTGTCCAAATCTCCCAAAACAAGATTCTTTCAAGAAACAGTTCTATAGCACAGTTTCAGTTTTAAAGGTACAAGACTTGTTCAAACAATAGATTAATTTTCCATGAACACTTGCACCCCCTCACCTCTCGCTCCTGGCTTTTGCTCTGCTCATGATCTGTCTGCAACAGAGTACTTAAACAGTCCTACAGCTCATTTCTTTATCCCAAATACAATTAGTAATTGTAAAAGTTCATCGGTCTCCTCCTTTTTCATGACCACTCACACCTGCCTCACTTCTTGGTCTCACATTCCTCTTCGGCTGTTGCTCTGCACACACTAAATGGACACACTGTTTCGATCATCACCTGATTCTCAGACTATGATCACAAAAACAGTACTCCCACATTAAAAAAATAAAATCAATTAACATCAGTCCCTGACTGAGTTTTCAAGAAAATGTCTGTCTCCACAACAGCTTCAAAGAACCGCTTGCAGCACGCTTGCTCAACTACAGCTTGCAGCACCCTGTCTGCTACTCAGTTGTAAAACACTCTCTAGATCATTATTGTAACAAATTCTGGTCAGATCCACCACGGCTGCATAACAAAGTTAGTGAAGTTGTGTGGAATTGTTAAGGAGGTATGGAGAAACAACACAATGATTTGTAAGTAGTAAGATTTGTTTTAGTTTCTGTTCGAAGAGAGGCATACACATTATTAAGAAAGTATATGGAGGTGTACATTTTAATGGAAGGAATAGGAAGCTTACAAAAGAACACCAGAGCAAATGCTACTGATGTATGTGCTATCCTGGATGATACTGACCAGGCAGCCAAATTTTAAAGAAAACATAATTGCACATATCCCAATAATGCAAAGCATCAAGGGAAACATATGCAAATCCCCATGATGGTACAGAAGGTGGCAGTACATGAAAAAGTAATGGCTGTCATATGTTCAGCCTAGGGATTATTGACACACGTTTTTATTTATTTATTTTAAGAGAAACAGGGGTTTTGTCCATGAGGTGACGTAAGTTATATTTAAGCAATGTGTTGATGTCAGAAAGTCAGGTGTAATGATGATGGACTGTTAGAGAAAATGTGATATTAACTTTCAGAGGAGGTCGCTTAAGATAAGGAAAAGGTAGGTATGCTTGTGATAATGGGAATATTAGGAAAGTATGAGGTCTATGCAGAAGTGGAGTACAAATATGCACAGTTTCATAAGTATGTGCTCAGAGTGCCGGCAAATGTGATATGCAGGTTTGTTTTAGAAACAGGTAAAAATAGTGACACATGCAATTAATAGAAAGACAGATAGTTACATAGACATATAGACAGAGAGTGAGAGAAAGAGACACACACAGACAGACAGGCAGAATAGGAATGGCACTGAAGTATTGACGTGATGCCAACTCCACCCCCGCATACATGGACAGGCATTGGGGTGTGCCTTTGGGTCATTGCTCATAATGCTCACACCATTTCACCTCACCCTACCCTGCAGACACAGACAAGAGTCGAGGTGTGCTTTTGGGTTTTCAAACTTTACACTCACTCCATTCCATAGGGAAATACACTGAAATGGGTACAGTATAAGAGGATGGAGTGAACTTTGGGGCTGAAGAGTCAAAGGCACACCTCGATACCTGTTACTGGCTGCAGGGTGGGGATGGGGGGTGGAATGGCATGAGCATTACTGTTGACAATCCCAAGTCACACTCCCGATGCCTGTTAGACTCTACAGTGCAGGGTGTTATGGTCAGAAACCCTAATGCCCTGGGCGTTTTTTGGTATTTTCACTCCAAGTTTTCAGCATGGGCTTTTTGTGACCCCACTGCATGAACAGTGACACTATCAGTTCATTAGCCTAAAGGAGATTTTGCACAGCGACTGTGCCACTTGGCACCACAGCTGCAAAAACACATTTTGAACAGGATGTAAAAAATGACAGCTGTACATTTCTTGCTTCAGTAACTGCTTAGCACATCTGTTGCATGACCTGCTTATTGACATTTTATATCTGCTATGCAATGTACTGCTGCTATGTCTGGGGAAGTATCTTTCCTAGGTTGCAAGAACAGCCTCAGAGGAAAAAACACACACACACACACACAGCAGAACACAGCTGCGAAATGATTAGATTGTCTACACACACTGTTTTCCATGCAAGACACAAGCAATTGAATAAAAAGCACACACAAACACACACACACACACACACATGCCAGAACACACCAGAACACAGCGGCAAAATGATTAGATTTCTCTATAAGCACTATCTTCTATGCAAGTTGGAGCACGGAGGGGGGTAAGGCTGGAGATCAGTTATGGTCCATGGCATAACCACATGGTCAGAATTTTAAATATTTTAAAATAAACATAAATGCAAAAGTAACTATTTCAAGAAGGAAATGCAAACTATGATACTTAAAGGATACCTAAACAACAGTTGTTTAAAACTGTAAACTCCAAAATCTGGCTTCATTACGAGGTAAGGTAAAGGCTACTGTTTACATTTATCCTAAAACTGCATTTATGCAAATAACATAAATGCAGTTTCATAGCTTTTGAAAAATGTAAACATCAGCCTTTCACTTACAAACAAGCATTTGTCAATGCCGAATGTTTGCTTGCTGGCATTTGCATTGGTAGCGTAGGAGTTAGAGAGATGCATAATAGGAATGTCGTGAAGTATTGAACTAAAACCAATCCCACCACCACCACCCTGCAGAGACTGACAGGCATTGGGGTGTGCCTTTGGGTCATCGGTCACACATCCATGCCATTTCACTATACCCTACCCTGTAGACACTGACAAGTGTCACGGTGTGCTTTGGGGTCTTTGGGCCTTATGCTCACCCCATTCCATAAGGAAATATGGTGAGGTGGGTGCAGTATAGGAGAATGGGGTGAACTTTGGGGCCAAAGAGTCCAAGGCACACTTCAATACCTGTCACTGGCTGCAGGGTGTGGGTGGGGGTGGAATTGCATGAGCATTACATGCGACAATCCCAAGTCACACCCCTGATGCCTGTCAGTCTCCACAGGGTGGGGCGTTATGGTTGGAAACCCTAACATCCCAGATGTTTATTGGTATTTTCACTCTAAATTTTCAACATGGGTTTTTTGTGACCCCACCTTATGAACAGTGGCAATATCAGTTCGTTAGCTGAAAGGTGATTTTGCACAGTGACTACGCCATTTGGCACCACAGGTGCGAAAACATATTTCGAACAGGATGTGAAAAATGACAGCTGTGCTGTTCATGGGAGGTGTAAAAAAATGGCAATGTTGAAAATCTGGAGTGAAACTATAAAAAAACTGGTGACGTCATGAGTGTGCGTAGAAACTGTGCAACGCACACCTGCAATGTAATTAGTTAAGGGATTTTTTACAGTAGATTGTCAACACAGGCATTTGGGGACCTCTGCTCATGAACAGTGTCACTGTGATTTTCTTAATCTGTCCCGAACACTGATTTTCCACAGCGACCGAGCATTTCTGCGCCGGAAGTATGAAAACACATTTTGGCCAGGTTGTGAAAAATGGCAGCTGTACTGTTTATAAAGGGGTGGGGAAAAATGCCAGTGTTGAAAATCTGGACTGAAAATGTTAGACATTCGTGAACTTACGAGGGTGCATGGGAACTGCGCAATGCACGCTCGTATCACAGCCACTTTATGGACTTTTGTCATCAAATTTTGAACATTGCCATTTTAAGACATCTGCTCATGAACAGTGCCACTGTGATTTTCTTAATCTGTCCCAAACATTGATTTTGCACACCGACCGTGCCATTGTGCGCTATATGCGCAAAAACACATTTTGGGCAAGATGTGAAAAATGACAGCTGTACTGCTTATAAGGAGGTGTGGCAAAATGGCAATGTTGAAACTCTGGAATGAAAATAGTAAAAAATCCTGAAGTTACGAGCATGCGTAGGAACTGCTCAATGCACACTTATAAAACAGTCATTTTTGGGAATTTTTTTCGCCAAATTTTCAACATAGGGTTTTGGGGGACCTATCTCATGAACTGTGACACTATTATTTCATTATTCAGTCCCGAAAGGTGGTTCTGCGCAGTGACTGCAAAATCACCTTTTGGGACTGAATAACAAAATGACAGTGGCTGAGTTCTTGAGGTGGTGTCCCAAGAACCTCATGTTAAATTTGGTGAAAAATTCCAAAATGGCTGAGATATGCACCAAAGTTGAAAAAAACAACATTTATGTCATTATACAGCTTACTGGCATTTCTCAGTTTGCAGTCGGCTTTGAAGAGTGTAGACGTGTTCCTGGTCCACCGAAGATTGTTGCACCGGCCCGGAGGTACGTATGGGGTGAGGATGTGTGTGGGGAGGTGGGTTACGCAGAAGGTGGGCGTGGGTTGGGGGAGGGGGCAAGACAGAAGTGAAGAGGGACCATTTTCATTTGTTCTAGGTGTTTATTTTTATAAAGACGAAGTGGGACTTTTGCCCTGCTGTGGTGGGCTCCCAGCATGGCACCTGGAAGTTTGTTGGTGGGGCAGTGGAGCCTATGGGGGATTGGGCACCCCTGTGGGCCACAGACTTTGCCACACTGGGTGGGCCCAGCGGGCACCGAAGCTTGCTTGGGGGGCAGTGGAGCTGACGTAGATTGGGCACCCCGGCCGTCATACAGTGTGCGGGGTGAGGGAGTGCATGAGCATGCTGGGGTGGGCTCCCAGCATGCTACCTAGGTGTTCATGGTGGGGGGACTGGATCTGACAGGGATCAGAAACGAACTCTCTATGACAGTTCAGATGCAGTGCTGATGTGTAGGCAATTTGCATAGTACCGACGGCAGTATGCAAATTGCCTACATGTCACCAGTGCTGATTGTAGTGGTGGTTTTCTCATAACTGTACGGCACTGCATCTGAATGGCTGCCATAGACAGCTCGGACAATCACTGGTGTGGTGCGGCAGTGCCTGCAAAAAGGAGCAGAGCATAGGAAGTGGGGGTGACACACCTATGAAAACTCATATGGTGGCACTATGTTTTTTGCACATGCATGCAAGCAAACATAAAAACAGCCTTGCCGTCTCCCTAAGATGTCTACCAACTGTGTTAAGTGATTAGTCATGATGACATCATGTGAGCCAGAGCCAGAGACCAATATAGATTCCTATAGGCTAACTAGTTCTTCTTTCCCTCTTTGTTTTGAATTGTTTTACCAGATTGATTGACACCATGTGTTAACATGTGGATTATTTTGATCAGTACATGTTAGGCTATGATTTTGTTCATTTTATTTGCTTTAACTTGCTGAAAATGTTTTGCAATCTAGCAGACTTTCTCTTTGGCAAACTGCAGAACAGTACAACACTTCAAATACCTGATGATCTAGTGGTTATGTGATGCCCTGAATTTTTTTCTTAACCAGGAGAGACACACTATTCTGAAACCTTGTTTACAGATGTGGCCTGGCAGCACAAGGAAGTTAAGTGACTTGCTCAGGGTCACACAGTGAAGTACCGGTCTGGTCCAATTCCAAAGCTCGTGCATTCTTGTTAATCCACCAAAAAAGCTTCTCTTGTATTCTTTTTCCAAGTGAACCCCCTGCACCTGTTGAACACCCCACCATTCATACCATGTCCTTAGTACTGCCTGGGGCTGCATATGAGCTTGCGGTCTCATGAAGAGAATTATCACACCTCAGACTGTAATCCTATACTTCAGGGAGTTGTGCATACCTACACCGATATGGATTGTCAGCTGCCACTGTTAAAAAATACCTCCCAAATCACACTTAAGTCCACTTTTTCAGTGTTTGACTTCTACTCCCACAGTAAACATTGAGTGGATCACTACCCTTCTGCACAATGAAGGCAGTATGTACAGTTCCCCTGTTGTGTTTTTGTCCCGCCTCATTGACCAACAATTGGGTCTTCATGGAGGGCCAAGCAATAAGCCTCAGCACTCACCAGAAAAACTGCTGTTCATGCCCTCATAAGGGCTGTACTTACTATGGATAACAATATTATTAGCAGGAGAGGCATACTAATGCCTTGAGTGAATCCACCAGACTTCCAGTGTCAGTCTACTCCTTTACCTGTGATCTTCAGAACCCCACAGGACAGTTCCCAGCAAATCTTCTCCAGTACGTTTTAGTGCCCTACTTCACAATGTGAGCTTTTTGGCTACCACCCTTCTAAATTTTGAATGATCTATACACAGCTCCCTCAATACTGTCCTAACAAATGTCAACCCCTTCCCCCACCTGAGGGTAATCTCCCTACACTGAATTCAAGCAACACTTTAAGTGCAGCCCTGCCATTGAGTATTTGTCATTGCTGGCTGCTCTCATTCACAGTCAGTTAGTGATCATGGTACTGGCAGCCCTACATTTCAGATCTCACAATGATCTACTAAACATCCCCCTTCCTGTCTTCCCCTAACCTGAATATAGCTGCACCCTGCTGGAATTGCCTCTTCAGTCGTCCCTCTCTGGCATTCATTCTTCTCTTCTGCTCCCCACACCAAAAACTGGTGAGCTCACTACACTTCTGCATCATGGATGCGGTTAGTACAGTTGCCCGTGTCATTTTTACCTATGAATAATAAACATGATTTTCAGGTTAGTTGATAGCAGCAGGGAACGGGGAAACATACATTCTTATCCATATAAGATCTAATCCACCTATTAGTAGGCACTATTAAATGACATGTATAATGATGTGCACACCCATCATTTAATAGTGCCTAATCAAAGGTAGCCTAGATCTTTTAAGGATAGGAAAACCTATAATTCCCCTTATTCCATGCTGCTATCAGCCTGATGTACTGGGAAGATTTGTTTATTTTTGATATGTCAAAAAACCTGGGGACTGTACTACCTACATTCATGATGCACAAGGGTGATGAGCTCACCAGTTTTTGGTGTGGGGAGAAGTAATGAGAATGAATACCAGAGGGGGACTGAGAAGGCCACTCCTGCAAGGTACTGCCATATTCAGGGAAGGGGGAAGACAGAAGGGGAGAACTGTGAGCAAATCACTGTGAGAAATAAGATGTGGGACTGCCAGCAACATGATCACTACCTGGCCATATTGTCCTGGCCAATATTTCCCTTCCCATAAAACCAGCTCATACAATTACCCAAGGCTGTGTGTAGGTATTAACGTGTGATTTGGCTGCCACTACACATTCAGTCACTTCATGAAAGCTCTATATAAATACTGATTCTTCTTCTTATTATTTCCCATGGATAAAGAAGAGAAGACAGGAGAAGCATATTTTTGATTTCCAAGAAAGTATGAACTCTGGCATTGGACTACAGAAGAACTTTGCTACAAACAAGTGGTGGATCTATGGGGTGGTGAAGGGTGCGGCTGTAACCCCCCACATTGTAATGTACTCTCTTGCTGCTGCTGCATTTCACTTTGTTAAAGAAGTCTGATTTATTGTTTGTACAAATGTTTACATTCAAAAATATGGATTACATTTGAAGTTTCAGTCAAAAACATACTAGAAAAGCATAATAGCAGAAAATATAAAGGTTTCATAAAAATGTTAACAAGTGCATATCAAGTATGTAGACACTCCCAGCACCCCCTCCCCCATTGTAGCATCCTGGATCTGCCATAACCATTAGACCACCAGGTTATTCAAGATTTGTACTGCACTGTAGTTTGCCAAAGAGAAAGTCGGTTGGATTAAAACACAATTTTATCATGTTAATGTAAACAAAATGAACAGAACCATAGCCTAACATACGTATTGATCTAAATAATTGACATGGTTTTGACAATTTTGGTGAAACAATTCTATACAAAGGGAAAAAAGAACTAGTTAGCACTATATAGAGCCATATAGCTCTCTGACTTTGGCTCCCATGATGTCATCACTTAATACATTTGGCAGCCATTTTAAGAAGCAGGTAAGGCAGTTTTTTGTGAAATGGGAAGGCTGATTTTACATTTTTCAAATACTTTGGAACCACATTTAGGTAACATATATTAATGTAGTTTTAACATTAACGAATTCAGCAGCCTTTTCTGTAGTCCTGTTTGAGGTCAGATTTTTGAATAATTTGTTGTCAAAATGTTGTTTAGGTATCCTTTAACAGTTATAGGGTAGGTTAGCACATCTGGACTTATTTGTTGCATATGCATCTCAATTGCTAAGGGGTTCTGACCATGTTCACCCTTCCTCAAGCCAAGCTAGCTACAGTATGTCTAGCAATAACATGGATGGAAAAATTATGCCATATTTTCAACAAGAAGTTAGCATTTTAAAAATACAGTGTTGTAGACTGAGAAACAGCTTGTGTAGGTGCATTCATCATGCTAACCAAGATATGTTCTGGCTGCATTCCATAAGGCTAACCAGTGGGAGAAGTAGGGGAAGGGACAAAAATCTTAAATAGAACCATTTAATCCATTTCTGATTTAAAGTTGCATGACAGAAATGCGGCTTCCAGAACTGGACACCATATTCCAAATGAGGCCTCACCAGTGATCTACACAGTGGCATCACCACCTCCTTCCTTCTGCTGGTAATACCTCTTCCCATGCACCACAGCATTCCACTGGCTCTCCTCACAGCTTTGGTACATTGTTTAGCCACCTTTAGGTCATCCAATATGATTACCCCCAAATCCCTTTCCATTTTGATGACCATCAGTCCCCCCCCCATAATCATTCCCTGGGTTCCTGCAACCCTTCTTTATTCAGCAGTCAGTTAGTGCATCTGGACTTATTTGCTGCATATGCATCTCAATTGCTAAGGGGTCCTGACCATGTTCACCCTTCCTCAAGCCAAGCTAGCGGCAGTATGTCTAGCAATAACATGAATGGCAAGAGTATGCATATGAAAATGTATTAATTATGCTGTACATTCCCTAAGACTCAAAGTTTTTCCTCTTTTGGCTGCCATGATGTCTGTGGTTAATTTGAAACAAAAGACAATGTAACAAGACACAGGCCTCCACTGCAGCTATTAAACAATAGAGCAAACTGTACTGTGGGGAGATTGCCTGGGACAAGATGCAATAAAAAAAACTGAATAGCAGGTTCCAGGGAGTATAAAACCACCAGGAATGTTAGAAAAAACTACCCCTCCGCAGTCATTCACAGGTGTCAATCAATGTGTTAGTTAACCATGCTGGTTCATCTTCTTGCTTCCTTCATAGTAAAAATGTGAAACTACATTTGTGTTATTTTAAATGAGTGATAAATGGCATGTCCAGGGGGATGGCAGCTCTGATAGTTGTTCCAGTCTTACCTTTTTCTGGCTTAGTTTATAATATCAGTGAAAAGAAAGTAGGAAACAAAAAAAACACCCAACCTTTTGCTTCTACAAGTAGTTGTTAATTGCAGCTGGTATTTTTAACATGTGCAAGGCAACTCCATTTCTCAAACTTAAAAGAAAAAATACACTTTATCATCAAAGTCTATGTTTACCAAGTACTCTGCCCATGATTAAAATAATTTGAACCCCTTCCCCCCAAAAATTTCCCCTCACATGAAACTGCATGATTAACTGTAAAGACAATTAAAAAATGTATTTCTAAAGGCATTACTAACATCAATGCTTTCAAAGTTTTGAAACTACTAAAAAGACAAACTATATATACATATACATATATATATATATATATATATATAGATAGATATAGATATTATAGTTCAAGTTCAAGTTTATTGCAGGAAAGACTCAATTGAGCAAGCTCATTCACAAGGAGGTCCTGAGGCACATACAGTTCGCAATTACATAGACAGGAGATATAAAATGTAGAACAACAAAGAAAAAAATATGTATATATATATATATATATATATATATATATAAAATGCAAGAGGTATACACAATATAAGTCCTTATAATAAAAAACTATTTGACAGACAAGAACCTCTATGTAAAACACTGAAATAAAGGAGTTACCCAAAGGGCATTTGGCTGGGAAGCCAAGTTTCAAGAAAATACAAAATCACACATGTCACACAATGCAAAGCATCATGGGCTGCATATGCAAATCACCACAGAGATGTTATGCTATGGTCAACTTTAAAGCAGAATTGCATGGTGCAAAAGGCCTCTCCACACAGTTTGCAAAGGGTGCTAACAGAAGACATAGACACGTGTTTCGTCCTACCAGGACTCATCAGTATGCCTCATCTGTTTGACACCCCAGTGGAATGGACCAGCTACCCTAAGACAGTGTGTCTTGGATATGTTGTGGTGTGTGTGAGAGGCCTTCCGGCACCATGCAATTCTGCTTAAAGTTGGACCAGCATAACATTCTGTGGTGATTTGCATATGCAGCCCATGATGCTTTGCATTGTGTGGGCGTGTGTGATTTTGTATTTTCTTGAAACTTGGCTTCCCAGCCAAATGTCCTTTGGGTAACCTTGCACTTGTGTGTTTGCATGAGGTTCTTTGTCTTTAAATAGTTTTTATTTTAATGGGTTCACCACAACATATCCAAGACACACTGTCTTAGGGTAGCTGGTCCATTCCACTGGGGTGTCAAACAGACGAGGCATACTGATGAGTCCTGGTAGGACGAAACACGTGTCTATGTCTTCTGTTAGCACCCTTTGCAAACTGTGAGAGGCCTTTTGGCACCATGCAGTTCTGCTTAAAGTTGGACCAGCATAACATTCTGTGGTGATTTGCATATGCAGCCCATGATGCTTTGCATTGTGTGGGCATGTGTGATTTTGTATAAGTCCTTATGCTATACATGCAGTACATTCCATCTTTAACCTTGCTCTAAATTATGCAACACATTTCAGCTGAATAAGTAGAGGGCCAGTTGGTACCTAGGAAGTTGACTTGGTGTTGGGGGCCTAGTAGCACCTACATATGTCTTTTAATTTAGAGATAGCTAGTGTTTTGTAGGAGTTAATTGATACGATGCTGGTTAGCTTCAGCATGGCTTGTAATTGGTTCCAAATGTTTGGGAGGGCTATGAGACAGCTCTTTGACCAGCTGTGGTACATGTCCTGGGAACATCTAATAGGATAAGGTCAGATTTCCTTAGCGAGTAGGCGCTATGCGAGATGTGTATGAGAGACGTTAAATAGACAGGCAGTTTGTGGAGTAGTAATTTGAGGGTCCAAATGCCAGCATACGGGAGGCATCTGGTGGCAAGAGAGGTCTACCCAACTGCTGCATAAAGATCACAGTGGTGGGTCCTGTACGCAGAGTTAGTAATGAAGCCAAGAGCACAGTGACAGAGTACGTCCAGTTTAGATAGGCTCAAGGCTGGGGAGGAGACAAAGATAATGTCTCCGTAGTCAAGCATGGGAAGGAATGTTGCTTGGACAAGTCTTTTGCGGGTCATGAGAGAAAAGAGGGTCCTATTTCTAAAGAAGAAACCCAAGCATGCTTTAGGCCTCTTTGATAAATCTTCGATGTGGTTGTTGAAGGAAAGCTTGTTGTCTATCCACATACCTAGATATTTAAATTTAGGTACGACTTCCAAGCGTTCACCTAGGGAGGTAACTATGAAGTTTTTAGGTGGGGTAGGTAGGGCACCAGACAAGGCAAGTCTCGAGAAAATCATTATCTTGGTTTTTTTGGCATTTAAAAGAAGCTTGGCATTAATAAGGTTGCTTTCTAACTGGATAAAGTCAGCTTGGAGTGCTTCCCTGACTTCAGTTAAGGACAAGCCTGATGCGTACAAAACCGTATCATCCACAAAGAAATGTATGCTAGAGTTCTTTATGTGGGAGTCAAGGTTGTTGATGTACGGGGAAAAAAGGATTGATCCTAGGATGGAGCCTTGAGGGACTCCTCTGGCAGTTGGAAGGGGGACAGATAGTAGGCCATCAGCTTTGACTTTTTGTATCCTTCCTGTGAGATAACTGTTAAATCACTGTAAGGTAAGTGGAGTGGCACCTATGTAGGCAAGACAGGTGATTAGGAGGTGATGGTCTACAGTGTTGAAGGCCTTACTGAGGTTTAGAAAGACTGCACCAGTAACCTTCTTGGTGCCCATAGCATGGATCCAGTCATTAGAGACTTTAGCCAAGGCTGAGATGGTACTATGCTTCGACCTGAAGCCAGATTGGGCAGGGTTTAGGAGTGAGTGTGCTTCGAGGTGATTTTTTAGTTGGTTGTATATAACTTTTTCCAGCACTTTGGAGAGAACGGGCAAGATAGAGATATGACGGTAGTTGTTTAAGTCACAAGGATCTCCTGATTTGAAGAGAGGAAGAATATGGGCAGATTTCCAGCAGGATGGAACAGTGGCTGTGATAATAGAGAGGTTGAAGATGTGAAGGATGGGGGCTGTGAGCTGGGCATAGCCTAACCGCAGGAAAAATGATTCAAGGCCATCGTCCCCTGCACTTTTCTTGGTGTCAAGGCTAAGAATTATGTCTTTGACTTCTTTGTAGCTAAACAGGTACAACTGGAATGGATGAGGTGGAGTAGCATGTGTAGTATCTGGGCTAGTGTTGCTATTCACTCAGCTGGCATATGGGGAAGAGTCAAATGCCAACCCGGCAGTGGCAAAGTGAAGGTTAAGTTCTTCGAGGATTCACAGTTTATTTTCAACCATCCGTCCTTGGCCAGAATCTTGCTGGGAAGGGAGGAAGCAGCAGGATGGCCTTCAATGGATCTCAGTGTCTTCCAGATTTTTTGGGAGTTCCCTTTGGCCTGCTCCAGAGTGGAGATGTAGAAGTTTGCTTTAGTAGCATGTACACTTTTAACACAGGCATTTCTGGCAGTTCTAAACACCTGCCAGTCTGCTGGGTCCTTTGTGTGCCTGGCCCTAGCCCATAGCTTGTCTCTATTGGTAAGTGCAGATTTGAGCTCTTGGGTGAACCACGGATGTGAGATTTTCTGCACCCTCATTTTAATAAAAGGAGCATGCTTGTTAATTAGGGTGGTGAGGTTGTCATTTAGGACAGAGATGGCGGCATCAGCAGATTTGGCAAGATATAGGTCTTGCCACCTGATCGTAGCTAGATCGGTTAGGAAGTTTACTGAGTTGAATTTACGGAACAAGCATTTGATTCTGAATTTAGGGTGCTGCTGGGTTTTAGATTGGAATCTTGTACATACAACGATACTGTGGTCACTCATGTCATTATGGAAAACTGCAGAATGTGAGATTTTATGGGATCTTGCAGTTAAGATGACATCTAAAGTGAGCTGTTGGCAGAGTTAAAGCATTGATTCTTGTGGGTTCCGTATACTATCTGTAAGACCCAGCTCATCACAGATGGCTTTTGTGGAGGATTCAGCAGTGAACCAATCCATATTGAAGTCCCCTAAGATTATTGTTTCCGTGTTAACAGCCAAAGTTATGGATTTCAACACGTTAAGAATTTCTGTGCCTCCTGACGGGGGTCTATAGCCACCAATGATTGTGATGCACTCTAAGGATGGAAGGTGAAGTTTAAGCGAGACAATCTCCTATTCCTTAGGCTTAGTTTTACAGGAAATGCTGCTAACATCAAATTTTGATTTGGCATATACAACCACTCCCCCAAATCCCTATCAGCCCTAAAGAGCTTGAAGCCAGGTATAGTAATTTGCGGATCAGTGTTGGTCTTTTTTAGCCATGACTTGGTAATTATAATCAGATCTGAGTCAGTGTGGGCTGCCCAAACTTGAAGATGATCAAGTTTTTTGAGCAGGCTTAGAATATTGACCATCATCAGTTTCATCCCAGGAGCAGCTGCAAACTCCGACGGAGAAGTGATTTGAGTGGGGGGACCTGGATTTAGTTCGACATTGCCTGTACAGAAAAGGAGAATTAGAAACATTTTCTTGAGGGCATTTATCAGGTAGAAGTGGTCTCTTTTCGTATGGGTTCTTGTGTGGTGTTCAGTCATTGAGGTACGTCTAGCCAGGGCATAGGAGATGCTGACATGGCCGTTCAAGGCTAGCAGGGGAAGTGCACGGAAAGACATTGGTGAAGGGAGGAGCGCCAGAGGACAGGGATGAGAATTAAAATGAAAACCCGACATATTAAGAGTAGGAAAGCAATATGAAGATGCAGCAGGAACTATGAATATGGGTTCCCAGGCTGGGATGACTTCTGACTTAGCATGGATCAGTGCTTTATGAGTCATAATTTTTGCCAGTGCCACTATAGTTAGGGTTGGGTACCCCATTTAAAGTTAGCGTGTGAAATTTTGCAGCTTAATAACTTTGCTACCATATGACAGATTTTTGCCTGAAATTCAGCAGGCACAGAGCAGTACCATAGATCTCTGGATCAGCCAAGTTTTGTAATGGTTGGCTATACGGTTGTGGAGCTATAAAGCGCAATAGAAAGTCACATTTAAGCTTTTTTGTGCATTCTTTGCTCACGCCTACAGGTCACATGGTTTGTGTGACTGGTCTGAAACCTTCAGGGAACATGCAGTCAGGGTCCCCAATGTGCCTTTTAAAGAGTTAGTGGAAAATACTAAATGGTTCAAAAGTTATTCAAAAAAACAAGTTTCCTATTATAGTCAATGGGAAAAATTAACAAAAAGTTCAACAGTGTCGCAAATGCAGTTTTTAGTGTCGCAAATGACCCCATAGTGTTGTGAGTCAGCCATTTTTTTTTCAGTTACTGGTCACAGAAATGCTTGGCATTTAAATTTGGGACCCTCTAGGGACACAATTATTTTTGTGTTCAACTAGTCGAGCCCTGAGGATGCTAGTCATGTCTTTTTTTGGGGGTTAAACACCCCAGAAATATGTTTTTCAAATTTTTGTAAACCGTAGTGTACTAAGTAGTTATCGCACTTGTGACACTTTTGTGATTTTGTTTTACAAAAGTGTGATTTGTGACACTACTTTGCGACACTATGCCCAAAAGAATAGGAAATCTTTGCCACCCTGCTGCAAAAGAACGGTTTGGTCTTTTGGGCTGAAATTTGAAGGGAAGAAAGCCAGGACCCCACAGATGTGTCTTTTGGTAGCTTGGTGACAAAATATCAGAGGGCTGCAAAGTTATAGTACTCCAAAGTTGACTATTTTTCCCTTAGACTAACATTACAGCATCGTCGGTGTCTTTCGGGGCCCGTATCTCAGAAATGCTTCGAGATGCAGACGTTTTGTTGGAAAATTACTCAGCCCTTTACCAGGGGGCTAAGTACAAAGCTAGCCAGGAAAGTCATAAATTATATGAAATGTTAATTTTTTTTCTGCGTCATACGGTTCCTGAAATATAAGCAATTTAGTATTCCAAGTGCTCATTTTCTGCTCCGAGGCCCATTATTATGCATACATTCTTTGTATTCACTGTGTTTCTCAATGCAGCTTTTGGGGGAAAAAAAGGGTGTGCGTTTCTGTTACTGTTACAGTTAGCATTTCCACTTGCGTTTCCGTAACCGTTTGCATTAACGTTCCCGTCTATGCCACCGTGTGCATTACCCTTTGCATTTTCATTTGCACTTGCATTTGTGTTACTATTACCATTTGCGTTTCCATTACTGTTTCTGTTTACATTTCATTTTGCGTCACCGTGTGCATTATCATTTGCGTTTGCATATGTGCTTCTGTTTGCGTTTGTGTTTCCTTTGGCATCATCGTAGGTGTTACCATTAGCATTTGCGTTTCCAATTGAGGTACCATGACCGAGTGCGTTACCATTTGCATTTCCGTACGCACTTGCATTTGCGTTTCCATCTGCATTACTGTTCTCTTTGGCATCATTGTTGCTGTTATTGTAACTGTTTGCATTTCCAGTTGCATTACTGTTACTGTTTGCGTGTTTTTCACTGTTTGCATTTCTGTTGGCCTTAGCATTTGTGTTTTTGGTTGCATTGCTCTGCGGTGCCATTGCGTTTAAAGTTTGCATTTCTGTTTGCGTTTGTGTTACCATTTGCATTTTTCTTACCGTTTGTGTTTCCATTGGCATTAGCATTTACGTTACTGTTTTTGTTACCATTTGCGTTTCTGTTGCCGTTAGCTTTTGCATTACCGTTTGCGTAACCATTTCTGTTTTCATTAACGTTTGCGCTTGCGTTTCTCTTACCGTTTGCGTTATCATTTATGTTTGCATCACCATGTGCGTTACCATTTGCACTTGCAATTGTGTTACCATTTGCATTACTATGTCACAAAAAATCACATGGTGGGAGGGCCCTGCACTCCCACCACCACATTCCATTCACTATTTATAGTGCTCATTCTCAAAAAGAAGGGAAATTCATGGCAAAAAACTCAGTTTAATGCATCAGTTAGGGTTGTTCCACAGCAACAAAAGTGAGGAAATTTGGTGTTAGGGTTGCCACCTCTTGCATCCCAAGCCCACCTCATCCCCACCAACAGGCATCGGAGAGTGCATGGGGGTCGTCCGTCCTAACTCTCACCCCATTCTCCTATACTGCACCACCTCAACTTGTTTACATATGGAATGGGGTGAGAGTTAGGACCGACGACTCCAACGCACGCCCCAATGCCTGTTGGTGGGGACTGGGTGGGCTTGGGATGCAAGGAATGGCAACCCTAACACTGAATTTCCTCACTTTTGTCACTGTGGAACAGCCCTAATTGATGCATTAAACAGAGTTTTTTTTCATGAATAAATATATATGTATGTATATATATATATATATATATATATATATAGTAAACAAATTTTGTTAATCCCAAAAGCTGAACTTTATGTTTTTAGTACTGTAGAACTATAAATATCCGTGTAAAGTTTATATCACAGATCGGTGATTGTCAGCGTCATCGCGTAAAACTTATATCGTGCTCTATCACTGGCCACACTTTCCGGTTAAATAAGAATGGCCGTACCTCAACCAGTTTCTCTTGCAACAATGTCGCTTGTACGTTGGCTCAACACTCCACCACGAAAGGCAGTTAAGAGGGATTTTACGGTTCTGCAGACAGCGGACATTGATGCAGATGTCCTGAGTGTGACAGCCGGTATTTCTTGATTAATGGCTGAAGCTGTCACTGATGAGCTGTCATCTGTTACTGCCTCCCCTCCTGCAAAAAAGAAAAAAGTGCAGTACAAAGTGTATGCGCCAGAAGTCAGATTTTGAGATTGGACAGTACTCATGTGAGCATGGGGTGATGAACGCTGTACGCTTTTACGAGTCTAAATATGAAAACAAGATTAATGAAAGTACTATTAGCAGAAAATGGAGGCAACCTAACATTCTCTCGCCAATGGTCATGGCTGTTTTTAAATCACATGGGGTTTAGCAAGAGAAAGGGGACCAAAGCAGTACGAAAGACACCAGTTGACTTCAACTCACTAAAACAGAGGTTCTTGAGGCATATCTCTACTGCCACAAGTCAAGAACTCATACCCGCAGACCTCATCATTAATTTAGATGAGACAGGGTTTAACCTGTTACCTTGCTCTCAGTGGATGATGGAAACAATCAGCAAAAAGCAAGTCGAGGTCTCAGGACTTGGAGATAAACTTCAGGTCACTGTTGTACTTGCTTACACCCTTTCTGGCCTGTATTTACCACCCCAAGTGATCTATCAGGGGAAGACAAATCAATGGCACCCGAACGACGCATTCCCTGAAAGTTGGGACATTACTCACACAGACAACCACTGGGCAAACTCTCAAACCTCTATCCAATACACAAATACAGTTATCGGCCCCTACATCAATAAAATCAAGATTAAAAATAACCTGCCTGACTGTCAAAGAAGTCTGCTGATTTTAGACCTGTTCCACAGACACACCATTGAAGATGTGATCCTTAATTTTGAACAGAATCACATCATTCCTATCTTTGTGCCTGCTTCTTGCACTGATCTCCTTCAGCCACCAGATATCGCTGTAAACAAAATTTTTAAGGATGAGCTGAAGCAACATTTCTGTGACTGGTATGCGACCCAAATCTCTGAACAGCTAAAAGGTGGCAGCACGAGCAGTGATATTACTGTAGACCTCAGAACAACTACCTTAAAAAACAGACACACACAGTGGCTAGTGAGCAGCTTTATGCAATTAAGTGCCCGCACAGAGGACTGCCTGAGAGGGTTTGAGAAAGCAGGGATTACGTGAGCCCACGCAGAGTGTTTGAATGGTAAAGCACTAGTTTCAGTTCTTTAAGGGAGATACGATACCAAGACACTGTTTGCTTACTTGTTTTTCTCTTCTATTTTCAGAGGCAAATCCAACAGGCGATGTTGAGGACTGAGAGCTGAGTGCGCATTGATGCTGAAAATGCTGAAACACTGAAGCGAGGCAGCATCTAACCGTCTAAGTACTTTTTTGGGGGGATATAAACCACTAATTCACAAATAAATCTAATTTTCATATGCAGTACTAAATCGTTTGGTGTCTTTAATCGCATAAAATTGACAAAAATACAGTAAATCATACAACAGCCGAAACGGAAGTACATCAAAGAAGTACCGCTGTCAACTTAATGTCGCACATTAAAGGTACAGCGCGGTTATAGCGATTATTAATTGACAGTGGTATATTCTAGTTCTACGGTATATAAATGTTTAAGAAAAACCTGTGACTCTTTCAACCAGAACATGTGTCTATTGTTTTCCTTGGGATCTGTAGTTTCAGACACGTCTTAATTACTCATTCCTTTTGAGACACTAGGTGGCTCTGATAATCATTTATTCCATGGGTTTTTAAGCCAATTTGAAGGCATTAAGTATTTTATGTTCTTCTAGTCCTTTATAAAATGCAGGGGCTCCGCAACTCGATTACTCCACAGACTTGTTCTGTTCCTTGGTCCAGATTCCAAAGTAGTGTGTCTTGTTTCAACATGATAGATCCACCTCATGCCCCTCACACATGAATCAATAAAAAGGTGGGGGTGTATCTTTAGGAGCTTCTTGGGTGGAGGTGGGGGTGGATCTTACTCCCAAAACAACCCCAAAGCTGCCTCCCACTACTCAGGTTCCAGTTCTTGTACCGCCCATTTAAGAAAGAAAATAGTACCCTGCAAACATTGACTAACATGAAAGCGTATTTATTTGAGAGCGGAAAACATTTCTTGGAGGAGGGTAAGGCAGAGGAGACTATTTACACCTTCAGTCAGTTCCATGGACAGAAAACATGACATCGCTCCTTTTGTACACGCAAAACACCTGCAGGCTCCAACTACTGTAGCCATAAAAAGTAAAACAGTTAAAACAAACATGAACAAACAGGGAAAAATACCTCCCCAATAAAACACCAACCTTAAAGAGCTACCGATGTGTTCGGACGAGTGGGGCAGTAAACTCATTCAAGGAACTTGCCTGCCTAATGAGCTAAATGAGATAGTTTTAGAAATTTTTTTATGAGGTTAGATACTTTCATTTTAGCCTAGAGTGCCCGGCACATAAATTCTGTGTATAAGCTGAGTGGCTGCCAGAGTGCTGCAGCCCTGTCCTGAAAAACAGCACTTTGATGATGTGAGGTAGGGAATAGGGTTGCAGGCACTTTATGTAGTAAGTAATAGGTTGAGAATAGGATTGGGTGAAGGGGGCTGTCTAAATGTATTAACATTAACTTTTCAGACAGCTCTACATGTATGGGGCAATGATATATGTGATATATTAGCCCCATACATATAGAACTGCCAGCAAAGATAATGTTAGTATATTTAGACAACCCCCACTCCCCAATCCTGTTACTTACTACATAGAGTGGCTGCAGCCCCATTCTCTACCTCATGTTATCAAAGTGCTGTTTTCTGGGGTGGGGCTGCAGCACTCTGGCTCTCAGTGCCCATGGAGACACAAGCCGGGCACTCTAAGCTAAAGTTAAAGTATTTAACCTCATAAAAAAATTTATAAAACTAGCTCATTTAGCTCATCAGGCAGGCAACTTCCTGGAATGAGTTGCCTGCCTGTACCATGTCAGCTGCTCTTTAAACAGCCCAGCATGAGTGCAGGTGAGTATAGAGGGGGGACAACTTCTGCAACCATAGTCTACCCAGCAATAGGGTACTGTTTGATATAGGATGGAACAACATTGCAACTAAAATCAATTAAATAAAAGCTTAAAAATAGCTAATTTAACATGTTTAAAAATGTCTAATAACTTTATTTAAATTCTTTAATTACGACTCCTTGTATAATACAATAATCCACTCCAGGGTCTGGGTTATGGTGAGATTTACGTACTTCTGGTGTGATTTAAGTCACCCGGCATACAGCTTTGTGATACACTACACCAGATGTGGGTAAATCCCACCATAACCCACTCCCTCTCATGGATTATTGCTTAATTAACTCAGTCTCTGACACAGCTGGGCATTTATAATTCATAGAACAGCAATAACATTCAGTGACAAGTTTGATTTTATTAAGATCCTTGCTAATGTTTTCAGTGACTGTGTCCCTCATCTGAAAGCACAGTGACACTGTCACTGTACTCTCTGCCTTATGTGACAGGGTAGGTAATTTAGTTGCACAAGAATAGAAGTCATAATAAATGTATTAATTGCTGATGTGCGTATCTGAGCAGTGTTTTTTTATATGACTAAGCATAATATCAGCATTTATATTTCTTTATTGGTGTGACACTAGTTTTGCTTGCTGTAGGCATGCAGTAATCTAAGCAATCCTTTGGCTGTCACCAACATAGTCTGTCTTACAGTCCTATCTAGCAACAACACTACTTATAATATTTTGTCTATATAAGTTTTTTCTATACTACTATACTGTTCAATTATTTCAGACTAATATTCATATTCCCCTATCAACATGGTCAACCATTATATTACTTATGGGTGAGCAACACTCATAAAGACCAAATGAGTTTGCATAAATTTACCACAGACCAATCCTTGAGACAGTGTTGGGACAATTCTTTGTGTTGTATAGAGTGAGAGCTAAGCATATCCACAGTAGCCAATTGCAGTTCCCTGACATCAAAGGCTGCACCCGTGCCACTGCACTGACAGACCATCCCTAACCTACTGAGCTTTTGAGCTTTGCCCCTAACAGTTCCTGCCCAGTTTCCAGGTCTGCAACTCTCATCCCATTACCTAGTTCTTGAGTCCATTCCCACCAGACCTTTTCAGATCCTGGTGTAAGGATCTGGAGTACACAAACAAGAACCAATACTATTTTAAACAAAAAGCATGGTAACAAGTAAAACCATTTTCTATGTCTTTCACTCAAGCCCCACCTCACCTTGTAGTAGTCCTCCCCCCCACACACACACTTTATCTCAATCAGTCTGTTCCAGTCCTGGCTCATTCCTTCTACAGCATGGTCATTTGTTTTCATCACAGGGCAAGAGGCACTGGGGGTTTTCGAATTAAGGGAGACCTTGTGTGGCCTGCATTTTTAATGGTCCAACAAGTGAATTTTTAAGCAACAGGGGCTAGTAGTCCCTAAACAAAAATGTATGTACAAAGCCCTACTGTATAGTAAAATAAACATATAAACGTTCAGCAGTATGCACTTCAGCAATTTTTACAAAAAAGCAGCAGCAGGCACCTGCTTATCCAGTAGATCATTTCAGTCTCTTAAATCCATGATTTAATCCATAGCAGGCTTAGAAAACCATTTGTTTCTATAGGTGAGTATGAGCCATGCATATTCCCACATAAACCTAAAATATTAACAATAAATAACACTAAGTTGCAACTTACTGAAGGATAAAGAATCCTTAGAGGGCATTGGAGCGGAACATAACTTCCACAAGCACAGTGGAGCTTAATCTCAAGCAAGCTGGCAGAAAAGCAGCCTTATGTTTTCAGGGGACTCAGCAAGGTTGGTCATGGGGGCCCCTACCGCTGTACTGTGGTAGGCATATTCATGGTCTTTTGACAACATTTTGAAAGCTTCTGCCAGATGACTGATTCCCCCTTGTGTGCTGTTTTAACCAGGCACTGAAAGACATCTAAATAATTAAAAAAAAATTAAATCTTGAGGACTGACACTTGCAGTGGCACAGACAGAGGACCATTTGAGTTGGGAGCCCCAGCAGTTGCTGGGACTGAGGAATCCTAACTAGCTCTGGGCAGACAACAGCAAGAAATTAATAAAGCAGCTGCAGCAATGCCAATGTCTCCGCAGACTGGCTGTTATACATAGAAAACAGGGCTCATCTTTTAAATAACTAATGTACTGCCTAGAATTAATAGTAATGTTCACATGCAGTCAGCTATCACTTCTTATATCTGAAGTATTTTTTTTCTTTTCTGGTTGCTAATTAGAAGCTTTTCCACCTGGCAGTACTGGGCTGATGTGTGGAGCAGCACTCTGTTTGGAGGCTAAAAAATGTCAGTTCTGTTCCTCCCACTACATCATCAGAAATGTGACCAAACATATTAAGGCACCACAATCCTTGCGGCCTGAGCAGTGACATTCACAAATTACCAATCAAAATGCAGGCAATTGTGACATCACTAGTAACCAAGAAGAGCCAATCCCTACTGCTTCACATGAAAGAGAATAATCTGGCAGTGAGAAATGGCTTTCCTTGGTTACTAATGATGTCACAGTCAGTGTGGTCTCAGGACTGATAAAGTAGTGGAAGGAACAGAACTGACATTTTTAGCCTCCAGACAGAGTGCTGCTCCACGTATCACCCCAGTACTGCCAGGTGGAAAATCTTCTAATTAGCAAACAGAAAAAAAACAAAAAAAAAAAACTTCAGATTTAAGAAGTGATAGCTGATCAGATGATCTCCTCCTGCATATACAGGATACCCAGGCATCCATCTCGGTGGCCCTGGAGGAAATTGATAAATTTGCCCATGTCACGGGCTATAAACCTAATCTGGAAAAATCCAAGGTTATGCCACTAAATGTTCATGTGTTATGACAATGGATAGATTACCTGGGTTTAGCCTGGGAACTCAGGGTCCTGACTTATGTAGGGATTAAACTCTCCAGATCTATCCCCATATAGTGGATATAGCCCTCAAATAAGAAAACTAGTATTTTTTGAAAAACAACAAATGTAGGTTCATAACTGAAATAAACAACACAGAAGGGAAAGGGGGAAGAAGGGAGAGAGGGAAAGAAAGGGGGGAATGGAGAAGGAGTAGACATATTAAGTTAAAATCATCTACTAAACAGTTTTAAATACACATTCACTATTGTTTTCTTATTTGAGGGATATATCCACTATATGGGAATTTTTTTAATATATTGATTAAAATGTTGTTTTTACTGTTTGTTTCTGATCAAGACACTGTTTATCGCCACCCCCTTATTTTCAGGGGTGTACACTTCTGGAGTGTGATCAGTCACATGGGGTATTTTATCCTTGATATTTTGAAAGGTGCTTTAAAAATAAAGTTATTATTATTATTATCCAGTATATAGGTGGCAGTTGGTGCTTTGTTCCCTAGCCTTTGATAAAGGAGTGTATCTGAAAGATGTCAGGTGGGATGTGATTCTTGGAAGCTCAATAAATGGATTTTATTTGCAACTGACTGCAGTTTTCATTTCATCCCACTTATGTGATTTGTGGTAACTAGCTGAATTGAGTACTGCACTTTGTTTTTTGGTAAAGCAGCTTTAAAATTAAATGTTTTAACAATTTTTCCACCTCGTGGGAGAGAGCTTGCAGGAGTGCTTCTGACTTGGAAGATGGCTCTGTAGCACCCCTTATGCTCATAACTTTGTTGTTTTGTAGTGTTTGTACCCCACATTTTCAACATAGCCTTCTTATGACACCACCTCATTAACAAGGATGGAGAAAGTTTTCAAAACCCACCCAAATGGTGATTTCACATGTTAACAATGTAATTTTGTGGCACAGGTACAAAAACACATTTTGACCAGGATCTGAAAAATGACAGTTTTCATGTTTATAAGTTGATATGGAAAAATGGCTATGTTAAAAATGTTGGGTCAAACTATTTAATATTATGAAAGTTATGAGTGTGCATTGCAAAATGTCAATGTATGCTCACACAACTTTGCCATTTTTAAATATTTTGACCCCAAGTTTTCAACACAGCCTTCTTATGATCCTACCTTATGGATAAAGGTAGTGAACATTTACAAATCCCACCTGAAAGGTGATTTCACCAAGTGATCACATAATTTCATCACCATTGGTTACGAGGTGGTCTCCCATAAAGGCCATATTGAAAATTATGGGTCAAAATATGTAAAAATGACAAAGTTATGCATCAAAGTTCAAAACCTAATTGAAATACATTGAACTGCACTTACTTTGTTTTCTCATATTGCAGTTGCCAGTTCCAGCAAAAAGACATTTCTTTGATCACAAAGTGGATCTTCAATGTGGGACATGTTCAGGTGAGTGAGGGCGTGTGGCGGATGTGGAGTGGTAGGTTCTGAGTGGGAGGTCAGGGTGGGGGGTCAGATCAGTGAGGGACTTTTTTTTTCAGGTAAAAAAAATCTAGGGACAGTTTTCTTTATTTCAGGTGATCTTCTGATACTGGGGATTGGGTACCCCAATGTCAGGCTACACACTTCAGAGATTGGGGTGGATTACCTTGAGGGAAGGGGGGTCCAGAGAAGCAGTACCAGGGGTGGGTACCCCAGTCTACTTTTAGCAAAAAAAAAAAAAAACACTGGGAAGGGTGGGCAACCTTGAGGGGAGGGAGGAGAAAGAAGTGGTACCTGGAGTGGGTACCCTGGTCTGCGTAATTAAAAAATTAATTAGATAGATAGATAGATGGATATATGGATAGATAGATAGATGGATGGATGGATGAACGGACAGATAGACAGAGAATGAGAAAGACAGAGACAGACAGACCGACAGACAGAACAGGGGATTGGCGGCTGACTGGTCATACTGCAGCCCACAGCACATCTCCATCTGTAGCTTTCAAGAAAGTCTCACAGTTCTCATACAGAGAATGCAGATGAATGGCTCCTCTTGATAAGGCCTTGAGAAATTGCAAGTATCTTGTGAAAACCTTTGGCTGCACTATGGGAGGGAGCATGGAGTATCTTACTGCTGAGAGTTTTCTATGGAAGAAAATGTTGTTATCCTTATACGCAGCACTGTTGTTATTTGTGGAGCAGAGACTGAGAAGTTGAGCTTTCTGAAAACTGTAATTTCATCAAATGATGCAAAAGTTATTAAGGTGCAAAAACTGGGGTTTAACATTCAACAGTCAATTCAGCTCTAACTATAGGGCACTACTGTAGCCCTATAACACACACACACACACACACACACACACACACACACACACACACACACACACACACACACACACACATATTTATATATATATATTAGAGGCAAAAAACTGCATTTAATGCATCAGTTAGGGTTGTTCCACAGCGACAAAAGTGAGGAAATTCGCTGTTAGTGTTGAAACCCCCCCTTGCACCCCCTGAGCCCACCCCCCAACTGGCATCGGGGCGTGCATTGGGGTCATCGGCCCTAACTCTCACCCCATCACATGCGTGAACAAGCTGAGGTGTAGGAGAATGGGGTGAGAGTTAGGACTGATGACCCCAACGCACACCCTGATGCCGGTTGGGGGGGCGGGCTGAGGGGGTGCAAGGGGGGTTTTTCAACCCTAACAGCAAATTTCCTCACTTTTGTTGTTGTGGAACAACCCTAACTGATGCATTAAACAGAATTGTTTGCCTCTAATTTCCCTTCTTTTTGATAATGAGGACTACAAATAGTGAATGGAATGTGGTGGTAGGCACGCTCCCACCACATGATTTTTTTGTGACATAGTAATGGTAACAGCAATGCAAACACAAGCGGTAATGGTCACACACATGGGGACGCAAACATAAATTGTAAAGCAAGCATTAATAGAAACACAGGGGCAAAGTGATGCCAAAGTGAAAAGTGACGCAAATGGAGATGCAAGTGTATACTGAAATACAACTGGTAATATGCATGGTCATGGTACCGCTATTGTAAATGCAAATGATAATTGTGACAGCAACAATAACGTGAAAGGAAACAGAAACACAAATGCAAACGTATACAGAAACGTAAACTGTAATGCGCACGGTCATGGTACCGCAATTGGAAACACAGTTGGTAGCGTTAAGAACAATGATGATGCAAAACGAAAGAGAAATGCAAATGTAAATGGAAGGGCAGCCACCAACAGAAATGGTAATGCACACGGTGACACTAAGCAAAACACAAACAGAAACAGTAGTAGAGACACAAATGGTAACAGTAATGCAAACTTAAGCGCAAATGGAAATCCAAATAGTAATGCACACGATGGCGTACACGAGAATGCTAATGCAAACGGGCACGCAAACACAAGTGTAAAGCCTACATGTAACAGTAAATTGAGTGCACACCCTATTTTTCTCCAAAAGCTCTACTAAGAAACACAGTGAAAACAAAAAATGTACGCATAATAATGTGCCTCAGAGCATAAAACGAGCAGTTGTAATACTAAATAGCCAATATCTCAGTAACCGTACGACATAGTAAAACAATTTAAATTTCACATGATTCATGAGTTTCCTGGCTAGGTTTTCACTGAATGACTAGCCCATAGGGCTAGGCATTGTCATGACAAAAACTCTGTATCTCGCACCCTTTCCGAGATACAAGCGCCGAAAGGCACAGCGGACGCCACCATGTTAGTCTATGGGAACAAATGTCAACTTTGGAGTACCGTAACTTTTTGTCCATGCAATATTTTGTCACCAAACCACCAAAAGGCACATCTGTGAGATGTTGGCTGCTTTCCCTCCAAATTTCAGCCCAAAAGACCAAACCTTTCCTTTGCAGCAGGGTGGTAAAGAATTCCTGTCATTTTGCCATAGTCTAGAAAAGTAGTGTCATGATTTGCGACACCTTTTGCAAAAATTTGTGAAAGTGTCACAAGTGCGACACTACTTTGTGACTCTACTTTTCCCACAGATTTGAAAAACATATTTCTGGGGTGTTTAACCCCAAAATAAAGACATGGCTAGCATTCTCAGGGCTTGACTAGGTAAACACAAAAATAATTATGTCCCTAGATGGTCCCAATTTTAAATGCCAAGCATTTCTGTGATCAGTAACTGAAAACAAAATGGTGGATTTGTGACACTACTAGGGCCATTTGTGACACTAAAAAGTGCATTTGCGACACTTTCAAACTTTTTGTTAACTTTTCGCATGGACTTATAACGGGAACTTGTTTTTTGAATAACTTTTGAACCGTTTAATATTTTTTCACGAAATCTTCAAAAGACACATCGGGGACCCCAGGCGCACAAAGCCTGAAGTTTTTGGACTGGTCACGTAAACTGTGCGACCTGTAGGCATGAGCAAAGAATTCACAAAAAAATGTAAATGTGCACACAAATGTTGCTTAATAACTCTGCAGCCGTATACCTGGCCAATACAAAAGTTGGCATATATCAAGATCTATGGTTATGCCCGTGCCTGCCAAATTTCAGGCAAATCCGTTGAACAATGGCAAAGTTATTAAGGTACAAAATTTCACCATTTAACCTTAAAAGGGGTACTCAACCCTAACTATGGTAGCACTGGATGTATGCATATATATATATATATATATGTATATATATATATATATATATATGACAACATTCAGGTTAACAGATATTGTTCCTATTTACATCAGTAACAGCAACAAGTTAAAAATATATTGTTGCTACTTACTGTATTGACAATGGATGCTCTCACGGTTATTGTCATTGCTCTGTTACAGTGAACCAATTCCAGGGCAGCTGTCACAATGCTAACATTATTGCAGTGTGTGGTGCAACACTACAGCTAATATGTAAACTTAAACAAAAAAAAAGTTGCACTAATAAACTTCAGATTTAAAATATTAAAGTTGCAAACCTGAGAAATATATGAAATATACTATGCACGACTCAGAATATAGAATTTATCCACGCTTGATGTTGGGCATCACTTTAATAACTTAGTTGTACAGAGCAACTAGTGTGTTATAAAAGATATGAAAACTCACAGACATGTGGATGCATTTAATATTTTTAGTCAGGCTATTGCATATTCAGTATACTGAAATATTTATTTTTTATTTATTGAATTTTGGTTACTGGGTAGGCCCACTGAGACAAGACAGTCCCTTTTTCAGTGGTGACCCAGGAAGTGCAGTACATTGAGAGTGCATTCATTGGTACAAATATGACAAGGGGTAAGAACACATCAAAAGGGTATAACATTAACATACAGCAAAACATGTAAAAAGAAAAAATAAGCAATGTAATGCTGTCAACAGAAACTTACATGTAGACATTATCATTATTTTTTTTTTTGAGGAGATAAGGAGATATAATAGATAGTGGAAGCGTATAACAGGAAAAATGAAGGGTATGACAGGAGAATCACATTGGGGTAATCAGGAGTCAGGAGTCAACGGAAGCAGGAGCAAGGTGGGGCAGTTAGGTGAGATAACAATGAGCTTTGAAACTGAGAGAGGGAGGAGCAGACCAGAATAGAAGGGGGTAAAGAATTCTATCAGGACACAGCCAAGAAAGTAAATGATCTCCAAGCCACAGAGAGATGCAGGTCAGGCACAGATAGAAGGGGAAAGGAGGCAGATCTGAGGGCACAACGGGGGAAGACAACGTTGAACAATACCAGTGAGGCAGGGAGGCGTGAAACAATGGACAAGCATATGAACAAAGCTTAGTGTAGCATAACGTAACTTTGATTCATAGGGCAGCCAACCCAGAGCTGATAGGACATCACAGTGCTGATGGTGAGCATTGGTCTCTAGACCAAATCTGCCGACCCTATGGTATGCTTGAGAGAGGTGAGATTGAACAGAAGCAGTAGTAGAAAGTAATAAGAGAGCCTCATACATGAGGAGAGGCAGGAGGGTAGCATCCGCAATCTTCTGGCAGGAGGACAATGTAAGGAATGGATGGATGCGGTAGAGGACACCAATTTCTTGGTTTATGGTTTTGGTAAGGGCTGTGACATGCGTATCAAGGGTAAGTGAGGGATCTAAGGTGACTCCTAGATATTTAAATGATCTTACAGTTTTGAGTGCATCCCCCATATGTGAGAATACAGCCAGAGGAGGAGGGCTGATGTGGCTGAGTTGGGAACAGCATGCACTTACTTTTCTTAATATTGAGGACAAGCTGCTTCTGAAGGAACCAGTCTATGAAGGAGTGGAAGCTGGAAGCTAGTGTTGAAGTAAGCCACCCTACATCAGGGGAAGATCAGTAGATAATAGCATCATCTGCATAAAAGAAGGCCATGATTGATGAAGTCTAAGGCCTTTTGTCAAGTCTACAATGATTGGTCCAGTGTTACAACCGCAGTCAATTTCACGGAATATGTTAGAGGTGACTTTAACCAGAGCTGTGAACATACTGTGGTTTTTCCTAAATCCATGTTGGGAGGTTGAGAACAGATGGTGGAGGTCAAGGTAATTCTGAAAGTTGTCATAAATTATGTGCTCTTCTATTTTAGCTAGGGGGCACAGTAATGAAATAGGCTGGAAATTTTCCACAGTTGAGTTGGGACCATCCTTGTGGACAGGGATGACTACCGCTACTGCTACTTTTCATTTATCAGGGACTGTACCTGTGAGGAAGAATCAATTAAATAAGTCGCGAACAGGGTGGGCTAGGGCATCTGCTCCTGTCTTGAGGAATTTAGGTTCTAGAGTGTCATAGTCAGGTGAGCTGTCAGCTTTCAGACTCCTGAGAAGCCAGTGAACTTTATCAAGTGTTGCGAGGTTTAGGTGGAAGGCAAGGCATTCCATTGAGGCAGCTGTCGACTGGGGGTCAGGTTGGGGGGGGGAGTGGAATTACTGGAAAATAGAGATATGTACCTATTCAGATTGGTGAAAAACTCGTTGAAGCCAGTGGTGATGGAGGAGGGGTCAGAGAGAGTAACCCCTAGGCATCGAGGGAACTGGGGGTCTCAGAGGTGTTACCCTTTAGGGGGGAGTTAAGCTGTCTCCAAAATTCCTTCGAATTACAGAGATGCTCAGTCTGGAGACTCTGGAAGTGGAGTCATTTAGCTTTTTGGATTGAGTTCTTGCAGTTATTCCTTAGCTGCCTATAGGTTTACCAGTCAGTATGTAGCCCAGTATCCTTATATGTCCTCCATGCCTTATCTTGAGTGGACATGAGCTGTCTTAATTCCTTAGTGAGCCATGGTGCTTTAACACCTTTTGCCCAGCATCTCTTTAGGGGGGGCATGTTGGTCAACAATGTTAGTGAGTTTCACCACAAAATAGTCTAGTGCCAAGTTAACATCTGGCAAGGTGTTGATGGAATCCCAATCAGTTTCCCTGATGGTATCCACGAAGGTATTGGTGTTGAATCTGGACATGTCCTGCATCATAATGATTTTAGGTGGTGGGTTAGGGAAATTATTGCGTCATACACAGAGTCAGCGAGTGGCCACCTATATTGTCAGAGAGTACCCCTACTGTTTAATCTTCGAGGTGCAATTTGTGACCACCCAGTCAAGTAAAGTATGGCTACCCATCTTTAACATGTTATTGTTTTAAATGTTGTGGTTTGATTGAAGATTTTGCACTTTTGATTTATAACAGCAGTCTTCAGGGATGCACTAACCACTGTGATGTCACCTGCATTGTGCACCCATTTCTCTGATTAGTTCAATATTGAACTGGAATGACACTAACCTGAATTATAAAGATGTTCTCCAAAATACTGGGATTTGATTTGATGCCAGCATTCCCAGATGCTTGTTGTGCTCTTTGTTACACTGTTACATGCAGACTTATAGCCATGTCCACATTTCATGCTATCTTCGACTTCCCACTGCCCAACTACCAGTTATAGGACAGAAGGCAGAATTAAGTATTTTATTTTACTGGACACCAATGTACTTTTGTGTTCACTCTTTTGCATCTTTACAGGTACCTTTAACTGGCACCACAAAAGGGGGCTTTGCTACGGTGCAGTCACTGATCACTGTGAGCTGGTGTGGGATAGAATAAGGCACCAGACAACGTTAGCAGCAATAAGTGTAGATTTATTCCAAAACAGCGGACTGGAAGGTGACAAATCAAGAAATGGAAAATAAAATAAAAATCAGAGATTCATTTAAAGAGCTAGAAATTAGCTAACTCTGATGGGGTGTTACCAGATCCACAGCCCCTTAAAAAAAACTGACTGACCTCCCTAGGCAAACGCTTTATATAGAAATGGAAATCATGTGACAAAAAGACTCAGCCTTAGATATTTCAATTTTAAACCAAAATCAAATACAGAACACATCAATTCCATTTATATCCATAAAATAATGTCTTTATAATTGTCCATATCAAAATAACAGCTCTAAATAAAATAACAACCTTTCTAACAGTTTATTGTGTCCAGAGAACCGTTCTGTAGGACCGCCCCTCCAACCAGCAGCATAAAAGAAAGAGGATTTCGGCCGGCCGGCCCTTAGATATACAAAGCTGGAGGGAGGAAGGAAGGGAAGCCTAGAAAACCACACAACTCTGGAAAAGAAAAAACTCCTTCGATAGCAAACAGTTTCATACTTGTTTAACATCTCAACATACAATGTAGACAGGGTAAGCTGAGTCTTCCAAGCTGTTTTACGCTATTCTAAAGAGTATGTTTCTATTTTTAAGTGGGTAGAAATCCTTCGCGATAGTGTGAGCATTAGATGCGGTAACTTGCAGGAGCTCTGCACTATCGCTACACTCAGTCATAAGCTTTAGCTTCTGCTTACTGCTCACATGGAGAAAACAAATATATATATATATATATATATATATATATATGAGCAATATAAACATTATATCCAGCTCTTATAAACCCAAAGGAATAATGCTCTTAAAGTGGTGTACCATTTTTAAGAAACAAAACCTAACGCTAGACCGAAATACTGCGGTCACCTAAATACATTGGAATCGTACCGAGAACAGCAGCAAATGCTTGCTGAGTGTATATATTCCCCTAAACTCATGGATATTACGCCATTAAATAATGAGGGCTGAACAAAAGCCCAAAATACCGAAACTCACACCACAATTTCCCTGTTTTGAGGGGTCTGGAGTGCACCACTGAATACAAAGATTACAGAATACAAATAGGGCAAGGACAAGACAAAGGGAACTTAACAAAGTGGGTGGCCAGCCCAACAAACAAAAAACAACATGTACACAATGACAAAGATGAGACAGAAAGATGTGTGCTTTCCAGTTTAACCTCAAAGCAGAAGTAAAATCATGGGGGGGGGGTTACTATCACATTCCTCCCCGGTCAAGACCAAAATAGCTGTTTACAGATCCTTTAGGTAAAAGGATGGAGCCATAGTCCACCCTCTCCAGGACTCCACCTTGGGGTCCCATATACAGTATATAAGACAAAATAAAACAAAGTTTCCTTAAGCAAGGCTAATTCGCTTAGTGATATTTGTCTTTCTCTACCCCGAGGTCTGTTGACAGATCAGTGAGTTCCCCATACCATATCTTGATGAAAAATCGGCATTACTATGGGCCGAACCTTTTCTATATTTTATAGTAAATCTATAGGGTTGCATTGCAAGGTACCATCGCATCATGCGAGGGTTTTTTTTCCTTCATTACATGAAGCCAACAGAGGGGATTATGATCTATCCATAGCTCGAATTCTCTACCCCATAAATAGAAGCGTAAGGCTTCTATTGACCACTTTATGGCTAAACATTCCTTCTCAATAATGGAATAATGTTTTTCCCTTTCATGTAATTTCCAGCTTATGTACATGATGGGATGTTCCTCGTCTTTTACTATCTGTGTAAGAACGGCTCCTATACCATAATTAGAAGCGTCTGTTTGTAGTATGAATGGTTGAGTAAAGTCAGGTATATGTAATATAGGTGAGGAACAGATTTTAGCCTTTAGACAATGGAATGCCTCCTCACAATCGCGTGTCCATTTTACTTTGTCTGGTCTGGATTTTTTTTGTTAGGTCTGTTAAAGGTCCAGCTATGGTAGAGCAGTTAGGTATGAAATGTCTGTAATACCCAATAAGTCCTAGAAATGACCTAACATCCTTCTTTGTTATAGGCGGGGCTACTAGCCACTGCCTCAACTTTAGAGATTTCTGGATTTACTATCCCATTTCGATTTGAAACCCTAGATATTTTGTTTCCTGCATGGCCAGGGAGCATTTGGAGGGTTTACAGTTAATCTGGCTTTGGATAGAGCTGACAATATTGCCTTTAGATGTTGTACATGTTCTCCCATGAGTGACTAAATATCACTACATCGTCTAGGTAAGCTGTGCTATACGCTGCATGAGGTTGCAAAATGTTGTCCATAACACGCTGAAAGGTAGCAGGGGCACCGTGTAGGCCAAAAGGCATTACGGTAAAATGGTATAAGCCTATAGATGTGCTAAATGCAGTCTTCTCTTTATCTTTAGGATCCAGGGGAATTTGCCAATAGCCCTTAGTTAGGTCTAATGTGCTGATGTATTGGGCCTTACCTAAGTGGTCTATGATATCATCTATTTGAGGCATTGGATAACAATCGAACTTGGATACTGCATTTAAATGTCTGAAATCAAGGCATATTCTGATTCCTCCTTCCTTTTTGTTCACTATCACCATGGAAAAGTTCCACTCGCTATGAGAGGGTTCAATAATTCTGAGATCGAGCATCTTTTTAATCTCCTGTATAACGTCTTTCCGTACTCTTTCAGGTATCCTGTATGTTTTCTGACATATGGGTAAGGTGTCTGGGACCACAATATGATGGACAGCATCTTTAACTTTCCCTGGTGTTCATGTAAATAAGGTCTGGAAGGGCCGTAACGCAGTTTGTAAAGTGGTAATCTGCTTAGCTGTTAAATTTGGATTGATATGTACTTCTGAAAAGTCTCCCGTATTTTCTAACCTTTGATATGCTACATCTAATTCTGACTCAGAGGTTTCTGGGTAAATGTAGTTACAGACATGGGGGGTCTATCTACCCATTGCTTTAACAAATTCACATGATATACCCGATGTTTAACTTTTTTTTCTGGTAGTTCGACTGCATAGGTTACTGGGCCCATACTTTTTATGATTTTATACGGACCTTGCCATTTCATAAGCAGCTTTCATAAGCAGCTTATTTTCAGAGGAAGGTAACAAAAGTAACACCTTATCTCCTACCATAAACTCTTTGTGTTTCGTTCCTTTATCATAATACTCTTTTTGTTTCACTTGTTGGTGTAGGTTAGTCTGGTGGGCTTTTTTAACATAAGTTATTAGTCTTTGACGTAATTGTTGCCAATACTCTAATGGTTCTGTCATTTGTTTATCCGTACTATTCTCCCACTCTTCCTTTATAATATCCAAAGGACCCCTTGGATTATGTCCGTATAGTAATTCGAACGGGGAAAACCCTGTAGAAGCTTGTGGAACTTCTCTAAAGGCAAACATGAGATAGGGAAGATATGTATCCCATTTATTACCATCCTCTGATACATACTTTCTTAACATTCTTTTTAAGGTTTGATTGAACCGTTCGACTATTCCATCAGTCTGCGGGTGATAGGGTGTAGTGAAAATAGCTTCAATACCAAGTGCTTGGTACAAATGTTATAGTAATTTTGAACAAAAGTTAGTACCTCTGTCTGTTAAAATGGTTTTAGGAATTCCCATACGGCTGAATATTTTTACCAACTCCTCTGCTATTCTAGTAGCAGTGATTGTACGAAGGGGACTCGCCTCTGGATATTTTGTGGCGTAATCTACTAGCACTAATATAAAATGGTTCGCCTTTGTACTTTTAGGAAGTGGACCTATAACATCCATTGCTATCCTCTCAAACATGTTACAAACTAAAGGCATGGGTATCAGAGGTACTTTGTCCTTACGTCCTACTGCTGCTACTTGTTGACAATCAGGGCAGCTTTTACAATATTCTGCCACCTGCTCATGTATACCAGGCCAAAAGAACCTGTACAAAAGGCGTTTTAGGGTACGGTCCCTGCCTAAATGTCCTGCTAAAGGAATATCATGGGCAACGGTCAGCAATTTCTGTCGGTACTGTACAGGCACCATCAATTGTTTGACTATCTCTCCGGTTTGTGGATTAGTACACACCCTATACAATAGACTATTCTCAATTTTATAATAGGGTTGGTGTGGTTCATTTACAGTTGTTACATTTACCTGTGGGAAAAAAGGTAT
The DNA here is from genome assembly GCA_016271365.2 of Neoceratodus forsteri. NCBI lineage: Eukaryota > Metazoa > Chordata > Ceratodontiformes > Ceratodontidae > Neoceratodus > Neoceratodus forsteri. The sequence goes on along the minus strand of CM057449.1, from coordinate 1,417,499,952 downwards.
TAGAGTTACATCATTTTTTTGTACATTTCTGAATTCTTTGTTGGATAAGTTACATTTTTCAGACAATATTTCAAGTCCAGTATCTTTCTTAGTCCACAGATATTTTTCCTTCCTTTTTTGTTGTCTACTTTTCTTGTCTTTACCAACAGTTCCAAATACATCATCCTCAAAAGGAAATAAATGTCCCAACTCTTTTTCTTGCTTTCTTTGTGCCCGAGTGGTAACAGCTCCAACATTTGCAGTTAATAAAGAGTCAAAATAAGGGTAGTCATGTCCGATTATTATAGGAACTGGTAAAGAGGGTACTATGCCCACTTTCATTTTTAGTAGTGTCCCATTTATTTGAATCTCCACTTCTCGTAAGGGATACCAGTGAATGTTCCCATGTATGCACTTGACCCACGTAGTTGGTTCCCACGTCTCTGGCTTTTCCACCAAAGAGGCATGAACCAGGGTCTGCTTGCTGCCTGTCAACAAGTCCGGATACCACTAAACCTCCAATTTCCACAGTTGTTACATAATGCCCCCAGTTGGCAAGAACTAGGTGAATTGAATCCACCTTCTTTTTTGGACAGAACCTAGCAATATGTCCTTTTGCTTTACATTCATGACATATAATATCATGGCTATATCCTTTACTTGTTTTACTATGTTCCTTACCCCCAGGAAAACCACTAGACTGTGTTACAGGAGTAGTACCGGTAGAAGGAAATTTTGCTATGGCTGAAGGACTCCTAGGATTTGTGAACGTCCTAGGTCATTGGGGCCTAGCAGTTATATACTCCTCAGCCAACCATATAGCTGCCTCAGAGGTTTCGGGATGGTGTTCTTTTACCCACAACTGCACGTCTTGGGGCAAAACCCGAACAAACTGTTCCAAAATAATACTTTCCATAATTTCAACTACTGTCCTTGTATTAGGTTGTAACCATTTATGGCATAAGTCTTTTAGTTGAGTATATACATCTTGAGGGGTGTCAGTGGATTGGTACTTATATGCTCTAAATCGTTGTCGGTAAGTTTCAGTACATATATCATATCTTTTAAGGATGGATTGCTTGATATGGTCATAATCATTGATATGTGCAATTTCTGTATGGCTATAAGCTAATTGAACCTTCCCAGTCAAATAGGGGGCCAACCTGACAACACATTGGTCTCTAGACCATGCACAAGCAGTGGCCACCCTTTCAAATGTTAGAAGATATGCTTCAATATCATCAGAATCAGCCATTTTAACCAATTTAATATCTTTTTGTCCTACCACAGGTGCTGGTGGTGGTCTTGTCGTGCCTAGAGCCTGTATAGCTCGAAGTGTGTCAGTCCAATGGGCAGCATTCTCTGCACGGTCTCTCTCCCTCTCTCTCTCCAATTCCACTTGTCACAAACACAGCCAGTGGAGCAGCTCATGGGGGTTCTCTGGGGGTCTTCTTTCTCAAATCCTGCTGCTTGGGCGCCCCTTTCAGTAGGCTTGACGTCTTCCATTACCACGGTATCTCCTTCAGCTTCGGCCTTAGCCACTTTTCTGTGTATGACTGGCTCCAGACCAGCTAATAAAGGCAAGTCCAATTTCTGTATTACAGACCTTGTGGCTAGGACAGTCCGCTCTCCTGCCTTGTCCGAATGCATACGATCAGGATCTGGGCACAGATCCAACAGAGGGTCTCTCCAAACCCACTATCCCACTTCTGACACCAAATGTGAGCTGGCGTGGGATAGAATAAGGCATCAGACAATGTTAGCAGCAATAAGTGTAGATTTATTCCAAAACAGTGGACTGGAAGCCGACAAATCAAGAAATAAAAATAAAATAAAAATCAGAGATTCATTTAAAGAGCTAGAAATTAGCTAACTCTGATGGGGTGTTACCAGATCCACAGCCCCTTAAAAAAAAACTGACTGACCTCCCTAGGCAAATGCTTTATATAGAAATGGAAATCATGTGACAAAAAGACTCAGCCTTAGATATTTCAATTTTAAACCAAAATGAAATACAGAACACATCAATTCCATTTATATCCATAAAATAATGTCTTTATAATTGTCCATATCAAAATAACAGCTCTAAATAAAATAACAACCTTTCTAACAGTTTATTGTGTCCAGAGGACCGTTCTGTAGGACCGCCCCTCCGACCAGCAGCATAAAAGAAAGAGGATTTCGGCCGGCCGGCCCTTAGATATGCAAAGCTGGAGGAAGGAAGGGAAGCCTAGAAAACTACATAACTCTGGAAAAGAAAAAACTCCTTCGATATCAAACAGTTTCATACTTGTTTAACATCTCAACATACAATGAGGACAGGGTAAGCTGAGTCTTCCAAGCTGTTTTACGTTATTCTAAAGAGTATGTTTTTATTTTTAAGCGGGTAGAAATCCTTCGCGATAGTGCAAGCATTCATGCGGTAAACTTTACCGGAGCTCCGCACTATCACAACATAGATTCCACTCGCTTTAAGCTTCTGCTTACTGCTTACGAAGGGGAAACAAAATATATATATGAGCAATATAAACATTATATCCAGTGCTCTTATAAACCCAAAGGAATAATGCTCTTAAAGTGGTGTACCATTTTTAAGAAACAAAACCTAACACTAGACCGAAATACTGCGGTCACCTAAATACATTGGAATCGTACCGAGAACAGCAGCAAATGCTTTCTGAGTGTATATATTCCCCTAAACTCATGGATATTACGCCACTAAATAATGAGGGCTGAACAGAAGCCCAAAATACCAAAACTCACACCACAATTTCCCTGTTTTGAGGGGTCTGGAATGCACCACTGAATACAAAGATTACAGAATACAAATAGGACAAGGACAAGACAAAGGGAACTTAACAAAGTGGGTGGCCAGCCCAACAAACAAAACACAACATGTACACAACGACAAAGATGAGACAGAAAGATATGTGCTTTCCAGTTTAACCTCAAAGCAGAAGTAAAATCATGGGGGGGGAGTTACTATCACAATCACTAACCCCCTTCTACAGGACAGGGCAGTAAACATTGTCACAAATCCCTGGAATGATATGTTTTGATTCCTAAGTAACACAATTAAACAGTTGAAAGATGAAGTATTGCATTAAACATGCCACTTAAAAATCAATCAATCAATCAATCAATCTTTATTTAGACAGGTGAAACTCCATTGAGCAAGCTCATTTTCAAGGAGGGCCTGATAAGTACAGAATAAATAATACAGTGGCACAATAGAACATACAGTGCAAATGGGCATAGTAATACAATACATAGCAATAAAAGCAAAGTACAGGGATAATCAATGAGCCCGGTCGTAAGGTGAAGCTTCATCCCAGTGAACAGTACAGCAGAGGTGGAAGCAAGTCAGCACTATTGTGCCAAACCAGTAATTTTAGACACTGATAACTCTAGTAGAGCAGAGTTAATGCTAGTGACAGTGCAAGCTGGGGGCTCAGCAGCAAGTAGAAAGCAAGGATGAATCCAGGAACATGGCTTAGGGTAATTCTAACGAGAGGATAGAAAGTGTAGAGGGTTGACTGTAAGAATAGCAATGTATGGCTGCACTTTAGCGACAGGGAGGGTATTGACAAGGCTCCAAGAAGTATCTCGAATAGAGTGACTTGAATTCCGCAAAACCAATAAGATGCACCAATTTTATGGATTTCTGGATGTTGTTCTACAGCTGTGGCAGCACATAGCTGAAGGACGCTCTGTCGAAATGGAAGAAAACTTTAGGCACAGCTAGTGAGATGTACAAATGGTTTCTCAAGGCGTAGTTTCATAAGGTGTAGGAGGGCAGACAGTCAGAAATGTAGGAGGGTAGCATCTGGATATAGATCTATAGGTCCATAGTAAAGTATTTCTTTGCCTCCTGAATGTAAGTGAGGTCCATCCTACCATGGAATAGAGTACACAGTGATGGGTATTACATGTACACCTGAGAAGAAATGTAAGGCCGTATAATAAAGGGTGTCAAGCTTAGATAGGGTATTTTTTGGGACTTGGCCATGCAGGAAGTCTGCATAGTCCAAGATAGCTAGGAACGTGGTTTGTACTAAGCTTTTTCTGGCCTCTTGGGCAAGCAGATGCTTGATTCTTAAAAAAAAGTCCAAGCCTCTGCCTAAGTTATTTTGAGAGCTCGTCTATATGATCAGCAAAAGAAAGTCTGTTGTCAATCCACATACCTAGGTACTTAAACTTGGTCACATAGTCAAGTGACTTGCCAAGCAGGGTGGTGATAGTGGGAATATTGTCATGCTTAAGGGAGTTTATGGACTTGGTTGTTGGGGATAACAACATAGCCTTGGTCTTTTTGGCATTCAATAGGAGCATTTGACTCAGGAGATTTTGTTGTAGCATAAGAAAATCTACTTGCAAGTCCAAGCAGGCACTTTCAGGAGTAGGCCTGGCAGTGTAAAGGACCGTGTTGTCCACAAAGAGATGTACACTGGAAAGTTTGATTCCACGGTCGATGCTGTTGATATAAAGTGAGAAAGGTAAGGGCCCCAGGATGGAGCCTTGAGGTACACCTCTGCTAATCTGTTTTAGGATGGGAGAGATGTCCCAATGCTTTTTCTTGCTGCATCCGCTCTGCCAGGTAGCATGAGAATCATTTTAAGGAAGGTGCATCCAGACCAATGTTGCGGAGAGTAACTAAGAGCAATGCATGGTCGACGATTTCGAAGGCCTTGCTTAAGTTGAGAAATACCACACACATGTGATTCTTTAAGTCAAGGGCTCTCTGCCAGTTGTTTGTGACTTTAGCCAGAGCTGTGATTGTGCTATGGCATGGCCTAAAGCCTGATTGCATAGTGTTTAGTAGATCTGAGGCATTAATGTTGTTTCTAAGTTGGCAATTCAGTAATTTCTCCAGCAGTTTTGATAGGGTGGGGAGTAAGGAGATTAGCCTGCAATTATTTGGGTCTCTGGGGTCTCCAGATTTGAAGAGTGGTAAAACTTGGGCAGTCTTCCAGGCAGAAGGCAGTTTCCCCAAGCTGAGGGGCATATTAAAGAGGTGCGTTAATCGAGCTGCCAGCACTTGGTGACCAAGCTTTAGGAAAAAAGGACCTTTGAGGTTCGCTCCTGCACTTTTTCAGGCATCCAGCTGAAGGAGCAGGTCATCCACTTCCTTGTAAGTTACCGGTTAGAAGGACAAACCCGTCACAGGAGTACTGTGGACAGGGGGGAGGGCTTGCTGGTCCTTGTGATAAGAACTGGGTATGTAGGTTATTCATAGGTGAAATGTCAATGGTCATACCTGCAGTAATAAAATGATTATTGAAGCAGTCAAAGATTTCTGCCTTCTCGGTAATGAGGGATCCTTCGTATAAGATCTTGGTAGGGAGAGAACCTGACGAAGCATGCGCTTGAATACAGGTATCTCTAAGGGTTTACCAGAATTTGGCAGGGTCCTTGGTGGAGGAGTCCAGAGTTAACTGGAAGTAGTTAGCCTTAATGTTTCTGACAAGCTTTGTGCAAAGGTTTCTAGTTGTCCTAAAATCAGCCCAATCCGACTAAACTTTAAGTAAAAACATTTTATAAAAGGTGCTGTTGTAACATACCTCCTTCACCTACAATCATCACTCTTAAACATTTTTATCCTGTTTGTTATCTCATATACTCATGACCCTCCACCACAGCCATCACTGTGCCACAAATAAACCAATCTGCCATTCCATTCCAATACATGTTGATTGGCTGAGCACCTTCAACATCAGCCATTGCTCTCAGCCATCCAAATGGTACGAAAATGCAGTCAACTACATAATCAATTACAGTATTTGTGCATAAAAACCAGTTTCATTCACTTGTGAATTGACAGTTGTCAGATGATAAATAGAACTGAGACCACTGGTTGATTGGAATGACAGCTTGCGTAAACTGTGAGTGTGTGATGAACATACTGTAGAAACATAAAATTTGTTGGCAGAAATTGACTGCTTGGTTCACACATACTGCCCAAGTGTTCCATACTTGTTCTACATCAGCAGACCCTCGTTGGTCTCCAACGACCCCCCCCGCATCTGTTCTAATACACCCCTTTGTTTATTCTATGAATGCTTGAAGTACCCCACTGTTTAGACTCCACAACTTTGGTGGGCAGTATGTTCCAGCTGTCTACCACCCTTTCGGTGGAGGAAATATTTCCTCACATCTCTCCAGAACTTCCCTTCTCTGGCTTCATCATATGCCCTTTGGCCCTTGTGCTCATCCTCATTTGAAAGAGACTCACCACCTGCACCCTGCTCAGGGCTACGTGGTACACTAGGTGTCAATTTTGCCCCTTCTCTCTCCTCTGTTCCAGGGTGTACATGTTGAGTTTCATCAGTCTCTCCTTATATAGTATGCCTTCTCTTGCAAACACTGTATTATCTTAGTTTCCTTCTACTGAATCACTTCCACCTTGTCTTTCTTCCTTCTGCCATGTGGTCTCCGAAAATGGAGACACTACTGGGGGTGCACCTGGTACCTGATCACTGTATGCAGAGGGAAACCCTCATTTGCGTGGTGTCAGCATTACATTTATAAATGCCCCAAATGTGCATGTTTTGCTGGAATGTTGAATTTCATAAATATTGGCAGTATTGCATCTTGCATTAAATGATAGAATTAGTCACTTAGCATTGTGTGTTTACATTATATATGTTTGAAACTCTGCAGGTTAGTGTTTGCATACATTGGAACAATTATATTTTGTTATTACAGCAACACAAACAATTAAAACATCTAGAGATGCTGGCATTCAGTGTGAACTTCTGCTTTCACCAACACCTTCAGAAAAGAAATCAAGACATGTTTGATTATCTGTCTTTCATATTAGTTGCTAGTGACTCCAAATACGAAATGGACTTTGATACTGACCCGGACTATTAACCATCTTCAAATCTGGAAGCTGATTCAGATGATGTATTGGAAGATAAGAAAATGACAATAACCTCTGATGCTGAAATTGGAAAAGTAAAGATGTCAAAATACATAGTTTTTGGAGCTACTTACAACAGGTACTCAAACAGTGTCACTGTCCAATGTGCGGTGATACCTGACTAAATACAGCACTTAAGTAGTTGGCACCATGCAGGTGGCTCTGGACTTAGTAGCAATAACTGAGTCCTGGTGCACTGAAAATCATGACTGGGATATGGCCATACCAGTCTACTCTCAGTTCAGGAGAGGTAGCGAAGGGAGGAGGTGTTGTTCTGTATGTGAGGGAGGTTTATGGGCTGTGGAAATTCAAGAGAACCTAGAGGTAAAGGAAGGGTTGGTGGTGCAGTGGGTCACCCTGGAGACAGGACTTGGGGCCACTATTTGCACTGGGGTGGTACACAGACCTCCAGCACGGGGGGGGGGATTTGGATAAAAGCACTAGAACCTGTCTCCAGGATGGTGAATAAGGGGGAGGTGCTGCTGCTGTTTAGAGACTTCAGTCTGCCAGATGTGGAGTGGAGCCTTCCCTTTGCAGAGTCATCTAAAAGCACAGCAATCCTACACACCCTACGGGGGCATTTCTTAGGCAGCTAGTCAGTGAACCACTGGGGACTTACTGGACTTACGGAACAATACTGGACCTGGTACTCTTTAACAAAGACAATATTGCAAACGTCACAGAGGGCAGTCCCCTGGGAACAAGTGATCCCTGTATAGTGTGGTTCAGCATTATGCTTGGCAGAGAGGCAAATCACACAAGGACGAGGGTCCTGGACTTCAGGATGGAGGATTTTAAAGAAATGGGAGACTATCTTAGAAGCATCCTAGCAGAGAAAGATTGCCAGGTGCAGTAAAAGAACTATGGAGAAAATTAAGCAAAAGCATAGTGAAGGCAACCAGCTTCTTCGTGAAGGAAGTGAGCAAAAGCAGGAGAAAAAGAAAGGCCACGATGGCACTCTAGGGAAGTGGCTGCAAAAGTGAAAGGAAAAAAGGGTGGCTTACTGGAGGTACAAAGAACACAGAGGGAGGAGGATTGGGAGCTGTATCAGGTAAAACCAAGGGAAGATGGTAGTGAGGCAAGAAAAGGCGCAAACAGAGGAGAAGATAGCCAAAGGCATAGCAGAAGGGAGCAAAACTTTCTTCAGGTATATAGGCAAGAAGAAAAAGGCAAGGGGAGGGATAGTGAGGATAAGGAGGATGTCAGATGGTGACTGTGCAGAGGAGGATCAGGAAAAAGCAGACATCCTGAACAGGTACTTCTCAGTCTTCACAAGGTAGAGGAGGGCAGATCAGGAACAAGGGGGGCTAAACACAAGTCCTTTTACAAAGGAAAGAGTCCAGAAGGGACTTGCTAACCTGAAAGTGGAAAAAGCCATGGGACTGGATAGGATAAGTCAAGGGTGCTAAGAAAACTTGGGGAGGAACTTGCTGCACTACACATGGCCTTATTTAACAAAATCTGTAGATCAAGTAGAGTCTGCGGCAGGAAAAAAGGTAGATAAAAAATGGGCAGACTAGGTAAACCAAGTGGCACTTATCTGCCGACAGCTTCTATGATTCAAGAGTGGTTCCTGAGGACTGAAGCAGAGCTGATGTGGTCCTGCTCCATAAGACTGGGAGCAGGGAGAAGGCTAGCAGCGATAGACTGGTAAGTCTCACATTAGTGATGGGGAATATAATGGAGATCCTGTTTTATAAGAAAGGCTAGTGGAATATCTCAAATTCAATGGTTTGCAAATCCAAAGGTAGCATGGATTCATGGGGGGGAGGGGATAGGTCATGCCAGATAAATCTGTTAGATTTCTTTGACTGGGTGACCACGGAAATAGATCAAGGAAGGGCCATGGACATGGCCTCCTTGGACTTCAGAAAGGCCTTTAACACTGTGCCACATTGGAGACTGATAAAGAAATTGGACAGTCAAGGGCTGGGATCCAAAGGGGTAAACTAGGTAAAAAATTTGTTAATGGATAGTTGACAGAGGGTGGTGGTAAGCAGCACTCACTCTGAGAGGAGAGTGACCAGCGGGGGTGCCACAGGGCTCAATACTGGGACTGGTCCTCTTCAATAACTTCCTGATGCAGTTGGTCAGCAAACCATCTAGGGAAGGGAATACTCTTGACCTCATACTGTCTAACAGTGAGTGGGTGAGGGATCTGAGGGTGGAGGAACAATTGGCGGGAAGTGACCACTGGACAGTATGGTTCCAGCTGCAGGGAGAGTGGGGCATCTGGCACAAAGGTGCTAGACTTTAGAATGGCTGACTTCAAAAAGATGAGTGAAGTTGTGCAAGGGTTCCTGGACAGAATTTAGCCTAATATGGACACGAATCAGAGGTGGGAACTCATTAATCTAGGGATAGTGGAGGCAACAAATTCTTGCAGCAAAACCCAAAGTAAAAGGGCTAGGGTGAAGAAACCTAGCTGGATGAGCAAGGCTGTCATAGACATGGCGAAGAGGAAAAGAGTCACCTATAGTTGATACAGGAGAACAGGGAGGGGGGAGGCCGGGGAGGAGTACCTGAAAAAAGCAAAGGAGGTGATCAGTGAAGTAAGGGCAGCAAAGGCATCAAGGGAGCTCAGGCTGGCAAAGGGAATTAAAGAGGGGGAAAAAGACTTCTCCAGGTACATCTGGGAGAAAAGAGAGTGCAAGGACCAAATAGTAAGGATTTAGAAGAAGGGGGAATGGGTGGAAAAAGGGAATGAAAAGGCAGAAGCAAATAGCCACTACTTCTGCTCAGTTTTTACTAAAGAGAAAAGGGAGGGAAATACCTAAGGCTGGGGGGATGATAGGATCAAAGGGAGAGGGGAAGGGGTGATGGATGGGGAAATAACAAAAAGAAGAGTGCTAGAGGGATTAAGGGCACCGAGGGTGGACAAGGTTCCGGGACCGGATGGAATACACCCCAGGGTACTGAAGGAGTTGGCAGAGGTCCTGGCAGGCCCATTGGCAGACCTATTTAATGCCTCTCTGGACTCAGGGTGTGTACCTCAGGACTGGAGGATGGCTCACATGGTTCCACTCCATAAGAGTGATCCCAAAGATGAACCAGGGAACTATAGACCAATGAGTCTCGTGTCCATAGTGGGGAAACTGATGGAAACAATCCTGAAGGAGAGGCTGGTGACCCTGCTGGAGGTCAGTGGGGTGCATGACAGTTGGCAGTATGGCTTTGTCAAGGGCAGATCCTGCCAGACCAGCCTAGTGGACTACTATGACTGGGTGACTAGAGAAATGGACAATGGGCATTCGGTGGATGTCCTGTACCTCGACTTCAGTAAGGCATTCAACTCGGTACCATATGGGAGACTAGCATATAAGCTAAGGGGCACAGGGGCGGGGCATAATTGGGGGGATGGGTGGAGAACTGGCTGCAGGGACGGCAGCAGAAGGTGGTGGTGGTGGGAGGTGAATTATCATCCCCAAGGGCAGTGACGAACGGGGTCCCACAGGGGTCAGTGCTGGGGCTGGTATTATTTGGGGTATTTATTGCAGACATCTAGGTAGGCATAAATAGCAAGATCAGTCTATCTGCGGATGACACCAAGATGGGAGCAGTGGTGGATGACCAAGGGGCATGACAGGGATTGCTGGAGACATGGTCTGACACCTGCCAACTTGGTTTCAATGCCAACAAAATGCAAAGTGCTGGATTTCAGGGTAAAGAATCCAAAGAGGAACTACCATCTTGGGGGGGGGGGGGTTGCAGCTAGCCGTGACTGAGGAGGAAGAGAAAGATCTGGGGTGCTCATTACAGGAGCATTGAACAACTCAGCACAGTGTAGGAAAGCAGCAGCAGTGGCCAACAAGATTCTGGGTTGCATTGCAAGGGGTAAAACCTCTAGGAGGAGGTAGGTGATTCTGCCGTTATACAGATCGCTGGTCAGACCCCACCTGGAGTACTGCATTCAGTTTTGGTGCCTTACCTAAAAAGGGACATTAGATTGCTGGAAGGGGTGCAATGCAAAGCAACAAATATGATCATGAGTCTGGGGGAGTTACCATATGAGGTTAGATTGAGGGAGTTGAACATGTACTCTCTGGAGGAGAGGAGGGATGGGAGATATGATTGAGACCTTTAAGTACATGACAGGAATAAACAGAACAGGCACGAAGGTTCAAGGGGAGGGTGGGGAGAAATACTCAGGGTCATGACATGAGATTGGAGGGTGGATGGTTTAGGAGGGAGATGAGGAGGCACTTCATTACCAAAATGGTGGTAGCAGAGTGGAACGCACTACCGGCAGAGGTGGTGGCCTGTAAAACAGTGGGACAATTCAAGAGGGGCTGAGATAGGGCAAAAGGGAGGGTCATGAAGGATGGGGGGGGTGGGAGAGGCAGCTGCAGAGTAGGGGTGCTAACTGCAAAACTGAGCAGACTCGATAGACCGAATGACCTTTTTCTGCTGGCAGTTTCGTATGTTTGTATGTTCGTATAAGTGACATTGTGGAAGAGCTGCAAGGGAAGGTATGCCCTTTTGCAAATGACACTAAAGTCTGCAATAGAGTGAATACTCAAGAGGGGGTTGAGAGAATGAGTAGGGACTTTGGAAAACTTGAGTAGTGGTCAAGGTTATGGCAACTGGGATTCAGTGCCAAAAAGTGCAAAATCATGCACCCAGGGCAAAAAAACCCAGGAGCTGCGTATAAAATGGGAGCGCTGTCAGTCACTAAGCAGGAAAGAGAACATGGGGTTATAATATTTGATGACCTCAAAGTAACTGGGCAGTGTGACAAGGCAATAGGCAGGGACAGTGGGATGCTGGATTGCAGAGGGAGTGGTATCACCAGCAGGAGGAGGGAGGTGGTGTTACCACTGAATAGGTAATTGGTAAGACCCCACCTGAAGCACTCTGCTCAGTTCTTTAGGACACATCTGAGAAGGGATATGGACAGGGTGGAGGCAGTCCAGAGGAGGGCAATTAAAATATTGCAGGGGCTGCATGAGAAACCTTATAAGGACAGACTGAAGGATATCAACATGTACACCCTAGGGGAGAGGGGTAACACAACAGAAACCTACAATTACTCACAGGGGTGAAGAGGGTACAGGAGGAAAGTCTGTTTCAAATGAAGAAGTGCACCAGAACAAGAGGGCATGCAATGAAGCTAAAAGGGAGGAAGTTTAGGAGGGATGTATGGGGTAGAAAGGGAGGAGGTATATCTTCTTCCCCTTCCTAGGAGGGATGTGAGGAAGTAATACTTCACTGAAAGAGTGGTGGATGCCTGGAAGTCCACCAGTCGAGGTAGTGGTGGCAAATCCAGTGGGGGACTCTAACATGCATGGGATAGGTATAGGGAAATAGTGGCAAACATGCAGGGAGGGAGTCACAGGAGACCAGTTAGGGTCTGGAGAAAGAATAAGCAGGGAATGTCTGGGCAGACTGGGTGGGCAAAGCAGTCCTTTTCTGCCGACAAATTCTGTGTTTCTTGATTCTGACTTGCAAGTCATGTCTAAAACTATCAAGCTGGAGTAGTTAGCCATACTCAGGTAAATTGCCATCAGGACATATCTATTATTTGCAGCAACACTATCCGTTGGTTCAATGTCCTTGAGAGTAATTTGAGTCTTCAGAAATAAGGATACTTTAGTCTACAGTGCCAGAACCTGTTTTTGGCAGCACTGTAAGTTACTATTACCTTCAGTGGGCACATTGTGGAAAATCAGACAAGAGAGGTGGGCTGTGTCATTACAAGCTGAAGGCGAAGGACTGATAAGCAGGGATGATGGATATGCAGACAATCATGGATATTCTGCAAAATATGGAACCTAATCTCTAACGGAGTAGTCAGCCAGCATAATTCTTGATGTGAAGTTTGCACAGTATCACACACTATTATATTTTATAATATTTCCTTGTGCCTAGGTCAGCTGAGTTGTGCATTTTATAGTTGTGCCCATACGCTCTTGCCCTTGCTATTTCAATTATAAAATCTGCTTTGCATTCAATAGAGTGACGAGGTTGGATGTAGCAGTAACATGGAGTAAGAGGACCTAAAGAGATGTATGAAAGCAGTTGAGCAATGGGGACTAACAAAAGAAGAGTTAATAACAGATTGACATACACAGGTGGCTTAAAGGGTGAGGTACAGTATATCATGTCCACGACAGATCATAAGCATGATGCATAGCATGTCCCTAAAGGTACAACTGTGCAATAATTTGATATACATTCATGTTTTCTAAAGCAATATACTCTGTCTTTTTCAGTTTACAGAATTTTTATTTTTTATTTTGACAGGGATAAAAAAAAAATGTTTGCAATCTCTCTTCTAAAGGATTGCCAGATAATACAGCCCTGGACCCAAATGTGGCAAAAAACCTATATTCAAGGCCACTGATTTACGGTGATTAAAACAATGAAATTCTATTTTCAGGACTTCAGATTCCGGAATTGCTCTGGTGATTGTTACTCTGATTTCTGGATTTTACTGGGATTCTGCTTTCATTCTTTTAGTACGTGTATAAATAATCAGAAAAAAGAAAGCTTAACATACAGAGCTTTAAATAAAGCAAATTGAAAATAGTACAGGAAGCAATTATAAGAAAAACACAAGTTTTGTAGATTTACTGATCTGGTATAACATGCCAGATTCCATGAAATCTTTGTTTTTACTGGTGTTCAGGCAGCCCGAATTCCGGAATTTTACTAGGTTTTGCGGTAAAAAATGAAAACCAGTGGCCTTGCCTATATTCTTTGTTTGGATCCACTCCTTTTGAGGATGAAGAAATGACTGTTGCAAAATGGCAATGTGTGACAGTACTCATCCAACACATCCACTGTACTAGCAATCAGCTTTACCTCAGATGTGCTCTTGGTAATCTTACAGATATTGATACCAGAAAACTTTGGCTGACACCATATAAGTTATATTATACATCACCATTCATGATGGGGGCTATGCAACAGAATTGCCTAAATGCCATGTATCTGCAGTGTGTAGGCAACCCTAAGTTGGAATGCCATGCAACAGAGTCCCATGGACCCCTGGCAGGATTCACAGAAGGGGTGTGCTCCACTTTTGCACTTGCTCCTCTAACCGTTTGCACAGCTACATGCCTGAATGGTCTGGGAGAGTGTCGGGGGTGTGCCCACGCTCCTCACAATTAATGAAGGTGTGGAGTGCCAGGATAGGGGGTGTGAGATATGGCAGCAGGGACCTTGCTGTATTTGTTTCACACAAACACACCCACAGAGTACCCCAACAGCTGCAGGAAACCTTGGACCTCCCCCCATCATGCTGCCCCAGGCCTCTGGTCAAGTAGGGAGGGCTGAGGGCAGCCACTCAGGCACTTGCTTGACCATTTTAAATATAGTGACCCATGCCATCCCACAATCCCCTGCTCCATGTAGGGATCTACTCTGGGATCAGATCACGCATCTGACTAGATGCCCATCTGTGTCCTCCGGTCGGCCCCCTGTGCACTAATGCACTGGGGGGGTAGGGCATTCTAGAGGCACCTGGCAGTGGCTGGCAATCATGAATGCTAGTCACTGCCTACTTTTCTGTTGGTGTGGAAATGCGTGGTCCAGGTATGCACCTCTTGTGTGTACCCAGCCCGGAATAGTACGTAGCCCCCAATAATAGCACAATCATGAACCACAATTACTTTGTGAATACTTTTATCTTACAAACATCCAAAGCAGTAGTGCCTGTTGAACAGCTAATCACAGAAAAAAGACTGCAAGGACATCCATAAGTTATCAGGCCACTACCCGACCTCTGAATTGGAAGCTTTCCATAGTCTTCTTAAGCAATTTGCCCCTGAAATGATTATATTTAGCTTTCAAAGGATGCAGTGCAGGTCAATTACCAAACTTAATAATGACAACAGCTCGCATGCATTCAGTTGCATGTTGTGTTTTGGTTCTGAATTTGTAGACAAAGCCACTGAGTCCTCACTGAAAAATTACATCTTCATGTGCAACCATACTTTTGTTTTTTGGGCTTCCAGGATGATAGTGTCATCCAAAAAAAACCCACTACTGGTGGTCAGTTTCTGTGGCGCTGATCAATATGGTATTGCTATGACATGCTGGCAATTTTTGTTTGCACTCTGCACCAGGGACATCATGATTAAAGGTTGGCACAGTGGGTTTAAAGCATTGTTTGGATAGTCTCACCATGACTACTCAAATTGCGCAACTTGGGTAGGTTGGTTGGCCAGAGCACAAAACAGGAAAATGCCGCTTATGGCTTCTTTGCCCCTCCCCATGCGTGGACCATCCAAGCTCTTTGAGAATACATTCCCCCTTGAGACTACACATAGCCGCTCCTTCAAACCAGCACATAGGACATGGCACATAAGAGGAGGCAATGTACGCTAGATCCCAGGAGCCATCAGGTGATAACATCCAGACGAGGCCCCCTGCAGGTGTGTTTGTGTGTGAAGTCAGTATATCAGAACACGACCAGATATCTAAAAAGGCGTTAGTGTACCCCTCATAAAATATATCATAAATAGAATTTTGAACTGTGTGTAAGAAATGATATGCCTGATTGTTAACTTATTATTTTTTGATACTAAGAGAGCACTTCCTGATGTGCTTCATTGTAATGAAAATTCACACAGGAAGCAGGCTATAAAATTAAAGTGGGGAGAAAAGATTCAGTGTCCATTTCCTGAAATTTAAGAAGGGTGGCTATGTGGTGTGAAGGACTCCAGTAGAGGCAACATATGCTAAGTACATTTATATTGTATCTGACAGGTGTACTGTACCATAATGGTTACAGTAAGAAACCATAAAGAGTCGGGCTACACAATTTACTGGAATTAAAATAAAAAAAAAAAACTTTGGTATTGGATTGAAAAAGTATTTTAAAAGATACTTTTTCAATCCAATACCAAAGTTTTGTTTGGTATTAATAGATAATTTTTCAGTCCAATAACAAACAAAACTTTGGTATTGGATTGGATAAGTATTTATTAATACCTAATTATAAATAGCAGCAGTCTGGTGGCATACCTCTCAACCTTTGGGCACTGAAATGTGGGACACGGGCACTTAATCAGGGACAGTTGAGAGGTATGCCTGACAGTGTTTTGTGTGAGTTATTCTATTTATAATTATGTATTAATAAATGCTTTTTAAATTTAATATCAAAGTTTTTTTTAAACTCCAGGACATCATGTAACCCAACTCTTTTTGATTGTTTTGCTGGCACCTTATGGTTGCGCTGTTACTCTACTGGCAGGAGAGAGTTTTCTTAAACCAAAGTTGCCTATGAGACAGCCCTGCTTCTCAGGCAGGCTGCCAAATTCCATCCCTTTCCCTAGCAGCCTGAGCATCATTGGCTGCTGCCCTGCTGCTTTGTAACAGCCTTAACTGCTCCCTATTGGCTACAGATACTTAATTCCTACTGATTCTCTCATATCCTGTCTTACTGGTTAGCCAAACCAAGCTGCTCATTAACTTTTTTTCACTACCTTGGTGTCCCCTACCAATGTTCTACTAGCCTGTTTGTGCTTCCTTGCAAAAGCAAAGAAGTGCAACAGCAAGATACTCCACATCCCTTTAATTCTATTTTAAAACCTTTTAAAACAAAGAATTATCATAGCAAGCAGGACATTGAACCTTTAGATTCAACCATCTGACACCATGTTTTTTTTTGGATTACCTATAGTGGGACGACATCCCCAACAGTGACATCCCCGACAGCGACAGACACGATGTCGAGTGTCGGCATTGTACTGTCGGGGATGTGCGTGTGTGTTTTCTTCGGGGGACTGCTCCCCCGGATCCCCACATGTGGGAGGCTTTGCCACCCACACACCACGGTTTCTAAATATACAACTCCCAGTTGGAGTTGTCTCAGTGAGGGGGTGAAACACCAGGTGATGCAGTGCCAGTAGGAACCCCTCACAGCGACCTGACATTGTTGGTCAATTTCTGTCACTGTGATGGTCTTTGCTCTTGCAGTTTCACTTTGCGGTCGGTACACCGTTTTTTTTCATCTTCTGGTAAGTAATTTTAAATTACTGTTTCTTTTTTGTATTTACAGTTGTTTTCTTAATTGTAATATTTCAGGGGTGGTAACATAAAAGAAAGTTAACTGGGGTATAAAATCCATCCCTGGTGCTTCATTTGGTGCTTTTTTGTTAACAACCCCTCTCTCAAACACGAAGAGCTGCAGGACCTTTTTTCAGTTTATTTTTACATGCTAAACAAAAAAGCTGCTGTGCTTCTTACTGCCTTATAATTTAAATTTATTCTAAGGAGCATCCTGTTTGGTTCTTCCCACCCTCTCATATGCTACAAGACAGAACTACAGACTAGAAGAAATTTGGCTGTAAAATAAACTAAAGGAATGGATGCCAAGTCTAATGGATGTCACTAGAAGTTTTTTTGCTAGCACCTTCCTGCTCCAAACCACTTTGCTCACAAGCCCCCAACCACCACCTAGATGCCACGAACCGAACTGCAATGTATTAATCACAAACTGGTAATTACAGTGAAGCACTAAGTGAGTTAAGTGAGCTCCCACACCTCCTGAACTGTTTGGTATCACAGTACAAGCATCCAGTTTTTAGGTGGAGTTGCACCGTTTTTCTTGTCTTTGGACCCTGCCACACACCACCTGAGCCAGATCACCATGGTGCCACAAGAACCACTGCCCAGTATTCCAATTGCATAGATTACTGTAGTTATTTTACAGAAGCTTTTTAGTCTGTAGGAATGGCCACCTAATATTTAGTTTTTTTGCTGGCAGACAGAGCCAGTTGTTTGTTTTGTTCTCGCACCCTGCTCTGTTTCTTGCTGACTGATGTTGACTTGCAGGTGCTGACCTCAGGAAATTAAATCAGTCCCAGGTCCAGTGGTTCCATGTTGTGCCTTTCCGTAACCCCCCCACAGAGACCTGCAGGACCTCTATTATTTTTAATGTGCAAAACCAAAAAGCTGCTCTGTTTGCTGCCTCCTTATAACTTAAATTTATTCTAAAGAGTGCTGTGTTTGGCACTTGCTCCCCCCAATGGATGCCCCCAGCTGCAAAGGATTCTTACAAACAGGCAGAAATCTGGCTGCAAAATGAATAAAATCACTGTTGTGTCCTATTGATATTAAAAAGTGGCTGTAAAATAAATAAAAGGAGTAGACTGCTATATCTTATGGATGTGTTATGTGTGTTACAAGATGTTTATTTGCTAGCAGCCCCCACCGATGCAAACCACATTCCTCACAAACTGGCTTCCCCCCAACCTCCCCTGGATGCCCTGAACTGGTATACCATTAGTAGGGTGACTTCATTACAGCACCCCATATTAGGGCACCACAACAAGGGTGACAGTGACAGTGATAGGGATGATCTTGATTTTATATTGTCCCACTTTCACACCGTCTTCGGGACCAACACAGTTTCTGTCCCCTTCAGGGCATGCCTGCAGTAGAGGAAGTTATCTTTAGTTTTGAGGGGTGCGGTGGGTGATGCCCCTGCAAAACTTGACTATTTCATGGGACAGCGCTTTTGTGCCCTAACTCCCGGGAGGTCCAATGCTGGTGGTGTATTGCCTGTGCCCTAATTGGCATTGACAAAATGACTGTCTCATCGATAATGGGTGAACCCCTGAACCAAACTGCAATGCATTCATCACAAACTGGCAATTAGTACTGAAGCACTAAGTGAACTCCCACATCCTCTAAGTTGTTTGGAATCACAGTACAGTCACCAGAATTTTAGTGGGAGTTGCTGTGTTGGTCCTGTCTTTGTGGAACCTTTCCTCCTCCACATTTCACCTCTGTGTCTCTGACACCATCTCAGGTGGAGGTCTTTTACCAGTAGCATTAGCCTTTTACCTCAGGTGCAGGCTTTGTAACAGTGGTATTAGTTAGAAAGTCCAGGGGAGGTATGGGACATATGACACTGTGTTGCGCCTCCAAGACCTGGGTTGGAAATGTGTCACAGTACCCTGCCTCAGAGGCAGCCAGTGCACATCTGGGCATTTAGAACCTGGTTCTGAGATATGTTGATTGGTGCCTGCCTCCGAGAAATGCATTCTGCCTCTGTTTTCTCAACTACCGCTCAGGTGCAAACCTTGTAACAGTGGCATTAGTTAATGAGTCTGGGGCAGGTATGGGACATATGACTCTGTGTTGTGCTTCCGAGACCTGGGTTGAACATGTGTCACAATACCCAGCTTCAGAGGCAGCCAGTGCATATGTGGGCATTCAAAACCCTGCCTCCAAGGCAGGCATTCGATACGTTGAGCTGGCATCTGCTTCTGAGGAAGGCATTCTGCCTCTGTTTCTCAGACCACCACCTCAGGTGAAGGCCTTGTACCAGTGGCATTATGTATTGCATATTTTTTCTGTTTTTGACTTCTAAAACAGAAGTATGAACTGTATGCAATGCATAGATTTAACTGATACATGCTGTATAGAGACACAAAACTATTACTTAAAGGCAGAACTAGGAAATTTTGTTTGCCAGGGTATTTTGGGTTAAAGGATGAATAATACTTTTACAGGCACTGACCATGCATACTAAATAGCAGTATTTCACCTATAATGTTGCTCTAGCTCTTTTTCTTGTATAGTGTTGACAGGTTATATTTGTTTCTGCTTGTTAACTAAGTTAGACAGTGTAAAGTATGAAACTTGGCTTCATATGCTCTATGGAGCTAGTAATGGAATTGAATGATAGGGACAGCTCTGCAGACATGTATACATGTATGTGGATAATATGTAGCATATATATCTATTTCTATATTATAGGGGTGTGGTTGTGGCCCTATATTTAGAGTTATAGGCAGTTTAATGTTAACCTTCAATTTTTGCATTTTAATAACTTCTCAACCATTAAATGAATTTACACAAAATTTTGCATGTGCAGTGTCGTAGGGTAGATCTCTTGACATTCCAAGTTTTGTTCTGGTCGGATCTGTGGATCTCGAGATCTGGATAGCAAAAAGTGAATTTTTCAGTTGTTTTTTTTTTTGTCAGCCCTAGTGCCCTTACGGTTTGGAATTTTGGTCTGAAATTTTCAGAGTGGAAAGGGGCTGATCCACAAATGTGCCTTTCAGTAGTCGGTAAAAAAATATTAATCTGTTCCTGAATTTTGGGTTCAGAATATGCTCAGTAAGCACTTCAAGATAGCTATATGAAACGAAAAAAGAATCCTTTTTCGTATGGGCCCAATCCTTTTTTGTGAGAAAAAAAATTCCTTTTTCATTTGCCTCCATCTTGTTTCTATTTAAAAAAAAACACTCAAACCCTACAAAAATGCCATCCTTCACAGAGACCAAGACATCTGTCTTGCTCATCTGGACTCTGTTAGGTGGATTCTGCACTTAACAATTGGAAAAATTACCCCAGATGTGTTTTTTTTATTTTAAATTATTTTAATTAATTAATTAATTTAGTTTTTGTTTTTGTTTTTGACTCACTTCCACTTATTTCATTTGGACATAGTACAAAAATGTTTGTATGAACCAAAATATCATATGTAAATTTTTGTTCAAATGATAATTTTTGTATGATATTTCTGTTCATACAAAAATTTCTGTATCATGCCTTCATTCAAATGATAATTTTCATACTAAATCCAAACAAAAATATAATTCAGAAATTTTTGTATGAATGAAAATATCATATGAAAATTTTTTCTTGATATTTTCATTCATGTGTACATTTTTGTATTATACGTTCATTCGAATGAACATTTTCATATAACATTTGCATTCATATGAAAATTTTCATTTTCATTCAAGTGAGAATTTTCATTTGATATTTTTATTCAAACAAAAAATTCCGTATATTTGCATTTATATGAAAATCTTCATACTAACTCCAAGCAACAATGTCATACAAAAGTTTTCTTATGCATCACTGTCCCCATTATTATTTAATCTTTCCCTGGTGTCTAGTGGCACCCCCCCACCCTCTGATCACTGTACCTACAATAATTTAACCATTCCCTGGTGTCTAGTGCTGCCACTCCACTGATCACCATCCCTGTAATGATTTAATCTTTCCCTGGTGTCTAGTGGAACTCCTGCACCCCTCCGATCATTGTCCCCATATTGTTTCATATTTCCCTGGTGTCTAGTGATGCTGCCATCCCTACTGATTGCCAGCCCTGTAATTATTTAATTTATTCCTGGTGTCTAGTGGCACCCCCCACCCTTCATTTGCCATCCCCATACTTATTTTTATATTTCCCTTGTGTCTAGTGGTGCCCCCCACCCTCAGATTGCCATCTCTGCAATGATTAAATATTTCCATAGTATCTAGTGGCACCCCCTACCCTCCAATCACCATCTTTTCTGAATAAGAAAATGGTCCTGCGATGCCTTTTTTAAACCTGTAAAAAACAAAACAATCTCTCACTGATCTGACCCACCCACCCTGAACTCCCACTTAGCATCTATCACCCTGCATCACCACACCACTCACACACCCTCACTCACCTGACCAGGTCCCAGGGTAAAATCCACTGTGCGATCAAGGACAAGTCTTACTGCTGGACATGCTGACTGCTATGTAAGAAAGCAGGGTAAGTGCAGGTCAATGTATTTCAATGGGGTTTTCAACTTTGATGCATAACTTTGCCATTTTTGCATATTTTTACACCACATTTTAAACATAGCTTTTTTGAGACCCCACCTCATGAACAATGGCTGTGGAATTATGCAAATCCAGCCCAAAAGGTGATTTCATGGTGGCTTGATGAAATCACCTTTTTGGTGGGATTTGAAATTTTTTACTGCCCTTGTCGATGAAGTGGAGTACTAAGAAAGGTATGTTGAAAATTTGGGTCAAAATATGTAACAAGCATTTGTCAATGCCAAATGTTGTCTTGCTGGCATTGGCATTGGCAGTGCAGGAGTTAGAGAGATGCATAATAGGAATGGCAGTGAAATATTGAACTGATGCCAACCCCACCCCCACCATGCAGAGACTGACAGGTGTTGGGGTTTGCCTTTGGGTCATCAGCCATAATGCTCATGCCACTTTACATCACCCTACCCTGCAGACACTGACAAGTGTCGTGGTGTGCCTTGGGGTCTTTGGGCCTTATGCTTACCCCATTTCACAAGGAAATATGCTGAGATGGGTATAGTATAGGAGAATGGGGTGAACTTTGGGGCCAAAGATTTCAAGGCACACCTCGATGCCTGTTATTGGCTGCAGGAGGGGGTGGAATGGTTTGAGCATTACAGCTGACACTTCTAAGCCACACCCCTGATGCCTGTCAGTCTGTACAGGGCAGGGTGTTATGGTTGGAAACTCTAACGCCCGGGTGTTTGTTGGTATTTTCTCTCCAAATTTTCAACATGGGCTTTTTGTGACCCCACCTGATGAATGGTGGCACTATCAGTTCATTAGCTGAAAGGTGATTTTGCACAGTGACTGTGCCATTTGGAGCCACAGGTGCGAAAATACATTTTGGGCAGGAAGTGAAAAATGATAACTATATTGTTCATGAGGAGGTGTAAAAAATGGCAGTATTGAAAATCTGGAGTGAAAATATGAAAAATTGGTGAAGTCGTGAGTGTGCATAGAAACTGCGCAATGCACACCTGTAACACAATTATGTTGGGAATTTTTTTAACCACATTTTCAACATAGGCATTTTGGGACCCCCCCTCATGAACTGTGGCACTGCGATTTTGTTAATCTGTCCCAAAAGTTGATTTCCCACAGCAACCATGCCGTTATGTACCACAGATGTGAAAACACATTTTGGGTAGGATGTGAAAAATGACAGCTGTACTGTTCATAAGGAGGTGTGAAAAAAATGGCAATGTTGTAAATCTGGAGTGAAAATATTAAAAATTGTCAAAGTTACGAGCATGCGTTGAAACTGCACAATGCACACTCGTAGTGCAGTCACTTTTTTGAATTGTTTCAACAAATTTGCAACATTGGCTTTTTGGGACCCCACCTCATGAACAGTGGCACTGTTATTTCATTAATGGGTGCCGAAAGGTGATTCCGTGCAGTGTCCGCGAAATCACCTTTCGGGACTAAGTAACGAGATGACAGCGCATGTGTTCATGAGGTGGGGTCCCAAGAACCCCATGTTGAAAATCTGGTACCAAAATTCCCCAAAATGGCTGAGATTTCTACCTAAGCTGAAACACCCCATTGCCTGCCATTATAAAGCTTACTGCATTTTGTTCAGTTCCCGGTCAGCTTTTGAAGAGTTCAGATGTGTTCCAACTCCACAGAAGATCACAGTGCCAGCCCTCTGGAGGTAAGTATGGGTAAGGGGGTGTGGGGAGGCGGGGTGCACAGAAGGTGGGTGTGGGTTGGGGGAGGGGTACAGCGGGATGACGAGGGGCAATTTTTTTTACAGGTAAAAAAAGAAACCAGACTTTGGGGGACTGTTTTATTTATTTACATGTGAAAAAAAAAAGACTTGGGGAACACTGGGATGGGCTTCCAGTGTGCCATGAGTTTGGGAGGGGACATGATGCTGATGGGGATTGGACACTCCTGTCGGCAAAGAAAGTTTGTGTGTGTGGGGGGGTGGAGGAGACATGATGCTGATGGGGATTGGGCACCCCTGTTGGCAAACAAATTGAACTGGGGGGGACATGCCAACATGGGGACTGGGCGTCCCTGATGTCGGCTTTGTGGGGATTGTGTGGTGGGTGTCAGGAGCCACCATATTTATTGGAATTTTTCACCAGGAAAGGCACGTAATGGAGCCTTGTCATCTCATGTTCCAATGAGGAAACTGCACCTCATTGTAGTGGCAGATCTCTTTCAACTCCGTGGCTCTCTCTCAGAAACTGCTGTCATCACCAGCATGCTCACTAATTGGTGGCTGAAGGATGCACCCACTAAAGTGTTCCCTGCATTTGCCACAACAGTGACACACTTCTGAATGTACTACTACTGCAAGATGTTGCTTGTGCATGCACAAGACAACATAAAAATGGCAAAGTTATGCACATCCATTGAAATGTTGCTACATTTGCATGTAACTTTGGCAATTTTAAATATTTTGCCGCTAAATTGTCAACATAGCCATTTTTTACACCACCTCATGAATGAGACATCTGTCATTTTCCAAATCCTGTTCAAATTATCTTTTCACACCTGTGGCATGGAATGAAATTGTGGTGGCATGAAATCACATTTTGGTAGGGATTTGAAAATTTTCAGTACTAGGTACATGAGGTGGGTTAATAAGAAGGGTATGCTGACAATTTGGTTGCTGTTGTCCTCCACAGCAACATATATATATATATATATATATATATATATATATATATATATATATATATATATATACACACTCTGTATAGCAGGTTATATTAGCGTCCGTTTAATTTAGCGCGACAGCTATGCGGTACGTATTAGCGCCCGTTTAAATTAGCGGATGGTTCAGCCGCAATTACAGTACATAACTGAAATGGGTGTGACAGAAACGGGTGTTACAACGCAGTCTCACTTACAGATCAGACACAGACTGTGGATCTGTTCTGTACTAAATTATACTGTTGCTGTTTTCTCCTGTCTCCATAATGTCCCTCTTGAAGTGGTTACAGACATCGCAGGTTAAGAGGAAATATCCTATGGACACTTCAGAGATATCAGGTTTAGATTTGGCAGACAGCTCAGGTGTTGAGTTGGAAGTGACAAACGCTGTAGCTAAGGAGCTTGCTGCATTCCCACCACCAGCTAAGTGAGGACGCCGTAGCTCCTGTGCTACCTATCCACCTGAGATACGATTCTAGCTGGGGAGGTATGCAGTCAAGCATGGCGTAATGGCCACTGTCCGTCACTACCTCAGTACAATGGGCAAAACTGTTAACGAAAGCTCTGTCCGTAATTTCAAGATGGACTACTTAGCAAGGCTAAAAACAACACCAGACCCTACAACTATGACCCCTGTTCTCCCTATAAAACCGTGAGGTCGCCCAACTCATTTAGAGGACAACTTGGAGAGCCAGCTGAAAAGTATAGTTCGGACTCTCCGCATGGAGGGGGCAGTTGTCAATGCTGGGGTGCTTCAGGCAATTGCAGTGGGTATTGTCAAAGCAAAGTCACCACAGCTGCTCACTGAGAATGGAGGGCACCTAACACTTAGCTGTAAGTGAGCTTGGGGTTTTCTTAACCGGATCGGTTACAGCAAGAGAAAGGGGGGATGAAAGCTAGCCATAAGACACCCAGCAATTTCTATTCCCTCAAAGCTGCATTTTTGGGGAGAATATCAAGAGCTAGTGCCCAGGAGCTAATACCACCACAACTGATTGTAAACTTGGATGAAACGGGGGTCAACATGATTCCCGTTTCAGAGTGGACTATGGAGACGACAGGAGCGAAGCAGGTCTCTGTCTCCGGTTTGGGAGATAAAAGACAGGTCTCTGTCGTACTTGCCTGCACTATGTCAGGCGAGATGTTACCCCCGCAACTGATCTATAAGGGCCCGAACTGCAGCGTGTCACCCTAAACACAAATTCCCTAGTGACTGAGACATCACTAATTCTGAGAACCACTGGGCAAATGTGGAGACAACTCTTCAGTTTATTGTTAACATTATTGTTCCATACATTAAAGTTCAAATTACAGCCCTTAGTCTGCCCAAGGAGCAGAAAGCACTGCTAGTTCTTGATCTATACTGGGCACACACAACTGAGGCAGTCTTGCTTCATCTGGAGGAAAATCAAATTATCCCTGTTTATGTTCCTGCATCATGTACGGATGTCCTGCAACCACTGGACATATCCGTAAACAAATTGTTCAAAGATTACTTAAAAAAGGAGTTCACATCATGGTATGTGGGAGTTGTATCAAACAGACTGGTTCCCGGTGGTACAGAACACCTCCCTGCGGATCTACGACTACTGAACTTAAAAGAACATCACTCTCGATGGCTTGAGAGTAGCTTCAACAGCCTTAAAATTCGGACTCAGGACATTGTACGTGGATTCGAGCAGGCAGGGATACTGAATGCTCACGACCATTGTTTAAACTACAACGAGATCGTAAGTACCATTTGAATTCCTTCTGTGTTGCAACGCAATGTGCTGTTTTTTTTGTTTTCGAGAAACTTTTGTAAATTCATTTTAATTTCTCTCTGCTTCACAGATACAAGATGCTGGCATTACTGAAGCGTGAAGCAGAAGAGAAACTGAAATGAAACCGAGGGAAGCAGAGGGGAAGAAACCAGTAGCAATATGCGCTTTGAATTGATTAAAATATTGTTTTTTTGTTTATAGTGTACAATAAACTTTTTTTTACATCAATCAGAAACATTTAGAAAGGTGTTTACTTCGGTTCATACAGGCACCTTTTGATACGGTGGAACTATATACTGTATATAGTAGATAATATTAGCGATCCAAATATATTAGCGGTATTTCTGTTTCAGCTAATATTGCTAAATTAAAAGGAACGCTAATATTACCTTCTATACAGTATATATATATATATATATATATATATATATATATACACAATGTATATAAGAGGCAAAAAACTCTGTTTAATGCATCAGTTAGTGTTGTTCCACAGCAACAAAAGTGAGGAAATTCGCTGTTAGGGTTGAAAACCTCCCTTGCACCCCACCAGCCTGCCCCCCCATCCGCCATCGAGGTGTGAATTGGGGTCATCGGTCCTAACTCTCATCTCATTCTCCTATACCTCACCTTGTTTACACATGTGATGGGGTGAGAGTTAGGGCCAATGACCCCAATGCACACCCCAGTGCCAGTTGGGGGACAGGCTGGAGTGGTGCAAGGGAGGTTTTCAACCCTAACAGCGAATTTCCTCACTTTTGTCGCTGTGGAACAACCCTAACTGATGCATTTAACAGAGTTTTTTTACCCCTAATATATATATATATATATATATATGAAGCAAAATATTCATGCATCAGTTAGTTGTTCCACAGTGACAAAACGAGGAAATTGATGTTAGAGTTGAAACCCCTTTTGCACCCCTCCAGCCCACCCTCAATCGGAATCAGGGTGTGCGCTGGGGTCGCCGGTCTCAACTCTCACCCTTCACATGTGGAAAGAAGCTGAGGAATAGGAGAATGGGTGAGAGTTAGGATCGATGACCCCAACGTGCACCCTGATTCCAGTTGGGGGGTGGGTTGAGGGTGCAAAGGTGGTTTCAACCCCAACATCGAATTCTCGGTTTTGTTGTTGTGGAACAACCCTAACTGATGCATGAAACTGATTTTTTGCCTCTAATTTCTTCTTTGAGAATGATAACGAGAAATAGTGAATGTACTGCGGCAGCGGCCCGCCACGTGATGTCTTGTCACATAGTAACATTGTGCCCGTAAACGCAAATCTTAATGTGCATGGTGATGCAAAGAGAAACAGAAAGAGAAACAGTACTGTAGACAGAAATGTTAAAAACAACGCAAACGCAACAGCAAATGAAAACACAAAGGGTAACGCACATGGTGGCGTAGACATGAATGGTAAGTGAAACGGGCACGGAACCGCAAGCAGAAATGCTAATTGTAACAGTAATGTAATCGCACAGGCTGGTTTTCCCAAAAAGCTGCATAGAGAAAGACAGTGAGTACAAAGAATGTATGCAAAATAATGACTCTCGGAACAGAAAATGAGGACTTGGAATAGTAAATTGCTTATATCTCAGGAACCGCATAACATAGAAAAAATTTAAATGTCATATGAATTATCTATTTCCTGGCTAGTAAGTATTTTACTGACGAAAAGTCCGTATCTCACACCGTTTCTGAGATACGGGCCCTGAAAGTTGCGGCGAATGCCGTAATGTTATCCTATGGGAAAAAAACAGAAGTTCGGAGTGCCATAACTTTGCCTCCCTGTAATATTTTGTCACCAAACCACAGAAAGGCACATATGTGGGATGTTGGCTGTCTTCTCTGCAAATTTCAGCTCAAAAGACCAAACCGTTATTTTGCAGCAGGGCGCCAAATGATTGCTGCAATGCTTCAGCCGTAATGTTATCCTATGGGAAAAGTGTCAACTTTGAAGTACCATAACTTTGCTGCTGTGTAATATTTTTTCAATGAAACACTGAAAGGCACATCTGTGGCATGTCAGCTGCATTCCCTTCAAATTTCAGCCCCAAACTCCAAACTGTTCTTTTTCAGCATGGTGCCAAAGAATTGCTGTCAGTTTCCCACAGCCTAGAAAAGTACTGTTGCAATTTGCGACAGCTTTTGCAAATTCATTCGACAGTGTCACAAATGCGAAAGTACTTCACGAAAGTACTTTTTCCAGAAATGTGAAAAACATATTTCTGGGGTGTTTTACCCCAAAATAAAAGACATGGTTAGTATATTCAGGGTCCGACTAGGTGAATACAAAAAGAATTAGGTTGCTAGAGGGTCCCAAATTTAAATGCCAAGCATTTTTCTGATCACCAACTGAAAACAAAATAGTGGATTTGCGATAGTAAAAGGGCCATTTGCGAAAATAAAAACTGCATTTGCAACACTGTCAAACTTTTTGCTAACTTTTCCCATTGACTTATAATGGGAACTTGTTTTTTGAATAACTTTTGAACCGCTTAATATTTTTTTATGAAATTTTTGAAAGACGCATCGGGGACCCTGGCCACACGCTCCTGAAGATTTCAGACCAGTTGCACAAACCGTGCGACCTGTAGGTGCGACCGTAGAATTCCAAAAAAGCGTAAACACATGTGCAGATCACGCTTAATAACTCCGCAGCTGTATATCCAACTGGTACGAAACTTGGCAAATCCCAAGGTGTATGGGTCTTGATCATGTATTCCAAATGTCAGGCAAATCCATCAAACGGTTGCAAAGTTATTAAGTGCAAACATTTGGGTTAAATGTAAATGACCTCAACTCAAACTATGGTAGTACTACCATGCTACCATAATATATATATATATATATAGAGAGTTAGAGGCAAAATTATTTAATGCATGTTAGGGTTGTTCCATTGTGACAAAGTTGAGGCAGCCATGGGTTGAAACCCCTGATCTCGCCACCCTCAATCAGCATTGAGGTGCATTGGATCGTTGGCCCCAACTCTCACCCCCATGACATGTGTAGCAGCAGAAGTATAGGAGAATGGTGAGAGTTAGACCCACGATCCCAATGCACACCCCAATGCCAGTTGGGGGTGGACGGGGTCCAAGGGGTTTTAAACCCCAACAGCGAATTTCCTCACTTTTGTTGCTGTGGAACAACCCTAACTAATGCATTAAACAGAGTTTTTGCCTCTAATTTCCTTCTTTGAGAATGATAACAGAAATAGTGAATGTAATCGCAGCGGTGGAGCTGCCAACACATGATGTCTTGTGGCATACTAACAGGGACAGCAATGCAAACAGAAATGCTAACAGTGGCACACATGGTAACACAAGCTACGAATGAGAACAGAAAGGGTAATGCACATGGTGGCATAGACGGGAACGGTCTGCCACGTGATGTGTTGTCACATAGTAACATGGTGCCTGCAAACAGAAATGTCAATGGGCATGGTGACGTAAAGCGAAACAGAAAGATAAACAGTACTGTAGACAGAAATGGCAAAAAATAACAGAAACGCAAGCGCAAATGAAAACGCAAAGGATAACGCACATGGTGGCGCAGACGTCAACGGTAAGTGAAACAGGTACG
Organism: Neoceratodus forsteri; assembly: GCA_016271365.2. Classification (NCBI taxonomy): domain Eukaryota; kingdom Metazoa; phylum Chordata; order Ceratodontiformes; family Ceratodontidae; genus Neoceratodus; species Neoceratodus forsteri. The sequence continues at coordinate 1,417,470,496 of CM057449.1, read as the reverse complement.
GAACCGCAAGCGAAAGGGCAACAATAACAGTAATGTAAGCGCACAGGCTGGTTTTCCCAAAAACCTGCATAGAGAAAGACAGTGAGTACAAATAATGTATGCATAATAATGAGTATTGGCGCAGAAAATGAGAACTTGAAATACTAAATACATTATATCTCAGGAACCGTACGACGTAGAAAAAAAATTTAAAAGTCATATTATTTACAACTGTCCTGGCTAATTTGGTACTTAGGCCCTACTAGGAGGCTAAGAATTTTTCCGACGAAAAGTCCGTATCTCGCACCGTTTCCGAGATACGGGCCCTGAAAGGCGCGGCGAACGCCGTAATGTTATCCTATGGGAAAAAAAGAAAAGTTCAGAGCACCATAACTTTGCCTCCCTGTAATGTTTTTTCACCAAACCACTGAAAGTCACATCTGTGGGCTGTTGGCTGTCTTCCCTCCAAATTTCAGGAAAAAAGACCAAACCGTTATTTTGCAGCAGGGATCCAAAGGATTTCTGTAATGTGTGGGGCGGCGTAATGTTATCCTATGGGAAAAACCATCAATTTTGTAGTGCTGTAACTTTGCTGCCATGTAATATTTTTTCAATACAACACTGAAAGGCACATCTATGATATGTCGCCTCTGTTCCCTTCAAATTTCAGCCCAAAACTCCCAACGGTTCTTTTGCAGCGCAGTGCCAAAGAATTGCTGTCACTTTCACACAGATGGAAAACTACTGTCGCAATTTGCGAAAGCTTTCACAAAAAAGTTCGACACTTTCGTGAGCACAAAAGTAATATGCGAAAGTACTTTTTCCAGAAATTTGAAAAATATATTTCTGGGGTGTTTTACCACAAAATAAAGACATGGCAAGCATCCTCAGGGTCCGACTAGGTGAATACAAAAAGAATTAGGTTGCTAGAGGGTCCCAAATTTAAATGCCAACCATTTTTCTGATCACCAACTGAAAAAAAATGGCCCATTTGCTAAAGTAAAAATGCATTTGCATACATCGTCGAATTTTTGTTAACTTTTCCCATTGACTTATAATGGAAACTGTTTTTGAATAACTTTTGAACCGTTTAATATTTTTCATGAAATCTCAAAAGACACATTGGGACCCGGCTGCATGTTTCCTGAAGATTTTGGGCTAGTCTCGCGAAACCGTTGACTAATCTGTAGGCGCTGACCGTGAGAATTCAGAAAAGCGTAAACGCACAAGACAGATCGCTTAATAACTCCACAGCTGTATATTCGACTGGTACAAAACTTGGCAGATCCCAAGGCCTATGGTTCTTGATCAAGTATTCCAAATTTCAGGCAAATCCGTCAAACAGTTGCAAAGTTATTAAGGTGCAAAATTTTGGGGTTTAACATAGAAATGGCTCCTCCTAACTATAGTAGCACTACCGTGCCACTATAAATATATATATATATATATATATATATAGATATATATATATATATATATAGGCATGAATACAGTATTCGAGAGACTCATACCTACTGCACATTGACACCCTTTTAGCTTTTTGCTGAATTGTTAAAAGGTTCACATGACACACCTAATTTGTAGTCCCACATTAGGAGAGATATTAAACATAACATGACCCAGTTTGGTTCCACTGTGCTCTTTCAGTTTTATCACAAACATTGATTTACCCTTCAAATAGGGTTCCATTTTGTGACATTGCTTCCATTCCCAATTTAAGTATTTAAATACAGCCCTTTATTGTGCCTTAGAAACCCAACTGTTGTTAATGTGTTATCTAATTACTTCATTAAGCCTCCCCCAAGAACTCCCCGTACAGAATAAAAGTTTTTGCCTTTTATTTAATCATTTTATATAGCTGTAACGTTCATTACATGTAGTGTCCATCTAGTACCTCATCCTAAGCAGACTGTGCCTTTAATTTGTATGAACTGTGGTCCAAAAGCATTATTGTGTCTGGTGACCTTCTTTTTGTTACTGACATGCTGCCAAAACCTTGCAGTTTGTTATAACTCATTTATTTAGAAAATTCCCTTTTTCCATGGCATGTTATTTTCGTGTCCTTTTGTTACCCACGTTACTATTGGTTCCTCCACTGGCCCAGAATGTTCAGAACCAGAAATGCATGGTGTCACCTTCAGTCATCACCCCATGGCTCTTTAAAGCTGTGGACCTGGTGGGTCTGTAATCTTTGTACTGCCACATACATTCTGGACAAGACATGTTGTCCTCCTGAAGTTTGGAGTTATGCATGTTACAGGCACTACAGTGGGCTATTCTCTATGCATCTCAGCTGCTCTTTTGTTCCCCGGTGTGTCAGATGTCTGCAGATTGTAAAGGTACACATTTGCTTTTTGGGAAACACAGAGACATGTAGTCGGACCTTGCCTCATGGTCCCAAGATGCTGAGCTTGGGGTATGAAGGGTGGGGTAGGGGCAGAGAGAGTTGATTATAAAGCATCTTAAAGTTGAACAACTGCAGGTTTCCTAGATTAAATGGTTATACATATTTACCTATTCTATAGACCAAGTCTCTACATGGGGATCATTCTGTGTGGCCTGGTCCCTGTGGGGGGGGACATTTTGTGTGATCCTATTCTCTGTCAAGGGCACCTTTAATGTTACTGCTGCTAAATAGTTTGTTCTGTACTGGGTAAAAAAACTGCAGTTTTGGGGAGTTTATCAATTGGACCTGGTTAGTGCTGGGGCTCGTTTTGTATTAGGCATCAGAACACCGTATCTACAGTTTGGAGAGTTCTGTAATGAGAAATAAAATACATATTGTATTGAGGAGTAAATGAATAAGACCTGGTCTCTGCAGGTGCTCAGTTTGTGTAGACCTGATCTCTTTAGGGGCTTATATTGTGATGGAGGCATCAGAACACCAGAACTACTTTTAAACTACCTGCTCATGTGCTAAACTTAAAAAGAAATCCTGGTTAATATCATATTTATTTTTGTAAAAACACTTCTGTAGAACAGAAAAACGGTCAGCACTCCAAATGTACTCACAGTACTTATTTATTTTATGTGCATGTGCATCAAAGCCATTTAGCAGCAGAAAAGCAAATAACAGTAGCAGTAAATGAAGCGTTGGGTAATCCACAAATTTCTCAGATCCACAGGAGTCTATAAGATGGCAACTTTTTAAAAAAAACATATTGCACCCACTGACTCAACACTGAGCACCCAAACACCAGCAGAGAACCATTTACATTTCAGCAATATGTTTTGTGATCATTAGATGTGCCATGTGCAGCATGTTAAGTCAAGAGTCTAGCATGGCACATTAAACAATTACTGAGATCCACTGCAACAGTAAAATGAGCCTAAAAGGGCACAAACACCAAACATGGGTGTAAAATGACTGTAATTGATGGCAATCGGGTTGCAATCACCAAAAACATCAACCCTGTTCATTGTTTTCGTGCAGTTTTAGGCTCATTTGGCTGCTGTTGCAGTGTATCTCAGTAACTGGGCTATGTGCTACATGGTATGCCTTAAATGGCTTCCATGGCAGTACAAGTGAAGAAAAATACTATTTTTTCCTTACTGGGATGATTGCTGTCAGTGACTGTTAAAGTGTTACCCTTTGTTCTGTACTTTTTTTATTCCGTGTTTATTGTGCACTTTTAGGCTTACTTTGCTGTTGCAGTGAATCACAGTAATTGTTTGGTGTACCATGTGCTGCATGATAGGCTGAGGGCCTAGCATGGCATATCAAACAGTTACTGGCATTAACTACAATAGCTGAAGAAACCTAAAAGTGCACCCTCTCCCAAAATGCACTGGTTGCCATATGCACCTGCAGGACCATGCTGTGGACACAGTGAGTGACGATACCATGGAGGGGTCCATTTGACAACAGGAAAGGGCTATGTCTTCAGTTGTGGCTGTGATCTGCAGGATGGCATCATTAGTAACAGGGATAATTGTGTATATCTGCACCATACAAGGGGACCATGCAAAATTACCTTGCACTCTGTTGTTACAGGACTTCACCAGATTTCAGGTCCATGACTTTCCATTTGTATTGTGCCAACCTCAGAAAATCTCCTGGACACGAACCTTGTTTGCCCATAACAGGGCTTTGGAAAATGGACATCTGTGCAAATCTGGGTTTGTGTAGAAAAACTAGGCTTTGCACATAGGCAAGCTTTTGAAGATCTGGCCCCTGAAGTCAGTTTTTAATTTCATTTTCATTTCTTAAAACACATTTTAAGATTGAAGCAACCCACTCAAGGGCATAGTTCTATTAGTAGGAAATAACCCACTCCACGGTGTGCAGTTATTAGGGATTAATACCCCGAGTGCATTGTGAAGCACGAGGCTGCTGGCTGAGTGTCCTCACAATACCCAGTGTGTTGTTTAATCCCCAATAACCGCACACCCTGCAGTGGGCTATTACACTTATAACAGAGGGTGCACTACAAAACAAGGAGAAAGCAATATACATGTTTTTTCTCCTTTTATAAAAGACAAGCAAATTACTGTATTCTGCTGCCTAAAAAAATAGTCCCCAACAAAATGGCTGTCATGCACATACAGATGTCAGAAGGAAAGTGTTGCTATGCTTTCTCTGGCATTTGTTGTGCATGATATGCCTTCTGAGACAGCACAGTAGCTCTGAAGTGCAAAATATGGAGTTGCCTCTTGTGGTACAGACACAGTGTCTATACCTCCACTAGCTTAGCTGCTCTGTCTCTCTGTCTGTGGTTACGTTAATGCATGGCAAACAAGTAAACATTTTCTCCAGCAGTGCAGTCACACAGTCTACCAGACTGTATTCTACCAATTAAGAAATGGCAACTAATGGGACTCAGAACTTGCAAGTCTTTTTGGAACTCTGTTTCTCTGTCCACCAGCATAAAGTTCACTTTCAGATCATGACATCATTGGGGTGTCTCTCTTCACACTGTTCCATCTGACTTTATGCTACAACTATGGGATTTACCTGTCAATCTGGCTGTGCAACAGAAAAATGACCATGTGGACCACACACTTCACTCTGGGAACAAGCTTGGGAAAGAAGCAAGACTACAAACTTTGAACACTACAGCTACTGTTGCTGCACTGCCTAGGACTACATGGCAGGCCTCGCGCCACTCACTAAGCAGGATAGTAATGGCTGCTCCACAGACTGCAGTTTTGCACTATAACAAGATCAGAACAGAAACACAGGCTGATCTCTCAGAGGGATGGTTCACCACTAGCTGTCATATATCGCGGAGTAAGCAATAGTCACCTGATGGTTGTTTACCACTCACCTGCCTTTATCTACCCCATGTTATAAGTCACTAATACACTTTCAGTATTTTGCCTTCAGCCTTGAATATCACAAGCAGCAAGGGCATGCATTAATCCCAAATATCCCCATTCATCTCATAAAGATATAATTGGTTTCCCTCTCTCTTATTGTAGGCTTGGGATCAGCTGGTATATGTAATAGACAGACCAGGTGAGATTCAATCCATACTACACTGTAACATAAAACATTTGTGAATATCTTAAGTTAATATAATGTTGTGACTACAGTACAATCTTCAAAATGTTCAAAAAATGTTATACCAAATATCCATAGTATGACAATCATTATTTGGGTTGAACATTAGCAATAACTTTTGGTATGACTCAGTGAGACACTTGGTATGATACTGATAGTACTGTTCTGGTGTCCATGTTACTCATGTGACTTCTTGTGTTGTGTCTGTGTTACTCACGTGACATCCTGTGTTGTCTGAGTTACTCACATGACATCCTGTGGAAAACCCTTGTAAATAAAGTATAATTCACTTTCTGAAAATTAAGTGATTTCTGTCTTTTCCTATGAGGGTAATATAGTTATGCAAAAAAACAATGGTATAGAAAATCAAGGACATGAATGTGGTAGCCAAACTTAAACATGTCCAGATTTGGGCATACTGTGATCAGTAAACATATTGTGTCATAATTACCAACAAGTTAAGTTTATGATAAAAAACTGAAACATTTGATATTATGCTACCTAAATAGATACCATAGACATAGTAATATCAAAAAATATATGTTTGATAATATGACAAATTTGCTGTCAAGGACACAATGTTACTTACATTACATTGCCCTTGTGGGAACTTTTAATCCCATTTTTTAGCACCCCTGAACTACAAACTATCTTTATGTTGGGGACTGAAATACTATCACATGCACCCAATGTAAATATGATATGGTTATGACAATTGGCCCAAATAAATTTTGGAACCTGATTGTCACACTTTGTCTCTCGAGTACCATATTGGTACCTATATATATATATATATATATATACATATACATATGTATATATATATATATATATATATATATATATATATATATGTATGTGGTCGCCTATAGTTAGGATTGAGTAGGCACTTTAATGTTAAACCTCAAATTTTGCACATTAATAACTTTGCAAACTGCTCAACGGATTTGTACAAAATTTGAAATGCATGGTCTGGTATGATAGATCTCTTGATTTACCAAGTTGTGTTTTGTTGGACATACTCTTTCTGTGCAGCAAAATGCAAAATTGCACTTTTTGTCAGTTTTGACACGTTTTTTGCCCGTGGCACTGTGACCACACTGTGTGGTCTTTTGGTCTGAAACTTAGTACATAGAAAGAGGTTGGGTCAAGGAACAATCCAGTGTTGGTTTGGTAAAGAAAATATTAATCGGTTCCAAAGTTATTACATTTTTAATTTTTGAGTTCTGAGCATGCTCAGTTCACTCAAAAAAGTATATGTACATTTTGCAAAAGATAAATGGTCTCACAGTCAAAGATTTTGTCAGCTCGCAAAAGAAAAATCCTGGTCCATCAGAAAAATGATTTGTTCGCGAGTTGCCATCTTGTTTTTAGTTTTCCAGTCAAACACAATGTCATAGCTTTCTCCACGGGTGACTTTTGGCCAAATGAGGCATGGATCTTGTTCAGGGTGACTTCTCTACAAAGCCATGTCTTTGGTTTACTTCATTTCTGTCAAAAATAGATTTTAAAAATTAAAAATTCTTCTTTCATGACTCGTTAACGATCTTCTTTTGCGAGCCTGCAAAATCCTGGTCTGCAAAATGATCCTCATCATTGTTCATGAGGGGATGACCAGATAGCCAGAATTTCACAACCAGATGTCCCTGGTGATGACCAGATGTCCCTGGGGATGACCAGATGGCCCGGGTTGGTGCAATCAGATGTCCACTCGTGGACTTGGATTTTGTTAGGTCGCAGACTAGGATTTATCTCACAGCCGAGGATTTTGCTATCTCATGACTGAAAATGTTTTAAAGGTGTAAACATTTTAGAATTGCATAGCTCATTAATGATTTAGTCTTTTTACTTGAAATTTACAGGGTGTTGAGGGGATGCCCTACAGGTGTGAATTATGCTGTTTAGGTGTTGGGGAATTAAGTGGTTGCATAGATATGCCATGACGAAATTGACGTTTTCCCCATAGGATTACATTGCTGTGTCTGTCATGCCTTTTGGCACCGTTATCGAAAACGAAGCGAGATACAGAGTTTTCACTACTGGCGGCTGGAACAAGATTTTAAACCATAGAGAAAGCCTGCAGTGGAATTTTTTTTGTAGGTTGCATGGTTAATGAGATATTATCACATCTGTGTTGCAAGGGTTCCTTGCCATAGAGGGCTGCTGTATAGCTATGCGTAAGTGGAGCCCGTGCTCCCACAGATTCATATTGTTATGCAGTAATGGGCAACTTGGGGTCCCGTGCTCCCACCAGTACATGTTTTTTACTAGTTATATTACACTTTTTCAAAAAGTAAGTAAATTTATGGCAAAAAACTGTTTAATGCATCAGTTAGGGTTAAAGCGACAAAAGTGAGGAAATGTGACTTTAGGGTTGAGCACCTAACCCCCTCACAACCTACACACCCATCCTCCACAGCCTGACAGATGCCAGGGTGTTCCATGGGGTCATGAGGCCTAACTATCACCCCATTCTCCTTTACTGTAGCATGTGAACCTGCTTACACATGGAATGGGGGGAGAGTTGGGCCTGACAACCCCATGGCACACCCTGGAGTCTGTCAGTCTGTGGAGGATGGGTGTGTAGGTTGTGGGGGGACATTAGGTGCTCAATCCTAGTGCTTCATTTCTTCATTTTTGTCGCTTTAACCCTAACTGATGCATTAAATGCAGTTTTTTGCCATGCATCCTCTCTCTCTCTCTCTATATATATATATATATATATAATATTGTGTTATTGTCTAGGTCACTAGAAGGGTTGATGGGTGGTTATAATCCCAGAGGGCTATACCAGAGCAGTTGAGCTACCCCAATACCATTCCTCTGGGTGGAAGAACCCGATTACAGAACTCAGACCCCTCAACCTGTGTATTGCCATACAGGCAGGGGTAGTAGCACTTAGAATAGTGCTGCCAAGACTGTCTCCAGGATTGTATTTATCAGAAAAAGAAGGGAAATTGATTGCACAAAATGACGATAATGCAGACATTAGGGTTGAAGAATGCAAAGATCACAAAGAAGGGAAATGAAAAAACACTTGGGATTTCAGTCTCTGGAGTATTGCTGAACAGTGGTGGGGTCTTCCTTGAGTCGTTAACTCCTAATGCTCACCCTCCCCCAACCATAGCCCTGCGTCCGGGCACAAGGCAGCTCCAAGCTGGTGCTACATATTAATACAGTATGGCCACCATAAGCTGTTGTAGCTTTCTGCACATTTGAGCTCATCTGAGTGAGGAGGGGTTGGGCATTAGGGTTGAAGACCTCAAAGAAAACCCCACTACTGATTCACCAATACTCTAGACACCCAAATCCCTAAAACACTACTCCATCCCTACCTAGGCTGGGGTTGGTGCTGCATGCTGCACCACCTTCCCATCAGCCTTGTTCTATTAAACCAGCTCACTGAGTTCACACCTAACTCAGCGCACTGGCACAGTAAGGCACAGTGGTCGTAGAAACATAGAAACACAGACTTTGACGGCAGATAAAGACCGCTTGACCCACCTAGTCTGCCCATTTCCCTACCTACAGGATAAGCTGCAGATCCTAGTTAACTAACAGCCTATTTCTTCTTACCCCCAACAAGAATTGCCTTATGTCTGTCACATGTATTCTTGAATTCTCCCACAGTTTTAGACCCCACAACCTCCCCAGAAAGGCTGTTCCATGCGTCCACCACCCTCTCTGTGAAAAAATACTTCCTCACATTGCCCCTGAACAGCCCCCCCATTATCTTTAAATTGTGTCCCCTTGTTCTTGCACATCTCTTTCTGAAAGATGCTGCCCTCTTGGACTTTGTTGATTCCACTGAGGTACTCACAAGTTTCTATCATGTCCCCCTCCCTCCTTTCCTCAAGGGTATACATATTAAGCTCCTTTAGTCTCTCCTCATATGGCTTCTCTTGCAGACCCTGTACCATTTTAGTTGCCCTTCTCTGAACTGTCTCTATCCTGTCTATGTCCCTGCGGAGATGGGGTCTCCAGAACTGGATGCAATACTCCAGATGGGGTCTCACCAACTGTCTGTACAGAGAGATAACAACTTCCTGTTTTCTGCTGGTGAAGCCTCTCCCTATACATCGCAGTATACCCCCAGCCATCCCTACTGCCTTCTGATATTGCTTGCTAACCTTAAGGTCATCTGATATGATTACCCCAGGTCCCTTTCCATTTTTGTTGTTGTTACTACCTCCCCCCACCTTTGTGCAATCTTCCCCTAGGTTTTTGTTTCCCAGGTGCATTATTTTGCACTTCTTTGCATTGAATCCAAGCTGCCATACTTTTGACCATTCCTCCAACCTTGCCAATTCCCTTCTCATCCTTTCTACGCCTCCTTGTGTATCAACCCTGTTGCAGATCTTTGTGTCATCTGCAAAGAGGCATACTTTTCCTTCCAGTCCCTCTGCAATGTCACTTATAAAGACATTAAAAAGGACTGGACCCAGTACTGAACCCTGTGGTACCCCACTAGTAACCCCTCTTTCTTCAGAGTGGACTCCATTTATAATTACCATCTGTGTCCTGTTGTCCAGCCAATGTTTTACCTAGGCTACCACCTGGGACTCACTCCCCAGGCTGGTTAATTGACTATTAATCTTTGTGGGACTGTGTCAAATGCCTTGCTAAAGTCAAGGGAGGCCATGTACACAGCCCCTCCCTGGTCTACTACTTTGGTCACCCAATCAAAGAAATCAATTAGATTCGTCTGACATGACCTTCCCGCTGTGAACCCATGCTGCCTTGGGTCCTGTGCCCCACTGGCCTCTAGGTTCTCAACAGTTCTTTCCTTCAGAAGTGATTCTATCACTTTCCCTACCACAGAGGTCAAGCTGACAGGTCTGTAGTTTTCTGCCTCTGTCTTGGTCCCACTTTTGTGAAGGGGAATCACATCTGCCTTCTTCCAGTCCTCAGGCACCACACCATCCTCCCATGATTTGTTAAAAAGGGTAGTCAGTGGTTTCCCTAGTTCTCCCCTTAATTCTTTTAGAATTCTGGGGTGAATTGCATCAGGCCCCATTGCTTTGTCCACCTTCAGTTTTAGGAGTTCTTTCAGAACCCTTTCTTCTATGAAAGGACTGGGATCGACCCCCCTATCAAGAGTACTTCTGTTAATTGGATTAGGCACCTCCCCCTCCTCCTCTTTTGTGAACACTGAGCAGAAATATTCATTCAGTATCCCTGCTTTTTCACTGTCCCTCTCTTCCCACCCACCGTTCATTCTATTCAGCCTCACTATCCCTCCCTTTGTCTTTCTATGCTCCCTGATGTACCTATAAAAGGTTTTATCAGCCTTCTTAACCGAGTTGGCTATCTTTTCCTCAGTTTAGGCCTTTGCTATTCTGACTTTCATCCCTGCTTCCTTCTGCCTTAACTGGTACAGCTGTCTGTCCTGCTCCTTCTGTGTTTCCTTATACTTCCTGAATGCTATCTTTTTCTCCCTGACTTTCCCTGCCACCTCTTTTGAGAACCATAGTGGCTTTTTCTTTCATTTTGATTTGTTTATTTGCTTCACACAAAGGCTTATTGCCTCTGTGATGGCAGTTTTGATGTTTCCCCATTGCTGCTTCACCCCTCCTCCTAGCCTGTTTGCTAGTGCTTTTCTAAGGCACTCTTCCATCTTGCCAAAGTCAGCCCTCCTGAAGTCCAGCACCCTCACTTTTGTATGGCTTGACTCTGTAGCTGAGTTTATCGTGAACCACACTGTTTGATGGTCACTTGTTCCCAGATGGCAACCCAATTCTAGATCTGAGATCCTCTCACTGTTCATATTGGAGAGTATGAGGTCTAAGATTGCTCCCTCATGAGTGGGTTCAGAAACTAGCTGTCTGAGGCATGCCACCTGTAGGACATCGAGAATGGTCCTCCCCTTGGATGTGGCTGTAGCAAATGTGCTCCAGTTAACATCCGACATATTGAGGTCTCCCATCAACAGTATCTCCCCTTTCTCTGTCATCCTAAGAATGCCTTCTATCATATCCTTGTCCATTCCTTCCCCCTGACATGGGGGTCTGTATACAACCCTGGTGCAGATTGTGGTGCCATTTCCAGTCTCTAAGGTGACCCAGAGTGTCTCCTCTCCTCCCTGTTTACTCTTTTGTTCAATTGCTTTTATTCCTTCCTTTACAAAGAGCTACTCCTCCCCCTCTTCTCTCTTCTCTGTCTTTCCTGTAGGTTATTTACCCTGGTATGTTAACATCCCAATCATGGTTCTCTGTGTACCATGTTTGTGTGACTGCTACGATATCCAGGCATCACTCTTCCCTCAAGGCCACCAGTTCAGGGAGTGTGTTGCTCAGACTATGGGCATTGGTACTCATTACTCTCCATTTCCTGATGGCCTTACTTCTTTTTGCCCCATCCCTGTCCTTATTGCCTTTGTCACTTTCTCCATTTACCCCTGCCCTTCTCCCTATTGACATCTCTATCTTGGTGTTTACCTCACTTACTACCCTGACTTTTTGGGTGGGGGCTAGGATTTCCCTGCTCCTTTCCAGTGCCTCCCCCCTTGGCTAGTTTAAATGCTTGCCAATGAAGCATTTAAACCTATCACCTAGGATCTTGGTTCCCCTCCTGGACAAAAGCAGCCCATCATGCCAGTATAGGTTTGCATCACTCCAGGTGGACCCCCAGTCCCCAAAGAAGCCAAATCCCTGAGCTCTGCACCAGTTTTTCAACCACTGATTGAATTCCATGGTGTGGAGCACCCTAGTCTCACCTACGCCATAGACAGGCAGTACCTCCAAAAAGGTTACCGTGTGTGCTACTTGTCTAAGGCCCCTCCCCAACTCCACAAACTCTTCCTGCACTGCTCTGATCCCTTTCTTAGCCAGGTCATTTGTCCCTAGGATGACAATGACATCCAGCTCCCTCCCCTGTGCAGCTGCTCTGGCGATCCTGAGGATTCGCTCCCTGTCCTTCCAAGCCATGGCACCAGGCAGGCACCTTACTTCCCACTCCCCTTCCTCCCCCAGTTCTACCTTCCTAACAAAGGACTCCCCACCAGGAGTTGTTTCCTTCCCCTGTGGGGTCCTATGCCACCCTCCTGTGGGTCTCCCTTGTGGAGGTTCCCAGCATCCTCCTTGGTCTCCACTGTGGGTGCCTCTATAGAGGAACCACACTTTGCCAGAATGGCATAGGAATTGTGGAGAGGTACAACTGGAGGGATGCACCTCTGTTCCACCACCCTCACCCTCCCTGAGCCCACTGTTGTCCAACTGCTCCTCTTCTTGGCAACCTCTGAGGCAATGGCAGTGGCCCGGGTGGTCCCTGGATGGAAGAGGAGGTACCACAAATCCTGGCCAACTCAGCCTGGAGATGAGCAACTTCCTCCCTCAGCCCAGAGAGGTGCCTGCAGATGGGACAACACTGGATCCTTCAGAATGTCTCCAGGAATACTGCTGCTCCACAGCCACTGCACTGCACCACTCCCATCATGTCTTATTTCTGGCCCCTTCACTGTTGTTTGGAATCCTTACTCTTTCCTCTTTTTTTTTCTTCTCTCCCCACTTACTTACTGCCTCTATGCCCTTTAAGCTCCTGATTGTCCTGTTCTGAGACAAGAAGATCCTGTATTTCTCAGTAGACCCCTTACTTGCTCAGAGGCAGACCTCCAGCAGCTGGGAGGGTCGGAAAGATACTCTTGCCCTTCTAGGATGGTGAGTCTTTGGTGGCTGTGTGATCACTCGCTTCCTGCTCCCAAACAGGAAGTTTCTGTTGTCAGTCAAATCCTGTGCCTATAAAAGTAGAACTAGCTTTGGGTGGGAGGGTGGAGGGGAGGGAAGGAGGGCAATATAGACCCGGTAGAGAAGTCCAGTCACATAGCACTCCTTCCTCCTGGTGTTCTCTGCCAAGCCTCTGGCAGAATCTATCTAGGGCAGTGTTTAAATCTAGCTTCTTTCTAGCTAAGCCACTTCCCCTACTTAACAGATCTTTCTACATGTAATTAGACTGCACAGATAACAATCCGCTTAAGCCACCTGAGATTTACACCTAGATAACTGCTCAGATAACCATTCATTTCAGCTAACTCAGACAAGCACACTAACTTTTTTGTGTGTGTGTGTTTTTTACCTTAAATTGAAGGTCCCAGTAGAAGAGTTCTACTTCTTTATTCCTAGTAGAGAGGTCCAGTCACACAGCACTCCTTCCTCCTGGTGTACTCTGCCAGTTAGTTATGGTCCCATAACTAACTGGCATGGTAAGGCAAAGTGGTCCCCAGTGGTGCAATGGACATCCCTGCAAACAATGTAACTTCATAAACTCTTTGTTTAATATTTTGACCTCAGATTTTCAACATAATCTTCTTATGAACCTATCTCATCAACCCAGTAGGAGAAAATGATACAATCCCCACCAAAATGCCATTGTGTGCCACAGTTATGAAAACACATTTTGACCAGGCTGTGAAAAATGACAGCTGTCATGTTCATAAGGTGGCATGGGAAAATGGCTATGTTGAAAATTTAGGATCAAAATATTGAAAATTTCCAAAGTCATGTGGTACGTAGAAAAATTTAAACATATGCTCATGACTTGGTCATTTTTTGGAATTATTTCACCAAATTTTCAATATGGGCTTTTTTGGGACCCCACCTCATAAACACTAGTGGTGAAATTACATTAATCATGCCCAAAAGAGGATTTCATGCAGTGACTGCAAAATCACCTTCCAGGGCCAATTCACAAAATTTCACAAGCATTATTCCTCAGGTGGGGTCCCAAAAAGGCCATGTTGAAAATTTGGAAAAATTCAAAAAAATGACCAGGTTATGAACATAAGTTCAAAATGCCATTGAAATGCATTATACATCACCTGTTACCTGTATTCCTCAGTTCACGATTCAGCTTTGAAGAGTACAGACATGTCTCAGTCCACAGAGGATGACAGCGTTCAACCTCGGGTGGTAAGTACTGGGTAAGGGTGTGAGGTGGTGCATGCCCAGTGAGAGAGTCGGGATGGGGGCAGGGGGATGGAGGGGATGACAAGTGATAGTTTTCTTTCTTTCAGGTTTAAAAAAAGATGTCATAGATTTTTTTTTTTGCAGGAACCTATGAAATTAATAAAGCTATTTTGGGACACTGGGGGTGTCTCCCCAGTGTCCCACACTGCTGTGGGGGACTTGTAAATGCTGACATGGGCATTGGACCCCCCAATGTTGGCAATTATTAATAAAACAACAGGCTGTGGGGGGTGCATCTGATACTGGAGTGGGCATCCTGGTGTTGGATTACACAAAATACAAAAATATTTATATAAATAAGCTGCCACTGGTGTTTGGGTCCCATGGTGTGCTGATTCAATTTTAAGGCAGCTTGGATGGGGTGTAATGACAGATGATAGCAGGAAGGACTATGTGACATTGGGGGTAGGCATCCCAGTGTTAGACTATACAAAAATTAATTAAATAAATAAATAAATACACTGACACCAGGGACTGGGGCCCCCGGTGTGCAGATACAGTTTATTGAGACAGAGCACAGTCAGCACAGTGGGGCTATAATGTCAGTAGCCCCATCCCTGACATATGAATCATGACACAGCAGGTGTTGCTACATGACACAGCTGCCATTTGTTAGTTAAATGACAGCTGTGTCATTGTGTCATATAGTGCAACCAGCTGTTGTTGCAGAAATTCAGCTATCTATAGAATGTTGATTTTTTTAAACTGCGCATGCTCACAAAGGAACTTTATTCTTAAATAATTTAAAAGCTACTTAACTGTGAGAGGTAAAAACAACAAAAAGAGGTGTATCTGTTCTCTGACCCATCGGAGGCCCTAACATGGACCCAACACCATATTCTAGCAAGGCTTCACAGTGAGCAGCAATCCGATGAAGAGGAGGATCTGGGAGATACCTGACTGCCTATGAGAGAAGGACTACCTAGGTTTGCCAAATGTTCTGCATACTTTAATACAGCAGTCTGAACTTTTGTTTTTTGTTTATCTGGATCTGAAACAGTGTAGTTTTACTAATAACATATTAACCAGGGATTTTTTGAATAGCGCTAAGTATTAAGGACAGAGTGACGATAAGTGTAACACTCGAAGGCAGGTCCCTGGTATATTTACATGTTTGGGTAAAAATAAGTTCAGATGACTTCTTCAATAGTGACTATGTTGAGCTTTATAGTATTATTAACTTTAGCATTAATGGAACTAACTGAACTGTTAAAATGTTATATATATATATATATACTTTTTAAGCCCTATTTTCTGTGTAGAGCATGAGTCTGTATTGAATATATATATATATATATACCTTCCAGGTATTAGTTGTTGGCAGATGCATGACCCTTATTTCCTTTGATAGGGAACAGAGACTGGATTTATTTTCATATTGATTCTTTTTAATTTACTCATGCAGCTCATGGGCTTAGCTTAAAAACAGCAAATATTACTGTTAACATAGGTTTTAAAGGCTCTTTGAGCCTGTTTGAGATACCCTCCAATGATGTATCTTATTGATGAGTACAAAACATTAAATTACGTGTATTAAGATTGGTTGTGCCTCAAGACTGGTGTAAAATATCTTCATATATCTCATCTATATTGAATTTTGTATTCAGTAATATCAAATTAAGAAATACAAAGTTTAAAAAAAACAAACAAACAACAACAGCACATACCTTGGGCCAAACTCTATCACATCTGAAAGTTTCAGGTTTCAGACACTTACATTTTTTTCAGTTATTGGGAAGCAAAAAAAGTCTTAAAAATGGAGACTTTTATGTTTTTTTCACCTCTGTAACTTTGCCCCAACTCAACCAAATTACATGAAATTTTTAGGATTAAGAGATCCTGGCACAGAGGCTCTGCTTTCCATGTTTCATGTAAATCAGTTGAATGGAGGCAAAGTTATTAAGGTGCACAAATTGGGGTTTGACATTGAAGTGCTTACTCAGCCCTAATATACAGGCAATACTGTGCCTGTATAATATATTATCTCCATGTATGAATACGCACTTGCAAAGATAACCTCAGTATATTTATGCAGTCCACCTTCCACAATTCTGTTACTAGCTCCATATAAAGCATGAAGCCATGTTTCATACTTGGCATCATCATTATTTTACTTTTCGGCGAGGGTTGTGTGGCACTTGGATGGTATCAGTAAGTTATAAGCCTGCTTCATGAGTTAAAATATTTTTTATCCAGTGGAGTGAAAAATTCAGTTATGGCTAGATTAACTCCTGGGGCTGGCAACTACCTGGCATGAGTTGCCTGCCTGGAGCTTGTAAACGTGCCAGTTGTTCTTTTGCTTCTGAGACCCCTCCAAGTTGTCTGTCTTACATTCTTTCAGTATTAGAACAACTCACTTGTGGTTTGCAGATCTCAGACATCAAGAATTCCCATGAGATAACTATTGTAACCATAAGAGTGGCCTTGGCGGTGAGATTAACATACATAACAGCATTCTTCTAATTGCTATGTAGTAATAATCATAACAGAACTATACCACTGGTTACTCAATTGCAAAATTCTTTATTAATTGCTATTGTTTTTGCTATACCACTGCTTGAACTGTTATGGTTGACCACATCATCAATGCCATCATAGCAACATAAAACATAGAAACATAGAACGTGTCAGCAGAAAAGGACCAGTAGGCCTACTACAGCCTGGACTCTATTTGATCACAACAAATGTCCCTCCCTACTCCCATACCTTCATCAGTGCCATCATAGAAACATAGAACATAGAAACAAAGTATGTGTCAACTGAAAAGGATGATAGGCTCATCTAGTCTGCTGTATTTGCTATGCCTAACACTACAGACTGGATTCTATTTGGTCACAGGTGTCCCTCCCACCTCCCTTACCACTATTTATTATACCCATGTGCCTATTGCATGAATGTTTGAAGCTCTCCACTGTCTTCATTCCTACCACCTCTTCTGGCAGGCAGTTCCAGGCATTCACCAAGATTTTTGTGAGCAAGTATTTCCTCACATCCCTCTTAAACTCTCCTCCAAGCTTCATGGCATGCCTCCATGCTCTGGTGTTTCTCCTCCTGTGAAAGACTCCCCTCCTGCACCTTGTTCACCCCCATGAGGTACCTAAAGGTCTTAATCATGTCCTCTCTTGTTCTCCTCTAGGGAGCACATGTTGAGCTCCCACAGCCTCTCCTCATGGTTTTTTATGCAACACCCTCACCATTTTGGCAGCCCTCCTCTGGGCACTACCACCCTGTCAATATCCCTATGGAGGTGTGGCCCCCAGACTGGACACAGAACTCCAGGTTGGGTCTCACAAGTGAGCAATACAGAGGCTACACCACCTCCCTTCTCCTGCTAGAGCTCCCCCTCCATATGCACTCCAGTATTCAGCTTGCCTTGCCTAATGCCCTGTTACACTGCCCTACCACCTTGAGATCCTCGGATATGAACACGCCAAGGTCTCTGTCTTGCTTAGTAACTGTAAGTACCTCCCGTCCACCTTATACACAGCTCCCTGGTTTCTCTGACCTAGGTACATGACTTAGCACTTTCTTGGCATTGAAACCTAGCTGACACTCCGTAGACCACTCCTCGAGTTTCCTCAGATCCCTTTATATTCTCTGCACCATCTCTTGGGTGTCCACCCTGTTGCAGATTTATGTGTCATCCACAGAGACACACCTTTCCCTCCATTTCCTCAGCAATGTCATGTATGAAGACATTGAAGAGGACTGGGCCCAATGCTGATCCACGTGGTACTCTATTGGTCACTAGCCCTTCCTCCGAGTAGCTGCCATTTACCAACATCCTCTGCCTCCTGTCTTTTAACCATTTAGATACCCAACTCTCCTCATTCTCCCCCACCCGCAGGCTGCTAAGTTTCTTTATCTGCCTCTTGTGTGTTACAGTGTTAGAAGTCTTACTGAAGTCCAGATAGGCCACATCCACTGCCGTCTTCTGATCCACCTCCCTAGTTACCCAATCAAAGAGATCTATGAGATTTGTTTGACAAGACATCCCCCTCACCAATGGAGCTATGCTGCCAGTGGTCCTGCAGCCCATATGTGTCCAGGTACTCCATCAGTCTCTCCTTCAGCAGGGACACCATTAACTTCCTTGCAATTGATGTGAGACTGACTGGTCTGTAATTGCTGACCTCCTCCCTGCTGCTGCTCTTCTGTACAGGGACCACATTGACCCTCCTGCATTCCTCTGGAACCAACCCTTTCTCCAGTGATGTGCTAAACAGTGTTACCAGAAGGGTGCCAGCACTGTGCTCACTTCCTTAAGTACTCTTGGGTGAATCTGCCCCCCCGGTCTCCCAGTCTTCACTATGCCACCCCTTGCCTTCCTCTTTTCTCTCATATATCTGAAGAAAGTCTTATCTCCATTTTTTTACCTCCTGGGTGATGTTTTCCTCAGTAAGAGCCTTTGCTGTCCTTACACTCCTTTCTGCTTTCCTTTGTATCTCTAGATATACCTCCCTGTCTGCCTCCATTTGTGTCTCCTTGTACTTTCTGAAACCTACTTTTTTCTCTCTTATCACCTTACACACCTTATTTGAGAGCCTCTTTGGCCTAGTTTGCCTCTTATCCTTGCTTATTAACTTTATTATAGATTAAGGCAGTGCTCCAGACCAATCAAAGTGTTCCTTTCTTTTGTGCATCACACTCTTATTCTGTGAAGAGTATCTCACACACAGATGCCCTGGAAATGAGCACATTTAGGGACAATTAAAAAAAAAACATATATATTATTGATCAAGCTCAATCAATGATATATTAATATGTCCCAGGAGTCGCTTGTTACTGTATAAGAGTGGCTTTACTTGCATTCAGCTTGAAGCAGAACAGCTGAGCTTCGCCTCGCTGTTCTCACTCCAGCTGAATGTGTGTGAAACCACTTATACATCAATGAGTGGCGCTGGGGGACATATTAACATATAAATAGTTTGCTGTTACCTTAGTTATTCCTTCCTTTTTTCGCGATTCAGTAAATTTAAAAAACATTACAATAACAACAAATCTATAAACAAAATACAACCAAAATATACCATACACACTCCAACCCTAATTCCACCCCCCGCCCAGGAACCCTTCTCTCCCCACACTGCATCTGATTCCTAATAAGAAATCATATAACAGTAGCTATAAAATAAACAATCCTTAAAAACTACCTTGAGCCAGTAAGGCAAGTTAGGGTGAGATGGAAAAGTTATTCCCTCCTTTATTCTATTCCATTGTGCCTCTTTCCCCCTGGACTATTCCCCTTGAAGGTATTTCCTAAGGCAGTCTCCCAGTTCCTTAAAATCTGTTCTCCTAAAGTCCAGAGCCCTCTTGCTAGTGTGTTTTTTCTCCTGCCCAATCTGTATTCCAGACCACACTGTACAATGATCACTTGTACACAGGTGGCTAACTTCTGTGACATCTGCATTGCTGTCCCTGTTCATAAGTACCAGATCCAGCACTGTCCCATATCTGGTGGGATCTGTAACCAGCTGTCTGAGAAATGCCCCTTGCAGGGAGTCTAGGATGTCCTTGCTCCTAGCTGTGCCTGTGGTTTAGATATTCCAGTCCACATCCATCAGATTAAAGTCACCCATAATTATTACTTCCTCTTTACTTGCTTGCCATTTTACCTATGGCCTCCCCCAAAACCCTGTCCAATTTCTCACTCTGTGTTGGTGGTCTGTACACCACCAGACCCCATCTCCAAGTCAACCCAAAGAACCTTCAGCCACTCCTACTTCCCACTGTGTCCTTGTTTATCCATGGCATTTATACCTTCCCTAACAAATAAAACCACCACCCCTTTCCTCCCTGCCCTATCCCTTCTAAACATGTTGTAACCTGGTATGGCCATCCTACAGCCGTAGTTGTCAGTGCACCATGATTCTGTCATGGCCACCAGATCCAGATCTGCCTCCACAATGACAGCTTCAAGGTCAGGAATCTTGTTTCCTAAGTTCCTTGTCTTGGTGCATATGGCTTTCCACTCCTTTTGTCCCTCCCTGCCTATACTTTTCCTCCCTTCCCAAGTCCATCCCTCACCGTCTTTTTCACTGGTAATGTCATTCCCCTTTTATCTCTACTCTGCCCACCCTCCCTATTATTTTCCTTAGCCCTAGTTCCACCTCTTGACCCTCTCAACCCTTCCCTCTCTTTCCCCTACTCCCCACTGCTGCTTCATCATTTAGGGGTGGGGCGGTGGCATTCATTGCCTCTCTCTTTTTTTCTGTCTTCCTTCTTGGCAAGTTCAAATGCCCACTGAAGTAGCATTTAATCATTCCACTAAGGACTGCTATTCTCAACTAGAATGGATGGAGACTATTCTATTTGTTTAGGCCTTTATCGAGCCAGGTAGGACCCCAGACCCTGATGTAGCCAAACCCTCCTTTCTACACCAAGCCTTCAACTAGTTGTTGAAGACCACAGTGCAGTGTGCTCTCTCCTCCCCCCTGCTTTGCACAGGTACCACCTAAATGAAGGCAGCCACTCATGCTACCTGCTTCAGTCCCCTCCTCAGCTCCCTAAACCTGTCCTGCACCACCCCAGTTGCATCTCCTGCCAGGTCATTTATCCCCCATTGGATGACGACATCCATCTTCCTCTCCTGTCCTGCTGCCCTAATGATCCTAAGGATCTGCTCTCCATCCCTCCATGCTGAGGCACCTGGTGGACACCTCACCTCACCCTTTCCCTCCCGTGGTGTTCCCAGAATTTCCCCCATGATGATAGAGTACCCTACCAGAAGTTGCTTCCTCTTCCATTGGGTCATCCTAATCCCATGTTGGGGCCACTGCTCAGAAGGAACCCCACATCCTCCACTGCCACAGTCATTGGTGCCTTGTCCAGCAGTCCTGTTCCACCAAGGCAGGGAAATAGTTCTGTGGTGGCAGTGGGTGAGGAATGCATTCCCTTTTCCCACCCCCACTTTCCTGGATCCCACACAGTCCAGCTGGCCTTCCTTCTAGGCACCCTCTGAGGCAACAGGGGAGGACTTGCTGGCCCCTTGGTGGGGAAGAGGTCCCCTAATCTTAGCCAACTCAGTCTGGAGTCTAGAGACCTCCCTCCTCAGCCCAGAGAGGTGCACGCAGATGGAACACTACCTCAGTCTCTAGAAGGTCTCCCTGAAGACTGCCACTCCACAGCCATTTCACTGCACCACTCCCGCCATTCCCAAATCTGCTCCCCCTGCGATCATGCATCTACCATGCTTACATGCACTGATAAGTGCCCAAATCATCCATACAATGGATTTCAGTTAGATGCATCAACAGAAATAACCTAGATCCACATAGGAGTGATGAGTTAACCTGTGTGGTGCCAATGAGGGATTTACATACAGCATCATCTCCACTGCTTTTGGAATTTTTATGTATTTGACCACCCTAGTTGTAGCAATGTGACTGCAGTGTTTTATGTGACTTCAGTGTGTGTGAGTTAACAAAATAATGTTATAAAACATATCATTTCATGTATCAAATCTAATGTACACATTCATCTGTTTGTCTTATAGGATATGATGAGGATCTGATGACAGAGGTCTTGGCAATGTGTGCTAAATTAACAGAAGACAATTGCTACAACTCAACCTTAGATACAACACCATAGTTCTTACCAGCATCATACCATCATCCAGTGAAAGCTGAAACCATTGCAAGGTATGTCTCGAGTTTCAATAAGTGACTGTTGGTACTGATTGATATTACTGTTCCTGCGAAGGCAAGTGAAACCTTTCAAGGAATAGCATAGGCTATTGCATTGTCTTCAGCACTCCACAGTGAAAGCACTGTAAAGTTATTGGGTTTACTCAAGTTTGACATGTGAGCATAAACCATTTTAAGACTGCAATCTAAGCAATGATATAATTACAATGTTTTGTACATGTTGGTACATGTGACACACTATGTCATTAAAATAAACCACTTTATAGACTTCACTCATGTGTCAAAGTTAAAGGTTCACATTTATTGGTAGTGACTGTTTTACAAGTCTGCAACTTTTTACTTTATTTTTTAAACCTTGATAAAAATTTGATTACTATAAACTTACAGAACATGTAGCAGATGCCTTCCACAGGTTTTGTTACTCATATTTCAGCTGTAGCATTTTATTATTTTGTATAGACCATCAAAAGAGAAACATTCACCACAAAGACCACAAATCTCAGTTTTTAATGATTGCATCAGTTTTGCTGTTTTGTTCTAAAACAATTGTTTTCTACTTATTTTGTAATTCAATGCTTTACATTACATATGACTAGCTCGACTGACTTGCAAGCTGACATTGTCTGTAATTAAAAATCAAAGAATTCCATGCACCTGATATCAGAGGACTGCTGCACCTGTGTGAGAGTCAGTAGACAACCATGCACATTACAGCATTTACATCTCAAAGGATGCCGAGAACGAGGAGCACTTGGGTGACAGTGGGCTGAGGAAGGGTTAGAGCGGTCAGGCAGAGGCACATCCCAGATCCTATTCCACTCAAGAACTCATATGCCACACTGGCAAACAGGGACAACCAAATAGAGGTACCCAGAGAAGTGAAAGGAAAGGATGTGGAGGTTAGCCAAGGAGGTGACCTCAGCAGGGAGAGCAGTGGACCCCAGAGGAGGAGGAAGCGAATCCTGGTGGGGGACTCCATCATAAGAGGGATCCAGCTAGGAACACAGGAGGGGGAGGACAGGGAGGTGAAGTGCCTACCAGGTGCCACGGCATGGAGGGATGGAAGGAAGATCCTGGGGATCACTGGGAAGGCAAGACGGGAGGGTGAGCTGGATGTCATTCCATCAAGGTACTAATGACCTGGCAAATGGGGAGCCAGAGGAGGTTCAGGAAGAGTTTAGGAAATTGGGAGGGTCTCAAGCAAGTAGCTACTTCTGTCCTTTTCATAAGTACTACCTGTGAGAGGCAAGGAGAGCATGAGGGTGCATGCATCAGGAACTTTAACTCATGGTTGAAGAACTGGTGCTGTGAGGAAGGGTTTGGATTCATTGATGACTGGGGACCCACCTGGAGGGATGGAGGTTTGTTTAAGCCTGATGGCCTGCATCCATCCTGGAGGGATCAGCACTCGATGATAAGTTTAAATGCTACATTGACAAGCATTTAAACTAGTAAAGGGAGGTGGCAGTCCAGCAAGGAGGGTACCTACTTGCTCACCCCCCACAGCTAGCAGTGGAACCAGTGAACTGGAGGAGTGGCTATCTCTACAAAGCAGTGTGCAAAAGATGGAGATTAGCACCCAAGAGGTGGATACGTAGAAAAGGGGCAACATTCAGCAGAAGGGCAGACAGCAAGGAGAACCAGGGATAAAGGACAACCAAGGAAGGGGCTGGAGTAGAACAGCAAAACAGTCTAGGGAGATCAAATCATGGAAAGCCATATGTGCCAATGCCAGGAGCCTTAGCAATAAGAAGGAAGATCTGGAGGCTGTCATGGTGCAGTCAGACCTGGACATTGTGGCCATCACTGAAACCTGGTGTAATGATAACCATGACTGGGAGATGGCCATACCTGGCTACAACATATTCAGAAGAGACGGAGCGGGCAGGAAGGGAGGTGGAGTGGCACTGTATGTGAAAAATGACATAAGGGCCACAGAGATCCAGGAGGAACAAAATGGGGGACAGATACTGTGGGTTAAGCTGGAAAGGCAAATAGGGCAGCCATCCACACAGGTGTGGTCTATAGACCACCAGCCCAGGAGGAACAAACAGATAGGGAGCAGATGCTAGCCATCCAAAGGATGGCAGACAAGGGTGAGGTAGTGCTGGTTGGAGACTTCAATATTCCAGATGCGGACTGGAGCATCCCAGCAGCAGCAGCATCAACTAGGAGCAGATTTATGCTGGACTCCTTTCAGGGTGCCTTCCTCAAGCAACTGGTCATGGAACCAACTCAGCAGAAGGCAATACCGGACCTTGTGCTCACAAACAGGGACAGTGTGATGGGGGTAACAGTGGGGGAGCACCTGGGGAACAGTGACCACCAGTCATTGTGGTTTGAAATCACAGAAAGAGCAGAACCAAACCACACAAAAACACATATCCTGGATTTTAGGGTGGCAGACTTTGGGAAAATGGGGAGATACATGAAAGAGGCATTAAGGGGAATGGAGCAGGAATCAGGGGTTGAGGAATAGTGGGCAGTATTTAAAATGGGGATTACAAGAGCAACAGAATTATGCATTAAGCAGGTTAGCAAGAGGAAAAGGAAGAGGAGACCATTATGGTTTTCCAAAGAGGTAGCAAAGAAAGTGAAAGCCAAAAAGATTGCATTCAGGCAATACAAAAAGACACAGGCAGAAGGGGATAGGGAGAAGTACCAGGAGAAGCAAAGGGAGGCAGGGAGGTCAGTAAGGGAAGCCAAAGCTCAGACAGAAGAACACAATGCAAAATCAGTTGGTAGAGGGGACAAAGCCTTTTACAGGTACATAAGTGAAAAAAGAAAGCAAAGGGAGGGATAGTGAGACTGAAGGGGAAGGATGGGGGCCACGTGGAGGATGACAACAGTAAAGCTGACATATTGAACAGGTATTTCTGCTCAGTCTTTACTGAGGAAGAGGAGGGTAATGGGTCTGAAGGGAGTACAAGGGGTAAGAATGGTGCAGAAATGGACACAAGTCCCTTTACATGAGAAAGGGTCCTGAAGGAACTGGAAGCAATAAGAGTCGATAAAGCAATGGGGCCAGTTGGGGAACTCCAGGGTCCTTAAAGAACTAAGAGAAGTGGTGATGAACCTCTGGCTATCCTGTTTAGCCGATCACTGAAACAGGGAGGTACCCAAAGACTGGAGGACAGCAGATGTAGTCCCTTATACAAAAGTGGGAACAAAGAGGAAGCGGAGAACTACAGACCAGTCAGCCTCACCTCAGTAGTGGGGAAGATCATGGAAGCACTACTGAAGGAGAGATTGGTGGAACATCTGGTTGTCAATGGACTACAGGACCCAAGGCAGCATGGTTTCACCAGGAGGAGGTCATGTCAGACCAACCTCATTGAATTTTTTGACTGGGTGACTAGGGAGGTGGGCCAGGGGAGGGCAGTGGACATGGCCTATCTGGACTTCAGCAAGGCCTTTGACACTGTGCCACATAGAAGACTATTACACAAACTGGGGAATATGGGTGTGGGCAAGACAGTAGTGTGGTGGGTAGGTAACTGGCTGGGAGGCAGGACACAGAGGGTGGTGGTAAATGGCTGTCACTCCACAGAGGGAAGAGTGACCAGTGGGATACCCCAGGGATCAGTGCTGGGTCCGGTCCTTTTCAACATCTTCATTAGTAACATTGCACAGGGCCTAAAAGGCAGAATTTCACTGTTCACTGATGATACAAAGCTGTGTAACAGAGTAGACACACCAGAGGGTGTAGACAGAATGAGAAGGGACCTGCAGAAACTTGAAGAATGGTCAGGGGTTTGGCAGTTAAAATTCAATGCAAAGAAGTGCAAGATAATGCATATGGGGCACAAAAACCATGGCACAATATATCAGTTGGGGGGGGGTGAGGCTATAGCATGCACCAAGCAGGAAAGGGATCTTGGGGTTATCATCTCTGATGACCTCAAGGTAGAGAAACAGTGTGACAAGGCAGCAGGTAAAGCAAATAGGATGCTAGAATGCATAGGCAGGGGCATCACCAGCAGGAAAAGGGAGGTCATAATTCCACTATACAAGACGCTAGGGAGACCCCACCTGGAGTACAGTGTACAGTTCTGGAGACCTTACCTATGTAAGGACATAGACAGGGTAGAGAAGGTTCAGAGGACGGCAACAAAGATGGTACATGGATTGCATCACAAGTCCTATGAGGACAGGTTGAAGGAATTGAATATGTACTCCCCGGAGGAGAAGAGGGAGAGAGGGGATATGATAGAGACATCTTACAGGGAGGAACAGGGTGCAGGAATACACTATTTTTAAGTGAAAAAGATGTTCCAGGACTAGAGGGCATGGGATGAAGTTGAAGGGAGGATGATTCAGAGGAAACGTGAGGAAGAATTTCTTCACAGAACGGGTGGTGGACAAGTGGAACACCCTGCCAGAGGAAGTGGTGGGGGTTGAAACAATCAAGGGATTTAAGAATGCATGGGATAGACATTAAGGAATTCTGGAGGTCAGGGGTAAGGGGCAACAGACTTCTAGGAAAACATAAACTGAACTTACAAGCTCAAATGGGCGGACTGGGTGGGCCATAGGCCCTTATCTGCTGACACTGTCTAGGTATCTATGTATCTATAACATATGATTACACATTTGCTGGTGCCACTGCACTCCCTGTACAAAGTATAGTAATGTTGGACTGTACTTACACATTGGAGGACGAATGACCAGAAAACAAAAGATCACAGCTTATAAAAACAGTAACATGTATGGGAGGTTATTGAATCGACTACTAATGCAACCATATTCTGATGTCATCTGCAAGGTACTCTTGTATATGTAGTTGTAGGAACTGTCAGCATGTAAGTCACCAGAAATAGTCTGATGCAATCTACTGTGCTACAGAAAACAGTACTTCTAAAACGATGTTTGGTTGTGAACTAAGTAAACATGGCTACAAGCCCAACACCATGGTGTAATGCTGTTACCACTAACTGTGCACATGTAACACAAATTTAAAACACACATCACAGTTCCAGCACTGTCCATGCACCAGCTATTATGTTCAGGGTCACAGTATGCCTCAATGTGCCACGAGCAGTCATTTTAGTACTTTACTTTCAACATGTGATGTTTGTTAGAGAGCAGCTCACAAGCCCACTGAATGGAGTCATTGTGATGACGTTTCTGCCCAATGACTGGAAGTAGCTATAACTGAGATACATTGGACCACCAATTATTGCATTAGAAATGGATACTTACATGAAATATGATCACTCTTGCAAAGTGCTCCATAGCTAACTAATGCCCACTGCAGCAGCACCAACAAAATAGAGGTGCTATAGATCAACGTATGGTGTTTGCCAATGCTATGCATGTAGTTTAGTACATGTACTGTCATGTAATAAAGTCAATCTTTATATGGAACATTGAGCTGTAACTTTGCCACCCACAAGTGCTGTGTGTGTGTGTGTGTGTCCAAATGTTAAAGTTTTTAGTACATTAGCATTTTTATTTGGTTTGGTTACTGTTATCACAGTGTAATAACAAGATTCTAATTGATTTTGCTGACAGCGAGGCTGGAATTTTGGTAATAAAAAAATCGCAGAATCAATGTGATTTCAAATGGACTGCAATGATGTGAGATTCAACATTTGGCAATGAATGTTCTAGCTTTAATAATATACAATAACATATGTGACAGTTTTGGTATTCTCCATTCACTAAGTACAATCCTCTGTGAATGTACTCAGACCATTGAGGACAGGTGAGCAATCATATAAAAGTACAGAACTTACTAAACATCTAAGATATAACATGACATATATCATACTGAATCTCCAAATGCTGCATATCAGATGTGATTTCAGCTGCAGGTGATGGTAATATGTGGATGAACAGACAATGTCAGATCTGAAGTCCACAGAATTGGTCAGATACAATATACAGTACTGCATTAGATAGTAAGTGCAAAAATAATTAATTTGAACACAAAGTAGAAAAGTTTGACACAAAAAAATAATTGTGAATGGGGACTCTGTTTTTGGCTTTCATCCCTTTACAGTGCTTCACTTATATTGTTATAATGAGATGACAATGAAAACAATAGTAATTTCATTATGAATACATCTATTGACAATATGTTATACACTAATTCATGTTAATACTGTAAATAAATAATTCTTAACTTCTTGTATTAACTGTCTAAACTTAACTTGATAACATTAAAGCTGATAGAACATTTTAAACTGTTGTGTACAGTTTAATTATTTGTCATTAAACAGCAAATCAAATGACTGATAAATGATACGATTGAAAATGTGCTTCATATACATTCAATTCAATTCATTTCAGTTTTATTGGAAAGCAAAATTGAGAGTGAGCTCTCTCTTACAATTGCATCCATTAAACAATTAATAGAAAAACAGACATTACAAACAAACAATGAGCATTCAGACAATGGAATACAGATTAGTGCACAAAATATAGTGACTCATAAGAATATTATAAGTCAGACATATAGATATACACTATTTTCAAGAAAAACAATTGCATTCATGTGTCATAAATTTAAAAATGCTACATTTAAAATGCAAAATTGATATTAAAGAAGCCAATTTTATTTTTTTTCTGTGCTGTGACCCATGAAGTTGGTAAGGCAATGGCAGGACTGTAGCTATAAAAATCTATTTTTATGCTTCAGTACCACAAATTGAGGAAGATCAGTGGATCATAAGGAATACATATTTTGTTTAATAGTAACCAAATGTAGTAAGTAAAGAGGAAGTTTGTGCAGAGCAAATTTATATACGAGTAGTAACCAATGTGCTTGCCTACGGGCATAAAGCAACTGCCAACCACCTAGCAAATAAAGATTACAATAGAGGATATACCATGGCATACCGGTGGCAAACCTCAAGACACTATGATATAGTGAATCAAGTGTTTTCAATACAGTAGTCATCATATTCATGTAAATAAAATCCCCATAGTCAATCAGAGACAAAAATAATGAATTTACAAGACATTTACAAATTACAAAGCTGAAACATGCCTTATTCCTATAAAGAAAGGATAAAATTTTTTTCAGTTTATCAGACATCATTTGAATGTGTGTATCAAATATCATAGTTTCATCAAGCATGTTAGTTTCAACATTAAACTGTTTAATTACTTCAGAGATTTGGCCACTGAAATGATGCATGCTGGGCAGAAGGAAATTACTCAAGAATGAGCTTCACTGCACAAGATGGAATAATAACTTGCATGTGGCATCCCTGGTATCCCCAGCACCATCACACAAACGGCCTGTAGGCAACATATCAGTATCATCTGTGTGGAGGAAAAAAGAGAAGAAAGCAAAAATAAATACAATATGACCCATAGTACAACAGCATTTAAAATAATTAGAACCACAGTGAATGTTTGAATCACAATATTTGTTTGGTCATGACCATCCATACAAAACGAACTGAGCAACTCATCTGTCGCTGTTCTTCTCAGGAGTGTGGTGGGTCTGTCCTCCACCTCAATACTGACAGATGGGTTAACAAGGTTGAAAATGTAGCATGGTTTGCCACACCTACACATGAACTTCACTGACACTGGGTCGTCCTAGTATTTACTGTGCAGACATCACCTGGTTGTCCTAGCCGTGAGTGTCCAGAGGGGGAGGCAAAAAAAAGTGACAGTTTCATGACCCCCACTACATTGACCACAGTTGAATATGGAGCTTGCACTACTGGCTGACTGTTGTTCCGCCTGAATAAGCTGAGGTGCATTATGTCATAAATCTCATTACCCCAGGGAACACTCACTTCCTCCTTGGAGAGAAGGCAGTAATGCCAAGCTTCTAAAAAGCCACTTGTATATGTGCATGTGGTAGTGCAGGCACCATGGGGCATAGAGATGGAGGACACCTTTAGGTGCTTTACATGTGTATGCATCAGTAGACTGACAGGTGAAATTAAGTCCTTGTGCCAGCGTCCTTGGTGCGGGCATGGAAACTAAACTGGTAAATCCCCCACTGTTGAAAGCTGTATGAATACAGACAAAGTGTGTACTAATGACAATATACACATCAACAACTGACACCAGGGAGCAAAATGTAAGTTTTGAAAAAAAAAAAGTTGACATACTGATTTCAGCAATTGCAAGTAAATAAACCAGTACAACAAAGATGCAGTCATTTATTTGTTCATTATTTGTTGATTACACCAAAAATAATTGTTGTATTTGTGGCCTTTCTAAATGACACATCAGCAACAGTTCAGAGTAAAATGCATGAAGCACAGCATTGGAAATGAGTAACTCTTTAGTAACTATTTTCAGTTATGTAGGCATGTCCTTGTCTTCATATACTGTTATACCAAAAAAAAACTGGTTATGAAAAATACTTGGACCAGCCCTTTGGGGTAGACTTCTGATCACTGTTCAGGAAGGAGCCAGTGATGTTGTTGGTGGAGGGGGTCCTTAGGAGGATCTAGCATCCCAGAGGAGGATCTCCAATTGTAGGGATGGAGTGCAGTTGGATGTGATGCAATACAGTCACCTGCGTGACCACAGGTGGCAGTTGGCTCTGACTCAATTTACTTGGTGGGGGATAGCCAGCACTGACATGTACCACATTTCTTTTTTATACTCTTTTATTGATGGTTCAGGTTCTGCTTGTAAAGACGTACATTCTATGTATTGTAATAGCCTGTATATACTCACTTAATGTAACTCTTAGAAAGGAATGTTACATACAGTTATATCAGTTCAGCTTTAAACCTGACACACGAGCAAGGTCTTGTGCATTGTTCATTTCATATAAAATAAAACAGAAAAAACATCAGAACTATTCAATTTAACCTAAAGCTACCAATGTTTTCCTCTTCTAAGTTGATTGAGCCTACTCCCTTTATTTCCATATTAAAGTGTATTCTCTTAACAGTCTAATTTTATTTAATACGCAGGATTTAAATTTTCTGATTACCTGTTCTCAAGTTAATTAATCGAACCTCCTCCTCCAGTCTGGTTTTCCTATGTTACAACTGATCCGTTTCTTGTCTCATCTCCCTTTAAGTTGATTCTCTGTCTAGGAAGATAATTTCCACCTATTCCATATGTTGTTAAACTGATCCTGCCGACATGTACCACATTTCAGTGTGGGGATGGTGCACATACCCCTATGCTGTCAACCCATGTAGAGAAAACTATGGATTGAAAATGCAGAGAACAGTATTTTCCACATTCTATACACTCAAAGACGCTTCACCAGAGACTGTGTACTTTCTCCTTGTTGATGGGTCTGAGGTTGTTGTTGTTGTTGGTGGTGGTGGTGGGGAAGGGGTTAATATACTGGGGTGTGTGTCTGCACTGGATGAGTAATACTGTCCAAAATAGGGCAGACAGAATGGTAGCATGTACAGCTACACTCTGGATGAATGGCCATCACAGTAACATGTATTTGTAATCATATATTAAACTACCTGACTATTACCTACTCATAAATTGGTGTATTATTTATACATCCAAAGTACTGGTGGAAAACACAGTATGCTGTTTGAAGTACCCATACATCAAGATAAAGAGTTTCCTTATCTCTGATTTAACTCATAATATAAATGTTGGTCGTCAAAATATGCAGGTGACTCAAAATGGGGAAGGGGGGTGCATGTAGCACAATGGAACAAGTATTCAAGGAGACTTCAACAGAATTACAGACTGGGCAGATTTGGGGGTATGCAGTTTAACTACCAGAAGTGCAAAGTAATGCATTTTGGTCATAACAACAAAAGAGCCAGTTACAGCTTATGTGGAGCACTACTACATGAAACTTAGAAAAAGACCTGGGAGTCCTAGTGTCTGCTAATTTCAGAGAGTGAAAGCAGTGTAACAAACTAATCAAGAAAGCCAACAAAGAGTTATGATCTATCAAAAGACATTTCAGATCTAGGGATAAGGAAGTCATGGTCTTATGGCAGTGCTGGCCCTATCAGGTATGTTGTATGTAAGCAGGGAGCCAGGGGAACTGGTACTTAATTATAATGAGGCAGTGACAGATACCCTTGACTCCCTGGCTCCTGTCTGAGTTTGACCACCTCAGTCTTCATCTGAAGTCCCCCTGGTATGATGGGACTTTGAAGGAGTTGAGGTGTAGGGGTCGAGGGTTGGAGCAGTGCTGGCAGAAATCTGGCCTGGTTGTTGATAAACTTAAATTGATAGCACATTACAAAGACTATCAATTGGCAAACTTTCTTAAGAAGGCAAAACTCCTGTCCAAAGAGATTGCTGTGGTGAGGAATCAACCTGCTCAGCTCTTCTGGACTATTGACAGGTTATGCAGTCCAGCCTGTCTTCAGCCACAGGGAGTATTTTCACAAGTTAAGTGTGATGAGTTTGCTCAATTCTTTGCCAATAAGATTGTCACTATCAGGTTGGAAATCCATTCAGTGCCCTCAAATGGGTATTTTGGTGATTGGTAAGAGGTTGCAGATCCTCAGTCTGTCTGGTCTGACTTCAGCCAGTTGATGATTGTGGACATTGTGCAGGTTGTCCAGGGTATGTGCCCAACCTACTGTAGTTTGGATCTGGGTCCAACGCACCTCCTAGTGCATTGAAGTCATTGGCCAGGTCCTTGCTGAGACAGCCTGGTGCTCATTGGATTTAGGGGTATTTCTGGACACCCTGAAGGAGGTGGTAGTAATACCCCCCTGAAGAAAGCTTTCTCTGACCCAGACTACTTAGCTAATGTACCTCCTAGTGGGGTGCATTGAAGTCATTGGCCAGGTCCTTGCTGAGATAGTCCATTACTCATTGGATTCAGGGGTGTTTCTAGACACCCTGAAGGAGGTGGTAGTAATGCCCCTTCTGAAGAAAGCTTCCTCTGACCCAGACTACTTAGCTAACTACAGACCTGTTTCTAACCTGCCCTTTGTCGGTAAGGTTATTGAGAAGGTGATTGCAGTGCAGCTGGATGACCATCTAATATCTTATGATGTCTTCAATCCTCTCCAATTTGGGTTTAGGAAGAGGTACAGTACCAAGACTGCCCTGGTTTGGGTACTTAATGATCTCCTGATAGCAAGGGATCAGGGAAACCACTCCATCTTGGTTCTTGATCTCTCTGCAGTGTTTGACACTGTAGACCACGTGGTACTGTTGGAGCACCTGCAGATACTCTGTGGACTGTCTGGTAGAGTCCTCAGATGGTTTTGATTGATCCTTACTGGCAGGACTCCGAGAGTGGTGTCAGGAATTTATTCCTTGGCCCCTTTTCCCCTGTCATGTGGGGTTTCTCAGGGCTCCGT
Source organism: Neoceratodus forsteri (assembly GCA_016271365.2). Classification (NCBI taxonomy): domain Eukaryota; kingdom Metazoa; phylum Chordata; order Ceratodontiformes; family Ceratodontidae; genus Neoceratodus; species Neoceratodus forsteri. The sequence goes on along the minus strand of CM057449.1, from coordinate 1,417,437,174 downwards.
GCTGTCCCCATGCTGTTTGCAATGTATATGCTGCCATTGGGAAACATTATTAGGTGGTATGGGCTGAGTTTTCACTGCTACACAGATGACACTCAGCTCTGCATGTCCTTTATGCCCGAATGGGGTGGAGCAGTCTTGGTTTTTAACAGCTGCTTCTCCAAGATTCAGGGTTGGATGAGTGCCAACTGACTGTGGTTGAACTTGGGCAAAACCGAGGTGCTGGTGGTAGATCCAGGTCACCAGTGTGTATGGTTGCTGGTAGGTCTTCCTTCTGGGCTTTGGCTCAGGGGTGACCAGCTGCTTACCTCTGACAGGCGCAAAATCTGGACATTGTGTTTGACAGCATCCTGACATTAAAATCTCAGATGTTTGCTGTCATAAAAACCTCTTTTTACCATCTGAGGAACATCACTCGGACTAAGTGCCTGGTCTCACCTGGCGATCTTCTAACATTGGTCAATGCCTTTGTAACCTCATACCTTGATTGCTGCAATGCCCTATACATAGGGCTACCGGGGTTGATATCCATCACTTGCAGCTAGTGCAGTATGTGGCATCCAGGTTGTTGACTGGCTTATCGAAATGTACCCATGTCACTCCTGTGCACCGCAGTCTACACTGACTGCCTGTGCATTGGCGGATCACTTTCAGGGTCAGGTTACTGACCTATAAAGCCTGACATAAGCAGGGACCACGTTATTTGCAAGATCTTCTCCATTCCTATTGTCCCCTGCCCTCCATCAAGGGATTACTAAAGGTTCCTACAGGGTTTGATTGAAGACTTCTGGGGCCCATTCATTTGCTTTTGTGACCCCTACCCTGTGGAATTCTCTACCTTGTCAGATCAGAGAGTGCCTGAGCATCAAGTGTTTTAAATCAGCCCTGAAAATGTATTTATTTTCTTTAGCATTCCCTGATGCATGTGTTGATTAGTCTACCGTTATCTGCGATATTAGGATCTGTTTTTTTAAAATTTTAGATCTGCTGTTTTTATTGATTTAATTGTTTTATGATTCTCTGTACAGTACTATGATCTACTGGAATAGCACTTAAAAATAAAGATTGATTTTTCCCTAATACACAAACTATGTGAGACCTCACCTTGACTACACTGCTCAATTTTGGAATTCTTTCAGGAAAAATGCTATTAAACAGAAAGGCTGCAAAGAAATGCCACCAAATGCATTAACATCTCAAAAAACAAAAGTTATGATGAAAGGTTAACAAAACTAAATTTAATGTCGTTGAGACTGTGCATATAAAAGGAGACTTACTCCTGTTGAACAATATAGTGCATAATACACAACTATTTTATGAACTCAGTTTAGATTTTAAACCAGATCTGTATTCACATCTATATTGCATCTATATGAGAATGACAGGCACTATTTTGAAACTTATTGACCCTTTATGTCATAGCGCTCTGAGGTTTGTCACAGGGCTGACATGGCGATCTCACCATTGTAATCTCTGTTCTGAGGTTGGTTGCCAGTCATTGTCAGCTCAGAGACAAACTCATTGGTTAATTTATGTTTATAAATTTGTTAAAAAAACCACCTTCATATTTGTTAGGTTTGGTTCCTAGTAAACATCAAAATAAGTATTCCTTAAAATCTACTGATCTATCCCAGTACATTCTGCTGAGATTTAGAACTAGATGTGGTAATTATAGACTTGTGGTAGCTGTTCCCTCGACATGGATTTCCATACAAGTAAAGTTAAAATTTACAATAATTTCCATATCACATTTTAAATTTGTTATTTCTGATTTAATGACTCATGTATTTAACTGTTTTAACTGAAATGCATCATTGATATTCATGGACACCTTATTGTAACATGTGTGTGAAAGTATGTTTTTACATGTTGCTTGTTGGATGCAATTATAAATGAGAGAACACTCTCAATTTTGCTCTCCAGTAAACTGAACTGAACTGCAGATGTGAATGAGACAACAGGCCATCTGCTACAACTGTCCACTAGTCTATTTAAAACCATAAATCACAATTTTCTTTACACTCAATGAGTTATAAATCCATAGAACACACACACACATTAGAAATAATTATGAGGAGAATTAAGAAAAAATTCAAAGTAAGGCTAGACAAACATATCATGAATATACAGAAAATAAATTACTATGCCAGCCCATGGGAGCTACCAACTGGAATTTGCCTTCTAAGCTCCTCCAAAACCATAGTATGAACCACAGTACCAACCATAGTATCTGTTGCCACAAATACCATGATTTGCCACTACAAACACCACATTATACTGGAATACTTGCCAACTTCTGAGTAATTACCACTATATGTATTGTACACTATTAATAGAGGGAGGCACTCAGCATTGACATGTTCCATGCTTCAGGGCACAGACCCTTTATGTCAGCATCATCCCAGGAAGATGAAACTCTGAATGGAATACAATAGAATCCCATTTATCTGAACCTCACTAATCCAGAACTCCCTATCTACCAGACAGCGGGTATGTCCCCCATACTCACACTCTGCCTGCTTTTACAAACGCTGTTGTCAATTGCTGATAATTGCTGACAATCGCTGTGACTGATTCTAAGTACAGTAACTGACAGTCACTCAACAGAACTGTCAATCAGTGTCAATTACAAGCAGCTTGCAATGTAATCTTTTTTTTTATTTTTTATTTATTTATTCAGGTATAGCACACTAAGCTGAAAGCATTTTTACAGGAGTGACCTGGGAGCACAAGGAGGTTAAGTGACTTGCTCAGGGTCACACAGTATGCAAGTGGAAGCTGTGGGATTCAAACCCAGGTCTAGTCTGCCAGATGTCACCAGATTTGCAGCTCAGAGCCTTAGACCACTGCGCTATACTGCCTCCCAATCAGAGGCTAATTAATCCCCTTTGTATAGGCAGTCAAGTCACAGTATGTGAAACATGCTGTACAGTTCAGTCAAACCATGCATGGCAAAATGTGTGCCCAGAGACCATTCAAACATCTTGGCAGACATCAGGCAGAAAGTTTGAGAGAGAGATCCATGACCCAGACCCGGACACCAATGGTGATGATGAAGAAACAGCTGATCAGGTGGAGCAAGAGGAGATAATGCAGATTGCAGCAGCACTACCTGGCATGGAGATCACGGCTTCCCAATTGGAGCAATGGCTAACATGTGATGCCAGGGAAGAGGGGCATGAAATCCTGGATGAAGATTCCATTGTGAGCATGGTTCACTCGCAGAAAACACCGGATTCAGAAAAGGATGAGGGGGAGGACGATGCTGCTGCTGCTATGCCACTACCTCCACCCATCATTCACTCAGAAGCTGCCTCCTACTTTGAAAAATGCCTGGAATACATGGAGACACAGTCCAACAGCACCCCCGTTGATCTGATGCTAATACGGAATCTGCAAGCAAGGGCAAGTAAGAAGTGCTTCTCTTCTGTGAGACAAAAACTGTTATGGATTTTTTTGAGAAAATTTGATATGGATTTGATAGACAGAAATATACTGTCATTCCTTCGTTTTTGTTCCTTTACTGTCATTAACTAAATTTACTAAGTTACCCTATAGCAGTCTGCACTTTAACCTTTTAACTTTTACTAACAGGATTGTAAGCACCAGTATTTATAAATAAAGTGCAAATAAATTGCATAAATACTGAAAATGCTGACTGCATCTCACCATTTTTTTGCCTGCCCATCTGTAATCCCATTAATCTGAACTTCAATTTATCTGTCATATCGGATGTCTCCAGGGCAGTTCAGATAAATGGGATTCTACTGTACTTATGTGGGATGTGCTGACTTGCCTACCCCACAATAGGATTTTAAGCTGTGGAGAAACACCACAGACTGAGATAAGTACTTTGGATGTCCCATGATGACATTGAGTTTGGGGTTTGGGGGGGAGGGGACATACCAAGATGTGTACTGGCAATGAATGACTAATAAAAGGATTATAAATCATATTTAAGACACTATGTAGTACAGCACACAGGATCATAGCCATTAGCTGACATGAGATCCAGCTTATCCAAATGTGGGTAAACAATTTATAGGATGAGTGACACAGGGGTGATAATGTGACATTATATAAAGTAAACAACAAAAACAACTAGCAAGCAATAAAAACTGAAAGCATTAAAAAAGGAAATAAATCACATTATTTCCCCACAGAGGTCAAGACACCATATAACACTGCCTTCACCTTATGCTGGACAGTTGACTCATCAGCTGCAATACTGACACCTACGGATCACATATGTCAGTACAGACATGTTGCTGATGTAGGAAGGGCAATGTTGGCCTCTGCTCATGGAAGCATGCTTGTGTTCACCTGATCTGGCTTCCAATCACGCAGATGTCAAGTGTGCAGTGCTTAGTGATAAACCTGGTCTGTCACATGAACCCAATCACACTCTGGTCACAAAAATGTCTGATGACAAATCAAGGAAAATCATACTGTCTGAGGCAATCTCAGGGAGTTGGAAGACCCCCTGAAGTACTAGACAGGAACACCAGTGGATGTGAGTGGGTCTGCCGGGGGAATATAAAGATGGGGGGCTAGATTTTCAAAGGTGATGCAGGGTTTGTGTCAAGCCCTGCATCAAATCCTTGTGTTAGCACAGCTGCACTAACACCTTTGCTGTAAACTGTGCCCGATTTTAGTAGGCCAGGTGCAGTCACAACACTTTTCCCAATTTACATGAGCCTGCACCAAATATTTGGCAAAAGCCCCATAAAAGGGTACCTGGGATTGCCACAGACTAGACCAGAAAAAGTTGTTCTACAGTAAGTTGTGGCAATTGGAGCAAGGGATCAAAAATCCCAATGGCTGGCCAGGAGAATGCCACCACAAACCCTGTGCACCATATGTTTGGCACACCTGGGGCTTGTAGCATTCTCAGTCCTTTGAAAATTTGACCCTGGTATTTTACAAGTACGTTTAAAAATTAAAAAAATTGCATTAACGATAATGTAGTGTTCAGATAATCAACAAGTTCAAGTCCATTATCAGGACCATCCATTGGAGGCTCATCATCTCCCCCATCATCGGCTATATCAGGGAGATATGGGCCATTCACGTACAGCTGAATATTCCTGAGGTTGAAAACAAGTGATGGTGGTGCAAACTCAAAATCCTCCTTTTGTTGCGCATTTGAAACTCCAGACTTATAACTAACCACACTATTGGTTTCAGGCACATATTCATCCAAACCATATTCATCGTCATTTTCACTGTTCAACAAACATGAACTGAAACACCTTCATATACCTGAACATTGCCTTCCATGGTATGAACATTATTACTGACCATCTGCTGCTGTGCATCTGCACTACCTGCACCATAGTCAACTTCAGCAGGAGTGACACTCCAGTCACTCATACAGGGAACCTCAGTATCTTACAAATTACTTGTGCGAGCACTGCCACCAGAACATGCCAAACCATTCAACACTACCGAATCTGTGTGTGCAAATTATTTTCATCAGTACTTTGAATTTCTGTACCCCCTTGCACCATTGTCATGTTGAAAAGCACACAGTTCAAATGAAATTTAGGAACTGTGTCCCCCTCAGTATCAGGGCTAATACAAAGGACATAATATAACTGAATTCATTTGAGCACCCATACCACTGACACTTGGTCTTAATCTAGATGGAGAATATAACACTGACAACACAGTAGACTGAGCCAGCACACTCAGTGATTTATGAACATAAATACCATATTTACTTACATTACAACTAGTTTGGTACCAAATATATAATAACTGGGGAGCCTCCCACAGGGAAACCCTGTTAAAATTCTCCATTATAACCCGCAGGTTATAACGACGAACATACACTGGGTTTCCCTTGCTCCACACATGCGCCTGCTGCCACTCTCCCTGTACACAGTGCCAGAAGGTTGCTCATCTCACTCTGTCACTCGGTGAGTCGGCAAATCGATGGTAAGTCAAGCGGATTTAAAAATGCCTCTCATCAGCTGAGTTTGTGCATAAGTAATCCATGATTAAACTCTTTTTTTTAATGTTTCAGCATCTTCCTTTCTACACTGATTCCCACTCCACATGATAAGTTCCAAGTTGGGCAGAGCATCAGTGGAGTTGAGATGTAATGAGTGGGCTGCCCTGGGAGATGGTGCCAATACCCCTCACCACCTCTCTGAATGAGAAAAGTCCTTCCCCACTGAATCAATCTTTATTCTTTTCTCCTCTCACCACTTTTCTGCTGATTATCCTCCTGTTTGCTTGCCTTACCAGTCACTTCCTTCCCATAAGAGAACTACAGGCCACTAGGCCAGGGCAGATTTTTTCTCTACCTCTCCTGTCTTCTCTTTGGAACACACCACCAGTCCAGCCAGCATCCAGCACAGTCAAGAAGATGCACCATGCATTACTCGCAGCTTGGAACTGGATGTGTCAGTTCTTTCTCTAGTAGACCATACTTCAAGTTCTCCCATAGTTCAACTGAGGCTACAGAAGAGCAGCACACAGTCCTACTCTACCACCACGACAGTCAACAGGACACCATAACTTGCTCAGCACTGTACAGGTGATGCAGCACAGCAGTACGCTCACTAGTCTGTCCCACCACACTTCTCCTGCTCTCTCTATTGATGATGTCTCCATCTTCCCTAGCCATTAATGGTCCTGTGCATGCACATTGTGTTGTGGCTAGCTCCAACCACTGTGGAGACTGCTGAGACACTGAGTTTTTTCAGCAGCTGAGCCTGAGCCAACCTGAAAATAAAATACAGGAATTTGAAATTTTCTGAGATATTTTTTGGGGGTAAACACCCCCCTGCCTATGCCCATGCAAGCCACAAAGGTTCAGACACATGCAATGCTTATACTTAAAGGCACTCCTCCCAGCCCAGCCAACCCCCCTGCCTACCTTGCAACACAAATGAACGCCAACCACAACCCCACCCACTTCCTCTGCAAGCAGCGAGGATCCCTTACTCTCAAGCAGTCCGTCCTATACAAGTAGCTGAGCTGGGGGTCCAGGGCTCCAGTTGGACCTGCTGCTGTAATGGAGCTTGAGCCTGCCTGAATAGAACAGCACAGCTAAACTGAGTCCCCTTAATCTCTACAGATGGAGGGCTGTTGCACAGATGATTACTACAAGCATCACCGGGGATTTAAAACAAGAGCTGGACTATGGTGAGGCAGCTTGCCATCCACCTCCTCCTACACTGACTTGCTTGCAGCACTTGCCCTGCTCCTCTTCTTCTACTAGTACCCACCAATGGTCAGTAGTGTCAGTGGGTGACCCCATTGGAGTGGTCAAGTGAGCTCCTCGACTTGTTACTAGCCCCCTCAGCTGACTCTCTCTTTTGACTTATTTCTGTGTCTGGTTGCATTTGTCTGTTTTCAAACACCCAATAAACTTTTTTTCTACTGTCTACTTAGATAAAGAATATTAAATATATCAAAATAAAATATAATTGCTTTGAAGAAGATAGAAGCCTTTATTATGGCTCAGCTTCTAAGTATGGTTGGAGACCGCTGAAATCTCATCTTGATTGTTTTACTTCCTTATTGCTATTTTGTATTTTCAGGTTAAATCAAATATAATAAAAAATATATTTTTTTTTTGAGAAGATAGAAGCTTTTATAATGGCTCTAAAATGGCTCTTTTTGGTTTGATCCACACACACTGAAGCACTGAAGCAGTGAGATCACCACGATTTTGGCAGCCTTGCACCATTCCTCTGATCCTAAAAATATGTATCACGATGGTTGGATAATTGTAGGCGTATATCCAAATGTCTTTAATTCATTATAATTACACACTAAGAAGAATGGTCTTAATTAGTTCATTTAAGGTTTCATAATTTGACCTTTTGCAATTTTAATGACCTCCCAATCCTGGAGTTCTCAATTTGTTTTATCTGAACATTTCTTTGCTCAGTTCATCAATAGTCCAATAAGATTTAGAATAAAATTACTTTAGCACAGAAACTGTATAAACTTTGGGTTTGATTTTGTGCAGATATTAACTTCTCTCTGAACTGAAAATGCATAGGAGATTAGTTGTACATACTTTTGCATTTCTCTTTCTTTTACTTTGGAAATTTGTAAAAAAAATATGAAAAAATAACATGTGACCTTTTGCACAGGTCTTGACCTCCCATAAAGGGAATGGCTTAAAATGTATTTAGGAGTCATTCAAGAGTTATCACAAGGCCAAGATTTAATGAACTATACATTTAAAGCATTTTAATAATAGAAGTTGCCAAAGAGGACATAATAAAAGTAAACTGAACTTTACTGTGTTTACTGATATAAACAGTTTCTTTATTGTTTTGTAACATCTTAGATTGCAGTATTTATTTCGAATGTTGTGGCCATGAGGATGGTGTATATAGTGTGTGTGTATGTGTGTGTGTGTGTGTGTGCGTGTGTTTGCTGTAGCTGAGTATATTTTTGTTTCCAAAAAACATAGTAAAAAATGACTGCTGATTGCTATATATTTTGCCTGGATACTTCACAGAAGACATGGCAGACCTGAAAATGCATAAGAGATTAGTTGTACATACTTTTATATTTCTCCACACTTTTACTATGGACATTTGTAAAAAAATTATGAAAAAATAACACTTGACCTTTTGCACAGATCTTGACCTCCCATAAAGGGAATGACTTAAAACTTATTTGGGAGTTATTCAAAAGTTATCCCATGGTCAAGATTTAGTAAATTATACATTGAATGTGTTTTAATAATAGAAATTGCCAAAGAGGACATAATAAATGTAAACTGAACTTCACTGTGTTCACTGATATAAACAGTTTCTTCATTGTTTTATAACATATTAGATTGCAATATTTATTTCAAATGTTGTGGCCATGAGGATGGTGTGTACAGTGTGTGTGTGTGTGTGTGTGTGTGTGTGTGTGTGTGTGTGTGTGTGTGTGGTATAGCTTACTATATTTTTTTTCCCAAAAAGCATAGTAAAAAATGATTGCTAAGTGCTATATATTTCACCAGGATACTTCACAGATGGCCTTGCATATGTCTGAGACAGTGCTTATCAGATAGTGTCTTAAAAGGTTAAACAAAGAAAATATAAATCTTTTTAGATTTGCTGGGAAAGGGTGACATTTATGAGGTATGAATCTTTCTTGAAAGGCAATACCTGTCCAACTGAAGCTTGTAGCAAGAACATGTTTAGATGCTAAGTATTTAAATGTGCAAGTTGTTGCATTTCGAAGAAGGTAAACAAATCTCCACTTTAATAGGCAACTAATATTTAACAAGCTGTTTCAGTTTCCTAATGGCCATCTGATAAGCAGCTTGGAGTTCTGTCTCCAACATTCTAAACAGAAGGAAGAGAGTATTTTATTTCAATTGGCATAGTGATTTGTAGATGTGGAAGGATACATTGAAAACTCCAAAATACGTGTTCCACAATATTCCATTTTTCCAGCTACAGACAGCAAGATGGCAGTAGGCTCCACCCACAGCCATAAAAAGGGGCATATGTCTCAGTGAGCCAACCTGGTTAACCAAATTCATACATAAGAATAAATAAATACATAAATGTTAGTTCATATGGCTACACCCCCTACTTATTGCATCATTCCAGAGTGTTGAAGGTGTTAAAGTTCATGCTCTGGACAACCCTGTGATTTTCTTGCTATATTACATTTTAAACTGCTTTAAACTATTCAAATGTATTTTAATCAATTGTTCTCAACTTTATAGCCAGTAACCTTGACTGCGCGTGCACGCACGTGTGAGTGTGAGTGTGTGCGCGTGTTTAGAACCAGCTCATTTTCCCATTTCCAATTTTACAATAAAGGGGCATTACCTAGTGTAGGGTGCTGGGCACAAACAGAGTATACTGGGCCAGCTACTTTGCACTACTGGGAGATCTGTGATGAGCTGACATCCTCATCTGCGGTGAGAGATGCCCTAGCAGGGATAGGGAAACTGGGTTGAGTCGAGGAACAGTGGGAAAAAAATAAAGGAGGGCATTGAGAAGGCAACAAACCTCTGTGTAAGGGAGGCTAACAAGGGAAAGAGAAAAAAGAGACTGCAATGGTTCTCTAAAGAAGTAGCACAGAAAGCAAGGGCAAAAAAGCTAGCATTTAGAAGGTACAAGATGACACAGATGGAAGAGGATAGGGAGAGATATCAGGAGAAGCAAAGGAAGGCAGGGAAAGCAGTTCGTGCAAAGGCACATATGGAGGGAATATTGCCAAGTCAGTAAAAAGGGGGGATAAAACATTCTTTAGATATATAAGTAAAAAGAGGAAGACCAAAGGAGGGATAGTAAGGCTAAAAGTGGAAGGAGGGGTTTGTGTGAAAGAGGACCAAAAAAAAGCAGACATATTGAACAAATACTTTTGTTCAGTATTTACGGAGGAAGGGGTAGGTGATGGGCCACAAAAAAGGGACAATGGCATTAAAGGAAGGGAGGTAGACTCTAGTCCTTATACAAAGGAGAGAGTCCTCAAGGAACTAGCATAATTAAAAATGGACAAGGCAATGGGGCCTGACAAGGTACGCCCTAGGATACTGAGGGAGCTCAAGGAGGTGCTGACTGCACCTCTAACAGCTCTGTTCAACCTGTCACTAGATACGAGGGATGTTCCAGAGGACTGGAGGAGGGCAAATGTGGTCCCACTTCACAAAAGTGGTAAAGGGAGGAGGCAGGAAATTACAGACCTGTCAACTTGACTTCAGTGGTGGATGAAGTAATGGAATCACTACTGAAGGAAAGGATTGGGGAATACCTTGTGACCAGCCGAATTACAGGATGTGCATGTAGCATGGTTTCCGCGGGGAGGGAGATACGCAGACAAACGCCAATCTAGTTCTTTGACTGGGTGACCAGGAAGTGGATCAGGCGGCGGAAGATGTGGCCTACCTGGATTTCAGCAAGGCCTTCAACACCATTCCACACAAAAGACTGGTGAGAAAGCTGGGCAGCCTAGAAGTACGTCCAAAAACAGTAAATAGGTAAGAAGTTGGCAAAGCAACAGGAGAAAGAGGCTGGTGATAAATGGTGTTCACTCTGAAGAAGGCAAGGTGACCAGCGGGTGCTGCAGGGGTCAGTACTAGGCTCGATCCTCTTCAATGTTTTCTTAGTGACATTGCAGGAGGGCTGGTAGAAAAATTATGCCTGTTCATGGATGACACAAAAATCTGCAGCAGAGTGGACACACCAGGGTGTGTGTAGAAAAAAATGAGGGACAGTCTGAAAAAGCTGGAAGACTGGTCAAGGGTTTGGCATCTGAGTTTGAATGCAAAAAAATGTAAAATCAAGCACTTGGGGCACAGAAACCCAGGGGCAACATACCAATTGGGTTGGGAGGTATTGGGAACCACAAAACAGGAAAGGGACCTGGGGTAATCATTTCTGATGACCTGAGGGTAGCAAAACAGTGCGATAAGGCAGTGAGGAAAGCTAGCAGGATGCTCAAGTGCACTGGCAGGGGCACTACCAGCAGAAAGAGGGAGGTAGTGTTACCCCGGCATAGATCGATGGGGAGGCCCTTCCTTGAGTACTGTGTCCAGTGCTGGAGGTACCATCTGTGGAAGAACATAGATAGGGTGGAGGTGGTACAGAAGATGACAATCAACATGGTGCAGGAACTGTATCAGAAGCCCTATGAGGAAAGACTCAAGGAATTAAATATGTACTCTCTAGAGGAAAGGAGGGAAAGGGGGGACATGATAGAAGCATTCAAATACCTCACAGGTATTAATAAGGTACATGAGCTGGCTCCATGGTGCCAAGTGTAGGGGTTCGGTTGGCACACTGGTGATCTGGGTTCATGCCCGGAAACTGGATGTCAGGGGTGGAGACCAGCAGGGAGAAAGTCCAGAATGTCCCTTGGACACTTCCCTCCCGGGAGGGGTGGGCGGGTCTTTGGCACCTGGAGGTGACTTGGGTGATGTTCTAGGTGGCATGATTCCTCAACACGCTGCCAACTGTCCTTGCCCCAAGTTGCCTTTGCGACTGGCCCTTTGAAGGAGGAGGGGAGTGGGGAGGGCAGAAACAGTGGAAAAAACTGCTCCCAGTTGACCGGATGACAGTCGCCGGTCCCCGTTCTCTCAAAGCCTGGAAGTGTCCAAGCCAACCCTGCTGCTCCCAGGATACATGTCTGCACCTATGGGCACTTCTCCCCAAGAAAGGGAGGACCCTCCCAATGAAGGGTTATGTCAGGTTACCTGGAGAACTGCACCATAGAATGGTGGCAGATGGTGATGGGGCATATTATGGCAGTGGGCCTAGGCATCCAGAAGGAGTGGCCAGCTGGGGGAACCTGGGAAGAAGAAGAAGAAAAAAAGTTACATGAAGGTAGCATTTTACATAGAAAAAAATGCTCGAGGACAAGGGGTCACACTATGAAGCTGGGGGGGACAGAGGAGATATGAGGAAATACTTCTTCATGAAAAGGGTGGTGGGCACCTGGAGCAGCAACCCAGCAGAGGTGATGGGTGCTAAAATGGTAACAAGATTCAAGAATGCATGACATAGACACAAGGGGACCTTAGAAATAAGGCAAGGGGGAGAAAGACCAAAGATCAAGTAGGGTCTGTGTTGGCATAGTAGGTAGGGAAAATATGGCAGAGTAGGTGGGCCAAGAGATCCTTCTCTGCCCACAGTGTCTATGTTTCTATGTTTCTTTTTATGTTTCTGTGTTAATAGAGTTTGCTAGAGAAGCTTCAAACCCAGACACAGTAAATGCAACACACTTTATTTTCTTATACAGTACAGTAGTGCTCACTAGATTGGCTGCATTGCTTGTTTATTACTGATTGTTTTCAAGAATAAACCAATCAGTGTTAGGGTGAAGAATAAGGGCATGAGAATGAGAAGGCCAATCTGAAGGTGGTGGCAGATAAAATAAGTCCAAGAGGTTAGCCCTCCAAAAATACAAGGGAACACAAGAGGATGGGGACAGAGAAGAGTACCAGAGAGAGGCAGGAGCAGCTAAAGCACAGACAGAAGAGAGGCTAGCGCAATCAGTGAGAAAATGGGACAAGACATTCTTTAGGTACGTCAGTGAAAGGAGAATGCCCAGAGGGGTATAGTCAGCCTCAAAGGGGACAACAAAGAGAGGGTAGAAAGGGACCTAGAGAAGGCCACAATCCTTAATGGGTACTTCTGCTCAGTCTTTACTGGGGGCAGGGACCACAACTGGAAAACAGATGTGTGGAGGGGAAGAACTGAGCTTCATAATGTTTACAGAACAGAGGGTCCTAGAGGAATTACAAAACTAAAGGTGAACAAAACAATGGGGCCAGATGGAGTACACCCAAGGATCCTAAAAGAACTGAGGATGGAGCTAGCAGCACCTTTGGCTGCCCTGTTCAGTGAGTCGCTGAACATGGGGGTGGTCCCGCAGGACTGGAGAGGAGCAAATGTGGTCCCTCTTCACAAGAGTGGTAGCAAGGAAGATGCAGGGAACTACAGGCCAGTGAGTCTCGCCTCAGTAGTGGGGAAGATCATAGAGACTGTGATTAAGGAATTTATTGTGGATCACTTGGTACTCACTGGAATGCAGGATCCAAGACAGCATGGGTTCACAGCAGGAAGGTCCTGTCAAACAAATCTTATAGATTTATTTGATTGGGTGATGATGGTGGTGGACCAGGGAGGGGCAGTGGATATTGCCTGCCTTGATTTCAGCAAGGCCTTCAACACAGTACTGCATAGAAGGCTGGTAAACAAGCTGAGGATTCTGGGGTGGGACACAGGATGGTGAACTGGGTCAGAAATTGATTAGTAGACAGAAGGCAGAGGGTAGTGGTAAATGGCACACAGTCCGAAGAAATGGGAGACACCAGTGGGGTGCCACAGGGGTCAGTCCTGGGACCAGTTCTCTTCAATGTCTTTATAGCAGACATAGCAGAAGGGCTAGAGGGAAAAGTATGCCTATTTGCAGATGACACCAAGATCTGCAACAAAGTAAATACTCAAGGGGGAGTAGAGAGAATGAAGAGACCTGGAAAAGTTGGAGAAATGTTCTGAGGTATGGCAGTTAATGTTTAACGTGAAGAAGTGCAAGATCATGCACGTGGGGAACAGAAACCCCCAGGAAGAGCTATGTATTGGGGGGTGAGTTGATGGTCACCAGAGAGAAAGGGATTTAGGGGTCAATATATCAGATGACCCGAAATCTACCAAACAGACCGCACAAGCAGTTGGGAGGGCTAGTGGGATGTTAGTGTGTATAGAGAGGGGCATTACAAGCCGTAGGAGGGAGGTGGTGATCCCACTGAACAAGACACTGGTTAGGCCTCACCTACAGTACTGTGTGCAGTTCTGGAGGCCGTACCTGCATAAGGATATTGACAGGGTGGAAACAGTGCAGAGGAGAGCAACTAAGATGGTGCAGGATCTGCACGACATGGCATGTGGGAATATACTTAGGGACCTCAATATGTACACATTGGAACAGAGACGGGATAGGGGGGACATACTTGAGACTTTCAAATATCTTCAGGGCATAAATAAGGTGGACTAGCATCTTCCAGTATAAAAAGTACAGTAGAACTAGAGGGCATAACATGAAATTGGAGGGGGGTCACATAAGGGGTAATGTGAGAAAGTTATTTTTACAGAGAGGTTGGTGGATGCATGGAATGCCCTGCCTCAGGAGGCTGTGGGAGCACATACAGTGCAGGATTCAAGAGGGCATGGGATAAGCACAAGGGAATCATACATATGGGGGGGCATAGCTGAGGCTGCTAACCTAGTAGAGGCAGCGGGAGCAAATTGGCAGAATGGGCAGACTGGATGGGCCTTGCTGTCCTTTTCTGCCATCAGCTTCTATGTTTCTATGTTTATCCTCCTCACCAGCCACCTTGTTTCATATGTTGGTAACCATCCTGCACCGTCAGCAGCCCCACTGGCCCCAGGATCCTCAAAGACATGCCCCCCAATGGTACAGTCCATGGAGAGGCATCCTCCCCACCATTGGGCAACAATCTGGCATTGGGGCTAAGTGGGTGCTGTGGGACCCATGTGCACTGGCACTGACATCCTTGGTGGCTGCCATTTTCCCAGTGGTTTCCACACCTCCACTTCAGTGTGTATTGCCTCTGTCAAATCATATCCTTGCAGGAGTTATCCTAATGGAAAGAGAAAGTTCCCTTGGCCCACCATCGAGTCGCTTTGATGGTGAAGCCCACCGCCCACCCTTCCCAAGCTGGGACACTCTGCCATATGCAGGGTTCTTCCAAGTCATCTGTTGCCTGATGCCATCTCCCTAATTCACTCCTGAGCCTAGCTGCCAGCACAGTAATGCAATCTGCTGCCACTGGGCCATTGAGGATCCATTAATTACTAAACTGTAAGTGCTTGTTAATTTGCTGTCTTTATACAGAGTTTTATAGACTGAAGGAGCTACTCCTTCCCCTACATGTGAGACACACTTATTCTGTTAAGACAGTCTCATGCATAGGTGCCCTGTAATGGACTCATTTAGAGGAGGATTTTTACATTTTTATATATATATATATATATATATATATACACACTGTATATATATATATATATATATATATATGTTGATAATGTGATCGGCGCCACTATAGATAAAGGTTAAGCTGACAGTTACATACTAAAGTCAAAAAGTTTGGCGTTAATAACTTTGGATCTGTTCTATGGATTTGCCTGAAATTTGGTACACACATTAAGGCTCACTATATCTCTTGATCTGCCAAATTACGTTTCTGTTGGAGTGCCAGTCTTCGTGTACGAAAGCGCTGAAAAATGCAAAATTATCCATTTTTGGAGGCACCTTTTGGCATTCTTAATGTGGTCCTGCACAGCCATTGTGTAGTGTGCCACTCTGTGAGATGGCTCATTTGAAAGAACTTTGGTGGCTGAACATGCTGCTTTTTGTTTGGTGAAAAGATATACTAAGGCATTCAAAAGTTATGGCACTTTTAAGTTCCCATTATAAGTCAATGGGAAAATTTATATGTATATCTTGCGATCAAAGAATGGGAGTTCTAGATATCTCATCCCACCTGGCAGTCAAAGAATTTGCAGCCTCGTGGTTCAAGAATCTTTGATCCTGAGGAATTTAAAAAAAATTATTTGACCGCGAGGTCCGCCATCTTGTTTTCAGTTTTCGGATTGCCCAAACACAAATATCTTGGCTCAGGGGTCACTTCTGAAGTAAAACTTCGATGGGTTTTACTCAGGGGACCCCGATCTATTGAGCCATGGCTTTGGTTCCATCAAAATCTGTCCAAAAATAGAGTTATTAGCTTTTAAATTCTTTGTTCGAGGCTCGCTAATGATCTTTGATCGCGAGCCGACAAATTCTTTGATCGCAAGATTCTTTGATTGCAATCTTGCATCACGACTTAAAAACACAAATATCTCAGCTCAGTGGTGGGCTAGGGACACAAATGAGGGTGAGTTTTGTTCAGGAGCATCCGTTTTGTCGAACCATGGTGTTGGTTTGCTTCAAATCGGTCAAAGG
Source organism: Neoceratodus forsteri (assembly GCA_016271365.2). Classification (NCBI taxonomy): domain Eukaryota; kingdom Metazoa; phylum Chordata; order Ceratodontiformes; family Ceratodontidae; genus Neoceratodus; species Neoceratodus forsteri. The sequence goes on along the minus strand of CM057449.1, from coordinate 1,417,420,728 downwards.
TTCGTGCTTTACCAGTTTTTCATCTTTAATGATGGACACAACAAAGCCACCTGAGCAAAACCCACCTTTATTTTACAGTCTAGGGCACCCCTGGGCTACCGAGATGTATATAGAAATTTGGCCATCTCATCCCTTCTTGTTCTCGCTCTTTATTCATGAGCGAGCAATTTCTTTGATCGCGAGCATGCAAATACTTTGACCGCGAGATTCTTTGATCATGATCGTGCATTGCGAGTGAGGGACCAGATGAAAAAATCAATTTTCCAGTCCAGGGGTGACATAGGAAGTCAAACGAGGGTGGGTTTTACTCAGGGGGCTTTGTTCTGATGAACCATGACAATGGCTTACTGCGATTCTGTATATTTTTTAAATTAGAAGAGTTTAAATTCTTTGATCGTGACCCTGCAAATTCTTTGATCGCGAGCCTGCAAATTCTTTGATCTCAAGATTCTTTGATCGTGATCGTGAGCGAGGGACAAAATGGCCCAATTAAAAAATCTATTTTCTCAGCCCAGGTGTGTCGTAGGAAGTCAAACAAGGATGGGTTTTATGCAGGGGGCTTCGATCTGTTGAACCATGGTGGTGGTTTACCACAATTCCTTCAATATTTTGATTTATAAGGTTTTTAAATCTTTGTTCATAAGCCTGCAAATTCTTTGATCATGAGCCTGCAAATTCTTTGATCGTGAGATTCTTTGATCATCATCTTTGATCGCAAGGGAGGGACAAGATGGCCAGATTTTTTACAATGGAATAGATAGGGAAATTTTAGTAAACTTTCATATTGAATATCTTGGGAACGGTTTGGTCTTTTGACTTGAAATTTGGAGGGAAGAAATGCAATATCCCAGAGATGTGTCTTTTGGTGGCTTGGTCAAGAAATAGTACAGGGCAGCAAAGTTATGACACTATGAAGTTGACATTTTTTTCCCATAGGATAACATTACGGCATTTGCTGCATTACAGGAATTCTTTGCCGCACTGCTGCAAAAGAACGCTTTGCTCGTTTGGGCTGAAATTTGAAGGGAAGAAAGCTAACATACCACAGATGTGCCTTTTCATGGTTTGGTGAAATTATACTACAGGGTGGCAAAGTGACTGCACTCCGAAGTTGACATTTTTTTGCCATAGGATAACATTATGGCATCCGTTGCATCTTTCAGGGCTCGTATCTTGTAAACGGTGCGAGATACGGACTTTTTGTAAAAAATTTGCTTAGCCCCCAAAATAGGGGCTAAGCATAAAACTAGCCAGGAAAGTAATAATTTATAAAAAAATGTATTTTTTTTCCCACGTCGTATGGTTCCTGAGATATAATCAATTTAGTATTCCAAGTCATAATTTTCTGCTCCGAAGTCAATTATAATGCATACATTCTTTGTTTTCAATTTGTTTTTAATGCAGTTTTTGGGGAACAGAAGGGTGTGCCCTTTCGTTACTGTGTCAGTTAACGTTTCCAGTTGTGCTTCTGTTACCGTTCGCATCACCGTTCCCGTCTACACCACCATGTGCGTTAAAGTTTGCTTTTTTCATTTGCACTTGTGTTTTCATTTTGTTTTTCATTATTGTTGCTGTTACCATTACCATTTGCATTTGCAATTGTGGTACCTTGCCCATGCACATTTTGGTTTGCGTTTTCATATGCACTTGCGTTTCTGTTTCTGTTGCTTTTATTGTTGCTGTTATTGTTACCATTTGTGTTTATAATTGTGGTTCCATGAGTGTGTGCGTTATGGCTTGCATTTTCGTATGCGCTTGTGTTTCTGTTTACTTGGGCATTATTATTGCTGTTACTGTTACCATTTGCATTTACAATTGTGGTACTGTGAATGTGTGCGTTACCAGTTGTGTTCTGTATGCACTTCTATTTGATGTCTCTGTTTATGCAACTGTTTGATTTTGTGTCACTTTGTGCTTGCATTCCTATTACTCTTTGTGTTACCATTTACATTTTCATCACCATGTGCGTAAGCCTTTGTGCTTGCATTTCTGTTGCACTTACTGTTACTATAGTCACACAAAATCACCCCCATGCTCCCAGCAACTTGCACAACTTTGTAGTTTTCTATTCTTTCTTAAAAAGTATGGAAATTCTATGCAAAAAACTTCATTAATGCATCAGTTAGGGTTCTTATACAGTGACAAAAGTGGGGAAATTCGGCATTAGGGTTCACACCCCTTGCACCCACCCACCTCCCCACCAGCAGGCATCGGGGTGTGCATTGGGGTCATTGGTCCTAACTCTCACCCCATTCTCCTACACTGCACCATCTCAACTTGTTTACACATGGGATGGGGTGAGAGTTAGGACCGATGACCCCAATGCACACCCCGATGCCTGCTGGTGGGGGTAGGGGGTGTGCGTGTGTGCAAGGGGTGGGAACCCTAATGCCGAATTTCCTCACTTTTGTCACTGTAGAAGAACCCTAACTGATGCATTAATGAAGTTTTTTGCATATACATTTTTTATAACTGCCATGGGGACCACTGTTACAGTTGTAAGAGTGGTCTCGCTTAGATTCTTAAGGTAGCAGAACTGTTTATCTTCAGTTAGTGGTCCTTATACCCTAAGAATGCCCATGAAACCACTCATGCAACTTTTAAAGGACACCTAAACCATCTTTCTTGTACACATTTTTTTTAAATTACTCCATAGCTTGTAAAGGAGAGGCTGTTGTTTACATTTATACTGAAACTGCATTTATTAAAGTGGGATAAAAACAGTTTCATATTATTTGAAAATTGTAAATAAAACCTCTTCTGATTCAAAAATCCTGCTCTCAGAATCCAAAAATGGCTTCCTTGATGATGTCATACATGCGAGAGGTGCCAGCTGTGCAGATGTATTTAAGCTCTACTAACCGTATTCAAATGTGAATAACTTTAAAATGAAAAATGATAGCATGGCACCATGAGAATGAAAGTTGTTCAGCACAAAATAGCTACAAAATCAGTGGTGTTTCATTTATAGATATTTTTTAGTTTTTTTATTAGTAAAAAAGCAGCAGAGAATTCAGTTGTTTGTCACTTTTTCAACAAGGAAATGTAAATAACTTTAAAACAAAAATTATAACATGGTACTGTGAGCATGAAAGTTGTTCAGCACAAAAATATCTACAAAATGAGTGGTGTTTCATTTAAAGATACCTTTTAGTTTTTTAAAAATAGCAAAAAAAAAAGCAGCAGAAAATTCAGCTGTCATTTTTTCAAGAAACAAATGTAAATAACTTTAAAACAAAAAATGATAGCATGGTACTGTGAGCATGGCATTTGTTCAGCACAAACATTTCTGCAAAATAAGTGGTGTTTCATTTATATTTACCTTTTAGTTTGTTTATAATTAGCAAAAAAAACAAAGAAACCTAGAAGAAAATAGTTTTTTTTCACCTTTTGAAACAAACAAATGCAAATAACTTTAAAACAAAAAAAAACATAGCATGGTACTTCGAGCACTAAAGTTGTTCAATACAATAGTATCTACCAAATGAGTGGTGTTTCATTTATAGATAATCTTTTAGATTTTTTAGAATCAGCAAAAAATGTCAGGAAATCAACTTTTTTTCACTTTTTGGGAGGTATGGCATAAATGGAGTATACTACCTCCCTACTGGAAATATTTTTGATATTTTTTGTTCTCATGCTAATTGACCTGATTACATCACTTGTGGCTTTACCACTCCTGATGTTTCTAGGTCAATTGGCACTCAAACAAAACATATCAACAATATTTCCAATAGGGGGTAGCATATCCCTTGTATATTCTTTACAAAAAACTCCATTAATGCATCAGTTTGAGTTACTATTAAAGTGACAATAGTATGGAAATGCAATGTTAGGGTTTTCAGCACTAACTCCACATTCCTTCCAAGAAGCCAAAGGGGGAAAGGCAAACAAGCAACCACAGACATCCATCATCAGGTAAGACAGATAACATACAACTCTTTCTAAATGGCATAAGAGACTTCTATCATCAAGGTCCAGTGCTTCTGTAGCCATGGATACACATGCACATCACCTGGGAAGTGTGGTAAAAAATTCCTTTAGGAGCACACTGTAAATTGTAATCAAGGAATAACACATGACAGAGTATGCAGCAATGCTAAATTATCACACTTCCAAGGTGAGTTATGAGGCATGAAGCACAGCAGAATGCTTTCAACCACCTGGGAAGAGCAATATAAAATTCTCATAGGATCACATTTTAAATTGTAAGTAAGCAACAACATGTGACAGGGTATATGGCAATGCTAAATTGCTGCATATTCCAGGTAGATTGTAAGGCACAAGACACAGCTAGATACCTTCATCCACCTAGGAAGTGTGGTATATAATTCAAATAAGATTATATTATAAATTTTTAGTGATCAATACCACATGGCAGGGTATGCAGTAAGGCTAAATTGCTGCATGCCCTAGGTAGGTTTTGAGGCACGAGGTGCAGCTGAATGCCTTTAGCCACCTGGGAAATGTGATATTAAATTCCCATAGGATCACATTGTAAACTGAAGTAAGCAGTGACACATGACAGGGTGTGCAGTAATGCTAAATTACCACACACCCCAAGTGGGTTGTAAGGTACGAGGTGCAGCTGAAGCCCATCAATCACCTGGGAAGTGCTGATGTTTTCACTTATGTGCTGAAGGCACCTATGCTGCCATGAAAGTACATGCTAAGGATGTGGGAGAGTCAGCAGTTGTCTGCTGTGAGGAGCACCAGGCACCTGGCTTCTTTGCTTGGAAACAGAGGTAACATTCTAAGTTAAATGGGACACAGCTGAATGACAAAAAATGAACCCAAAAAAGGGAAACAGTAGCAGAGTGAGATGTAGGTCTGGGTAGTATGGCAAGGGCAGTTTTCTTGTGCACTAACTAAATGCAATGAAGAAAGGAAGTGTTGGTGGGTGGCTGCATGAGAAATGCAGCATGCACTAGATCACTTTGCCTGATAATGTACTGTAAAGTGAGAATAAGAAAATATGTGGCTCACTCTGTCATGGCAAGGCAGTATTGACAGAGCAGGAGAAAACTGAAATGGAAACAGTAAGCATACAACAGTTTTGTACCCCTCCCTCCCCTTTTGGAAGGCAGGAGGTGGGAGATATTTGAAAAGAAAATTGCAGTTTGGTTAATTGCAGGAGGCACAAGAACAAAAAATATCAACAGTATTTCCAGTAGGGAGGTAACATATTCCATTTATGCCATACCTCCAAAAAAGTAAAAAAAAATTTGTAATTTTCTGCCATTTTTTACTGATTATGAAAAAAAATCTAAAAGGTATCTATAAATGAAACACCACTCATTTGGTAGATATTTTTTGCTGAACAACCATTGTGCTCAAATTATCATGCTATCATTTTTCATTTTAAAGCTATTTGCATTTGTTTGTAGCAAAAAGTGAAACAAAACTTAATTTTATGCTGTTTTTTGCTAATTATAAAAAAAAACCTAAAAGGTATATATAAATAAAACACCTCTCATTTTGTAGATTTTTTGTGCTGAACAAATATCATGCTCACAGTACCATGCTATAATTTTTTTGTTTTAAAGTTATTTGCATCTGTTTGTTGAAAACGTGACCAACAATTGAATTCTCTGCTACTTTTTTTCTACTTTTTCCAAAAAAACTAAAAGGTATCTATAAATGAAACACTACTGATTTTGTAGATATGTTTGTGCTGAACAACTTTCGTGCTCACAGTACCTTGCTATCATTTTTCATTTTAAAGTTATTCGCATCTGAATACTGTTAGTAGTGCTAGAATACATCTGCACAGCTGGCATCTCTCTCATGTATAACATCATTAAGGTAGTCCATTTTAAGATTCTGAGAGCAGGATTTTTGAATCAGAAGAGGCCGTGTTTAAAATTTTCAAATGCTATGAAACTGCATTTATCCTACATTAGTAAATGCAGTTGCAGTATAAATGTAAACAACAGCCTCTCATTTACAAGCCTATGGACAAGGCCCCTAGAATTCTGCGGCCGCAGAATTTTGCACAGAACTTGCAATCTACCACAGAACTTCTGCGGTGCCACAGAATTCACTCTTCTTCATGATTTTTTATTAATATTTCTGTTTATCCATAGAATCTGGTTCCCTTCCCCTCTTTTTATATCCAAAACCCCCCATATGCTCAGAATGTGATGTTATTATTGCTATAACATCATACATTATCTAATGAAATGGCTGCATTCTGCAACAGATACTGTATGAACAGTCACTTATCTACCACAGCTCCCAGTGCCAGAGATGGTGGCAAAGCACATCAGACATGATGCTATTTGCTCAACCTGCACTACAGCCTAATACAAGTTTCAGTCTTACATTATTGCACTAAGGCCAACTTAAACAAAACCTTGTCAATGGCACAGACCTGTTAAGTCCATACCTCACTTTGTACAAACTTATTTGTGCCTTTAAGGTATAGAGATGCCATCTAAAATGAATAACTGATAAAATGAATTTAACTGCCATTTTATAATATAATAAAGTAATTATGCCCAGAAAAGAGGAATATAATAATGTGTAGACCTGTTGAAAGAATAGACCTGTTAAATAAATAATTGCACCGCATGCATTTTTGCCAGGGTTATTGATTACATATTGTGATTTGTTGATAGAATCACCTAAAAGTTATGGAGAAATGTTGTGTGCAGGGACAGCTGTTGGGCCAAAGAGAAGCATGCTGTGTTTCCACGCTGGCAACTTAGGTTCAGAGATTAGCTCTGGGAGCTTGCTGGGCAGCACAAGGATTGGTGGAACACATCACTGCTCGAAGCTTGGGAAGGTAAGGTGCAGTGTTCTGTCACATGGTGAACACATTGTGATGGACTGGAGAGCTCTATCTCACAATCGGTTCACATGCATGTCATGGCCTGATGGTGTTATGTAGTGTGTCTGGGGAAGCAGGTTGACATGAAAAATGAGTTTTACAATAATTCCTCTATTACGTTTATTCCATTACCAATGGGACCTGTATGAATGAGGATGCAATTTCATGGAAATAAAAAAATATATATATATATATGTATATATATATATATATATATATATATATATATACACACTCACACACACATATACAGTATCTCTGTCTCTCTCACTATACACACACAAACACACACATATTTGTATGTATGTTACAGATTGCATATAAATATATAAGTGATACACAGTGGGAACCTCAAGAGTGGTGTAGAAAGCACATACAAGTATATAAGCGATACACAGTAGAGACCTCATTAGTGGGATAGATAGCATACATATAGAAATACTTTATCACATAAGGTCCCCTCTGCATAAGTCATTTATGCAATAGGCTAGAACCTTAAGGGAGAGACATTTGTTTTGCTTTTTTAGGCAACAAAAATTATTTCTATATGTCTGTTATTTTTTTAAATAGTGTTACTGTGCTTTCCACCATCCTGATTGCTATAACCATTGCCATGAAAGTGAAGTCAGGATGACAAGTTGACACTGTGATGTGGTAGTTTGTTAGTGCCGCAGAACTTCCACAGAAATTGCAAACCACTGCTGCAGAAGTTCTGTGGCAAATTGTAGTCTTGCCGCAGAACTTGGTCCCACTGTGCCGCAGAAAAGTAGGGGCCTTGCCTATGGAGTAATTTTTTTGGAAAAACAAATTGCGTAAAAAGATGGTTTAGGTGTTCTTTAAGAGTGATCTCATCTTCAATATTGATATGAGATATGGCTTGCATTTTATATACTAGTTATTCTAGCTATTCTGGCCCGGATATTCAAAGGGGTTGCTCCCCAGCGGGATATTGAAAAGGCTGCCCAGCACAGTGCAAATCCCGATGCACTGGGGCGCAATGTAATCATATGTGGTGCAGATGCAGGGGGTGTGCCCATGCATATGCAGAACATCCCGATATTCAGCCCGGGATGTGTGGTGCATATGCTGGTGCACCCCTGTGCTGTGCCACATAGGGGACTCAAAGTTGAGCCTGTGCAGAGTAGGAACAAATCCTGGCCACCCACAGGTGGGCTGCTGTATTGCAGGGTGCAACACAGCAGCCCAGCCATGGGTGGCCACCCGCCCACCCAGAACACCATCCACAAGCACTCACAACCTTGGTGGTCAAGTGGAACACCCCTGCCCATTGCCGTGATTGCAGTATATGTATAAACAGTAATCCCTGGTAGTCTAGTGGACCCCCCATCCCAATTCCCCAATGAATAAAATACATGACCAGCCCTGGTGGTCTAGTGGTCCCCCTTCCCACCCGAGTCCACAATTCCCTGATGAATGCATAACTGCTGGTCCCTGGTGGTCTAGTGGAACCCCTCCTGCCCATTGCTGCGATTGTGGTAAACTTCCAAACAAAATGCCCTGGTGATCCAATGGCACCCCCACCCCTTACACCCACATAGAACCCCTTGCCCACCCTGCTCCCTCCACGTCATCAGCGGGGGCTGCAACCCACCCTCATACCATCCAGCTGCCCGCCAAATGACAGGTACAGTATGGGCTGTAAGCCCATTGGTCCCCAGTATGGAACAATGGGCTTGCAGGGCATACTGTATTAGCCAGTCCCAAATATGTGAATGAAGTCATTCACATATTTGGGATTGTCTAGTATAGTATGCCCTGCAACCCCATTGGTCCACACTGGAGACCAATGGGCTTACAGTCCATACTGTACCTGTCATTTGGCAGGTGGCCGGGTGGTATGCAGGCAGTTGCAGCCACCACGATGATGGAGGGACATGGTGGGCAAGGGGTTCTGTGTGGGTGGAGGGTGGGGGGCCACTGGATCACCAGGGCATTTCTTTTGGAGGTTTACCATGATTGATGCAGTAGGCGAGAGAGTTCGCTTAGACCACCAGGGACCGTGGTTATACATTTATCGGGGAATCGGGGACTTGGGTGGGAGGGGGGACCACTAGACCACCAGGGCTGGTCATGTATTATGTTCATTGGGGTGTCGAGGACAGGGTGGCCACTAGACTACCAGGGATTCCTGTTTATACTTAGACAGCGATCATGGCTACGGGGCAGGGGATGCCTGGGATCCCCACTGCACGTGTCATGCTGTGCAGGGTGCCAGGCACAAGTCACCGGGCTACCCTGTGCAAGGCATGCAAATGGGGCCATAATGACATATATTATGGCCTCATTTGCATGCCCTTCGCTGAATATCGTGGGTGATGCGCCTAGCGCAACTGCACTTGCACTGGCGCATCCCCATGCTCCCTATCTGTGGCTTGTGCCAGTGCAGTGCCACTACGCCATATGCAGTGCATGCCATATTCAACAGTGCTGTGCCATGGTGCATCACTGTTGAATATCACCTGGTCCTGGCCCGGCGCATCCCAGTTGCGCTGCAGCCAGGCTTGCGCCACTACTTGGGGCAGTCTGAATATCCGGGCCTCAGTCTATTGCTTGATGGTTTACTTGCTGGAGTGATTTGTACATTAAATTGGAGGTTAATTTAAATATTATCTTCTGATGCTTTTACAGGTTTAATCATATGAAGAACAGGGGTTGTGAGAGAAAGTAGCTAGAGGAGTGTGACACTCCTAGCAACATTAGATGCAGAAGTAAATGTTGAGAAATATTGTAGATTATCATTCAAAAGGCTGTAGAAGAACCAAAAATCAGAAGAAGTTGAAAATGCTTTTAAAACATATTGGTATATAAAAAATGTATTAACGTGACATATACACTAACATAACTCCCCCACAAAAAAAACAAAGGTACCTAGCTATAATGATTCCAAAGTTAGTCCATTCCAGAAACAATATCTTTGAAAAAGGCTAAATTTGGAACTGTCAGGACAGGAACTAATTTTTTTAAACAATTGCTTAAAGCCATTTTGGCATAGATACACCCTGCTGATACACTTTCCATGTATCTGTAACCAACCCCCAGAAGGCAGGTTTGGGTTTATCTTTTTACAAGGTCATGTTTTTATGTTTTCTTGCACACATGTACAAAACATAGTTCCTATCTGATTTTCATAGGTGTGCCCCACTCCCAATGCCCTGCTTTTCTTTGCAGGCGTGGCTGCACTAGCTGCTAATGAATGTCCGAGCTGTCTATGACAGCCGCTCAGATGCAGTGGTGCACAGTTGAAAGCAAAAAAATGCTGTGATCAGTGGTTGTAACGTGTAGACAATCTGCATACTGCTGTTGGCAGGTGATTTAAATTCTGCCTTCGGCAGTATGCAAAGTGCCTACACTCAGCACTGCATCCTGAACACAGCTCCATTGTTTTCAAGTTCCCCCCTCACCAAACACTCAAGTAGCACGCTGGGAGCCCACTCCAGCGTGCTCATGCTCTCCCCCCCACCACACACCTTATGGCTGGCGGGGTGTCCAATCCCATTGGCTCCGCTGCCCCCCAGACTTCTAGGTGCCATGCTGAAGCCACCCCAGCATGGCAAAAGTCAGAATGGTGATGGGGGTGCCCAATCCCCCGTCGGCTCCACTAACCCCCCAAAAAAAAACTTTCAGCTGCCATGCTGGGTGCCCACCCCAGCATGACACAAGTCCTGTGTCCTCTTCCTAAAAAGAAAAAAAAACACCTGAAAGCAAAAAATGGTCCCTTGTTCATTGTCTTGCCCCCTCCCCCAACCTGCACCCACCCTTTGCGCATCCATCTCCCCACACCCCCCTAGACCCCATACTTACCTCTGGAGTCTGGCACAACAATCTTTGGTGGACCGGGAACACGTCTGCACTCTTCGAAGCCAACCGCGAACTGAAGAAATGCCGGTAAGCTGTATAATGGCATAAAAGTTTTTTTTTTCAACTTTGGTGCATATTTCATCCATTTTGGGGAATTTTTTCACCAAATTTTCAACATGGGGTTCTTTGGGTCCCACGTCATGAACTCAGTCACTGTCATTTTGTTATTTGGTCCGGAAAGGTGATTTCTCAGTCACTGCATGGAACCACCTTTTGGGACTGAGTAACGAAATGACAGAGTCACAGTTCATGAGGTAGGCCCCCCAAAATCCTATGTTGAAATTTTGGTGAAAAAATTCCCAAAAATGACTGTCTAACAAGTGTGCATTGCGCAGTTCCTATGCATGCTCGTAACTTCGCAAATGTTTAATATTTTCACTCCAGATTTTCAACACTGCCATTTTACCACACCTCGTTATGAGCAGTACAGTTGTCATTTTTCATATCTTGCCCAAAATGTGTTTTCGTGCATGTAATGCCCAATGGTGCTGTCGTGTGCAAAATCAATGGTAGGGATAGATTAAGAAAATCACAGTGACACTGTTCATGAGCAGAGGTCTGAAAATGGCTATGTTGAAAATTTGGTGACAGAAGTCCATAACATGACTGTGTTACGACCATGCATTGTGCAGTTTCCACACACCCTCGTAAGTTCACGGATTTGTACTATTTTCAGTCCAGATTTTCAACACTAGCATTTTTCCACACTTCCTTATGAACAGTACAGCTGTCATTTTTCGCACCCTGGCCGAAATGTGTTTTCTCACTTCTGGCGCAGAAATGCTTGGTCGCTGTGGGAAATCAGTGTTTGGGACAGATTAAGAAAATCACAGTGACACTGTTCATGAGCAGAGGTCCCAAAATGCCTGCATTGACAATCTGCTGTAAAATATCCCCAAACTAATTACATTATGGGTGTGCATTGCACAGTTGCTACGCACACTCGTAACTTCAGTTTTTCACTCCAAATTTTCAACATTGCTATTTTTTGCACCTCCCATAGAACAGTACAGCTGTCATTTTCACATCCTGTTCGAAATATGTTTTTGCACCTGTGGTGCAAATAAGCGTAATCACTGTGCAAAATCAGCTTTCAGCTAACAGAACTGATATTGCCACTGTTCATGAGGTGGGGTCCTAAAACACCCATGTTGAAAATTTAGATGCATCTAATGAAGCATGCAGGGCTTTAGGGTTTCGACCATAATGCCCCACCCTCTAGAGACTAACAGGCATCAGGGGTGTGACTTGGGATTGCCAACTGTAATGCTCATGCCATTCTACCCCTACCCACGCCCTGCAGCCAGTGACAGGCATCGAGGTGTGCCTTGGACTCTTCGGCCCCAAAGTTCACCCCATTCTCCTGTACTGCACCCATTTCACTGTATTTCCTTATAGAATGGGGTGAGCATAAGGTCAAAAGACCCCAAGGCACACTGTGGCACTTGTCAGAGTCTGCAGGGTAGGGTGGGGTGAAATGGCATGGCCATTATGCCTGATGACCCAAAGGCACACCCCAATGCCTGTCAGCTCTGTAGGGTGGTGGTGGGGTTGGCTTCAGTTAAATGCTTCACTGCCATTCCTATTAAACATCTCTTTAACTCCTACACTACCATTGCCAATGCCAGTAAGCAAAAATTCGGCATTGACAAATGCTTGTTTTTTCTAGAGGAGGACTGAGTTAAGGATGTTTCATACTGTTGTAACAAGTAAACAAGAGGATCAGGCAGGAAATGGGTTGCAGTGATCCAGAGGAGGTATGAATAGGGCACCTGGTAAATTAGTGGGAGAGTTCTGCTTCCAGCTCAAGAGCTCAGGCTCAGCAGAAGTGCTTAGAGCAGTAGCCTGCCTGGCTGGCATGAACTGAGCTACACAGAACATTTCACATTTTTAATAATATATACCAGGCATAAAAGTATTGATTTTTAAGATGATCTGTTGCAGCAGTAACAATATTTTTACACAATATCTGTTTGTAAGCCCAGAGGAACCAGTGCAATGGCATAATGCCCTGCCTCATCTATACAGGGGATCTGTGCAATCCAGGAATACCTATTATAGCCTTTCATAAAATGTATTTTATTGTGGTCACTTTTTATTCCATCCATACACCAAAGCACTGCTTTTATGAGGAGAGGACATGTCGGGGGGTGAGGGTGGGGGAAAGAGTGGTGGTGCATTGATGACATTAACTGGTGTTGTCCATGGGGAAGAGTTGGGGATCCTTACACATGACAGTAAGGGCAGCTATAGGCCTATGGATGTCATTCAAAGGGGCCTTCTCTGACATCTGGCTGCAATGGTCCCAAGGTGGAAAGTACAAAGATGGGAGATTGAAAGGGAGAGGGAGTGGCTGTAGGGAGGTTGGGATAAAACCTACCACCTGCATTGCAGGACCAGTGTATTCTTAACATTTTTTGTCAATGAAATGTTGGATACTGACAGTCGAACTGTAGGAAAATGAAGGACATTGGTCCTCATAATGTGGAATACATGATCAAACTCCAGGAGACACAATTTCAGAACATTGGAAACTAGTGCTTTTTATGTGTGTAATGTTTATCTTTGATTCACTAGCTTCATTGAGAATTACATTTTTGCTTTAGAGTTGGAGCTTACAATAGGAGACAGACCATTATCTGTTTGGGCAGCACCTGTTTCATGCAGAGTAGAGAAACTATGAGGGGGATGAGGGACATCCCACATACATTGGGGCAGTTGAGAAATATGGACACTATGCCACATTGATTGCCAAGGGCAGTGTAAGACTTATGGGGTGGACTGGCCAGGACTGTGAATAAAAACACAGAAAAATAGATAATGATTGCAGAAAATGTCAATGGTCCAGCTAGTCTGCCCGTAACACCCTATCATGCTGCAAGACTTTTTGTCAATACTGGGTCATTGCCTACACTATCTACCCCCTTGATCCATGTTTTACTACTTACCCCCATGCGTAACTACTAAGCCCTTAACTCTGTCCCAACCGTGTTTCAAACCATTAATAGTTTTTGCACCCACCACCTCCACTGGTAGACTGTTCCATGGCTCAGCCACTCTCTGTAAAATAAAACTTTCTCACGTCCCTCCTGAGCCTGCCCCCCCACTAGCTTCCACTTGTGACCTCCTGTTCTCTCTTTTTTTTTTTTTTTTTTTAATTATCTTTTTCTCCCAGAAGAGACCTCCATCCTGTTTATCTGCCCTGGAGCTCCCACCAACTGCCCATTGCCGCAACTCCCAGTTACCCCCTGGCTTACCTCCCCTGAGGGTGGGGCCACAGCACTGGTTCTCCTAATTCTGGCGCCATGGGATTAGTGACAGGTTGGGAGTGCAGTGGCTGATTGAAGCCCGGGGAAGGCTTCATGTAGATGGAGGCTCTCCCCTCCTCCATTTTCTTGTTTTTTTCCTGCGGGAAGCAGGGACGTGCAATGACGTCCAGCGTCTGCCCTGCCTCCATTAGCTGCGAGTGCCGGTAGCTGTGAGACCCCTGGCCTCCGCTAGGGGTCCATCATGCACCGGGCACTTCCCCACCCTCCCCCTGGAGAAGGAGAGCTGTCCATGGGATGCTCTATCCTTCTCCCCCTGGCCGGCCCTCTGGTGACCTGGGTCCATTCCTGAACCTGGGTCGCCAGCGTCTCAAGCGGAATTCCAACTGTTGCGCTGGCGGGCTGGCATGATCTCCTGTTCTATATGTGCTACTCCTGTTGAACAGTTTCTTGCAGTTCACCCTATTCATTCCTTTTAGGAACTTGAAGGTCTCTATCATATCATCTAGCCTCAAGCAAGTACATGTTCAGTGCCCTAAGCTGGTCCTCGAAAGATCTGCCCTGCTGGCCCTGAATAATTTTGTTTACCCTACGCTGCACTGTCCCTAGCCTCTTAAAACTGGGCATAGTACTCTAGGTGTGGTTTCACTAATGATCTGTACAGAGATAATAATACCTCTTTCCTCCTGCTGTAAAACCCCCTCCCAATACAGCACCCATCCTGTTTGCCTTACTGTAAGCCTTTTTACAATGGCTAGATTGTTTAAGGGACTCACTTATGATGATTCCTATGTCCCTTTCCTCAAAGTGGTGCCCAGGTTAACCCCTCCCATCCTATACTCCACTTTATAATTGGAATGAACTATGCATGAAAAAACAAAACACCTGGGTTCGAAATGCTTAAATTTGTACTAGTCAAATATGCAAAATGCTAATCTCACACCACAAACCACCAGCATAGCTCATACTATTCCTTCACTGATGATGTCTCCCAGGAATTGTTACCATTACACAAAGGTTGGATGCCAACCAGAGTGGGAAGCAGTCACAGGAAAAGCTGTCTGGTTCCAAGGTGCATTCTCCTAGAGATCCCCCCCCCAACCCCATCTCAGGTTCTGGCCTCTGCACCATGACTCTCTTTTAGCAGGCATGTTAGTCAGTGAACTGGTCCATGAATGTATCTCACTACTATAAGTTCCCTTTCATAGAAAAATAGAAACATAGAATTTGATGGTAGATAAGGACTGCTTGGCCCACCTAGTCTTCCCATTTCCCTACCTAATGGATAAGCTGCAGATCTTAGTTAACCAACAGCCTACTTCCTCCTACCCCCCCACTAGAATTACCTTATGTCTGTCCCATGCATTTTTGAATTCCCCCACTGTTTTTGACTCCATGACCTCCTCAGTAAAGCTGTTCCATGCATCCACAACCCTCTCCATGAAAAAATACTTCCTCACATTACCTCTGAGATGTCCTCCCTCTATCTTCAAGTTGTCCCCCTTGTTCTTGCACATCTCTTTTTCTGAAAGATGCTACCCTCTTGGGATTTGCTGATTCCCTTGAGGTACTTGAAAGTTTCTTTCATGTCCCCCCTCTCCCTCCTTTCCTCGAGGGTATGCATATTAAGCTCCTTAAGTCTCTCTTCATATGTCTTCTGGTGCAGACCCTGCTCCATTTTGGTTGCCCTCCTCTGGACAACCTCCACTCTGTTTATGTCTTTGTAGAGATGGGGTCTCCAGAACTGCACACAGTACTCCAGATGGGGTCTCACCAACTGTCTATACAGAGGGATAACAACTTCTTGTTTTCTACTGGTGATGCCTCTTCCTATGCATCCCAATATCCCCCAGCCCTCCTTACTGCTATCTCACATTGCTTGCCCACCTTTAGGGCATCTGATATAACAATCTTCAGGTCCCTTTCCATTTTTGTTGTGTCAGTATCTAACACCCCATTGTGTATACTTCCCTTGGGTTTTTGTTTCCCAGGTGCATTACTTTGCACTTCTTTGAGTTGAATCTAAGGTGCAATACATTTGACCATTCCTCCAACTTTGTCAAGTCCCTTCTCCTCCTCCTTTCCACCCCACCTTGTGTATCAACCCTGTTGCAGATCTTTGTGTTGTCTGCAAAGAGACATACTTTTCCTTCCAGTCCCTCTGCAATGTCACTTATAAAGACATTAAAAAGGACCGGACCCAGTACTGAACCCTGTGGAACCCCACTAGTAACCCCCCTTTCTTCACTGTGGACTCTGTTTACTATTACCATCTGTGTCCTGTTGTCCAACCAATGTTTTACCCAGGCTACCACCCTGGGACCCACTCCCAGACTGGCTAATTTGTTTATTAATCTTTTGTGTGGGACTGTTTCAAAAGCCTTGCTAAAGTCTAGGTAAGCCATGTCCACAGCCCCTCTCTGGTCTATTACTTTGGTCACCCAGTCAAAGAAATTGATTAGATTCGCCTGACATGACCTTCCCGCTGTGAATCCATACTGCCTTGGGTCCTGTGCCCCACTGGCCTCTAGGTACTCAACAGTTCTTTCTTTCAGAAGTGATTCCATCATTTTCCCTACCACTGAGGTCAAACTAACAGTTTTGTAGTTTTCTGCCTTTGTCTTGCTCCCACTCTTGGTGTAGCTGGACTAATCTGCAGTATGCCCTGTGATGGGGTGGGCATTGCCCAAGGTGCCCCCTCGTTTAGGGGGATCTGTTGCTATGCCCGCTAGGAGCCCCTTGCAAAACTGCAGAAAACCTGGTCACCTTTTCTCACTGTGTTGGGGTGCAGGGACAGGGACCTTGCTGTGGTTGACAAACAACTCATACTACAAGGTCCAGACACTTGTATCTCTTTATTTAGCAGGAATGCATTGGATTCACATAGCAATTCACACCGGGGTCCACCATTACCCAAACTTAATTAATCTTCTAGAGAAGAACATATAGTAATCTTTTATCCCATTACCAGAGTCCAGTGTCTATGGTTGTCACAATAGTGAATCAACTGGTACCCTTCCCCTTGGCATTTTTCTCTGCCACTGGTATCTGCAAGCTCCTGTAACTTACAGAGTTTTTTCTAACCTCAAAACAGTCTCCTACTAAAACTGCCCCTACATTCCCTTTCCTAGGGCCTCCATGTAAAGTACAGTATAGGCACGCTGGCTAGGTGCACCAAAGACAGAGTGGCAGCAAACTGCAAGGGACCCACCAGAATGGGAGCTATTTTTTTTTTGCTTTTGTTTTATTGATTTAAAAAGTTATTTTAAAACAATGTGCAAGGAGGATACATGTAGAATAATATGCAAAAGTAATACACAGTACTTACTTTAGAATGATTCACTGTAATTTCCCAGGTCGGTACATCATTTAGAGAAGAGTGAGTTGATACACCATGTTGAAAACACATGATCCAACAACATGTCATAGTGGCGGTAGCCCTATCTCCAAAATATGTAAAACTAACCCTTAGAGTCTCTGACCACCTATCACTTGGTCTCATATCACAGATAATAAAAAACCTACACAGTGTCTTGCATACATCATACCCCCTCCCTCTTGAAACTGAGATGAATGAGTTCTTAAACAGTAGTAAACCCTTTAAATCAAGTAAGAGATGCACTCAGATGGAGTGCCTTAGCTGTAATATACTGCAGTCCAATAGAGTCCGTGCTGGAAATAAAAAACAAAGGACAGCAACTTTAAACATTAACCTCTGCCCCTGAAACAGAAGATTTGAGGCTTGCAGTGATCTAGGATAATTAGTAATATAACAACCTCATGCTGCTTCTATGTAAGCATAAGGATAGAGGGGGAACGGCCAGATTGCCTATCTGCCATGCAGTACTGTATGTGCCATTACGGAGATAAAATCTCCAAAAGATATTACTGGAAAGGAAGCAGATATATCCCTTTTTCCATATTAGGAGCCAAATATGAGGATATACCCCATGTAGGCATGTAGCTCACTAATCACTAGTGCAACTGGATGCTTCAACCTCTGTGACCCCAACCCCCCTTCCAATGCACACATTAACTTTATATTACAATGTTATGGAACATTCAAAAGTTTAATATAATGATTAGTCTGAGTCAATGTTCTTTTCTGGAGTGCCAAAGACCAGCTTGATTAAGTTATCGCTTCCTTCAGATCATTAAAAAGGTAGGTCTTTCCTGAGTAAATCACTTGCAGTTTAGCAGGGTATTGGAGTGCAGAGGTCCTCCCCAAGTACCTCAGCATGGTCCGAAGGTCATCGAGGCTTTTCCTCTGGCTCTGTAGGCAAAGCTGAGGTCAGTATATAGAAATCTTATCTCCTTTCTCTAACTCATTGGGGCCCCTTTTTTTCGTTACCACCAGTAGCTCGTATCTTTCATTTTCCCTAGCTAGTATAAAAAGTAGCATGCACAGACCTTCATTCTCCTCCCTTCGGTGTCATGGAGTGATTTTGTATGCTTAGTGGATAGCAAAGAGCTGCTCCAAACTCAAATACTTTCCACTGTCTCATAAAGGTTGATGGATCCTTTGCCTCAAGTCCCACAGTTAGCTCAAGGACATGGATGCTGGAAGCCCTGGTTTTATTTTCCAGGGCTTCAAGTCTAAAATGAAGGAGCTTATTCTCCTTTACAAGACCTGAGGACACAGTTGCATTTCTGAGAGCCAACCCAGCTGCCTCTTTCACCTCTGTGGCAGCTGCGGTTGACTGGTCTCACAGACTATGAGATGGCTGTTCAAATCTTGCCTTGTATTATCAATGGATGCTACTCTCAAGTCCAGTGCACAAATGGTCTGCATCATGTCACTCAATGTGAAGTCTGGAAAACTCAGCTCCCCACCCACAACCACTTTCTCTGCATAGCAGGGCTAAGCCGATTGCTGTCCCCTCTTGCTGCCAACTTCTCCTCCCATTTTCTTCAGATTGCCCATTACAGGAACAGCAAAATTCACTCTCCAGATAGACACTCAAATTATCTATCCAACAAATTGGTTTTGAGCTGCAAATTGCTTGATAAACTGTAGGAATTATCTTTTAAAAATTTCCAAGAGGGAGAGCCAGTACAATGTTCATCTTTCCTCTGACAGTTGACTGCTCCTCCCCCCCCCCGAACAGGTGCTATTTAACTCATTAATCTGGTGCCCCAAACTCTTGATGCCTCTAACTCCATTCAGGGCCACATCAGCCAGAGCTCTGTATTATCCATACAACAATTTGTAGCCCCCTCCTTCAGGACCTCCTTGACCAGATGAAACATAGAAACATAGACTTTGATGACAGATAAGGACCACTTGGCCCACCCAGTCTGCTCATTTTTCTACCTATTGGATAAGCCGCAAATCCTAGTTAACCAACAGCCTACTTATTCCTACCTCCAACCAGAATTGCCTTATGTCTGTCCTATGCATTCTTGAATTCTCACACTGTTCTTGACCCCACAACCTCCTCAGGAAGGCTGTTCCATGCAACCACCACCCTCTCCATGAAAAAATACTTCTACACGTTGCCCTTGAGCTGCTCCCCCCATCATCAAATTGCGCCCCCTTGTTCTTGCACATCTCTTTTTCTGAAAGATGCAATCCTCTTGGACTTTGTGGAGTCCCTTGAGGTACTTGAAAGTTTCTATTATGTCCCCCCTCTCCCGCCTTTCCTCGAGGGTGTACATATTAAGCTCCTTTAGTCTCTCTTTGATGGCTACTTGTACTTACACACAGTTGTTATACTTTTCTTTATTTATATTTTTTATTGTAATTTTCCATTTTTCCCCATACAATATATATTAGAATCAAAATCTACAAAATAACGACAAATGAAAATCATCCCTTTAAAGGATATCTCCAGTCCATTTCATGAAAAAAAAAGGGGGGGAGGGATAGAGACTTATGTTTTATACACACTCAAACACATTGGTCAAAATACCTGGAGCAGCTAGCATTACAGAAACATTGCTTCATTAATTGACCATACAAAAAAGCAAAATATAATTTCATATCCTCTTCTTCACTCAGAGGACTTGATCCATATACAGGCTCAGTTAACATCAAATAGATACAAGGGGTGTAACAGAGGTTGAAAATAGAAAGGGTATAGAACTCAAAAAGCTCACAAATCAAAACCCTCTGCAGTTTCGACAACTTTGGCCACAGCAGACTTTTCCTGCTCTGATAGTGCAGGAGAATCATTCCCCTCCTCTAAATGTTTTTCATGCTGGCTCCTTAAAAATGCTGCAAGTTGGTCAATTTCAAAAAATATAAAAGCCCCCCCTCTTTGCACCGGATTCAAACTTTAGCTGGTGGAAGTAGCTGAAATTGTGCTCCCATCTCCAGTACATCCTGCCTGTAGGCTAGAAATTTCCTTCTTCTTTGCTGGGTAGAAAAAGCAAAATCTGGAAACACACTGAACCTGTGACCATTATACAGCAATGTTCCTTTGAGTCTTGATAATTTTAGAATATGATCTCTGTCCGATTCAAATGCAAGTGAGATGAAAATAATAACTAACTCAGGATCTGGTGTCTGAGTCTGTTTATCGGCTTTCTTGAAAACTCTGAATGCTTTTATAACAAAGGGTAAAGGGAGCTCATAAAACAGAGGTAAAAATGTTTTCTACCAAGTCACGAGTGGGGTCAAAACTATCTTCTACTTTCATAGGCAGACCAACAATTCTCAAATTTCTGCACCTGACTTGGTTCTCTAATATTTCAGTTTTTCCATTGATATTATAGTTGTCTTTAGCCAGACCGATAGTAGAAAATGCAACTGTTTTCACTTGATCATTTATTTTTTGGTTTAAGAATTCTCCAGTACTTCTTTTTGAATATTACTTATGATTTCTTTGTTCTGTTTTACCACTTTTTGGATATAATCCACTGCCAATTTTAGCTCTTCAAATCTGCGATCAAGCCGCTGTATACCCTCTAAGATTTTTTCAGTTGAGCTCCCCATTGATTCCATTGTTTATTTACTTTGCTTGCTTTGTGACATGCGGATATCCTCTGATTCAGGTTTCAATGCAGGCACGGGGTCAGATTTCTTTTGTAAAATGGGGCTCTACTGCAACTGTTCCGCATCCACTGTGAAGCAGCTCTTGGAAACACTCTCCCTTTGCAGCCCTGAACCATCCTGCCAAGGCTGTGAACAAGAAGCTGAGGAGGAATTGGAGCCCTTTGGGGCTGGAGATCCAGAACCTGTACTGGCCTTCCCAAGGCCTCCGGGGCTAATAGCAGGTCGTAAAGTTTTCTCCAGAGGCTGAATACAAGGTGAGATGTACTCTTCTGATGATGTGCTTTGTCTATCTTTTCTTTTAACAAGCATATTTTATCATCAGTTAGCTCGAGATAGTATATTCAGGATCTGGCATCCTCAGAGCTAAGCAAAAGCACGCCTGCTCAGGTGGCTATCTCCCTCCCCCGTTGTTATATTTTGTTGGAGACCTCCTACCTTAGCAACCCACTGCTGCAGATCTCCTGACACATCCTCTCATTCTACTTCTCTATTGTTTAGAGGCCTTTACAGACTCCCACCTCCATTTCTAAGTACCCATAGACCTCTTCAGTGATGTTTGCCTCAGGCCTGAGGGCCATCAAGACACACCGACACGATCAACTGGGTTTACCATGTGAACAAGCAGTCAAGTGCTTTCATTTAGTAGAGTAGGCCAATCATGGAGGAAGGTGGGTTGTGTTAGTCACCTTTTTCTTTCTTGCCTGCTTTTTCTATCAGGAAGAATTGGGTGCTAAGGGGGAAGGGTGGGAGGAGGGTGCTGCTGCCAGGGTGGGGAGTCTGGGGGAAAATATTTGTTTAAGTGTATCAGAAATAAGCACTGAAAGATGGTGGCCTGCTGTTGAGGCAGGTGGGTTTTTCTGGTTGCCCATCGTGGTAGTTTTTGTGTTTCAAAATATAAATTAATATCAAACTATGGATGCTGTAGGGGAGGAGGGAGGATTGGGGTTCTAATAGAGGGTGGGTGACAAGGACTTGCATATTTTAAGGATCTGGCTGGGGAAGATGGTGGGAGTCTGTTTCTTTCTTTTTTTTTAATGATTGTATTTCCTGAAACATAGAAACATAGAAATATAGAATTTGATGACAGATAAGGACCGCTTGGCCCACCTAGTCTGCCCATTTTTCCCTACCTACTGTATCAATGCAGACCTTACTTGATCTCTGGCTTATCCCCCCTTTTTCTGATCACTAAGGTTCCCTTATGGTTATCCCATGCTTTCTTAAACCCCGTTACAGCTTTTGTCCCCACCACCTCCACTGGTTCGTGGCATACATGACCCTCTCTGTGAAGAAGTATTTCCTTACAACTCCCCTTAGTCTACCCCCTCCAGCTTCATAGCATGACCCCTTGTTCTTGAGCATATTTTTTTCTGAAAGATGCTTCCCTTTTGAAACTTATTTATACCCGTGAGGTATTTGAAAGTTTCTATCATATCCCCATCTTCCTCTGTTCCTCCAGTGTATACATATTAAGGTACTTCAGTCTTTCCTCATAGGGCTTTTGATGCTGACTTTGCACCATTTTGGTTGCCCTCCTCTGGATCACCTCAACTCTTTCAATGTCCTTCTGGAGATGAGGTCACCAGAACTGGACACAGTACTCCAGGTGAGGTCTCACCAGTGATCTATACAGGGGTAATACTACTTCCCTCTCTCTACTGGTGACCCCCTCCCTATGTACCCCAGCATCCTGGTAGCTCTCCTGACTTCCTTGTCACACTGCCTACTCACCTTTATGTCATCAGATATGATAACTTCCAGGTCTCTTTCCTGTTTGGTAGTCGTCAATATCTCTCCTCCCATTTTGTGCTCCTCCCCTGGGTGTCTGTGCCCTAAGTGCATGATTTTGCATTGTTTTGCATTGAAGACCAGTTGCCATATCCTTGAACACTCTTCTAACCTTTTCAGATCCCCTCTCATTTTTCCACCCCTCCCCCCAGAGTGTCTACCCTGTTGCAGATTTTAGTGTTACCCGTGAACAGACAGACCTTTCCGTCCATCCCATCAGCAATGTTGTTAATAAAGATATTAAAGAGGACTAGTCTAATGACTGTTTAGCATTGTACAACAGGACAGTTTAGCCATAGGTAAAGAAGAATTAAGACTTCCATTCGAAGATAGCCATGCCCCACCCCCAGCCACGCACCTGGGCATCAGCACGACAGGGGTGTGGGCGCAGAAGACACGTGCATCAGTCTCACAGAAGTAGCACATTTAACATTATATAAATACACAACATGCATTGTGAAACTAGTTAACAACTACATAGTATTACAGTTACAGTGTACTATTGACACTTAAAATTATCCTTCAGAAATCATTCACTCATGAAGTTACTGCAGTATAGCATAGTGGTTAAAAGCACTGACCTGCAAACCTGGAAAACTGGCTTCAAATCCCAGAGCCATCACTTGCATACTGTGCGACCAAAAAAAAAAAAGAACTAAAAATAAACATGCAATCTAACATCATAAATTGCTATACAATAAAAAAAATTATTAATTTAGATAATTACTTATTGACTTTTAACAGTGCTGTAGTTACTAAGGAATGTGCTGCTTCTGTGGTGGAACATTGCCTGGATTAAGCCCCTCATTCCACCTGAGGACCTGCCGACACTAGTGCATGCCTTTGTGACCTCTAGGCTCGATTACTGTAAAACTCTGTACTTCAGGGTCAAGGGAGGGACCCCCAGAAGACTGCACCTAGTGCAGAATGCAGCGGCCAGGTTGCTGAAGGGCCTTTTTGAGGTCCAGTCATGTGACTCTGGTCCTGCATGCCCTGCACTGGCTGGCGGTCAGGTGGAGGGTCCTTTTCAAAGTGGGTCTTCTCACCTTTAAGGCGCTATACAGGTTGGGTCCTGGTTACCTATCTGAGCTCCTTACACGGATGTCCTCTGCTCACTCCCCCTGCTTTATGGGGCCTCCTGGATGTTCCCAGGGTTTGACTTAAGACCTCTGGAGATTGTGCTTTTAGTGTCTCTAGGCCAACCCTGTGGAACTTGCTTCCACCTGCAGTCTGGGAGGCTCCCTCAATAGAGATGTTTAAGGGCAGGCTAAAGGCCCGCCTCTTCATTCTGGCCTTTGACAGCTGATGTCATCCTTATTATCAACCAGTCCCTTGAAGTTTTGTCCTCTGGAAATTTTTTATTATTGTAGAATATTAATTTGGTCATGGTTTTAATGAGGTTTTATTGTATGTTTTAATTTATTGCTGTAAATTTTACTCATTTTCAGCACCCAGAGCATCTGGGATTGGGTGCCTTATAAATAAAATTGCCTTGCCTTGCCTTCCACAGTTAATGCCTAACTAACATGTACTTACAAAGTAAGTATGCAGAAACTGACACTTAAAATAAAGTGTAGAAAGAAGTGTATAACAGTGTTATAATCTATGGGGAGCCCTTATTATTAACAGAAATCAAGCAGATTACAACCTTGTTATGTCATCAACATGACATCACTCTGTTGTTAACCCTTCTTGAGTATGTCTTATCAATGGTATAACAGAATGGAATGCTTACAACAATGTTCCGTAAAGTAATTCAGTAAAGTAAAGTAAAGTAATTCAATCCACGATTACACAATCTTGGTAGCCCATACACTATAACACATAATGTATGGTCTTTGGTTAACAACTGTACTGAAAACACTTCTCGAGATTGCCATGACATCTGAAAACCTCTCGAGCTGCACTCTGGATGTCATAGCAAGCTCTCAAAGTGTTTACAGTGTGGTTATTAACCAGAGACCATACATTATCCTCTATGTAGTTACTATGAAACATGCTGCTTCTGTGGCATTGTTTCCACAGTTAATGACTAACTAACATGCATTTGCAAAGTAAGTACGCAGAAACTAACACTTAAAGTGTAAGAAAAAGGGTGTAACAGTGCTGTAGTTACTAAGGAATGTACCGCTTCTGTGGCATTGTTTCCACAGTCAATGCCTAACTAACATGTATTTGCAAAGTAAGTATGCAGAAACTGACACTTAAAATAAAGCATACAATGAAGGGTGTAACTTCTATACACTTACTGTACATTGAATGTCAATGCTGTTGTTCTGATGTATGCTTTTCTTCAGAAATCATTCCCTCATGCTCTTACTGCTTAATAAACATGCAATTTTATATTCTTAGTTGCTATACAACTACATTGTTTACTTATACAATAAAAATAATTTACATAATTACTTACTGGCTTGTAACAGTGCTGTAGTTACTAAGAAAGGTACTTCTATGGCATTGACCACACCTCTTTTGCACCCACACTTCTGGCCTGCTACAGCCCAGGTGGGCTGCTTGGGGTGGGGCATGGCTACATAACCTGCTTTACCACCAATCTGCTGAGGGGAGTGGTGGTGGGTGGTGAAGGATACATAAGTAGGGACCATTCCTTAGCCATTACATGCCCTTCCCACTGGCTGAACGGTGTGCTTGCCATAGCACCATCCTTCACATCAAGCTACCCATCACTTTTACTATACCGTGAGGGCTGGGGGCAAGATGGTAAAAATAGGCAGACCAGTAGGTTCCTTTACTGGAAAACAGCAGTAATGGGAAGACCTCCCAGAACTCACAATTCCCCACTCCACACACATTGCAGGATCCAGTCTGCTCTTGGTCAGACCATTTGATTGGATGGCTGCTATTGATGACCTGGCCTGGGAATGCACATTTGACGCATTGCCTGCCACATATGTGAATGGGGTCCAATATTAGATTGCATGTTTAGTAAGCAAAAAGTTAATGAGGGACTGATTTCTGAATGATAGCTTACATCACAGCTACAGTACTGACATTTGATATATGCAAATGTGTGCAACTGCAAATACATGTTAACTTAGCATTAACTGTGAAAACAGCACCATTAATTCTTAGCCACAATATTGTTATAGTGTCAAGTAGTAATTATGCAAATGAAATATTTTTGTGTGCAGTTACATATCAATTCACAATGTTACACTGCATGTTTGCTAACCTGTATGCTTATGAAAAACTGGAATACAGACATTGAACATCATTTAAAGAGTTGCCAGTCAGTGCATATAACTGTAGCAGACTGAAGTTGCATTGCATTCATATTTTAGTTACCATTCTTGTTACACCTTAAATTTTTTCTGTGTGATTACCTTTGAAATAAATGTCACATAGACATAGTTGAAACAATGCACACGACCTGCAGTTACAGCATAGTTATACAGTAATTACAGTGTAGTAAGGAACACCTAAAATGTTACCAAAAAATGAAAATTATGTACCTATCACAATTCTTGATCTTCCTGTGTATCATCACCATTCATCACTGTCTGGGTGATAGCCGGAGATGCAGCATTCTGCGGGAGATTTTTTTTTATTTGTAGGGGCAGGAGCTGCTACTGCCCTTGAGGCCAACACATTACGTGGTGTTCATGGGTCAGTCAGCAATGGTTGCAGGCTCCTCCTCCACCCCAGTTCTGCTTGCCAGAGAGAGAGAAAACCCGATGGCTAGAGAAAAGACAAGGGTTGGGCAAGGGAGCCCAAGGGATAGCTAAAGGAAAGGATGTAAAACTGAAAAAGGATTAAGCCAGTCAGAGGAGAGAGGAGGAGGACCTGAGGGTGTGGGCTTTGGCCCCAGCCCCTGGGCAACCAACCAGACAGAGAGAGAAGAGAGAAAGATAAAGTAAAGAGGAAGAAAGATGGGGGGAGGAAAAGAGAGACCCCACCACATCCTATACCCAGAAAGAATTCTGGGAAAAATATGTTGTTTGACATCCTGGAGGTCACTGAGTCTGTTGCCATCCCACAGGATCTACAGATTTTGGCTGAACTGAAGTTAGGCCTGGCACCCAGAACCTCCAGCTGGAGGAGATGAACAGCAGCTCAGATAAAGACTCAGAACCAAGTATTTCCCGGCTTGAAAAGGTGAGAGCAGCATATTAGACAGACTGTCTCAGACATCAATTCCTCCTGAGGAGAAGGTATGGAGAAGGTCTCCCCCTCCTCCATTGCAGTACAGGATAGCAACAGCCACCCAGGGACAGGGTCCCCTCCAGTTACCATTGTCCCAAGGGGAGAACCCACAGGGTTCAGTGGGGAATCCTGCCCAGAACAAGTCCTACCTCCCCAAAAAAAGGGGAGGAGAAAAATTATATAAGGAGGAAGAAGGAGAGTCCCCATGGGCCCTTTCCTCCCCTCCCCACCTAGGGAAGATTCCCCACCACTAGGAGTCAGTCGCGGTCCACAGGATCAGACCAGGTCCCGGAGGAACTTCCCGGACTGAGAATGGAAGGACACACAGGGAGTCCCTAATGCCAGGGCAAGAAGCCCTACTTGCCCTTCTTCCCAGGGTGGGTCCTCTGTCACTTAGGAAGGTAACAAAGAACCCAGAAGTACCAGTGGGATCCTGTGCACAGTTGGCCTCAAGAAGGAGGAGGGTAAGCAGGGAGGTGGCATTGCCCAAGAACTGAGTCCCAGAGGGGAAGGTGGGCGGGTGCCAGTGATGAATGGTGAAGATACACAGGAAGATCAAGAATTATGATAGGTCCATAGTTTTCATATCTTCCCCGTGTCAATCTTCACCATTCATCACTGTCTGGATGAGTACCGAGCCCCCGCCGAAGGGGGCCAAGCACTTCCCTGAGGGACGTGAGTCCCTCAGCCTCTTATGGGGGAAGATCAAGAAAGGAGGAGACCCATTACAGACCAGTTAGACCTGAATCTGGTCAGGGCAAGGTGGGGTCTCTCTTTGCCTCGGAGATGGAAGCCATCCCTGTAGTTCACACCTCGCCTTGCAGGAGAAAAGGTGGATTCCATGGAAAATGGAGGGAAGCACCCTACCCTGGGTCAAGGGTTACAACTTTGATAGATAATGCCACGTCATCTTCCTAATGCAGATCACTGTCACTACTAGCCTTGAAGCTACCTCACTGGCATCATAACATGCCCTATCGTGGTACCCTGCATTCTCCAGGCCCTGCTCAGAGAGGGCACTGGCATGTCTGGTTGCCTCTGTATGAGGTGGCAATGCCAGCACCTGGTCTAGCACTGACCACAATTACCTGTTGTAGGCAGTGTGGTGTACCAGATGAGCAGCAATGCTGAGCATGATACACACCAAGAAGAACAATCTCTGTCCCTGGCAGTCAAACTCCACAGAATCTGCATTAGTTGAGTGGTCGCGCACCAGGTGTCTATGCCCATAAGTGGTATCCAGTACCTGCACTCCTGAAGTGGGATAAGGCAAGGTCCCTGGAGACCTCTAGGGTGTACAATACCTATGCTGGCAGTCCATAGGGGCTGTAGTTGAGGCAGATGGGCACTGTCAGGTGCAGGACAATGCCTCCTGGAAAGGAATCAGCCAGGAAGGGACCACCAGGTGGTCTGCACTGAATTCGCTGAGGAAGATACATGTCATCTGCTCAGTATTGCATCTTGCGATGTGGGATAGGTGAAGATCACTGACCAGCCTTGATAGGAAGTGCTGATACTCTGTCTGATCAGCATCTGAGGATAGATGTACAGAGGTATCCTCTTCCTCGAAGGAGGAAGACAAGAAGGCTAATGAATCAGAAGAGTCTGACTCCAGCTGCTGTAAGATGAAACAGATGAAAGACCTGCTCATCCATAGTCCTGACACACCTGAGGAAAGTGGCAGCAGTGGCTCGGAACTGTTCCCAGGTCAAGGGCTCTGAAGGACCCATGTGGCCTGGGAAATGAGGTGGGCTGCACAGGCAATGGGAAAACACACTTCTTCTTATATGAGTGACCTCTACCAGGGCTCGGGGACTACACTGGCAATCTTGGACCTCCTGGAGATCCTCTGGTCTGCTCAGTTACTGGCTGCTTAACCAGTTTGAAGCGGTCAGGACTGAGCCTGAAAGGGGAAACTCCCCTGTGAGGAGAATGAGGCTGCATGAAACCAGTAGGTCAAACCCTAACCCCATCCAATAAGGCCTCCCTTGAAGGGAATAGGGAGAGAACAAAGACCCGGTGCTGTGACTCCTTCCTGAACCCGAAGGTTCCCCTGGAAAAGTCACTGCCCCACACCCTGCCACCTCAACTCCGTCGACTCTGAGGCTGGCCTCTTCCTCACTCCTGAAGCAAGGACTGCTCCAATCCTGCAGGCCCCCAAAGGAGGCCATAGAAGAGAGGGAGTCCCTCTTCTAGCTCCAGGGGTGGGGCGAACAGCACTGGGACCGGCACCTGTCTGGGCCCCTGAGACCCAAATCACCATCCCCTCAGACCGATGGCCACTATTGGCAGGCCCGCTCCCAACATCACCACCGGTGTGGGAGCCAGCACTGACCATAATTGCAGGTACCAAGGGAAGAGATGCCTGGGAGGGTGTAGAAGTATTGGGTACCGGAGAACCCTCCATCTCCGAGGAGTTAGGCATCCAGTCTGGATCAGTCTCCCAATCATCTGACTTTGGAGAAGAGGAAAGCCAGATGATCTGCAGATGAGTGGCCCCAGAGGTTTTCCCACCCATATCACTGCTTGCGGTACTGTGGGAGGGCCCAGTACCATTTGCTGTGCTGATCATTGGAGCTGCAAACAGCCCCTGGATCAAGAACAGTGCCAGTGGGCAGCACTGAGGAGCCACCCATGCCAGGCCCAGCAGGCTTAAGCCATGACATCAGGGGAGCCTGCTCCTCTGAAAAGGTGACTGCCTTTGCGGTGCTCCCAGCCCCGAGAGAGCTGGACCATTCCTCCTTCACCTTGGAAGAGACCTCCTCTCTGGCAAGGCTAGAAGGGGAGGAGGCCCCCTCCTCAACAGTCTATATAGAACTAGGAGGGGACCCAGAGGAAGGGCAGTGAGACTTGCGCTTGGAGTCCCTTATATGATGACACCCTCTGAAAGTTGGTGGATCATGGCCGACTTTCCACACATGGTGCTCCAGTACTCTGTAGTCCACAGAGAAGCAAACATTGCAACTATCCATATCATGAGATGGACTGAGGCAGGTGAGGCATCAGTCATGCTGGTCCATGGCAGACATCTGCCGACGTAGAGACACCGATGCATTGAAGGCCATGAAGAATGTTTTTGTCCCTGGATGAACCCGACATGACTCAAGATAACTAAAATAATAATAAGAAACAGACTCGATACTGCTTTAAGAAAGAAAATGGAAAGGTCTTACTGTATTCCTGCAGAAAACGTCGCTGAGTTACTAGTGGACGGTGGAACTGGAACGGAGTGAAAATTACATTACAGTGGTGTCGAAACAACTGACTAGGCTGCAATGCCACAGATGAAATCTCTTTAGCAGGTGTGAGGTGCTGCACTCTTGATGGTGGGAGAAGCAGAATTGGGGTGGAGGAGGAGCTGGCGACCATTGCTGGCTGACCCATGATTGCCATGTAATATGTCAGCCTTGAGGGAGGCTCTGCATCTGGTGCTGGATCCTCCCCCTCCAGCTGTCACCCAGACAGTGATGAATGGTGAAGACTGGCACTGGGAAGATCGGTAGTACTGTGCTGTACTTACACAATTCGCATGAAGTGGTAGTTACTGCAATTAGTGTTGCCTCCCTTCTGCCTCAAATCAATTATTTCTGGCAAATGTAACTATGTATATTGCACTTTGCAACAGCTGTTGCATGTGTAGTTACACTTCCAGCATAAATAATTTTTCCTTTTGCACTTTGTAACAGCTGTTACATGTGTAGTTACACCTGCAGCATAAAACACTTTGTGCCAAAAGAGAAATGGTCGTGGTTGCATGTGTAAGTGTAACTACCACTTCATGCAAATTGTATAACTACACACCAGTCAAATGTGAAAGTAATTAACAGCTACATAGTATTTACAGTGCAGTAACAGTGTAGTTACTTCATATAAATGTGCATCTAACTACATAATACGCAAATGTGAAACCAATTAGCAGCTACATTGTAGTTACCTGTAACTACATAGTACCTACACAGCAGTTACATTATAGTTATGCAGTAATTACAATGTACTTAAGGACACTTAAAATAAAATGTTACCCTAATTTCTTACCCAGTTCATCACCTTTGATCCCACCGCTAGGCTACTCAACTTGCATACTAATAGCCTATGTGGCCACGTCCACCGCTTCTCCCTGATCCCATTCCCTGGGCACACAGTCAAAGAAATCTATTAGATGAGTTTGACAGGAAATTCCCTTCATCCTCCCTGTGAAGCCATGCTGTCTTATGTCCTGCTGTAAACCACTGGATTCAAGATATTTCACTTTCCTTTCTTCAGTAGTGATTCCAATAATCCCCCCCCACCAAAGTCAGGCTTGCTGTCCCGTAGTTGCCAGCCTCCTCCCAACTACCACTTTTGTGAAGTGGGACTACATCTGCCCTCCTCCAGTCACCTGGAACTTCTCCCATCCCCAGTGACAGTTGAACAGAACTGTCAGAGGTGCAGCCAGCACCTCTCTGAGTTCCTTCAGTATCCTTGGATGGACTCCGTCTGGCCCCATTGCCTTATCCACTTTCAGATTTGCAAGTTCTTTCCAGACTCTGTCCTCTATAAATGGACTAGTGTCCACCTCCCTTTCTTTGGTGCTCCTGTCACTTTTCTGTAGCCCCTCTCCTTCCCCTTCTTCTGTGAACACTGAACAAAGGTATCTATTCAAGATCCTTGCTTTTGGTATTGGGTTAAGATAGCGCAGATAAAACTGAACATGAAATACAGCACTGCAAGAAGTGCTAATGGATATACAGTGACAGTGGTTTTACAGCATACGGTAGAAACCGCTACCCCTGTTGCTGTAATCTGCCAGCAGGGAAGGTGAAGGATGCCATCGGGGTGGTGCCTGGCTGAGCTGCTCCCATAATGGAGTGGCTAGAGCACCTGGCTCTGGCGGCATCAGGGACCTGGGACTGTGATTTGGTTCTCCGCAGGTCCCATTCTGCTGTGGCATATTTTGACCGGAAAACCAAATGACCCAAGTTTTTTTACCCCCAATGCCCATGACCCCCCGGAGTTGATTATAATTAGTCCAGGGGGGGTGTAGGGTGTGAAGCCCACCACATCAGAGTGTGCAGTGGGTGGAGCCCCTCAAAAAACTAAGTTGTTGCCGTGATGAGTACTCTGTGCGCATTGGTCGGCATATTGTGCAAACATTATTTTGCCGCACTCTGCTTTTCATGTGACGTTGTTGTGGTGCATGGTTTTGCCTGTGACATTATGACCCCATGCCACTTCTTTTCTTGGTTCCCATCCATGCAATCCCCCTGCCTTATTAGTTTTGCAATCACTTCCTTGGTCTTTTTCTTTTCGTTTACATACCTGAGAAATGTCTTGTCCCCTCTCTTTACTTCCTGGGTTATTTTCTACTCTTCTTGTGCCTTTGTGCTCCTAACTGATTTCCCTGACTCCCTCTGTTTCTCAAGCTACAGCTCCCTATCCTCCTCTTTCTGTGTCTTCTTATACCTCCTGAATGTTAACTTTTTTGCCCTTACCTTCCCCGCCACCTCCTTAGAGAACCATAGCAGTCTCTTTTTCCTCTTAGCTTTGATTACTAGCCTGATGCAGATGTTTGTTGCCTCCTCTATGCTCCCTTTTAGTTTTGCCCAAAGTTCTGTTCCTAAATAGGAATAGGGAATGATTAGTGCCACTATTTGTTATTCAGATCTGAATAAATAATATAGCATTATTCATGGTAGTCAGGAAATACTATTCATTACTAGCACATCCCTATAACAAGCTTCACTGGCATACAGCAGTAATCCCCTCACCCAACCCTATGACAAGCATCCCTGTCATCAAGTAGTACTCTATCACAGAGTCCACCCCCTGGAAAATATCCATGGTGTTCAGTGGTATCCTGCCCTTAACTCAGTCCCCAAACCATTCAATCCCTGATTTCCAGTGGTGCCCCAACCCTTGCAATGGTATTAAAAAATGCAATAACATGTTCAGCCATTGGTTGCCATCCTCTGTGGCAGCACCCTCCCCCAATGCCTAGACCAGGTGCCCAACCCCGGTCTCTGAAATATTTAAAACGTGGTTGTCACAGCAGCTGGGATACAGACCACCAGGGGCCCCCAGTGGCCAACACCGTAGCAGGGCACCTAATTCCTTGGGCGGAGCAACAGGCCCCAACTCAGCATCCAGACATCTGTGCTGCCAGGCCCTCTGTAGCCAACTATCCTCCCAGGACAACAGCCACCCCAGGTCTCAGTACCCTGCTGCCAACTCCTCAGCTCTTTTTATCACTGTTCCTTCTTTACCTTCTTCTACCTCTCCTGCTACTTCTGATCCCTGAGGGAGTGACCCACCATAATATTATAGTGCATATGCTCCGTAGAATGGCCAGTAATTACATTTTGTACAAAGGCACATATCAGGTACGTGACATTAATCAAAGGAAAACAGCTAGAAACTCACACTCGTGGAAATGAATGTGTGCCAAACCCAGAAACAATGTGGAAAAGAAGACAATGGTAGCACTCTAGCAAAAAAAGTTTTTTTCAGAAATGCTCATGGAAATTGAAAATATAGCAAGCCAGTGTTTATTGCACCAGAGGAACAAAAGTGTTGCACTAAACTCAAGTGCTTCAAGACCAAGCATGATCCTTCATCAGGGGCGTCAGATCAAACCTAGACAAAACACATTCATGGAAAAGAATGTGCCACAGTATTTAACTTGAGGTGGGTCCACAACACTCCAGTACCCCTCTCATCCCAGTACCCAGTACCCTTGCACATAAGTGTATCTAGGATGAAGACAGTGGATGATCAGGGTTGTGACTGTGGTAGTGGCCTCTTTGTTCTCCCCACAATTGACTAAGGTTCTGATCTAGTGTACAGAGTGTCCATAGGAGCTTGATTGCCCCTCCCCATAGACACATGGGAGGTCCACTGGCTACGGGCCAAGAGAGTTACGCTCACCAGAGCTTAAATGGGACACATCCACTCTCACACAGCTGTATGTGGTGAATGACTTCTATGAACCATGTGCACCTTGGAGCTCATGAGAACACACACACAGCACAAGGGCAGCACAGTCATCACCAGAAAGGATGTGTTCTGGTTACCTGATGAATCTTGCCCTGGCAAAAATGGAACTGGAGCTAGAGAGACACCAGCAAAGGCATGCACATGTATGCAGACTCACTCTGAACCTTGGGACATTCATAGAGCTTCAGTTCACAGAGCGGTTCTGGTTTGATCATGCCACCATCAACAAGCCCTGTCCCCTCCTTGGACCAGGTCACTAGACATGTACAGTACAAAAATACCATTCAGTTTAACAAGCACAGGACCATATAGCATACATTTCAGACATCAATTTGATTTTAAATGAAAAAGTGTTGCATAAAATACAGTTCTTAAACTCCAGAGAATTAATTGAAGTTGGACTTACAGAATAATTGTAATAATTGGGCTGGCAGTATAGCCTAGAGGTTAGGGTAATGAGCTGTGAATGAGCTTGGTATATCCAGCAGACCAGACCTGAGTTTGATTCTCACAACCTCCATTTGCATATGGTGTGACTCTAGCAAGTCGCTTAAATGCCCAGTGTTCCCAGGTTGCCCCTGAAAACAGGCAATTGTGCCTAGTGGGCTTTACCCAGTTACCAAAGACTTAAAAAAAAAAAAAAAAAAAATTGCAAATGAAAGTTTTCCGATTGTGGAGAGGTGACTGTTTGTCTTGTGTCAGGTACCCTCTGTTGCTGTCATAATTAGCCTTGGGATACCATTGCAGTGGTAGACTGGGCTCTGTTGGAGTGTCACCACCTCGTGGCTGTATGTTCAGCATGTTGCTGCATCAGTGTTGACCTACAGTGGGAAACGTACAATGACCCTGTGCCTGTGTTGCTGTGTTACATGTGTAAGGGGCACATGCAGCCCACCCATGTGGTTACTCACTATTGGGCCTGACAGGAGGGACCCCACTGGATCTGGACTGTGCATCTTTGTCAGGCTCATCTGGGGCATTGTCCTTTTATTTATTTATTTGCTTTTGGTAACCGGGTAAGTGCCCTAGACAGAACTGCCTATTTTCAGGCATGACCCAGGAGAATACAAATCAAGAAACAGGTAAAAAACAAATACATTTACAGTGTTGTACACTAGAAGATTCCAAACAGTTATACAGAGGTGCAAGTTACATAGTACATAGAGGAGGTACAGATCACACAGTATAATAGGAACAAAACAGACAAAAAGGCAAAATTTACTGTTAATAATGTACAAAACATGATAGAGCTGCTGGTAAGTCAATAAGGTGAAAATTCCTAGGCAAAGACAGGGAACAAAGTACACAACTGCAGCTGAGGAAGAGTGGGGATGGGCGGAATCAAGAGGCCACAGGTAAATTTAAGTGCAGAACAATGGCAGATTTGCATGACTTGTGAGGCTAGGGACATTTGCAAATGTCAAGGGAGGTAAGTTAATTTGAGAGGCCTTTCTTGAAAGTGGGGTGGGATTTGGAGTGCCTAAGATCAAGCGGGAGAGAGTTCCAAAATTTGGGGACATAGAAGGAGAAGGCAAGTTCATCCATCCTGGTACTGTATTTTGGGACAGATAGAGCTAAAGACATGGAACAAAGGGAATGAGGGCAGTCCATGGGGGTGAGCATAGCAGCGAGTGTGGACGGGACAGAAGAACGAATAATGTCAGTCAGACAACCTAATGAATAAGCCCATCGTGAGGAAGGAGACAACCAGTGGAGGTCAGAGTAGAGAGTACAGTGATGCTTAAGACGAGGAGCAGATAGCACAAATCTACAGACATTGTTGTAGGCAACATTCCACATTTGCAAGGTGATTGCCTGTGCCATAGCAAAGACAGGCAGAGCATAGCAGAGTCCAGGGAGGAGAAGGCCTTGGGCAACAGAGATCCTGGCAGCAGTGGTCAGAAACTGAAGGGCTAGGTAAGCCAGTCCAGTTTTAGCATTGACTGATTTACAGACAGCTTTGACATGCAGACAGAAGTTAAGAGATGGATCCAGCATGACCCCTAGGTATTTGAAGGACTGAGTTACTTCCACAAGGGAGCCATCAAGACAAGAAACCTGGAGAGACGGAGTTGAAGTGACAGATTTCCTTTGTGACCCAGACAGCACAGCCTGGGTCTTGGCAGCATTTAGCACCAGCCGGTGGGACGTAAGTCAAGTTTGGATACGATGAAGATCAGAGGAGAGGTGGGAGTTAATTTCATGAATAGAGCTGGAGGAGAAATAGAGAGCCAAGTCATCAGCATAGACTAAGTAAGGAGAGACTGTGGGAGGGCACCGAAGGTAGGTTATTGACGAACAAAGAAAAGAGCAGGGGTCCAAGTATGGAACCTTGTGGGATGCCTGAATGAAGCAGGGCAGAGGCAAAGAGAACTTTATGATAGGAGACAGACTGGGAGCGGCTCCTCAGATAGCTGGCAAACCAGGCAAGTGTGGATTGGGAGGCACCAATACAGCCTAGTTGATGCAGGAGTAAACTGTGGTTAACCGAGTCAAATGCCTTTGACATGTTAATAAAAACAGCCCCAGTAAGCTGACCTTGGTCCATAGCCGATCTGATGTCACTGGTGAATTGCACTAGGGCTGTCGTGGTGCTGTGGTTTGGCCTAAAGCCATGCTGAGTGGGAGATTGCAGGTTAAAGTTGGCCATGAAGTTAGACACCTGGAGATGGATAAGCTTCTCCAGGAGTTTACTGAGGGTCGGCAGGAGTGCAATAGGATGGTAGTTTGTTAGGTTTTTTGGATCACCCTTTTTGAAGACTGGGATAACCCTGGCATTTTTCCAGGTGAGAGGCACAGTACCCAAGGTAATGGAGAGGTTGAACAATCGCATGATGGGAGTGGCAAGAAGAGATGCACCTAATTTGAGAATTCTGGGTTCCAGTCCATCAGGGCCTGCGCTGCCATGGGGGAGACATCATGTTAAGAGCTCGTAGAACATCCAACCTGGAGACCAGGTGGAGAATCAGGAAAGGATGGGATGGGGAGGTTGGGGTGTGGTGTGGTGAGGAAGGGGGGACCGTCAGCATCAAAACTAGGGAGGGCGGTAAACAGTGAGCTGAAAGCATTAGCTATGGTATTAGGGTTATTACAGGAGACGTTTCTTTATTAGAACGTCATGGGGGGTTTGGGACTTGGAGCGTCCCATTATGTGGTTTATTTGCTCTCAATACCTTTTGGGGTTATTGGAAGTGGCGTGAGGAAGGCCTCTATAGTAATTGCTTTTGGCAGTCCATAATGCTTTCTTACAAGAGTTACGAGGGAGCGATATGCCATGAAGTCAGAGAGCATGGAGGAGGTTTTCCACCTGGTCCAGAGTTTGTCCTGTGCTTTAAGCATACGTAGAAGAGGGCTAGTTAACCATTTGGTAGACAGGCCCCGTACCCTGTGCCTGATAGAAGGAATGTGTCTGGACTGCAAGGAGTGCAGAGAGTTGGTAAAGTATTCTACAGCCAAGTCAATTGGAGGCTGGGGACTTTTAATACCAGAGGAGGCTGAGGGAGTTGAACATGTACTCACTGGAGGAGAGGAGGGACGGGGGGACATGATTGAAACCTTTAAGTACATGAAAGGAATAAACAAGACCAGTACAGAGGGGCTGTTCAAATTAAGGGAGGGGAGGGACACCAGGGGCCATGATATGAGACTGGAGGGAGGAAGGTTCAGGAGGGAGATGAGGAGACACTTTTTTACAGAGAGGGTGGTGGCTGGGTGGAATGCGTTACCTGCAGAAGTGGTATCCAGTAGAACAGTGGACTGCTTCAAAAGGGGATGGGACAGGACAAGGGGGAGGGTCAATGAAGGGGAAGGGTGGAAGGAAGGGGCAGCTGTAGAATAAGGGGTGCTAGCTGCACATTCAAGCAGACTTGATAGACCTCTAGGCCTTTATCTGCTGGCAAATTTCATATGTTCGTATGTTCTTATTTGTCACGAATATGGGGGACCAGTCAACATGCTGAAGATCCCCTTAGAAAAGCTGAGGTGTCGAGGGCAGAGAAGTCAGACATGGAGATGATTTTGGGTGGGTGGTAGGGGGCGCTGGCATCCCAGACACAGGTGACAGGTGAATGATCACTAATGGAGTCTGATAGCACGGTCACGGAAGAGATTCTGTCTGGCCTGTTGGTCAGTACCCAGTTGAGGAGGGTGTGACAATTACTATTGCTGGAATGTCACGTAGGCAGAGACAAGCTGGCTTAGGTTGGCCTTACTTATATTAGAGTCAAGGACAGGGCAGTTTGGGCCAAGCCAATTCTGACTTGAAGTCGCCTAGGCAAATTACTTCATTGTTTTTGGTGGCCTGGGGGAGAAAAGCCAGGAACTCCTAGAGCCCATGTGTGCAGGAAACTGGAGGCATGTAGGTGCAAACAATGTGCAGTTTTTTTTGAGTCACCCAGCAGAAGCAGTGCATGAAGTACCTCACAGGACACAAGGGAGGGGCATGGTAGTAAGGTTAGGTTTAGATGAGACTTGTAAAATAGTGCCAGACCATCACCTCTTTTTGATGTGGACTGATCAACCTGGAACAAGCTGTATCCGGGGAGGGAACACAGAGAGTCGGGGGAGAGAAGGCTTAAGCCAGGATACAGAAATTGCAAGATCAGGCCTTTGAGTGGTGGTCCAAGCTACAAGTTCTGCATGATTAGCCACCAGGCTTCTTATATTAAGGTGGGCAATTTTTAGCCCTCTGGAATGGGGCCCAGTGGAAGAACTGACCGAGTAGTGAGGGAGCCCTGTGGCCATGGGGCCAAGGTTAGTTTCCACATCACCTGTCAAAGATAAGGAGAGGATAATAATCCAGGTAGCGGCAATCATCTTTTCCCATCTATATCTGGTATAGGTGGGACAACATCTGTGGAGGGAGTTCAGGAAGGTCAGTCTTTGCACCACATTGTGTTGCTTACCATTAATCGTGTCTAGCCCATCACTTGTCCATATATAGACTGTCGGCTGAACACGTCCGCCAAAAATGTCCTCCTCCAGACTGAGGTCCAGGGCATCCACATTGCTCCCTCCATCAGTACCCACTTGGGCCTGGTGATGGAGGAACATCTTTCTCTTCACAATGCCATGGAGGTTGCTCCACTTATGAACATGTGAACTTCTGGCAAAGAAAGAAGACCACTGGTCCATCAGGTTCTTTTCCCACCAACTCAGTAGGGATACCCTGTTACCCACTATTCTTCAAGGTACTTATGTAGTTTAAACTTTAATGAAGAAACAGGGTTGACTGACACCACTTGTCTGGAAGCCTATCCCAGGTCTTTAGCACTCATTCTGCAAAGCCGTTCTTACTTTGTTTTTCTACAGAGATTTTTCTGCCCCTGAGCCTAGTCAGTCCTCTCTGTTCCAGTCCACCCCCAACCAGTAGCCTGTATCCCCTGGTACTCACTGACTATGTTCCCCCACAGCTTGCCCCCCATGTTGGGGCCAGGAGGGGGAGGGCTGGCCTCATCCCCTCTAAAGCACAATCCATTTGGGCAGGGAACACCAAGTCGTGGCAGAGGTGGCAGTGAGTCAGGTGTCACCTGCTGACTAATATTTTCCCTGGTTTTCTCTCCTTAGCCAGTGGCATGCAATGATACATTTGTGCAGGCATGTATAGTCATGCACCATGCCTCATGGCCCCAGCCTTTCCGCATTGCTGGCACACCTGCTGCCCTACCACCATGCCTCCATGTGGTGGCAGCATTGTAGGGGTTTGGCAAGTCACCCCCTTCCTGAGAAAGGAAAGCAATCCATCATATGTTAGATCCTCCCCCCCCCCCACTGGCCGGCCGCCAGCAGCCCGGATCTGCTCCTGAACTGAGGCTGTCAATGTGGTTGAAGGTGTGGCATCCAGCAGCTCAACCCCTAACCTTTTCTTTATTGACTTTCAGTAAAAGTCAATATAATTCAGGGCTAAGCAAGAAAAGGAATATATTTACAGGCAAGCCACAGGGAGAAATTAATACAGGATAGACACATCACTTTTTTATTGTTACCTAACGGAATGGCAGTCACAATTATATATCATCCATAAGCACTAAATTTCACAGCTGGAGTCAGTGTTGCAGCTAGTACTCATAATAATTAATACACAGTTAATAAGTAATGCAGAAAGAAACCAGCCTTCTTGGCTCTACTCAGTATTAAAGTTAGCTGCCCACATTGCTGATTCTCCACCATTCCCCCTCGGGATCCAAATTCTAATAACTATATAAAAGAAATATGTAACTGGTCCCCCAGATGCCAAGAACTATGGGCTCCAGCCCTCAGAGCAGGCAACTGGCCAGGTTTTTTTAAGTGTCAATGCACTATAGACTAAAAATGGGGTTCCTAGATGCTGCTACTATATGCAATAAATATTTCAACACATACTATAAGGGTGGTTGTCCACTCAGGGGCAATAGAATCAAACACAACTGAATTAGTTAATGCCCACAAATCATAAACTAAGCTGGCCAAGGGGGACACATAAAATACACAAAAAGACAGTCACACTTCTGGGTATCTTATAGGGTACCAGGGTAGGAGGGATCCCTCTACATAGCTGGTTCATGTCCATCTCCTGCTACTTTTCTGTAAGGGACAATTATTTCCTTGCTGTCCCTTACAGGTTACTCTAACAGCATACAACACCTAGGGAGGGAGACAGGGAAATACCCTCTTGTGTCCCTGCAAAGGTATGTGCATTACCACCCT
Organism: Neoceratodus forsteri; assembly: GCA_016271365.2. Taxonomy (NCBI): domain Eukaryota; kingdom Metazoa; phylum Chordata; order Ceratodontiformes; family Ceratodontidae; genus Neoceratodus; species Neoceratodus forsteri. Next base: position 1,417,380,146 of record CM057449.1, on the reverse strand, counting down.
CAACTGGTGGTCAGCACAGGTGGGGACATCAAGGAGACCCAGTTCACAGAAATTCTTGCAAGGGGTGAGACAGGGAGGGGGAACAGGACTGGGGGGCCCCATACCATAGTGTTTAGCAGTGCCAGCTTGTGCAAAAGGGTGCTTCTGCTTTGCACACTTCAATACTTCTAGACAGTACACTCCATAGTTACCATACTTGTAGAGCATGTTCTTAACATTACTCAGGGTTCAATAACTATGTGCTGAATGGCCTGGTCATTAGCAGTGCCTGTAGGTTGTCTTCTCCTCTGGCCACTGGAAATGGAAAAAAACACATATACACTAGTGGCATAACATTACCCACAGACTTCTGTAAAACAACATTGTAATCCACAAACCCCTTCTTTGTCTGTTTTCCACCTGTAAATGAGCAGTTGGTTATTACATTAATGCAGAACACATTCCCCTTGGTAATATCCCCACATAGCCATTGGTCTTTCCTGAGCCTTCTGTTCCTCAGTCTTTTTTCCATTCTTAACAAACTGTAGTATCCCACACAAATTACATTAAGCAGTATGTTAAAATATTCTCTTTTTATAAAACATGGGAATATGAAACTTGTATTCTTTCTGTCTATATGTCTGTCTGTCTATCTATCTATCTATCTATCTATCTCTCTATCTATCTATCTATCTATCTATCTATCTATCTATCTCATGCAAAAAAACTTTGTTAATGCACTAGTTAGGGTTAAACTGACACAGATAGGGAAATGTGGTTTTAGTGTTGCCAGCCCTAACACTCCATCCCTACCCTGCAGGCAGCGACAGGAAAAAAAAAATACACTCACCCCATTCCACCAGTAAATAAGCTGAAATGTGTACAGTATATGAGAACAGGGTGAGTGTTAGGGTTGACAACCCCAAGGCACACACCATGCTTGATTTGCAAAGATGCAGTAGAGGTCAAAACATAATGTTTTTTTCTGTTGCTGCCTGCACGGTGGGGGTGTGGTGTTACAGTTGACAACTCTAACACCACATTTACCTACTTTTGCTGGTTTAACCTTATTTAGTGCATTCCTGAAGTTTTTTGCAATGAATTTCCTTACTTTTTGAATTAGCATAATTATATCAAGGAGGCAGTGTAGCACAGTGGTTTAAGGCTCTGACCTGCAAACCTGGAGATCTGGGTTTGAATCCCACAGCCCCCACTTGCATACTGTGTGACCCTGAGCAAGTCACTTAACTTCCTTGTACTCCCAGGTTGCACCTGTAAAAAAGCTTTCAGCTTAGTGTGTCTCTCCTGGTAAAATAAATAAATAAATAAATAAAACATATGCTCATTTGCCTGTTGAAGTAAAGGGCTCTCTGGGCCCTATGCCTCCATACATGCCTACATCTACTGTATGTGGCTGTGGAAGTGCAGGGCCCTGTGCTTCCATTTCTGCCACAACAGCCATTTCTTTCTTTGTTTTATGGCTTGTTAAAGTTCCAATGTTATCCTATGGGAAATTTACATTTTTTATTTTATATGATTTTTTTTTATTTTGCCCCTCAATGTTTAGGGGGTTATGTATCATAATTGTAGTACTCAGTAAGACCTTTGTTTGGATATATATACATTGTTTCTTAAGTCCAAGTATTGAGGGAGTTATTATTGTTGAATTTCCTATGTTATCCTATGGGAATTTTCATTTTAATATATTGCCCCTAAATAAATACATATCTACATATATATATATATATATATATATATATTTATAAAACCGGGGATACATAAATTTTCAATTAAAGCAACAGCATTGGACAAACACCATCATGTGACCGTGCGTATATCAAAGCGCAATTGCACACCTGCACTTTAACCCCCCTAAAAAACAATTTTGACATTTTATAAGATAGATAAACCACTCTAAGGTGTGCGGTCGTGCTCTGATATACACATGCCTTTGGTGGCTGATGCATTTGGCCTGTGGCCTCATGCATACAACACACACCAAGGCGTGCATATATCAGAGCGTGACTGCACACCTCAGAGTGGTTTATCTATTACATATATATGTATAGGGAGTAGGTATGTGATATTCATGTAGTACTCATTAAGACCTTTATTTTGACAATAGATTGTCCCTTAAGTTCAAATACTGAGGACGTTATGGCTTGTTGAAGTTCCAGTATTGTGCTATGGACATTTTCAATATTTTTTTTTATTGCCCCTAAATATTTGGGTGGGGAAAGGGATATGTGTTATTGTTGTAATACTCATTAAAACCTTTACTTTGATATACAGATTGTTCCTTAAGTACAGAAATTGTGGGAATTATGGCTTGTTGTAGTTCCAATGTTATCCTATTGGAATTTTCATTTGTATTTTCATATTGCCCCTAAATGTTGGGGTGGAGCATGGCGGGAGATTTGCGTTATTCTTCTAGTACTCAGTAAGACCTTTGTTTTGATATATAGATTAAGATTTTATTGATTAAAACATATATTAAACACAAAGTTTGTCAAATGCAAAAATGGATGACAATATCATGTATGCATAAAAAACAGCTTCAACAAAATTTATACATATTATTTCATCTATTCCCTATCATACAATTTACATTCCACACTTACAATTCTCCCAGCCTTAGTATTTAAGTTTCAAGTTTTTCATGCATAAAAGCTCATGTAAATAACTGGTCTGGAAAATACATACAGAATGTTATATAAAAATCACTAAGCTTTCAAAAGTCTATACAATGCTCTGCAACCAAACTGAGCAACTGCATAAATTATGTGGGGACTGTGAAATGTGAACAAATATTCCAATTTCTTTGCATTAGATATAAAGTACTTCTTGTTTAAGGTTCCATGTCAATACAGCGACAATTATTGGTCGAGTACAATTTGGGCGAAGTTATTATACCGACTGCATTTACAGTGACCACATATCCCGGTGCATGTTCCAATGGGCTACCACAACATCAGCGACTGTCACATTACAGCACATATCAAACATATCAGATGTGCACCTGCCGATTGTATGCAATACCTTGAAGTTATTTCTGTCTCGTACGGCTGGAGTACTGGGTGACTACATGAATCATCTAGTAGGGTAAATCATGGTACCTCCTGCAACTACTCCCATCCCCATGATCATACCCACCTTTATGGCACACCTCCACTCATGTCACGCAGGGGGGCTCCACCCCCTGCACCCCCCAAAGGGGGCTATGCCCCTGAACCCTCCTATCTTTAGGATTACAACTCCATGCCGCTTCTGGATCTAGGGGTAAGCTATATGTATGCTCGCCTATCTGGTGAGTTGCCCTATTATCCTTTTCAATCATATAGTACATTTGCTCAATTAGTTACTCATTAACATGCCTCATTCACCCATAGCAGTTTTGCTGTGTTGTATTCGCTCAAGAGCAGTCACTGTAATTGCCATGCTGTATTGACATGATGCCCTTGTTTAATATTAGGCACAATCCACCTTTCTCTTTCGACAATAAAAGCTAGGTCGACTAAACAAAGATGTTCCATAGAAATGAACTGAACATCATTGCACCAATATTTACTAACAAAACAAAAAAAATACTTAGTTTTTATATTAGGTAGGTAGCTTAGAAGCAGACTGTATCTAAATTTAACCAAAATCTTTATATGGTCCTTCTTTTCACAGATATTTAAGTAATTTCCAGATTCCTACTGATCTTTTACATTTGAATATATTCCTGGATGGTCTATATTGTGAATCCTCTCTGGATCTTTCTGACCCATAAACATTTCTAACTCTTTATATCACTTCCTGTATGTAATTCTCTTTTGTATATTGGATTGAATTGAGCTATATATGTCTCAGTCAATATCTTATTGTTATATATTTTTACCTCCTTATGCGGCTGGGGGAGTGTTACCAATGGTTCTCCCCCAGTCCAGCCTGACAGGCAGCCCCCAGACCTTCCCCCATCCCAAGCTCAACCTCACCTTCAACCTATGCCACGATCTGTTTGCCGGGGGTGGGCACGTAACCACCGCCACAGGATCCGAGGTGGTTGATGACTGGGAGGATATACAGGCAGAGACACGTGAGGGGACTGCCCGTCCGACCATCATGCAGCCCGCAATATTTTCTTCCTCGTTTCTGCCACTATGTCTGTGGCATGCAATGACGTCAAGGGACCAGAGCGCGCACGCTCCCGCACGTGCCCTCTCCCAACGTCTTGCCACAGTATGTCCCTCTAGTTTGCCCTTTTGACCTGTTATAGCCCCCAGCCACCACTAGGAGCCGACAGGACAGCGAGGCATTCCCTCTCCAACCCCCAGAGAAGGAGAGCAGTCAGCAGACGCTCAATCCTTCTCTGCCCCTGCCGACCCCCGATGGCCTGGGCTCGCTCCCGAACCTGGGTCGCCGGTGCAGCGCGAGGTGTGGTGTCCAGCGCCTCAACCCTCAGCGCCACTGGGCCGGGAAGTCAATATCTTGTTAAAATATTATTTAAGCTTTTAAACCAGTTGTTAAATAACCTTCCATATTAATAATACTCATCAACATTCTGACTGCTGCCTTTGCTACATTGTACTCCAGAGACAGCAAATTTGATTCCACTTGAAGAAATGCAGAGGGGTTATCAATTGATAAGTTAAGCAAATTTCTAATAAAAAAATGTATAACTTCCAGCTCAAGTAACTTCTTAGAAATGCCCCATACTTTGCTTCCATACAACACTTCATTTATGATGTTAGCCTCATAGGCAATTTTTAAAGCTTTAAAAGAATTATCTGCAAATGTTTGTGCAAAATTGTATACTCAGATATGTTTTGTTTTCTGTATCTTTCACTTTTTTAAATGTGAATTCCAGTTTATATTTTTGTTAAAAGTTACCCCAAGATAACAACATTTAGACACTTCCTCGATAATTTCCCCTTTAACCACCTAATTTATTCTTGACATCTTCGAAAGCTATAAATTTTGTCTTTTTCACATTATGTTCTAAATCCAACTGTCTAAGATGTGTCATAATGCTATACTTGCTATACCTCTTTTAAGTCACAAGGGAGTTTGTGACAGCAATATTGCATCATCTGGGTACATTTCCATTTTCATCTCTTCATTCTTAATTTTAGGGGAGAACATATTCATTTCATCTAAACCTGTTAGTTAACTATTAATGTACAAACTGAACAAGCATGGTGCCAAAGCAACCCTGCTTTACTTCCCTTGCAACATAGATTGAGTTGGTTAAAGCTCCATCTCTACTGTGTCTTTTTCTTGCTTGTGTATTATCATGCAGTGACATTAGAATGGCCAATAATTTCTTCTCAGTATTATAATCCTCAAGTTTTTTCCAGAGAATTTCTCTGTTTATTGAATCAAATGCAGCCTTGATAGCAATAACACAAATATGCAGCTTCATAGAATTATGTTTCACATACTATATTTATCTGGAATATAATTCTAGGTAAACACCAGATCCACAGTTGAAAATTGTCTTCGGAAACCACATTGAAAGGAGATGAGGTTTTTCTATGTTACCCAGTCTTCTAACTTATCCAGAATTAATCTGGAAAAATCTTAACCCAATGAGCAGTAAAGTAATTGGTCTATGACATTTCCCTTTTTAAGCAATGGAACAATTACTTATATGTTCCATTCTTTGGGTAGTACCAGATGATTTACAATAGTGGCACATATGGGGACAAAAACCGTTACCCCAAATTCAATATTTTCTAGAGAAACCTCTGCAGGTATAGAATCCAAGCCCACCACTTTGTTTCTATGTTGTGCCAAACCTGCAGATCTCGCCTCATCTCTCGTGAAAGGAGGCCAAGCTTCTGTGCTTACATAACTACCTATATTACATCGAAGCCTGGTCTCAAACCTTTCATTAATAGTCATACTATTCATATCAATGGCTGAAACTATATACATTTTTAAACTGAAACACCCATTCATTAGCTGTTTTATAACATGATGCATTTTACTTTATATTCCTTTCAGATGGCCATAAGACTCAAGGACCCAGAATGCTGAGTTATTCTTTGACTTAATTACTTCTTGGAGGTTTTGCCATAAAGATACTTTGTAATTTTTTTTTTGCATAGAGGACATCTATATTTTGTTTTAAAAAGTTTTAATCCTAGGCCAGCCCGCCGGCGCAGTGGTGGGATTTCCGCTTGCGACGCCAGCGACCAGGTTTGGGAACAGACTCTAGATTAGCCAGAGGGCTCGGCAGGGGGAGAAGGATAGGCGTCCTATGGACTGCTCTCCTTCTCCGGGGGGAGGGATGGGGTAGTGCTCGGGGTCTGCGCGACTCCTGGTGGAGACCAGGTGTAGCGCGACTACCGACCTCAACAGTGTGTGTGCGTCGGAGGCGGGGCAGGACACTCCGCATCATTGCACGTCCCCACCTCCCGGAAAAAGGAAAATGGGAGTATGCCGCCGGGGCCCTTGATGAAACCGGTCACAGCTTCAATTAGCCCCCTCAGGCCAGCCCTCCGACCTAGTCCGACGCCTGCGGCATGTGTCCCCAGTGCCGCAGCCCCACCGTGGGGGGTAAGCCACGGGGTATCGGAGGGGCGCGAGGCTGATGTGGGGGGGTGGAAGCGTGACCGGCAGATGGTACCGGGCTACCGGCGGCTTGGGCAGAAAATATAAATAGGAAAAAAAAAAAAAGTTTTAATCCTTTCCTAATTAAAATATCATTGTTCTTAGTTGATAATCTGTCCACCTTCCTTATAATCTTCTTCAAATGATAACACAACTTGTTAAACTACGGGCATGATTAACCCAGGGGGACTACTTTTGTTTCTCTATCTTTGGGTTGTAAACTTAGTCTAATAAAAGTTGTTCTTAATACTATAACTATCACTCTAGAATGGCCTGTGGGTCATTGTATTTACTGGAAGGATTTATGTTTTCCATAGCTTCTTTACATTTCTGAATAACACCTGAGTTCATAATTTTGTGTAACCTGTATATGGCATACTATATCTGTCCAAACTATCTTGTTTTCACTATGTATGATACACATATTATTATTACAGTCATTAATTTCCTCTGTGCTTGCTTTTTTAGTCTCTTCTTTATATGAAATGTTGAACCATATGGGAAAATTATCACTGTCCCATACTTTCACTACTTTCAAATATTTTGCCCTACAAAAAGATTGCCTAACCACATACATATAACAAGCTTCCTCCCTGTTCTGAAGGGAAAGTGACTTTTCCATGGAAGTCACCTCTGACTCTGCTATTTACTATTCTAAAATTAAACTGATCTAAATATTTGAACAGTTTAGGTCCTGTTTTATTATGTTTTGTATCCATTACATTGTTATTGGTATCCTTAAGGTGTCATCTATTGTCCAGTATAGGCATATGCTCTTCATTTCTCTTCCCACTCTGGTATTCATATAACCAGCCATATAGATTAGGATAGCGAGTTTTTATATTAATATTTACCTCAAAGATTACTTGAAGAAATTTCTAAAAAAATTACTAACGTTTCTTTCAGGGGAATATAAACATTTACAAAGAGCAAAAGTTCCTTTTGAAGGGATTTTAATAATAATCCTAGTACAATTTGCTATCATTAATCACCTCAGTACATCTTGAGTCTAACAATACATTCACCAGGACTGCAATTCCCACCTTTTGGGTGGACAGAGTTTTTTTCTCTAATTGATGGAATTGACCATGTTTAAAAACTGTCAAGATAATTTTGATTTTGTTTCATATGTCAAATTTCCTAGAATAAGATAACATCAATGTTTTGTAAATTCTCTATCCATTCCCTATCTTTCAGTTCTGAATAAATTCCAGTGACATTCCTACAGAGGCATCAGTGTTACCCTTTTTAAGAATTTGATGTTTTTATCTGTAGTTAGTCACTTTTGATGGAATCTGAGATGTTCAGAGTTATATTTAGTGTTCTACTTATACCCAGAGATGACTCTACAGAATATACTTTAGAGGAATCACTGTCTTGATATTCCTCTGAGAGAACTACACTGGAATTAATTTTTATTGCTCTAGGTTTTCTACGCCTTTTCTTGATCCCTTGCCCTTCTTCTTCTCCTAATAATATGTGTTCTTGTTCTATTAAGTTTAGAAACATTGTTAGTCTTTGTTGATTAGAGTAAGAAACTCCTTTAACCTTTTCACTAGTTATTTTTAAATTGCTCGGCATTTCACTTTCTTGCACTAACATAATGGTAGAATCCAGAGTAACACCTATCCCCTTGAAGACATCTCTGATGATAAGTATTGTATATCTTATTTCACATGAATTCAAAACTACACAGATCTAACCTCTGCATGGAAGAATGTTATATCTGTAAATAGCACTATATCTGACCAAGAACTCTTTCGACCTACTATACCTTTTAAAGTAAACTCATATTATTTTTTAGGTTTAGGAATGCATTTAAAGAACAAGACAGGTAGGATCTTCCCCTCCTTAATATTGTCTTCCTTTTTTATATCAAGGCACTCCTCAAATTTATTGTGGTCTTTACTTGTAAATTGTATATGCCTTGTACTGTTTCCCTGAAGCTCCACCTGTAAGATCAAATCATCAAACTGAACTATTTTCTTCTTTACATTAGTTTGTTTCTCTGTTACTGTATTTTTGTTCATTCTCCTTTCCCATCTAGTACCTGTGACCCGTTCTTAGAACTGCACATATACTCTTTTTTGTTTATGTGTTCCCTGTGTCAGATTGTGTTTTCTTTTCTATCATCACCTTAGACCCATCTTTTGATTGTTCTTTCCTTTTTTAAAGATCTTTCACAAGGGTATTAATCTCAAGAATTTCCTTTTCAGCTATCTTTCTGGTAGCGCTGTCTTCACATAAGGGTTCCACATCCTCAACTCCCTCTTCCCAGTAGTTAGTTATTTATTCACATCAGTTGTATAATTATTATTTGTTTTCCTTTTTCTTTCCTCATTGTTTTTTTTAATGGTAAGGATCTCCAATAATTCCTTTTGAAGAGAGTTGCTGGTCTGGATCTCATTTCTCAAATCCAGCAAGCCCCCTACCATAAGAGATAGATACTGTAGTATTCCACTTTTTGTCCAGCTAAATCATGTCCGGTCCATTGGTCTTCTTAGAACACTGGTGTAAAGCATTTTCTTTTTCTATGGACACAGGAATGTTTGGCCACATATGTGGTATATCTGGGAGGAAGGTTGAAGGAGGGTATAAGATTAACTTTTTGATATATGGGGACATTAAATCATTGCATTCCCTAAACAAATTCTGTTTTAACTTTAGATTGATTCATCTGTTTATTTTCAGGTAGGTTTAACTCATTCTCTCCCCCCCAGTAATGCATCTTTTTCCATCAATTATCTAAAAGGTCCTCAACACAGAGACTAGGGCCTATTTCTTCTAAATTGTAGTCTAAATTTAATTAAGTATGTATATTCAAAATATCCAAACACTCTCTTCCATCTGTGCTACCTCTGTATAATTTTTGTAATGATGTTGACCCTGTTTGTCTACTGACACTCTGACGTGGAACCTTTGTAAATGAGCTGTTCTTGCTCAAAGGTGTTAATCCTAGAGTTAATAAAATAAAATAAAAAAATAAAAATAAATTAATTTAATATTAAGGGGTTCTTCAAGTGCTTTCATTTCCTGTAGGATATGATTATCCTCTATACAATCTGTATTAATCAGTGAAGATATCTTACTTGGGCACATCAAAATTCTTGTAATGATGGTTATATTTCCTCTCAAAATTATGAGCTCATCTGGTAGGCTTGAAAACTGGATATTTTATTTACACTTTTTGATTATCATGCCATTTTCTTGTCCTTTTTTCTTGTAACTATTTTTTTTGAACTTTTGTCCTTTTTGTCTGACCCATTATGATCAAGGTTTTATGTAACAGACAACAATCAGGAAATAGAAACAAATATTTGACTTTGCAAATATCTGCTTTCGGGATTTATGGATGATTTATAAGTAAATATTTTAAAATAAAAACATGTAAAAAAAAGTAATAATTGGATGCCCTAATATACACAGCACAGCAAATGTAGCAGTTACCCCAATTAAAAGTAAGTAGTGAGTTAATCTCACCAATTAGTAGTCAAAACTGTTACTACTGCACAATCCCCATATACTCCCAAAAGTCAATAGTTAAAATGCTCCCAGCTGATAAACAAATGCTGTAGTCGTATTTTATCTGGTGAAATTTGGCTAGTAGAAGTCTGTTACTGGACTTTGTTGGTGCCTACATCAACATTTAATGTTGTAGATTTGCTTCCTTGAGTTCTCCTTCTTTTTTTTTGTACAAGCTTCGAGGTCCAACCCTCCATTATTTCTGCAGCTTTATTTGCTTTTCTGATCTATGCTAAGCAATTAAAATACAAGGCCACCAACTTATATATGTAATAAGATTTTCTCCCAACATTAACTAGTTGTTTACAAATGGGGAACGGTTTTAAATCACCTTCAGAAAAGGAGAAGTGTGCACTACCAAAGTCAGTTAAGTAACATGAAAACAAAATTACAAGTTACAGATATAATCCACTATTTTGTTTCAGTAATAAATTAGTAGTTATTTGTAAGTGCTACATCATGTATACTACCTTACAAAAGCATTTTAAAATGTCAAATGATTTTCTATATAAGGTTAACTTTCAAAAGCTAAAAATAAACAAGAATATCACCTTTGGAAGCTATTCCAAAAACAGCTGTGGTAACCAACTATGCTATCAGGCTTCATATGTAGATATTTGAGAAAATGAAAAAACAAAAAAAAAACAACAACAAAGCTGGCATGAAAGCCTCTGCACCTATGCACCTTTTAAATCTTGCAAGAGGATAAGCTGGGTAAACAAATGCTGAGAAATTATAGTAAAGGCAAAGAGCACCATGTGGCACCTGGAGTTTCTGTGAGAGGAATTGTGTGTCTGCTTCAGGATGCTGGCACATGTGTATTTATGCATGGGTATCACGTGATCTCTTTGGCATGAAATTTAAAAGTTTAAAGTTTTACAAATTTTTTTTTAAATGAAAAAGATTAATATACCTGAAAAAGGGAATATACTGACTAGAGACAAAAAGCAAGAATTTTACTCCAGACAATCACAAATTCAAGCTGCCACTCTACCTGTCAAGCTATCAGCAAGCATTTTAACCAAGGTTACACATTGTAGAGGGTGATTAAAAAACATTAAAATAACTAAAACAATAAATGTAAGTTCTTTATGGTGAGCTTTGATCATAAACGTTTGTGAAGTTAACCCCTACTGAGGCAGCACAAATCACAAATTCCCAGTGATAAACACATTTTCTAACAAGGACCATATCCCCAGTTCAGAGCAAGTTTTTGGTTTTCATAGTGAGTGTAAAAAAATCATAGCACTCTTCTCTACCATCCCTTGCCAAACTTGCGAAGGTTTCAGTGTGACCAGCTCTCCGCAGGAATCCATGCTAATCCAACACAGGGAGCTGGCTCCCCCACCATTGGGACTCCAGGCTTCCACTTCAGGACTGCACAGCAGAGAAACCTAAATGCAGGGTAATTCACAGCAGCACAAGTCAGTCTGGAAAGGGCTTTGATAACTGGCTTTTGACTGTTAATACTATTAGTACTCAAGCAACAGTGACATACCTCTTTCTAAAGACAGTAAGACATATCAAAGCCCCAGCTTCTACTGCTTCTCCTTAGTGATACAATGTGTAGCTACTTACTCATTCACTCACTCACTCCTGCAGGAGATATTAAGACATGAAGCTGTCCAATATAGAGATTGTCCCTTAAGTCCAAATATTGAGGGAGTTATGGCTTTTGAAGTTTGAATGTTATGCTATATGAATTTTCAATTTTTATTGTTTTTTTTAATTGTCCCTAAATGATTGAGGGGAGTGTGTGTTACTGCTTTGATACTCACTAAGATCATTGTTTTGGTATATATAGATTGTCCCTTAAGTCCAAATATTGAGGGAGTTATGGCTTGTTGAAGTTCCAGTGTAATCCTATGGTTATTTTCATTTTTAATTGTATATTTTTATATTGTCTCTAAATATTTGGGGTGGATATGTGCTATTCATGTAGTACTAATTACAGCCTTTGGTTTAATACATAGATTGTCCCTTAAGTCCAAATATTGAGGGAATTATTGCTTGTTGATTTTCCAATGTTATGCTATGGGAATTTTTTTAGTATTGTTTTTTTTTGTTGCCCCTAAATGTTTGGAGGTATGTGTTGTTGTAGTACAGTACTCATTATGAGTTTTGTTGTGATATATAGAGTGCCCCTTAAGTTCAAATGTTGAGGGAGTTATGGCTTGTTGAAGTTCCAATGTTATCCTATGGGAATTTTAATTTTGTATTGTGTTTTATATTGCCCCTATATGTTTGGGGGAGATATGTGTTATTGTTTTAGTACTCATTATGACTATTGTTTTGATATATAGGTTGTCTCCTAAGTCCAAATATTTAGGGAGGTTATGGCTTGTTTAAATTCCAGTGTTATCCTATGGGAATTTTCATTTTGTATTATTTGATATTGCCCCTAAATTTTTTTGGAGGGGAGGTGGTGGAGTATGTGTTATTTTTTTGTGGTACTCATTAAGACATTTGTTTTATATACATTGATATATACATTATATACATTTGATATATACATTGACCTTTGATATATACATTGTCCCTTAAGTCTATGTAGTCAGGTTGTTATGGCTTGTTGAAATTCAAATGATATTGTGCGGGAATTTTCATTTTAATTTTTTTTCATATTGCCCCTAAATGTTTGTGTGTGTGTGGGGGGGGGGTATGTGATATTCTTGTGGTACCTAGTAAGACCTTTGTTGTGTTATATAGAGTGTGTCCCTTAATTCCAAATATTGAGGGAGTTATGGCTTGTTGAAGTTTGAATGTTATCCAATGGAAATTTTCATTTTTACTTTTTATTTTTATTATTGCCCTTAATGTTTAGAGAGGGAGTATGTGTTATTCTTGTAGTAGTCATTAATACATTTGTTTTGATATATAGAGTGTCCCTTAAGTTCAACAACTGAGGGAGTTATGGCTTCTAGAAGTTCAAACCCTATCCCATGGGAATTTTCATTTTTTATTTTTCTATATTGCCTCTAAATGTTTTCATGGGTATTTGTCATTCTTGCAGTACTCATTAAATCTGTTGTTTTGATATATACACTGTTCCTTAAGTCCAAACATTGAGGGAGTAATGGCTTGTTGAAGTTCAAATGTGGGGAAAAAACTAAGTCCCAAATCTTTGTACTGGAGAAACATACAGCACCAGTTGCCATCTTCTAACTTCTTCTCCATGGATGGCTGGAATGGGGAACACTGCCTCTACAGAACAAGGAGCAGGGTTTATAACTCCTTCTGGACTGGTAGAACTTGGCCTTAACTTCCCCACCATAGGAAAGCAAACATAATACTGAAAACCCAAACAGAACAACTCCTGGCACTACAAAACAATGGATGAACATCTGCCATAGAAGTCAGTTTACATGGTTTACATGGTCTTGTAAGGTAGAAGAACCCTTACTCCATGTCAAGACTATAAGACCCATCGAGTCTACCCCCCACTCCATTGTGGGACAATTGTCTTTTTACCTAAAATATAACCATCCAAATTTTTCTTAAATTGATCAAAAGTGGATGAATTAATTATGGATTGTGGCAATTTATTACATAGATAAGTTGATCTAATAGAAAATAAAATCTTTCTTTTATCTTTTGCTGCTTTTGGAACAAAAAGCTGTTGGTTGTGACATCTAAATTTTGTTGGTTTAGTAGCAAATTTTATCCCACATTCCTTCCTCAATTGTTTATCCTGGATAATTTTATATAGTAGTAACAACTAGTCACATCTCTTACGTCTGACTTCCAAACTATACAAGTTTAAGTGCCTACATCTATCCTCATAGGACAGATTTATCAGACTTGGAATTAATTTAGTTGTCCTCCTCTGTATACCCTCTAAAAGATTTTTATCCTTAGGTAAATAAGGTGCCCGAAAGGTTGCTCCATAATCCAAGTGAGGTCTAATATATGAATTATATAGGGCTATAATGCATGGTTTTTGTCTACTAATAGATGCTTTTCTAATTGAATTCAGAATATAATTAGCTCTAGTAGCAATTAGTCTATAATGGTTTCCTGGGAGTGGCTGATTGTTAGTAAGAATGCCTAGATCTTTTTCTGTCTGAGCGTTTTTTAAAACATTTGCTATTAAGATAATAATCAGAATTATGGTTACATGGGCCTAGATGCATAACTACGCATTTATCTTCATTGAAAGACATGTTGTTTTTTGCCCAATTTTCCATTAAATCAATGTCTTTTTGTAGAGACAGAATCTTGCTGTTACTGTTCACTTCTCCACTTATTTTTGTGTCATCTGCAAATTTACTATTACATTTGATACCCTTATCTAGGTCTAGGATGTATAAACCAAAGAGAAAAGGGACCCAAACTGATGCCTGTGGGACCCCACTTGACACTTGGACAGGTATGGATAGGATATTTTGAATTCTGACAACTTAATATCTATCAGTTAACCAGTCAGATATCCAACCAATGATGTGTTGATCAAATTTAATATCATTTAGTTTATTAATCAAAATGTAGTGAGATACCTTGTCAAAAGCTTTCTTGAAGTCCAAATAAATAACATAACTGGTATACCCCCATCCAGTGAGTTACTGATAGATCATAAAAGGCTACAAGGTTAGTAGTACAAGAGTTCCCTTTAACAAATCCATGCCACTTGAGATCTTTGATTCCTTTAGTTTCCATCAGGACTTCAATTCTACTTTTGAGAATCCTTTCCATTATTTTGCATATTACTGATGTAAGTCTGATGGGTCTATGATTCTCAGTTAATTTTGTATTATCCTTCTTTTTATATATTGGGACAACAATTGCTTGTTTCCATTCATTTGGTAGACTTCTTTGGGATAATGAATTATTGAATAATAGTTTAAGTGGAAAAACTATGGATATTATTGTATTTTGGATTAGTTTGGATTATTACCATCAGGACCTATTGCTGAATCTGCCCTTGGGTCATTAATTGCCTTGATAATTTCTTCTGCAGTTATTGTTTCTTGTAATAAACTTTCTGTACTATGACAATTGATCTTAGGATCTTTATTGAATACTGACCCAAAAAAATGTATTCATTTTATTATCTACATCCAGAGGGCTTGTCGGTTCAATCCATTATCATTTAAAGTTACTGTATCAAAATGTTGTTGTTTATTGCTATTGATATATGAAAACAAGGATTTAGGATTTTTAGCTGTAGCCAATTTGAACTCAACTTTTCTCCTTTCTTTTTTAATTATATTTTTAGTTTTTTTAATTCCATTTTATATTTGGAAATGTTGGTCCTCTCCCCCTTCTTAGTCGTAGTAGTGAGAATGAGGGTGAGATTTTTTCATGGTGGTTCCATCAGGGAAAGAAACAATGATGTAATGCACATTCTTAAACCCCTCCGCAGGTCCACCTTGTAAATGAGCTTGCTCAATGGTGCCCACCTGGATAAATAAAGATATTGATTGATTGATTGATCTATATATCCTGTCTTGTCCATCCTGATGCTACAACACCCCACCTCCCTGGTCTTACTTTTTTACCACAGATTTAGCTCTTTTGTTTACCTCTACCCAATAGATATGATAGATGTTTTTGTCCCCTTTTGCAAGGAAATGCTTAGCTTCTTGAAACTGGACCCAACCTCTGTTTCTTTCCACTGTCTGCTAGAACCAGCCAGGCATGTATGGGAAGCATAACCCTTACTCCATGTCATGCTTTATTGCTTGGTCTACCTTATAGAGCTTGATCAGCTGACAGTGATTACCTATCCCTGATGGTAATCAGATGTTCTCCCACTAGTCATCCATTTTTTTCTTAGCAATACCTGCTTTAATTGGAATGAAGGCACAACAATCACTAACTCCTTCCTATTTCAAAGGGGGCTATCAGTGGGGGTGGCTGCTACAGCCAAGGATTTATTTCACCACTTCCTACTCAATTATTGCATGCTGCTCTTTTACATTTCACTCAGTCACTGAAGACTCATCTGGTTCTGGTGATTTTGCTAGTACCATCTTTTGTGGAGAGGGTGCAATGGGGAGGGGCTTAGGAGCTGACACCTAGGGAGCATTATTCCAGCCTGGTAACAACTCTTGCCAAATCAATCCCACCATTCTCATTTTTGTCCCATGTGGTAGTGAGGGAGATCCTCGCTGATGATCATATACCAGACATGTGCTTTGAGTTTGTTGACCCCTCCCCCACATCCATGGGCTCTCTGTGGTGACAAATGGATCAGGTCTTGGCCCCTCAGGGCTAGACAGGAGCTTCTTCTGTGACCCTGAGTCCCTGTCAAACCAGGCCTCTCATTAACACTTGCTGGTTCCAAACAGACTCTGCATCCCCACCACCTACCAGTTACACAGTGAAAACATCCACACTTTTTCTTTCACCCTTAACTGATGATACTCCCTCCCTTTGATGGCAGCTGGGACAGGAGCTGGCAACACTGATCTGTGTCTGGAGGACTGGAGGAGAGCAGATATAGTCCCTCTTCACAAAAGTGGCAGTAGGGAGGAGGCAGGAGGTTTAATGTCCTGTAGAAATCATTCATTCTGATATGGGACACTTGGAATATTATCCTCCTGGGTGTCTCACTCCACAAGTGTCACAAGATGGGTGCCACCCCCGTGATGGGATTATGCTATGTCGTATTGCAATGTTCATATTTCATGTTGTTTGATTATTTAATATGAAAATATGTACATACAAATGTGCCAGCAGAAACAGACCACCCAGTCTAGCTAAGTCTGCTCTAGTGTGCAGCTAACACCCCTAGTTTGCAGCTGCCCCACCCCCTCCCCTTTGCCATCCCACTGCCACCCCCACCTCCCCCACCCTCACTCTCCCTGTCCCTGTTCTATGCCCTTGTGAAGCTGTTCACAGATTTACATGATACCAACCATTCTGGTAGAGCATTCCATTTTGCTACCACCCTCTCTGTGAAATAGTATCTCCTCATTTCCTTCCTAAATCTTCCTCCCTCTATACTTAGCCCATGCCCCCTGGTGACCCTCCCCTTCCTTAACTTAAAGACCCCATCTGCCTCATCCTTATTGATTCCCCTCAGATACTTGAATGTCTCTATAATGTCCCCCCATCCCTTCTATCCTCCAGGGTGTACATATTCAGGTCTTCCAGCCTGCTGTCATAGTCTCTCCCCTCCATTCCATATATCATCTTTGTTGCCCTCCTCTGCACCCCCTCCAGTAGCCTGATATAATGCTTAAGGTATGGCCTCCAAAACTGCACACAATACTCTAAGTGCAGCCTTACCAGTGACCTGTAGAGGGGCAAGATCACCTCTCTTCACCTGGATGAAAACCCCCTCGCTATGCACCCCAGCATTTTGTTCACTTTTTCAGCCACTCTCCTGCACTAGGCAGTGTTGTTCATGGTCCCTGTTATCATTACCCTTAGGTCCTTCTCCTCCTCAGTGATCCCCAGCTTAACCCCCCCAGCCAGTATTCTCTCCTTGGGTTCTTCACCCCAAAGTGCATAACCTTACACTTCTTTGCATTGCACCCAAGCTGCCACCTCTCTGACCACTCCTCTAGCTTGCGTAGGTCCCCCTGCAGCTGCTTCCATCCTTCCTCTCCATCCACCATGCTCTGATTTTGGTGTCATCAGCAAACAGACTTACCTTGCTCACCATCCCATGTGCAATGTCTGATATGAAGATCCCAAACAATACTGGCCCCAACACAGAGCCCTGTGGCACCCCACTCATCACCGGCCTTGGAGTTGAGAGCTCCCCTCTCACTACCACCCATTGCAGCCTGCCACTCAGCCAGCTTGTAATCCAGTTCATCATTTTTGCCCCTACCTCTACACCAGTTAGCTTCTCACCAAACCACCCATGAGGCACCAATTCGAAGGTCTTGCTGAAATCCAAGTAAAGAACATCTACTGCATGACCCTTATCTGGCTTACCTGTCACCTAGTCATAATATTGTATCAGGTTGGTTTGCCAAGACTTCACTTAAACAAACCCATGCTGCCTCACATCCTGTAGGCCAGTGTCCTCCAGGTACAACACCAGTCTTTCCTTTAGTATCATTTCCATAAGTTTGCACACTATGGATGTGAGACTTACTGGACAATAATTACCCGGTTCATCCCTTGGCCCACTGTTGTGTAATGGTACTACATGTGCCATCCTCCAGTCAAGTGGTACACATCCCAACTCCAGTGAGGTGCTGTACAGATCCACCAGTGGCTCCACCAACACCTCCGCCATCTCCCTCAGCACCCTGGGGTGGATACCATCTGGCCCTGGTGCTTTGTTTACCTTCAGTGTCCTCAGTCCCGCTAGGCTTCTACTTGCCTCAGTTCTTCCATCTGTCACCTCCTCTTCTGCTGTCCCCACTCCCTCCCAGCCCATGCTGGTAGTGGTTCCCCTCTTCCATGAACACTGAGCAAAGTATTCATTCAGTGCTTCTGCCTGCTCCTCCCCCTTTCTGTCCACTCCCAACCCCTTTTATCCTCACTATTGTCTCCTTGCAATTCCTTTTCTCCCTGATGTATCTGAAAACATCTTTCTCCCCCCCCATTAATTCAGTGTGCTAATCTCAGCTCCCTCTGGGCCTTGGCTTCTTTCACTTTTCTGGTCACCTCCCTGGACCATCTTGCATATTCCTCCCTGTCCACTTCCTTCCCTGTCCTCCTAAACCTCTAGTGTGCCACTTGTTTTTGCCCTCACCACCTCCACAACTTCACTGTTCAACCAGCATGGTTTTCTTGCTCTGCTCCTCTTACTCTGTGCCTTAGTGCAGGAAAGCCACTGTGGCCCAGTTAAGTTGCAAGGGGTCATGGATAACAAGGAAAATATGAGACACTAAAAAGGTATAAAACCCTATGTTTTAGGTCAGGAAACCTCTGTTAGCTGCTCCTAAATATTTTCTGAATTTGTGACAGGCTTTTGGTTGCCAAGTCAGAGCTGAATAGTAGGGTCATTAAGAATTAACAGCTGACAAATTAAGCAAAGCCTCATACTTCCTGGACTCATTTGCTTAACAGGGATTCTAGCTTGATTCTAGCTCAGAGAGCCACAACCTGATGTCAGTATGTCTGGGACTCAGGAATGCAGAAAGATGTCTCTTTCATCTTGAAATTTCTGAACCTGGGACAGGCAATTACAGTGAAATTGGCAGTCACTTAGGGCTAAGTGGTTTACTGGGAACAAAGGATTTTGGACTAGCAAAACCATGAGACATGCAGACTGTAGTCACAGGCCTGAAGTGCACTGGTGTTTTTTTCAATCATGGGGAGGGAATGGGACCCCCCCACCAGCTATGAAACTTTCAGATAGACTTTTAAAATTTAAACATAGGTGCTGGTTGGCCCTTTCTCAGCATGTGATGGGGCCAGCCTATCACACAAAGGAACCCCAGAGGCCGGACTTTGGAACTTTCTTAAAAGAGACTGCAGAACTTGCCACAGGGACAGACATAATCTCCCTTTTAAAAACTCTCCTGGAAGAAGCACCACAAGGAAGACTTAACCCTTGTCTGTATTTACACCAAACAGATAAGAGAATTAGCAACCTGTTGGAACACTTTTGATTTCCAGCACTAAGGACTTTTTCAAGGTAAAACTATATTCGCTAGAATTTAAACAGTACATCTTTTTTTATATATTTCTAAATTTCTTTTCATATCCTGTAACCAATAATAAGACAAGTATAATTTTCTTGTGTGTTATTTACAGTACTTATTTACAATTAGTAAAGCTTTTGGCTTATTTTAATTCTGCCGGCATCTAGTGTGTTTTGGTTATAGGAAAGTCTGTTCAAGCTAATGTACACCTGTTTAACACTGAAGGGCCAGATGCTTCCAAAATGAGAATCCAAAAATGGACTCTGTGAATGAAAGGGGGGAACAAAAGGTCTCTCTAAAGGGGGTCTGTGGAGTTGAACTGGTCTCTGCATTTTTTGGGGAAAAGACACATATAGGGTGTAAAGGGCATTCCTGAAGGCCTATACATGCCTGTGGTTTTTCTGGTTTGCTATGCAGTGGCCAAGAGGGTTCTCGTCCAGCAACACAGATTTGAGACTGTAGTTGCAACTCTCACACAGAGAGAGGAAGCCCAAGGACCTCCTTGGCAGATGTTCAGTTGTGAAACAACAAGCATTCTAAAGGGACAGGAGGTGGAGTATTCCTGACCCAGATCACAAGGGGATTCACTGTAGCCCAGGGAATTCTGCCCCACCAGAGTGGGCTTGTGGCAGATTGGTGCCAGTGTATGGGATTGTAATTGTTTGAACAAGCCACACACAAAGACAGCAGACATTGGCAAGGGAAAATTCGTTACAGAATATAGTTCCCTACCCTGTTTTGTTTTTGTTTTTTGGTTGCAAGTGTAGGTCAGACTAGTAGTAGTAGTGTAGGGAAGAAAGATGGCTTCCAACTACAATGACTACACTGTAGAACAGCTGAAGCAGCTGTGCCAGGAGAGAGGAGTCCTGTAGGAGGAGCATACTAAAAAGAACCTCATGGAAGCCCTTGTGGCAGCTGATGACCAGGCAGCTACTCAGGACATCGAGTCAGTAAGTGACTGCAGAGGACCACACCTTGGGTGTAAGGGGTGCCAGAGGGAATGGCAGTAACCAGATCCAGGGTGGAGGCCTATGAGACCAGAGTAGACTAAGAACCACAGCACCAAATGAAGTCCACCACAGATCTTGAGTTAGAGAGTCTAAAGCTGCAACTGGAAGTGAGGAAAAAGCAGCATCAGAGAGAGCTGGAGTAGAAAAGGCTTGAAGCAGAGATGCAAGAAAAACAGTGCCAGTGGGAGTCTGAGCTAGAGAGACTGAAGCTTCAAAAAACCCCAGACTAGGTAGGTGGTGGGGGTGAAAATGAAACTCCAGGGCTGGAGTATAAGTTAAATTCTAAATTGCTTGCAGAATTTAAAGAGGGAGAGGACATGGGTTCATCTTTAAATTAATTTGAAAAGGTCTATATTCAGGCCAAGATATCCAAAGAATCCTGGAGCTTTCAATGATCCCTGCTGCTTAGTGGCAAGGGGTGTGAGGCACTTGGTCAAAAAGACAATGATGACAGTAAAGATTATGATAAATTTAAAAGTGCTTTACTAAAAATGTATGATTTAACTCCTAAAGGGCCTACAGAGTAAAATTTTGAAAGCTCAGGAAGGGCCCTGAAATTAGCTTTGAGGAACTTGTTACAAAAAACCTCAGTTTTTAAAATGTTGATGGGAGAGGGTAAAAGCTAATTCTGTGCAGGCCATTGAGGAGGTTATAAGGTTGGAACAGTTCTTTTAGGCATATCCAGCTCTGCACAAAACCTGGCTAGAGGACCAGGACCTCAGACAGCAAAACAAGCTGCTGAGCTCACTGATCACTATGCCAGGAGCAGGGCTGCTCTGAAGAGAAGTGGGGAAGCAGGTAATGCAGGGGCAAAAGGAAAAGTGCACCTTTAGGGCAGTTAAAACCCTAATTGCCTCTGCTAAAAGAAGGGACCAAAAGTGTACCAAAACTTGATTTTGGGGACAAGAAAAATGATGAATGTTGGTTCTGCAAGAAATCAGGGCATATTGCCAGGCAGTGTCCTAAAAAGATACAAGATGTGAAAGGGGTCAATCCTGCTGAACTGGCCCTTAATTGTAGAGAAGCTATTCCAGTGAATATGAGGGAGCACATGCATCCAGTTACAGTAAAGGGGGTGCAGGCCTGAGGATTAAGGGACACTGGGGCATCTCTTACCCTGGTAAAAGGGGATTTGGCAGGGCCTGGGCAACTCATGCCAAATCAATATTCTTCTGTGAAGGGATTCACTGGGGAAGAGAAAACCCTGCCATTAGCCAGTATTATTCTAGACTGAGGTGATACAGGAGAAAGTGTGCGAAAGGTGTCTATAGCAGACACCCTTGCTGTGGATGTTATTTTAGGAAATTATATTCAGCAGGAGGTTGTATGGGCCAATACCTGGAGCCAGATGGTTAGGGCCTAGTGTGATAACCTCACAGAAGCTGATGACCATGCAGAATTCCCTTTGTGACCGCCAAAAGTGGTGTGACAGGGGTCGGTGTAGAAAGCTCTTCTCTTGTGTTTATTTTATTAAAATATGACTGTCTTGTACTTGAGGGCTATGAGGGACTAACTCAGAAGTATCAGTGGTTACCAGTAGCAACAAGTGGTTCTTGTATATAATAAGAACTGCAGCTCATACAGTGAAACTACTGTTGTGCTTAAAAGATTAGCACTATTAGAGCATCCTTGCCCTTATTATATTTGGGAGTTTGTTTTTTAAATTGAGTGCAGCTATATTTGTTCTGGCAGGGGGATGTGTCCCCTAGTCATTCTGGGTCACATGACACTACTAAAGTGAGTGGCTTAGTGAGCAATGCACACTCAGGCGATGTGCATCAAGACATGCGTGTCCTCGCACATGTTGGTGCGTTCATGGGTGCAAGGGAACAAGGAACATCAATGAATATACAGGTATAAAAGAAATTTAGAAATATAGGGTAACACTTCAAAAATGGCAATGGCAGCATCTTTTCTATCTCAGAATGGGAACTTGTGCATATTATGTTAATCCTGTAGTATGTACATGATAATGGATGATGGAACTAACTATGAGAAGTTTAAGTGTAAGAAATGCACCCAAAATGAGGAACTTCAGGGTTTAGTACAAGACTTCTCTAAGAGATTAGAAATAGTGCAAGGTAATCATTTAGAAATGACCAGTTAGTTAAAGACTCTGTCTAGTTTAAATAAAGAACCCATGGAAAATGACCATAAAATAGTAGGGGAGGGAACTTCGAAAAGAAAATTGAATGAATCAGATGCAGATTTAATAGATAGTGAAGCACATACAGATTCAGTAGGAAATGAAGAATGGTATACAGTAACATCAGTTAAATGTAAGAAAAGAGGTTGAAGCCCCTTAGTAGTACAAAAAAGACTGGTTGTGGAACCAAAGAGGAGAGAAAATGGAAAGAAGACAGAGAAAAGGAAAAAATGATACCTCCATTATATTACAAAACTGATTTAGTGAACTAGACCGACAAGAAGAGATCAGTGAAGGAATAGTGGAGACTGTTACTGAACAAAGTATAGAGTCCAGTATGTTAGTTAATGAAAAGGATAACAGACAAGTAATAGTTATGGGAGACTCTATGATCAAATATACAGATCCATAAATTTGTAATGAGGACAAAGCAAATAGAATGGTAAGCAGCTTCCCAGGAGCAAGGGTTCAATATATAATCAATATGACAGATAATATTTTTAAGGACGCTGGTCATATCCCTGTTGAGGTAATTTATATTGGAATAAACGATCTGAGTAAAAAAACTCTGCCATATATACAGGAGGACTTTAAAATATTAGTAGAGAAATTAGAAGAGAAGAATAACTAGTTAATAATATCAAAAATTCTTCCAGAACCCAGAGCATCTGTATATAAAAACAAAACAGTTTGCCTAACCAACTCTTGGCTGAGAAAATGGACACAAGAAAAAGGATATTATTTCCTAAAACATTGGGATGTGTTTAAGGACAAGACAGAAATGTACAGTAAGGATGGTCTACACCCAAAATATAGGGGAAGCAGAGTATTAGGGAATAGGATAAGAAATTAAATAAATAAACTTTTAAACAAAATACCATATAGGACAATCAGATCAATATAGTAATAAGGCTAGTAACAACAACATTTTTATAAAATAAGATGCTACGGTAATGTTTTGTAATGCAAAGAGTTTGAATAAAGAGAAAATGGACGAGTTAAAAATAACGATAGAGAAAACTTTGATATGGTAGGAATAACAGAAAAGTGGTGGTCTAACAATAGTGGATGGAATAAACAAACTACTGGTTACAATTTAGTAAGTAAAGAAAGAGATCACAAGAAGGGAGGAGGAATAAAACTATTTTTAAAATTTGGTATAGAATATATACAAAAAGACACCATAAGGGAATATGAACATATCCAGTTACTTGGGATTGATATCATAAGCCTTTATGGAAAGAAGTTTAGGATGGGTGTCATATATAGACCACCACATGTATTAAAAGAAGAAAAAGAAGCCTGTATTACAGATATTGTATCTGAAGCTGAATATAATGATATAATAATAGTAGGAGACCTAAACTTACCAGAAATAAAGTGAAGTGAACCATGTAACCCAAGTATATAAGTGACACTGTACTCAGTGGGAATTGACCAATGTATACCATTTCCAACTAGGCGCAACAATACTTTGGATGTTATTTTAGCAAATATCACTGATGAAGTAAATAATGTGAAGCAATGCCCACCTTTGGGAAATAGCGATCACGTGATTCAGTTCCAGATTGCAAAATGTAAGAAAGGATCAAAGGGTAAAACAACACATAAAATGTATAATAGAGTGAATTATAAAGCAATCAAAAAAGAACTGACAACTCTAGACTGGAACAAACTGACTAAAGATTTGTCCACTGAGGATCATACTCTGGATATCATCAGCCAGAAGTACATATCTACTAAGAAACTGTATAACTGTAGGGGTCAGAAACCATTATGGTTAACCAAAAAATTATTAAAATCAAGTAAAATGAAACAAAAAAGTTATATAAACTACAAAAAAAAATCCAACTGATATAAACATGGGGAAATATAAAAAAACACTACCTAAATTAAAAAATGATATAAGACAAGCGACAAAGAATATAGAATTTAGACTTGCTAATGAGAATGGAGATAGGAAAGGCTTTTTCTCCTACATAAATGATAAAAAGACCCAGTCAAAAGTAATAGGACCTTTAAATATTAATGGTATAATATATGAACACCCAGTAGAGATGGGCAGATAGTTCAATGGCTATTTTAGTTATGTTTTCATCAAACCAGATGATAGGAATGTCGAGGGTCTATTCGAAAATATGAATAAAGTAGTTGCAAGTTTTATTATGAGTCCAAAAGTTCTTAAGAAACTTGAACAACTTGAAGTTAACAAATCTCCCGGTCCAGATGACTTGCACCCAATGCTCCTCAAAGAACTGAGGAATGAGTTAGCCCCAATTATAACAAACATAGGCACATGATTCATGAAAGAAGGCTATGTCTTGAGAGATTGGAGAAGAGCGGAAGTAGTCCCCATCTACAAAAGAGGAAATAAGGCAGACCCAGCAATTTACAGACCCATTAGTCTGACCTCAATAGTAGGAAAAATTATTGAGAGTATAATAGTAGATCAAATTAAAGAATGGTTGAAAGATAATAATAAGACTGATGTACACCAACATGGATTTGCAGAAAACAGATCATGTAACACCAACCTTATTTATTTTTATACCTAGATAGGGGAAAATCTAGATAAAGGAACACCAATGGATGTGGTGTTGCTAGATCCTAGCAAAGCTTTCGATTCTTTACCCCACTAGACCTTAATTTTAAAACTGGTGGATACAGGCCTTGATATTAATATCATTAGATGGCTCTCAAATTGGTTAATGAATAGAAAACAATCAATAAAGATTTAGGGATTCATCTCACATGAAGTACAGGTTGAAAGTGGTATGCCCCAGGGATCTGTGCTGGGTCCATTACTCTTTTGTATATATATATATATATATATATATATATATATATATATATATATATATATATATATATATATATATCAGATCTCAAATTAAATAGTGGGAACAAGTTGGTAAAATTTGCAGATGATGTAAAAATACAGGGAATAGTGGATAGATTTTAAAATAGGCTAAAGTTTGGTGACCACGTACTAGCAATGGTAGAATGGACAACAAAAAATGGGATGAAGCTAAACCTGAAAAAGTGCAGTATATTACATATGGGGAAAAATAATATATGTCAATATTATAACATTAATGGTGCTAATTTAAAAACATCAGAGTGTAAAAAGGACTTGGGGATTTATGCTACTAATAATTTAAAGTGGGGAATCCACTGTAAACATGTAGCAAATAACGCAACATATGTAATAAATAGTGTTAGGAGAACATTCTATTCAAAAAATGAAACTGTACTGATGCCTGTATACAATAATTATATTAGACCAGTTTTGGACTATGGAACCCCATGTTGGAATCCATATTTAGAAAAAGACAAGAAGTTAATTGAAAGACCACATAGGACTTTTAATAGATTAGTATCAGGATGTAGAGGAAAAAAATACAGGGAAAGATTAAATTACCTGAAATTATGGCCATTGGATCTGAGGTGAAAAAGAGGAGATTTATTATTTTTGTACACAATTGTGAATTATGATAAATTAAAGGGAGAACTAGGGTTAGAAAATGAGGCTTATACATATGACATGAGAGGACATAAAAACCAAATTATAGAAAGGAGGTGTCGAACAGAGGCATGGAAACAGAGTTTTGTTAACAGATCAGTCAAATTATGGAATGAGTTACCAAGGGATGTGGTTGGTGCAAGTAGTTTCCAAGTTTTTAAAATCAAGTTGGATAGATATATCGAGGTTAGTAACTCGGTTACTTCCACTAAGTAGTGGGACAGCTAGAGTATGGGCAACATGCCTTCTGCTGTCTTAAGCACCTAAGTATGAACTTAAGTATGAAAGGGAGAGTGAAAGTCTGGTCCACCAGCCTCTGTATCCCACAAGGGAGATTAAAATCCCCCAGCTGGCCATTCACCAAACAGCTACTGAGATTGCCTCTGAAGAGGGATGGGGTAGAAGATAGTCAGAGGGCCAGGGGATGCAGTGACTCTGAATCCCCTGATGCCATAGCTATGGACCTCAGTCTGGGAGCTGAAGGGGCCATTTCCCATGTTTTAGGGAAATGTGAGTGCTTTGCAGCCACTCAGAGGACTGACCCTAGCTTAGAGAAGCTGAGGGTCTGTGCAGAGTCTGATGGGACCCAAGGAGGTGACGGAAAACATAAGGTATTTTTGAACAATGAGCTATTATACATGCAGGACATGAGGACAGAGGGAGGAGTGATGAGAAAGCTGCTTGTCACTCCCCAGGGGTATCATGAAAGACTGCTAAAGATAACTTATAATATTCCCATGTCTGGACATCTGAACATTGCTTGCACTATCCGGCGATTAGCCAAAAACATTTATTTGCCCAACTTCACCCAGCAGGTAAAGGAATACTGAAAATCCTATCACTGGTGTCAGCAAATAGGGAAAGCAGGTGGAAAATCAAAAGCTGCTTTATTTCCCTTATCAACTGTGGAGGAACTGTTCTACAAGGTGGGAATGGATATTGTGGGTCCTTTGAGTACCCTGACCTCTTCCAGTAAATAGTATAGTCTAACGGTGGTTGACTTTGTCACCTATTACCCAGACATGGTCACTCTCGTCCATTAAGGCAGACAGAGTGGCAGATGCATTGCTAGGGATTTTCTCCTTTGTTTGGGTTTCCACAGGAGGTTATGTCTGATCAGGGGGATAATTTCATGTTGGACCTGATTAAATGATTGTGGGAGAAGTGTGGGGTGGTGCAGAGGTGTGCAACACTCTATCACCCACATGCCAATGGGCTCATGGAAAGATTTAATGGTAGCTTAAAGGCTATGCTAAAAGTGTTTGCAGAACACCATGGGCAGGACTGGAAGAGGCACATTACCCACCCACTGTTTACCTACAGGGAGATGCCCCAAGAGTCAACTTGGTTTTCTCCCATTGAGCTCTTATATGGCTGTGGGGTGTGAGGGTCCCTAGATTTGGTACGGGAAGACTAGAAAGGCAAGCATGCCACCCAGGGGACTCCCATAGTGAAGTATGTCCTGAATTTGAGGGAAAAGCTAAAGGAGCTTATGGAAGTGTCCCAAAGCAACCTGTCAGCTGCTCAAGAAAGGCAAAAGACTTGGTATGATCACAGAGCTGGAGCATGCTCATATGGAGTAGGGCAAGAAGTGATGATTCTGATCCCAGTCCAGAAGGACAAGCTGCAGGCAGAATGTTCAGGACCATACAAAGCAGTTCAGCAGGTAAATGATGTAAATTTCATTATGGAGTTGCATGATCAGAGACACATCCACAGGATGTACCATGTAAACACGACAAAGCCCTATTTCAATAGGGCTGACATGGTATTTGCAGTTTGCAGTCCTGGAAAGGGGACAGATGAGGATGACCCTCTTCTCAACTTGCTTGCAGAAAGTAATCTGGAGTCATCTGTGGAGGAGGCATCAAGTTGTCACCCCAACTGACCCCTGGACAGACCCAGGAAGTGAGGGAAGTCTTAGCAGACTTTGCTCCCTTGTTTATGTCCAAGCCAAGATGGACTTCCTTAGCAGCTCATGATGTGGACATGGGGACACAAGCACCCATATGGTGGAGAGCCTGCAGGTTGTCTGAGGTGCTAAAAGACATTAGGAGGGAGGTGGAAGAAATGCTGGATATGGGGGTGTTTCAGAAATCCCACAGTCCCTGGGCCTCCCCTGTAGTCCTCATCCCCAAGCCAGATGGGTCTACCCACTTTTCCATAGATTATCAAGGACTAAGTGCCATCATGAAGTTAGATGCCCACCC
This sequence comes from Neoceratodus forsteri, assembly GCA_016271365.2. Lineage (NCBI taxonomy): Eukaryota > Metazoa > Chordata > Ceratodontiformes > Ceratodontidae > Neoceratodus > Neoceratodus forsteri. Next base: position 1,417,351,605 of record CM057449.1, on the reverse strand, counting down.
AATACCCCTCACAGACAAGTTGCTGGACAAGTTGGGGGGGGCAACTTACCTAACAACAATAGACCTGACCAAGGGATACTGGCAGGTGGTAGGGGCATTCTTCATCCCAAAGGGATGCCAGGGATAGGGAACGATCAGCCTTCATAACCACAATAGGCCTCTTTGAATTTAAGATGATCCCCTTTGGGATGAAGAATGCTCCTACCACCTTCCAGTGGTTGGAAAATCAGATGCTACAAGGTAAAGAGGAGTACACCATGGCTTACCTAGATGACATTGTCATTTTCAGTCATGACTGGGGAGAGTACCTGACCCATCTGAGGGAAGTGTTGGGCAGGATAAAGACATCAGGGCTAACTGTAAAAGCTGAGAAGTGCCAGATGGCTATGGCAGAGGTATCCTATTTGGGACACATAGTAGGGTGGGGGCAACTCTGTACAAACCAGGTAAAGATAGATTTGATTGAGGCGTGGCCCATGCCTGAGACCTAGAAGCAGGTAATGAACTTCCTTGTGATCCCGGGGTACTATCAAACATTTGGACTCAATTACAGCACCCTGGCAGCTCCTCTGTCCAGCCTATTGAAAAAGAAACAGCCAAAGAAAGTGAAGTGAAGACCTAGCATGTGAATGGGCCTTCAGAGAGCTGAAAGCTGTGCTGTGCAGTGCCCTGGTGCTGGCCAGCCCAGACTACACCCATTTTTTTTTGTGGTTCAGATGGACACCTTGGATGTGGGGTTTGGAACAATCCTTAACCAGACATCCAACCAGGGGAAGATCACCCCATAGTGTACCCTATTAAGAAGTTGCTTCTTCGTTAGCAGGCATACTTCACTGTGGAAAAGGAATGCCTTGCATTGGTGTGGTCACTTAAAAAATTAGACCCATACCTCTATGGGAGGTGCTTCAAGGTACAAACTAACCATAATCCTTTAGTATGGCTGAACCAATTGGGTAAGATGAATGAGAGACTCCTTAGATGGAGTACTGCACTTCAGACAAATGACATGAACATTACCCATAGGTCAGGTTCTGTAAATGCCAATGCAGATGGCTTATCCTGCCAGTCAGTTTAAGGGACAGAACTGATGAAAACCCTGCCATAAAAAGGGGTCTGTTTCCACAAGTTATGTTTAAGGAGGGAGGTGTGCGACGGGATTGTGCCATGTCATATTGCAATGTTCATATTTCATGTTGTTTAATTATATAATTCACCAGGAAGGGCCCTGTGGCCCAGTTAAGTTGCAAGGGGTAATGGGTAAGAAAGAAAATATGGGACACTGGAAGGGTATTAAGCTCTATGTTTTTAGTCAGGAAACCTCTGTTAGCTGCTCTTAAATATTTCTTGAATTTGTAACTGGCTTTTGGTAGCTAAGTCTGAGCCAAATAATATAAAGAATACTGGATGGGCAACTATGCACAACCAGTGTGTTCTTCCACAGAGGGGTTCTGATTCCCCCTTTCCTCGAGAGCAAAGCTTGAGAGGCCCATGGGAATCAGAACCCCGAGGTGACAGAACACACAGGTTATGCATAAAGTTGCTCATTCTGTATTTTTTATAGTGTATAGTAGTATTATGTGAAATGCGTGCATTGTGTTTTTTTCTCTTTTTCATATTGAAACTGACTTGTGAAGTCTCTAGAGGTTCTAGAATACTGCCACCACAGAGTTAAATAGAGAAAAGCAACAATGTGCCAGGATTCCAAGTGGTTCTGCTGCAGTAGAAACATCACTACTGCAGCAGAACAACATGATGATGTCACTAGTGCAGCAGAACAAGCATATTCCAGGCATAGAATTCCATGCACAAAAGCATTCCACTATACACTATAGGGTCATTAAGAATTAATAGCTGGAAAATTAAGCAAAGCCTCAAATGTCCTTGACCCATTTGCTTAACAAAGATTCTAGCCCAGAGAGCAACAGCTTGGTGCCAGGATGTCTGGGACTCAGGGATGCAGAAAGATATCTCTTTTGTCTTGAAATTTCTGCACCTGGACCAGGCAATTACAACATAATGGACAGCCACTTAGGGCCAAATGGTTTACTGGGAACAAAGGATTTTGGACTAGCAAAACCAACAGGGATGAGACATGCTGATTCTACTCACAGGCCTGGAGTTATCTGGTGTTTATTCAATCCTGGGAAGGGAATAGGACCCCCTCCCAGCTAGGAAACTTTCAGATAGACTTAAAACTTAAACGTTGATGCTAGTTGGTCTTTTCTCAGCATGTGATGATGCTAGCCTATCACACTAAGGAACACCAGAGGCAGGACTTTGGAAATTTCTTAAAAGAGACTGCAGAACTTGCCAGAGGGACAGACATAACCTCTCTTTCAAAAACTCTCCTGGGAGAAGCACCACAAGGAAGACTTAAGCCCTTGTCTATATTTCTACCAACCAGCTAATAAAATTAGCAACCTGCTAGAACACTTTTCATTTCCAGCACTAAGGACTTTTTAAGATATAACTATATTTGCTAGAATTTAAACAGTATGGCCCGGATATTCAAAAGGGTTGTGCCGTGCGCAACAGGGTTGTGCCAGCGCAAGTCCGAAAATGCGCCATTCCGCGATATTCAGCGGGATGCAGCTGATCCACTGAAAACATGCTGAGCAACAGCGCAATGCAAATGAAGGCATGCACAACCGAAGGGGGTGGATCCATGCACAAAGAGCGCAATGCGATATTCATAGCCTTGCGCAATGCGCAACAGTGGAATAGCCAGAAGTTGCGCTACGGCGGAAATGAGCCAAAATAAAAAGGCTCAAGGATAAGGTGCAAGAAAGACAGGGAATGCTCATGAGGCAGCAACAGGTAGCAGGCCACAGCAGCAACCAGTGCAGGCGGGAGTAGGCAGGACAGGATAAGTGGCAGCGGAGTGGGGGGCCACAGAGTCTGGAGGCCAGTGGGTGTACCGGTGCAGTGGAGGTAGCAGTCAGGACAGCGGGGGGAACAGAACAACAACAGCTGGGGGGGGACACAAGCCAGGGAGATGGACAGTGCCACCTTCCACATGGAAGCTGTAGTGAGGGGGTGATAAGGCATGCTGCAGGGGGACGTGGCCGTGGAAGGGCCCGTCGGCGGTATGCCCCCAACAGGCAGTACTGTGCCCGCATCAGCTTTGAGCTGTATACAGATGTCAAGATTGTGGGCCGGTACCACCTGAACAGGGCAATACTGAGGCGGCTCTGTGAGTTGTGCAGTGATGTGATGCAGGCACCCTCACAACGGAGTCACACTCTGTCAGTGGAGACAAAGGTAACAGCCTGCATGTGCTTGCTCACCACGAGTACCTTCCAGAGGCCAACAGGGGACACCACAGGCATAACACAGTCAGCCACGTCATGCTTTCTCACCCAATTGCTCAGCGCACTGCTGCCACATGCTGCGGAGTACATCCATTTCCCCAGCACCGTGGCAGAGCGTACAGCAAACATACAGGAGTTCCACAGGGTAGCACATATGCCTGGCATGCTAGGGGTGATAGGCTGCACCCATGTGGCTATTCGCACACCACCTGGCCCCGATGGGGCCACATATCGCAACCGAAGGGGCACTCCAGTGTCAACTGCCAGGTGGTGTGTGATGCCACTGGGCACATCATCAATGTCTGTGCCATGCACCCTGGCGGAGCACATGATTCATTCATATGGTACCAGTCTGCACTATGCCATCGATTCGAGAGTGGGGACATCCCCACAGGATACCTAGTGGGTGAGTATGCTTGTAGGAGCGGCAAAGTTGGGGGACGGGCGGGCAAGCCACAGGTGCCATGGGGGTGGCACAAAGGGCTAGGGACAATATGGACCTGAACATGACACTAACCTACACTATCCCCACACAGGTGACAGTGGATACCCACTCCGTCCCTGGCTGCTCACATCCTACCAGCGCCCCATGACCCCATGGCAGCAACGCTTCAATGAGGCACATGCCGCCACACGCAGCATCATCGAGCGGGTGTTTGGGATGCTGAAGGCACGCTTCCAAAGCCTAGACACCTCCGGCGGTGCCCTACAGTACAGCCCCTCGAAGGCCTGTGGGATATTCCTGGCCTGTTGCATGCTGCACAACATGGCCAAAGACTGTGGGATAGCCATACAGGTCGAGGAGGGGGACAGCGATGGGGATGCCGGTGACGCCGGTGATGATGGGGATGAGCAGCCCCCCTGTGGACGGCGTGACCCCTGACTGATCCGGCAGGCCCAGCTGCACTGGGACACCATCACAGAGGAGCATTTCACACAACACAGGTAAGTCATGGGGCCATGTGCAACCAAGATGAGGCGCAACCCACATACACACAGGGTAACACACCAGGGGTGCATGATGGCAAGGGGATTGGAGGGGTACAGGTGCACAAACACACCATCAGGGAGGGGTGAATAGTTACACGCTACATGGACATACACACACACACCAGGCACACAGTGCACAGGGGCAGTTGCACAGCAGAGCAGGAACAGACATGTCAAACACACAGATCCACAGACCACCCCACCACGTGTACTGTCCATATACGTGTGTCAGATGCTGGCACCCTTGCACCTTGGTGTACAGTACAATGCAGGCATCATCATGCACCGCACCTGTGGACAGCAGTCAGGTGGGTGTGCAGGTGAAAATCGTAATAGCCGGCATGTTGGGCAGGAGCACCCACCGGTGCAGTGCCCAGCAAGACACACATTGCACACAGGGCAGCACCAGACAGGGCCCGCACTGGGAGACAGGTCAGTCAGGTGACACTGAGCCACGGCCACCACGGATGCGTGGGTGGCCCCGCCATGACCCAGCCTCACTGGCAGGCTGAGCATGGGCCACATGGGGTGGCACCGATGAACCACCAGGGGTCCCACTGCACGAGCGTGACCTTGTCTGCACAGGGGTCTGCAGCATGCTGAACATACCTGCACCAGGGGTGCTCGGGATGCCCACAGCAGAACCCGGCATCAACAGTCTGGGTGTCGCACAACGCTGGGAATGTGGAGTGGAGAGCATACTGCGTGGGGTGCGCGGTACAGGGGCACCTGACTGGGTGCCCAATGTGGCCATGACAGCGACCAATGCCTGGGTCATCCTGTCAATGACTGCGGTCACATCCAGCTGCATTTGGACCATTTCTGCCAGGATCATTGCATTGTCCCTGCTGTGCCGCTCCACAGCCACACACAGTGCCTCCACGGATGTTGCAACCCGCATCTGCTGCTGTACTGATGCCCGCAGCAGGCGGGTGTGCTCATCAAATGGGTCATCTGCCAAATCGGCAACCTGTCCCCCAGGGGATGGAAGGGCCTGATGCTCAACACCCCTTGAAGATGGGCGCTGTTCACCAGGACCAGGTATGGGCATGTCAACAGGTGGTGTGCATATGCCACCACTGAACCCTGTACCCCCAGACCTGGTGGGTCACTGCTGCTGCTGCCCCTCCACCTGCTGTGCCCAAGGGACCAGTCCTTCCAATGCTGTGTCCGCAACAGTGCCAGGGACCTGCGCAGCCACTGGTGCTGCCCCACTGGTGCTGACAGGCACAGCCTGGGACTGTGCTGATGTGCTGGCACACACGTTGGATCCCGCTAGGTCCATGGGCATGGGCTGTCCTGCTGTGTGTCCATTCTGTGACACACACGTGTCACTGCCCATAGCGGCCATTGCATCATCAATGGTGCAGGTTCATGCCACAGCCTCAGCCACAGTGTGCTGGCATGCTTGCATGCCAGAATGCTGGGACACAGGAAGGGCACCCCCCACACCTGACTCACCGACATCGGAGCTGGCAGCCAGGTGTGCACACTGGTGCAATGCACGCTGGCTACCAGCAGAGGTGGATGGACCCTCCTCCAACTCTGGCTGCACATCCACAGTGCACGGGCCCACCACCACTGTCCCCTGCAGGTGCACAGGATCTGTAACAGAAAGTGAGAACATGTTAGTGCATGGGATCAACCTCCCCCCCCCACCATGTCATACCATGCAGTGATGGGCTTCCACCTGTCTGGAAGCCACCGTCTGGAACACCCTCAATGACTCTGCGCTGCATGGATGCAGTAAGACGGTCCTCCACCCGGGTCAGCTGCGCCACCTCTGGCTGGCCCCCGCCTGTGACAGCGCGTGCCGCCCTGAGTGCTGCCACCTTCTCCTTAACCTGTCTCCTGTCTGTCCCCACCTTCTTCTTACATTCCTGCACGGAGCACTGGTGGCTTCCGTGCAGGTTCACGGTGTGAGCTACCCCCTCCCATGCAGCAGCACAGGCCTGAGGGGTGCCCCGTCGTCCACTGAGTAGTGGCTCCTCATCCAGGTAGGCCTCATAGAATGCCTCTATTTCGGCCTTTGTGAAGTTGGGCCTCCTCTTTCACCCACCATCTTCCTCCTCACCCAGTCCTTGCTCGGCCATGTCAGGGTCTGTATGGGTGGAAGAGGACACCTGTGACTGTGCAGTTCACAGCATTTTCCCATGACCATGGTCCATAACATCACACAGCATGCAACCCACCTATCACCTGCAGTAGCCGAATATGGCCACTGCAGATCACTGTCGCACATTTATAGTGCAATGTATGCAAATTAGGAGTGGAGCAACTTTAATGGGATGCAAATCGTGTCGCTGTGCCTTTGAATGGCTGATCAGCTGATTTGCATATGACGGCTGAATATCGTGCTGTTGCGCCTTGTGCAATACGGGTGGGCCGGCTGAGCCTATGGCGCAGTTCTGTGACTGCGTAGTACACAGCACCGTGCATGCCCAGGTACCTTATGCAGGCATCTGCCACGCTGATTACGTGCTGTGCGCGGCCAGCTATTCATGACACGGCCACCATTGTGCCAGTGGTGCTACTGCACTGGTCACCACATGGTGCTGTGGCACAACTGCGCAGTAGTCCACTGTGGCACTGGCACGCAGGCGACCTCTCGCGCTGGTCATGTAGACGTCCGATGGCGCTGTGCATGGCCTTGCGCCACAGACATGACCTTGTGCCCCAACCTTTGCCCCCTTGACGCTGTACGTCTGGCATGTGTGCAGCTCTATCGCGCTGTTTGGTAACAGCATGATAGGGATGGACAACGCTGCCTGAACAGCGCAATAGGGACAGATGGGGTTGTATTGCTCAACATTTCCACGTGGGCCTGCCGTGCTGCGGAGTGCCATATTGCCTACTATCAAGTTGCTAACATGGCACGCAGGAGAGCTCCCCAGTGGAGTAGCTTGGAGGTGGCCAACCTAGTGGCCGTGGTTGAGTCTCACTATGGGCCACTGATTGGGGGGGAATCCCTATATTTGGCCTGCACCCAAGTGTGGCAGCAGGTGGCCACTGTGCTGGAACAGGTCACAGGGCAGCCAGGACAGCAGAGCAGTGTAGGCACCGCTACAGTGACCTGCGCAGGAGGGAGCAGGCACTGCTGGCATGCCTCAGGTCCCATGCCAGGAGAGGCATTTTGCCTAGGCCAGGTGGGTGACCCATCTATGCACCTGTATTGTCCGCAGGAGTAAGACTGTGTATTGGGGCCAGAGCATGGGGAAGGGTTGTTCCATGGTTGGCTGTGTCAGTGTTTGCAGGTGTGTGATGCTTGGGTCTGGCTGTGTGGGCAGGCACACTCATTGGTGCAGGGGTCTGTCTGCATTTGGATCTCACTAATGTGCTTCTCAACATTTGTTTCCCACAGGTGTGGAGGAGCGGAGGAGGGCCCAGGCTGAGTCACACAGGGGTGCTGCAGGGGTGGCCGGTGGAGGAGGCGGCGGTACGGGCCCACAACAGCAGCAGCAGCAGCATCTGCAGCAGCAGCAGCAGTGGCTGGATGAGGGTGAGTGTCATTACATCATAGATGCCATTGCGTGCAATGGGGGGGATGGGGCATGGCCACCATCCATGGACAACACTGCCATGCCTGCGACGTGTGACAGTCAGCACTGTCCAATGGCACTGCGTGTCTGCGAGTGCGTCACTGGTGGTCTATGCATGCACTGGGCACATGGCTGTGGCACTATCTTCCCACCACGTAGACATGTCACTGTACTGCCTTGGTTGTGCTGTGCTGGGGATGGGGGGTGTGTGTGTCGTGGCACACATGCCTGTTGCTGCCTGGTTGGGCTTGGCCCATGCACGGTCACTGTGTGTGTGTGCAGTCCATCACAGGGGCAGGGCACCTGGCTGTATGCCATGCATACTGGGTGGGATTCAGGGTTGTGTACAGTCCTAGCCATTGATTCTGTTCCCTTCCCCTAGGTGTACGGATCCTGTGCAGGATACAGCAGGCCATCCACCGCCTGATGAAGGTGTTGCAGGAGATGCTCAGCATCCTCAGGGAGATGAATCGGAGGGGTGTGCAACGCCGGAGGAGGCCACAAGGTCCGGGTCATCCTGCAGATCTGCAGCCTGGGGGGCAGTAACTGCCCCACATCTACACCCTTTACCCTTCCCTCACACCCTGCCTTCCCTCACCAAGTTCTTCACCCCTACCCCACACCCACCCCTACCTTGTACCTGTAGCCCCACACCTGTATTGTATATACATGTATATAGTGTTATTGTTGTTTCTGTTGTTGTTGTTTTTCTTCTGTTTTTCATTGAATATATATATATATCTATTTTGTTATGAATACTGTGGTGGTCTCTGATTTGCAGCTGGATATCGGTGCTCAGTTGCAGTGGTGTGCATGGCATCTGGTGTGGTGTGGTCCTGGGATTGTGTGTGTGTCTGCATGGGGGGTATCCCTGGTGTGGTGGTGGCTGTCAGCCGGTCTGGCCGTGTGCTGCCCCACTCCACTGTGGGCTCCTGGTGGGTCTGGCTTGTATGGTTATGTGGTACACACGGTTGCATTGTGCCAGGTGGGGGGGCATGGTGGTTCCAGTAGTGCCAGTCACACTCACTGCTCATGGGTGGTGTCTTGGGGTTCCAGAGCATAGTGTGCTATGCACAGTGGGGGCTGTGGTACAACTGGGTTGTCCGGCCCCTTTGTGTGGCAGTATTTGCTTACCAGTGGATGTGCTGGGGCACCGTGGCCCTGCTGTGCTTTGTAGGCTTGTCCCCATGGGCCAGTGGATTTTCCGTCCCTCCACCGGTGATGCTGTGCTTCAGGTGTGGGGGTGTGTTGTTAGTTCTACACTGTGTTCCTCTGCCCATCTGTGGCATGGGTGGTGGGCCCCTGCCTACCTCCTTGGTTGTGCAGTTCCATTGCTCTGCTGCTGGGGCGGCTCCCTGCTTGCGCTATGGCGCATCTCAACTGCTCAGCTGGGCTGGCCTTGTTGTGCTATGGTGCGACATATGTGCTCAGCTTCCCTTACCTGGTTGCGCTATGGCGCAGGTTGTGCGATATTCAGACATTGGCTGGTTGCGCAGTTTAACTTGCTCCACATTTGAATATCGCGTCTGTTGCGCATGTGCACAATTGACTTGTGCTTGCTCCTGCTGTTGCGCACATTTTGGGCGCAGTTTGAATATCTGGGCCTATATCTTTTTTTTTTATATTTCCAATTTTTTTTCATATCTTGTAACCAATATTAAAATAGTATATAATTTTCTTGTATGTTATTTACAGTACTTATTTACAATTAATAAAGCTTTTGACTTATTTTAACTAATTCTGCCAACATTTAGTGTGTTAATTTTGGGAAAGTTCATTCAAACTAATCTACAACTGTCTAACGCTTAAGGGCCAAATGCTACTGAAATTAGAATCCAAAAAGGAACTCAGTGAAAGAAAGGAGGTGGGGGTAGAATACAAAAGATCTCTCAAAAGGGGTCAGTGGGGTTGAACCGGTCTAGGCATTTTTGTGGAAAAGACACATATATGGTGTATAGGGCATCCCCGAAGTCCTATGTATGCCTGTGGTTTTTCTGGTTTGCTGCACAGTGGCAAAGAGGGTTCTCTCCCAGGAACACAGACTCAAGACTTTATTTGCAACCCTCACACAGAGAAAGAGGAAGCCCATGAACCTCCTTGGTGGACATTTATTTGTGAAACAGTGAGCTTTCTAAAAGGACAGGAGGGGGACTATTCCTGATCCAGATCTCAAGGTGAGTCACTGTAGCCCAGGGAATCCTGCCCCACTGGATCAGGCTTGTGACATCCTCACCTCTCATATGTGAGAGGCATGTCTAAGGACCTTTATCAGGGTGTTGCACTACTTACAGGTAACTCTCACATGCACCCATGCTGCTACTCATTAGTAGGCAGATCTCTTCTGTTGGTCAGGCTTTTGTTCTCCTCAGTGCTGTCTAAATCTTCAAACACTATCTCCTGCAAGTTAACTGTGAGCAGAGTGAGGGGGATTTGGGATCTCTGGCAGTGGGACTTCCTGCCAGGTAGAGGGATGGATGGGCCAACTATCAGACAGGCAGGATATGCGATACAACCACTTACCGACAGACATTGGCTTATACTGGGCTTTTGACGGCACAGTGCCTTGATGACTACTGGCTGTCCTGAATTTGGATCAGTCTCTGTACCCCATTAAAGGACTGATAAGGGGCATGGGGCTGCTTTTGTGGACACAGAAAGGGGGCCTGTTACTGTATCTTGGGCTGGTGAGAGGCAGGGGCTCCCAGTTTAAAGGTTCACTGCTCAGTTCTCCTGTTTTCTTTCTCTGTGTATAAGGCTTGCCAGGCTGGCTGACTGTGCTGGTGTTAGGTCTGATGGCAAGGTCTCTCATCATACATACCAAATGACACACTTGCAAAAGTCTCTGTTAATATATATTTTAGTGCCTGGTTGCCCAGTTGCACAAAAAGTTATAAAGTAGCACTGCACCAGTTTGTAGCTTTCTCTCGTGATTACAGAGCACACAAGGCGTATGGGTGTCTTTCCCTCTCTCTTTCTCTATCTATCATACTGTTGGGTGGGGAACAGCAATCAGTGCTCCTCTGTGGAGATTGTGGCCATGCTCTTGCAGCATCTCCTTTTTTTTGGTTCCCAGTGGGGTGGGCAGGTAACCAGACTGGATGTAAGGTGACCCCTAGAGGCTGGTCATTCCATGCCAATCTGCTCTGCTCCCTCAAGGTCAGTGATTGTCCCATGTCAATTGACACTGGTGACTCCTCTTATTCCTCCTTGAGCAGCTACCTTTCTCAGCATGTAAGCTGCATGAAGAACCTTTTCAGCCCTCTGCTGTTAACATGAATAGGCCAGAACAGCTGGGCTCTCTCAAATTGCACACCATTCTAATCAGCTGAGGCTAGGCTCACACCCTGCAGCTTCTCACATGCTGGCTCAATCTTACTGTGGCTGAAAAACAAACTGTAAACCAACTTTTTTTTGCCATTAACTGTGCTTTTTCTGAACGGATTTTGCTCAAACACATTTTAAACTGTTCCATGTGTTAACACTGTGGGCAAAAATATTGTGGTACAGAATATCATGGGAAAACATTACCGACAGAAATGTAGGGTGACAAATACATCACAGAACAGAACAGTACAGCTAGGCAGTCCAAACAACAGCTAAATGCCATCAAAACTGAGCAGTGTGTCTAAGCCTGGTATGCCCCTTCAAGAAGAAGAAATACAAGAAAATCTCCAGGCATATTCACGCCATTGTCATGAACTATGGTGGCAGGAGCACCTACAGTTACCTCAGGGATATTGCTTATAATTTCCAGCTGAAGGTGTAAGTGTCCCCTGGCACCGATCTGCCTGTGTGCACACTGGCCATGGGTTGCTATTCCGTATACTGCTTTGGGTGGTGGGGTGTACATGGGTCTGTGTGTTCATGGTCTGCTGTGTATCTGTGTTGTGTCATTAAAGGTGTGCATTGGATGCTCCAGTGTACTGTGCTTTGTTGCCACCTTGCGGATTGCACTGCCTTCTGCCTGCCTGAACTGTTCTGTCCTGCAATGTATTTGTCAGCCTAGATTTCTGTTGGCAATGTTTTGCCTGCGATAATTTCTACCACAATATTTTTGCCCACGATGTTAACACACGGAACCTTTTACAATGCAGGAAGTAACTGGAGGACCACAAAAACACCACAGTCCCTATTTGGGTGCCATGTTGTAACTGGTCCCCCTAACAACAGGTGCTGTGGCACATCCATCAGGATAGGGAACCGTACAGTGTGTTCAAGTGTCTAGGCTTTGGGGGGAGAACAGTAGGGTCCCTAGACAGTGCTACTGTATGCAATAAATATTTCAACACAGAAATGCGATTGTTCTCTAGGGGAAAGTAAGAGTCAAGCACAACTAAATTTATTAATGCTCCACAAATTGTAAACTAAGTCCAGCATTTCATACACAGATAGATAGTCACAGTTCTGGGCATCTAATAGAGTGCCTGGATAGCAGCGATCCCTCTGTGCAGGTTCTTGCCTATCTTCCTCCTCCTTTTCTGTATAGGACAGTTCACTTGAGAGAGGGGTGTGTACGCATAGGAGTATCTCCACATGTTGATGGCCCTCACTCTCAACCAGCAGGAAAAGAAACGCTCTCCTTTGGATGTTTAGGGTGCTATCCAATAATATCCCTATATATATATCTCGAGCTTATTTGAATGTGCCAAGGGATCTTATGGATTAAGACACTTCTCCATGATTGTTTCCAGACCCCTAGAGTGAAAACAATCTTTGGCTTGGCAGCAATCAATTTTTCTCTGCCAAGACTTTGGAATACTATGCAAAAATCCTTAAAGCTTTCTGTGCTCCCTAGCATCTTCACTTTCAAAACACTGATATGGGACCTGTTGAAGGATACATGCAGCTACTTTAGATGACTCTTTACCTCAGCCACTGGTCCCTCCTACAAACCTTACACTCCGTCTGCTGCTCCCTCTCTCCTAGCAAGGTATCCCTAGTACTTACTGGTTCTTTTTCTTCCCTAAACTCAGCCTAGTCTTTTTTCCCTTCCTAGCGCACTCTCACTCCCCTTCTCCTTCCTTATCCACTCCTTCCCCCCTCTTCCTGCTTTTAGTACAGTGATACTAGCCTCTAATTAGTGGTAACAGCTAGGATGGTAATCTTACACTCATGTAAATCATGATAAGAAAATGTTGTATGTAACTATGTTAGACCTTATGTATATGCCTCCCTTGGTCTGCACCTGCTCACTGTTGCCACAGTGATGGCTACCATATCTGTGCTATATTATGTTTTTGTTTTCCTTTTTGCTTACTGTATTTCTGTATTGTATCGTATTAATGTCCAGGACCACCTTGAGAATGAGCTTGCTCAATGGTGTTATATGCCTGGTTAAATAAAGTTGATTGATCAATTGATTGATTGATGCACACCTTGGCATGAAAAAGCAATGTCCAGTCTTGAGCTTTTACTGCTTCATTCTTTTTATTTTAAAATTTAAAAATGGACATGTGCTACCACACATATCAGGACTGCTATACCTCAGTGCTTCACTGTAATGGCTTCGTCGGGGGCTGGACTAACAGACTACCCAGCACTTTTAATGGTCACATCATAAGTTAATAAATTACATATCAATTCAAAACAAGTGCATACTTAAATTAGTGAATCAACCTAATAACAGTGCTATACTTGATTACTGCATATTGTTAAAATACAAATTCGATCCTTAAACACAGCAAGTGAGACAGGTAGTTAAAACACAGTAATCAAAGTCCAAAACCAGCTCAATCAGTTTGCTATACCCAATGTAGAGTCAGTATCACTGATGAATTTGGAAGCTAAAATCATGCATTTAAATGCTGAGTGGACCTCATCCTATTCCCTGGTAATCAGCACAGATCAGTTGCTCCTCATCAAAGTTTTACATGACAGGGCATTTTGGGAATCAAATGCTGGCTCAGTGGACCTGAAAATAAAGAAAACAAACAGAGGAAAATAGAGTACTTGGTATCAAACAAGTGCAGCATATTCTCCAGTCACTTTACATCTGAATCCATACTCAGTACAGAGGAGCTCCACAGCATTTTTTACACATTAATCATAGAAAGGGTGAGAAAAGGACACAATGGGAAGGAGGTTATATGGGGCAGACAAGCTGATATAGCCTAAGGAGTAGTTCTGTAGTGGGGAGGAGGTGGTGGTGGGTGGGGGGTTGCTTTATTCTTTGGAAGGGACCAGAAGGAATTACAATTAGTTGGTTATTTTCATTACAATGTTGTATTAGAACATGGTCTTACACAGCAGCCCTGGAGTGGAACACCTTACTTGCACATACTAGCCCTCTTCACCCATGAAATGCAGTACAACAGATTTGCCAGTACACTTACTGTATGAAGGAGGACCAGTTCTACAGCATTGCAGCTAATGACCATCTGACACACAACGAGAGTGACTGATGTTACTTTTCCCTCAGGAGGCCTACATTACATGAATACCTCTCCCCTGGTTTCCTCACACCCTACCAACAGCCTCCATCTCATAAAGAGCTAATTTTCATGAGCCTCCCGGGGCACAGGCACATGCCTGACAGGCAGGCTGTGCTGTGCACAAATGTGTGTTCTCCTTCTGCAGCACATGGCATGGCAGGATGGTAGAGTGCTTCTCAGCGTGGCTCAGTTGGTAGCACATCCACCTCTGGACCAGAAGGTCATGGGTTCTCATCCCACACCGGGATTGGACTTGCACCTAAAAATTGCTGGCATCTGACTGCAGTTTTGGGGGGTGCTGTACTTCTGGGGTGTGCTGTCCTTCAGATGAGATGTTAAACTGAGGTCCCTTCTGCCCATACTGGTATTGTCCTGGTGGATGTCCAGGTGGAAGTAAAAGAACCCAGGGCACTCTTCGCAAAGAGCAGGGAGCATTCCTGGTGTTCTGGCCAACATTCCCCTTCCCATAAACCAGTTCATGCAATTATCCAGGCTGTGTGTGGGTGATTATGTGCGATATGGCCTCCACCACACATTCAGTCACTTCACTACCAGTCTAGCATTGTTTGTAAAGCACTTTGGGATACTGTGTATGAAAAGTGCTATATAAATGCTGATTCTTCTTCTTGATTCTTCTTTTTTTTTTTTTTATTTAGTTTTTTGTTGACCGGGTAAGCGGTCATTGACTCCTCTGCAGCTCTGCTTTATGGCCTAGGGCAGGGGCAGTTCAAGTAGCTTTAATGGGGGGCCCAAAAAATTTAGAATAAGGGCCAGGGTGGCCCCCAGAAATTTTGCCATTTTTGCAGTGTTTTTGTGGCTTTTTTGTTGTCACAGTGTTTATTTTCTTTTAATAACTTATGCAATTGCAAGAATTTATTATGGAATAATCTGATTGAACTCATTACATTGAGTATATATGTGTAGTACATTCTTTGTTACATAGAAGCACAGAAACATATAAGTTGTTAGCAGTTAAGGACCTCTTGGCCCCCGTAGTCTGCCCAATTTTCCCTGCCTACTGTGCCACTGCAGACCCTACTCAATCACCAGTTGGCTCCTCCCTTTGCTTTACTACCAAGGTCCCTTGTATCTGCCCCATGCATGCTTGAATCCCGTCACTGTTTTGACACTCACAACCTCTGCTGGAAGGCTGTTCCAGGCATCCACAGCCCTCTTTGTGAAGAAGTATTTCCTTACATTTCCTATAAGAAATTGTATGATGCCACCTGTAATGACAGGCAGGATATGTGGTGATGTCTCCAACCCTGAAGACCAGTTGGTAGCCTGCCTTGAGGCATAGCCCCCCCACTCCACCTATCCCCATACTGAATTCATATCAGTGCTGTGCTAAAAATAACCAAAATGAAAACATTTAAATGCCCACCATATTTATTGGTATGAACCCTTTGCCTATCATCGCACTGGATAATGTTAACAGGATTCTGAACCCCACATCCATATTTGGAACCCAAACCAAGCACTGCTCCATATCCACATCACTGCTCAAACTGACCACATCCCTGCTCCACAACACTGCTCAGCCCTTAGCACACATAAATACACCCCAACCTAACTGGCAGTCAACTCAACCTTGCAGACTGAGGTAGAGAAAGAGGAAAGAGGAATTAACAGTACTGCATTATACCTTTAAGGGAAAACAAGAAAATTGGATTGATGTGACAAGCAATGAAACATATGATATTCCTTTGAAATAAATATGGTATTTATAAAAGTGCACCCACCAATTCCATAGTATGAGTCCCCAAAATCCTGGTTTTGTTACACAGATTCTTGATCAGAAGAAGCAGGGCATCCTAATGATTCACACTATCCATCTCAGTTATATTCCTTTGAATTACCTTTACTTTATTTGAAACTTTCTTTCATATATGGAATCAGTATAGCTTAGTGGTTAAAGCCACAGAGATGTAAACCTAGAAACATGGGATTAAATCCCATTTTGCCCCAAAAATGCATACTGTGTGACCCTGAGCAAGTCAATTAACTTCCTTGTGATCCAGGTTGCACCTGGAATCAAGCTCCAGCTTAGTGTACCTTTCATGGTTAAGCAATTTCCCCTTTCCCCTTTCCCCTTGCCTTACTTCATTTCAAACATGCAAAAATAAGCCAGCAGAGTCAGGAACACCTGTTTACTGGGGGATACAGAGATTGGGCATTTTCCTCAGATGGGAATCTTAGTGTGAATCCCTGAAAATGTGTCTGAATCCTTGTATACTATACTATACACTGGTCCTATCACAATAAGATTTTGGTACATGAACAACATGGGAAAACAATATGTGAGAAAAAGGCCTTAAAAGTGCCAATTACCATGAGATGCCACATACAGTAGGAACTTATATTAACTGGCTGGCAAAGCTGGCTAGGTGATTGGCTATGTCAGACATTCATCTTTTAGTTTCTCTTTAAAAATTACTTAATTATTTTTCAATCAGTGCAAATTAGAAAAGCTTTTCCAAGTGTATAAAAGCAAAAGTATTAGCAAACAATATGAGGTTTTCCATGAGAATAAAAAAAATATTCTCTATTTGCCTACACAGAGCTCAAGACCATACAAAGACAGCAGCAATACTAAAAAGAGACAGACATTTTAGGAATGCAGTGTTCTTTGGGAGTTCTTGCCATATGACTGCATGTCTTCCAAGAGTGAGTAAGAACATATTTATGTACAGTATATGGGGGTTGTGTATTATGGGAGGAACATACACCACATGCCACTTGGGCATTTACAGCAGGATTTGCTCAAAACATATACAAATATAAAATATAAAGAGTCACATCAGATAAACAAATTGCAGAAGTATTCACTGAATATTATAATGAGGTATATGATAATAACCTTAATCCAAACACCGAGAAAATTGAGGCCTTTATTAAGGAAGCATGGTTAAAGGAATTTTCTTTTGAATATGAACCAGTAACACAGGAATAAATTAAAGAAACTATTAAATCTCTAGCTCATAATAAATCACCAGGACTGAATAGCTTAACAAACAAATTCTATCAGGTTTTTCTAAACCAAATATCACCTTGGTTAGAATTAATCCTCTATGAGATAATAAATCTGGATGTACATGAGATACCAGAATCCATGCAAATAGCTAAACTGGTCCTTATACCTAAACCAGATAAACCAAAAGACCAGTCTGAAAGCTATAGATACATATCAATTTTAAATGTGGATTACGAGATTATTGCCAAAGTGGTGAATAATAAAATTCAAAAACATTTGCATGAAAATATACACAAGAATCAATTTGGATTTATACCCAGAAGAACAATTTCACAACCAAATTGTAAGTTACAGGCTATAATTAACTTAATCAACAGAAAGGAGAAAAATTTAAGAGAGACCTACTATGCAGTTGTTTTAGATGCCACTAAAGCATTTGATTTGATAAATTGGAAATTTATGTTGATGGTATTGAAAGCATGGGCATTACCAAAAGAAATATTGCTAATGATAGACGTCTTATATAAAGTTACAAAAATTAAAATCCAAGTAAATAATATGTTAACAAATTAAACAAATATGTAATTTGGAGTAAGACAAGGTTGTCCATTATCTCCTACTCTTTTTCTGTTAACTTTAGAACTGTTATTAAATTTACATTTAGAGCCGATAACATTATACAAGGAATAGATATTTTAGGAGAACATTTGAAAACTAAGTGTATATGCAGATGATATGTTGTTGATAATAAAAAATAGAGAACAATCCTTACCCAGATTTCTAGATAAAATTAAAATGTATTCAGAAATATTGAGATTTAGAATAAATAAGTAAAAATCTATTATAATGAAAATTTCTAGAAATGGCCATAACGTATCAGAAGATATCAAAAAATAATTTAAAATACGAAATTATATCAAATATCTGGGAATCCTTATTTACCCAAACCAGGCAATAATTATTTGAAAGAACTTTAATAGAACAAAAGAACAACTCCCCGCAATTTTGGAGAATTGGACCAATCTATCTCTAACAATATGGGGAAGAATTGATATTATAAAAATGATGGTATTACCCCACCTGATATACACTTTATAGAACATTTGGGGAGCACTTTCAGAGAAATGGTTTAGGGATCTGAAAAAAAATATTATTAAATTTTTATGGAGAAGGGGAAAACCTAGGATTGCCTGACGCATACTAACCTTACTTAGAAAACATGGGGGTCTAGAATGTTCTAATCCATATATATATATATATACACACACACATGCAATCTCACCTACTAGGCATAACATACCAATGGTTGGTTTTGAAGAATAAGGATAAAAAATTATTCCAAGAACTAATTTTCCCTGAAGGGAAACTGAGGGCAAAGTTGTAGGATCTTTGGTTGGATTCACAGCTATGTAAGAAAGATCTAGAATTTTTACTGCAATGGTTCAAGAATATTCATAAATATATAAAAACACCAAGTTGCTTCTCTACTTCTTGGACAAATCTAGATATTAGGATGGGGAAAAACAATATGGGGTGTCCAAAAAGTCATGGACTTCAGTATGTTACAAAGAAACAATATAATTAAATGGAAGGATCTTATTGTGCAGCATAGGTTTCCTACATATCAAGAGTTATTGGAAAAAAATGACTATAAGTAATTGGACTAGATTACACTATATTATGTTAAGGGAGAAGTTTAATAAATGTAAGAATATGTTTGGAGAACCTCAAAAGAACCTTGTACAACAACATGAAAGGGAAATCCTTAACAGGCCAATAAAACTGTTAGCTAGGTTCTATGACATATTAAAATCAAGGAATAGAGATGCAACAAAGAAAAATAAAAAATGGAACATGGAGGCTGGAACTACATTAATGAGTAATCAATGGTATAATCTTTGATGTTTATCTAATAAATTATATGTATCAGCTAAGAACAAATCTATTCAATACAAAATTAATAATAGAGAATATATCACACCCAACCAAATAAATAAAATTAATAAAGAATATTCAGAATTATGGTGGCATGGCTGTCAACAGAAAGGGGATATGTTTCACTGCCTTTGGGGATGCCGAACAATAAAGAGACTGGTGGCACTTTGTTAGTATAATAGTTTCTTCATGGTTGGGAAAACCCATCCCTTGTATACCAGAAAAAAATTTTATTTAATGACTTCACACAAATGTCACTAACATCTATTCAATGTAAAATAGTGGTACTAGCCTCCATGGCCCTAAAAATAATTATTTTAACTAACTGGAAATCCAACCATCTTCAAAATATTTGGAAGCAACAGTGGTGGTCCATTTTTTATGACACCTTATTAATTGAAAAGATTGTATATGAAACAGTGACTCAGAAGTCTAGTAAAATTTAAGTTGAGGAGGTGCCCTGGAAGGTTCCAGAACTCAGACACTTCTCTTTGCTCTGTTAGAAAATGGGCAAGAAGAAGTCTTTGTTCTGATTGGCTAAGGCCGCCAACCAGCCGGTCCGGTATCAGGCAATAGAGACCGGAAAATAATGAGTCCCAGTCTGTATTACCTGATTACGTTCTAAAATCACAGTGCCCATGGAATTTTACATTTTAAAAAAACACCATGTTGTTGCATCGCTTAATGAGAGATACAATCTCTGTCACAACATTTTACAACAGTACTGCTGCTCTCCTCTACTTAATGTCATGGGTGTTGGCAGTTTTAAAAATACTTCATTCTATATTTCTTTTTCTCGGCTGAACATTTCCTGATCGCCCCCCCCCCCCGATGCAATATTATTTACATGACCTCGAGCTAGCCAGCATTTTGGTCAGAATGGGAGAGTGTGTGCCTTTGCTTCAAACAGCAGCAGAAAACAATATTTAATTTTCCTGTAGTGCTCCAGTGAGGGTTGCTTCTGTCTACCTCAATACTGAAACATATTTTCATGACAGCGCAACCACAGGGTCCTTATCGAAGTCAGCATGGCTGCAGCACATTTTCACCAGCCAGATAAGTGTCCCTTTTCAGCATGCTCAGATCACACTACAGGGCACACAAAAAAAACCACAATTTACTCCCACGACCAAAATGGATACATTTAAAAAAAAAAACAAACTTTCGTTTAGTTTGTGGTTAGTAGCAAACGTCATCAACTACTTCCTTGTTCCCTGAGCACGAGTGACCACAGGTTAAGGGAAAAGACTTTTACGTGGCATTCCCTGACCCTGTTCAATCTTACCTAATGGAGTGCCATTCCCCAAGTCTGCAAGTCACAGAATGTAAGACCGGAGATGTGTTAAACGGGGGAAAAGAACCAAAAAAGAAAAACATTGAGACCGTAGCCATGTACCTCAAATTTCTCCAGCTCCACTTCCTGCTTTAATTACAGGGTTGCGCGCATAACTGCCGCATCTTATTCCGACTGCAAAATAAAAAAAAAAATAATAAACTTACAGGAAGGGCAGAGAATTTCATAAAAATGATAGCAAGAGAGTACTCAGGGAAAATTCTGTAGAAGCTACATGTCTTGTGCACATTGTGATAGGGGGATAAGTTAAAGAGAATGGCTCTGACGGTCATCTTCATGATCCTCTTGGTTGTGGCGATCTTGTTCAGTAACTCCGTAACAAGACACAGAACAAAAAAATAAATAAAACTCCACTGCATGTGACAGATCGCTGGCGCCCGGCCCCGTCTGTCTCACAAACATTTTTTGTTTGCTGCCACCTCGGTTAACTTCCCTGTTAGCAGCTCCCGACCAGGCATTTAGGCAGCGTGTGTGTATGTGTGTGTGTGACCATGAAAACAACAGGCGGAGGAACTATTTTGTTACAAAACTCATTTTTAACTAGTTTTGAAATAACATTTTTTGACTAAACAATTTTTTTTAAAAGATGGCCATTTTCTAAGCGTAATAATACCCTCCAGGGTGGGCGGTATGGGCAATACCGGACCTTCCAGGGGCTATAAGGCCCTCCGCCTGCGGCGTCGAGCCTCATTACGCCCCTGGGCAGTCCGGTATTGCCCAATACCGCCCACCCTATTGGGTATTATTGCTTGCTTAACTCTTTAGGAACCAGATTTAGATCAGTTGGGAGTTTCAGCCTGGTTACAAATATATGACCATCCGTAGAAATTAACTGCAGAGTAAAAGCAGGTGCTCAGTCATCATAACTAAATGAGGAAGTATCTCTTGGCATCTATTGACAGTTTTGTAAAAGGAACAAAACAGTCTGCACCCTCTTAGGACCCTTGGAAAATTGAGTATCCCTTTGGCCATGCAGACTTCCCCAGGCTCGGAGAGCTCAGGCTGCACTCTGTCTAGGTCCCAAGCATGCTAAACATTCACAGGCAGATATGAACCATGCCCATGAAGTGCCATCTTCCTCACATATGTGCACATGGAATCATCAGTTAAAACCAGTTTGGCATACCAGAATGAACTAACAGTACAGCTATTAGCAGTTTTTAAGTGTTTTAATACCAAAGTCTAGTGTATTACCTTAAATACCCTCCCAGGTCAAATGTCCATGTTACATACTGTATAGCAGAAAGTCTCAAGGGCTGTGATTTGACCCCATAGTACATGCTGAATATCATTAATGTACATGAGTATCCCCCAAATACTTATACCCTATGAAGGAGGAAGAAACAGGGTCATTTTATCTCTGGCTGTACATGCAAAGAAAGGTGACTATAAAATGTTGTTCAGTTATAGAAACTCCATGAAAAAACAGGAATGCAGAGTAGGTCCTATTGTTATTAATGATTTAGTTCTCCAGCATCCAAAGGAAATGGCAGATTTTCTCAATTCTCACTTCTGTAAAGCCTTTAATATTATTATATACCGATGTGGACAACCACACAGTTTCAGAAAGCCTTTCTACTTGTAATATAGACACCTCCTGGACACTATTAAAAACAAATTAAATTAAATAAAGAAATGCTCTTCTGCAGAACCTGATGGCATTTATGGAAATTGAATCTCTGTTATGGGAAACCATCTGTGTACCTCTCAAAATCTTCTTTGATTAAAGTCTAAATATAGGAATTGTGCCTAATGAATGGAAACAAGCAAATGTGATTCCCCTGTTTAAAAGGGTGCTAAGAGCTCACTGGATAATTATTGCCCTATTAGTTTAACCCCTATTTTTTGTAAAATATTGGCGTGTATTATTAAAGATGAACTGAGCTCAGTTGTGTTAGGCTTAGATCAACCCCAGCATGGGTTTATTAAAGGTCGATCTTGTACAATGATTCT
Organism: Neoceratodus forsteri; assembly: GCA_016271365.2. Lineage (NCBI taxonomy): Eukaryota > Metazoa > Chordata > Ceratodontiformes > Ceratodontidae > Neoceratodus > Neoceratodus forsteri. The sequence continues at coordinate 1,417,329,118 of CM057449.1, read as the reverse complement.
GGTTAACTTTTTTAACTTCATTAGTGAAAATATGGATGAGGGTAATCCTGTGATGTTATCCTGTTAGATTTCAAAAAAGTCTTTGATTCTGTTCCTCACTGGGCTTTAATCTAAAAATTACAGCTTTGCAACCTCAAGCATGTATACATCAAGTGGATCTCAAATTGTCTATCTAATAGGAAGCAGAGAGTGATAATTGATGGACACACATCTGCCTGGAAAAATGTAGAAAGCGGTGTTCCACAAGGATCTGTTTTTGCCCCACTAATTTTTCAGATATTTATATCTGATTTATCCAACAGTATTCATAGTAAAATAACAAAATACGCTGATGACTGCAAACTTGCTAACCTCCGCATGAGCTCAGAAGATCATATAATTACCCAGGAGGATCTGAGCAAATTGGAGGCCTAGTCCATAAAATGGAACTTACACTTTAATACATCTAAATGCAGTGTTCTACATTTTGGTAAAAAATAATACTGTACAAAAAAAAAATACTATCTTTATGATAATATATTAGCTGGTAAAGCTAGTGAAAGAGATCTGGGGATTACTGTTAACTCATGTCTTAACTTTGACAATCATATTACAAACACTATCAGTAAAGCAAACAAAATATGGTGGGCTATTCGCCATAATATTTCATCAAAAAACCCAGACATTCTGTTGCCACTGTATAGAGCTTATGTAATACCCCATTTTGATTTTGTCTCTCAGCTTTGGAGCCCATTTAGAAGAAAGGACATAGTTAGAATTGAGAGAGCGCAGAGAAGAGTTACTAAATCTGTAGTATCTAACAAATCTCTTTCCTATGAGGGAAGACTATCTAAATTTAACCTGATGTCACTGGAGGATCAGAAACTCAGGGGTGATCTCTTATTTGCATGGGACATTATCCATGACCTATTCCTTTCAGTTGAGTGTGGCCTTGACCTTAGGCAGGTACGCGTTAACACCAGAGGCCACCCGTTGCAACTTGCAAGTAACAGATGTAACTCAAAGAAAAGGGCATACTGTTTCTGTCAGAGAGTTGTTAGGCCCTGGAACGTTGCCTTTGAAGATTATTGTTAATAATAAAACTACCTTTAAAAATAGACTGGATAGTTACATGAGATCAGGAAAACACTTGAACTACTATATGTAAGCTATGAAGCTCCATGGGCCTCACAGCCTTTTGCTTCTTTCAGTTCTTAGTATGGTTCTTAGTATTTTAACCTTAATTCTCTGAATGTAACAAAATATCCTTCTCTATCGTCTGCATAAGATGCTTTTGCTAAATCACAAAAGTCCTTTCTGCCTTTGGGTTTATATGGCGGTACATTATATTGCTCACTGACAACTGTAAATGTGCAGGAAGACCCAGTTGATGTGAAATCTCCACCTTTCTGTCGTCACACTCTCAAAGGTCTTCTGCTTCATTCAGAGTGCAAAGGATAAATCCAGGCAGAACAATATTCCGTGGTCCTTTATTGTTAAAGTTCTCTAATCTCTTGCAGTTTTCAGAATTTGATCTATTGGGCACACAGATGGATTTTATGTGATAAGGGCGACTCAATAAGAGTGCCAACCACAAAAAGTGATGCCCACCTGGCACCAAAATGCCGACCAGAATTACAGCGACCCCCACAAACAGTGATGGTCGCTTACTGTCTCAACGGTAGGAAAAAAATTAACATGTTTATGCGGGGGCTATGCCACCCGCAGCCCCCAATTTTATTATAACCAACTCCCAAGTGTGGGGAGGTGGACACAGGGGAAAAAATAAAAAAAAATCCACCACAGCCAGACCCAAACCCAGGTCCACCATATCCAGGAGCAGTGACTGAAGCTACTACACCAAACAGCTCGCTCAGAACTGCTTTACTGAACATAGCCTGTTGTAGCTGGTGTAGCTCACTGCTACACTTGCCATATCACAATCCTCACTATACTTTCAGACTTGCTATTCATATGGGCAGTCAAACTGAGTCGCTCAATTTTACTCACCCACATTACATGCAACCCCCCAGATGGTATAACCATAAGGCGTGTATGTGGACCCTCTCCTGCTGTGCCAGTCCACCAGAGATTGATCTGATTAAGTCTTAACAGAAGGAACTGTGTGCCTTAAACCTAGGGCTTCAGTGAGCCAGCACTCAAATGCATGTTCAGATTTTACCTTTCAGCTCCTTCTTTGATTCCCAACACTCTTAACATTTAGGGCTCAAATCACATTCTCTAGCCGTTCCACACAAGCAAGCAGCTGACCCTGCTCTTTAAATGAAGATTCTGCCACTGCTATCACCTCCTTCACCACTGCACAAAGTCATCAGCACCAGTCTTAATACCTTTTACTGTCTGTTCCACCTGCACTAATTTTTCAGAAAATGCATCCAGTTTTTATTCATGTATTGGCTAGATTGTATAAAAGTCCTAACAGCTCTTTGCTGGGAATCCTGCATGGCCAATGCCTCACTAGGCTGGCTTAATGATGGCTGATGCTCTACATCTTGACCAGGACCACTCCACAGCTGGGAAGAATCAGGTTTCATAATTTCACCCCAATGATGACCCATGTTCTAAAAAAATTATTTTCACAGTTAGTGCTCACCATCAACAGTGACAATCCAAATTTGGTTCTGAAATGCTAATTAAATTGTTAGAAATGGTCCAATCCAGCAGGAGCTCTGAGAAAGAGTGTGCTTTGCACTATGCTGCTAGCTCTGCTTCCCCCGCCCTTCAAATGTTCCTTGTTTCAAAGGCATCAGGTGCTTCCTTGTCCTATCATCTTTGTACATCCAGAAGAGCTGCACTTGTTCTGATGGTGCTTTCAGATATAAAGAAAGCTTCTTCCATGACTGGGAATCGAGCCCATGCCATCACAGTTGGAGGGCCACATTCTGACCACTAGACTACCAGGGGTGCCCTGTGCATTATTGTAGTGATGATGGATGGAGTTTTACTGGACGCTTTCATGGTGGCCTGCTTCCCCTCCCATACTACCTGCTTGTGTACTGGTGTTCACCTTTAAGCACTTTTCTTGTACCGGGTTTGGTAAAGGTGACTTACTTCCATGGCAATGATTGACATCTCCATGCTAAATTTGGTTGTACAGGGCAGTCTGTACACCAATTGGCCATGCCCAGCCCCTCTCTGCTGCCCCCATGGTGGTGCTGGTGTGGGCCTGCCATTTTGCTGTTCTCCTGGTGGCTGTTATGCAGTCTCCATTAGTCCATACATACACCTATTTCAGGCTCAGTTCAAACAGTCACACTTGTCCTGAAATCACACACCATTCACTTGCAATAACTCTTGTTGCCCCTGTAACCCTATAAATTACTGCAGACTCACTGGCTAACATCCAGTCTTCTTCTTCACGTGGCCCTGTTGTTCACTCTGGTTCTTCAGTTTGTTTTAGTGGCAAAGAAAGCCAAAAGTATTATAACCACCACCAATAACTTACTATATAATTTTTGCAATATGGTCTAAGTCGTACATTTTTATTGTAATAATTCAATAATTTGCTAACATTTCAGCCACCAAGATAAGACTTATGGAAATAGGACATCTTATTAGTAAAGAGTTCCTAGGGTAGCAGCAAATCAAATGCTGGCTGGGAACCTATGCTGACATGTGAAAAGGAATTACTGAACATTTATGAAGCCTCAGTTCACACACACTTGTAAGGATTCAATATTTCTTAAACTCCATAGAACGTATTATATAGCTGAAGCCTCACTCATGTCCATCACTTCTGGAAATTTCTCAAAAGAATTACAGCAGATTCATTATACGCGATTTACCTTTTGTGAACCTATGCTGCCTATCTTTTCCAATGCATTAATTTATTCAAAAAAAGTTTAACCTTGAAAGTCCTACTGAAATGCAACAGCTTATTTCTAGAAGCATCCTGGGGAAGGGTACATACAGAAGAGTGACAGAGGCAATTAAGCAGGAAAGCAAAAATTCAAAATACAATGAACAGGCTGGCCCGGTAGCACTGAGAGCTGAGGCTCTGGATGCATTACCTCATGCCATGCCGGTGACCCATGTTAGAGAATGAGCACAGGTCGCCGGAGGTTAGCAGGGGAGGAGAAGGATCGAGTGCCCAATGGACTGCTCTCCTTCTCTGGTGAGGGCAGTCACCAGCAGTCAATGTTCAACTGGTCCCTAGTGTCAGCTGGGGGGCAGCACACCAATGCTCAAGAGACAGGGAGAAGAGGAGGCAGATGCCTGAAGGGAGCATGTGCAGATGCATGCATGCTCCCTCCATGTGTGTCACTGCATGCCTCATCTCCAAGGGAGAGAAAAAAATGGAGGAGGAAAGTGTTCTGGGCATGGCTGAATGACAGCCGGTCCCCGCAGGTGCCGCTATACGAACAGACAGTAACCCTGGCACTGGATCCATAGCAGCAGGTTGAGGGGTCCCTGCCACCCTGCCATGGGTGCAAACCATAGAGATAAGACAGAGGTAAGCTGCTAGTGGGAGACAGGGCTGGGGGACTGGCTAGAAGGAACACCACCCAGGAAAAGGCAGCAAAAAGAAACTAACTGTAAAAAAAAATACAGTGAGCAGTTGGAAGGTATGACACAGTGCCAATATAACTGTTTAAACAGAGAAATAAATAGTTATAAGTAGCAAGCATTTGTCAATGCCGAATGTTTGCTTGCTGGCATTAGTATTGGAAGTGCAGGAGTTAGACAGATGCAGAATAGGAATGGCGGTGAAGTATTGAACTGATGCCAGCCCCACCCTTACCTTGCAGAGACAGGCATTGGGGTGTGCCTTTGAGCCGTCGCCCATAATGCTCATGCCATTTCACTTCACCCTACCCTGCAGACACCTACAAGTGTTGAGGTGTGCCATGGTGTGTTCAGGCTTTACACTCACCCCATTCCATAAGGAAAAAAAATGAAATGGGTGCAGTATAGGAGAATGGGGTGAACTTTGGGGCTGAAGAGTCCAAAGCACACCTCGATGCCTGTCACTGGCTGCAGGGTGGAGGTGAGAGTGGAATGGCATGAGCATTACTGTTGACAATCCCAAGTTACACCCTTGACATCTGTCAGTCCCAACAGGGTAGGGCGTTATGGTCGGAAACCCTAACACCCTGGGTGTTTCTTGGTATTTTCACTCCAAGTTTTCAACATGGGCTTTTTGTGACCCCACCGCATGAACAGTGACACTATCAGTTCATTAGCCAAAAGATGATTTTGCACAGCGACTGCACCATTTGGCACCACAGGTGCAAAAACACATTTCAAATAGGTTGTGAAAAATGACAGCTGTACTGTTCATGAGGAGGTGTAAAAAAATGGTGATGTTGAAAATCTGGAGTGAAAATATACAAAAACTGGTGAAGTCTCAAGCGTGTATAGAAACTGTGCAACACACACCCATAATGCAATTATTTGGGGAATTTTTTACACCAGATTTTCAACATAGGCATTTTGGGACCTCCACTCATGAACCGTGGCACTGTGATTTTCTTATTCTGTCCCAAACATTGATTTTGCACAGCTTACGCGCCCATTGTGTACCACAGGTGTGAAAACATGTTTTGTGCAGCATGTGAAAATGACAGCTGTACTGTTTGTAAGGCGGTGCACAAAAATTGCAATGTTGAAAATCTGGAGTAAAAATATAAAAAATTGGCAAAGTTATGAGCGTGCGTAGAAACTGCGCAATGCACACTGGTAACGCAGTAATGTTTTGAATTTTTCACCAAATTTGCCACATGAGCTTTTTAGGACCTCTCCTTATGAACACTGTCACTGTAATTTTCTTAATCTGTCCTGAACATTGATTTTGCACAGCGACTGCGCCATTGTGAGTCAGATGTGCGAAAATACAGTTTAGGCAGGATGTGAAAAATGACAGCTGTACTGTTCATAAGGAGGTGTGGAAAAATGGCAATGTTGAAAATCTGGAGTGAAAATCTTAAAAATTCTCAAAGTTGTGAGCGAACGTGGGAACTGCGCAATGCATGCTCATAACACAGTCATTTTTTGGAAGTGTTTTCCCAGATTTGCAACATAGGCTTTTTGGGAGCCCACCTCATGAACAGTGACACTGTCATTTTATTAATCAGTCCTGTAGCTGATTCCGAGCAGTGCCCGCAAAAACACACTTTGGGATTGAATAACGAAATGACAGTGACTAGGTTCATGAGGTGGGTTCCCAGGAACCCCATGTTGAAAATTTGGAGCTAAAAGTCACAAAAATGGTCGAGATATCTACCTAAGTTGACCCCCCCCATTTATGCCATTACACAGCTTACCAGCATTTCTTCAGTTCACGGTTGGCTTTGAAGAGTGCAGACTTGTTCCTGCTCCACCGAAGATTGTCACGCTGGGCTCCGGAGGTAAGTATAGGGTGAGAGGGGTGTGGGGAGGTGGGGTGCACAGAGGGTGGGGGTTGAGGGGGCACTGCAGACAACAAGGGACTGTTTTCTTGTTTCAGGTAGTAAAAAAAAATAAAACACTGGACCATTTTCTTTATTACAGGTAAATTCTGACAAATGTTGGGCACACTGGTTTGGGCTCCCAGTGTGCCACCTGTATGTTTGGGGAGGGGGGGGCTGAGGCCAATGGGGATTGGGCCCCATGTCGGCAAAGAAAGAGTGTCTGTGTTTGGGAGGGGGCATGATGCCAAGGGGGATTGGGCACCCCCCTCAACAGACAACTTCCAACAAGAGGGACATTAAACCAATGGGATTGCGTTCCCCCATCAGCAAATGAACTGGGAAGGGGGCATGCATACAGCAGAATTGGGCACCCCCAACGTCAGCTTTGAGAGGTGGACTGCGACAGCTGCCACCATGTTTATTGAAATTTTACACCAGGCAAGGCACGCCCTGCAATGAGGGGGTGCTCTCTCATTGCAGCGATTAATTTCTTTCAAGTTGGTGACACGGTTCTGAGCTGCTGTCATAGACAGCGTGCTCATTCATTTGTGCCACAGAGACAAACCCCAAAAAGCAGTGGCACCACTGGCCACAACACTGCTGCACCTCCACAACCTGCTACTCCAGCAAGCTGTCACAACATGTTTCTTGCGCATGCCCACAACACAAGCAAACATAAAACATGAGCAGAACTGGATAAAACACATGATTGGGGGGAGCATAGGAGCTAGAAAAGAGAATTTTGTGTAGAATTAGGCCTTAACACAATTCTAAAGGCCCACTTCCCCATTCTATCTGTGATCAGTTAGGCTAACATGTTTCTAATTTCCTGGTTGTGTTTCACTTGATCATTTCTTATGTGTGGTTATGATATCTGGCATTTTGTGGGCCCTATTATTCTACTGTAAGCCAAAATATGAAACAAAAGTCATAATGTTACAATTCTAGACTAATGCAGGTTTGACACGGACTATGTTTTGAAACTAGCCAGTGGCAGGTGATTGGTCTAGAGAAAGGTACAAGATGATGGAAAGGACTGGCTTGTTGGTGTTTTAGAAAGCAGTGAATCTTGAGTTGTGATTTTCAAATGGATTGCATTATGTCTTGAAAACCACTCTGTGCAGCTCTGCCTTTTGATGAGACATCTTTCCTTTTCATTAGCTCAGGCTATTGCTTTAATACATTAAATTATCTTATGTTAAGGACAAGCGATAGCTAAACTGAATGCACACATTTTTCAGAACTTCCCTGCTGTGAACGGTTGGATAAACGGTTCAAGGCAATTTGTGTTGAGCTAAGTACACTCCCATCTCTACTAATTGAAAATATTCCATTTTAAATGTGTAAGTGCTCTCCTGAAGCCATGTCCTGCAAAATCTGCAGTAGGTTAAAAGCAGTAAGGACTTTAATTGCATGCTTAAGCTTAATTTTCTTTTTGCATGCCATATCTTATTTTTCTGGGCTATACAATGCAACAGATTTGTCTTACTGAAGCAATATTATTTGGATTGTAAGTAAATTAAGCAGATTTCTGCCGGAGCTGTGCAAAACATGAAATGTTTGCATAGTGATGCTTCTGCAGCAAAACCTAAAAGGTTTGCAGCGTTCACAACATTTCCAAGAAAGGTACAGTAAGCTGGAAAGAATGTCACCAGAATTGATAAATTTGAAAGAAAGGGTAAAATCTCAACAAAGCTCACCACTTGACAAAAATGTATGCCATTTCAGCATTTTATTAAAACTGGAAACACTTCAAATTGAATTTCATATAGTGAATTTTCATTAGTGAAATGAGTAAGGAAAAAAAAACTGAACACATGACCTTATGTCTAATTACAACAACCTAAACATGTTAAGCATTTCTACGATTGTATATAATGTATGTTATGTATTACAGACATTGTATGTAATTCATTGTACATTCTATGTCCTGTGTATCTCAAGTCAGAAAATAGGTTATTGTCTAGAGCTCCTACCTGATGACCACAACGTGACTAAATAATAAAATTAATTTTTCAGCCTGGTTCTGAAACAAGCAAAAAGGCAGGAGTCCTGTATTTGTCAGTGGCCATGCTCTTTTTTGTTCACGTAATTTCAGTATAAGAATTGGCAGACTTATTTCAAGCCTGACAAAGCGCAGAGACTAAATTACTTTCTTATCCAGAAGAATGGTTCCTTCAAGTCAGTAATATGGTGCACTGGGGAAACAGTGTAGAGAAGACAACGCCTCCCACACTGTTCCCAGACTGTGGGAAAACAGATCGCTACACTTTGCCATGCAGTCAGCCCCTTGACATTGACAGCTACCAACATTTTGCTGATGTAAATGTAAGAGCAGAACAAGTAGCATGGGAAGGTTCTCAAGTACTGAGTTTGCCTTGGACTGTAGCTGATCTTTTCATAATTATGCCTTTTTTTTATTTCCACAACAATCATAAGTAGGCAAGGAGCACAGCAAAGGAAGGTGATAAGAACAGTGTTGAAATGCAGAAAGCACCTCTTCAACTACTAGAGTGCAATATGTCTCCATAAGTCAGTGTAAATTAAATCAGTGCTTCAGTTTCTGACTGCTGAAAGAATAAACTCTGCTAACCACAAATTCATAACCTGTTACTGCAGTGACACACATACATTTAGAACTTTGTTTCTTTCCAGCAGGGAGTTTGTGAAAAAAGCACATCAGCACAATCTGGTATTTCCCAAGGTATTTAGTTTTGATGTGATGACTGCTTCACCTTCTAAACAACCGGCAGGAGTCCCTCAGTGGTTAGTGAACAGCAACATAGCTCTTAATTTGACAGCAGTTTGCAAAAGCATTTGAAGATATTTGTGATGTTAAATATACATTATTTGCTTTTTTCAAAATTAAAATCAGGTTATCTTTAGCAAGTCATCAGCACCAAACTGACATGAAAATACAGTTAATACAAGCACTGGTACTGTATATCTCACATGCCATAATCCATTTTTTAGAGCTCAGGTAAGAAAGCATATTGAGAAAAATATCAGTCATATGTTTACAAGCTGATGTACAAATTAATGTTGTTCTCTGTTTCTCTGTCACTGTAGGAGGATGTGGCATGGGCCTAATAAAACTGTAAACAGAGAAAGCAAGAAGATCATAACTCTATGGCATGTTAAAATGAAAAGAGTTGGCACATGACCTATTAGGAGGTCCAGGCTATATCACAACTCAGCGTATTTATGGAACCAGTAGCCTGTTTTAAAATCATTAAATGAAGAAAGAAAGAAAAAGAAAGAAGAGAGAGAAAGAGAAAGAAAGAAAGAAAGAAAGAAAGAAAGAAAGAAAGAAAGAAAGAAAGAAAGAAAGAAAGAAAGAAAGAAAGAAAAAGTTAGTTAAAATGATTCGCAGGCACTAGATGTTTGTTTCTGATGCTGGCCACACATCAGTAGCACCCCTACAACATTTTAAAAAATGTGTAAAAAGATGTGTAAGAAATGTGATTAGAACTCAATGGATGAGTCATGGCTGTGCTTGCAGCATCCTTACTTGGCAAATGATCATGAGAGATGTGGCCATCTCCCATTTATAATGCCCCCCACTGGCCTCATGTGAGCACCTTTTCGACCAGCACGCATGTCTTTTTTTAAAAGGAAAGGAAGCCAGAGAGTGGTTTTCACACAAGAAAACTACAGAAAGCAGTGAGATCACAGCTCATATTGGTATGTTAAAATTAAAAGACTAGACCATGTCTGATCTATGAGGGGGTCACCTTTTGTTGGTGATCAGGTGAAATAACAGCTCTGCTGATTAATGAAACCAGCCCCTGTTAAAATCATGGAATGGAAACAGAAAGTGAGAAAATAGGACTTTAAAATAATGTGCAGGCTTGGGGAGGGGTACTGGCTATATTAACATCACACCAGTAGCACACTTTAAAAAATAAAAAAAGTAAAAGTTGTAGACATCAATTTGTCCAGATTGTGATGGATATTTGGCAATATTTGCAAAGGAAAACGTTTTGTCTATAGTAGTACTGTAGGCAGGCAGGCAGGCAGGAAGTTCTCTAGAGTGATCACAACATTTTAAGGAAATATCCGGACATGCCTGTGGCTGCAGCTGTACAAGAAATATGATTGAAACTATGTGGATGAGCCAGGACTGAGCTTGCTATGTCCTTAATTACCTAATAAAAACATGCCTGATATTTTAAGAGTGGTCTGTGACCCCCATGACATCATGAGTAGTTTGCCAGTAATGAGTTATGAGACTTACAATCACTAGTGGAGATAAATGTATTATTCCACTGCAACCAATTATGTATTCTGTATATATATATATATATATACAGTATATATATATATATATATTCTTTGCAAATTAGGGTTCAGTTTAATGCCTCAAACCTAGGGAAATGTGGAGTTAGGGTTTCCAACCCTTACTTCCCCCCCCCAAGAATCAAAAGGACAAAACCACACTAGCAACCACAGACACCCGTCATCAGTTAAGACAAACATACAACTGTTTTAAGATGGTACAGATGCAGTAGCATTGATGTGCTACCTTCATGGATTTGTATCTGAGGTATGCACAACTACAACATATGCTCACTTCCGATTGCAGGTGGAAATCCACAATGCTCAAATCACAACACTACTTTTATGTGCAGAAGTACAGGCCCCTGCAACCACAGATACACATGCATGATACCCAAATTACAGTACAAGAGTTCTTTTGTCTGCAGATACACAGGCTCCTATGGGTCCTGTGCTTCTGTAGTCACAGGTACTCATCCACACTGTAAGACATAAACAGTTTTGTCTGCAGAAGTGCAAGCCCCAGAAGGGCCTGCACTTCTACAGCTGCAGGTGTAAAACATATACACTGAACTCCAACTGCAGAAGTGCAGGTTTATTGTTTATTGAACTTCTAGGATTACAATACCTTTGAGCCATGGCTCTTTTACAAAGGTTCCACGTCAACTCTGAAAACAATACAAACATAACAGGCTTTGAGATAGGCAATTCAAGCAGTGGAGATACAAAATATTTGAGGGGCAGAAGGTACAGGACAGAAATATGTATGAATGATGCAGTACAGGTGAATGAGAAATGCAGTACAATGGATTCTAAGCAGGGTGGGGTAGCTTGAAAACAGCCAGAGGACAGAAAGGAGAGGTAGCAGGGCAAGAGATTAACTGGGATGGATTGAGGGATTAAGGGGAACACTAGAAGACAGTATAGCAGCTGAAGGGCATTGTTAGGTTTAAAGTGCTAGAGCCAGGAGGAGATGAGGTAGGGGTAGGGGAAAGGTGTCATGGAGTGAGAGAGGTAAGTGCAAGAGCAGATTAGGAGCGCAGTCACAGGAGCTGGAGGCAGAGAGGTGGAGGCGAAGGTTGATTTTAAACTGGCCTAGCCTTTGCAGTGAGGTGATGTCTTTGAGTCCATTAAACCAGGAGGGTGCACGGTGCACAGATCACCTTTGTCACTGTGAGGTGCGGCACCGTGGTATGTGTAGAATTTGATTTTCAGAATCCCTGGTGAGGCGGGGGATGTGTGCTGCACATAGGAGCGCTTGGACTCCTGGGGATGCAAGGCCTAACATGATCTTCTTGGCCATTAGGCAGATATGGAACTTAATACAGTTTGATAGTTGGAGCCAACCCATTTGGGTGTAGAGTGCACATGTGTGGGTGAGACGGTGGGATCCAGTAATGAGATGGCAGGCTTTGTTTAGGGCCAAGCATAGGCGCCTTAGGACTGTGTCAGTAGCAGAGCCATAGACAACCAGCCCATAGTCAATTAGAGAGACCACAGAGCTCTGTACAGCTATCCTTAAGGCATCTGAGTTGAGGCATTGCCTGTGCCTGTAGAGAAGGCCAGTGTGCTTGTTAACAGCTTTGGCAACAGTGTGGATGCCATGGGTTAGGTGGCTGTCGAGAGTGATGCCAAGATATTTAAAGGATTGTACTTGGTCTAGGACAGCACCATAGCAGTTTGCAATTGAGATGGGTTGAAGCCTATTCATGTTATGGGAGCCACAGAAAAGCATCGCCTTTGTTTTCTTGTAGTTGAGCACCAGCTTTTGCCTGTTAAACCATTTTTCAACGGAGGTGAAACCCATCTGGAGCTTTTCTTGGAGTAGTATGAGGTCATGGTGAGAGGCGTGAATGACTGCATCATCCGCCTATAGCAGGAATTGTTCAGGACAGGACTGTGGGGAGATTGTTCAAAAAAGGCAGAAAAGAAGTGGCCCGAGAATGGATTCCTGTGGAACTCCTGAGTGGACCGGTCTAGCATCAGAGAGGGTGTGAGCGATTTTCACCCTTTGTGAGCAGTTTTCCAGGTAGCTCTTAAACCATGATTTAGCCTCAAGGGATAGTCCAGCATTTTGGAGCTCAGTGATGAGTAGTTGGTGATGAACGGTGTCAAAAGCCTTAGGTCAATGAAGACTGAACCAGTTAGTTGATTATTGTCAAGGTAGTTGTGGATTGCTGCTGTGAATTCTAGCAGGGCCGTGGCAGTGCTGTGGCCTTTTCAGAAGCCATGCTGCTGCTTACAAACGATGTCGTGCTTAGCCAGGCATTCCATCAGTTGGTCAGAGACTAATCGCTCAATGGCCTTAGAGAGGGGGGGAAGTATGGATACAGGCGTATAGTTCCCAGGATGGGCCTTGTCCCCACTTTTGTGGACAGGCGTAATGGTGGTAGATTTCCATTTATCGGGGAACTGGCCGAGGGTGAGGGAGAGGTTGAAAATATGTGTAAGCTGAGGTAGTACTTCATCTAGAGTGAGAGACAGTAGTTTAAGGTCAAGAGTGTCACCACTGATTCTTGATCCTGCGATTGCTTTGCTGATATATTTGTGCACTACATGTATCCTGACTGCTTTGAAATAAAATGGCGGTCGAGTTGCAGAGGGGGGGCAGGTTGGTGAGAGGGGGTGTGGCAGAGGAGTCAGTGTTAAAGAAATAATGCAGGAGCATGCTACTGAGGTCCGAGAAGGTTTTATTAAATGTATTTGCTATGGTGGCTGGGTCCAGAGTTATAGTCCCATCTAGTTCCAGCATGGTGGGTGACGTCTTTGGTAATTTCCCCATGATATCTTTTAGATTATCCCAGAAGGACTTCCCTTTACTGCAGGTGTTTGTAAGAGTATCTTTGTAGTAGCTGCTTTTCTTTAGGCGTATTGCTTTAGTGCAATCATTTCTGGCACGTTTGTAGTTTTGTATGTCTACTTGAATACCTGTGTCCCGAGCCCGAGCCCAGAGGTGGTCCCTAGATTTCATCAGTGCTAGGAGCTCCCCTGAGAGCCATGGGTTGCAAAGCCCTTTGACTTTTCTCTTTTTAGAGGGGGGGCATAGGAGTCACAGGCAGCGTTGAAGGTGTTGATAAAGAACTTGAGTGCAGAGTTGACCTCCATTGCAAGGAAAACAGGAGACCAGTCTTGTTGTCTGAGGTGGGATTTGAGGTGCTTCAGTTGGCCACGTGGGAGGGTTCTGCTTGTAATTCGTTTGGGCAGTGGGATGTAGAATTTATTTGACCATTCACAGGTGATTGGAGAGTGGTCACTTAATGAGTCGGGAAGGACAGAGACGTGGGAGATGCAGGATGGGCGGTTTGTCAGGATCTAGTCCAGAAGGGAGCTGGTGCCAGCCTTATAGTTTTGCCTAGTGGGTGTGGTGACTAGCTGGGTGAGATCGGCAGCTGAGATAGCATCCTTAAAGCTGTTTGTATCTGTCCCAAGTCAATTTATGTTAAAATCACCCATAAGGATAGACTCAGAGCCTGGGGGTTGTGAGAGGATGAAGTCAGGACATAGTTGAGACCTTTGCCTTGTTCCTTAGGTGGGATGTAGATAGCAGTGATAGTCAGTACCTTATTGTGGGCCCCAAGAAGAAATCTGGGAAGTCGAGTCCGATGCAGGGGTTTGAACAGGGTGCCCTAGGAAGGCATCTTTGAGTAGATAGCACAGCCACCACCTCTTTAAGAGGTCCTGTTTGTCTGAAGACATTATATCCTGGAAGAGCAGTTGCACTGTCTGGTATTTTAGGAGTGAGTCAGGTGCCACAAAAGCCATAATACCAAAATTGCAACAGGTATAAAACCTACAGACTGACTTCTGGCATCAGAATCATAGGCCCCTGTGGTGCCTGCCCTTAAGCAGCTGCATATAGAAAAACATGTAGTAGGAGATCTAGCTATGTAGTGATGTACCACCCACTACCCCCTTAGGCCAGCACATTGTAGCTATTTTAACCTACAGTAATCTGAGCTTTAAAAGGTAACATTTGTCTTTTTTTGAGGAAAGTGCCACCCCATAGACAATACTACTACTACTCCCTTGAAAAAATTCTAGATCCGCTACTGAAACCATGATACCCATATTGCAACAGTACTTCTATCTGCAGAAGCACAGGCCTCCATAGGGCCTGCACCTCTGAAGTACAAGGTTCTCATGGACACTGTATGGCATGCACTCACAGCTGCTTCTGCACCTGCAGAAACAAATTCTCGAACATACTACAGTACATCTGTGCTACTGCATGTGTCATCTGGAAGCAGCTATATGTCATTTGTCTTACCTGATGATGGTTGTTTGTGTGGGCTTGATCTTTTGCTGCTTGGGGGGGTAGGGTTACCGCATGTCCTTACTTTTGTGGCTTTAAGTTGAACCCTAACTGGAAACATGCCACAGTACTACCTCTTCCCAAAGATGGTGACTCCTCCATTCCTGATAACTACTGCCTTATCTCTTTACTTCCTACCCTGGCTAAACTTCATAAACATTTAGTGCTTTCTCAGCTTGCTCCCTTCCTTGATTCATCTTCCTTCTTCATCCCTTTCCAGTTTGTTTTCTGTAAATCCTACTCCACCTCTGTTCTCTGCCTTACTGACTCCATTCTCTCAGGCATGGATCAGGGCCAGTTCACCTCCGCCATCTTTGTCGACTTGGCCAAAGCCTTCGACACTGTAACCCACCCCTTTCTCCTTGTTAAGTTTGCAGCTGTGGGGCTTTCCATCTTTGCTACTAACTGGTTGCACTCCTACCTTGTGGAGAGGGCTCAGTTGGTTAGAATTGGAGATTCCCTTTCTCCCCCTCTCCCTATCAGCACTTGTGCCCCAAGGATGAGTTCTTGACCCAATATTATTTTCAGTATTCCTAAACAACTTGCTTGTGGCCTGCTCCTCTACATCCATCCATATGTATGCAGATGATACAGTTCTTTTTGCCTCTGGCTCCTCCCCCGATCTGATGACCAGGCTCCAGCTGGACTTTGATAATGTTCAGCACTGGTTATGATCTACTCAGCTGTCCCTCAACACCAAAAAATGATCACCATGACCTGTGGTACTAGACAAATGCTCTCCAGGTTTACTGCCCTCCTCTCCTTCCACACCCGAGATGGGTCCTCCATCAAGGATGTTCCCTCTTTCAAATCAAATCAAATCAAATCAAATGTTATTTGTAGTTCGCTTTTCTGACGCCAAAACGCGTACATAGTACGATATCAAATCAAACGTACACAATGTAATATAAAATCAAATATGCACTCTAAAAATATAAAGATAAAATGGCAGCAGCAATGAAACTAAGTCCAGTCCCCAAAAGCTAGGTCAAACAAATAAGCCTTTAATGAGGACTTAAAGGTCTCAGCAGACAGGCACTCTCTAATCCGATGAGGTAGAGAGTTCCACAGGGTCAGGGCTACAAAAGAAAAGGCCCTAGCACCTGATGTTTGAAGATGGACCCTGGGAACCTCTAGCAATCCCCCGTCGGTGGAGCGAAGTGGGTGGGAGGGGGCATAAGGCCAAAGAAGGTCTTTCAAGTAACATGGTCTCTGTCCTTGTAGGGTCTTATAGGTCAGCAATGTGACCTTGAAGCTGATCTTTCTTCACACTGGCGACCAGTGCAATTCATACAGCACAGGCATGACATGGCTAGTTCTTGACAGCCCTGTCAACAACCTGGCCACAGCGTTCTGCACCAGCTGCAGATGACGGAGATCCACCCTCGGTAACCCTAGGTATAGAGCATTCAGTAATCAAGACGAGAGGACACAAAGGCATCGACCAACACAGGAAGGTCCTCAGGAGGAACAAGGTGCTTTATCCGGGTAATGTTCCTCAGATGATAAAATGAGGACTTGACAACTGCAGACACTTGCGCGTAGTGTCAGTTTGTTATAAAGCACAATGTCCAGATTTTGCACCTGTTCAGAAGGTCTCAACTGGTTACCCCCAAGCACAAGGCCAGATGGTTGCCCAGGAATCAACTTCTCTACCTGTTGACCTGGGTACACTACCAGCACCTCAGTCTTATCTGGATTTAGTCTCAAACAATTAGCACTCATCCAGTCCTGAATCTTGGTGAGGCAGTTGTTAAAAACTGAGATTGCACTATTTTGTTCGGGTACAAAGGACATGTAGAGCTGAGTAGCATCTGTGTAGCAGTGAAAACTCAGCCCATACCACCTTATAATGTCTCCTAATGGCAACATATACACCGTGAACAACATGGGGGACAGCAGGGAACCCTGCGGCACCCCACAGCACAGTGCAAAGGGGGCCAAGGAGAAAACTCCTGACACTACCCTCAGGGTCCTGTCGCTGAGGAAAGAATGAAACCATCTGAGGACTGTCTCAGACAGTCCACAGAACAGCCACAAGTATTCCAGCAAAATCACATGATCCACATTGTCAAATGCTGCTAAGAGATCAAGGAGGACCAAGATCAAACAGTTTTTCCGATCCCTCGCTATCAGGAGATCATTAAGTACCCGAACCAGTGCTGTCTCGGTACTATGCCTCTTCCTGAAACCAGACTGAAGAGGATCATAGATTTCGTGGGTGGTAAGAAAGTTTTCAAGCTGTGACGCAACTACCTTCTCAATAACCTTGCCCAAAAAGGGCAGGTTAGAGATCGGTCTGTAGTTCACAAGACAGTTTGGGTCACAGGAAGGTTTCTTTAAAAGGGGTGTCACCACGACCTTCTTCAAAGGTCCAGAAACATCCCTTGGTCCTGTGAGTGCCAGACTATCTTGCCAAGGATCGGTCCGATGACATCCATACACCCCACCAGAAGGTGGGTTGGACTAGGATCCAAACTACAGTAAGTCGGTCGCAGCTCTCAAACAATCTTCATGATATCCACGATCGCTGGCTGGTCGAAATCTGTCCAGACAGACTGGATGTCTGCATCCTCACATCAACCACTGTCATACTCATTTGAACGAGTCAAGCAGATCTCTGACCTGATGGTGGACACCTTATCTGCAAAGAATTTAGTGAACTTCTCACACTTAATTTGTGAAAAAGCTCTCCGACCCTGAAGACAGGCTGGATTGCACGGCCTGTCCACAGTCCAGAAAAGCTGGGCTGGTCGATTTCTTGCTGCAGCAATCTCCCTGGACAGGAACTCTGCCTTCTTATGGGAGATTTCTGATTGATAGTCTGAATAATGGGCTATCAACCTAAGTCTGTCCTCCTCCAGGCCAGATTTCTGCCAACAGTGTTTCAACCTTCTCCCAATTCTCCTCAACTCCCTCAAGGTCCCATCAAACCAAGGGAACCGAGGGCAAAGAGGGAGAGGGCAAACTCAGACAGGAGCTACGGAATCCAGGGCCCTCTGCACCATACTATTATAGTGCAGTACTAGGTCTCCCAGATCTGAGCATTCCATTGGCCTACTCGATAGGTCCAGCACCGCCATCAGACCCTCTGGGGTGACACCCCTCAAAGGGCGGTACCGGACCATCTCCAAAGGGGCAGGTCTCACAGGGGGAGCTGCAAAACTGAACCTTATAGAGTGATGATCTGACCATCCAACTGGTTCCACCACCACGTCAGCAGCCTCCATACCCAGGAGGAACACCAGGTCCAGGGAGTGACCCTGAATATAGGTTGCAGCGGTAACTACCTGAGTGAAGCCCTATGAGATCATCAATTAGAGGACGTTCTGACCAAAATGCAAGGGTTCATCATCAACCCAGGCATTGAAATCCCCCAGGACAAACCACATGGAGGACTCCAAAACCATGTTGACCATGAAGTCGGCAACTTCCTGCGGGAAAACTTTCTCATTGCCAGGTGGACAGTAGATGAGAAGGATTCTGCTGCCCACACCTGCACCCATGATACACTCGAAGAACCTGGTGGTCCCCACTGGAACCTCTACAAGGCCCAGTTCTGTTTTAAAACAAATAGCTACACCCCTGCCCCTATGATCCAATCTAAGGCAGTGTATCACCGAGTACCCTGCTGGAACAGCTGACTCCAATATTGGGCCAGCATTTTCATCCAGCCAGGTCTCGGTGATGCAAACCAGGTCAGATGTTCAAACAAGATCTGCAATAATTGCTGTCTTGTTCCTTATTGACCTAGCATTGCATAACACCACCCGAATTGGATGAGAGGCCATGGAAGTGTGGTCAACTTGCCCACTATCTGTGGAGACCTTAGGTATGGGTACCAGGCAGGGGGGACCCCTTTACTGGATCCATTTCACCCCAGGGCACCTCCTTGTCCTCACTACCCCAATCCGCCCACCCTGCTCCCTCCACTCTCCAGGTCTAGGGACCCCTCTGACCCCCTCTCGCAATACCCAAGACACTACAATGCATATACACTTCGGGCTGCAATAGGGACTAACAAAGGGGTGCAGGTCCCAAAGCCTAGAGGGGGAATAGCACCTGCCCACCGAACCATGATCCCAACACATGCTGCCTTGCTAAAACAGCCACTTGAAAAACTTTATATCCAGCCGGGCCACCCCCTAACTTTAATACAAAAGAGCCCTTGAAATCCCCCCAAAAATAATTAAAATAAAAATCCTACTTAAATACCACAATCCAACATATAATCTAAACAGTATCCAGAAACTGGAGAAAACCAATATTAAAATTCTAAATAACAAAGTGTCCTCTAAAAACAGTTCAGAGCTCTTAGTTTTCTGAAATGTTGGCCTTAGAGTCTCTCACACCCCAGAGCCATAACCAAGTTTATACTTAGTGGATTTCTCTCACCAACTAGTTTAAGTAATACAGATTGAATAAAGAAGAATGAAGGAAATTCAGGGTACTCTCACCACCCAGTCCAGGTCTATATAGAAGCAGCACAGAACCATAAAAGTCACAGATATTCACCAGTCCAAGTCACACAGCAGTCCAAAGAAAGCCAACAACAAATCCAAATTGTGACTTCAGATAGATCCAATGTTCACCAGAAGCTCCCCCAATCTGGAAGGCCGCAGCCATTCAACCTCTATCCTGGCCGAGATCCACAAGTCCAAATCACCTTCACATAATGACCAGATTGAATCAATGTCCAATAAGAGGGGTCCATATGTGAAAAACCAGGGGCGTGCATTCAAGTACCTTGGGGTTTGGCTTGACTATCACCTCAACGTTTCTGGGCATGTGGACACCATCCACAAAAAATTGCACCCAGAACAAGGTGCGTTATACAGAAACTGTGGATGCATCTGCCTGCCAGCTTGCAGAACCAGTTTCAAGAAAATTATTCTCTCTATTTTCAGCTATGGAGACATTGTTTATAGTTCTGATCCTAAGTCCACTCTAGCCAGACTGGATCCCTTCTATCACTCCTTCTGCTACTTTGCCCTGGACTGTCCACCCCACACCCAGCATTGTTCCCTTTATACCTCCCTCTCCCTTCCCTCCCTTGAAGCCAGGCACCTCACTCATTGCTACTCCTTTATTGCTAAACACTGGCTAGGCTCTCTCCCCTCTTAGAAACATAGAAACATAGAAATTGATGGCAGATAAGGACTGTTAGGCCCACCCGGTCTGCTAATTTTCCCTATCTGCTGCAAAAACCACGGACTCTACTTGATATCTGGCTTTATTCTCTTTCCTATTGCTAGGGTTTCCCCTATGCCTGTCCCATGCATTTTTGAACTCCCCTACCGAGTTAGCCCCCACCACCTCTGCTGGGAGGCTGTTCCATGCATCCACCACCCTTTCCATCAAGCAATACTTCCTCACATTTCCCCTTATTCTACCCCCTTCCAGCCTCATGTCATATCCCCCTATTCTAGAACATCTATTTTTATTAAAGATGCTACCCTCCTGTACCTTATTTATGCCCTTGAGATTTTTGAAGGTCTCTATCATATCCCCCCTTTCTCTCCTGTCCTCCAGGGTATGCATATTGAGGTTCTCCAGTCTCTCCTCATATGACTTTTGGTGCAGACCCTGTACCATTTTTGTTGCCCTTCTTTGAACTGCCTCTATCCTGTCTATGTCCTCATGGAGATGCGGCCTCCAGAACTGGACACAGTACTCCAGATGGGGTCTCACCAATGATTTGTACAATGGCATCACCACCTCCTTTCTTCTGCTAGTGATACCTCTCCCTATGCACCCCAGTACCCCACTGGCTTTCCCCACTGCTTTGGCACATTGTTTGACCACTTTAGGTCATCTGATATGATTACCCCCAGATCCCTTTCCTGTTTGGTGGCCATCAGTATCTCCCCCTGTCCATCATGTAAGCCTCCCCTGGGTTCCTGCGCCCAAAATGCATGATTTTGCAGTTCTTTGCATTGAATCTTAGCTGCCACTGTCTTGACCATTTCTCTAGTTCACCCAGGTCCCTCCTCATTTTTTCTACCCACCCCTCCTGGAGTGTTTACCCTGTTGTAGGTCTTAGTGTCATCTGTAAAGATGCATACCTTTCCTTCCAGTCTCTTCACAATGTCACTTATGAAGACATTAAATAGGACTGGCCCCAGAACTGATCTCTGTGGCACCCTGCTGGTCACCCTCCTTTCCTTGGATTGAGCTCCATTTACCACCACTGTCTGTGTTCTATCCCTCAACCAATTTCTAACGCAGTTTACCACCTTGAGAACCATTTCCAGGCTCCCTAACTTGTTTACAAGCCTCTTATGTGGAACGGTGTTGAAGGCCTTGCTGAAGTCCAGGTAGGCCACATCCACCGCTCCTCCCAATCCACTTCACTGATCACCCAGTCAAAGAAATCTATCAGTATTGTTTGACATGACCTTCCCACTATGAATCCATGCTGTCTCAGATCCTGTGCTCCACTGGATTCAAGATGTTTAACAATCTTTTCTTTAAGCAGAGATTCCATTATTTTCCCCACCAACGAGGTCAGGCTGACTAGTCTATACATAGAAACATGGAAATTGATGGCAGATAAGGACCATTAGGCCCATCCACTCTCTCCATAGGCCCTATACATGTATGCATCCACTCATCCTAAGTGGTCAATGGCTTTTCATCACTCCTTTCCCACCCTAGGTTCCCCTGTGCTATAGTTTCCAGTCTCCTCCCTGCTCCCACTTTTATGTAGATGGACTACATCTGCTCTCCTCCAGTTCTCTGGAACCACTTCCATTTCCAGTGGTTCATTAAACAGGGCTGCCAGTGGCTCTGCCAGCACCTCCTGAAGCTCCTTTAATATTCTAAGATGCATCCCATCTAGTCCCATTGTCTTGTCCACTTTCAGTTTTGTGAGTTCTTTTATAACTCTCTCCTCCATAAATGGACTTGACTCCACCTCCCTCCCTTATTGCTTCTGTCACTTAATTGTGGTCCCTCACCTTCCCCCTCTTCTGTGAATACTGAACAAAAATTTTTGTTCGAGTGTGTTGCTTTTTCCAAGTCCCCTTCTGCACACTCCCCTTCTTCCCTTTTAAGCCTTACAATCCCATCCCTTGTCTTTCTCCTTTCACTAATGTACCTATAAAAAATCTTGTTCCCTTTCTTTACTGATTGTGCTATTTTTTCCTCCGTTTGCACCTTTGCACTCCTGACTGTCTTCCCTGCCTCTTACCTCTCCTCTCCACTCCACCCCCTCCTTCCACCTACACTCGTCACAACTCTAGTTTTCACCCCCTAGCACGCCCTTCAAGGTCATCCTCAGCTGGCCAGGCTGCTTTCTCCTGCTATTTCCCTAAACAATGGAATTCTCTCCCCCTATCCATTCACTCTGCCTCTTCCATTTACTCTCTCTCCTCACCTCTCTTCTCCAAGACTACATCTCTCCCTCCTGCAAATGCACCTGATATCCACCTCTGCTCCTCCACACTACTACTCCCCATCATCTCCCCCTTGTCTCCTCTTCCTCCTATAATCCTGCCCTATCCCCCATGCCTACCTCCGCCCACAGACCTACTGTATAGCTTCCACCGCCTCCTCCTACTGTATAGTTCCATGATGCACTTAAATGATATCCTCTGCTATATCCAGGCCTAACTTATACATCTGTTAAAGTTGCCAGTCATTTGTTGATTGTTCTCGATGCAAAGTTTGCTTCTCTTCCTGCATTGTAAATATTGCCTTAATTTGTCATGCTTTGACTCCCTTTACCCCTTCCCCCCAACACGTATCTGGAAATGAGCTGCTAGTCAGCTCAGTATGTCTTTCCTGGTGATACTTTTGAAAATAAATAAATAAATAAATTCAAGCAGGGTCCTCCATGAACAGAGGAAGAGGTGCAGGTCCCTCTGTGCCCTGAGCTAAGGGAAGACGGTGTCTTCCTATGGAAGTGCTGGGCCTGTGGGCCCCGCCATTCTGTAAGGTATTGGGTGTCAAGAATTTGTGGGTCTGTCCAGGCCCTGCACTTCTATGTGGTGACAGACAGAGATGCACAGAGTAAAGAATCCATCTGTTAGCCAAAGCTCAGGGTCCTTTGGTACCCACAGATGCAGAGGTGCAGGGCTGTATGCCAAGAGCAGTGTTCAATTTAGCTTATGTTACTTGGGCCCCCATGGGCAACACACTTGCCCATCCCAGGCAGGGGATGGTGACACATGACAGTTATGTACCCCCCCAGCCTCATCCCATCTGGCTGACTCACTGAGCTTGCCACTGTACTCTGCTCACTGGCATGGCATCACAAAGCACTACCCATTGGGGTGAAGGTTAGCAGTACACACATTTCTTAATTACTATTTTTTTTTATTTTGACCACAAATTTTCAATATAGTCATTTGACTCCCCCTTATAAAAATGACATGTGTCAATGCCATTTTGCACCACAAGTGCAAAAACATATTTCATCCAGGATTTGAAAAGACACCAGTCACATTTATGAGGGTGTGTGAAAAAAAATGGCTGTGTTGAAAGTATGGAGTCAAAATATTAATAATTGCCAAAGTTATGGTGAGCATGGAAACATTTCAGTTAGAGTCAAATATTAATAATTACCAAAACTGAGTGAGCGTGGAAGAATTTCAATGTAACATTCACAACTTTGCTGTTGTTTTAATATTTTGACTCCAGATTGTGAACATAGTCTTCTAATGACATCAACTCATGAACAAGGTAAATGAAAATGTTCAAAGCCTGCATGAAACATGGTTTCACAGAGAGACTACAAAATCACCTTTCATCATGAATTTGAAAAATTTCTTCTGCCTTGTTCATGAGGTGGGGTCCCACAAAGGCCATGTTGAATGTTTGCTGGAAAAATATTGAAAATTAGCAAAGTTATGAGTAAACATTGAAGTATTTCAACATTCATTCACAACTTGGTCATTTTACCATATTTTTCCACCAAGTTTTCAACATAGTCTCCTTATGACACCGCTTCATGAACCCTGTAGGAGAAATTGTTCAAATCCTGTCTTAAAGGTGATTTCATGGAGTGACCATGAAATCATCTTTCGGGATGGAGGTGAAAAATCTCACCTACCGTGTTCATGAGGTGGGGTCCCAAAAAGGCCATACTGAACATGTGGGGTAAAAATATTTAAAATGTCAAAGTTATGAGTAAAAGTTCAAAATGCATTGAAATGCATTAAATAGACTTACAGTATCTTATTTTCTCATATCGCAGTTGAGGTTGCAACAAGAGCATATATTTTCGGTCAATCTGCACTGTGGGATGATGTTAGGGTTAGTCAGGGTGTGTGGAGGTGGGTGCTGATTGTAGGGTAGGGTGGGTGGGTTGGGGGTTTGGGAAGCTGAGTTGATGATGGACTGTTTCTTCTTTGCAGGTTAAATTTAAAGAAAAAAGACCAACAAGAAATTGTTTTCTTTTTTTACAGTGGCACCATAGAAAACAGCGGGGACTGGGCACCACAGTATCTGGCTAGCATTTGGCAGCACCAGTGGTGGGCATCTCGGTACCACCACCTATATATTGAGGTGTATAAGGTGGGCACCCCAGTGCCATCTTCTATATATTGGGGTGTATAATGAAGCAGTACTGGGGGTGGGCCACCATTCTGCTTATAATTGATAGGATGAATAGATATTGGTGGATCGATAGATAGATAGATAGATAGATAGATAGATAGATAGATAGATAGATAGATAGATAGTGACAGATACAGTACATAGGTAGATGGATAGACTGAGATAGACAGACAGAAACATAGAAGTTTTCAGCAGATAAGGACCTCTTGGCCCACCTAGTCTGCCCTATTTTTCCACCTACATTGCCACCACAGACCCCACTCGGTCTCTGGCTTGGATCCCCCCCCCTTGCCTTACTTCTAAGATCCCCTTGTATCTATCCCATGTGTTCTTGAATACTGTAACCATTTTAGCCCCCAACACCTCCACTGGGAGGCTGTTCCAAGCATCTGTCACCCTTTCTGTGAAAAACTACTTCCTCACATTTCCTCTCAGCTTTCCTCTCCAGCTTCATAGTGTGACCCCTTGTCCTTAAGCTTTTTTTATCTCCAGAAAATGCTTCCTTCCTGTACCCTGTTTATACCTGTGAGGTATTTGAATGTTTCTATCATATCTCCCATTTCCCTCTTTTCTTCTAGGGAGTACATATTTAATTCCTTAAGTCTTTCTTCGTAGGGCTTCTGATGCAGGCCCTGCACCATTTTGGTGGCCCTCCTTTATAACACCTCTACCCTGTCTATGTCCTTTTGGAGGTGGGGCTTCCTGAACTGGACACAGTAATCAAGGTGTGGTCTCACTAGTGATCTATACAGGGGTATTATTACCTCCCTCTTTCTGCTGGTGATATCCTTGCCTATGCATCTGAGCATTCCGTTAGCCTTTCCCACTACCTTGTCATATGGTTTAGCTAACTTCAGGTAATCAGAAATAATTATCCCCAGATCCCTTTCCTGTTTGGTGACTACTAGTACTTCTCCTCCCAGTTGAGATGTTGCCCCCGGGTTTCTGTGCCCCAAATGCATGATTTTTCACTGTTTTGCTTTGAAGCCCAGCTGCCAAACTCTTGACCATTCTTCCAGCTTTTTTAAATCTTCTCTCATTCTGGCACCCCAGTGTGTCCACTCTGTTTCAGATTTTTGTGTCATCTACAAACACGCACACCTTCCCTTCCAGTCCTTCTGCAATGTTGCTTATAAAGACCTTGAAGAGAACTGGGCCTAGTACTGATCCTTGTGGCACCTCACTGGTCATTATGCCCTCTCCAGAGTAGACTCCATTTTCCACCACCCTCTGACTCCTATTGTCCAGCCAGCTCTCTACCCATCTTACTACTTTAGGACCCATCTTAGGCTTCTCAGCTTGCTCACCAGTTGGAATGGTGTCGAGGGCCTTACTGAAGTCCAGATAGGCTATGTCAATCACTCCTCCCTGATCCACTTCCTTGGTTAGCCAGTCAAAGAACTCTATCAGGTTTGTCTGGCAATACCTCCCCCTGTGAACCCATGTTGCCTCAGATCCTGAACAGCATTGGATACAAGGTATTCCTCGATTCTTTCCTTCAGTAGTGATTCCATTACTTTGCCCACTTCCGAAGTCAGACTTATGACCTGCAATTTCCTGCCTCCTCTCTGTTTCTGTTTTTGTGGAGTAGGACTACATCATCCCTCCTCCAGTCTCCCAGAACCTCTCCTGTTTCTAGTGACAGGTTAAACAGAGTTGTCAGAGGTGCAGCCAACTCCAGCTTGAGCTCCCTCAGTAACCTGGAGTGTACTCTTCAGGTCACATTGCCTTGTATACTTGTAACTGTGACAGTTCCCATAGGACTCTTTCCACTGTAAAATGGCTAGTGTCCACTTCCCTTCCCTTAATGCCATTGTCTTTTATCATTGGCCAGTTACCTACCCCCGCCTTCCGTAACTACTGAACAGAAGCATTTGTTCAACATGTCTGCTTTTGGTGGTCCTCTTCTAGACACACCCCTCCTCCTCCTCCTTTCAGCCTTACTATCCCTCCCTTGGTCTCTCTTTTTGCTTATGTATCTAAACATAACCTGTCCGCTTTTTTATTGATTTGGCAATATTCTCCACTGTTTGTGATTTTGTGCTCCAATCTGTCTTCCTTGACTCCCTTTGTTTCTCCTAATAAATCTCCCTTTTCTCCTCTTTCTATGTTTTTTATACTTTCTAAAAGCCAGTTTTTTTGCTCTCACTTTTTCTGCTATCTCACTACAGAACCATAGTGGTTTCTTTTTTTCTGTTGCCCATGCTAAGCTGCATGACACGGAGGTTTGTAGCTTTTTCAATGCCCTCTTTTATTTTTGCCAACTGTTCCTTGACTCTCCCATTTCCCTATCCCTGCCAGGGCATCTCTGAGACAGACAGACAGATAGATAGATAGATAGATAGATAGATAGATAGATAGATAGATAGATAGATAGATAGATAGATAGATAGATATGGGGATAGATAGATAGATAGATAGATAGATAGATAGATAGATAGATAGATAGATAGATAGGATCCACCACATATAATGTTTGGAAAGTGAAAGTGATTTGTCCATTCAGCTACGTTTGTGTCTAGCTCTTTTATTTATAAGCCAGTGCTAGTATTAAAAAAGCCAAAGTTTTGTAATAAAAAAAGTGGAAGCTCTAAAGCAAATGTAAAATGTTAAAAGCTAAGGTTAAAATCTTGGCTTTCACTCCTGCATGCACACTTGTTGTACTATATCAGTATCCATGGCCCCCATGCCTCATCCCTCCCATCTCTCTCCATTAGCCCATTAGCCAGAGTTAGCCAGTTAAACGATGTTGAGCAGAGCAGGAGAGTAAAAGTAATGTGTCTGTTTTAGCCAAAGCTGACTTTTTTTTACTGAAAACACACACACACACACACACACACACACACACACTAATCAGTTATGTATAGGGTTAATTCACTCCCCAACCCCTGCCGTCTTGCATCCCTTATCGATCACTGTTAGCCAGTTAAGCAGTTAATGAATGTTGAGAAGAGCAAGAGAGTAAAGGTGGTATGTCCCTTTTATCCAATGTTGCTTTTTTTTTTTTACTGAAAACACACACACACACACACACACACACACACACACACATTGCTCAGCTAGGTACAGGGTTAACTCGCTCCCACACTCAAGCCATCTCTCCATCCCTTATCAGCCAGTGCTAGTATTACAAAAGCAAAAGTTATGTTAAAAAAAGTAGAAACTCAAAAGCAAATGCTAAAGCTAATGTAAAATGTTAAAAGCTAAAGTTAAAATCTCAGTATTCACTCCCACCCACATGCATGCTGTACTGTAACAGTGTCCAGGGCTTACTCACCCCATCCCCCCATTTCTCTCCATTAGCCTGTTAGCTAGTGTTAGCCAGTTAAACAATATTAAACAATGTTATGAAGAGCAAGAGAGTAAAAGTAGTGTGGCCTCTCGAATAAAGATGTTAAACTCACTGCTGCTCAAGGGCACATGTAAAGAAGAGGATGCAGTGTTCCCCCTAATGAAGAACTCTCTGCCTTGCAAGCACATTCTGTTCACAGTGTGTTAGCGGGAACTCTGATTTCTCATATGTACAGGCTGTGAAGTCTACCAAAAACACTTAGAACCGCACTCCAAAGCTGGTGATGCTAGTGCAAATGTAACAATTTATTGCGCACATTTACAAAATAACAAACTGAAAAGGCACACTCCAACCAGAAGCCCCGGTGCTTCAATTGTGTAGATTGTCATCAGTGGGTGGGTTTCTGGACATACCTGGATTGCTTAAATACCACCAAGCAGTGATGTCACATATCAGCTGATTCACAGTGCCTACATCATACTACTACAAACATATTGCTATACTGTGGCTATACAATCAACACAAAAAGCAATTCCATTAAACAGAGGATTGACAAATAATGGCATATTCCACATTTTAAAATGCTAGATATGTGTTATGCAATACACTTCTAATTTGAATAAATCTAAGTGGAAAAAACAAAGAAGAACTAATGAAAGATCCCACATGGCAAACTCAAACTTTATTAATTCATAATGCAAAGTTACTTTCACTCCTAATGCAAACGTGAATGCCAAGGGAAATGTGTAATGTTACTCTAAGACAATAGCACAGTATCAAACTAACCCAAAAGGAAGGGTATTAAACTAAAATTAGAAAGCAACAAGGAAAACCACTGCAAGGATTACATGGACACAAGAAGTTAATGTACACATTAGGGTTGAAGAATGCAAAGCAGACAAAGGAAGGAAATGAAAACCATTAGGGTTTGGAGTATCAGTAGTATTGACAAATCGGTGGTGTGGTGTTCCTTGGAGCTATCCATCCTAATGCCCACCTCCCTTCTCTGAGCTAACTTACACAATCTCTTGCTTTACATAGGGCTCTGCATGAAGAAAGCTACACATTATTTAGTTGACTGCGTGTTGCGACATCCATCTCTACCTCCAAACAGTATATGCTTATGAGGCACTCACTTAACACTGCACCTTGTGCTTTGGACAAGAGGATATTGGATGGGGAAGAGGGGGTGGTCATTGAGGTTGAAAACCCCAAGGAACACCACTCTACTGATTCACCAAGATTCCTGAGACAACATATCCTAAAAGTTTTCATTTCCTTACTTTGTCCATTTTGCATTTTTCAACCCTGATGTGTGCATTAACATATATTTTTTGCAATGAATTTCCTTTCTTTTTGTGATAGTGGAATCATATCCTCATTCATACAGGTCCTTTGGGAGCTGTGGGAACAGATACAGATATGCAGGGCTCTTCAGAGCCTGCACTATCATCCGACCATGGATGCAAAAATCCATGGTGCTGTCTGGGGGGGGGCGGGGCTACAGAAGCACCAGGCCTTCTGGACCCTGTTCTTCCATGTGGCTACAGATGGAGACATGCAGGGCCAAAAGTCCATCTGGTTGTGGCAGGGGTCCCCTGGCCCTGAGCTTCCATGCAGCTATGGATGCAAAAGTGCAGGGACATCTGATCAGTACAGCATGCCAAGAGAAGAGTTCTGTTCACTGTGTGATTACATGTTGCCTCGGCAGCCAACACTGCACCATTCCTCCACTAGCTGGGAGTGGTGCTGCAAGGCAGCACAGTCCCTCCAGCCTTGGCTCAATGAGCTCACCCTTGAACTCCACTTATACAGAATTGCAGTGTGCTACCTACAGGGCCCTGCACACAGTGTTTCTTCATAACTTCCTCTTTACATTTTGACACCAAATTTTCAACATAGTGTTTTTATGACCCCGTTTTGAACATGTTAGGTTTTATTTATAAAATGCTGGCTGAAATGTCATTTTACAGTGCAAGTGAGAAAACACTTTTTGGTCAGGATCTAATGAACAGCACCTGTCACATAATCAGGTGGTGTGAAAAAAAAACTATATTGAAAATTTGGGTCAAAATATTGAAAATTACCAGTTATAGGTGAACATTGAAAAATATCACTATACCTTCATAACATTGTAATTTTTAAAGATTTTGGCCCAACATTTTCAACATAGTACTTTTATGAACCCCCTTCATGACCCTGGTAGGTGAATATTTAAACATTTTGCAAGACTGATGATTTCACAGAGCGACTGGGAAATCATCTTTAAGGATAGTTTTGAAAAATCTCACCTATCTTGTTCATGAGGTGGGGTCAGAAAAAAGCCATGTTAAAAATTGGGTTCAAAACATTGGAAAATAGCAAAGTTATGAGTGAATGTTGTAAAATGTCAATGTTCACGCATACTGTAACTTGGCCATTTTTAAGTTCCCTCATGTGCGTCAAACTTCTTGGGGTGAGTGACTTTTGAGGGGTGTGACACTGTCTGTCCAATGCAGAGTGCTCTGCAAGGGGCTCAACAGTATCACACCAATCATCAACCAGGCTGATCGTTATGCTGTTTTGCCTGAAGTGGTCTGCACTTGAAAAGAAAAAGCCACACCAGTCATGTGGCAGCTTTTTCCTTTCATCTGCAGATTACCACGCAGCAAACAGCTGTTTGCATCCTGATCAGACTGGCTGACATCTCCGCCCCTCCATCACCCCACCAGTCCCTTCCTGGAAGGTGGGAGGAGGCACTTTCCATCCCAGCCTCCTCCACTTCCTGCTGACTCCTTTTGTTCCTCTTTTCCCACCCCTGCAGAGTAGGCCATAGCTTAAGCTCTGTACAGGCTGGGAGAATACAGTGTCCAAAGGCACTTTCACTATAAGTACGATCATGCTAGTGGATCCCCCTGAATGCTGACATTGGGGTGCTCAATACCCATGTCAGCAGGTATCCCCATCCTCCTTTAGTGTGGCACACTGGGAGCCCACCCCAGTGTGCCAAAAAACTACCTCTGATGTTTCCAACACCAGGATGCCCACTCCTGGTGTCAGATGCACCACTGCCCATGCTCCTATATTCACAGCTGACCTCAGGGTGCTCAATCCCCGGGTCAGGCATTGATCCCCACCAGTACTCTGGAACACTGGGAGCCCACCGTAGTATGCCAAAATCTGTGTTATTAATATTTTACCTGTAAAAAAGAAAACAGTCCCAGGAGGTCTTTTTTTTTTAAAACCTGAAAAAAAAAGAAAATAGTCCCTCGTAGTTCCCGCTGACCCCTTCCCCCAACCAGCACCGTCCCTCTGCACACCCCACCTCCCTGCACCCCCCTCACCCATATCTACCTTTGAAGGTTTGGAGCAGCAATCTTTTGTGGACTGGGAACACATCTGCACTCTTCAAAAGCTGACCACAAACTGAAGAAAATCACAGTAAGCCCTATAATGGCAATCAATGGAGTGTTTCAACTTAGGTTGATATCACAGCCACTTTTTCTAGTTTTGGTCCCAAATTTTCAACATGGGGTTCTTGGGACCTCACCTCATGAACACTGTCACTGTCATTTTGTTTCTCAGTCCCAAAAGGTGATTTCACAGTCACTGTGCAGAATCATCTTTCAGGACCAATTAACAAAGTGACAGTGCCACTGTTCATGAGATGGGGTCCCAAAAATTCCTTGTTGCAAATTTGGTGAAAAAACTCCCCAAATTACCGAGTTATGAGTGTCAGTTGTGCAGTTTCTACACATGCATGTAACTTCATCAATTTTTTATATTTTCAGTCCGAATTGCCAACATTGCCATTTTCTCACACCCCCTTATGAACAGTACAGCTGTCATTTTTTGCATTCTTCCCAAAATGTGCTTTGGCACCTGTTCTCAGAATGGCACAGTTGCTATGCAAAATCAACTTTTGGGACAGATTAATGAAATCCCAGTGCCACTGTTCATGAGGGGCTGTCCCAGATTCACTCCTGATTTTCAACATTGCCATATTGTCACACCTCCTCATGAACAGTACAGCTGTCATTTTTCACATCCTGACTGAAATGTGTTTTCAGACCTGTCACACCGAATGGCACACTCCCTGTGCAAAATCACCTTTTGGGATTGAGTAACAAAATGATAATGCCACTGTTCATGAGGTGGGTCCCAAAATTCCCATGTTGAAAATTTGGAGCAAAAATACCAACAAACTCCTGGGGCGTTAGGGTTTACAACTGTGACGCCCACCCTGTACAGACTGGCAGGTGTCGGGGGTGTGACTTGGGGTTGTCGGCCATAATGCTCACCCCATTCCACCCCTGCCCCCGTCCTGCAGCCACTGACATGCATTGAGGTGTGCCATGGGGTCTTCAGCCCTAATGTTCACCCCATTCTCCTATACTGCACCCATCTCAGCTTATTTCCTTATGGAATGGAGTGAAAGTAAGGGCCGAAGACCTCAAGGCACACTATGACACTGGGTGGTTTCTGCAGAGTGCTGTGAGGTGGAATGTCATGAGTGTTATGGCTGATGACTCAAAGGCACCCCCCAATGCCTGTCAGTCTCTGCAGGGTGGGGGTGGGGGTTGGCGTTACTTCAATACTTCACTGTCATTCCTATTATGTATCTCTCTAACTCCAGCACTACCAATTCCAATACCAGAAAGCAAACATTTGGCATTGACAAATGCTTGTTTTTCTAATTAAGTGAACCAGTGCTGGAAGAACATAAGAAATTTGTGTTGAGAGTGATGCCTTAAAATGCAAGGCAGAGGAATATACACAGAAAAATATGGGAGGCATGTACAACAGCAATACCAACAGCGAACTTTTGGCATTGACAAATGCTTGTTTAATATTACGTTCAACAAATTTTCAACACAGTCTTTTCCTGACCCCACCTCATGAACCTGGTAGGTGAAATTTTTCAAATTCTGCGCGAAAGGTGATTTTTATGGAGCAACTGCAAAATCACCATTTGGCCCAGATTTTAAACATTTCACCTACTGCGTTTATGAGGTGGGGTCTGAAAAAAGCCACATTGAAAACTGGGTGCAAAAATATTAACAAAATGACTAAATTATGAATAAAAGTTCCAAATGCATTGAAATACATTGACTGCACTTACTTCAGCTCCTGGTCATGGTTGCAGGAGGAAGACATCTTTTTCCCTGCAAGTGGATCTATGACACTGGACATTCTGGAGGTGAATGCAGGGTATGGGGTGATGGGTGCTGAGTGGCGAGTCAGAGTGTGGTGTGCGGAGGAGTTGGGGGGGGGGGTTAGACTTTGGCAAGTGACCATTTTATTTGTTGTGTAGTCAGACCTGGTTAATCCAGACACATTTGTGTTTGACTACATGATGCTGAATTAAAAATTAATGGGTTAACAAGTCACCATAAGCAGTCACTATTTACAGATGTCTGTATTAACAATTTGGCCACTGCAGCAAAAGGAAGTAAAAACAAAGTAAAAATGAACAACACAGACACACACCCATACTGTTTATCTCTGTCACCCATAGGCTCAGTGCAGTATCAACATCATTGTGCTGTCTGAGATGAAAACAGGTTAGTGAGGTGGAAATCTCTGGAAGTCCCAAGCCACTTCTCCAATGCCCTCCAGATGTCACTGCAGGTGCTTGTTCCCAGTTTCAGACCAAAAGCCTGGGCTGCATAAGCGAGCATATCATGGTACGTTGCTATAGGATTTGACTGCTTCCATAGACATACAGTAGGTCTTGCTTTTGTGAGATTGCAATTTCACTTCTGCTGCGTTTCTGTCCTGCTTGTGCTAATGCCATTGTTCTGCACAGATTGACAGAAGAGCGCTATCAGTGTTTAAGTGCAGATGGCAGTTAGCACCTCGTCCTGACTAAGGAGATGTAAATGAATGGCCATGTTTAGGTTTGAGTGTTACAAGCAGTTATGGATTACAGGATCAGAGGATTCTGGGTTAAAGAGGCAATCAGAACAGAGCTTTTTCTGTCAAACTGCACTCAGGTTCAGATAATGAAGTAGCCGGATTAACAGCATGTGGAGTAACCAGGTCTGACTGTAGGTACATTATCAAAAGACCTGGAACTGTAGAGTACTGTTAAATAAAAATAAACAGAGGAGTATGAAGTTCCAGGGTCCACAACATAGTGAATAATTAAAACAAAGTAGTAAATAAAAACTCAATTCAAAATTAGTTTTCTTGTTTTAGAACCACTAATGAATAAAGTCCAATGTTTCACTGGTTGCCCAACTTCATCAGTGAATTAGTAGCTATCATAGGAATAAATGTTCTTCTCATGAAATATTCATATATAATAGTTCTGGTTCTCTGACATTTTTTACATATTACTCACTAATTCAAGTTGTTTTGGGAAAAAGTATGAGTGTGCAGTGTAGACATCTATGTAGAGAACTATGGTTCTCAAAAGAGGTGGCTGGGAAAGTCAGGGAGAAAAAGATAGCATTCCAGAAGTATAAGGAAACACAGAAGGAGCAGAACAGAGAGCTGTACCAGTTAAGGCAGAAGGAAGCAGGGAGGGAAGTCAGAATAGCAAAGGCCCAAACTGAGGGAAAGATAGCCAACTCAGTTAAGAAGGGGGATAAAACCTTTTATAGGTACATCAGCAAGCGTAGAAAGACAAAGGGAGGGATAGTGAGGCTGAATAGAATGAACGGTGGGTGGGCAGAGGGGGACAGTGAAAAAAGCAGGAATACTGAACGAATATTTCTGCTCAGTATTCACAAAAGAGGAAGGGGAAGTGCCTAATTCAATTAACAGAAGCACTCTTGATAGGGGGGTCGATCCCAGTCCTTTCACAGAAGAAAGGGTTCTGCAAGAACTCCTAAAACTGAAGGTGGACAAAGCAATGGGGCCTGATGGAATTTATTTATTTATTTATTTGCTTTTGTTGACCTTGTAAGTCACACTAGACAGCCAAGTGCCTATTTTCTGGTGCGACCCGGGAGGGTTACAAGCTTGGATAACAGGTACAGTGACAGATTGGACTTGAACACAAAGAGTATTACATGTCATATAGTGAAAAAAGGCAACCAGTAAAAAGACAGCCACCAGGGGAAGGGTTACAGGCGACGCTGAGAGTTAGATGGAGCATATACATATAGTGAGCAGTCAGATTTACATACAGTGGTGATTACAGGTACTAACAAAAATTTACATACAGTCGTGTTGCAGGTACTAACAAAAATAACATTACATTATCCTAAATCTAGTCCAGTGACCAGGAGAATAAGTGCAGTGGACCTGGGGTGCGCAACCCCCGGTGAGAGGATAGTTCAAGTGGCTACGGGGCACAAGGACAGATGGAGGAGCCCTTCAGGAATGCCCATAGAGACGTTTTGAACCCTGGATGGGAGGGGGTGGATCAAGTAAGGGCAGGGAATGAGTTCCATAGTTTGGGGGCATAGTTGACGAATGCCCGATCGCCCACAAGGGTACGTGTTCTAAGAACCACACAATTTAGTGCCGCCCTTGACCTAAGGTGATGGGAAGAGTTGCCAGGGAAGAAGGACAGGGCGAGGGCTGAGGGGGTGGCTGTTCTAACGATGTTGTTGATGAAGTTCCCTACTACGAAGGTGCGATGTTTCTCAGGGGGTAGCCACTCAAGGCAAATATAAAGGTCACAGCGGTGTGTCAGGGAAGGGGCAGAGAGCGCGAAGTGGCAGATGCTGTTGTAGGCCGTATCCCATTTCAAGAGGTTGGATTTTGGCATAGGGGCAAAGGTCACTAGCCCATAACAGAGGGTGGGAAGGAGAACACCCTGGCTAGGGCCATCCGAGCAGCCGGTTTGAGGCAGTTTTTGGCTCTGTATGCGAGTCCGAGTTTGACATTCATAGCCTTGCAGATGTTCCTGATGTGCAGGGAAAGGTCCAGCTGGGGGTCTAGGGTAACGTCAAGGTACTTGACAGCAGCAGCTATCTGCACGGGCAGGCCGTCAGCCCCGTGTATTAGAAGGGGGGCAGGATTTTGTTCTATTCAGGGACCCGAAGAGCACAGCCTGGGTTTTTCTGAGGTTGATGACAAGCTTATGCTCACACAGCTAGGCTTGTATCCGCTTGAAGTCAGAGTTTAGTTGGGAATTGATGGTGCTGATGTCTCGGGCGCTATCGAATATGATGAGGTCATCGGCGTACAGGGTTGCAAGCCCATGGGTGATGATGGATGGTAATTCGTTGATGCAAAGGGAGAAGAGTGTCGGGCTGAGGACAGACTCCTGGGAGATGCCACATTGGACAGTGGTGAGGTTGGAGAGGGTCCTGTTGAAGTTTGTGTATTGCTTTCTACCAGTGAGGTAATTGTGGAACCAGGCATGAGCAGGATTTGAGAGTCCGAGGGAGAGCAATTCACCCCAGAATTCTAAAAGAATTAAGGGGGGAACTAGTGAAACCACTGACTACTCTTTTTAATAAATCATGGGAGGATGGTGTGATACCCGAGGACTGGAGGAAGGCGGATGTGATTCCTCTTCACAAAAGTGGGACCAAGACAGAGGCAGGAAACTACAGACCTGTCAGTTTGGCCTCTGTGGTAGGAAAAGTGATGGAGTCACTTCTGAAGGAAAGAACTGTTGAGTACCTAGAGGCCAGTGGGGCACAGGACCCAAGGCAGCATGAGTTCACAGCAGGAAGGTCATGTCAGACGAATCTAATAGATTTATTTGACTGGGTGACCAAAGTAGTAGACCAGGGAGGGGCTGTGGACATGGCCTACCTAGACTT
Organism: Neoceratodus forsteri; assembly: GCA_016271365.2. Taxonomy (NCBI): domain Eukaryota; kingdom Metazoa; phylum Chordata; order Ceratodontiformes; family Ceratodontidae; genus Neoceratodus; species Neoceratodus forsteri. The sequence continues at coordinate 1,417,292,578 of CM057449.1, read as the reverse complement.
TAGCAAGGCATTTGACACAGTCCCACACAAAGATTAGTAGTCAAATTAACCAGCCTGGGAGTGGGTCCCAGGGTGGTAGCCTGAGTAAAACATTGGCTGGACAACAGGACACTTTAGGTAATTGTAAATGGAGCCCACTCTGAAGAAAGAGGGGTTACTAGTGGGTACCGCAGGGTTCAGTGCTGGGTCCAGTCCTTTTTAATGTCTTTATAAGTGACATTGCAGAGGGACTGGAAGGAAAAGTATGCCTCTTTGCAGATGACACAAAGATCTGCAACAGGGTTGATACACAAGGAGGCATGGAAAGGATGAGAAGGGACTTGGCAAAGTTGGAGGAATGGTCAGAAGTATGGCAGCTAGGATTCAATGCAAAGAAGTGCAAAATAATGCACCTGGGAAACAAGAACCCAGGGGAAGAATACACAATGGGGGAGGTAGTAACAACAACAAAAAAGGAAAGGGACCTGGGGGTAATCATATCAGATGACCTTAAGGTTAGCAAGCAATGTGAGAAGGCAGTAGGGAGGGCTGGGGGTATACTGGGATGCATAGGGAGAGGCATCACCAGCAGAAAACAGGAAGTTGTTATCCGCTGTACAGACAGTTGGTGATACCCCATCTGGAGTGCTGCGTCCAGTTCTGGAGACCCCATCTCCGCAAGGACATAGACAGGATAGAGGCAGTCCAGAGGAGGGCAACTAAAATGGTGCAGGGTCTGCAAGAGAAGCCATACGAGGAGAGACTTAAGGAGCTTAATATGTATACCCTTGAGGAAAGAAGGGAGAGGGGGGACATGATAGAAACTTTTAAGTACCTCAGTGGAATCAACAAAGTCCAAGAGGGTAGCATCTTTCAGAAAAAGAGATGTGCAAGAACAAGGGGACACAATTTAAAGATAGAGGGGGCAGTTCAGTGGCAATGTGAGGAAGTGTTTTTTCACAGAAAGGGTAGTGGATGCATGGAACAGCCTTCCTGAGGAGATTGTGGGGTCTAAAACTGTGGGAGAATTCAAAAATGCATGGGACAGACATAAGGCAATTCTTGTGGGGGTTAGGAAGAAATAGGCTTTTGGTTAACTAGGATCTGCGGCCTATCCTGTAGGTAGGGAAATAGGCAGACTAGATGGGCCAAGTGGTCCTTATCTGCTGTCAAAGTCTATGTTTCTGTATTTTCTGTTTATTTTCTTCCTAAATTTTTGATGCTGCTTTTTATTTTAACTTATTGTGCTTACTAAACAACTTGGAGCATCCTCTCAAACAGTGAAGGACTTAAGGGCAGCAGCATTTTGCTGAGCAGAAACAAGGAAACAAGGCATGCAGTCCATGTTGCATTATTGCATTTTTTTAATGAATTTCCTTTTTTTTTTTAGAAAGTTAATAAACCAAAATTACAACATTACTTCAAATACAGATATAGTACACATTCACACTGCAAAACATACACAGTCACTTCTGGCAGCAGATAGAAATCCACAATACCCAAAGCACAACCCACTTCTGGGCGCAGAACAGAAATGCAGTCCTGTCTGTGCATGATGTGGGTGTAGGGCCCAAATATTATACAATAGCCTTATATGCCTTTCATGTGTTAGCTTAATGCACATATGAGCTATTACATGCATACACAATTTGTCAAACCCTTACCTTGCCATTAAATGTATCTTCAGAAGTTGCATAGGTCCCTTCCTGTATCAGTAACAGTATTCTTTATTGATCGATCATTAATTAAAAAATCATTACAAAACATTTAAACAAACAATGACATTTAAAACATGTACATTTCTATACAATGATGTACAATAAGTTACATTACCATAAATAGCCATCCCAAATAAAAGTGCAAATGTTATTTTTGACAATCATTATGTACCAATTGATCTGATAATCCTTTTCCTTGCTTTTTGTAATGTCATGAGGAAGTTAGCCATTCTCTTAATTATAAAATCATCCTCTGCAGAGTAATATCATTAAAATGTCATTTACATCAGTGCCTTTAAAGATAAAAAACATTTGACCAAGCCAATTATGGCATCTGGTGCAGTTTGAAAAGACACTCATAGCATGAGCAGCATCCAGGTAAAGCAGCAACATGCTTACGTTTCGATCAGGGCGATCATCATCAGAGTATGCTGTGAGTGCTGCTAGTGCAGTTTAAAAACAATAGGACTTAAAGACACACACACCAGACAAGACAAGCAAAGGGTTTAATTCAGGACAATACAAAAAGTACAAAGTGCAATAGAATAAATAGTGATAAAAATCCATGCATATAAAGTGCTCAAGAGCAAGTACAAGTGTAAACTCCATCAGTCCAAATGAGTAAAGTGTCAAGTGCATAAAACCACAAGTCACAAACAACACAGAAGACAAAAAAAAATAATATACCTGCATGTGGCATCAGTCATATTTCACTTAAAAACAATTAGTGCAAGACATGCTACTTAAAATATACTAATCATTTTCAACATGAGAAAGCAATATATATGGTATAATGCAATCACTGTAATACAGGCTTAGTCCCAGTAGAACCCAGAGCATATATGAATCAGAAGTGTCAGAGAACATCAAAAGTTAGTATTGAGCAATAGGGGGTGTGTGTGGGGGGTACTAATGGACTCACAGTGCCAGTAGGTTTTAACCAGATCACTAGTCACACCGATGGCCACATAGCAGAGCTGGCAAGTCATGCCATGCAAGCTAGTAAACAACAAAAAGACAACATAGCAGAGTCAACAAGTCATACTATGTGGACTGGGAGACTCCAAACTAACACAGTACTTGGCAGAGCCGACAAGTCATACTATGAAAAACAGGCACAACATAGCAGAGCCAGCTAGTCATGAAAAAGCAATAATGGTGCCCTGCAATGCAGGGCACCAGGCGCAAGTCTCTGGGGATCAGCGCACCTTATGCAAATGGGACCATAATGACATGCAAATGGCCCCATTTGTGCCTTGCATACATTATGGCCCCATTTGCATGTGCACTTTTGAATATTGCAGTTGTTGTGCATAGCGCAATGGAACTTGCGCTAGTGCAACCCCTGCTCCACTCTGGTCACTTGCGCTGGTGCAGTGCCACTGTGCCATGTGCACTGTGGGTGGCCAGGATGCGATATTCAATGATGCTGTGCCATGGCACATCTCCGTTGAATATCGCCCAGTCAACACCCCTGCGCAGCCAAGTTGCACTGCACCCAGGCTTGCACCACAGCCTGTCACGGTCTGAATATCTGAGCCTAGAGGTAGAAAAAAGGTTAAGAGAAACAAAGTGAAACAATCAAAAAAGTGGGAGAGCAAGGTAAAAAACAAACTAGAATTTCACCTTTGTTGGTAAGGAAAAATGTATCCCTGTTAACTGACTGTGATAAAGTGAATGTGTTAATTGAGGAAGGAAAGACACCTGTAAATGCAACATCAACCCCCAACATGGCAAACATGCAGCCCTCACAATATAGGAATCTGCATTTAACCCCTAACATCTTTGGAACATTAAATGATATGGTCACAAAAATGTCTAATAGTATATTGTATTGCACTGGTGATAATTCAGATCTAGGCAATACTGATATGAGTCTGAGTAAATAAAGCATAACTGATAGTAAGCAAGAAATAGGATGTGCATTGCAAGAAAGTAAGGAACCTGGCTCCATAGTTTGTATCTGTCTCAAAAATTCTAACTTAGGCACCACAAAAGAGAAAATTAAAGGATCCAAGAATTCTACTAATATTGATAGACAGAATGACCTAAAGAAAATCATAGCTGACATACAGAATACAATTTAAGGACCTAGGGACCTAGACAAACAACAGAAAAATATAAACAGATCCTCAGATAAGGTGAAAATAGTAGCTCTAAAACATACATTTATGGATGCAAATAAGGAACACATCATACAGATACTGTAGATAATGATGAATCCCTAATGTACTACCCTACCACCTTGAGTAAAGATATAATTACTATTATGAGAAATCAACATGCTGCAAGTCTGATACTCAAGGAACAAGTAGTTGTTATTAGAACCAAAATAGATACATTAAGGAAAACACTGCAATCAACGGAGCCCAAAAGGACGACATAATAAGAAGCTTAAATGTTATACATCCCCCAAGGGAATCTTCATCTATTCTCCTAATAGAAATGGAAGAATCTTTAAACCAGATTAGACCAGATTTTTCAGTAATAATACCAAGAACCATCCAAAAAATAAAGGCAAAAAGGGATAGTAATAAAGGAAACAAAAAGGAAAAAAAAGAAAAAAAGGACAATATCAAAAAGTAATAACTTTGAGAATAAAACAGAGTTGTAACAAAGGGAAGATAAAAGAGAAAAGTGGAAGAACGAGAAAAAAACATCTTAGTATAGATAAAGCTGTAAACAACAGTTGCTGTGAGGTAGAAATAGAGCAGCAGCAGGACATATCTCAATAAGATTTAAAAGATTCATTTAGGTTCATATCTGACACCATAGAGAAAAATTATAATAATCCAGATATAATACTGCTAGATACAGAGTTATATTTAAGACAGTATGGTTTCAAAAAAGAAGAAAAAGAATCAGCAAGTTCATTAAGAATAAGAGTAACCAAGCTCTTTAGAGAAGGTATGGCTCTACAAATGTAGGAAAAGGATATAAGGGAAATCCATAGGTTGGATAGTCAAGACTATGCTGAGTGTGTGAATATTTACTGTACACATAGGAGAGTTACAAATTACATCTAAAGAAATGGAGAAGCATTGAATGATAGGAATTTACACCTAGACCTGATTGAGAATAAGAAACAGTGTGCAATTTCCTTTCCCCAGTATAATGAAGATATAACTGCTACCTTCACTGTTTTTGGAGTTCTCAAAATGTTTAAAAGAAACAAATGTAATGCTAACAAAAGTTATTTATAACTTTCTAAGTAATATATTAGGCATCGGACTTGGTAGAATGGTCATTTTGGAAGTGTACAGACATCAAAGCTTAAGAGGGGATAGCCAGGGAGACATTATATGTAAAAATGTGCGTAGAATACTGGAGAGAATGGGCATATTGGATCAAATGGGTATATATGCAGTGGATTTGGCTTCTTTAGCAGACCAAATATGTGACATAACAAACACTCAAAAGAAAGAAAGGAGAGAGTAAATTCATTTACAGCAAAAAAAAAACAAAAACAAAAGAAACAAGAAGCACAATTCCAAGGTGCATGTAACACCCATAACAAAATGTTAACCCAAAATAGATATCTGGCATTAGCAGGATATGAAGATCGACTTGGATGTCAGAATGAAATGTTAGAGATACTAGATATAGACAGTCAGAACTGCAATACTATAAACACAAAAGAAGGCTTGGTGGAATATGAAATCTCTCTAATATCTTGGAACATTGTGGGTAATAATTCTAAAAAAAAACAGAATATGGACTGGTTAGACTATATCAAAAAATTAAAGATAATGTGCATACAGGAATCATGGCACAATAAACTCAATAATGTCTACTTAAATGGTTACATAGCCTTCCATTGTCCAGGAACAAAAATAGCAAAATATGGTAGGAGAGCAGGTGGATTAATAGTATATATTTAAAAAGACAATTTTCAGAACATAGAAAAAATAAGTGAAGATGACCTTTATTTGGCCATCAGGATATGTACACTACAGATATCAATAATCTTGATGTCATGTTACATTCCTCCAACAAAATCAAGATATTTTAATAAAGATGAGTCACATGATGAGCCGGCTCGCGTAAGACGTGTCTCTCGCTCCTCCGAGCCCCAAGTGTCTATATTTAGCTTAAAGTACCCGATTTTGGTGGCGTTTTGAGCTCGCCTTTGTTTTAGTGTATGGCTGGGAGCACCGAGTGGTCTGTGGGGCGGTGCAAATTCCAGTTTGCAGTGCGGCGAGGAAATACATTGGTAAGCCTGTGAGAGTGAGTCGGGCTAGGCCAAGCCCGACCTGGAGTGATTGATGGAGACCGAGATTGTAGCTCCACTGATGGGGCGCGCCCAGCTGCCTAAGAGCTGAAGCCCCACCCCGCCGATCTGGAGCAGGGTGAAGTGTTCACTACAGAAGAGGTTCGGAGTCACTACTGAGGACATCAAAGAGATTAAGTTCCTGCTGCAAGGTTTGGTGAGTCGACTTTGCGAAGTGAAACCGGTGTTACACTCACTGGCCCAGAGGATGAACAACGAGAGGCCAGGATTGCTTCACAAGAAAGAAAAGTCACCACTTTAGACCAGGAGATGGTGGTGCTTGAAAAAGGTTAAAAACTAGAGGAAAGGCTGGAGGATCAAGAAGCAAGCTCATGAAACAATTTAATATTAAGGGGGCTACCAGAGATCAGAAGGTCCAGATTGTGTTGCCTTTGTACAAGAGCTGCTTTTGAAAATGTTTGGCCCTTCGCCATTTGGGGAAGGGTACAATTGAAGAGCTCATCGTGCATTGAGGAAGCCCCCGCCAGGGCCAGACCGAAAGTGATAATTATGAGGTTCCTAAATTACAAGGAGAAGTCACATGTACTCCAGATGTTTAAGCAAAGAAGCCATTGCAGTGGAATGGAGCCTCAATTTGGTTCTTCCAGGATCTGGTTCCAGGGGTTAGAGAAAGCAAAGAATATGGAGATATTAAGAAGAAGCTTTATCTGGCTGGTATAAAATTTCGGCTTCTTTATCCGGCTACATTAATGGTGAAACTGTCTTAGGAAAGAAATTCTTAACAACAAAAAGGCATGGGATGGACTTTGTGTCGATCTTCGGATCTCTTCAAGGCTCAACCAGAAGATGTCCTCTGTGTGAGGGCAGGACTCATTCGGACTTAGTGGGAGAAGCTCTTTGGCCATTTATAGTGCTGGGTTGGATTAAGTTGGCCTCGGCCAGAAAAGGACGCATTTAAATAAAGACTGGGTTTGGCTCTAGGAGGCCCCTGTGGTGGGGAGGGGGAAGGGGTGGGTGGTTGGGTGGGAGGCTGGGAGAGGTCAAGAGGACCCAGGGCTGTCTCCAGGGTGTAACATGTGGGTTATAAGGGAGCTGTTTTGGGTTGTAAAGTGCGGGTTTACTTTAGGTTTGACTAAATAGACTTATTGGGGAAAGGATGTAACAAGGAAAGTAGTGGGCTCAGAAAATATTAAGGGAGGGAGCTCCGAGGGAGAGCTATGGACTGCTGCTGGAAGCACTGCCTGAGATTGTTCGACTATTCAACCTGTATGGAAACTGGACTTGCTGTCTATTGCTAGTTTTTTTTTTATGTTTTTGCTCTCCCTGGAGTAATGGATTTTCTCGGGGCAACTTTCTATTAATGGCCACTGCTCAGATTCTTGGGTTCTGTTAGGAGTTTGGGAGCCACATTCGGGTTCTTATAAATTAAGTGGGGCTCTGAGGGGATGAGGAAAGTGGTTCATCCACGACTCATTGAGATATGGTGGGTCGGTCTTGGGACTGGGGAAAGTGGGGGGGTGGGAGAGGAAGAGAGAGAGTCCCAACCTGGGAAACTGTGGGAGTGGATCCTGGATAATCTGCGTTCAGGTTTGGTTATCTAGTAGTGCACTCATTACATGGCAATATATAATATTATTTCCTGGAATGTCAAAGGTCTAAGGGACGAAATAAAGATTGACTATCTCTGAGGTACATCGAGCAGCAAGGAGCTCACATTGCAGCTCTACAAGAACGCATTTATTGTCGGAAGAGGTGGAGTGTTTAAAAAGCGCTGGGTAGGCCAGGTTTATGGGAGGGTCGAGAGAGAGAGCATCGGGGGGTCGCAATTTTAATAAATAGGTTGTGTCCCCTTGAGGTCAATCAGGTGGTAACCCAGCAGGATGGCAGGGGAGTTTTGTAGGGGCAACCTACACGGGCAGACGGTTGTGGTGGCGTCTATTTATGGGCCAACTCCACCGACCTGAATTTTTGCCTCTATAGAAGAAAATATTGCAATGTTCCCATCATTGTCACTGATATTAGCAGGTGATTGGAATCTCTGTTTTGACAACAAAAGAGACAGGAGACCTCCTGGTAAGGGCCCTGGATCTAGAGCCCAGGCAGCGCTGGCTAGGTTTTTAGAAGTGGCAGGCTTGAGTGACCCAGCTAATTTGTTTGGGGATGGGAGTTCTAAGATGACATTTTATTCAGCGCCTCATAGGGTTCATACTAGGATAGATTTTTTTTTGGTCAACAAGGAGGCGCTAGGGGGGATCAGAGCCTTCTCGACTGAAGGTAGAACTCTCTCCGATCATTCCTTGATTCGGATTCAATGGGAACCAAAATTGCTGCCTACAAGGCCTTTCAGGTGGAGGCTGCAAGATTGGCTATTAACATCAGAAGGGAGAAGGGAAGAGCTTGAGGGGGCTCTGCAGGAAATCATTGGGGTACAAATACCCACATTGAAAAATAAGAAATTAGCTTGGCCCACATGTAAATTCCTGTATTCTATGGCTGCTAAAGCGCTTGCTGACAAAGTGAGAGTGATTAGAAAGGTGAAAGAGGACTTTTTAGAGGCTGCTATTAGTTCTCTATCACAACAAGAAGGGACCTCAGAGGAAATAGATATGGAGCTTAAAAGTTTAAGGAGGGATCTCTCAGTTATTCTGTATGGCAAGACTGAATTTTGGCTAAATAAGATTAAGGCTAAGTATCTCCTTCAGGGGGGATGTGCTGGGGCGCCTTTTAGCGGCGAGGATTAAGGAATGGGAAGCCTCCAGGACTATCAGCTCGATTTTTCATGAGGGGAGATTAAAAACGGATCCCCAGGATATAGCTGAGGCTTTTGCTTTTTTCTTTGAGGAAGTATATCAGGGAATCCCCTCGGGGGGGACAGGGAGATAAGAGAGTATTTAGAACGTATTCAACTTCCAACTTTGGACCCTACCCTGGCTATGAACCTGGAGGCCCCAATAACTTCCTCTGAGATTATAGAGGTGGTCCGGTCTCTCCCTTCAGGGAAATCTCGGGGCCCGGACGGTTTAAGCGAAATTTTATCAAACCCATATCAGTCTATTCTCCCAATTTTAAAGGAATTTTTTCATACTATTATGCGGGAGGTATTAATCATCTTCCCATATACCAAGCATATGTTACACTAATACCCAAACCTGATAAGCCGAGGGATGCCATGGGAAGCTATAGGCCTATATCGCTGATAAATCAAGATATCAAGATACTTACAAAGATACTGGCCAACAGGATAATTAAGGTAGCTCCAAATTTAATCAGCCAGGAACAGGTTGGTTTTATGCCGGGCGAGGGGCATTAGATGCACTTTGGAAATTGCATCATATTATAAATTTTGCCTCAGGCTCTGGGATTCCCTTGGCCCTGATCTCCCTAGATGCTGAAAAAGCATTTGACCGAGTCTCCCATTCCTTTTTGTTTAGAACAATGGAGAAAATGGGGTTCCCAGAGGGTTTGATTAGGGGCATCAAGAACTTGTATGCAGCGCCCACGGCTAGAATACTATGTAATGGCTATCTTTCAAGAGAATTTCAGTTAAAAAATGGTACTCGGCAAGGGTGCCCTTTATCACCGATTTTGTTCAACATCTATTTAGAGCCCCTATTAAGGTCGATCAGCAGGGAGGTCAGGGTCCAGGGAATTGGAATTGGCAACATGGAGCTTAAGTTTTCTGTTTTTGCAGATGACATTTTGCTCCACCTTCAAGATCCAGTTTCTTCTTTTAGTTATGTTAGGGAACTTATAGAACAGTATGCTAGGGTATCTAACTATAAACTGAACCTTGCTAAAACATGAAATTCTACCCCTGACTCCGCATGTATTTAGGCAGATTTCGCTTCCATGGGGTTCAGTGGAATAAGGATAAGTTAAAATATCTGGGTAGTTGGATCACCGCGGATCAGACAGTGGGTGCGGATACTACACGGGGAATTATTTCGAGATCTCAGGGATGTCGTAGGTGGAGCAAGCTGCCTCTGAACTTTGCAGCAAGATTAGGTATTATTAAGATGAATATTCTGCCGGAGTTGTTGTACCCGATCTATTTGGCTCCTTATGTCATCCCGCAAAATGGTTTAAGGTTATTAGAAAATTGGTGTTGGGTTTTCTAGGGGTAATAAACCCACTAGGATTAAATATAAGAGTCCTGTGGAGGTCCTTCAAAGAGGGTGGAATCAAATTGCCTGATCTTCAGGCTTATTATGTAGCAGGCCAGTTGGGTCTGATGGTTCAATGGGCAAGGGACCTGGAAGGGGGAGAATACCAACGGTTTGGTTACAACTTGAAAGGAAGTGGTTGAAGGATATAAATTATTCGCCTGAATCATTACTATATGCTGGGCCTAAAGACATGCAATGTAAGGCCGAGGAAGGGAACCCTATTAGGAAGTCTCTGGAAGCCTGGTGGGCATTCCTTACCCTGGGGCAAAGAAACTCTCAGGTCAAATCTCGGGATCAGCCTATTTTAAGGAACCCCAGTTTGACTATTGGAGGCCAGGTGCTTGGCCAGAGGTGGGTCAGTTATTTGGAAGGTCTTGCTTTGAGAGATATGCAGCAGAATGGGAGAGTTTGGTTGCCACCACAATGAGGCTCTGCCCTTTTCAACGGTTACAGCTCAAACAAATGATTCAGGGGTTCGAGGGGAAGGAGTTCACAGATAGCTTCCTTTCGTGGGAGTGTCTGCAAGGGCTGTGAGTAGAACTGGCTTGCTCTCACGGGTATATAAGCTACTCTTGAACTCCGTGAGTGATAGTGACTTAATTTCTATTGATTATTGGGATAAAACATTGACTCCTAGGGCTTAACTGGAGTTCTATTTGGAAAGCTATTAAATATTTGGTCACCCCAAGTATAGAATCACACAGACCTTGGTAGTTCACAATTCTTTCTATACACCTGCTAAACTTGCTTGAGGGGTCTGAGGCCGATTGATCTTTGTTTCAGATGTGAAAAGTAAGGGGGACCTGTTACATATCTTATGGAGCTGTGAAAAATTCATCTGTTATGGGACGAGATTAGACAGGGACTTGACCCCAGCCTGGGATATTATGACTATGTTACACCTGAGATTTGTGTATTGGGGACTACTCCCTTATTGAGGTACTGCCCCAGGTTTCACTTAGCTTTAATGGGATCATTAGTTAAAGATTTATTTTAAGCCATTGGAAGGATGGCCAGATATATTTATATGAGCATTGGGTGAAGGATTTATTGAGGTCGCTGGCTAGGATCAAAAACCATCTTATGTCTGAAGGTAGACAGGCGGTGTATGTTAAAAGGTGTGCTAGCTTAGAGGCAGCTTACCTATAGCCTGATTTGAGCCTCTGAATAGAGGCCTGTATGTGCTAGGAAGCTGCTTGCCACATTTGGTGGAGTGGGATGTGGTACCAAGGGGTTGTCATACGGCATATTGGGACTTTGTTTTTACTAATAGGTTCCCTATAGATTGGAGGTATTATTAGGTGGGATTGAGTAGGGGTTTTTATTTAACTGGAATGGAACGCAGATCTAACGAGGAATGATAGTTGGGGGATGGTTAATCCCCTTGGTTTGGGACTCTCTCTCTCACAGGGGTGCTCTGGATACCCGAAGGGATTGAGCAGGTTTGACTTTAAATTGAGATGCTTGGTGTTCTTTTTTTTTTCTTTTTCGAAAATGAGGGTGGGTAATTAGTGTAGTGAGACTCTGAGGGTTAGTAGTGTATTATTTACTAGCAACTGCTATTTAGCTAGCTGTTTTGGGTCATTACTTAACTGTGGGCAAAGTTTTTGGGTGGGTATCCAGTGGGTTTGTAAATAGGGGTTGTACATAGTTTGCACACTCAGTTTTTGGAGTGTGCACCCGAGATTCCGGGTTTATGTGTTTGTATGTCTCACTAATTTTGGAAAATAAATAAACCTTTTCTTTAATAAAAAAAAAAGATATTTTAATAAAGATGGTTGGTCAAGATTGAAAAGGCAATACAAATGGTAACCTTGCAATACCTGGAGGGTCATGTTTTACTGATTGGAGATATTAACTCAAGAATAGGGACATTTGACGGACTATTTGACAATGCAGTCATGAATTGGCAATATCCAACTGCCAGTAATTATAAATGTACATCTAAGGATCTTAAAACAAATAACAATGAACAGCAATTTCTTACCATAATAAAAGGCAATAGATTATATCTATTGCACAGTCCAGATATGTGAATGGATCCATTCACATATCTGGACTGTGTAGTATGGTATAGCTGCATGCCCATTGGCTCACACTGCGGCCAATGGGCGACAGTCCTACCAGACACTGTCAGTCGGCGGGTGGCGGGTGGCAGGGGTGGGTGCTGCCACCCGCCACTGACCGGGGAGCGGGGTGGTGGGGCTCAGTGGGTGGGTGGGGAGGGGGGTACCGTGGAGCTCACCTTATAATTACATATGCCTGCGATCGGCTGACAGCGGTCCACTGGACCACCAGGGATATAGGACATATTATGTCATACTGAAGCCCACGATTGGGCTACAAGCAGTCCACTGAAACACCAGGGATATAGGACATTATTTATTTTAACTGATGCCCACAATCGGCTGCAAGTGGTCCACTGGACTGCCAGGGATATAGGACGTTATTTATTTTAACTGATACCCGCGGATCGGGCATGGGGGCACTGCCATGGAGGTGCAGCCAGAGCTCAGGTGGCCACCCAGAGGTGGCAGCTGCTGTGTTGCACCCTGCAATATAGCAGCTCACCTGTGGGTGGGCAGCCATTGTTTTCTTTTTTTTTTGGCCCACCTGTGTGCAGCATAGAAGGGGTTAGCATGCATAGACTCAGCACATCCTGGGCTGAATATCGGGATGTGGAGAGTATGCATAAGCACACCCCCACCTGCACCACATACATTACTGATGCGGCTTCCAGAAGCATTGGGATTTGTGCCAGGGACAATCCCCATTTGAATATCATATGTTAAGATCAAAGGGAGTTGCGCATGGCACAACACTGTTGCGCCATGCGTAACCCTTCTGAATATCCGGGCCCTTGTGTTTTTCTGTGCTATTGTTCTTTCAGCTTTTGCTTCTAGATTTTTTTTCTTTTTCCTTTTTTTTTATTCTTGCAGCCAGGAATTGTGTTTACTCTCAATACTATCTCACCATGGGTAGCTCCCCTTTCATTATTCAAATAATTTTCAGACTGTACAGACATACCTAATATCACAGGAGTATGGAGTTCTTCAGCCTTTTTAGATATAGAAGCTATCTGAGACCTGGTAGTAACCATGTTATACACTCTTTTCTTAAACCTCCCACCAGGCGCCAGTTAGAAGAGAAATTGGGAGGGACTGTATTGTAATAATTACCTTATTTAGATTAAATAAATTCCACATCAAAAATATTTAGTGTAGATTAAAAAGTTAAGGTGATTAAAAAAAGTTCACTTTAAAATGCAACACAAAGATACAATAGGCACTCTTGTAAATGATATCATTAATAGAGTGCCAAAAAAGTGCCATTTATGAGCCCAACCTTGAAGGTAGAAATTTGCCAAACTCCCGAAGCTCTCCAAATAAGCTGTCCAATTCAAGTATTAGAATTTATCAAATTCCCCAATAACCTGTTTTAGTCATAAAAATGCATAGGAAAATGCTTCACAAAATTCAGAAGTTTAACAGTGTAGGTATATGGTAATATAGCACCTGAACTATTTGATGGAGCTCTAAAGTTAGTAATTCTAGAGTTACTTGTTCTCAATCACTAAGTCAGATAAGACCAATGTCAGTCAGTTTGAAAGTTTCAGTTTCTTCTTGCTGGCTGAAGCTCCATGATTTTTGATTTTAATTCAGTCGCGCTTCTTTCTGGCAACCCAGCACCAGCAGTGTTCCTTTACTTCTAGACTTCGGTCACCTTTGGCCCTTTTAGCTCATTATCTTTGGACTCAGTTGCATCAGGTTCCACAATTAATCTGTTAAACCACAACCACTGCATCTAGATCTGCTGGCTCCACCTCCTCCAAATTTGACCCAGAGTCGTAGACCTTGGGAAAAGTCAGAAGAGAGAAGGACAATGTGTACTAAGTATAAGACAGTTTTAATTTTCAGTTTAACTTTTACTTTTGTTTCTGCCCTTACTTGCAGGTAGAACTAGCAGTTTTAAAAGTTTTAACAAAGCTGTCTCCAACTGTCCACAGTTTGTTGATATCAACGCTACACCCTTATGTATTCTTAAGAAAAATACCTCCTGAATCCTTTCAAGAGTAAAATAATACAGGTAGCTTTAAACTTACAGATATGTCTTCCTCATACTGGGAAATATTCAAGGAACCAATTATTTGGTGCTCAGATGGCCAAGCCACTGATTTTCTTAACTTGAGCTAGGGTTTCCAAACTTTCTAATTTTGTATCTCTGGAACGCTTGTAAATTGCCTGGCAGCACCTTCTGATACAGCGTGTTTGATATAAAATGGAGAATCTGAGTAAGAAATGCTAGTGCCTGTGCTCTTAAGATGAGAGTCACATGACTCAGTGCATGCTAACATTCATAAGACTAAAATAATAACTTCTATGTTGCCCTTTAAGGTGACTAAATGGTACATAAATGTGCATAACACACCCCTTCCTTCTGATTGCTATTTTATTTATGTATATTTATAAAAAATATATATAATACAAAAATGAATCAAATAAGTTTGCAATACTGAACATGGAGCAAAGCAGAGTGGAAGGCTGAGCTACTCCTCAGGTTGATTACCCAACTAAAAGGAATTCTAAAAAGTTTAATTTGAGAAATGCTACTGTACAGTAAGAAAAATTAGCTATACTAGGTTATACAAAATGGTAAATGGCGGCTGACAGATTTTCTGCCTCCTAGGTTAAAAGAATTTAAGTGAAGTTTAAAAGAAGGAGACACTTTCCTGAAAACTCCTCAGTATTCCCAGAGTAAAAAAAAAAGTTGTGTGTGGCTTTCAGGTGAAGTTCTCAGACAAGCTGATCGTCTTTACTCTCCACAGTACTCTCTCCTTTCCTGTTGTCGGCTCGCTGCAGAGCTCCCTGCTGACATCCAGCAGAGCGGGCTCACATGGCCACCTCGGGACTCCAGGCACCTGCTGGAAGAAGGCAGCAACAGGAAGACAGAGCACCTACAATGAGCCACACAGGTCAAACTGGAAAGGTAGCTGAACTCCCATTACAAATATAGAGTATAATTACTCTTTACTTGGTGCACTAGGCAACGGTGGCCTACCTTTTATTAGAATCTTGTATCCAACAGCTCCTGTGACTGCCTTGCCCAGTGACAACCTGCTGGCACCCTCTTGATACCTGAAGATTTCCTTGGCTCCCCAAAATTTCCACCCCCAATTTGCTATAGATAGCCACTTCACCCCTCCCCACTGTTTCCTCCTCTCTCTGGGCACCCTCTCCTACCTCCTCACCCCTCTCTCCCACCACTCACTGCCCAACTCATCCTCTTTTTACACATTAGAATAGTCTGACAAGGCCATTGGCTGCCTTTCACTTCTCTGCTGTCACTTCTGTCCCCCAACCTCAAAGTCTCCCCTAACTCCCACCTTTTCTACTACCTTGTTGCCCATTTGAAATATGCTAGTTACAGTGATTTCCTTGTATGCTACTGTTGTATCAATTTGTTCTTAATTATGTTTATTGCTAGTTAACCGGTGTTAGTCCTCCTCTGTTGTTTGTAATCCTTCCTCTCTGACGTGGAACCTTTGTAAACGAGCTGCTCTGTGGTCAAAGGTGTAATAATCCTAGACTGAAATAAATAAAATAAATAAATATATAAAAGAATGGAATATCACCTTCTAGCTACTCTGCTGCTCTCATTTCTCCTCAGCAAGATAGCATTCAGGCCCTTCCTGTAGTCCAGCATTATGTGCGCACCAGCAAAATAGCAACTCATGACCCGTTTTTCAATATTTATGTTCCAGATTCTCAGAACTAGTATTTTAAGCATGTGCAACATCCACAGAAGTGACATATTTGCAGTCTGTCCTTTAAAATGGTTTTATGGTGTTGCAACTTAAAAATACATTCAGCTACAGGACTCTTAGCAAGGAGAATTCAAAAAATGATTAAACTGAACACTTGAGCATTTTGGGAAGATGGAATCACAGAAAAGGACAAGGTAATATAATCAAAGAAAGAATACAGTAACAGAGGGGGTCCCAATAAGGGAGAACTTTCAGGCCTATCCTTGAATGCAAGGAGTTTAATCCACAAAATGGACGAGCTTAGATTATTAGTTATTACTACAACAACAGATCTAGTAACAGGTATAGAGACATGATATAGTATACATGACAACCGGGACAGGGAAATACCTGGTTATCTCATCTTCAACAGAGAAGGAACTATTAGAAAGGGTGGGCAGTAGCACTCTTTAAACAAAAAAGGCTGGAAGAATCCCACTGAAAAGGTCAATTTTCAAATAACTTCTTTATTTTCCATCACACATTATGTCAAGGGCAACAGTATTGTGGCTACGCCACTTCATCAGGCCCTGCTGTGTTTCTTCTGTTTCAGTTCTAATCTTTCTTGCTTTGTGTCTAAGGATGAACTCTACAGTATATATGGCTGTCCAGTCTCTCTTCTATTTTAATTCTAACCTTTCTTGCTTTATGTCTCAGGACAGGCTTAATATGTGGCTGCCAAGTCTCTCTTGATTTGTAATTATAGCTCTTTCACTGACCCCTCAGTCAATGTGTAAATTATTAAATTCTTTGTTTCTTCCTTGTCTTTAAAGTCTCTGTGCTGCACCACATTCTTGCCTCACCTCTCCTAGAGTTTGGTGCAGCACAAACTTTTGCTCTGCGCTTTGTGATTTTTTGTGAATCTGGCCCCTGGTGAACAAGAGTGTGAAATTTGTGGATGACAGTAAGATTGGAAGAAGAATGGATAATATACTGTATATAATAAAGTGTGAGGTGGTGTGTGTAATGAGAAGTTTATAAGCACCCGAGGTGTTAGATGCTACATAAACCAGGAAAGTGAAGCTTGAGGGGTTTGTGAAAGCATCTAACAGTGAGGGTGTGTGTAAACTTCAAGTTTAAACTCACCACCACATATTTTATTTTATACAATTGCTGTGTTTCCTTTTTTGCCACAACAAATTATATAAAATAACAAGCATTTGTCAATGCCGAATGTTTGCTTGCTGACATTGGCATTGGTAGTGTAGAAGTTACAGAGCTGCATAATAGGAATGTCAGTAAAGTATTGAACTGAAGCCAACCCCACCACCACCCTGCAGAGAGTGAGCAGGCATTGGGGTGTGCCTTTGGGTCGTCAGGCACCTTGACCATGCCATTTCTGCCGCACCCTACCCTCTTGGGACACTGACCAAGTGTCACGGTGTGCCTTGGGGTCTTTGGTCTTATGCAATCCCATTCCATTAGGAACATGGTGAGATGGGTGCGTATAGAGAATGGGTGAACTTTGGGGCCAAAGAGTCCAAGGCATACCACGATGACTCTCACTGGCTGCAGGGTGTGGAATGGTATGAGCATTACAGGCAAGAATCCCAAGTCACACCCCTGATGCCTGTCATTCTCTATATGGTGCGTGGCGTTATGGTTGGAAACCTAACGCCTCAGGCATTCGTTGGTATTTTCACTCCAAATTTTCAACATGGTTATTTTGTGACCCCTACCTCATGAACAGTGGCAATATCAGTTTGTTAGCCAAAAGCTGCTTATGCACAGCGACTACGGCATTTTACACCACAGGTGCAAAAACACATTCCGAACAGGATGTGAAAAATGACAGCTGTACTGTTCATGGGGAGGTATAAAAAATGGCAATGTTGCAAATCTGCAGTAAAAATATTAGAAAAACTGGTGAAGTCACAAGCGTGCATAGAAACTGTGCAACGCACACCCATAATGTAATTAGTGTGGGAATTTTTTACAGTAGATTGTCAACACAGACATTTTGGGACCTCCGATCATGAACAGTGTCACTGTGATTTTCTTTATCTGTCCCGAACAATGATTTTCCACAGCGACCACGCATCTCTGCGCTATAAGTGTGAAAACACATTTCAGCCATGTTGTGAAAAATGACAGCTCTACTGTTCATAAGGAAGTGTGGAAAATGCCACTGGTGAAAATCTGGACTGAAAATATTACAAAGTCATGCACTTACGAGGGTGCGCGTGGAAACTGTGCATTGCTCACTCATAACACAGTCATTTTATGGATTCTTTGTCACAATTTTCAATATAGCCATTTTAAGACCTCTGCTCATGAACAGTATAACTGTAATTTTCTTAATCTGTCCCAAACATTGCTTTCGCACACCGACTGCACCATTGTGCGCTACATGTGCAGAAACACATTTTGGGCGACATGTGAAAAATGGCAGCTATACTGTTCATAAGGAAGTGTAATAAAATGGCAATGTTGAAAATCTGGAGTGAAAATATTGAAAATTCATAAACTTACGAGCGTGCGTAGGAACTGTGCAATGCACACTCATAAAACAGTCATTTTTAGGAATTTTCCACCAAATTTTCAACATAGGCTTTTTGAGAGCACACCTTATGAACAGTGGCAGTGTCGTTTCATTACTCAGTCACGAAAGGTGATTTCATGCAGTGACTGCGAAATCACCCTTCGGGCCAGATTAACGCCATGACAGTGACAGCATCTGTGAGAAAGGGTCCCAAAAACCCCATTTTGAAAATTTGGTGCAAAATCCAAAAAATGCCTGAGATATGCAGCAAAGTTGAAAACCCTATCTATCCCATTATACAGTTTACCGGCATTTCCTCAGTTCATGGGTCGGCTTTGAAGAGTGCAGACATGTTCCCAGTCCACCAAGATCGCCGTGCCAGAGTCCGGAGGTAAGTATGGGGTGGGGGTGTGTGGGGAGGCAGGGTGTGCAGTGGGTGGGAGCGGGTGGGCTGGGTGAACGCTGAGGGAATGTTTTCTTGTTTACAGGTTTTTTTTTTTAACAGGAAGATGACGTGAGACGTTTGCCACACTGGGGTGGGCTCCCAACATGGCAGCTAGAAGGCTGTTTAAGAGGGCTGAAGCCGACAGGGATAGGGAACCCCCATCGGCCATACATGACTTGTGCCATGCTGGTGGGCTCCAGCATGGCAGCTGTAAGGTTGTTTGGGGGCTGGAGCCGACGGGGATTGGGCAAACCCCGTCGCCTATATGATCAGGGGGTTGCCATGCTGGGGTGGCACCCAGCATGGCATCTGGAACTCTGTTTGGGGAAGCACAGCACAACCGATGGGTGATTGGGCACCCCTGGCCAGCTATACAGTGTGTGCGTGGGGGGTGGAGTACAAAGTGCATGCTGGCATGTAAGGGGGAGCATGCATGAGCAGGCTTATATCTTATCACTGCTCACCGAAGCGTGAGCTCTCTTTCAACTGTATGCCACTACATTTTCAACTGCTGTTATAGACAGTTTCAGCAGTAATTGGAGAACTGCGACCGCGACTGCAAACACACTGACTGAATTGGAAAACACTGACACACCTCCGAAAAACTCAGATGATGGCACTATGTTTCTTGCACATGCATGCAAGCAAACATAAAAATGATGTTTCTGTGTGGCTGCAGGTTTGAGCATGCAGTCCTCAGTTGCATTTATTTATTTATTTTAATTTTTTGTATCGGAACATGTGTGCAGTTGTCAACTCCACTCACTGCTTGCACTAAATCACAAAGGATCCTTGTGCCACATGCTCTACTCTTCCCTGTCCCTTACAAAGTTAATGAACCTCTATGCGCCAAGTCTGAGCGATGGTACAGTCTCCAGGAGGCAACAAAGTGGCCAGCAGTTAAAACAGAAGAGATGCGGCTGGTGCATGCATGAACTGAGGGAAACTGTGCACGTTTGCCATAATAAACACTCCTTTATTACGGCAAATATTGCCATGGTTTTCCTATGGGAAAAAGGAAGACCCAGTTATATTGAGGTGTATATTAGTCTACAGTTGGATTTATGGGCACTGGAGAAATGGGCTACTGACTGGGGTATGTCCTTCAGCACATAAAATTTAAAGTGCTGCATTCTGATTCTAAAAATCCTCAATTTAGTTATACTGTAAAAAAATGTGATCTATTGGAATCCACTGATAAAAAGGACTTGGGCATCATTGTTAAAAATATTTTAAAATCAAAAAACAAAGTACAGCAGCATTTAGGGAAGCAAATGGGCTGCTTATTTTGATAAAAAGGCATTTTGTTAACAACTCACAAGACATATTACTACCATTGTATAAAACCTATGTGAGACCATGCATTGACTAAAAGAGTTATCAAAATGATGAAGGGTGTGGAGGAGTTAGAATATGATGGCTGACTTGAATGCATGGGTTTATATAGTTTGTACAGGAGTAGGTTATAAGGATCTCTTATTGCTTTTAATATTATCAAAATAATGATTTAATGATGGAACTTGATTTGTCAGGAACGTACATTCTGGGGAACTAGAGGTCATAGAAGACAGCTTTGTTCAAATCACTTTATAACCACAAAAGAAACACAGAAACATAGACACTGATGGCAGAAAAGACTACAGGTCCATCCAGTCTGCCTGAGTTTCCCTATGTACAGTAGCCCTGAGGCCTACTGTCCCTCCAGAGTCCTAACCTCCTCCATTCTCCTTCCTGATTCTGATGCCCTGAGCAATCACTATACACATCATTCTGTCTCAGCCATGCTTAAGATCACTAATGGTTTGGCTCCCACCACCTCAGCTGGCAGCTTGTTCCACGGCTCCACTACAATTTCTGTAAAATGGT
The DNA here is from genome assembly GCA_016271365.2 of Neoceratodus forsteri. Lineage (NCBI taxonomy): Eukaryota > Metazoa > Chordata > Ceratodontiformes > Ceratodontidae > Neoceratodus > Neoceratodus forsteri. The sequence continues at coordinate 1,417,271,888 of CM057449.1, read as the reverse complement.
ATTTCCTCACGCCCTCCTGAACCTCCCTCCTGTTAGCTTCCACTCATGACCATCTGACTGCATGGCATTTAAGGTAATTTTTCCCCGTAGTTCACCCTGTTGATTCCTTTAGGAATTTAAAGGTCTTGTAATATCTCCTCTTCATAGAAATGTAGAATGTTACAATATGAAAGCAGACTTTAAAGTTAAAGAGGTTCTTTACACAGTAGATGGTAGGTGTCTGGAATGTATTGCTGGAAGATACGGTACTAAGTAAAACTAATAATGTATTTAAGACAAGACTAGATAGGTTTATGAACAACTGTAACCTAGTGTTTATTACCATTGTGGGTGGAGTGGCAGCATATCATGGACTTTTGTCTTCTGCTGTCACTATAACCTAAAGTATGACAGACGTGTTCATCAAAAGACCTTAAAAAATAAGATTGTTGAAAATGTGGAGAAAAAATGTTAAAAAACAGTTGATTTTGAATACAAAGTCCACATTTTATGTTTCAAACATGTTTTCTTTGGTTGCAGTTTCTGTCACCTAAATATTTTGGTTTGTGACATAAAATCCTTAGTTTTCAAGAATTTAATTCCTATGTCACAGACCAAGAATTCTTTGTTTGCAATGTCTCACAACCTAAACATTCTTGGCCCATGACATAAGAATCAACAAGTTTACAAAGCTGGTGACCTAAGATTTTTGGGGTTCCTAGAAAATGTATTTCTGAACAATTTTTTATTTAAATTTAAGAATCTAGTTGAACATGTCCCATTTAGCTAGGTTCAGGGGTTTGCTTTTGAAAAGGAATTATTTACATAGATTTCTATAATTTTTGCCAAATGAAAAGCAAGATGTCGACCCTCACAACATGTAAGGTTTTCTAGTGAACATCAGACCTTAAATTTTTGGTCGCATCATACAACTATCCTGAAAACCCAACTGCACAGGCTCGATAGTCAAATTCTAAAACTTTATAACTCAAGAACTTATTCATATTTTGGTCATGGAACAGTCCATGTCACACTCTTGGCTGAGCCCTTCACCCAAAAAATTGGAACACAATCCCGAATCATTTTTGTTCAACAGGCGAGCAACAAAAGGGCAAAAAGTAATTTATTTACTGGATGTTATACTTTCCCAATATTGGAATCTAGAAAAGCAACCATCACAAAACCTACTTAGCCATAAGTAATTACCACCCTGCCCGTGCATCAAACTTTAACATAATTTTGTCGAGCAGCATTTATTAAGGTGCAAGAATTTGGGTTTAACATTATGCAGCCTGATCAACCCTAATAACACAGGTATGGAATCCAGCTGAGTGGCTGCCACAAAACTTTCCAGATCATAAGAACTTGGTATCCTGACTTCACATGCAAAAAGGATTACCTATGCAATCCCAAAATGCAGTCTCCCAACCTACATTATGCCGAGGTTGGGAGATCACATTTCAAAATCCCAGTGGGGATTTGCTTTAAGTGGGGGGCTTTGCCTCCTGCACCCCCTAACTAAAATATCCAACTCTGAGGGGGAGCAGACCTCGGAGTTGGGTGTTAGGATCAGGGGGTGGAAAAAAATGTTTTTAAAATGTTCCTACTTTGGGAACAGAACCCTGTCCCTGATACTTTGCTGGTTGAGCTGTTGGAGCATTAGCACTCCACACTATGGGGTAGCTCCACCAGCACCTTTCACTGCTGTCTCCAAATGGTTATGCCAGGCAAAACTATGTTTCACAGGCATAACCCAGTATTTCACCGGGCAAATACAGTTTTGCCCAGAGAAATGACATTTCACTGTAGGGGTGAAATATCAGGCATCCCTAATTATGGAATACCAGTGCCGAACTCCTACATGTTGGGACCCTCAGCTTTGGTATCCTGTAAGGGTACCTGCAAAATTGTATGCAATTTCATTGAACAGTGCCAAAATTATTAAGGTGCACAAATCAGGGTTTAACACTGAATTGTCTACAGAACCCATGATTGGAAGTCAAATGTTTCAAACCTATAACTTTAGAACTGATTAATATTTTTTCATGAAATCTTCAAAAGGCCCTCCTTGAGCCTAGTTGCTTCTACCCTGAACATTTTAGAACAAAATTTCAAACAAGTTTTGCTCTAGACCTGAGCAAGGTGAAAGAAGTTAATCTTCTTTCTTATTTTGCACTCTTGGATCTCAGAATCCAGATGAGTAGTCATCATGAAACTTGACAGATCGTAAATTCTTGCACTCTGACCCCACATGCAAATGTCATACAATTTGGTTAATGTTACCAATGTTAAGGCTCAAAGCTCAACAAATATTTTATTGTGAACATAAAACATTTTGTCATGAAATAAAATTTGGTTAGCAACCATAAATACTTTGATCACACCAGACAGCTATCCTGAAAACATTACAAAGTATGTTCAGAAGCCAAGTTTTAAAACTTTTAACTTGAGATTTAATTTACAGTTTTTCATAGAACCTTATTAAGGCACACACTTGTGCCAAATCACTCAAGCTGTATCCCAAAAATTTGTGACAAACTTCCAAAGCATTTTTGCTCCAAATGTGAGCAAAAATAAATACATAAAAATGACCAAGGCACATTTTTAAAAGCTTTTTCACTTTACAAATCTCTGAATCCAGACAAGCAGCCATCATGAAACTTGCAAGTCATAAGAACTTGTTACACTGATCACACATGCAAAATTTCTTGTAATTTCATCAAGCTGCACCAGAGTTGATAGCGAAAAATATTTTGGTTTAACATTAAACAGCCTGCTCAACCTAACTATTAAGGTGTTACCGCACCTGCATAGTATATAAGAAACAGCAAGGGTACCCCAACAGAGCATGCCAGAAGTAAACATTTAAAAACTTATAACTTGAAAACTTATTAATATTTTGTCACAAAATCTTCTAAAGGCACCTCATTGGTTTGAAACACTTTTATCTTGACAATTTTGGAAAAAAAATCCAAACAGTTTTTGCTCCAGAAACAAGCAAAAAAAGAGACCAAAAAGTGTGTTTTTCTAACATTTTTACACTCCATGATCTAGAAATCTAGATGAGCAGCCATGATGAAACTTGCTAAAGCATAGGAACTTGGCACCCTTACTGTGTATGCAAAATGGCATGCAATTTCCTCAAATGCTACCAAAGTTATTAAGGTGCAAAATTAGTATTTAAAGAGCATCATCATCATCTGGCTGACTGGGACAGGCAATTTCCATTTTCGGGGCCCCACCCACCTCCTGTATGCAAGTGGCTGCTGTGGTTTCCTGAAAGTGGGGTTGTCTGGCAGCATGTGGTCACCCATGCCAAGAATGCCTCCACTAAGCCACTTCAGAAGCCTCTATGGAAGCGACTCACAATAATCATCCCACCCTGGACTCAAGCATCCAAAGGCAGCTTGTAACTCATTCTCTGCTGGCCTCTGCTCCTGACATCCAGGCTCAGGGCATGAATTTGGATTGCCAGTGTGTCAGAACAATGCCTCATCACTTGGCACCACAGAGCCGGCCAGAAGCCAATTTTTAAAACCTTATAACTCTATAACTGATTTATATTTCTTCATGAAATCTTCAAAAGGCACACTTTTGAGCTAAGCTGCTTCTACCCAGAAAATGTCAGAACAAAACTCCAAACTGTTTATGCTCCACATACTTCACAAGTGAACAAAAAATAGCCATAAAGTACATTTTTACAGGCTTTTCCACCTTCCAGATCTTGGAATCTGGACACATGGCTGTCACAAAACTTTCCAAGTCACAATAACCTGCCACTCTGACTGAGTATGCAAAATTTCATGCAATTTTGTTGAGCAGTGTCAAAATTATTAAGGTTCAAGAATTTAGTTTAACATTAAACAGCCTGCTCAATGCTATGTATACAGGATTTACTGTGCATGTATAATAAGAAAACAGCTGATCTTAAAACCTCAATGAGCAAGCTCAAAAGCAATAATATTAAAACTTTATAACTTGAGAAATGATTAAAATTTTCTTATGAAATCTTCTAAAAGCACCTCATTATGTTGAGATGTTTCTACCCTCAAAATTTTGCAAAAAATTCCAAATAATGTTTGCTTTAGACATGAGTAAAAAAACAGTCAAATGCATTTTTTTCTTATTTTTACACTCCCTGGATCTCAGAATCCAGATTAACAACCATCACAAAATGTGTCAGGTCAAAAGAACTTGGCATTCTAATTGTGCATGCAAAATGTCATGCAATTTCTTCAAATGGTGCCAGTGTTATTAAGGTGCAAAAATTGGGATTTTAATACCAAAGTGCCTAGTCAACCCTTGCTCAGAAGCCAAATTTTAAAACCTTATACAGTAACTCAAAAACTGAATAATATTGTTCTTCAAAAAATGTTCGAAAGGCACATCCTAGGGCTGAGCCACTTCTACTCAGAAAAATTCAGAACAAAATTCCAACCCTTGTTTTGCTTCACAGGTGAGCAGAAAGGGCCAAAAAGTGTATTTTGCAGGCTTTTTCACTTTTGAGATTTCAGAATGTGAAGAAGCAGCTCACAAAATGTGCCAAGTCATAAGAACTTGCTATCCTGACCATGCATAAAAATATCATGGAATTTCACTGAGCAGCACCAAAGTTATTAAGGTGCAAAATGTGGATTTAATATTAAACTGCCTGCTCAACCCTAGGTAAATGGGTGCTATCATGCCATATTAAATAGCTATCTGTATGTCTGTCTGTCTGTCTATCTATCTATCCATCCATTGCAAAAAACTGTGTTAATGCACCAGTTAGGATTCAACATAACACCACAAAAGTAGGAAAATGTATAGATAGGGTTTTAAATCCTAATCCCTTCCCCCTAAGCAACAAAAGGACAAGACTACACAAGGAACCACAGACAGCCATCATCAGGAAAGACAAGTAACATTCAACTGTTTCCAGATTACACAAATGGCATCTATCATCAGGGTCCAATGCTTCTGAAGCAACAGATACTCAAGCACCATGATACTCTATTCCCAACAGTACTGTACTTCTGTATGCACATGGGCCTGCACTTCTTCAGCCACAGACACCCGTGCACAGTGCAAGACACACACACACACATTTCTGGCTCTGACTGCAGAAGGCCTGTACTTCTGCAGACACAGATGCACATCCACACTACTGAAATTACAACACTTCTTATTTCTCCAGAACAGCATGCACTAGTGAGGATAGTGCTTCCTTCTGCAGCTACAGATACACATGCACACTGCAAGATATACCATCCACTTCTGGCTGAAGAAGTGCTGGCCCCTGAGGGGGCAGCATTTATGCTACCTCAGACACAAAATTCACAATACTCAAATTATAACACGACTTCTATCTGCAGAACATAAGCCCCTGTGCGGCCAGAGCTGCTGCAGGCACAGATACACATGCAAAGTGCAAGACATGCATACCCACTTCCTGTTGCAGAAGCACATGCCATTTTGGGGTATGCACTTCTGTAGCCACAGACACACATACACACTGCAAAACATGCATACCCACTTCTGCAGTCACATTGTTACTTTTCTAAACAGCACTGATGGAATATGTTTTCTTTAAGAACAGCATGCTGTGTATATTTTAGAAGGTACCACATTAGTGCCTTTGTGTCTTCTGGAAACAGTTGTAACACCACATTTCCTACTTTTGTGGCATTAAGTTGAATCCTAACTGGTGCATTAACTAGGTTTGTGCAGTGAATTTCCTTTCCTTTTGAAAAAGTTAATAACCTGAAATTATAACAGTACTTCTGGCTGCAGAAGTGTTCTGCAGCCACATATCACATTCAAACTGCAAGACATACAGCACTTTTGGCTACAAATAGAAATCCATGATGCCTAAAGTACAACCATCTTCTGGGCACAGAACTACAGACCCACTCATGGTGATGTGGGTGTTGATTTGCATGCAGGGGTGTGGCAGACATATGTACTGTCTGGCAGGTACAGTAAAAATATCTGGCAGGGCAGCAAGTCAGGCAGGGCAACAAAAGAGGAAAGCATGGACATTGTAGTCACCTTGTGTCAGTCATGCTGAGCCTTTTTTGTCTTTGTTGTTTTTTTTGCTATGGGGCACTGATGCCACCAGCCAAATACACAAACAAGAACAATTTACCAGGCAGGCAGGAAAACAAAGGAAGGAGGATTACAGGAGGAAACCCGATTACTGTACTTTAACCCAGACTTGGCAAGCGGGGGTAATGATGTAGCGTGGCACAGATTTTTGGTTTATGTTTACATAACGAGGGTGTGGGGCAACAGTGCATCAGTTTTGGGTACAAGTTTAAAATTCCTGGCTACACCCCTGTTTGCATGGGGCCAAATACCATACAAGAGCCTTAAATTAGCTTAACGATATATGGGCTGCTCAATGCATACACAATCTGCATAGCATACATCAATCCCAAACCAAACCCTTTCATTGGTGTTACAGTATGCATCTTCAGAATTTGAATAGGACCCTTCAGGTGTAATGCAAACCCTGTAGTTCAGCATTGTGTGCATACCAGCACATTGGTACCACATCACACATATCCTATTTTTCAATACGTATGTCCAAAATTGTCAGAACTTTTATTTAAACCCTCTATGAAATCTACAGGAGTGACAGACTTGAAATATGATCTTTTAAATGTTTTTGATGGTGTTACAACATAAAAACCCATTTAGTGGTGGAAGTGACACTTCTCAGCCACTGTGTTTGTATAAGGGCCTTAACAAAATACGATTGTTGAAAATGTACTGAAACAAGTATCATTAAAAGTTACTTTTTTTTGGTACGAAGTATACATTTTATTGTTGTGAGCCAGTATTCTTTGGTTGCAGTTAGTGGCAACCAAATAATTAGTTGTTCGAGCACAAAAATTGTGATTGGGCACTAAAAATGAATTTTTGTGTCCGAAAAAGACTATTTTGTTCGCACTTTCTTTGGTGACCCAAGAATTCTTTGTTCAAACATAAAAATTGATATCCAGCACTAAAAATAAATTTGTATGTGTGAACAAAGAATTCTTGGGTCACACTTTCTCATGAACAAAGAATTATTGAGCTAATGACAATAAAATCACAACTCTCACTAAGCTGGTGACCTCAGCTTTTGGGGGTGCCCAAAAAGGTATTTCTGGGTGATTTTTGTCAAGGAAACTCCAGAATCTAACTAACTGGGTCAGGTGAACCTAGGTTCATGTGTTAGTTTTTTGAAAATGCATCATTTTGGGGAGTTGGTGTGGTGAGGGGTCTTTGGCTTTTTGGACAGATAAAACTCCCTGATGGAGTTGCTTTCTGTGAAGGTGTCATAAAAATATGAGATGACTGTTATTTATTTATTTATTTATTGAAATTTTCACCAGGAAGGCACACTAGCAACAAGTCACTCATCTCCGTGTGACCTGGGGGAAGGTACAATAGAAATAAGACATTAAACATTCAAATTACAAGATCAACATTAACATACAGTTGTACAGCAGGTGTTACAAACAGTGTTACAACAGTATTGCGCATAAACAGTGGGCAATAATAAGTGCCGGATTGATAAGTAACAAGTGCTTACGTGAAAGAAGGGAAAGAAGAGGAGGGGTGAGGTGGGGAGGGAGAAAAAATCATGTCCCTGGAAACCCTTCAGGATGCAAGGAACCCTTCAAGGGGACTGAGGGGACCAGAGAGAAGGTGATAAGGCAATGTCCCTGAGAGACACCTTCAGGATGTGGAACCCTGCAAGGGGGCTGTGGGCTAGATAGAAGGGAGGATAAGGCTGTAGGATTTAAAGAGGGAGTAAAGAGAAGGAGGAGGTGTGACAATGCAAGAGGGACCCTTCAGGATGTAAGGTACCCTGCAAGGGTTGGGGAAGATCAGTAGATAGGGATTAAAGAGTGATAGGATAGGGGGAGTGAGAATTGAACCCTTGAGGGGAAGAGAATTTGCACCTTTGGGGATGAAGCCTAATCAATAGTCCATCAGGATGCATTGGACCCTGCTAGTAGTCATGGGAAGCCAAGACAGTAGCTAGATAGAATAGGGACATATGCTAGGCTTAGTTTGATCCCTTCAGGATGCTGAGAACCCTGCAAGAAGACTGCAATGACCAGGGAGAAAGGTAAGTGGGGAGAGGAAGGAGAGGAGAAAGACTAGATGCAGTAGGGCCCCTCAGTATGCTGAGAGCCCTGCAAGAGGGACTGCAAAGACTAGGGAGAAAGGTAGACAGGAGAGGGAAGGAGAGGAGACAAGCCTAGGCCCAGTAGGACCCTTTCAGGATGCTGAGAACCCTGCACGAAGACTGCAAAGGGTAGGGAGAAAAGGTAGAATGGGGGAGGGGAAGGAGAGGAGACATGCCTTGGTGTAGTAGGGCCCCTTCAGGATGCTGAGAACCTTGCAAGGGGACTGCAAAGGTTAGCGGCACAGGTAGATGGGGGAAGGGGAGGATAGGAGACAAGCCTAGATGCAGTACGACCCCTTCAGGATGCTAAGAACCCTGCAAGTGGACTGCAAGTCTAGGGAGACTGGAAGGATGGTGGAGGAAGGGAGTAGATGTTAGATACAAGCCCCTTGGGGGGTAGAAGAGGGACCCATGGAGGGCATTCAAGGTCCGTTACATACTGTAAGAGATCAAGGGAGGCCAGTAAAGGGGAACAATTTGTGGGAAGGGGAGGAAAGCTAGAAATTTGGGGGGTCGGGTGCACAGGGTAAAATGAAGGTGACGGTAGAGGGGTAGGGTTTGTCCAGGGCTTAGAGGAGGAAATTAGGGAGGGACATGGCAGGAGCAGCTAGGTGCAAGGTAATTATTGAGGGCAGAGCTGATGGAGTAGGTGGAGGATGAGTGCCGGATTTGAGGGGGGAGGGAATTGCAAATTTTTCGGAGGCAGTGGGAGTAACTGGATTGGCCAATTTGGGTGGATCTGTGGGAGACTACTAGGGTGTGGAAATCGGTTGATCCAAGGGAATGGGAGGATGAGCAGTGTTATAAAAGAGGAGGTGAGGTAGGAAGGGAGCGCACCCAACCAGTGCTTGGAGGTGAATTCAGCACAGTGGGAGAGTCACCTATTTGTAACAGATGGGACGGATAGGGCACAAAGATCGCAGGGGGGTGGGAGGGGCATCCAGGGCAAAGCAGCAAAAGGAATTGAAGAGGGTGTCCAGTCTGGCCAGGGAGGACTTAGGGCAGCACCATAGACTACAGCACAGTAGTCAAAATGGGCAGTATCATCTTCTGAACAAGTTCAGGCCTAGCCGTAGAAGAGATGCAACTACAGTTCCTGAACAGGGCACCAAGCTTGGGGCACATTTTCTGGATGGCATCAATATGTCCAGGAAGCTTAGCTGTTGGTCCAACCAAACACCTAAGTACACGAAGGAGGATGTGTCCCAAGTAAAGTCCCATCAAGGGTATGGAAAGGGGTAGGAGGAAGCCTAGAGTCTCTGCCTTGTGCCAAAGGTCATGGAGATAGTCTTCTTGGAGTCGAGGAAAAGCTGATGGTTAGCAAACCAGAGCTGAACCTTGTTGAAGTCTTACTGTAAGCTGTTTGTAACCTCAGCAGGACAGGAGCCAGATGCATACAGGACTGCACCATCGGCATACATATGTATACTGGAGGAGGGGGAGCAAACACAGGGAAGCTCATTTGAGAAGATGGAGAATAGGAGGGGCCCTAATCCAGAGCCTTCAGGGATGCCAGTGCTAATCGGAAGGGGAAGTGAAGTGGTGTCCAAGATCTTAACTGATTGGGTTCTGCCAATAATGTAGGCCTTGAACCAGTTTGTGGTAGAGGGAGATAGGCCAGCTACTGGGAGTGAATCGAGGAGACGGGAGTGAGAGACGGAATAGACATCATTATCTTAGTTTCAACTGCCATGTGTATTACAAATTTCAGTTGCTACTGTTCTTGTAACTTTATTGTATTTAAAAAAATGTAATAAACTGTGCGTGATTCTCTTTAATAAAAACATACTAAAAAAAAAAAAGAAATGCATAATTTTATGTGTTTCTAGAAATTTTTCTGGACAAAACAAAACAAGATAGCAGCCATGACCATGACATTTTTCTTAAGAACATAAAAAACAAAAACATTTTCTCATGAAAATAAAATTGGCTCATGAACATACACTCCTTATTCGCACCAGACAGTTATCCTGAAAACCCTACTGAGCATGCTGAAAAGCCAAATTTTAAAACCTTATCATTCAAGAACTGATTTATATTTTTTCACGAAACCTTGGAAAGACACACCCCTGGGCCTAGCCCCTTCTACTCTGAATGTTTCAGAACACAATTCCAAACTGTTTTTTTTTCTCCACAGATGAGCAAAAGAAGCAACAAAAATGTACATTTTAAAGACTTTCAGATTTCTGGCTCTTGTAAAGCAACCATCACAAAACTTCCCATCTTAAGAACTTGCCAGCCGCAACACACATAAAATGTCATGCAGTTTCATCAAACAGCACTGAAATTGCTAGGGTGCAAAATGTGGGGTTAACATTAAGCAGTCTACCCAACCTTAAATATACTTAAGAAGCAATAAGACATAACAGAGAGGTGGATGGCATTGGATAAACACCCGACCAGGTACGTAGTGAAGAACCAAAGGCCTTTAGCACTGAGGATGATGTTTATCCCATGACAACCATCAACCTGAAATGTATGTCTTACTGTGCTTACAAAATCACCTTGCAAAATTGGCTATATAGAGTAACAATTTAGAAACGGGGAAAAAATAAAAAAAAATTACACACATTACACTTTTTTTGCAGTACAAATAAAAAAATAGTTCCTGTTCACTGATGGCGATTTTGTTCTTCTGTCCATTATTTGGCACTATGTCTGAAAGTATTCTGTGGCTCTTTTTAGTTATTTATACAAAAGCCATGTAATGGCTTTATTTAGTTATTACTTTATTTGTTTTATGTCCTTGTGAGACAGCCATTTGCCATTGTGAGAGACAACTGCTGCACATACAAATATTGGGCCCGATTCCAGAATGAATGTCGCAACTCACAGGTGTATGCGAATTGTGACATTTGCTGCTACACCGAGGACCCTGCATCCAATTCCAAGACAGGCAGGGTCCCAAGCACATATGTCCTGCGACTTGCAGCAGCTCCAGGGTTGTGCCACAGGACTGGCACAATGGACCTTGGTGCCGCAAGCTGCAGACCACAAGTAACAGCCCCACAGAAGCCTCTGCCAGCAACCAAGCCTGCAATCCCCTAGGAGCCTTGGGGAGTGGGCTGGGTGGTACTGGCACAAGGGGGGGGACATCGTGAAAAGGGCCCATGTGGCACCCCGAATTGCAGGGGATGGGGGACATCACTGTGCTGGGGGGATGTGGGGCATGGCAATGTGCATTTTGCTGCACTGTGGTGGGGACATCCATCATTTTGCCAGGATGGATGCCCCTTAGACCAGCTAAGTGCTGGTCTAACCCCACAGTGCCGTAGTAGGACTTGGAATGGTGTAGGAGGGATTCGGCAGCAGCCCTTTCAGAATAGGGGACAGTTGGTGCCATAACCCCCTTCCACCATGCAGTAGGAGCTGCAACTGGAGGAAGAGCCCATGGATGCAGGCCACAAGTGCCATGGTACAGGCCGTGACTTGGAATGGCAAAAGGCGTAACGCATGTCGCAAGATACGAGTTGTGCCATAGAGTTTGCAGCATGTCACCTTGTGACATGTGTAAATCCTTTTTGAATCAGGCCCATTGTTTTAAACAACCTCACAATGACAGTTTATTCTGCCAGTGCCTGGTCCAGATTACTAATCTCCTACTCATTTGAATAAAGGTCATCACTGTGGTACAGTGCAGATAATTGGATACAACACATGACATGACAGCATTATCAGAGGCTATCATTTCTTTCTTTCTGCCCCAGATCATAGCAGCATCCCTCGATTAGTGTAACAACTGTTGTCAGACTGGAGAGGAGAGTGCTGCATTTTGGAGACATGCTCTGGCCTGGTTATCTACTTTTCTGCTAATTATTTCTGCAGCTTCTCTGTTATTTCTGTTATTAGTCATTTTTTAAATCTTCAGGGGGAGAGACAGAATGATGCATCCATTATGGATGCCATTCACTGTGTGTGAGAGAGAGAGAGAGAGAGAGAGACAGTGTATGCAGCAGAGGGAGAGACAGAGAGAGAGAGAGAGTATGCAGCAGAGGGAGAGAGAGAGATGGTGTATGCAGCAGAGGGAGAGAGAGAGAGAGAGAGACAGTGTATGCAGCAGAGGGAGAGACAGAGAGAGAGAGAGAGAAAGAGAGACAGTGTATGCAGCAGAGGGAGAGACAGAGACAGAGAGAGAGAGAGAGAGAGGGAGACAGTGTATGCAGCAAAGGGAGCGACAGAGAGAGAGAGAGACAGTGTATGCAGCAGAGGGAGAGACAGAGAGAGAGAGAGACAGTGTATGCAGCAGAGAGAGAGAGAGAGAGAGACAGTGTATGCAGCAGAGGGAGAGACAGAGAGAGAGAGACAGTGTATGCAGCAGAGGGAGAGACAGAGAGAGAGAAAAAGAGAGAGAAAGAGAGAGATAGAGAGAGAGAGAGAGGGCATGTGTGCCCACTAGTGCTTCATGTGTACTGCTATGGTTACTGGCTGCTACAATGAGCATCGACGATTGGTGGTGGCATCAGTACCTGAAGGTTTCAGGAAGTTTAGGTCAAATGCGCAGTTTTGGTCAGTAGGAAACAGGGGTGATATAAATGCAATTGAAAGGATACAGAGAAGGGCAACAAGAAAAATAAGGGAAGTCCAGGGGTTAAAATCTGAAAACAGGTTAAAAAAATTAGATCTTTTCTCCTTGGAGTACCGTAGATTAAGAGGTGACATGTGCCTGGTACATCGGGCCTTGTCGGATTATAAATTGTGGGAATTATTGGGCCTTGATCTTAGAGATCAGATGTATAACATAAGATCACACCCACTACAGTTAAAGTATGATAAAGAATTGGTTTGCATTAAAAGTGGTGAAGTTATGGAATGAACTACCCATTGAAGTGGTAGGCTGTCAAACAATGCTAGGTTTTAAACACTCCCTTGACTTACACATACTTAGTAATAATATTATAGGGTATTAGCCGATGACATGGCGAGCCAAATGAACTTCAGTCTTTATAGTTCTCAGTTTTACTTATGAAACCTATGAAGTACAAAAATACTTTGAAAATGATTCGGATGGCTGGCCAAGTGGCCGTGCAGTGGAGTGAGCCATTGTTTGGGAGAACAGCTGACCAGTTGAGGAGCAACTGAGTAGATGTTGGGGATAACTGATATGGTTTTCTGTCATCTGTGGAGCAGTCTTAGGAACTCAACATCAATGATTAGAAGGCCTAGATAACAAAAGTGACATAAAAGGAAAGGTAAGTACAAAGGTTTAAATGTTTTATTTTAACATGTTAGGTGTGTGTTAGGTCATGGCTGGGGGTGGGGAATTCTTAAAATGTATGTAATGTACATTTTTTTAAGTTATGACAAGTCATGCGTGCTCAATTTGTAGGTGCAAACAAGTGTAAGCTTGTAAACACCTGTTGTGGTCATGTGTACTCTTACCAGAATTTTCAGTCAAATTTAAGGAGACCGTTTACATGAGTGATTTACCCTGATACTCTGTAAATCACTCATGCTCACTACTAGGTTGTTTGGCTCCCGGTCCCATCCTTTGTTCCAGTGGATGTGGACAGATCAGCAATCAACACTTGGGAGCAGAGCAGTACCGGCACCGGCACCAGCACCAGCAACAGCAGTGTTATGGATCCTAGCCCAGCATGGTAATGTCAGACTAGTAGTGGAGTTGGTAGAATCACTGGTGGCATTTTAGGCCCTGGACACACGGGGGAACTTAAAATGGTTTAAGTGCCTTAAAACTGTTTAAATCCTCCTAACACTGTTTGCAGACAGACTACAAGCCCCTTAAAACATTTTAATAAAAGTGTTTTTAAACCCTGCTAGATACCTAGTCTTAAAACCATTTTTAAAAACGTTTTGGAGCTAGCATGGTTTTACTTACAGGTCTGTCCAGGAGTAAAAGTGTTTTAAGCTGTAATGGTTTAACTAAAACAGTTCTAGCTGCAGTGTTTCCAGACAAGCATAGTTATGTGTGTTGGACTTAACACAAAATAGTTACAAGGAGAACAGTTTTAACACTAGCAGTGTGGCCACACTAAACCGTTATCAAAAACTGTTATTGAGTAGTGTAGCTGCACTGAAGTGGGTTAGCTAAACTGGTTTTAAAAATAGCTCTGTAGTGTGTCCAGGGCCTTAGAGAGAAGAGAGAGAGAGAGAGAGCGACCATCTGCATTTTCCAGAAGAGCATGAATAGGAGTTTAAAGGAAGCTTGCCAGCTGTCTGTGCTCATCTGGTTTTTGTTTGTTTGTTTTGTTCAAGTTGAATAAAGTAATCGTGTTAAACTAATAGAGTGTTGTGTTTTATTATGAGCTGTATTTTTTTAAATATCTCAGAATGATACTAAGTACCATCGGTTTAATAGCCTTTTTTGCTTTGGTACATAAAATACTACTTCTGAAATGGCTGAAACACATTATTCAAGCCATTTGGAAGCCTTTTGCTCTTAGTGACTTATTTGCCAACTAAGTGAAAATGTCTTGTCCAACCTAAGTCATCATCACCACACAAGCTGCCAACCTTCTGTTTGCTGTCTCTATGGTTACTTGTAATAAACCATCTATTGGTGGGTTGAACATTAAACATACTTACTGGAAAGAGATCTCACTGCTTTACAGCATTATCTGTTTAACGTGCACTTTTTAAATGTAGTATTGTTTGTAAGGAATCACCTGGCAGCCAACTTACTTGATGTTTTATTTACCATTTAGAATAAGAATGTTTAGTACGATTACTGCAGGAAAGGAAGTTTTGTTCTTGAACATTTCTGAGCTGGTTGTAGCTTTAGTGGGGGTTCAGATACTTAATAATATATCATCTTATTCTTGCCATGGAAATAGTTACATTATAAAATTCAGATTTTGGCATGGATTGAGTCTTCAGCAGAACTGTGGTGATTTTGTGGTTTGTTTCTAAATGTGCTCACTGAATTCACAGACTCAAAGTGTGGAGGCAGAAAACTGGGTGAAAACAGGTACCTCATTGAGCTACACCTCCATATCCTGGTGCTATTCACAAAAGGGCCTCAGATTCAGGGGCCGGGTTCCTCCATGCCACTAAGCCACAGTGAAAATGTACCACCAAATGTTAGTGGGCAGGGTTTGCACTTGCTGAAATGCAAGTTTGTGACCCCAGGGCATTATTTGCAATATATCATAACACCAACTGCATGACACTGCCATGCTGCAAAGTTGTGGGTTCCTGTGCTAGGGCTGACAGCTTCCCTCCATCTGTCCAACCCTTACCTTTAGGCTCATTACTAGGTCTTAGCAACATCTAGGGCCCAATATATAGCCACGGTTGGTAGTGGCACAATTTCAGGGTGTAGCAGGCTCCACACTGTGCCACCTCCAAAAACAGCCATACATAAAAGGAAAAGTTTGTTTTGTGTGAGTGTGTGTGTGTGTGGGGGGGGGGGTTCTCTCTGGAGAATGTTGCAGTGCAAATAAAGGTTGCCAGATGTCCATGGCTGCAAGCTGGCTTTCCAGCTATTAACACCTGAAGTGTAAAAAAACACAGAGGCCAGTACATGGCATTGCACCAGTCACATGGTGCTGTCCAAGTACAGTGCCCCTGGTACATGGTGCTACCACTGTAGTCTTCACCCACCCAACCACTCTGTACCTTTAGCATAGGCTCAGATGCAGGTCAATGTCCATCTGCGATTCCTCACTGTCCTTGTCTAATTCCTTGGGGTTCCATGGACCCTCCTTAACCCCTCATTTCCTGTGCACTGTTCTAAATGGATCACTGTGGGGCTGGCTATCTTGATATGGTACAGATGCTTGTCACAATATAACATTTATTTTATTTTTATTTTATTTATTTAAATCTAGGATTACATAATACCTTTGAGCCAAGGCTCTTTTACAAATGTTCAATCAGGAGAACGGACAATACAGTTTATGAAATTACAGAGTAAGACAGTCATAATGCCTAGTGGTTATAACAACCTGATTTCAAGTACAAGTAACACAACATATTACAATAACAATAGGAGGTGTATTACATTGTAACTAATAGCCAGTCTGCTGTTCTGACATTGTTGATTGAAAGGTTTTTTTTACTGTATGAGTATGTTTGTGTTACATATTTTCGTTCTGAGTATACGCCACTGATGCTGCAGTGTATGGGAGGTAGTGGACAGGAGGGGTGGGGAAGGATAGCAGTGCGGGCAGCTGTGTACATTTTGAAATTCCTGGTTATACTTCTGGATAGCATTATAGAAACTTTTCTGTAACAAACTGCAGCATTTGCAGAACAAAGAGAGGGAGGCACTGTGGTGCCTATTTGCAATACATGAGATGAGCCAGCAACAATGCGCTCATGTCGGCGGAATTTCACTATCATGGCTCTGCACTGTACAATGGTGTTCAGTCCGACTCGATTACAGATTGTATCTGCTCCAATATGATTTGCATAAATTAATTACATTTTGAATGCCATCATACTGCAACAGTGATGGGATGTAGTAATGGTCTTATGCAGGATGATGACTTGCACACCACTGACTCATCAGTGCATCTGGTTGTCCAAACCATAGCAATTCAGGACAGCTTAATTTTACCCTGCCACTTAGATCTATCGATACATTTTTAAAAACTTAACACAGTAGGCAGGGTTTTCAAAACTGTAAAACTGTAAGATCGCCACAAGCCCCAGTGCGTTGACGATGCAGTGCATGGGGCTTGCAGTGATCTTACGGGATTTTCGATCCTGCATGACAATTACCGTAAGTTAGACCAACTTTTTCTGGTCCAACTTGTGGCAAACTGGAGGACCTGTTTTATGGAGCTTGCACTACATATTTGGTGTAAGCTGATGTAATTTGTGAAAACTGTTGCAACTGTGTCCGAGATTGTAAAATTAGGTGCAGTTGTGGCGAAAGGTTTGGCGCACCACCAGAACCAAACTGTCATGGCGTAGGGCTGGATGCAAGCCCTGTGCCACATTTTGAAAATCCTGCCCAGTGTTTTTAGTATCTGTTATGCCTTGCCTCATTTTCCTTTATTCTGTATTTTCATACAGTATAATGTTATATTCTGTCCAGACAGCAATTGCTTTTGATTTGGAAACTATTTTTCTACCATTCAAATAGACTGTAGGTCCAAATAAGACAAAAACTCAGCTACACCTCCAAACCATTAAAGAACTCAATGTTAGAGCATGACAGGAGCACAATAAAAGCAAAAAGTTTATTAGTGGGTAGTACCCCCCCCTCACAAATTCATTGCCTCCAATTCAAATAGGCTGTTAGGACATCAATCAATTTAGTGTATTGCAAACTTATGGCATATGTTACTTCATGATGTCTCAATCACAATCAGATTGCAGAACAAATGGAAGTAAATTATGCTCTTGCTGAATTATAGTAGTCCCTTGTTGTAACAAATACCTCTGTGTCCATCCCATTGGTTCCTTATCAGGAGGAATTACTGTATTTCATGCTGGTGGTAAAGAAGTGGGGGAACGTGAGAGCTCAGCTGCCAGTGCACATTTCCTTTCAGTGTTTCTCTTTATTTTTTATATCCAATTGCATTCTGCGATGCTGATTAGTGAAGTGCTGTTCATGCTCTGCTCAGACCACCCACAGCACTGTAATATGGAGGACAGGAAAACAAGTCGTTGAATGTGCCATTCTCTTTTTGAGTGGAGGTCCAGCTTTGCTGCCAGTGAGTGGCATTGATTGGATACAGTAGTAGTAAATACAGTAATTCTGGCTAATTGCCAGCACAGTGAAGTGCCGTTCACACGTTGTTAGCAAGCAAAGGAACAGAAACATGTGATCTTTCAGCCTAGCTGTGAGAAACTGCCAGAGAAACCCCTGGTTAGAAAAGAATGGCAGTGTTGTTTAGACTTATCATGCTGTACTCATGAAAAAGTAAAAGGATGGAGCATGGGATGATAACTGCCTTGGTCAGGTTCACAAATGACTTATACCTGAATATGGAAAATGGTTCTCTGACTAATGTGGTCTTCATGGACCTGACCAAGGCATTCGATCTGGTAGTCCATGCTCTTCTACTGGCCAAGCTGGGCCTCATGAGAGTTGACGAATCAGCAATAAAATGATTCAGTGACTGAAATATCATAAACAGTATGTGAGGTTTTGGGGTACTTTGTCTTTGTCTGTTTCAGTACAATACAGTGTTCCACAGGGTTCAATATTAGGACCTTTACTTTTTTCAATTTTCATAAATTATATGCCAAATTTCTGTTTACATTCAAATTTGATTTTGTACGCTGGTGATGCAGTGATTTATGTAACTGATATTAATAGAAACTTAAGTGAAAAATTATCATTTGAATTTTTAAAACTGCAGAAATAGTTTGATTCTAACAGGTTGCCACTGAATAAGAAGACAAAGGCCATGCTTTATTGCACATCTCAAAAGTATGTATAATTTGCAAAGCATTTCTATGTAAGGATGTCTGATCAAAGTGTTCTCGAACAAGTGGAACATTTTAAATATGTGGGGTCACATTGGATTCATACTTAAATTATAATAAACATATGTCAAATGTTACAGATACCTTGCACAGAAAGATTGGTTCTTTTTATTGGTTAAAAAATGTGCTTTCTTCTGAAACAAAAACTGTAATTGCTAAAAACTATTTGCTTCCTACATTAGAATATGGTAGTGTAGTTTGGGGGTCGGCATCTGTTGGGGTCATAAAAAAATGACAGGCTCTTGAAAGTATGATATGCTGTTTTGCTACAAATAGTTCATATAGAGAATATCATTGTAAATGGTATGAAAAAGCAAAATGGTTGCCATTAGCACAGAAAGATATTTCCATTTATTGCAACTCATTTATAAAAATATCAGGCTAGGAGACAGAAATCCTTTGGCAGCTTTGTTAACTAAGAATGACTCAAACCGAGGCCAATGATCAGCTGACCACTCACTGCTGGTAACTTCTTTGCGTAAAACAGTAATGGGACAAAAATATTTTTCTTACTATGCCATTAAAAAAATGGAATGAGTTTCCAAAGGAGATTTGATTAGCCCCATCTCTACAAATTCTTAGAACAAACGTTGCTAAGCCGCTAGTCACGCATGCCATCATGCAAATGTTAGTAACTGTTTGTTTGGTGATATTTATTTTATATGTGCATTTGTATAATTTCTGCTTTTTTAATATGTTCTTCTGTATGTTTTTTGTAAATGATGTGTGATTTGATATGTAATAGTGGATTAGTTGTATTTTAATGAAACACCTGGGTTGTGCCTATAAACAGACCTCTGGTCTTGTGTACTTACCTAGTAAACAAATAAACTAAACTGATAATTGCCAGGAAAAGTGCATTTCAGCACTGGAGACAGCTGATTTGTTCAGCTAATCCATGTCGCCACATGCAGCTGCCATTGACAATGGTTCTTGAATAATGTCAGTGGCAGTCTGATCCCAGCCGAGATCAGAAATAAAATGGATAGTGACTAAGTCAGTGAGCAGTTACTAAAACAAGCCATATTGAGTAAATTATGTGAAATAATTACAGGACACAAATTAAATGTGGTTAGTCATATTGTATTTTATTACACATCCCAAAAATGGCTAACAAGTAATAATTGTAAAATAATCTTTGAAATTAAGTAACTAACAGACAAACCTTTGCACTGACTAGTACCATCGGTACTTTGATTAAACATTACAAACATGCCTGCCAGAAATCTTTTTTCAAAAGTTTCTGTGAGGCATGGATAACTCAATAGGTGCATTGCATCCTGGTTGACAAAATGCTTTTGAATATATACATACATATAAAGATATATATATATATATATTTATTTATTTTTATATATTTATATATATATACTGAGTACAATAAAACTGTTTTATATTTGTGTGGTTTATTTTGTGGTTTGCTTGATTCAGTGCCTTTTCAAGCTTGGTTGCTATGCTGTTACTAGCATGCAATGTTATGATAATGTATTGACATCTGAGTGGAGCCACTGATTGGTTGTATAAGCAGCTTTAGGGGAAAATTCAAGAAAAATGGGCCTGGCTTTCCGTGATGGGGTGTACTGTTACAGCTTCGAGAAAGTTTGGCTGAGAAAGAGCAGTGTGTATTATTTGGTTTTATTTTGTTGTTTGTGGTCATTTTGTGTTACATTTATGCACAGCAAAAGAATGAGTAGATGAAAGAGCATGCACCTATGTGGGAGCCAAAGAGGTTGTGTGTGGCTGTTGTGGAGGAAGAAAATGAAGAAGGAAATAAGTTACGCTTTATTTTTGCCCCTGGAGGAAGATGAGAAGTTAGCAGCAGAGGTAAGGAGTGGGATTGGAATAGCTGTAGTAGAGGTTGCTCTGGAGAAGACTTGTGTGAAAGGTTGCAGCATGCAGCTGCCCTTGATGGTTTTAAAAAAGTTAAAAAAAAAAAAATTAACTGTTTTTTTCCCTGATTTGTATCCAGATATTGTAGGTTGACAGCAGAGAAATGAGGATGCTACACAATTAAATGTGTTTGTCAAGTTCTGTATTACCATATACTGCACTTCAAGTATTGGAAAAGAGCGAGTAGCATAAAGCAGAAGTAAGGCTGGTCAGTGGGAGTGGGGGTGGGGTTGGGGGAGGCTATGACTTAGTAACTGTAAGAATAAATTGGTGATGATGAATTTACAATATCAATAAATTTGTGGTTCACAATCTATTCATATACTTGCTCTGATAAACAGATTTATCAATAGCCTTTTCTGTCCACACCTACCACACATCTATATATCTGTCCATCTGTCTGTTTGTCTGTCTATCTAGCAATCATCTATGTATGTATGTATGTACAGTATCTATCTATCTATCTATCTATCTATCTATCTATCTATCTATCTATCTATCTATCTATCGGTATAGATAGACTGACAGATAGACATACAGACAAACCAATGAGTTAGGTTTCAATAAAAGGTCATTTATTAGTAGTAAAGTAAAAAAATGAACAAACGTTAATGGACTACATAGCAAGCAAGTACCCCTGTCCACAAATGGGTGTTGTTGACATTTTGTGTTGCTCTGATGCTTTCCGGTGTGTCAGAGTGATGTGAAATGACTCACCACGCCCATTTGTGGATGGGGTAGAATTTGCTTGCTATGTAGTCCATTAATGTTTGTTCTTTTTTTGCTTTACTACTAATAAACAACCTTTTATTGGAACCTAGCTCATTGGTTTATCTGTGCCACTGGTGAGCCGAGCTTGTTCTTGTTCCTTTTTGCTACATTGCTACATTTCAGTTTTGGCACCCAGGTGAGTGCTGGAGCCACTCACATTGCTTTTAGACATACATACAGACAGACAGACAGACAGATAGATATATATGCAAGGCCCTTCACAAAGCAGATCAATCATAACTTCATGTGTGCTGGGCCCTCTGGGCTCTTCCCAAAGCAGAAAATCAGTCAGAACATTCTTCACACAGGGTCTCAGATCTGTAGTTTGAAGCAGAAGACCTGAGGGGCACTGCCTGGACCTGTAGCTTGGCCTGGGATCACAAGGATAGTGAATGGGGGAGGTGGTGGCATTGCAGTTGAAAATCCTAATGCTGTGTTTCTCTCCTTTTATGACTTTGTAACTTTAATGTATGCATTAAGGAAGTTTTTTTTGCAAGGAATTTCCTTACTTTTGAGAAAGTATAGCATCAGGTATAAAACTTTCTTCCCATAATACCCTGCACTGCATGAAGCAGGAGATCAGTCATAACCTTCTTAGTGCATGGCCCCAAGGGACTGTTGTAAAACAGCACCTGAGCCATAATTTTCTTTGCACTGTGTCCTGTCGCCCCCCATACAAAGCAGGAAATCACTCATACTTTGTTTGTGAAAGGCTATACAGATGCTGTATGTAGCAGGAGATGAGTTATAGGGCTGGATTTTCAAAAGCGTCTGAATGCCGCAGGCCCCTGGTGTGATGACCATATGGTACACGGAGCTTGTGGCATTCTCCCAGCCGACAATCAGGATTTTCTATCTTGTGTGTTGAGTGCTGCAAGTTAGACCAGCTTTATCTGGTCTAGCTGGCGGCAATCCTGGGTCCTTTTTTATGAGGTTTGTGCCAAATACTTGGCACAAACTACAGTAAAATGTGGAAACTATCACAACTGCACTCAAGATTGTAAAATTGGGTGCAGTTGTGCAAAGGGGTTCAGTGCACTGCCAGAACCTAAATGTCGTGGTGCAGGACTTTACGCAAGCCCTGCATCATGCTTTGAAAATCTGAGCCATAGTACTAATTAATTAATTTATTTCTAAAGTTTCACCAGAAAAGACATGTTGAGCTGTTGAAAGCACATTTTCCGATGCATCCTGGGGGTATGCGGATGTGGTAAGTCATATACAACAAATACAATATATCAAGGAGCATAATCAAAAAAGAAAAAGAAGGCAATGCAGTATAACAGATACATGTTAGTAGACAGAATTGAGATAATTTTGGTAAGGGAACTACCCTTACAAGAATAGAGCTCTGAACAGGTAATCAGCAAAACAGACTGCTAGGGCAAAACTAGTTGGGGGAGAGGGTCAGGACAATTGCAGGATGGAGAAGAAAAGTCATGAATAAAAGACTTTAAGAAGAAAGCAGATGAGACAGAGTGAACTGACTGGGGAAGGGAGGACCACAGTTTAGGAAAGCCATATGAGAAAGCAGATTGACCAGCAGCAGGTTTTCTAGAAGAAATAGAGAGGGAATGGGAAGTATTATTGTGGTGAGGATAGCTGAAAGCTGAGGGAGAGGATATGAGGGATGTAAGGTAGGATGGAAAGGAACCAAACCAGAATTTAGATATAAAGGAGGCACAATGAGAAAGGCACCTGGCATCATGAGAGGGGAGTGAAAGGACAGAGCAGAGTGGGTAATGGTGTGTATGAGGGGAACAATCTAAAGCAAAATGACAAAAAAAGTGAAAGGGGGGTCAAGTCTGGCTAGGGAGGATTTGGGAGCTCCACTACAGACTAAGTCACCATAATCAAAAATAGGGAGAATCATCTTTAAAACAATCCTTGGTTGACAGGAAGTGGTATACTCACTTTGTTACTCTATAGCGGACCAAGCTTGGGGCGGAGCTTTTGGTGTATGGCATCAGTATGAATGGAGAAATCAATAAGAGGGTCAAGCCAGACCCTGAGGTACTTAAAAGAGGATACATTCTCAGTCATAGCATCATAAAGCATGTGAAATAGAGGGGGAGGTGGAGTCTGGAAAGTCACTGATGGGTGCAAAAGGCATGAAAACTGTTTTTGTTTTTTTGGCAGTGAGGGATGGTTGATAAATATTTATATAACAATTTTTACAAAATACTTTTCAATACTTTGTGTAACTTTAATTGTAGTACAAAATGCACTTTTCTGTTTGTTTGATTGTGTTCTAAACTGTTTTTATGTTTTGGGAGTTCAAACATTTTGGGCCCAATTCACAAAGCCCCATAAATGACTCAAGGTGTCTGAGCCACACATAAATGATGGCACCTCGGTCAAGGATGCCCCATTAGCAATTCACAAAGGCAGCCTGCGTCAAACACAGGCTGCATGCCCCAAAGTGGACCAGCGCCAGCACCAGCCTTGTCCCACACAATGCTGAATAGGGCCGGGCTTTGCAGACGCAGGCTGCCATATACCCATAAATGCAATTCACAGAACTCTTCCCAAAGGGAGACTTTCTAAGTACCCTTAGCTGGTCTATGGGTACCTAGATATGTCCCTTCTGGGAGAGTGTAGCTAGGCAGCATTGTGCCGGTTCCCCCTCCCAAGGTCCGATGTCCCCAATTAACTATCACAAAGGAAATCCCAGTGCTTGTGTCCCCCCTCTCAGATCCACAATGGCCCCACACACTGTAATGTAAACTGTCTTGGTGGTTTAGTTGACCCACCTCCCAGATCTCCGATGATGCCCCATTAAGATATATTTGTATTGCCCTCATAGTAATTCATAGTAACATAGCCCCTGCCCTGGTGGTCTAGTGGCCCCTCTCCCCAATCCCAGATGCTGCTCTAATTATAAATAATAACCCCCTATCCCTGATGTTGTCCATAGTTCAAAATGCATATTATGTCACCCCACCCTGATCCCAGATGCTGCCCTCATCATGACTAATACAATCCACTCTGATCCCAGATGCTGCTTGTATAATACCTAAGAAAATTCTCTAATGCTGTCCATAGAGCACAATACATAAAATGGCACCCTTCCCCAATCCCCGATGCCACCCTTAGTATAAATAATAACCCCCGACCCGACATATGTCACCCCTCCCCGATCCCTGATGCTGCCATTATTTTAATGAATACCCCCATCCCTGATGCTCCCAGTATCATATATGTGCAACTCCCCCATCACTGTTGCAGCCCCATTTCTAATGCATACAATGACCCCCAACCCCCCATGGTGGTATATATGACACTTAAAGAAATACTCCCTTCTTTCTGTTTAACTTCAGGGTCACACAGTATGCAAGTGGAGGCAAATGGGATTCAGACCCAACTCTCCAGGTTTGCAGCTCGGTGCTCTTAACCACAACACTATACTGCCTACTTGTATAGATAATATACATTTCTGTTTTGGTTCAGACATATATCCACTAAATGCAGCATTTCCTTCAATCAGCCTGCTTTGTTAAAATATTACTACGCTGAGACCAACATATGGTTTATATCTTATCATGCTTAATTTAACAGCAGATACCTTCTGAAATTGACCTAAAGGTCAAAAGTTATCCAGAGAAAACAGCAAGCAAAGAGTACCCACATATATTATACCATGTTACAGTCTAAGAAACATCAAACCATTAGGATTCTCTACTCACTGAATTATATGTCAAGTTAGAAAGCCTCCAAAAAGACATGCTTCCAGAATGAGATACAAGCAGTACATAGTAGAATGCAGCTTCAACTCAGCTCAGAACTCTGTATGTCTGAGACAACGGTCAATGAAAAGCAAATAACCCTAGCTTCATAAATTGCATGCCAAAATGTGCCTTATTGGCAAGTAAAAAACAAGCCCCAAAAGTACAGCAACAGAAAAGTCCATACATGGCATACAGAGGGATTAAAGTGATGTTTATCCAAAGTGAGTAAGTGTATTACACTGTATGCAGTGTACAGCTAGCTGGAGATATTTTCCCAACATATTCTCAACCAGGTATTATGTTCCAGAAACCTAAAGGCCTTCAGTATTGTAACAAGATTTTATACACAATAGTATCAATTGTCAGTATAAGTGCCAGATTAAAAGAACTACTAGTCAGGGACCCCCAAGAAATTGAGTCTATGCAGTCTGATATATACAGATTTCAGTAAAGTGTCAGTGTATCATAAAACTAATACATTTACAGAAACAGTCTATGGAATCTAAACAAAAACTCCCAGGAATTAAATCCTCCTCCTCTACAGGTCACTGGTCAGGCCGCACTTGAAGTAGTGTGTGCAGTTCTGGAGGCTATACCTGAGGTGGGATATCAAGCTACTGAAGGGATTGCAGCAGAGGGCAATGAGGATGAGACAGGGAATGGATGGGAGAGACTACAAGAACAGGCTGGGGGAGCTGAATATGTACACCCTGGAGGAGAGGAGGGATGGAGGGCATGATCAAAACTTTCAAGTATCTGAGGAAAATCAATAAGGATGGAGCCAATGGGGTTCTTAAATTGAGGAAGGGAAGGGATACTAGAGGGCATGGTCTAAGAATAGAGGGAGGAAGATTTAGGAGGGAGATGAGGTGGCATTACTTCACAGAATGAGTGATGTCGAAGTGGAAAGCCTTACCAGAGAGGGTAATATCATGCAAAACTGTGGATAGCTTTAAAAGGGCATAGAAACATAGAAATTGTTGGCAGATAAGGACCGCTAAGCCCATCCAGTCTGCCCATAGGCCCTATACATGTATGCATCCACTCATCCTAAGTGGTCAATGGCTTTTCATCACTCCTTTCCAGCCCAAGGTTTCCCTGTGCTTGCCCCAGGCATGTTTAAACCCCTGCACTGTGCTTGCCCCTACCACCTCTTGTGGCAGGCTATTCCAAGCATTCACCACCCTCTCTGTGTAGAAAAACTTCCTCACGTTACCTCTTAATCCCCCCCCAATTTCATATCGTGCCCCCTTGTTCTAGTATCTTTTCTACATTTGAAAAGATCTCCCAGCTGCACCTTGTTTACTCCCTTGAGGTACTTAAAAGTTTCTGTCATGTAACCCTTTCTCCTCTCCTCCAGTGAGTACATATTGAGGTCTCTTAGTCTCCTCCTTATGTTTTGTGGTGCAAAACATGCACCATCTTTGTCGCCTTTCTCTCATGGGACAGAGAACAGGGGAGAGTACAGGTGAGTGAGGCTGAGAACGACCGAGGGCGGACAAAAGGGGAGAGGGGGTAGGGCAGCTGCAACCTAGGGGCACTAGCTGCACACTAGAGCAGATGTTGAAAGACCAGGAGGTCTGTTTCTGCTGGCACGTTCATATGTTCATATGTTCATAAATGCAACCACGAATGGTGCATTAATAAATAAATTGAAAGGGTGTTTTTCTGACACCTCCACCATGATTTTTGCTGTATTAAAAAGCCATATGGTTGGTACCGAAAATGAGATCCAGTGATGGTTTAATTTTGATATAGATGTAAAAAATGCCTTTGTAGAACAGGGAAATCAACACCTTTATAAGACCTTGTAATCACTTTAATATTTTTTTAAGCACGAATGATAAACATAACTATATTTATTTCTTTATTTATTCATTCATCAGAGTATCGGTTTTACAGACCTTGAGTCAAGGACTCATTTACAAAGACACTTCATCATGAGAAACAAATACAAAAAAAACAATACAGTGGTACAGTTCATGCAGAAACTGACTTAAAGAGCAACCAGTGTTACAGACATTCACTGATGGCACAAAGGTAGCAACAGTTGGGACACAGTACACATATTGTAGGTACACAAGTACCGCGTCCAGGTGGAACAGCAAACAGACAGTTTTATAACAGTTGTCAGTTAATGCGTCAATGGACCACAGACCTCACAATGAGGCCTAATATAGTGTTCCCGAGAAGGCTATAGTCAGGGTGACCAAGGTCTGTCTAAATTGTCCGGGGGGAGACGTTATGTGCAGCTACAGCAGCGGGAGCTAGCCGAGTGGCTTTTGAGTACAGCCTTGAAAGGACCTAGCTTGGTAGAGTCAACTATATTGGCCGGGAGGGAATTGAACCAGGTGGGAGCTCTATAGCTGAAGGACCTCTGGGCCATCGAGGTCCTAACCCTCGGGACAGTAAGATAAGTCTTGACAGTGCTATGCGTGGATACTGAGGGAGAGGCCCATTGGAGGGCGGTGGACACCCTGGGGAGAGAGCCCTAGTAGGGTCTTTTTTACAAGAAGTCAGGTTTGGAAGCAGAGCCTTTCTTCTAGATTGAGCAAGTTGGTGGAGAAGTACAGTAGGCATGTGTGGGTGTGCCTTGGGTCTCCCGGCAGAAGTCTGCAGACCTTGTTTATAGAGAGCTGGATTTTAGCAAGGGCAGTGTTGTCGGCGGCAGCATAGATGGGCAGCCCATAGTCTACTAGTGACAGAACAGAGGAGGTGAAAGCTAATCGGAGAGCCTCTTGTGGGAGGCAGTCCCTATGGCAGTATAATAGTTCAATCCTGACATTGGTGGCAGCAGAAAGGGTGCTGAAGTGGGAAATGAAGTAGGGGACCGAGTCAAAGGTGATACCCAGGTGCTTGTAGGAGGAAACCTGCTCAATGGGGTGTAGTGTGTTACTTAGTATCACAAGTGGGTCACCACTGTCTTTGCTTTGTCGATGTGAGAAGAGCATCGCCTTGGTCTTTTTTAGGTTCAGGACCAATCTCTGTGCCTTGAACCACTGCTCAGCTCTATGAAATGCGTATTGGAGGGTGGTCTGTAATGTGGTGGGGTTGGGATCAGAGGTGAAGAGCACTGCGTCATCCACATAGAGAAGGATCTTACTAGAGTAGGCAGAAGAAAGTGAGTTAAGATAAAGGCTGAAAAGGAGAGGGCCTAAAATAGAGCCCTGGAAACATCAGAGCAGACTGGTCATGTGTCAGATAAGGTGCTGTTGATTTTTACGCATTGTGCTCTGTCAGAGAGGTAGCTGGTGAACCATGCAAGGAGACCAGGGGAGAAACCAAGGCATCTGAGGGAGTCAAATAGGAGGGGATGGCAAACCATGTCAAAGGCCTTGGAGAGGTCAATGAACACAGCCCGGCAGAGTTTCTGGCATCAAGGGCAGAGTGCAGAAAGTTAGCGAATTCAAGTAGGGCGGTTGTGGTGCTGTGACCTGCATGGAAGCCATGCTGCTCAGGGCATAGAAATTATGCTTGGCCAGATTTTCAGTGAGTTGGTTGGCTACAGTTTTTTCTTTGGCCTTAGAGAGTGGATGGGTCAATAGTTACCAGGGGTAGACCGATCACCGCTCTTTAGGATGGGAATGATGTTGGTGGTTTTCCAGGCACTGGGGAACTGCCCCAGGCACCGGGAGTAGTTAAGCAGTTCAGTAAGGGGGATCAGACCATCATCCATAGCAAGCCGAAGAAGCCTAGTGTCCATGGGGTCAGTGCCAGGTCTATTACTGTTGACGGCTTTTTGGATAAAGGGTCTGGACTCCAGTGGGGTGATGGTACGTAGATAGAATGGTGGGTGATGGAGGGTTGGCAGTGACGACACTGTGACAGGATCAAAGAAATTTCTGGCTAGGACGGAACTTAGATCTGAGAAGGTATGGTTTAGGCAGTCCGCAATGCCATGGGGGTCAGAGCAGACAGTGGCATTAATGTAGAGTTGTGGGGGGAGCGGGATTTCCCATTCAACTCTTTTACGTTATTCCAAAATTCCTAGCCGATCCCTAGGACAAGGCAAGCGTGGATTGGTAGTACTGGGCTTTGGCCTGCTGAATGGCCCAGGTGCACTTGTTTTGCTCTACATTATATGTTCACTGTCTGTTGGCTTGCCAGATTCCACGGCAATGTGCCAGAGGATGTCTCTTGTTTGAAGTTTGTGGAGGAGGGAGGGGTGACCCAAGGTGCCTTGGTTTTTGGTTCATGTTCTAGAGTAGGGGGCAAAGAGGTCACAGGCTGTGTTAAAGGCCTACATGAAGAACTCCAGGGCTTCATCTATGGTCAGTGCAAGTCTGATGGGGGACCAGTTCATCTGTGCAAGGTACCGTTTTAGGCGATGAAGGCCACCTGGGAGGAGGCATCATTGTTGGATGGTTTGCAATGTTGGTTTACGGTTGGTAGCAGACCAAGAGAATATGACTGGGGAGTGGTCACTAAGTGAGTTGGGTAGGACACTGACATCTAGCACCTTCTGGGGATGGTTGGTAATAATGATGTCCAGGAGGGTGCTGATACCAGTAGAGGGGTTGAATCTAGTAGGGCTGGTGACAAGCTGAGTCATTTCAAGGGCTGCAAAGATATCTCTGGTTTGGGAGGCGGTATGTGAGAGCCAGTTGATGTTTAGGTCACCAACAATTATCTGGCCCGCTTTGTGTGGTAGGCCAGTGAGATAGTCAGTAAGCATCTGAATAGCAAGGGCTTGCTTTCTGGGGGGAATATAAGCAACAGTAAGAAAGAGTGAGCCCTTAGCAGGGTCGGGGGAGATTTTTAGATTAAGGGCTTGTGCCCCACTACCAAGCTTGGGGATGGTAAAGCATGTCCAAGGAGGCTGTCATGCATGTAAACAGCACAACTACCTCCACGCTTGCCCACCTGGTCTTCCCTGAAGAGGGTGTAGCCTGGGAGGGAGACAAAGGAGTCAGGGGTAGACTTGGATAACCAGGTTTCAACGAGGGCAACAATATCCAGTTGGTGCTGAGTGACCCAGCATTGGAATGCTGCAGCCTTTTTTAGGAGGCTGCAAATATTCATGAAGGCAATGTGGAGACCTTGAGCCTGGGCATGTGTGTTTTTATTGGTGGGCCCAGGGCCAGGATTAGGATGAATGTTACCCGATAATAGCAGCAGGAGTGTGATTAATCAGACTAAGGCATGGCAACAACTGTGGCACTGCACTGCGCTGCGCAAGGAGCCTGATGCTCGCAAGGTGGGTAGCATAAAGGAGGGTGGGAAAGTTGTAGAAAAGAATGGTCTAGGTATGAGAAGGAAGGATGGGGTAGCAGAGGTGGAGGATGGGTGTGGGGGTGGGTTGGTTGTCAAGCATGGGGGGGTTTGGAGGTGATGATGCAGATCAGAGTGGGGGTGCAGCAAATGGTGGGTGTGGATCCCGGGTGGGGTGATGCTGGTGTAAGAAGCAGGATGAAGACCGTGGGCAGTATCATTGCCCTTAGTCTAGGATGCATAGAGGAGGATAAGAGGTGCATCATGTTGGTTATGAGTGTGACTGCCACTATGGAGTAGTGGTAGGGTGCTGGACTTTGGTCATAATGGTATCAGGTTCAAATCACGGTGCAGGAGGGACTGAACTATAGGGCTAGAGGGGGATACAGTGGTCAGAGGTGGCTTGAGATGGGTGACTTTAGGGGGCAAAATGGAGGGTACAGTAGTGACTCCTAGTGGTCAGCAGAGGATGGTGCAGGCTGGAGCAGGAGGTGTGTGTGTGTGCGTATGGGCTGAGAGGGGGGGATGTAGAAGCCAGGGAGATGGATGGGTATGCTATGAGGGAGGGGTAGGAACTAGGGAGTAAGAGTTGGCCCGTAGAGATGCTGAGTTGGTAGGAGTGTCGGAGAGAAGTAGAGTACAGTGAGGTAAAGAGAGGATTAGGGTGGGTGAGCAGGTCAGACTCCCTCTAGTGGATGGCAAGTATAAGCTGCAAATGGAGAAGTGGGGACAAGCAGCAGGAAGTCACATGAAGGGGAGGGGCTATAAGTTCAGGGTCGAGCTTGGGTGGGAGGGTGGCTGGGGCAGGCGGGGCAGTCAACGTGCAGCATCAATGGGCTAACACCCCCAACAAATAAGCTGGATGGGAGGCACTAATTACCTCCTGGCGCCTCACAGAGCTCTCCTCCTGCTGGCAAGGAATGCTATATACAATACCAACTTCCTGATATAACCTCAACAGATACATGGAAAGGAAAAGGGGCACTTGTTTAACCAGGAAAGGCACACTAATCCTGAGCTTGTTTCCAGGTGTGACCTGGGAGCACAAGGAAGTTACACAATATGTAAGTGGGAGCTGGTGAGATTCAAACCCAGGTCTCTAGCTTTGTAGAGCAGTGCTCTTAATAACTAAGCTATACTGCCTCCTAGTAAGAAAAATACAGTATTTCTGTCTAAATCTAAAAGAAGTCACATTTGTTATAACAAAAGTGGTACAATAATGAAAACATGCCCCTCCAGCAATATCATGTTGTGCGATTGCTGATAAGATTTAGGATATCCTACTGTATTAATTTTCACTAAGTCTTTACATGTTACTGGAGTAGGAGCACCATGACCATTTCACACCTCAGAGTAAAAGTTCAAAACGTAGCTCATATTTGCTAAACACATTTGTGTTTGTGTGTGTGTGTGTCTGTGTGTGTGTGCGTGCGTGCGTGCGTGCGTGTGTGTGTGTGTGCATGTGTGTGTACAGACAGACAAATAGATTGTCCAGTTGACATGCACCACCCTGTTTTCACTGGAATAATGCTTCTTATGTTATAAAGTCTGAATAACACATGAATGGTATTAATTTCACACTTTTAAAATCTGGTACTTCCCATTTCTGCATATTTCTTTCCACGAAATTATGTTAGGGGTTTGTTCACTTAAAGCAGTAGTATTTGTTGATCAACATCAATTTTATTTTTTAGCAAAAGATGCATTGCATTCATAATCAGTATATTTCTAACTTACCACCCTGAGCGACCGCTCTCCTCAGCCGATGAGAGGTTGCTGGAGATTCCAAGGGTGTCCTTAAAATCTTCAGGGGCATGGGCATTTATGTTCATGGCCCCAACCCTCTGGAATTCTCTACCCCATTGGATTAGGGAGTACATGACCATGGGGGGATTTAAACAGGCATTAAAGACGCATTTATTGAACAGGGCATATGGTGATGAGGAAGACAGATTTTAACTGTATAGTATATTTATTATTGTGATTGCAGCATTGGTTTCAAATTGTTTTAATTTGTACTGCCCTTGATTTTGAAAGGCGCATTAAAAATAAAGATTATTTTTATTATTATATTATTAACTATCTCACATACTTAAAAGCAGATTTTATAACTATACAGTATTTATAATTAAAGGCTCAAGACATTAGAATGACTGCCACTGGCAATACGTAATCTCTGTGGTTGACAGTATCTTGTACTGTTGTATTATAGTGTATATCAAAAAATGGTTTGTAAAAATACCCTTTATACCCTAACAAATGCCCTTCCAATTTTCAGCACCCCCCCCATCTATTTCAATCTTTATGGCACCCCTGTCTGCGAGCATTGCTACCTGTCCGAGAAACGCTTCCAACTTAGAATTTCCCAGGTCAGCAACGGGTAGACCGGATTACATTCTAATATACAGCACAGAGCAAGATGAATTATACTAAAATGTTTAGTGACTGCTGTGTATGATCAGAGATTATGTCTTCATCTCAGTTAGACTTCTGAAAGCCGTTCAAAGATAACAAAAAACAAGCATTTGTCAATGCTGAAGGTTTCCTGTACGTGGAAAGGCATTCAGCAGCGCTCATGGCGCTCGTTACTTGGAACTTTTTCAAGCGCCCCACAGCCATATTGACTCTGGCTAGACTTTGTTGATGTTGTGGTAGATACAGTGGGATGATCAGATCATCATGATGTCCAGCTTCCTGAAGGGGCCCCTTGAAAATCTGTCCCCCTGCGGAGATTATCTGATATTGCCCATTGCATAATATGAATCAGCGGAACTTCTGAGCTTACTGGAGATCTTGAATATTGAGGCCATTTCTAATGGAGGTACAGTGGCAGCTGTGAAGGGCTACAGTATGATTTGGCCATTTTGGCAGTGCTGGACTCTGTCACCCCAATGTATGTTTGTCCACTTTTCTTCTGCTAGAGTTCGCCTGGTATTATGATAAGCTTAGGTGGTTGAAAGGAACATGGCAGAGGCTGGAGCATTCCTGGAAGAGATCCAGCTCTGAGGATGACAGGATGGCTCTCTCTAATATCTCATTAACAGACTCTTAGAGGGCAATAGCTCTGAAAAGTCAGAGTTCCTGTTACAGTTTATTACCTCAGGTAAGAAATAGTAGTAACACTCTCCCCAGTCCATATGCCTCACCTCCTCCCCCAGCACCCTTAACAAAGCCTAACCTTGCTGCTCTACACTTTCCAGCAGCCCAAGCCCCCACCCTTCCCTGTCTCTGTGCTCTTCCCACTGCCTGCCTGCCTCCTTGAGCCAACCCCTGACAAAGCCCACTCTGGCTGCTTACTTCACTCTCCTCCCTTCTACAGACCCACCCTTGACAAAGTCTACTCTGGCTGCTCATTTCACTACCCCCAGTAGTGAACCTGTATGGCAGTCTCAAAATGCTGTACCTTACTCAATGAGTGATGACACTGTTAGCTCTTCCATGCTGTAAATATTTCCCTATTTGCTGTTACAATATCACCTGTGTGTACTGTGTAACCTCTGTTAAGCGATGTCATGTTATCTTATGCTATGTCTTGTATTGTATTGTATTGACTGACTTGGAACCTTTGTAAATGAGCGCTTGACTCAAAGGTATTAATCCTAAACTTAAATAAATGAAAATACAATTTTAAGTGACACTAATTACACTGTAATGACTGTATAACTACACTAAGCACAGTGTAACTACTGTGCAGTTACATGTATCTACTATGTAGTTATGTACTTTCACATTTGCAAACTGTGTAGTTACACAGTTTGCCTGCAGAAAATAGTTACACACTTAACTACTACTGCCTCCTTTTGGTAGTAATAACTTAATTGTGACATGGGTACCTACACATGTGATAACTGTTGAAAATTGTAACAGCAGATCTATTGTGCAACTACTACCTTGTCTTTTTTGGCATTATTAAAATTGTCCTGACAAGTGCAAATCTATTCATTTATTTGTTAAATTTTGATGACCGGGCAGGCCAACTGAGCCCCGAAGGTCCCTTTTTCAGGGGTGACCTGGAATAACATTACAGGATAAGTAACACAGATGCTTGAGGTTAAGAGAGAGTACAGATAATTAACAGGTTACTGGCAAATATCGTAATTTTCTGAGTCATATTGGCATATCAGCAGAAATAGTACAAGGAAATCCTAGCCTTGTGGTCTGTTAAGTTGACATGAGACAGGTGGTGAGGTTTGGCCTAGGCTGTGGGGGGAGGGGCAGTCTGGTGCTGTGGCAGTTGCAAGTGTTGGTCTTAGTCATGTGGGCTTTGAACCTGGTGTGAAAGTTCAAAAGGGGGGGGGACTTCCTGTAGTGAGGGTGGAAGCTTAGTCCACAAGGTGGGGCAGTGAAGGAAAAGGATTTGCCACCACATTGGTCCTAACCCTTGAGGATTTCCAGCAGAGTCCGACCTGAGGTCCTAAGCCTCCTGGGGTTTTGCTTGAGAATAATTGTTCCTTTTAGGCTGGGTGGAGCAGCTGGGCTGAGTAACTTAAATGCCAGACAGAGTAGAGGGTATTGTAGTCAAGAGGCAAAGACGGCCACTGTAGTTGGGCAAGTGTATCGCAGTGGTGGCTTCTTGAGTGACTCTGGGTTGCAATCTGAGCTACCTTGTTGTACAGTATCTGTAACCTGTTGAACTCCTGCTTGGGCATTCCCTGTAATACAGGTGCAGCATATGTAAGTGTTGGGAGCATGACACTGGAGGCAATTGCAAGCCTAGATTCCGGGATTAGCTGATCTTTTAGTCAATACAGGGTGCCAAGTTTGCCATGGATGGTCCTAGTAACTGAGTCAACATGGGACTTGAAAGAGAGACAGTGATCAATTGTTAGCCCTAAATATTTTAGGGAGTCTACCACATTGATAATTTTACCAGAAAGTGCCTTGAGCTGTAGGGACTTGGTTCTGTTTTGCCCCAGGGATCTGGGATCAAACAGCATGGCTTTAATTTTTGCTGCATTGAGGACCATCCTATTTGATGTAGCCAGGCCTCAAGTGTCATAAGGTCAGCTTGGAGGAGGCTCGAGTACACAGATTATCCTGGGAGCGATAAATGACTGCGTCATCTGCATATCGAATGACCGAGCTTGCCCCACAGTGGAGGTTTAGGTTGTTAGTGTACAGTGAGAACCGGAGGGGACCTAGGATAGATCCCTGAGGAACTCCCTCATTTATGGGTAGTGGGTCTGAAGCTTAACCCCTCCAAATGACCCTCTGTGTATGGCCTGCTAGGTAGCTCATGAACCACTTGAGGGCAAGAGGGTCTAGACTTATTTTGTCTAGCTTTGTTAGCAGGAGACTGTGGTCCACAAGGCAAATGCCTTGGACAGATCTATAAACCTTGTGCCCGTCAGCTTCCCTGCATCCATTGCTCTGAGTACATCCACCATGAGGTTGATGAGGGCAGTGTCAGTGCCATGGTTAGTTTGAAAACCATGCTGGGACAGGGCTAGGAGTGGGTGGGACTCCAGGTATTCATGGAGTTGACCGTATATCAGCCTCTCTTGCAGTTTTGCAAGGGTACAAAGTAGTGAGATGGGCCTTTAGTTGCTTACAAATGTCTAGCTTCTGTGGCACTATTTCCTCTGTTAGTGCCTATTTAACATGTATTTGCAAGGTAAGTATGCAGAAACTGGCACTTAAAGTATAAGAAGAAAGGTTACTAAGTTATGACTAGAATATAACTGCTGATAACTACCATACACTTACATTTATCAAATGTCATTGAAGTAGCTGTGAAGTACAGTACGTTCTCCTTAAGAAAGCAGTCCTGCATGACCTTGCTGCTTAATGAAAATGCAGTTTAATATTGTTAATTGATATGCAACTACAGTCCATTGCTTACTTATGTAGTAAAGATCTTTCATTTACATAATTTCTTAATGACTACACCACTGTTTCAGAGAACTGTGTTTACTGGAATGTGTACAGCAATGAAAACTAGGAGGGGCTGCCTGCCCATGGACAGAACCGGCACACATGAATTACTGGTAAGGAAATTTTAATCCCCCTTTGTGTATCAGCTCCTATGAGCAGACATTACATGACATGCCCTAAGATGCAATCTCGAAATCTGGAAGGTCAGTGCTGTACAACTATGCTGAACACCTGCCTACATTGTTACAAAGCCAATAAGTAATTATAAATAAGCAACATTTACTATATGGCTTAGATATTCAAAGGGTTGCACCAGCGCAACCCCAGAACTGTACCCTGAGGCAATATTCAAAAGTGGGAACTGTGCAGCACAATTTCCTATGCATCAGGGGCACAAAGATAATGTATGCGCACATCTCAAGGAGATGCCCCATGCAGATGTGGCA
Organism: Neoceratodus forsteri; assembly: GCA_016271365.2. NCBI lineage: Eukaryota > Metazoa > Chordata > Ceratodontiformes > Ceratodontidae > Neoceratodus > Neoceratodus forsteri. Next base: position 1,417,235,424 of record CM057449.1, on the reverse strand, counting down.
CATCCTGATACAGTCTGGGGTGTGTTGCACATCTGCTGGCACAACCCAGAGATGTGCCACATACCTAGGCTCAAAGTTGAGCCCATAAAAACGGCTCAGTCACCCTCCACCCACAGGTGTGCTGCTGTTTTGCAGTGTGCAACATACCAGCTGCCAACCATGGATGGCTACCCCTCCAGAACACCGTGCACAAACACCCACATTTGTCCCTGGTAGTCTAGTGGTACCCCCATCTCTCTCGTACCTCTGATTGCCATATTGTATGTCATTTAAAAACCCTGGTGGTCCATTGGTACCCCCCTTCCTGCCCATATCTCCAATTGCCGTATATTATTTAAAATAATAGCACTGGTGGTCCAGTGGTCCCCCCCCCCCCTGCCATAGCCTCCAATTGCTTGTAAATCTGATTCAGAATTTCCTGGTAGTCTAGTGGTACCCCTCACCCTGCTGGTAACCCTGATCACCTGTAATGTTAACCAAAAATTCCATGGTGGTCCAGTGGCACCCCCCACCCACAGGACCCACAGCCACCCAGCTCCCTCCCTGTCGTTGGTGGGCAGAAAACCCCACCACCATACCTCTGCAGCTGCCATGAATGGCAGCTTATAAGTAACAGCTGCAAGCCATTGGACCACACTGTGGACCAATGGGCTTGCAATCTATACTAATACTCATTCACAAATATGTGAATGAATGACTTCATTCACATATTTGTGAATGAGTATTACAGTATTCACTGCAATCCCATTGATCCACAGTGTGGTCCAATGGTCTGCAGCTGCTGCTGTAAGCTGTCATTTGTCAGGCAGCCGTGGAGGTATGCAGGTGGGTTTGCTGCCCGCCAATGATGGGGAACTGGGTGAGCAGGGGGCCCTGTGTGGGTGGGGGGTGCCACTGGACCACCAGGGAACTGTTTTGGTTAACATTACGGTTGACTGGGGTTACCAGCAGGGTGGGGAGGTACCATTAGACTACCAGGGAATTCTGAATCAGATTTACAAGGGATTGGAGGTAGGGGCAGGGAGGGGTGTACCATTGGACCACCAGGGCTGTATATGTATGTCACAATGGCTGATAGGCGGTACGGGATGGGGAGGTCATACTACTATGGTCTCTGGTACAGGGACCGCATGCTGTGCAGGGCACCAGGTGCATTTTGCAGGCCAGCCCTGCACAATACATGCAAATAGGGCCATAATGACATGCAAATTGCCCCATTTGCACCTTGTATGCATCATGACACCATTTGCATATTGGTGTCTGAATATCAGAAATTTATGCATGGCGTATCTCTGATGCACTGGTGCATGTCCCATTCCTGGTATTCAGACCTGTCTGGGGCAATGCGCCGGCACATTGTATTTGCGCAGCATGCAATGTGATATATTCAAAGAGATGCACCATGGCATCTCTTTGAATATATCCCTTAGTTGTCCAACTCAGCTCAGTTGCACTGTGCCACCACAGTTCCAGGCATTTCTGAATATCGGCCTAATATGTAAATAATGTAGTTGCATATCAATTAACAAGATTAGATTGCATGTGTACTAAGCGTAAGTTTACAAGAAATTGATGGTCCATTAAAGCGGATTACACATACAGAATTGTCAGTTAATAAATATAAGTGTATTGTAGTTACATTGCAGTCCTTCCTTAGATACGAGGTTCTTCTGCTTGCATTTGTGTTGTATTTAACCTGATGGAACCATCGCCAGTGGGCGACCTCTATTTGTTTTCCTTCTTTAGTTACCACTCTTCTAACACTTACGTGTTCATTTCTGTGCACTCACCTTACAAATATAAATGAGATAGGCATTAACTGTGGAAACAATGCCATTATTTTGTACCACAACATTGTTACCAAGCCAATTAGTTATTATGCAAGTGAAATATATAGTGTATAGTTACAGTACATATAAATTAGGAATATTACATTTCATGTTTATTAACCTATAAGTTCATCAGGAACTGCTCTACAGAGGAGGAAGAACATCATCTACAGAGTGGTCAATCAATTAATTTAAGAGTAGGCAAATGAAGTTACATTGTTATCATGTCTTAGTCACCATTCTGTTTCCACTTTATGTTTTCTACTTGATTAACTTGCAGATGCTATACTTGTCAAACAGCCATTAACTGTTGAACTGATGCACAAGACCTGCATACGCACAGTATGTCATTGCACTTGTCAGGGCAATTTTAATAATGCCAAAAGAGACAACATAGTGATTGCACAATAGATTTGCTGTTACAATTAGTGGTGGGCGGAGTGGCTGATTAAGCTCCTAAAAGTGATTAGAATGAAGGTGTGAATTGCGGAGTGCTCCCACAGCATGAGCGAGTACTTCACATTATAATAGGTAATGTAAAGTCCATTGGAAAACAATGACTTCACGTTACTCCACCTTCCCAAACCACTACTCCACCAATTCTTAAGGCAAAGTATATTGAAAACAATGTATTCTGCCTCACTTTGCCTTGTTTTTAAGCTCCAAAGGTGAATTTTGCAGTGATTCATGGGCTTTCATGTCACATGGGCTCTAGATTGTTCTGCACAGCCTCAGTTTGGGGTAGTGTGTGTAAGAAGCTGTAGGAGACACTCTGCTGTGAGAGCTCTGCGATCCAAACCTTCTAAAAGCTGTTAAAAAAAGCCTTTTGCGGTCATTTGTTTTGCTGAAACTTTAGTTCTTCGATTATAGGAAACCTTGCTGTGCTCATATCATTGAGCGTTTATTGTTTGTATGTGGATTTTGAATGATAATCTACAATATTCAGTCTGTGTACTGAGAGGCAGTGGAAATATGCTTTGAGGGAGGGGTGTATCTGTGGTGTAGGTAGATTAACTTGGAGAAAAAGACAGTGCTTTCTGTATTGGTGATATTTTTCTTCTATAACTGTGTTAATGTACACACTGTAATATTTTCAATAATTCTTGCCATTTTGTTGCTGATTGTTGTGGTGCAGCAGTGCATAATTTTAATTTGTTTAAAATATGTGGTCATATTACTGAAGTCTTCAATTTGCTAAGCATTACTTAGTGTGTGTGGTATGTATTGTGATGCGTGTCATTAAATCAGACACTTTTATTGTGCCACATAATTTCAGCAATGTGAACCTGCTATCCACTGCAGCTGTATAATTTTGTACTTTGTTATCTTTACTAGTACTAGTACTGGTGACTGTTACTACAGCAGTGTAGTACACTGCTCCCTCCTCCGCTGCCGCCCAACTGGCAAAGGAATTATTTTCCAGATTTGAATTTCTGATGGTGAGTACTGGTTAGGTGTTGTGCCTTTGCATCTGCATCTCTTCAATGCACAGCATAATCTTAATCTGTCTGTGCATTTGCATCTCTTTAGTGCCCAATCTCCATCTCTAACTTAAGTCACAGTTGTTTCTTTGTCTTCCCTTCAGAGTACTGGACAGGTGTGGTGCATAATTTTACAAGAACATTGTACACATTAATATGTGTTTTTAAGTCAGGACCATCATCACGAGTCACTCGTGAAACAAATCATGTTCTTCATCATCATGGTTGCAAATGCAGTCACAAATCACGATTTATGATCACATCACGAATCACAACATTAATCTTTTTTAACAGTTACTTGGATGCATTGTAAGAATGTTTTGTAGTATCTCTCCATGCTTCACCATCCCACCATTGTACTCATTAATGAGTGTTTTTAAGTTAGGGAGTTTTGTGCCACACCTCATCGAGGCCAGTTGAAGTACAGCCATAGGCATTTGCGTTTCTTCATCATCACGGTCACAAATGTAGTCACAAATCACGATTTATAATCATGTCACGAATCACAACATAAATTTTTTTTAATAGTTACTTGGATGTATTTTAAGCCTGTTTTGTAGTATCTCTCCATGCTTCACCACCCCACCACTGTACTCATTAATGAGTGTTTTTAAGTTAGGAGTTTTGTACACCTCATCGGGGCCCAGGGAAGTACAGCCATAGGCATTCGCATTTCTTCATCATCACGGTCACAAATGCAGTCACAAATCATGATTTACAATTACGTCACAAGCCACAACATTAATTTTTTTACTAGTTACTTGGATGTATTGTAAGCCTGTTTTGTAGTATCTCTCCAGGCTTCACTATCCCACCATTGTACTCATTAATAAGTGTATTTAAGTCAGGGATTTGGACAGTGTCTGTAGTACATAACACAGACTGGAAAGAAGACTGACTGCACACCTGCAGTTTAGCACAGTATACTTGCACTGCTCAGAATACAAAGTGTCATGCATACAGAAGACAACAAAAAATAGCATAATTACATACAAAGGTCAGGGATGGTGGAGGAATACATTTTATAACACAGCAAGGAAGGTGTAGAGGGCACATGGTGTGAGGAAAAAAAACTAATGTGGAATCCCATGGTGATCCAGCAGCAGTTCCAGCATAGACATAATTTGCAACTGATGTCCCTCTATGCGATCCTGGTGGAGCAGCAGGTGCTACTGTGGCCCTCCTCTTCTTAGGAATTCCTCCATGCACAGCTGCACCCTCTGCCACAGAATGGCCAGCAGGTGCAGGCATGGTCCGTTCTGTGGCAGCCTGCCACTCCAGCTGGTGGTGATTAAGCATATGGGTGTGCTGGCCCCCAGTCCTCAGGTGAGTCCCTCGGGGGCCACAGTGCTCCACAACCTGACAAAGGCAGCACTTGACCACACTGCTGTCCCCTCGACACAGTCAAAAAACTGCCAAACAATGGAGGTGCAGGGAGGACCAGGCAGAGGAAGGGGCGGGCCAGATGAACTGGCAGCCGACTGGTCATGGTGCTGAACAGAGATGGGATCCACACCTGGGTCCGGGGGAACAGGCACATCCTGCTCCAGAGGACCTGGTGCTGGACTTGGTGGTGGTGGTGGTGGTTCAACTGCCTTGGAGTCAGGACAGGTGGTGGTACTGGTTCTGCTTCTGGGGGGGGGGTGGACAAACAACTAACTACTTATAAAGGTAAGAAAAATAAAATTTACAGAAAGAACAAACTAAGTAAAAAAGAGTACATAAAAGACAAAAAATCTAGCTTTTAAAAAAGCTGTTGGGTCTAAATCAAAGTTTAAATCTCCTCCTCGCTCTGATCTCAAAGTATCAGCAGTCTCAAAACACACCCCTCTATCTCCATCTGCACAGGAGAAAGTAAAAGTGTCTGCTTGTATGACTCACTTCCTTCCTGCCTAGCTAAAGAGCATGTGACTTACAGTACTGTAAGCCATATGATGTCTGGGGGTGAGGGCTGCCAAATCGAAACACCAAGTGGATCACTTAGAGTCACAATGAAGAACGCCAAGTCCATTAAAACAGACTTCACCTTACTTGGCAATGCCATTCTGCCTTAATGTGAAGTGGTAATGACAAGATGGAGTGAGCACTTTGCATTGCCCACTTCACGCTCACTTCACCACCAGAATTTGAATTCACAGAGGTCACGTGATGCAGAGCACTGGGTAGCATTCTCCTCTGTGAGCTCCTCCCGTCCCTATTTAATACAGATTAAACTTCGTTGGTGAAGTGGTGAACTACTGGGTAAGCTGTAGGTCTCTTCAGCAACAGGTGCTCACTCGATGAAGGTTTGATGGAAGTAGAGATGAAGAAAACTTTGCCCAAACATACCCTCCAGCAACTCCCGAGAAGGCCCTGAAGAAGTCCAAGGCCTCTATTGCATTACAGATGCAGACTACCAGCGCCGAGAGTACAGATTCAGATCCTCTCACCCTCGCTAGATTTCTTGAAGAGTTTCAGCCCTTTAAAGCTGAAATACAGGTCATCGCGGGGGAAATTAAAAGCATATCTAATGCCTTAGAAACCCTTTCGCAGAGGACGTCAGATAATGAGGCTCGTATATACTCATTGGAGTGCAAACAAGATCAATTCGATCCTGAACTGGTGGCCTTGAGACAACGACTGGTTAAGATGGAGAATAAAGTGGAGGACCTTGAGGGTCATAGCCACCGCAACAATGCGGTAATAATAGGATTGCCCGAACGTGAGGAAGGTACAGACCCAATTAAATTTGCTAAGAAATTTGTAGAGAGAGTGGCGGGTCCTTCTCCTTTTGGCTCTGATTATATCATCGAAAGAGCCCATAGAGCGCTACGACTAATACCACCGCAAGGAGCTGCCCCCCGGACTTTCATCTTCTGATTTTTGAATTATCAAGAGAGACAACATTTCTTATCTAAAGCATGGGATACAAAGGACCTCATGTGGGAAGGAACCAGACTGAGGGTAGTGCAAGATTTACCTCTAACAGTACACCAGAAATGGGCTACTTTTCATTCAATAGTCCCAAAATTAATAGCGGCAGGAATTAAGTTCAAAATGAGCTACCCAGCCAGGTTTCAAGTACTGGTCACAGATTCCTGGGCAACATATGAGGATGTGGAGTCTGCAGCAGCTGGCCTCAAATTAGCATTTCCAGAGTTATTCCAAATTCCCTGAGGTAAGGGTCGGACAATGCTGGATGGGAGCTCATGTAATAGAGTGTACTGCCCGACTTTGATTTATCTAAAGTAGTCTAACGGCTGATGGGGGCTTCGCCTGTTGTCCTTGGATGTTTTGTGAGCAATTTTAAAAGATTGGAGATGCCGGGTGAATAGCTGGCCCTGGTAACTTTGCGATCCTAACAGAGTCTGCACCAGCTGGTCTCAAAAAAAAAAAAAAGGTCTGCCAGTACTGCACCGTATCCGCTGAGGCAAGGGGAAGTACACCTCTTCTGATAACTTTCTTTTTTTCTGCAAAAGGCGAATGGCTCATTTTAATTCATCCGGCTAATCTTGTGACTGTTGGGGCTTTGTTAGCTATCCCTGGAGGCTTTGGAATTTGTTCCAAAAGGCTGAAGATGCTGCGAGAACGGCTCACGTCAGTTGCTTCAGGATTTCATGGTCCTGAAGTCTTGCAGCTAATCCTGATTTGAAAGAGGGAGTCAGAAACGAGGGATCATGCGGCTGTTTTAAAAAGAGAAGCACTGTTATCCGCTTTGCAACTTGAATCTGAAGCACAGACTTTTTGCCGCTAGATGGCGCCAGACACTGTACGTTGTGCAAAGTTGTAAAGTCAGAGTTTAAGTTGGGTTTCTACAGGGAAAGGACATTCAGCAGACATAAATGCTGTGTTTTTTGTTGTTTCCTTTTAGCGGGGTACAGGTTTGGAATTTTATTTTTCTCCATATGTGAACATAGATTGGAGTGGGCAGTTAATATATGCTTTATTTGTATATGAATAAAATGTGAGGGGAATTAGGTTATTAGAAGCGATTAATGGCTAGTAGCCTTAAGGAGAAGCTTCCCTTTTTTTCCCCTGATCTACGGTGTTAAGACAAATGTCTCTTTCCCATGGAGTGAGTTCATTTTCAAGGTATGTACAGAATTATGCTAAAATTCCTACCTCAAGGTATATGGCTTGGAGGGATCAATACCTTCTATTGTTTAAATATCTCCGTTTCTCTTTATTTCCCTTGTATAGGTATTGTATGTTTGGACATTAGTACATTTAGATAATTGCTGTTCAATTGTAGTTCTGTACTGGTTGTTTAGGATATATATGTATGTAGTATTAGAATAACTAAATTAGTCATAGAGGGTGGGGAGGTGGGGCAGTTGGGGGATGTCTAGGGGCTGTTTATCATGTACCAAGAGACAATGGGAAGGGAATGGGAGGAGGGGAATTCAGGGGTGAAAAGGAAGATTGTTGTGTTTAAGAGTAGCGGGGTTACTTTAGTGAATTGTGGGGATATGCAAAGGGGAGGGTGGGAGGTGGATAAGTACAGCATACATTTTGAATGTGATGGGAAAAGCCTGGACCCGCAAAGGTGGCAGGGGGGAGAATCTGCCTGCAAGGTCGGGACTTGGGCCAGAAGAACCAGCAGGGGTACCACAGTGGGCAATGGGAGCACAGTGGCAGTGACAGGGTTCAGAGCTGGCACCCAGCAGAGGTGCCATGGCCACAGGGAGAGAGTCACTGCACCTGTGTGTATAGCAAGGTAGGCAGGAATGTACCCTGTCCCAGACCCCAGGTTGCAACAGCCCTGGCACCTATTCCAGAGATGACACAGCCCAGGCATGCAGCGGGTGGCATTGTCTGTAGGTTACAGGGTGCAGTCAGTGGATGGGAACATCCCCCCTGGCACTGTGACATTCCAACAGCCTACCGCATGGAGTCAGGCTGATGCCAAACTACACTGTCGGGGACTGTGACACCTCTGGGCCAGGTGCGAGGGCTGTTGCCACCTGGTGTCTGGGACAGGGTCCATCCCTACCTACCTCACTGTATCTGGGCATAGCAGCTTCTCCCTGTGGTCATGGCACCTCTCCTGGATGCCACCTCTGAACCTTGGCACTGATGCTGTGCCCCAGTCACCCACTATGGCTCCCCTGCTGGTCCCTCTGCCCCCAGTTCCGACCTTGCAGGCTTCCTCCTACTCACCTCCCTCCAAGGCAGTGGTGCAGGGCCCTTAGACCAGCTCATGGCAGGTCTAACCTCAGTTCATCCCCTTCTCTAGACCATGGTGGAGATTCTAAAATCCCAAATGAGGGGATGGTGCAGCCCCGCCATGGCACAAGCCTCCTTGCAACCTGGCACACTGGCACTTCTGCCACAAGGGTGGTGCAGGATGGCTTTGGCACAAGGCATTCTGATTTCGATGTGGCCTGAGTTTGAAAATTGTAATTTCCACAAACTTTGCCACAAGGTGCCACTTGCGTTGAATCCTTAGGGTGCAGGTACCTTGTGCCAAATTTTCAGGCTTTTAAAATTGAGCCATATGTGTCAGCTGTGGTCCTCAGTGGATTTTTCCAATTTAGTAATATCTCCCAGAATAAACAAGAGAACCTGGTGAGACAAGTACATGCATTTGTGACCTCGAGGTTAGACTACTGTGATCCTCTCTACCTGGAGCTGTCTGGGAGGTTGGGCATTGCCTACAGCTGATGCAGAAGGCCACAGCCAGGCTGACCTCAGGATCAATGTGCTCAGAACTTATTACACTTGTGCTATGGCAACTGTACTGACTTTTAATTAGGTAGCACACCACCTTCAAGATTGCTTTGTTAACTTACAAAGCCCTGCACTGATTGGGAGCTGACTACCACAAAGAGCTCCTAGCCTGGCATACTCCCAGTTGCTCATTCCACTCTACTAGGGGCTTTTTGTGGCTTGATCGTGGACTTGTGTTTTCATAGTTTATGTGGAATTAATCACACTCCCCAGAAAATTACTGCACAATCTGTAACCTTATTCAAACTAGTGCCACCCTGAGCTTGTATTAAAAAGATTTCCACTGTAACTTTGTACCATTTTTATAGGTACCCAGTAAAATGACCTTTTTAGTTTCATTATTTAATATCAACCAAAGCATATTCAAAAATTCTTTCATTTTATAAAAACCTTTTTGGAGTCTCAGTTGAAGTCATTTACATTACAGCCACAACATTATATCATAAGCATGATGATGGTTTTATTGATACTGTAAAGTGGACAGCAAATATCCTGATATCTGCTTGGTCAGTTCGTTTCTTTACCGTGAGTAAATTTCACAACAGGTAAAGTCTCAGCTGACCAAATCACATTGTACACATGATGTTTTAATCTAATAAGGGGAGTGCAAGTGCTGTTTATCTTTCTGTGGACCCCTGCAGTGCCCCTGACTGAAAGAACTTTGTGGCCCCTCATCCCTCACCTGATCCCACTAATATATTAAATACAAAATTGTCCTGGTAGTCCAGCGGTCTCTGTTTAGTCATCTGATCTCTGTAGGTATTTTAAAATATGTTGTCTCTGGTAGACTAGTGGATGCCCCTCCCTCACCCAATCCCCGTAGGTATTGTAATTAATACAGTATTTTATCCATAGTATTCTTGTGACCTCAACTACCTCACCCAATCTCCACAGCCACTGTAATTCAATCAATCAATCAAACTTTATTTAACCAGGCAAAATCATCCTTGAGCAAGCTGATTTGCAAGATGGTCCTGAACAAGTAGGACATATACAATTACATCAAATTATCATATAGGCAGTGTACATACAATAAGCAAATAAAAGACAGTTACAGAGTAACAAATAAGATCAGGGCTGGGGAGTACATATAGTAACACTATCCGGGTTGATAATTGATTGTATATATAAAGGATTGCCTAATGACGTGGAATTTTTCAAACAAAAGTCACAACTTTACAATAAAATGAGGAATACCAGGGAGGGTAAGTGAGGGAACAACACCCGAAGGCCTATGGGTGGGGAAAAAACAAAGGAAAGGGTCAGTGAGGGATGAATATAGATGTAGTTAAACAAACAGGAGGGAGTTGGGCAGAGTAATCCCAAGGTGTATAGAAGAAGAGAAGTGCTAGGGGAATTCATTTAAGTGCCAAGAGTTTGAGGAGCCACAGGAGATGGAGGAGGTGGTTATTTGCGGTATACACACAGGACTCTCGGTTTGAGAGTGAGCAGCCTCCTGAAAGAGTAAGGCCCCAGGAGGGAGGACAGCCTGAGAGTTTTTTGCATGACATTCCAAAGGGTGGACAGAGAAAAGATGATAGCCGCTAAGCCATGTCGTATCCTTATATTGGATACTTTAAGTGAGACAAGAGACAAAACTCAGATCATCGTTCCTTAATGCAGCTGAAACAGAGTAGAAATATAGGTCGGTAGTTTATCGGTTAGGGGCCCAGTATGTCCACATGATGGCATTTTTTTGCCTCCTCAGAGTGAGGGAGGGCCAGTCTAGTGCCTGATAGAGCAGGCAGTGTTGGGTACATAATGGCATGTTTAGGATAAATCTCAGCATGCGATGGTAAAGGGTGTCAAGTTTACATAGCACCTGAATAGGACAATGCCTCTAGAGAAAGTCAGCATACTCAAGCAGCTGTAAAAAAATTGTTTGGACAAGTCGTTTCCTTGCTTCAAGAGTAAGGAGGTGCCTTATCTGAAAAATATGCCTGAACATTGCCTTAGCTTTTTAGATAGTTGACTAAGATGAGCCAATAAGTTGAACCTGTTACCCAGGTACTTGAATTTTTATACTAGTTCTAAGGCTTTGCAAAGCAAGGTATAAATCTGGAGGCTCAAAGATGGTCCTGTGTAGTGGGCTGCACAAGGAGAAATAATCATAGCTTTGGTCCTTTTGGCATTAAGCAGAAGCTTGAGTTTTATTAGGTTGCATTGAAGGATGTCAAAGTCTAACTGAAGCTACTTGTGGGCTACATCTAGGGAGGTGTTAGTAGTATAGGGCATGGTATCATCAGCGATTAGATGAATGTTACTTGTGTGTATACAGGAGTCTATATGTTTTATATAAATAGCAAAGAGAATAGGCCCAAGATGGAGCCTTGTGGCACACACGAGCAAGGTCTTTAGCTGAGACAGTTCCCTTCATTTTTAATTTGTTGCATTCAGTTGGTGAGATAACAATCAAACCACTTTAAGGCAGTGTTGTTTAACCCAATGCTGCTCAAGACGTTAAGTAGAATATGATGATGCACTTGCTAAGATCTAGGAAGAGGGCATAGATGTATTGCTTAGCTATCCCGCGGTTTGCCATTCATTGGACACTTTGGCAAGGGCGATACAGTACTGTGCTTGGGTCTAAATCCCAATTGGACAGAGTTTAGGATGTTTTCTGAGTTGAGAGTTAACACTTTTTCCAGGGTCTTTGATAGGATTGGGAGAAGGGAAATCGGGTGGTGGTAGTTGTTCAGGTCAGTTGGGTCACCAGACTTAAAAAGAGAAATAATGTGCGCTATTTTCAAAAGTGGTGGCAACTCTCCATGAGTCAAGGAACTATTAAAAAGGTGGACAATTGGAGCTGTCAGGTGATAGCAGCCAAGTTTCAAGAAAAACAGTTCAAAAACGTCAGCACCAGCACACTTTTTAGTGTCCAAGGTTAGCAGGAGATCCTCCACATGTTTAAAGATTACTGGATGAAAGCTAAAGGAAGAGCAACCGGGATAGTTGTGGTGACAGAGCTAAGGCCGTCATTGTCATCACTGCAGACATTCACGCTTTACTGGTAGGTGAAGCATCAAAACACAAGGCCTACGGTGGCAAAGTGTCTATTTAGCTTTTCTAGGATGTCCACCCTGTCCATGTAGGAAATATGTAGGAAATGTCTCCTACCACAGTCTTGGCAGGCACAGGTGAGGCTAATGAGTGACCTACCACCTCTCTAAGAACTTCCCAGAATTTTGTGAAACAACTTTTATTTTCTTCGAGAGTGGACTGGAAATAACGTGATTTTTCTGTTCTAATAAGTTTGGTGCAGGCGTTCCTGGCAACCTGAAAGGCCAGCCAGTCAGAATCCAATTTTATTTTCCTTGTCCTTTTCCACAGTATATCCCTATCCCTCAGACCTTTCTTTAGGGTGGGTGTAAACCAGTTGGTTGACCTTTTCCTAGATTTGATTTTTCTAAGCGGTGCACGTTAATCAATCACCTTCAGTGCCAGGTTTTGGAAGATATTATAGGCTTTTGAGACAGAGGGTGCCAGGTAAAAATCCTGCCAGCTAATATTTCCTAGGTCTGCCAGGAAGGCAGGTTGGCAGAAGAGTTTTAGACTTCATTTTAGTTTTAAAGTGGAGGTAGGAGGCCGGTAAGGGAATCTTCTAATACAGTCAGTAGCACAGTGGTCACTCAGGTCGCTGTGGAAAACCCCTGTGTGAGAGATATTGTGTGGCTTGTTAACCAGCATAAGATCCAATAATGAGCTGCAGTCAGGGGATGTCTTGTTAGGATGGGTGTTCTCTGGGTAATCTGGGTTAGGCAATGCTCAATCATGCTAGAACTCCTTAATTTTGCTGGAGCAGGCATCAATCAATTGAGATTAAAGTCCCCATTATTATGCATTCTGAGTTTGTTTTTTCCAACAGGGAGTGAAGGTGACCCAGTATGCCAAACCCACAGAAGGACCTATAACAAGCAGATATTAAAGAGGCCACTCCAGAAGCTAAATTGAATTTCACAGCTAGGCAATCAAATTCCTTCAGTATAGAGGTGCAAACAATATCAGAGACAGAGAGACTGGTTTTGGTATAGATGGCAGCTCCACTGCCCGTTGTAGGCCTGTCACACCTGTGTAAATTATAACCATGGATATTACCAGTTTTGTCGGGAATGTTGTTCGTCAGCCATGTTTCCAAAACATAGCAATATCTGGAGCTTATGTAGTATCCAGGCTTGGACCATGTAAAATTTTTTAGGCAAGCTACAGATATTCATATGTAGAAAGCTGAGACCTTAGCAGAGAGAGGGGTCTGAGGGTGCATCTATAAAAAGGGGTGGATTGGGTTTAATTCCACACTCCTGAGCAGAGTAGAAGAAGAAGAACTAATAGTTTCCTAATGCAGCTTATAATTCGTTTTAACAGCAAGTTTATTTCAACGCTTAGTGTGCAAGGTTTTATGGTTTGCATCGCTGGGTGTAGCAATACAACGAGAGAGGGACAGGGCATAGATCACCACTCTAACTGGGAGGAGGAACGATAAGTGGGTATGGATGGATGATCTGGGCTGAAGGGGAGATACAGTGAGTGTATGGAGGTCAGTACATTTGGGGTATTACAGATAGTGAGCTAACACAGTTCCATGTAGCTCTTGGTACTTGGGCATGACTTGCCTGACTGTATTCTCCATACATTTAACAATGAGGTCATAAGGGAGGAGTAGGATGCAGCTGAGGACAAGAATAGTTGTCACTGGTGCCATTAGATTAGAGGTGAAGGAGTGGTAGGGAGGGGCCGGGCATGCGGTGCCAGTCAAGTACAGGGAAGAGTATTGCTTTAAGAGGAGTGGCTTATGACCTACACCAATGGGCAAAAGGAGAGGAGGGGTTTACTCCCACAAAGGAGAAAAATCACAGAGTCTGAACAGAATTTCCAGCAGAAGTTGGTGGCAGGCTTAAAATTTGCAAGCAGAAGCTAGCGGCAGGTTTTGAAGTTAAAAAGAGCCAGTTTCAAAAGTTACAGTGCCAAGCGGCATATCACACAGCTTGAGGCAGTCCCAGGTGCCCAGCAAGCCCCAGTGCAAGCAAGGGAATTAGCTAGGCAGCCAATAGAGTCCTGAATACAGCCTTGTGTGTCCAATAGAAGAAGTGGCTTTCAAGACGAAATGGGACCGTGGCTCGGAGGTTCACACCTGTGCTGCTGGAGGAAAGATGGCAAAGATAGAAGGCACGGCCAGCCAGGAGAGTCTTGTGCTGCAGTGTACAGGAGCCCTCTATGGCTGTTCCTGTGCTGCTGGAGGAAAGCTGGCAGAGGGAGAAGGCACAGCCGGCTGGGAGAGTCTTGGGCCACGGTGTACAGGAGCCCTCTGTGGCTGTTCTTGTGCTGCTGGAGGAAAGCTGGCAGAGGGAGAAGGCACGACCATCCGGGAGAGTCTTGGGCTGTGGTACAGGAACCCTCTGTGGCTGTTCCTAATTAATGTGTTATCCTTGCTAGTCTAGTGGAGACCTCTCCAATCCGTTCCCCATAGGTATTTTACTAAATATCTCAGCCTGGTAGCCCAGTGCCACCTCACCTGATCCCCTTAGACTTTGTAATTAATATGTTATCCCTGGCATTTGAGTGAACACTGTCTCCCTCACCCAGTACCTGTAGGCATTGCAATTAATTTGTTATCACAGGTAGTCTCATGATCCCCCTATGACATGATCCCTGTAGGCACTTTAAAATATTATTTATTTATTTATTTGAAAAGGTTTCACCAGGAAAGACAACATGAGTGTAAACAGCTCATTTTCAGAAGCAACCTGGGGAAGGGGTTACATAAGTGGGGAGAGCAAGTAAAATCCTATCCTGGCAGTATACAACCAGGCCAATATATATGCTGCTATACAGGCAGGTAAGAATACATAAAGTGCAATACACAGTACAATCCATTACAATACCAAACAATTGCTGGTGCATACAGTACATAGAGATGTTCAATACAAGGCATCAATGCCATAAACACAAACATATAGTAATAACAAGTATCTAGACAAGGTATTTGACCAGCAGCAGGAGTACACCTTAAAAGTGCTAGGAGGGGCAGACTGAGTACAGGGGCTGACAAGTTTTTCAAGTTTCAAGTTTATTGCAGGAAAACTCCATTGAGCAAGCTCATTCACAAGGAGGTCCTGTAAAGTACATAGGTTGTCTAATAGAAGACAAAGAAGCAATGAGAGTGGCTGGGGAAGAGAAGGGAAGGGAGGGAGGAGATAGAAAGAGAGGACAACACCCCTTTAGGATGCTAAGAACCCTGCAAGGGGACAAGGAACCCTGCAAGGGGACAGGGACCCAGCAAACATGGGATGGTGGAGGAGGAAGTGAGGAAGAGAGGCATGCAGAACAATGCCCCTCATGATGCTGAGGACCTTCAAGGGGACAAGGATCCAGCAATGGAGGGGAGTTGGGGAGAGGGAGTAAAGGGGTTGGGGAGGAGGGAGATAGAATGTTGAGAACAACACCCTTCAGGATGTTGAGAACCCTGCAATGGGACAAGGACCCAAGGGAGGTGGGGAGGGAGCAAAGGGGGCAGGGTAGGGGAGATAGAAATGCCAAGAAAACACCGCCTCAGGATGCTGAGAATCCTGCAAGGGACAAGGACCTGGCAAAGATGGTGGGGGGAAGAGAGACATGCGAGAACAATGTCCTCAGGATGCTGAGAACCCTGCAAGGGGACAAGGACTCAGCAATGATGGTGAGGGGGGAGGTGGGGAAGGGGAAGAAGTAGGGGTCAGAAGGGAAGAGGGGGTGGGAGGTAAGGGGAAGTAGCAATCATTGGTAAACCTAGAATTTTTGGGGGGAGTAGAGAGGTGATGCTGGGGAGAGGGAGTTTGGCAGGCATGGAAGTTAGGAGCAAGTGCAACAGTGAACTGTGTGCTTCTGGAGGAGGAGTGATAGTGAGTGATGGGAATTAGCCAATTGAATATCTAGCAGGAGGGAATTCCAGATGCTAGGGAACTTGTACGAGAATGCAGCACGATCAGAGGAAGTGCGCCAAGGGGGCAGTGCAAGAGTTCTATAAGTGGATCCGCAGAGGGAATAGCAGGAGGTGAGTGGGCTTGATAAGACTGAGGATAGTTATGGAGGTAGAGAACCAAGCCAGAACTTCCCAATTAAATTAGTGCTGTGTGACAGGTGTCTGGCATTGAGGGAGGGAAAGGAGAGCAAAGTATAAAGATCACAGTGGTGAGTAAGTGGAGGGCAGCCAAGTACAAAGCAACAGAAGGAGTTGAAGAGGGTGTCCAGTCTGAAGAAGGTGGTTTTAGGGGCAGAGCTGTAAACTATATCCCAGAAATCGAGGACAGGGAGAATTATCTTTTGGATGATTTCTCTCCTGGCTTGCAGTGGCAAGCAGTTGCAGTGTCTGTACAGAGCACCGAGCTTGGGGAGTAATTTTTTGTGGATAGCATCAGTATGGACCCCAAAGTCCAGATGCTTGTCTAGCCATAGTCCAAGGTATTTAAGGGGGGCATCCTCAAATGTTGCACCAGTGAGGGTGGTAAAGGTAGGGGTGGAATCAAGTCTGGACAGTTTTTGTCTAGAGCCAAAGGTCATAGTGACCATTTTTTTGCGTTCATTGAGAATTGTTTTTTGTTAAACCAGCGCTGGACGTTGTTGAAGTCCTGCTGATTTTTGGACGCCACTTCAGAGGGTGAATTCGCAAATGAGAATAATACAGTGTTGTCTGCATACATGTGGATACATGAAGATGAGAAGGCTGTAGGGAGTCATTCAAAAAATGGAAAATAGTATTGATCCAAGTACTGCGATTTGGGGGACACCTGTGTTGATAGGGAGGGGAGATGGAGTTACCAATTCTGATATACTGAGACTGGCCTATGAGGTAGGACTGGAACCAGCCAGTAGACGATTCAGAGAGACCAGCTATGGTTAGCTTACTCAGGAGAAGGGAGTGGAAGACAGTGTTGAAGGTTTTGGCCAGGTCGACAAAGATGGCAGAGGTGCTGCATCCTAGATCCATGTCTGTGAGAATGGAGTCAGTGAGCTGAAGGAGGAAGGTGGTGGTGGAGTGGTCTTTACAGAACCCAGACTGAAAAGGCATGAAAAAGGAGGAGGAGGATGAGTCACGAAAAGAAGAGAGCTGCTCCAGAGCCCGATGCTCTTGGAGCTTAGCCAGTTTGGAGAGTAGAGAGACGGGGCAGAAGTTGCCAGGGTTGGAGGGGGCCCCACCTTTAGGAAGAGGTACTATGGTGGCAGACTTCCAGGCATCAGGTACAGTTCCATGTAAAAAGGAGAGTTTCAACAGATAAGTCAAGGGAAGAGCAATGGAATAAGCTGTAAGGTAGAGAAGTTTAGGGTCGAGGCCATCAGAGCTTTTTCCTTTACAGAGATTCAGGGTTAGCAATATGTGTAGGGTGTCCTCGGGGAGTACAGGTTTAAAAGAGAAGCATGAGGCAGGGGGTGAATGGGCACATGGAGTGGCATAGATGGGACTAGTGGGAGCCAGGAGCAATGGGGTGAAGAGAGGCAAGGAGGGAGAAGGCACAAGACGTAAAATAGTTGTTGAATTCAGCAGCCATGGAAGGGGGGTTGTCCCATGTGTGGGCACCTACTTTTAGGACAGAAGAGGGAGTGGGTGGGGGTGAAACAGAGTGTGGATAATCTTCCAGAATTTGGAAAGATTGTTGATGTTGACATGGAAGGAGACATGGAAGTACTCTGCATTGGCAAGATGGATAGCTCTGGTGCATGCATTGCGGAGGTGTGGTAGTATTGATGGTCTTGGGGGTACCAGAAGTTTTGAATGCAGCCCAGGCTTGGTCCCTGGCACACTGACATGCAATGAGTTCAGTGGAGACCCAGGGGAGGTGATTGCCATGGACCCTTGAGTTTCTAAGCAGTGCATGCTGGTTCCAAACTTTAAGGAACTGCGAGGAGAAGTAGCTCAAGGCAGCATTGACAGAAGAGTCAGAGGTGATTGGTGACCAGTCAATATTGGACAGATCAGAATGGAGGGAGGATACATCCAGGGAGTGGAAAGAATGAAAGTTGAGGATGACTGAAGGGGACTTAGCACGGTGGATTTTCCATACACAGAAGACCATATGATGGTCGCTGAGTGCATTGGGAAGTATATCAGAATTTACAACTTGGTGTGGATGCATGGTCAGGATTCAGTCGATTAGTGTGTTATTACCTGACTTGTGATTAAGGTGCATTGGGTCTGTAATAAGTTGTTTTAGGTTGAGTGAGGAGACATGGGAGCAGACTTTGGACTGGGTACTGGACAGCCAACGTATGTCGAAATCCCTTAGAAGCAAAAGCTCCCCAGGGGCAGCAAGGGTAGAGATGGAGGAGAGAAGCTCAGTGAAACAGGACAGGGAGGAGACAGGGAGGTTAGGGCAGCAGTAAGCACTGCCTACAAAGATAGGGAGCGAACATTTACTAGAAGCAGTTCGTAGGCAGAGGGAGAGATTACGGAGAGGCACACAGAGTAGTTAATAGATGTAGTGTACATGGCAAATCTCCTGTCCCTGGACTTACGATCCTGGTGGATGAGGGAGTAACCAGGGATGGAGATGGCCGAGTCATTTTAAAGCTGAGCCACAACTCAGACAAAGTGAGGATGGGGGCTTAAGGTGTAACATGAGCGGCTGTAGAAGATAAAATCTGGGGAGAAGGCTTCTTATGTTAAGGTGAAGGAGCCTAAGTCCTTTTGGCAATTCCAGAGAAATGGAGTGGGGGGGACCAAGGTTTGGTTCAATATATTCTGCAGTGATGAGCAGAAGTGTTATAAGTGATCCTGTAAGGATGACCAGCCATTTTTTGGATGGGGGAGTAAATGGCTGGAGGCTGTGTAGGTCTTAGTGTTAGGGCTACTAGGGTGAGAAACAAGGGCATGAAGGAAGGCCAAGTGGGATCCAGTTCAATAGAAGGTACTGCCGCCTAGCTAGGGAAGTGTAAAAGTGAGGCTGACAGAGGAGGAGGAGGGTAGCAAATGGGGGTATGGGTGGGGGATGGGCGAAGAAGAGAAGGGAAGATAGGGGGAAAGGCAGGGGGAAGAAGGCTAGGAGGAAGGGGCATGGCAGGTGACATGTAAGAGGGAATAAGACAGTGGATTAGGGAGAGAAGGGAATTTACAGAGGTAGGAGATAGGGCACAACTCGGAATAGGTAGGAGTAACTTGCTAAGTAGGTGGTTGGGCTGCTTGGCAAACTTTGATTTTGTCAGTGGCAAAATTATGCTGAGATAGCTAAAAAGCAAAATTGGAGAAATGTGCTACAATAGTGGAAAAACAGTATGTGGGAGGCTGAACAGAAAGGCAGCAGTTAAAAGGGAACTGTCATCAACAGTGTTTCTTAATGTCTCAAAGTCCATAAAAAGCTAATTTGAGTCTGTCATTGTATTTATGTGTGAGTCTTTGCAGTTCAGAGTTATTCATATGTAAATCAGTCTGTAATTAAGAGCTGGGGGCAGCCATATGTTTTAGGCTCCTGACAGGAAATGATGTCGCCGAGTAATTTAGCCCTCCATTTACTGCAGGTTAAACAGGAAATCATCTGTTTTAAGTGTTTTTTAAGGTGTTATTACAACACTTTCTACATTTATAATAATTGTTTTGTATGTGCATTGAAACTAGTAAGTTATCACCTTTACATTTCAAACTGTTATTAGTAATAATCCATCTTTAGGATTGCCTTAACCTCTAGGCTATACTGCCAGCTGATAATTAAAATCTACACATATCTCAAGGCTGGCTCTGTGGTGTCAACGAGTATTGGAGCACCATACTGAATCATTATGTCTAAACCCTGCCTGTGTTCATATCAGATTTCTGGGGCTGCCACAACATCAATGTCTGTCTTATTCCATTCTCTCTTTTAGAATTTCAGATGTGAACTCAGGTCTACAAGATGCAAATGTGGCTATGCAGCTACTGGCCTGGCATCATGGCATTTTAATACATATGTTTTCCCTGGTAGTCTAGTGCCATTCCCCATCCATTCCCTGTAGGCATTTAAATAAATATGTTTTCCCTGGTAGTCTACTGGCCCTTCCATGTGATCCCTGTAGACAATTTAATAAATATGTTTTCCCTGGTAGTCTAGTAGCCCTCCTCCCTCACCAATTCCCTGTAGGCAATTTAATAAATAAGTTTTCTCTAGCAGTCTAGTTGTCCCCTACCACATATGATCCCTGTAGGCATTTTAATAAATATTTTTTCTTAGGTAGTCTAGTGGCCCCCCTCCCTCACCCATTCCCTGCAGGCATTTAAATAAATATGTTTTCCCTGAGAGTCTAGTGGACTAAAGATGCAGCAAAGTTAAACTTTGTTGGCAAAGCTGCTGCGAAGTTGCAAAACTTCGACTTGCGAAGCTTTGTGAAGGTCTTATTGTCATCACCAGCTTCGACTTTGCTGGCTTCTCTATGTTTTTTCAAATTAAGAGGCACTTTTTCCTGCAAAGTTGCAACTTTGTGAGCAAAGTTTGGGCACTTCATGGGGAAAAGGGTCACTTCACCTGGCAAACAATGTTGCAAAGTCAGCATTTTGGACATCGCTAAGTAGGCCATAGTCAGCCCTAGCCCCTCATCTGATCCCTGTAGACATTGTAATAAAATTTATTTTCCTTGGTAGTCTAGTGGTGTCTACTCCCTCACCCGTTCACCATAGGTATTTTACTAAATATGTTATCCCTGGTAGTCTAGTGGTCCCCACTCTCTCATATGATCCCTGTTGGCATTTTAATAAATTTGTTATCCTTGGTAGTCTGGTGGTCCTCCTCCCTCATGAGATCCCTGAAGCATTGTAATAAATATTTTATCTCTGTTGGTCTAGTGGACCCCCTCCCCATAGGCATTTGAATAAATTTGTTATGAAACATAGAATTTGCTGGCAGATAAAGGTAATTTGGCCCACCTAGTGTGCCAGTTTTCCCCTGCCTACAGTATCACCACAGATCCAACTTGATCTCTGGCCTGTTCTCACTCCCCCTTTCCTTTCCCGTAAGATTCTCTTATGCTTATCCCATGCCTTCTTGAACCTCACCACTGTTTTCACCCCCACCACCTCCACTAGAAGGCTGTTCCAGGAATTTACCACTCATTCTGTGAAAATACTTCCTCACATCTCTCCTGAATCTGCCCCTCTAACCTCATATCATTTCCCCTTGTTCTTGAGCATCTTTTTTCTGAAATATACTTCTATCTTGTACCTTATTTAGCCCCATGAGGTATTTAAAGGCAGGCTTCTTGAAAGGAATTCTGGGCCCCAGGAAAGTTCAGATTCTGGTGCCCCTACCACCTTGCAGACCCTTTCCTGCACACAATATGTTGGTGGCTCAGTCTTCTTTGCGCGGGCCCTGGGAATTATCCCTGCTCCCTCACCCTCTCAAGGGCCCTGTTTAAAAGTCTCAATCATATCTCCTCTCCTCCTCTCCTCCAGGGTGCACATATTTAGGTCATTAGGTCTCTCATCATAGGGCTTCTGATGTAGACCCTACATCCTTTTATTGCCTCTCTTGGATCACCTGCACTCTATGTCCTTCCAGAGATGGGGTTTCCAGAATTGGACATAGTACTCTTGGTGATCTTACCAGTGATCTATACAAAGGCAACACCACCTCTCTCTTTCTGCTGGTGATAGCTCTCCCTCTGCACCCCAATATCCCACTAGCCCTCCCAACTGTCTTGTTGCACTGCCTGGCCACTTTCAGGTCATCAGATATGATTATCTCCAGGTCTGTTTCCTGCTTGGTGATTGCCAGTACCACCCCACCCATTTTATACTCTGCCCCTAAGTTTCTGTGGCCTGAGTGCATTATTTTGCACTTTTTTTGCATTGAAATCCAGTTGCACGCCTCTGACCACCCCTTGAGCTTTTTCACAACACTGCTTATTCTTTTCACACACCCTCTCCCCCCGGAGTGTCCACCCAATTGCAAATTTTGGTGTGGCATCTGCAAAGAGGCAGACCTTCCCTTCCAGATCCTCTGCGATGTCACTTATAGACATTAAAGAGGACTGTTCTCAACACTGATCCCTAAGGCACCTCTCTGGTCACCCCCGCTTCCTCAGAGTGCACTCCATTTACCATCATCCTCTGCCGCCTATCTCTTAACCAGTTTCTTACCTATTTTATGACCTTTGGACCTACTCCTAAGCTACCCAGCTTCGTTACTAGTTTCCCATGTGGAACAGTGTCAAAAGCCTTACTGAAATCTAGGTAGGCTACGTCCACCACTCCACCCTGATCTATTTCCTTGATCACCCAGTTAAAGAAATCTATCAGATTTGTTTGACATGACCTTCCCCTCACATGGATCCATGTTTTGTAACCCACTGGATTTAAGACATTCCACAATAGTTTCCTGCAGTCATTCCACTAACTTCCCAACCACTGATGTCAGACTGACTGGCTTATAGTTTCTAGAATCTTCCCTACTACTGCTACTACTACTTTTGTGAAGTGGGACTACATCTGCCCTTCTACAGTCCTCTGGAATCTCTCCTGTTTCCAATGAGCTGTTAAATAGGACTGTCAGAGCTGCAGCCAGTACCTCCTTGAGTTTCCTAAATACTCTTGGATGCACCCTATCTGGTCCCATTGCTTTGTCCTCTTTCAGATTAGCAAGTGCCTTCAGGACTCTTTCCTCCAAAAAATGGACTAGTGTCCCCTTCCCTTCCTCCACAGATCCAGTTACTTTTTTGTGGCCCCTCCCTTTCTCCTTTCTCTGTGAACACTGAGCAAAATAATTTGTTCAGTATGTCTGCCTTTTCCTGGTCCCCTTCTGCACATTCCCCTCCATTCCTTTTTGACCTTACAATCCAACCCCTGGTCTTTCTCTTTCACTTACATATTTAAAAATGTATTATCCTTTCATTACTGCCTGGGTTGTTTGCCCTTCAGTTTGTGCCTTTTCTTGCTCCTTATTTCTCTCCTTCCTCTGTTTCCCTAATGCACCTCCTACCCCCTTCCTCTTTGTCTCTTTATACCTTCTGAATGCAACCCTTACAGCTTTACCTTTTCTGCTACCTCTTTCCAAGAACCATACCAGTCTCTTTTTCCTCTTGCTTTTGCTCACTTGTTTGATGCAGAGGTTTATTCCCTTCACTATGGCCCTTTCTAACTTCACCCACTGTTCCTCCACTCAACACAGGTCTCCTTCTCCACCAGATCATCCCTGAGGCATTCTCTCTCTTATGAAATCTGCTTTCCTGAAGTTCAGGACCCTCCCCCTTGTGTCATTCAATTCTGCAGCTGTCCTTATATTGAAACACACTGAACTATGATCACTGTTCTCCAGGTGGCCTCCCACCTTGTCACCTGCATTGCTGTCCCTGCTAGTGAGTACCAGGTCTAGTGTTGCTCCATCATGAGTGGGTTCACTGACTAGCTGCCTAAGAAATGCCTCCTGCAGGGAGTCCAGGATGTTCCTGCTTATACCTGAAGCTGTAGCTGGGAGGCTCCCATCAACATCCAGCAGATTGAAGTCCCCCCACCAGCAGCGCCTCACTGGTAGCCTACTCAATCCCCCTCACTCATTCCCTGTAGGCATTTTAAGAAATATGTTATCCCCAATAGTCCAGTAGACCTCCCTCCCAGATCTATGTAGGCACTGTAATTAAAATGTTATCCCTTGTAGTCTAGTGCTCCACCTCACCCAGATTCTCATAGGCATTGAATTTAATATGTTATCCTGGTAGTCTTGTAGACCCCCTCCCTTTGCATCTTTGTAGCAATCGTAATTAATATTTTACACTGTATGTGGCAATCTAGTGGACCCTACTCTCTCACCCATTCCCCATAGGCATTTTAATAACAATGTTATCCTTGTTGTCTAGTGGTCCCCCAATAACTGATCCCCTTAAGCATCAAAATTAGTTATCCCTGGTAGTTTAGCAGACTCCAACCCCTCCCAATCCCTGTCATCTTTTTTTTTTAATTACTTTTCAAATTCTGCAGAACAAGAAGTAAAGGAACAGAAACAGTATACTGATACGGAAACTAGAGCTTACAACAGTAGTTCAATAAATCAACATTTCTGCACATGATTACAGAGTGCAGGTCCTGGATATTGACAGGTATGAGGTACATTATTCACACTGAGGCAGATTTGCTGATGGTGGTGGGGGGGAGCCCCCATGGTCTGATATGGTCTATTCTGCCTGTTCCAGGGGTACCTGCTCTAACCCTAAACTAGGATTATTGGAGGAATGTGAGTCGATGTTACTTACCCAACTCCACCAGGGTGGGACTAGAGGGTCAGATTCCTACTTGGATCTAGCTTCATGGCTTCAAGGCGTCCTGTGAGATCCTGGTTGGTGTGGATTCAACTTGGACTCAGGAGCACTGCTGCCCTCGGAAACAGAACAACATAAACACAAAAGGACTCCATGTTCTATAAAAGGCTGCACTATGTGTAGGTTCTATTTAACATTTAGACTGCAGGTGTGTTCTACTTTCCAAGAGTTGGTACAATGGGTTGGTGGCTAGGGGGATGCTTACCCCTAAGGGGGTTGCGTATGGGAGTCTGAAAAAGTGCCTCCCTGTGTCAGGGAAGGGGGTGGGCTGTTTGTGGGAGCAATTCCACTTTTCGATTTATTTAACCTATACCTGTTGGTGAACTGATGAAGGCCATATAGGGACCCCAGCATCGGTGAAATTTTACTATTTGGTAGTTCTGTAGGCGGGATATCCTATCTAGTGAGGCTAGTGCAGTCATAGAGCCAAGTATCTCTTTGATGGTGGGCACCAGGGTGGAGCACCAGTTACAGAGGATAGCTCTCTTGGTCTGTATAGCAAGAAGAGTCAACCACCTACATTTATGGGTCTTAAGATGTGAGAAATCTGTTCTAATCCCTAGCTGAAAGAAAGCAGCTGAGGATGGAACCACCTTGTGAAGGATCTGTTGGCCTGTATGGCACACTTGGCTTCACAGATTCTGCAGTTTGAGACAGGACCACAATATATGGTATAGGTTACCCCCAGCCACCTGACACCTCCAACATCTGTCATCCTCCAGAAGCTTAGCCTGGTAGAGTACAGCTGGGGTCCTGTACCAACAGTGTGACACTTTGTTCTGGATAAGCTTCGTACATGCATCTTTGTACCACTTATAGGTGTCTTTCCATGCATGCCCCTATTGCACTTCTGTAATCTTACAGTTCAGTAATTTTTTCTACCTGAGCTTGGATTCATCCGACTGTGAGGGGAGGGTGTCCCTAAGCTTGCCATAAATCTTGCCCACCAGCCCCTTTGTGTGCAGCAACCATGTACTAAGTTCATTAGGGTTCCTAACCAGGGGGGTGATTTTCAGGATGGGCCGCACTGCTTCCCTAATTTGAAGGTATCTTTAAAAATCTTTCTTTGAGAGATCCCATTGTTCCTGTAGCATTTGAAAGGAGGCTATTCTCATGTGGGGGAGGTCTAGGATATCCTCAGTGCTTAGAATCCCTTTGTCGGGAGTCACATGAGGTGCCTGTCTGTGTGAGCAGACTGATCTCGTAGCTCTGCTCTCTCCTAGATATATCTACTTAATCTCCTGTTTTATCACATCTTTTTGTGATTTCTTGGGATTTAACTGAAGCCTCTTATCTTCAACATCACTTCTGTGGTGAAATTTCCTCTCATAGATGGATTCGAGATGAAAATGGCTGGTAGCCACCATACTCCACCTGCTATGCCTGAGTGGGCTAAAACTGTAAAGAGAAGCAAGATGGAGGCTACAGTAATGCTACAGTAATGGTTGACTCCCCTACTCCTTCTCAGCCTTTGACTGAGGACCAATTTCTACAGGAATTAACACCTCTGAGAGAAGCTTTAATGAATATCACTGAAGAACTAAAGTTCATTTGGTTCAGCACTGAGCGTCTCACTCAATGAATTGGAGATGGCAAGTGAGGAGTAGTTCCATTGAAGATTGGTGAAATCACTTGATACTGAAACTATGTCCCTCTGCCAAAAGATGGCCTGAATGGATAAGAAAATCAAAGATCTGGAGGGCACAGTCGGAGGAACAATATTGTTATTATAGGCTTACCAGAGGGATCAGAGGGACACAATGCTACTTATTTTGTGAAAAAAAAATTGTGAAAAAGTGTCTGGTCCTCCTCTGAATGGTCCTGTGTATATAGTAGAGAGGGCTCATAGAGTTCTTCAGTCTACTCCTCCACCTGGTTCTCCCCTGAGTTCATTAATCTTCAAGTTTTTAAATTACCTGGATAAAGTGCACCTTCTTTCAAAGATTACAGAAGTCAAAGAACTGTCCTGAGAAAGGCCTCAAGTTGAGAGTAGGTCAAGATCTGCCCCAGTCAGTTAGGCTAAAACGAGTTGAGTACGGTCCAACTGTATCTAAAATTCTAGCAGCTCAGATTCGATTCTGTTTTATACTCTGCTAGGCTCCAGATTAACCATAAGGGTGCCCTCAAATCTTTTGAGTCCTGCGAACTGGCCAGAGTGGAACTACCAAAGCTGTACCCTGATCTTTTCAAGCCCAACACCTAAAAAACCCATTGGGGAACTCACAAGAGAACATGGGTGGCTTTATTTCCTTTTTATGTTGATTGCGCGCATGCGCAAGAAACATGTTGTGGCAGCTTTCTCCACAAGAAGGTTGTGGAGGCATGGCACTGTTGTGGCCAATGCTCCCACAGCCTGCAAAGGCTTGTCCCGCTTCCCCAATGCTGTGGCACGCTGCTGCTGACACTAGTTCAGCCAGCGTAGTACCAACTTCTGAAAATTTAGCCGCTGCAATCAGGGGCCACCTCATTAGTGCAGTGTCAGCCATTCGCTGCAATGAGGGACCAACCCATCATTGCAGGGCGGGATCTAGAAACCCTGATATTGTTTGTGAACATGGCGGTGGCTTGCCACCATGTTCTCAAACAATATTACCCCCTCACCATGTTTATTTGCTGACCGGGGCTCCAATCCCCATTGGCTTCTGTGCCGCAATGTTTATTTTGCTAACGGGGGAGCCCACTCCCCATCGGCATTATGTCACCCCCCCGCTTTTATTGTCTGCCGATGGGGTGCCTAATCCCCTTCGGCATAATGTAATCCCCCTTTTTGTTGTGTGCTGATGGGGGTGCCCAATCCCCCATAGGCTACAGCTGCCTCCACAAAAAGACTCCGTGTAACGCTGGGAGCCCACCCCAGCATGCCACATGCCCCTGTAAAATAAAAAATGGTCCCACAATGTCTTTTTGTTTTTAACCCTGCAAAGAAGGAACTGTCCTCGGCGGTCTCCCTGCCCCCCACCACAACCTCGCCCACCCACTGTGCACCTACCTCTCCACACCCCTCACCCCATACTTACCTCTGGAGCTCAGCGCGACGATCTTCGCTGGACTGGAAACACATCTGTACTCTTCAAAGCCGACCGCGAACTGAGAAAATGCCGGTAAGCTGTAAAATGCATATCTCATTCATTTTTTTGGAATTTTGGCACCAAATTTTCAACATGTGGTTTTTGGGACCCCTCCTCATTAATTCTGGAACTGTCATGGCATTAATCGCCCTGAAAGGTGATTTCCCAGTCATTGCATGGAATCACCTTTTGGGGCTGATTAACAAAATGACAGTGCCAGTGTTCATGAGGTGGGCTCTCAAAAAGCCTATGTTGCAAATTTGGTGGAAACAAATCCAAAAAAGCACAGTTCTGGCGTGCATTGCGCGAGTTACTATGCACACTCGTAACTTCATGAATTTGCAATATTTTCATACTAGATTTTCAACATTGGCATTTTCACACCTCCATGTGAACAGTATAGCTGTCATTGTTCACATCCTGGCCAAAATGTGTTTTCGCACTTCCAGCACAGAATAAGCGTGTTCGCTGTGGGAAATCAGCATTCGGGACAGATTAAGAAAATGACAGTGACACTGTTCATGAGTAGAGGTACTAAAATGTATATGTTGAAAATTTGATAACGATACTCCATAAAATGACTGTTATGAGCATGCGTTGCGCAGTTTGCATGCACGCGCATAACTTTGCAAATTTATAATATTTTCACTCCAGATTTTCAACATTGCCTTTTTCCCACACCTACTTATGAATATTATAGCTGTCATTTTTCCCATCCTGTCCAAAATGTGTTTTCGCACTTCCGGCACGACTAGAGTGCTTGCTGTGAGAAATCACTGTTCGGGACAGATTAAGAAAATGACAGTGATACTGTTCATGAGCAGAGGTCCTAAAATGCCTATGTTTAAAATTTGGTGATGATAGCCCATCAAATGATTGTGTTACAAGTGTGTGTTGCGCACTTTCCATGCACCCTTATAACTTCGCAGATTTGTAATATTGTCACGTCAGATTTTCAACAGTGGCATTTGTTCACACCTCCTTATGAGCATTACAGCTGTCATTTTTCACGTCCTGACCAAAATGTGTTTTTACAGTTCCGGTGCAGAATAATGCGGTTGCTGTGGGAAATCAGTGTTTGGGACAGATTAAGAAAATGACAGTGGCACTGTTCATGAGCAGAGGTCCTAAAATCCCTATGTTGAAAATTTGGTGACGAAACTTCATACCATGAGTGTGTTACAAGAGTGCATTTAACTGTTTCCATGCACCCTTGTAACTTCGCAAATTTGTAATATTTTCACGCACATTTTCAGCAGTGGCATTTTACACCTCCTATGAACAGTACAGCTATAATTTTTCACATCCTGGCTAAAATATGTTTTGCACTCCTGCTGGAGAATAACAGTCACTGGAAATCAGTGTTTGGGACAGATTAAGATTGACTGATTGAGAGGGGGTGACTGAGCTCAACTGAGCTCTGTCGGGATTACTCTTGAATTTGTTTGTGGGCAGACAAAGGCCCCAACACAAGAGCCTAGTACAAAGAGCAGCCTGCAGCACTGGGAGAAACAGAGCAGAGAGAGTGAGTGAGGGAGGGAGTAAGCAAACTCACGGAGCACTGTCAGGACTGCTGGATTTCTTTGTGGGCAGAAAAAGGTGTCAATGCAGGCAGGAGCCCAGTACACATAGGCCAACTTGCAGCAGTGGAGAAAAGTATAAGCGAGAGTGAGACAGGGGACTGAGTGAGCTCAATGGACCTCTATCATGACTGCTGCGGATTTCTTTGTGGGCAGAAAAAGGCGCCAATGCAGGCAGGAGCCCCGTACAAAAGGGTAGCTTGTAGCACCAGGGCAAACAGAATGAGTGCATGAGAGAGGGAGACTGAGTGACCTCAGCAGAGCTCTGTAGGGACAGCTGCAGATTTCTTTGTGGACAGACAAAGGTGCCAATGCAGCCAGGGGCCCCGTACAAAAGCACAGCCTGCAGCACCAAGAGAAACAGAACGAGCAAGTGACAGAGCCCAGTACAAAAGGGCAGCCTGCTGCGGCAGGAGAACCAGAATGAGTGAGTGAGACAAGGGGAGTGAGTGACCTCAACAGAGCTCTGTCAGGACAGCTGTGGATTTCTTTGTGGGCAGAAAAAGCCACCAATACAGGCAGGAGCCCAGTACAAATGGGCAGCCTGCCAGGAGAAACAGAATGAGCAAGTGAGAGCGGGGGAGTGAGCCACCTCAACGGACCTCTGCCAGGACAGCTGCAGATTTCTTAGTGGGCAGAACAAGGTGCCAATGCAGGCAGAAGCCCAGTACAAAAGAGCAGCCTGCAGCACCGGGAGAAACAGACTGAGTGAGTGACAGAGGGGCAGTGAGCGAGCTCAACAGACCAATGCAATCAATATTCGGCATTGACAAATGCTTATCTTTTCTTGGAAGAGTCTGGTGATATTTTCCCAAAGTGCCGAACTGTTTTTTATGCACACTATCCCATTAGAAAAATCTCCGGATCTCTTCACCTCTCAACTATAACAATTGTAATGATTTGCCATTGCCTATGGGACTGGTTTGATATCTCTACCCCCACTTCCCTTCCTATTCAATTTGAAATCCTTGATCGCAGCTAATGACCAAATTCTGTTATCTCTTTCTACTTATTAGACTGGCTCAATGGAACTCTTTGGTATTATTACTGACTTGAATTTTCACTGTAGAAGATTAAAAGACTTGCAGTGCCTTGTATTTTGTGTGGTATCTCCCTTTTCTTCAGTGAAACCGGGCTGGAGCTTAACGAGTCACAATTATCCTGCTTTGAATGTGGATTTCTACTTGAAGGGCAATCCTTATTCAAACAATCTTTCTGGTTACCTCAGATGTTATTGAGTGGCCTCTATGGGAGAAAGAGTCATTGCTTTTCTTTAACTCCTTAAAGGCAGACATTTATTCTTTGATTGTGAGTCCACTGGAATCCTAGTAATTTGGTGACAATGGGACTATCGGTATAGCAGGCTTAATGATGTATCTGTTAACTTTCTCCTTCATTCTACAATCCTGCCCACATTACCTTTACTTGTGGTATTTGCCTCCTGCTTCTTTTAAGGATTCCAGTTTGAACAGTTTTTATGTGGTCTCCAGGACTTTTGCCTCCTATGCCATGGGACTGGATTTTCCTTCTCCGACAAATAGTGACATTTACTGATGCATGTTCTCTCCCGGTCCACTTATATCTAGTTTCAATCCTTGGGACATTTAAGCCAGACAGTGGTTTGGCTATATGGACCCTTTTCTTTTCTTCTTTTCTCTCTATATCTGATAGGAGCCAGATTGATGAACCCTTAAAGGAAGTTGGATGATGACCTGCTGGGTGGTACTCCTGTCCTAACCAGGAGGATCAGTAGCCAGGGAGATGTCCCAATGCTTGCTGCCAGATACAGCGTTTGGTGGACTATTGTATGTGAGAGTGTTGTTACTGCTTATACCATATTTATCACTCTGGCACTCCATGCTTCAAAGATGTCCATCTCTACTTAAATGGGTGACCTGTTAATGTAATACTGAGAGAGCTCAGTGTCGGGGTGGGGAGCTCAGTTCCCAGTTCTTCCCTTGAAAGTCCTTTACATTCCGTAATGGCGTGTGGCTTGCAGGGCCCTAGTTCTTTTTTATGTTCGCTTGCGTGCATGCGCAAGAAATGTTTTGGGAGAGTAGCACACTTTGGAAGTGTGCCTCTCCCATCCAATGCACTGCTTCCTTGAGCAGGTGTGGTGGTCCTGCACCAATGGGTGCAGGAGCTCTGTATGACAGCGGTGTTTCTCTGCTTCAAAGCAAAGCACCGCTGCTATACTGAGCACCGCGTCATGCCGTCCCCCCCTCGTGTGACGCGCTCCACCCCAGCGCGTGTCACGCTGCCCTCCCCAAAGCTTTGGTGCCACACTGGGAGCCAAACCCAGCGTGGCAAATGTTTTGCTGACGGGGTGCCCAATCCCCCGTTGGCTCCACGGCCCCCCCAAGCCATCCTGCTGCCATGCTGGGAGCCCACACCAGCGTGGAAAACGTTCGCGTTTTTTTGCCGACGGGTGTGCCCAATCCCCCGTCAGCTCCTCAGCCCCCGCGTGGTTTGCAGGGAAGTGCCCAATCCCCATCGGCTCCTCGCCCCCAGCCATCTTCTGCCATGCTGGGGCCCACCCCAGCGTGGCAAGCGTCCACGTCGTCTTTTTTTTTAAACCTGCAAAATAAAAGCGGTCCCACAGCGGCGTCTCCAGTCCACCCTCCACAACCTGCACCCACCCACTGTGCACCCAGCCTCCCCACTCCCCCTCACCCATACTCACCTCCGGACTCCGGTAGGGCGATCTTGAGTGGACCGGGAACACATCTGCACTCTTCAAAGGCGACCGTGAACTGAGGAAATGCTGGTAAGCTGTATAATGGGCTAGATAGGGGTTTCAACTTTATTGCATATCTCAGGCATTTTTGGAATTTTTGCCAAATTTTCAACATGGGGTTTTGGGACCCCTTCTCATGAATGATGTGACTGTCATGAGTTACTTGGGCCGAAGGGTAATTTACATCACTGCGTGAAATCACCCGCCAGACCTGAATACTTACCATGACATTCCAAAATGACTGTTTTATGAGCGTGCATTGCGCAGTTCCTACGCACACTCATAGGTTTGCGAATTTTCAATATTTTCACTTCAGATTTTCAACTTTGCCATTTTATCACACCTTCTTATGAGTAGTACAGCTGTCATTTTTCACATCTCACCCAAAACGTGTTTACGCCCATGTAGCGCACAATGGCACAGTCGGCATGCAAAATCAATGTATGGGACACATTAAGAAAATCACAGTGACATTGTTCATGAGCAGAGGTCTTAAAATGGCTATGTTGAAAATTTGGTGAAAAAATTCCTAAAAATGACTGTTTTACGAGCATGCGTTGTGCAGTTCCGAAGCACGCTCGTACGTTTGCGGATTTTCAATATTTGCATTCCAGATTTTCAACATTGCCATTTTACCACGTCTCCTCATGAGCAGTACAGCTGTCATTTTTCACATCCTGCCCAAAATGTGTTTCTGCCCATGTAGCGCACAATGGCGCAGTCGGTGTGCAAACTCAATGTATGGGACACATTAAGAAAATCACAGTGACACTGATCATGAGCAGAGGTCTTAAAATGGCTGTGCTGAAAATTTGGTGAAAAAATTCTAAAAATGACTGTTTCTGACGTCGTTGTGCAGTTCCTCTGCGCTCATAAGTTCAATTTCCAATATTTTCACTCCAGATTTTCAACATTGCCATTTTACTACACCTCCTTATGAGCAGTATAGCTGTCATTTTCACATCCTGCCCAAAAGCGTGTTTCCGCCCATGTAGTGCACAATGGCACAGTCGGTGTGATGGAAATCAATGTATGGGACACAGTAAGAAAATCATAGTGACATTGTTCATTAGCAGAGGTTTTAAAATGGCAATGTTGAAAATTTGGTGAAAAAATTCCTAAAAATGACTGTTTTATGGTGCGTTGCACAGTTCCCACGCTTGCGCTCGTGGGTTTGCAATTTTAAATATTTTCCTCCAGATTTTCAACATTGCTATTTTACCCCACCTCCTCATGAGCAGTACAGCTGTCACTTTTCACATCTTGCCCAAAACTTGTTTCCGCCTATGTAGCGCACAATGGGGTAACAAAAGGTCATGCTGACAATTTATTGTGCAAATACCAGCAATCGCACAGGGCATTAGGGTAAAGCACCATACATGCCAAACACCACTGCAAATACCTGCAAGCGAACGTTCGGCATTGACAAATGCTTGTTGTTCTTGACACCACTTTGAGGAGAAGATAAAGAAGGTGAATAAGAGGGTATCATTGTTTACCTGGTACTAACTTTACCATTCACAAGGTGCTGGATGGCGATGAAGGTGTGGACCCTCTGAGCTGCTGATCACTGGCTGGTGGGAGGAGGAATGATGTAGATGCATTCTTTTCCCTCCTTAAGGTAAGTCAAGACCCCTGTACTTCATTTCATTTCATTTATTATTTGTTAACCGGGTAAGGACACTGGACCAAAGGTCTCTTTTCAGGCCCGACCTGGACAGAGTAGAAAACAAGACAAAACATACAATAACAAACAGAAAATTACATAAAAAAATTACAAGCAGAATTCAATAATAAATATTGCTTTAGCTTCATCTTAAAATTAAGTAAAGAGGTAGCTTGATTAACAGAAATTGGTAGCACATTCCAGTAGGTTGGGGCAGCCACTGAAAATGCATGTGATCCAATCTTAAGCCTAAATTGAGGTAAGTGAAGTGGTGTACCATTAGTTGACCTTAAACTAGGTAACATAGCTCTAGATGAAACTAAGACAGAAAGGGGGAACAAAGATTTAAAATAAAAACATTTAAAAATAATACACCCCAAGGAGTATTCAATCCTAGAGATAGGGGACATCCATCTTAAAAGTGAATACAGGCTGCAATGATGGGTACGAGCAGGGACCGCAAGAACAAATCTACAAATGTTGTTGTAGGTGGCAGTTAAAGCATGCAGTTCCTTTAAACCTATGTTAAAATATAAATTTGACACATAGTAAAAATGGGAGAGGAGTGACCTAATAACAACAGTTTTCCTAGTCTAAGCAGTAAAATAGGATTTAAATTTGTAAAGTAACCCTAGTTTCTGGTTGATAGTTTTAACAACAGACTGCATCTGAAGGGAAAAAGTAAGCCCCGGGTCCAACAGGACACCAAGATATCTAGTTTGGTAAACTTGTTCTATCAGAGTACCCTGATGATCATGTAAAATTAAACTCAGATTGTCTTCAAGCATTGATGGCATCCCAAAAATCATAACTTTTGGTTTTTTTTCAAGTTCAAAACCATAGAATTAAAAGTAAACCACAAACAAACTTCCCCAAAATATTTATCCAAGGCAAGAGATCGTTTCAGACACAGACTTTTAGAAAAAGCAATTAAATCAGTCGCATACAAAATAGTATTACTAAACTGACATAACTGAGGCAGTTGGTTAACAAATAAAGAAAATAATAAGGAGCCCAAAATGGACCCCTGTGGAACACCACCGAATTGTGGACACATCCGAGACAACAGATCCAATTTGTACAAATTGAGATCGATTACACAAATAAATCCCAACCCATGAAACAACAGCCTCACAAAATCCAATATTAATCAATGTAGAACAAGTAAGATCATGCTCGATTAAATTGAATGCCTTGGTCAGGTCCACGAACACCACCCCCATCATCCAACCTTTCTTAAACCCATGCAGTACGGGTGTCCGTGAACCTGACCAAGGCAGTCCCGGTTCCATTGTACCTATGGAATTCGTGTTGTTGCTAGGAAGCACATCATAAATAACCAACTAATCATTCATCTGTCTAGTTGCTACCTTTTCAAGCATTTTACTAAGGGATTCAAATGGATATCGGTCTAAAGTCATCCAAAATAGCTGCACTGTTTTTTTAGGAATGGGGACCACCTAGCTTTCTTCAATCTGTAGGAACTGACAAGTAACTAAAGGTAAATTACATATGTAACATAAAGGACTGACAATAAATGGAGTAGCCATCTTTAGGAAACAGCCATCTAGCCCACCCCTGCAGTCACTGGATCTCTCTGAATTGTTTGCAGAAGTTTTAAAACTTCAAATTGAGCAATTTCTTTAAATAGAAACCTAGGTCTATTAGCCGGTGGAACATCACGCTTGGCTCTTGTGTCTCCTGGCTGTGTCACATTACACCTAAAGGTGGACAAATCAGAAAACTTGTCATTTAACAAGTTAACAATTTCAGTGGGTCAGCAATATTTACATCATTAACAGTAATATTTGGATATCAACTTTAGATTTAGGAGACAGTAATGAATTAATATACTCCCCAAATCTCTTGTGGTTAGACCAGCTAGATTCAAAACATTCCTTAAAAAAATCATTTTTTGCTTTCCTCACCGTAATTGATACCAAATTCCTAAGCCAACGATAAAGATTCATCAACTCAATACTAGGATAACTTTTAAATTTCACCCATGCAGAATTTGTATTATTAATCAAATTCCTAATAGCAGGTGAAAATCAGTTAGAATGCTTTGATGTCGTAAGGAATGCAAAGGAACACAGCTTACTGAACTGGAATTAGTTGCTTGCAAAATAATCCAAATCTGAATTAACATCGGGGATACACTCTAAAAATGACCAGTCAGTGGCAGATAAGTAAGTAACATTCTTAAATGAATTGACTTGAACCAAGCAAGGGGAGCTTTCGGTGTCTGAAATGCATTACACTATATAGTGCCATATGGTCGCTCACTGAGTCAGCCAACAGTCCTAAATTAGCTGTTCTACTTATCTTAATAGTAAGAACCCAATCAAGTGTTGAGTGATTTAGAGTAAGTGGATTTAGATGGGTAGGCTCGCTAATACACTGAACTAACTCATACGAAAGAAGCAAAGATTCCAACCCCAAGCTGTCCCTAGATAGCCAGTTTAAGTTCATATCCCCTACAATAATGGCATCATATTGCTTAACATAGGGGGCACCAATCTCTAAATAATGTTTTAAACCTTCCTGTCCACACTGAGGGGGATTGTATAAACAGCCCACAATAAGATGTTTCTTACCTCCCAAGACAAACTATAGCAATAACCAATCAGTTTTGCAGTCCTCATTACAACTTGATCTAAGAGTACTTACTTGCATATGTTATCTATAATATATCCATACACTCCCTCCCTTTTCCTTCCCTTCTGATCAGCTCTGACCTGTTTATATCCAATGATGCTGCATGCACTATCGGGAACCACAGACTTTAACCATGTCTCCGAGAGTGCTACATCATCAGGTTGATAACAGTCATTCAATTGTTCAGTTTCAGCAATCTTGGGGACCAAACTTCGAACATTTAAATGAATAATTTTAAAACCATGGATACTAGCAAAAATAGAAGTTTAATATAACCCTGAGAACTGGATAGGTTATTAGAAGCTAACGGCCCTGTGTTCAACTCAATGTCACCTGCTCGAAGCAATAAAAGGGGAAGTTGTCATACGTAAACAAATTTATGCATAAAAAACCTACAAGTTAAGGAAGCAGTATAGTGCAGGGGGTTAAGGCTCTGAGCTGCAGATCTGGAGACCTGGGTTTGAATCCCACAGCCACCTAGGTGCATACTGTATGATCCTGAACAAGTCACTTACAATAACTTCCTTGTGCTCCCAGATTGCATCTGGAAACAAGCTTCAGCTTAGTGTGCTACTCCTGGTTAAGCAACATTTCCTTCCCTTCCCATCCCTTCCCTACAGTAATGCAATAAGCAGTGCCACCCTCAGTATCCACATACTCTTATTTCCAGTTTGTTGTTCAACAATAATTGCATAGGCTCGAGGTCAAATTATCAACCACCATAAAATTAGAACTTGCATAATCACCAGGAGCAAACTTTTCGCCTGCCCCCTAGACACATTAATTATTAGCAAACTGTTACAACATACCTACCCACCCATCAGCAAACAAGCCCACATAGTACAAACTGTGAGGCCTCTGCATCATGTACATTGTGAGCCTCAGTAGTATGTAAATGAGAGTCTGCAGCCCACACTCCCACTGCCTCCCATGGACTTCCACTGACTCACGTTGCACTCTGCCGCACTCAGACGCATGGGCCACCACTGAAAGATGCTGCCATGTCTAACTGCTCAGCTGTTTATGCCCCAGAACTCCACCCAACTTGTCTGCCACCACCAATCAGGGGCAAGGGGCGCAGCCAGACACAGAGCAGCAAGGCACTATTTTTGATACTTGCTATCACTATTTTTCTTATGGTCTTTTGTTTGAACATACAGGAGGGAGGTCTGGTTATGTGGATAAAGAATGGGTTCTGTGCAGTTGTGATTCACATAGTTGCTTGAAGTTTATGCACATAGGGCTTTTGATAGCATTATTCATTGCGTGGATAAGGAAATGCTTTCCTGCTGGGGTTTGTGGGGAATATATGCCTGTTTATATGTTTTTTCCCTTTTCTTAGGTTAACGAGATTAGTATTATGTTCTTACATGTTGCCCTTTCTAATTCCTGGTAAAGTCTGAAATGTTTAGCCTATATATTGTACTTTACTGGTTAGTTCAGATATATTGTGGGGATTGGGCATATTGATATTATCTTTAATTGTACCTTGTTGGTCTGCCATTACAGATGAGGAGAGGGGGGTGGAAGGTAGGGAGCTCAGTGTGGGTGATTTCCCTCATCATGGACCTGCTGTTGTGGGGGTGGCGGTCGTCTGGACTGGGGATAGTTTTTCCTACTTGTTATGGATTGATCTTTTTGTTTATTTTTTGGGGTTATATTGAATGTGGTTGGTTAATGGTTGTTGGGGAGGGAATGAGGGTGGGATTGGAGCACAACCCCTTAGGGGTTTTATTTGGTTATCTGGCAGAGTGTTATCAATTTCCTTTTTTCCCTCCCTTTATTTATGGCTATGCACTATAGGTTTGTATCCTGGAATATTAAGGGAGCACAAGATAAGAAGAAATTACATGTTGTTTTAAAACACCTGAAACAACTCTGAGCTGGAGTTGCCTTTCTTCAGGAGACTCACATGCGTAGAGAGAGGATATCCATTATTTTCATAGGGACTGGGTAGGGCATGTATTTGGAATGGGCTGTAGCAATAAAAAAAGGGGGGTTAGCTTTACTGATAGATAACCAGCTTCCTTTCTGTTTAGTACAGGAGCACTGTGATCCACAGGGGCATTTCTTATTTGTACATGGTCACTGGGATATCACAGAGTTGCTTTTGGGTACTGTTTATGGTCCCAATTCAGATTCACCACAATTTTGTGCTGAGTTACTTGTTCTTCAGCCTTTTTCCCATCTGCCTATTTTCTTAGGGGACAACTGGAACCTAGTGTTGCAACCTGATATTGATCATTCTGGGGTCACTAAGAAGAGACTCTACCCCAGGGCACCACGGCCTACAAGATCATAAGGATTCCTTAGGGCTGGTTGATCCCTGTTGTACCTTATTCCTGACTGTGTGAGAATATACGTTTTATTCTGCCTCATCTCACTTATTCATTGCAGAGGTTTTATGATTAGCAAGGAGTGTCTGCGGGATTGTGATAGTGTTCGATCTATGCCAGGGTTATTTTGGATCATTCCCGGTGCATTGATCCACACTATTCAGGAGCCAGGATGATCTGGACAAGACTTTCTCACACCTTTTAAAACATCCTAACTCCTTGGCGGCTATCAAAACATGTCTTGCTAACTTTTTTCGCTATAACAAAGACTCACTCGAGGCCATGGATGTCTTATGGGCCATCGCAAGTGTGCAGTGAGAGATGAGTGTATCAAGCTAGCCACTGTGGCCAAAAAGCATTGAGCATAAAACTAGATGACTTGCTTTCTTAGATTCATAAGACTGAACACTCCCTCTCCCCCCAGTCTGACATGACTTTATGGTTCGGCTGAATGCTTTGAAGGCAGAATATTATGGGATGCTTGCTGACAAGGCAGACTATGTTCTACAGTGTACTAAGATACACTACATAGAATCTGGCAAATGAGCTGGGAGTCTCTTGGCCCTTTGTCTGCACCAGGCAGACTCTTGCAAGGTGATTTCAAGCCTGCAGCCTGTACTGGGAGGACTGATTTTTACCCATCCCAGAGATATTGCAGAGACCTTCCAGGAATACTATGGCACTCGTTATAGCCAAGCCCCCGTCTCTATCTCTTTTGGGAAAAACTGAGGCATACATGGAGCCACTTCTTCTTCCCAAGCTTACTACTCAACATCAGGAATTTCTTAAGCTTCCTATTTCTGAGGAGGAAGTTCACTAGGTGATTAACCATCTCCCTCAGTACAAGGCCCCAGGACCAGATTGCTTCATTAATTAATTCTATACTGCTTGTGTGGATATTTTAACCCCTTTTCTAACCTGTCTTTTCAATTATCTGTTCTCCTCGGGACTGGTTGACTTCTCCCTTACCCAGACCTGGATTTCTCTCATACGTAAGCAGAGAAAAAATAAACTACTCACCAGCAGTTATCAGCCTATTTCTCTCCTTAACTCAGACATAAAAATCTTATCTAAGATCTTGCTAACCAGTTGCTCCAGGTTTGGGAGGGTCTTATTTCCCCAGAACAGGTGGGATTTATGGTGGGGCACCACTCGAGTGACTATATGTGGAAACTCCTCCATCTCATGTCAGTGTGTGGGGAGTCCAGGACCCCTGCAGCCCTGGTTTCCCTGGATGCCAAAAAGACATTCAACAGAGTTTCATGGCCCTTCCTCTTTGTAGTTCTTTGAAAGTTTGGCTTCCCATCAGCCTTTTCTCATTGTATCAAGCTTCTCTGTTGTAACCTGATGGACAGGATTAGATGTAATTGAGTTGTTTCCGCTCCAGTAGCCCTTCAGTGTGGAACTAGGCAGGGTTGCCCTCTGTCTCCTTCCTGTTTAAATTATACTTGGAGCCCCTCCTGTACAAAATTCAACATAATCCTGACATACGGGGAATCCCTGTAGTAGAGACGAGATATAAGTTGTCGGCTTACGTGGACGATCTTCTCCTCCATGTGGAGGCCCCCTGAACTCTATTCTGGCAGCCCTCTGGGAAACTAACTTTTTTTCAGAGGTTGCAGGATACAAATTTAACTTAGAAAAGACTCAAGTACTTCCCTTAAATCCTTACATGTTCAAAAGCCAAGTTTTGGATATGGGTCTTTGTTGGGAACATGCCTCCATTACTTATCTAGGGATTCACATTACACAATCTCGCTCCGAGTTATTCAAGAAAAATCTTACCACTTTGATTCAGATAATTAAAGAAGATCTTCAGAGGTGGATGCCCCTCCCTATTTCACTTTGGGGTAGAATTAATATAATTAAAATGAATATCTTGCCCCGCATTATTTATCCATTGGGGATGTTAGCTTTATTTATTCCTAAGACTTGGTTTATTTCTCTTCAGAGTCTCCTTACAGATTTCTTATGGCAGAAGTGTGCGCCTAGGTGATCTTATTGCAAGTTAATGATGATTAAAGAGAAAGGTGGCCTCAAATTACCACATTTTTATACTATTGTGCCTTACACAGCAGCAAGTTATTCGATGGGGTTGCTCCCCAATCTCCCGGAGAACAGAACATATGGACCCTTTGGCTTTCTTTGGAGATACAATTATGCAGGAAACATGGACTATTTCTTCGCAGTTTATTATACCTCAAACTTTCTTTGTTACCCCCTCAGTTACATGGTACTCATTAATATGATCCCGAATGCTGTCCAACAAATTTGTGCTTTCTTGTGGACTTATTGGAATAAGGACCTGTCTCAACCTGTTTTGGAAAACCTGAACATTCGCATAGGCAATAGGCCTAATCCAAATAAATTTTGCCCTCAGTTTAGCCAGGCTTGTTGTGACAGAGGGCAGATTATGTTCAGTATGTACTGTAATATACAACAGTGATTCTTGATCCCGATGTATCATTCCTTTAAACATTTGCAACTTTCGGGATCTCTCTTTAGTTTCTTGGGCCCGCCTCCATGGTCCACTGGCCTTTCCCCTATCTTACATGATCTTTTAACTGTTGCACATTTATCCCATTCTATATCCAAGCTTTACTCTCTCAAAGCCTAGAGCTGGAATGCCTCTTGGGGATTTATTTTATTGGCAACAGTCCTAGGCCTCTCAGCTGGACCCAAGGACTGGCAATTACTTTGGAGAAGGTGCTTTAAGTTTCTCAAACAAGATAGATGTCGCTTCACTCAATTTTGAATTCTGCATAATGTGTGGTATACGCCACAAAATTGTATAAGATGGGAGGAGGCCTTTGGCAGAATGCACCACTGTGGAAGGCATAGGGTCTCTAATCCTTCTCCTTTGGCAGTGCCCAAAGGTAGTCCCCTTCTGGTCAGCTATTTGCACCTTCTTGGACCCCTTTCTGGTCTTGGATCCTTATTTCACACCTTAAGTCTGTCTTGCTGGAGATTATCCAAGGATCTCCTGGGACCTAGAAAGGCCTATATGGCCTTGATCTCGATTACAGCCAAGATTACTGTTCTCAGGCACTGGCTGGATGATGTAACTCCTTCTGTTAAAGAGTGGCACCAGGAGATTCTGCAGGCTTTAGCCACTGAAAAGTGTATTGCTTTCCAGCAGGGCAGAGTTGAGAAGTGTTGAGAGTTGTGGGAGCCCCTCAAAGCTTTGCTGTCTCGTTAACTGCTTTATTATGTTTTTTCCTACATAGGTTGAGATTGTTACTCTGACCCTTACTTTTGGGTTTGTTTTGTTTTTTATGATCAACCCCTAAGTTATTGATTTTCTTTTATGTCTTACATAGGATGAAGTAGGCTGTGCTCTAATTTGGGTAGAAGGGAAGGGAGGGGGAGGGTGGCTTGGTTGTTGGGATGGGAGGAACAGGGGAGAGTGGTTTGGATGAGTTTGGTTAAATGTTCATATTTACCTGTACGCTACATATGTCTGTATTTGAGTGTTGTTGGTTATTCTTTAAAGTTTTGAAAACTTCAATAAAGTATATTAAATTGAAATAAAAATAATCCCTGTGTCACTCCACTGGGGCCAAGCAACTGTCCTGTTGTCTATATGATGTGTGAGTTCTGCATAGAGGGGTATGCAGTATGGGGAGAGGATCCATGTTCAGCCTAACATGTGTGTGGTGTCAGCGTTTCCGAGATGCATCAATGGTAGGGTATGGGGTCCATGGGCCTTTCATAGTAAGGGCCGAGTGTAGCAAGCATCATCACCTTGGAGTGCGCTTTTTCCATGTGCACCTACTGTGGCAAAAGTGCTGAGCACTTCCGAAACCAGTGCATAGTCTGAACTGTTTGGAGGGCCATTTGTACCCCTCCATCCAGGGAGGTTCCAGCCCCTTGCACCAGTGCACCCTCAGTTTATTTCAACTGAAGCGGGTTTGGCCCCTTCAGAGAAATCCTATTAGTTTGTCTATGGGTTGGACGCACTTTTTGGGGACGGAAAGGGGTATATGGGCTAGTAAGTAAAAGAATCTGGATGCTGTGACTGTTTTTATGGATGCTATCTTCCTCGCCAGAGTAAGCTGAATCAGTTTCCACCTTTCAAACTCTGTCTTAGTGGAGAGTAACAGGGGCTGGAGATTGGCTGCTTATAGGTCTTTTATTTTTGGGATAATCCTGATGCCCAGGTAGGTAATCCCCTGCAGCACCCACATTAACCCAGAAGAGATGGCAGACTACTGAGGCAGCATTGATTAAGTGGCATCATCTCAGTTTTAGCTTGATTCAAATGGAGGCCAGTGGGAGGCAAATGACTCTAGCAGTGCTTGGGGGAGTTGTGGACATCCACCAGGGAAATGAGCAGGTGATCGGCATACATAAGGGCGGAATATGTGGAGGAGCCAGTCTCCACCCCCCGATCTCTGGATGTTGTCAGGTTGTGGCTGCTAAGGGTTCTACTGCCAGCATAAATAGGAGAGGTGAGAGGGGACATCCTTGATGGGTCCCTCTCTCAAGTGGAAATGGGTCTGACAGCATGCGGTTAGTAGTCACCCGAGCCTTTGGGCTGGTATAGATTGCATGTACTAAGGCTCTGTACCTGTCACCCATTCTCAGATGGGACAGAACCCTATACAGGTAGTCCCACTCTAGGGAATCAAATGCTGTCTCAAAATCTACCGCAATTGCTGTGGCAAGGGTTCAGAGGCAATTTGCAGAGTGCATAAGATTCACTAGTGACCTGATGTGGTCAGTGCTCTGTCTGCCTGGAATAAAGCACACCTGGGAGGGATGAATTAGGTCAGTTAATAGGGAACTCAACCTGGTGGCCAGTACTATGGCATACAGCTTACTGTCCATGTTTATTAGTGAGATTGGTCTGTAGTTCCCAGCACGGGTGGGGTCTTTCCCCTTTTTGTAGATGACTGTGATAGCTGCTTCCCTTAAGATGGGCAGCAAGAATTTGAGTGTTTCAGCCTCAGTGTGTACCTTAATCAGGAGTGGGGGCAGTCTGGGTGATTAGTGCCTGAAAAAAGTCTACAGTAAACCTGTCCCCACCTGGAGATTTCCCTGGCTGGAGAGCCTGGATGGTGTTCTCAACTTCCCCCACTTCAATGAGTGAGTCCAGGTCCTTGACCTGCTGTGGGGGTGAGTTTGGGGAGGTGCAGAGTATCTAGCAAGGGCTGCATACCTATGGATGGGGAGGGGTGGGTGGTAGCATAGAGCTCAGAATAAAAGGATGCCATAACAGTGTTTATGTCATGGAGGCTTTTAATAACCTTCTCCTGTTTGTTCTTTAGGCCAGGTATGTTACTGTTCACCTGTTGCTTATGCAGCTGATATGCTAACACTTTCCCACCCTTGTCTCCACCTTCCCAGAATGTGTTCCTAAGCTGAAGAATAGCTACTTCTGCCTTCCTGTTTAGGAGCTGATTGATTTCCAAGCAGAGTCCTAGAATTTCTCTGCCAATGTGGGAGTGGAGGGATGGGAATGGCATGGATTTGTACTTTGTTTCTGCCTGTGTTAACCTCTGCTTGAGTTCTACAAGGTGTCTGTCCCACTCTCTGTGCTTGGCACAGCATACCCCATGATTCTCCCCCTCATGGTGTCTTTGAACGCCTCCCATGCATTCCTTGTCGAGGTGTCCGCTATGGGGTTGCTTTCTATAAAGAAAGAGCTTCCATTCTTTCCCAGGGACAGACTCCAGGTCCCTCATGAGGAGGGGTTAATCTCCAGTTGCAAGCTGGGTGGGAGGTCGGGCCCCATGTAAGCGGTTGCACTGGAGCATGATCTGAGACCACTTGAGGTAAGATGGCTGAGTCAATTGCATTCTGCAACAGCAGGGAAGCCAACCAGAAGTCCAGCCTACTATGTGAAGAGTGGACCTCTGAGTGAAAGGTGTAATCCCTAATAGGAGGGTGGAACAATCTCCACACATCTGTTAACCCCAGGTCAATCATTAACTGCTGAAGAGTCTACCCCCTCCTTTAGTGTGGGTTTCCTTACCAGTGGCATTCCTGTCCAATTGGGAGACCAGGGTTAAACTGAAGTCACCCC
The DNA here is from genome assembly GCA_016271365.2 of Neoceratodus forsteri. Taxonomy (NCBI): domain Eukaryota; kingdom Metazoa; phylum Chordata; order Ceratodontiformes; family Ceratodontidae; genus Neoceratodus; species Neoceratodus forsteri. Next base: position 1,417,191,092 of record CM057449.1, on the reverse strand, counting down.
GTACCAATAGGGGGCAGCTGGGAAAAAGGAAGGCACTAAGGGTTTCAGACAGTCCATGAAAGAACTGTGGGTCATCAAGATTGGGGGCATAAATGTTGCAGAGGGCAATGGAGCCCATCTGAGTATTGTAATTGGCCATCAGTAATCTACCTTTAGTATCTGTTATCAGTGCTACCAGGGACCATTGGAGAGATTTGTGGATCAGGATGGCAATGCTATGCTTCCTAGTGGGGCACCTGCATGCACTTCCTGACCCACCCAGTCCTTAACCATTAAGGGTGGTGACTATTTGATTAGTTCAGTCTCTTGGAAAAAGGCCAACTGCGACTTCAACCACTTTAAATGAGGCGGACCTTTTCCTCTTGACAGGAGTTCAGTCCTCTGACATTTCATGGGTGTAGTACAATATCACTCATGGTGGTTCAGAGAAACCACCTATTCTAATTTATTATGAACAAACTTTTAGCATTTGAGCAAGTGTGGCCCCCCTCCGAGAGATGTAGTTCTCCCTTTGGAGAAGTACCCCACCCCCATATTCCCCCACAGATTGTAACTTGCCACACGATACACATTTGAAACTCCTGTAACCTTGTTGCCTTCTCATACCAAATAAGAAGGGGAAAATTTGCCCAGCATTAACATCATAACTATGAAACACAGTTCAAACTAGATTCCAACCCGTATGTACCTTAAAATCAACCAAAACATTTTAAAGGGTGTCAGTTTGGACTATAGCCGGCTGCGTATGTACCAGGTAGCTAGCCAGTCTGTCCCTGTTGCGGGTGTCATCAGACGGAGACTTACTGTAAGTATATCTGAACACCATGGCACAGTGCTATCTGTCTGATCACTGCTAGTCTTATGAAATTTGACCAATCTCTAGAGTAGTGAGGGAGACCTAAATATTAGCCTCTATGCGGAGCTAAAGCATGAAGTTATACCTGAGATGTCTTTCTGGACTCTATCTCAAGCTTTTACCCAGGTCTGTTGTTGGGTATTTAGAGGTTTTGCAACTTCTGGACTCAGTTAGCCCGAGGCCCAGACCATTGGAGGTCATTGATGATGGTGGTGGAGGGCATATAACACCAGAGTTCCTGGTCCAGTGCTCTGGGAGGGTGGTGCTGTCCAGAGGGTGCTAGCCTGTCATTTTACCAGTTGCGCACTGGTGGACCAAGGTCGATTAAGCTCCTTGCAGCCTCTCCTTATGTCTCCTACCTGATCTTAGTCTCACACCTCCCTATCAGCACTTGTACTTGTCAGCACTGGTACTTGTTCTTCTCCCCTTGGTTGTAGAAGGGGACCCAGACCTGAAAGGATGGTCTGTAATTTACCTGCACTTTGTTAAGGGGGTCTATTTGTGCTGTGGATCCTGGTGCAGGAGGAAGATAAAGCATGTTTAGATCCTGCAAAGGCATTTAACAGCCTCCTGTCTGGAGCTGCAGTTCAAACATCAACACCCACCCTGTCCCATCGTATACAACTGTAAACATATACATTTAGATACAGAGTACTTCAGCCATTTGATAGAGGAGTGCGTCGGGCGGGGGTAACATTGGACTATGTTACCCTGACCACCCTCTGTAAGTTAACGTCTCATGGTGGGGGGTTGGGCCCACTTATGGATGCATTGGACAACCAGGTTGCTGTGAGTCCAAGCTCCCCTCCGTATTATCTGGTCCTCCCGGCTTTACTCTTCTCCCATACACTGTCCCCAAATGGCCAGGTACTTATCTGAACCCAATTCTGGTTCTCACTCCGGCAGCATGGTGAAGATGTTCTGCAGCATGGCCACCTCCTCAGTTTCAGTGGGTAACTGCATCATGTCTTGGTGTGGGCCTGTGCTGAAAAGTGAGTCCTCAGGCTCTAGTTGTGGTAGGTCTTCTTCTGCGGTGAATGCCCATGATTGCTGCTTTTGAGGAAACTCCTGTTCTAGTGCCGTTGGGTTGGACAGTCCCATCTCTGGGTCCTCTTCGACATCTTGCCTCACAGAAGCCTGGAGAAGTGAAGCGTAGTGGTTCTGGGTGAAATATGGGCTGGTGGTCTCTGAGTCCTGGTTCCCCTTCTCTGATCTGGACCTGGTGAGCAGCTCCTCCTCCCGGTCTCTGTCGTATGGGTGGTCATGTCTCATGTGCCTTTCCTGCTGGAATGTCTTTTGGGTCCTTGGAGGCCTGGACCATTGTTCCTGTGGCTCCTTGCTCTGTCGGGCTCAGTCGCTGGCATTCTGTGTCTCTCTCTTCACCTGGGAGACCTCCGGAACTTTGGAATCTTCTGTGGAGCTGCTTTGTGGCCTGGTGCGGGGCTATGTTTTTGCCTTGTATTCTGTGCCAGGTCTTTGTGATGAAATCCATAATTGATTCTAGCATGCTGAACTGCAGGTTGTGCCATTGTGGGTTCGTTTCAGCACCGCTGGGTATCTGAGGACAAACGGAACCTGGAGCTTGTGTAGACATCGTCAGGCATCGATACAGGCCTTTTGTTTCTGGGCCAGATTCCTGGAATAGTCTTGGAAAATTAGTATCATATGCATGTTCCATTCCAGGGTGCCCAGCTCCCTCACTCTTGCCTGAATGGCTTCTTTTAGAAAAATGAAGTATTCTTGTGAGGATCAGCTTAGGCCTGTCTCCAGCTGGAGGCTGAGGCTGCAGGGTTTGATGCGCTCGTTCAGTTGTCATGTAGGTGCAGTCTGGTAGTCGAAGGATCTTTGGGAGGGCCTTTTGCAAGAATTGTACTGTCCTGTCCTTTTCACATCCTTCTGGGAAGCCCAGGAGCCACAGGTTGTTAAGGTGGCTCCTGTTTTCGAGATTGTCCAGTTTCTCTTAGATGGCCTTAATTTGCTGGGCTTGCTCCTGTAGTGTAACACAATGTCCATCCAAAGTCTTTCCCTGCAAAAAAGTTTTTTGCTCAATTAGGCCCATCCTGAGATTGAGATGGTGCCCGGTGAGGGCAGTATTGTTTGATGCAATTGTAAATTCCTTCATGCATTGCATCAAGGAGGAGAACATGTCCCGCACGGAGGGCTCTGGGCTTTCTCTGCTTTGTTTCACCATGCAGTTGGTTTCACTGGAAAAACATTCAGGGACTCTGTCACTGCAACAGATGCATCCAGTGGTGAAAAAAAGCAGCTGTTGATTGATGGTACCTTCCAACAGCCTCCAGTTCAGCACTGTAGTTAAATATCCCAGCTAATTTTAGTATTTGGTCAGAATTTGTGCTCCTGGTAGATCAGCCAAATGCAACTTCCTCTGCCATCTTATTTGATGACTAAGCCTACACCCATCTCTATTATTTTTGTAATTAATATTTTATCCATAGTAGCCTAGTGGACTCCCTACCTCTTCTGGTTTGGAATGGTCACTCCCCTAGCCTGGAGATGGCATTTGGCACACACTCACCTCTCACCTCTGTGGTCACCCAGCCTGCCTCATGCAAGTACTGGTATTACTATACAGTTTTGTATAGTGATTCATATACAATACTTGCATGATAGCGATTAAAAAGTAGCAGATGTCATGCAAGTATTGTACTGCTATACAAAGCTGTATGGCAACACCATTACTTGCTTGAGGCAGATGGCAGACGATTGTGCAGGTGACAGGTGGGTCTCTGCCAGTCATTGTCACTAGGCTTGGGTGTAGACATTCAAAACCCAGACCAGGAGGGGGCCCACTAGACTGGGAGGAGAAATATTAATTACAATGCCTATGGGGATTGCCGGGATCAAATATTTGCAGGATGGGTATTATGGGATTTATCTACTTCTTGTGTGGTTTAATGTATTCAGCTACATCTTGTACCATGTCACATGAGGCATGTACCATATCACATGAGGCACGGGAAAATGGCACAAAAACACATGTTCTGTCATGCATTATGGCTGAATTATATAAGCATCATTTGTTCCCCTTTTCCCCATTATGTGTACTCTACTTTTCCATTCCTTTGGATATCATCTTGCTCAGCATTTCCTGCAAGAATCCTCACACTGGACCCAGACAAAATGAATTATTCCAGGGGTGTGTGTGTGCCCGTCGTCATACATTCATATTATATCACACCTCACTGTGCTTCTTGAGCTGACTCCTTCATAATTTGCCTGGCAACTGTAGACCTGCAAATCTGTTGCATTGTTATGATTTTGATTTAAGAACTGAGTAGAGATGCCAGACATCACATTTATGACCCTTGGGTGCAGAGGTCCCAACTAGTGGGCGTATCCATATCCAACCCAGTAGGTTCTAATGCAAGATCAAACCTCTACAGTCAGTGTTTCTGTGGTCAGAATACCAATGCAAAATAGCTCAGTTTTAATTTTCTGCATAGACATGAATAATGGAATGCAATCAAAGTCTAATCTAAAGCTGCATCATGTTTCTATATATTTTTCTGTTGATACATTACAAAAACCTTTGCTGACAGCACTGCGGAATGTCAGCTATGAGCTAGAAAAAAAACTCCCATGAGCTTCCCTAATTGCACATATTTTCTGAACTACAGTACATTCATTTTTTATGTGTAATATAGACAGCCCTTATAAATTGTAACTGTATAGATGTTTTTCTTAGATCTTACTATGATAAATAGAAGAACAATTAGTGTTAAGTGTCAAGCACCTCTATTTTGCTACGGGCCCCTAAGCAACTCTAAAACATCCACGGTTCTGACAATCAGATAAAGTTCAATGCATTCTTTTTCAAACTAATGAGAAAGCAGCTTTTTACAAATTTGTACCGTCGAAGGCATAATACTGCTAACATTTTGATTAATGTTGTCTTGGCATCAGGAAAGATCACCTGCCTGTTGTTTATGGCAACAAAATGAAGGAAACTGTCTAACAAGTTGTAGCAGTTTGCAGGATTTTGCAGTTTTGATCCACAAATGTGTGACTGATTTCAGGCTTGTGGAAAGCAAGGATTTGATATTACTAAAGATTAAAGCTCTCTCGTCATTTACAGATCATAGGCCAGATATTCAAATATCGTTAAGTGGAGTGCAAAAATTTGCTCTGTTGACTGCCTGGGTGCCCAAATAGCACACTGGCGCTATTCTACTAAATATAGGCCATATCGGCCTACGCTATTTCAATATTCAAAGGTCCCATTCAAATTAGCCATTGGGCATACAAGCTATGGCATGAGACATACCAAATGCTGGGGGTCAGGGGCCCAATACATAAACTCAGCCCCACTTTGGAGTGGCCCATTGCTTCCAGACTTCTTAAGGGACACAGGTTTCCAACTCTGGAAGGAAGGGGGGGGGGTGCACTGATGGGTCACCTATTTGAGCAAGGTAAATGCCTAACCTTTAATGAACTGCACCAGAAATATAACCTACCCCAATTACACAGTTTTAAATACAGACAAATAAGGTATTGTTTGAGCAATGTTCTTTTGCCATCCCTTCAGCTACAGGCCCCCTCAGAGCTAGCACAAATTTTGGATGGTTATAAGGACATGAGAGGGTTAGTCACAAGGTTATATAGCCACATTCTGCTGGGAAAGAAACCTGAACTTATTGATTTTATGAAAAAAATGGAAGGAAATCCTGACCATGTTCATAACTAAAGATGATTGGCCTGATATTGAGGAGGGCAGTTGGTATATCCTCCTGCAGAGCAAATTTAAGTTCACACAATATTTCACCTCCATATGGCCTTATACATCAGAAAGGCTCCAGAAAGTGTCTCAACAGCGTGATGGCCTCTGCCTCAGAAATAAATGTGAGAAAGGCACTCTGCCCCATATGATGTTCTTCTGTAGAAAATTAGCCCATTTTGGGGGAAGGGTAGAGGATACCCTGAGTGCAATCACACAGAACCAGACAAATCTGAAGTATGAATAATACTCTTAGGAGATCTGGAAAAGTTGCCTAGGCTAGAATAGGGGCCAAGGAGATTTGTATCCTTAGCAATCGTTTGTGCCAAACTGGAAATACACACACACACTGGAAAGTGAACAACCCCCCTGGGAGTGAAACCTGGTTGACTAAACTAACTGACTGTGCTCGTATAGAAAAAAATTATATATAGAACCACAAGTAGACCTGATTTACATGATAAAAGATGGTTAGCCACCAAAGAGTACCTGCCCAATAGACGTAGCAGAAATGACAGAGAAATGCCAGAATAAGGCGCCCCCATACCACCACCATACCTATCTAAGGTAACAGCAAGTCTACTGAGTCATGATGCACTGACAGTCATGACTGGGACTGGCCATACCAGGCTAAATGCTGTTCAGAAAGGACAGGGTGTGAAGGAAAAGAGGTGGTGTTGTGTTTATGTGAAAGAAACCAAAAAGCAACAGAAATACAGGGAACTCGGGGTGGGCAGAGGTGTTGTGGATCACCCTCAAGTCAGGAAATGGAGCCACTATTCAGACATGCATGATCTACAGGCATCCAACACAGGGGGAGGAGGTAGATAAGGAAATGCTGGAAGCAATTAACAAAATGGCTGAAAGAAGGGAGGTGTTGCTGGTGGGGGACTTCAATCTGCTGGATGTAAATTGGAGCCTCCCAACTGCAGCTTCAGCTAGAAGCAGGGACATCCATGACTCCTTACAGGGGGCATTCCTCAGGCAACTAATCAGTGAGCCCACACATGATGGGGCAGTACTGATGGTGCTTACAAACAGGGCTAATATTGCAGACATCAAGGTGGGAAGCCATCTGGGGACCAGTAATCATCATTCCGTGAGGTTCAACATAAGAACAGCTGCAGAATCCAATCTCACAATGGCAAGTGTCCTGGGGGACAATTCTAAGATGAATGGCGTAACTTGCATGCTGTTGCAAGTTACACCACTAGCCCTTATGCCAGGGACCCTATGCACATTCCAGGAGTGGCGGGTCCGGCACTTATGTTTATGCGGGATACACTAGGTGAGGCTAGCACCATACACCCGGCATATGCAACCTGCATGTGCAACTCATGGCCAGTGACAGGCGGCCCCCTCTGAGGTCTCCCCAGCCCTGGACCATCTCAGTACACAAAAGGGGGCATGGGGGGCAGGACACATGGCACAGCCATCCGGGGGGGCAACAGACACAAACCCCCAGGGGTCTGAGATGATTGGGGGCAGGGGTATACTTGAAGGGGTTGGGGGACATCATTGTGCCATTGCCTCAGCGCTGCGTAGTGGCATCTGATGGTGCCAGCCATTGAATGCCACTTAGGACATCTTCGAGTTGTCATAATTCCACTATGACACTGCATGTATTGGAATTGAAACTGTGGGTTACGATAGTTGCCCTCCTAGAATTGGGCTAAGTTGCTGTCGTAACCCGCAGTTGGGCCAGGCATTGCAGGCTTCAGCGTAGTGGGTGACATAATCCATGACTGTTATAGCCCACAGCTGCCATGGCACATCTCACCTCTTGTAATAGGGGCTGGGACATCACCTGGCGTAAGTAGCGAGACATGCAATGGGGTTTGGTGTATCTCGCCTTACGCCAGGGTATCCCCTTCTGGAATCAGGCCCCTGGACTTCAGAAAGGCAGATTTTATAAAGATGGATGAATGCCTTGGGAATAACCTAGCAGGGGCAGATGACCTGGGGCAGGGAGGAACAGTGGGCCAAACTAAAAGAGGGCACAGTGAAGGCAAAAAACCTCTCTGTCAAGTAAGTAAGTAAGCAACAGCAAAGGAAGAGGTGACAGCTCTGATTCCCAAAGAGGTGTCAGAAAAGGTAAAGGCTAAAGAAGCCTTCAGAAGGTATAAGGAGACACAGAGAGGAGGATAGGAAGTGTACCATGGAAAACAGGAGGCAAGGAAACCAGTAAGGAATGCAAAGGTACAAACTGAAGAAAGAATAGCTCAGGCAGTATCAAAAGGGGACAAGACATTTTTAGGTATAGTAGTGTAAAAAGGAAGACAGAGGGAGGGATTGTAAGGTTGAAAGGGGTCTGTACATGGGGGCTAAGAAAAGATAGACATCTTCAACAAATACTTCTGCTCAATGTTCACAGTGGAAGGAAGGCCCATGAAAAAGCACCAGGAGCTTTGATAGGAGGAAATGGACACTTGTCCTTTTCTGAGGAAAAGTATGGAAAACAGTAGCAAACCTGAAGGTGGACAAAGCTATGGGGCCAGACGGGGTGCATCCAAGGGTGCTGAGGGAGTTCAAGGAGATACTAGCTGTACCTCAGACAGACATATTTAACAGTTCACTGGAGACTGGATAGTTCCTGGAGTGCTGAATAAGGGCAGATTTAGTCCCACTACACAAAAGTGGTAGCAGCGAAGAGGCAGGCAATTAAAGGCCTGTCAGCCTGACTTTGGTGGTAGGTAAGTTAATGAAAACTCTGTTAAAGGGAAGGATTGTGGAATATCTTGAATCCAGTGACTTGCAGGATCCAAGGTAGCATGGATTCTCAGGGGGGAGGTCATGCAAAAATTATCTGGTGGATTTTTTTGACTGACGACCAAGAAGTTGGATTAGGGAGGGGCCATGGACATGGCCTGCTTGGATTTCAGGAAAGCTTTCAACACCATTCCACATAGGAGACTGGTAAGCAAGTTGGGCAGCTTAGAGGTGAGCAATAAGATGGAAACCTGGGTAAGAAGCTGGATAGGGGATAGGAGACAGAAGATAGTGGTAAACAGAGAAAAGAGGGAGACTGGTGGGGTACCTCAGGGTTCAATGTTGGGACCAGTCCCCTTTAATGTCTTTATAAGTGACATTGCAGAGCAGCTGGAAGGTAAAGTCTGCCTCTCTGCAAATGGCATTAAGATCTGCAATACAGTGTACACTCTGGGGGGGTGGTGGTAGGAAGGATGTTCAGAGATCTGAAAAAACTGGAGGAGTGGTCAGGGGTATGGCAGCTGGGTTTTAATGTAAAAAAGTGCAAAATAATGCACTTGGACCATAGAAACCCAGGGGCAGAATACAAAATGGGTGGAGTGATACTGGCAATGACCATGCAGGAAAGAGACCTGTGTGTAATCCTATCGGATGACCAAGAGATCCATGGGTAATCATATTGGATTATGTAAAGATGGCCAGGTAGTGTAACGAAGCAGTTGGGAGGGATAGTGGGTTGCTGAGGTGCATAGGAAGGGGTATCACCAGCAGAAGGAGGGAGGTGGTGTTGCCCCTATATAGATCACTGGTAATCCCTCACCTTGAGTGCTGTGTCCAACTCTGGAGTCTGGAAACAACATCTCAGGAAGGATGTGGACAGAGTGGAGGCAGTCCGGAGGAGGGGTTACCAAAATGGTGCAGGGTCTGCATTAAAAGCCCTATGAAAAGAGGCTAACGGAGCTCAATTGTACACCGTGGAGGAGAGGAGGGAGAGGGGGATGTGATAGAGACCTTTAACAACCTCACATGTCTTCATCAGGTACAGGAGGGGGGTATTTTCCAGAAAAAAAGTGCTCTAGAACAAGGGGACCATGCTATGAAACTGGAGTGGGTAGATTCAGGAGATATGTGAGGAAGTACTTCTTCACAGAAAGAGTGGTGGTTTCCTGGAATAGCCTTCCAGTGGAGGTGGTGGGGGGCAAAAAGAGTGGTGGGGTTCAAAAATGCCTAGGATAGGCACAAGGGAATCATAGTGGTAAGGCGAGGGGGAGAGACAGCATCATAGATCAAGTAGGGTCAGCAGCAAAAATAAAGGTAGTAAACTAATAGACTGGGTGGGCCAAGCAGCCCTTATCTGGCATAAGATTCTATGTTTCTAACAATAGCCAAAATGATATCCAAACATATCAAGAAATTGTTTTTTGTCTCTTTTAACTTCATCAATTTATTGTACCAATGCGTGGTATTGTTTATTATTCATAGTTCTTTCTACAGTTCTAAGTTCTATTTCCAGCTATCTTCCTCTTTTGTATGGTCACTCCAGATTGCTCTTCCTTTCACCTTCCTCACCTCCTCTCCACCTGCATAGAACAATGGATACAAAACTATATGTTAGAAATGACAGTGCATAGTATGTCTGCTTTAGGTAGATTGCCTATTTTCATTTAACAAATCCTATGTATGTTTTTTATGTAATGTTTAAAATTACTGGTTACATGTAAGTAAATGGCTTGTATTACTTTGGAAACTCAATAAAATATATTTGAAACAAACAAACAAACAACAAATGATTCTTACCAGAACCTTTTTTACCTAGGTTCCAGAAGGGGCAGTAGGGATGAGATTTTAAGGCTCATTACTGGACCCCTTACATGAAACACCATTATTGTGGTGAGTAATTTTTTTGGCTGCATAGTGAAAGCTATGCATGGTACTGTATATTGCTATTACATAGTAGGAGAATGGGGATCTGGAAGCATGTGACCAGATACCTAGACTGTGTCCTTTCACAGAGGAGTTGAAACACATGTGTTCCTCTCCATTCACCACAGTGCTGTTCCTTTGTGTTTCTCCCCATGCCCTCTGCTGTGGCACTATTTTCTTGTAGTGGCCACCAGCAGTACTGGCTCTCATTTTCTTGTAGGCGAACAACACAGATGGAGAAACACAGGAGACAGAGGTGATGAAGTACTGAATGATCACAGTAGTGGCTGTCTTCTGAAGTTAAAGTTGTCTGGTCGATCCTGTATTTTCCAGCACTGAGTGAGTGAGGACAATGGGCTGCAGAACAGTGAGAGGCTGTGCTTTGAGTTATCTCTCTCACTGCCCACCATCCTCACTCACTTAGTGCTGAAAAAGACAAGATCAACCAGATAACTTTAGCTTCAGAGGACACACTTTCTGCTTGCATTTTAAACACATGAGAAATGCAGGATCAACCAGATAAATGATCTAACTTTACAAAACTCAAAATTTACACAAAGACCCAGAGCTGACTCCTGCATTGCAATTGCAATGCTCATGCCCGAAGTCATGGTTTGACTTTTCAAAGTGCAATTTCTTTTCCATATAATGATTTCTCAGTAAAACTATATACTGCCAAGGACTGTGCTGAAAATGTAAGTATATTTGCTACCAATCCAAACAAATATGGTTTTAACCAGCTAGAGGGAAATAAAATGATATAGACAATAACCTCTTATAAAGGTGAGACCAGTAGACCAGGTAGCTGCTTTACAGATAAGTTGGAGGTGAATGCCCCTTGACACTGCCACTGAGGCTAAAGTACCCCTTATGGAGTGTGCTGTTAGGCCTCTAGGAGGTTGCTTGACAGCCTTGTTTCTCTCCACAAGTGAGAAACAACTATGTGTGTCAGTTCTGGTGTCCTTGGTTCTGTCAAGGAAGTAACTTAATGCCTTTCTACATCAAGACATGTAGCTTTGTAGTACTGAATGATCACAGTAGTGGCAGTCTTCTGAAGTTAAAGTTGTCTGGTCGATCCTGTATTTTCCAGCACTGAGTGAGTGAGGACAATGGGCTGCAGGACAGTGAGAGGCTGTGCTTTGAGTTATCTCTCTCACTGCCCACCATCCTCACTCACTTAGTGCTGAAAAAGACAAGATCAACCAGATAACTTTAGCTTCAGAGGACACACTTTCTGCTTGCATTTTAAACACATGAGAAATGCAGGATCAACCAGATAAATGATCTAACTTTACAAAACTCAAAATTTACACGAAGACCCAGAGCTGACTCCTGTCACCTGTGCTAGAGCAATTAACAAAAGTACAGGTAGAGATACAGACAAGGGTTGCTCAGAATCTATTGAACAGAATCATATTAATTAGATTCTGAGCTTTTTTTGGTATTTAAAATTCCAATACTCAAGACTGAAAATCTGAATCCAAAAACTAGTCAGATGCTGAATTGAAGTTCTGCATCCAAGTATGCATAGTCTTAATTTGTCAACCTCCCTCCATCCAGTAGAAATTAAGAAAAAACCCTGAGAGGAGTCCATGGCCAGGATAAAAGCCCTCCCCAACCCTAGTATTTCCCCCTTACCTTAAGCTCTGTCATTGCACTGTGGCAGCTGCTGGCTGTGGTGGTCCAGTCTGGTCTGGGGGGTCCCACTCCTCTCAGGGTGCTGCACAAGAAAGGGTATAATGCTGGAAGATCCTGAACTGCAGGCAGGCAGCAGTGTACTGTAATGACTGGTGGCAACTTCCTCCCCCCCTCCAGTGGAGAAAAAAAATTTGACCAGCAGAAGGAATGTTCCACTCACCATAGTTTGAACTTGTTTCAATTCCATTTCTAAATTCTAAAATCTCTGGGGCAGCATCTCAGCCTGGAGATGATGCAACTTGTATGACATCACTGATGGACTCCTGCTGTCAGAAGAGGCAGAATTGCCTAGCCCTCCTTTCCTGGTCAACAAAAACTAAATAAATAAAATAAATAAATATTGCTGGCCCTCTCGACAGTAGTCACACACCGCTCGCCACGCTCTATCCCCTTGTCTGTTATGATAACCTCAGGACCTTTTCCTCCACCAACACAGCAAGAGAAGTACAACTCAGTGTGTAGGTTATGCATTTGCTTTTCTTCCCCAAGTGTTGTACCTTGTATTAGACCACACTGAATCATGGCTCAAAGAGTCTGACCAGTCTCCTGTTCAGGTCATCTTAAAGGTTTTCCCATCATTAAGGGAGTCTACTACTGGTCTTCCAGTGACACCAATGCAGATTTGGTCAGGTAATTACGGAGCTCCATCCCAGCCTGCCAAAGCAAACTCCCAAATAACGTGTTTTTTTTTCTTTTTTACCCCAAACCTCTTAAATAGCAACAATGAGTTAATTAATGCTGCAGGGAAAGTCCACCCATGCTAGCTCCTGATCAGACTTGATGGATGAGGAGGGATACATAGATCATGGCTCAAACAGCAATGGCTCCTGGGCCTCGGTGGTCAGCCAAATAGGCCAGTCCAGTCTGAAGCAAAACCCCTCCTCAACACCATTAAAGCAAATGTATATACTGTTCTGGGAGCTGTATGAATTCCAGAGCAAAATAAAATTGACTATGACTGCCCTCTGCACCGATTTGGCTAAAGTGTAGAAACAGCAGCAGCAAAGAGAAGAGCAGCTTACACTTACCAACAGTTGTGTGGACACTGCAGAACATGTGATAGTTCAACTACAGTTCATCAAGAGTTTCAGATCTTGCAGGAAAGGGCAGAGGACTCTGAAAGCCAAAACCAGAAAAACAATCTCTGAATCTGTGAAACTGGAGAAACAATCTCCAAATCTATTACCTCCGGAGGGTGCTGAAGACTTGAACCTGATTGATTTTCTACAGCATCACCTCTGCTCCAAACTCCATCTGCCAGATACCTGCATCCTTGAGATGAGAAGAACTCATTGAGCCTTGGGTCCCAAATCTGAAACCCAGGAGGCTAGCTATGCCCCATCATAATAAAATGTCTACGACATCAAGAAAAGAAGCTTTACCCATGCTGCAGCGACAAACATGTTGCGGGCACGCCAATTACGGTGCAGGCAACATCGCCTGTATTACATTATCAGGCATTATGTCTCCTGGATGCAAGTGCTCTCCCAGGAAACAGTCTACTTTGCAGGTTGCATCGCACTCCACACCTCCCAATGTGGGAGCTCCCCGCAGCCCCAAAATGAAATGTATTCTCCTCTGGGCGGGCCTGCTCTGGAGGGGCAGAAATTGTGCGGGCACAAAGGGCGACATGAGTGAGGGGTGATCTAAAATCAAAATCACCCCTTACACTGTCGCCCTTGTTGTGGCGCCATAATTGCGGCAGCCAAATGTACTTGGCAGCTTGCAGTGATATGGAAAAGGCTCTGGTATTGCACACAAGTGGTAGCAAGGCAGAGGCAGGAAAGTACAGACCTGTTAGTTTGACCTCAGTGTAGGAAAAATGATGGAATAACTTCTGAAGAAAAGAATTGTTGAGTACCTGGAGGCCAGTGGGGTACAGGACCCAGGACAGCATGGATTCACAGTGGGAAGGTCATGTTAGATGAGTCTATTAGGTTTCTTTGACTGGGTGACCAAAGTTGTGGACCAGGGAGGGGCTGTTGACGTAGCCTACCTAGACTTCAGAAAGGCATTGGACCTAGTCACTCACAAAAGATTAATAAACAAGTTAGCCAGCCTTGGAGTAGGTCCCAAGGTGGTAGCCTGGCTAAAAAAGTGGCTGGACAACTGGATGCAGAGGGTAATAGTAAATGGAGTCCGCTCTGAAGAAAGGGGGGTTGCTAGTTGGGTACCACAGGGTTCAGTACTGGGACCGGTCTTCTTTAATGTTATTATAAGTGACATTGTGCAAGGACTGGAAGGAAAAGTATGTCTCTTTGCAGATGACACAAAGATCTGCAACAGAGTTGATACACAAGGTGGAGTGGAAAGGATGAGAAGGGACTTGGCAAGGTTGGAGAAATGCCTCTCCCTGGACTCACCTTAATACTTTTATGAAACATGGTAAAGTGTTTTGTCTGTATTTTTATGTCTTAGGATAAAAACAACGATAGCCCACTCCTGTGTGTGTGCCCCAGTGCCAGGAAATGACAGGAAATGTGCAACCCATGTGAATCAGGTGTGGAATTCTTATGAGTCCCATCCAGTCAGAAGGCTGCATTTCTCACTGCAGGTTTATAATGCTACCTTTATTTGTGAAAATATATGCTTTTGACTCTTGGAATTATTTTCTCATGTGCAGTCCCTAGATAATTACACTCAGTTTGTGACATCATAGTCATTCTCATCATGTCACAAACTAGGGATTATAATCTCAACAAGGAAAATGCATCAGTAATGATGATTTCTATGGATAAAGATCCTGTTTACATGCAAATACCCCAATATAACTAAAGAATAGCATTGCTTGCTTTTCAAATGTTGTGTGGTTGAATTCTGCTGTTGTCAATTACAGGTTTTGCTGGAAGATGAAGCCCCTTCAGAACTTCCTTATTTATAGTGGTTCCTCTGTCATGGTGTCAACAGTCATAAAATAAAAATTCTATACTGTGACGGGTTTTTTTACTCATAAAAATGGTAGTTTAATCTCAACAGATAATGAGTCAAGACTCTAGAACTGCAAGTTCTGCAACAATTCACCCTTTCCTCACAGTAAATCTTCTTGTATAAATGGAGGATATTTAATTTCCTCCTTGCTAGCAACTTTATTAACGCATGCTCATTTGATAATGCTGTTTTGTCAGCTGAGGTGGATCACCGATGATAACGTAGGGACTCCATTGTGGCAAGAGGACATTTCATTTTGTCTAATGGCAGACATTGAATTTTTTATGAGATGCAGAGATAGGACAAGGAATCTCATTTACTGACCCAGCAAGTCACTGAATTCAGCCTTATGATTTGGTGCTAAGGATTTCAGGCTATTCACATTATAAAGATGCTGCTTTATCTTGTGCTCAGTTCTTCCTCGCTTCTTGCATTGTCTGAGCTCACAAACCTGTATTCAGACTTGTGAAGGTCAGGCCTCATTTGGTTTAGACAGTCATTACTGAAGTCAATCATTGTTGGTAGTACACTCTTCTCTGGGTCAGGAAGTCTGGATGGTTGGAAGCTAAAGTCTTCACCAGGCATTTGGGCCATTACTCAACACTGACACTTAACACCTGGGGATAGTCATATCAGATGACCTTAAGTTAAGCAAGCAATATGGAGAAGGCAGTAAGGATGGCTGGGGGATACTGGGATGTATAGGGAGAGCATAACCAGTAGAAAACAGGAAGTTGTGCTCCCTCAGTACAGACAGTTGGTGAGACCCCATCTAAAGTACTGCATGCAGTTCTGGAGATCCCATCTCTGCAAGAACATAGATAGGATGGAGGCAGTCCAGAGGAGGGTAACTAATATGGTGCAGAGTCTGCACCAGAAGCCATATGAAGAAAGACTAAAGGAGCTTAATATGTATACCCTTGAGGAAAGGAGGGAGAGTGGGGCATGATAGAAACTTTCAAGTACCTCGAGGGAATCAGCAAAGTCCAAGAGGGTAGCATCTATCAGAAAAAGAGATGTGCAAGAACAAGGGGACACAATATGAAGACAGAGGGGGGACGGTTCAAGGGCAATGTGAGGAAGTATTTTTTCACAGAGATGGTGGTGGATGCATGGAATGGCCTTCCTGATGAGGTCATGGGGTCAAAAACAGTGGGGGAATTCAAGAATGCGTGGGACAGACATAAGGCAATTCTGGTGGGAGGTAGGAAGAATTAGGCTGTTGGTTAACTAGGATCTGCAGCTTGTCCAATAGGTAGGGAAATGGGCAGACTAGGTGGGACAAGCAGTCCTTATCTGCTGTCAAAGTCTATGTTTTATGTTTCTATGTAACACTTCTGTATTGCATGGGGTGGGAGGCCTGCACTTCTGGGGGTGCACTGTACTGTTGTAGCTGCTGGATTTTGAATGAGGAATTAAAACACGGTCCCTTCTGCCCATCTCTACTAATTGTCCAGATAAAAGCTGAATATTCTGTGACACTTTTTGAAGGAGTTATACCACTGTTGTCCTGCCCAGCATTCTCACCTTTCTCAATAATATTGATTCTAGTGCAATATAGGTGCATGTCTGGCGTTAGTGAGCTGAATGGCTGCTGTACACTGTGTCACATACAGTACTACTGTATACAGTCTCTGTACTAACGGTGTCTAACTTGCTGTTTTTTAAACCCTGTTGGGATACAGTGTGTCTGAATGACACTATATAAAACCAAACTCTATTTTGTTCTATACTTTTCTATAAAATGGAAAAAAAAATATCCTTTCTTCTGGCTAATGGAAAACTGGATTCATTATAGCCACCTGCTGTATACAGAGAGAAATAGTTTGTTGGCAGACCAAAGGAGACTTTAGTTAGAAGCAACATTTAAATAGGAAATCATAAAAATGTACATGATTGAAGGTGGAGTGATGTTATCTTTTTTGAGAGGATGGAGGTAATAGTGCAGCAGAGGGTGATGGGGATGAAGGTAGTGAACTCATCATGTGAAAAAGAAAGTCTATCACTGGCTCAGTAGCACAGCAGTAGTGCTACTGCTTACTATATTGGAGACCTGGCTTTGGAATGGACTCTGGTTGCTTGGGGCTGGCCTGGGGAGGCTTATTGAGCATCTCAGGGACACTGTGTCCTGCTACTTGACTGCAGAGGCCAAGTGGCAGTGTCATGGTACAGATTAAAGGGATGGTTAGCCACTAGACGCCAGCATGGCTGCATGCCATCACTCCCATGCATGTGGGTCATTGCCCTCAGGCACCTCAAGTTTCAACACAGAGAGGAAAAAATCCCAGGTTAGCTGAGACAATGCTTGCAGGCCCGTATAAAGTCAACAGTGCAGATCACGAATCACATTGTGGTGTTCTTGGCTAAATGGTGGATAACCAGTAAGTCCCTGAGAAAGTTGATGATGAGGCAGGGTGTGCCATCAAGAGGGTGGCAGAATGGGGACAGAGAAAAATCTTGACTGAAAAACACAGCCTATCCTAATTACACAGAAACACAAAAGTTGTCAGCAGATAAGGACCTCATGGCCCACCTAGTCTGCCCTATAGTCCCTACCTACAGTGCCATCACAGACCCTTCTCGGTCTCCTGGTTTCACCCCCACCTTACTTTTCTCCTTGTGTCTATTCCATGCATTCTTGAATCCTGTAACCATTTTAGCCCCTACCACCTCTGCTAGGAGGCTGTTTCAAGCATCCATCACTCTCTCCATGAACAAGTACTTCCTAACTTTACCTCTGAGCATCCCCCTCCAGCTTCATAGTGTGCCCCTTGTCCCCGAGCATCTTTTCTTTGCAAAATGATGCCTTCCTGTACCCTGTTTATACCTGTGAGGTATTTGACTGTTTCCATCACCTCCTTCTTTCCTCTAGGGAGTACATATTTAATTCTTTAAGCTTTATTCTTATAGGGGTTTTCATGTAGTCCCTGCACCATTGTGGTTGCCCTCCTTTATACCACCTCCACCCTATCTATTTCCTTTTGGAGATGGGGCTTCCAGAACTGTACACAATTAGTCAAGCTGGGGTCTCACCAGTGTACCAATACAGGGATATTTTTACCTCCCTCTTTCTGCTGGTGATACCCCTGCCTATACATCCAAGCATCCTGCTAGCCTACCCTACTGCCTTGTCACACTGTTTTGCTACCTTCAGGTCATCAGAAATTATTACCCCCATATCCCTTTCCTGTTTTGTGACTGTTAATACCTCTCCTCCCAGTTGGTACTTTTACCCCGGATTCTGTGCCCCAAGTGAATGATTTTGTACTTTTTTGCATTGAAACCCAGCTGCCAAACCCATGACCATTCTTCTAGCATTTTTAGATCATCTCTCATTCCTTCCACCACCACCCCAATGTGTCTACTCTGTTGCAGATTTTTGTGTTATCCTCAAACAGGCACACTTTCCCTTCAAATCCTTCAGCAATAATGCTAATAAAGAAATTGAAGAGGACCGGGCCTAGTACTGACCCTTGTGGCCCCCTACTGGACACTTTGCCTTCTCCAGAGTGGACACCATTAACCTCCACCCTCTGACTCCTATTGCCTAGCCAACTCTCTATCCATTTTACTATCTTAGGATCTACTCTAGGCTATCCATCTTGCTTACCAGTCTTCTATGTGGGACGGTGTCGAAAGCCTTACTGAAATCCAGGTAAGTTACATCTACTGCTCCTCCCTGATCCACTTCTTTGGTCACCCAATTAAAGAACTCAATCAGGTTTGTATGGCAAGACCTCCCCCATGTGAAACCATGTTGTCTCAGATCCTGTAGGCCAATGACAACAAGGTGTTCCACAATCCTTCCCTTTAGTAGTGATTCCATTACTTGCCCACTATCGAAGTCAGGCTGACAGGCCTGTAGTTTGCTGACTCCTCCCTATTTCCACTTTTGTGGAGTGGGACCACATCCATCCTCCTCCAGTCCCTTGGTACCTTTCCTGTTTCTAGTGACAGGTTGAACAGGGCTGTCAGAGGTGCAGCCAACTCCTCCTTGAATGCCCTCAGTATTCTAGTTTAATTAGGGACAAGCATTTTGTACATTCTAATGAAGATCATTTTAAGAAGATGCGGGCAGATCTTTTTTAGTCCCAGTAGCCATTGTTTGGTGGACTTTGGGTTCCATGGAGTTAAGTGTTATAGGCTCCCATATATTGAGCTGCCTGTGCGTGCTGTGCAGCGCGTAGTGCACGGCCATTTCAGAGGCAATTTTCACACAGTTAGTGCACTGTGACTGGAAGCCACTAACTACCTAAATATGGAGCCGTGCTTGTGCACGCATAGTAACTGTGCACTATGCTAACACATCCTGAGACTGAATATGGCCCACTGTAGCCCAATGGAGACAGCATTGCCCAAACATGATTGTGTCAGGGCTTTTGTGGGACATATTCAGCCCTAAGATGCTAATGAGCCCATTCTGCATGCAAGGTGCTGAGTCACTTGCATGCCCATTATGGGCTCATTAACGTGTGTGTCAAGAACCCCCACAGTGGTTGTCCTGTATCTGTCCTGAATATTCCTTAGCAGGTTGTTTAGCATCCCCCCCAAAGTACTGTAGAAACAGCTGTTTGTACAATACGATTGCTCACTGACCAACAGTTGGCAGATAAGGTGGTGAGTGGAGGGCTGTGATGGTTGCCATCATGATTGCTGTAGTTCAACTTATGTGACTGGGATGAGGGAGGAGTGTGTAGGGAGGAGGACCCTCAACAGGTGGGTCGGGATGGGGTCAGATGCCATTATGGGTGGGTACCATTAAATGACCAGGGATATTACAGGCAGCTACATGATGGGTGATTGGGGGATACTTTTACAATTAATTTTTCAAGGACAGATTCGTTTAGAGCAACATCTCCTCAGTGTGGTTTTGATTTAGGTGCCTGCTTTTACAGAGTTTTGTTTATTTCTTTATTGAAACTTTGGAGAGTACCTTTGAGCACAAACACTCATTTACAAAGGTTTCATGTCAAATACATAGTCACAAAAAACATTGCAAGTACAATAAGCAGTTCCAGAAGAAATGCAGTCAAGTCAGGAGCAAAGCATGTAAGACAGAACAATTACACACAGTTTTGAAAAAAATCCATACAGATTGTTGTACAAAAAAATCACAGGATATGACGAGAGAGAAACAGAAAAAAACAGTTTAACAGCTTCAACTGTGTTGGACAGGAAGGGTAGACTGCAAAGATCTGTTAAACAGATTAATCTTGGGAAGATACGGTAGTGTATCGGGCAGTTTATTTAACCAGTTAGTGGCCCTGACAGGAAATGTAATAGTAGTAGTAGTACATTTTTTTTTATTTTTAGACAGGATATAGGTGACAAAATATACACCATTAGGACCAGAGTCCTACTTACAAGGTGTTCCTGTGTACATTTCTAACTGAGGTTGTAAAATAAAATTACAATAAAGCGCACAGACATATTACAATTCTAAGAATAAAAATAACATACATTCTTAAAACTCATGTCAAATCAAGTATGAACATTAACAATTATTTTAATCATAGCATGTGCAATGAACCACCAACTCTTGTTTCAGTGCAGTATTAAACATTCCCATATTTTTGGTTATACTTTTAGTTTGTACACTTATTGCATTCCATATGTTTAAAGCTGCAAAAGAGAAGTCATCTCTTCATATTTGTTTTTTGGCATGGTAATCTGATACTCACTTGATTTATTTTTCCTTAAATTACAGTTATGTTCAATTTTTTCAGTTTATTGTATAGGTACAAGCGTTTGCTTACTTTTAATGTTTTATAAACTTCATTGGCCCAAGCTAGTTTCTTTTTATTTTCTAATGTTAATTATCCCAGATTTTTAACTTTCACCTTTTTTAAAACAGTATTGTTTGCAAAACCATATACATGAACTTTATATTCAATAACTGGTACCAAAAGTTGATTTACAATTGACATTCTCATGTTTTGTTTATACAATGCCCAGTGTGCCTTAATGCTCCCAGTCTGTTATTTATCTTTTTAACCATTTCTTCGATAATGATAGTCATATTTTAAATTTTGGTCCTCCTAAAGTCCTAAATATTTGTAGTCTGAAACCTGGGCCAAACATTCATTTTTAGTTGTTTTTATTTCTGTTGATGAACTTTTTTCCCTGTTTCCCATGAGTTTCAATTTCTTGCTATTCAACAGTAGTTTAGATTTGTTAAACCATGTTTGCATTTCTGCAAAATTCCTTTGTAAATCTTGCTGCGCTTATATGGCATGTATTCCCAGGTATCATTACTACTGTACCATCTGCATATAATCTAATTTCTGTTTTTTTTTTACAAGGTCTGTCAACTGGTTTGTACAGATTAAAAACATCAGAGGGCACAAAATAGATCCTTAAGGAACCTCTCTGTATACCAGTACTTTATTTGGTAGATCTTCACCCACCGAAACTTGCTATGTGTTCTCCCTAAAAGATATGACCTGAACCAGTAGCAAGCTGATAAACCAATTTCCAAAAGCCTATTCAATAAAATTTGATGGTCTACTGTGTCAAATGCTTTTGATAAGTCCACAAACACTGTGCCCACCAACAATCATTTTTCTAGGGAAGAAGCTACTATATCTACTAGGTCAGTGAGTATGATGCCCATGGAGTGTTCTTTTTCTGAACCCTGACTGGTACCTGGACAAGGAGTACTTCTCTAAGTAACCATACAGTTGTCCATGCACCTGTCTTTCAGAAATCTTAGAAACCACAGGTAGTAACTCTATAGGATGGTAATTTGATGGATTTGTTGGTATACCCCTTTTAAATATTGGTACTACCTTGGCCTCTTTCCATAATGCTGGAAACGTCCTTTCTTTTAAACTCCAGTCGAAGAGATTTGTTAGTACTGGTGAAAAAACATCAATTGCATCCTTTACAAACCTTATTTCTATTCCATCAATCCCATAAGATTTATTTTTATTTAAAAAAGGGTTAAACATTTTTTAAAATACATTTTTTATTTCCTTAATACATCTTTTACTTCTTTAAATGTAATTATTTTAAATGTAAATCTTGGGACTGTTGAATCTTCTGTACCATTATCAAAATTTGGTTTGTCTTTCTCATCACCCTCTTCCAGTTTAGATGGTTGAGGAATATTTACATCAGGGAGATTTACTGAAATATTCGCTAGAATGTCTGCTGACTGTTTACTGTTTTGCAGTAGTCCATCTTTTTCCATCTGTATGAGATGCTTTTATTTGCTGTTTTTCAAGAGATTTTATTAACGTCCTATATTACCCTGTACCGGATGCTTCACTTGCTTTTTTATTATAGTACTGCATTTTCGCCTGCTTTATTTTGTTTTTTAACGTGTTTCTTGCTTCTTTATATCTACCCCAATCTTCTGAATTTAGAGTTCTATTTGCTCTTTTCCAAAGTCTGCTTTTCACTCTGGTCTCCTTATTTTTAATTTTTTTGTGATATTTTTACAAAAGGTGCTGTTTCATTACATACCGTCATAAAAAGGTTATTAAATCCCTGGATTGCCAGGTCAAGAGATGGAATCAAAAACAATCTAGACCAATTTATTTGTCTTCGCTTATGCTGTAAAGTTCCTTTACTATAAAATCTGAAACACCGTCTCCAGATTGTTTGTTCTTTCAGCTTGGATATGTTTTTGGCATCCGATTCACGGTCACAACTTAATGTGTCGTGATTACTTGCTCAGCTGCTTACACTGGAAAGCGGCATTAAGTGCATTCCTGGCCATGTTCCTGCCTGGTGTTGTACTGGTTGGAGATGGAGCATTTTGTTACAGCTGGAGGTGTTAGCCCAGGAGCATCTTTTTGGCTAGCAAACATGTCTACAGCTTTATTCTGTTGAGTAAAGGTAGCTAGTTAGCGAGTGTGTAAAGGGTACAACTATGAATGCAGTTACTGTGCCTGCATCAAGTAGAAAGCAGCACAACTTATCACAGATCAGCTTTATTCTGTTTAGCATTATGTCACAGATAGCTGTGTAGACAAGAAAGCCATACTCTATAAGTGATAGAATAGAGCTGGCCACAATAAGACGTCTAAGCGTTCCCAGTGAGATTGCTCTGGTTACAGTAACCAGTCCTCTATTAACTATGGCCACCAGATTGTCAACTTGGGGACAAAAGATAAGGGGCCCAATTTTCAAAAGCCCTGCGAATGACGCAAGCCCCTGGTGTGACCAACATATGGCGCGGGGGCTTGCAGTATTCTCTTGGCATTGATCGGAATTTTCAGTCCTGTACACCAAACGCCACAGGTTAGACCAGCTCCAGCTAACTTGCACCATTTGAGAGCTTTTTGGGCTTGCACCAAATCTTTGGCACAAGCTGCTGTAAAGGTGGAACTGGTTGCAGTGTGCCTAATGTACTAAAATGTTATTTATTTATTTTATTTATTTAGTGATTCTGAAAAGACCTTTGAGCACAAACTCTTGTACAAAGGTTCCACATCATAGATTGCAAAACAAAGTACAATAGGAGAAAGCAAAGGTACATCACAATGAACGATACAGCTTGGATTCAGAACTTACAGAATAACTCAAAACATAGGTATAAGTTAAAACAACAAGAACAACACTTTATGAGGGTGGGGGTGGGGGGATAAGCAGCCACAATGTGCCTCGTCAGTAGTTCAGAGGGACCCGATAACTGGCAGTGGGGTGAAGAAAGGAGGTACAAGAGAGAGGTATGTACTGTGGTGGAGGTGAAGGGTGGGGGAAGAAGGGCGATAAGGTATAAGGAGAATGGTGGGGTGAGGGGAGGCTGAGCAGAGAGGACGTGTTAGAGTAAAATGGTGGGGTTTGAGGGGGCATGGTCAGGCAGCTTGCATTAGTAGTGACTGTTAGGGAAACTCACAGGACTGTGAAAATTGGTCACAGTTGCATCAAAACAATGGGACTGATGCAGGGCTTGATGCAATTTCTGTGTCAGCCTTTGAAAATCAGGATCAAGGTGTCATCATGAGTTACTTCTAGGTATTTGAAGGTCTCCACCTCTTCAATATTTTGTCCCTGGCATTTTGGATGAAAAAGGGTGGAGCTTTACTCTTCTGTGGGAGGTGAGAGGTTTTTTTGCTTTTTTTCGTAATTGAGGATAAGTTTATTGTTGGAGAATCAGCTTTCTTTGTCATTATATTTACCCATGACAGCCAGGCTGAGAGGCACTATCTCGTTTGCAGTGGGATCCCACGCTGACCCATTTTTACAATGTATTTACTTAGGATAAAGAGGCAATTTCTCATTTTCAGTGGGTTCAGCTTTTACAATGTATTTTTCTAGGACAGAGCAGCATAGATGCACATCTTTCAGTGGGGTCCCTGCTGTACCGGGGTACAGCTGTGATATATTTAGATTTACTCATGACAGATCAGATGAGATGTGATATTTCATTTTTAGTGGTGTCCTGCTTTTATGCATTTTTATATTGTATTTAGCCAGGATAACACAGTGAAGAAGAAATATTTCCTTTTCAGTCAGGGTCTTGCTTTTATCCATTTTTACAATATATTTAGCCCAACATAGACACACATCTTTCAGTGGGTTTCTGCTCTAATGGGGTCCTGTGTTTACATGTTTCTACTGTTTATCCAGGACAGACCACATGTTATACTTTTTTATACTGCATTTACCCAGGATAATAGAAGTGAGATACAAGATCTCATATTCAGTTGAGTCCTTTACAATGTATTTTTCCAGGACAGATGGCTTAGATGCAACATTTCTTTTTCAGTTGGATTCTGCTGTAGGGTCCTACTTTTACACAGGTTTATAATATGTTTACCCACTATAGCCCAGCTGAGATGTGCTATCTTATTTTGTTTGTGGATCCTGCTTTGATGCATTTTTATACTTTATTCACCCAGAATAGCACAGCGGACATGCAATATCCCATTTTACAATGTATTTACCAAGGATAACCAGCTGAGAGGCATTCCCATTTTCAGTGATGTCCTGCTTTTTCTTGTATTTTTGCAAGACAGAGTAACACTGATGCACATTTCAGTGGGGTTCTGCTAAACTAGGCTCCTGCTTTTAAACACTGTTACATTTGATGCACCTGCACACCAAATGTTTTGCTACACTGAAATGGGATTTCAGGGGTGTGTCACTGCCGAGCCCATTGCAGTTCAAAATAGCAGGGGCTCGGCAGTCTAGACCAATGACCACCCACTGTGTTGGTGACACTATTTGCTGACATGCTTGCTGGATGGAAACTTCATATATTTCAAAGGACCAAGCCACTCAAATCACAGAGAGCTTTGGTCCTTTGATTTGCATGAAGCTGGTCAGCAAAAGCAGCTGATTGGCTTTCAATGTCAGGAGCCTGTAATGACATTACTCACTGCTTGCCCGGCAGAAACTTTTTGTACTTAAAAATGAGTCAGCCACTCCTATCAGACAGTGGCTGGCTGCTTTCATTTATGAGAGACTGCCCAGCAACCAAATGAGTATGCAGTATGTAGAAGAAAAACCCTCCTCTGTCCCCATATTAAAAAAATCTCCCACTCCCTCCATGTGTTGTCCCACCCCCATCCTCCACTCCCTGTTCCCATATAAAACAAGAAACTCCTTCTCCCTCCCTCTGTGTGCTGTCCCACCTCCACCCAACATTGTGTCCCTCTATAAAGTACAACAAAACCCCACCTGTTCCCTCCCTCTGTGTGTTGTCCCACCCCCACACTCCATTTCCTGTCCCCATATAAACAAACAAACAAAAATAATCCCCTCCCTCTGTGTACTATCCTTCCCCTGCCCTCCATTCTGCTTTCCCACATAAAGTAAGCAAACCCCTCCGCCTCCCCTCCCTGTGTGCTGTCCCACATTCACTGTCTGTTCCCTATCACCATAAACAAACAACAAAATTCCTCTGCTTTACTCTGTGTACTGTCCCCCCAACCCCCATTCGGTGTCCCTGTACAGGCGGCAGTTTCCCTATCCCTCTGTACATTATGACTTAGCTGTCCACTGTCCCAATCCAACATGGAAATCTGCCCAGTAAATGCAGTTCTGCCACTCATTCTGACTACTGGCAACACCACACTGCCCAGGGATACCAACATGTTAGCTGACAGCATGGGTACAACATGCAGTACCGTTGATTCCGCACACCACACCAGTGACAACACATGTATATCTTCATTCTATCCATAATGACCACTGGAGCCTGATGAAATGTACCTAAAATCTTGTAGGAGCCATGGTATAAAATTGCTGTGTGTGTGTGTGTGTGTGTGTGTGTGTGTGTGTGTATGTGTGTGTGTGGGTTTAAATGTTCAGATTCCAATTTTATAACTGGAAAACAGCAATATTTGCAAGAGAATACAAAATAATAAGCTTTCTAATGTATATGTATAAGAACTGAATATTGTAATTATTAATAAACTGTATATCTGCAGAAAGGACTGAGTTACAGAAATACTTTTTTTCTCCCGAGGGTAAAGGCTCATTATAATTTGATTTCAGTTTTCCGAATGCAGATTCTAAGGTGGCTATGTTCCTGCAAGCATTTCAGCAAGGGGTGTTTGTCCATGGAGATGCCAAAGATAGGTTTAAGCTGATGTAACTGCGGGCTTCAGCTAAACACTGCAGTGTTCCAACTAGGGCTCCACATATTGTCTAGACTGACACCATCCCCCACACTGACATGAATGGTAGCTTTTACCTGATGAGGAGGAAGTGGAATGGGGCTTGGGGGCTTTCCTCATCTACTTGTAGGGGTGCCTCTGAAGACAGGGGCTGCAGCTACTAAAGGCCTCTATGACCCCATGGTCAGAGTGCAGGGCAGAGGGCTGTAGTCAAATGGACTGTAGGTGATGGGGCTGATGAGCTGTCAGGCCTGTATGTATGCACCAGGTGATGATGAGTTGTTGGCTCGCCCTGTACAAGCCCCATTCCTCCCAGGTTATCCCACAGGTACTGTAGCTGCAGCAGGCTAAGAATCCATATAGTGGATCTAGTGTTGCAAAGTCCAGGTCTGGTTGAGTTTTGTTGCATTGGGGGTGGGGGCCCCATTTGGGATCCTTTCCTTTTCTTATATTTGCCATGTACAAGAAGTCCCTGCTGTACACCAGTGATCACAAGACATTGCTGGAGTCTGACAAGATAATGACTGTTGACAAGCTACTCTTAGTAAAGGCACACCAGTGGCAGGTAAACTGAGCCTCATGGGGCCAGATGTTGCTCTCCTCAATGATATACATTTCATTTCAAGGCAGATAAGAGGGCAGCAGTTACCCAAAGATTGCCACCAGATCATCTGCAGTGCTGAATCTGCGTGCTGCCTTTCTCTGGATGAGAGGCCCTACAAAGAGAGATTGTGAGATCTCAACATGTACACCCTAGAGGAAAAGGAGAGAGGGGATATGATATAAGTACACCAAAGAGGTGAATATGGTATGGGTGGTAGAGTAGGTAAAGTAGGGTCTGTGGTACTGCAGTACTGTAGGTAGGGAAAATGGGCAGACTAGGTAGGCCAAGTGATCCTTATCTGCTGTTCTATGTTTTTATGTTAGGGTGATGTCGCTTTCAAATGAGAACAAGCACAAGCACCAGGGGGCATTCAGTCAAGCTGGGGGAGGGGATTCAAGAGCAATATAAACAAAAGAACAAAACCTATAGGCTAGCTAAGAAACAACTAACAGGCTCAGAAATATAGGGATATGGTAAAAAATGTCAAAAAAGAAATCAAAACCGCTAAGGCACAATATGAGCTTAAACTGGGAACTGACATCAGAAATATCCACAAAACATTTTATTCATATGTAAATGAAAAAAAAAAGCTCCTCAGAGGACCATAGGGCCATTTATGGATAAATATAGGATAACGGAAGATCCTAAGGACACAGCAAATGTATTAAACCAATACTTTAGCTCTGTATTCAACCCCAAACCTACTCAATCAAATACTGAGAGAAAAACAACAAAGGGTCAGATCATAATCCAACATAGTGATGTCACAGAAAGACTAAAAAAAATCAATAAGAACAAATCAGCAGCTCCCAACGGTTTATACCCTAGAGTTATTCTTGAAATAGCAGAACAAATAACATCCTTTGACATGCATATTTCAATCATCAATCAGTACTGGAAATTAGTGTCCAGTAGGTGAGAGGCAACAGTTATTCCCATTTACAAAAAGGGTACAAAAACTGCTCCTGAGAACTATAGACCTGTGAGTTGAACATCCATTATGGGAAAGATATTAGAGGGAATCCTAAGAAGTCATATATCAGAACATCTACAAACTAATATAAGGCTAGACCCAACACAGAATGGCTTCACCAAAATTAGGTCATGTCAGACTAACTTGCTCCAATTTTGTGAGAAAGTTATTAGGACTTTGGCTCTGAGGCAGTCAGTGGATGTAGTATTATTGGATTTTTCAAAGGCCTTTGACAAATTATCACACAACAAACTGGTCACTTCACTCAGAAAGGTTGGGCTAGAAGAAACATAACAATATGGGTATCATCCTGGCTGAGAAAAGAAGACAGAGGGTGGCGGTAAATGGGGTCCTCTCAGACTGGGCAGAGGTGACCAGTGGTGTGCCTCAGGGATCTGTGCTAGGACCATGCCTATTCAACATCTATGTTTCATCACTACAACTTACACACAACAAGATATGGATTACTAAGTTTGCAGATGACTGCAGGGTGGGAGCTGTTGTTAATAATAATAATAATAAGCTTTATTTTTACCGCACTTTTCTAAAAATCAAAGCGCCTTAACAGTAAAATACTGGGAGAATAAAACAGGATGCAGTAAAACATAAACACAGTAAATACAGTGTTTCAAGGCAATTCAATAAAATAGCATCAAGAAGTGTAGGCTTGATGCCACAGGTAATCTTTAGGGCCTGTTTAAATCCCTCCATGTCACACTCCTGAAGTTGACGGGTTGAGAATTCCAAAGGGCTGGGGCCACATATATAAATGCATGGGCTCCTGAAGATTGTAAGGAAACCCTTGAATCTCTATCAACCCTTGTCAGCTGAGCGGAGCAACGCCTGGGCAGTAAGGCACCAGATGCTCTTTCAGGTAGTCTGGGCCAAGTCCATGTAGGGCTTGATAAGTCAAAACCAGCTTAAATGTGATCCACCACTGTACTGGCAGCCAGTGCAGCTCACGCAGCACCGGGAGAACTATGACAGGTTTGAGGAGTGCCTGTCAATAACTGTCTTCAGCATTCTGCACTAGCTGCAAGTGGCGGATATCAACCCCAGGTAGCCCTAGATAAAGGAGTTGCAATAATCAAGGTGCGAGGTCACAAAGACATGGACCAATGTAGGCAGATCACCAGATGTAACTAGGTGTTAATCCGGAGATGTTCCTCAGATGGAAAGGATGATTTGAAGACTGCCAACACCAGAGATCGCAGTGTCAATCCATCATCAAAAATCACCCCCAGGTTTCACACCCATTCGGAGGTAGGGAGCTGGGAACCACTAAGAAAAAGTCCTGAAGGTAAACCAGCTCCCATCCCCTTTATCCGATGCCCCTGATCCACAACCATCACCTCAGTCTTCTCCGAGTTCAACCTCAGCCAGCTCAAATTCATCCAGTCCTGGATTTCAACGAGGCAGTTGTTAAATATCAAGAGCCCTCTATCCTGGTAGGGTGCAAAAGATAGATAGAGCTGGGTATCATCAGCAAAGCAGTGAAACCTCAGCCCATACCTTCTTACAATGTCTCTGAGGGGCAGCATATACACTGTGAACAACATGGGGGACAACAATGAGCCCTGAGGTACCTCACATGACAGAGAGACTGGGTCAGAGGAATAAATCCCTCACACCACTCTCTGAGTTCTGCTGGTGAGAAAAGATATAAACCACTTGAGGACTGTGCTAGACAGACCACAGATGCACCTCAGGCATTCAAGAAGAACTCCATGGTCCACAGTGTCAAAAGCAGAAGAGAGATCGAGAAGAACCAAGATGAAGCGACTCTTCCGATCCCTCGCCATCAGGAGATCATTGAGCACCCGAACCAGCGCAGTCTCAGTACTATGACTCTTTTGAAAACTGGATTGGAGTTGTTCATAAATGTCATGGATAGTCAAATGGCTCTCCAGTTGTAAGGCCACTACTTTCTCAACCACCTTCTCCACAAAGGGAAAGTTAGAGATCAGTTTGTAGTTGGCATGGTGGTCTGGGTCCAAGGAAGCTTTCTTCAGGAGGGGTGTTACCACCGCCTCCTTCAGCGAGCTAGGAAATTCATCCAGCTGCAAGGCGCACCAGACTATCCTTGGTAGGACCAGGCTGATAGTATCACAACAACCCTTAATCAGGGAGGTTGGGCCCAGATCCAAACATGCATGTAGGGTGCATACTCTGGACAATCTGCATGACGTCAATGAACTCTGGCCAGTCAAAGGAACTCCAAGAGAATTAAGGGACAGTGACCAAGCACTGATCCAAAGCATTTCCCATAGGGTGTGCTGGTTGGAGCTCCTCCCTGATGTCAACCACCTTAGCTGCAAAGAAACAAGCAAGCTCTTCACACTTGACTTGTGAAAAGGCTCTTCGAACCTGAAGGCAGGCTGGGTTGCACAGTCTGTCTACAGTTTGAGAGAGCTGAGCCAGTCAATTCTGAGCAGCTGCAATCTTCCCAAACAGGAACTCTGCCTTCTTATGGGTGACTGTGGAATGATAGACTTGATAGTATTCCATCAATCTAAGGTGGTCGGCATCAAGGGCGGATCTCCTCCAGCAACGTTCTAATCTTCGTCCTTGTTGCTGCATCTCCCTCAAGGTCCCATAAAACCAAAGGGACTGAGGGCAAAAGGGGAGAGGATGAACACGGACAGGAGCAATGACAATGACATCCAGAGCTGAAGAGATGACCTTGTTATGAGCCAAAACCAAGCCAAAAGAAGAAGCATGGTTCTCCAACAGGCATTAGATCACATACAGAACTGGACAAGCACAAATAGGCTTCAATTAAACAGTGATAAATGTATTATTATGCATATGGGGAAAGAAACCAAGGATACGCATATAAATTAAATGACACCTACTTATCTAGTTCAACCGAGGAAAGGATCTGGGAGTTATAGTCACTAGTAATTTACAATTCAAAGCACACTGTGACAAAGTTGTTAAAAAGACCAACAATACATTGAATTGTGTACTGAGACATATAGGGAGTAGGAGGAAAGAGGTGCTGATTCCGCTTTACTGGGCTCTGGTGAGACCACATCTGGAGTACTGTTCATAGAACTGGGCTCCATACAAAAAGGGAGAGACTTCCAAACTGGAGAGAGTCCAAAAGAGAGCTACAAAAGCAATCCAGGGTATGGAGCATATGAACTATGAGGGAAGACTGGGAGCATTGAACATCTTTTCACTGAGATACAGAAGACAGAGGGGAGACACGTGTCTATTATTTAGAGCATTTTTGGATCCCATATGATGGGAATACCTTGGACATGAATTAAAACCACAAAACTATAATATTAGGGCCAATCCCTTCCAGATAAAAGTACACAAATTGAATCTCCTTAACAGGAGAAACTGGTATACCCAGCGAATAGTCCCGATCTGGAACTCACTTCCACTTGAAGTAGTCAGTAGTGTATCCATGGAGTCTTTAATAATAGCTTAGACATCTACTGTGGATCTAGGGTAGAATTCCATAGCTACAAAATATATTGGCAAGCATAATGGATGAAAGTCTTAAAAACTTGGTTTCTCCTATGTTTCTTATGATTCCTTTGAAATATTTCTTCACTGAAAGGGTAGTGGATGCCTGGAATAGATTGCTTGCAGAACTAATGGAGGCTAAAACAGTGGGGGGGGGGCCTTCAAGCATGTACGGAATAGACATGGAGGAATCTTAGATGGGATGCAGGGAGGTGGGAGGGTCCACAGACCAGAAAGGGTCTGTGGAGACAGAATAGGTAGGAAACATCTGTGCAGACTAGGTGGGCTAAGCAGTCCCTTTCTATCATCAAATTCTGTTTCGTGCTTTCAACTCTCAATGATCAGATGCTGTGTAATCTACTGGGCTCCAATGATGCAAGCAAAATGACCCAGGTGTTGGGATAAGGGGGCCTGTAATGCAGGACACAGGCTTCTCAGAGTACAAATCCTTCGTATTTCCTTGTTTGCTAGGATGCTTTTGATAATGTCATGTGATACTGAGCTTAACCCTGGCCCAACTTCAACTTCTCCTACTTTAGGTCATAATTATTGGGAAGCAAAAGGAGTAAAATCTGCTCATTTAAATGTGCGTCGTTTTCTTCACAAAAAAGCTGAGACTGAAGCATGGGTTTCTTTGTATAAACCTGATATTTTAAGTTTAACTGAGACTTGGCTTAAACTAACTGTTAAAGATGGGAGTATTACGACTGACTGAAACTCAATTGCCCAAGTTTCATTAGCCCGACACTGTTTGCTCGACACACGGTTGCCTGACAGGTGAAGTTTTCCAGTGGTGAAGTTAGTTATATAAAATGGGGGGGGCAAAGCCCCATGAAAAATAAAAAAAAAAACACTCTGTCGTGGGAAAACTTCGCCTGTTGGGCAACCATGCTTTGGGGAACCAAGTTTCAGTATTTCGTAGTATGTCCTTTAAAGACGACTTGTGTTTTATCACTGGATATAAATTGTTAAGTAAGGATCGAGCAGGCAGAAAAAGGGGGTCGAGATAATGGTATATTATAGGGGTTATTTAGAAGTAACTGAACTTGTGAGTAATTATAACCCTATCACAGAATCTGAATGACAGTTTTTAGAATTGACACTGGGAGTGCCTTCTCTGATTAAATATTGCACTGCTTACAATCTAACAAAGGCTGGAATAAAGGGGTTGAAAGATTTTCTTGAATTTACTCGCTTAGCTAACCAGGGTAATAATGTTTTAATAATGGGTGATTTTAATTTAAATTGGAATCTAAAGTTGGAGCCAGACTTAACATATACCAACATACTAAAATGCCAGCAGAGTAGGCCTCATGGTTTATCAAGTCTGCTCAAGAATCAGTACCCGTGATGGGCACTGTTGCTGCCTTCCCCACATTCCCCTTGGATCCCCCCAACCCCATCTGAAGTTCCCCCCAGTTTTGGCATTACTCAGCTTCACCATCCTCATATACATGTCCCAGTCTCTCTTGAATCCCTCCACAGAATCCACATCCACTTCCACCAGTTCCTCAGGCAGTGCATTCCATGGTTCCATCACCCTCTCAGTGAAGTAATGCCTCCTTCTCTTTCCCCTGAGTCTCCCACCCTTCAGCCTCAGATTGTGCCCCCTGGTGGCCCCTCTCTGCTGGAACACCCTATCTAAGGTTACCCTATTTAGCCCCTTTAGATAGTTGAAGACCTCAGTCATATCCCCTCTGTCTCTCTACTCCTCCAGGGAGTACAGGTTGAGCTCCTCAAGTCTCTCCCCATAGGACTTTTCTCCTAGCCCCCATATCATTCTGATTGCCCTCCTCTGGACCCTCTCCAGGAGTGCAGTGTCATTTTTTAAATGTGGATGCCAAAACTGCATGCGGTATTCAACGTGTGGTCTAACCAGGCAATTGTACAGAGGGAGATGCACATCCCGGCTTCTTGAGGTTATCCCCCTGGTGACGCAACCCAGCATTTTATTTGCCTTTGCTGTAGCCCTCCTATAGTGTTCAGAGTTGTTCATTTTGGCATCCACCACCACCTCTAGGTCCCTCTCCACACTCGAAGCCTGCAGTGTATCCTCCTCCCAGGGTGTACATAGGAGCTGAGTTCCTAAGCCCCTGGTGGAGAACCTGGCATTTCCCTGTATTAAATTTCAGTTTCCAGGTATGTGACCACCTCTCCAGGGCCTCTACTTAGAAGTATTAATTTTAAACTCCAGATTTTCTCAGATGGTCACTGGTTATACACACAAATTTAGCTAGCAACAATCATACAACATTAGACTGGCTACTCACAAATAAACCAAATAAAATAAGTAGTCACTGCACTTTTCCAAATACAAAAAGTGATCATTTACCTATCTATTGTATATGGAATAATACAAAACCTAAAACTACACCAAAATACATTTCCTACAGATGTTTTGTAAAAATTTGGACTTGGGTAAACTTATGGAGGACCTGTATTCAGTTAACTGGACATTTTTGGACGCCATTCCAGATGTAAATATAGCAGCTTATTTTTTTACTAATACTTTGATTGGGATTCAAAACAAATTTTACAGATAAAGACTAGATGAGTAAAAGAACAGTTAATAACTGGATTACCCTGAGTTACATACATTAATGAAACAAAGGGACAATAAAGGAAATTATTTAAATCTACTAATAGCATACTGATTGGAACAAGTATTGCCAGTTAAGAAACAAATGTAAGTCCAAAAGTAGGCAATGTAAGTTTAATTATTTTCATCAAAAACAAAATGGGTCTTTGGGGAACCTTAAAAAATGTTGGGCCTCAATAAAATCCTTAATTGACCCCTCAAGTAAAGAATCAACTGATGTTAATTTTTTACAGTGGCATGGAGCTCGCACAACCATCAGAAATTTGAGATGCACTTTTGAATACATTTACTGACCTGTCAAGATTTAGAATAAAACCTGAAGATTGTGCACTGAAAAATAAGTTTACCTCTACACTATTGGCTGGTAATATACCTCTTTTTTATTTTCATAGAATAAATCCATCCGAAGTTCTAAAGTTGTTGAAACAAATATCCCATAAACAAATGTGTAGGTCAGGATGGTCTGGATCCAAGATTTTTAAAATATGCTTCTGCAGCTATATATTTGCCATTGACTACCATTTTTACTTATCCTTGATAACTGAGGAGTTTCCACAGTTATGGAAGGATGCTATAATCAAACCAATTCCAAGTCAGGTTCACCAGCAGACTTGGATAATTACCACCCAATTGCTATATTGTCACCTTTAAGCAAGTTGCTTGAAAAACTAGTTAATGATGAGTTGATTGACTATCTGCAGGCCCATGGTCTCCGCTCTCCCGAGCAGCATGGATTTCATAAATCACATAGCACCGGTACAGCCTTGGCCAGGTTCACTGACCACATCAGTAGGGCCATGAATTCTGCTAAGCTCACTGGTGCAGTTTTCATGGACCTGTCCAAGGCCTTTGACAATGTTGATCATGCCTTGTTGCTCAGGAGACTGGGGGGCATGGGCTTGATAGAGTCACCTTGCTCCTGGTTTTAAAGTTATCTAACTGATCAACCTTTTTTTTTGTAATTTGGCAAAACATAAGATGTGATGTAGTACATCAGCTGCTTGCATGGAGATTGTGTATTCATGGACTAGTAGATGATTTAAACAATAAGGCACAACAGGGTTTGTGTGATTGTGTAATAACATCATACCTCAGGTGTTTTGAAGCATTGGGCCATAGGCTGAGTGCATTCAACATCCAAGAAGTGACATTATTACACAACAGCACATTCCCATGGAGTGCCTTATTGCTGTCATACAATGGCTGACTTATAAAGAGAAAAGGGTTACATATTTTTTTAAAATATATTTTTACTTAAATTTCCTGTGTGTAGGTATATGTTAAAAGAAAACACCACTGTTTTTGTTTTGTCCACTAGATGGTGCTGCCACTATATATACCTTCTCCTTCCCACAGGCCGTCTTCCCTCCCCACAGCTCTGTATCTGTTACTGAGTCTCTCATAGTTTCATTGTGTAAATGCTGCCCCAGCAAGACCTGCTGCCCACTGTGACTGTTTGGCATATTATTTTTATTTTGCTAGCAGCATGGCCAGTACTAATGTTAGCATAAAACAGAATGCCTGCTGAGCTGATCAGTGGACGGAGTGAGCGTGGCACTGTTGTGCACACACACCAGAATGATCATGCTGCTGGGCATACGGAAAGCTGATTATAGCTACGGCTTTATTTTTACTTTACATGGTATTTTCTTTTTATTTGTGAATTAGTCAGAGGGAGACAAGGCGGCACAGCTGACAAAGTGGAGCAAGTATGATGCTTGTGTGTGCATACAGTAGAACGATCGTGCTTTCACAGGAGAAAGCCACAGCCAGTTACAGCTTTATTTTACTTTAACTTTTCTGATTCTTGTCAGGGGGAGCTAGGATTCTGATGGCAGTTATTTGTGGCAAGAACAATTAAGGCACAAATATGAAACCATATATTGTTTGGGAATATCATGCCTGAAAGATGTGTGTAGTATTTCTAACATAGTTTCTTTATGTACTGTAAGATGGTCATGTGTGCCTGGACTTAATACAGTGATGTTACTGTCATAAAGCATTACTGGTCCAGGGGCACACTGACCAATCAGGTCCTTAGAAATTTCCCTGCTGTTGTATAATTCCACTTTTTCCATTATATGACACTTTGGGTAGGATATTCAGACTGCGCCATGCTGTGGCGCAAGCCTGGTGCAGCGCAACTGGGATGTGCCAGGCGCTGACAGGGTGATATTCAACGGTGCTGCGCCATGGCTCAGCACCATTGAAAATTGCTCATGGCCACCTGCATAGCGCATGGCACAGTGGCACTGCATCAGCACAAGTGGCCATCAGAGGAGCAGGGGTGCACTAGCGCCAAGTGCCATTGACGCTTAGGCGCCGACGTGATATTCATTGGTGGACATACAAATGGGGCCATAATGATGCAAGACACAAATGGAGCCATTTGCATGTCATTATGGCCCCATTTGCATGCAGGTACGCCAATCCCTGGTGACTTGTGCCTGGTGCTCTGCCAGGCAGCAGTCGGACTGATGCCCCCTGCCCCCACTGGCAACAAGCTCTAGTGCCTGATCATGGGCGTAAATAGTAATAAACTCCCTGGTGGTCCAGTGGACCTGTCTCCTTGCCTGATCATAGGTCGCGTTAATAAAAGAACCTCCTGGTGGACCAGTGGACCTATCTCCATGCCCGATCGTGGGCTGTAATAATAATTAACCTCCCTGGTGGTCAGTGGATCCATCCCCCTGCCCAATCGCGAGCTGTAATTTAAAAACACTCCCTGGTGGTCCAGTGGTACCCTTACCCCTCCCAACCCACCCACTCTTTCCGCCACCCCAGTCATCCCCCAGTCAGCGGCGGGTGGCAGCACCACCGCAAGCCGCTCCAGCTGCCTGCCGACTGACAGCGACAGTTCAGCTGTATGCCCATTGGTCCACAGCGTGGGCCAATGGACATACAAACCATACTGTACTACTCAGTCCTGATATATGAATGGATCCATTGGCATATTGGGATTGTGTGGTGTAGTATGGTCTGTATGCCCATTGGCCCATGCTGTGACCAATTGGCATACAGCTGTACTGCATCTGTCAGTCGGCTGGTGGCTGGGCAGCTTGCAGGGGTGCTGCCACCTGCCGCTGACTGGGGAGCGGGTGGTGGGAAAAGAGTGGGCAGGTTGGGAGGGGGTACTGCTGACCACCAGGGAGTGTTTTATATTACAGCCTGTGATCGGCAGGGAATGGACCACTAGACCACCAGGGAGGTTAATTATTATTACAGCCCACAATCAGGCATGGAGATAGGTCCACTGGACCACCAGGAGGTTCTTATTATTACAGCACATGATCGGGCATGGAGCTAGGTCCACTGGACCACCAGGGAGGTTCTTTATATTATAGCCTATGATTGGGCATGGAGATAGGTCCACAGGACCACCAGGGAGGTTCTTTATTATTACAGCCCATGATCGGCATGGAGCTAGGTCCACTGACCACCAGGAGGTTCTTTATTATTATAGCCCATGATCGGGTGCGAGATAGGGTCCACTGGACCACCAGGGAGGTTGTTTATTATTATAGCCCGCGATCGGAATGGGGTGGCGCGATGCCACCGGACTGTGCTGCCAGAGCTCAGGTGGCCACCCACAGCTGGCAGCTGGCATGTTGCCCTCTGCATTACGGCAGCTCACCTGTGGGTGGCCAGCTGTTGCTCCATTATTTTATGGCTTAATTGTGTGCAGCGCATGTAGGGGTTGCGCCTGCATATTCTTAGCACTTCCTGGGCTGAATATTGGGATGTGCAGGATATGCATGGACACCCCCCCCTTACCTGCGCTGCATATATTACCGATGCACCCCGGCGCATGGGAATTTGTGCTGTGCATATTCCCCCTTTGAATATCATGCCAGGGTGCATCAGTGGGTTCCGCATGGTGCAACTCTGTTGCACCATGCGCAAGCCATTTGAATATCCCACCCTTTGCCTCCTTTAGCTTTGGGTGTGAGTACATTAAGATATTTATTCACTTTGCAGTATCAAGTAAACATTATTAATCATACTTAACCTGCAGGCTCTCTCTTTTCCCTTTCAAAGTTACTTTTTGCCTCTTCACCACTCTCCAGCACTTTTAGTTTTAAAAGATCTCATTGATCTAGTTAGTCAGCAAGAAACAACCTCCTACCAGAAAACAATATATATATATAATAAACATTTCATAATCATCTGCTCAGATAAAATAAAAGGTTTTAAGGTTGTACTGAGCCTTTAGTCAGCCAAAGGGGATCACATCCTCATCCTCCCAGATATCTCCTATGAGACGCTTTCTTTTTTGCTGCCAAGCTGCTCATGTTACCAGCTTCCCAGCAATCTCAGTCAGGGGATTCCCCCATATTGGTGCCTGAGTGGAGATGTCTGTCATGTAGTGATAGTATCTGTGCACTCTGATCCAGATACTCTTCTGGTATGACATCACTGGGTGCACTGCCACCTCCTTCATAGATATTTGGGCCAGGGTGTAATATAGTCCTTTGTACCTGCCTGCATCGCCTCTGTCTCCACTAGTGAGGCTGCTCCCTTTCTTGTGTTGCTAAGTATGCCAGTGCTCGCAGTCCTTGATTTAGTTGTAGTGCAGGAAACTTTGGAGATTACTACCCCATCCTTGGGGAGCTGTAGTCTCTCTAGCCTTATGTCATTTTTAAATACATTTTTATAGGATGAAAGAGAAGACACTATTACAGTAAATTACTGTCCTCATACAAGTCTTCAAAGAGGAAAAAAAAAGCGCATAGCATCAAATACTTGTTGTAATTTAAGACCTAAAACTTAGTAACTTATCAGAGCCAGAAGCAAATGGTTTGATACCGTTTATATCTTAAATAACTTATATCAGGAAACAGACATAGAAGACACGCATTGAAATGTGGAATTTAAACATATAGTTGTATAAAAACTTTTTCATAAGTACAATATATGTACATTGTATTATAATAGACATCAAAAACAGATCCCCTCTATATTTGAAACCAATAACAATATTTTTATGACACATATTCAGATTTTATTCTGTGTAAGTTTATAAATAGTCTCATAAATAGCCCAATACAGTATGCTTTTATCTGCTTACTGGTTAGATAATATACTATTATTATTACTAATAATATTACTTATGTAATTTGACCTTATACCAAGTGTATTCGGCAGTCCTGTTTTGTTCTAATTGTATCTCTGTATTGTTCTAATTTAATTGTTCTAATTGTATCGCTGTATTATATTGATGTTTGTTGTGTTTGCCACCCTGGTGGCCCGGTCACAACTGAAAACGGCCTCTGGATCAATTTGTTCACCCAGTTATCAAAGACATACATACATACATACAGTACATACATAAAGAAGTAAATGATGATTTTCTCCAATGTTTTCAATCTCAGAAGTAAGAACTTACAGAGATCCTATGAGGAGTTTTAGTGTCCTTCCAAAGACAAGTAATACATCTTTTAGCATTATTAAAGCTAACTGTAACAATTTTGGGGCCAGACCTTTGGAAGTGTTTGATCCAATGAAATTTCTATAAAGCAGAGAAGGATTTAGCTTAGTATCGAGCATCTCCTTTATTGTGATAAAATCTATGCAAAATTATTCAGACAGAGAACAGAAAAATCACAAGATAAAGTGCCTGTCCCCATCCACAGTGGTTACATAAGCTTAAAAGATTAGTACTGATCTTATCTAGTAAATAAGTGGTATAGTTTATCCCATGTATTACGTGAGAACTGGATCTGATTCATACGATTATTAAGAAAGGAGTTCCAAGAAGTAAAAATCTTATCCCACGGTGGGGACATCCATCTTCAGTTCCTTCTGCCAGCTAGAGATGAGTGGGAACAAATTTGGTGATGTAGCCACACGCAAACAATTACATATCTTTAATAGAAATTTTCTTCTATTGAATGCTAGGAAATTAAGTCAAATAATTCATTGCCTTTTTCTAACACATAATTACTAGGAATTATTTTCCTTAAAACTTCCCTAAGTTGGAGATATCCATGTTGTGTATACCATACTGCTACTGAATTTGCTGGCAAGATTTTAAAGTATTACTCTCATACAAATATTTTGTATAGCAATGGGCTTTGGCCTGCCAAATCTTAAAAAAGCAAAAACTTAATGAAACAATCAAAACCATTACTATTAAATGGTGAAAGGTCATTAATTCCTACATTCTGCCCTCTTGTGTTGCATCTAGTAAGCAAAGTTCTAAGAGTGGCAGAAATAAATTTACTATTTGCCCCCCAAAAATCTTTCTTTCTAAGATTTTGAAAAGAAACATCGCCTCTTTGGAAACGAATATTGTTTCATTTCAAAATGAGCCCAAAGAGGAGGTTTGGGGTTATAACATTCTTTCAGAGACTCCAGAATAGCAGCTTGGTGGTACAGTGTGAAATTAGGATAATGACGTCCCTTATGATTATATGAGGCAGTTAGCTTTTCCTTTCTTAATCTTGACTTTACTGCCTTCCAAATAAATGTAGACAGAAGTTCATCTAATTTTTTGAAGAATCTTTTAGAATCATCAAGGGAATACCTTGGAGAAATGAAAGTCATGGAAGGAAATTCATCTTTGCAGAATGTATCATTTCCGTTAATGATAAGGATATGTTTTTCCAATTAGTGAGGTCAAGTGCTATTTTATCAAACAGAGGTTGAGGTTAATACTTATTAACATTTCTAAATTATTTGGTAGTTGAATTTCAAAATATGTCAGTGAAGTGACTTTATACTGAAAGGTATTTGTTACTGGTTAATGTTACGAGGTACGGGTTAATTTGGACAGCACTGATTTATTCCAGTTTAATTTATAACCAGACACAGATACAGATCCTTCAAGAGTATCTAGAATAAATGTTCTATTAGAGGGCCAATCAAATATAATACAGTGTCTTCTGGAAAAAGTGATAGTTGTAATGTCTCGTTAAGATAGCTATGTCCTCGAAATTCCAGAAGAGTTCTCAGTTTATTAACAAGTGGCTCGATCACCGAAGTAAATTAAAGGAGGGAAGAGAGTACCCCTGCCTTGTGCTTCTAAACAGTTTAAACACTGGGGCAATAGAGGAGTTTGTAAGAATTCTGGCGTTGAGAGTGGAGCAGATTAACTTAATCCAGGATCTGATCTATTCCCCAAAATCAGCAACCTCAAGAATGTGAAACACAGAATGCCATTCCACCTTATCAAAAGCCTTTTCTGCATCCAGAGATGCCACCATAGCATTAGGCCAGAAGCTATATGAATTGTGTTCAGTGTGTTCTAACATTGTTATGCCCTCCTTCCTTTGATGAAGCTTGTTTGGTCCCTCTTAATTAGATTAGGTAGCACTAATGCCAATCTAGATAATAGAATTTTAGCAATAATTTTGAAATCTGAGATAGAAAAATCGGATGATATGAATTACACAAAGTAGATCTTTGTCTTTTTGGAATCATCAAAATTATGTTAAGTCAAAGGAAGGAGGATCAACCCTGCCAAACAAAATAATTAGTCAATGAAAATAAGGGAGAACAGTTTCCAAAGGCCTTGTAAAAGTCAAATCCTATACCATGGGCCTGATACTTTTCCTGGTTTCAGCTGGGAAATTTCTTAATGAATTTCTGTAGCACTAAAATGTATATCTAAGAAAGTCTTAAGGTTACTATTTGTCATATCAGCAAGATCCCTATTTCCCTCATAAACTTGGAGACTGATAGAGGGATTTATAAAACTTAAATTCTTGGTTGCTTTCTTCATCCTTAATAGATAATAACCCCTTGTCATTTTCAACTGCTATGATATTCCTCTCAACCTTTTCTTTTTGAAAGGGATAGGCAATTATCTCCCACTTTTGTCAGCCTGAGTAAGATATTTCAATCTAGACAACATTACCAATCTTCCCATGCTTTTGTTTTGAATAGTGTACCAGAATTTTAATTTCTTTAAGTTTTTAAGATGAAAAGTTGCTCCAGAGCTAGCATGTAACTCTAGTGCTCTTTATATATTATATTCCAGCTCCTAAATCTGGGATTGCTGTTTTTTTACGTTCGCTTGCACGCATGCGCAAGGAACATTTTGGGAGAGTAGCACACTTGGAGGTGTGCCTCCCATCCAATGCACTGCCCCTTGAGCAGGTGGGGTGGTCCTGCACCAATCGGGTAGGAGTTTGCATGACAGCTGTGTTCCTCTGCTTCAAAGGAAAACACTGCTGCCATACTGAGCACTGCCGCTGTCCCCTCTGTCACGCGCTCCCCAGCGCGCGTCCGCCGCCCCAAAGCTTTCCTGCCACGCTGGGGGCCCACCCCAGCATGGCAAGGTGATCGTTTTGCCGACGGGGTGCTCAATCCCCGCCAGCTCCAGCCCGGCCTCCCCAGCCATCCTGCCCCACGCTGGGAGCCCACTCCAGCGTGGCAAACCTGTTTGTTTTGCCGATCGGGGTGCCCAATCCCCGTCGGCTCTTGGCCCCGCGTAGTTTGCCGGACGGGTGCCCAATCCGCCATTGGCTCTCGGCCCCCCCACATCTTCTGCCATGCTGGGAGCCCACCCCAGCATGGCAAACATCCCTAGTCGCCTTCTTTTTTTTTTCCTGTAAACAAAACGGTCCACGCGCGCTCCCAACCCCTCCCAGAACCCACACCCACCCACTGTGCACCCAGCCTCCCCACACACCCCCCACCCCATACTTACCTCCGGACTCCAGCGCAATGATCTTCGTGGACCGGGAACACGTCTGCACTCTTCAAAGCCAACCGCGAACTGAGGAAATGGCGGTAAGCTGTATAATGGGCTACATAGGGGGGTTTCAACTTTATTGCATATCTCAGTCATTTTTTGGAATTTTTGCACCAAATTTTCAACATGGAGTTTTTGGGACCCCTTCTCGTGAATTATGTCACTGTCATGGCGTTATTCAGGCCCAAAGGGTGATTTCGCAGTCACTGCATGAAATCACCCTTCGGCCTCAAATAAACACCCATGACAGTGACATCATTCATGAGAAGGGGTCCCAAAAACCCCATGTTGAGAATTTGGTGCAAAAATTCCAAAAATGACTGTTTTATGAGTGTGCGTTGCACAGTTCCTATGCAGGCTCGTAAGTTCATGAATTTTCAATATTTTCACTCCAGATTTTCAACATTGCCATTTTACCACATCTCCTCATGAGCAGTATAGCTGTCATTTTTCACATCCTGCCCAAAATGTGTTTCTGCCCATGTAGCGCACAATGGCGCAGTCGGTGTGCGAACTCAATGTATGGGACACATTAAGAAAATCACAGTGACACTGATCATGAGCAGAGGTCTTAAAATGGCTGTGCTGAAAATTTGGTGAAAAAATTCCTAAAATGACTGGTTTATGAGTCTGCATTAGCAGTTCCCACGCACGCTGTAAGTTTGCAAATTTTCAATATTTTCACTCCAGATTTTCAACATTGCCATTTTACCACACCTCCTTATGAGCACTGCAGTTGTCATTTTGCACATCCTGCCCAAAATGTGTTTCCTACATGTAGCGATACAATGGGGTAACAAACGATCATGCTGACAATTTATTGTGCAAATACTAGCAATCGCACAGGGCATTAGGGTAAGGCACCATACATGCCAAACACCACTGC
The DNA here is from genome assembly GCA_016271365.2 of Neoceratodus forsteri. Taxonomy (NCBI): domain Eukaryota; kingdom Metazoa; phylum Chordata; order Ceratodontiformes; family Ceratodontidae; genus Neoceratodus; species Neoceratodus forsteri. Next base: position 1,417,147,430 of record CM057449.1, on the reverse strand, counting down.
AAATACCTGCAAGTGAATGTTCGGCATTGACAAATGCTTGTTTATTACTCTTATAGGAAATATTCAAGCCTCTAACTACTGTTTTGTAAGTATCTCAAATCATATCTAGCCCTTTAGACTGTTGAATAGCACATATGGGCTCGTCTGTGGCACCTGTGGGTCATGTCTTCACTAAAATGTCTTTTACATTATTAACCTTTGTAACCGTAACATGTAAGCATAGTAGATATGTTAATTAGTTCACAGTTTGTATTGTACTGTTTGGTCTGAGGTGAAACCTCTGTAAAAGAGTTTTTGACTCATAGGTATTGTAATCTGAGAATTAAATAAATAAATAAAATAAGTTATTCTTAGATACCTCCTCCATCGCATTAGCTTCAGAATAAAAATCAGTTTCCTTACATAGAAACAGAATTTGACAGCAGATAAGGACTGCTTGGCCCATCTAGTCTGCCCATTTGTCACTACTTTACCTACACTACAGTATTGCCGTAGACTATACTCAGGCTAAAGCTTATTCATAAACTCAGTGTGAGCTTGCTTTTAATAGAAGAGGGTCTATGCACCCAGTCTCCGGGTCATCTAGTGGTGTCCATGGATGCAATACTTACAACCAATTGGTGATTAGTCTGACGAAAAAGTGGATCATAACTTATGTCCATAATATCCTGGAATAACATTTTAGAGCCCCAGAAAGAAGTCTTTTCGACAGTAAGTTTTAAATCTTCCTGAGAAACAGCAGTATTTTTTTTAAATTAGGGTTTTTAGTATGCCAGAAAACAATCAAAGTTGAATTCTTCATTTTTTACAGCAATGTCTATAAAGCTGGGCCTATACTGTGGCTGGCAGCTGTAGAAACGGATTGCTCTGAAAGACAATGCCCAGGGTACAATAGTAAGAATAGAAATAAAATACATCCAGAAGCTCCTTATATACCTTATTGTTTATTAAACGCCTTACTGCTTATTATGTATGTGATTTCATCTACGTCCTGTAGTATTTGAAACCAGGAAGTTCCATGATAGCACTTGAGTTTCAGCTCATTAGTAAAATAATGTTGTTTTTCTTCTCCTTTTATTTCTTCTGCATCCTGTTTGCACATGGTGAGATTTCTGGTAATGTGAAGGCATTATATAACACAGAGACACAGGTAACAAGTGAATGCAATCTAGCTTCTTGGTTGGGATCAGGATACAGTTACGTGGCAGATACAATCTTATCACCTGTTCCTATGCCATGGGTGACAAAGTAAGCAGAAGGTAATTGTGCCAAGGATAGGATTATGAAAGTAAACTCAAAGTATGTTTGGTGCATCACTTTATGTTGCAACGTTAGGACCAATGTTTACCCTGTCAAGTACTGACCAGGACTTATAATTCTAGATTTGTACAAATTGTGCATGTTTCCCTGATATTATATTTTACTGTACATGTATCTAAACTTAATGACAACTTAATAAATATTTTCATGGAAAAAATAACTGGGTCAAAAATCAGATTGTAGTCCCTTCCAGTTAGGTGAGGTTGAGGAAAATCTGAAGAAAAAAAAAATTAAAAAGGGAAATTGATCATTGTTGGGTGCATACATGGATGCTAATGTCAATTTAGAATTGCCTCTTGATATGTTAATAATTACAAATATCCCTCTAGGCTCACAGTAGTGTTTTAACACATTTAGATCAGATTTGTTTCAACTGAATTGAAGCCTCATATGATTTTCAGTCACAAATAGCATGAAAGCCCATTCCATAACTTATAGGTTTTAAGAGCGTGTATAATAGTGAGATGTGTTTCTTGCAAAATGTGAACCTGCTTTATTTTATTGGGCAAATTTTAATATTTTTTCATTTTATAGGGTTCTGAAGTCCATTAATTTTCCATGATATAATTTGTATGTTTTGTCACCTACTATGTATCCATAATATAGTAGAAAAGTATACATTTGAAGCTCTGCAGAATTAACAGCTCCCTACAATTTTCTCACTATACCACAATTTCTAAAATATTTCCAGAGTATTTTGTCTCATAAGAAATCTATAATCTTTTATTAATAGTTTTGTATGTTGTAGGGAGATGACCAGAGGAAGCACAGGAAGGGTAAAGAACTTAAGGTACAGTACAAGTCACATTAAACTGTTCCACCAATGAGTTGTTTTAGCATTGTTTTTACAGTTGGCAATGCATTGGCAGCTCATACTGAATTGTTTTTCAATGCTTAACCAGCTTAAGAGCAATTGTTTGTAAAATGTTTTGCAACTCATTTGGAATACATCAGCAGTCCAGTCACAATGCAATGCAAAACTGAGTTTTAACTCATAAGAAACATCTTTTGCAGGGCTTTGTACTAAATCCAGCAACACTTATACAACTCAGTCAGAAATGCTAAAACAACTTATTGGAGGAACAGTTTAATGTAACTTGCACTGTAGAATGGTCAATTTGATTGGAGCAGAGGTACCTGCCTGGTCCTCTACTCAACGGGAAACTATTGGACATCCATTCACATTGATGGAAGCCATGGCCACCTCATGCTTTGTGCACACCCATCCTATGAAATCCCAGCATCTACATTTTAACAGACTATGAGTCAAATATCTCTACTCCACTCAATCAAATGCCTTCTCAATGTCTAATGGTATAGCTGCTGTTGGATGGGCAGAGTTACATGAACTGTGGATTACGTCAATCAGGTTCCTTAGGTTATCTGTAGCTAGCCTTCCCTTAATAAACCCTACTTGATCTCTCTTAACTAGACAAGGAAGGTAGTCCTCCAGCCTATTGGCCATTATTTTCTCCTGAATCTTGTGCTCTGCTATTAGTAAGGAGATCAGCCTGTAACTGCCAGTCTCTACTGGCTCCTTCTCTTTCTTTAATATGACATAAATTGCTGCTTCCCTCGTGGAGTGCAATAGGGAACCCCTAGCTTTGACCTTATTATAAACCTTCTGCAGCACTGAAGTCAGGTCTGAATGTCCTAAAAAATTGCTCAAAGGTAGCAGCTATCCATCAGCTACAACTCTAGCACTCTTCCACCAGATCCAGCTGCAGGCACTGCTCTGTCTTGGTCCTGTTGCTGAGATCTTTTCACCAGACTTTTCCATGCCTTGTTACCCACTTCATAGTAAACTTGTTTAATATGAAAAAGCATACTGGATTTTACATGGTAAGAGTGCACCGAATTCTGATATACATTTTTTGATCTCCATCAGAGTCCACTCCTCTTTCTTTAGTTCAGACTGCCTTTTCAGCCTCTTAAGTTGATTTTGCAAGCTGACAGTTCTTTACTCCCCCTTTTGTTTCTTTGCACTTGCTTGTGTAGTGAGTTCCCCTCAGACTGTACATTTCAATGCCTCCCAGAGGTTCCCTACCTTCTCCACCTGTTCCTCATTCTCCATAAGGTACTGCTTAATTCATTCCCCTACTTTTTCTCTGATCCCCTTATCATACAGGTGTGATATTTAATCTCCATCTGCCCCTTTCTTGTGCCATCCAGGAGAAAATGGACAGCCATTCTCATCTGGGTGTGATCTAAGAGCACTCATGTTGCTATGGCACAATCTGCTACACCCTCTATCCAGCTATTGGTTATTAGGAAATAGTTTATCTGAGAATGTTTCATACAGGTGTCTGAGTAGAATATACAGTGTATTCTAGGACACCTGGGTGTGCTAGCCTCCATACTTCCTCCACTCCCATTTCCTCCATCAGATGCCTGTCCATTTCAGCATTTATATGTGGGGGTCACTGTAGCTACCAAGGTGATATCCATTGCTGGGTCAAAAGGAGCATTGAAGTACCCCCCACATTGATTACGGAGCACATCCCCAGGACCAACATTTTTGCCATTAGACTGGTATAGAACCCTGGTTCCATTGCATTGTGCCCACAAACAGATCCCAAAATAACCTTTCTAGCCATCACTTGATTAGGATATACTGCCTCCACACTGTGTGCTCAATCTTCAGTCCCATCTCTCACCCCCATGCACCAGAAAGCAAAGTCCCCCACACTTGGCATTATAGTCACTGTAAGCTATCTAGCAGACCCACTACCTGGACAATGTTTTCATTTCTAAGCTTATCAGGAGGAGCTCCTGGAGCATAATTATGCCCACCTTAGGTGTACTGAAGTAACCTAGTATCATCTTTCTTTTTATTGGTGTGTGCATTTTGTGGACATTCCACATGACATGCCTGTATATGTTCTTAGTCCTCATTACTAAGTAGAGCATTATTTGGGATCATCTAGTTTTAACTAAATTCTACTCTACATTCCTATGCTCATCAAGTCTGTAACAAGCACCAAACTTGACTTTCTCCAGCTCAAACATAACCTCACCAGTGCCAAATTCTTGCTCATTGTGAAAAAAACTAAGATAATGTTCTTTAACCACAACAACAACATCCCCCTCGTTGGTACTAAGGCTGGCATTGCAACTGTCACAACTTCCTAGGGAATCATTTGAAGTTGCTTGACAAGTGTAAATACCTGGGAGTTTGGATCGACAACAAACTATCCTTCAATGCCCACATTGATAGCCTCTCTGCCAAGCTTAAAACCAAGCTTCTTTTTTAGACATGAAGCGCTTTTACCAAATGCTGTAGATTCAGACTCATCTAGGCAAACTTTCCTCCCACCCTGACACTATGGTGATATCATGTACAACTGCATATCAGCAACCAGCCTGCACTGGCTCGATGTCCTCTTCCATCATGCTCTTCATTTTATTACAAATGCACCTACCAGGACACATCACTGCGACTTACATGCTATTGCTGGGTTGACATCCCTAGCTACCAGAAGACTGCTTCACTCTGGTACCTGGACACTTAAATCACTACATAACAAACTCCCAGACTATATCTCCTCCTGATTCAACATTTCGCACTGCACTTACTCTCTAAGGAAATCTGTCTACCTTCTCCTGGACGTCTCTGGAACTCGAACCTCCCTTGGCAAAGAAGATATATCACACTCCCTCCCTGTGGCCTGGAATTGCATTCAATCAGTACTCAAACTCATTGGTCTTGTCAAGGTTAGCTTCTTTAAGTCCCTTGCAGGAAGGCATTTCATGGCTGCTTGCAACTACCAGAGTCTAACTCCCTCGAATCCCTCCACCCCTCTTTCCCCCCAACTCCTTTCCTTTCCTTTCCTTTCCTTTCCTTTCCTTTCCTTTCCTTTCCTTTCCTTTCCTCCTGCCCCACCTCAATAGTTGACCTATTAGTTGTCTCAGTCCCCTACTCTTTCCTTTAGCATTCTTTTCTTTACTACTGTATACTGACTATCTCATGTCTGTTAGGCATTTCTGCTCATTTCTCGGCTGCATCCCATCTTCTAGTCATGCTGCCATTTATTGTCACATTGCTGCATTATGTTAACACCATGACCTGTTTCTTTTTTTTGGTTGACTGTTTATTATGATGTATGAGTCCCTTTGTTCTATACAATGTATGTACCCTACTGTACTTTATGTTAGCCTGTTATAGTACACCTATTTTTTGTAAAACTGTTAATGTTCCACCTTCATGTATTAGGAACACCTTGTGAATGAGTTTGCTCAATGGAATTTTCCTACAATAAACTTGAACTTCAACTACATTCCATTTCACTTGTGCTTACCCCTCTCCCTTGTCAATATCCTTAATTCAAATCTCACCATGTTCAGTAGTTCACGAGGAACCACTTATTTCGAATAATGCCACCTCTAGACACCATCACTATACTTTTTCTTGTTGCTACCCACACTATAATCTTTACTTATCCAACCAGGCAAATCCTATACAGTTTGTTGAGACCAATTCATAGTACACCATAAATCAGCATGACATCAACAAAGATAAAAAGAAAAACAGTGCTTTTAACTCCCATTAGCACTATCCACCACATGGTGTGGACCTTCACACTTTTTTGTCTTCACCTTTTCCCACATAGTCTAACCATGAGGCTCCGGGGTAGATCATCTAGTGAGCGAGGCATCTACTAGTCTGACCCCCACCTCTTCCCTCTTTCATTAGTCTGTTTGATCTTCTCTCACTCGGAGGATGCTTATCCCATAACCTTAAGGGAGTCCATCGCCATGTGCAGAGATGGGATCCCTTCCTAGAATGCTCTGCTCAGGTTCCAGCCCCACCTTGGCACCTTTCCCTTATCTCCTCACAGCACCTGGTTGAGGGGCAACGCCATTTAATCAAATGACACAATGTAGTCACCCCCTTTATTTCCCCTTCTTTGTTTTTGTTTCCTCCTATGCAGGTCCATCAACATGGGCTGGCAGTATAGCCTAGAGGTTAGAGTAATAAGCTGTGAACAAGCTTTCTTGGTACATCCAGCAGGCCAGACCTGGGTTTGATTCTCACAGCCTCCACTTGCATATTGTGTGATTCTGATCAAGTTATTTAACTGCCCAGTGCTCCCAGGTCACCCCTGAAAACAGGCACTTGTGCCTAGTGGGCCTTACCTGGTTACCAAAGACTAAAAAAACAAGAACATTTGCATGTTTTTTTCACTGTATCAATTATTCTTATTTATCCCCCTTAGCACAGTCATCATATATGTAATCATATATCAGAGCAGGAGGGGCAGGGGGAGGAAAGCGCAAGGAGAAGGACCAGTTGGGAGGAAAGGTAAAGGAGAAGGACCAGAAGTACAAGGAGGATTTAGTAAAGGGAGTTGAGGGTTTAGGCCAGGGGAGCACAACAAGCAAGGAGGAACTAAATGGAGACAGCAAGGAAGGGAGGACGAGCCAGGCTAGTTTAGCAGATGGGGGAGAAGGACCAGTTGCGAGCAGTGAGGGGGGAGTTAGCAAGGTACAGAAGGATACTCAGGAGGAGGTGAGGCATAGGATTGGAGGGGAGGGGGTGGTCAGGGTAAATAAGGAGGGGGTGGCATGTGGCACCCAGATGGGGGAGAAACAAGGAGCCGGCTGGTTGAAGGGGCCGGTAGAAAGGATGAAGGACATGAAGGGGGGGAAATGGAGGAAAAGGAGCGGTCAGAATGCTCCTGTTGGGAGATTCTATGATCAGGGGTATTAAATGGGATAGGAAGGGAGAAGCCTGGCCAGTTAGAACAAAATGCTTCCTGGACTAATGGTGCACAGGGCTAAGCATGAGGTATATCAGCTGGCAAAGGATTGTGGGATTCTCCGGACATACTGGTCCACCTGGGTACAAATGACAATGAGGAAATAGCTAGCTAGAGATACAGGCAAGATTCAGGGAGCTTGCCAGGGTCTGTCATGACATAGGATGCCAGTTTCCTTCTCAGAAATTCTGCTGGTGCCAAGGGCTAGTGGGGAAACACAAAAGGAAGATTAGGAGATAAACCAGTGGCTCAGAGAGTGGTGGAGGCCAGAGGGTATGGGGTTGATGGGGGATTGGGGAAACCTGGGAGGATAAGGAGCTGTATGCTAGAGATAGACTCCATCTCAATTTGGAGGGAAGGGGAATCCTTAAGTTGAAAATAGAGGGGTTAATTGGTGAAAAGTGGGGTTTAAACTTGTGAAGGGGGGAGGGATGGGAGAAAAGGCTGTCAAGGGGGTGCCGATAAAGGAGGGACTCTGTCTCAACCCCCCTGGGGAGCTGGAGGATAGCGGGAAAAGGCCAACTGGTAAAGTGCAGACCAGGGGAAAACAGAATCCCCATGGGCACATGAGCAGAGGAAATGGAAGTATAGGGAAAGGGTGGAAGGTAGTCCTACTAAATGCCAGGAGCTTGGGAAATAAAATGCTTGAGCTCCAGGCGATGCTAACTGAGGGAGCAGTAGATGTGGCAGCGGTCACTGAGACCTGGGCCACTGCAGGACATGACTGGGACCTGAACCTGGAGGGTTACACTATGTTCAGGAAGGACAGGGGAGGAAGGAGGAGGGTAGCAATGATAGTCAAAAACTGCATTGGCATAGGGGAGTAGAGGAGGCGGAGGGAACCGTGGAAGCAATTTGGTCACCTTGATAACGGGGGCAAGAGAGTAAAATAGGAGTGGTGTATAGACCCCCTGCCCTGGCGGAGGAGCTGGAGGAGAGTCTGGTGGCAGATGTTGGGAGACACTGCAGACTGGGAAGGGGAAGGGTGGTGGTGTTGGGGGACTTAAACATGCCAGGAACAGACTGGGAGACTATGACATCCTCGGTGGCCAGGGAACAGAGGTTGGATGTCTTTCAAGACGCATTCCTAACTCAGCAGGTGGGGGAACCGACCAGGGAGGTGTGGGTACTGGATGTGGTCCTGGCAGACAGTGACCAGATTAGGGGCCTGGAGGTAAGGGACCCATTACGGGAGTGACCATGCCATGGTCTGGTTCTGCCTGGACCTAGGAGGGCTAGAAAGCTGCACAAAGACGGAGGTAACTGACTTCAGGGGAACGGATTTAAGGAAATGGAAGGATCCTTAAGGAGCATTTGGATGGGATTGGGTCAGACATGGATGCTGATAGTAGGTGGGAAATCATCAGGAGAGGGGTTCAAGATGCTACCAGCACCTGTGCAAGAGTAAGACGAAAATGCGTTAGGGCACGAAAACCCTGCTGGTGGACCAGGGAGGTCCAGGAGGTGGTGCAGGGAAAGAAGAAAGCCTATAGGCAATTCAAGTGCTCAAGGAGTGAAAGGGATCGAGGGGAGTATGAGCTGATTGCTAGAAGGGCCACTAGGGTGGTGAGGGCAGCTAAGGCAAGGAAGGAGCAGAACCTGGCCAGGGAAATCAGGAGAGGAACAAGGGTTCTTTAGATGCACTGGGGAAAACGAAGGTGAAGGGCAGATTAGCAGGATTAAATCAGGGGAGATGGGCACAAGACCCGGGGAGCAGGCTGAGGTACTAAATGAGTACTTCACCTCAGTTTTCACCAAGGAAAATGGGAGCTGCATCATACATGGGAGGAGACAGAGATACTGAGGGGGGGGGGCCCTTACCGATTGGCGGGTCTGGGGAGAGGGGGAGGCACCACTAGCAGGAGTGGGGAGGGCTAAGCAGGGAGAAGAGGTACTGGAAGTGAAAATCACAGCAGAGAGAGTGAGGGAAGCCCTCAGCTCCCTTAAGACGGAGAAAGCACCGGGGCCGGATAAATTACATCCCAGAGTGCTGAAGGAACTTGCGGATGTCCTGGCGAAACCCCTGGCAGAGCTTTTCACCATCTCTCTGAGGACAGGGTGGGTGCCCCAGGACTGGAAGGTGGCGCATATAGTGCCTATCCACAAGGGAGGATCAAGGGAGGTGGCAGAGAACTACAGGCCTGTCAGCCTGACATCGGTGGTGGGCAAGGTGATGGAGGGCATTGTCAAGGAGAGGCTAGGGGGGACCTGGAAAAGTCAGGGTGTCTGGACAATAGACAGCATGGATTCATCTCGGGGAAATTGTGTCAGACAAACCTTGTGGAGTTCTATGACTGGGTGATGAGTGCCATGGACCTTGGTAGACCAGTGGACATCCTCTTTCTAGACTTCAGCAAGGCATTTGACTCTGTTCCTCACATGGGCCTGTTGAATAAGCTGGGAGAAATGGGGGTGGAGAACCAGATGATCAGATGGATAGGCAATTGGCTCCAGGACCGGACCCAGAGGGTCGAGTTGGCTGGATAGTCTCTTCCCAAAGAGGGTCATTAGTGGGGTCCCACAGGGATCAGTCCTTGGCCCTCCTGTTCAACGCCACGCCTTTGACATAAGGACAGGAATCAAGAGTGAGATGAGCCTCTTTATGATGACTCAAACTGGCAGTGGTGGATGGGGAGGAGGGGAGGGTGGCCTCACAGGGGACCTGGAGGCTCTGGAAAGATGGTTTAGAAAGTGAAGCTGAGGTTCAATGCATGGAAATGCAAGGTTCTCCACCTGGGGCCGAAACCCGGCCAAGTGTACACCCTGGGGAATGCTACAAGTCTCGATGGCTGAGAGGGACCTGGGGTGGTGGTGGATATCAAAATGAACAACTCGGAGACTTGTAGGAGGGCAGCAGCCAAGGCCAACAGGATGCTGGGATGCATCGCTAGGGGATCACTCCAGAAGGAGGGAAGTGATGCTCCTCATAAACTGCTTGGTGAGGCCACACCTTGAGTACTGCATGCAGTTTTGGAGGCCACACTTAAAGAGGGACATTAAACTCCTGGAGAGGGTCCAGAGGAGGGCAACCAAATGATTTGGAGCTTGGGGACAGGACCTATGAGGAGAGGCTCGAAGAGCTAAATATGTACACATTGGAAGAGAGAAGGGACCGGGGGGACATGATAGAGGTCTTCAAGTACATGAAGAGGGTAAATAGGGGAGGAACAGTCAGGGTGCTTTGAAGGAAGAAGGAGGGGCCACTAGAGGGCATTGGTGGAAGCTGGAGGGGCGAAGATTCATGGGAGAAAGGAGGAGGTGCTATTTCACTGAGAGGGTGGTGGAGCCATGGAATGCACTGCCTAGGGGGCTGGTGGAGGCAGAGACGGTGGAGGGGTTCAAGAGGGGCTGGGACAGGTACAGGGGAAGGGTTCTGGAAGCAAAATCCAATGCAGCAAGAATATCAGGAACTGGGAAGGGAGAAGCCAGAGAAGGCGAGGGGGGCAGCAAGGTCAGCACCCAGGGTGGGAGCTGACCAATCGAGCAGACTCAAAAGACCATTAGGCCTATTCTGCTGGCATTTTAGTTTGTTAGTATGTTAGTAAATAGGATCTGGGGCTGCAGCAGTGAGTAGGGAAATGGACAGACTAGGTGAGCCGCATGGTCCTTATCTGCCAACAGATTCTATGATTCTATGTACTAGAAAACTGAAGTGAACGGTTGTAGGTCTTATTATTATACAATGGCAAGAAAGAATCTTGGGCTCTGATTGGTCAGTGCCCACCTTCAGCAGTGATGTTATCTTAGTCTATAAAAATGGGTAAAAAATGTAGCAAAAAATCCAGTCTTCTGACTGTACAAAACACATCACATGACTGTGTGTATATCAGAGTGCGACCACACACCTGCAGTTTTATCTCCCTCCAAAACAATTTTGCCATTTTATAAGATAGATAACCCACTCTAGGATGTGTGGTTGTGCTCTGATATATGCACACCTTGGGTGTTTGACACACACCAAGCGCAGTATATATCAGAGTGTGACTACACAAAATAGAGTGGGTTATCTATTACATAACATCACTGTATGAAGGTCCAGCACAGCTGACCACAGCAAAAGTAAAAAAATTACTGTGCCCCTTTCCCTCTGTCTGCAGCAGTGACCCGGAGCACTGAATACAGCCTACCCTGACAAACCCCACAAGTCTCTCAACAAAAGCTGCACATACCAAAAATACTATCAAACACACCCGGCCTGCATTTTTTAATCTCCTGCTTTGCTGCTAGCCTTCTCTGTTCCAGAATGTCATGGACACGGACGCTCGCAATCAACTGCTTGGCTATGAGCGGTCACCCTTCCCACACTAAGTGTCACTTAATTCTGCAGCACGTGCACAACCTCTGGTTCCTGGCATACTTTAACAGATGTATTTCTCTCAACCTTTCTTCTCACCTTCTCTGCCTTTCTCCCTGTAAATGCTGCAAACTGTTCCAGAACATATTTCAGCCTCAAAAATCCAACTAACTTCTTGATCCCACGCAGCACTCATAGCCAATCCATACCAATAGCGCATGCCCCATTCAAAACAGCACTCACTAAACACACAGTAATGAGTTGTTTAAATAACACAAACAAATGAACATACAGGCACTTTGCATATACTAAGGGACTCTGCCTGGCCTCTAACAGTACAAGTAGATGTGGGGGAACACAGACAGACATTTCAAAAGGAAAAAAAGGCACAAACTCTGAGACCTTTGTAGAGTTAAAGATCACAAAGCATGTAGCAGCAGCATCACCTTGTGGGGAAATCTGAAATTGTAGACTTTTTTGTTAAATGTGTACTTCCATGTCAGAAAATTAATAAAAAAAATATTAAAAACTTTTTAAACATTTTTTTCTTTGCTAATACATGAGCCATTATATAATAGAAATAATGCACTCCAGGGTGTGTGTTGTGCGGGGATAACGTCACTTCTCAGGTGTTGAACACATTTGGCCTGTGGCCTCATGCTTCAACTACTCGAGGCATGATGTTATCCTAGCACGACATACACCCTGCCATGTATTATTGCTTGATTATACTGTATCATGTAATAGTGGTTGAATTAATTTTGTACTGTCCTGGTCATTTACTGTGATAACAGCTGAAAAAGTTGAATAAACTTTGATGACAAAAAAAAAATTATGTAGACCACTTTTTAAACAACCAATGTCCTTTTTTGACAATCCGTAAGTGAGTAAAACAATGAACAGAACTTATAATGTGTAAGATTTAGCATATACAGTACATTTTCACACCATGGCAGTATGATAATAGACCCTTTCATATGCAGTCCCTTCAATGTCTCCCATTTCAGTACTAGATTCTACTTTAGGAAACAAGGGTCCAGTGTCTATCTCCAGTCTGTTAAGTCAATGGACCCCCTTAAAGTTCAATTAGTCTTTTTGAGCAACAGTCTCTAGACTCAATAAATCTCAGCTCAGACTGTCCTTTCTTAAAAAATGACTTCAGTTTTTACATCTTAGTATTGTCCCTGCCACTTGCTGCATAGGTTCAAGGGCTTCTTGATCTCTGCATCATCCATCTTACGGGGTTATGGCAGTGACTGACTGGGAAGCAGAGAAACATGGCTCCTCACACATCCTTTAATTTGTTTTCTCACTGGTCAGAGAGTTCAATCCTGCATACCATTTTAGTTGATCTCACAGTCTCGGAGTGGGGTGGTGGGTGAGGGTTCACTTGCTTACCGAGCCCCACATTTAACAGTTATGGTGCATTGGTTCTTGGGTCTCCAGTGACAGGGGAGTACACTGGGGGGTAAAGGCCTGAATAATTATAATGGGAGCCACTACACTACAGGCCTGAGTTCCCTGGCACTCTTCCAACTATTTTGAACTGTCACATCCAGGCTTCAACTCTCCCTCCCCACATAATTGAAGGGCACAAGCCCGTGGTTATGTGGGGGAAGAGCTCTTCCCCCACATCCTATTTAATCCAAGCAGCAGACTCCCGCTCTGCTTAGAGCGAGTTACACTCGCTGGTGGTGTTGCTCATGCTCGGCTGCCCTTTCCTTGTTTCTGCCACCCCCCATTCCCCATGCCTCCTGGCTTGTTTGTCCATTTTTTCCATTTTGTTACACCCCCCCTGCTCCTCTGTCATTTTTCTGTTGTTTCTTCATCCCTTCTTTTGGGGATTCCCTTTTCTGTCTCTCGCCTGGCTCCTTCCCTTCCTGCTTTCTCCTTGTCTGCCTCCATGCTTCTCTATTCTTCCCCTCCCTACTTCTGCCTTTCAGGCAGCCATTGCCGTACTATCACCGAGTCATACCTGCCTTGCTGGACACAGTTCCAGACCTCCATTCCTTGCACTGATTTGCTCCTCCTTGCTGTGCCCGAACTCAAACTCAACTCCGTTCTGCTTCTGGTAGAACAGGACTCGTTCTCTAACTCCACTGTTGCTGTCGCGCATCCGAACCTGCTAATTCTGCAAACTGCTTGCACCTTGGGACGCACGCATTGCTCTACACATCGTACACACGCAGGCATGGTTTCCACCCAGGTCACCAGTCCGTATGTACTATCGAGCTCCCATCGACCTACCATCCCCATGCTTCAATGTCTGGATTCAGGGCATGCATTTCTTTTAAATTCAAGGGTGTATATTGTGGCAGCGCTACATGCTGGACCTGGATCAACCTGCTCATCATTTTCCCTTGCTCTTACCGTACCTCGCTATACTCATTGGTGGTTATCATTCCCCAACCAGAGACTGTTTATTCTGCTATTCATTCACTCTTGCTGACTCAGGATATTAAGAGCTACATGAAACGCAGGCTCGCATGAGTCTCCTTCTATTTGTAGCAAAACAGATGCAGTGCCAAACTAATCTGCCTTACTGTCTCCCTTTTCAGCAGTTCTCTGGGAGTGCTTACAATCAATGCCTTTCTCCATCACTGTCTTTGGCTTCCACTGATTCTGAGTGTCTACTGCACGGCCTGACCACCCCTTGCCTACTACCATTACCCTACAGCCCCTTTGAACCTGCCAAGACTTTTCTGCTGCCTTGCTGCATGTATTTGGAACACATTCCTTCCAGCAAGATGTTCATCATGCTTGGCTATTTCTGGACATTCTATAATTACGACTTTATCATGATGGACCTTCCTCTGTGCCAAGCCCTCTATATAATCATATCTCCGAGTCACTGGAAATGCTCAGTGACACAGCCAACTTCCTTTACATGCTATGTACTCTGCAACTCCACTACTTGTGTTTTAGCCATGTGCCCATTATTGAATTTGGCACCCTGCTCCGGATCCTTCTCGCAGACAACAGCGTCTCCATCTCGATTGGACACCCCAGGATGTCTTCCCTTCAGAGCCTAACTACCTCTTCACTTCTCTCACCAGCCGATCTACATGGGATCCAGCTGCATGTGCTAACCTTATGAGTTAGACTGTCTCTCTTTATTTACCTACCAGCTGACCTTCTTGGGATCCAGCTGCGCACGCTAGCCTTCGTGGGGTTAGCTGTTGCTCTCTACTCACCTTACCAGCTGACCCACACATAGTCCGGATGCTCATGCTAGCTTACGTGAGGCTAGCTGCTACTCTTCTTACCCTACCGACTGACCTACGAGGGGGTCCATCTATGCTTCCTAGCTTACGTGGGTCTAGCTGCCACCTACCTCACATTATTGGCTGATTTTGTGGGGTCCAGTTGCACCATATTTGCCTGCTTCTATGACCTGCTTTGCCCTTCAGGCCAAGGGTACACTACTTCTACTCCACCCACCTCACCAGCTAAGGGCCTAAAGATTCGCTTATTCTAACATACGCCTACCTGCTGCCATGGCAGCCAGCCCAGATACTCCTTACTATGGATTCACAATTTGATGTTTCAACACTCATCATCTATTCTTTGGACGCTTTGCCCTCCTTCTCTGCTACTCACCTGCAACATGCAGCTTGCTTACTACTACAACTTATGTACAGGTTCACTTCTTTACCTTACTTGCTCATATTACCTGCTTCACTCTTGCAAGGCTCACGACTACCCTGCCATTACAATCTACTGTGCTTCTTATGAGCTGGCATCCATTTATCCTACGTTTATGTATTTACTGCGATCTCTACCTACCAGGTCATGACCCTCTGCATTGCATGCAGTTCGGCGTTTCCATTGCATTATCTACCACTGCTTTGCAACCTGCCTCGCCTGCTGGGCTGGACTTCAGCCATCGCATTTAGTCAGACTCGTGCCCTTCCTGGCCAGAGGTACTTTGTTCATATATATTACTGTGCCATAATCACCTGCTTCTCGACATGCCTTTGCCCATCGGGCTGGAGAGTTTACCTACTACTCGCCTGCTTTTGCAACCTGCCTTCACCCATCGGGCTGGGAGGATTCCCAACTACTCGCCTGCTTCTACGACCTGCCTTCGCCCATTGGCTGGGAGATTTATCTACTGATCGCCTGCTTCTATGACCTGCCTTCGCCCATTGGGCTGGGAGGTTTACTTACTTCTGCTCTACTTCTGCGTCGCCCAGCACGGGGCTTGGAGATTCACACATTCTACTATATGCCTACCTGCTGCCCTGTCTGCCAGCCGGAAGCTCCTTTACTGGTTTCGCATCTAGACATTTCTTCTTTCCTCATCTATTATTGGATACTTGCCCTGTGCCTCAGTCGTGTGGAATTACTGCTGCTTCACTCTTTACAGGACACTTAGTTGAGCTTCATCTGAAGACCTTCACTATCCTGATGCATGCTGTACCGCTTCTCGGACCCTGTGACAACGCTACTTCATTTGACTCAACCTCTTCAGTTATCACCATCTAGGACTCCTATGCTCTATTCAGGATTCATCTGGATATTCTTCACAAGTCAATTCTAGCTACGGTACCATCCTGGCTTGAACCGTAGATGTCAACATTGTTATGCAACCTACTGGATCCACGAAGCTCTCCGAGTCCCTAGCTTGTACCATTCTTCACGCCCCTCACCTTCTTACGTACCTCATCTTGCAATGCTACTTCCTACTAAAAAGTCTGCTTCTGCAGCTTCATTTACTCCATCAACTGACCTACGCACAGGTTCACTTATTTATACTACTTGCTCGTACTACTTTCTTCACCCTTTCTGGGCCTAGAGGTCATCACGACTAACTCGCAACTACACCTGCTGCGCTTCTCGTGAGCTGGAAACTCATTTGACCTACTTCTACATATTCACTATGTTCTCTACCTACTTACTGCTTGCTTCCCCCTCTGGATTGGAAGTTCCTATTGCTCCATCCTCCCTATTGAGTTGCATGTGCCAGCTCTTGTGCTTCATCACCACGGCATTCATTGCTAACCTTGCCAAGCTGAACATGACTCAACAATTCTCTTTCTGACGTGGATGCTGGGCCTTGCTTCCTGGATCTCCTCTGTGAAGTTATCCTCTCCTGCTGGAGTGCATCACCACCTTCGACTATTCGCTTCATGTTCATTTCAACCACGGATGCCACTCCATTTCATTCCGGGCTGCTCATGGACTCTCGAACTTGGGTTTACTGGATGGACACTTGCTCTATTCATCTCACATGTCGTACTTCCATATGTCTGCATTTCCCCGTTTCTCTAGACTGGCTTCTACATTCGGAGTTCGGATTAGCCGATTAGATTATTAGGATTACTCTCCTTTAGTATGCCCAGAAGGACAGGCAGGTCAGTAACCATGGGTCCTCAGAGGTTTCCCCCCAAGGGTTTTTTTCCTGTCCTGCGTGCTACTGATCACACTCTCTAGAGTTGGAGGAGGTGATTAGCTACTCATATTATTAGGGTGTATTCCTGCTCAACTCCTTCATCAGTCAGATATAGAATAATTGTTGGTATCATTTTCTTTTGGGGGTCTCATAATACCAGACAAAGCTTCCTCCCTACAGGTGGGATACAGAGCTGTGTTCATGAATCACATGATACAGTTTTGCAAATGGCCTTTTAATAATCATGAGGTCATTAGCTTGTTATATGGGCATGCTGACTTAGTGGTGCGGTGAGAGCACTACCACCCACCACACCAGCAACCCAGGAATGGGAGTGAGCTTGGGTTGCAGGGGGCTGGCTGGTGGGGGGGACTGAGCATCTGAAGGAGTGCTCTACTCTTCCTGGGGGTGGCTTGCTGTCTCTGTCAAATGACTGCCACCAGGTGGAGGCATGGGGTAGTACAGCACAGAAGTGGCAATGAGGGGAGGGAGCTGCAGGACCCTGCAGTGTGTGTGTGTGTGCCACCACACACATGACTGATGTGAGCGTCCCAGCACTGGGAGGGGAAAAATGCAGGGGTGCAAATAGCAGTGAAGCACGTGTGTATGAAGCTCTGTGTGCCATCCCTCACCCATTCCACGATAATGAACCTAGCAGGATGCTCCTGGACTACAGGTAAGCTCTAGAGAGATGGAAGATAATGGGGAATGGCAGACAGAGGGTGGAAGGGAGCCCAGCCTGCCTCAGCTGAGCAGGATAAAAACCTATATGGAAAATATTCATGAGGACATTAGCTTGTTATCTGGGCTGCAGAAGATGACATCACAGGCTGTACTATAGAGGAACACAAACAAGCAGAACAGAGAAAGAAATTAGTGCTTTTGCTGATATTTGAACCTAGGCCACATAAAATACTGTTCCGGTTGCACTACCAGCTGCACCACAAGACAACTGGAAGCTTGGGACTCTCAGAAGCATCTTACCCTTTCTCTAATGCACAACCTGGTGCTGTGCAGATAATTACGTTTTCAATCACGTGTGCAGTGTGCACATACATGTAACCCAAACAAACAGTTGCCTTGGTGTCGCAGTTGGCAGCTCAACTAGAAAATTATTCTGAACAACCTGGGTTCAAGTCCATCTGAGGCACTTATTCTTTCTCTCTTGTGTTTGTTTGGGTTCCATACATGTGCACACCACCCCTTGAGATTGAAAATGTAATTATCCATGCTGCACAAAGTTGTGCATTAGAGAAAGAATAAGGTGCTTCAGGGAGTCCCAGGTTTCCAGTTGCCTTGGTGGTGCAGTTGGTATCACAACTGGAATAGTATTTCAGGTGGCATGGGTTAAAATCTCAGCTAAGGCACTTATTTCTTTCTCTCTTCTGTTTGGGTTCCATATACGTGCACATTGCACCCTTGTGATTGAACATGTAATTATCTGTGTAGCACCAGGTTCAGCATTCGAAAAAGAGTAACGTGCTTCTGGCAGTCCTGGGTTTCCAGCTGCCTTGGCAGTGAAGGTGGTAGCACAAACAGAATGGTATTACAGGGGTGACCTGGATTCAAATCTCAGTTAAGGCATTTATTTCTTTCTCTCCTTTATTTGTTTGGGTTCCATATATGTACCCACCATATCCTTGTGATTGAAAACTACTACACAGGAGCCTGCAGTAGTACAAGACCATGTGATTCAGAATGGACAGAGAGCACATGCCATCTGCCATTAAAAGCATGATTATCCAGTATGCAGTTGTCAGTAGACACACAGGGCTGTAGTATCGTGTGTGATCCCTTGACCTCTTGGCTTGGAAACCTGAAGAACATAGGTTCAAACCCTGCTAGAGATAAATTATAACTGTATGACCTTTGGCAAGTCACTTACCCTCCCAGTGCTCCAGACCACTCAGCTGTAGAAATGGGTAGAGGCAGGGCACACTGTAACCAATATGTTGCATCTCATCCTGGCTATTCTGGGTGAATAATTTCTGAATAGAAACAAATGAAATAATCCTCTGCATCCCTTTCCTTCTCCTCATGGGCTACTGCTGGTATGTACAGTAGGTAGCCTGTACAATTGCCATTTTGTGGTTCTACTGCATCCTGATGCACTACTGTGCTATTTAAAGGGTGCTTGAGAACCCCCCTTTTTTTGCACAGCAGGAAGAGTGTGCTATTTGCTTCTTGAATGCTATGCTAGCTATCATGTTCTCAAGGTGAGGCTGGTATGCTAACCATGGCCACATTAGTGAAGGCAGCTCCATTTGCAGCAGTTTTGTGTGCTGCAGAGTCTGGATCCCTCATGAACTGCACCATGTATGAATGCTTTGTTACTGTGCCTATATTGCTGGCTGTGTTTTTCCTCAGTGGCAGTGGTGTCCTGCTTTACCATCCTTCAGCTGATGGACCCCTGCAGTTACCATGTGCTAATTCCACAGCATATGTCTGGAGTGCTGTTTTGTCCCCACTAATTGCAGCTGCTTCCTTTTGAGGCTGTTTCCTAAATCAGGATAGCACATGCTACCTGCAGTAGCATGTATTTACCATGTGGTATATTTTTCATGAATCTAGCCCCTTGTGTGTTAGGATTTTAGCTATGTAATTATGTATATTGTATGTATTCTGTTGCTATGTATTATTGCACTTATTATGTATTTTATATCTCAGTCTTGTTCCTCTCCCCCAGGTCACACCTAGAAACAAGTCTCAGCTCAGTGTGCCTATCCTGTCCATCAAAAAAAAGGTTAAACATTTGTTCATCAGTTTAAATTTGTTGTCATTTATTTGTCTTTTATTGTATGCCATGCTTCACTGGGGAGTCTTCATCCATTCATGATTAGAAACCATTGCTACTGTGTTGGAACCAGCATACTGCTATATAAAATTGATCCCCTGGTTTTAGACCAGTGGGCCTAACAAGGCATAGCATGTTCTTAGAGATATTGCTTTCAAGACAGTCTGGATTCTACACTTACAGTAATGGGACAACAGTGTTATCACCTACTGTGGAGCAGCAGGCACTGTCTGTAGAGCTTCATTACTGCAATTTGTCTCCCACTATCACCCCAAGGGCATCCAGGATGTAGACAGTGAATTGTAATACCATGTATTTAACTTTTGTTTCAGTGTTCATTGGTGCATAAGGGACATGGTCCAACTGAACATTATAAAACTGTGTCTGCATCTTCTTCACCATAAAAGTGAGACCATATCTAAAATATGGAATGTCCTAAAACAGGCTTTGTAGTTTGATTTAGAAAAAAAGAACTGGATACTTTATACAAACATATGAACATACAAGTTAGCCAGCAGAAGAAGGCCATTTGGTCTGTTGAGTCTGTTAGACTGTGCAGTCCCTGATCCAAAGATTACAGTGAGCCCTGCCCCCTCTCCACTCAGGATGACTCTACCCATCACCCTGTCCTACCTTCTCCTAACCCCACCAACCATCTTTTGACTGATGACTTCAGACGGGAACTCAGTCCTCCCTGACACCAGGGTGTCATTTCAGCTTGACACCACTCACTCTGAAAAGAAATGTCTCTTGACCTCCTTCTTGAAGCTCCCTGTTTTTTTTTTAAATGGAATGAACAAAACTGAGAAATAATGGTCCATTATTTTAACCACATTTTTGAAAACTGAATGTCTTGTGAATTGAACCAAAACATCTGTCTATCTATCTCTGCCTGTGTGTTTGTCCATGTGTGTATGTATGTGGGCACAAAAACACAACAGGGGGTGTGTTCATTAAGAGCTACAGACAAAGTACTCCTCAGCACACACACACCGAAATAATGCTTATATTTCATAATGAATGTAGCACCCTGGAGTGTGTTATTTCACTTATAAAGTAGCCTGGTATTAAACAATTTGCATTAGAAAATGCAGCACCATGCACACATGAGTAGAAATAAGCCTAGCAGGTGACCTGAATCATCATTCAAGAATGCAATATTTGCAGTGAGCCTCTTGACCCGTTTGTTGATAGTGTACAGTATATGTAATGGGGGAGAATCAAAATACCTGCTACAATATGTGGACACAACCGGCATTTGCTGTGTTGAGGGATGGCTTTAAAATGTACAAAGATTATTAGGAATAACTCCCAACAAGCCCAGAAAGAAACTAAAGTTGGAAAAGGAAGAACAGAGGGAGTAAACAAATGTTACCGCATACCCAGATGACATTTCTCCCGTACACTGTTCTCTGGAACAGTTTCTGACTCGAGACAGCTTGAGCCAGGCAGAGGGAGGTGAGAAGGTGCAGACTGCACTGGCTTGCCTCTCACTGACCTGAGTGGTGGTAGCAGCTCAAGTCTTAGTTCTCCAGACGCTGACACAGAGGTACGTGAAGCTCATGATACTATTCAATATGCACTACTCTACCTATATTATGACTACCTCATCCATTGTTGCGCCAAACGAAATATGTAAAACTTGCTGTTGTTGTTGTGTTGTTGTTTTGGGTTTGTTCTGTTCTACTGTACCAGTGTAAACTCCCTACCCCAGGACGCATCTGGAATCGAGCGGTACTCTGCTCAGCATGCTTTCCTGGTAAATCTCTTAAATAAATAAATAAATAAATAAATTGCTATTGCTTGAGTGCCAGCTCATGAAGGAACCCTAAAAATCACTGCAGGAACTTTTGTCAGAATGCTGACACAAGGTTAGAAGTACTGATGTGAAAAACAAGATTTTGGGAAAAGGAGTTGTTGGACATGAAAGAAAGTATTGAACTGGTAAACAAAATTCAGACAAAGGTAATGACTCTGGAGGTATCAGTCACTAGAAATACATCAGACTGCATTGTGATGAGGAGGAAAATAAAAACAATGGAGGATGTAGTAACATTTAAAAATCTAGAATTTGTAGTCATACTTAATTATCTTGAAGCAAAATTCCAGACTACAACAGTCTTAATTACATTTATATTTGAGAATTAAAATAACGTTCTAGCTTTGAACCTTCACTTTATTATTAAAGCTTACAGCACCTGGTGAATTTATAGAAGCTACTGGATAATACTGAATGTAAGATTACCCAGTATCTGTCTGAATCTGTACATTCAAATTTAAAAAGAGACTTTATCATGAGCACCTTGGTATTTGATACTGATCGGAGAGGTTACTCAAATTAATCAAAATGCATGAAGCAATTGCCAGCATAGTCTGTATTTTCCATATTTGCCCTACTGTTTGCTATGCCATGCAACAGAGGAAAAAAAAAGATGTAATTCTTTTCATCCCTATCTGATAGAGATGGATGCCAGGTTCTCTCTTATGGAGAGAGCCAAATGCAGAGTAATTTTACAAAAGGAAAACCAACATTTTTTTTAACCAGACCATCTCACCACCTTTTCTAGAGATCATCAAAAAGAAAAACTCTGACATAGCCTTCACAGGCCAGTAGTTTAATCATCGATTCTCATTTAAGTCTTATGGAGTTCACAAATCCCAAGACCAGAGCTTGTCATACTGTCTTCAGGGTCAACCTCAGCTACAGTATTCTAGCAATTTAGTATCTTTTGACCCTATGTTACCGTATGTGTTGAGGCACTATAAGTGACTAGCTTTAGTTTGTTGTCTTAAGATGTTTGGAGCACATGATAATAGTCACAGTACATTCCATGCTGTGCCATGGCCTTTTCCATATGTGTATTTTGAACTGAAATAACACTCGGAAATTCCTTTAGAACCCAAAGGTTCTCTATAAATATATGATGTAGTAACTCAGGGCTGTCCAGCTGAGAAACAGCTTTTCATTGGCAATAAGGTCTAACTTGTACCCAGTTTTACATCTAGATTTACTAGAGTACAGGAAGGCCAAGTGACTGCCACAAGGTTAGAAAGTGAGTCAGTATTGCTGGTAACATTTTCCGACAGTGACCTCCTGTTGCATAGCTTGGTGCTCTAAGCATGAAATCACACTGCCTTCCAGGTATGCAGGAACCACTGAACTACTCTAGCATATGTAATCTGAAAAGCAACCCTCAAAAATGATACATGTATGGGTGCTGTTCTAGGGATAGATACTGTACAGGCATTCCAGCACTGAAGCCCACAATTCAGCACTTTAACAGAGGCAACAACCCCTCTATAGGAGCAAGGCATGAGAAGTACCTTTACCCATGATACCCTTTTACACAACAGTGCTACCTTGTTTCACTGCAGCTGGAGCTGTGGTCATTGACCCTTTTCTACAAAAAACATAGTAACAAGGTAGAAATAAAAAAAATGAGGTCAAAATAGGTTTACTTCTTTGCCCCATTATTACTTGCACTGTGCATACATCAAGACTTGACACAAAGCAAAGATGTGCAGGTGAGGAATTACTGTATCTCCTGTGAAGTACATACAGATGAGCAAGCCTAGGTCTGATAATCAACTTGCCAGAGCACTGTTTCACTGTCCCATTGAATAATCTGCTCCGCAGGGTTAAAGGACAGTGACAGATACGGCAATCCTAACTGACTAGCATCTGGATGGTCCTGTCAGACTAAAACAGGGACTGTCCAGCAGTATTTGGTACAGTAGTTATCAATGCTATTTGTCTAGCTCTACGGTAATTAGAATGCACTGTGTTTTTGCATCAGAGTCCCACTCATTGTTGTATCAAAAATTATGCTAAATTCAGATTTGGATTGAGATTCCAGGATCCAGTCCTTAAGGTCAAAATCTGTTATTGGACCGAAGGGGGGATGGGGTCAGCTTTTTCCTTCTTTAGTTGCTATCTTGGGCCTTGTGGGTGAAGAGTCAGGAGAGACAAGAGGAAATGTTATTTCACAGAGAGAGAGAGTTGATGAGCGGTGGAACAGCCTACTGGCTGAGGTGGTGGGCCCAAAAACCATTAGTGCTTTCTAGCACAACAGGGACAGATTTAAGGGCTTACTAATAGCAAAAGGGGGTAGCTGTAATGCAGGAAACTTCGGGGCCAAATAACCTTGGGTAGGTACTCAGTCTTGGGGTAGGAGAGTGTATTACTGGCAAACTGGATGGACCAATGGTCTTTTTCTGCCATCATTTTCTCCGTTTCTATGTTACCTTAGTGTAACATCTTTTCTTCTCTTGCTTTTCATCCTTTACAAGCTTGCCATTTTAAAATCTCACATTTATCTGAAACTATAATTTTAGAACCACTGATGGTAATTCTCCTCTCTAAACTGTGTCCTTAACTACCTGAAACCCCCAAGAATGCTATGTATTGGTTGCATTTATATGATATACTGTAGTTCATGCACAGGATTTTTTCTTAACTTTGCATTTATCTGCTCTTTGAAAGCTAATGGTAAAATCCACCTCTGAGAATCCCAGAGAAGAACAATGAAGTGTAAGAGGGCCTAGCGCCAGACTGCAGGGGTGATTGCATAGGCCTGCAAAGGAATTACTGGCGACATCTGTGTTAATGAAATAAAAAGAGGAAGCCAATGTAATGCACTTTGATGATAGAGATTCTGCACTAATGCCATGACCCACATGACAATTAAAATGAATAATTCACTGACATTACCAGCTGCAACAGGTCCCAGCATTCCAAAGAGGGCTCTCAGTTCTAACAATACAAAACTCTGGATGCTTTCCAGACATGCCAAGTCTCTGTCTTTCAGTTTGAAGACATCTTTCTTTATCTCTCAGATATTCTATCTTTGACTTGTCTTCCACCAGCAAAAAAAATGAAAGCTTTCCATTCATTTCAATAGAGCAAGGGTGTGTTTCTGTTTTCATTACAAATCCGCCCTCCTTTCAAGTGTTTAAAAAGAAAAGTTACTGGCACCTCAGTCAGCAGATGCTTCAAAAAACATAGCATCTACAGCTTATTTACCTGGGACAGCCCAACTGAAATGTCATATCTCATTTGCAGTGGGGTCTAGCCCCCCAAGTTTACAGATGGGGGAGGGTGCTGCGATGTGGAGTCCACAGATTTTCCTAAGGACACAGAGTGAGCAGGTGGCTGGGGTAGAATTCAAACTGGGGGGGGGAGATTCACAAAAAAAAGATGCAAGCAAGCTATGTCCATCATGGAACGTAAGGTCCCTGTCTGTTGTGTCTGTGATCTTTTGTTGTAGCCACAGTTTGTACCCAGAAAAGTGGATGCAATGATGTGGGATGCAGCTATGTTCCAAAGAGATCAAAACAGATACAGAGAGAGGCACACAAGCAATAAATGTTGTCATGCACTAGAAATTCATGTTGCGGTATATTTACATGTGTCCCTGCTGTAGTTCATTTTTGTGGTGGTCGGGTACAAATGTTTATTTTTTAATTTTATTCTTTTGGTAACTTGATAAAGCTCACTAGGCATAAGTGCCTGTTTTCAGGCGTGACCTGGGAGCACTTGGGTGGTTAAGTGACTTGCTCAAAGTCACACAGTATGCAAGGGGAGGTTCTAGGAATCAAACCCTGGTCTGCTTAACGTACCAACTTGTTCACTGTGAGTTACTGTAACCTCTAGGCTATACTGCCAGCTCCCAGTTTATGGTGTAGGTATTGTGATGATCAGCACCCTGCAATGTATCATGCTATGAAGTGCAGTACTCCCATGTTCATTTCTCACTGGCAATTGGTGTCTCTGATACAACCTTGTCCATGTTGTCAGCATAGGAGGTGTTTGTGTGTGTGTGTGTGTGTGTGTGTGTACCAGAAAAGGAATCAGACCCATGGGATATGTATCTGGCAGGGGACTGCACAGCAGTGCTAGACTGGACCCTGCAGTTTTCCATATGCTGTTCTCTGTGCTATACAGGTCCATGTTGTGGATTAGCACTTGGAATGAGGTTTCTCACCCTCTTGCTTACTGAGTTGTGCTACCAGGGCCATATGCTGCTTTGTTTTTGTTCTGTAAAAGAGTTGGTTAGTGCTTAGGCCACATTTCTGTGGTCTACTGGCTGTGTCTACGTCACCATTATCTCCCATCCACATTTGTTTGTGGACTGTATTAATGGGGACATTACATTACAAATCTGGATATAGCATCATCCTAATGTCTACATTCGCAAACTTGCATCACTCTTATCTCTGCTTTTTGGGTAAGATAGGTTTGGTTTAGCTAGCAGCATTTTGGATGCAGTTACCTTTGCAAATAAGGATAACTCACATTTTGATGCAGCCTCCTTCATTCTAGGTGCAGCATAACCATTGGTGATCAACTTTCGCTCGTCCACGTTTGGGTTTTGTGAATCCTGTCCAGGATCTTCTGATTCACAGTCTTGGGTTCCAACTACTGGCTCAGTGTGCTTTTCATAGTTTCAGTTCAGTTCATGTTGCATCTTTTTGTCAAGCATAAAGGTTGTTTGTTTTTGCAGATGCTCTTGGTGATAAAGAGCTAGGACTGATATACGGGAAATGAATGAAATCAAAGCTGGCTTGAGTCTAAATATTGTTTTTTTCATTTTTTATTAAATCACTTTGACTATAAACTAATGTTAATTTGACCATTTTTCTGAGTTATCAGTTGCTCTGTAATGCTAGCACCAACAACATTTGATCAGGGACCTCTCTTTAGCTAAATGGATAGTGTTGCTGTTATTGGGATTTAGGGTCCCAGTTCTGATTTCCAGCAAGGGTTGTAGGTGTTTTTGTCCAAGTAGATGGGGCATATATAACATTATGCGACAGGTAGAATGTATGGACCAGTTGTCTTTTTCTGCTATTGTTTGTTTTTATGTTCTGTGATAAGTAGATTATTTTATGTATTTGGCATACACATCCTGCAGATGGGATGGCCCCATGAGACACAATGTCTGGTTTTTGAGGGGGGAGGATTATTTGGTACAATTTAGGTACAAAGTACAGAAGATGAAGGGCAACATAATAAGATGTAGGGCTACAGGTCAGGAGATGAACACTTAGGTACACAGAGATTACAGAGGTGATCCATGTTTTTTTGATAGCAAGTACAGGTGTGCCCTTAATCACAATTATGAGAGGGGGATACACCTCAGATTTTAAACTTTCCATTATTACTGAATGTTTGTCATATAATAATGTTACTAAAATTAGAAATCATGTTTGTCATGTTCAGAAATAAAATCTGGTTGTCCAGTTTACAGCAGATTACACTATCTGAAAGCATTTTAGCATTGTTCTTGCACTAAAGGTGGTGACGTTTAGCGTTAGACCTCACTGGCCTTCTTTAGTTTTTGGGGTCTGAAACCTAATCAACTCAGAACTCTGTTCTATATTTTGTTTATTCAAAGGATTTTGTAAAATAATTTTTTTTTTCAACAAGGAACCAGATTACTATCATTACTGGCTCACCTGATGGACCTGCACTGTGATTTCCACCTAAATAAGTACTCTGGCTATCGGTGACAGTGGGGAAGGTGCTTAAGAAATTCAATTTTAAAAATTAAACACATAGCTATTTCTCCCATCAAAAGCAAATTCAATTCCCTAAATTGATCAAAACAGCTATGCAGCCAGAGTCTACTCTGACCCCAGCCGAGGATGTATGATCTTGTGCCAAACTCCAGTTTAAGGAATTGCTGTCCCTTCTCAGAGGTTAATCTTAGGTTCTAATTTAAAATCATAATGCAGAACTGGGACCTCTAGATAAGCATTAAAGGACAGCTTTGTGCTCCTGTGCTTGTTTGTTATGGTTTCATAAAACAGAAGAAGAAATATCTTGTCTCTTAAAAAGAGGGATTCTAACTGTCTACCCTGGGCCAGATGGCAAGTCTGCCTAATAACTTTACATTTTGAATAAATATCGATTTTAAGAAGAGGCTCTCTGTAGATTAGTGCTCAACTGGAGAGTTACCTTAGTAGCATGCTGTGCTGCACTCTTTTATTCAGCTTCAGCCAAAGAAAATTGCCAGCATATCTATGGAATGCCCTAATTATACGTCTGTCTGTCTGTCTAGCTAGCTAGCTAGCTATTTATCTGTCTGTCTGTCTGTCTTTCTTTCTTTCTTTCTTTCTTTCTTTCTTTCTTTCTTTCTTTCTTTCTTTCTTCCTTCTGTTTGTGTATAGTATATGATTAAGTGTTTGCATCTATTTATAAAAAAAAAAAACTATTTTAGGCATCAATTAGGGTTCAATATTAAAGCCCAAAAAGTAAAGAATGCAACAGTAAGGTGAAAGGTCTCCTGAGCTGTTGTGGACCTGTAGCTTGCCGGTCTGCTGGATTTGAATGATCATGCAGTGCAGTGCTGGCATTGTCCTACATTTGGCATTCTTTATGTAGGCACACAAAAAAATACTAACACAGCAATGCATGGAGACATGGTGCTGAAAGACAACACCAATGCTACACCAGGTGATTGTTTAAACACCATGGAACACCAGGCCACAAAATCCCCTTGGGTCATTCACAAAGCAGCAAACCCACATGACATAGCCCTAGGCCTAAGCACCTAATATGTACTAAGCTGCATTGCATCTATAATAGGCTTTGCAAATCTCCCTGTGTGTGCCCTGTGTAAAGCAGAAGACCTGTCAGACATGGTGCCAGACCTGTAACTTGCTTCATGCAGGGCCCTGCAGGCCCTGTGCAAATCATTAGACCCATTAGGCACAGCACCAGACCTGTAGATTGCTTTGCACAAAGCAGAACACCCATAAGGTGGGTCTAAAAGTTGCCACTTGGGTACTCATGAGGATGAGTGGTATCCCAAGTCCCTCAAAACTGGTTAAAAAATGGAAGTTATGAATGATAGAGAAAAACAAAAGAAAAAATGACATCCCCAAAATCATACTGTGCATGCCCACAGAGACAAGGTTATTTTGTGCCTTGTTTGGGGGCAAATATGGATCCAATCCACAGCTCAATCTGCAACCATGGAGGAGTGCCTGTGCAGGTGTATGGAGTACAGAGGTTCTACTTCACATATGCAGAGAACACCACATAATCTCAGCCCCAGAATTTGTGCCCCTTCCACACCCAACCACTTGCCACTGGTGCTGCATATGCATGTGGTCAGATCTGAGGTGGCACAGGGCTGTGGTGGGTATACACCACATTCAAAAAACACAGTCTGCATTGTGGAGGGTTAGCAGAGGGGGCAGATACTACACTAAGGGCAGCAGTGTCTGGAATGCCCCCCTCCACATGGTCATGGGAACCATATCACTGCCTGATCGGTGGGTGTACCACCCACCTCCAGCTCTCAAGGCCCCTATGTAGGACTGGGGACCTACCAGCACAGGCTGATGAAAACTGAATTTTCTATGGAATGCTAAACAGGATACAGCAGGCATGGAAGATTGTCATATCTCACTAGTCACTGCTCCTAGATGCAGCAGGGATCCTCCAGCTAGACAACCCAGGCATCTGATTGGATGCTCAGTGTGCAGCATTGCTCCACCCTCTTGTTGCCCCCTGCCCCATCATGAAAAACAGCCTTAGTGGTGTGCAGCGGGTAGGGAATGTGGATGCTGCCCATTATGGACAGGCATCAGGTGGAATGCTGTGAACAGGATTTGCACAAATTGCATATGTCCTAGGCTGCTTTGTGGATCAGGCCCATAATTTTGTTCTAAGGCCCCTTCATAAAAGATATGAAAAAAACAAAGTCCAAGCACATGCACGATTCAGTTTTTGGGGACTTAGATTTCTTCAGGGGTTTTTCTTTTACCCAAAACTATTCTAACATTATTTTATCAAACTGAGAGACAAATGCTTACCTCCCCTCCTCCCATGGCACTCATTGACACTTTTAAATTTAGTACCAAAATATGTTTACAAGGACAACATCTGGCCTTTTTGAATGCACAGTTTTTTAAGGGGGGGGCTTTGGGGAGGGCTTAGTTGTTCCCCACTTTTCCCTTTTAGCCAGTCTAGCATAGCAGACTGGCTGAGGTGGAGGGAGGGCTGTGATGGTCGCCCACTGTGGGACCATCTTGGCAAGTATATACTTGGGTGTCTGTGGGGGGAGGAGGGTGGCATAGGTGACAGATGGGGTGCAAATGTAAAGGGTTTCAATTATTGCACTGAGCTGGGTGGGGGAAAGGGTTTTATTTGTTAAAGTCTGATATCAGGATTGAGTAACCAGTGTCAGAATCAGGGGTGGGGGGAGCAGGTTGGTGGCACTGGGGTTTGGGTCCCGGTGTTCACTTAGTTTTTTTATTTTGTTATACTGTCCACACTGGGGTTGAGCTGCCAGTGTCAGAATGTGTGTGTGTGAAAACATGTTTTAGTGATTGATTATAAAGTGCTCAAGCAAGTGCAGTTAGTGGTTTTTGGGGCTTTGTGTTTTTTTTGTGTGTTCACATCAAACTTTTGTAATCATACCTTTTTTATTTGTTAAAATTTTTTCTTCAGAAGGTTCACATTTCTCTAGTTATGGCCCCCCTTCAACCACTTAACTCGCACCTATTAATTCCCACCTGTGTTTCTGTCAGTAAACTTAACTTCTTCTTTTGCAGACCCACTTTTTCAGATGAGCTTAGAAATAAGTGCATCTGACAAAGTGTCAAATCGCATCTGTGAAAGTGGCAGACTGATGTGTGAATGACCTTCTGAATTAAAATTGATAAATGTCATGGCTTTTGCTTATCTCTCACAAAAACTGGTTTACCTAATTTCCCAGACAGTAAACTGGATTTCACTGAACCCTAATGTCTAAGGATAACCTCCGACAGGCTGTAGGGTAATCTGTGAAAAGTCTTTAATCAAGTGATGCTGCAGAGCAGCGCCCCCACTGATCTCCAAAGGTTTGCTCTTGATGTGAGTGCTTTATCAAGGATCTTTATAAAGTGCTTGTAGCAAGCTTGAAACATTGTAGGTTTTGGCTGGCCGGATAGTGCAGCGGTAGAGCTACCGCTTGCCATCCGGATGACGTGGGTTCGCGCCCCAAGCCAGAAATGTCTGGTGCTGGCTGGTGAGACGGGAACAGGCATCCATTGGACACCTCCCACCTCAGAGAGGAGGCCACCTCCTTCTATTGCATAACCATCCCATGATGGTAAGGCCCACTAGGCACCAGTGCCTGTTTCCGGGGGTGACCCAGGAGCACTAGGGAGGTTAAGTGACTTGCTCAGAGTCATACAGTATGCAAGTGGAGGTTGTGAGGATTAAACCCATGTCTGCTGGGTGTACTGAGTTCATTTCCAGCTTGTTACTCTAAACTCTATACTGCCAGCCCAACATGCTGTATAAGGCTATTGCCAACATACACTCCAAAGGGTTCTAGAGTAGGGATTTTAATACTCTAGTCTCATAAGCTTGTTCTTTGACAATTGTCTAAGGACATGTTTGGTGTTTTGTAAAGTCTGCCATTACACATTCACAGTCACTTTATCACCAGTCTATCAATGCTTGTTAGTTGCTTTGAGATACAATGCTTGATTTTCAAAGTAATACTATGATGCAAAGCATCTGCACAAAATGGGTATGATGCAAGTGGCACCTTGCATCATAGTTTGTGGCTATCCTGATTTTTAATGCAGGCTGCATCAAAATTGGGATGCTGTAAGCCAACTCACCCCTGCACCACCTGTGTGCCCAACCTGGGGATGCACCATGTTGCAAGTGGGCTTGCACCACAGTGGATCTGCAGCATCCCCTAAACTGGGATTTTAAAACCTCCACAGTGGCTGCAAGTCTGGGCTATGATTAGACCATCCCTTGCGCAGCAGGTTGGGCTGTGGGTGGGTGGGTGTATAATCCCAAGCCAAACAGAATGGTATCCTGTCCAAGTACTGCATCAGGCTGTGTGGGTCATGGCCAGGTAGGATGGTGGCAGCAAGTGGCATTGCCCTGACCAGTACAGACTGGCAGACAGTGGTATCAGTACAGAGCGCTCCATGACCCATTGCTAGGCAAATCTACTGGTAGCGTAACTTGACTGTAGTACATATCACTGCCATGTCAACACTGTCCCTTACCATAGTGGCCTTGTGTGCCAGGAGACAGACCCCCGTCAACTGTGAGGTGCCCCTGCTACCAATGTTCTACCTGGCAACACAGCAGTACCCACACAGCCCAAAGCAGCACCTGCACAGGGCACCCTTTTGCACTGCCTACCCTCCAACAGGCAAGTCTGGGGTCAGCTTTGTGATGGGCAGAGGAGGAGGACTGGTGGCACACTCCACCAAACACCTCCAGTGTGCCACCTGTTCGGTGCACCACTCTGCTTGTGGCAACTCCAGGGAATTTGGTGCATGGACCTCTGCTTTCCAAAATCTGGCACAGCGTCTCTGGCGCACTGGAGTTTGCCAAAGCAGAGGTTCAGAGCAACTTGCACTGATTGAGGGCTGTTTTGAAAATCGAGCCCAGAGTATATATAAAAAGCATTATAAAAATAATTTTTCTTCAAGTTTATCAAGTAGCATACTTTTACAATAATGTTCAGTTCTCTAATATTTGACAAAGATAGCCTAGTGAAATGTTTTCTGGATATTGGTTAGACCCCGGAGCTGTCGGCAGTCAGAATTGTGAGCCGAAATTGACAGCAGTTGCAATTAGTTGTAATTGCAAGGAATTGCAGTTGCAATTGTCAGCAGTTGTATTTTCTTTAGGTCGACAACTTGCCTCATGATTCCCTCTGTTTTAAAATGCTTGCATGCAGCCATGCGCTCAAGAGTTATCTTGCCCATTTCATTTTTTTTTTAATTGTGTGGGGTGGATGTTTTTAGCTTCTCGTCTCCTTGTTGCCAACCTTACCATCCATCCTCCAATGACAGTGAGAGTAATGAGGGAAGAGCTGTGCACACACTCCAAATTGCTGCACAGGGCAGGACAGCAGTGAATTGGGAAGCAGATGGTGGCAGGCGTTAATCGAGGTGTGTGAGCAGGAGGCGATTAAATTGGTGAAGCGGAATGAAGCAACAGACAGTTGATAAAATAAAAATTTAAAGGTCTGCAGCAGGAGTCTGTAGGAGTGTAGGGTCTGGGGTCTTCTGCCCACAACCAACATGACTGGGACAGACTAGTGGTGTGTGTGTGAAGAGGTGAGCACCAGGCTGGGTAGGCGGTTGCGCACGCACATGCTAGCAATTGAAGTGTTGGTCAGGTCATGCCACACCATCTAGGGAGGACTGGATCCAGACCAGGAGGAGATTTGAGAAAGAACAAGGAGAACAAAGTGCCTGCCTTTGTAGAAGAACCACACCAAGAGAGAGGCACGGTAGTGAGTGACCAAGGAACTTAGTCCAGCTGCTGCTGCTGTGTTTTTTTGAGGAGGGAGAGAGCAGAAGGAGACTAGTGACTGGGCTGGAAGAGACCAGAGAGACAGAGTCTAGTGACTTAGTGAGCGGCAACTGCTTGGCGAGAGGGTGAGCCGCATGCAGCCAGCGGTGACAGTAGTAGTAGTAGTAGTATTGGGCCAAGGGTGGGCTGCATCAGACAGGAGCAGAGAGAGAGAGAGAGAGAGAGAGTGGCACTGCAGCAGAGGGGGTTTGCGTTGTGGTGGTGTGGTGCCCAGTGGTCAGTGTTGGGGCCTAGGGGACAAGTCAGACCACTGACAGGGCTGCAAGAGGGCCTCAGGGTCAGGGCGAGGGACTGCTGAGCAAGTGTGCCACATCAGGCGCAGGTCAGGTGAAGGCTAACTAGTTTGCCTTAGCTGGCTGCTAGCAGCTCATCGATCGATCGAACAAGGAGGGAGGACTTGGTTGGAGGAGTGAGACAAGCTAGACCACATGGTGCAGGCCCTGGGGTGACCATGAATGCAGCTGCTAGACTACAGTAAGCACTTACTAGGCCAGGCGGTGTGTGCCCAGGTCCCACGCGCTGTGGAGTGCAGAGAAGAGTGAGGGAGGACGAGGTCGGTCAGGTGGGCTGCTGCTGCCTGAGCCTTGTAGAGAGCACTTAGGACTTAGAGGAGTGAGAAGAAAAAACGGAGACACAGAGAAGAAGACTTGAGAG
The DNA here is from genome assembly GCA_016271365.2 of Neoceratodus forsteri. Classification (NCBI taxonomy): domain Eukaryota; kingdom Metazoa; phylum Chordata; order Ceratodontiformes; family Ceratodontidae; genus Neoceratodus; species Neoceratodus forsteri. The sequence continues at coordinate 1,417,113,863 of CM057449.1, read as the reverse complement.
TCGAGAGAGCTCAGCTGAAGTCGATGTACTCAAGCTACCTGCCTTATTTTATATGGGGCGACAACTGGTAAGTTACTGTCTCAAAAAATGTGAATTAAATGTTTTAGCATTCAATTAGCAAGGCTGGTGCTGCTATTGCTATAAGTAGAAACAGTATAAGGGATTAATGGGGATACATTTTTATTTCTGGTGTTTCTGACTTGAGGTTTTAGGACATTGGATGGTGGAATGGGGAAAAAACTTAACACAACATAATGACTGCAAGGTTTTTTATATTGTAAGCAGAGTTTTCTTGTGAGTTAATGTTCTTTTAGGCTTGCTAAATGAGGTGGTTAAGGATAAGAAGATGCATACATAAAATGTCTGAAATAAAGAAATATCTTTATGCTTGCAAGACGAGTAGCAGTAATAGTAATGAATAAAGATAGTGTGTGAGGCGGCAGGCTGTGCAGTGTGGAGTGCATGTGGCCATGTGCAATTAAGGGTTTTGTTGACAGTCTTAACCATGAATATTTCTAGGATGGTGATGTATGTTATATGATTTGCTTTGTGCCACAGCCCAGCCCATGTCTGGGGCAAGAAATAAATTTCATTGTAGGTCAGCCTTAACAAAGCAGAGCTAATTTCATTGTATTATAATTATTAGGGGCAAGTGAATAATCTGCTATAGTCACCATGGTTGGGCAAGTGATAAACATTCTGATTTGAACACCTATGTGTAGTAGCACAGAGAAGTATTTAGAGCTGCTGGCACTATGTCAAAATTAACAGAAATCTTTCTTTGCCAGTTTTAATATAATTAAGCCAAAGGCATGATGCAGTGTGTGTGGTGTGTTTTTCCCCCAGAATAATGTTCCACTTTGGTGTGTTGTGAGGGCATAAGGTGTGTGTAGTACTTTTAACCACCTGGGAAGTGACATTATCCAGCTTTATGCACACCATTGAGTGCCTTGTTGTGATTATAAAATGGATCCAGTAGAATTAAAAAAAAAAAAAATAAGGCAGGATTTTCAAAGACTACATAAAACATTGTTTAACTGGCATTGCATTGTTTCATGGAGCTGGCAGTATTGCCTAGAGGTTAGAGTAATGAGCGGTGAATAAGCTTAGTACTTTTAGCAGACAGACCTGGGTTTGATTCCCACAATCTTCAGCTGCATAGTGCATACTGCTTAACTCTGAACAAATCATTTAATTTCACCAGTGCTCCTGGATTGCCCCTGAAAACAGGCACGTGGGCCTTACCTGGTTACCAAAGAATAAAAAAATTAATGTCACTGGTTAGGGCATGTGTCTGTGATGACATGCTTTTGAGTGTCAGCTCAACAGTAGTCATTTTATCCTGCCTTGTATATTTTCTGTTGTGTGTGTGTGTGTATTAATTAGCACATTAAGTACCACTTAGGTGTTACTTATATAATTATATATACATATTTTATGACTTTCCTGTTGCATTTCAGAGACTGTTTATGACCAAATTCTGAGCTTTAAACAGCCGCACATCAACTTGGGATATATAGCATACTGACTTGTTATTGATCTGCTTTCTGCTAAAAGAAACAGTACTGAACTTTGGCAGCCACAGCAGATAATTAATGAGTTTATTTTATTCAGCCATTTATACAAGTCAAGAGGAGAGGAGCGGAATTTTCCTTATTGGCCTGGTGGACATGTGAAACTACTCTGCTTTAATGGACGTGGGATAGCTTAAGGAGGAACAGTCAGTAAAGCCTCACACCCAAGTGTGACACTGATCACAATTTGCACTTGGTGTACAAAAACATTTTTAAATTACTGCTTACTACACAATAGTAGCATGTACTAGGCTAATTTGAGTGCCATTGACTTGTAAGGTGCAGTTTCATGTAACCACACATACCAGAATCCCTGATGCTCACATCAGAGAAGAACTGCTGAAATGGGAGATTCATTCTTCAGTAGCCTGCACCCTGCAGTATACTGTACATGTGAATAATTTTGTAAGCTAAAATCAGATTTTACTGGTACTGCTGTGCTCATGGTGCTTAGTACAGTCCTCTCTGACTTCACTGTACCTAGCCCAAGCCCCACAAGAATAGCTGTCCAGCAAATTGAAGATTTCAACTTACAAAACACTGACATTCACAGGAGGCTGGCTATTATTTATTTATTTTTTTCCAATTGTTTAACAGGAGTGGCACACTAAGCCGAAAGCTTATTTACAGGTGTGACCTGGGAGCACAGGGAAGTTAAGTGACTTGCACAGGGTCACACAGTACGCACGTGGGGGCTGTGGGATTCAAACCCAAGTCTCCAGACTTGCAGCTTAGAGCCTTAAACCACTGCACTATACTGCCTCCCTAAAGGCAGCTGAATCTCCCAACTCTGCAGTTCTCTCTGACGTCAGCATTGTGGGATTCTGGGATGTCTGGTGATATGAAATGGCACCTTACAAGTCAATGACATTGCTTAACCTGATTTATTTAATACACTGCAGTAATCGGTAAGTAAATAAAAGTGTTACACACAAAGGCCTAATTAGGATTAGCCTCATACTTGGGTGCCAGTTAGGCTGTCAGATTATTTATTGCTGACAGTTCCTCTTTAATACGTAATGTGAACCTATTTCTTGCAGGTATTTATAATCGTATGTACATGCTGTTGCTCATGTGGTGGGACTTCACTGTATTCTTAATGGGACACTGGGTTTCGATGGAACCTCTCTCTAGTATGTTTGTATACATTTTGCTGAATTGCTGGTGATTGCTGTATGTAGTGCAGGTCCTAAAAGCCTACCTCTTATGTTAATTTCTATGTATTATGTAACATATGCCAAACAATGAAGTTAAAGTATGACAAACTACAACATAATAAAATTCAACAATGGCGAAAGTTGAAAAAATCGGTTGGATTTTCTTTAGTTAGTTGAAGTTGGAAATTTCAAACTAGTTGAAAAAATCAGTCACAATGTGTGGTGAGTCAGTTATAATTGTTTTTCAACTGACTCTGGGGTCTAATATTGGTGGCTGCTCTAATATGTATTCAGACCCCACACCACCTAATGTCATACAAAGTAGAACACCCCCATCTGTCCATACAGTGCAGTGAATGCATAGCTTAATTGTATGCATGTAATGTAATTAGAGCTCTAACTAAAAGAGGAAAGTTTAACAGCACTCTTGCAAAACATCAGTTGAATAGTCTTCTTTTCCTGTATGCTAAGTCAAGTTTCCAATACAGCTAGCTTCCACAATCTGTTGAACTGGGATACATTTGTGTGTTAAGTACAGTGCTTCTTCTAATGCCAGATTTTGCTTTAGCCTTTTATATATTTTTCTAGTTCCTCAGAAGAATGGTTCATGGATGAGATGAAATATCAGCAAGAGTTTGAGCAAAGAAACAGAAGCAGTCATGCAAACAGCCCTTTCAATCCTCTGCTCCCAATCTTGGCATGGCACTATGGAAAAAATAATGAATACTGCACCTGAGCTAAGACATAACAGGCTGTGCTGCCAGTGGTTTATTCACATGATCCGGGGAGGGTTCTAAATGAAGAGACATTTTCCAAAGTCAAGACAAATCTATTTGTAGTTTCATCTTAACTTTCGAAGAGTCTAAATTCCTTTAGCAAGTTAATGATTTTACTTCACACAATCAAAGTCTTTTGCATACTCAACAGTATCGACAAGATCGAGCAGTTGGAGATGTCTGAGCTGGTGCCTCCAGCTGGATGAGGGGACATGTCCTGCAGTTTATTGAAAGGCACGTTGTCTCCTAGAGTGTGATGAAGCTGTGGAGCAGACTGTACAAATGGAGACAGTGGGCATGAGGTGAACAGAGGCTCAGCTCTGTGATAGAGCCCTGGTACTCCCCAGTGCCTTAGCTACATACACTAGCTAAAATCCCACCCTCCTCCCTAACCTGCACACCAGTCAGTACACTTTTATGCATATGTATAACCAGTTCTGTAGACTGTTTGAATTAAGATCACGATATGCATTAATGCAACCTTTATGGGTGAATCCCAAATTTAAAATTGATAAGAAAATGATGGCTTGGGAAGGTATCTAAATATTAGCTCACTTTCTACTTAAAAAATGCATTGTTAAACTTTGATACCTTATGACATAGACAGCAGGTGCTCAATAAGGCTATCTTCCTCTGCTTGCAGATGGTACATGTGATTTGGCAGGTGCTGGGCCTTAGTCCAAGGTTAGGAGATGCCAATGATATCTTTCAAAACCCAAAGTCTCCTGGTCACATAACCGTATGTGGTCTCCACATTATACAGATCCTTGACCACTTTCATTGAAGGCCAAATTTGGCTTTTGTGCCATTACTGGCCAAATGCTTGGGCATCCCAAATGATCAGGTGGAGGGCAATAATTGGGCAGAATGTGTACTGCAATGTTAAATTTGACACATACTGTATATGTTGATGCAATAAAAAGACTGAAAATGTGAACAGTACTGTACTCAAGTTATTTGCCTTTGGGAAATTAAAAAGCACCGTTTGCTCAAGATGTGGGTTGGAAGACAGAACTTTTAAGCATGTATTATGGGATCATGTTAAAGCAAAGCCTCACTGGGACACTGTACAAGACGCTGGATTTAGACACCTGTTGTACCCCAGGAATGTGCTTGATGGGACAGGGTATAAAAGAACTCATTGGGAACCAGAGCTACCACATGTCACTAATATGCATGGCCAGCAAAAAGTTTATCCTGACATTTGCTGGATCAGGACACTTCATCCTCTTGGGAATGACATAACAAAATCCTGCAAGCCATTTGGGCAAATAAGCTGTTGACTGGCATCTGCAACACTCAGAACAACTTTGACAAATAATGGGGTCGCTATTGACAATTTTACTCTTAGATTAACTGAGGGCCAAAACTAATGTGGATATCCTGTCTTGCACCAGATTTCATGGTCACAGAAAGGCTCACTCCTCATGTTGCACCTGATTTTGTTCCTGTAATACTTTCTTTGGCAAATCTTACTTATACAATTTTAATTGCTGCTGTTGGGGGATGTGTATGTCTATTTTCCTGTATTTGTTATGTATACACATTTTAAGAAATAACAATAAAGTATGTTAAATTAACAAAAGAGACAGGGACAATAGTTTAGGAGCAGCTAAATCAAAGATGAGTTAAGTTACTTTTTAAGTGCAAATTTCCAGGCAGCTATGCAAGAGAGCTGATAGAGTAAATTTTAAATGAAGGATTAGGAAAAGGGCCTATCATATAACCCTTCTGAACTTCACTGAAACAGGCTCTTTGTGATTTCTGATTTCTGTAAAGCAGATTATAGATTGGGGAGCATCATGTGACACTCCCAACCAATCACAGTGCTTCCTTTAGTTGCCCATGAGGTATTCTTATTTCTGTAAGTGTCTCTTACATGCTGAGCTACTGTAACAGGCTTCTCATTGATTGTTTGTACAGTTAACATCAGGGGGAAACAAAGTTATTTTAAACAGAAAAGCTATATGATCTATAATAATTGTATGGGTCCAATTGGAGGGCCTCTTATGGATGTAAGAGTGTCATCTCTTGTATCCTTAGCTCAAAAGAGTTGTTCACCTTCAGTTCCAGTGTTCTTATTCTACGAACATGTGATGTGACACTATATCCATAAGAGGCCCCTAACTGGACCCATAAATGTATAACAAAGGTTGGAGCAGGTAAAGGAAGCCATGGGGAAGCTTAGATTTCTGTGTTGAATCTAGCAGTCTTTGGATGAGGGTCATACAAGGAATTTCATTGGAATGTTGAGAAAGGAGATCTTCTAACCAATGAGCATGAAAAGCAGATGACTGGTATTGGTTTTATCATTTATGTCCATGCTAGATGTATGTGAGATTGCAGAATCTTTTTGCATAAACAACACGACAATTGCTATATATGTGGAAGAGATGACAGGTTGAATAGGTGCAGATAGAATAATTAAAATGATTACAGATGGCCTTGCCTGATAGAAGGAGGACTTAGCACCCTTTTTCTATTCATGTCATTTTGTGAGTGAAGAAGGCTCGGTTTGATGAGGATGAGACATGAGCCATGAGGAATAATGCCTGGGACCTGGTGATACCAAGGTATACATTTATAGGAGGGTTTGTTGTAAGGGGAAGGGGTGGAGTAGCCCTCAATATTACAGATGGTGTACAGGACACAGATGACAGGTCCATCAAGAATGTGGGGAGGTGAGATGGAATCACTCTTTGTACAGCTGACTACAGCCTCTTAAAAGATACATATCAGGTGGTCTGTAGACATGGGGGTAAGAAGGACAAAGAGCTAGGGAAAGAAACTGGTAAGGGGCTGCAAAGGGAGGTAGTGACTGTGGGGATTTCAGTCTTTCAGACATACACTTGGAGACCCCAGCAGCTAGGAGCACCAGAACTCAGGTCCTGCTTGATGCACTGCAAGACTGACTACTGGTCAGGCATCCCACAAGACAAGCTGCCATTTTGAATGTGGTGCTTACCAACTCACAAATGGTGGGTGACTTGAGGATTGGGGGAATCACTGGGGTCCAGTTACCATAGTACCATATGGTTTGGACTGGCTTTGGATAAAGGTAAACCCTTGTCATAAACTGTGGTTCTGGATTTCATATGGGCAGATTTTGCCTAGATTAGGGAAACAGTTAGGTGGGAAACTGATAGGAGTGGTTAAGAGAGTGCATGAGAAATGTGGAGTAACTAAACTGGGTGTTTTCAAATCAACTAAATCATGCTTGAGAACTGTTGCCTAAAGCAACAAACACAAGACACCAGTCTGGTTTTCTAAGGAGGTAAGGGAAGCAGTGAGGACAAAAAAGGACCTCCACTAACTACAAGCAGTACCAAGGGGATGAGGAGTGGAATATGAAATAAAGTAAGATGCTGGAGGCCATGAAGGTGGTTGGGAGCTAAAGGAAGACACAGAGCTCCAAACAGTTGAGGGGGTCAAGGGAGTAGAGAAAGTGTTTTTCTAGTACATCAGAGAAAGAAGGAAGATGGGGAAGGGGAATTGTTAAGCTGGCAGAGAGGGGAGTGTAGTAGAGGATGACAAGAGGAAGGTAGCTATTTTGAATGACTACTTCTGCTCAGTATTCATGGAGGTAGGCAGCCTCTACTGGAAAGTGGAATAAAGGCAGAAGTAAGGGGATTCAGGAAATGTGGAGGATATTGATTTTGCTTGAAAGGAAGTAAGAAAGGGCTTGCTGCCTGCGTGCTACAAATAAAGACACTGGGACCAGATGTATTGCACCTGAGACTGCTCAGGGGAATTAGCATATGAACCAACTGAGTCCTGGCAGGGCTGTTCAACAGCTCACTGCAGTTTGGGGTGGTTCTGAGGGACTGGAGCACAGGGTTCTAAGGGATTGGAGGGCAACAAATGTGGTTCCACTCCACAAAGGAGGGGATACTGAGGATCCGGGAAATTCCAGACCTGTCAGTCTTAACTCCATTGTAAGTAAACTGATAGAGACTCTAATCAAGGAAGGCCTAGTGACCTACCTGGAAGGCAGTGGGCTCCAGGACAGTAAACAGCATGGGTTTGTGGCAGAAGTACTGTCAAACTGGCTATGGGGGAACAACAGAAGGTGGCGGTTAATATGGTCAAATTGTGGGGGGACAGTCATGTGTGGGGGTGCTGGACGGTTCAGTCCTGGTATCTGCCCTTTTCAATATGTTTATCAGTAACATAGGCGAAAGTAACATGACAAGATGGGTCTCTACAGATGAAACAAAGCTTTGCAGCAAGGTGGACAGCAAAAATGAGGTGAGGGAGTTTCAAGAGAGATAGTCTAAGGTTTGGCAGTTCAGGTTCAATGCTAAAAGTGCAAGGTGATGCACATAGGGAAGAGGAACCCTACTAGTGAATATCAGATGGGGAGGAAGAGTGTCAGGTCAGCTATGACATCTGAGGAAAGGGACCTGAGTCACTGAAGTGACTCCCTCAAACAAACCAGTCACTGCAATAAGGCCTACAGACTTAGACTCAATGGGAGTCCCTCCCATGACTAAGTTAGAATGCAAAGCAGGCATTCCAGATGTTAGTGTGCAAACATGGTTTTCACACACTAACACTTGATTAAAGACACCTGGGGTCATCTGTGGATGGCACAGTACCAGTTGCATAGCACTGTGTCATTCACTGATGTCCATGGGGTAGGTGCTACCATCTATATTGTCTCACCACCCCCAACCTATACCTTAAGGCTTGCTTGGGGCCAAACTGTGCAGTTTACTTGTCCTAATTAGGCCCTTTGGTGACCCCTTCTCCTTCCTAACCTGTTAGTAGCCTCTTGTGTCCAGTGGAATCCCTTCCTAACCCTTTTACCTCCTCGAAGTTCCATAGTGCAGGTCCCTCATGGATGTCTGTCCCCTGCAGGCACCTTCATTCTGCAGTGCTATTTAGTGACACCCCTTAGAACTGATTGTTACAGTTCTAAGTTAAGGGGTGTCATTAAAGATGCAAAGGTCATCTTGCTCTGTGGATAGCTGTGCAAGCCATTTCAATAACGACCCCAACCCCCTTACCCATATGGTGGCAGTTCAGTTTGTGAAAATATGAGGAAGGGCTGTGACTACCTCTGATGATGACTCAGGGATGTTGCAGACAAGAGACTGGTGTTCCATTGTTGTCACAACAATTTTGCAACATTCCCTTGGGACTCTCCACTGTAGTTGAATATCACTGTTGGTTACCATATTTAAACTGACTGAATCCATATGTTTTGTATAGTCTGAGTGAGTCAAGGTCTAAAAAAATCTTAGCCATTGTGGCTGAAAGTCGCCATTTTTTATGGCTGCAGTGGGCGTAGCTCTGCAGATGTGTTGTGAGGACAGTAGAAAAGGGAGCTTACGGATACCGAACAGACTTTTAAACTTGAAGGTGGACAGCAATCCCAGTGCATCTACTGCACTACTTTGTTGGCTGGCAGTGGTGGAATGGAACATGACACAGTCCACTGCATCCAAAATGGCCACTGGATTCCAATGCGCATGTGTGAGTCCTTCCACATGTGCTCTGGATGCTGGCGGCAGCAAAACAGAACACAAAACAGTCCACCATGTCCAAGATGGCTGCTGGAGCCCAGTGTGCATGTGTGAGTCATTGCACATGTGCACTGAATGCCAGTGGCCATATTGGACACGATGGACAGTGCTATGTTCTGTTGTGACCTCAGCTGTAGCTTTACCGGCTCTGGCCAGAGTTTGTGTTGTTTTTTTTAGTCACCTGATAACTGCATTAGCCACTATATCAGGCTGATTGAACAGTAAGAATTCATAATGCATACATGCTTTAGACAAAATGGCAACTAATACATAAAAATGTTAGCCAGATTCAGTTTACTGTAGCCATTGGTGATGATGGCAGTCCCTAGCACAGACTCAGATGGTTCATTTGAAACACAATCACAGTGCTTTGCAAAACTATGCAACACAGTATGATGTACTGAAAAGAAGTCATTTGAAGCCATTAAGCACTTTACCCTCTCCATACAGCAATATGCTCAGTTAAACTGAAACCTGCTGCATAAATACTGTAAGGGGGCTGTTAGCAAGGACAGGAGGGTGTTACCCTTCTTTTGTGGAAAGTGAGTATCTTTTGCTTCCATCTAGGTAACCATGAGACACTGGGCGCATTTAGTCTTTAATCTGGCATTCCTAATAGAGCAGGACCACCCTCCCACTGGCCTGCAGTGTCAACCTCATGTACAGTATGTGACCAAGCCTCCAGTGCAGGGTTTGAACTCCCAGCTGTCTGGCCTGGTGGAATATTACACAACAGTTAGATTTTGAAACTCAAAACTGTTTCATCATGTTAGTATAAAGCACAAGTTTTCCCAAGAGTACCAAGGAACATATTACAATCTCTTCATTTTATATCAATTTCTGGTGAGTTTAATCTTCATTTTAATATACTGGTTAGGATTACAAGTACAACTCAAACATATTGTCAATAGCCCCAATATGAGCTTGGTTCTGAGCCTTTGTGTTACCAGCTAGAATTTTTTTTTCCTCCTACCTGGGATTTGGGCTCATGAAACCTTGAGGGTCTACACAGACACCACTTTTCATGACCTCTAACTCTGCCTTCATTCTGGAAACAGAATTAGTTGCTAACATAAGGCCAGCTGGGAGGGAGCTGTGAGCTGCATGCATCCAAGCCTTGCAGTTGTCTTTAAGTAGCTAAACAACGGTAAAGTGAAGGGCTTGCTCACTGGAGTCAAGCTGAATAAAATAAAAGGCTATTTCATGTTACAATTGATTTCGATTTAGCTGAAATATGCACCATGCATTTTGATTAGCCTGGTAATTCAGTGCACCATACTGACAATGTGCTGAGACCCCTGCACTGTATTGTACTTTATTTTCCTGCCCATTCATTCATCAAACCTCTTCTAATCTACCATTTATTTTCTTCGATCCAGCCAGTGTGTGTGTGTGCACAAGACAAGCTCGGTGTTGCTTTGCATTTTTTATACTTTGATTTAATTTGTCTTTGGTGACAAGGAACATAACCCAAGCCCAGCTGCAGGTGGATGGCATTGTGCATTTTTCATTTCCACCATTATAGTTCTCAGAGCAGAAAACAGTGATGCAATTCTGTATTGTATCTACAACAGTGCAGCTTATAAAATGGGGTAAGATATCCATTGTAAATGCTGATTTCTGATTGGACAAGCTAGGTCACCTGCCATGCCTATATGTGCTAACTAATGTACACTGCTGCATTTTTTTAAGCTAACATTTTGATATTGAGCCTTTTTATTGGTGCAGTAACACAATCCAAGGTAATGTAGCCTCTTGCGTCAACAATCAGAGTCACATACTTCCCAATGAATGCAAACCCTATTGCATGTCATTTCTTAGATGTAGGGCCAGTAAAACAGCAGCCGGCAATGAGCTCAACATTCTGTCAAAGGAATATAGGCTACATAGCCTCTGTACATTCCATCACTCCAAACAGATCATGCCCTTTCCAAAGAGTAGGAGAAAGCTTGTTGTTTTTAGCTAGTTTGGAGACACTATGGTCCAGTGCTCTCTTGGGAGCAAGGAGATTAAAGGCTCAAACTCCACTACAGCCAAACAGTATCAAATACTGACTTTGAAATATTGGGCTATAGTCACTTAACCTCACAGATCTCCAGGTAGAAGGTCACCTGGGGGCCATTTTCCATCACACGGTATGGTTCAATGTGGCCACTAGAACTAAATCATTCCATTCCAAGGCAAAAACATGGGACTTCAGAGGAGCTGACTTTGATAAGATGGCCAACAGAGTTAAGCTAGCCCTGGCAAGAAGAAATACAGATGAGGGGGTACAGGCAAAGTGGGCAAGCATTAAGGATGCAATACTTGAAGCAACATCCCATTGTGTTAGAGAGAAAAGGAAGTGAAAAAGAAGAAGGAAACCACTTTGGATCTCAAAAACAGTAGCAGAAAAGGTCAGAGCCAAAGGGCTGGCCTTCAGGAAATATAAGGGAATGCAGCGGGATAAAGATAGGGAGGCATATCAAACCTCTCTATGGGAAGCAGGGAAGGCAATAAGGAAGGCAAAGGTCCAAACTGAGAAAACACTAGCACAAACAGTAAAAGAAGGTGACAAGACTTTCTATAGACACATTAGTGAAAGGAGAAAGTCCAGAAGGGGTATTGCTAAGATCAAAGGGGATAAGGGGGTGTTTGAGGAGGAGGACCATGTAAAAGCATCTAACCTAAATAGATACTTCTGCTTAGCATTTACTGAAGAGAAGGTAGGGCAGGGCCCTCAGCTCAGCACCATGGACACAGTGGGGGAGAGAGGTGTGCACTAGTCCCTTCACAAAAGAAAGGGTCCTATAAGAGCTCGATAAGCTCAGGGTGGATAAGACAATGGGACCTGATGGCATACATCCCAGGGTACTAAAGGAGCTAAGGTTGGAACTAGCAGAGTCATTATCAGAACTGTTTAGTGAGTCTCTGAGCACAGCAGAGGTCCCAGAAGACTGGAGAAGGGCTCATGTGATCCCACTCCACAAGAGTGGTAGCAGGGAGATTATGTCGGCACTCCTTAAGGAAAGTGTAGTGCAACACCTGGAATCCATAGGAGCACAGAATCCAAGACAGCATGGGTTTACAGCAGGAAGGTCCTGTCAAATTAATCTCATAGATTTCTTTGACTGGGTAACCAGAGTGGTGGACCAAGGGGGAGCAGTTGATGTCACCTACCTTGACTTCAGCAAAGCTTTTGATACTGTTCCACATAGAATATTGATTAATAAGCTGAGTAGGCTTGGTGTGGGTCAGAAGTTGGTCAACTGGGTGGCAAACTGGTTGACAGACAGAAAACAGAGAGTGGTGGTAAACGGTATACAGTCAGAAGAGATGCAAGTCACAAGTGGGGTACCTCAGGATCAGCCCTGGGGCCAGTCCTCTTCAATATCTTAATCAGTGACATTGCAGATGGACTGGATGGTAAGGTTTGTCTGTTTGCAGACAACACCAAGATCTGCAACAGAGTAGATGATCTAGATAGGTGGGCAGAATGAGAAGAGATCTGGATAAACTGGAAATGGTCGGAAGAGTGGCAACTGGGGTTTAATGCAAAGAAATGCAAGATCATGCACATGAGGAAGAGAAACCCTGAAGCCACCTATTGGCTGGGAGGGGAGTTGCTGGCAGTCACAAGGGAAGAATGAGACTTGGGTATCAGCATCACAGATGACCTGAAATCATCCAATCAGACCACTAAAGCAGCAGGTAAGGCTAGGGGGATGTTGGGGTGTATTAGTAGGGGTATCACAAGTCATAAGAGGAAGGTAATAATCCCTCTTTACAAGACACTGGTTAGGCCCCATCTGGAGTACTGTGTGCAGTACTGGAGGCCACACCTTCACAAGGACATTAACCAAACTGAGGCAATCCAGAGAAGGGCAACCAAAATGGTGCAGGGACTGCATCAGAAAACATATGAGGACAGATTAATGGAGCTCAATATGTATACCCTAGAGCAAAAGAGGGAGAGAGAGGTGATATGATCGAAACATTCAAACACCTTAAGGGCATTAACAAGGTGAAAGAGTCTAACATGTTTTGATATAAGAAAAATAGCAGGAAAAGAGGACACAGCATGAGATTAGAGGAGGCCAATTAAGGGTAATGAGGAAGTTCTTTTCACAGAAAGGGTGGTTGATGCATGGAATGACCTACCTCAGGAAGTGGTGGATATGAATACAGTGCAGGGCTTCAAACAGGCATGGGATAGGCATAAGGGAGCAATACAGATGAGTATGACTAGATAGGTCATTGATAGAGCAAAGGCCGATGGCACATTCATAAGGTAGAAAAATAAATGGGCAGACTGGATGGGCCTTGTGGTTCTTATCTGCTGTCAACTTCTATGTTTCTATGGTTCTATGTTTCAGTGCTCAAGTTCACCCAGCTGTGGAAATAGGTAGAAGCAGGACCCTTGGGAACAAAATGTTGTATCTTCACAAACCCATAATATTCTGGTAAATAAAATGTTGCATCTTAGCAAAGCCATAGTATCCTTGGTAAATCATTTGGAAAAAAACCTAGTTTTGAACAACCAAGGTTCTCAAGCCTCTAAAAGCATTCTTGAGCGTACTGTTCACAGCACAGTGTATATTTTACTCAAAAAGTCCTGTTTAAACAAAGCTCATTTTGTGCATATAAACGAGTTGTAGTGGATGTTGATCGGTACTAACAGCTGCCTTGTGGGCTCAAACTAGGTTGCAAGGCCTGAATTATTAAACTTCTGGTTGGGTTTTGTTTTCCAAGATTTAAATGATTACACAGTGCCTGCATCTAACAAAGTCATTCTGGAATAAGTAAGGTAAACACCTTGGGATGTAGTACTCCTCATAGGCTCAGCCATGCATGTGGACCTGCACAGTACAACAATAGTTCCCCACAAACTGTCATTTCTGTCATGCTACTAATAATATGCTCATGGACCACAAACATAATCATATAATAAGGGCATTATTATAGTAGCAGAATCTGTGTCTAGAAAATAAAAAAAAGGTTAGGTATAGTGTTGCTCAGATAGTATCCTAACAGATCTGATACCATCACTTTGACCTGATTTTGGCAGGCTTCAGATGGTATAGATATCCGACCAAGGTTCCAACCTCCTCAGATCCAGGGTAAGGATCCAAGGATGCCTGTAGATATGACCAGGATTGATGGAACTGATCATCAGATTCAGGTATTCAATTATCGGATCACACATCCAAGGCTGGATCTGATGGATCTGACTGTGGATAGCTGGATCCACACTCAGGTTAATAACAATCTGACTCTGGATCCAAAATCTGAATTTGGTTGGAATACTGTCAGATCCAGAGGCAGATACTAGCAATATCTGATGGAGGGTGATCAGGTCCACAAAAGCACTATTTGAGTACAACTCTCAGGTAATGAGGTAGCAGTATAGTTGTTCACTGGTGTGGCTGTTTTCCATTTCCCTGTCAAGTACAGTCAAATAATTAATGTTATGGAAACCCTGGGTTATACATCTGATGCTCTTATAAGCACAGCCTAGTTATATATAGAATTCTTTGCAAAATACTTTGTTAGTGCACCAGTTGAGTTCAGGTTAACACCAGTAAAGTAGGAATGTGGTGTTAGGGTTTCCAACCCTAACTCCCCACCCCAGCAGAAAAAGGAAAACCATTAGGCTATGGGTATCCAGAGTCTGGGCAAATCATTGTGGGGTCTTCCTTGGGGTTGTCAATCCTAATGCTCCCCCATCCCCCAACCCATAGCCTCTGAAGCACAAGGTATAACTCCAAGCCTGTTCCTTACAGTGATACACTCTTCAAAGGTTGAGAAGTACAGTATGTATTGTCACATGTTGCCAGCACAATCTGTTGTAGCTTTCTGTCTGCAGGACCCTGCTAGAAGAATGGAGATCATGTCTGATCAGGGAATGGGGTGGGCATTAGGGTTGACAACTCCAAGGAAGATCCCACCACTGATTCACCAAGACTCCAGAGACCCAAATGTTTTTTTCCTTTTGCTGCTTGGAGGGTGGGAGTGGAGTGATATGGTTGGAAACCCTAATGCTACATTTCCCTGCTTTTGTGGCTTTACCTTAAACGCTAACAAAGTTTTTTGCAAAAAACTGTCTTTCTTTTTGAGATAGTGGAATTGTATCCTCATTCATACAGGTCCCAAAGGGACCTGCGTGAACAAATGCAGATGCACAAGGCCCAAGGGAAACCTCTATACACCTGTGGAAGTGCACGTCAAGAATTTATGGGACTGTATGATGGGCTGTAGAAGCACCTCATCCTCTGGACCCTGTGCTTCCATGTGGCTACAGATACAGATATGCTGGGCAAAGAGCCTGTGTCTCAGGCAAAGCACAGGGTCCTCTTCCATTTATGCCAAAAGAAGAGCTGTCTTTACTATACAGCACCTGGGCTTGTGTGTGGGGGCAACCCAGCAGCTTTCATTCCCTGACTGGGGGAATGTTGCATAAAAGCACCATCCCCCCACTTTTACCTCATGTTGCTGGATCACTGAGCTCACCCCCCAAACTTAGCTCACTGGCATAGGATCACAAAGCATACCTGCGATACTCTCCCAAACCTATCATTTCACACCACAAGTGAAAAACACATCTCATCCAGAATTTTAAAAATGACACCTGCCATGTTTATGAGGTGGTGTGGAAAAATGGCTATGTTGAAAGTTTGGAGCCAAAATACTGAAAAATTAGCATAGTTATGAGTGAATGTTGAAATAGTGCAACATTCACTCATAACCTGACATTACTGTATCTGCACATCAAATTTTCAGCCTAGCCTTCTTATTACCCAGTGTCATGAACTTGGTAGGTGAACATTTTCAAATCCTTGACAAAAAGTCATTCTGAGCCACAGGTGCGGAAACACATTTTGTCTAAGATTTGAAAAATGACAGCTGTCATGTTCATGAAAAAAAATGTGTACGTTGTAAATCTGAGGTCAAAATATTGAAAATTACCAGTTATGAGTGAGTGTAGAAAAATCTTAACGTGCACTCATAACTTTGACATTGTTATATATTTTGACCTCAAGTTTTCAACATGGCCTTCTTATGACCCCACGTTATGAACAAGGTGATGAAAATTTACAAATCCTGCCCAAAAGGCAATTTTGCAAAGTGAATACAAAGTCACCTTTTGAGCCAGATTTGCATAATTCCATCACCATTGATCGTGAGGTGGTGTCCCAAAAAGGTCAAGTTGAACATTTGATGTAAAAATATTTAAAAATGACACGGTTATGAAGAAAAGTTCAAACTCCATTGAAATACATTAAACAAGACTTACCTTATTTTCCCACACTGCAATTGTCAGATCCAGCAGCAAGAAGTGTCATTAGGCATCTTCACACACAGTGATCTGTAGCGCACTGAGCGATACAGATCAACTGTAGCATTACCTTTCTGGCATATACAGGTGATCTGCTCCACAACAAAACCAAACTTTTGATGACTCTGCATTCCATGCTTTCCTGGGTTCTCAGAGTTTTGTTCTGTTCTGTCCGGATATGTACTAGAGCCCTTCTGTTCATTTCTGTCCCATGACAACAGGGAATCCCGTGCTCACTTGTCTGCTGTGGAGCAGATCACCTGTAGATGGCACAAGAGGGTAACATTACAGTTGATCTGTACTGCTCTTTCCAAAACAGATCACAGCATGTAAAGGCAATCTGCTCCACAACAGAGTGAGCAGAACAAAGCACCGTCATGGAATGAGTGCCCCGAGTAAAAGCGCCTTTTGATTGGAGAGTGGATCTACATCATGGGACATGTTCAGGTGAGTGTCTTTGATATGAGAGTGGATCTACATCATGGAACATGTTCAGGTGAGTGAGGGTGTGTGGGATGTTGGATGCTGGGTAGGAGGTCAGCGTGGCATGGGTGGGAGGAGTGTGGAGGGTCAGATCGGAAAGAGACCATTTTTTAACAGGTAAAAACAACAACAAGGGATGTTCTTTCTTGCAGGGAACCATCTGACACAGGGATTTGGCTTTCCAGTGTTGGGCTAGTGTTCGGCAGCACTGGGGGGTGAGTACCCTGGTACCACCATGCATATAATTGGAAGTGCAGTGGGTGACCTGGAGTGATGGGGGTGAATAGAAATGGTACTGGGGGTAGGCACTCCAGTCCACTTCTAAGAACTTATAAATTTAACATGGGAAATGGGAGGGGGGAAGGAAATGGTGCTGGGGGTGGGCACTCTTGTCTACTACATATTCAGATAGATAGATAGATAGATAGATAGATAGATAGATAGATAGATGGATGGATGGATAGATGGATGGATAGAATGATAGATAGACAGCCAGACAGACATAGATGGTAACAAAGAGAGCAGGACATTGCCAGCTCATTGCTTCAACTGAAGCCAGCAGCATAACTCCAGCTGTGGCTTCAGAACTGAAGAAAGTCTCACTGTTCTCACACTGAGAATGTAGGTGTGAATGGCTCATCTTATTAAGCTGGGCAAACAGGATTTTTGGGTGCCCAGAAAAGCATCATGGGACATGGACAAGTGAATAAGGATGTATGACAGGTGTGGAGGGCTGTGGGGTGGTGGGTGCTAAGTGGGAGATTGGGGTGGGGTGGGTAGGGTGAGTGGGAGTGGGGCCAGATTGGTAAAAGGCCATTTTCTTTGTAACAAGTAAAAAAAAAAAACAAGGGACAGTTTTCTTTCTGCAGAGGACCTTCCAGCAGTGAGGATTAGGCACCACAGTGTTGAGCTAGTATTTGGTGGCACCAGGGGTAGGCACTCCAGTGCCACCATGCATATAAATTGAAGGGGAAGGGCAACTTGAAGGGGGGGTGAATAGAAGCAGTACCAGGGTAGGCACCCTGGTCTGCCTATAAGTAATTATAAATTTAACATGGGAAAGAGGAGGGGGAAGAAGGAAGCAGTACCAGGGGTGGGCACCTTGATCCATTACATGTTTAGATAGATAGATAGATAGAGAGATAGATAGATAGATAGACAGATAGATAGAGACAGAGATGGAGACAGAGAGGGCAGGGATCTCTGGATCACTACTTCAGCTGAAGTTGGCAACATGACTTCAGCTGCACCTTCAGAACTGAAGAAAGTTACGCTGTTCTCATAATGAGAATGCAGGTGAATGGCTTCTTCACTAAAATGGACACCCAGGATTTTGGGTGCCCAGAAACATTACTTCAGGACAATTTTCAAAAACTAACAACAGAATATAACTAAATGTGTCTAATTTACATAGGTTCAGGTGGGTTTTTTGTTGAAAATATACAATTTTTATGTATTTTCAGTATTTGTAAGTTAAGAAAACAGAGGTGGCTGTCATGATCAGTATTTTTTCCCACACGACAAATAAATCATGCAAATAAGCACTCATGACAATTTTTTAACTATTCACATGTGTCAGTTATCCAAAAACAACCTTAGAACTCTGGAACTATATATTTTTCACAAAACTTTTGAAAGACAACCTTGCACAGGCCCTTTCAACCCTAAAAATTCATGAAAGAATTCCACACCATCTAAGCTGTAGGTGAGATTAAACAAATGCACTGTTAAGTATAGGGAAACCAGAAGTTTTTTTTTCTATTTATGGGCACTCCATATTCTCAAAAACCGAACAAGATGCCATCACAAAACTTTGCAAGTCTTGAGATTCTGACAATCTGACCGCGCATGCCAAAATCTGTGCTATTTTATCAAATGATGCTAAAGTTGTTAAAGTGCAAAACTTGGGGTTTAACTAATAAACAGCCTACTCAACCTTAACTATAGGAATGTTATAATATAATAAACAGGCCCCTATCTGAATTTTAGGTAGTCCAGCCCCATACCACACATACAAATCCTACAGGCCTGACTACACTGTCCAGCCCTCACTACTCTCACTGGTACCGATTTACAAAATCCCTTAATTATGTGGGCAGCTCTTATACAGCTGCAGCCATTGCCATGGTTAGACAGTTCCTGAAATTTCTTTGTTATCTTAAAAATTCCTGCCTGCTTATAGTTCCAACTTTAGGCAAGCAGAGAGAATCTCTTTAGAAATACTGTATAATATTTGAACATATCTGACCATATCAAATGCTGCAACCATATATTAAATTTGCTGGGTATATAACTGTGGAATCAGTGCATCGTCACAATATACTGTCAACTGGAATTTTGTTGTGGTGCACTGAAGGATTTAAAGGGACACTGTCAACCCTTTTTGCATAATATTATTTCTAGTTGAAAACCTAGGATTTAAGAATGTTTATCTTCTCTAAAATTCATTGATATTGCTGGTTGTTTTATCACCTTCATTTCTTAGTGGAACTAAAATGCATGAAAATGGTATGGTTCTACCCAACCTTGTTTTGTTTCAAATCTTTGATCTAGTCTTACTGCATGCTTCCTGAACATCAGGAACACACCCACACAGTGAGCCCCTCATGATACAATAGTCATCTCTCCTCCCTCTGCATCACAAGTAGAGATGCAGAGAATTTAAAATCCATCGGTGAAGTGGCCACAAATTGGCCACTCTGCGTTAGCCCAGCGCTATGCAAAATGGCCATTGGAAAGTGCTCACTTCGCCTTTGCATTATGACTTTGTGTTGCCATTCCACCTTAATGCGAAGTAAGGTGAAGTGACAACAATATAGGCAGCCCCCCACACATCACGTGGCTTACAGTACTGTAAGTCACATGCTTTAGCCAGGCAGGAAGGAAGTGAGTCATAACAGCACTTAGTTTTACTTTCTCCTTTGCAGTGGTAGAAGGAGGAAGCATTTTGTGTGTAGAGGAGAGTTTGGTGGTATTGTTCCTACATATCTTGCAAATTGCCCAACCCCCCCAGCTTTTTTAAAAGCTAAATCTTTAGTTTTTTTTAGTAATGTGTTTTTTCAGTTCTTTTTTGCTACTGATTTGTTTGTTTTATAAGTTTTGTTTTTGTGTGTGTGTGCGTGTGTGTGAGACTGTGAGTGCATGTGAAGCAGTCTTTTGAGGCATCGGTCAGAGAGCGAATTAGTTGTGCATGATGGACCTGGGAGGAGAGTCTGTGGCCTGTGGGCGGGGGCAGAGGGGAGTGCGCACGCGTGGGGGCATCAGGTGTCATTGACCACACCCGACTATTTGGTGTTGCCTCACCCTCTGGAAGCAACAGCAGCACCACAAGTGCCACCGCAGCAGCACATTCACCAAGTCTGCCACCACCACCACTATCACCACCACCAGTAGCAGCTGCAGGAGCTCCAGCAGCATCCCCTCCACCACCTCCACAGCCATAGGTGGAGCCCCAGTTGCATGACAGTGCTGCTGGCAGTATATCTGCCCCTTCTGTGCCTGGTCCCCCCACAGCTCCCCAGTCTGGCAGTTTTTTAACTGTGTGGGGGGGACAGCACCATTGTGGGTTGCCATTTATGTGTTGTGCAGGTGTGCTGTGGTTCATGGGGGACACATTTGGAGACTGGTAGCCAGCGCACACATATGGCAAACCACCACAAGGTGGAGTGGCAGACTGCCACCGAAGGGGCCAGGTGTCCACCTGCTGGCCCTTCTGTGGCAGTGGTGGATGGTGCTGGGGGTGTTGTGCCTTGCTGCTACAGCAAGAGGAGGGCAAGAGCAGCAGCTGCTCCACCACCACAACCGCCAGCAGCACCACCCTCACCACCACCATCACTACCTGGCTTTTCTGCTGCAGCGGACCCACCACAGTGCCTGCAATGCAGGCAGACATTGCACTGGTGTGGGCAGCCCTTGAGGAAAGCAATGAGAGGGTGGGTGCTGTACAGCAGCAGGTGGAGCAGATCCAGCAACAGCAGCTGCAGATAGCGTCAATGCTTCACCTGCTGCTGGAACACTGTGGAATAACCCATTAACATATTTTTTTCTGGACCCCCTCACACTGCTGTAGTGTTGTGATTTTTTTTTTATGTTTAATAATAGACAGTCATACATGCTCCTATTGCCCTGTTGTTATAATGCAGTAATGTAGTACCTCAGTAATGTTTACTTTCTGTTGTGTAGTGGTTGTGGAAAAGCTGGTGTGAGCAGCGCAAGTATGATGTGCTAAATTGCATGTGTGCAGTCAGTGTTGTTTCCTGTGTGTGTGTGCGTGTGTGTGTATGTATGTGTGACATCAGACATTGTGCAGCTTCATGCAAACATATATTGCTGACTTGTTGTAGTGTTTATGGTACAAAGAATAGCAAGCAGAATAACGTATATTTTATTGTCACCATCATCATCAGTGGACTAAGTGATATGAAACTTTTTCAGAGGTGTCTGGCCAGAGTGCACCTTAGTCACATACTGCACACATGACTTTTAGGAGAGCATGTGTCTTTTATGGTATGATCTCCGGTAAGTCATGTGTGTATTTTGAGTGACTGAGGTGCACAGTGACCTGATATATCTGAAAAAATATCATATCACTTACTCCGCTGGTACTGATGGTACAAATAAAATACACATCATGTATTCTTTGTTATCTTTATTCTTGAGATACTGCAACAAGTCACACCATATGCATGTTTGCATGAAGCTGGACAATGTATGCACACACAGGAAAGAACACTGATGGCACACATGCAGTTTAGCACAACATACTTGCACTGCTCAGTCATGGTTTTTGTGAAACACTTCAAATCATGAGTCCCAACACAAAGTAAACATTACTGAGGCTCCATAAATATTTCATTTGTGAAATAGACATTAAAGAGATTCACAAACTTATAGCATTGCACCCAATATATGGGCACCTTACTTGCAAGGGAATCTTTCTTGCTCCACATGTCCTTACATAGCGCACTACGTTTCTGGCAAAATGCCTGTAATTTCATTAAAGTGGGTTATGGAGCACTTCTCATTCAGAAGAGCCACCAAGTTCTGTCCCCACGCCATCAACATTATGACATGAAGCCAGGAGAGTGAAGCGTTCATACTGATGGCTAAGCAGTTGATAGTTTTTATGTTATGGCGATGGGTTTAGAGAACGGGCATCTTGTGCAACAAGAGCCTTGTTAGCGAAACGCGCTCACCTATCCACCACAAACTGATCATTATAACATAAAGAAACATTCGGAAAGCTGCCGGCCATTCAATATAATGGAGCACGCCCCCGCGCTGTCCCTGGCATCACGTCATAACATTGCTGAGTGTGAGGGGCAGAACCTGGGCAGATCTTTGGAGCAGGAAGTCCTCCATGACCCACGTTAACTCAATTATGGGTATTTTTGCCTGAAAAGTATTGCACTATATAAGGACATGTGGAGCAAGAAAGATTCCCCTGGAGGTAAGGCACCCATATATTCGGTGCAGCACCATAATAACTATGTAAATTGGTGATCTTTTAAAGCAGCAGTGCAACAATCTGTTGAGGTCAGTTGACTTATATTTTATCGTTATTTTTTACATTGCCACTTTAGTTACATCCTACTTGTATATGATACTATAATTTCTAATATTTGAGTCTGCTTTACTACTTTTTTCATGTTTGAAATAATAAAAGGAGCACTCCTTTTAATACGGTGCGGACCAGGTCTTTGTCAGTATTTTCCGCTGCTTTTCTCCATCAGTTGTTATATATCACTTCTGTTCTAAAATTAACAGTTATGCAGCAGGCAGTGTTTTATGACCTCACAGAACAATATTTATTGAAAAAACAGATGCGAATAGTGATAAAAACCTGGTCAGAACAATATTAAAAAACGTGCTCCTTTTTTTTTCAGACATGAGAAAAAGTAGTAATGCAGACACAAATTGTGAAAAGAAGGGTATCATTCAAGTCAGGAGGTAACCAGTGGCTGGCAATGTAAAATAGCATAAAAAAGTATAGGTCAAAATTGTCAGAACATTCTTGTAATGTTGCTTTCATTTATTATTTAACTATGACATTATGTGCTCACAGTCACAACACACAAAATGCATCTGTTTTGTGTCCAGAAAATTGACAAGTGGTAACAAAGTGAAATGGGAGCGTAACACCACATACAAAGTCCCCCAGAAATGATTGCGCACGCAATCATGTGCGCAGTGTCCACAGAGCATCCCCAGATTTTTTCTGCATCCCCAAAATGCATCTGTCATGTGCAGAAAATTGACAAGTGGTAACGAAGTGAAATGGGAGCATTACACCACATACAAAGTCCCGTCAGAAATGATGACCTTGAGCAAACTGTTACTGGTCCAATGTGTGCTGTGATTTCCACAAATGCGATGTGAATCCGATCATCTCAACCGGATGGAAGGGTGCCCTATGTCTGTACACTAATAGTAGCCTTAGTGAGTTGATATATTATATATATATATATTTGTATTTTGTAGGTGGGAGGTTGTCATATATAGACATGTACTCATTGTATTGTTTTGTATCACAGGTCACAGATACTGTTGGTGTGCACATTTCAGTGCTTGATGAGAACTTTTTGCGTTGAAATTGGAAATGGAGAACTCTCAAGCCAATGAAGGTAAGTATTTTTTTTTGGGGGGGGAGCATATTTGCAGGTAGGTCTCATTAATGGTTTCTTATTTGGTTACTTCTCACAGATTTCATCTGCATCCTTCTTGAGTCTGGTTGGTAACGATGGTCATGGTCATTGATTGAAATGACTTCTGACTCTGGTGGTGGGTGCTGGTGGTGATAGCTGTGGCACATGATGACATTCCCTGTGACATATTCCTGCATCTGGTGGTAGTGGCAGTGGCTAACATCGGTCCTGGTGGTGGTGGTCCAGGGGGGCACACAAAGTCATTCTCTGCGGTGGCAGTGGCTAGCATTGGTCCTGGTGGTGGTGGTCCAGGGGGAACACAAAGTCATTCTTTGTGGTGGCAGTGGCTAACATCGGTCCTGGTGGTGGTGGTGGTCCAGGGGGCACACAAAGTCATTTTCTGTGGTGGCAGTGGCTAGCATTGGTCCTGGTGGTGGTGGTCCAGGGGGAACACAAAGTCATTCTTTGTGGTGGCAGTGGCTAACATCAGTCCTGGTGGTTGTGGTCCAAAGGGCTACACAAAGTCATTCTCTGTGGTGGCAGTGGCTAACATCGGTCCTGGTGGTGGTGGTCCAGGGGGGTACACAAAGTCATTCTCTGTGGTTGCAGTGTCTAACATAGGTCATGGTGGTGGTGGTGGTGGTCTGGGGGGACACACAAAGTCATTCTTTGTGGTGGCAGTGGCTAACATCAGTTCTGGTGGTGGTGGTGGTCCGGGAGACACACAAAGTCATTCTCTGTGGTGGCAGTGGCTAACATCGGTCCTGGTGGTGGTGGTGATCCAGGAGGGCACACAAAGTCACGAAAAGAAAACATGTATCATACAGCAAATGTCACCGCCTTTTAACAATTTCAGTTAAAACCTGCCAACATTAACCACATCATCATCCTCATAAAGAAAGCTTCCCTCACAGTCATCTATGTCTGTAGTCTGACCACTGGGAAATTCTTTCTCCACTGTGTCATCATCTATGTCAGTGGTAGGCCATTTCATGCAGCCACTGCCAGTGACACCAGGATGGTCCATTTCTACATCACCAAAACCACCATGACTAGGCCGGGGTACGGATACCAAGGTTGCAGTCTGTGCTGGTATGTGCCTCTCATTCATTTTTATGAATGTTAGCAAACTAACATTTGCAGGAGAGAGGTTTGTCCAACAGTCCCTGATTATTGCACCTGCTCAGCTGAATACCCTCTCGACACTTATACTGGAGGGTGGGCATGTGAGGTACTTCAGTGCCACTGCAGTCAGCTCTGGCCATTCACTGACCTTTCCACTCCAGTATAAAAGAGGATCATCAGTTATTGACAGATGACTGTTTTCAGACAAATATGACTCAACCATTCTCTGTGCCGCACTAAGTCCAGTGGTTGATGCATCATCCTGTTCTCCGGAATCATTTATTTTACAAATACTAACTTGGGACAAAGCCACCCAAAGTAGGTTGATGCCAACCGCTTTGGAAGACAGACCACCTGGACCTGCAGTCCCCTTCCCCTTACAGGATATGCTTCATACTCCTCCAGTTGCACCTTCAGCCTGATTATACTGCTGAGGTTTGCTGACCTTGGCACGTGACTTCTGTGCCCCATGAACCAAGTGCACCAGTTGCCCACTGACACTTTTTACCTGTTCAGACCCTCCCTCCAGTACTGAGGCAATTCCACGTTTGTATCGTGGGTCCAGCATTGTTGCTATGGCAAAGTTGTCACTATGCTGAGTGCTCAAAATGTGATGATTCTGGTTGAATACTGTCAGCATGTGTTTCAACAACATACTGCTAGTACTGTCTCCGGCAACATCAAGGCCATGCTGTACATTCACCAATGTCTGCCTCAGCACCCACAGCAGTGGAATTGATTGGCTAATGGAGGCAGACTCGCCACTCACTGGCTGTGTGGCATGTTCAAAAGGCCACAAAATTGTTGTTACAGAATCCATGAGGTGCCACTGTTCAGTCGTCGTAGACATGGAGGCCCCGGAATTGTCACTGCTAGTGTGCATCACAAGATATTCTGAGATGGCTCTGTAATGTTCATACAACCTCTCTGCCATGTATAAAGTGGAGTTTCACCAGGAGACAATTTCCAGCTTCAAGCTGTGCTGAGGGAGGCTGTTTCGCATCTGCAACTGCCGGAGTTGGTCACGGCCTTTGCAGATTGTGAAAAGTGAGAACAGATATGGCGTACAACTGTCAGCATTTCTTTTACATCAGGTTGCTGCAGAAACTCCTGCACCACAAGATTTAAACAATGGGCCATGCATGGAACACGAGAAAAGCTACCGTTCATGATGCATTTCACCACATTATCAGTGTCAGTGGCTCAGTAGGTAGCACACTCTCCTCTGAGGCCGGGAGATCAGAGGGCTGTGGGTTCAGTTCCCACATCTGGCACTTGGGTTAATATCCCAGTACTGACACTGTAGTGCAGCATGAGAGGGGTGCTGCACTTCTGAGGTGCTGTCTTTCAGATGAGATGTTAAACCGAGGTCCCATCTGCCTGGATTGGTGGTAGTTCAGGTGGATGTTAAAGATCCTATGGCACTTATTGAAAAGAGTAGGGGAGTTTTTATTGAAATTCACATAAGATGTAACTTTACAAAGTAAACATATTACACCGCTTCATTGTACATCATATTCCCATAAACAATACAAAAAAAGGAAATAGAGACATATAACATCCATAAACATAATCTTTCTTTACTCAAAACTTCTATTTATATTTAATAAAAATTTGAAACCCCTTCCACCACCTATAAACCTTAGCCCCTGAATAGTGCATTAAATCAGATTGATAAACAGACTTCATTACTTGCATGATCAGATAACTAAAAACTCGATACGACATCATTTTTTGATAAATTACCCATTGACATCTTGCTTGCCACAAATAAAACCTTAAACAACTTAACAAAATAAATAGGTTTCTAGATGAAGAGTGAAGCTTCTATGAAGAACCCTAACACTAAGTTATCATATCCATTTTTCCTAACCAACTCTATGTGCCATTTTTCCCAGGAAGGGCCAAAGTGACTTTGAATAAGAACAAGTCAGCAAAAGTGGTTCATAGTTTCTTCAATATTTACACACGCCAAATAAGGGCAATTCCTTTGTTCTAGATTCTTATGTTTTGCATTACCACCTAATATTTAATCTACCATAAACTGTAAGCCATGATTATTCCCACACTGCAATGGCATTCGTTTATTATTCAGTTGCTTCAAAACATGACTATTCAGAAGGACAATTCATGAAACAAGGTTCTGTAAAAGGTACAATCGGCCATTAAAGTAAAACAGAATGTCTTCCTCCTGGCCTGCAAAATCTCGGCAAGAGTGATCTTCCATTTAAACAATTTCTGAGCTGCCGGGCGGAAATATTCAGGTACCTGCAGTCTAGTATGAAGTTTGGGTGCCACCTCACCCCAGGCTGCAAAGTAATGCTCAAGAACTAAATGTATCAGCCCCTTAAAACCACCAAAACTGCTAGAAATTCCATACAAAACAGTATGATAAATAAATAAGGAATAAAAGAAAACAATAGGTTCAATCATTCCTAAACCTCCATTTTCCTTACTTAAATAGGTATAACATCTTTTAACAGGGTTAAGCTTGTTCCCACAACATTTGAAAAAACATTCCATAAATTCTAGTTTCCAACACTGAAGGAAGAGGAAAGATATAGGCCACATACTGCAACTGCGGAACTATAAAACTTTTCAAAATCTGTATTCTTTTCAATTTTGACAGTTTCCATGTCTGTCATCTCTTAACTTTAACACAAGTGCGCTCTATGGCCTTTTCCCAATTAATCAAAGCCACGTTCGGAGCCCCAAAAATAATACCCAAAATATGTATTGGTTCTTTTGAAAAAAATACCCAGACACTTGGCAAGAGGAGATCCCCAATCACCTATCGATAACCCCTTACATTTAGAAAGGTTCTTTAGAATTTGAAACCGTGACATTGCACAACTGTCTGTAAAAAAAGGGAAACTTGATTATAATGTGGAAAACCCACAAATATCATCTGCATAAGCTAAAACTGATAATTCGAGCAAATGCATTCTGTGGTAACAAACCCTGTACTCTCAATTTAGTTAAATGTTGTAGCAAGGATCAATTGAAAAAAGTACAATAAAGGGCTAAGAGACAACCTTGTCTTACCCCAGTGGAAATCATAAACCCTCTGTAATTTGCCCTTTAAGGAAAACTTTAACAAAAACACGGGAGTATAACAATTTTAATATAGTCAATGAATACCATAGGAACACCATACCTGGCCAAAGTTAAAAAGGAACTTTCGATCTATAACATCAAAGGCTTTTCTTGATCGAGTGAAAGCATACAGCCCCTATTCTTTTGTAAAGATACTAATTCAACAAAATCTCTAATCAGAATTAAAGCATCTTGTATTCTTCAGCTCTGGTATACCACAGAATTGATAATTTGACAAAACCAAAGAAGCATAGTTTTAAGCCTAATATTAAGGATTTGAGCCAGGATTTTATAATCAGAATTTAGAAGAATTATTGGTTCTCAATTTGCAATATTTGCTCTATTCCAAGTTTTAAATAAATAAACTAACAAACCCTCTGAAAAAGCAGATGGAAACTCAAGATTCTGAAGAAATGATGAATATACTGTGTATAGAATAACTGACATTTTTGAAATGAAATATTTGTAAAATTGGTTTGGCAAACCATCTAATCCAGGAGAAGTACCTACTTTAAGACGTTTAATAGCCTCTTGAACCTCTATCAGGGTAATATTTTTGAGTAATACTAATGCTTCTTTTGAAGAACTAGAAATATCAACATTTTGCAAATAATCCTGAATGTCCTCATCGGAGGGGATCTCCGTGGGTAGTAAAGACTGATAGTGCAACTTAATCAGATTTTCCATACCTTCTGTTGTATCAAATCTATTACCATTAATACAATGCAAATATTCAATAGTACTATCTGAATTAATTTTTTTACAGGCCTCATAAGGATCACCAACCGGCCCTTTCCTAGTGCCCATAGAAAGCATCGCTGAGATTGTGGATGCCCTATCATATTGATATTTTACCATCTCCTTCTTGATTATAGTGACCTGAACAGAAAAATCCTCTCTCTACTGGAATAAGACAATGTGTATAGATGCTGTAGCTGACTTCTAAGTGAAAGATATTTCAAAAATTTTGTTCCCTAAAGATTTACCATGTGCACAAAACCAACTTCGAATATCCTCTTAGTATCCACCCACCAGCCTCCAACCTTGTCATAAAGACACAACACAGAAATTCTAGCAGCTAATGAGGCCTCTATTCCAGATTTAACCATGGGGACTCCAATATGGACGATTCAATCTCCATCTGTTTTTGTCCTATTCTGTAGAGGGATATCTGAAATAGTAAAGCGTAACAAGGAATGGTCTGAAAACTCACTAGGATAATCTGAAAATGACCTGTCTGTATATTCTGAGAATGAAAAGGTGATCTATTGTAGATTTATAACTTCCCCTACTATAGGTGAACCTATTGCCTTTATTATAACAACTGCAATTAATCAGTTTAGCAGTATCAACTACAGCCGACAACATATGCGAGTCACAATATACCTTCTTTCTTTTACTGCCAGCTTTTTGGTCCCTTACAATGTCACAATTAAAGTCTCCCCCTAAAATAATAACATAAGAAGACACTAAATATGGTTGTACTAGCCTAAAAAGCTCCACCTGAGTTGCCTTAGTCTGGGGACCATACACATTAATTAAGCGAAAGGCTCTCGACTTCCAAGTTCCATCTAATAAAAGTAAACCCTGGAATTAAATCAATCAATTTAACCAACGAAAAATCATAGGAACCAAAAGGATACTTACCCCATCCGCACAATCAGGCCCAAAGGACCAATAAGAAGGCCCCAAATCCATTCCTTTTAAATAATAATAATTGCTCTTAGAACACATCCATGTTTCTGAAAAAGAAAATATCATAGCCGAACTGTGAATAGAAGAAAAACTGCTCTCCTTTTAACCACATTTAACAAACTATGAATGTTTAAAGACCCTATAACAAGAGCACCCATGAGCCAAAAAAAAATCAAAGAATCTATTTTTCCGCTTTTTCTTTTTTATTCTTTATAATCCCCATACTCTACCCCAAAAAGTAGGCTGACTATTTCCAGCTGACTGGAAATCAGCTTCACTATGTTCCATGTCAGAACTCTCTCTGGGAGAGATAATGCTGCATATGAGTTCCCATTCTCCTTGATACCCACCTCTTCTAACTTGCTGAAGGGTTTGGGCTTATGCTGCCCTAGATGAACGCCTCCAGCTACTGGCTTGAAGTCTAAATCGACAGCCTGATTTATTTTAGACACTATTTTTCCTCATAACAAACAGGTGAAAAAAGTGGGTCCACTTTGTCACCCATGCTTGTAATAGATTGTTCAAGCAAGGGACCAACTGCAGAGACAGCTATTGAGGGAGAAGACCAGGTGCTGGAATATGCTCTGAAGTAGAGGTAGAGACTGGTTTAGAAGGGAGGCTATACTCTGGGGGTCAACCTCCTCCAATATCTCTTGTGCCTGCTGAATTAAAAGATCAGGGCATGCACTTGAACCTTGTTCCTGGCTGCCCAGGAACAATCCCAAATACATGACCCACCTCTTCACACAGATCACACTTAGTGTCATTAGTACAATGCAATGCTATATGCCCAATGCCCCCACAATTATCACAACGGGCTTGGTCACAAGTGCTAGATAGATGTGTCCGAGCCCCACATTTATAACAAGCCTCGGCTGTCCTGCATAAAACATACCCCTATCCCTACCCAACATAAAGGAATTAGGATGTGCACTAAACCATTTTCCCCAACCCGTAATTTAACTTTATATTTCCACCCCCCTGTCCAAAAGGACTCAGAATCCAATAAAGCCTCAGGATTACTTAAAACCTCACATTTCTGTGACAGCCAATATGTGATGTCATCAACAAGAACCCCTTCGTTCCGAAACATTATAGTTACAAATCTAACAGAAGGCTTGGTCAAGGAGATAACCAAAAAAGGGGACCATAGTGGAGAGAATTTTACTAATGCATAGCGTTCCCAAAAAAGCTCTAGAGCATGAGTAGTTCTAAAACTAACATCATAGTTGTCCTCACCAGAAATATTTATTAATGCAAAAACATCTTTAGGGGAAAATTGTAAAGAATCTTTTTAGCAATCGAACCTACAAACACGGTCAGGCCTGTCTGCTAAACCACCCTTATAGCGGATACGAACTGCATTTCGCCTGGGTGCAGCTCCTTTTCTACAATTAGAGAACAACTCCGACAATAGGGTGGTTGATTTACTTTAGGGGTTTGTAACTGAACATTATTTCTTATACTATTGTCCTTCACAAACATGTCCCCTTTAGTTGTCTCAGTTTGAGTAACAGGAACTGAAGCGACCCTATCATTCTCTGGCAGCTGTTGTGGAGTAATGTCAAAGAGCTTCCATCCTGGTGACGCCTGGGAAAAGCCCGTGGAATAATCCCAAGAGGGATCCAAACCAAGTGCCTTGTTTGGTTTGCACCCATCCTGCACCTTGCAAGGCCTGGGCAGTGGACCATGGTTCTACTGCACCTGGCAGTTTCGTGGGGTCAGAGTCAGAAACAG
This sequence comes from Neoceratodus forsteri, assembly GCA_016271365.2. NCBI lineage: Eukaryota > Metazoa > Chordata > Ceratodontiformes > Ceratodontidae > Neoceratodus > Neoceratodus forsteri. Next base: position 1,417,082,733 of record CM057449.1, on the reverse strand, counting down.
GGATAGCTACTGAAGCCCCTAACTGCTCTTGGGCAGATACAGAGCTTGTTTTAGGTTTAGATCTGAAAAAAAAGGTAGTAGCACCTTCCTGTGTCGCTGGGTCTGTTTGGTAAACAATGTTAGCTTTGGAAGCAGTCCCATGCTTCGCTAATGATGCTGGCATTTTAAAAACAAAGCCAGATTCTTTCATGATGGCAGAAGATTGAAATGCAGCCTCATTTTCCTGACGTGGCTCCTTTCCTAAATTTAAATGCTCAGCACCACTGTGTTCCTTCATGGCCACTATTGACCAATCCAAAGAGTCCACAGGCTTTAGGCACACACCTTCACTGGTGCTACAACTGCCAGCCTGCTCGGGATCCATACCTAGGGGTGCACATACGAGTGGATCGAAGGGAGCTACCACAGCTACTTAGCCACTTGTCTCCTCACTCAAATTCCCTGACGCGTCGTTAACCCCTCGCTAGGTTTAGAGTCCTGTCCCATCGAGGCTAACCCCAAACAAAGTTGTTTACCTTGCAGCAGAACACTTGGCTGATCCAACTCCAGTCGCTGCACTACTCACATCGTGGGCAGGAAGAACAGCAGAAAACCACCATCCGCATCCCCAAGCGCTTGCGTTGTGCTCAGATCCTCCGTTGAAAAAATATTTCCTCCGTTTCGCCGCCGCCTGTACCCAGGCTCCGACTTTGGGCCTCTAAACTAAGAGAACCAGGAGAGGAGGCCCGCCTCCTAATTCCAGTTATCGCCCTGTTGCATCGGCAGCTCTCCGAGCGGCCATTCTGCCAACTCTGCCTCCCTCTACTGGCCCACTCGCAGCATCACCAGCAAAGAGTAGGGGAATTTCCCCATTGTCCTGGCCAAATTTGCCTCATTCACTAAAAAAATACCATCAACAGCTTAATCTGGTTCAAGGTCAATTGGCATTCATCTGTATCCCCCTCCCCCAGGTCGTGCCTGAAAATAGGCAGGATTTGTCTAGTGCACTTACCCGGTCAACAAAAACTAAATAAATAAATAAACATTTGACCCATTGTCACTTGCTTTGAACCCATCTCTCAGGGACAGGGGGTTCAGCCACTTGTCAACTTCAGTCAGTATCGTGTCCAACATGTTTTCACCAGTGTGTGAACAGGTCACATTGTGCATAGCAATCATTGCATGCTGTCGAATTCCTGGAAGATTACTACCACGACACTCCACCTTACTGCACTGATTATTCACACTACCAACATCACAAACGACCCCCGGCACCTGTGCCCACTGTGCAGTTATACACAAATATGAACTCCCGCTGTTATGGCACTCATCCACATATCCATACTTGAATGAATGGAGAGGAGAAATGTTGAAGGGCATGTCTTACAGAGTTGGACACAGTAGGTACAACTCGGAGACAGCATGGGTTGAAAAGTATGTCCTGGATGGGTTTTACCATTTTGGACAGGCACGTGCAGCAAACTGCTGGAACCCAGAAATCTCCACAAAGGAGAAAGGCAAAAGATCAATTGCCAGTATTTCAGCTACAGCAGCATTAAGTTCACGTGACACTGTATGATTGGGTGGGTACTTCAGCTTATGCACAAAAACACTCTGTAACATGGGCTGACTTAAATGTTTTACACGGGGTGTGATGACAAATGGTTCTGCTCTGCGAATGGCTGGGGGTGGAGTGTGGACGTTTGATGAAGACGGTTGCACAGGTGATGATGACAAACCCACAAATGCAGTTACTTTGCCAGATTTACCAACGGGTTGATGTACCACTTGCACTAGACATACTACATTCACCACCACCACCACCACCACAAAACTGCTACTCTCACCAGCACTGGACAACATTTCAAAATCATTATGCTCCTCCACCTCATCATGCCTGTAGTAATCCTCTGCTCTTATTTCCTCACTACTGCACACATTTAATTTCCTACTGGACTTAACACTCATGGAAGGGGATAACATGCTTGTTATGGTTAATGACGGGGGGTGGACGCCCCACTGTGGTATTAGCTGCCATCTTGTGCTGGGTCCACAGTGTCAAGTGCCTGTTCTTAAGATGTGTATATGTCCTCCTGTGCCCAGATGGCTCCCCTTTTTACCTCGACTCACACGCATATGGCAAACTTGGCAGATTGCAACTGACTCATCATTTGCATCTTGCACAAAAAAACCCTGAACAAGGGATTGTGATGCTCTACTTTTAACATGTCCCTGTTGCTGCTTATTGAACTCTGTTCTTTTAAGCCATGAAGTGAGGGGTGTTCTATGTGATTTTTTGGGCAGAACACACTTGGACTGCAAATGACCATGATGACTACGTATTATTATTACTGGGTCACATCATCATCATCATCACCACCATCAACTGAAACTGGTAAATCACAAGTTTTTACCGGGGGGGGGGATTAATGCAAACAGACCCAGACACAGCCACCTTGAATTTTTTTTTCTCCGGTTCCCAACTGGGGTCATCAGCATATTCATCAACATCACCCACATCCACATTTTCTGCTTGGGTGCTGGCATGTGGCCTGCATGTTGCAACCACAGCAACATCATCATCATCAGATTCATCATCATCATCAACACCACCATCACCACCTTATATTTTTTCACCACACTGTGAATCACTGCATGTAAAATGCGTGACCTGAACTGCGGCGGAAGAAATGTCAGATTGTATGCTACCATTGACATGATTATCAGAATCCTCAGGTTCAGTTACTGGGATGTTACGGGGAAGTATGATGTCATCTACACTGCCACTCACTTGCACTGCTTCACACTCCACTATATTTTTGAACATGGCACACTGGTCAGAAGTGGAACTTGAGGCAGCAATACTCATACTACCACCACCACCACCAGCAACTGCACTAACACCACCGTCTGGGACAACATCATCTCCTCCAACAATGAGTGAAGCTACTGATTGGGCTGTATAAAATATTGCAGGAGAAATACCTTTCCTCACATCAACAATGCACTTCTGTATCTGCATACTACTACGCCCACAGACAATTTTACCATTGGCAGCAGTGCCATGGCGAGAACCAGCTTTGCTTGCACATCTCTTTGCGTGCATTTTGGGGGATCAACAACAATATTCTAAACAAATTTAGATTTTGGAACATTCACTCTGGGTGGGGGGACGCTGGATGTGAAGACCAAGTGGCAATGGTAGAAACACAAAAGTCCAGCACCCACCACCTCAATAAAATGATGTTAAGCTCAAAGTATTTTTAAAAGGCTAAATTGCCATTTTATCGACAATCATACAATAAGTCACATACTCACCTGGTATTCCCAGGTCCAGGAAAGATGAGGTGGGAGTTCATCAATGATTGTAAACAAACATGTTTTTGTGTGGTAGCACTAGTCTGGTGCCCACTCTTTTTTTTTTTTTTATTTTAAAAGGAAAAAAAAAGAACCAGATGAACTACCAGTCACGTCAGCAGTCTCTACAGAATATGACCAATCATAACGTGTTTTTCTTTTTATTATTCTTATTTATCCGCCTGCTGCAGCGACTACTGGTGGGGGCATCCAGCCACCAGCCCTGGCCACCGGGGGGAGCACCAGGCTCACTCACATGACGGGGGATCCGGCATGGCCATCGCTGATCCACTGGAGGGTCTCCCCATACCCTATCCAGCTAGACTGGCTCTGGACCCCCCAGTGCGATTCCACATGAGTCCTCCTGGTGATGCAGAGTGCAGCCATCAGGCTGCATGGTCATGCCCAGCCATTTCCACTTTTTTCTCCCACTGGGAGTGCAGGCGGCAACGACGCTCTGCGATCGCATGCGTCGTATAGTCTGTCGCGACTCCCCCAAGTTACACCAGCACAAGTGGTACCTCTGGGTGTCTCCAGGGGTCACCGCAGCACGGTGTTGATTTCCCAGCCCTCCCCAGGACTAGGAGAGCTGTCTCTCAATGCTCAATCCTAGTTCTCCCCTGCCGACCCCAGATGACCCGGTCTTGTTCCCGAACCTGGGCCCCCAGCATAGCGTGAGGTGTGGCATCCAGCGCCTCAACCCTCAGTGCCACCGGGCTGGACATAACGTGTTTTTTAAACTAGAGACACTTTGAGACCTAAGGGGGTTGACAGTGTCCCTTTAAACATATTATTTAGTTGAACCAAAAGCCAAAGCCAACCTTAAATGTGTAGTTATATTCCTGGTCATATGGCCTAGTTCACTCAATGATTTCTCAAATTATCTAATGCAACAAATGGGTGTGCTGCAGGGAAAAGGCCCTGAATTACTCCCAGTTCCACCATCTAGTCAGATCTTCCTCTATGCACAGGGTGCATCGTTGCAATGGCAGCAGGTCCCTTCTTGGCTGGTTTGATTGCTCTCTCAATGCAAGCCTCTGTAACAATGTAAACAATGGCTGTCCTCAGGCGTTGGCAGGCCTCTTCTCCTCTCTGCAAGTATCAGGCAGTTTCTCCTTCTGAATTCACTGGTACAGCTTCATCCTGTGAAGCGCACTCATGCCATACTAGTACACCATGTTCTGTATCCAGTCCCTGTGTGTACTGCCACAACCAGTACATGCAGTGGTGCTGGCTGGGTGGATCCCAAGGCACAGAGCTGCCCTCTGCTGCAAGTTTGCACTGGGATGCAGTAAAAGTCTCTCTGTGTCTGGAGAGTGACCACACAGTGACTTACCCTCACTGGCTCCTCCTGTGGCTTCTTAGTTTATATATCTCACTCATGCTGTACAGCACAAGATTAACTACACTTTTTCTGTGCAGTAATTTTGCCTGCCTCTAGCAGATGCATGATTTATCTTCTTAATCTCACTTCATAGCTCAGTCTGTCTCCAACAGCAATCACACGCAGACCGAAAAGTTCTGGAACAAACCCTGCTGTTCACTGAGGAACTCCAGCTCTCACACGGTCCCCAGTGCTGTCAGTCACTACCAGCAAGGTGGGTGGTCCATTATTTGAAAATCAATTGGCGGCCTCAGTTGCACCAGCATTGCTGAAGTCCTTCTCTAGTCCTTGAGCCATCTGTGGCTTCCTCTGCAGGCTGTGGAGCCTGATTGGTTGAACAAGTACCCCTAAACCCGTTGCCATTCCAGTGTGGGTCAGAGGTGTTAATTCTGGCTGTTGAAAAAGAAGTTCACAGGCAAGAATACCTAAAATGCCTTTATTTACAAAGCTCCAGTTCTTAAACATTATCCTGTGTCACAGACACGACGTGTGCTGTCTCACTTGTGTCTTGTACAGTTGGGGCAACTACTGGAAGATTTCTGATACAGTCTGGACTTGATGGGCTCTTACTCTGTTGGTGACATTCAAGCCTTTGATTTGCAAGCTGTGTTGAGTCTTAAAGGTAAGCCTCACAATGAAGAGAAAATTACATGCATATTATTAACAAATCTAGTCCATTACCTGCTTCCTTTGGACTTCTTGAGGACAGAAATTTATTTTCCTTTTTTTTTTGTTTGTTTGTTTGTTCTCATGGGTAGAAATTTTTCTTTTTTTTTTTGTTCAGTTTTCCATTGGGTGTCTGAAGACTTTCGTAACCACACAAATCATACTGCTGGCTTTCAGAAACACTGGTAAAGAATGACATTTTTTAATTTTTAAGATCACTGGAACTCTAAAAACATATTAATGTGTTATTCTTTTACTTCGGAGGTGTATTTGTAAAGAAATAATCTTTATTTAAAAAAATTACAATCCACTACATCACACTGCGTTTTTGTTGTTGCTGACTTGCTGAGTGTTCAGAACATCCCATTGAAAACTGCATAATGTCATTCTAGTCACAGAACCAATTTCCACCCAGCTAAAACAAGCATTTGTCAATGCCGAATGTTTGCTTGCTGGCATTGGCAGTGGTAGTGTAGAAGTTACAGAGCTGCGTAATAGGAATGGCAGTGAAGTATTGAACTGAAGCCAACCCCACCACCACCCTGCAGAGAGTGACAGGCATTGGGGTGTGCCTTTGGGTCGTCAGGCATAACGACCATGACATTTCACCACACCCCACCCTGCAGATACTGACAAGTGTCACGGTGTGCCTTGGGGTCTTTGGCCCTTATGCGCACCCCATTCCATCAGGAAATACAGTGAGATGGGTGCAGTATAGGAGAATGGGTGAACTTTGGGGCCAAAGAGTCCAAGGCATACCTCGATGCCTCTCACTGGCTGCAGGGTGTGGAATGGTATGAGCATTGCAGGCAAGAATCCCAAGTCACATCCCTGATGCCTGTCATTCTCTATGGGGTTGGGCGTTATGGTTGGAAACCGTAATACCTCAGGCATCCATTGGTATTTTCACTCCAAATTTTCAACATGTTTTTTTTGTGACCCCACCTCATGAACAGTGGCAATATCAGTTTGTTAGCCGAAAGCTGCTTATGCACAGTGGCTTACGGCATTTAGCACCACAGGTGCAAACACATTCGAACAGGATAAAAAAATGACAGCTGTGCTGTTCATGGGAGTAGTGTAAAAAAAATGGCAATGTTGCAAATCTGTAGTAAAAATATTAAAAAACTGGTGAAGTCAATGAAGTGTGCATAGAAACGTGCAAAGCGACACCAGTAATGTAATTAGTTTGGGGATTTTTACAGCAGATTGTCAACAGAGGCATTTTGGGACCTCCGATCATGAACAGTGTCACTGTGATTTACTTTATCTGTCCCGAACAATGATTTCCCACAGTGACCACGCATCTCTGCGCTGAAAGTGTGAAAACACATTTCGGCCATGTTGTGAAAAATGACAGCTGTACTGTTCATAAGAAAGTGTGGAAAAATGCCACTGGTGAAAATCTGGACTGAAAATATTACAAAGTCATGAACTTACGAGGGTGCGCGGAAACTGTGCAATGCTCACTCGTAACAGTCATTTTATGGACTTTTGTCACAAATTTTCAACATAGCCATTTTAAGACCTCTGCTCATGAACAGTGTCACTGTGATTTTTCTTAATTTGTTCCGTACATTGATTTCGCACACTGACTGCGCCATTGTGCGCTACATGGGTGGAAACACATTTTGGGTGAGATGTGAAAAATGACAGCTGTACTACTCATAAGAAGGTGTGGTAAAATGGCAATGTTGAAAATCTGGAGTGAAAATATTGAAAATCACGAACTACTGGTGAGGAACTGCATAGCCTGCGCTAAATAAAACAGTCATTTTAGGATTGTTTTCACCTAATTTTCAACATAGCCATTTTAAGACCTCTGCTCATGAACAGTGTCACTGATTTTTCTAATTTGTTCCGTACATTGATTTCGCACACTGACTGCGCCATTGTGCGCTACATGGGCGGAAACACATTTTGGGTGAGATGTGAAAAATGACAGCTATACTGCTCATAAGAAGGTGTGGTAAAATGGCAATGTTGAAAATCTGGAGTGAAAATATTGAAAATTCGCGAACTTACAAGTCTGCGTAGGAACTGCGCAACGCACACTCGTAGAACAGTAATTTTTTGGAATTTTTCCACCAAATTTTCAAAATAGGCTTCTTGAGAGCCCACCTTATGAATGACTGCAGTGTCATTTCATTAGTCAGGCCTGAAAGGTGATTTTGCGCAGTTACTGCGCAATCACCCTCCGGGCCCGAATAACATCATGACAGTGCAGAATTCATGAAGGGGTCCCAAAAACCCCATGTTGAAATTTGGTGCAAAAATTCCAAAAATGCCTGAGATATGCAACAAAGTTGAAAAACCTATCTATCCCATTATACAGCTTACGGCATTTCCTCAGTTCGCGGTCGGCTTTGAGAAGAGTGCAGACGTGTTCCTGGTCCACCAAGATCCAAGCATTGAGGTCCAGAGGCAGGTGAGGGGTGGGGAGTGCAGGGTACAGTGGGTGGCTGTGGGTTGTGGAGGGCAGGGAGAAGCGCCGAGAGCAGTTTTAATTTTCAGGTTTGTTTTACCAAAATGAGGGGCAGGAAGTTTGCCACGCTGGGGTGGGCTCCAGCGTGGCACAAAGATAGCTGGTTGGGGCGTGGAGCCCGGCGGATTAGCCACCCCATCGGCCACAGCATCAGTTGCCACGCTGGGGTGGACACCCAGCGTGGCATGTGAAAACTTTGAGGGAGCTCAGCACAGCCCGAAGAGGATTGGGCACCCGTCGGCTATACAGTGTGTGTGTGGGGGAAGCAGCACGCCAGTATCGTGTGTGTGTTGTGTGTGTGTAGGGGAGCTGCGCGGGCAGGCGATATCTTATCGCTGCTCACTGAAGCATAGCTCCCCTTTCAACTGTACGCCACTGCATTTTGGAGCTGTCATAGACAGCTCCAGCATGCATTGCCGGACTGGGGCCGCGCCTGCCAACACACTGACTGAATTGGAAGAGGGGGTGACACACCTCCGAAAACTCGGATGATGGCACTATGTTTCTTGCACATGCGTGCAAGCAAACATAAAAAGGCCAATTTGAACTGCTTTGCATAAAATGCCCTTTTTGCAGTTATGATTAGAGACAATATTATGCTTAGAAAAAAGCTAGAAAATCCTAAAAATCAGCAGTGTGCAGGAAACTAATGCATTACTGGAATTCCCATTTCCAGTTCCAGTTAGAATGTACTGGTGTTTTCGCTTAATTAAAGAGCTACTTAAATAGTTTTATTAAAATACATTTGTTTGAAAACCAAGGCCCAGTACAGTAACTGATAAATATCTACAAAATAAATAGACACAGAAATACAATTAGTAGTAGTATTTCAAACAGTAAAACAAATCTGAAGGAAAAAAAAACCCTACATGAAGGAGAGATCCAAACAGTAGAAGAATCTAAGTAGCTAGTAAGCTGTTTGAAATAAATGTTACATTTTAAAAGGAGCCAACTGTCTTTATATCTCTCCTTTTTTTAGTTGTTTAACATTTTATTAGTATTATTTTTGGACAGTACACACACATAGAGGCAGAGTATTGCACAGACAGATCTGAATCATATCGCAACATTTAGCACGGCCAGCGAGTACAATTACCACACATTCACTCCATTAGTTGCAAACTTTAAAACCATAAAACTTAGCATAATGTCCATATTACAGTCCTTGGCTCCATGAATTTATAAGCCGATGTAGGTTCGCTCCCCCCCCAAAAGCACGGAGCCAGGTGAAAAGGAAAATACATATGTTGCAGAGAAGAGAGAGATGGAACAAATAGGCCTAATTCGTAATCTAACTTCTCTACCTCAAGCATGTCCATCTGCCCTGCATGTTGTAATATCAACTATGTACAGAAGGCAATCTTAACTGAAGCATACATATAACCAGATTAGAGAAAGTGACAAGGGGACTACTGATACACAACCCAGACCTGATTATGAGGGGGGAAAATCTAAGAAACAGAATTGGAAAATGTATTGTGACAATACTTAGACCTTAAATAAGGCTGCCAACATTTATCATACCAGGTTAGAGAGCCTTGGGCAAAACTGGAGATCTTCTCGAATATGGCCTCTTGGGCAAGTGCCAGGAGGAAATCATGCACAGTCGTAATCTCCGGGGTTCTCCATCTCCTCAATATGAGTCTGTTGGCCAGTGCCCCAACCACTGTAATCCATTGTGCCACAGGACTGTATTTGGGCATGGTCGAGCTACTGCAGCCCAAAAGGAGCAAAAGAGGGTACAGACCAGTATTGGGGAACACCTGTTGGCACATGTCCTGGATTGCTGACCAAAAATGCTGAAGATTGGGGCAGTCCCAGTGTATGTGGAACAGGTGGGCATCGGGGTTACCACATCTCCAGCATGTATCTGTCGATATAAGTCCCATCCTAACTAGTTTAGCCGGGTCTCTATACCATCTATGGAGGATCTTATTCATAAAATAAGTCATGCACACCCATCCCGGCAGGCTAAATGAATTCGCACCCATCCCTGTTCCCATTGTTGCTCCGAGATGGAAATCTGTAATTCTTATTCCCATTGCAATCTGGCTTTTTGGGATGGGTCTCCGGTGGATTCTTTAAGAGCACTATATATGCAGCTGGCTCTATTCTTGGTTAGCCTGCCCCATGAAAAAATGGGGTATGGGCTTTTTCTTGGTGTATTGTGGTAGGGGAAATTTGGAAGGTGAGATATGGCATCTCTTAACTGAAGGTATCTCCAAAAGTGAGATGCAGGGAGATGGTATCGTGCCTTCAGAGATTCGAAAGAGTCTGTAACAGAAGTTACAGGGATTAGGAGGTCCTGTATTGAAGAGATACCCTGTCCCATCCTGACTTTCCAATTTAAGGGGGATTTCCTTATTTTCAGGGCCGGGTTGTCCCATATAGGCATATGATCCCAAGGAGCCATGTCATGGCCCAACAGAGCCATTGCTTGCCTCCAATATTTTATCGATAATTATATAGTGGAAGAAAGGCCCGTGGGTAAAATCTTCTTACCATATAGGGTGACCGCTGGGGAGGGGGAGTGAGTTAAGGAGGCTTCTAGGTGGAGCCAGTTAGGAGAGGCCTGTCCAATTTTAGAAAACCATCTGAGAGTCTGAGACAGAACAAAGGCCATATGATACCGCTGCAACCAGGGGAGTCCCCAGCCACCCCTTTTCCAGTGTTGTCGAAGTTTAAGTTTACTATATCGAGGGGGTGTGCCCTCCCACAGGAAATTGCCCATCAGCGCCTCCAATTTCTGGAACCACTTTTGGGGTATAGACAAGGGTAAGTGAGCCAATAGGTAAAGCATCTTTGGGGCAGCCATCATTTTGATCGAGTCAATTTTACCAGCAAGTGAGAGCTTCAATGCTTTCCATCTTTCGAATTCTAACCTCAGGGTATCAGTCAGGGGATTGAAATTAGCTGCAAGCATTTTAGATGGATCTGGATGTAAGATAATGCCAAGGTATTTTATACCTTGGGGGGACCGTTTAAGCCCCATGGCAATAAACTCCTCTCCAGAGGCTGAAGAGTTCAGTGGGAGAATTTCAGTTTTGGACTGATTTAAATTTAGCCCTGATATCTTTGCAAAATCAGTCAAGATGTTAAAGACTGTCTGGATCCCTAATGAGGTATGTTCAGTAGTAATAAGGAGATCATCTGCGTATAAAAAAGTTTTATAATTGGCATTACACACTTGAATTCCAGGGATAAGATTGGAGGATCTGAGTGCAATGGCCAAGGGTTCTATAGCTAGAATGAAAAGGAGGGGGGAAAGTGGGCATCCCTGTCTTGTGCCCTTCTGTAATTGGAAGGGCCGAGACAGGGTGCCATTGGTCAGAACCGAGGCTAAGGGAGCAGTATATAGAAGCCTTATCCAGGCAATATACTCCGGGCCGAAACCCATAGTGGAGAGAGTATGAAATAGAAAGGGCCACTCAGCCGAGTCAAAGGCCTTTTCGAAATTGATAGCCAAAGCTACTGAAGGAATTGATGAAAGTTTGACAGAATGCAATAGGGACCCTAGGGTTCTATGATGATCTGACCCCAGACAGCCCTTAACAAAGCCCGCTTGTGATGGGTTAACCAGACCTTCTAGAAGAGGTTCAAGCCAGACAGCAAGAACCTTGGCCAATATCTTGGCATCTGCATTAATAAGGGAAATGAGGTGATAACTGCACTGGATCCTTTCTTTTTTTGGGAAACACTGTAATAATGGCTTCTCTCATGGAGGGGGGAAGATGTCTCTTAAGTAAGGAATGTTGGAACCAGGTATGGGGCCAAATCAACTCCACGTAGTCTATACAGATCTATAGGCAATCCATCTTTCCCTGGGGTTTTACGTGGGTTCATAGATTTAATTGCCTGGGTCACTTCTTCCGCTGTGATTAGAACTTCCAACAGTTTGGACTCATAACCAGAAATTCTGGGAGTAGGTAGTGAGGCTAGGAAGGCTTGGATCTTAGCTGGATCAGGGGGGTTTGGAGAAGCATACAAATTTTCATAGAATTGAGACATGATTAGGTTTATCCCAGAATTTGTACGACATGGAGCCTCTTTCGTATCCTCTAGTACATGTATCACCTTGGAGGCTTGTTGTCGTTCAAGATGGTAGGCCAAAGCTTGCTGGCCTTTTCTCCCCCTTCCCAAAAAGCATGACGGATACATCGGAGATTTAGCTCAGCCTGTCGAGCTAGACGTGCATTAAGTGAGATTCGTGTGCTGGCTAATTGTGCTAATAAAGTTGAAGACGGGGATTGATTTTTGAGAGCTTTGTATTGCGATTCCAAATTATATAGTTGCTTCTCCAACGCCCTCTGGTCCGCTTCCCGCTGGTGCCTCCTGGCAGCAGCAAAGGCAATTATCCTGCCCCGAATAGTAACTTTAAAGGCCTCCCATAAAGTTGAATTGGATACCTCCCCATTATCATTGTCCGTCCAGTATTCTGATACTGCTGGACCAATCCAGTCTAGAAATGTTATGTCCTCTAGCAGGAGAGGGTCTAAACGCCATGTGGGGGGGACAGATAAGAATCCTGTCCCCTTTTTATAACTAATTCCAGAGGGGCATGATCGGAAACATAAATTGGATGCATCGAGGCTCTGACCACCTTTTCATATAACCCAGAAGATATTAGCCAGAGATCTATCCTGCTGGAAATTCCATAAGTTGGGGAAAAACATGAGTAATCATACATTCCTGGGTGTAGTGCCTGCCATGCATCCAGTAACCCAAGTTCGGACATTAGTTTCCCTACTGCTCTCCTAGCCTGTCTATGGGGTTCAGGGGATTTATTGCTTCTATCTATTGAATGATCTGATGTTAAATTAAAATCCCCTCCTAAAAGTATTGGGGCTCTATTTTTGTTAAAATCCAACAGGGCCTGATTGACTGTATGAAAAAATTGCGGGCAGTCCTGGTTGGGAGCATATAGATTAGCCAGGACCAGGGGGCCTTCAGGTGTTTCAACTTCTGCTATAATCCATCTCCCGTCATGATCTCGTTTAAAGTCCTTCACCTTCCATCCCAAATTTTTGTGAAAAAGTATAGAAACACCCCTCTTATGGGAGGGTGCCACTCTGTGAAGTTCTTTACTCACCCAGCCCTGTTTAAGCTTCATGGCTTCCCCGGAAGAAAGTTTCATCTCTTGCAAGAAGACCTAGTTTTTTTAAGTGCAGTAGAACTTTCTTCCGCTTAATAGGGGAATTTAACCCCCTCACATTCCATGAGATCAGCTTAGTCTTCATTTGAACCAACAATAAAAAAAAAACCAACAGGAATATGTAACCAGAAACAACATAGAAAAGGTCTGAGTTTGGCACCATTTCCTTCCTTACCACCCCTTCTAATATTGAGGAGCATATCCTCACCCCATGAGTAAGATTGCCATATAAAGAGTTAACACTATACCATAAATACAAATTTTTTAACCTGAAACAAAAAAAAAACTAATATTTACAACCCCCAGTGACAGGAGGAGATTCAAACCATTTTTGTTAACAGTACCCACTCCCTCACCCCCCCTGTTCACTACCCCACAGACCCACACATGACCAGCATCCACTGTATGTGTCAGCTAAGAATAGGCCCAGACACCAGTAGAAGTCGCTGGGAGGTACACGGCCCCAGATATTCATATAAAAAAAAGTGAAATGGTTCTCCTTGTAACCCCTATAAAACGAAAAGAAAGGAGAATCGAAAACTTCCACGCAACAACGGCCTATAATCTGCCATCCATCAGGCTGATGGGAGGGAATGCGAAAGGCCCACCCAATTCCCTCTACACACCCCAGTAGTTTTGTCAAGAATGAGTATAATTGGGCCCTAAGTAAAAAACAAAAGAAAAAATATATATACATCCCCCGCATCGTCAGACACCATAGTTAGAGGGCTAACACATATAGTACTTGTGCATACTGAAACAACAGGAGATATATATAGAAAAGGAGAAAACAAAAAAAAAAAAAAAAGATGAAGTCTCGAATAAATAACAATGCGTATCCCATGGGCCTTATGCAGCCATCCTTTAAGGGGGAGAGACCCCCTTTACCACTGGGGCCCCTGAAAAAACTTCCCTGATCAGAGGAGAGGGTTGCCTTATCCACGACCAAATGTGGTGCTGAAAAAAGGGATATAACAGCCACAGTCAGCCTGCAGAGTCAACAGCTGGAGTAGAGATATCCATATCACCGGAGGAATTTTCAATGGCTGGCACAGCTGCCAAGGTGGCATAGTCTTCCGATGGGGTGCCCACTGGTTCCTTGGCCCAAAGAAGATGTTTTGCAACTGAAGACTTTGAACCCTCTGAGCGGGAGCATCTAGGAGGAAGAGGCAAATCGTGAGGAACATCTTCAGGGGGGAGATCCATCAGCGTCTTATACTGATTATTACTCATGTCTGGAATCAGCGTATCTTGAGAGCCCTTGAATTCGGGGCTACAACTTTGACTTCTACTTCTAGAACAGAGCCTTGGAGTTTTGTCTACGTGCCCCCCCCCCAAACCTAGCCCTTCTTCTATTCTTTTTCTTGCTGCCAGGAGATTTTAAGGAAGAAGCCTGGGTAGGAGTCTCAGGATGTTTGGCTGACTGAGGAGAGCTGATAACACTCAGAGGCCCTGGTTTAGCAGTATCTATCAAGACAGGGTGTACAGGCAAGGCCCCAGAGCTGCGGTTGTCTCGTAACTTGCCCCAGTTTAGTTTAGGGGATTGGGATGATATAAAGTCCTCCACAGATGCCGGGTTGTCGAAGACCCATGGCGACCCATTCACCGTGATTCGAAGAGATGCAGGGTATCGGAGAGAATACTCGAGTCCCAACTCAGCACACGCCCTACGAGCCGCTGTAAAGACCCTTCGCCTGTTAGAGACTTCTTGCGAATAGTCAGCAAAAATTTGAATCTTGTTGCCCTTCCAAAACAGTTCTTTTTTCTGCTGAGCCAAATGAGTGATCAGTTCACGGTCCTGGAACCAGAGAAATCGGCCTAGGATGATGCGGGGGCGTCCACCAGGGGCAGGGCAAGGAGCAAGGGTTCTATGCACTCTGTCTATCTCCCAAGGGTTTCATCCCCCCATCCAACAAGGGGAAGCTCTTTTTGTAAGAATTGTATAACATCATTGTCCTCGCAGTCCTCTGGGAACCCCACAAACCTGAGGTTATTCCGGCGGCAGCGATTTTCAAGGTCTTCAACGAGAGTCCATAGAAGATGTATGAGCCGCTCCTGATCATATAATTTAGCCCCAGCATTACGCCAGCCATCCTCAGCCTCTGCCAGTTTATGTTCAGAAATACAGGCACGTTGCAATAAATCTACGATATCCTCCGTGTTTTTCTTTGTAGCCATGTCTAATCTCTCCATGCGGTGTAGAATTTCGGCAAACATCTGCCATATTTCGATTAGATTTGCTCTCTGGTGTTGTCTGCGTAGAAACCAGCTCCATTCTGATGCACTGGTAGGCCGTAAACGAAGCGGGACACCCGATATATGGCTGCAATCAAATAGATATCCAATTGTCGATCAAGAAATAGTTATTGGGACGACCACCATTAGGTTATTGGTTTAGTTTTGTGCTGTTATGCAGGAACGAGTCCTTAAAAGCAGGATTTTGAAGGTTTTTTTTCCGGAGCTAGACGTTTAGACGTCCATTCAGCTCAGCGGCTGGCCGCCCCAATATCTCTCCCTTTTAAAAGATTTTCTACCAGGCAGTACTTGTAATCTGTGGAACAGCACACACTACAAGAGCTCGCTAAGCTCAGGGTGGACAAGGAAATAGGACCTGATGTCATACATCCCAGGGTACTAAAGGAGCTAAGGGTGGAACTAGCAGAGCCATTATCAGAACTATTTAGTGAGTCTCTGAGCACAGGAAAGGTCCCAGAAGACTGGAGAAGGGCTCATGTGATCCCACTCCACAAGAGTGGCAGCAGGGAGGAGGCAGGGAACTACAGACCAGTCAGTCTTACCTCAGTAGTGGGCAAGATGATGGAGGCACTCCTTAAGGAAAGGATAATGCAACATCTGGAATCCATAGCAGCACAGGATCCAAGACAGCATGGGTTTATAACAGGAAGGTCCTGTCAAACTGATCTCATAGATTTATTTGACTGCGTAACCAGAGTGGTGGACTAAGGGGGTGCAGTTGATGTCACCTACCAAGACTTCAGCAAAGCTTTTGATACTGTTCCACATAGAAGATTGATTAATAAGCCATGTAGGATTGGGGTGGGTCAGAAGTTGATCAACTGGGTGGAAAACTGGTTGGCGGGCAGAAAACAGAGAGTGGTGGTAAATAGTATACAGTCAGAAGAGTTGCAAGTCACAAGTGGGGTACCTCAGCGATCAGTCTTGAGGCTGGTCCTCTTCAATATCTTCATCAGCGATATTGCAGATGGACTGGAAGGTAAGGTTTGTCTGTTTGCAGATGACACCAAGATCTGCAACAGAGTAGCTGATTCAGATGACTGAGAAGAGTTCTGGAAAAACTGGCAAAATGGTCAGAAGAGTGGCAACTGGGGTTTAACGCAAAGAAGTGCAAGATCATGCACATAGGGAAGATAAACCCTGAAGCTATCTATAGGTTGGGAGGGGAGTTGCTGGCAATCATAAGGGAAGAAAGAGACTTGGGCACCATCATCACAGATAGCCTGAAATCATCCAAGCAGACCACAAAAGCAGTAGGTAAGGCTACGGGGATGTTAGGGTGTATTAGTAGGGGTATCACAAGTCGTAACAGGGAGGTAATAATCCCTCTTTACAAGACACTGGTTAGGCCCCTTCTGGAGTGCTGTGTGCAGTACTGGAGGCCACATCTGCACAAGGATATTAACAAAATGGAGGCAGCCCATAGAAGAGCAAACAAAATTGTGCAGGGACTGCATCAGAAAACATATCAGGACAGTTTAATGGAGTTCAATATGTATACACTAGAGCAAAGGAGGGAGAGATGTGATATGATCGAAACATTCAAACACCTTGAGGGCATTAACAAGGTGAAAGAGTCTAATATGTTTCAATATAAGAAAAATAGTAGGACAAGAGGGCACAGCATGAGATTAGGGGAGGCCGATTAAAGGATAATGTGAGGAAGTTCTTTTTCACAGAAAGGGTGGTGGATGCATGGGATGGTCTATCTCAGGAAGTGGTGGCTATGAATACAGTGCAGGGCTTCAAACAGGCATGGGATAGACATAAGGGAGCAATACAGATGAGTATGACTACATAGGTCATTGACAGAGTAAAGGCCTATGGCACACTCATAAGGTTGAAACAATGAGCAGAGTGCATGGGCCTTGCGGTCTTTATCTGCCATCAGCTTTTATGTTTCTATAACCCTTGAGGCTGACATTACCTGTTGTATTTCTCTTCATAGTGTATCTCAAAAGCACTCGGACCTCATACATTGTGACATCACAACTGCCCAAGAAAAGTCCAATCCCTTTCTGCCAGATTGCCATAATGAATGAGGTTACACTTCTGATGAGCTTAGAGGGGAATAGAACTAGATATGTCAGCCTCCCTGTTGAGTTCTGCTCTTTATTTCACACCTAATACTCAGGTAGAAAACCTTGAAATTAGCAAAAAGAAAAGGAAAATTACTTCAAAAGTAAAAAGTAATAGCTGACTACTTGCAGAAAAAACATTTTCTGTCTGCACAGTTTGGAGCTACCAGCTCTTTAATTATGTGTAGACCAGAGGCCATGACAGATGGATCAAATGGAAATAAATAAGCAAGTACTCCTGTTGGTAATTTTACTCAATCAAATTTACAGACTGTGAAACCTCTTCCTGGACTTCAAGAGTTTCCGACTGGGCAAGCAATCATGTGGGCAATCTTAGAGAGACAGTCTGTGCTGAAAGGCATGGGGCAAGCAAATATTTAGACATTCCAATAATGCTCAGTAAAAATCTGTCTCAGCTTGTCTTAGGATACACAACACCGTAAAAAGGGTTACTAAAGTTAAGATTTGCTTTTTGTGAAACAGGAAACCAAGCACAAAGAGAGGGGTCAGCGCTCAAAAATCAAGCAGTGCTAGCCCCAAAGGAAGCAGAACCCTAAATGTATTAATTTATTTCAAAACTTTTATCAGGAAAGACATACTGAACTGATAACAGCTTGTTTACAAATGCTTCTGGGGGGGGGGGGTTGATGGGTGATAGTACAACATGAGAAAAAATACAGTACATAGTACATTAACAGATATATGAAAACTGTAGTCTAGCATGCGTTGAGTAAATTTATTTATTTATTTCATTTTTGTTGACTGGGTAAGTGCACTAGACAAATGCTGCCTATTTTCAGGCACAAGCAGGGGGATGCAGATTAATTCCAGCTGTCCTTGAACCAGATTAAGCTGTTGGTGGCATTTTTAGTGAATGGGGGAAAATTTGGTCGGGGTACTGTGGAAATTCCCCTACTCTGCCAGTAGAGGGAATCCTTGTTGGAGAATGGAGGACACTGGACAGTAAGAGCCCCAACATGGGAGAGTGAACAATGTTGAATCAGCTGAGTGGACTTCGGATACCCCAATGTAAGCAGAACCTGCAGAATTTGAATAAACATTGACGAAAATATGGATATTATAGAAGAGGAAGTGATTGCCATAGCAGAAAAAGAGTTGAAGACATCCATGGAGGAAAATAAACAATTACTGAATGAACAATTACAAAAAGTAGTGACTGAATATTCCCAGGAAAAATTCAGGCTTGAAGAAGATAGAAAAAGGAAACATCTTTTAAATACATTCTCAGTCTTACCAGGAAAAAAATCTACTCTGCAACAAGTTTTTTACTTTGGCGCTGCCAGCGATGCCCTGGAATGAACCTCTCCCTTAACTGGGAAAGAAGGAATGGACACCAGCACAACATGGTCGCCAGAGTTGGCCCTTGAATCTGCAGGTTGGAAAAGGTCTGAAAAAGGTATTTGGGTCCCTGACCCAGACATTCCCTTACCAGGTACACCCGAATGGAAACTAGGGCAAGATCCAAAGGTACAGCATCTGCCCCCAGAAGAGTCTCACAATCAGCCTGTATGACAGGAACAAAATGACGCAACTTCTATGACAATGGACCCAACAGAGATGGCAATACAGGTAGATGATCCCTACAATGTTGATGTTTTATTTATTTATTTATTTATTTATTGAAAATGTTTCACCAGGAAAGGCACACTGGGCAAGATGCTCGTCTCACGGTGCGACCTGGGGGGGGTTACAGAGGAGGCAGGTATACATACAATAGTTGAGCTTGCAGTAGCATAATATGGAAAATGTACATAGTTGGGAGGGATTACATTTGAACTTATTACTTAGGCAGTGCAGTTCTACACAGCACAGGCACAGGAAGTACAGGTTATACAAATCATGGTTGCTCAACGCGGTAGGAACAGTACAGAACATGATCGTAAGGCATGGTATACAATACAAGGGTACACAGCGAGGCAAAACATGAAGTACATAAGTGCCAGTTACAGAACAGAGGTAGTAATAGCAGAATTTGAATGTCAGTAGCAGAGGTTGAGCTTCAGGGAGATGCATCAAATAGAAAGGAAGGATTTGGAAAGAAGATGGGGGAAGAGATGGAGGGTGTAGAAACGTAGGTGTATGGGGAGAGGTCTAGGTGAGGAGGGAGGGAATGGGGATGGGGAGCTTAGGTTGATAAGGAAGGGAGGAAGGGAGAAATTGAGAGTGTGGGGTAGGTAATAGAGTGGGTATAAGTGCGCGGGGGTAGCATATAAACCAGACAATTAGGCATGACCAGGCCGCTGGTCAGGCACAGGGGGGAGGAGCCAAAGCGGAGGGTGGTCAGGGGCAGCAGCAGTTGGGTACAAGAGATGAGGGGCATAGGAAAGGAGGCTTGGATGAAGAATGGCCGGACCTGGGTGGGCAGCTGTTCAGGAGTTTAGGGAAGAGGTAAGAGAATGCAGATTGGCTGGTGGTGGTCCTACGTCGAGGGATGAATAGTAGTCTAGGGTCAGTGGATCTGAGGACATGTGAGGGGGTGGGTGGGGAGGTTAGGGCAGATGCGAGATAGGGAGGGAGGGAGCCAAGCCAGAAGTTAGAAGTGAATTTAGCGCAATGAATTAGGCGCCAGTTACTCAGGGAAGGTAGGGACAGGGAGCGATAAAGCGTGCAGTGATGTGATCGAGGGGGGGCATCGAAGGCAAAGCGGCAAAAAAGCATTGAAGAGGGGTCTAATCTGGCTAGGGTGGTCTGTGCAGCGGAACTGTAAACTACATCACAGTAGTCGAAGGAGGGTAGAATCATTTCTGAGACAATTTCATGTCTGACAGGAAGGGGAGACTAGTCACGGTTTCTATGGGGCTGCATTTTTGGGCGCAATTTGGAAACTATGGCATCGATGTGAGTGGAAAAGGAGAGGGGTGGGTCAGCCAAACCCTGAGGTACCTGAAGGAGGGTACTTCTTGAGGACAGTGTTATTTAGGGGTGTGGAATCTCAGAGGGAGGTGGAGTTTGGAAAGGCGCTGTCTGGTGCGAAAGTCATAGAGTTGGTTTCTTAGCATTTAGGAGAGTTGGTTGCTACTGGACCAGAGCTGGATTTTGTTGAAGTCAGTTTGAAGTTTGGAAGTGACTAATTGTGGTCCAGCAGTGAAAGAAGAGACTGTGTAAGTCTGCATACATGTGTATGGGAAGAGGAGCAGGAGTTTGGCAGGTTGTTAGGAGGATGGAGAAGGATGGGGCCAGAACTGAGCCTCAGAGAAGGCGGAGGTGATGGGGGAGATGTGGTCAGCTATTTTAGTGGATTGGGTTCTATTTAGAAGGTAGGCACTGAACCAGTTTATGGCAGATTCAGCTAAACCAGCTCCAGAAAGGCAGGATAGTAGGAGAGAATGGGATACGGTGTGGAAGGCTTTTGCTAGGTCGATAAAAATAGCAGCAGTGATTAGCCCTTTGTCCATCCCAGTGAGGATGTGGTCTGTGAGTCTGAGCAGGGAGGAGGTAGTGGAGTGGTGTTTTCTGAACTCGGACTGGAAAGGGGTGAAGAAGTTAGTTTCTGAGGAAGTGAGAGAGTTGAGATAGCACTAGGGTGTTCCTGGAGTTTTGCAGGGGTGGGGAGGAGGGAGATGGGGCGGTAGTTGGATGTGAGGTAGAGTCACCGCCTTTAGGGAGGGTAGAACAGTGGCATGCTTCCATCACGGAGGAGTGACTCAGTACTGAAGGAAAGATTTAGTAGGGCTGCGAGGGGGTGGCGATGGTGGGAGCAGATAAGAGGTTTGTTGTCAAGACCATCAGGATTTGCCTTTGGAGGGTTTAGGGGCAAAGGGCATCTAAGGTTTCAGTGGGAAATGTGTCTAAAGGAGAAGGGGTCATGCTGGATGGTTGGGGATAGGAGACTGAGGAGAAGGTGCTTGAGGCGGAAGGGCTTCAAGGAGGGCCTGGGCACAGGTAGTGAAATATGAATTAAACTGGGAGGTGACTTCAGGGATCAGAAAGGAGTAGCACTTGGGCAGGAGAAGAGGTGGAGGGTTAACTGTTTGGGGGGAGAAAAGGGAGCCAATGACTTTCCAGAATTTGGAAGGTCTTCCGAGGTTTGCATTAAGTGTGTTATTGAAATATTCAGACTTAGCTAGGCAGATGGCCTTAGTGCACCTATTGCAGAGCATGCGATAGGAGGTATAGTCACCGGGGAGGAGTGAGGATTTGAAGATTCACCAGGCGTTATCACGGGCTTGTTGGCAAACAATCAGCTCGGGAGTGATCCAGGGTAGGTGGGAACCACGGACTCTAGCCCGGCGTAGGGGGGCGTGTTTGTCCCAGGTGGAGAGGAAGGTGTTCTGAAAGTGCATAAGGGCTGAATCCATATTAGAGAGGTTTGTGCTTGGGACCCAATTAGAGTGGTGAAGATCATCCAAAAGGGGGGGGAGAGGTTGAGGGATTTGGCAAGGAGCTGGAATATAAATTTGGGAGAAGTTGCTTACTCTGTGGTTTCGGACTAAGTAGATTAGGTGGTGGTCGCTAATGGAATCAGGGAGAAGACCAGAGCTGACGACGCGGTGTGGGTGGGAAGTAAGCACCCAGTCGAGGAGTGAGTGATTACCAGACTTAAGGTTAGAGTGAGTGGGTTCAGTAATGGTTTGACAGAGGTTAAGAGCAGTTAACTCGGTTTGGGTTTTGTTAAAAGTGGGTGCTAGCCAGTTGTGGTAAAAATCACTCATAGCACATAGTTCACCCGATTGGGCAAAGGAAGACAGCTGACCCAGAAGGTCAGTGACTATTGTGGTTGGCGTGCCTGGGCAGCAGTAAATGCTAGCCACAAAGATAGGTAGTGAGGAGGAGGGGACAGTTTTACCATCAGAAGCTCGTAAGCTTTGGGTACAGTTTTTGTAATGGAGACAGTGAAGTGGAGGGCTGAACTGATGTAGATAGCCACCCCACCGCCTCTGGAGGGCCGATCTTGCCATATGATATTGAACCCTGGAATAGCAAAATTATTATCAGGTAGGCTAGGTTTTAGCCAGGTCTCAGAAAGCATGATTATATCAGGGGGAGTGGTGTACAGCTAGGACCTGGAGCTGATCGAGCTTAGGAGCTAGGCTACGAATATTTAGGTGGAGAAGACGCAGGCCCCGGGGGAGGAAGCTAGGATGGGAGATGAAGTTTGCACTGGCTGAGGGGTTTGATATGGGGTGGGCAGGGCCTAGGGTAAAGGTTGGGCCTGGGTTAGGGTGTATATCCCCAGCCGCCAGGAGGAGTAGTGCAATGGTAAGGTGGCAGTGTAGCACGTGGAGGGGCCGGGATTTAGCCTTTTGGTGGGTGGGAGCAGTAGTAGAGGAGGCTGGATGGAGTGGGTAGGTGCAGGAGTGGGAGAGAGAGGCAAGGAGGCAACCAAAGAAATAGGCCGGGGAGGAGGGGGGAGTGGGGTAATGGGACCAGGAGATAGCTGGGAGGGAAGCAGTGGACTTATAGGGGGCAAAGGAAGAGAGTGGCAGAAATGACAGTGGGGGGGTGGCAAAGGGTAGGGACATAGAGGGGGAGTAGATGTAGGGAGGGATAGTATAATGGAGTAGAACAGTAGTACCAGGGTCATAGAAGGTGTCATTATGCCAGATTTGAGGAAGAGGGTGACCAATCATAATACCCTGTTAAAGGCGGGTTGGGAGTTACAAGTGTCTGAATTGCCCTTCAGATAGCATAGATACCACTTTGGAGTAGTGGTACTGTCACGGGCTCTAGTGAACAGGGTGCAGGGTTCAAGACCCTGGTAGGGCAGTAGGGCTTAGACCTAACTGAGTTCAGGGCACCTGGTACTAGGTGGCGTGCCGTGGGCTATGATTGGGCCTGAAAATGGGGTTGAAATAGCTACTCCTAGTGGTCGCTGGGGTAAGTAGCAGGCTGGGTGAGGGGCAGGCAATAGGACAAGGGTGGAGTATAGGGTAAGCCAGATGGCTGGGCAGAAGGAGGGGTGTGGGCGAGGCAGGGGTTTAGAGAGGGGAGAGAAGTGGCCTGAGCAGGTAGAGAGAAATCAGAAGTGAGAGGGTAATACAGGTAGAGGGGGTAGAGGAGGAAAGGACAGAGGGTCCCTCTAGTGGCTAGCAGGTATAACCTGCAAATGGAGAACTGGGGACCTAGTTAAAAGAGTGACAGGATGTGATGTCACTAGGAGGAGCCTATAAAGGAAATGCTGAGCCAGGGTGGGCGGGGCAGTTGACGCACATAGCGCGTCGACGGGCTATCACCCTTTACAAGGGTGCTACAATTTGGAGGTAGTTTATTACCTCCTAGCGCCCGAGTGATCCACGCTCCTGGAGGGAACTCTCGGGGGGATTCCTGTTGCTGGAGGTCTGGGGCAGGCAGTCTGTGCCCTCTGATTATGGTGAGGAAGTTTTCCATGAAGCACTTGCAACTATTAATGCAGAGTCGAGGAGCATAGCACAAGCCCCTGAAAAAAATGCAAATTGCCATTGTAAACACTACAGAACCCTTATCCGAGCCACAGAGACCTACCTATGCAAGCTTATTACATAAACCAGTGGAAAATGTGAAACGGAGGCATGCCGTGAGGCTGAGATATTTGGGAAGTATGCAAGAACCACCAGACAGGTATTTTTTATAAGAAAAGACATAATTAAAATGAAAATAGGATTTTTACGATCCAAGGTGTATGCCCTTATTCACGCTACAGGGGAAATGAACTATGACATTAGTTTTAGGTCAGAAGACCTATTAAACTCATTTTGGATAACTCACTCCGCTCAGAAAAAGTATGCTATCTGGTCTCATTTTCAAGTTAGTCACAGAACAAACCCTCTATCAAGATAGTCACTATCCTCTTCAGGAATGAAGGGTTGGGGGTGAACTTATCAGATATCACATATTGGCTTGAGAAAAGATGTTCAAGTCAGGAAACACCAGAACCCATTATAGATCTAGAAGGGTTTTGGACAGGATGCTGAAAATTCAAAATTAAGTTAAAGACTACACCGCAGGGCATCGAACATTTTCCAAACTGTTTTTTCTTGGGAAAGGACAAAGGTATTATTTTTTATCAGGGGCAACCAAAAGTGTGCTTTAAGTGTGGATCATCAAGACATGTCAGTACAAACCTTGAAAAAATCAAATGCTCTGTGTGTGACGTGATGGGGCATTCTGGGTTCCATTGTACAGCTACCCCAATATGTAACCTTTGTGAAGAGGAAGGACATCTTTTTACAACATACCCCTGGGCAGCTCACAACACCACTAATGCAGACTATGTTGAACAGGATTTCTATATAAATAAAGCTGCACATCTTCAAAATAGAACAACTGTACACAGGGGAACACCAAACTAATGCTACAACTGTTACGAAACCTCCTAGGCCTGTAAACTCTATCCCAGTCACTCGTATCAGAAGAGGCCCCCCGAGGCAAGTTCCCAACCCACAAGCACAGTGATACCCCCCCAGGTGGAGGGAGAAGAATTCCAGACACTCACTAGACTAGAGGAAAGCCCAAAACACTTTTACACCAAACCAGAGACTGAACCAGTACCCTTGTCGAATCAATATTTTATTTATTTTATTTATTTATTTATGATCTCGGACTAACCATTTGAGCTCAGAGCTCCTTACATAGGTTCCATGTTAGTACATTTAGAACAAGTAGGTGATTATACAGAGGTTTGAGACAAACAAGGCAATAGAATTAGAATGAGAACATTTAGGTACATTTGGTCTTTAAACAAAGGAGTGCAAAAAATACAGCAAAAACTAAAACTGGAATAAGTAAACACAGTCAGATACATACAGGAACAGACTAAATAACTGTGCCCAACAGGGAGCCTGTTAGTTGTCAGCAACATGAGGGGGTTAGCGCATAGAAGTGCTGGAGAGATGGGGTGGGGGCTTGAGCCCCAAGTGCAGGGTGTCCGAGAGGGAGATGTTTGGCAGAAGGGCAGATGGTAGGAGATATCTTTGCTAGGTGCTAGCAATGGCAGACACATTGAGAGTCCTGTCTTAAATGGTTCTTTAGGTTCTTTTTGAAGGTCCACAGAGTGGGCAGGCTAATAATGTTCTCATGGAGGGAGTTGAACCACAACGGTGCCCGATAGGCAAAGGACCATTGTCCTTGAGATGTCTGACATTTTGGAGTTGGGAAGGACTGCAGTTCCGAATTTTGGGTGGGCCTGGGATTAGTGCTGGGAACTAGGAGTTGTTAGATCCCAGTCGGGAGCTGACCAAGGCAGATCTTTTTGGCCAGGAGGCAGGATTGATATTTTAAGTAACCAAAGAGCATTAGCCAGTGAGCCTTTGCATAGAGATCGCAGGTGTGGGTTAGTCGGTGTTCCCCTAAGGTGAGCCTGCAGGTATTGTTAAAAGCAGTTTTTATACATTGGAGGGCAGTATCTGTGGCAGAGCCATATATCGGCAGTCCATAGTTCACTAGTGAACCTACTCAACTGTGGACCACTATGCTGAGGGTTTCAGGGGTCAGGCTCTGCCTATGGCGATAAAGTAGCCCTAAGTGTTTGTTGATTGCTTTAGCTGTTCTGTCTATGTAGAGGGCATAGGAGAGTGAGCTGTCAAGAGTGATTCCAAGATATTTGAAGTGATGAACACATTCAAGAGGAACACCACCCCATCACATATTGATAGCGGGTAGTTTTTGTGCTTGTTCTTAAGGCCGGTGAACAACTTTTTTTGGTTTTTTGTAGTTCATTATCAATTTATGACTTCTGAACCATGACTCAAAACTGGTGAAGTCACACTGGAGCTGTTGCTCAAGAGCAGTGGGGTCAGAGCCCTTAGAAAAGATAACTGCATCATCTGCGTAAAGGAGGATATGGCACTGACTGGCTGGGGGAGGCAATTCAGAAATAGGCTAAAGAGGAGGGGGCCCAGTATTGACCCCTGTGGAATGCTTGAGCACACAGCCTTGGTGTCAGAGAGAAGGGTATCTATCCTGACTTGCTGTGAATAGCAGTGTAGGTAGCTGCGGAACCATGCAGCTGACTCAGAGGCAAGGCCTATGGCAGTGAGTTGGTCAATTAGGAGGGCATGGTTGGCCATGTCAAAGGCCTTTGTTAGGTCAATATAGATAACCCTGATGAGCTGGCCAAGATCAAGGGATTTGTGGATGAAGCCTGTGTATTCCAGGAAGGCTGTAGTGCTGCTATGCCCAGCCCTAAAGCCATGTTCCCCTGCACATAGGAGCATGTGCTTGTCCAGATAATCGACAAGTTTGTCAGCAGCAATTCGTTCAAGGGCCTTTGAGAGCAGTGGTAGTATAGAGATGGGTCTATAGTTCCTGGGGAGGGCACAATCCCCACTCTTGTATACAGGGGTGACTACTGCAGCTGCAATATAATGTTCGCCTGTGGGGAGAGACAGAAATGGTTGAGTCTGACTTCCTATCAGTTGCCTCATCCCAAGATGAGATGCCCTCTGGAACAGAGGAATCAGCCAAAACTAATTCTACAGCTAACACAGGGGAAAAATGGGACACAAGGGCAACAACAAAAAAGAACAAAAAGAAAAAAAAAAAGGACACTTGAAGAATCACTTAACCACTACTCTTTTCTATGGACTTGTACAGTTTGAAAACTGCTTCACTGAATATAAATAGTATTAAGTCAGATAGAAAGAGAGGGGCAACTTTTGCTTATTTTAAAGAAAATTACTTTGATTTGGTTTGTTGGCAGGATTCCAGGTTACATACAAATAGAGAAGTAACAGTTGCTGAGGCTTCATGGTTATGGGGCAAGAGTGTTTGGTCCATAGGGGAAGATTAATGTTGCGGTTTAGGGATAGGCAATAATAATGAGAATATAAAAATAACTCAGTTGGTAGATATTTGCCCAGGTCGGGTGTTGTTGCTAGATATTTCTTTTCACAATATTGATTTTAGCTTGATAAAATATTTATGCTGGGCAAACTAAAGCAGGGAGAACTGAGTTACTTAAAAAAGTGTAGCCTTTCTTGTTTACATCAAAAAAATTGTTTTCGCAGGGGATTTTTTAACTGTGGAAGGCTTTGCTCAGATACTGGTCTCCAGACAAAGAAAGTGTTTTGTGACCCTTATTTCTAAACCAATTATTATTGCAAACTGGCCTAATAGTTACATAGAAACATAGAATTTGAAGGCAGATAAGGGCCGCTTGGCTCACCTTGTCTGCCTATTTTCCTAACAGATAAGCTGCAGATCCTAGTTAACCAACAGCTTACTTCCTCCTACCCCCCACTAGGACTGCCTTATGTCTGTCCCACGCATTCTTGAATTCCCCCACTGTTCTTGACTCCACAACCTCCTCAGAGAGGCTGTTCCATGCATCCACAACCCTCTCTGTAAAAAAATACTTCCTCACATTACCTCTGAGCCGTTCCCCCTCTATCTTCAAATTGTGCCCCCTTGTTCTTGCACATCTCTTTTTCTGAAAGTCCTCTTGGACTGTGTTGATTCCCTTGAGGAACTTGAAAGTTTCTATCATGTCCCCTCTCTCCCTTCTTTCTTCAAGGGTATACATATTAAGCTCCTTTAGTCTTTCTTCGTATGTCTTCTGGTGCAGACCCTGCACCATTTTGGTTGCCCTCCTTTGGAAAGCCTCCACTCTGTCTATGTCTTTGTGGAGATGGGGTCTCCAGAACTGCGCACAGTACTATAGATGGGGTCTCACCAACTGTCTGTAAAGAGGGATAACAATTCCTGTTTTCTACTATTGATGCCTCTCTCTATGCATCTCAGTATCCCCCCAGCCTTCCTTACTGCCTTCTCCCATTGCTTGCCCACCTTTAGGTCATCTGATATAATTACCCCCAGGTCCCTTTCCATTTTTACTGTTGTCAGTATCTCACACCCCATTGTGTACTCTTCCCTGGGTTTTGTTTCCCAGGTGCATTACCTTACTTCTTTGCATTGAATCTGAGCTGCCATACATTTGACCATTCCTCCAACCTTGTGTCCTTCCCTTCATCCTTTCCACTCCATCTTGTGTATCAACCCTGTTGCAGATCTTTGTGTCACTTCTGCAAGAGACATACTTTTCCTTCCAGTTCCTCTGCAATGTCACTTATAAAGACATTAAAAAGGACCGTTCCCAGTACTGAAACCTGTGGCACCCCACTAGTAACCCTCCTTTCTTCACTGTGGACTCTGTTTACTATTACCCTTTGCATCCTGTTGTCTAGCCGAGTTTTTTATCCAGGCTACCACCTTGGGACCCACTCCAAAGCTGGCTAACTTGTGTATTAATCTTTTGTGTGGGACTGTATCAAATGCCTTGCAAAAATCTAGGTAGGCCATGTCCACAGCCCCTCCCTGGTCTACTACTTTGGACACCCAGTCAAAGAAATCTATTAGATTCATCTGACATGACCTTCCCATCGTGACTTCATGCTGCCTTGGGTCCTGTGCCCCACTGGCTTCTAGGTACTCAACAATTCTTTCCTTCAGAAGTGATTCCATCATTTTCCCTACCACTGAGGTCAAACTAACTGGTCTGTAGTTTCCTGTCTCTGTCCTGCTCCCACTTTTGTGAAGAGAAATCACATCCACCCCTCCTCCAGTCCTCAGGTACCACCCCATCCTCCCATGATTTGTTAAAGAGAGTAGTCAACGGTGTCACTAGTTCTACCCTTAGTTCTTTTAGAATTCTTGGGTGAATCCCATCAGGCCCCATTGCTTTGTCCACATTCAATTTTATTAGTTCTTTCAGAACCCTTTCTTCTGTACATGGACTGGAAACTCTTGTTTGGTTTAGGTACCTCCCCCTCCTCTTCCTTTGTGAATACTGAGCAGAAATATTCATTCAGTATCCCTGCTTTTTCACAGTCACCCTCTGCCCATATTCCCTCCCCTTTATTAAGCCTTAGTATCCCCTCCTTTGGTCTTTCTTTGCTCCCGAATGTACCTATAAAAGGTCTTATCCTCCTTCTTAACAGAGGTGGTTATTCTTTCCTCAGTTTGGGCCTTTGCGCTATTCTGACTGCCTTCCCTGCCTCTTTCTGCTTTAACTGATAAAGTTCTCTGTCCCACTCTCTCTGTGTTTCCTTGTATTTCCTGAATGCTATCCTTTTCTCCTTAACCTTCCCTGCCACCTCTTTTGAGAACCATAGCGGTTTTTCCTTTGTAGTGTTTTGTTGATTTGCTTTACAAAAAAGCTTGTTGCCTCTGTGATGGCTGTTTTGATTACTCCCTATTGTTCCTCCACCCCTCCTTCTTGCCTGTCTGATAGTGCTTTTCTGAGGCACTCTCTCATTTTCCCAAAGTCAGCCCTCCTAAAGTCCAATATTCTTGCTTTTGTATGGCTTGATTGTATGGCTGTGTTTATCGTGAACCACACTGTTTGGTGGTCGCTTGTTCCCAGATGGCTACCC
This sequence comes from Neoceratodus forsteri, assembly GCA_016271365.2. Classification (NCBI taxonomy): domain Eukaryota; kingdom Metazoa; phylum Chordata; order Ceratodontiformes; family Ceratodontidae; genus Neoceratodus; species Neoceratodus forsteri. The sequence goes on along the minus strand of CM057449.1, from coordinate 1,417,053,068 downwards.
ACTTCTAAATCTGAGATTCTTTCTCAGTCCCCATTTGAAAGTACCAGGTCTAAGATTGCTCCCTCCCGAGTGGGTTCCAGTAGTAGTTGTCTGAGGCATGCCCCTTGTAGAACATCAAGAATGACCCTGCTCTTGGATGTGCCTACAGCAAAGGTGCTCCAGTTAACATCTGGCATATTCAGGTCCTCCATCAACAATATCTCCCCTTTTTCTGCCATTCTAAGGATGCGGTCTATCATTTCCTTGGCCATTTCCTCCCCCTGAGATGGAGGTCTGTATACAGTTTCTAGAAAAAACAAACTAGATTGGTACATACCTACCACAGAGGCAGGCTTTCATCTCGGATTGATCATTTTTTTTATTTCATCAACTCTGCCACTAGTGTCAGTTCAAACTCAGACTGTTTCTACATCAGATCAAGACTTATTATGTATTACAATAGCAAATTATAAAGAAACACAAATAGGTAAAGGGTATAGGAAACTAAATGTTTCTTTATTAGAAGACTGGGAAAAACTTCAGGGCTTGCAGCATATTGTAACTGCAAGGAAATCAGTAGATTTCGTGTATGACACTCCAGTAAATTGGTGGCTGGATACAAAAGCAGATTTTATGGATTTTTTGAAATCTATGGGACAACTTAAAGGAGCACAAAAAAAACCCCAGAAGTATAGAACATTAAGACTGCAACTTTATCATCTTATAATCTGCCAAAATATAACCAATATTGATTACTCGGACCAAACTGCACAGATTAAGAACAACATGATACAATTCCAATATGACTGAATAACTTCATTAGGTAGGGAGCAAAAGTTTGGGACCAAGTGGAAGTCATTTTTTACTAATCCATTTGATGGTTGTCAAGCTAAAAGAAAACACAGAACCAAGGGCCAGATTTTCCAAAGGAGGTGCAGGGCTTGTATCCAGCCCTGCGCCATGGAACTTAAACTACTGTGGTGCGCCATCCCCCTTTGCCTCGACTGCTCCTGAACTTCCATTTTCGGGTGCATTTGTGACAGTTTCTGTGATTTGTGGCTGCTTGCACCAATGCTGTGGCGCAAGCACAGTAACTTTGTCCTGGAGGAATGGTGCAAGGAAGACCACAATATTGTGGTTTAAGGACCTATGCCAGGCGCAAGGGATGGAAGTTCCTGATTGTTGCCTGGTGAATGCCCCAAGCCCCGTACGACGTATGTTCGGCTCACCGAGGGCTTGTGACATACATACATGATGGAAAATATGGCTCCATGTCTTTCCTAGAAAATTACTCAGGGAACCTAGTGACAAATAATAAAGATATTTTATGGATTGCAGAACACTTTCTCTATAACACTTTAAAAAAAACAAATATAAATCAAGAAACAATAGCAACTTGGATACAAAAACAAACTCTCCCTCAAATTCCAAATGAATTTTTAAATATCTTAAGTCAACAAATCACTACAAAAGAAGTAATTAACACAATACAACGACTTAAGACAGGTTCTGTTCCAGGTATAGATGGATTGTCTGTAGAGTTCTACAGTAAAATTATAATGCAAGGACTAATAAATGAGCTTGTACAAGTCTACAATTTTATGTTAACTGAAGGGTCTATACCAAATATTATGTCATTAGGCTTAGTGATTTTAATATATAAAAAAGGGGAAATTAATTGGAGACCTATTTCATTATTAAATTGTGACTTTAAAATTCTTACTAAACTCCTGAGTAATAGTATACCAGTAATATTATCACTCATAATACAGGCAGCCCAGGTTTGCTCTGTAAGGGAAGAAAGATATTAAATGTTTCAGGGTTTTATTTAACTCTAAAAATTGATTAGCGTTTTGCTCATAAAAGGGCTAAAACTTTGTGAAAATTAATAGGTCTTGCCTCACTGTGTTTAACAAACACAGCACTTCTAGAAAATCTATATAAATACTTTCTGTACAGTTAGTATCATCCCAAGAAAAAACTGCTAATCAGTTATTTAAAACCCTGTGTTTTAATTGTAATTAGAGAAATTATGGCTAAGGGTACTGAAGGAGAAGTATCAGGCCATATGTTATGTCTTGATTCTTTTGCACATTCTTATTTATGGTGATGTATGAAAAGTTATAGTTTCCCAGATTCTTTTATTACATGGGTTAAGAAATGTTACGCCTCAGCATCAGTATGGCCTTACATAAATGGATGGATAGGAAACGATTGTGACATACAAAAAGGGGTATGACAGGGCTGCCCGATGAGCCCCACACAATATATTCTGACGTTAGATCTTTTGATTTGGGCCATTCAAGCACATGAGCATGGTAACGGTTTATCAGTTTCTAGTCAAGACCTTGAAACTAAGGCGTTAGTATACACAGATAATTAGATTTTTATTTTAGCAGATTCACAGTCAGTAATTCCTACTCAAAATATCCTAACAGAGAATGAATTAGTATCTGGAACTAAACTTAACTATGCTAAAAGTACATGTATAACTTTAGGCATGCAACAACCTAAGGTGGAAACTATAATGGGTATGAAAGCAAAACAAAGTGGTAGTATTAAATGCACACTGAAAATAGAAAATAGAGTTAAAAATCTATGTTTTGAACTTAGGTCTTCTTCAGGAAATGTCTAAAAGAGAAAAAAACAAAGTTAGTGTGGAGGGGAGGTAAAAAAATGGAAGGCTCTGGGAGAAGTGATAAAGGGCAAGATTAAGAGAGAATCTGGGAAACAAAAACGTGATGATGGGAATGGCAAGGCATAATAGCAGTGAATGAGCTAGAGAAGTCCCCAGGTGGGGACTAATTAACAGGGCCTAGTAAGAAGGCTGAAATGTGACAAATGTGGGGGAAGGAGACAGAGATGGAGACATATGGTGAAAATGAAAATAGAAATTAAATGTGTACAGATACAAACAGACTTTGGGGAAAACAAGGGGTGGCTAAAAGATGTTAGTAAAAAGTAAGTCTATTCTGTAAACCGGAGGGCTGCTAGGAGCTTGGTTTCCATGTTTTTTTATATGGTCAGAATCCCAGAATCCCTGCTGAAGGACACAAACGAAAGGTCATTGACACTGTGGTCCCTGGAGATAGAATGGGATACCATGGGTTTATCAGTGTCTCTATTCTTGACTGCCCTGAAATGTTCCCTGAAAAGGTCAGCAAGGTGTCTACCAGTTTCTCTGATGTAAATAGCTGCACACCTCCTGCAAAGAATACAATATACCACATTAGTGGAGGTGCATGAGAATTCCTTGGTGATGTAAAAAACACCTGTGGAACCCCAAATTTCAGTCACACTATAATTAAATTTGCAGGTGTAGCAGCGAGGCCTGTTGCAAGGTTTGGTTCCTGGTAGGGAGGAACTGTTATGAGTAGATAGGCTGCTTCTTACCAGGAGATTCTGCAGGTTGGGTGGCCGGCAGTAGGAGGCAATAGGTGGTTCTGTAAAGGAAGGACCAATGTTGGGGTCATTTTGCAAAATAGGAAAGTTACTGGTGACGATCCTGTGAAGAGAAGGTGTACTCTGATGAAAAGGAAGCACTAGTGGAATTCTTCATTGTTCTTACGTGACAGTATCTTTACTAAGGGAGTCAAGGTTATGGGGCATGTTACTTACCCGGGAGAGTGTTCTGTCCACTGTGCTTTTAGGGTATCCCCTGTTAATAAAAAAATATTCATTATTTGGGCCTGCTCATCAAAATCATCATCTTCACTACATAACCTGTGAAGACTAAGAAACTGTGAATAAGGCAGGCCATTCTTGACATGTTTAGGATGGAAGGAGCTGTGGAGGAGGAAACTGTGAGAGTCAGTGGGTTTGTAGTAAACTGATGTCTTCAGACCAGTGTTCTGTACTGACAGTTGGATAACTAGAATAGGCAGTGTAGAGGAGGATACTGCAACAGTGTATTGAAGGGAAGGATGGACCGTGGTAAATTTATCTCTCAATCTTGCCGTTTATCACTTCTGCCAGAGCCTTCCCTTTTTTCTTTCCCCACATGTATATCCCTTATTTTACCTCCCCTTTAAACTAACTTTGCTTTTTTCTCTTATAGGTATTCCCTGAAGAAGACCTAAGGTTGAAACGTAGATTTTTAACTCTATTTTCTATTTTCAGCGTGCATTAAATATTACCATTTTGTTTTGCTTTCAGACCACATGCTGACGCAGCACCTTGTTTTTGTTTTTACATTTTGTGTGCTACATTTACTGCTACCCACTAAGCCTACTCTGAAATCTCTTCTCAATTCTCTACGATGCTCCTTCATTTCATCTATGTCTGCACTCCCTTCTCGTATTTCTAAGCCTTCTCTTGAATTATTTTCTGCCATTTGCTCTAAGACTAAACTCTGCAGTCACTTACGGTTTCTTTCCAAATGCCGCCAACAGGGTATTATTACTAAAGGTTTCCATTTGAAATTCCACCCTTGTTCATTTGGGTCTGAGATACATGTTTCCTCCACAAATAAGTTTTTGAAAACTTTCTCTAGGAAGCTTATCACAAGCACCATTCTCTCCATTAAGAAACAACTGATCTCTGTGGCCAAAACCATTAAAAAGCAAAAGGATTTCCTGCAGTGAAGAGTTCCAGATAACCTTCATTTTATTAAGCACTAATCCAACACCTTAACTTCACTCTCTTTCAGTTCCTGAAGGGCACCAAATCTGCCAAACTCCAGTCTCTCTCCCAGCAGATTAGCAACCAATAAGAGCCCTCGAGTCGGACACAACCTAACAATTTGGCATTTTGTATTCCTCCAGACCTCCCCCTGACACAAGATGAGTGATCTCTCTTTAGCAAGAGTCCCTCTTTTGTGCCTACACCCAGATATCTTGGTGCACCCCAGGTTTAAGTTGATCTGCAGTGCTTCTATCGTGGAGTACGCCTTACAGTATCATTTTTCTAATAAGACTCCTCTTCCTGCAGATGATGACAGCATTACCAGAATAATCAATTATATCAGTCCCCAAAATCGTGCATGGACACCCACTCCAGGACATTTTGCTGCTGTTGATTATTTTGTTAACCAGTACATAGAAAATACCGCTAACTTCAATTTTCATCGCAGACACAACCACTCCATCATGACAACTGGTAAGCTTGCAGCCCTCAGATCTCTGCAATGCAGGAATAACGTTGTTATTAAATCAGCTGATAAGAGAGGTGCTGTTGTGGTCTGGCAAAAGGAGTTATACATTACTGAAGCCACACAGCAACTCTCCAGCACCAGGTTTTACTCTTCTCTTCCCCAGGACCCCACTGCTAACTATCAGACTGAGGTTACCACCACCACCACCTACGTTATTGAAAACAAAGAGCTCCCTGCTTCTGCTAAGAAACTCATAGTCCAGCATCCCTGGGCATCCAGGTTTTATCTCCTTCCCAAAATCCACAAAACAGGTTACCCTGGTTGTCCTATTTTGTCTGCCTGCTGCTGCCCCACATCCCACATCTTTGCATTTTTGGACAGCCTCATGAGAGCACTCACTGAGTTCCTGCCCTCCTATGTTAAAGACACCAACCATGATCTCCAGATATTTGACAGGTTCAGATTCAATGGCTCTAATCAGCTCATCTTCACCATGGACATCAAATCTCTTTACACAGTAATCCCCCACAATGATGGCCTGACACCTTTGCAGAATTTTCTGAAACGTGCAGGAAGTCCAGCAGCCACCCACACACACACTAACTCGTCTGGCAGAACTTTTTCTTAAACTCAGTGCTTTTTCTTTTAATAACAGTTTTTTTCAGCAGGTCAGTGGAGTTGCCATGGGTACCAAGATGGGTCCCAGCTTTGCTAATCTGTTTGTGGATTAGGTGGAGAAACAGTTTTTTTCTCTCATTCACAGAGACTGTGTCTGAACTCTACAAATGCAACATAGATGACTGTGTGGGGGCTACCTCCTGCTCCAGAGAGTAGGGTTGTGTGAATACCTTTTTTCGAATATTCAGCCAAATATTCGGTATTCAGGGCCAGCAAGACTGAATATTCGGCCAAATATTTGTATTTGTATTTGGCAAAGTAACATAACCCACCTCCCCCCACCCCTAGAAAGCACCCCAACCCCACCCCCCATTCTCCAACCATGTTTGCTCTGTTAAAAAAAAGGCAGCAAATTATTTTGGGGGTGAGCGGCACAACTCCACCCGCCTCCACGGCCGGCCGCCAGGGTTTAATTACTAAGTGTTAAAAGATAAAATCCTCAACATGGTCCATCCATCCATTCCGTCCCCCATAGCTCCATAGCCAGCAGCAGCCCCTACCTCCCCCACACCCTTCCTGTACCTAGAACAATAAGTAAATGTAAGCAAAAGGCACCTGGCACAGCCCGACCTCATCCATGGCTGGCTGCATTCTTGTGAAAGAAACCGTGCTTGCTTTCGCTTATATCATACCTCTCAACTTTTTGTTCCCCAAATGTGGAATATTGCCTGTCAAAATGTGGAACAAATGGTCAAAATGTGGAACACTTAATCAAATCTTTTACCTAAGAAGCTCAAAACACTGTTAACATGTTGCATTTATGTTCAGAAAGTCTGTTATTAATTGAATAATATATTTTTTGCATCATTTACTATGAATTTTTTGCTTTAAAATGTTGACTTTAAATGTGGAACAAGTCCTCACAATGTGGAACAGGGAGCTTCTGTGAAATAAAATGAGGAACATTCCTCGTAATGTGGTATGGTTGGAAGGTATGGCTTATATAGAGAATGAGCTGATCACGTGATCAGCTTGTTCTCTATATAAGTGCAAGCCAGCACGTTTTCATTCACAAAAAGGCAGCCGGACATGGGGGAGGGTAGGCTGTGCTGGCTGCCTTTTGGTTACATTTATACATTATTTTAGGTGCAGGCAGGGTGTGGGGTAGACGGTGGCTGCTGCTAGCTACGGAGCTCTGGGGAGGGGGGAAGAGAATGGACAGACCACGGTGAGGACTGTAACTTTTAACTTAGTAATTAAACCCTGGCGGCCACCCGTGGAGGCAGATGAGGTTGTGCCGGTTGCCTCCAAAAGAATTTGCTGGTTTTTTTTTTTACATAGTAAAAGTGGTTGGAGAACTTGGGGGGAGGGGGTTTTGGGTGTTGTTTGAGGGTGTGGGAAGGGGGTTATATTATTCCCCGAATATGGATGAATAGTGAGCTATTCGTTATTTGGATTCTGAATAAAGAATTGCTCATTATTTGTGGTATTCGGGAAATAATATTCATTATTTGCACAGCTCTACCACAGAGACCCTCCAAGTCTTCCTCGACAAGTTTACCATGGCCCATCCTTCCCTTCAATGTACTGTTGAGGTATACTCATCTACAATGCCTTTTCTGGGTATCCAACTGTCAGTACAGAACACTGGTCTGAAGACATCAGTTTACTACAAACCCACTGACTCTCACAGTTTCCTCCTCCACAGCTCCTTCCATTTTAAACATGTCAAGAATGGCCTGCCATAGGCACAGTTTTTTAGACTTCGCAGGTTATGCAGTGAAGATGATGATTTTGCAGAGCAGGCCAAAATAATGCATAGTTTTTCTAGTAACAGGGGGTACTCTAAAAGAACAGTGGACAGAGCACTCTCCTGGGTCAGTAACATGCCCCATAACGTTGACCCCTGTAGGAAGGATACTGTCACGCAAGAACAATGATGAATTCCACTAGTGCTTCCTTTCCATCACAGTACACCTTCTCTTCACAGGATCATTGCCAGTAACTTTCCTGTTTTGCAAACGGACCCCAACATTGGTGCTTCCTTTACAGAACCACCTATTGCCTCCTACCACTGGCCACCCAACCTGCAGAATCTCCTGGTAAGAAGCAGCCTATCTACTCATAACAGTTCCTCCTTACCAGGTACCAAACCTTGTGACAGAACTCACTGCTACACCTGCAGATTTGTTTCTAGTGTGACTGAAATTCGGGGTCCCACAGGTGTTTGTCACACTACCAAGGAATTCTCATGCATCTCCACTAATATGGTATATTGTATTCTTTGCAGGAAGTGTGCAGCTATTTACATCAGAAAGACTGGTAGACGCCTTGCTGACAATTTCAGGTAACATTACAGGGAAGTCAGAAATGGAGGCACTGATACACCCATTGTATCCCAGTTTATCTCCAGGGACCTCAGCGTCAATGACCTTTCTGTCTGTGTCCTTCAGCAGGGCTTTTGGGATTCTGACCATAGAGAACACATGGAAACCAAGCTGATTTCTGCCTTGGCTCCCAGCAGCCCTCTGGTTTACAGGATAGACCTACTTTCTACTAACAACTTTCAGCCACCCCTTGTTTTCCTTAAAGTCTGTTTGTATCTGTACACATTTAATTTCTATTTTCATTTTTAACATTATGTCTCCATCTCTGTCTCCTTCCCCCACATTTGTCACTTTCCGCCTTCTTACTAGGCCCTGTTAATTAATCCCCACCTGGGGACTTCTCTAGCTCATTCACTGCTATTATGCCTTGTCACTTCCATCATCCCCTTTTTGTTTCCCAGATTCCCTCTTAATCTTGTCATTTATCACTTCTTCTACTAGAACCTTCCCTTTTTTCTTTCACCACATATATATCCCCTCTATACTACCTTTGCTTTTTTCTCTTTTAGATATTTCCTGAAGAAGACCTAAGGTCGAAACGTAAATTTTTAACTCTAGTTTAAATTTTCAGCGTGCATTTAATATTACTATTTTGTTTTGCTTTCAGACCACATGCTGACGCAGCACCTTGTTTTTGTTTTTACTATAATGGGTATTTCTAAAACTCAAACACCTCAGAAAATTTTAGGGATCTTCTTTGGAAAAGGAGACTTGGCCATCCTTAACTGGGAAAACTTCTTGCATACAGCAGCTGAAAAGGTCAGACTTTGGAACAGATGGAACATGAGCAAAAAGAAGTGAATTTATATTATAAAATCCTTTTTAATTTCAATGTTTCTACATCCTAGTCAAATGTTTCCTCCTCCTACACACTTAGAAGTTACATTATACAGTTGTTTTTTTTTCTTTGCTTATGGGGGAGCAGACTTAATCCAGTTAAACAGGCAATTACTTATCTGCCCATTTCTAAAGGAGGACTAAATATGATTAATCCAATCCCCTAGTGATTTTTTCAGCATTTTTTCTTTACACCAACATTAAGCTGATACTATTACAGAAACCCATGTTATGGTCTACTTGGATGTTAGACAATAAGAACAGTATACTTATAGATTGGGCTCTGAATTCACCATTTCCAAAAAAAAAAAAAACATCTGGAATATGCCTCAATATTTTCAACTTTGTTTTGCAAAACTGAAGCACTGGAAAGTTACTAAAAATATCCTTCTGACTATGAACAGGAAAACTTTCTATGACTTGATGTTGTCTACTTATTTTTATGGGTCTCCATCCTTTCTTCCTAAGCCAGAGCCTATAACAAATGAGATAAAAAATATATTTACCGATCCCAAGTCCCTTCCCCACATGTGGGATGTATCATGGCTCAGTGTGCACCAGAAATTAAATGTTAAAAACAATTTAAAACATAAAGACAAAAGTGAATGCAGTTGCCCCAGATCTTCATGTACAGATTCTGCCAATAAAAATCATCCTAGGTCCCAACCATAAAGCTCTGACTATTGTCTCCATATATATCCCACCCAGGGACCCTAAACATGGATTCAACGACGTCCTAAACTTTATCAACTCACATCCGCCCGAAACTGAACTTATTCTACTAGGGGATTTCAACATAAACTGGTTAGCATCGAGTGCCAGTGCCTATAAAGACTCCATCTCAGCTGCTAATCTCACGCAAATGGTAAACTCCCTTACTAGGATTAACTACAAGACTGACACCAGTACCCTCTTGGATTGGGTCCTCACCACTCACCCCACAAGGATTTCTCTTACGACCATTCTCCCAGACTCACTCAGTGACCACTCCCCAGTCATGTGTGCATGGTCTAACAAATTCCTTAAGCCCCCTCCCAAAATTATCTCTAGCAGAGTCCTTCCTCGTGGAAAGCTTCCACATCTCAAACAACACCTGCTTCTACAAGACTGGCTACCCATCTATGAAGCAACAGATGTTAACTTGGCTCTTGATCACTTCATCTCAATTTTCAACAAAGCCTGCAACCTCTTTGCCCCTGCTAAAAGGCGCAAAACAAAATCTCTCTCTAACCCATGGGTCACCGTGGCTCTTCTCTCACAACTGAAACTAAGGAATCACCTCTGGGCAGTTGCCAGGGCCACTGGCAAACAACTGGACATCCAAAATTACAAACAAGCACAAAATGCCTGCACAAAAGCCATACGGCTAATGAAATCCACCTATTACAAAGATGCTCTCACCAATACATGGGGAAATGGTCGTGCTTTCTGGGACAATATCAAGGATGTCACAGGAGAAGCCAAAACCTACCAGCTATGTTAATGGTTGATGGATCCTCAACCTTAGACCCCAAGGTGATCGCAAACATCTTTAACATGGCTTTTTCAGACCTTAGTGCTGTTCTACCCCATGACTTTTTCAAAAACAGGGCCTACTCCCCAAATACCTCAGCCCCTCACTCTAACCATCCCCTCTTCTACTTCAGGAAGGTAAGACTGAATGAAGCTCGCCGCTATATTACTGCAGCTATCTCTAAATCTAGATCTAGTAGCGACACCCTGGACCTTAAGCTTCTTTTGCTCACCCTCGATGAGGTAATTCATCCATTAACAAAAATCCTAAACCTCTCTCTCACCTGTGGAAAATTCCCGGACCTATGGAAAACAGCCACTGTGACACCCATCCATAAAAGTGGGGACAAGACGATTCACTCAAATTATCGCCCTATCTCCATACTGCCCCCACTCTCTAAGGCACTTGAGCGCATCGTGGCTGATCAACTTACCGACCACTTGGATAAATACAATATAACTTGTCCACAACAACATGGCTTCTGGAAAGGTCACAGCACCTCCACAGCCCTTCTTGAGTTCACTGGAGCTTTGCACAAATCCCTTGACAACGGCCTTCTCACAGGGGCCGTTTTCGTCGACCTCTCCAAGGCCTTCGATACAGTACACCATGGATTATTAATACACCAACTACTGAATGCCGGGCAATCACCTGACTCTTCTCTCTGGTTTAAAAGCTACTTAGAAAACCGGTCACAGAGAGTAAAAATTGCGGATGCTCTTTCTAACACCCTACCTGTTCGCCCGGGTGTCCCACAGGGATCCATACTGGGACCCCTCCTTTTTAGCCTTTTCTTAAACTCCTTCCCTTACCACTGCTCTGAGCAGATCATACTATATGCTGATGATGCTGTTGTATTCTCCACTCACAAACATCCTGCAACTCTTCAACACAACCTTCAACTTGGTTTCAGTTCTGTAGAGACATGGTTTCTTAATCATAAACTGGTCCTCAATGACAAGAAAACCAAATCTATGCTCTTCTGCAGCTCTCATAACCCACACAAGCTACACCACTTGGCTATCTCCACCACCCAGGGGAACACTCTAGATCAGGTGGGGTCCTTCAAATACTTAGGGATACAGCTTGACCCTAATCTCTCCTATGGACTTCATGTAGATAATGTAGCTAGAGCTGCTAATACAAGGCTTGGTCTCCTCTACAAACACAGACCACACCTCACGCCAGAAGCTTTGACGGTTGCAGTCCTGAGCTCTGTGATCTCTGTAATAGACCATGGTCTCATCATTTATGGCTCGGCCACAACCACAACCCTTAGATGCCTTTCAACTACCTTAAATAAAGCATGTCGGCTCATCACTGGTGCTCACCGTCTCACCCACACATGTGACCTGTACACTCAGACCGGCTGGCTCCAACTATCAAACTGCATAAAGTTTCTCACCTGCTCCATGGTGAAAAAAATCTACCTTGGCTTTGCACCTTCTGGGGTCTCAACTCTGTTACAACACCGAATTAACAAATGGTGCCTTAGGAGATCCACACTACAGCTACTGAAAGTCCCCCACTGTCACACTTCACAGGGACAATGCTCTTTTGCTTATCAAGCGCCACTCTGGTTCAATGGCCTCAGCCCAACCATCTCCTCTGCTCCAACTATTGGTATGTTCAAAACTAGGCTCCGGGACTATCTCACTACCAACAGCTCCTGTGACTGCCCAACTTAACCTTGTTTCTCCACTTCCCTTTCTGCTCTAGTTGTCCTCCCCTCCTCCCCTCCTCACTGGATTCTACCCTCACATCTTGGTATACCCAATGCTGCACTTTTCACCCTCTCGCCACCCTTCCTACATTCCTTCCCCCCCCCTTCCCTCTCCCTATGACTCTGGCACTTCTTATCTGTTGTCTAGTTTCTCTGACAAATGCCACTGGCTGCCTCGTTACAATGCTACCCTTGAACTGTATTAATCTGTACTCTGTTTGCAATGTCCACATTGTTGTAATGCCTGTCTTGATGTTCCCCATAATTTGTATTTCTCTGACGTGGAACCTTTGTAAAAGAGCCATGGCTCAAAGGTATTTGTAATCCTAGACTTGATAAATAAATAAATAGATACTCCTGAGTCAATCAGCCACCTCTTTTATGAGTGCCCCTACACAAAAACCTTCTGGCAAGTAGTAAAAAAAATGGGCGTGGAGCCCCTTTTATTACATTCCACCACATTCCAGTATGATTAGACTTGTTTTGATATGTTTTAAATATTATATATGGCAGTATCATTGCAAATGTTCCTTACAGTAAATGTATCTAGACCAAGACCAATTATTCCAACAAATATTTAGTGTTATTGAGGATCTCGGGGTAAAGACTAGAAGAGACTTCCTGTTCAAAGGTTTAATGCATGGTAGAAAAATATACATCTCTAAGTATATTGTAATCTAGAACTCTCATGAAAGATTTATGAAAATCTTGAATGGTTGGGACTAGAAGATTTATATAGCCTTCTGTGGTATCTTTCTGACTTATGTGATGTAATTCCAAATGTGCTTATAATACTATAGATTGAATGGTTTAAAGAAAATTCCCCAACTCTTTTGGTGAGGATTGGGAGGAAGGGAAGGGGTGTAGTTTTGTTCTGTATTTAATTTTTTATCTTTCATTTAGTATGCTCAGATCTTAGTGGGCATGCTTGCATTGCTGATTTAAAATTTTTATTCATGTGAGCACAACATGTTATATTATGTTTTGTTTTGATTATTCTAATAAAAATTCCCCTACTCTTTTCAAGACATGCCATGGGGTTTTTAACATGCACCTGAACTACCACCAGAACAGGCAGATGGGACCTTGGTTTAACGTCTCATCCAAAAGACAGCACATCAAGAGTGCAGCACCCCCCCCCCATGCTGCACTACGGTGGCAGTATTGGGATTTAACCCAAGTGCCTAGTGTGGAGATAGAACCCCCAGCCTTCTGATCTCCCAGTCTCAGAGGTGAGTGTGCTACCTGCTGAGCCACTGACACTGACATTACCACTGAAAAATGTGGCAGTAATCCATGGAACCCTCATGGTTGGCAGAGATACTGAGGCTCCCCAACCCCCTTCCCTGGTCCCTAATTGCCCACCCCATATAGTAAACTACTTTTCCATAGTGTAGTAGTCCCCTTGATCTCCCTCCCATAAATTAAAACCTATTTTCCATAGTGTAGGGTACCTCCCCATTGCCCATGATCTCCCACCCAATAATAAAAAAAATAATTTTCCGTAATGTAGGGTCTCTCCTTGTTCCCTGATCTCCTGATCTCCCACCTGATAAAATAAAAACATTATTCCATAGTGTAAGGTCCCTCCCCATTCCCTGATCTCCCTCCTGTAATGTTAAAAAATATTTTCCATAGTGTATGGTCCCTCTCCTTCGCCTGATCTCCCCACCAATAAAAAAAAAAGCCTGTAGTGTAGGATCCTCCCAGTCCCTGATCTCTGATCGCCACCCAATAATATAAAAAAATTATTCCATAGTTTAGGTCCCTCCCCCAGTCACCTCGCCATCCCCAAATGAACAAAACCCCATTCCCTGGTGGTCTAGGGTCCCTCTCCCCACCCAACCTAGTGTGACCCACCACCACACTCCCCGAAACCTCAATCTTTGGTTGGTGATCAGCACAGCCTTCCTCTCACCACCATGACTGTCCACTGACTGAGCCCTCTTGGGGTGCGTACTGTATACAATATGGCTCCCTGACTGTGATTGGTCAATCACAGGCAAGGAGCCTTACTGCATAAAGTATGTACTCTAAGAGGGCTCAGTTGATGGCCAGCTGTGGTGCTGAGGGGAGGGCTGTGCTGGTCAGTGACCCGAGATTGGGATAAGGGGGAGTGTGGTGTGGGTCACACTGGACATGGTGGGGGGGTGAGGGGTGGGGAAGGACCCTAGACTACCAGGGAATGGGGTTTGTTCATTTGGGGACAGAAATCAGTGACTGGGGAGGGAGAGGCACTACTACATTATAGTATGTAACAATATTTCTTTTATTATCAGGTGGGAGATTGGGGAACAGGGTGGGACCCTACACAATGGAATTTTTTTTTTATATTATTGGGTGGGAGATCAGGAGACCGGGGACCAGAGAAGGACCCTACACTATGGAAATATCTTTTTCTTATCAGGTGGGAGATCAGGCAACTGACAGGGACCCTACATTATGGAACAATATGTTTTTATTATTGAGTGGGATATTGGGCAATGGGGAGAGACCTTACACTATGGAACAGTATTTTTTTATTATCTGAAGGGAAATCGAGAACTGGGGAGGGACATTACACCATGGAAACAATAAATGAACATGTTGGGTGGGTGATCGGGGAGGGGAAAGGAGCTCTGGACTACTGGGGTACAGTTCTGCCATTTAGGATTGCAATCAGGGGGGTCACTACACTTGGGGACTGCAGCTGTATGGGGCTTGGGCAGTTGGAGGACCACGTGACCCCACACAAATGCCATGCAAATGAGGCCATAATGGGCATGCTAATGTCCACTAGAACCTTGCATACCAGATGGGCTCATTTACATGGCTACTTCTGTGAATTGCACTTCAGCACACCAGCACTATTGGTTGCAGACCATTTTTCTGGATGGCTGTGTGGGCAGCGCTACTTGGGTTCCTGGTGCTTTTCCTGGGTTAACGCTGCCCCCACCAGCCCCTATTTGTCATCGGACAGAATGCATCACTATCCAATTGTAAATTGCAGGTTTTCCCACCAGTGCAACTCACACCCTTGCACTGCACTTTGTGTTTTTAGTGAATCCTGGCCCAGACATCAACATTTCATAACATTTGTTACCTGTTCAGTCTATCTAGACAGCTGTTTCTATAACATAGAAAATAAATTACATTTTAAACATGTATATTACCAACACTTCAAAGCAAAAAAATCTCCCAAAAAGTCACTTTTTATAAAGCTGCCTTGGAAAGAGACAGTAACATAACTCACCACCATTAACAAATACATTTTTCCCCATATGTCTATAGAATAGACTTGGAAATCAATGCAATAAAATGCATCCAGGTCACTGAAAAAGTACTTTATATTACTTCAGGTAATATTCACTTTTATATATGCAATACTTACATATAAACTTGAAAAAACACCAAAAAATAAGATAGGCAATTAAAAAAAATAATATTAAATAACACGGAGTCTCTGGTAATAATAATTGCATAGAGAATACTGGATGGGCAATCATGCACAACTAATGTGTTCTGCAACATAGGATTTCTGATTACATCTGATCTTGACAGCAACTCTTGGAAGGTCTGTGTAAATACTGTAGTTACCCTGAGGTTGCAGATCACATTGATTATATGTAATGTTACTCATCTGATATTTTTCTTACTGTATATGTGAGTGAGTGCATTGTTTATTATTCTCTTATCAATGAACCTGAATTATGCAGTGTCAAGATGTCATAGGATGCTGATCTGCCACAGATGGTTACTATCACTTTACATGTCCTTTGAACTGTGGTACAACATCACCTTGCAAATGGATGGATTTCCATAATGAACAATGCACTGATAAACATTACAATTGCAATCATTACAGAAGCCCAACACCACGGCAAAGCAACTCCCTAGGTTGGGGTTTTATTGTATTTTTTACAATGTACCACGTAAACCAATAGGAACAGTATTGTAGATCAAAGATGGAAGCAGTAAATGCAGCTTCTGTGTTATTTTATTATTTAAATGGATTGTATAGCCTTTAATAATTTAACATAATTTATTTATTTATTTAGCTTTTGTTGACCAGGTAGGTACACTAGACAAGATATATGCCTATTTTCAGGTACGACCCGGGAGAGTACAATGAAAATACAGGTTCAAACAGGAAACATAACAACAAGTAGGGCAATGTACAGAGTCACAAAGGAACCAGGAAAGCATAGTTATTCTGCAGTAAGCAGTGATAGGTAAAATATATATATGCATACAGAATAAATAGACTTGGTTACAGGTAAACTACGTATATACATACAGATTAAATATACTTAGTAATACAATGGCAGGAGCTGTGAACAATGTATAAATTACATTGTATGAGTAACCCTTAATCAGAGCCGCAAGATAGATTATTCCAGAACAAATAAACACGCCATCACATACATCATAGGGAAAAGGACAGTGGGCAGCATCATTAAAGCCAACAGGAGGGACCCCAAGGCTAGGTGAGTCCAATTTGGAGACCTGGGACAGGATATGGTGGCTTAGGACACCCACACATGGAGGCCAAATTCAGGTGCTCCCACAGAGATTTCCGGAGGCACAGGTGGGAAGGGTAGGAACGAACCTGGGCAGGATGGGCGTTCCATAGCCTTGGACCATATGTAGCAAAGTCCCTATCCCCCATTAGGGTACAGGTATAGGGAACTTTGAGCACCCCAGGACCATGAGACCTGAGGGAGTAGGAGGAGGTGTCAGTAGGCTGGAGTACCTGTGCCGGCTCCGGAGGGGTGCTGGTTCTGATCACCTTGCCCATGAAACAGCCCAACTCAAAGTTCATGTGATTGGCTGGAGAAAGCAAGCCAAGTTTGTTGTATTATTCACAATGATGGGTGAGCCGGTGGGGGGGGCCGCCAGGGCAAAGCAACAGACGTTATTGAAGGTCATGTTCAACCGAGTGAGATGGACCTTGAAGGTGCGAGCAAATAGGAGCTGGCCATAGCTGAGTGAAGGAAAAAGCACATCTCTGGCCAGCTCCATATAGGCAGCAGATGTCAGATTTTTCTTTGCCCTGTAGGCAAGTCCCAGTTTACAGTTTACAGCTCTGCAAACATTTAGGATATGACACCCCAGGTCAAGTTAGAGGTCAAGTGTCACCCCAAGGTATTTAATGGAATCTGTGGTTAGGAGGGAAGCGCTGTCCACACCACTGACACACAGAGGGGTGGGGGGGGGACTTGATCTTGGCTGATGACCCAAAAAGCATGGCCTGAGTTTTTTTTAGGTTGAGGACCAGTTTGTGGGATGTTACCCAAGACTGAATATTCTTGAAGTGCTCACTCAGCCGAAGGTTGAGAACCCCAATGTCCCAGGAATGTGTAAGGATGACCAGATCCTCCGCATAAAGGGTGGCACTACAGTTTGAAGCAATGGCTGGGAGGTTGTTAACAAATACAGAGAAGAGAAGGAGCTCCTGAACTGAACTCTGGGGGACACCAGAGGTCACTGGTGTGGTGTCAGAGAGGACCTTGTTGAATTTGATCAGTTGTAGTCTACTCTGAAGATAATTTCTGAGCCAACTCAGGGCAGGAGGGGACAAGCCAAGAGACCACATCTGTGAGCAGAGTAATGCATGGTCCACAAGGTTGAAGGCCTTGGATAGGTCAATGAACATGGCCCCAGAGAGTTTGCCCTGGTTCATGGCTGCCCTGATGCTAGAGGAGACAGTGACAAGGGCCGTGGAAGTGATATATCCTTTTGGAAAACCATGCTGTGCAGGGGGAAGCAATTCATGGGCCTAAATGAACTCCATAAGTTGTTTAGCCACAACTTTCTTTAGGAGTTTGCTGATAGCCGATAGGATGGCAATTGGCTGGTAGTTGTCCAGGACCTTAGGGTTGCCCTGCTTCAGAACAGGGACAATCCTTGCCACCTTCCAAATGTCTGGGATAACACCAGTGGCAAGGGACAAGTTGAAGATATGTGCCACTGGGAAGGCAATGAGGGGGGCACCCAGCCTCAGAAGCTTGGGTTCCATGTTATCATGGCCAGCACTAGAGTGTGAGAAGAGACCAGAGAGAAGTCTCTGGGTCTCTATGACAGACACAGCCCTGAGATAATATAATGGGTGGGAGGAGTAGATCTCTTGAGGGGTGGAGGCCAAAGGGTCACTGGCATTCCCTCCAGCAGGGAAAAGGGCGGTCTGCGCGGACAAGTCCAAAAAGTGGGAATTAAAAGCATTTGCAATCGTAAGTGGATTATTACAACTAGACCCACCAATGATCATATCAGATACCCCAGAGTTGGAGGAACCACTGACAATGTTTTTAATGTTCCTCCAGAACCTTCATGGGTCCCTAGCAGAGCTAAGCAGGGCAGACTTACAGTATTCACTTTTTGCCACCCTGATGGCTTTCTTACACTTATTTCTGAGCCTCCTATACTGTTGAAAGATAGAGTTGTCCAACGTACCCTTGAAGTGGGCCCAACACTTGTCTCTAGCCTGCATGAGGGCTAAAAGGCTCCCATGCAACCATTTTGTGGCAGATCCCCTTACTCTCCACCTGATAATGGAGCATGCTTGTCATGCAGGGCACCAAAGGTAGCAAGAAACTGAGTGACAGCAGTAGAGGGGTCATGGGTGTTAAGCACCCCTGACCAGTCAGTGAACCTCAGATCCTCATGAAATGACTCCAGATCAAACATGGAGAAATCCCTAACATGAATGATTTTATGGGGAATTTTTAGTGAGGAGATTTTCCACACACAGAACACTGGTGTGTGGTCTGAGATGGAGTCAGGTAGGGTACTAGTGGAGCCGATCCTCTTGGGACAATTAGATAGGACCCAGTCCAGTAGGGAGCTAGTGCCACCATTTACAGACCATCTAGTGGGCTTCTGGATAAGCTGAGTCAGGGCAAGACTCGCAAGCAGATGCTCGAACTGCTTGGAATTGCCTCCACACCAGTTTAATTTCACATCACCAAGGATGAGAAGCTCATTATCCCAACATAGGGACCAACAGTATCCAGGAGGTGGGTAAGCCCAGGCAGACCACCCTTGGGGGGATTGTATATATATATATACATACAACATACAGCTTCTTTGTATTTCTGAATTCTGAGTTGTCTGAATTTAAAATCTGTAGGAACTGTAGTTTGGAGTTTTTTGCACCTTTTTTGCAACTGAAGGGAGAGCTCTTGCTTTGACTCACAGCCAAACCAGCAAACCGAATCTTCTGGATCTTGGGGAAGTTCCGGGCTGCTTGCAGTTTTCAGTTAGTTCTGAGCTGAGAAGTGAAATGAGAGGAACTGAAGTGATTTTGGGCAGCAATCCTGGGTGGATTTGCATGGGAAAACTGTGAAAGGGCTGAATTTTTGGCTTGCAGGTCTGCCTGCTGCTCCTGAGAGGGCGAGAATAGAATTATTGTGGACTAAATCCAAGTTTGTGTGACTAAAGTAAGCTACTGAAGTGGGCCAGGCTCAATCTGAAGAAGTCCAAACATTTTGCTGAATGCGATCGGCCTGTTAGGAGTTCCAGCTACCCCTAAGCTCCTGGTGTGTGCAGAGACTTTACGATTGTGACCGGGGAGCACTTTGCCTTGTACAGTAGAATTCCCGTACATGTAAATGTGCTATGAGCTGCTAGTGGGTTGTGAGTTAGTTCCCCACTGTGTGAACTGTGTTCTGCTTGCTGGAAGCTGTATCCAGCCCAAAACAGACTGCATCCAAATTTGTCTCCATGCAGCCTGGGTCTTGCCAAACTGGCCCAGTCAGACTACCCACTGCACAGAGAAGCCATTGACGAGAGACCTGCCTGGGGATCAGCCCCCTGCTCTACGCTTGAACAGGAATGGCGTCTCAGCGACTCGTGTGGGCCCTGCTTCTTCTGGCATTTCAGATCAACCACCTGCAGTCTCGATTTTCGTCCAGCCTGTGTCTAGTCATGGGTATCATGAGTAAATACCAGGGTAGCTCCCTGCAACAACAGCTTAATCTAAGTGTGTCATCTGATTGTCTTGTTGTTTCATTTCCTTTACGAACTGAGCCCTCTGGCTCCAGATTACAAATATTGTGTACTGTGCATGTTGTGTTTTCCTTCATAGGGCCCCAACCTGCTGCAACCCCAGGCAATGGTCCTGGCTAGCCCATCTCTTCTCCACCTGGGTACCCAGAGGTGGACTGTGTGGGGGGACTCAAAGCTCATGCATAACTGCTTGATTGATATAACCTTTAAGCTAATTAACCTGATTTTGCCCCTCCCTTGTTCAAGTCCCCTGAATAAATCAGATCTAACTTTTTCTGCATGTAATCTGACTATGGTTCCAGTTTGTGCTCAAAGTACTGTACTGCTGCTATTTGCTGTGCATAACTTTGTTTTACAGGGGGTCCCCAGGGTCGAGCCAGAGGAACCAGCCCTTGTGGTAAGTGCAAACAGTGTGGGTATTTTGTGGTGTACCAGGGGTATTGTGAAAGTGATTATTGTATAGTGTTCAGGCCACTAGAGGGGAAAGAGGGGGGTTACAGTGTCCTGGAGGGCTGTGCCCAGGTTAGCTTGACCACTACCAACCCAGACCTCTGGGTTCAGGCACCCGTTTCAGAACTCAGGCCCTTTAACCTGCTACTAGCCAAGCAGACAGGGGTAGTAGCCCTTGGGATAGCACCACCTAGGGGTTACATCTTGGAGGCTCAACGCTGGAATTTTGTTTCTTCTAGTGGCCGAAACTACGAATTATTGTCAAACATAAATGGCTACCCCAACAGAAGTGGCTGTGCACCATTTGGTGGGGTGGTGTACAGGGCAGGAGATTGACCCTCACAATGCCCTGCTTGTATTGGCTATTCTCCTGAACATTGGTAAAGATGCTGTAGAAGGACTACTTTCCAAAGTTGAATGTTTAACAAATGCTGTGGTGGTGGGGCAACAGGCTGATTTGACCGGCCAAACTTTCATGGCATTAGTAGAGTGTAGTGTCCCAGTGGACAGTTCCAAAATGCCACGGACTATTACCCCAGAAGGGACCGCAGCCGCCTAGAGAGTGATAACTAGAGACAGTAAAAACCCCAGGGAGGATGAGCTCCCCCTATTGTCTGAGACATTTGAGGAGAAATTTGCTAAGTTGTTGCTGGAGGAAGGGAAAACCATAGAGGAATTTAAGAAACGTTTCCTGCCACCTGGGGGTGTTTCCTCCCCAACACCCACTCCCACTCCAGCACCTGTTACTTCCCCGCCTTCTGTGCCCATGACAATGTTGGCCCCTATATCTGTACCTGCCATTAGTCACGACTCCTACTGAAGGTTGAGAATCTTCTAGGGCACCTTCCCAACCCCACAGGGGGAGGATAACTGGGAGTCCTGGATAGACTATGTTGCCCCTCTAGTACTTGAATGGCAATGCTCAGAAACAGAGAAATGAAAGAGGTTGAGTGAGAGCCTCTGATATCCTGCCCTGGCTACCATCCATGCCAAGTGGGCCAATAAGCCTGAAGCAACTGCACAGGACTATCTTGATGCATTGGAGAATGTGTATGGGAACCCGGATTCAGATGAGGACCTGTGGTGGAGAGTAAGAAATGCCCAGCAGTACTCAGGGGAGCCATTGTCTGTATGTACTTCGGCTTGAAAAGCTGCTACAAGAGTGCCTCAGAAAGGGTACTTTGCCGTCAAATGGATTAGATCGAACTAGACTGGACCAGATCCTTAAGTCTGCTCCATTTTCAGAATTGTTACTGCTTCAGTTGCGTCTTACCAACTGACTGGAATTGCCCCCCTCTTATGACGAGCTAATGACAGAAATTCGGAGGGTTGAGCAAAGGCGACCCCGGGGGAGAATTTCACCAATATCTGCTGCTACTGCACAAGTGACTGAGAGTAATCATCCAAGTGGGGTTCAGGGGAAAACGTCAGCACCTAACAAGCACTCTGAGAATGCAAAGGACTTCCTGCCCTGGGCCCAGTTTTGGAAAGATGAGCTACTAAAGGAAGTCCGAGAGTTGAAGGTGGGCGCCTCTGCAAGGGTTCCCCCCATGGAACAAGATTCTGGTTCCTTTCAGGACATGACTGCCATGGGGTTGGGGGTGCAACCTCAGGCATCCTCTACCGAGTATAGCTCCCTGGCTGAAATCAAAGAATTGACTGCCACCCTAAAGGAACTATTGAGACACATTGTACCCTGTCACCGCTGCAAGCAGATATTGGACCTTGATCCCCTGTTACTACTTCAGTTCCTCATACAATGTTCTCTCCAAGGATGACCCAGGAGTCTATCATTTGTCACCACTGTGGAAAGGATGGCCAGTGTCAGAAAGACTTAGAGAAAGTGGTGAACCTGCTTCAAGGAGAGATTCGGAAAATGAATAAGTGGTCAAGGGGTGCACAAAATGACAGCAGTGAAGGCTTCAGACATCCTAACTCAAACCCCTTCATGGCTAAATTGTCCATCCAGGCCCCTGCTGCTGTCCCTCCAGACTGGTCCAAAATAGTGGGCCCTTCAATGGAGACTACTGTGGCTGTGAATGATATTCCTACTCGGGCTGTGCTGGACAGTGGGTCACAAGTGACCACTGTATTTAAGGACAGGTATGACAAACACATATCTGCTGTGCCCTTACAATCCCTGGAAAGACTACATGTGTGGGGGCTGAGCAACAAGTCTTATCCCTACCTAGGATATGTCTGCCTCTGGTTGTCATTTTCTGCAGCTGTAACTGGTGTAGAGGAGCAAGTCAAGACACTGGCCTTAGTGTGTCCCCCTACTGGACTGTATGATGGGGTTCCCCTGTTAATTGGGACCAACGCCCATATGTTTGGGAGACTGGCACAACTCTGTTGCGAGAAATACGATCGATGGACTGGGAGGGCCCTAAGAATTCCCGCTCTGATCAAGAGGGCCTATGATTTGCAGCAGAACCCCAAAGGAGTGGACCAGGATGAACTAGTAGGGGTCACGTGGAAGAAGGATCCTGGTTCAATGGTACTGGCCCCTAATGCCCAGTGTACTGTTCAAGGGGAGGTTCACCTCTGCAGAGATGTCCAGAACAAAGTACTGATGTTGGACGTGCCAGGTGATGGAAAATTGCCAGAAGGATTATTGGTTAAGCCCAGCATCTTGCCAACTCGTGCTCATGCCTATGCATGACGAGTGATGGTCCAGATTCATAATGTGTCAGATCAGGAGATCTGGGTGAACAGAGGATGCACCCTAGCTATGGTACACTGTGCAGTGTTGCCCAGCAACAAGCACCCTGGCAAGATAGATAGAGTGACCCCCGACTTGTTTGATTTTGGTGACTCCCCATTGCCAGCTGAATGGATGACTAGAATTAGCCAGAAATTTGCCCAGAGAGATCAAGTGTTTTCATTGAAGGAATGGGACATGGGATGTGTCCACGGTGTGTTGCATCACATACACCTGCACAATGAACGGCCATTTCAAGAGAGGTCTTGGCGCCTAGCCCCTGCAGACATAGATGATGTGAGAAGACACTTGCAGGAAATGCTTGTGGCTGGTGTGATACAATAATCCAGGAGCCCATATGCTTTTCCCATTGTGATTGTGCATAAGAAGAATAGATCTGTGAGAATGTGTGTTGATTATCGAACTCTGAATCAGCGGACCATCCTCGATCAATACACCATGCCCCGTATACAAGATGTTCTGGATTGTTTGAATGGGAGCAAATGGTTCTCAGTGTTGGATCTTCACAGTGGATATTACCAGATTCTGATGGCTCCGTAGGACCGTGAGAAGACAGCCTTCATCTGTCCTTTGGGGTTCTACGAATTCCTGAGAATGCCACAGGGGATATCGGGCGCCCCAGCCACTTTCCAGCGACTGATGGAACAAGAGGTGGGAGACATGAATTTGCTGGAATGCCTGGTGTACTTGGATGATGTCATTGTGTTTGGGAGCTCCCTAGAGGAACATGAGAGTCAACTATTCAAAGTACTAGACTGACTGGAAGATTTTGGCCTCAAGCTGTCCATTGACAAGTGCCAGTTTTTTCAAACCTCTGTGAAGTATGTGGGGCACATGGTGTCTACAGAGAAGATAGAGACTGACCCTAGTAAAGTTGAAGCCTTGACTACTTGGCTCCAGACCCACAATTTGAAAGAATTGCAACATTTCCTGGGATTCTGTGGCTACTACCGCTGGTTCATAAAGGATTATTCCAAAGTGATTCGACCACTCTTGAATCTTAAGCAGGGTTATCCTCCTACCAATCGGAAATACAAAAAAGGGTCCGTCAAAGAACCAGATAGAGCATATTTCCACCCAGGTGAACTTTTTGGGTCCCGTTGGATGCCTGACTGTGAAGTAGCTTTCCACGAAATCGTATATCATCTCACCCAGGCCCCCATCCTCGCTTATGCTGATCCCACCAAACACTATGTGCTACATACTGATGCCAGGCTGCAGGGTCTACGAGCTATACTGTATCAAGACCATGAGGATGGTTTGAGACCAGTGGCATTCGCCAGTAGGAACTTGACCCCGTCAGAGCGAAACTACCCTGTGCACAAGTTGGGATTTCTTGCATTAAAATGGGCCATTGCCTACCAGTTTCATGATTACCTCTATGGGGCAAAAATATTGGTGAGGAATGACAATAACCCATTGACCTATGTACAGACTTCAGCTAAGTTAGATGCCACAGGGCACCGGTGGCTTTCTGCATTGTCAACATGTCATTATGCTGTTGAATACAGACCAGGCCTGAATCATATTGATGCTGATGCCCTATCCCGGAGGCCCATTTCCATGAGCGACTGGGTCAGGCTGTCTGAACCTGACATCTCAGCATTGTGCCAAAAGTTTGATAGAAATGAACAGATGTCTATGGACACAGCGGACTGCTTAGTAGATTGCTTGGGCCCCTCTGACACCTGCATACCGGCTGTGTATTGCCACTTCTGTACTCTAGATATTAGTGCACTGCCTCAGTTTGACGATGAAAGCATTCAGTAGGCTCAATCCTGAGATCCTATGATTCAGCCAGCACTTGACGCCCTTCATGCAGGAAAAGATGTATCCAAGTTGCATTCCTCTGATCTGCGAACCGCTTTATTGTTTAAAGAAGGCCCCAGATTGAAGCTGCTTAATCATTTTTTGATTAGAGAGACTGTAGATCAAGGTGGCCAAATAGACAAGCAACAATTGGTCCTGCCCACAGCCTTCAAATATTTGGTACTGAGGTCCCTCCCCAATCATATGGGCCACCTCGGTATCGACCGGAACCTTCACCTAGTACGATCTCGATTCTACTGGCCCAAGATGGGGGCCGATGTTGAGCACCATGTAAGGACTTGTAGTCGCTGCCTGCAGAGAAAAGCCCTGCCTTAGAGGGCTGCCCCCCATTGTCAGCATTACTACCAGCACCCCAATGGAACTAGTCTGCATAGACTTCTTGAGTTTAGAGCCTGATCAGTGAAACATTGGCAATGTGTTAGTGGTTATGGACCATTTCACATGGTATGCACAAGCTTTTCCCACCAAAGATCAAAAAGCATCTACCGTGGTCAAGGTGCTAGTGGAAAATTTCTTCGTCCACTATGGTGCCCCCCAGAAAATTTACTCTGATCAGGGCCAGGACTTTGAGAGTTGGCTAATTACAGAAATGCTCTCTCAATTGGGGGTACGAAAGTCAAGAACCACCCCTTATCACCCGCAGTGGGATCCTCAACCAGAACGCTTTCACTGCATCCTACTAGACTTGCCAGCAGATTAGCATCTTGGTACATGCATACAATTGCACAAAGAATGATGCTACTGGGTTCTCTCCCTACTGCCTCACGTTCGGGAGAGAGGCCCGGCTGCCTGTTGGTGTCTGTTTTGGGGTTTCTCCCGATAGGGTCCGAGCCGATGATTACCTGCAATATGTACAAAAACTGAAAGCTCAATTGAACCATGCCTATCAACTGGCCCAGACAATGGCTGCAAAAAGAAATCTAGCCAACAAAGAGAGACATGATAGAAAAGTAAAGACTCAAGAGCTTAGACCTGGAGACCGTGTGTTGTTGTGAAATTTAGGATTGCATGGTAAACACAAAATTGCTGATCGATGGCACCATCTTCCCCATGTCATAGTTGAAAACTTGGATGATTTGCCAGTGTACAAAGTGCGCCCAGAGAATAACTCCAAAGCTGTCAAGACCATGCACCGTAACCACTTGCTACCTATTGGTCAAGTTATAATTGAGGCTAAACCCGACGAGATTGATTCCCCTGGACCAGTGACTTGTGCTGCTGCAAGAAAGAAACAGAGTCAGCCTGCCCCTGTGGTTGCCGATTTGAGACTTCCCCCACAGCAGGCCCAGAATGATAGTGACTGCCAGTCTAACTCAGATGACAGTGAGTGTGCTAATGCCTATTACTCCTCATATGAACTGAGTCAGTTGTTTCGTGGAAATCCTATGTTGAATTATGGGGATGAAGCTGGGCCTTTTGGACTGCCTAATGCCCCGACATTATCCTTGGAACCAATGCTCCCTGAAGGTGAATTGCAAAGCATCACGTCTGAGGATGCTGAGTCTTTGTGTATTGTGGAATTGTATGATTTGCCTGAAGGAGAGGCTGATGGTATGAGTCTTTCTGGTGACATGCCAGAACTTGAGGAACACTATGAGAGTGCTGACAACCCCTCCTTCAGTGCCAGAGTGTCTTCAAAATGAGCCAAGTGTTGTAGAAACAGAGACTACAGAGCAAGGGGCTGACAGTACTCCCAGCTTGGACATTCCCCTTCATGCAGAGGCACCCCTCACAAGTGATGAAAGCTCCAAGATCATTGCTGAAAGTACAGAGACTGTGGCTGTTCACTCCAGAAAGACTGGCTGAGCTGTCAAGCCAGTGGTGTGCTTCAGTTAAGATCCCCCAGTAGGCCAGTGGATTTGCCTCTCAATGTAGTCCACAAAGGTGTTTATGTCTCTCAGAGCTCACTGCCCAAATTGAGCTTGACGGCCCATTCCAGGTTACTTGTTCTGCCCTCTCACCATGGTGCCCCTGCTCCATCTAGCCCCAAGTCAGCTGATAGGGAAGGGCCCCCTCTTGCATTGTTTAGAGTATAAGAAGTTATTACATGATTCTGTATAGTAATGTTCAATTTACCTGTGTGAAATATGCATAGTGTATTGTCAGAATGGAAATAATATAGTGGAGTACATTGAAATGTATAATAAAGTGATAAGTTATGCCAATTGATGAATCAGATAGTACTTGTATAGCATTCTAATGGTATAAATGTCTTGTATATGTTGCATTTTCAATGTTATGATGGTACAGACGTGACGCGGATGCCAAGTTTTCCCAGGCAGGGAAGGGTGTAACCCCCCCCTACAAATGGGGGGTTTCCAAAAAGTCTTCCTTGAGCTTGCCTAAATGCTCACTGCCAGGCTGGTGTCCTGCATTTTAGCAGTTTAAATGTGATTACCAGAGCCTGTATAGCCTCTGTGTACTGTCTCTTAAAGAGCTGCTTAATTGCAGTTTAAGTAATCTGTGAGGAATCTCTGTTGAAAGATGTAACTATTTGCTGAAAACCATTTAGAATGATAATGATAATATAGTTTGTCTAACCTGCTTTCTTTGTAGCAAGGACTGTTTTGTTTGTCTCCACTATTTTGGTCTAGGGCTGCAAATTGGACCAAACAGCACTGGTGGGACCTAAAATGTAGCTGGACTACAGGAGCTGTCTGAATTCAAAATCTGTAGGAACTGTAGTTTGGAGTTTTTTGCACCTTTTTTGCAACTGAAGGGGGAGCTCTTGCTTTGACTGACAGCCAAACCAGCAAACCAAATCTTTTGGATCTTGAGGAAGTCCCGGGCTGCTTGCAGTTTTCAGTTAGTTCTGAAATGAGAAGTGAAATGAGAGGAGCTGAAGTGATTTTGGGCAGCAATCCTGAGTGGATTTGCATGGGAAAACTGTGAAAGGGTTGAGTTTTTGGCTTGCAGGTCTGCCTGCTGCTCCTTAGAGGGAGAGAAGAGAATTACTGTGGACTAAATCCAAGTTTGTGTGACTAAAGTAAGTTACTGAAGTGGGCCAGGCTCAACCTGAAGAAGTCCGAAGATTTTGTTGAATGCAATCGGCTTGTCAGAAGTTCCAGCTACCCCTAAGCTCCCCGGTGTGTGCAGAGACTTTGCGATTGTGACCGGGGAGCACTTTGCCTTGTACAGTAGAATTCCCAAACATGTAAATGTGCTGTGAGCTGCTAGTGGGTTGTGAGTTAGTTCCCCACTGTGTGAACTGTGTTCTGCTTGCTGGAAACTGTATCCAGTTCAAAATGGACTGCATCCGAATTTGTCTTCATGTGGTCTGGGCCTTGCCAGACTAGCCCAGCCAAACTACCCACTGCACAGAGAAGCCATCAATGAGAGACCTGCCTGGGGATCAGCCCCCTGCTCCACGCTTGAACAGGAACGACACCTCTGCAACTCGTGTGGGCCCTGCTTCTCCTGGCATTCCAGATCAACCACCTGCAGTCTCGATTTTTGTCCAGCCTGTGTCCAGTCTTGGGTATCGTGAGTAAATACCAGGGTAGCTCCCTGCAACAACAGCTTAATCTGAGTGTGTCATCTGATTGTCTTGTTGTTTCATTTCCTTTATGAACTGAGCCCTCTGGCTCCGGATTACAAATATTGTGTACTGTGCATGTTGTGTTTTCCATCACAGGGCCCCAACCAGCTGCAATCCCAGGCAACGTTCCTGGCTAGCCCATCTCTTCTCCACCTGGGTACCCAGAGGTGGACTGTGTGGGGGGACTCAAAGCACATGCGTAACTGCTTGGTTGATATAACCTTTAAGCTAATTAACCTGATTTTGCCCCTCCCTTGTTCAAGTCTCCTGAATAAATCAGATCTAACTTTTTCTGCATGTAATCTGACTGTGGTTCCAGTCTGTGCTCAAAGTACTGTACTGTTGCTATTTGCTGTGCATAACTTTGTTTTACAGGGGTTCCCCAGGGTCGAGCCAGAGGAACCAGCCCTTGTGGTAAGTGTAAACAGTGTGGGTACTTGTGTGGTGTACCAGGGGTTACAGTGTCTCGGAGGGCTGTGCCCAGGTTAGCTTGACCATTACCAACCCTGACCTCCGGGTGGAGGCACCTCTTTCAGAACTCAGGCCCCTTAACCTGCTATTAGCCAAGCAGGCAGGGGAAGTAGCCCTTGGGATAGCGCCACCTAGGGGTTACATAACTCAAAATCAGCAAAGAAAATTAGAACTGTAAAATTTTAGGAGATGCCATTGATAGCAAACAGCCCGCTGATCTGACAGGTTACTAAAGAAAAATCTCACACAGCATGCAGACATACTGTAACAAATGAGGGAAATGCTGTCAAAACAGTAGGGAGAGTCTACACTGATGCCCTGACCTGATGTCATCACGCATACCAGTCAGGAGCCAAGACGCAAACAGATGCATGGACACGCATTGACATCACTTGACTTTGTAAATAAAAATAAACAGGTTTAAACTGAATATTTTAATAAAAAAGATGTGTGTTTTCACTCGGGGACTGGGAAGGACCATATAGAGGTAGGATTATGGCAGCAACTCTTTAATATTCACTTTTATATATGCCATACTTTGAAAATAAAAAGTTAGCTTCAAATAATAGAATGTAACATATAAGCAAGTCTTACTAGCTAGTTTGCTATGACTTTGGAACTCAAAGGCTAATTAGCTCGGTGCTGCAAAGAAGGGATAATTGTAGCATTTAAATCATAGCATATGCTGGCAACATTTTATTTATTTTGTGTTTTATGTATCTGAAAATTAGTAACTGGGAAAGGTGCACTGAGCATGCTGATTAAGGAGGGAGGAGCGGTAGCGACATGGCAGGTGGAATGGAAGACAGGGTCCATTCTGACTGAAGTAGATGTGGGGGCACAACAGAGACCGTGGGCAGGTTTCACAAAGCTTTGCCCAGGCACAAACCCAGTTTTCCCGGTGCAAACTGGGCTTTGTGAATAGCAGGTATTCACAAAATCCAGTTTGCCCCACAAACTGGGTTAGCTCCCGGGCAAAGTATTACGGGGGACACAATGCAAATGAGGGGAAGGGGACCTACATATCCCCACAATCCCATTCACAAAGGATTTGCTGCACACAAGGAGTTTTGTGAAGATCCTTGCAAAGAGCATATTACTGCTGACAAAGACCTGGTGGTAATCCGTGCAACCCTAGTGGCTGGCGGAGGTACTGTGGCCCCCAAGCCCCTCCCAAGTCCATGATCTCATGATATCCCATTTAATAATAATAAATATATTTTTCCATAGTGTAGGGTCCCACTTCAGTCCCCAATCTCATGATTTACTACCTGTTAAAAATAAAAGTAGTGTTCCATAGTGTAGGGTCCCACCCTTGTCCCCCAACTCAAGATTTCTCACCCGTTAACAGTAAAAATATTTTTCCGTAGTGTAGGGTCCCTCTCCAGTCCCCAATCTCCTGATGTCCCACCCAATAGTATAAAAACATTATTCCATAGTGTAAGGTCCCTCCTCGTTTCCTGATCTCCCTCCTGTAATGTTAAAAAATATTTTCCATAGTGTAGGGTTCCTCTCCCTTGCTCGATCTCCCACCCAATAATAAAAAAAAAAAACATTTTTCTATAGTTTAGGGTCCCTCCTCAGTCCCTGATCTCCTGATCTCCGACGCGATAATATAAAAACATTATTCCATAGTGTATGGTCCGCCCCCATTGCCTGGTCTTCCAACCGCATAATAAAATTGTTCCTCAGTGTAGTAGTCCTCCCCCGGGTCACACCATGGCCATCCCTAAATGAGCAAACCCCATTCCCTGGTAGTCTAGGATCCCTTCCCCACCCTGTCCAACGTGACCCACCACCATGCTCCCCTCCATCCCAGTTATTGGTTGGTCATTAGCACAGCCCTCCTCTCCAAACCACCTGAGCCCTCTTGGGGCGCCTACTGTATATAGTACAGTTCCTTGACTGTGATTGATCAATCACAGTCAAGGAGCCTTACTGTATAATGTATGCACTCCAAGAGGACTCAGTCGGCAGCCAGCCTCGGTGGTGAGAGGTGGGCTGTACTGGTTGCCGACCAGAGACTGGTATGGGGGAGTGGAGTGTGGGTCACACTGGATGGGCTTTGGGGATTGGGGAGGGACTCTAGACTACCAGGGAGTGGGGTTTGCTCATTTGGGGATGACAACTGGTGACCGGGGAGGGATCACTACACTATGGAACAATATTTCTTTTATTATCAGTTGGGAGATTGGGCAACAGGGTGGGACTCTACATGATGGAAAAATGTTTTTATATCATCAGGTGGGAGATTAGGAGATTGGGGACCTGGGAAGGACCCTTCACTATGGAATAATATGTTTTTATTACTGTGTGGGAGATCGGGCAATGGGAAGGGAACCTACACTATGGAACAATATTTTCTATTATCAGGAGGGCAATCGGGGACTGGGGTGGGACACTAAACTACGGAAACTATAAATAAACATGTTGGGTGGGTGATCAGGGAGGAGCCCTGGACTACTGATATACCTTTCTCTCACTGGGGATGGCAATTGGAGGAGGGGGGGACTCTACACTTGGGGACTGCAGCTGTATGGGGCATGGGCTGGTGGGCGGGCCATGCAACCCCACACAAATGCCATGCAAATGAGGCCATAATGGGCATGCTAATGTCCACTAGAACCTTGCATACCAGATGGGCTCATTAACATGGCTACTTCTGTGAATTGCACTTAAGCACACCAGCACTATTTGATGCGGGACCCTTTTCCTGGCTGACTGTAAGGGCAGCACTACTGGGGTTTCTGGTGCTTTTCCTGGGTTAGCACTGCCACCACCAGCCCCAATTCACAGTCCAACAATGCACAGCACTATCCGACCGTAAATAGCAGGTTTGCCCCCAGAGCAACCATGAAGTGCAACTCACACCCTTGCACTGCACTTTGTGTTTTTTAGTGAATCCTGGCCCAGACATCAACATTTCATAACATTTGTTACCTTTTCAGTCTATCTAGACAACTGTTTCTATAACACAGAAAATAAATTACATTTTAAACTTGTATATTGCCTACACTTCAAAGCAAAAGCCCCCCCAGAAATTCACTTTTTATAAAGCTGCCTTGGGGAGAGGCAATAACATAACTCATCACCATCAACAGGTACATTTTTCCCCGTATGTCTATAGAATAGACTTGGAAATCAATGCAATAAAATGCATCCAGGTCACTGAAAAAGTACTTTATATTACTTCAGGTAATATTCACTTTTATATATGCCATACTTAGAAAAGAAAAATACTTAGAAAATGAAAATAATGTAATGTAACATAAATAAGTCATACTAGCTAGTTTGCTATGCCTTTGGAACTCAAAAACTAATTAGCTCGGTGCTGGAAAGAAGGGTTAATTGTAGCATTTAAATCATATCAGATGGCATATGCTGGTAATATTTTATTATTTTCTGTTTTATGTATTTGAAAATTGGTAACTGGGAAAGGTGCACTGAACATGAACTTATTTCCAGGTGCGACCACGGAGGGGGTGGGAGGTGGTGTTAAGAAAGATAATGTTAACAAGCAGTTAAGACTGTAAATTCACGATGGTATATATAATCAGAATGTGGTAGCAGAAAGTGACCAAAAGACAAAAGTGGTGGGGCAACAACTCATTTGTAGAATAAGATGGCAACATAATGGTTATCACTAGATGAAGTGAGCAAGCTAGATCTGGTGCCAGTGAGGACACAAGCGAGTGGGAGAAAAGTGGGCCCACAGAAGTGTCTTAAAGGAAAGGTAAGAAGGAGTTATTCTAAAGGAGGAAGCTATGGAGTTCCAGATTGAGGGCAGCCAGGCTGAGAAAGAGTCCTAACCAGTGGACTTAGAACAGAGGGGAATAATGAAGGAATGGGACTTAGAAGAACTTAGGGAATAAGTAAAGGGAGCCAAGGGAGAGACCAGGTCAGAGAGGTAGGAGCGGAGTGACACAGACCAATATTTGTAGAGAAAGGAAGCACAATGGATAGGCACCATGAAGATAAGGATGGGAGGAAGAGGAGATGGTACAGGGAGCAATGCTGATTAAGGAGGGAGGACCGATTGATACATGGCAGATGGAGTGGAAGACAGGCTCCAGTTTGACTTGAAGTAGATGTGGGGGCACAACAGAGGCCATGGGCAGGATTCACAAAGCTTTGCTCAGGCGCAAACCCAGTTGCCCAGGGCACACTGGGTTTTTTCAATAGCCAGTCTTCACAAAGCCCAGTTTGCCCCCACAACCAGGGTTTGTGCAAGGACAAAGTAGTGGGGAGTGGTGCAATGCAAATGAGAGGGAGGGGACCTGCATATCCCCGCAATCCTATTCAAAAAGGATTAGCTCCACGCAAGGGCCTTTGTAAAGGTCTTTGCATAGAACAAATTACCACAGAAAAAAACCTGGTGGTAATCCACGCAACCCTAATGGTTTGCGGAGGTACTGCAGCCCCCCCACCCTTCCTTGGTAACTGATCTCATCATGTCCCACCCGATAATAATAATAAATATATTTTTCCATCATGTAGGGTTCCACTCCAGGTCCCCAATCTCATGATTTACCACCTGTTAATAATAACAGTATTTTTCCGTAGTGTAGGGCCCTTCCCTGGTCCCTGATCTCATGATTTCACACCCATTAATAGTAAAAGTATTTTTCCATAGTATAGAGTTCTACTCCAGTCTCCGATCTCCTGATCTCCCACCCAGAAGTAATAAAAATATTGTTCCATAGTGTTCGGTTCCACCCAATTGCCCAATCCCTCACCTGATATGAAAAATAACAGCTTCCCTTAGTGTAGTGGTCCTTCCCCCCTTCCCCAGTCACAAATCCCATAATACAGAAAATGGTTCCATATTGTAGCATCCCATCCCATAGGTGTCCCATAGGTGCCCGATCTCCCACCCAATAATGTCAAACCCCATTTCCAAAGTGTAGTGCCCCCTGTCATTGAACAATGTCTCCAAATGGACATATGCCCTGACCTTGGTAGTCTAGAAGTCCCCCAAACACCCCTACCCACACTGGTAATTACACACTACCCCACTCCCCCTGCCCCAGCCTGGTTGCTGGTCGGTGAGTAGCACAGCCCTCCACACACCTCCACGGCTGCTCGCTGACTGAACTGTCTATGACCGCTTACAGTATACACTTCAAGCCCATTGGCTGATGTTTATTAAACTCTGCCAGTTAAAAAGGAACTATTAAGTCCTGGAAACCTGGGATTTTATTGTGCCTTGTCTCAGTCACACTGATATCCCCCACAGAGCCCCCAAACTGCAAGCTGCCGCTAGCTGTCCTAACTCACCCCCAGGTAACTGTACTCAATGCATATGGCATGACCACTACTCCTGACTCCTGGACAAGCTCATACTCTATGAAAGGGCACCCCATGCATTGTCCCCAGGACCACAGGCCTAAATATCCCTCCTTAGTCTGGTGCATCCATGGATTTCTTGCCTACCACAGCTCCTCTTAAATGCTGATATCAGGGAAATGGCAATGCTCAAGAAGCTACAAACTCCTTCTGAACCCCCATTACCCACCTACTACTGCTACTAATAATGTTGTCAGGTAACATACAGCCCAACCCTGGCCCCCCTCACTCTCAGAATAACCCACAACAAAAAACTACAGGACTTACTCTTGCTGCCTTAAACATCTGCAGTCTGCTGCCCAAACTGGCCAACCTAAAGGTATGGGTTACCAAACACAACCCCAATATCCTATTAATCATGAAAACATGGCTGTCACCCAAGGTACTGGACTCTGCTATTGTGCTGCCTGGATACACCCTTTTTAGACAGCACCATACCTTGGAGGGGGTTGCGTAGTCTACGTAAGGGACACACTTAAGGGGCATATCCTTCCCCTCCCCAACAGAAGCACCAATCTGCAAATCCTACCCATCAAAATCCTACTGGATGTTCACAACAAGGCACTTATGATCCTCACAGTCTACATCCCACCAAAACAACAATTTCTGGTTCTTACGACCTCCTGGACTTTATTGCCACTCTGCACTTTAACTCAGAGATCATTCTTCTCAGATATTTCAGCATCAATTGGCCCTCTCCCACAGCTGCTACTGTGAGAGACACTCTTGTGGTTATCCACTTTTCCCAAATGGTGGCAACCCCAACAAGGATCAGCTACAAAACTGGTACTAGCACATTGCTGGACTGGATCCTCTCAAACCGACCAGCCCACATCACCAGCACCACTGTCCTCCCTGACTCAGTGAGTGATCATTCACCCGTTACCTGCACCTATCAAAACAACTTCAGCAAACCCCCGCCCAGAACCATAACCAACTGTGTACTCTTCAAAGGGCACCTACCACAACTCAGAGTGGACCTTCAAGGTCTAGCCTGGTCTGACCTACATGAAACAAATGACGGAGACATCGCACTTGGATGCTTCATC
Organism: Neoceratodus forsteri; assembly: GCA_016271365.2. Classification (NCBI taxonomy): domain Eukaryota; kingdom Metazoa; phylum Chordata; order Ceratodontiformes; family Ceratodontidae; genus Neoceratodus; species Neoceratodus forsteri. Next base: position 1,417,017,527 of record CM057449.1, on the reverse strand, counting down.
ACAAAATTTAATGCCACTTGCGATAAACATGCTCCCCTGAAAACAAGAAAATCTAAAGTTCCCTGCAACCCCTGGATAATGCCAGAACTCCTGCTACAACTCAGTGCTCGAAACCAACTCTGGATAAAGGCACGCGCACATGGTACAGCTGTCAATATCCAACTATATAAAAAAGCTAGAAATGAGTGCACAAAGGCTATCCACCTAGCAAAATGCTCCTACTATAAGGAAGCTCTCTCCAACTCCTGGAACTGCAGCAAATCCATTCTGAGACAACCTCAGTGATATTACTGGCAAGGATCCCAAAACAACCCCCTCCATGCTCCTGGTCAATGATGTACCCACAGTGGATCCACTCCAAATAGCAAATGCCCTGAATACTGCCTTCACGGACCTTGATGGAGTGCTCCCAGTAGACTACTTCGACCCTCCAGTCCAGAAGCACCCAGCAGGTGGTCAATCCCCTATGGGGAACCAATCTGTTTTTTTTTTTACTTTAAAGAAGTTAGCACTACTGAGGCTAAAAAGTACCTTGAGAAGGTGCTGGGCAAATCAAGGTACAGTTGAGACACCCTAGACCTTATGTTCATCACTATGGCTGTTGCAGAAGTACTAAGCCCCCTGAGCACCATCACAAACCTATCCCTCCGCCATTCTCAGTTTCCCCAGCTCTAGAAGTCAGATTCTGTAACACCAGTTCATAAAAGTGGAGACTGGGCACTACAGAATAACTAAAGACCGATCTCTGTACTTCTGCCACTCTCCAAAGCACTTGAATGGATAGCGGTGGATCAGCTTGTGGAATACCTGAACTTGCACTAACTCCAATGTCCAGAACAACATGGGTTCCAAGCAGGACACAGCACTATCACGGCCCTGTTGGAATTCACTGCTTATATCCACCAAACCCTGGATCAAGGTCAGCTAGTGGTGGCTACCTTCTTCAGCCTATCAAAAGCTTTTGATATAGTTCACCACACACTCCTCCTTGAACAGCTAGCTTACATTGGTTTCTCTTCTGATACAGTTCTATGGTTTAACAGCTATCTCAGCAATCGCTCACAGTGGGTCAAAATTGGTGACATTGTCTCAGATAGCAAACCTGTCTGCTCAGGGGTCCCCCAGGGATCAATACTGGGGCCCCTCGTCTTCAGTATCTTCGGAAATAAAACTTCCAGGCTCTTGCACCAGTCACATGCTATTGTAGACTGATGACACCATCATTTTTACATGCAGCCCTGACCCCAAACTACTTCAAAACGACTTCCAACTAGGATTTACTGCTGCCAAAACATGGTTTAAGGAGCATAGGGACTAATCCTTAACTACAAGTAAACTAAGACTATGATCTACTCCAGCATCCACAGCAAACACAATACCTTCCCACCATCCATCCTGAACATCAGTGGCTACGTGATGGACTTTGTGCAGCACTTTAAGCACCTGGATATCACCCTTGACTCCACCCTGTCCTATACACAGCATACAGACAACACAGCCAAGGCCATCAGTTCCAGAATTGGGATACTCCACCGCCACAAACACAGCCTTATATATGAAGCACTTAACATGGCCATTACCAGCTCAGCTGTTACCCTTGTTGACTATAGCCTGGCGGTTTATGTTTCTGCACTGAACTCAGCACAACATCGCATCTCCCTGGCTCTTAATAAGGCCTGATGACTCCTCACAGGTGCTGCAAGGCTTACACACACCTGTGAGCTCTATTCATGGGCAGAGTGGCTCCAGTTGAAGAGCCGAGTAAAGTACCACACCTGTCTACTGGCCAAAAAAATCACATTAAATCTGATGCCACCAGGAGTCCAGAATCTGCTCACTCACCATATAAGTGCCAGGCTGATCAGAAGCACCCACAGCCAAATTTCAGTGAACCTAGATGCCGCATTGCACAGGGTCAACGTGCATTCTACTACTGTGCACCACACTGGAACAATGCCCTTCCTTCAGCCATCTCTGATACCACAACCATTGGTGCTTTCAAGCGTAAGCACAGGCAGTACCTTGCCACAGATGACAACTGTGACTGCATTGGCCATTCATGATGACCAAAACAATTTTTCTACATTTGGACCACTGTAAAGCAGTAGCACTTAGTTTTCCACCTAATCCTAGGGGCACCTACCTTCACAGCACTTCATTGTCCCCCCATCTAGTCCCCTCTCCTCCCCACTAGCACTCATTACCCTGTCTGTCCCTGCCCTCATGCCCCTCGATCTGCTGCTCTCCTAGCCCCATTGTCTCCAACCTTCCTTAAGTCTGTTCTTAACCCCTTACGCAGGCACACACTTCACTATGCTGCAGCTGTGCCTGTTCTCCACTCTGTTTCTCCCCCCACAAGTATGCTTAACTCTACGATACAGGCACCTTCTCTCCAATGCCATAGCAGTGTCTAAATGTTATACCGTAAGCTAAATGCTATCCCAGTCTTGTAATTCACACCAATTTATTGTCTGCCTATCTTGTAATGTATAGTTTTGTACTTGCTTGTAATGTAATGCCTTGTAATGTAATGATATGTAACTGTTCAATTGTTTTCTTGTAGCTGACATGGAACCTACAAATGAACGTCCCCTCACAGGTGTTCTCCAAGATACTAGTAAAAAAAAAAAGTTATTGTGGGATGTCATACGCACCCAACATAGGGACGCCTTTTATAAAGAATTGATTCCTGTGGAAGTACTGTACCTGTTATGCTGGAATATCACTGTGCCTCAGACAAAAAGCTTTGTCATGCTTGAATGACATATTTTTCCCTCCCTAATACTGGGATATAGCCTGGTTGGGCTACGACGGCAGTTTTAATGTCAGAGACAATAACAAGCACAAGAGTGTTATAGAACGACTCTGTCCAAGAGACAGTTGCCAGACAGCCGTGGAAACCATTCATTGCTTGTTTTTTTGACTGCTCTGACACACTTCCCTTTTGGTAATTTTTAGGTAGATCTTGGTGGTTCCTTTTTGGTGTTCTCTTCCTTATGGTGCACTCATTTGTGGCTCATTGTCTGGTCACACCTTGGTGCGTGAGCCTTCCGTGTTACTTCTCATTTTTTCCTGCCTTAAGGTTATGGTTTAGAGAGTTCATTGTAGATATGTGTTGCAACAACAGGTATTCGATTACTCCACCCATTTATGGATGGTGGTATCTGACCTTCAATGACTGTGCGCAGCAGAAAGAACGCACCTTTCACCACGGCATGGATTCGCCATTGGAAACACTGCCATGGGCTCTTTTTTGATTACGTTTTCCAAGACAAGCCATTAATACAGTATTCAAAGATGGGATGTCTGATATTTTGCTTCGCAAGTCATTGTTCTTTGTCCCCCATTTATTTCTTTTGGCCATCCCCTTTGTCCCTTTGTATGCTTAATGTTATGGTGCACAGTAGTAGGGTTGATTATGTATTATCTTTACCTCACATGTTGTTTTCTTTCATGCCATTGGAATTGTTTTTGGTTTGCCAGTTATGTATCTCTAATCTTTACTTTTTCTTTAATAAGTAATTCCCCTACTCTTATTGGGACGTGCCATGGGATCTTTACTATCCATCTGAACAACCACCAGAACAGGCAGATGGGACCTCAGTTTAACATCTCATCGGAAAGATGGCACCTCAGGAGTGCAGCACCCCACTCTTGATACACCTCAGTGTCAGTGTTGGTATTTATTCCAGATTCCTGGTATGGGGCTAGAACCCACCACCTTCGGATCTTCTGGCCTCAGAGGTGAGTGTGCTACCTGTTGAGCCACTGACACTGACATACAGGTTGCCGGCAGAAAAGGACCGCTTGGCCCACCCAGTCTGCCCTAAATTGTCTACCTACTGTGCTGCCGCAGACCCTACTTGATCTCCAGCCTTACCGCCACCCCCAGCCTGTTACTAAGGCCCCCTTGTGTCTGTCCCTTTTAGTCTAACTCCTGCTCATGCCTTATTGCTTCAGTAATGCCTTCTTTAGAGTGCTGTATAGCCAGTGGTACAGGATGTCAAAACTGTGAACTAGTATAGCAACAAAGGCATGTTGCAGCCCAATACTTAATTCTTCAACAGGTAAACTGGTTCTAAAAGTAAAGCCAGTTGAGTCTGCTCTCCTTTGGTGCTCTGCACTTATGGAGCAACACTGGATCTGTGTTTACTTTTTATTGATCCTTAAAAAAAATGTAACATAACACTATCTAGATTCAGGGCAGGGATTTTCTGTGAACAAAGTCTGAACACTACCCATGGCTGTCCCTGTAGAACTCCCCTCAACAGCCTTCTCATACAGCTGACTTTTCCTTTCTACACTGCTTAGTGCAACCTTTGCATTGTTAAAGCCTTAGTTCTGCCATGAAGCTCACCGTGTCTTATCTTCATCTCTTTCATCCCCCCAGTCTTTCCATCTGATCAAGCATCCATCTCACACTACTGCTCCCATGGTCCTAAGATATATTTCAGTAGCTTTACCTGCATTCTTCCTTTACAGCTTACTCCTGTAGATGTCTTGCTCAAAACCATGATTCAGAATATTCTTTATCTTCCAAGCACATTCAGGATAACTCTTATATTCCATTTCTAGCCCACATACTTACTCAGTGCCCCTGTTTTGGTCTTGTATTTCACAGCAGTTTTCTGTGATTATAGTTCTCTTAACTATAGAAACATAAATTTTGATGGCAGATGAGGACTGCTTGGTCTACCCAGTCTGGCCATTTCCCTACCTACTGGATAAGCTGCAGATCCTAGTTAACCAACAACCTATTTGCTTCTACCCCCCACCAGAATTGCCTTATGTCTGTCCCATGCATTCTTGAATTCCCCCACTGTTTTTGACTTCATAACTTCCTCAGGATGGCTATTCTATTCAACCACCTCCCTCTCTGTGAAAAAATACTTCCTCACATTGCCCCTGAGCCGTCCTCCCTCTATTTTCAAATTGTGCCCCCTTGTTCTTGCACATCTCTTTTTCTGAAATATGCTACCTTCTTGGACATTGTTGATTCCCTTGATGCACTTGAACGTTTCTCACATGTCCCCCCTCTCCCTCCTTTCCACGAGGTTATACATATTAAGCTCCTTTGGTCTCTCTTTGTATGGCTTCTGGAGTAGAACCTGCACCATTTTAGTTGCCTTCCTCTGGACTGCCTCCATCCTGTCTATGTCCTTGTGGAGATAGGGTCTCCATAAGGGCAACATCTTTGATAAATCACATTTACATATTCACACAAATGAAAGAGTTATTGGGCCTACCTTGTTCTCGTACTCATCTACACCATTTTCCTTGCCAGGGGAAAGGAGGAGGGCAAATGCACTGTAAAATCAGCATGTCAGATTTGGGGGATAATTACGTTACATTAGAATTCATATTAACCTGAATTATCAATGTAACATGGCACACCATGTCTTCTTAAAGTAATTTTGCCATTTTCTGCAAAACACTGAGGGTGGGATATTCAGAAATGTGCCAGGCAGGGGTGCAAGCACAACTAGGATGTGCCAGGGAGTGTGCTGGGTGATATTCAATGGTGCTGCGCCATGGCTCAGCACCATTGAATATGGCAGCGTGGCCTCCCACATTGCGCATGGCGCAGTGGCACTGCACCAGCACAAGTGGCAAGAGAGGAGCAGGGGGATGCACCAGCGCAAGTGCGGTTGCTTTAGGTGCAGGAACCACAATATTCAGTGGTGGGTATGCAAATGGGATCATAATGCATGCAAGGCGCAACTGGGGCCATTAGCATTTCATTATGGCCCCATTTGCATCCAGGTGCATTGATCACCGGTGACTTGCACCTGGCGCCCTGCCAGGCAGCAGCCATCAGAGACCTATATCCCCAGCACATCACGGCAAAGTGCCCCAACGCCTGATCGTGAGCATCAGTATAATATAATTCAAGTCCAATATCCCTGGATCCATTCACATATTGGTACTGTGTAGTAAGGTATGGTCTGCATGACCATTGGCCCACGTTGTAGACTAATGGGTGTACAGCCAAACTGTACATAGTCAGCAGGTGGCTGGATGGCTTGCGGGTGGGTAGCTGCCACCTGCCGCTAACCAGGTGAGGGAGCAGGTTGGTGGGGCTCAGTGGGCAGGTGGAGAGGGGGGTACCACTGGACCACCAGGGATGATCTAGACTGTTTTTAGTATACTTATGCCCGTGATTGGGCTGATAGTGGTCCACTGGACTGTGAAGGTGTGGGTATAAGGATGACACTGGAGTCTAGAATAAGTCCAGCAATAAGTCGTTATTTACAAAAATAAGAAGCAAACTGAACAATCGATTTAAAAAAAAAAAACTGAATAAAAATAATATAATTCCAAATGATAAACACACTAGAAAACAGCTAGTATAATGAGATAGCAGAGCACGAGTCCCTTCGAGTTCTGATCACAGAATGAGAAATGACTCCTTTTATACATACAGGTCATGTGATCCACCCCTTTTCTTGAAGCTAACTCTTAAACACAACCAAATAAACATTATATTGGTTTTTTACAACATAAATCCCCTTTTAGGCTTAATTAAAATATCATATTGGTAACCACACAAAATAAAATCCTGCCTAGTTATAAAGTAACATTGCGTAACTATCTAGACCCGCCCCTTTATTTACAAACTATAAATAATGAAACAGAAAGGCCGGCTGGCTCTATAGGAAGAAAGGCAAAACAAACATGGCTTCCTCTAGAGCTACACCCTGGGTTTGGTAAGCACTTTTAAACTTAGCTTTTCTCTTAAAACTTAATTTAACTTAATGTTATCAAGTATACATTTCTTTTAATGAAGAAACACACAAGAAGAAAGCAGAAGAAATAAACATAACTGTAGAATATATATGTCTGTGTTTTTAGACCCTTTTGATATATCAGCTTTAAGTTTCAGAATCATAGGATTCAATTTTACTAGTTTGAGCTTATAACACTTATACCTTTTACAACAACCTTCTATAATCTAGCATTATAGCTTTCATCAAACAAAATTATTAAATCCTCCTTCTGTTATTTAGTGCTTTCAAAGTTTTTTTTTAAGGTTTTAAACAGTTTTTATTTAGAGATTCCACCAGTTTTTATTTAGGGCTTTCACTGCTTGTATGCAAGTAATTACAGCTTCCTTCTGTGGAAAGGGAAGAAAAAGAAGAAAAAAACATAAGTATCTGGAGTTATCTCCAGCAGGAACAGTGTCTCCAGAAGAAATCTCTAGCTGCTCACTTCAGCAGTACAGCAAACCCAAGGTAATCCTTCTTGCTGGGGGGGGGGGTTACAAAACAAAACGAGCACTACTTCTACTTTATATTTTAAACAGTTCCCAAAGAGGCTGGGGAGGCAAGAAAGGTGGAAATAAATGAATTTTATCAGGGCAACACATAAACTTTATGGCCCAGATATTCAAACTGTGCCCAAAAAGTGCTCAACAGCAGGAGCAAGCGCAAGTCCACTGCACCCATGTGCAAGAAGCATGATATTCAAAAACTGCGCAGGCCAAGATGCGCCTACAGCCAATGACTGAATATCACACCACCTGCACCATAGCGCAACTAGGAAGGGGAAGCTGAGCATATCTGATGCACCATAGCACAACAAGGGATGTTCACTGAGCAGTCCAGATGTGCCATAGCACAACCAGGGATGCCCCCAGCAGCAGGGCAGCAATGCAACAGCACAACCAGGGATGCAGGGGCCCACCACTGATGCCACAGATGGGCAGAGAAACACACAGCAGAACAGACATCGTCCCCCACACCCCATGCACTGCACAACCGGGGGAGATCTGGAATAACCACTGGCCCATGGCTACCAGCAACCAACCCACAGCCGGGCCATGGTGCCCCAGCACACCCCCTGGCAAGCTGTGACCGGCACACAAGGAGTGCCGACCACCCCATACCACACCATCCCACCAATGCAGAGCACACCCTGCACCATGATCCCCATATACCCTGCTCAGGAGTAACACCCAACAGTGCAGGACACCTCATGCATGCCACCACCTCGACTGTGACAATGCAACCCTGTGCACCATGGAGCCATGCAAGGCAGCCCCACCATGAACAACCTGCAGTAGGCGGCAGCAAACAGTGATGCAACAGATGCATACACAGTGCCACCCTGCATATCCCCCCGAGGTACAGCTGAGAGACCAACCATGTGTCAGCACATGAGGTACCCCACATGCGACAGGGCATGCCCTGGACCCCACCTCCAGCAGTACAGCACCCTGCACACCCTCCCAAGGACACATTCCATCCCAGCACTGGCCACAACAGCCAGCACAGACAAGCACAGTGTAGCATGGAGGCATGCACTACACACAGGATGCAACACAGTGCATGGACAAACACCCACCCATACCCAAGGGCACAGCAACACAGGGACATAGTAGCGGGTCAACCAAGCCACTGGTGTGTGGCCATGGCTGACATGTGCACACGGCCAGCACCCCTATATTGCGCAGGTGTGCCAGCCACCCTGCACAGGCACCATGAAGCTGTATGCCACCAGCATGCTGCTGGAGCACAAGTGACAGACACTGGAGCACATCCCCTGCAACAGACACAAGTGACAGCATGGATGGTGGACAACAACAGCGGAGGCCACAGTGCCACTGGAGGCAGACATGCACCATACTGGTGATGGCGGTCAACCTGGCATTGTGCCCGGGTACAGTTGCTATCCAGCATGGACAGCCACCACTGACACACCAGCAGACCGTGCGTATCACAGACATGCAAGGGTGTCAGCTGCACAGGCCATGGACAGTCTGACAGGGGTGCCATGCACACAGTGCAGGCCCCGTGGACCACTGCACACAGGCATGCAGTGCACAGAGTACAACACACAAACCACAGACCGTGACTGATCCCCCTGTCCACACCATAGGTGGTTCACCCCTGCACACACACACACACACACACCCCATGCATGCACCACCCCTGACGCCATGCACACCACTGCAGCTGAGCACCTGTAGCCTGCTGCAAATCAGAGACCACCACAGTTGTTATAACAAAATGTATGTATTGAACATGTACTGTAAAGCTATATACAAAACTATATACAATAGCGGGGAAGGGCCACATTACAGGTGGGGGTGGGTAAGGGGCAGGGGTGAACATATGGGAGATGGAAGAAGGGGTATGAGGGTGGGTCAAAGGGGGGAAGGTGGTAGTTGGGGCATGGGGACATCACTGGCCACCCCGGTCCTCTTCCTCCTGGTGCCACTGGGATCTCTGCCTCCTCCTTCTCACCCCGTGGCAGTGGATGTGTTGCAGGAGCGTCAAGGTCTCCCTCCAGACCCGCAGCAGCTCCTGAATGTCCCGCTGGATCTGCAGGAGTGTCCAGCCACCTAGGACGAGGGAGCAGAGTCAATAGGTGTGACTGTCCATCCCCCTGCAGCCCACCCATTGTGCATGGCATACAGTCATGTGACATGCCCCTGTGATGGTGTGTGACTACCCACAGTGACTGTGTCCACAAGACCTGCCCACCCAGGCAGCCACAGCCATGTGGACCACTGCACACACACACACACCGCCCATGTCCTGCACAGCACCACCATGGCCGTACAGTGACTTGGCTATGCGGTTTGAAGGCAGTGCCACAACCATGTGCCCGGTGCACGCATGGACCACCACTGACGCACTCCCAGACATGCAGTGTCACTGGACAGTGTTGACTGTAACAAGTTGCATGCATGGCAGTGATGTTACTGGATGGTGGCCATGCCCAACTACCTGCCCAGTTATGCAGCATGCAATAGTAATCATGGATGTAAGGCACTCACCATCAGCAGGCTGGTCCATGCACCGTGGACCACCTTCATCCCTCCTGTCCCTGTCCCTCCAACATGCAGAGCCTCCCCTCTCAGTTGCGCCTCCATTCTTCTGGCCCTAAGGTGCAAACATGGAGAGAGAAACATCAGTACAATCCAGTATCAATGTCCCCCTGCCCCCATGTGTGTGCAATCCCACACAGCCAGACACCCCGATACCACCACCACGGCCAACACCGGATGGCTCCCCCCATGTGCCAGACACATGCAACCGTGATACCCATATGGACGATAAAAATGTATGGATATTGCACCTAGCTGGCCGTGGCACTGTGCCCCTCCTGGCACGTGCCCCCAGGCAGGCAAGCAGGTTCGGGTCCCCAGCCTTAGGTTCCATAATGGTGGCGGCACTGCTCCGCCGTCCACCCCAGACCGGTGGCCTCCTCCAGGGCATCAGCCACCTCCTGCCATACCATACTCTTGGCCCTGTCCAGGGGTGCCTCCCCAAACAAAGCCCCAACATGTGGCTCAACTATGGCAAACAAGGTTTGCCAGCTCAATCTGGCTCAACTGCACTGCATGCCTCCGCACCATCTCTGCTGCTCAGTTCAAGCAAAATGGTGCTCTGCAGCATGGTCCTGCCACGTGCAGATGCTGCACGGTACAGCGCTGCCATTCCCTATCACGCTGTCACCAAACAGCACGATACTGGTGCACCCATGCCTGACGCATGGCACCTAGGGGGCAACAGTCAGGCACAGGGTCAAGGGTCTCTGGCACATGGACAGCCACAGCGCGATTGGAACCCAATGTGTGTAGTATGATTGGGTGCCTGTGTGCCACCTCCTGTAGTGGCCTACCGCACTGTTGCCCCAGTACACCTACAATGCCCCAGTGCCACAGCGCCATATAGGTGAACAGCTTCATAGAGCCACTGGCACAATGGTGGCCATGCCCTGCATTGCCTCCCGTGCACAGCACATCAGCAGCATGGCAGGTGCCTGCGTCATCAACCCGGGCATGCGCAGTTAGGTGTGTACTGCGCATGTCACAGAACTGCGCCCTTGGTTCAGCACATTCAACACAATTGCGCAAAGTGCAACAGCCCGATATTCAGCCGGCATACAGTATGCAAATCATCTAATCAGCCATTCAATGGTGCAGTCACTGCATTAGCATCCACTTAAAGATGTGCCTTGCCTCATTTGCATGGGTTGCGCTATAAAGTGCGACATTGGGCTGCACTGGCCATAGTCGGTTACTGCAGTCTATTGCGGTGAGTTGCATACTGTTTGGGAGTGTGGACTGTGGTGTTTGGGACATGCATGGGACTGCACAGTCACAGGTAACACCTGTCATTCTCACAGGATAAATCATGACCAAGCGTGTGGTGGAGGAAGAGGAACAGAGTCGTGGGAGGAAGAGGAGGCCAAATTTCACTAAGGCCGAGACAGATGCCCTGTTCGAGGCCTACCTAAACCAGGAGCTGCTTCTCACTGGATGCCAGGGAACACCACAGACCAGTGCTGCTGCATGGGAGGAGGTGGCGCGTGCTATGAACCTGCAAGGCAGCCACCAGCGCTCCATGTAGGAGTGCAAAAAGAAGATGGGCACAGACAGGCGGAGGATTAAAGAGAAGGTGGCTGCCATCAGGGCAGCATGGTCTGCAACAGGTGGGGGACAGCCAGAGGTGCTATGCCTGACCCCACAGGACGAGCAGGTTGCTGGCAGCATGCAGCGTTGTGCCATTGAGGGTGTTCCAGTTGGTGGATTCCAGATGGGTGGTAGCCCGTCACTGCATGGTAGGTCATGGTCTGTCTATTGGGGGGACAGGGTAGTTCACATGCAATAACGCTACTTTTTTTCCCTTACAGCTCCTGAGCATCTTCATGGGTCAGTGGTGGTGGGCTTCTCCACTGAGGCCAGTCAAATGGAGATGGAGGAGGAGGACCCATCGACCTCCATAGGAATAGGGGGGTCAGGGTGACAGTGGGCCCGCCTGGACGTCCCGACTGATGTTGGTGGAGCAGGTGCAGAGTAGGCCCTGCCCATGTCCCAGCATGCCAGCGTCCATGGATGCCAGCATGCTGAGACTCGGGCTGGTGCTGGATCCATCACCGATGATGATGGAGCTAACGTCATGGGCAGTGACACGTGTGCCATAGGATGGCCACACAGCAGGTGACATCGCGGACATGGCTGTGGGTGGTGCCGCCGTGGAGGCCTGCGTGCCATCACAGTCCCAGCCTGTGCCTGTCAGCACCAATGGGGCAGCACTGGTGTGTGTACAGGACAGTGGGACTTTTGCAGCCACTGCGGCAGCACCATTGAGCCCTGGGGAGCAGCAGCCGGAGGGGCAGCATCAGCAGTCGGCCAATGGCCATGGGGGTACAGTGTCAGGGGGTGGCATCAGTGCACCATGCCCAGGCCTGGCCCTGGTGTGCAGCACCCACCCTCAAGGGGTGATGAGCATCAGGGCCGTGAACACCCTGAGGGACAGCACGCCGATCAGGCAGATGACCTCTTGGATGAGCACACCCGCATACTGCAAGCATCAGTCAATCAGCAGATGCGGCTTGTGACAGCGGTGGATGCACTGAATGCGGCTCTGTGCCAGGCAGAGGAGCGTCACAGCAGAGACACCACTCTGCTTCTGGCAGGGATGGCCCGGTTGCAGGAGGATGTGACTGCTGCCATTGACAGGCAGACACAGGCATTCATTTCTGTCATGGCCACAATAGGCACACAGTTATTGGCCCATGCGTCGCAGACACCACGTAGTGCAATGTCCACCCCCCTGTTCCCGGCATCGTGTGATGCCATCCTTGTTGACACTGGGTTCAGCTGTGGGCATCCTGAGTACACCTGGTGCAGGTATGTTCAGTGTGATGCAGACCCCTGCGTTCACACAGTGGAACCCCTGGGGGACCGTTGGTGCCACCTCATGAGGCCAGTGGTCAGCCTGTCACTGCTGGCGGGTCTTGGCGGGGCCGCCCACGCATCCGTGGTGGCTGTGACACTGTGGCGCATGACTGACCTGTCTCCCAGCGTGGCTACTGTCTGATGCTGCCCTGTGTGCATTGTGTCATTTAGCAGGCAATGCATGGGTAGGTATCTGGCCCTGCATGCACACACGCAGTCCATCTGCACACCCTCCTGGCTGCTGTCTGCAGTTGCATGTGCATGATGATGCCTGCGTTGCGCTGTATGCCACTGTGCAATGGTGCCCAGTGTCTGACACATGCACAGTGACAGGCAGTGGGCGTGGTGATCTGTGGACATGTGTGTGGCTAAGGGTGGCGGTCTGGGTCGGCGTGCCTCCTACCCTTTGTGCATGTCTGGTGAGGTGTGTGTGTATGACTGCATGCCATGCTGACCTCACCCATCCCTGGCAGTGTGTGCGGTTCCATGCCTGGCCATTTCCCTTGATGGCATGCACCCCTGGTGTGTGTCCATGTGTGTTTGTGGGTTATGCCTTTGCCACTGGTGGTTGCACATGGCCCCATGACTTACCTGGGTTGGCTGAAGTGCTCCTTTGTGATGGTGTCCCAGTGCAGCTGTGCCAGCCGGAGCAGTCGGGGGTCCCGTCGCCAAAGGGGGAGGCTGCTCATCACCATCGTCACCGGCATCCTCATCATCCCCATCACTGTCCCCCTTTTCGACCTGTACAGCTATCCCACATTCATTGCCCATGTTGTGCAGGATGCAACAGGTCAGGAATAGCCCACAGGCCTTTGAGGGGCTGTACTGTAGGGCACCGCCGGAGGTGTCCAGGCAACGGAAACATGCCTTCAGCATTCCAAACACCCGCTCGATGACATTGCATGTGGTGGCATGTGCCTCACTGTAGCGTTGCTGCAATGGGGTCGTGGGCCGCCGGTATGGTGTGAGCAGCCTGGGACGGAGAAGGTATCCACTGTCACCTGTGTGTAGAGGGTGGAGGTTAGTTTGTTGATCAGCATCGCCCTGCCTCGAGCCATGTAGGCAACTACCCATGTCACCTCTGACCATGCCCCTCCCAAGCTCTCTGTTTGTCTATGTGGTTTGCATACTCACCCACTAAGTGGCCAGTGGGGATGTCCCCACTCTCGAATATGTGGCACAGTGCCAACTGGTGCCAGATGAAGGCATCATGTGCTCCACCAGGGTGCATGGCACAGTCATTGATTATGCGCCCCCTGGCATCGCACACCACCTGGCAGTTGATGCTAGCATAGCCCTTCTGATTAATATATGTGACCCCCTCGGGGCCAGGTGATGTGTTGATGGCCACATGGGTGCAGTCTATTGCCCCTAGCACACCAAGCATGTGTGCTACCCTGTGGAACTCCTGTATGTTTGCTGTGCACTCCACCAGTGTGCTTGGGAAATGGATGTACTCCACAGCATGTGGCAGCAGTGTGCTGAGGAATTGGGTGAGGTGGCATGACGCGACCAACTGGGTTATGCCTGTGATGTCCCCTGTTGGTCTCTGGAAGGTACCCGTGGCGAGCAAGCACATGCAAGCTGCCACTTTAGTCTCCACTGACAGAGCATGGCTCCATTGTGTGGGTGCCTGCATCACATCACCACACAGCTCACAGAGCCACCTCAGAATTGCCTGATTCAGGCGGTACCGGCACACAATCTCAGTATCACTGTACAGCTCGAAGCTGGTGTGGGCTCGGTACAGCATGTTGGGGGCATACCACCGCTGGGCCCTTCTACAGCCACGCCCCCCTGCTGCCTGCCTTTTCAACCCCCTCATTACTGCCTCCATCTGGATGGTGGCACTGACCATGTCCCTGGCTTGTGTTCACCCCCCTGGCAGCTGTTTCTGTGTTCCCCCCGCTGTCCTGGCTGCTACTTCTCCTGCACCTTCCTGTGGTGGCCTCTGTGCAGTGTGGCACTTCCCCCTTCTGCACTAACTGTGGCTCCTCACACCTTCCCTGTGCCTCGCTGTTCAGGGTGCCCTTTCCCTGGCCTGCCCTGTGTGTCCCTCCTGCCCAGCTTGTGTTGCTAGAGTTCAGCCTCATGTGCCTTCCCTGTAGCGTTCTTGTGCCTCTCCCTTGTTTCTTTTTATTTTGGCTCATTTCCACTATCGTGCAACTTCTGCTTGCTCCCCTATTGCGCATGGAGCATGTTATTGAATATCGCACTGCGCCATTTATGCATGGTTCCTCCCTCTTCAGTTGTGCATACATTCATTATCATTGCGCTATTGCTCAGCGTGATTTGGGGGGCGCATCTGCCTCCCGCTGAATATCGCAGAATGGCGCATTTTCAGACTTGCACTGGAGCAACCCTATTGCACATGTCGCAACCCTTTTGAATACCTGGGCCTATGTATTTTAGTACATTACACCAATATATGCATAGATGGCCAGTCTAAACATATACCTTAAAGGGCCGTGTACCTAAATACATAGGCCCAGATATTCAAACTGCGCCAGCCTGTGGCGCAAGCCTGGGCGCAGCTCAACTTGGCTGCACAGGGGTGTGGACTGGGCAATATTCAACAGAGCTGCACCATGGCTCAGAAGCATTGAATATCGTGCCCTGGCCACCTGAAGTGTGCATGGCGCAGTGGCCAGAGTGCAGCATAGGGGTGCGCTAGTGCAAGTTCTATTGCGCCATGCACAGCAACCATGATATTCAAACGTTAACATGCAAATGGGGCCATAATGTATACAAGGTGCACAAGGGGCCATTTGCATGTCATTATGACCCCATTTGCATGCAGGTGCACTGATCCCTGATGACTTGCACCTGGCACCCTGCCAGGCAGCAGCCATCGGGGACTGACGCCCCTTGCAGCCAGCAATGTGCTCCACAGCCCGATTGTGGGCATTTGTATTAAAAAACAGACCTCTGTCCAATATCCCTGGTGGTCCAGTGGACCGCTGTTTGCCCGATCACGGGCATCTGTATAATAAAAGAATAATTCCTTCCAATATCCCTGGTGGTTCAGTGGACCACTACTTGCCTGATCACAGGCATCTGTATAATAAAAGAGGAATCCCTTCCAATATCCCTGGTGGTCCAGTGAACCGCTGTTTGCCTGATCGTGGGCATCTGTATAAAAAAATTAATAATTCCAATATCCCTGGTGGTCTAGCTGTACCCCCCTCCCCACTGAGCCCCACCACCCCACTACCCCCCTGGTCAGCCGGCGGGCGGAGCACCCCACCACCTGCCGCCTCCGGCTCCCACTGACCAACACCGCCGGTAGGCTGTATGCCCATTGGTCCACAGCGTGAGCCAATGGACATAATTCCATAATATACTATATCTCCAGATATGTGAATGAATCATTCACATATCTGGAATGTGTAGATGGTACATTGCACGCCCATTGGCCTCCACTGTGGACCAATGGCATACAGCCCCACTGACGTGTCAGTCGGCAGGTGGCAGGGTGGCAGGGGTGGTTGCTGCACCCGCTGGGTGACCGGGGAGCAGGGTGGTGGGACTGTGTGGGGGGGTGGGAGGGGTACCGCTAGACCACCAGGGATATTGGAATTATACATTTTTTTATACAGATGCCCGTGATCGGGCAAACAGAGGTCGACTGGACCACCAGGGATATTGGACAGAATTATTTATTTATACATATGCCCGCGATCGGGCAGGCAGCGGTCCACTGGACCACCAAGGATTTTGGACAGAATAATTTTTTTTAACTAATGCCCGCGATCGGGCATGGAGGGGCACCGCCAGGTGCAGAGGGAGCTCGGGTGGCCACCCACGGGGGAAGCTGCTGTGTTGCACCCTGCAACGTGATAGCTCACCTGTGGGTGGCCATCAGTTGTTCCTATTTTTTTGGATCAGCTTTGTGCTGGCACAGATAGGGGTTGCGCATGCATGGCTCTGCACATCCCGGGCTGAATATCGGACTGTGCAGGGTATGCATGGGCACGCACCCCCTACCTGCACCCAGGGCTGGTTTTAGGACTTTGGAGGCCTCCAGCAAACTGTATGACTGGGGCTCCACAGACGGGGCGGGGGCCCCCCCCAGTAATCTTTCTACATAGTATTTAAATTTCGTAAAATATATGCCAATGCATACTTAGGTGCTAAATCACATTTGGAAGCCAAACAAGCCCACCACATTTGTAAAACTGAAAAATGGTACTCAGACTAACTAGAAACCAAATCAAAGTAAACAAAAAACAAAACAACAAAAGAAAAACAACAAAAAAACACACTTGAAAGAATATGTACATACATGGGGCATAGGTAATTTTTAATTTCTTACTTAAATTCATTAGAAAGAATGTGGCAAGCTCAACCCCTGCATTTACAATGCATCTTAATAAAATGTGTGGAAGCACCTGGTATATGTAACCAACCAAAAGCATCAGCAAAATCACTCACCACCCAAAGATATAGACTGCACACAAAAGGTGCTTCATTTTAGTATAAAGGTGCAAATGTGCAAAGTCCAATCAAAAGCATATAGTTAAGGAACCAGAGCTTCCCTGTTCCATTACCCCCCACTCTGCTGCGTTAACTCTGCATTGTCCATATAATCAAATATGCTTCCTTATTGTAAATTGTTGAGGGGTTCTTAGTCTCATCATCCAGCTGAATTATGATTAAGCCTGACCACTACGGCAAAGTGACCACCTCCATCGGTCAGGAAAAAACATTTTATCTTGCCTTTAAGACCTGATGTACTCCTGCTTTCAGTCTTGTGGGGTAAACCACACTCCAGCTTTATTATTAGAAAGTATACTTAGAATGGCAGATAAAGGGGAGGTATTGCTGATGGGTGATCTGAATATGCCAGATGTCAGCAGCCACTTCTAAGAGTGGGGTTATTCTAGATGCCCTACAGGGGGCATGCCTTAGACAACTAGTATTGGAACCCACTCAAGAGGGAACAATCTTAGACCTGGTCCTCTCAAATGGAGATGTAGAGAGGATCACAGATGTAGAAGTGGGTAGCCATCTGGGAACTAGCGACCATCAAACAGTATGGTTCACAATAAACACAGCAATAGAGTCAAGCCATACAAACGCAAAAGTACTGGACTTCAGGAGGGCTGACTTTGCCAAAATGGGCAAGTGCCTAAGAAATGCACTAGCAAATGGGCAGGAAGGAGGGGTGGAAGAACAATGGGGAATAATAAAAAATGCCATCACAGAGATAACAAGCCTTTGTGTGAAGCAAATTAACAAAACGAAACAATGTAAGAAACGACTATGGTTCTCAAAGGAGGTGGCAGTGAAGGTTCAAGAGAAAAAGAAAGCACTCAGAAAGTACAAGGAATCACAGAAGGAGCAGGACAGAGAATTGTATCAGTTAAAGCAAAAGGAAGCTGGGAAGGCAGTCAGAACAGCAAAGGCCTGAACTGAGGAAAAGACAGCCAACTCAGTTAAGAAGGGGGATACAACCTTTTTTAGGTACATCAGGGAGCAAAGGAAGACTAAGGGAGGGATAGTGAGGCTTAAAGGGGAGGGGGTGGGCAGAGGGTGACTGAAAAGGCAGAGATGCTAAACAAATATTTTTGCTCAGTATTTACAAATGAAGAGGGGGGGGTAGCTAAAAAAACAAACAATGGAAACACTCTGGATACAGAAGTTGATACTAGCAGATTTGCAGAAGAAAGGGTTCTGAAATAACTCTTTAAACTGAAGGTGGACAAAGCAATGGGGCCTGTTGGGATTCATCCCAGAATTCTAAAAGAACTAAGGGCTGAACTAATGACACCACTGACTACCCTCTTTAACAAGTCATGGGAGGATGGGTGGTACCTGAGGACTGGAGGAGGGCTGATGTGATTCCCTTCACAAAAGTAGGAGCAGGGCAGAAGTGGAAACTACAGACCAGTTAGTTTAACCTCAGTGATAGGGAGTACACAATGCAGGGTGAGATACTAACAACAACAGAAATGGAAAGGGACCTCGGGGTAGTCATATCAGATGACTTAAAGGTGGCCAAGCAATGTGAGAGGGCAGTAAGGAGGGCTGGGGGGGATACTGGGATGCATAGGGAGAGGCATCACTGGTAGAAAAACAGGAAGTTGTTATCCCTCTGTACAGAAACCTGGTGAGACCCCCATCTGGAGTACTGTGTGCAGTTCTGGAGACCCAGTCTCCACAAGGACATAGACAAGATGGAAGCTGTCCAGAGGGCAACTAAAATGGTGCAGGGTCTGCAGCAGAAGACACATGAAGAGAGACTAAAGGAGCCTAATATGTATAGCCTCAAGAAAAGGAGGGAGAGGGGGGACATGATAGAAACGTTCAAGTACCTCAAGGGAATCTAAGAGGGTAGCATCTTTCAAAAAAAGAGGTGTGCAAGAACAAGGGGGCACAATTTGAAGATGGGGAGGTGGCTCAGAGGTAATGTAAGGAAGTATTTTTTCCACAGAGAGGGTTGTGGATGCATGGAATGGCCTTCCGGAAGAGGCCGTGGAGTCAAAAAGAGTGATTGACTTCAAGCATGCATGGGACAGCCATAAGGCAATTCTGGGGGTGGGGGTAGAAAGAAGTAGGCTGCTGGTTAACTAGGATCTGCAGCTTATCCATTAGGTAGGGAAATGGGCAGACTGGGTGGGCCAAGCGGTCCTTATCTGCCGTCAAATTCTATGTATGTTTCTATTGGGCAGTGTGTTCCAGCCAGTAAGAGGCTCACAGGGTTTTACTGGGAGCTCACCAGTTTGAAGGTTAGTTTTCCTCCATTCTAAGGTGTATAAGGGATTTGGCAAGCTCAGCCCCAGTATTTGCAGTGAAATTGTGCAGGAGTTTTAAAGCTTCAGAGGGGCTTTCCAAACTTATTTGTGGATGAATTCATTGATTAAGTCACTGTAAGGGAGACTTTTGCCAACTTCGTGCTCAATGAACAGCACTGCTAGCCCAGACAGTCTTTCTTGGCTCATTGATGACCTCAGATAAGTCTTTATCAGCTTCAGTTTTGAAAAGCTGCGTTCTGCTGTAGCCACAGTTACTGGTACCGTCAAAAAAATGCGCAACACCACATAGGCATTCATATACAGTTCATGTAGCTGGTTTCGAAGGAGAAAATTTAACACTTGTATAGGTGATGTATCATTCTCGACCATTCCTGCCAGGTTCCTAAGTTCATGTGCAAGTTCATGAGCATCAAAGTCAGAGTGGTTAGTTGTGCTGTCTGTTGATTTTTCTTTGAGAGCCTCACATTGTTTTATCAGGTCTTCTATGGAAACAGAATTTAGCATTTTATGTTCGACAGACATCCAAATGTTTTAGCAAACTCTGACATTTGCTGAAATCGTTCACTAAAGGACATCAATGTGGTGTCCAGTAGTGTGTTGAAAAACTCAACCTGAAAACTGAGTTTTGGGTCCTGTACTGCATCGTCGTGTCCTTCATAATCAAATAGTCACTTGACCTTTCTGTGTCTTGTCTGACGGAATCCAGCTGGGACATCCAGTTCTGCACAATCTTTGAGCCCTGCGCCAATGTCTGTTCAAACCCACTCTCTCTGTACTTTTTATGTTTGCTTGCACGCATGTGCAAGAAACATAGTGCCACCATCCGAGATTTTGGAGGTGTGTCACCTCCTCCTCCAATTCAGTCAGTGTGTTGGTAGGCACGACCCCTGTAAGCCAATGCATGCTGGAGCTGTCTATGACAAGCTCCAAAATGCAGTGGCATACAGTTGAAAGGGGGAGCTACGCTTGAGTGAGCAGCGATAAGATATCGCCTGCCCTGCGCGCAGCTCCCACACACACACACACAGAAAAACACGATACTGCATGCTGCCCTCCCCCACACACACATATAGCCGACGGGGTGCCAATCCCGCGGCTTGTGCTGCACTCCCCAAGTTTTCACATGCCACGCTGTGTGCCCACCCCAGCGCAGTAACTGATAGAATAGCCGACGGGGGTGCACAATCCCCTGTCGGCTCCACTGTCCTCACCCCCCTCGAGTACTGGGTGCCACGCTGAAAGCCCACCCCAGTGTGGCAATTAATCATATGGCCGATGGGGTGCCCAATCCCCCATCGGCTCCACGGCCCCCTCAGCCATCCTTGTGCCATGCTGGGAGCCCACCCCAGTGTTGCAAATGTCCCACGTTTTTTTTTTTAACCTGAAAAATAAAACAGTCCCACGGCGCTTCTCCCAGCCCCTCCCACAACCCACACCCACCCACTCAAGACCTGCCTCCCCACCCCCACCCCATACTTACCTCGAGCTCGGCATGACGATCTTCGTGGACCGGGAACTGCCTGCACTCTTCAAAGCCGACCGCGAACTGAGGAAATGCCGGTAAGCTGTATAATGGGTTAGATAGGGTTTTTCTACTTTATTGCATATCTCAGGCATTTTTTGGAATTTTTGCACCAAATTTTCAACTTGGGGTTTTTGGGACCCCTTCTCATGAATGATGTCACTGTCATGGCGTTGACGGGCTCGAAGATGATTTGCAGTCACTGCACAAATCACCCTTGGCCCCAATAACACCATGCCAGTGACATCATTATGAAGGGGTCCCAAAACCTCATGTTGAAAATCTGGTGTGTCGCCCGTGGCGCTGAGGGTTGAGGCGCTGGACACCACACCTGCACCACGCCGCGACCCGGGTCGGGAGCGAGCCTGGCGCCAGGTTGGCCAGGGGAGATAGACTGGAGCGTCTGGGACAGCTTCGCCTCGGGGAGGGACTCAATACCGGGAGCGCGACCCCTGGTGGAGACGGGAGATGACAGCAAGCTGAGTCTCAGGGGCTATGGGATTGGTCACGGGCGGAAGCCGGCAGCCAATCAACCCCAGAGGCTGCTCCTTCACGGAAGGAGGGGGGGTGACATTGCGGACGCCAGAGGATGCCCTGCCGCTTAGGCATGCAACGTCCCAGGGGGGAACATGGGAGAAAAAGTACCTCCGCGGAGTCTGGATGAAGGAGCACTGAGCCGGGGTTCTAATGTGCCGGCACCCACCCGCCACCCAGGACCTGATCAGTACCCAAGATTCTGGGATCCCCAGACCCGACCCCACCAAGGGGGGTGTTCCGTGGCGCAATGATGGGACTGAGGGAGCGGAGGGGTGCTGGCAGGGGCAGAGCTTCATGGGTGCTCCAGAAGGATTGGCTCGGTGGGGGAGGAAAAAACAGAAATTTCAAAAAAAAAAAAAGAAAATTTGGTGCAAAAATTCCAAAAAATGACTGTTTTACGAGCGTGCATTGCGCAGTTCCTATGCATGCTCGTAAGTTTGCAAATTTAATATTTTCACTCCAGATTTTCAACATTGCCATTTTATTACACTTCCTTATGAACAGTACAGCTGTCATTTTTCATATGTCGCTCAAAATGTGTTTTTGCACATGTAGCGCACAATGGTGCTGTTGGTGTGCAAAAGCAGTGTTTAGGACAGATTAAGAAAATCACAGTTATACTGTTCATGAGCAGAGGTCTTAAAATGACTGTTGAAAATTTGGTGACAAAAGTCCATAAAATGACTGTGTTACGAGTGAGCATTACGCAGTTTCCATGCATCCTCGTAAGTTCATGACTTTGTAATATTTTCAGTCCAGATTTTCACCAGTAGCATTTTTCCACACTTCCTTATGAACAGTACAGCTGTCATTTTTCACAACATGGCTGAAGTGTGTTTTCGCACTTTCAGCGCAGAGATGCGTGGTCGCTGTGGGAAATCATTGTTTGGCACAGATAAAAAAAATCACAGTGACACTGTTCATGATCGGAGGCACCAAAATGCCTGAGTTGACAATCTGCTGTAAAAAATCTCCAACCTAATTATATTACGGGTGTGCGTTGCAGTTTCTATGTACGCTCGTGACTTCACCATTTTTTAAATATTTTACTGCAGATTTGGTAACATTGCCATTTTTACACCTCCCCATGAACAGTACAGCTCTCATTTTTACATCCTGTTCAGAATGTTTTTGCACCTGTGGTGCAATGCTGTAGTCGCTAGCTGATAAACAGCTTTAGCCAACAAACTGATATTCCACCTGTTCATGAGGTGGGGTCACAAGAAAAACATGTTGAAAATTTGGAGTGAAAATACCAACGAATGTCTGAGGTATTAGGGTTTCCAACCATAACGCCCAACCCTGTAGAGAATGATAGGCATCAGGGGTGTGACTTGGGATTCTTGCCTGTAATGCTCATACCATTCCACGCCCTGCAGCCAGTGAGAGGCATCGAGGTATGCCTTGGACTCTTTGGCCCCAAAGTTCACCCCATTCTCCTATATCGCACCCATCTCACCATATTTCCTAATGAAATGGGGTGTGCATAAGGGCCAAAGACCCCAAGGAACACCATGACACTTGTCAGTGTCTGCAGTGTGGGGTGTGGTGAAATGGCGTGGCCGTTATGCCTGACGACCCAAACGCACACCCCAATGCCTGTCACTCTCTGCAGGGTGGTGGTGGGGTTGGCTTCAGTTCAATACTTCACTGCCATTCCTATTACGCAGCTCTGTAACTTCTACACTACCAATGCCAATGCCAGCAAGCAAACATTCGGCATTGACAAATGCTTGTTACGTATGTCAGTAGTTGAAGCAAGCAAGCAACCTTCACACAGGTTGATATGTCAACTGTAGCACTCTGCAATATCTTGCTTGCACGGTTCACTTCAAGCAGGACATCATACCAGATGATGAGACATACAATGAATTTGTATGAGAGGAGTTCAGCACAAAGTGACCTTGCCTCTGCATATGTTGCAGCATCTTTGGCTCTTACAGACTCTGCAATCTGCTGCAAAGCACTCCTAAATTCTTGGAGCTGTTAGCGAAGTGCTTTTATAGACTCTATCCGGCACTCCCACCGAGTCTCACAAAGTGGCTTTGGAGTGATCTGAACATGTTTTTTCAATATTTGCCAGCGGCTTGTTGAGGCAGAGCAAAGATTGTAGACCTTCTGCAAGCATCCAAAGAATGAGACAGCATGTCTTGATGAATGCGCTCCATCTCTAATTATGAGGTTCAGGCAGTGGCAAGCGCATGGCACATAAAATGCTCTGCAGTTCAATTCTTTTATACAAGCCTGCACACCAGCTCATTTGCCTTTCATGTTGCTCCCATTATCATATCCTTGCCCCCGACAGTTGCTGATGTCCAGATTATGTTGTTGTAAAGTCTGAAGAAAGGAGTCAGTCAGTCCTTCTCCGGTTGTGTCATTGACAGGTATGAACCCCAAAAAATGTTCCTTGATGGTGGAGACATTTTTTGAAACATCCACATGTTGAACAACAAGTGTCATCTGCTCTTGGTGGCTAATGTCAGGAGTACAGTCCAGGATCACGGAAAAATATCTGGATTCTTGTATCTGTAATGCAATGTTCCGTACAACTGCACCTGAAATTAGTTGAATAATTTCATTTTGAATGTCCTTTCCCAAATAGTGGTCCATTATCTCGTTATTCTGAATCCAACGAATATGTTCAGCCATTAGTGGGTCAAACTTTAACAGGAATTCAACCTGCCCCCAAAAGTTTCCATTGCCTTGGGTATGAAGCACATCACTTGTGTCACGGAAAGCCATATTCCTCTCAGCCAGGAATTGAATAGTTGCTATGATATGTTCCAAGAGTCCATGCCAGTGTATTACTTCTTTCTCTATTAGCAGCTGTCTCTTTTCATCCAATGTCTGGCCGCTCTTCAATCTTGTCTCCAGTTCCTTCCACTTTATCATGCTTGCTACATGTTCAGGTGCACGGTCATGGGAACTTAGAGCCTTTGACATTTCTCTCCATGCCCGATAACCTCCAGTCCGAAGAAGACTGTTTGAGTGTTCAAATAATTTGCAGGCAAAGCAGAACAGTGCATCCTTGGGAAACAGAGTACGTTAACTGAGTGCGCTTTACTCTCACTGCTGGGCAGAGTGCGAAAATAATTTTCTGCTGTGAATCTTCTCTTTTTCTCATTCACTGGGAATTGTGGCAGTATGACTTGAACAGGTCCATGTTTCACAGATGACACTCGTACCTCACCCCTTAGTGTGTCTGGCCAAGTTCCAAGATCCTCAAATGAAATTTCAGAAGATCCAGCTAAATCACAGATGATGGTATCTTTGCAGGTGGACACAGTACTGACAGTGGCAGGTGCATTCCTGGTCTCTTCTGAAGGCAGAACTCCTGGAATGATATGTTGACAGGTGATGGAAACAGTACAGACCGTGGCAGGTGCATTCCTGGTCTCCTCTGAAGGCAGAACTTCTGGGGTGATGGTGGACACCATTTCTTCCACTACAGCAGTTGAAGGAACTTGTGCTCCAGGTTCAGGTGCTCTTTCAAGATCAGCTCCGCTTCCCAGGCTTTCACAGGAATGTGACGGGGTAGTAAAATATTTCTCAATGGCACCTCTTTGCCACTTTGTGTCGTCATCTCTCTTCTGGTGTAACTTTCTCTTCGCAGCTCCTGACAAATATGTGCGCTTCATGTTTTTAAACTGAAGGTGCAAAAGAGCAAATGCCATTAAATGTTTGCACCAGAATTTTCAAATGTACTGCAGAGCAGCTTTATACTTTCCCCATTCACTTAACTGGAAGCTGACTACATCAGGCATTTTAATATTCGGCTTTGTGGATCCAGCAATACTTGCATTGGCCTGCTCTCTGTGAAGATTGGGTGTGTCACACCCCCCCCCAGGGAGTCCATGGCCACTTTACCATTTTGCTACACTGTGAGAGTCCTGGTTCCTCATACCCAATGCTAGGATGATCACACCTCCCCCACCCCCCAAGCCATGAGTCTTAGCGGATATCCAAATTTGGGTGGAGAGACGTTGATTTTGCTGGACATCAACAGGTAGGCATGTTTACCAGTGGGACTGCACGTGTCTGTGCATGTCTGTGCGAGTTAGACTGAATACACACACACACACACACACACACACACACACACTATATGTTCATGTAAATAAAATCAATTTTTAACAGAACTCTGCTTGGCTGTTTCTTTAACTACCCACACACCACAGCTCAACAAACTCAGGGGGACCTAAGTAAGCTAGAGGAGTGGTCAGAGTGGTGGCAGCTGGGGTTCAATGCAAAGAAGTGTATGCACTTTGGGGTGAAGAACCCAAGGGAGAGAGTACTGGCTGGGAGGGGCTAAGCTGGGGATCACTTGAGGAGGAGAAGGACCTGTGGTAATGGTAACAGGGACCATGGACAACACTGCCCAGTGCATGAGAGTGGTTGCAAAAGTGAACAAAATGCTGGGGTGCACAGCAAGGGGGTTTTCGTCTAGGCGGAGAGAGGCAATTTTGGCCCCTAAACAGGTCACTGGTAAGGCCGCACTTAGAGTATTGTGTGCTGTTTTGGATGCCATAACTAAAGCGTGATATCAGGCCACTGGAGGGGGTGCAGGAGGGCAACAAAGATGATGTGGAATGGAAGGGACACAGACTATGACAGTAGGCTGAGAGACCTGAATATGTACACCATGGAGGATACAAGGGACGGGGGAACATGATAGAGACATTCAAGTATCTGAAGTGGGGAATCAATAAGGATGAGGTCTTTCAGTTAAAGAAGGGGAGGGTCACCAGGGGGCATGTGCCAAGCATGGTTGTAGGCAGGCATACTCCAAGCACTCCATGGTGTGCAATTTTATTTAAGGGGGGTAGCAAATAGACTCTGAACTGCTTCCTCTTTCCATGAAAACTAACAAAGAAAATACTGAACCTTTCTGTAATTTTATTCATAGGAGTCGAAACTAAAAGGACTGGTCACTAATTCTCTCTTTGCATCCCAAGGACAATACAACTTTACAGGCTCTGGGCTGGTATGTGGGTTTCTTAGGGAACAATGCATGGCATTTGTGTTTACCCATGCATGGCAACAACCACTGCATGAGATACAAAAGTTGCATTTATTGTGCCAAATGAGACAACAAAAGCAGTCCTGGTGTATGTTTGTATATTGTCTGGCTACACGGGAAGGGGTAGCTCACCCTAATGGGGGGATAGCAGTGAATCCACTTGGTGTGCAGATCTGAAATCCCTGGCTACACCCCTGGTGCCAAGAATAGAGGAGGGGAAGATTTAGAAAGGAAATGAGGAGACACTATTTCACAGAAGGGGTGGTAGCAAAAATGGAACACCCTAGCAGAATGGGTGATATCATGTAAATCTGAACAGTTTCAAAAGGGCATGGGAGAGGGATCAGGGGAGGGTGGGGGTGGCAGTGGGATGACAAATGGGAGGGGGTGGGGTAGTTGCACACTCGAGCAGACTTAGCTGGACCAGGTGGTCCACTTCTGCTGGCACAGTCATATGTTCCATCTCTGCAGGCTTTGCTTTAATCATCCTACTGGGTATTTATGGTTTGTGCATTGCATGCAAGAATCATTTTTAGGACTGTGATGTAGTTTATGACCCTTGCTTGATCATTCACCGTTGGCACAATGCATCCATGTTCTGCTGTAGAACTTTGTGGCTGAGAAGGACGTTAACTACATAGAATTCTAAAATGTTACTTAACCACCAGAGGGTAGATGAGAAACACCCACTGAGGTAACTAAAGAGCCTTTAGAAATGGAACAATGACAGAATTAGAAAATATATTGAAAATCAGCTTCCAGTGAGCGAGATGACTTCAAATTCAGTGCTGTTCCCCATTAACACAGTTCACCTGGTGTGTGATGCAGTATCTACCAAATACACCCAAGCAGTTGTTAATGAGTTAAATTCCAAAATTAAGCTGTCTGCATTTTTACATTGTCCTATAGACAATACCAGGTGAGCATAGTAAAGAGCTGCTAATGAGCCCACAGCCACATGCACTTTAACATTTGTCCTACTAATGCCATCAGGATCTCATAAAGATCTGCTAATGAGTCATGAGTTAACCTAATCACACATTTTGTCTCACATTTGTGAAAGCATTCCAGGTCTGAGACCTCTTGAAAAAAATGTAGTTAATGCAACAAATATTTTTCAGGCTGGATTGGCACTTTAATTTGCTTTCAAAAGGAGTGCGGGTCTTTTGATATTCACCTCAGGGCCCTACTGGCACATCACCCAGGTAGACCAACCATCAGCTGGGTCCCTACACCAAAGTGCATCTGCCTCAAAAAGGCTTAACTATATAACAGCAACCCAAAATAAGCGTAACTGAGGTGTGGGCCCCAGCTCCAGCCAATCTTCCTTTACAAACCTTATCCAATGGTAGCTACTCACACTTGCTCATTCAAACTCTAAATGAGAGGTGCTACTACCGATATGGCAAACAAGTTAGTGCACTCTAACCCCTCGCCCCATCACTCCCCCCCAAAAATGGGTAAGCCTCTACTCTAGCCCTTGTGAACCACAACACGAGACAGCAAGAGAAATAAAATCCTCACGCAGAATTTTATTTGTCACAATACATTCTCCATTAGTAACACGCCTATTTGATTTACTATGAAAAGACTTCAACAGCATGCAGTAGGATCTAATAGGGAACAAAGCAGAATTGACTGCCTTTTACACTTTTGACAGCCTTACAGACTTCTGACTGCAAATACTGAACAACTCCTTTAGTATAGACTCACTACACAGCTTTTAAACTTTCTCTGCCACATGGACTATAGAAGCTGAACCTTAAAGAGAACTGAATGTAAAGACAGTATACTGTACTACCCCTTACAACACAATAATTAAAGCCTTGCACCTTACAACACTCTTTTAGATTTATGTTGGAATTACATGGGAGGGTTGCCAGTGCTCAGCATCCATAGCTTTGAAATAAGCTCCTGTAGCTCTTACACAGTTATTGACTTAAAAATAGGAAGGGTGTGCAAATTTAAAGACAAACCCCAGAAGCACCAATAGTTCCAAAAACTCCTGAGATGTAGTGCCAGTGCTGCTAGCAGCATTGCGTTGCCTTATGTTGTAAGTCTACGGACATACTAATACGGAATTTTATACTTCTACAGTATGCTCACAGTAGTGACTTAACAGATATTTTGCCATGGGCATCCATGCTCTGTTACTTACAAGTTATTACCTCCCTTGCCCTGCTTGCTAGATCTTCCAGTGCTGTAATGGGGCATACTACAATATCCTGAGTGTACTCATTTTTGTATACAACCATAGATACATAGACAGTGTCGGCAGATAAGGGCCTGCTATGGCCCACCCAGTCTGCCCATTTGAGCTTGTAAGTTCAGTTTATGTTTTGCTAGAAGTCTGTTGCCCCTTACCCCTGACCTCCAGAATTCCTTTATGTCTATCCCATGCATTCTTAATTAAATCCCGTGATTGTTTCAGCCCCCTCCACTTCCTCCGGCAGGGTGTTCCAACTGTCCACCACTCGTTCTGTGAAGAAATTCTTCCGCACGTTACCAGAGGCCAGTCAAGCACCGAATGTGGACCCCCCCCAGGAGAAGAGAGCTGTCCTTCGGATACTCAGTGCTCTCCCTCCCCTGCCGACCCCTGATGGCATGGGCTCATTCCTGAACCCGGGTCACCAGCTTTCCGCGAGATGTGGCGTCCAGCACCTCAACCCTCCTCAGCACTAGGCCAGCCCTATATAACCATATACCACCCTTTTGCTTGTTTATAATGGGTCACTACAGTGCATGGTATAGTCACTATTATTAGATCCAATACCACTTCACAAAGTAGGATTTACAGTAACTAGCAATTTCTTTATACCTCAAAACATTTCTTAACAGTTTTTTATAGTGTAGGGTATCTGAATTCAATTATTGCCAACTGCCTAGCATGAGACAATGTCCTTGAACAGCATACCTTAACAGTTCCTCCTTTTATATACCACTCACAACCCCTGTCCCATGTGATTGAGTGCTGCAGGTGCATGCTGCTCAGCATTGTACACCAAAGCAGAAATTTATGGTAATCTGTGTTTCACATGAATATCACACTTTATGAACAGGAAAGCATCTATTTCCACAGTGAGATTCCTAGAAACAGGCAATGATGGACAAAAAGACCTACAGCCATCCAGTCTGCAGGCTTCCCATTTAGCCCTGGCCCGACTATATGTGACTCCCACATTTTGTCTTTTACTCCCATTGTGAGGGACAGTGGCCTGTACTGAGGAACATAACCTCCAGGGTTAACATTTAATTTTACCATAACTAACCCAATTAACATTCCATAGAGAACAACCTGGTCAATTAAAAAACTGACATACATGTAAAAAAGTCATTAATGCTAGAGCCATATTAATATTTCTGAATATAGCTTGGTGTTCCACCCTGGAGCCATGAAAGGTGTGCTAAGCACCATTTCCTCCTACCCCTAGAATTGCCTGTCCACTTATCCCATCTCAGTACCTACATAAAAACAAAAACACACTGCAAAACCCGGATCTCAATTGTTAGTAACCTCATCTAAAGCAAGCAAGCCTCTTGGGAGATGAGATAGCTGCTACTGACTGACTGTTAAAGCCAAGAGGGTACTGCATAGACACAGAGCAGCAGAACCCTCTTGGCTTTAACAGACAGTCAGCAGCAGGCAGCAGCCATCTCATCTCCCATTCCCAACTATCCATACCTTAATTAATTGCAGGCAATATCAGTATTACACTGAGTGACAGCATTTAACTTAGCACAAGCATTGAAGTCAAGCAGATAAATATACATACCTAAGAAGAAAACTTGGTCTCTGTGGGCGTAAGTCTCCTGAAATCCAGGCACCAGTAGTACAGACACCGGATTTGTGGTCTTCTGGCCAGCTGCTGCTGCTGCTTGCTGAGCTTAACAGTTATTTCTTAAAAGAAATAAATGATTTACAGAGACAGCACAGCAGTCAGCACAGCAAGCAGTACTCAAGTCAAGATCAACCTCATCAAGAACCGGGTAGCGGCTACTAGTTGGCTGGCTGTGGCTTCAGATGCAGTAGATGCAGTCTGTAGACAGTGCTGGTCTTCTCTCTGAGCTCTCTCTCACAGCGGCATTCTTTCCTCTCTCTCTCTCGACTCTCCGAGTCCGACTCTGTCTCTCTCTCTCTCTCTCTCTCTCCAGCTCCTCCAAGTTGCGATAAAGCGACTTTTACAAGCTCAGATTCTCTCCGACGCTCTGGAACTAGTCCTCGGCTGAATAGCTCCAAGAGCCCCGAAGGAATCATCTTAATGGAGCCATCATGGACCTGAGTGGTGACCAAATGTTTCAGGTCCAAGGGGGAGGAGGTGCAAATAATAGCAAGGGACTGAGTGGAGCCCTGTGATTGGCTCCAACTGCTCCTCCATGTCACCATGATGTGCAGCATATAGGGGGAACATGTGGAAACAACATGCTTTCAGGCTCTGACTGTGGACAGCACAAATTGGAGGGCAGGAGGTGCATGCACAACAAGTGGGCAGAATATTTTTTTTGTGTGTGTGTGCGAGCAGCTGAGAGATCGGCAGGGCCCCCTAACTTCTTTGTGTGCTGGTCGCGACTCGCGGTTCCCTATTTCAACTTGCCTTGCCTTGCCATTGCCACCACCAGTGACCAGTGACTGTCTGAGTTCAACGTTCTGCTGGCCGGGCAGGACTGAGTGGAGATGAGGAGAAGGCAGGGGAACTACCCGATTACCGGGTCCGGAGCTGAGCAATTTAGGTATGTGATGCTGCCGCCGGGCTGCTGCTGCTTTTGTATTTTTTTTTTTCATGCTGAAAAGTGAAAGCCAAGGATAAGTCAGTCAGGCTGAGGCTGTTTAAATGGTGTGTGTCTTTTTTTATACTGCGGGGTTCAGCGGCGGGAGCCTCCTGCGGTCACGGGGTTCGCGGGTGCCTAACGCCGGCCCTGCCTGCACCTGCATACATTACTGATGTGCTCTGGCACATCGGGATTTGTGCTGCACACTTTTCCCTTTTGAATATCGCACCGGGGCACATCAGTGGGTTGTGCATGGAGCAACCCTTTTGAATATCTGGGCCCTAATATCTTAACAAAGTAAAATAAGACATGCTGTTGCAACAGACTGATCTAAATATATAAAGAAAAAAAAAAATAAGGATGCCCCAATATAATAGATATTACCACATGGACCACCAAGGATATCGGACTTAAATTATTTTATACATATGCCCATGATTGGGCATGGGGGGTGGCACGAATCCAATAGGCCCTGGCTCCAGAGCTTGGGGTGGCCACCCACAGCTGATGCTGCCATGTTGCGGCCTGCACTACGGCAGCTCACGTATGGGTGGTCAGCCCTAGCTCTTATTTCTTTGTGGCTCAACTTTGAACACCAGTGTGCAGCGCAAGTAGGGGTTACACCAGCATATGCGCCGCACATTCCTGGCTGAATATCGGGATGTGCGGACTATGCATGGGCACGCCCCTCGAACTTGCACTGCACACATTACTGGTGCGCCCCGGCGCATCAGGATCTGTGCGGCACAACGTCCCCTTTTGAATATCACACCAGGGTGCATCAGTGGGTTGTGCACGGTGCAACACTGTTGTGCCATGTGCAACCCCTTTGAATATCCCACCCTTACTGTACAATTGGCATCAACAGAACTCAGGCCTCATGGCATTTGCAAACATGTTGAATTTTAGTACATTCTGTTCTTTATTACTCAAGACATTTGCAGAAAAACAGGCTGTTTGACCCATAGACTTCATCTGTTCTTGCTTCTTCTGCTGGCTTAAAGTCCTAATTTTCTGCTGTGACATCAAAACCCATTGCCATGGAAATGATTCTAATGTGACAAGCAGAGGGTTGTGATTTCAAGGCAGGAAAAACAGCAGGAACATAAAGTCTGAATAGATAAATGCCTGCTTTCATGCAAAATGACTTGACTAGTAAAAAATGGAATGCCCAGAAATTCAAATGAGGGGGAACTGTGTGTAGCTCAGTTCTGGTGATGCCAACTGCGAATGATTTGGGGATTAACTCACGACAAAGCATGGATTTACTAGAGAATTAATCCATATCTTGGGGGGGAGGGGTGAGGTGCCAAATGTGGATTAATTCTTGGGTAAATCAATGACTCTGGAGTGGGTTAATCCTTTTGTAACATGGCTAAAAAAATGGGGTGTTAGTGCAAGGGGGCAACTGTGTGAGGGGGTGGCTGTGCGAGGGGCAGGGACTGTTATCTCTAACATGTGGAGAAGCTACGGATGCTGTTAATATCACCTGCGGTTGCACAAAGTAGGTCTCTCCCCTCGTGCAGGGTTGGGCTCATCTGCAACATGTCATTACGCTCCGAGATCCTGTGTTCACTCTGGAGAGGACGTCAGGTGATGTGGCGTGCCTTATTAAAAGGGAGGATGGTTGTCTGTAAATCATTGGCATGCTCCCAATATCCCTGGCCCCCACTCACTCTGGAAGGTAACCATGGATTTATTTCAAGGCTTTAAATAAGACTGGAGTCTAAACCAGCTCCACCCTCCAGTCGGTGCATTCTCTTTATTGTGTTTTTTTCAATGAGCTTCTTTGCAAATCTGAAAGTGCTTTGGACATGGTGAGCCTACCTTATTAAGGATAAGTCCTTATAAACTGCTGACCAAAGTACCTGAACTCTTATTGCATTAAACAACTTTTGATTGGTACAATAGCATCATCCATTTACACCAGGATAGCAAGATGTGACGGATTACAACATTCATTTATTCTCTCCCTAGTGAACTCCATGTTTATTGACCATTTAAATGCTTCAGAAATGCTGAGGTGCAAAAAAGCGATTTTAGAATAGCATGGTGTTTGTAAAAATAAAAGACTGACAGCACTGAAGCCAGTGCACTTCTGTCTGGATGGAACTGCCTTCTTAGAGCAAGAGTAATTTAGTCTCCGTGCTCAATCATTTACAGTAACTTTGTTGAATTGTGTGGTGTGTGAACTAAAGTGACAGATTCATGACCCGAGAATAGATGAAAAGATTGGTTTACGTAAGCGCACTAACCACTTCAAAGTTTAGGTTGTTTTAGTTCTTTTCCAAATAATCATTAACTTTGGGGCCAAAGAAGCAACCCATTTTGAAATGATTCAGTTTCTTCAACCAGTGAAACCATTTTGAACCACTGAGAAGAACAGAACTGTCATTCACCTGGCTGCACCATCACTCCCTTTATAGCTCCTCCCCTGCTGTGAGAATGTTTTTGTTTGCTCTGCTGGCTCATTTCAACAGCTCTCACCAACATGCTGATAGCTGATGAAAGGGTTGTGCAAACCCTCCATGTGGGACTTACCTTCGTAGCTTCACAGAGCCTGTATCATGGCATTAGCCACCAGCACTGCCACTCTCACTTGCCCCAGTGAATTAGAACTATTGCAGGGACCAGACCTGAAGTGAAGAGGGAGATTGGAGAATCTTTGGTATGTCTGGCCCTATGTAAGAAAAGTGGCTCTGTGGCATATATCAAAGGAAGCTCCACTTCCACTGACAGACCGAGCACATCCATGCTCACAATGGACCAGGGATTCCATCGCAAACTGCTGTGACTGAACCAGATACTAGCATGAATAGGAAACTCTGGAGCATCAGTATAACTGGTTAAGGGCAGGAGCCCTGCAAAAATAAGACTTTGTGACTAGTATCCCTGAACTGTTGGAGTGGTACCACCGTCTTTGTGCACCCTGCCCCCCAGCACCACAGCAGCTAGGGTCAGGGGTTGCCTCTTGGCCAATCAAGCTACAGAGCTTTCAATTGGGACCAAAAGTGCTTCTGGGAGGCAGAAGTGCTTCATTGATACTGGCATGGGTTTTTTGCTCATGATTCAATGAGTGACAGGTTTTTGGCATTGCTCCAGTGTGACTGACTACTCCAAGGACCAATGGAAAGCTAAAATTCTCCAGTGAACTGGAGTGGTTGTTCCAGAATGTAGTCAATATGCATGTGACTGCATTGAGGAACAGACTGGAGTGAGCTGGAGCTGAGAGTGAAAGAGACAGACCATGTGTCTGCCAGACATGGAGGTGTCAATAGGGAGAAGGGCAGTGGTAAATGGAGAAAGTGACAAAGGCAAGAAGGACATGGATGGGGCAAAAGGGGGTAAGACCATCAGTAAATGGAGGGTAATGAGTACCAATGCCCGTAGTCTGGGCAACAAGCTCCCTGAGCTGGTGGCTTTAATGGAAGAGGGATGCCTGGATATCGTAGCAGTCACAGAAACATGGTACACAGAGAACCATGACTGGATGTTAACATACCAGGGTACATAACCTACAGGAGAGACAGGCAGGGGAGAAGAGGGGAGGAGTAGCTCTCTATGTAAAGGAAGGATAAAGCAACTGAACAAAAGAGTAAACAGGGAGGAGGGAGGCACTGTGGGTCACCTTGAGACTGGAAAGGGCACCACAATCCGCACAGGGTTAGTACAGACCCCATGTCAGGGGAAGGAATGGACAAGGATATGATGGAAGGCATTCTTAGAATGGCAGAGAAAGGAGATACTGTTGATGGGAGACCTGAATATGCCAGATGTTAACTGGAGCAATTGCTGCAGCCACATCCAAGAGCAGGGCCATTCTTGATGCCCTACAGGTGGCAGGCATTAGACAGCTAGTTTCGGAACCCACTCGTGAGGGAGCAATCTTAGACCTCGTACTCTCAAATGGGGGCAGTGAGAGGATTTCAGATCTAGAAGTGGGTTGCCATCTGGGGACAAGTGACCATCAAACAGTGTGGTTCACATTAAACTCAGCTACAGAGTCATGCCATGCAAAAGTGAGGGTACTGGACTTTAGGAGGGCTGACTTTGGCAAGATGGGAGAGTGCCTCAGAAAAGCACTAGCAAACAGGCTAGAAGGAGTTGTGGAGCAACAATGGGGAATTATCAAACTGCCATCACAGAGGCAACAAGCCTTTGTGTGAAGCAAATAAACAAATCAAAATGAAAGAAAAAGCCACTATGGTTCTCAAGAGAGGTGGCTGAAAGTCAGGAAGAAAAGATAGCATTCCGGAAGTATAAGGAAACACAGAAGGAGCAGGACAGAGAGCTGTACCAGTTAAGGCAAAAAGAAGGAGGAGAAGTCAGAATAGCAAGGCCCAAACTGAGGAAAAGATAACCAACTCAGTTAAGAAGGGGATAAAACCTTTATAGTTACATCAGCAAGCGAGAAAGACAAAGGAGGGATAGTGAGGCTGAATAGAATGAACGGTGGGTGGGCAGAGGGGACAGTGAAAAAGCAGGAATACTGAATGAATATTTCTGCTCAGTATTCACAAAAGAGGAGGGGGAAGTGCCTAATCCAATTAACAGAAGCACTCTTGATAGGGGGTCGATCCCAGTCCTTTCACAGAAGAAAGGGTTCTGCAAGAACTCCTAAAACTGAAGGTGGACAAAGCAATGGGTCCTGATGGAATTCACCCCAGAATTCTAAAAGAATTAAGGAAGGAACCAGTGAAACCACTGGCTACTCTTTTTAATAAATCATGGGAGGATGGTGTGGTACCCGAGGACTGGAGGAAGACGGATGTGATTCCCCTTCACAAAAGTGGGACCATGACAGAGGCAGAAAACTACAGACCTGTCAGTCTGATCTCTGTGGTAAGGAAAGTGATGGAGTCACTTCTGAAGGAAAGAATAGTTGAGTACCTAGAGGTCAGTGGAGCACAGGATCCAAGGCAGCATGGGTTCACAGTGGGAAGGTCATGTCAGATGAATCTAATAGATTTCTTTGACTGGGTGACCAAAGTAGTAGACCAGGGAGGGGCTGTGGACATGGCCTACCTAGACTTTAGCAAGGCATTTGACACAGTCCCACACAAAAGATTATTAGTCAAATTAACCAGCCTGGGAGTGGGTCCCAGGGTGGTAGCCTGGGTAAAACATTGGCTGGACAACAGGACACAGAAGGTAATTGTAAATGTAGTCCACTCTGAAGAAAGGGCGGTTACTAGTGGTGTACCGCAGGGTTCAGTATTGGTCCAGTCCTTTTAATGTCTTCATCAGTGACATTGCAGAGGGACTGAAGGAAAAGTATGCCTTTTGCAGATGACACAAAGATCTGCAACAGGGTTGATACACAAGGAGGCGTGAAAGGATGAAAAGGGACTTGGCAAGGTTGGAGGAATGGTCAGACGTATGGCAGCTAGGATTCAATGCAAAAAGTGCAAATAATGCACCTGGGAAACAAGAACCCAGGGAAGAATACACAATGGGTGGGGAGGTAGTAACAACAAAACAGGAAAGGGACCTGGGGTAATCATATCAGATGACCTTAAGGTTAGCAAGCAATGTGAGAAGGCAGTAGGGAGGGCCGGGGTATACTGGGATGTATAGGAGAGGCATCAGCAGCAGAAAACAGGAAGTTGTTATCCCTCTGTACAGACAGTT
The DNA here is from genome assembly GCA_016271365.2 of Neoceratodus forsteri. NCBI lineage: Eukaryota > Metazoa > Chordata > Ceratodontiformes > Ceratodontidae > Neoceratodus > Neoceratodus forsteri. Next base: position 1,416,980,601 of record CM057449.1, on the reverse strand, counting down.
GGTGAGACCCCATCTGGAATACTGTGTCCAGTTCTGGAGACCCCATCTGCAAGGACATAGACAGGATAGAGGCAGTCCAGAGGAGGGCAACTAAGATGGTGCAGGGTCTGCAAAAGAGGCTGTATGGAGGAGAGACTAAAGGAGCTTAATATGTATACCCTTGAGGAAAGAAGGGAGAGGGGGACATGATAGAAACTTTCAAGTACCTCAAGGGAATCAACAAAGTCCAAGAGGTAGCATCTTTCAGAAAAGAGACTTGCAAGAACAAGGGACACAATTTAAAGATAGAAGGAGGGCGGTTCTGGGGCAATGTGAGGAAGTATTATTTCACAGAGAGGGTGGTGGATGCATGGAACAGCCTTCCTGAGGAAGTTGTGGGGTCTAAAACTGTGGGAGAATTCAAGAATGCATGGGACAGACATAAGGCAATTCTTGTGGGGGACAGGAAGATATAGGCTGTTGGTTAACTAGGATCTGCGTCCTATCCTGTAGGTAGGGAAATGGGCAGACTAGATGGGCCTAGCGGTACTTATCTGCCGTCAAAGTCTATGTTTCTATGTTTCAGAGGCTACACCAGTGCAAGTGAAGTTAATTGTGTGTTTGTACAGCATAACCTTGTGAGAGCTTCAAATAAAAGTACAGGAGAGGGACTCACTAGGAAAGCTGTTCTGTGCACCTGCTCTCTTGGACATCAGAGAGGCTTTGTGCTGTTTGACAAACAGAGCAAACCGTGGCAGAGTGCAACTCTCTGCCTACGAAGCCACCCAGCCAGTACTGCTTGGTATTGGTCATCACAGCACACTAGGGATTGGATGCCTGGATGTCATGTGCTGGTGTGGCCTGATTCTGGCTTCATTGGATGAAGCTACACCTGGGATATCAGAAGAGGGTTGTCTGCTACATGTAGTGGTCAAGAGAGGCCTGACTGGACCTGTGGAGGATGTCATTTTCATCACACAACACCAGAGGCCTTAAGCAAAACAGAAGACAAAACCAGCCAGAGGAGGAATTTATAGTTGCTGTACCAGTACACTCTGCGTACTGAGGGATGTCCCACTGGAATGGGTATGCAATGAATTATTTAGGGCTTGTCCCTGCAGTACCACCAATACTGTTTTTTGTTATTTTGAAAAATCATTTAGTGCAACAGGCAGTCCATCCAGGAATGTGAACACCCACATGGGATTTTGCAGTTGGGTTTGTTTACAATCAAGCACTCACAGTGTTTTTAATTCTTTAATGGCACCAACCTCAGCCATTCACGTGCAATGTTCATTGGGCCTTCTACACTTTTTCCACAGCTGGGTATCCAGTGAAGCACAAGAAAGCTCTGTTGGAGCTAGGATTATTAATTACTGGTTCAGTAGGGTGAGGGTGGTGCCCAATAGAATAGCTGGGCAGTCAGTACTACACATGAGCGGCTTGGCTCAAGCAGCTGTTTAGTTGGCAGAGCCCAGAATGGCAAAAAGATGCAGCCAGGACACTGCATATATAATTTAGGCTGGGTTTAGATGAGTGCCAGAAGACCAGCCACCCTAATTTATTTGACTGCATAACCTTTTCCTTTTCTCCAAAAACTTCCAACTGCAATCTCATACCCTTATTTATGTATTAATTCATTAATTAATTCAGTTTTTTTAATCCAGGAGAAACATACAGCGATATATAGTAAATCTCATTTACGGAAGCATACTGGGGGAAAGGGATTGAGATAGCAACACACTGAGCTAAAAGTGCAGTTTGCAACAAAAAAGGCATTGTAATTTGTTCCTACTTATGCCCTGTAGGCATATTGCAGCATTAACAGTGCGCTAGTGATTAGTATTGGGTTAAACGCTCATTGTGTTGGTTCAAGGGAGGAGTGATCCTGTTTGGAGGTGTGGAGTCACTGCATCTGGAGGGGGAGGGACTTGACACGGGGCCCACTTTATCCTTCCTTTAGGTGGAGGCACGGCACAACCTAAATTCAGTCTTGGACACAAACCCCTGTCACAATTTGTTGACCCAGGTCCTTCAACCTTATCTGAGCCCATAAGACATGGGTAGTGACTGACACCCAGTGACCCAGTCAAAGCTGCACTGGGAAAAGCAGAAGCGGTTAGACCGTAACATTTCTAAATCAGAAGAACACAAGCAGTCCCTTCCCACACAGTTGCTGATTTTCCCTCTGTTGTTAGCTTGCCAGCCTTACTTGCTGAACACTGAGCTGACTCCCAGACGGAGTTGGAGGGCAGTGGATGCGGATGATGCTCAGTCTGCATGATGAATGTCAAGCCCTAACACGCATACACACATATTCTTTTTCTCTGAGAAATTATTGTTGCTCTTTGTTTTTGGTTTTTTTCAAATTGATTTTATTGATTTTTTCAACAAGAGATACAGAACACTGTCCAGCATAGGACTGGCTATACACAGAGAATAATGCATTGGCAACAATGCACAACAAGGCTGTGTTTCTATCAAGGGATTCCGATAGCATCAAAGGCACATCAAGAGTGAAGCTGAAGAGGTTCTCAGTGCCACCAGAACCCCAAATGGATATACAGCCACACTGTCCATGGCTGCCCATGTGTTATTTTGTATAGTATAAGGCTTGAAACATTAACATAAAATGAAAAATACAAAATACTGCCCTTTTTTCTTCATAAAGAATCTTTATTTTTTAATTTTATCATTTTTAAAAATTAGAAACCCACCCTTACCTATTCTGTTAAAAAAAGGATGTTGTACCACAGAAGGGTTCAACAGCATTCTATGACCCTTGAAAAGCTTTTTAATTAGGATGGAAATCAGTGCACAACAAGGGTAACCATATACTAAATGTGTACGTGTCTCTGGTCTAATGATAGGAACAGCCTAGGTCCAGAGCTGGATAAACAAGTTAGATACACTAATAACTCAAACATGGATTTGACAACTTAACATAAACAGAAAGACTCTCATAACACACCGGTTGTACCTAGAGTACAGTATACAGTTTTGGAACCCTCATTTAAACAAGCATTGGTCAATGCCAAGGGAGGCTGATTGCATGGTTTTAAAATAGAAATGCTGTGTGGACAAGGGTATGGAGGAGACAGAGGAAGTGGTGTGTGTGTGGGGGATGAATGGTCCTTTATGCTGTGGTAGTGGTGATACCAGGGGGTCCGCTTTTTTATTTAGTTATTCAGGCTGGTGTGAGGTGGAAGAGAGCCACGGATAATCACTGAGTGTGGCTCCTATATGAATTCCCCCTCTCCTGAGGGGGTGGACTGGATTGCCACCAAGCATATCTCCTATACAGACGCTCCCTCTCTTGAGAGGGGTGGACTGGATTGGCACAGTGCACAGCTCCTATACAGATTCCCCTCTCACCCAGGGTGGTGGGCTGGATTGGCACAGTGCACAGCTCCTATACAGATTCCCCTCTCACCCAGGGTGGTGGGCTGGATTGGCACAGTGCACAGCTCCTATACAGATTCCCCTCTCACCCAGGGTGGTGGGCTGGCTGGATTACTGCTGAGTGTGGTTCCTCTAAGGATGCCCCCCTCTCCTGAGATGGGTGGGCTTTATTGCCACTGAGCATGGCTCTCATTGTTGCTTCTGTGGGGGGACTGTAAGCTGTGTCTGGGCAGTGGACAGCTGGTTGAGTCCCTGCTGTTCCTGAGGGTGGACAGGCATGGCCCGCCTCTGTGGCCGGCAGCTGGTTGTGCACTGACACCCACCTTCGTCTCTCAACGTAGCTCCTCTGTCCCTCAATGCCAGCTGTTCAATGTCCCTCGATGTGCTGCTCCTCTTACCGCTGAGCACATTGTAGTGAATAGGGCTTATTTGTTTCAATGGGCCGTTCATTTCAATGTTTTCCTTTTCTTTTATTCATAACTTTTTTTTGGTTTTTCCTACTTTTTTTTCTGTTGCTCTCTTTTTAGTCCTGCCCTCCTGAACCTTTTGGGTGCCAACTATTAAATCCCCTCCCCCCCAAATTAGTGTTTGCAGTGTAGGCCAATGTGCACCGCAAACACCCATTTCAGAGGGATTTGAAAAGTGACACCCATAGGATTTGTGAAGGTAGGGGCAAAAAAGCTCATGACAAAAAAGTAGGTAACAGTATTGAAAAACAACAAAATTATGGCTTAAAGGAAAAATCCCATTGAAATCAATGGACCCGGTGCCTGTAAAGAGGCAGTGCAGGGGATTGTGATCCCTAATAAAGTCAATTGAGATTCAAGGTATCCTTGATCAAAAACATCATGAAGGAAGTGGAACTCCCCCTCCCAAATGATTCCACACATCACTGTGATTGAGTGGCTCGTGCATTAGTGGCGTGAGTCACGCACAGTGAGCTCAGCATTAGGAAGCCACCCAGAAGGCATTTGGAGTTCTTTTCTTATGATTTCTGTGATGCTCAGCAATTATTTTAGGCAACAGAAACACAGAATTTGATAGCAGAAAAGGACCACTTGGCCCAACTAGTCTGCCCATTTTCCCCTACCTACATTGTCACCTCAGACCCTACTTGATCTCAGGCTCTTTCTCCAACCCCCTTTCCTGTCCAATGCATTCTTGAATCCTATCACTGTTTTTGCCCCCACCACCTCTGCTGGAAGACTGTTCCAGACATCCACCACTCTTTCTGTGAAGAAGTACTTCCTCACATCTCTCCTGAATCTACCCCCTCAAGCTTCATTACATGCACCCCTGTTGCTGAGCACCTTTTTTCTGAAAAAATAAAATACTTCCCTCCTGTGCCTTATGTACTCCCCTGAGGTATTTAATGGTCTTTACCATATCCCTGTCTCCCTCCTCCCCTCCAGGATGCATATTTTGAGGTCCTTTAGTCTCTCCTCATAAGACTTTTGATGCAGACCCTATACTATCTTAGTTGCCCTCCTTCAGAGATGGGGTCTCCAGAACTGGACACAGTACTCTAGGTGGGGTCTTACCAGTGATCTATACAGAGGCAACACCACCTCCCTCTTCCTGCTATTGATATCCCTCCCTATGCATCCCAGCATCCCACTAGCCCTCCCCACTGCCTTGTCTCACTGCCTGACCACCTTTAGGACATCCGATATGATTACCCCCAGATCTTTTTCCTGCTTGGAGGATGTCAGTACCTTGCCTCCCATTTCGTACTCTGCACCAGGTTCCTGTGCCCTCAGTGCATGATTTTGCACTTTTGCATTGAACTCCAACTGTCATACCATGACCACTCTTTGAGTTTTCTCAGATCTGAGCTTGTGCTTTCCACCCCCACAGAGTGTCTACCCTATTGCAGATTTTGGTGTCATCCAAAAAGAGGCAGACCATCCCTTCTAGCTCCTCTGCAATGTCATTTAGAATAGCATTAGTGGACCAGTTGCAGTACTGATCCATGAAGCAACCTACTGATCATCCTTCCTTACTCAAAATGAACTCCATTTACAACCACCCTCAGTTGCCTATCCTTTGACCAATTTCTTATCCACTTAACTACCTTTGGACCAACTCCTAAGCTGCCTAGCTTCCTTATAAGTCTCCAATATGGAACTGTGTCGAAAGCCTTACTGAAATCTAGGCAAGCCTCATCCAGCGCTCCCCTCTTGTTTCCCTAGTCACCCAATCAAAGAAATCCACCAAATTCATTTGACATGACCTACCTGCTGTGAATCCGTACTGTATCGGGTTTTCTGACCCACTGAATTCAAAATATTCCACAATCTTTTCCTTCAGCAGTGATCCATTGAACTTTCCCACCACTGATGTAAGAGTGACTGGCCTATAGTTGCCAGCATCCTCCCTGCTACCACATTTGCAAATAGGGACATGTGTCCTCCTCCAGTCCTCCAGAACCACTCCTGTTTCCAGTGACTTGTTAAACAGGATGTCTGAGGTGTAGCCAGTACCACCCTGAGCTCCCTCAGTAGCCTTAGATGCACCCTGTCTGGCCCAATCATTTTGTCCACCTTCTGATTAACAAGTCCTTTCAGGACTCTCTCATCTGAAAAAGGACTAGTGTCTGCCTCCCTCCCTCCCAAGCTCATGTTACTTTTTTGTGGCCCCATCTCTTCTCCTTCCTCTGTGAACATTGAACAAAAGTATTTGTTCAGGATATCTGCCTTTTTCTGGTCCCCCTCTGCACAGTCCCCCTTTCCTTTTTCATTTAACAATCCCTCCCCATGTCTTCCTCTTTTCACTTACATACCTAAAAAAAATGTTGTTCCCTTTCATTACTGCTTGGGCTGTTCTTAGTTTGTGTCTTAGTGCTCCATACTGCTTTTCTTGCATTACTGTGTTTCCCCATACACATTGCTATCCTCCTTCCTCTTCATCTCTTTACATCTTCTGAATGCTACCCTTTTAGCCTTTACCTTTTTGGTCACTGCTTTCGAGAACCATAGCGGTCTTTTTTCCTCTTGCTTTTTCTCACTTGCTTGTTGCAGAAGTTTGTTGCCTTCACTATGCTCCCTTCTAGCTTTGAACACTGTTCCTCTATCCCACCCAGGTCACTCCCCCCAGCCTGGTCATCCCTGAGGCATTCATCTAAAATCTGATCTCCTAAAGTCCAGGACCTTCCCCTTTGTGTGGTTCAATTCCATGGTCATCCTTATGTTGAACCACACTGTATGGTGATCACTGGTCCCCTGCTGGCCTCCCACCTTGATGTCTGCAGCACTGTCTCTATTAGTGAGTACCAGGTCCAGTATTTCCCCATCACAAGTGTGCTTCCTGACTACTACTAGTTGCCTGAGGAACACCCCCTGCAGGGAGTCTGGACTGTCCCTGCTTGTAGCTGAAGCTGCAGCTGGGATGCTGTAATCTACATCCAATGGATTGAAGTCTCCCACCAGCAGCACCTTCCCCTTTTCTACCATCTTGCCAGTGGCTTCCACCAGTATTTTATCTAACTCCTTCCTTGGGCTGGAGGTCTAGAGATCATGCCAGTGCAAATAGTGGCTCAGTGCCCCATCTCCAGGGTGACTCACAGTACCTCTGCCACCCCCCCCCCATATTCTCTGTATCTCTGTCACTTTTTTGATTTCCCTCATGAAAGTACCACATTCCCTCCTTTCTGTCTCACACTGTTCTTCCTGAACAGAGTATAGCCTGGTATGGCCAAGTCCCAGTCAAGGTTTTTAATGCACCAGGGGTGTAGCCAGACATTTCTGTTTTGTACACACAATCTGCAACAGCTACCCCCCATTAAAAAATGTGCACATCCTATCCAACTGCTGTAACCTTCCAAACAAATGAGATTGTTGCCAAATGATTCCTCTACATATCGTATCTTCCTCCTAAACAACAGAAGTTTAAACAGAGATACTCCTCAGTGGCCTACACTAACTCAAATCCATCAGATTAAACTGAGAATGTTAACAGAAAGGCATATGGTTTGTGACATAGAAACATAGAAACATAGAATTTGACGGCAGATAAGGACCGCTTGGCCCACCTAGTCTGCCCATTTTCCTACCTAACAGATAAGCTGCAGATCCTAGTTAACCAACAGCTTACTTCCTCCTACCCCCCACTAGGACTGCCTTATGTGTGTCCCATGCATTCTTGAATTCCCCCACTGTTCTTGACTCCACGACCTCCTCAGGGAGGCTGTTCCATGCATCCACTACCCTCTCTGTGAAAAAACACGTCCTCACATTACCTCTGAGCCGTCCCCCCTCTATCTTCAAATTGTGCCCCCTTGTTCTTGCACATCTCTTTTTCTGAAAGATGCTACCCTCTTGGACTTTGTTGATTCCCTTGAGGTACTTGAAAGTTTCTATCATGTCCCCTCTCTCCCTTCTTTCCTCAAGGGTATACATATTAAGCTACTGTAGTCTTTCTTTGTATGTCTTCTGGTGCAGACCCTGCACCATTTTGGTTGCCCTCCTCTGGACAGCCTCCATTCTGTCTATGTCTTTGCGGAGATGGGGTCTCCAGAACTGCACACAGTACTCCAGATGGGGTCTCACCAACTGTCTGTACAGAGGGATAACAACTTCCTGTTTTCTACTGGTGATACCTCTTCCTATGCATCCCAGTATCCCCCCAGCCTTCCTTGCTGCCTTCTCACATTGCTTGCCCACCTTTAGGTCATCTGATGTAATTACCCCTCGGTCTCTTTCCATTTTTACTGTTGTCAATATCTCACCCCCCACTGTGTACACTTCCCCTGGGTTTTGTTTCCCATGTGCATTACCATGCACTTTTTTGCATTGAATCTGAGCTGTCATACATTTGACCATTCCTCCAACCTTGCCAAGTCCCTTCTCATCCTTTCCACTCCATCTTGTGCATCAACCCTGTTGCAGATCTTTGCATCGCCTTCAAAGAGACATACTTTTCCTTCCAGTTCCTCTGCAATGTCACTTATAAAGACATTAAAAAGGACCAGTCCCAGTACTGAACCCTGTGCTACCCCCGTTAGTAACCCTCCTTTCTTCACTGTGTACTCCATTTACTACTACCCTTTGCTTCCTGTTGTCTAGCCAATTTTTTATCCAGGCTACCACCTTGGGACCCACTCCAAGGCTGGCTAACTTGTGTATTAATCTTTTGTGTGGGACTGTATCAAATGCCTCGCTAAAATCTAGGTAGGCCATGTCCACAGCCCCCTCCCTGGTCTACTACTTTGGTCACCCAGTCAAAGAAATCTATTAGATTCATCTGACACGACCTTCCCATCGTGAATCCATGCTGCCTTGGGTCCTGTGCCCCACTGGCCTCTAGGTACTCAACAATTCTTTCCTTCAGAAGTGATTCCATTATTTTCCCTACCACTGAGGTCAAACTAACTGGTCTGTAGTTTCCTGCCTCTGTCTTGCTCCCACTTTTGTGAAGAGGAATCACATCTGCCCATCTCCAGTCCTCTGGTACCACCCCATCCTCCCATGATTTGTTAAAGAGAGTAGTCAGCGGTGTCACTAGTTCTACCCTTAGTTCTTTTAGAATTCTTGGGTGAATCCCATCAGGCCCCATTGCTTTGTCCACATTCAATTTTATTAGTTCTTTCAGAACCCTTTCTTCTGTAAATGGACTGGTATCAACCCCCGTCTTCAGAGTGTTTCTCTTGTTTGGTTTAGTTACCTCCTCTTCCTCTTCCTTTGTGAATACTGAGCAGAAATATTAGTTCAGTATCCCTGCTTTTTCACTGTCACCCTCTACACACATTCCCTCCCCTTTATTAAGCCTCAGTATCCCTCCTTTGGTCTTTCTTCGCTCCCTAATGTACCTATAAAATGTCTTATCCCCCTTCTTAACAGAACTGGCTATCCTTTCCTCATTTTGGGCCTTTGCTATTCTGACTGCCTTCCCAGCCTCTTTCTGCTTTAACTGATAAAGTTCTCTGTCCTTCTCCTTCTGTGTCTCCTTATATTTCCTGAACGCTATCCTTTTCTCCTTAACCTTCCCAACCACCTCTTTTGAGAACCATAGCATTTTTTTCCTTCGTTGTTTTTTATTGATTTGCTTTACACAAAGGCTTGTTGCCTCTGTGATGGCTGTTTTGATTACTCCCCATTGTTCCTCCACCCCTCCTTCTTGCCTGTTTGCTAGTGCTTTTCTGAGGCGCTCTCTCATTTTCCCAGAGTCAGCCCACTCAATCAGACAGACACTCAACAAAATTGTACACAAATGTGTACAATGAATAAGCCTGCCTACACCCTCGTAGTGCACCATGACTCAATAATGTCCACAATATGCAGGCCAGCCTCTGCCACGATGGTCTTTAGGTCTGGAATCTTATTTCCTAGACTTAGGCTTTCACAAACATGGCCTTCCGGATTTTGTTGTCACTGTTTGTTAACCTTCTTTTTTCCTTTTTGTACTTCCTCCTTCCTGTCTCTCTTTTTAATGCTCTCATTCTCATTCCTCTTCATTTCTACCACCCTGCTTCTTTTATTTATTTGCACCCTAAGGAATTTGTCTCCCCTCAGGCTATCCCTACTGTCTGCTTTAGCCTGGGGGGCAGTTTATGCCTGACTGATTCCTTCCGCCATCTCCCTTGGCTAGTTTAAATGTTCATCAAAGTAACATTTAAATTGTCCACTGAGGACTGTGGTTCCCCTTTCGGATGGATGCCAGTCCCTTATCCCTTCAAGTGGGTCCCCAGTCCTCAATTAGAGATGTTGCAAAATAAAAATCACCAGCAAAATTGTTGCGAAACCAGCAATTTCACCACATGAAACATTTTGCTAAATTCTGCTGTTCCATGAAATTTGTCACCGGGTGTGAAGTTGCAAAATTTTGCCTGCGGAAAGCAGAATTTTGCTTGAAACAGGAAACTTTTGTCTGAATTTTGCCATTTCAAGGGTAAAATTTTGCATTTTGCAGGCAGAATTTTGCATTTCCCTGGCGGAATTTCACATTTTGCACCTGTGAAATATTTTGTGAAATGCGCAAATTTTGTGAAATATTTTGGGTAACAAAATTTCCTACTTTCTCACATCTCTATCCTCAATGTAGCTGAACTCTCCTCCTCTCTGCAACCATGAGTTGAAGCTCATGGTGCAGACAACCCTCTTCTCCTCTCCCCCCCATTGTAGACAGGAAGTACTTCAGAAAAAGCCACAGAGCATGCTACCTGTCTATGACTCCTCTCCAGCTCCTTACACTCCCCCTGCACTATCTCAGTCCCATCCCTAGGCAGGTCACTATAGTGCCCAAGAGAACAATGACATCTAGCTCTCCCTCCCCTCCTGCCACCCTAGCGATCCTCAGGATCTGCTTCCCCTCCCTCCAGGCCATGGTGCCGCATAGGCACATAACCTTCTCCCCCTCTCTTCCTATTCCCAAATCTATCCCCCTCACAATGAGTCCCCCATTAGAAGTTTCTTCCTGCTCCTGTGGGATCCTATACCTCCCTCCTTGGTTACTTCACTGTGTAGGACCCCCACATCCTCCCTGGTCACTACCACATGTGCCTCCTCCTGGCAGTCCCACCCTGCCGGAGTGGCATAGGAATTATGTAGTGGAACCGGCTGAGGAATGGGCCTCTCAACAACCACCTCCACACTTCCAGAGTCGAGTATATTTCAGTTGTTCCTCCTCCCTAGCATCCTCTGAGTTAATGGTGGCAGACTTGATGGCCCAGGATCAGGAAAGATGTCCCCCAAATCCTTGCCAACTCAGCCTGGAGTCTAGTGGCCTTCTCCCTCAATCCAGAGAGATGAGTGCAGATGGGGCAGAACTGCAGTCTCCAGAAAGTCTCTTTGAAAACTGCCGCCCCACATCCACTGCACTGTACTACTCCAAGCATTCCCAATTCCTACTCTCTCTGTGTCACCTGGAAATAATTTTGTACCCTTACCCTTGGCAGGGTGTTTCTAGTTTTCCCCTTTTTTGGTTGATTTGCTTGCTAGGGTTGCCACCTTTGGATGAGGTGAAAATCAGATGCAAAACCATACCCCAAACTCAACCTCTACCTCCACCCATTTTTAATGACTGATAGGTATATTGTTCCTCTTTCAAAACCATTTGTAATGTCAGAGAAGACTTTAAAAGTTATAGGAAATCATTTGTGTACTGTTATTTTTTTTATTTTTATTATTTGGTGACCAGGTAAGGACCATTGGGCACAAGACACATTTACAGGGGTGATCTGGGAGCACAGGGAGGTTAAGTATCTTGGTCAAGCTTACACAGTATGCAAGTGGTGGCTGTGGGAATCAAACCCAGGTCTGCTGGGTGTACAAAGTTCATTCACCGCTCATTGCTGTATCCTTTGTTAAACACCCTTTCATTTCCTTTCCATGTTAGTCATGTATTCTGATAAGCTTTGACAAATTTTTGATAAATGAATTAACAATGTTTGTGTTACCCTCAATTTTGCATGGTGTTCCCTTTATCTCTGCAGCTACTGCTGTTTCTTTTCATATTTCTAAGACATTCCACAAGTTCAGACACATCATTCCAGGCTGCTCATCTGACTGCTGAAACCAATATCATGGAATGTTAAGATAGTATGAAAAATGAGAGCAATAGCAGTCGAGTACTCAGAAGAGATGGAATCAATGTAGGATGAAGTCAATAAAAAACTGGAGAATTAATTCAACAAAAAGGGCTCTAAAACACATCAGCATATAGGAGGAACAAAAAGGAACACAGGAGAGCATATAAAGGTCTAAAAACTGTTTCCTATCATAGCAGTAAAAGACCAAACTTAAACTGCAGAATGGAAAAGATTAAGTTGATTTACTGCTATTAATGGCCATGCTTTATGCCTCCCAGACTGACTGATTTTACAAACAAAGGTCTTTGACATCTGGGGCCTGATATTGGAAAAGGGGCAAAATGGAGCACAAAAGTTTACGCTGCACTAGCCCATTACTCACAGTGCCAAGGATCCTATATTCAGTCAGAAAGTGCACTAGTGCTATACGACTGAATATAGGGGCATGTCGACGCAGCACTAAATTGAGTAGCACTGCCTGGGCATGGATCCTGGATGTGCAGGGAATGGTGTCCTCAGACCCAAAAGCACTGGGAGCCCCTGGCATGATATTCAGCCAGCACTATGCAAATTAGCCATTGGGCATGCAAGGCATTAAGGGGCCATGTGCATGCCCATTATGGGCTCATTTGGATGTGAAACGGTGGCAGGTTTTTGCTCCTTCTGTAGCTGACCCCACCACCCCAATCACCATCCCCTTTAAAACTAATATTGCCTTGGTGTCCAGTTGTTCCCCCATCCTCTGATCCCTGGCCCATGAAAATAGAAGTCTTCCCTGGTGTCTAGTCCCCCTACCCTCCGATCCTCGGCTCTATTAAAATAAAATTATTTTCTAGTGTCCAGTGGTCCCCCCACCTGCTGATCACCAGCCACGGTACAAGTAATATATTCCCTGGAGTCCAATGGTCTCCCTACCCTCTGATCCCTGGCCCCATTAAAACAAACTTATTCCCTTGTATCCAGTGGTCTCTCTGCCGTCTGATCATCATCCCTGGTACATGTAGTGCATTCGCAGGTGTCCAGTGGTACCTCCCACACACCGATCCTCAGCCCCATTAAAATAAAATTATTCTCTGGTATCCAGTGGTCCCCCACCTGCTGATCACCAGACCCAGTGAAAGTAATATATTCCCTGGTGTCACGTGGTCCCCCCGCCCATTGATCACTATCCCTGGTACAAGTAATATATTCTCTGGTGTCCAGTGGTTCTCCCCACCCTCTGATCCCTGGCCCTGATAAAACAAATTTATTCCCTGGTGTCCAGTGGTTCCCCCACCCTTTGATCATTGTCCCCAGTACAAGTGATATATTCTCTTGTGTCCAGTGGTATCCCCCACCCTCCAATCCCCCATTCCCATAGGTTACCAGATAGGCCCTGGTGTCTAGTGGATTCCCTACCTCCAAAAGCTCACTGTGATGCTGTAAATGATGTCCCTGGTATCTAGTGTCCCTCCACACTACCCACAAAGGATACACCACCCTACCAACCCCCCACTGAAATTGCCGGCACTGCGGAGAGCCCATACAGTGACCGGCATAGCCCTCAGCTCACTAACTCAGCTGGTTGCCATATGCAATGACAGGGAGCATGCATACTGTAGACAGTACACACACTCCCCCTTTACAATATGAAGGACACACGCTGTCTGTCGCTGCATATGGTGGCCAGTTGATATGGTGAGAGGAGGGCTGTGCTGGTCACTATATGGGCTCTCTGTGGCACCAGCAATTCCTGTAAGGGACGCAGCTTTGTCGTTTACCTTTTGTGGGTGGTGTGGAAGGGGGTTCTAGACACCAGGGATGTCCTTTCTGACACTACAGTGAACCATCAGAGGGTGGAGGGTGCCACTACACACCAGGGACTGTCTGCAAACCTGTGAAGATGGGAATCAGAGGGTGGAAAGTACCACTGGCCATCAGGGAATATATTACTTGTACCAAGGATGGTGACTGGGGGACCACTGGACACCAGGGATACATTTATTTTAATGGGGCCAGGGATCGGAGGGTGGAGGGGACCACTGGATATCATGGCATATGTTTATTTTAAGGGGACCAGGGATTTCCGGGTGGGAGGGGCACCATTGAACACCAGGGAAGACTTTTATTTAATGGGACTGGGTATTGGAGGGCAGGGGGGGACCACTGGACACCAGGGACTGCATTATTTGCAATGGGGACAGCAATTGGAATGTTGGGGGTTCCTCTGTAGACCAGAGTGGATCTATGACGGTCGTCGACAAAAATTTTGTCGAATGACCAGACAATGAAAACCGTCATGTCGGCGCATTTGCGGTCCATGAGATGGTTTCAAGTTAGAAACTTTTGTTTTTCTTCAGGGGCTTCTCCCGAACCCTCTACACAGGGGCTGTGCCCCACCCACCCTACACTTTTTATAATCAACTCTGAGTCGGAGCTGATTAGGAGGGATGAAAACCCCTAATACAGTGCCTGGGTCCAGCGACCATCTATACAGTGACCTGGCACTGTAGTCGCTTTGCTGACAGTCGCTGTAAAAGTGTTGCTGTCGGTGGTGGATAACAACCTGGGTGCAGGTGTGTTCTCCCAAGTGCCAACTTGGTTGTTGGCTGCAGTGGCTCCGCCGACCTCTAGGGTTGCCTGGAGTAAGTCAGGCTTTTTCTCAGCGGTAATTGCACTGTGAAAGGTGGCCTGCGCTAACGATGTTGTGTAATGCAAATGGACTGAGTATAGTGCTGCACCCAAATTCATGCCCCTGCCCCTCCCTTTGCACACTTCACACATTATTTGTTAGTGTGCACTCTAGTCCTTTTAGCATGTGAACTGCTCCCTTTGAATATTGCGCTCGTGTGCAAACCCCAAGCAAATGGGGTTCTATCACTTTGCCCACCGAGCAGAATTCTGAATATCTGGCTCCAGAACTTTTTTGTAATTTGAACATGCAGCCAATAGGGTCAATGATTTCATGCAGTCAGTTTTGAGTGTATGTGAGCACTGAAATAGCCCAGAAATCAGATTATATTTAAGTAAAAGGAACCCCAAAAACTGGATTATTCAGCAACCCTATTTGCTCTTTTTAACCTTTATCCTAGATAGGGTCTTCCCTTCTACCCCTCTCAGCAAGTAGTTCCCTCTTGTATGAAGCATTTCCTCCTTCCTGTACACCTTTAACTTCCTCTGCTTTTTCCTGTTGATGTAGCAGCACTTTCACCTTTCCCTAACCCTTTGCTGCCTGACCCTAGATAGGTTGTTATTAGTGTCTCCCTATACCCTGTTTAAATCCCTTTATACTTCTTCCCTAGACTGGGCTTTGCACCTATTCCCAGTTATCAGCCAGCTTTGGCCCTACACCCTTCCTAGTGGTGAATGTTTCAACAGGAGTGAAGAGGTACCTTACTTCAGTCAACTGGCAGAGTCCCCTGCTTCCCAGCGTCCTCCTGCAGGTGCCTGCTGACACCTAAGATGCTAATCTTACACCTGTTCCACTCCTGTGCTGTTCCATTTGCATGGACACAAACATGTGTAGGGACACGTTAGGAGTGAGTGCCTTTTATCCTTCCTCTGCAGCTCCCTTAAGATGGTACTTCCCCTTGGACTAACGAGTCCACGATTGGTCCCCTGGCAGCCACATTATCCTGCCACAACCAACCTGCAATTAGAAATCTGACTCAGTCCCACCTCTAATCATTAACTAGCTGAGGCCCCAGACCAGACAATTATCACCTCTCCACCAAACTACTTAAAGATATAATTCACTTGCATTTAAATATTTTTTATAGTTTACTTGTATTTTAAAATTTATTTTAATTATTGTTTAAACCTAAAGGAAGTATGACTCACTTGGTATATTTAATAGATATATGGGTGCTTATGACAGCTATTCTGTGTATATGTTATATATCTTATCAGGAATGAGTGGGATAAGAGAGAGAATGAAAAATTCATGGTCATAAATAGAAATGAACATATGCACAGAAATTTGTCATGATTCCTTAAGAAATGACTTTTCAGACATATGTGTTAAAACACTGTTAATTGAAAATGGAGATTATCTGAACTAATTAAACGCAAATTGTTAGAAACGGGATCAATAAGAACCACATTTAACAAATACATGTGACTGTGAAATTATTCCCACTAATACTGCTGTTGTTAAGTGGAGGCATTGAATTAAACCCATGGGCAGGCAGTAGTAGTTTGACAAGCCTACAAAGTTAATACAGCAAAAGGGATGGGCCCAGTGGTGAAGAAGGCTGAGGGGCTAGGTGTCTCACCTCCGGATCCACTGGTGACCTGGCTTTGGAAACGGATGCAGGTCACTTAGGGGCTGACCTGAGAATGGAGGATGGGGAACTTGCATCTTGCTTAGTGGCTGCCATGGGGAGGAGGAGGAGGACCTAGGTGGCACTGCAGCAGACTGATCCCTACCTGCTTGACTCATAGAGGCATATGCTAGTAGGTCCAGGGGCACTAATCGGAGGAAAATCCTCGATCATGGCTGTTTGAAGGCCCAGTCCCTCGCAGGCCCCACAACAGCAATTGGATATCTCAGGGTCCTGTGACAGAGCACCACTAACAGAGCATGGTAAATCCCAGAGTAGCCAGGTGACAGGGTTGGAGGGACCAGTCCCGATTAAGGGCCGATCGGTAGTTGAGGTGGACAAACTACTGATTAAAAAAAAGAAGTACACACTCACACTTTAGAAATAAAAGAATAAATGTGCTGAATGCATGGCTGAGAAACAGGACAAATGAAAAGGGGTTCTCATTCATCAAAACTAGGGAAACATTTGATAGTAGACCTGATTTACCCTGTCATGATGGACTACATTTGAACAAAAAAAGAAGCAGGTTACTGGGTCACAAATCTGAACATAGAAACATAGATACTGGCAGCAGATAAGAGCCACTTGGCCCACCTAGTCTGCCCATTTTCCCTGCCTACTATTACACTGCAGACCCTACTTGATCTCTGGATTTACCCCCCCTTCCCCTACCTCTAAGGTTCTCTTATGCGTATCATATGCATTCTTGAAGCCCGTTGCCATTTTTGCCCCAACCTTCTCCACTGTGAGGCCGTTCCAGGCATCCACCACTCTTTCTGTGAAGAAGTACTTCCTTACATCTCCCCTGAGTCTCCCCCCCTCCAGTTTCATAGCATGTCCCCTTGTTCCTGAGCATCCTTTTTTTTTCCCTGAAAAATGTTTCCCTCTTGAACTTTATTTATACGTGTGTGGCATTTGAATGTTTCTATCATATCCCCCCTCTCCCTCCTTTCCTCCAGGATGAACATACTGAGGTCCTTCAGTCTCTCTCCTCATAGGCCTTGTGATACAGACCCTGCACCATTTTGGTTGCACTCTCCTGGACCACCTCTGCCCTGTCTATGTCTTTCCGGAGATGTGGTCTCCAGAACTGGACACAGTACTCTAGCTGAGGTCTCACCAGTTATCTATATAGCGGTAACACCACATCTCTCTTTCTGCTTGTGATACGCCTCCCTGTGTACCCTAGTATCCCACTAGCTCTCTCCTCTGCCTCATCACACTGTCTGTCCACATTTAGGTCATCAGATATGATTATTCCCAGATCCTTTTCCTGTTTGGTTGTGGTTAATATTACCGCCCCCCCCCCATGTTGAAATCCACCTCTGGGTTTCTGTGCCCCAAGTGCATGATTTTGCACTTCTTTGCATTGAAATCTAGCAGCCACACCCTTGACTACTCATCCAGCTTTCCTAGATCACTATTCATTTTTTCCACACACTCCTGAGTGTCAACCCTATTACAGATTTTTAGTGTCACCTGCAAAGTGGCATACCTTCCCTTCTAGCCCCTCTGCAATGTCACTAATAAAGACATTGAAGATTGATCCCAGTACTGATCCCTGTGGCACCCCACTTGTCACTCTCCCTTCCTCAGGGTAAACTCCGTTTACCACCACTCTCTGTCTCCTGTCCCCCAACCAATTTCTCACCCAGTTTCTCACCTTAGGACCCAGTCCTAAGCTTCCAAGCTTGTTTACGAGTCTTCTCTGTGGAATGATGTTGAATGTCTTACTGAAATCTAGGTAGGCTACTTCCATGGCTCCACCCTGATCCAATTCCCTGGTCACCTAGTCAAAGAAATCTATCAGATTTGTTTGACATGATCTCACCCCAGTGTTTCCGTGCTGCTGTGGATCCTGAAGGCCACTGCATTCCAGATATTCCACAGTCCTCTCCTTCAGTAGTGATTCCATTATTTTCCCCTCCATCAAAGTCCAGCTGACTGGCCTGTAGTTGCCAGTCTCCTCATTTCCACTTTTGTGACATGGGACTAAATCTGCTCTCCTCCAGTCCTCTGGAAACACTCCTGTCTCCAGTGAGTGGTTGAAAAGGACTGTCAGAGGTATAGCCAACACCTCCTTGAGCTCTTTAGTATCTTAGAATGCATCTCGTTTGACCCCATTGTCTTGTCCACTTTCAGATTTGCAAGTTCCCTTAGAACCCTATCCTCTGTAAGTGAACTAGTGTCTACCTCCCTTCCTTCGATGCTCCTGGCCCTTATCTGTGGTCCCTCTCCTTCCCCTTCCTCTATGAACACTGAACAAAAGTACTTGTCCAAGACATCTGTTTTTTCCTGGTCCCTCTCTACACACTCCCCTCCTTCCTTCCTAAGCCTTACTATCCCTCCCCTAGGCTTTCTCTTTTCACTTATATACCTAAAAAATATTTTGTCCCCTTTTTACACTGCCTGGTCAGTTTTCTCCTTTATTTGTACCTTTGCACTTCTAATTGCTTTCCCTGCCTCCATCTGTTTCCCCTGATACACCTCTCTATCTTCCTCTCTCTGTGTCTCCTTGTAACTCCTGAATGCTGATGCTAACTATTTTGCCCTTACCTTCCTGGTCACCTCCTTTGAGAACCATAGTGACCTCTTTTTTCTCCTGTTTTTGCTTACTTGTCTGATGCAGGGGTTTGTTGCCTTCTCTATCCCTCCATTTAGATTTTCACACTGTTCCTCCAGCTCCCAAGACCCACCCTCCTGCCAGGGCATCCCTGAGGCATTCCCTCATCTTTTTAAAATCTGCTCTCCTGAAGTTCAGGACCCTCGTCTTTGTGTGGTCCAATTCTGCCACAGTGCTTATATTGAACCACACTGTACAGTTATCACTGGTCCCCGGGTGGCCACCATTGTGAATTCTACAGTACTGTGCCCATTGGTGAGTACAAGGTCCAGTACTGCCCCCTCACAAGTGGGATCATTTACCAGTTGCCTGCAGGGAGTCCAGGATGTCCATGCAGCTGGGATGCAGCTTGTATTTCCCTGTTTCTAGGATGATCTACAATACCTCCACCCCTTACTGATTGCCCTGTATCTCAGTAGCCTTTATGCTATACCTATGATAAAGAGCCACTCCCCCCTTTCTTTCCCTCCCTGGCCTTTCTGAACAGAGTGCAGCCTGGTATGGCAATAGCCCAGTCATGGTTCTCATTGCACCTTGACTCATTAATGGTGACAACGTCCAGGTCAACCTGTGCCATGGTGGCCTCTAGGTCTGGGGTTTTGTTTCCTAGACTTTGAGCATTTGCACACATCCTTCCAGAATGTGCTACCACTCTGTTTGTCAACATTCCCTGTCCCCTTTTGCCTTCTCTCCTTATCCCCTCAGCTCTCAGTCCCACCTTTCTTCAGTTATGCCACTCTTTTTCCTTTTTTGTTGAGTACTCTTGGGGATTTCTTTCCCTTAAGTTTCTCCCTACTGCCTACTTCAGTTTGAGGGGGGGAGCAGTTTATGTCTCCCTATTTCCTTCCGCCATCCATGCTCAGCTAATTTAAATGTCCATCACTATAACATTTAAACCATTCATTGAGGACTGTGGTTCCCCTCCTGGATGGATAAAGGACATATCTTCTGTATAGGCCTCTATCCCTCCAGGTAGGACACCAGTCACCAGTGTAGCCAAACCACATGCTGAAGCTCCTGTTATGGAGTACCCTATCCTTCCCTCTCTCCTAGACAGATAGCCCCTCAGAAAAAGCTACTGAACATGCTACCTGCCTGAGACCCTTCCCCAACTCCCTGAACTCTTCCTGTACTATCATAGCTTTATCCCTAAGCAGGTTATTGGTCCCAAGGTGGGCCATGACATCCAGCTCTCGCTCCCATCCTGTATCCCTAGTGATCCTCAGGATCCGTGTCCTATCCCTTCGAGCAGCGATGCTGGGTTGACACTTAACCTCCCTCTTTCCCCTTCCTTCCTTTATAAATACTGCTACACCCCTTCCTTTTCTATTTGTTTTTTCCTTGCTGAATACTTTTATGTCCATTTGGGAAAACCAATCAAACTAGGAATGATTTACAGACTACCAACTAATAATGAAGACTTTAAATGAGAATGCAGGGAGAGGGGACAAGGTAGCAACAAGAAGCTAAATAAATATATACCCCAAATCAACAAAGGACAAAAAAATATCAGATGCATACTATTAAATGTGAGAGACTTAAGTATGATTAAAATGTTGGCTCTTGGAAATAGATCAATTAAAGAAACTATAGATGTAGATTGTGTAACTGAAACGTGGTGGGATAATAACTTGGGCTGGATTAAACACATCGATGGATACAAGTTATACAGCATGGAAAGAACAAATAGAAAAGGATGAGGTATATCAGTATTTATAAAAGAAGGAATGGACTGTGTACTAGTGGAACTGAACAATAATAATGAAATCAACATGGAAAGCAGGGGTTTGAATAAATGACAAAATGGGGAAAACCAATCAAACAAGAAACAATTTACAGACCACCAAAAGCAAGTGACAGCAAAACACAACATATTATTAATCAAACTGAGGACTACAGTATATATCACTGTCTAACATTATAGTACTAGGAGATTTCAACATGCCAGGTATGAACTGGGCATACAGTACAAAAAACAGAGAACATATTAGAAATACTTTCATGACATGGGAATTAACTTAAACCATGAAAAATTAGTAGTCAATAGTACAAGACGGAGCAACATACTGGAGCTGATACGTAACAATATTCTAATTAAAATTAAAAACATACAAGTATATGAACCAGTCATTGATAGTGACCATGATTCTATAGTATTTAATATTGGCAGAACAACAGGCATCAGGAAAGGAGAATCATCAAGACAAAATTATGGAAAAGTAGATTTTAGATAAATTAAAAGAGAAATTATTGAAATGAACTGGGATAATAAATTTAACAATACGACAGTTGATGAAGGTTGGAATATTCTGAAAAGTAAACTACTAGATATAGAAAATAAATATGTACCAAGAAGTAAAGTATATAATTGTAAGGAGAAGAAACCTTATTGGTGGAACCATAAAATCAGCACAATCTTTAATAGGAAAAGGAAAATGTTTATCAAACAGCAAAGCAAACCTAATGTAATAAATTGAAGAAACTACCAGAATGCTGTGAAGATAACTTAAAAAAGCATTAGGTAAATGAACGTAAAAATGGAATTCAAACTAGCATCTTCAATGGGGAATAACAAGGCCTTCTATGCATATTTAAAGTCACATAAAAGTCAGGATAAAATAATAGGTCCACTGGAATGAAATGGTAAAATAACAAATAAAGAAGTGATGCCAAGGAACTTAACAACTTCTCTAAATCTGTATATGACACATCAGGTACAATTACCTTAATTCAAGGAGGAGGCAGTGTAGTGCAATAGTTTAAGGCTCTGAGCTGCAAACCTGGAGACCTGGGTTTGAATCCCACAGCCCCCACTTGCATATTGTGTGACCCTGAGCAAGTCACTTAACTTCCTTCTGCTCCCAGGTCGCACCTGTAAACAAGCTTTCAATTTAGTGTGTCTCTCCTGGTTAAAAAAAAAAATACTATTGATAGAAACAAAATGAACATCAGCATCCAGAATAACAATATAAGTCAGTTAGCGGACAGAAGTATAATTGAACAGAAACTTAGTAAATTGGATATCAACAAGTCAGCAGGCTCAGACAACATACAGACAGGAATTCTTTACAAACTAAGAACAGAACTATCTGTCCCCATTGCCAGAATAATCAATCTATCTATGTGTGTGTTGAGGTGGCATGCCAGAGGACTGGAGGAGAGCAGTAACAGTGCCCATTTTCAAACAAGCATTTGTCAATGCCAAATGTTGTCTTGCTGACATTGGCATTGGTAGTACATGAGTTAGACTGAGGCATAAAAGGAATGGCAGTGAAGTACGGAAGTGACAGCAACCCCACACCACCCTGAAGAGACTGACAGGCACTGAGGTGTGCCTTTGGGTGTCGGCCATAATGCTCATGCAATTTCACCTCACCCTACCCTGCAGAGTCCAACAAGTATCACATTCTGCCTTGGGGTCCTCGGGCCTTATGTTCACCCAATTCCATATGGAACTACGTTGAGATGGGTGCAGTATAGGAGAATGGGGTGAACTTTGGGGCCAAAGAGTGCAAGGCACATTTTGATGCCTGTCAGTGGCTGCAGGGTGGGGGTGGAAATGGTGTTAGTATTAGAACCAACAATGTAAAGTCACATCCCTGATGCCAGTTAGCCTCAACAGGGAGGGGAGTTAGGGTTAGAAACCCTAATGCCCTGGGCATTTGTTGGTATCTGCACTCCAAATTTTCAACATGGGCTTTTTCTCACCCCACCTCATGAAAGCATTTGGGACCTCTGCTCATGAACAGTGGCACTGTGATTTTGTTAATCTGTCCTGAACGTTAATGTCCCACATTGATTGCGCCATTCTGCGCCAGAGGCTCAAAACCATATTTTGGGCAGGAAGTGAGAAATGACAACTATAATGTTCTTAAGGAGGTATGCAAATATGGCAATGTTGAAAATCTGGAGTGAAAATATTAACAAATCTCGAACTTATGAGTGTGCATGGAAACTGCGCAATGCACACTCATACAACAGGTATTTTGTGAAATTATGTCATCAAATTTTCAACATATGCATTTTGGGACCTCTGCTCATGGACAGTGTCACTGTGATTTTCTTAATCTGCCCAGAACATTGATTTTGCACACCGACTGCACCATTGTGCGCCACATGTGTGAAAACACATTTCGGTTGAGATGTGAAAAATGACAGTTGTACTGTTCATAAGCAGGTGTGTTAAAATGGCAATGTTGAAAATCTGGAGTGAAAATATAAAAATTCTCAAAGTTACGAGCGTGTGTAGGAACTGTGCAACACATGCTTGTAACGCAGTCATTTTGGGGAATTTTTCCACCAAATTTGCAACATAGGGTTTTGGAGAGCCTACCTCATGAACTGTGACACTATCATTTTGTTAATTGGTCCTGAAAGGTGGTTCCACACAGTGACCACGAAATCACCTTTCGAGACCGAATAACAAAATGACAGTGACTGAGTTCATGAGGTGGGGGTCCCAAGAACCCCATGTTGAAAATTTGGTGAAAAAATTCCCTAAAATGGGTGAGATATTCACCAAAGTTGAAAACACCCTATTTATGCCATTATACAGCTAACCGGCATTTCTTCAGTTTGAGGTTGGCTTTGAAGAGTGCAGACATGTTCCCGGTCCACCGAAGATCATCGCGCCAGCCTCCGGAGGTAAGTATGGGGAGCGAGTGTGGGGAGGTAGGTGCGCAGAGGGTGGGTGCGGGTTGGGGGGCAAGAGACTGCAAGGACTGTTTTCTGTTTTTACAGGAAAAATGGCAACGGGGACGCTGGGCATGCTGGGTGGGCTCCCAGTGCCGCATACCTGGGTGTTTCTTTTGGGGAGGGGTCTGAGCTGATGGGGACTGGGCACCCCAATGGCCACAGTGTGCTGGGAGGAGGGCATGAGCACACTGGGTGGCTCCCAGCGCCACCTGGCTTTTGTTTGGGGGAGCTGGAGCTGAGGGTATTGGCACCCCTGTCAGCCACACAGTGTGCTTTTGAGGGGCAGCATGAGCTGAGGGATTGGGCACCCCTCGGCTCACAACAAATTTTTTCGGGGCGTATGCCGACGGGATTGAGCTACCCTGCCAGCAAATGAACTGGAGAGGGCAAATGCCGACAGGGGGAATGGGCACCCCCGATGTCGGCTGTTATGGGGACAGTGAGAGGTGGATGGCTCCACCATGTTTATTGAAATGTTACACCAGGGAAGGCATGCCCTGCAATGAGAGAGGTACTCCCTCATTGCAGTGGCTAAATCCTTTCAAGTTGGTGGCACGCTTTTGCACTGCTGTCATAGACAGCATGCAATCTAATTCATGCCATAGAGCCCAGCCCAAAACAGCAGTGGTGCCACTGGGCACTACAGGACCGCACCTCCAAAATCTGCTATTCCAAGTTATGGCAATATGTTTCTTGCGCATGCGCAAGACAACATAAAAAGGGATCAAGGCCAAATTTGAGAATTACAAAGTGGTGATTCTCACATCCATCATTTGTAAAACCTGTGAAGGATTAATACTGGAAAATATTATTAGCAATGCAAAGGAAACAGGAAATATAGGTAATAACCAACATGGCTTCACGAAACAGAGAGCTTGCTTAAGTAAACCTCCTATGTTTCTATAATAAAATCTGGAGATTATTCAGCTCCAATACACCTGCAGATGCATTCTATCTCAACTTTAAAAAAGCATTTGATAAGGTCCCACATATTAAATTTATTGACAAACTACATGCAAACCGAGTTAACACCACATACATAACATGGATACAACCATGGATGACAAGAAGATCACAGAAAGTCAGAATTAATGGTACAGTGCTGGAAGATTGCTCAGTAACTAGCAGGTTTCCACAGGACTTGATGTTGTGCTCTGTATTATTTAACCGGTTTATTAAAGACCTGGAGCTGGGTTGTAAAATGTTATAAATTTGCAAATGATACAAAACTAGGGATCAAGTAGGCAATCAAACAGATAAACTTTCTAGGGATCTTAGGAAGCTAGAACACTGGGTAAATATTAATAATATGGAATTCAGCACATCCAAATGTGTAGTTATGCACTTTGGAAACAGTAATCCAAAGCATGATTACTACCTGAAAATTATGAACTTGGAGAAGGTTAGCAATGAGCTGGACTTATGTATCATAATCAACAACCAACTCAGACATGTCAGCCCAGTGGCATGGAGGGCTGAGGTACTGCAAAGTGCCTTATCTACTGCCATGCCAGTGAACTGGGTTCGGGAACGGACTCGAGTTGTTGGGGTCAGCCGGGAAGGGAGAGGATTGAGCATCTGAGGGATTGCTGTCCTCTCCTCTCCTCTCCCCGGGAATGGGTGGCCTCTCATCCCAGCCTCGTCTGCCCTCCAGGTGGAGGCCTGGTGGTAGAGAGGGTTAGGGAGGCAAAGAATGGGGAGGGACCTGTGGGGAAATGTAGGATGGGCATGCCGCCACATGTGAGTCCTATGTTCCTCAGCAGGGATGGGATGGGAGAGAATCAGCAGGAAAATAGATGTCAGAGGGCTTCATGAAGCCTGGCCCAGCTGTCTCGGCACATGTACCACCACCTGGTGAAGTGACCTGGTCCACCTCGGATCTGATGTTTGGGAGGGGGACTGCCCTCCTCCTTCAGCCTGTTATGAGAGGGACCTTGTGGGGAGAACCTACAACCAGGTGCAAACACCAGGGGAACTGGAGAGCTGGCCTGGAGGGGCTTATGCAGCCACTCCTGGATGAAGGAGGATAAATACTTGTATGAAAAAAAAACTTAAGAATGGTGACCAATGTAGCAACATGGTTACTAAGGCAAAAAGAATCTTAAGATGCACAGAAAAGCATTTATAAGCAAAACTGAAAATGTTATAGTTCCATTGTATAGGACATACCTGAGGCCCCATGTTGACTACTTTTCTCAGGTATGGAATTCCCATCTAAAACAGAATATAGCACTAGTGGAAGGTATCCGGGGCAGATCAACCAACTCATCTTAAAAACAAATCTGATATAGAAAGAATAAGTCATCTGGGTTTCACATTTTAGAAAGAAGGAGGCTTGGGGAGACATACTGGGCCCAATTCTAAAAGCTCCTGCGGTGGCACAAGGGGCTTGCGTCCCAATGATTGGCGCAAAGTGCCCCTTGAGCCAAATGATGACCTGGGAGTGATTCACAAAGGTGGCCTGCACCTACCGCATGCAACCTGCACCTAATGGGGCTTGTGCTGCCCTTGCGCGATGCTGGGCAGTGGCATGGCAGCGGCATGGCACCAGGGGCTTGCAGCAGATGCAGGCTGCCAAGTCCCCTAAATTGGGATTCACAAGACTCCCCCATTGGTGAAATTTCTAAGTACCATTAGATTAGCCAGTTCTAATTCTGTTATAATAATTCTATGCCCTGGTGGTCAAGTGGCCCGCTCCAGCCCCGATCCACCATTCAGTGATACCTTGACATCCCTGGTGGTCTAGTGGACCCCTCTCCCTGATCGCCAATATCCACAATGTATATGAATCAAGTGGTCCCCCACCTCCACCCAAAGCCCCGATCACCTGTTATGCCATATTATGTAATTGTTGGTGGTATAGTGGCCCCCACCCACCTCCAGTAGGCAGTGTCCCACCACCCTGCTTTTCCATGCCCAACTTGAGCTGGCAACAGGCACAACCCACCACTCACCACCATGACCAGCTACTGACTGAGCTCTGAATGAGCGCATACTGTATACTGCTGGCCGTGGTGGTGAGCGTTGGGCTGTGCCAGTCACCAGCTTGATTTGGGGATGGGGGAGAGGGGTGGTGGGACACTGCTTACTGGGATGGGGGGCCACTATAACACCAACATTTACATTATATGACATAACAGGGGATCGGGGCTTTGGGTGGGGGGCCACTAGATTCATATACTTTGTGGACTTTGAGGATCTGGGATTGGGGTCCACCAAACCATCAGGGATGTCAGGGCATCATTGAATGGTGGATTGGGCCTGGGGTGGGCTGCTAGACAGTGTGCTGATGCAAGGTTGACTTCCCCAGTGCGAACACCAGCACAGCAACAGATTTTGCCTGTCTACGGTGAGTCGCTGTGTTGGTGCAAGGAAGACACCGGCAGTGCGGCTCCTGGTGTTGCGCCCCCTCCCAGGTCCAACTCTGACTCAGACATCCCTGATGGTACAATGCCAACACTCGCCATTGTATCTGTCGCTGTGGGAGATGTCAGTGCGAGTGGTGTCGCAGCACTATAGTTAAACCTCGCTAGACCACAAGGGCATAGACTTATTGTAACAGAAATAGTACTAAGTATCATAATGAGACATTGGGGTTTGGGGGCAGGGTGCACTAATAGATTAAAGCATTACAGGGGCTTGGCACTAGGGGGGTTGCTGGACTACCTGGGATAATAAATAATGTATTATAAATATTAATGTATATCTTACGGGAGATTGAGGCTTGGGGGAGTGGTCCACTAGACCACCAGAGAATGCTATAGGGGACATTGCCACACAGATGCCCACTGCTTGTGGTAACCTTTCCAGGTGCGCCCTCTGTTTTGAGCATCACTATGGTTTTCACAAGCTGTGGGACTTTGCTGCTGGGGCCCTTCCTGATCGAGAATTGGGTGCAAGGTCCCTTGCACTCCTTGGTTTGCCACAGCTTTAGAGTGCCACACCTTGCGGTGACCTAAGGGCATTTTATGAATTGGGCCCACTATCTCTATTTAAGCTATTAAAAGACAGTGGGCCCAGTTTTCAAAGGGCTTAGAGGGGACGCAAGGGGTTTGCATCCCAAGAATTTGACACAAGTGGTGACTTGAATCACAACTTGCATCAAATGCGATTTTCTAAGGCTGCCTATGTCCAGTTTAGATGGAGCTGCAGTGAAGTTCCCTGCACCACTGGATGCACCACACAACCAGGTACACCAGGTCACAGGGGGGCTTGCGCCATGGTAGGGCTGCCACATCCCCTTTTCTGGGATATACAAAGCCCCACCAGGGATGCAGCAGGGGGCACCACTTAGACCAGCCAGGAGGTGGTCTAAGTGGTTGCGGCAGTAGGACTCTGGAGGAAAACAGGCATTGGTGTGCAGGAAGGGCAGGGAAGGGGGGTTGGGCACAGCTGTCCATCATCCTGGAGTGCCTTTGCATGTGGTGTCCCTGCAGGGAAACCAAGGTGCAAACCAGATCTATTGGTAGTGACCTCCCTTCCCCAGTCTGACAAATAAGCCCTGGTGCAATAGTACCCCCATGATCCCCAAACACCCCTGAGAGGTCCAGAGTTCTTGCCCCTGTGGAATAGCACCCCCCGCCCCAATCTATGTTGTCCTGCAGGACTAAACATGCCCACTGGTCATGCTCCCTGATGGTATAGTGGCCGACCCACCCTCCCACCCCGATAGGCAGTGGTAACCCAGCACGCTTTCACCACCATCCCTGACCAGCTTGTGAAATGGCAATACCTTGTGCACACCACCATTGCCAGCTGCAGAATGCGATCAGATGGACCATGTAACTGTACAGTACAGTTACGCGGTCTGCACGCATCACATTCTGTAGTTGACTGTGGTGGTGTGCAGAGGGTATTGCCAGTCATAGAAGCCAGTTGGAAACAGTGGGGAGCAGGGTGGTTATCATTGCCTGTTGGTGGGAGGGTGGGGGCCACTAGACCACCAGGTACAACTATCAGTGTGCCATTGGGCATGGCATGGGCTGGGAGGTGTATCAGACTGGGACCAATAAACATTTTAGAGTAGAACATGGATCAGGGCTACTTGTGACTTGGGGGGGCACTATATGAAGATTGCTGGGAGAGGGGTTGGCCACAGCCTGCCATACCAGGCATTCACCACTGGTGGCACAAGGGTGCCA
The DNA here is from genome assembly GCA_016271365.2 of Neoceratodus forsteri. Taxonomy (NCBI): domain Eukaryota; kingdom Metazoa; phylum Chordata; order Ceratodontiformes; family Ceratodontidae; genus Neoceratodus; species Neoceratodus forsteri. The sequence continues at coordinate 1,416,951,933 of CM057449.1, read as the reverse complement.
GGGCAGTACTGGAACAGTGCCTTACAGGGACAGACCACCCTGTGCCACAGCCTGGCATTGGCCATTCCGTATGTACCCCTGTTCCGGGCTTGCTGTTCATTGGGGCACCCGAGGTGCCCCCTGCCCACATGTCTGGGGATGTGTTCTGGCCTTGTGCCATGGCCTCTCAATGCAGCACTCTTCTTGGCACAGAGCCACATCTTGTGGCTATTCCAGGAGTTTTTTCACAAGCGGCAAACCTTCTAAAATAGCACCTTTTGTGTTTGCCATAGCTGCATTGGACGCAACCCCCTACATTGCTGCAAGTTGTGTCCAACGCAGACGACTTTGAAAATCAGACTCAGTGAGTTAATCAAACTGCTTGACTTTGGATATAAAACAATGGACCTGATTTTATAAAGTGGATGCAGGGCTTGCGGCACTCCCTACATCTAATGCAAAGTGTGAAGCAGCTGCACCAAAGCCCCTCAGATGCAGGTTGGCCCAATTTTAAAAGGGCTGGTGCAGTCGTGACACTTTTCCCGGTTTACGGCACCTTTCGCCAACTATCTGGCGCAAGTGCCCCAATCCCGGAATCAAAGTTAGACCAGGAGTACCTGGTCTAACTTCCTGCATCCCACCTTCTGGACTTGTAGTGGGCATTTGCAGCAATGTTCTTCTAAAATTGTGCTTTGCCGCAATGTTTGGCACAAGTCACAACTTGCGCCGAACGCCCGCTGCAACTCCACTGCACTGCCACATCCCATTCTAAAATCAGGCCCAGTGAGTCAAAATATGAGAAGTCATAAATACCAGTTGGTACAATGGTATGCCAGCAAAAGCACAGGGAGATATTTCTTCACATACAAGGTTGTGAGAGTATAGAACTCATTACCAGAGGATATTGTAACATCTAGCAATGAACAAGTTTTCAAGAACAAGTTGGATAAATACCCAGCAGATAACAACATTTTTGGATATAAGCAGTGAGAAGTGGGGGACAATCTTGATAGGCAAATTGCCTTTTATTGTCCTTAAATTCCTAGTATTGATCCCAGTACAGCTAAAATGTCAGGAGTTTATTAGCTTGTTCAGACAAAATAAACGCATGGTTAGAGACAGTAAAATGTTATATTTTAGCATTTAGAAAATCTTGGCTGAAAAAAAAGAGCTATTTTAAATGAGTATAATGACACAGAAAGCTGTAAAATATTTTGACAGGACAGATTGCAAGGAAGGGGGGATAGTTTACACTAAAGATAATTTGATATGTGATCCAGCTGAGGTAGGGATTTTTAATTAAACTGAAATGATCTGACTCTTCAATTAACTTTGGGAGGTCCAAAAGGGTGTAGGTGTATATTTACCATGTATTATTTACAATCAAAATCAGCAAGAAAGGAGTTGCAAATTTTAGAAAAATTACTGGTAGCGAATGAGGGCAAAAAAAGAACACATAATAAGGGGATACATGATGGGCACAAGTGTGATATGGAAAACATTTTCACTCCTTTAGAGTGACCTCTGGATATTCACGAGTGGCGAAGCCATGAGTGAGTATCCAGAGATCACTGTGCAGGAGTGAAACCATTTTCCATATTACATGCATGCACATCACGTACTTGTTTTATATAACTCCAGATAACTCCAGTTATCACACTCTGGTGATGTCAGCAGAATGGGATATCTCATGGTGGTGGTTTTATGCCGAAATAAAGAATGGCATATCATCTCACCCCTATTGTATAATAGTTGATAATTTTAACATCAATTGGAATGCGCTATCAAAAAAATATAAGGTTAAAAACACCCTCATCACATATGACCTGAGTCAAATAATTACAGACCAAATAAGGAAAAATTACAAGTCTGGGGTAAGAACCACAATTAATTGGCTGTTAACAAAGAGACCAACCAATATAGTTGACTCAGGGGTCTTAACAGACACAATATTGGACCACTTCCCTATTTATATACAGTTGTCACCACTTATATTGGACATGGTTCATCCAAACATTCAGTTCGATGTGCTTACGCAACTGGATGAGAAGGTATGAGATGATGCTTGTGTAACTTGATTTGCTTTGTGGCTTTCTGCCTCTCTATTCATGGGATATACCACCATGTAGGGATACAACACAAGGAACCCTAGAGGAGGGATCGTCCCCTATAGGTGCCACAGGAATGAATGTATCAGCTACAGGTAGGTTAGGAAGAAGCCCACGGGTAAGAGATGAGCCGCTGGAGGAGGAGGGGTGGATGGTGGGCAACGAAAAAATGAATCCTGGCGAGGCCCAGGATATGTGACCTTTTAAGCTCGATGGGGGAGTGATGTTGCTGCTCCACCCATCGAACCTCAGGCTTAAAGCCCTCCCATTCGATGTGCTTACACAACTGGATGAGAGGGTATGAGATTATACTTGTGTAACTTGATTTGCTTTGTGGCTTTCTGCCTCTCTATCCATGGGATATACCACCCTGTAGGGATACGACACAAGGAACCCTAGAGGAGGGTTCCCCCCTTACAGGTGCCGTGGGAATGAATGCATTGGCTAAAGGTAGGTTAGGAAGAAGCCCAAAAAGAATACCCAAAGATGTCAAGCTTCGAAGAGGTGAGGATGATGAATGAATTCTGAGAAGATTAGGGCGGACTCCATCCAACAGCGTAACCTAACTAACCGAAGAAAGCACTATCTCCAACTAATATTATGACCATTGGCATGGAGGAGAGGAAAAAACCCCTTTGAGGAGGAAACCTCTGGGGATCCAAAGTCTAGTTCCCCTTCCCTCCAGGCTGACGACGTTTGATTTGAGGACGTATGTCAGTAAAGAGAATGGTCCATTAACAAGGGATATGAGTAGGGAGGATGATGACAGGATAGGGAAAAAACTCCAAAGAAGCACAACTTAAATAAGGAACATGAGGCAGCAGGGACCCGAGAAGAGTATGCTCGAGTAGTCGATGGAAGGGAGCAGATCCATGTAGAAGTCAGAGGAGCAAGGGATATGCAGATGTGCTTATGAGGAGATTCCAGATGTGCTTGCATGGAGACCAAGGATAGTGCAGACTGGAGGAAAATGCAGACTGGCTTGATTGAGTGATGTGAGTGAGCAGACACTGAGGCTGATGAGGCATACTTGATTATGTGATGTGAGCTATGAGACCTTGAACAATTAGACCCTGAGGTTGTAGTTGAAAAGGTAGCATAGGATTCAGTGATAGGAATGCAAGAGTAAGTGATGTAAATAGATGAACCTTGAGGTAAAGATGAGTGAAAGATGACTGGAGTTATAAATCTGATACATGCGGCAGGATGGCCGCGGGTTGATGAGGTGGCATAGGAGTCATGATAGGTACACCCAAAAAGAAACATTGATTGCAGGCCTTGATTGGAGTGAATGCTTGATGGCTGGTATGGAATGTGAAGAAGAGGAGACAGGAATGAACTTGAAAATTAACTTGTACGAAGGTAGTAGGAATAAGTAGGCTCCTCAAAAGGAGGTAGACTTTGAGGCCAAGACAGCATATCTGGAACCAGAGGGTATGCGAACCAGTGGTCGCACTAAGGAGGAGCATCAGAAAAACAACTCAGGTTGAGCTATCGAGGAGCAAAAGTGGACAATGTATAATGAGGAGGGAAGCTAAGAGTGGAGTGAAGTCATGATGGCTGGTACTAGAAAAGGCACTAGGACAATGAAGGCAAAATTAGTAAACGAATGAGGTAAGATGATGGATTGAAGCCATGTAGGCTGGTAGCTGGGTAGGAAGGTTGATGGGGTAGCATAGGAACCAAGGAGAGCAGGATAGGGAAAATCCCAAAAAGAAAGCACAGGGCAGAGAATGAACAGAATGGAGGGAGGAGGGAACGAGAAGAGGAGGGCAAGGAGCAGAGTCGACACTGGGCGAGATCCCACCAAAAGGAATGCAGAGCCAGAATAGATGGAGGAGCGTCTATATGAATGAAAAGACCTACCGAGAGGCTGGATGAGCGAGGGGTTAGATGAGTGAGGGATGCCTGGGCATGAGAAATTGTAGGTCGAGCCAAGGAAGCATAGACCTGAGAGTATGCTTGAGTATGAGAAGTGAATGCTGGAATTATTGAATATGAGACATGACAATACGAATATGAATTGAAGCCTAGAAGGCTGGAAGTGGTATGGCAGGAACCCCCAATAAAACTGAGTAAAATTTGGAACCTGGGGTAAATGAGAAATGAATACTGAAGGCTGGCCTCCAAAACCAGAGAGGAAAGGCAAACGCTAGGCGCAGCCAGATGTGGCATTGAGGAGTCCCGAACATAGGATTAAGAGGGCAATAGTAAGCAAAATAGAAAAGAAGGCAGCAGGGTAGTAGAACCCCAAAAAAAAGACAGCCGATCTGAGGCGAGGATAGGTAAATATCCAGCAACTGGAGATGTAATAAATTAAGCAGGCAGTAAAATAGACAAGCAGAACATCAGGTACATTGGGCAGTAGGGATATAATGCAAGCCAAGCAAGTTGAAATATGGCAGAGAGATGCGAGGTTGAAAATAACTAGCCAGGGAATTGCAATTGGTCCAACTACGCATTACAAAGTATCACTGGTAATGAAAGCCAAATGCTAAACCTATAGACACAAGCAGAAACTATTGCTAAGGATATTGCAGCCCACAACTCAGGTTATACTGTGCCATGATTAGATCTGGTAGATAATGAAGCGACAGACAATACTGCAGCACACACTTTAGCTCGGGATCCAGGTAGGCTAGGAGATAACATGGGTGAAACGGAGCACAGAAAAACAAAACAAACCCTGCACTACCCCAGAATCTGAACCACAGTCAGAAACACGGCAGCATAGAGACATGTGGGGCTAAGCAGTGGAGTATCAGGAGCAGCAGGCAAAGGGAAAGGCAAGCAGCCCCAAGGCATAAGGAGGAACCGATTGCAGCTGCCGGAAACACACCACACAAAGAATGAAAACATTGACAAGAGAGGAGAAGCACCAATGCAAACTACAGAGGGCCTACCTGACACGGGAGCTTCGACAAGTGTCTCACAGAATAAGGGAGTGCACAAGAAATGCGGTCAACCTGCACAGTGACAGAACTGCAGCGCTACAAAGAATCAGAAGTGCGCCAGGAAAGGAGCGGTGGCCAGGACGAAGGAGATAAATATTGAGTGACGGGGTCGGGGCCAAGGAGGCTATTGGGGAACAGGAGCAAAGCATGGGGGAGCAGGGAAGGAGAGCCGATAGAGGAGGCATGGGGAAGGGCGGGAGAAAAACCGGAGATGTGAGGAGGTAGGAGCAAGCACTAGACAGACTGCTTCAAGAGGGAACACAGGAGGGGCCCCAGGAGAGAAAGGGAGAGAAGAACGTAGTATAGATGGGAGCGAGAGCAGCAGGAGGCCAAATGAGCAGATAACTGAGCAGAAGATGTAGCTGACCAGGCAGCCAACATGGCCTCCAGCTGCAATGAAAAAACGAATCCTGGTGAGGCCCAGGATGTGTGACCTTTTAAGCTCAATGGGGCAGTGACGTTGTTGCTCCGCGCATTGAACCTTGGGCTTAAAGCCCTCCCATTATAGCAGACAAAACTGCTCTTACTGATTCCTTGCAATGCTTTTTAATTCAGCGCAACATTCCCAGTAAATGAGGATGCCACTTTTAGTGGACACTTTACTACTCATTAGGTGTCTCTCCACATAAAGGCACTGTGTTTCTTTGGCTTGCCTGGTGCTGCTGCTAACAGCTGTTCGTCAAATTAGATCCGCTCTTCTAAAAGGCAAGCCATTTCACTTGCTGTCAGTAGCTGTCTAGCTATTTTGCTGTCAGTCATTATGCCGCCCAAACACTCCTATTTCTCCCTCTGCCCAGGAAAGTGGAGATTCTTTCTAAAATTGAAAAATTACCTAAACTAAGCATTTGTGACCTTGTCTTCCTGTTTCAAAATCCACTTTCTCTGACCTCCTGAAATGCGAATGGATGCCCTTGCTGAATGGCATAGCAACCAGAATCTGTGTACAGCGTTGGGAGACAGTTTGTACCCTTCCACCTACCCCCACCTCCAATCCATATTAAATGCATGTAGGAAGGTGGGGAGGTGGTGATAGGGGCAGCCCAATCACTGTACGCAAGCAGTAAGGCAGGCAGCGGAGGAGTGCTTCTATCAAAGGAATTGTAATCTTAAGCTGTACGTATCTTCAGAGTGCATCTAGATCAGAGCTCTAGCAAATGTATGGGTTCCTTGATAGGAGCAGCCTTATAGTGTAACATAGATAAGTGGGAGGATGGGTCAGTAAGGAAAAATAAAGGGAGAGGGCAAGTGATGGGAAGAATATTATGCTTTGAGGGGGATGAAAACTGGTTGCTAGGGATAGGATAAGTTAGGTGAATATGACAGTCACTAGACAAAGAGCAAACTGAACACAAAAATAGGATTTGTGCATTGCAACAGGTGTGGGGCTCTCATCTCCAGGGTGATGCTCTGAAGGATGGGATGTTGCCCAGTATGTCAGAACCTGGAGGAGCTCTAGGGGCAGCTGGAGGCAGTCTGGGGGGAAATCTCAGAGCTGTTGCACATGCTGGCCAGGGGCTCTTCCTTACCTCATCCACCCCCTCTGGACCCCACAGGGCCAGGGGAGTGGCAGGTGGTAGGGAGGGAGGGGGGTAATAAAGTGGGTAATGGTAGCACGGTTCGGGTCATCAGCATCCTGGTGCAATACCGTTATGTGCCCCTGGCTGAGGAAATCTGACCCACTACGAATCGGGAGAACCTGATGCAAGCTAGTAAGTTAATCAATCAATCAATCAATCAATCACATTTTATTTATAATGCGCTTTTCAACATATCAAAGTGCAAGTACAAAACAGCATCTTACATAATAAATAATAACATAAAAACAATAAAAAGCAGCAATAAACCTATCCAAATGCTAATTCAAATAAATAACTCTTCAGGGACACATAAAATGATTCTGTGGACAGGAACTCTCTAATCTGACGAGGTAGAGAATTCCACAGGGTTAGGGCCATGAAAGAAAAAGCTCTGGCCCCAGATGACTGAAGAAGAACCCTGTGAATCTCTAGCAATCCCTCGTCAGCAGAGCGGAGTGGGTGAAGAGGGCAGTAAGGTTGAAGGTTATCTTCCAAGTAGCCCGGTCCCTGACCGTATAGGGTCTTATAGGTCAGCAATGCGACCTTGAAGGTGATTCTCTGCCGCACCGGCAGCCAGTGCAGTTCGCGCAGCACAGGAGTGATATGGCAAGTTCTTGCTAGCCCAGTCAACATCCTGGCTGCAGCGTTCTGCACCAGCTGCAGGTGACGGAGATCAACCCCCGGAAACCCTAGATATAGAGCATTACAGTAATCAAGATGCAAGGAAACAAAGGCGTGGACCAACACAGGAAGGTTATCATGTGGAATAAGGTGTTTTTTCTGGGTGATATTCCTCAGATGGTAAAAGAAAGACTTGACAGCGGTAGATACCTGTGCCTTCAACGTTAACTCGCTGTCAAGAATTACACCCAGATTCCGCACCTGTTCAGAAGGTCTCAACTGGTTACCTCCTAACACAAGGCCAGAGGGAGACCCAGGAGTCAACTTCTCTACACGATGACCCGGGTCCACAACCAACACCTCAGTCTTATCCGGATTTAATTTCAACCAGTTTGCACTCATCCAGTCCTGAATATCAGCTAGGCAGTTATTAAAGACCGATAATGCGTCATACTGTTCAGGTACAAAGGACACATAGAGCTGAGTGTCATCTGCATAGCAGTGAATACTCAGCCCATAATGCCTTATAATGTCTCCCAACGGCAGCATATACACCATGAACAACATGGGGGAAAGCACAGAACCCTATGGCACCCTACAGGACAGAGCAAAGGGAGCAGAAGAAAAAATTCCTGAGACTACCCTCTGACTTCTGCCTGTGAGGAAAGAGTAGAACCATCTGAGAACTGTCCCTGACAGTCCGCAGAACAGCCGCAGGTGATCTAGCAACATCCCATGGTCCACGGTGTCAAATGCTGCAGAGAGATCAAGGAGGACCAAGATCGAACGGCTCCTCCGATCTCTCGCTATTAGGAGATCATTAAGTACCCGAACCAACGCCGTCTCGGTACTATGCCTCTTCCTGAAACCGGACTGGAGAGGATCATAGACCTAATGGGTGGTAAGAAAGTTATCGAGCTGCAATGCGACTACTTTCTCAATAACCTTGCCCAAAAAGGGCAGGTTAGAGATCGGTCTGTAGTTAGCGAGACAGTCTGGGTCAAGGGAAGGCTTCTTTAAAAGGGGTGTCACGATAGCCTATTTCAAAGACTCCAGAAACACCCCTTGGTCCAAAGAGCACCAGACTATCTCAGCAAGGACTGGTCTGATCACATCCATGCACCCCACAAGGAGGCACATGGGACCAGGATCCAAACTACAGCAAGTCTGTTGCAAGCCCTGGACAGTCTTCATGATATCCATGATTGCTGGCTGGTCAAAATCTGTCCAGGCAGACCGAGGGCCTGCAACCCCACATCGATCACTGCCACGCTCATTAGAACGCACACCGCGGATCTCTGACCTGATCGATGACACCTTATCCTCAAAGAACCGAGCAAACTCATCACACTTTATTTGTGAAAAGGATCTCCGACCCCACAGACAGGCTGGCTTGCACAGTCTGTCCACAGTCCGGAAAAGCTGAGCTGGTCGATTTCTTGATGTAGCTATCTCCCGGGACAGGAACTCTGCCTTCTTACAGGAGATTTTTGATTGATAGTCCACGTAATGGGCCATCAATCTAAGTCTGTCACTTTCCAGGCCGGATTTCCGCCAACAGCGCTCCAATCTTCACACCTTTCTCCTCAACTCCCTCAATGTCCCATCAAACTAGGGGCACCGATGGCGAAGGGAGAGGGGGCGAACACGGACAGGCGCAATGTAATCCACTGCCCTCAGCACCATATTATTGTAGTGCACCACTAAGGCATCTGGTTCCATGCACTCCATAGGCCAATTCGATAGGTCCAGCACCGCCATCAGACCCTCAGGGGTAACTCCCCTCAAAGGGCGGTACTGGACCATCTCCAAAGGGGTAGGTCTCACAAGGGGGGTCACGAAATTGAATCTTATGGAGTGATGGTCAGACCACCCAACTGGTTCCACCACCAGTTCCATGATCTCCATCCCCAGGATGAACACCAGATCCAGAGAGTGACCCTGAATATGGGTAGCAGCAGTAACAACCTGTGCGAAGCCCAGTGAAATCATTAATTGGAGGAAGTTTTGACCAAAATGCGAGAGTTCATTGTCGACCCATGCATTGAAGTCCTCCAGGACCAACCACCTGGAGGGCTCCAACACCAGGTTGACAATGAAGTCTGCAACTTCCTGCAGAAAAACTTTCTCATCACCGGGTGGACGGTAGATGAATAAGATTCTACTGCCCACACCTGCTCCCATGATACACTCAAAGGATCTAGGGGCCACCACTGGAACCTCCACAAGACCCAACTTCGATTTAAAACAAATAGCGACTCCCCCACCCCTTCGATCCAACCTTGGGCGATGTATTACCGAGTACCCGGCTGGAACAGCTGATTCCAATATGGGACCAGCATTCTCATCCAGCCAGGTCTCGGTAACGCAAGTCGGGTCAAATGACTCAGCAAGATCAGCAATAATTGCTGTCTTGTTTTTTATGGACCTGGCATTGCATAACACCGCCTGGGTTGGATGAAAGGCCCTGGAGGAGTGGGCCACTTGCCCACTCTCAGTGGAACCCTTGGGTATGGGAACCAGGCATCGCAGTCCCCTATCCTGGACCCATTTTGCCCCAGGCGTCTCCTAGACCCCACGACCTCATCCACCCACTCCTCCCCTCGCAGCCGAGAACCCTCCTCCGCCTCCTCCATGCAATCCTCAAGGCACGACAATGCCTATATACCTCGGGTTGCAAAGGGGGACTATCGAAGGGACGCAGGTCCCTCAGCCTAGAGGGGGAATAATGCCTGACAACGGAGACCCAGTCCCAACACATGCTGCTAAATATTTAAAAACAGATATTAATCAATCGACCAATTTGATTAATACTATCAGTGCTACAAACTTAATATCTTAGATGGCAGCCCCACTTCCCATTTCTAACAGAAAATAAAACAATTATCCATTTCCCTTCAGACAAAACTCCCCAGAAAAAGTCTTAAACAGTCGGAATAAATTTTAGCTCCTAAAGCAGAATATGAACGCAGAATCTCAATTTATTTTGACCTGTGCACTGCTGAAAACTAAGAATAATGAAAAGACCCTCAGAGCTCTCACCCCTGAGGAATTTGTCCCAGGCCTATCTCTCACATAGGCAAGTAAACAGTCACACAAATTTGCTCTTAATACAAAGCGAAGCACTCTCACTGCTTCACCAAAATATGCAGGAAGAAAGAAAGAAACAGTCTGACCTGGGGTAATCACATCCTTTGCTGAGCAGGAAAAATATTACATGTCAATTCTTCCAATGAAGTCCCTCCAAGAAACTGGCATCGGAGAACTACCAGCTGCTCCCAAAGCTTTCAGCAGCAAATATTTAAAAAAATCCAAATAACTAAAAGACTGGAAATAACAGACTCCACTCCCAGCGTCCACAACCGAAAATGATTGCTGGGGTACTTCAATGCCCAGGGAATAACTATACCTATAGCCAAACCACAAGAGTCTAGGAAAACAAAGGGCTCGTCAGTCAGTTCCCTGGCTGCTCTAGAGCCCTGTCACCTGTAACCACAGCAAAAACTAGTCGCCGGACACTGAGAGCTAGGCCCACACGTACTATAAAAAGTCAATCCAGCAGAATGATCCAGGATCCTCGTAGGCACTCCACACCACAGTCAAAGTGGGGAAAAAGCACATCCCACAGCATAAAAGTCCAATTTATCTGGATCTTCAGATCTTCCTTGACAGTGCAAATCACCAAAACAGTCGCACCTCCTCAAAAGCTGGAATTCCGAGGAGTAAACACCGCTCTAAGATACTCCTTCAGCACTCTGAATGTTAAATGCACTCTCACCACATCAGCGCTGACTCCATAAATGAGCGTTAAGGGCAGCAGACTCCACACTCCACAGCCGCCCTCAAATGTTCCCCCGGTCACTGAGGGTACTTGTAAAAACAGTCTTGCTCAATTTCCAGCTGTATTCGGCACTGGGATTCCTCACTCTCAAAGTCAGCCTGTTACCGAAGCAATACTCCAAACAGCAGGCTCCACAAATCTCCGCAGCAATAAAGTAAAACTAATTACAGTTTCAACCCATAGACACAGCTGAAGTATAGCAGTGAGATAATGCAGTTAAAAATGGAGCTCCAATGCAAAATGGAGTAAGGGCAGCTCAAATGTAGTGAGACAATGCAGTTGAAAATGGAGCTCCAATACAAAACGGAGTAACGGCAGCTCAAACAAAAAAAAAAATATAATGTTAGTTTCAGACCACAACAATTGTGATTCAAAACATAAAGCTATGATCCCTGCTAGACTACTGGTGCAAAAAGTATGATTTACAATTCTAAATAACTCACTTACATACCCTAACTAACTAAACTAAACAAGCAAAAAACAGTGCAAAACGCAAAAAGTTTTAAAACTCAGAGCAGCTCAGGCAGCTCACACACCTTAAGAGACCACCAGAAGTCATGGAGAAAGTAAAAGGTCAACAGACATAGGAGTATAATGAAATAGTGATAGGAGACTCATTGGTCAGAGGGGTGGACTCAAAACTGGAGGGTGGCAGGGAAACTGAGGTGTCAGTCAGATGTCTACCAGGTGCCTCAGCATAGATGGATAGAGATAGGATTGGTGATCTGTTTGATAAAAAAGATGAGGGTCTGGGGGTCCTGATCCACCTAGACACAAACAACTTAGCAAGGCGGCCAGTGGAGGAGGCAAAGAGCAGTCTGGAGCAGCTAGCAGATATTCTTGAGGGTAGGGCAGCATCTCTTCTCAGAAGAACTGCTTGTGTGGGAGAAGGGAGGGAGGGGAGGCAAAGTCAGGCAGACTGAGATCACAGAACCAAACAACTCGGTGAAGATGTGGTGTCAGTCTAGAGGGTACCGCTCTGTTGGTAACTGGGGAATTCTGAGAAAGGAGGTTATTCTAGGGGGATGGCCTTCACTTAATGAGGGAAGGGGTTAGTGTGCCAGTGCAAAAATGTGATGTTTACATAGACAGCATAGGATGGTTACGAGCATCAGCTGGAAACTGGAGGGGGGGGTGTCACCATTGCAGCATCAGGGGTCGGCACCAGTAGATACTCAGGGGGCAAAAATGCAAGGACAGAGGTGAGAGTATTAGGGAATGAAAAGACAACTGTAAAGAGGGGGAGGGAAAACACCTCGGGGCAAGGAGGGAGGCAGGGTGCCAGTTTGGGGGACAGAAGAGTAGGTCCAGTGTATGGGAAGCCATGTGTACCAATGCCAGGAGCCTAGGGAATAAGATCCCTGACTTGGCTACAATCATGGCAGAGACAGACCTGGACATCGTAGGAATTATGGAGACTTGGGGCTAGGATGGCAAGGAATGGGACATGATAGTACCAGGGTATGTGCTATTCAGAAAGGACAGGGAAGGCAAAATATGGGGGGGGTGGGGTGGGGGTAGCACTATATGTGAAGAAACACATAAAGGCCACAGAAGTGCAGGGCAGATGGGGGGGTTCTGAAGCTATATTGGTACCACTGGAAACAGAAAAAGGGGAAGTCATACACACTGGGGTGGTATACAGACCATCAGTGCAGGAAGGGAAGGTGGATAGGGCAATGCTGGAAGAAATTCAGAGGATGGCAAACAGGGGGGAGGTGCTGCTGATGGGGACTTCAACAATCCAGATGTAGAATGAAGCACCCCATCAGTGGCATCTACCAGGAGTAGTAATATCATTGACTCCCTGTGGGGTCACTCATGAGACAGCTTGTAGGGGAGCCAACCAGGGAAGGAGCCATCCTAGACCTGATTTTTACAAATGAGGTAGGGTGGGAGGGGTATCAGTGGGAGAGAGCCTTGGCACAAGCAACCACAGTACCATTTGGTTCATGGTGGAAACTGCTGCTGAAGGTCATCAGACCAAGGTGAAGGTATTTGATTTGAGGCACGCACACATCGGAAGAATGGGCGACTGCCTTCAGAAAGAGCTGGCAGGGGTGGAGAAACTGACAGGTGTGGAGGAAAAGTGGGCAGCAATAAAAGGGGCCATATTAGATGCCACAAACCTCTGTGTCAAGCAGGTCAGTAAAAACAGGAAAAAAAGGAAGCCGCTATGGTACAGCAGAGAAGTGGCAGAAAAGGTTAGGGCAAAGAGGTGTGTGTTCAGGAGATACAAGCAGATGCAGAGGGAGGAAGATAGGGTCATATACCAGGAAAAGCAGAAGGAAGCAGGATCAGAGGTCAGGAAAGCGAAGGCAAGGACAGAATAGGTAACTCAGTCAAGGAGGGGGATAAAACATTTTTCTGGTATGTGAGTGAGAGGAGAAAGTCGAAAGGGGGGATAGTCATATGACATATTAAACAGCTGTTTCTGTTCTGTGTTCACAATAGAGGGTGAAGGGGAAGGAAGTCGAATCAGGGAAAAGGGGGTGTTAGCAAGGGGGGGGGTGGACACCAGTCCATTCCAGGGAGATGAAGCCCTGAGGGAACTAGAGGGGCTGAAGGTAGACAAGGCCATGGGCCCAGATGGGGTACACCCCAGGGTACTGAGGGAGCTAAGTAAAGTACTAGCGGAGCCACTGACTAGTCTCTTCAACAAATCCTTGGAAATGGGAGATTCTCAAAGACTGGAAGAGGGCGGATGTAGTCCCCCTCCACAAAGGAGGGGACAAGAAGGAGATAAGCAACTACAGTCTGGTGAGCTCGACATTGGTGGTGGGAAAACTCATGGAGAAAATGGAGAAACTGCTAAAGAAAAGAATCACTAGGTCACGTGATGGATGCCTGATCGAAGGTCGCACTCTCCCAGAGCTCCGTCGATCACCCGCTCCTATCTACAGTATTTCGGCTTCCTAACGTTTGCAAATTGCAGCGATCAGTCGGGTGAGGGTTTTCTTCAGTCACAATCAAACATCGGGTGCTGCGATGGAAGGATTTATTAAGAAATCGCGACCTAAGCATTCGCCCCCACAGACGCCTGAAAAACTGCAGGCCGCGAAGAGAGCAAAGCAGCAGGCTGCTAGCCTGACACAGGTCCCCATCGTGGATGCACCGCTCATGGAGGCAAAGTTCCTTGAATTCATGAAGCCCTTACAAGCCTCCATTTCCACTCTAGCAGGGGATATTCAAGAAATTAAGCACTCGTAGAATCACTCTCCAGAAGGGTTGGGGATGCAGAAACTAACTTATCCTCATTAGAAAGCAGGCAAGTCCCAGCAGACAAGGAGATTGTGATGGCTAAAAGAAGAATAAAGAAACTTGAGGAGAAGCTCGAGGATTTGAAGGGGCGCAGCAGAAGAAATAATTTGGTGGTAATGGGCATCCCTGAAAAGAAGAAGGAATACCCCAATCACTTTTATGCAAAAATTCTGCTGCAAGTCACTGGTTCTCCTCCTGGTGGGGAGACTATGTAATAGAGAGAGCACATCGAGCTCTGCCTCCCATGAGGGGCACCCTCTGGCCTCTGATTCTCATGCTTTCTCAATTTTCTGGACAAACAACATGTCCTGGACAAGGTCAGAGGGATAAAGGAGTTGTTATGGAGGGCAATCGAATCAGGATTGTACAAGATCTGCCTCATTCTGTAAGGATTAAAAGGCAAGAGCTACATCCTATAGTCTCCAAGCTTATTGCTGCATCGAAGCCATTCAAGGTGAAATACCCTGCGATATTATTGGTATCCCATGAGGGGAAATAGTTATCCTTTGAGTCTCAGCAACAGGCCCATCAAGAGTTACAGTGGATACTACCAGACCTGTTTAAGTGAACTCGTGCTTTTTTCATCTATGCTTGGTGGACTTTCATCAATCGTCCTGTAATGAGTGTATGATCTGGGCCTGCTTAGGACATTACACTTCTGACTGTTGCAAAGGACTGACCTCTTTTCCCTTTCCCCTTTCCTTCTCCCTCCTTTTTTTTTTTTCTCCCTTTCCCTCTCTCTGGAAGGCAGGCCTACAAAGTTGAATTATCTTGATTTATAGCAAGCCAATTTACCAGATCTGCTTACCGAGCTATAGGAAAAATAGTATTGAAGAGAGAAGATCAGACCACGCTAAAGAGAGAAGACGGTGAAAATGAGGAAACGGAAGAAGGACTAGGCCTTCCCCCTTTTTTTTTTTTTTTTTTATCATTTGATGATAAGCACCTTTGTGGAATTTGGGTCTATATATTATAGCATAGTCTGTTATGGGGTAGTCTCAAGTGGGGCGGGATTGGGGCCCGGCTGGGGAGTGAGGGTCATTCAGTGTGGGGCTGTCTGGATGAATATCATGGCAGAGTAGTAGGAGGACAGCAGTTTTCCTGAACTGGGGGTAGGTAGTAGTTGGAGTTGGGTGGCGGTTGGAAAGGTTTGTTATGGAGAGGGGGGAGGGACTGGTGTCAGCTGAGTTATTTGGAGGGGTGGTTTGAGGAGTTTTCACGCTCAAGGCACGCTTTATAATTGGACTCTCTTTTCTTATGTGCTTGCACTGTTCTGACAGTGGTTTATGCTTTAATATCACATATTACTCTCCAGATTGGTCCTCATCATGATTCTTTATCAGTTCTATGACTATACCGCACAATTTTGTTAGCTGGAATGTCAAAGGAGCCAAGGATAGGGTCAAGAGGCAGGTGGTGCTAAACACCTCCTTCACCTAGGGGCGTATTATTGCGCTCCTCCAGGAAACTCATTTAAAAAGAGCGGACCTTCATTATTTCAAAAGATTGGGTAGCTCAAGTTTTTGGGGCTGGGGCTTCATCTAAGAGAGCGGGGTAGCTATCCTATCTGCAAGGGCGAGCCTTTAAATTGGTATGAAATGTTGGGACCAGAGGGCGTTTTGTTTTGTCCATGATATGTTAGCATCTCAACCGTTGTACTGGGCTCGATCTATGGTCTTAATACTGAATCGCCGGGTATTTTTCAAAGATCTTGCCGATGTCGGACCTAGACGCAGAATGTCACCATTCTTGGAGGAGACTGGAACTTGGTACTCCAAAATGATATAGATAGATCCTATAATAGGCTGAGGGCCTTACCCCATCTCAAAGAGCCCTGAAAGGCCTTATCAATAAATTAGCATTAGTAGACATCTGGCGCTTATTTTACCCTGAAAGGAAACAATACTCTTTCTATTCTCCAGTACATCACTCTTACTCGAGAATAGATTACATTTTAATAAGCCTATCTGCAGTTCCCAACGTCTCTCAAGTAGAGATCTCAGCGAGGGTGATCTCCGATCATACCCCGGTTAGTGTAAGGTACAGGCCCTGCCCAGAGATGAGTAGACCTTCACAATGGAGATTAAATACCCAAATGTTAAAGGAAGAACGCCTCTCTAAGGGACATCAGGGACTATATAACACTTTTCATGGCAGATAATAGAGATTCCTTGGTCCAAAAAGATTTGATTTGGGCTGCCCTAAAATGCGCTCTTAGAGGGGAGTTAATTAAGATGGCCTCTAAGAAGAAGCGGGAGCAGAGGGACAGATTGGACTATTTGTTATCCTCTATTCAAAGGTTGGAACACAATCTATCTAGTACCTCAACTGATTCTGAGTGGGTTAAATTGCACCAATTGTAGGCCCAATACTCGGATATAGTTTTTCAAAAAGCAGAGCTGGCTCTTTCTCGAGTTAAATTACAATATTTAGATATAGGCGAAAAAGCTAGCAAGCTTCTAGCTTAGCGTGTAAGGCAGAGTGACTCATTACAGTTCATAGCAGGGGTCTGAGTAGGTCGTGGGGATCAGATCTGTACAGATCCGAGGGAAATTTCAAGAATTTTCGGGGATTATTTCCAGAAATTATACGCCCAGGAGCCAGACTCTAGTTCTTCTGCTTCAGAAATTGCAGCCTGCCTAAATGAAGCGCACCTGCCAAAGTTATCTGAGGCTGAGTCCAAGTTTTTAGAAGCACCAATTACAATTTCTGAGATACACCAGGCTATCCTTCAGTTGCCTGTGGATAAATCCCCAGGTCCTGATGGCTTTCCGAGTAATTTTTGCAAAGTTTTCTTATCAGACATTACACCAATCCTATATGATACTTTCAGATTTTGGTTTGATTCTGGTATTTCGGATCCATGGTTCTTAGAAGCTACAATATCCCTAATTTAAAGCCAGGTATGATCCATCTAGTGTCTAGACAGCTACCGCCGAGCACGCTTCTTAATACTGATATCAAAATTCTGGCAAAATATTGGCCAATAGACTGTCTATGGTGTTAGATCGACTTATTTGCAGGAGCAAGGGGTTTATGAAAGGAGACTATCTCATGACCATGAGGAAACTTATTCACCTGATGGCAGTAGCTAAAGATTCCAAAATTCCAATGGCACTCTTATCACTCAATGCCAAAAAGGCCTTTGATCGTGTATCTTGGCCTTTTTTATTTGCCTCCCTCTCGGCCTTTGGTATCCCCCCAAATTTCCTAAATTGGATTAGAATCCTGTATTCTTGCCCCTCGACGAGGGTGAAATGCAATGGTTTTTTGTCTCCATCCTTTAAATTGGAACATGGCACCAGACAGGGCTGTCCTCTGTCCCCTTTATTATTTAATATATATCTAGAGCCATTGTTACGAAGGCTTATGAAAAATCCTTAATTGAAGGTTATGCAAATAGGGGACTCCAGATATGTATATTCGGCGTCACCGGATGACGTGCTATTACATATAGAGAACCCAGGGACCTCGATCCCTTCTATTTTAAATGAGATTACCTGCTTCTCTAGAGTATCTTCATATAAATTAAATTACGCCAAATCCAAAGTCCTCCCTCTAAATTACCTAGCGAGAAAAGCAGACCTGCAGGACTTAGGGGTTGCATGGGAAACCAAATCCATTACATACTTGGGTATACACATTAATGTGAATCTGTCTCAAATGTTCAGAGATAATGCAGGCCCCATAGTGCAAGAGATCTCGGAAGATCTTAAGAGATGGGATTCAGTCTCATTATCAATATGGGGTAGGCTGAATCTTATTAAGATGATGATTCTCCCAAAGCTCCTTTTTTCTTTAGACATGATGGGTACCTACCTACCTAAGAATTGGTTCTTGAAGATACAGAAGTTATTTAACTCATTTTTGTGGCAAAATAAAGCTACTCGTTGATCATATTTTAAGCTCACGGCTCCCAAGTCTAAAGGGGGTCTAGCCACCCCTTCCCTGTTCATGTATTACCTAGCCCAACATGTTAGTAAAATGGCCTTTTGGAAGGGGGACCAGACAAGAGCAGTTTATACCCCTCTCTGGTTGGACATTAGGCGGCTCTGGTGAAGAGGTGATACTCTTTATGCATTACTGTTTGCCCTTTGTCCTCTTTACCTAAATCCTCAAAGATAATCCTTTGGGATGGTCCTTTAGAGCCTATCATCAGTTGCAACGTTATTTTGGGGCCCGATGGTGGTCTTGTGGTTCCCAGCCCATTATAAACAACCCTCAAATCAGAATTAACGGATCGCCTATTTCCGTAGCTTTTTGGCCTCGAGTAAACAATTGTACAGTGGATGATTTCTGGGATCAGGATGGGCCTTACTCTTTTGAGGTTTTTAAAAAAAAATGGGATCTTGCAGATACTGATTTTTATAAATGGCTACAGATCAGTAAGGCTGTGACTCAGGTCTTTTCCTCTACTGGTCTAGCCGATGAGAGGACAGATAAATGTCCACGTCCTTTTTCGACTGCTAAGCAGCAGCATGCATGCCAAGGTTCGTAGACTTCTCCAAGAATGGGACCGCAGACTTCCTTCTGGAATCTGTTTTATTGGGTGGAGGCCTGAACATTAGTGCCTCCCGAGAGTATGGCAAACTCTATGGAACACAGTATAGATATATCAAACAAGATAGGCTAAGATTGGTTCATTTTAAAATTATGCATCACCTATATTTAACTCCCATCTATCCATAGAAGGGGTGCTTGGCTCTCTCTCTTTGTGGGAAATGTAAAAGAGAAGATGGGACTTTATATCACTTACTATGGCAATGCCGGTGGTTCAAAAGCTTTGGAAATCAGTGGGCACCCTGCTGGGCCCTATCCTTGGCTCCCCAGATTAGATGCCCCAGAGATCTGGTTGTTAGTGCCTTCCTGCTGCCTCTACCAAATTCTGGAGGGCTCTGTGTCTCTGGTCTCAGCTGTAGTGAAGCTATTAATTTGAGACACTGGACCTCGGATAAGGTCCCATCATTGGTTGAGTGGCACAGGGAATGCGACTGGCTATAACAACTTGAAAAACATATAGCAAATATGAGAGGTAAACGGGAGCATTTTGCTTTTATGGGGCCAGCTTGAACATTTTCTGTTGACTTGGAGATTGTCTAATTAAAAAAAAACTCGCCTTTGTATTGCAAGCACCTTTAATTAATGGTTTGTTGTACCCTCCTCCTATATTTCACAGTTGGGGGTAGGGTGGGGGGAGAGGGAGTGGGTTTCTGGGGTTGTTATTATTGATCTTTGTTATTCTTCCGGAAAGCTTTGTATCCGAAGTTCATATGCATGTATTGGTTCTTCATGCTTTCTCTGTAACACTAATGTGGCTATGTGATTGTAATAGTGGTTGCTGAAAATAATAAAAAATGTTAATTAAAAAAAAAAAAAAAGAAAAGAATCACTAGCTACCTTGAAGCCAATGGCCTGCAGGACCATTGGCAACATGGGTTCACGGAGGGCAGGTCGTGTCAAACAAACTTGATAGAGTTCTTTGATTGGGTCACCAGGGTAGAGGATCAGGGGGGACTGTGGACATTGCATATCTTTACTTTAGCAAAGCATTTGACATCATGCCACACAGAAGACTCTTGCACAAAATAAGAAGCCTAGGGTTGGGTCCGGTAGTAGTGAGGTGGGAGGAAACTGGCTTGGGGGGAGAAGGCAAAGGGTAGTCATAAATGGAGTGCCATCAAAAGAGGGCATAGTCACCAGTGAGGTGCTACAAGGGTTGGTCTGGGGCCCCTCCTGCTTAACACCTTTATAGGGGACGTAGTGAAAGAGCTGAAGAGGAAGGTATGTCTATTCGCGGATGATACAAAGATCTGCAATAGAGTTGATACTCTGGAGAGGGTTGAAAAAATGCGCAAGAATCTGCATAAATTGGAGGGGTGGTCAAGGGAGTGGCAGCTGTCCTTCAATACAAAAAAGTGCAAGATCATGCACTTAGGGAAAAAAACAGGGGGTAGAGTATAGGATGGTGGGGCAAGTCCTAGAGGCAATCGAGCGAAAGGGACCTTGGTATAATCATTTCACGGGACCACAAGGTGGCAAAGGAAGCAATGTGAGAAGGCAGTGGTGAGGACCAGTAGAATGCTGGGATGTATTGGTAGAGAGATCACTAGCAGAAAGAGGGAGGTTATAATGAAATTGTACAAGCAGCTGGTGAGGCCACACCTTGAGTATAGGGTCCAGTTCTGGAGACCATACCTTAGGAAGGATGTGGATAGAGTGGAAAGAGTCCAGAGGAGAGCAACAAAAATGGTGAAGGGGTCTTAGTCAGTTGTTATATGAAGACAGGCTGAGGGACCTTAACATGTACTGCCTGGAGCAAAGAAGGGAAAGAGGGGACATGATTGAGATCTTCAAGTACCTCAGGGGTATAAACAGAGTACCTGTGAGTGGCATTTTCCAGCTGAAAAGGCACTCGAAAACTAGAGGTCATGATATGCAGATAGAGAGGGGTAGGTTCAGAGGAAACATTAGAAATTCTGTTTCACTGAGAGGGTGGTAGACAGCTGGAATAGACTCCCAGTGGAGGTGGTGGGGGCAAGGACAGTGGCGGGAGGTGGGACTCAAAACAGCGTGGGATAGATACAAGGGTATTATCAACCTAGGAAGGAGGAATGTTAACTAAGAAAGCTAGTCTCTTAAATTTGCTTTTCAGACAGTGAAATTCTGCAGACTGGATGGGTCTGGTGGTCCTTTTCTACCAACACAGGCAGGATCCACAGCATTCTGGAGGGGTCAGGCCCTGGCAGACCCTTTTCCCTCCACCCCTTGCCTTCCACTCCTCCAAATCCCCCCTTTCCACCCCTCTGCTCTCTGCCTATATGCCCCCCACCCACCTCCCCCTTCTTAGAAGTAGGTTTTGGCTAACCCCTAATCTCTGATGCACTTATAGTCAACCTTGCACTTTTGTTACACCTTGCAAATTTTGTTCTATCTGTGTCTCTCCTTGCAATCTTGCCCTAGTTCAACCTCCTTGTATTATATCCAGCCATTTTCTAACTACAAAGCTATGTCCCACCAAGTGTTTGCCAAATATATTTGTGCTATCGTTTCTATCTAGTTCAAGACTGTTAGCATTGTATCCATCTAGTTCATACCTATTAGCATTCCTCCTTTTCAGTACTTCTGTATAGTCTGCTCACTTTATTAAATGTAATCAAGTTGTGTATCTATATTGTGTACAAAATCCCTGTATACTATCCTCATGTTCCCTTACCCCCCAGGTTGCAGCAGAAGACAAGCAACTTGTTGCTCAGCGTGCCTTTCTGGTGAAACATTTCAATAAATAAATAAATAAAAATAAATATTGGACTCTTGCATTAAAATCTGAAGTAATAATAATAGTAACCTTTATTTGTATGGCACCTTTCAACAACCAAGGTGTCTTAACATAGTTAAAATCACAATATCAACAGACAATAAAATCATACTGATAACATCTTTAGTTAATCACCAAAAGCATTGTTCCACAAATAAGTTTTTAATGCTTGCTTAAACCCCTCCACGGTCGTGCTCTCCCATAACCAATGGGGTAGAGAATTCCAAAGGGCAGGGGTGGCATACATGAATGCCCTCACCCCAGAAGATTTCAAGCACACCCTTGGAATTTCTAGCAACCCCTCATCGGCTGAACAGAGCAATCGCCCAGGGCAGTGAGGAACCAGGAGCTCTTTCAGATAGTCTGGGCCCAGTCCATGTAGGGCTTTAAAAGTCAGAAGACCGACTTTAAAGGTGATCCGCCACTGAACTGGCAGCCAGTGCAGACCATGCAACACTGGTGTAATATGACAGGGCTAAGATGATCCTGTCAAAAGCCGGGCCGCCGCATTCTGCACCAGCTGCAAGCAATGGAGTCCCACCCCTGGTAGTCCTAGGTACAGGGAGTTGCAGTAGTCCAAACACGAGGTCACAAAGACTTGGATCAGAGTAGGAAGGTCACTGGATGGAACAAGGTGCTTAATCCTGGAGATATTCCCCATGGGATAAAAGAAAGTGAAGGAGCACAGGACCTGTACATGGGTCATGATGGATGATAGCAGACATGGGGAGACCTATACGTAGGTCAGCCTGAGCACTGTGGACCCTCTCATGGGTCTTAACTGGATGAGACCTGTATGTAGGTCAGGCTGAGCAATATGGACCCTCTCATGGGTTTAGGTAAGGCAAATAGCAGTTGTGAACCAGAGGAATGCATGCTAACCAAGTCCATTAGAAAGTCAAACTGGGAGTGAATTGGACTGTACATTATGAGTAAGAGAACGGTGAGGCTGGGTGAAGCCTGGGGCCAATGGTTGCAGAGGAGGAGGCTGTGAGTCCAGTTAGGTAGTAGGATGCTGTAAAGCCAGTATGGTAGGAGGTGTGGTCCAAAGCAAGTAAACATGATATGAGCTCAGACTTGGAAGGGGGTGCCAGTATTAAAAGGGGAAAGGTCCTGGACTGAATGGACTTGCAAGCAGATTGTTATAGTGCCATGATGGCTGATATATGAGTGATACTGGTAGTGCAAGGGGCAGGAAGGGTGGAGGACTGTGTAAATCAAGTACAGAATAGCAGGGAAAGGATGGTAGAAGGCTGGGCAGCTCCAGCTGCCCTAAGGTAGAGAGTTACCTGGAATAGCTGGTTGCGGAATGCCATAAAGGCTATGTGGAGCAGCAATAGAAGGCTGGAGTGAGCCAATGACCAATAAAACATATAAGAAGTTGAAAGCTGCTCCTACTGCCTGGAGCTATGATGCTCACTGCAACAACACAGCCCCCCACCGTGGGTAAAATGGAGAAGCCACAGAGAGGCACCATGATGCCAAACAGCTAATTAAACCAGTAGGATAAAATAATTTAAGTACCAGCAGTTGAATTTAACTAGCAGAATAAGTAGATGAAATTAAACTGATGAATATCTGTAACTGTAGCTGGGCTGGCATGTGTTTGAGCAGATTAAGAACCCCAAAAGGGATGTACACAAGGAGAGTGCAACATGGAAGGGCAGAAGAATTGAATGAGATTCTGTTGCATAGCTAGTAGCACTGAATAGCCAGGCAAACTGAAATAGGTTTGTCTGCACGAATCATAAGGAAGTGCAATTGCAGGCTGAGTAAATGCAGTGGACAGGTAGAATAATGTTTTTAACATAATGAAGACTGTATTGAGAAATCCCCAAAGAAAAGAAGGAAGGAGCAAAAGCGGCACAAATTACCTGGAGTTGCAACAGAAATGCAGCAGTACCTGCTGCCACACCCTGCAGCTAGCTGAGAGCAAGATTTTAGACCAGGTGCAGACAATTAAGTGGAAACAGCAGCAGAGGGCTGGAACAGGAGCTAAAACATACAACAAATGCAGAAAACTAAGGATGCCAGGAAGCTGAGGAGGACAGGGAACAAGAGCATAGCAAAGAAGCAACACAGCACAAATAAAGGGCAACTATAAAGCACCAAAAGAAAAAAAAAACAATACACAAAACCAAAGCATAGACATAGTAGAACAGAAAAACAGCACACAGTAGCCAGAAGAAAAATGACTAACCAAAGTAGGAGAAACACAGGAACACATCCAGCAGAAATCTAGCAGGGTCCAGAGCACAACCAAAACCAGATGGGGCGGGGCGGGGCGGGAGGGGCAAGGCCTCAGCAGGCCTAAAGAGAGAAGACAGATGAACAGAGCATCCGGCCAACAAGGAAAAATGCTTGTGTGTGGAGTGAGGAGAGCAGCCCTTAAATAGGCTAAATGGTGTGGCTAGTTGCACTGCCTCATTGATCTACAGGCTGTAGCCTTCCAAATAGATAGATAACACTTTATTTTTATACAGGTAACATGCCACTAAGTAAAGATATCCCTGTTTACAAGACAATCCTGTGTATAAAACATTTCAGTTTCAAGTAAAACAGTACAAAATACATAAAAACAGTAAAAATACTGGTGGACGGTAACTTGAAAGAACATCTGCAAGTGACACCCAGAGACATTCATGGATCCCTACTTGTTCTTCGAGTGGTGATGGAACAACACCGTGATATCCAACCAGACTGGTCATTAAGATCCAAAATGAAAAAGAAGTGTGGGTGTACATAGGTCAGCCTAAACCACAAATCCATGTTACAAGTTTCTTTGCAAAAAAAGAAAAAAGTAAAAAAATAGACTTAAATACTTTAATTAACTTCCTATTTCTTTACAATGTGGTTTAATACAGTTTGAACTCACAGCAGTACATTCAGTGATGGTTTAACCTCATTTCTAACAATACAGACTGACTGAATGCGAGTCGCATAAGTCAGACATTCCTTATAGTAGCAGACATTACGGCAGTATGCATTTGTGTGTGCTATAAGCATCTATTACTGTATTAAGGAAAAAAGAAGGGATATAGTGAATATGTTTTTTATTTGGAAGAGCAGACATTGTAAAAACTCAAACAAGGAAAGGTTTGTTAATGAGATTAAAGGTATTTATTGGACACATCTCTATACACTAAATCAAATAGAAAATGTTGTTGAATTTTTAACAAAAAGATTGGAAGCATTATAAAAATGAGTGCTCCAATTAAAAGGCAGAAAATTAGAACACATTTATCTTGGTTAAACTCTGAACTGATTAAGCAGATAAAAATTAAGGATCAATTATTTAACCAAAACTAAAAATGTAATTTAGTTTGTGAGTTAAAGGAAACATCCATGTACTGTAGTTCTGAATGGTGTTGTAGTATGTGCTTCTCAGTGTAACAGTAACCCTAAACATATTAAAGGAGAACTGCACTGAACCTATAAGTCTTTTTTTCCAGCAGAAGCTGTTTTTAAAGTACTGGTTGAAGTTCTGTTATTTTTCATCTGTACGGGACTTTGAGCAACCTCTGTGGGTGTTTCTGCTTTACAGACAGGTGGCAAGTTCCATTTTAGAACTGTATGATGTAATTTATGTCCCAAACAACCTCAGAGTTCCACAGTAGAACATAAATGCATTTTACCAACAGAGCAGTAGAACAGGGACATAAACTATGTCATACGATTCTAAAATGCTTCTTACCAGCAGCATGTAAATTGGAGACACCCACTAAAATAACTAAAAAGCATGGATGACTAAAACAATAGCAGAATTTGAGCCCTTATTTAAAAAAACAGCGTCTACGGGGGAAACTCACTTACAGATTCAGTGCAGTTCTCCTTTAAGTTAAATATGTTCTACCTTAGTAATGCTGTTTTAAAGTTTCCATCAGGACCCTATCTGCCTGTATGTGCTGTGGCATGTTTCATTCAGCCAGCACCTGAGCTCTTGCATTTCTCTTGGTGGTGATGTGTGATGTGGGGAACTAGTCTGCCAGCTTCTTTTATCATAGACTCACAGAAAGCATTGAACACGAGTGAGTTGCAATGTTGCAACGTTGATTTGAGCCATAATTTGAACCGTGATGTGTACATCAGTAATATTTTTTATCTCTAGCATTTTTCCCTGCTTTTCTTTTTTGTTTCTTACAAGTTAATGTACAGATGTACTGAAGGTGTGTGTGTACCACCTGGCTAGACTGAGTGTGTCTGCAGGGACTGAGGGACTGTTTAACTGAGGGATGGTGAACGGAGCAAAAATAAATGCAAACATGAGCTGCTGCTCCAGGATCAGCTCAGGAGCTCATGGTTCTATTGGAGTCTATTCTTTATGACAGTCCTGGTAGTTCTGGGAGGGCTGTTAATATTTGACATCCATGGTTCTGTACGACTCCTTGTGGAGTATCGAGTGGTGTTAGTGATGGAACTATTCCCCTTCCACGAATTTCAGTCGCATCCTGACAATTGTTTGTGTTCCATCCCAGCAATTACTAGCCTTTGGGCTGCCACTTTTTTTCATCTGTTTTTTTTTTTTAACGGAAGTATGAATTTGGTGCAGTGACACTATATGATTGCATGCCCTGTTAATGTTGTGGTATTGGCAACATTCATGATTGGAAACACACAAACATCTTAAGGGCATTAACAAGGTGAAAGAGTCTAACATGTTTCTATATAAGAAAAATAGCAGGACAAGAGGACATAGCATGAGATTAGAGGGAGGCCAATTAAGGGGTAATGTGAGGAAGTTCTTTATCACAGAAAGCATGGTGGATGCATGGAATGGCCTACCTCAGGAAGTGGTTGATATGAATACAGTGCAGGGCTTCATACAGGCATGGGACAAGCATAAGGGAGCAATACAGATGAGTATAAATAGATAGGCCATTGATAGAGTAAAGGCTTATGGGACATTCATAAGGTAGAAAAAATGGGCAGACTGGATGGGACTTGCGGTCCTCATTTGCCGTCAACTTCTATGTTTGTATGCTACCATCAGTGCTGATCACCTCTTAGACATTGCCTCAGACGGCTCTTGTGTGCGGACAACACCTGAGCGCCCTCCCCCCCCGCTCATTCACAAACACACACAGAGTAAAAGATAGCCAGTGTACAAATATATTTAATAGACTGTGTTTGTGTGTTTCCATATCTGCCAGCAGTACAGCTATTCCACAGACTCAAGATCACCGTGACTTTTTCAGCCTAAGCAGTATGGATCTCTTTTATTACTGTCACCTGTGTTTGGGTATGTGATCAGAATGGAAAAATGTATCCAACCAAACCTTACAAAACACCCTCCAATGTTAGTTGAAGCAGATATTCATAACTGATTGGCAACGCTGGTGCCAAATGATACCCCCAATGGACATCGCATCTTTGGAGCAGTAATAAAAGAACTGGAATGGAAGTCAGTTTTACATTTGTGCAGTGGCATAATGAAATGACCAATGTGTGTTCTGAAACATATACAAAAGAGGTTTATGGTACTGTTCAATAAATTAACCATGCAACCAGTTTTAACTGTGATAATCCCTGACAATATTCTTAATCACAACTGTTTGTGCGCACGACTCATTTAATAAGGTCATCTTATAAAGATGCATGGACAATTGTGGTTGGGTACAATTAGGGGCCGGGATTGACAAGGAGACTGCAAGAGGCTCAGTCTATAAAATGTCCTGTGGAAAGCTGACTGTGTGGGCTGCTGGGATTTTCACTTATGACCTTTTTAGTTTTTAGGTGTGTAAATACACCTGGTGCAACAAGCTCCTGCAGCAAACACCTAGCACTCAATTGGAATGGCAAAAATGTGTCCCCCAAAACATTACAAAATGTCCTGACAATGTGCATGCCAAAATGATACCCTCAATGGACATTGTATCTTTGAGCAGTAATGAAAGAACTGGAGTGGAATTCAGTTTTACATTCGGGCTGCAGTTTAATGAAATGACTAAAGTGTTCTGGAAAAAATATTTTACAGGAGTCTTATGGTACTGTGCAATGAACTCGTGAAAAGGACTCAGTGAAAAGTCCCGATGTTGTTTTGTTATGTTATTTTTTTTTCTTGAAGATGTTAGAAAATGGACACACAATTAATGACTGTAACACAATCATTAGGACAATAAATACTGACAGTCACATCAGAAACCACACTCGACAGTTTAGCTGAGCATTATATGCGGCAGAATGATATCAGCAAGAAGAAAATGTCACATTTCCAATTGTGATGACATGCCCAGTAAGGCACACTCTGAATATTGTTACCGTAAGTGTCACAAACTGTAGTTAGTGCACTGACATTGAGCACTAATAGTGAGTGTTCCCATAAACACCAGGGAGAAAAGTCTAATGCAGGGCACTATGAAAGCTAGGAAAGAGGATAGCTGGCATGAATAAAACCATGTCCATTTGATAACACATAGAGAATAATGGATACCAATTCATTGGTAATTAGCTGGTTAGTACATCAAAAGGTTGCCATGGCAACATTAAGAACCTCGAAAGTGAAGCTTGAGAGATTCTGTAGCCACTGGCTACCTCGAGATGTACTGGCCAGATTGTTACCAATGAGTCAGTATCCATTGTTTTTTATAGTGTATGATGCTACTGACTGCTGTACATCTTGAGGAAAAAAATCACAGACACAAATCATTAGATTTTATTTACTCCAACAGACTAGCACTTGCTGTCGCAGCCGCCAGTGGAGTAGGAGCACAATGGGGCAGTAATCTCAGTTTGTTAGCAGTGGGCATATTCAGTGCGGCAGGTGGCTCCCAGAGCAAGCCGCAGCCACCAATGGAGCGGGAGCCCTATCAGGGGCAGTAATCTCAATTTGTTGGTAGCAGTCAGATTCGGAGTGCCAGGTGGCTCCCAGAACAAGCCACAGCTGCAGATGAAGCAAGAGCCCGATCAGGGGCAGTAATCTTAATTTGCTGGCAGTGGGCAGATTTGGTGCGCAGGTGGCTCCCAGATCAAGCCACAGTCACCGATGGAATGGGAGCCCAATTAGGAGTAGTAGTCTGAAACATGTGGGATGATAATTTATTGGGATATTTTGTTTGTGTCTTTAGGTTGCTTTTTTTGTATTTTTTTATATTTCAAACTAGGAGTATCTGTATACAAGTAAATAAATCCAATCAATCAATAATGTCAGTTTTGATCACATCATCAGTGAATGTCACCTGAATCACTGTCTTAAACAATTCAGCACTGGGGCATGTGTACTTTCTTCAAAATTGACTTAAAATCTGCCCTAACCAAGAGATCTCTGTGAGTTTCTACATTTTTTCCAACCATTTCAACAAACAGCATTATCTGATCTATTGATTTACAACTTTAAAAATTCCTAAGGATCTACGAATTCCACTCTGATACCCCCTGGGAGCTACATGTTGTACTCTGTTCTCCACCATAGTGTGAATGGCTGCTAGATGTTTTCCATTTACAAGATTTCCAGTTTGTTGACAGCTATTTATCATGTATCCTGCTGCTCTGCCTTCTACTCCAGGCTATGTCTTGTTTTGTAATAATCAAACATCGGTTCTTTTACATTCTTTAACAACTCTTTATTTCTGCTTAACTTGCCATGCATTTGAGCGCAAACTGTTTTCTCTCATGAAGGCTACCTGTCTGCTCTCACATCTTTAAGTTTTTTCAAGTTTCAAGTTTTAAGTTATTGCAGGAAAACTCCATTGAGTAGGCTCATTCACAAAGAGATACTGTTTACACAAAGGGTGGTACAAACGTGGGCAAAAAGCGTGTTTACAAAAAGGGAGGTACATACATAGACAAAACAATGGGATTCATACAAATTAATACATATAGTCATTACTAGATCCTGGCATTTGCAAAGTGCGAAAGTATGGCAAGGTAAGGCAAAAAATACAGTAACAACGAATGGGGGGGGGGTGATAGGGTTGCTTAAACAACTGACAGAATAGGGTAAGAGGGAAGGATGAAAACGAGAGCTAATCTTGTTTAGGGAGCATTATAGGAACATAGGAATCATGTTGGCAGATGGGGACCACATGATCCATCTGGTCTGCTTGTGCTTCTGCCCCCTTCCCTATTTAGACTGCACTCAGATGTGTCCACAATGTCTGTCCCATGCAAGTTTGAACTTGCATACTGTCTTTGAATTCCACCACCTTTTGAGGTAGGCTATTCCATGGGTCTATGTCTCTTTCTGTAAAGAAGTACTTCCTGAGGTTGCTTTTGAACCTGCTTCCCACCAGATGCAAGTTGTGCCCCCTTGTACTGTATGCACATCCATGTTTTGCTGGAAGAGGCTTCCTGCTTGCGTTGTGTTGATTCCCTTAATGTGCTTAAAAGTTTCGATCACATCCCCTCTGTTTCTTCTCTGTTCAAGGGTGTACAGATTTAGTTCCCTGAGTCTTGCCCCACATGGCTCATGATGCAGTCCATGCACCATCTTTGTAGCCCTTCTCTGTACTGTATCCAGGTAGTCTATGACTTTTTTGAGGTGGGGCCTCCAAAACTGACCACAGTACTCTAAATGTGGCCTCACCAAGGACCTGTAGAGGGGAATGATAACCTCACTGTTTCTACTTGTAATTCCCCTACCAATGCATCCAAAAATGCCACACACCCTCTGTGCGACCTTTTCACATTGTTTTCCAACCTTTAAGTCATCCTCAATGACTACTCCAAGGTCTCTTTCTGTCTTTGTGTCCTCTAACTGATGGCCTCCCAGTGTGTACTTTAAACCTGGGTTTCTTTTTCCTGTATGCATAACCTTGCATTTCTTGGCATTAAACTTCAGCTGTCAATCCCTGGACCATTCTTCAAGTTTTTTAAGGTCTGCTTCCATATCTTTTACTCCCTCCTGCGTGTTTACTCTGTTGCAGAGATTTATGTCATCTGCAAACAAGCAAACCTTCCCATTCAAGTTGTTTGCAATATCCCCGATAAATAAGTTAAAGAGGATAGGTCCCACCACAGACATCTTGTCTGTCACATGCCATAGTCCTCTGTCCATATGCCAGAGAGCACTTTAGGTTTCTACATAATGAATATTCATAACCTTAGTTGGTATCTTATCAAGGCTCCCGCCACTTTTCTAAATAAAAAAAGTTTTTTTTTTTACTTTTTAACATAAGCAAGAATTCTGGAATTATAGTTTTCTCATGCCCACTAATATAAATGCAAACTATGTCACAGTATTTTTTTTTCTTTAGGAAAAAAACATTTACCAACACATAATTACAGTTACCGTGACTCAACGACTCTCTTTGGCTTTTTTTCAGCATACAACATCTAGATGTGAACAATTGTCTGGTATCTTTAACAATAACAGTACCTTTGGACATCTGAGCACAAGTCCCTAGTTTAGTGTTGTCTTTAGAACTTGCAGGAGAGTCAGTTACATTCATATCTGGGAAACGCAAATCTCTTTCTTGTTCAGGTAAGTCAAATCTAGGCACTTCACTCTCAGAATGCTGTGGTCCTGGCATACTCACAGGTTTTTCAGGTATATGCACTAGTGTAGTACGTACAGTCACTGGTGTTGCAGGTAAGTGCATTGACATGTTGCAGATACAGGCATCAAATGTTTCCTATTTTGCCTTACGAATTTCCCTGATTCTGTTAGTACTAAATAGGAGCTTGGAGACACAAGTCTCTGTACAATTGCCAGTTCACTCCAACAACCATCACTTTTCAATGGCCACAGACTTCCTACTGTTTTGTTATACAGTATGTCTGATGTTGCTTTATAAATTGCAAAACCTTTTGTCTCAGTATGCAGTATTAGTAGTGCTGTATTTTAGTTTTCAGTGCTCTAATCTGGTTCAGATTTGAAGACCCAAGAGCAATTCATCAGGTGATTTGCCAGATTCTAATGGTGTATATCTGTAATTCAGCAAAGTGAGTGATGAGTCAGTGTCAAAATCATTAGCCTTGTTCAGTAATGTCTTAATGATCTTTACTCCACACTCTGTTAACCCATTCCCTTGTGGATACGTAGAACTAGAAATGACATGACTGAAATCATTAGCTGTTGCAAAAACTTTAAGGGCCCGTTTCTCAAAGCCCAAAATATGACGCAAGGTGCCTGCACCAAACATAAATGGCGCAAGTGGCATCTTGCGTCAAATACTGCCCCCTGAGCTATTCACAGAGGCAGCATGTGTCAACTGCAGGCTGCCTGACCCAAATAGGGCTTGCGCCACCCATGCGCCCAGAAATCGGCTGCGACATGGGGCTAGCGGCTTGTGGCAGACACAGGCTGCCATAGCTCCACAATTGGGATTCGCATATCACACCCAGAAGGTGAATTTCAAAGAACCCTTAGACCAGCCAGGGCTGGTCTAAGGGTACTTAGAAATTCACCCTCTGGGTGAGTTGTGCATTGCGCAGCAATGTGCCATGGTCCCCCAACCTGTTAAGGTCCTATATCCCTGGTGGACTAGTGGTCTCCCCTTCCCAATGCCTAGTAGCACCTGTTATTGTATAATAAATGAATTCCCCCTGACCTGGTGGTCTAGTGCCCCCTACCCAATCCCCAACAGTGTCTGTTATTGTATAATAAATTAATTCCCCTCATCCTGGTGGTCTGGTGGTCCTCCATCCCCCACCCCAGGTAGTTTCCAACACCTCCCCCAATCTCAAAATGAGCCAAGAACTGGCACACCTCCCCATGGTAGTTGTCGGACTAAACTGTCATTGACCAGCTACTGCATAATGTATGCTCTCATAAGCATGCACACTATGCAGTAGCTGCTCAATGACAGTTCAGTCCAGTGGCCGGCCATGGAGGTGTGAATTGGGTTGTACCAGTTGCTGGTTGTGTTTCTGGATTGGGGTGAGTGAGGTGGTTGGCACTACCAGCTGGGATGGGGGCCCACTAGAACACCTGGATGGGGGAAATTAATTTATGATACAATAACAGGTGCTACTGGGGATTGGGAGGGAGCACTAAACCACCAGGTCAGGGAATTATTACACACACACACACACAAGTACTTGGGATTTGGGGAGGGGCCACTAGACCACCATGGCAACCCATGTTAACTCATTGTCATGCATATTGGGGCAGGGGAGGGACCACTAGTCCACCAGGGAAGGAGACAAGGATGCTTGCCTGTGCTGCAGGAGCTTTCAGCAACCACTCCTGTGCATGAGCATTTGTTGCACAGGAGAGGTTGCCGTAAGTGTGGGAACTTAGGCACAGGGACCCCTCCTGTACCAAAATCTAGTGTAGGGTCCCAGGCAGACAGGGCTTTGGCTCAAGCTGTTGTTTACCATAACTTGTACCGATCACAGCCCCTTTTGTGACTCAGGCCCCAAATTCTTTACTTGCAAACTGAGGTCCATTGTCAGTTCTCCCAATCGGTGGTATTCCAAATCTTGCAAAACGTATTTTAACTTTTGTATCACTTGGCTGCATGTTGATGTCTTAAGCTTGACAACCTCTCGGTAACTTGAAGATGCATCAGTCACAGCCACAAACTCTTTGCCTCTGAGTGTGAACAAATCCTTATTTAGTTATTCCCAAACGTTGGCATTTTCTGAGTCTGAAATGAGAGATTCTTTTTGCAGTGCATTTCTGTATCTTTGACAAAAGTGACAAGCCAAAATTGTGTTTTCCACATCTTTATTCATCCCTTGCCAGTACACCAAAAGGATTTCTTTCTTCTGTGTCTATAGCAAAACTCTTTTGAAAATAGGGCCCTACATCTCAAGCTCTGTGTTTACATTTCTCAATACCCATATGACATTCATGAATTTTCTGCAACATTTCCTTTCTCAGTGTGCTAGGAACCACAGTTCTATCACCTCTCAGCAATACTCCATCAACCATAGACAATTCAGTCTGAAGTGACACATACTGTACCTGTGTGTAATGTACTATTGTTTTCAACCACTGTGCAATACTTTTATAACTGCTTGCAAAGTTTCGTCAGCTGCTCCACATCTGAGCAGACACAGCTCCCAAATTCTTAATTCCATTTATGGGAATATCCATTTCTTTTTCTAATGGTTGGTCACTGATTCTGTGATTTCCATCTCAGGTCCTTGACAGAGCATCAGCCACAATCCAATGGCTTCCTGGAATGTATTCCAGCTTGTAATTATACTTTTGTAGTTTAATTCACAGTCTTTGTATTAGTGATGGTGCTTGCCGTAGATCACTCTTTGAAATGGTGATTAGTGGCTTATGGTCTTTTTACTCGCAACAGGGATTCCATAAATATAGTAATGAAATGTGTCACAACCAATGTGGTGCCCAATATCTCCTTTTCTATTTGAGCATATTTGTATTCTGTTGTCGTGAATGTTCTGGATGCATCGGTAATTGGTCACCAGCATTTGTTTTGATTTGTAAGAGAACAGCCCCCATGTCATCCTTTGTGGTATCTGTGGAAACTTGTGTTGGATGTGTAATGGCAAAATACTTCAAAATTGGTGCTCTAGTCAGAAGTCTTTTTATTTCTTTAAATTCTTGGACATGTTCAAGTCCAAGACCATTCACTTAAAATTATCAGCATTTTGGATATGTTTTTTGCCATCTGCCAACTTGTTTATAAACTTTTCAAGGTAGTTTAACATTCTTATTTATTTATTTATTTATTTATTTATTTCTAGTTGTGCCCTTTTGCAAAGGTTCCATGTCTGACAAGTGCAATGAACGAAAAATACAACATACAATCACCAGCTCAAGAAGAATCTGGTCAGGTACAAACAACAGCAAATTATCAGTCAGGGAAATATACACACTGTAGTATAGCAGTCCCAAGGGGACAATGTTTGCAAGTGCCAGTAATGTATAAGTACAAGATATCTCAGTAGATATATGTTTGTTTGCACATGGACAAAGCAAACATACTGTTACAATAATGGGTTTTAGAGGTGTATCACTGCTGGGTCCAATGCAGCTCAGGCTGCTGGATGTTCAGCAGTAACAGCTCAGTGATAAGCAAGGCTGGTCATGACAGTGTTTTCTGCTTGCAGGGTGGAAACTTTGTGTAGGTGAGAGGAGTGAGCCACTCCTATCACAGAGTGGCTCAATCCTTTCATTTGTATGACACCGCCCAGCAAGCAGCTGAGCAGGGGTTAGGTACATTTGCCTGACTCTCTAAATCCCGATGCTCATTATCCCACCTCCGTATTCCCATTAGTGTCAAAATACGGACGGTCATGTTACCGACTATCAAAATCCCACCTCCGTATTACCGACCGTTTTGCTTTAACGCAGGCTAACAATTGGTGCACAACCAAAAGTTTAATCATTATTTACTTATTTTCTCATTTATTACTCATTTTCAGGCTGTACTCAGGCTATGTCGCTCAAGCAAAATCAGAGATATTTATGCACTGCTGCTCTGAAGGCAAATAGCGGAAACATGCCAGCAGTCATTCTATTGCAACCTTTAAGCATCAAACAGCAAACTTCTGTTACTTTACTTTACTTTCATGACTTTCTTTACTTACTCTCTTTTGTTTACATTACCTCTATCCTTAGATGTCTGAAGATGTAGTAAATTACAGGATGTCCCTGATGTCCCTGGAGGATGCAAATGCTTCAGGTGTGTCCATCTCGGAGTTCCCCGGTCCATTTCTGTTTTTGATCCATGTACTCTGCAGAAAATAAGCAGTTCCAGGATGACACTACTGCAAGAACGCTGCGTTAATGAACACCCAGATTTCAAACAGCAGCATATTTTGGAATGCCAGGTACAAAGCCAGTCCTCATTAAAAGCAATTTTTATTTAAGTAATCTTAAAAATAATCTTAAAAACAATTTGCCATTTTTTGACACATAGGCAGGTCACATTAAAAGGCCATATTATGTGTGATGCCACAGACATAGTCTTTGGCAGATCTATGCTGTTTGTCATTAATTATGTTGCTGATTTTTTCTTCTCTCAGCGCATATTTCTTTTTTAAGGGGGACCATGGGAGATCTCTATTTATTTTTCAATGGTGTTCTCTGTTACTTTTTGCTTATTCATCAATTCGCGGACAAACCTGGTGATGCCCACATGTGCTGATCCTATCAATGAGCTCAGGCGTTGACGCCACACCTCAACATTGTTCTGCGTACGTGGAGCACCAAAAGTCATCTGGTCATGCACCGACCACAACTCGGGCGGAAAGATGGGTGGGCTTCAAAGCATGGTATTAGTATGCATTCTTCTTCGGACCCTGCCCAGGACATAATTTTCTTCAAACCAGACCAAGACTGGTAAGCTTGATTCAGGCATGTCCTGTTTAATTTCTTCTAAACTGGCAGGTGTTTCATTGGTTGCAGTGCATGCTTGTGAGCTTGAAAAAATAGTCAGCAATTTGTGATTGTTGGGATTTTGATAGTTGGGAACATGACACGTGGTATTATGACACCGTCAGGAATACGGAGGCAGGCAAATGGGTGTCGGGATTTTAAGAGTCGGGGAAACGTACGGATCCTGCTGAGGAGCATTATCATCAGCTCTGAGTTCCCCCATGCAGACAGGAGAAACACAAAAAGAACTCCCTCCCTCCCACTGCCAAGCATCTTGCCTACCTCACGGTCTTTCCCCGTGGCCTGTCCATAGAAATAAAACACCCTCCCACTGCCAAGTATGCCACACACCACTGAATCCTCATGCCTTGTCCTTGAAAATAAAACACTCTCCCACTGACAAGTATCCCACCCACCTCCCACTCCTTCCCCATGCCCTGTACATGAAAATGAAATACCATCCAACTGCCAAGTATCCCATCTACCTCCTGATCCTTCCCTGTGAGCCATACATGAAAATAACATACCATTTCACTGCCAAGTATTCCCCCTCCCTCCTTATCTTTCCCTTGTGCACTGTCCATAAACCTGTAAAAGAAGAAAATGGTTTAGTGACAACTTCTGCCTCCTACACATAGAAACATAGAAGTTGATGGCAGATAAGGACCGCAAGGGCCCATCCAGTCTACCCATTTCTTTTTCTACCTTATGAATGTGCCATCAGCCTTTGCTCTGTCAATGGCCCATCTAGTCATACTCATCTGTATTGCTCCCTTATGCTTATCCCATGCCTGTTTGAAGCCCTGCACTGTATTCATATCCACCACTTCCTGAGGTAGGCATTTCCATGCATCCACCACCCTTTCTGTGAAAAAGAACCTCCTCACATTACTCCTTAATCAGCCTCCCTCTAATCTCATGCTGTGTCCTCTTGTTCTGCTATTTTTCTTATATTGAAACATGTTAGACTCGTCCACCTTGTTAATGCCCTTAAAGTGTTGAATGTTTTGATCATATCACCTCTCTCCCTCCTTTACTCTAGGGTATACATATTGAGCTCTGTTAATCTGTCCTCATATGTTTTCTGATGCAGTCCCTGCACCATTTTGGTTGCCCTTCTCTGGACTGTCTCAGTTTGGTTAATGTCCTTGTGGAGGTGTGGCCTCCAGTACTGCACACAGTACTCCAGATGGGGCCTAACCAGTGTCTTGTAAAGAGGGATTATTACCTCCCTCTTCCGACTTGTGATACCCCTACTAATACACCCCAACATCCCCCTAGCCTTACCTACTGCTTTAGTGGTCTGCTTGGATGATTTCAGGTCATTGATGATGATGATGCCCAAGTCTATTTCTTCCCTTGTGACTGCCAACAACTCCCCTCCCAGCCTATAGGTGGCTTCAGGGTTTCTCTTCCCTATGTGCAAGATCTTGCACTTCTTTGCGTTTAACCCCAGCTGCCACTCTTTCGACCATTTTGCTAGTTTATCCAGATCTCTTCTCATTCTGCCCACCCCATCTGGATCATCTACTCTGTTGCAGATCTTGGTGTCATCTGCAAACAGACAAACTTTACCCTTCAGTCCATCTGCAATGTGACTGATGAAGATATTGAAGAGGACTGGCTCCAGGACTGATCCCCGAGGTACCCCACTTGTGACTTGCATCTCTTCTGACTATATACCACTGCTTCCCCTTGGTCCACCACTCTGGTTACCCAGTCAAAGAAATCTATGAGATTAGTTTGGCATGACCTTCTTTTTATAAACCCATCCTGTCTTGGATCCTGTGCTCCTATGGATTCCAGGTGTTGCACTATCCTTTCCTTAAGGAGTGCCTCCATAATCTTGCCCACTACTGAGGTAAGACAGACTGGTATGTAGCTCCCTGCTTCCTCCCTGCTACCACTCTTGTGGAGCAGGATCACATGAGCCCTTCTCCAGTCTTCTGGGACCTCTCCTGTGCTCAGAGACTCACTAAACAGTTCTGATAATGGCTCTGCTAGTTCTACCCTTAGCTCCTTTAGTACCCTGGGATGTATGCTATCAGGTCCCATTGCCTTGTCCACCCTGAGCTTATCAAGCTCTTGTAGGACCCTTTCTTTTGTGAAGGGACTAGTGCACACCTCCCTCCCCCCTGTGTCCGTGGTGCTGGGCTGTGGGCTCTGCCCTACCTTCTCTTTAGTAAATACTGAGCAGAAGTATCTATTTAGGATAGATGCTTTTACATGGTCCTCCTCCTCACACGCCCCCTTATCCCCTTTGATCTTAGCAATACCCCCTCTGGACTTTCTGCTTTCACTAATGTATCTATAGAAAATCTTGTCATCTTCTTTTACTGTTTGTGCTAGTGTTTCCTCGGTTTGGGCCTTTGCCTGCCTTACTGCCTTCCCTGCTTCCCTTAGGGATGTTTGGTATGCCTCCCTATCTTCATCCTGCTGCGATCCCTTATATTTCCTGAAGGCAGCCTTTTGGCTCTGACCTTCTCTGCTACTGTTTTTGAGAACCAAAGTGGTTTCCTTCTTCTTTTGCACTTCCTTTTTTCTCTAACACAATGGGATGTTGCTTCAACTATTGCAACTTTAATGCTTGCCCACTTTGCCTGTACCCCTCACCTGTATTTCTTTTTGCCAGGGCTAGCTTAGCTCTATTGGCCATCTTATCAAACCCTGCTCTCAGTACACGCCACAGAACACACAACACCCCCAACCTCATACTTACCCATCTGGTTCAGAGCTGCTCACATAGATTAAGCTGGTTGCGACACTCCACTCAATGAAGAAGGAAAGGAAGCTATACTGTTGCTCCAAATATGTGAACCTTTGTTCATGAATAAATAGTTAAAAGAAACACACACACATTTACCCATATAGTCCTTCAACTTTTCAAGCCTCCCTGGCTCTTTGTCAAGGAACCGAGCCATACAGTGAGCATGGAATTTATAGCAGCTTAATGAACACATGTTAAATACAATAAATACAAATTATTCAGGTCTCACATGTGCAGCATGCCAATGCTAAAAAAAGGAAAATAGTCCACTAATGATGACTAAACCAGTACATTCAAGTGGACACTGGGAGAAGGAAAGTTGATGAGGGGAAGGGAGGACAGGGGAGCAGGGATGATATATGGAAAGGGATGGACAGGTTAGGGAGGAAGGGAAAGAAAACTGAAGACAAATGATAAAAGCAGTTAAATCAATTAATAAAATAAGTACCTCATCTGTATTAAGTTAAACCAATAGATACAGCGTCATATTTGATTCTGTGCACATATGGGATAATGCCCAATTGGTATAAAAGACAATTTCATATCTGCAATGACAGATCTGTACTACTTCTGTGCTGTTAAACAACTACTTACTGTGTGTCATAAGAAAGGACTGCAGTTGAAAAGTTTCATTGAGTCCTGACAAACTGTGGGTGCGTAATATGTATTGCCAAAATATTTCCCTCTGTAAGAGCCTCTTATCCAAGTTTTTACCTCTTGGTCCCAGAGTCACTCTTTTCAGTCCCAAAAATTTGAACATGCGATCTATGCCCTCCTTCCTCACATACATAGCAAGGGCATTAGTGCGACGTTTTTCCATGTCCTTGTTTTAAATAGCTCTTAAGAGTTCCCCAATTCTCTGTTTTAGGGGTTTCAAAGTTTTCCCCACATAAAAGCTACCACAGACACATGTTGCCATATAGACAACTGATTCTGTACTACATATGTGGTAAGTTGTTTAATGTCAAACACCTTA
This sequence comes from Neoceratodus forsteri, assembly GCA_016271365.2. Classification (NCBI taxonomy): domain Eukaryota; kingdom Metazoa; phylum Chordata; order Ceratodontiformes; family Ceratodontidae; genus Neoceratodus; species Neoceratodus forsteri. The sequence goes on along the minus strand of CM057449.1, from coordinate 1,416,912,298 downwards.
CTCACATTTGGGCTGGAAAACTGATAGCCTTTGCTGATGTGTTTGCAGAAAATACAATTTCCACAAGGGTGGCTTCCTATAGGTAAATTGTTGTTTTTTGGTCCCAGGTCCTGTTTATGATAGCTATGTACTAGCTTATCATGCAAACTGGTACCTCTCCTGAAGATTATTCAAGGGGAACTAGAATAATGCGAGTCAATATTTTTTGTGCTTGAAGAACATGCCAGTGTTTTTCCTTTATTTATTTCATTGTGTATGCCTGAGGAGAGGAAGTACTGTAGTGCTAAAATTTAAGTAGAGACATCTATTCTGATCTGGATTTCTGGTAGTAGCGTTATCTGTCTCAGTCCTTCTTGTGTAATTCCTGGCCCTACTTTCAGCCCTGGCTACACATTCCCTATTAAAACCCCTCTCTACAAATCTCTCTCCTCATTCTACCACCCTCCTTTCAACATCTGCTTCCACTGTGCAGTTTCTCCTAATTCTAATATATTGGCCAGTTGGAATGTTTGCCAGGGGAAGTGGGTGGCAATTGGTGAAATGTAAAATGGAATTTCTGTCTGTCTCTTTTTAATATGCCTGTCTGTATATTCATTTCTTGAGCTACAAAAATGTGTAATTCCATGAAATGACTCTGCTCTATTCCAAGTGGCAATGAATTTCAAGTTAGGATTGCTCCCCTCGATGTACTTAATAAAATTCTTGGGGTCACCCTCTGATGCCCTCCAAATAAAAAAAAAAGTCATCAATGTAGCATTTGTACATGTGTACAAAACTAAGACAAGGATTCGCTACAGGGGAGAAAATTACCTTTTCCTCCCATATGCCCAGGTACATATTCATATGATTTGGGGCAAAAAATGCCCCCAATACTGTTCCTTTAATTTGTTTGTAAAGCTTGTAACTGCTGTTAAGCATTTTTTCAGTGAGAAACCTTAGGACAGTACTTGGACAAAAATTAGTGTGTTGGTACAGGGCTTCTTCCAAGGCATGGAGACTCCTCTCATGGGGGATGTTGGTATATAATGCCTGCACATCTAAAATAAGTAACATCCACACTGATTCCAGGCATGCATCCTCCAACATGTCTAACATAAGTGATGTATCCTTGATATAAGAGTGAAAAGAACTAACTGCCTATTGTATGTGTGAATCTACAAATTGTGCTAGTGGTCCTGTTAAGGAACCTATACAAGACACTATTGGCCTACCTGGTGGATTTGACACATTCTTGTGAATTTTGGCAAACAGTACAAAGTATATCTTACTAGAAACTCAGCCTGTAAAAATTCCGATACATCCTGGGAAATAGTGTCATTTAATAATATTTCATACTCATTCTCAAACGTCCTGCTTCTGAGCTCCACCAGGAAGTGACTAACAACAACATAAGTTTGGCTAATGGCTTTTTACTGTTTTTTTAAACATGTTACTCATAGCTTTGTCATTTCTTAATATTTTAACCCCAAATTTTCAACATGGTCTTTTTTACTGAACCTCATGAACCAGGTAGGTGACATTTTTCAAATCTACCCAAAACATGTTTTTCCAGTTGCTCTGCAAAATTGTGTTTTGGACAGGATTTAAAATATTTCATCCATGTTGATAACAAGGGGGGGGGGGCAATAAAAAATTGGTCTGGCAGTATAGCCTAAAGGTTAGAGGAACAAGGTGTGAATGAGCTTGATACATCCAGCAGACCAGACATGAGTTTGATTCTCGCAACCTCCACTTGCATACTGTGTGACTCTAAACAAGTCACATAGCTGCCCAGTGCTCCCAGGTCACCCCTGAAAACAGGCACTTGTGCCTAGTGGGCCTTATCCAGTTACCAAAAGATAAAAAAAAAGAAAAGACTATGTTGAAAACTTGGGGTCAAAATCTCAATCTCCCCGCATTTTTAACATGACCATTTGTATACCTCATGTCATGAACATGACGTGTCATTTTTCAAGCCTGCCCAAAACCACTTTTCACACTTGTGTCACAAAGTGACATTTTGGACAGGATTTCATAAATGAGACATGTCGTGTTCGTAAGAAAGTACAATAACAAGACTATGTTGAACATTTAAGGTCAAAAATGAAAAAAAAAATACATAAACAGACATTGACATTTTTCAAGTTTACTCATAGTTTTGCAATACTTTTACTTTTAACCCTCATTTTCAACATGCTCATGTTTTTTATCCCCATTGAAGGAACACGGTAGGCATCATTATGAAATTCCCCTCCAAAACTTGTTTTCATGGTCATTCCACAACACAGTGTTTTGGATTGCATTTCATAAATGGCCCCTGCCATGTTCATTTGCTGGGGCAAAAATAGCTAGTATTTTGAAAATTCAGGGTCACAGACGAAGAAAATGACAACATTCTGTGTGAACCAATTAATTTCCCATTCATGACAATTTTGCGATTATTAATTTGTTAATTATCAGCTCTGCACTCTCTATGCTAAACACCTATACAGCAAATAAAAGCAAGCAGGCATTTGGTATTGACAAATGCTTGTTTTTTTTGGATCTGATATGCTGTGCACTGCTTGTACCTTGGCTGGATCAGGTCTCACACATCAGCTGAAAGAATTTCACCCAAGGAACTGGAAGGGGACAGGATCAGTTGTGTTCCAGGACAGTAGCTGCTTCTTTTTGTTTTTACAGGATTTCTTGTGGATTTTACTTGGTAGAAGGTTATTTCTTTTCTTTCCTTCTTCTAAGGGGCTAGCAGGGTATTGTTTTGGGGGCTGCCGGAAGTTTGAAAACTGGTTTGGTGGCTGTAAGTGGGCTCATTTGTTGGATGTTTCACTGTGTAACAGGCTGTGCTGGTGGAGGCCTATTTCTTCTGATTTAAAACCTATTTGGTGGGATTTGCTTGGGGCTGGTTCTTTGGCTGCTGGGCTTGGAGGGGCAGACATGGCTGATACACTCTCTCGAGAGTCGGGTGTAGGCCCAAGACCCACCCTCCCCACCCTCCCTCCCCAGAGCTCTGCTAATTTATAGGGGAACACCTGCCCTGCAATTGGAGGAAAAGGATGCAGGTGCTGCTCATGTAGTTCTAGCCACTGGAGGTTGGATTTAAAGGCTGGGAGAGGAGCTTGGGAGTTCACTTCCTTATAAGTTTACTGTGTTGTACTGCACCTAGTAACAGTTTACGGTTTACTGTGGAACTGTATCTAGGATTAGTGGGTGACCTGATTAGGCAGTAGGGTGTATCTTGACTGGGGTGGGAGCCTGGTGGCTCACCCAAGGAAACCTACTTGGAGGATGGGAAACACACCATTAGGGGCCGGCATCTTTGGGAGGGTGGTGGGGTGCACAGGGTGTGGAGCAGCCATGATACTGGACTGGGCTTGGAAGTTCGGTGGTTGCCCAGTGTGCTACCAGCTGGCACAGCTTAGGGAGGAGGTTGTGGGGATTAGGAGACAGCTGGGGGAAGGGGGCAGGGAAACTCCCATGGGATTGCACCAAGCACTAGGGTTGGGGGCATAGGAAAAGGAGTGCAGGAGAATACTCGAGGATCACATAGGGACCCTGGCAGAGGGGGCCCAAAAGGAGGACAGTACCAAGGAAGAAGGCAGATGACTGGGGACCCTCACAAAGGGGAGCCAGAGGGACAACATTCTCAGGGAAGTAGGCAGATGGCTGGGGCTGGACAGAAGGAAGCAAGGCGGGGAGGTGGATCAGACCTTATGCTCAGTAACCGCTTCAATTCTCTTCTTCTGCTTGAGGATGAGGGGGGTGATGTAGCCACGACAGGGGTGGTTAGAGATGGAAAGGGAGTGGGGGCAGGAGGCAGAAGCCGGATAGCAGGAGGAAAAGGGGGGAACTTGGAATGAAGGAAAATGGGGGGAGCAGTGAATCAGAGCAGGAAGGGCAGGAGGAAGAGGGAGGAAAGTGCAAGGAGACGGACCAGTTGGGAGGAAAGGGCAAGGAAAAGGACCAGAAGTACAAGGAGGATACAGTAAAGGGAGCTGAGGGTTTAGGCCAGGGGAGCACGACAAGCAAGGAGGGACTAAACGGAGACAGGAAGGAAGGGAAGATGAGCCAGGCTAGTTTAGTGGATGGGGGAGAAGGACCAGTCGCGAGCAGTGAGGGGGTTAGTGAGGTACAGAAGGATACTCGGGAGGAGGAGAGGCATAGGATCGGAGGGAAGGGGGTGGCCAGGGTAAATAAGGAGGGGCAGCATGTGACACCCAGATAGGGGGAGGAACAAGGAGCCGGCTGGGTGGAGGGGCCAGTAGAAAGGATGAGGGACATGGAAGGGGGGGAAATGGAGGAAAAGGAGCAGTCAGAGTGCTCCTGTTGGGGGATTCTACGATCAGGGGTATCAAATGGGATAGGGAGGGAGAAGTCTGGCCAGTTAGAACAAAATGCTTCTGTGGATTAACGGTGCACAGGGCCAAGCACGAGGTATATCAGCTGGCAAAGGATTGCGGGGGTTCCCCAGACATACTGGTCCACCTGGGTACAAATGACATTGAGGGAAATAGCGATCTAGAGATACAGACAAGATTCAGGGAGCTTGCCAGGGTCTGTCATGACATAGGATGCAGTTTCCTTCTCAGAAATCCTGCTGGTGCCAAGGGCTAGTGGGGAACACAAAAGGAAGATTAGGGAGATAAACCAGTGGCTCAGAGAGTGGTGTGAGGCCAGAGGGTATGGGTTGATGGGGGATTGGGGGGAGACCTGGGAGGATAAGGAGCTGTATGCTAGAGATAGACTCCATCTCAATTTGGAGGAGAGGGGAATCCTTAAGTTGAAAATAGAGGGGTTCATTGGTGAAAAGTGGGGTTTAAACTTGTGAAGGGGGTAGTGGGGGAAAAGGCTGTCGAGGGGTGCTGATAAAGGAGGGACTCTGTCTCCACCCTCTCCGGGAGCTGGAGAAATGCGGAAAAGGCCGACTGGTAAAGTGCAGACCAGGAGAAACAGAATCCCCATGGAACATGAGCAGGGAAATGGAAGTATGGGAAAGGGTGGAAGGTAGTCCTGCTAAATGCCAGGAGCTTGGGCAATAAAATGCTTGAGCTCCAGGCGATGCTAACTGAGGGAGCGGTGGATGTGGCAGTGGTCACTGAGACCTGGGCCACTGCAGGACACGACTGGGACCTGAACCTGGAGGGTTACACTATGTTCAGGAAGGACAGGGAGGAGGGAAGGGGAGGAGGGGTAGCAATGATAGTCAGAAACTGCATTGGCATAGGGGGAGTAGAGGAGGCGGAGGGAACCGTGGAGGCGATTTGGGTCACTTGATAACAAGGGGCAAGAGGTAAAAATAGGAATGGTGTATAGACCCCCTGCACTGGCAGAGGAGCTGGAGGAGAGTCTGGTGGCAGATGTTAGGAGACATTGCAGACTGGGCAGGGGAAGGGTGGTGGTGCTGGGGGACTTAAACATGCCAGGAACAGACTGGGAGACTATGACATCCTCGGTGGCCAGGGAACAGAGGTTGTTGGATGTCTTTCAAGATGCGTTCCTAACTCAGCAGGTGGGGGAACTGACCAGGGAGGCGTGGGTACTGGAAGTGGTCCTGGCAGACAGTGACCAGATTGGGGGCCTGGAGGTAAGGGACCCGTTGGCGGGGAGTGACCATGTCACGGCCTGGTTCTGCCTGGATCTAGGAGGGGTGGAAGGCTGCACAAAGACAGAGGTAACTGACTTCAGGGGGGCAGATTTTAAGGAAATGGGAAGGATCCTTAAGGAGTACTTAGATGAGATTGGGTCAGACATGGACGCTGATGGTAGGTGGGAAATCATCAGGATAGGGGTGCAGGATGCTACCAGCACCTGTGCAAGAGTAAGACAAAAATGCAGTGGGGCCCGAAAACCCTGCTGGTGGACCAGGGAGGTCCAGGAGGTGGTGCGGGGAAAGAAGGCAGCCTATAGGCAATTCAAGTGCTCAAGGAGTGAAAGGGATCGAGGGGAGTACGAGCTGATGGCTAGAAGGGCCACTAGGGTGGTGAGGGCAGCTAAGGCAAGGAAGGAGCAGAACCTGGCCAGGGAAATTGGAGAGGGAACAAGGGGTTCTTTAGATACATTGGGGAAAACGAAGGGTGAAGGGCAGATTAGCAGGATTAAAACAGGGAGAGATGGGCACAAGACCGGGGAGCAGGCTGAGGTGCTAAATGAGTACTTCACCTCAGTTTTCACCAAGGAAAATGGGGTGCTGCATCATACATGGGAGGAACAGGGATACTGAGGATGGGGGGACCCTTACCGATCGGCGGGTCTGGGGAGAGGGGGAGGCATCACTGGCAGGAAGGGGGAAGGCTAAGCAAGGAGAAGAGGTTGTGGAAGTGGAAATCACAGCAGAGAGAGTGAGGGAAGCCCTCAGGTCCCTTAAGACGGAGAAAGCACTGGGGCCGGATAAATTACATCCCAGAGTGCTGAAGGAACTTGTGGATGTCCTGGCAAAACCCCTGGCGGAGCTTTTCACCATCTCTCTGAGGACAGGGTGGGTGCCCCAGGACTGGAAGGTGGCGCATATAGTGCCTATCCACAAGGGGGGATCAAGGGAGGTGGCAGAGAACTACAGGCCTGTCAGCCTGACATCGGTGGTGGGCAATGTGATGGAGGGCATTGTCAAGGAGAAGCTGGGGGGGACCTGGAAAAGTCAGGGTGCCTGGACGATAGGCAGCATGGATTCGTCCTGGGGAAATTGTGTCAGACAAACCTTGTGGAGTTCTATGACTGGGTGACGAGTGCCCTGGACCTGGGCAGACCAGTGGACGTCCTCTCTCTAGACTTCAGCAAGGCATTTGACTCTGTTCCTCATGTGGGCCTGTTGGATAAGCTGGGAGAAATAGGGGTGGGGAACAAGATGATCAGATGGATAGGCAATTGGCTCCAGGACCGGACCCAGAGGGTCGTAGTTGGCGGGATAGTCTCATCCCCAAGGAGGGTCATTAGTGGGGTCCCACAGGGATCAGTCCTTGGGCCCCTCCTGTTCAACGCCTACATCTCTGACATAAGGACAGGTATCAGGAGTGAGATGAGTCTCTTTGCGGATGACTCAAAACTGGGGGCGGTGGTGGATGGGGAGGAGGGGAGGGTGGCCCTACAGGGAGACCTGGAGGCTCTGGAAAGATGGTCTAGAAAGTGGAAGCTGAGGTTCAATGCAGGGAAATGCAAGGTACTGCACCTGGGGGCCAGAAACCCGGGCCAAGTGTACACCCTGGGGGAGAATGCTACAAGTCTCGATGGCTGAGAGGGACCTGGGGGTGGTGGTGGATGTCAAGATGAACAACTCGGAGACTTGTAGGAGGGCAGCAGCCAAGGCCAACAGGATGCTGGGATGCATTGCTAGGGGGATCACCTCCAGAAGGAGGGACGTGATACTCCCTCTGTATAACTGCTTGGTGAGGCCGCACCTCGAGTACTGTGTGCAGTTTTGGAGGCCACACTTAAAGAGGGACATTAAACTCCTGGAGAGGGTCCAGAGGAGGGCAACCAAAATGATTTGGGGCTTGGGGGACAGGACCTATGAGGAGAGGCTCGAAGAGCTAAATATGTACACATTGGAAGAGAGAAGGGACCGGGGGACATGATAGAGGTCTTCATGTACATGAAGGGTTAAATAGGGGGAAGGAGCAGTCAGGTGCTTCGAAGGAAGGAGGAGGGGGCCACTAGAGGGCATGGGTGGCAGCTAGAGGGGGGAAGATTCAGGGGAGAATGGAGGAGGTGCTACTTCACTGAGAGGGTGGTGGAGCCATGGAATGTGCTGCCTAGGGGGCTGGTGGAGGCAGAGATGGTGTAGGGGTTCAAGAGGGGGTGGGACAGGTACAGGGGAAGGGTTCTGGAAGCAAAATCCAATGCAGCGAGAATATCCGGAACTGGGAAGGGAGAAGCCAGAGAAGGCGAGGGGGGCAGCAAGGTCAGCTCCCAGGGTGCGGGCTGACCAAAAGAGCAGATGCGAAAGACCGTTAGGCCTATTCTGCTGGCATTTTAGTATGTTAGTATGTAAGTACAAGATTTCTCTTTTCCTTATCTGTAGTTAATTTAAGTCCTTTTTCTCTAGCAACTTGCAACACTTTTCTCAATCTGGTATCATGTTCTGCAGCTTGAATATAACCAACATGTTTTTTTTAAGGGACATAGCACCACCACTGCCTTGCTCAAATTCACTACAGACACCCTAGTTACTATGGACTCTGGTCTTCTCACAGGTGCTGTGTTTATTGATATGACTAAAGCCTTTGGCCTTGTTGATCATTCTATACTCCTTGGCAAGCTTCACTCACTAGGCTTCTTGTCATCTGTGGTAGCCTGGTTCTCAAATTACCTATTAAATAGGGTCCAAGTTGTTAAATGCAATAATACTCTCTCGAATCTGGCAACCATCAACAAAGGGGTTCCCCAGGGCTCCACCCTGGGCCCCCTTCTCTTTACATTATTTATAAATAAAATCATCTCTTGTGTCTCATCCTGCTTATCCCTTCTTTATCCAGATGATATTGTACAGTACTCAAGCTCTAAAAATATTTCTGAAATAAACTCCAACCTCTCAGCGGACTTTATTAATGTACAGGCCTGGCTTACTGAAAACAAACTGGTTCTCAAAGAAAGTAAAACCCAGGCTATGCTATTTGGATTGGCTTCTAAACTTAAATCCTCCCAAGTGAATTTCAAAGTATCCAGCACTACCGGCTCCCCAATTAGTATTGTTTCTTCCTTCAAATACCTAGGCATCACTCTGGACCAGTCCCTTGACTTTAACCTGCATGTGCAATCCATTTGTAAATCCGTAAATTCAAAACTTGGCATAGCATATAAAACTAGCTATGCTCTTACACTCTCTGCTAGGCTGGCCATCGCACAGGGCATCCTGCTTCCCTCCCTGACCTATAGAGTACAGGCTTATGCTGTCATGCAAAAATCTACACTACGTAGATGGGATGTTGTCTATAACAACATTTGTCGATATGCCTCCTCATCAACGTGACTAAAGCACCATTGTCAGCTTTATTCTGACCTAGGCTGGCTATCACCCTCTGCAGTCAGGCTACACTCCCTTGGCTCTCTGATTGATAGTATCATTATGTCCCAAACTCCTGTAGCGCTTGCCGCCTTGCTGCTTCCCCAGTCATCCCCATATGGCCTATGCTCAGATGAGAAATCCCTTCTTTATGTCACAAGATGTAAAACCCCAAAAGGCGCTAGTGCCTTCTCCCACTTTGCCCCAAATTACTGGAACACTCTGCCTCTGCTGTACGTCAGTCTTCATCACATGCCACTTTCAAAAATGACCTCTGCAAATTCTTATCCCTCTCCGAGGTTTGCTCTTGCATTAAACCCCCATAATTTGATTCTCCCAGCTCTTTCCCCTTTCTCTCCCATATTAAGCCTATTTCTTGGTTCTCACTTGTGTCTTTATCGATCCTTTCCTCCCCACTCCTCTAGCAAAAGGCCACTTCCTTGCTAGGGTAGTGATTAAGTGCCTTCTGAACTCTGAGCTACCTTATCCTCTTACTTTTACCTTGGCCCTGTACTGTGCCACACACTTATATCTGTAGTGAGTTGTCAATATTATCCTTCCTGCTGGTGATTTATTTGTGTCTCTCTGTTGAAATGACTTACTCAGTTATGTGTACCCTGTCTAAACATACTGTATTGCAACTGTTTTTCTTTTTGTACCATTCTAATATTAGCTATTATGTCTGAAAATGTCCTTGATTCCTATATAGACTATCCACCTATGTAACTTGTTTTTTTAATTGATTATCCTACACTGTTCTGTTACTTTGCTGTGCTATGTTTGACCTTGTGTTTCTCCTTGGTCGTGCTTAGAAATAGTCATAACTTGGCTAGTGCTCCCACCTGGTAAACAAAAACTTAATAAATAAATAAAATATAAACTTTAACTCCTTCAATACCCTCAAAAAGGTACTGCATTGTTCGATGAAAGACTTATGGTGCAAAACAGACACCAAATGGCAATTTTTATGTTGGCGAGCTTGCACAGCCAACATCTTGGGACAGTGCAGCTTTGGAGGTGCAGTCGCTGTTGGGCGAGTGCAGGGCATGCACCAGTAGGTGCGTCCAGCATTCCCCAATCAGCCTGCATGCCGGTGCCACACCATGTATACATAATGTGGTGAGCACATCTAAGAAAAGGTCCGCTGCAATCCAAGCAAAGCTCGTCAGATGCAGCGGTCCTTTGCTTCTTCGCCACCATTATGTCCTGAACACACTAGCCCCAAACTGCCAACTTCGAGAGGTGCCCAGTCCCCTGTCAGCTGCCCCTGCCCCCTGTGAATGTGCCGATGGGGGAGCTCACTCCCCATTGGCATAAAGCATCCCCCCCATTTGTGATATGCCAAGGGGGGTGCCCAATCCCCCTCAGCTCTTACCCTGCTCCCCTTTCCTTGTGTGCCAATGGGGGTGCCCACTCCCCGTCAGCAGAAATAACCCCCCCAATTGTTTAATGCTGATGGGGTGCCCAATCCCCCTCCGCTCTGCGCCTCCCCTTCTTTGTTGCTGAGGGGGGTGCCCAATCCCGTCGGCACAAATCCCCCTGTGTTGTTTGCCAGCGAGGTGCCCAATCCCGTCAGCTACAGACACCCCAAGCAGTTAGGTGGCATGCTGAGGGGCCCACCCCAGTGTGCCAAATCCCTAGGAAAAAAAAACTGTCCCGTGATCTTTATTTTTTTTTCTTTTTGAACCTGTAAAAGGGCAACGGTCCCTCGTGGTCTCCGTGCCCCCTCCCCCCACCCACACCCACCTCTGCGCACCCTGCCTCACCACCCCCCACCACATACTTACCTCCGGGTCAAGCGCGGCGATCGTTGGTGGACGGGAACACGTCTGCACTTTTCAAAGCCCAGCATGAACAGAAATGCTGGTAAGCTGTGTAATGTAATAAATAGGGTTTTTTCAACTTTAATACATATCTCAGGCATTTTTACGAATTTTGGCCCCAAATTTTCAACATGGGGTTTTTGGGACCCCTTCTCATGAATTCTTGCACTGTCATGGCATTATTCAGTCCCGAAAGGTGATCTCGCAGTCACTGCATCGAATCACCTTTCAGGAACACGTAATGAAATGACAGTGCCACTGTTAGGGGGCTCATAAACCAATGTTAATTTGGATGGGCATCAAAACATGACTGTTTACGGCGTGCGTACAACTGCTGCGCATGCGGCTGTAAGTTAGCGACTTCACAATATTTTCATGCCAGATTCACAACATTGACATTTTACCACCTTCTTATGTAACCATACAGCTGTCATTTTTCACATCCTGGGCGAAATGTGTTTTCGCAGTTCCAGCGCAGAATAGCGCGTTCGCTGTGCAAAATCAGTGTTCGGGACACATTACAAAAATGACAGTGATACTGTTCATGAGCAGAGGTCCTAAAATGCCTGTATTGACAATTTGGTGACAATACTCCATAACATGACTGTGTTACATGCGTGCATTGCGCAGTTTGAACTAGTGGTGGGCGAAGTGGCCCCAATTCGCTCCACAAAGTGATCCTCGGAGTGCTCCGCGTTACAAATGGGTAACGCGAAGTCCATTGAAAACAATGACTTTGTGTTACTCCGCCTTCCCAAACCGCTACTCCACCAATTCTTAAGGCGAAGTACATTGAAAACAATGTACTTCACCTTACTTCGCCTTGTTTTTAAGCTCCAAAGGCGAATTGTGCAGTGTTTCATGGGATTGCAGGTCATATGGGCTCTAGATTGTTTTGCACAGCCTCAGTTTTGGGTAGTGTGTGTAGGAAGCTGTTGGAGACAATCTGCTCTGAGAGCACTCTGCAATTCAAACCTTCAAAAAGCTGTTAAAAAAGCCTTTTTGAGTCATTTTGTTTGCTGAAACTTTAGTTAATCGATTATAGGAAACCCTCCTGTGCTCATATCATCGAGCGTTTATTGTTTGTGTATGGTTTTTGAATGTTAATGTACAACATTCAGTCTGTGTACTGAGAGACAGTGGAAGTGTGCTTTGGGGAAGGGGTGTATCTGTGGTGTAGGTAGATTAACTTGGAGAAAAAGACAGTGCTTTCTGTCTTGGTGATATTTTTCTTGTTTAACTGTGTTAATGTACACACAGTAATATTTTCAATTTTTCTTGCCATTTTTTTGCTGATTGTTGTGGTGCAGCAGTGCATAATTTTAGTTTGTTTAAAATATGTGATTATACTACTGAGGTTTTCAATTTGCTATGCATTACTTAGTGTGTGCATGTGTGTGAGTATGTGTGTGACGAGTGTCATCAAATCAGACACCTTTTATTGTGCCACATAATAATTTCAGCAATGTGAAGCTGCGATCCACTGCAGCTGTATGATTTTTGTACTTCTTTGTGGTATCTTTACTGGTACTAGTACTAGTGACTGTTACTGCAGCAGTACAGTACCCGCGCGGCCCACCCCAACCGGTAAAGGTACTCTTTTCCAGATTTGAATTTCTGATGGTGAGCACTGGTTAGGTGTTGTGCCTTTGTGTCTGCATCTCTTCAGTGCACAGCGCAATCTTAATCTATCTGTGCATTGGCATCTCTTTAGGGCCCAGTCTCCATCTGTAACTTAAGTCACAGTTGTTTCTTTGGCTTCCCTTCAGAGTACTGGACAAGTGTGTTGCTTAATTCTGCATGAACGTTGTACTCATTAATATGCATTTTTAAGTCAGGACCATCATCACGAGTCACTCATGATACAAATCACGTTCTTCATCATCACAGTCACAAATCACAGTTCACAATCGTTCACGTTATGGATCACATTAATTTTTTTTCTAGTTACTTGGATGTATTGTAAGCCTGTTTTGTAGTATCTCTCCAGGCTTCACCACCCCACCATTGTATTCATTGATATGTGTTTTTAAGTCTGGGAGTTTTAAGCTACAGCTCATCAGGGAAGTACAGCCGTAGGCGGTATGCATTCACGTTTCTTCATCATCACGGTCACATATGCAGTCACAAATCACGATTCATGATCATTCACATTACGAATCACAACATTAATTTTTTTTCTAGTTACTTGGATGTATTGTAAGCCTGCTGGTCACAGTGCTGAACAGGGATGGGATCCACACCTGAGCCCGGGGGAACAGGCACATCCTGCTCCAGAGGATCTGGTGCTGGACTTGATGGTGGTGGTGGTGGTGGTTCAACTGCCTCAGAGTCAGGACAGGAGGTGGTGCTGGTCCTGCTTCGTGGGGGGCACTCACAAGTTTTGAGCGGTCCAACAGGAATGGGCACCCATTCCCTCCACACATGCACGCGGTATGATGCTGACCACTACCACGCTCTCCCAGAGCTGCTCCGTCCCAGATATTCCCTCACCCTAGTCCATCTCTCCTACTGAGCTCCCTCAGTCCAAGCAATCACTACTCACACTGTCACACAACACACACATACACACAGTCACAGACAAACAACTAACTACTTATAAAGGTAAGAAAAATAAAATTTACAGAAAGAACAAATTAAGTAAAAAAGAGTACAGAAAAGACAAAAAAAAGCTGCTGGGTCTAAATCAAAGTTTAAATCTCCTCCTGACTCTGATCTAAAAGTATCAGCAGTCACAAAACACACTACTCTCTCTCCATCTGCACAGGAGAAAGTAAAAGTGTCTGCCTGTATGACTCACTTTCTTCCCGTCTAGCTAAAGAGCATGTTACTTACAGTACCGTAAGCCATGTGATGTGTGGGGGGGCTGCCAAATCTGAAACACCAAGTGGATCACTTAGAATCCTAATGAGGAATGCAAAGTCCATTAAAAACAATGACTTCACCTTACTTGGCGTTGTCATTCCAGCCCAGCGAGTGGTTAACCAAGGAGTGAGCACTTTGCTTTGCCTACTCCGTGTAGTGGAGTGGCAACACGAAGTGCCCACTACGCGTTCACTTCTCCAGCGAATTTTAAATTCACTGCATCTCTAGTTTGCATGCACGCTCGTATGTTCGCAAACTTCTAATATTTTCACTCCAGATTTTCAACAGTGCCATTGTTCTGCACCTTCTAATGAATAGTACAGCTGTCATTTTTCACATCCTGACCAAAATCTGTTTTCGCAGTTTGGCGTAGAATAGCGTGTTCACTGTGGAAAGTCCGTGTTTGAGACACATGATGAAAATAACAGTGACACTGCTCATTAGCAGGTGCCCTAAAATGCCTATGTTGAAAATTTGGGAATGAAAGTCAATAAAATCATTGTTTTGTGAGCGTGCGTTGCACAGTTTGCACTCACACTCATGACTGTGAATTTGTAATAGTTTCACTCCAGCTGTTCATCACTGGCATTTTTCCATACCTCCTTATGAACAGTACAGCTGGCTGAATGTGTTTTCACACATCCAGCACAGAATTGCACGGCCTCTGTGCAAAATCAGTTTTCGGGGCAGTTTGAGGAAATGACGGTGTCACTACTCATGAGCAGAGCTCCTAAAATGCCTATGTTGAAAATTTGGTGCCGAAACTCCATACAATGACTGTGCTGCAAGCGTGCATTGCACAGTTTCCATGCACACGTGCAACTTCGTCAATCTGCAATATTTTCATGCCACATTTTCACCACTGGCATTTGTGCACATCTCCTTATCAATAGTCCAGCTGCCATTTTTCACAGCTTGCTAAAAACGTGTTTCCTCAGCTGTGGCACACAATGGCATGCTCACTGTGCAAAATCACCTTTTGAGAAACATTCACAAAACCACAACACTATGCATCTCTAGCTCCACCACTCCCACTGCCAATGCCAGCGCGACAACATTCAGCATTGACAAATGCTTGTTTAAAACAGTACCTGCCACGTGGACTGTTAAATGTATATAAGCGAGCACTTTCAGGTGTCAGTGCCTGAGGTGACATCCAATATTGAAAAATACTTGGCCTCTGCTAATTCACCCAGAATTTCATGTCTTGTTGGAATATGGAAATGTTCATTTTTAATGCAGGAATTCAACTGTTTTGGATCCAAACACCAAAATCATGATCCATCTTTTTTCTCAATTACTGTATCACTAAAGAGGGAACACAGGGTGTTGGCTCCTTTGCCTTTTCTATCACATCCATTCCTAGTAAAAGGTGCGATTCTTTTTTCAATCTGTCTCTTGGGGTAGCAAGAACCCTTTGGGAAGCATGTATTATCGGCACTGCATTTTCATAAATTTTACTCTGGTGTGTAATCGGTTGCTTGCCTAGCCCTTTATAACCATCACTGTATTTAGTCACAATCTTGTCCGTGTGAGGCATTTTCTTTTCTATTGAGAATAATATTTATCAGACTCATTTTTTGGTTGGTACTGTATCTAGCCCCCAGACTTGCTTTTTATCCCATGACAATAACAGGATGGGGTTTATTGAACTTGTCTTTGTGCTGTAAGTGCAGTGTGCAGTATCCTACAGTAGGTACATGTAATGCCCCACCCCAACAAATTTGGGGGCTTACCTTGTGGCTGTTCTCCCAGTTTGTTCCTGTTTTCCTGCTCCATTGAGTGCCTCCCTGTATGCCTGCAGGTGGTCCCCAGCTCACCCCACATCCCAGGTCCAAAGTGTGCCTCAAGTCTCCCCAAATTGCCCCAGTGTCTTAATTCAGCCCATTTTAGGTTAATTTTAAACCATGAGTCACCGGCATTTCTGGAGCTACTGGTGATCACACATGCACTAACTAGTGCCTTTGATCTCCCAACTGCTCAGTTTGCAGTCTAACAGAAGATGCTCCTTCGGTCCTGGCACCCATCTTCTGGTCTTTGGGTGCTGGTGTCCTAAACAAGGTGGTAGAGAAGCCACAGGGGCACCCAAAAAGAGAGTTTGAGTAAGGGCACTGTAGAGGGGCTCATGAATATTAATGAGCCTCTCATCCATATTCATGAGGGTTCTGTCTGCCTCTGGGGCACTTTTTTCAGGGCTAAGAGTTTCGGTGGCTGCTGCAGGGGAACAAAACTGTAAATAAATAAAATAATAGCAGCAGCTGCCATGGACACTAAAGAGGCTTATAATAAAGGGAAAATATGTAAATAAATATATGTATTTTCCTGGCTGCATCAATAATGTTGGGACTCAAATAAACAGCCTGTCTGCTGCAAAATTGGGGTTACTAAATATCATCAGTAGTGACAGGCTCAGAACTGAGAGAACCTGCTAAAGCTGGGCAGTGATCTTAAGGGCACACGTATGGCTTTTGAAGCAAATAACATAATTATTCTGGCTGCACCAGGACTTTTATTTGAGACTGTGTAAATCTACTACAGGGACTATATGTTTCAGAAGCCATTACAGTGCAGTAACAGCCAATCAGAAAGCCGGAACTTCAAGCCAGGACTTGTAGGACTTTTTTTCTGGCTAGCCTAGATGTTTGTGGGGCTAAGATAATTGATCTATGATTTAAAATGTGACTGTGTGATCCGAATCGGAACCAAATCCAAACCAATCAAGCTAAATATAAGAATGTACAGAGCATAACCTCCATTCCTTTTTCACCCATCCTAACCCTCCCCATATAAATCAACTTGTTATGGTTGTTTTGCAGATACCTGTGTTGTGAGCATATTATTGGTATCCAGTCCTTAAACGGGAAAATGTATTAAATGTGAACAAATGTTATTGGGTCATGCCCGGAGTGGCTTGTTGGTAATGTGGGTGGGTACAGCATCCCAGAGGGTTGTACCAGGTCTATTCTAGCCCGTTTAAAGCTATACTCTGGGTGGAGGCAGTGCACAATGTACTATCTTGGGTAAGAACCAGTTTAAAGTTAATCTCAGGAACCCAGGCCCCTCAACCTTGGTCTGGCCAGGCAAGGCAGGGGTAGTAGCCCTACAGATAGTGCCACCTAAGGGTTACATACACATAGTCCATTAAATGACCTTGAAACGGTGGTCTGTTTCTTAATCTGTGGTCTCTTAGGTAGCACAGGCCACAGATGAGCTTGCAGTACATTAATTTCTGCACCAGTGTCAATCATGTATGAACTCTTCAGGCCATCTGTTTCTGTTTGGTTAACCCACTCTTATCCGAGTCTTCCTTTTGTATTACACCTATAAAGAAATCATCTTCACTGCTTAAAGCTTCAACTTCTGGAACAGCATGCACATCTGCTTACAACATCTTGCAAAATTATTAACCAAAAGCTGGGCAATTTCTATAGGTGTGCACTCTCCCACATTTACTGCATGCTTTGTTTGCAAACTTTCTTTGCATGGTAGCAGTTTGTCCTTTTGCTTTTGGCTTTACTTTCTGCCTCATCAAACTTGCATATGTTTTTTGCACCTGTTTCTGGGAAGTTTGCATTGCTGCTATGTCAGTTTTATTCCTTTTTACTCCATTACTAGTAATCACTTGCTTCTGCATCCTTGCCTGCTCAGCAACTTGGCATATCTGCATAGATTTTTCCATCATGAGATCACAGTCTCTCAGTCAATGCTCCTTTGCTTTTTAATCATAAACAGCCCACAGCTATTTGGTCTCATATCAAACAATTGCAAAGAGCAACAAAATTACAACTTAGCTTTTACTTTCAAGTCTGTAACAAACTTCCCAATAGTTTATTGGACCTCCTCCTTTCAAAATCTAAATATACTGTATATATTTCATAAGACTCATTTCTTTAAGCACGCAGTATGTCATAATCCTCACTCGAAGTTTCAGACAGTTGAAAAGTATGGTGTACCTCTAGAATTTCTGATCCTGCTACAGTGAAGATAGAGGCGGAACGGCTCAGGGACAATGTGAGGAAGTATTTTTTTCACAGAGAGGGTGGTGGATGCATGGAACAGCCTTCCTGAGGAGGTTGTGGGGTCTAAAACTGTGGGAGAATTCAAGAATGCATGGGACAGACATAAGGCAATTTTTGTGGAGGGTAGGAAGAAATAGGCTGTTGGTTAAATAGGATTTGCAGCTTATCCTCTAGGTAGGGAAATGGGCAGACTAGGTGGGCCAAGCGGTCCTTATCTGCCTTCAAAGTCTATGTTTCAGTAATGATGTTACTTTCTGAGTGCTGTTATTTGGGTCTGCCCACTTGCTTATATTATAACATAGGAATTACAACCCTTTGAGTCATAGACTTGTTTCCAAAGGCTCCACGTCAAAATATGGTGCTACAGATAACAACAATCCAGTTTAACAATGGTGAAGAGTCATACAAGCCTGTACAAGTGGTCGCTAAACATAGGATAATTGCCTGTACAGGTGGTAGCTAAACAGAGGCTGCCTAACATGCATACAGATAACACAAAATGTGCAATGTACATACATAGGGTAATTGCCTATACAAGAGGTAGCTAACAGAATGCAGCAATACAGGTTACAGTAACATTGCAGGGTGCTGCCTCTTGGGATGCTTTGCAGGGTGCTACTTCCAGGGAGGCATTGTCAAGTTCCTAACATAGGAATGAACTAAGAGTTAGCTAAGTTAGGCCTAGGGCACATGGGCCTCAGAGGCAGCGGAATGCGAGCTGCCTTGATCAAGACATTGTCAAAGGCCAGGTATGGCCTAGAGTGATGTAACAGGGCCTAGGGTGGGGTCAGTGGTCACACCAGCAGTTACGTGATGATAAAATATGTGTTTTCAGGGCTGCCTTAAAAGAACCTAGTTTGGAGATTGTGGTGATAGCAGGGAGAGGACATTATACCATGATGGAGCTCTGAATGGGAAGGATCTTTGGGCTAAACTGGTCCTGACCCTAGGAATCTTCCAGATAGTTTTGGTGGCACTGCAAGTGACCACGGAGGGGGTGGCCGACTGAAGGGAGTCCGGAACACCTGCTGGGGGTAAGCCCAGGTGGATTGTTTTAGTGAGGAGACAGGTTTGATACTGCAGCCTTTCCTCTAGTGTGAGAACATTGGTAAGTGCATAGAGGGTGCAGGTGTGCATTTGCTTGTCTGCACCAGAGATGAGTCGGCATGCCTCGTTGATAGCTAGTTGGATTTGGTGGAGCACAGTTGGGTCTGAGGCAGCATAGATCGTGAGTCTGTAGTCCACAAGTGACAGGACTGAGGATGTTACAGCCAGGTGAAGTGCTTCAGGTGGTAGGCAGTCTTTGTGCCTGTATAAGAGACCGATTCGGGTATTAGTGGCTGAGGAGAGTACTTTGATGTGCTCATGGAATGACGGGGTGGTGTCAAAGGTGATGCCCAGGTACTTATAGGTTTGGACCTGCTCCAGAGGGAGGAGTGAACTGGAGAGGATATTCAGGTGATAGCCCTTTACCCTGTTTTGGCGGTGGGCAAACAGCATAGTTTTGGTCTTTTTAACACTGACAACTAGTTTGTGTTCAGCAAACCAGTTTTCTATCTGTTTGAAGGAGTTTTGCAGAGAGAGCTGTAGTGTAGAAGGGTCAGGATCAGAGGCCTAAAGAACTGCGTCATCCGCATAATGGAGAATGTCCCCAGAATAGGATTTTGGCAGTGTGTTAAGATATATGCTGAAGAGCAGGGGACCCAATATGGATCCCTGAGGGACACCTGAGCACACTGGTAGCATGATGGATAGGGTATTGTTAATTTTAACACACTGGGTTCTAGTGGAAAGGTAGCTGGAGAATGAGGAGAGGGGGCCCTGGGAGACCCCGATGTGTTGTAGAGTGTCCAGTAGGAGGGGTGTGCAAGACCATGTCAAAAGCCTTACAGAGGTCTATGAACAAGGCCCTCGCAAGGTGTCCTTTGTCCAGCGCAGAGTGTAGTGAGTTAGAGAATTCTGTAAGGGCGGTGGTAGTGCTGTGACCTGCTCTGAAACCATGCTGCTCCCTGCATAATAGGCTGTGGGTGAGAAGGTATTCAGTGAGCTGGTCGGATAAGATTTTTTCAAGGGCTTTACAGAGTGGGGAAAGAATAGAAAAGGGCTGGTAGTTGTTTTAAATAAAGATTAAAGCATTGCTTAAAATGTTTCCACATTTCTTGTAAATTGTCTGCAAACCTTATCTCTGGTGGTGGTCAATAGCTGCTTCATGGCAAATCACTCTGGTATGGATGAGACCAAGAGACAAAATCTGCAGTCCCATAATCCGTAGCCACTACTAAGGTGAAAGCTCTTCTTCCACAAGAGCTCACCTTCCTTTATGTTATAGCTCCAAAAATCCTCAGACCACTCCAGGTACCATGTATTGTTTTGTAATATATGGAAAATAAAAATAATACCCCCAAAATACATACAAAAATTCCCCTGTAATACACACCAAAAGCATGATAATACCATCGATGGAACTCAATAATACTATGGTGAGATCTAGTAATACTATCGATTGAAGATCTCGCGATAGTATTATTGCAAACTACAACAGCGCCAAAGCGCCACCCGGACAACTCGAGCAGCTTTCACTGATCGTAGCTGGCTTTTTACTGCAACTGTCGTGACATACAGTAAAAGCCGACTACAGATCTACATCGCGTAAGCGCCTGACTAAAAAATGTCTGTGGCAAAGAACAAAACCTGTCAGAAGAAAGGAAAACTTTTATAAAAGAGCAGAAAACATAAACACTGCAAAAAAAACAGCTTTAGAGCCTAGGGCTGCTTCAAAAGACACTACGTGATGTACTCCGACTCCGAGTAACACTCTGTACTAGGTGTCACTGGTTCCTAACAACAAAAAAAAAATTACTACTGTTTTGTTTGCAGTTTCATTAACACTGCTTGCTTTTTTTGTTAAACTGTTCAAAAGTTATCCAAATTGCCGCAATCTTTGGCTGTGAATTACTTCACCACCAACTCGACCCACCATTCCTGACTATTGCAAAGGTAAGAAACTACTATTTTTATTTTCCATATATTACAAAAATAACAAATGCATTCTGGTGTAACAAGGCAGTAATTCATCTCGGGATCTGGGGCGCCAAAACCTCTCGAGCTTGGCTCTGAGGGTTACTGTGCCCCAGATCCTCGTGAATCAATGTATGTCTCACCAGAATGCATCTATTATTCTATTTGTAATAAACAGATAATGGTGTATTTATATTCTTTAATAACTCTTTATTTCTGCTTAACTTGTCTTGCATACAAAAGAGCAGACTGTTCTCCCTCACTTAGACTGCCAGTTTGCTCTCACATCCTGTCTCTCACTTGCCCTAGTTCTCTGTCCATGTGTGAGAGATCATTCTAGGTTTGTACATAATGAATATTCATAACCTTACTTGGTACCTCACAACACAAGCTAGGGGCCCTGTTTTCTCACCTGGCGCTAGTGAGTTAGTGAAGGGCTGAAGTTTACTTAGCAACTTAGCTCAGGACTAGGGGAATACAGTTTGTTGGGAAGCACTGGTATTCTGTTTAGTCAGATTTGCTAGCCCTCTACTTGAAGTAGGACACTGGTCTGTGGATCCTTTACTTGCCACTGGGACTTCAACCTGCTAACCCATCTGCTTGCCTTTAAGTGTTAGATCAGCATGTCTCACTTGGACCTCTGTTCTGCCTCTAACACTTGAATCTGTAAGTTACACCAGCAAGACACTGACCTGCAGGACACCTACTAGGACCATTGTCTGCAGGCTCTCCACTGCCTGCCTTCTAGACAGTACAAGCTTGCCCCTGCATGACTCTAGCACTCTTAATTGGGGGTTACCACCCAATAGTCACTGATGAGCAGGACTCTTCTACCTCTACTGGGACTGTAATCAACTGCTCTCATCCACAAAGACTCCTGCTATATCTTTCTCTATCCACTATAGGTCTTAACCAAGCTCTCTAAATTCCTTTCTTTATTTTCTGATGTAAGATGTTTTCAGCTTTCTGAATCATTTATATCTGCACACTGGTATCAACTGCCTACTCAAATTGGTATTCATGAATCTTTTTCCATGTATAATAATACTGCTGCACTGCATCTTCCTAGTTAGCCCTCCTAAGCTCTGTTTTTGCATAGCGTGCCCAGCCTAGTCTGCTTACTTTGATTGTATTTTCCCTTGCACTGTTATGCTTAGTTAGACCCTCGGTTTGTTTAATAAAATGTTGTGTTACTTTACCTGATGACTCAGTTAGCTGGTTCTGACTACTATACTTGTTTGTGCTGCCGAATGTGCAATCACATCTGCTCTAGTAATTCATTTTGTTGGTAGCCAAACGTGCTCCTTATATCTGCATTTAAATAAGTACCACTTGTGTTGACTGTTTAACCTGTGTGACAAGTGTTCCCCTACAACACCTGTTGGCTAGCTGCTATAACTTGTACCCACCAATAGTCCTCACCAGTGTTAACTGACTATGCTTCACTCCCCCCTCTTCCATTTAACTGTGCCCTCTCTATCCTTTTTACTCCTTCTCTTCCTTCACCTCCCCATTCCTTTTATCTTACTCCCCATCTGCCCCCTTACCTTCCCTCCTGCCTCTGCTCACCTTTCATCCCCTCTCCCTTTCCTGTTTCTCCTTGGTCTCCTCTGCTGCCCCATTTCAGTCATGCAGCTTTTCTGGGTTCATTCACTCTAACACAACCTCATCTCCCGGCCTTTTCTAGAGTACAATGTTCATTGGTGTAGGCATCCCCCTCTTATGCTTCTCATAGTCCTTCTGCTAGTACTGCCGGGTGATGCAGAGCTGAACCCTTTCTGCCCCCCCCTTCCTAAAGGAGTGTTTTTTCACATAAACATGAGGAGTCTTCTCCCCAAGCTTGGCCAGCTAAGGCTATGGGCTGTACTCTATAGTGATGTTACTGCAACCTGGATTTCTGCCTAAATCAGTGATGTAGAAATTGGACTTTCTGGTTACACAGTTCACAGATATCACCATGAAAAGTGTGGTGGAGTTCTTCTACGCATACGTCACAGCCTTAATGTAACTGTGTGTATGGTTCTGCTCTCTCCTCTTTCCATGAACTCCTTCTGTGGAGGCTCACTTTCCCCAGCTCACTTCCAATTTTCATCAGTGACAGTTACTATTCCCCTAAAGCTAAGCCTGTCATGTGTCCTGCCACCCTCTCATCATTTCCTCTCTTTCAGATTCAAGTGAGCACTTATTTCTTGAGTATCTAAATATAAATTGACTCTTACCCTTTGCAAAAAATACCATTTAACAAATGGATTCCCTCAATCATACATAGCTCTTTACTGAGCCAAACTGTCTAGCCCCGAATCCACAAATCATTCCCTCACTGAGTGGGTCCGGTCTTCACACTCCAATCACATTATTTCTGTTGGCACGATGGTTTCAGTGACCACTGCATGGTTTACTGCATCAGTAAGATCTGCCACATTAAAGCCTCACTTACATTTATCTGGTCTAGGATGCTTAAATCTTTTGACCCCCTATCCCTGCTAGACAACCTTTGGCCAATGACTGGTCAGCATTCATGTTATCACCCAACATAGGTGTTGCTCTTTCATGTCTAAATTCACTGCAATATTGGACAAACATGCCCCTCTCAGGAGGCCTCATGTCTGTGTGTCTTACATTCCTCTCTGCAGAGCGCATTGACCTGCTCAAAGCTCATGAATCTGCCTGGCCTCTCCACAATGCCTCATGCTCTCCTAAGGACTTGTTAAGACACAAACAAGTATGTAACACCAACACTAAGTCCACCAGGGAAGGAACTCTATTTCACCTACAACCTGCAGAACAACCTTAAAGCCCCCGATACAATAGGATCGGAAAGGCTAGTCACTTACTTTTTGATCCCCTTCCCACACAGTCTGCCTCTCACATCCTTAAACAAGGAAGCTCACCTATCTCTGACCCAACTGAGGTTGCTAACACATTTAACAATTTGTTCACATTTTGTGCTCTCTCCTTACTTCTTCCTTCCTCCCTCCCTCCCTTCTTCCCTTTCTACTTGCCTTGTCTCTCCTCAAATTGTCCAACCCCCTCACCCTCAACTCCAACATCTTTTTCCTTCTCCCCGGTCTCCTCCTAGACCACACTCAGTACCATAGTGTCTCTTAATTCCTCTAAGGGGCACAACCAAGATGAGCTGAATATTAATCTTTTTTGTCTCTCTGAGCTGGACATCGCTGTTCCTTTGTCTCCCTTTCAATCTTTTTTTCCAGCTTGGCTCCATTCTGCCAGTCCTGAAAGTAGGCTAAAGTACTTCTGTTCCAGAAAGAGGATGATTCTTCTTCCTCAGATAATTATCAGCCCATTCTGCTCCTACCAGCTCTGGCTAAGGTGTTGTAAAAACTTGTTTCTCTCCAAGCTATCCACCTACCTTGACTCTTATTCTTTCAAGTCCCCTTTTCAATCTGGCTTCTCCGTACACCACCCTGCCATCTCCTCCCTCCTCCAGATCACTAACTTTGTACTGTAAGGCATGGACAAGGTCTAGTTCACTGTGGCCATTTTCTTAGCCCTAGCAAAGGCTTTTGACACTGTGGCCAACCCCTTCTTTTGGATAATTTAGGTACTGTGGACATTCTAACCTGGTCATTGGGTGGTTTCACTCCTACATACCAGATCAGCTCCTGTCGGTTGAAGTTGGTGATGCTCTATCCATCCCCTTCCCACCCATTAAGTCTGGTGTCTCCCAGGGCTCCATCCTCAAACCATTCTTTTTCCCCATCTCCTAAATGAGCTCCCTTCTACCTGTGTCTCCTCACACTTATACATGTATGCAGATGAGAGATTTCTATTTGCTTCAGGTGTTTCAATCCTCAGCTGGGCACTCCAGCATGACTTTGACAATGTCCAAAGTTAATTCCTGTCAAACAAGTTCTCACTAAATGCCAAAGAACTATCTCCCTGACTTTTGCACTAGACGAAGACTAGCAAGGCTCCAACATACACCTGTTTTCAAAGCTGTGGATGGCAACCTGCATGAGGAGGTACTTCAGTTTAAGAACTTACAGATGTGGCTGGACCAAAATCTTAGCTTTTCCACCCACACTGATGCCATACATAAGAACACTCACGCTAAGCTTGCTGTACTATTCTAAAAGAAATCCTGTCTTCCTCTTCTGGTCTGCTGAGAGATCATCTTTAGATGATCTTGCCAGTGTCTGACAACACAAATGTTGTCCTGCCCTTAGTGCTCTGTCAGCCATCACTGCTCTTTGTATGCTTAGCTCTCTTCCCCTCCATTGAGGCCTGGTGTCTCTCACACTGTTCCTCCTTTTTTGCCAAATACTGGCTTGTCATTGCTCCCACTTACCTCATCTCTCTCTTTATCCCTGCTACCCCTGGTTCCCCCATATCAGTGCGACAGTCATTTTATCGACACCGATATGGGCGCAAGCAATATGCCACCTGGCATGTCTGTGCCAGGCATCGCAGCTCCCATGACAGGGAGTGCCAAAGCCCCATCCTGAGAAATAGTCATGTTTTCTGGGGGCTTTTCCCTACCCCACAACTAAATATATCCTCCTCTGGGGTGGCATGCCCGGGAAGGGGCAGAAATTGCAAGGGTGCAAAAGATGGCATGACTGAGGGGCGATCTAAAATCAAGGTCACTGCTGCCATATTGCCCTTATTGCGGTGCCCTAATTGCAGCAACAAAATTCAGTTGCTGTTCTAATGGTATACTGCTACCCCCTCTTCCTACTTCCTCCAGTCATCCACTACTCATTCCTTTCATATCTCTCGCAGTAAATCTGTAGCAGGCCAGTCTGCTTTCTCTATCCTCCTTCCAACACTGTGGAACATGCCTTTCTCTCTCTGTTCCTCTCTTTTCCTCCCTGCACTCTCTCAAACCACTCTTACTGACTTATTTCTCAAAAGTATGCCCCTGTAGCTATGGCTTCTTCTTCGTCTACAATGTCCGTCAATTACTCCCTGGGTACACATAAGTGTTAAAGCTCAATGTGTTCAAAGCGGGGTCTGGGCACTGGTAAAAGTTCAACAACACAACAAAATGAATAAACAGCCAGTCCAAAGTCCCATTCAGAAATGTTACTGTTCCTCTTCTCATTATACTCCTGGCCACCAGAATAATGCCCAATGTTTCACCTGTTCAAGGCTTTTAAAAAGTGTAGTGGCTCCTTAAGAAATACAGATATATCTATATATTATAGTGGTGCGGTCACGCCACTATATTTAGGGTTATGAAGGCACTTCTATGTTAAAGTCAAAATGTTGGGCGTTAATAACTTTGGACCCGTTCAATGGATTTGCATGAAATATGGTATGCATAGTGGGGCATGGTAGATATCTTGATTTGCCAAATTTTGTTTCAGTTGGACTTACGGTTTTTGCACATGAAAACGCTGAAAAATGCAAAATTATCCAGTTTTGGAGGCAGTTTTTGGGATATTGTCTGTGGTGCTGTGTGGCTGTTGTGTGGTGTGTCACTCTGTGATATGGCTCATTTGAAAGAGCTTCAGTGGCCGAACATGCCGCTTTTTGTTTGGTGAAAAAATATTAAGGCATTCAAAAGTTATGGCACTTTTAAGCTCCCATTATAAGTCAATGGGAAAATTTATATGGTTGTTTTGTGAACAAAGAAAGAGGTTTGGGCCATCTCGTCCCGCCTGGTGGTCAAAGAATTTGCAGCCTCGCGGTCAAAGAATCTTTGTCCTCGAGAATTCTTTGATCGCGAGGTCCGCCATCTTGTTTTTTAAATTCCATCACAAAAAATCAAATATCTCGGCTCAGGGGTCTCTCTTGAAGTAAAACCTGCATGGGTTTTACACAGGGAGTTTCAATCTATCGACCTATGCCTTTGGTTTCACCTAAAATAGTCAAAAAATAGAGTTATAACATTTTAAATTCTTTGATTGTGACTCACTAACGATCTTTGTTCGCGAGCCTGCATATTCTTTGTTTGCGAGATTCTTTGATCTCGATCTTGCATCGTGAGGTAAAAATACAATTTTCTCAGCTCAGGGGTGGCCTAGGAACACAAATGAGGGTGGGTTTTGCTCAGGGGGCTTCGTTCTATCGAGGAATGGCAATGGTTTCATGTAATTCTGCCTAAAACTCAAGTTTCACCATTTTTTAGTCTTTGATCATGAGCCTGCAAATTCTTTGATCGCGAGATTCTTTGATCGCGAGGGAGGGACAAGATGGTCAGATTTTATAGTGGAATAGATAGGCCAATTTTCACAATCTTTAAGTTTAAATATCTCGGAAACGGTTTGGTCTTTTTACTTGAAATTTGGAGGGTGTTGACGGCATGTCCTGTACATGTGAAGTACGTGTTTACATGTTGGAGAAAATATTTTTTGCAGAGATATTGCGTGACACAATTTAAATTTTGCGGACAGTGTTTTGCATTGTGGTGGTGCCTTGAAATTGATAGGATAGACCAGCCTTAGTGTCGTGGATGTACTTTTCAGTCATTGTGTCTGCAAAATGTCAACAGGTGCGGAATTCTGCAACTCCGATGAATGAAAATTTCAAACTTTAACATGTTATATCTCAGACATGGTTTGGACTTTTACATTGAAATCTGGAGGGTGTTGATGGTAGAGACACGTCTACAAGTTGGTGGGAGCGCAGGCCTCGAAGGGTCCGAGCTCCCACCAACTTCCACAAGTTCTTAGTTTTCTATTCTTTCTCAGAAAGTAAGGAAATTCTATGCAAAAAACTGCGTTAATGCATCATTTAGGGTTAAAACACAAAAAGTCAGGAAAGGAAAAATCTTTAGGGTTGCCCCTCCCCCCCCCGTGGATCCACCAATCATCCCAAGATTGACAGATGACGGGGTGTGTCATTGGGATTGTGAGGCCTAAATATTGCCCCATTCTTGTTCACTGTTACTTCTCAATATGATTACACAAGGAATGGGGCAACATTTAGGCCTCACAACCCCAATGACACACCCTCATCTGCCAATCTTAGGATGATTGATAGATCCGACAAAGAGGCAACCCTAAAGACTTTCATTCCTGACTTTTTTAAACTCTAAATGACTCTAACCTGATTTTTGCATGAATATATATATATATATATGTGTATATATATATATATATATATATATATATATGTATACACACACACAAATAATCTTGTCTCTTCTTCAGTTATCAGTATCCATTTATGCTAAAAATAGTGTCACATCCACCGTGACCTTCTTACTGAGTTAGTCTATCAACAGTTAGTTGATCCTTCTGCCACATTTCTTTCAAAAGATCTGTAGCAGGCTAATAAACAAGGTAATGAATACAATTCAGTCACTTACACAAAAGTATGCCCCAGTGCAAGGGTCGAAACTGACACCGGCCCACTAGACAAATACTTGTAGATTTTGTATCAGGCTAATTTACCTAGCTCTGTGTGCTTGTATTGGAGAAGGCAACATTTCAATAAGCACACCAGCTGGGCTACTGAAAACAGTCTGTTGGGCTACTGGATTTTCCTAATCACTAGCCCTGCTGGCAAGTGGATGGGACGTTTAATTCTGACCTCTGCTGTGACTAGGCATCTTCCTCTTCTATCCACATTGAAGTAATCCATGCCCTATCCCCCTTCCTTCCACTGTTTTACCTTTTTAGCCATATTGCCTCTTATTCTACTGTATGCAGTAACTCAAAACTGAGTGTACTGTGTAATTTGAATTGAACACCACCATGATTCTGTTACAAATATCTTGCCATGCATTGGTGTCACGCTCCCTTATCTCTCATCCTGGCTACCTCATGACTGATGTACTTTGTACACTTTTTAAATTTTTGTATGGAATGTATTTCTTGAACTGCGATTTTATTGTTCATGTTCAACACATGCACTTGTTGATGTCACTTTCTTATTGCTGTTTTACTCCCTGCTGTATAGGTTCCATGTGATAATGGAGATCATAGAATAGCGATTGGCGTTTGGGCACGTGTACATCGCCGAAAATTAATTACGACGATGTACACTCACGGCAAACTGCAAGAGGGCACTGGTCTCTTTATTATGCGGGGCTTTGCCCTGCACCTCTAAAGGATTCTCAGCACCGAAGTGCTTGTCGGGCTGCAAACTGTACAAAATAAAATAACCCGACCCGATGCAAAAATAGTAACACACCCAAAACCGAACCTGCCACTCTCCAAACCCTGGCCTGCCAACTATCCACCATGCCACACGGCCAGCGCAGCAACCCACCACCGCACTACACCCCACAAACCTTCCCTCCCCTTCCGCCCATCTCAAGGCATGGTCCCTCCCCACCGCGCACTTGTATACATAGTGACATCCCATTGCTATGTTCACCTACCCCCCATATCCGGTCACCACCCTGCCAGGTAGTCCTGTGCACAGGCACCAAGATTGAGTTGCCCTTTTGAAAGTGCTCAATCACAGTCACCCTGTACATGGGATACCACTGTATCCTTCCCACGGGTCAGACCTGGAAATGACCTCTGGCTCAGTGTGCCTATCCCCGTCACCAAATTTTAAATAAATTAAAATAAATAAGAACAAACACATTAAGTGTTATTTTCTTTGATGTCCCCCTCCTTACACACACACAAATACAAATCTGAAAAATGAAGAACTACTGACAGTTTTATTGTTTGGAGGATCTTTTCTGATCATGGACATCCTCCCCCCCCCCCCACCACCAACACACACCCTTACCTGCCTACCAGGCAAATATTTGCTGCTTGCCCTGCCTTTGATAAAATTAAATCCCTATGTTTACTGAGGTCTTCTGTTATATGTGAAGCTGTAGTAGAAAAAGTAGTACACAATACTTAGGACCCGAAGGCCCTATTTACAAGGTTGTCCTGTGAAATTACAAAGATCAGTTGCTGACATACATAAATAACATTACATAACTTATATTCAGGTACAGTACTTACACAGACATGATGAATTACAGTTCTAGTAAACATATACATTCCGTTCTCTATTCCCTATTAATTGCATTTTTAAATGCTTTCAAATTAGCTAAGTTCCTAGTGTCATGAGTTAGTGAGCTCCAAGTTTTTGGAACAAAAGGATCCAGAGTCAGATATCCATAATTAGTATGGATCTTAGGCATTGTTAGACCTAAGTTGAAAAGCTCCTTTGTTAGGTATTTTTGTGAGTACTGATTTTGTGAAACAAATGTAACTCTTGACACTACACCCTTTAACATTTTATGGACAGTAACTGCACTGTACTTGCCCCTTCTGAGGGCAATAGATCCCAAGCTAGACTCTTGTACAGATAGCAATATTTGGCTAGTCACGGGGAAGTAAAGATCAAATCTATCCAACATATTATATGTCACATCTAATCTATCTAGTAGTTGTTTTCATGTATGCATGTATACAAGGCTACCATATTCAAGCACAGGCACAAGTAGTTGGGTGGTTATCGTGGACCTTGCTTTCATAGTAAGTGCATGGGCATTTCTTCCAAAAATCCCATTTTTTACTGTACTCCTCAGAGAACTTGCCCACTGTCAAACTTCTGTTAAAAGCTTGGTCAACACTGGGTATAATGTGAGCTGATATTTTCATTGGTTATAATGGGGCCCTATGCACTATTGAGGCAGAGAAGCTATGTGCATATATCTGGGGCACATAGCCACTCTGCACTCTATGTGCTTCCCGCATGGGATGCACAGAATGGGGCATGCAGCCCCCAATGTACCCGACCCATGGACCACGTGGACCGCAGTGCATGGGGATGGACATGGGGCATGGCAGCACTACGCACCATGCACAGCGGCATGTAGTGTATCTGCGGGGGGGGTATAGAGGACAGTCAGCTACACCATGGGGGACCCTGCCATAACCACCGTATGCTGCAAAGCTCACACATTCACAGGGTCCCCCTGGCCTTAGTGGTAAGAGAGCCATCCACCCCCCAGCACACCAAGCCACCCCATTCCTGGCAGCATCTCAGAAGCCTCCCACCCAACTTTGCCCCTGCCCCAACCAGCATGGCAGTACCACCCCCCTCCCATGGGTGAGGCTGCTCTTGCACCACTGTGTGCCCTGATGCCCCCAACACAGATGTGGCTGGCCCCCAATGGCACTGACACTACCCCCCAGCCCTGTACCTGCATGAAGGTGCCACTCCGTGGGATGGCCAGTGGCACTGCCCTCCACACACCACCATGGCTGCTGACCATCTGACTTATGCAGGTCCGCACAGCTGATATGCGCCCATGTATGTCAGACAGCTGGTGGCCATGGTGGTGAGTGGAGGGTTGTGCCATTGGCAGTCTGAGGGAGTACCGACACACATGTACAGGGGATGGGCATGCGGTGCCAGGGGGGGCCGGTGTCGGGGGGGCAATGGCAGGCTGACATGTCTGTTGTGGCGACCATGGGCTGTTGCAGTTGCCAACAGGGGGTGCCTGGGTTGGTGATGGGCCACCGTGGTCCAGGTTATAGGGGGTAGGGTTGCCATTCTGGGAAGTGGCACTGCAGTGTGGTGGGTGGGTGGGGGCCACCATCCAACAGCCTGACACAGGGGCATGTGCTGCGGGAGCTGGGGGCCTGCAGCGGGCATTGACACACCAGGACCTGCACCTATCTGTGCAAGGGATCCACTCTCTGTCCAGGATGGGCATCTGATTGGATGCCTGGCCGGATTCACGACTCCGCCGTCAGCTGCCCTGCAGAGTCCTGCACACCTGGGGGGGGGGAGCAGGGCCATGGGCAGGTGGCTGGCAGTCATGAAAGCCACCAGTGCACACCTGTCAGCTGGTGCACTGCTACACGGGTCGGGTATGCATGGATTCCACTTACCCCCGCCCCAATAGTGCATCAGACCCAATGTGAGCAAGATACTTTGTTTGGAGAGGTGAACATTCAGCTAGTAGAACTCTAAAAAAGTTTGAATTTCTGCATTTGATGATAAACAGACATTCCATTTATTAAATGTATGGATAGATAGATGCTTGACAGTTGGGGAAGGTCTCCATTTTACTACTTACTTTTAACAAAAAAAAACACCTCTTTTTAATTTAAATAGTTGGCATTTTTTAAATGTCTCAGTTTACCTGTAAGTACAATAAGACACTTCAGTGGTGTGCATTGTGTGAATCTAACTGCACTTCCGGGGTTGAAGGCTCTCCACCTGTGGTGTCATGCCTCACTACACCATTGGACATGTGGTTAGAACAGCATACTGCACACTGCATCATGTCTTGTTGCTTATTTATCCTCTGCCTTGCCATTCTTTCTTTTCTCATTCTGTTCATGCCCCTTTCCTACACTTGCACCTGGCCCCCCCATTGCCAAATACCTCGGATCTTCTGAGGACCACCACAAAGCCTTAGATTGACTTCCAGGTGGGGTCAAGGGTGGGAATGGACCTCAACAGGATCAATGGTTTTGTCCCCTACTGCTGCATAATAACCAGATCGAGGATAGGGGGATGGATATATCAGGACTGCTAACCCCCAGTGCCAGGGTTCTTTTTTCTTGTTCTTCTGTATTTTTTTTTTTTTTTTTGCAGTCAGTTTGTGCTTCTGTTGCTGCAGTCCTACCTCTGGAGGGAGCCCCCAGTTCCATCCCCCCGTGTTCACCAGCTGGTGCTGATCCTTACCCCCCCCGGTGGGGCTCCCCAACCCCTGCCGAGGACTGAATCCAGTGTGGCCAGCACCATGGCTAGCCTGGAGCGGGACCTACAAGGCACCCTCCGTCATCCACCGCAGCTACCTTTTTCTCCTCCAGTTTTCTTCCCTTTGGAGATGGAGTATGCAATGACGCCAGTGGCTGCAGTACACACGCTCCCATGTGTGCTCTGCCAGGAGTCTGCCCCATCTCTGCTCACATTGACAATGTCAGTGTGCTGCCCCCCAGCCTCCACTAGGGGCCAGATGTGCACCGACCACTGGGACCCCCGCTCCCCAGAGAAGGAGAGCAGTCCCTGGGAAGCTTGATCCTTCTCCTCCCCTATTGACCCCTGGCGGCCCATGCTCATTCCTGAACATGGGTCACTGGCGTGGCATGAGGTGTGGTGTCCAGCGTCTCAACCCTCAGCACCATCAGGCTGGCTTTGTTCTCCTGTTTTCAAGACAGTGCATTGTGTGACATCATGATGTGCACACACCAAGCATATCAGCACGTCTGCATCTGCCTCTTACCTAAATGCTCATACCAGCCTTAACGCCACCTGTGCTCACCCTGATGGCTGTGCTGTGGCAGAGTAGACCACCCTCCTTCCTGTGGGGAAAAGAGCATCTTCTGGGATTCTCGCTCTTCCTCCATCTGGATGGCCCCCAATAAACTGAGATCACTTCCGATCCTGGGTCATCGGCATTGCAAGTGGTAGAGCTACCTGCTGTCCTGACTTGCCATTCTTGCTTCCTTAAAGAGTTTGTCCTATACATCTAGTTCTATTTCATTTTGAAAAAGACATAATAGATGGAAAATATTTTTGTATTTCTTTATTTAAAAGTTGGTAACCAGGAAAGGCACACTGAGCCGGGGCACTTTTCCAAGTGCATCCTGGGGGAAGGGACAAATAGAGTGGAGACAGCATATATAATGCAATACAATACATATTAGAAACAACAAATAGAGCATGTAGCAAGAAGACAATTGGTAACAGCAGTCAGAGAAACAGGGCAAAAAAGCAAAAGCCTTGCATATAAACAATGGCATAAATAACAAAGGAAGTAAATATACAATATCAGCAAGGAAATAAATTAGGTACATCATAGTGCAGGCAGAGTAAATACAGTGTCCACAGAGTTTTTATAACTGTGAAGACTCAGGGCAAAGCAGGGAATGAAAAGAATCACAAGATGGAAGATGGGGAAAAATAGAGTGGGAGATTAAGAGAAAGGTTTGTTGACAGATTCAACTACAGGAGGGGACAGGCCAGGGGTCATTGAATAAATTGGGTAGGGAAGGTAATGTGTGATTATGAGGAAGTGAGGCTAGTTTGGGAAGGGAGTAGGTGGTGTCTCGGAAGGAGGGGAATGACATGAGCAAATGGTGGCAGGGGCAGCTCAGAGCAGGGATTTAAGGACAGAGAGAGAGTGAGGGAATGGCGAGTCTCCCACAGGAGTTGATTCCAGAGGTGAGGGAGATGGAAGAGAAGGCAGCCTTACCTGAGTATGTGTGAAGATGAGGAAGGAAGAACATGCACGCATCCCTGAACTGGAGAGAGTACAAGGAGTAGCTTACTGGAGACAGGCAGGAGTTGAGCTATGGGGGGAGGGTCCCAAACCAGAATTTAGAGATAAAAGTGATGCTATGCGTGTGGCGCTTAGCAAGAAGAGGCATTAGGGAGAAGGAGGAGTAGATGGTGCAGTGGTGAGTGGGGGGGAGGAGTTGGCAAAACAACAGAATGAGCTTAAAAGGGTGTTGAGTCTAGCGAGGGAGGTAGCAGGTGTGGAGTCGTAGACAATATCTGTGTAGTCAATAACTGGTAAGATAGTTTTGGTGACTAGGTCTTGACGGGTGGGCAAAGGAAGACAATCATTGTGGTGGTAGAGGGTCTGAGTTTTGGACGAAGTTTGGAGCAGATGGAGTCAATGTGGGCAGGGAAGTCGAGGTTGCTGTGAAGCCAGACCCGAGACATTTGAAAGTTTTGACTGTGTCAAGAAGAGAGCTGTCCAGGGTGGCAAAAGCAGAGGAGTTCTGAGATTTGGGCAGTCTTTGTCTAGGCTGAAGAACATTGAGGCTGTTTTTTTAGAGTTTAGGTTGAGCTGATTTTGCCTGAACCATAGCTGTATTTTATCGAAATAGTGCAGCAGAGGGGTGGCAACATCTGTGGCAGATGGACCGAATATTTATAACATGGTGTCGTCCGTGTACATGTGGATTTTGGAGGAAGAACAGATGGATGAGAGGTCATTTATAAACAGTGAGAAGAGTATAGGACCGAGTATGGATCCTTGGGGGACACCGGTTTGGATGGCGGAGGGGGGGAGAGGGTTTTGCCTACTTGAATGGATTACTGTCTATTATGAAGGTAGGATCTGAACCATCCTGTGGCAGATGGGGCCAGACCAGCGGAGAGATGTTTTTGGAATAGAAGATGGTGAGAGACTGAGTCAAAGGCCTTTGCCAGGTCCAGGAAGATGGTAGACGTGACTTTGTCCATGGCTGATTGGATGTAGTCAGTGACTCGAAACAGAGAGGAGACTGTGGCATGCTGCTTCCTAAAGACTGACTGGAAAGTAGAGAGACTATTGGTTTCAGAGAGCTGTTTCAGGATCCTTGAAGAGATGAAAGAGTCCTGGAGTTTGGCGAGAGCAGGAAGGAGAGAGATAGGTCTGTAATTACCAAGTGTGGTGGGTTCCCCCCCCCTTTATTGGGGGGGAACTTTGGCCACTTTCCAGGCCTGGGGGATGGAGCTGATGGTGAGGGAGAGGTTTAGGAGATAAGCGAGGGGGGCGGCTATTGCAGGTGCTAATATATGGAGAATCTTGGGGTGTAGGCCGTCTGGGCTGGTTTTTGTAGGGTTGAGTGACAGTAGTGTTTTGTAGACCTCTTGGGAGGTAATGGGAGGAAAGTGGTAACCAATGCCAGAGTGGGAGGGAGGACAACCTACTGGGGTGGGAGACGAATGATCACGGAGGGCACAGGTCATAAAGAAGGTGTCTGCTATAGAAGCTGGGTCAGTGATTGTCAACTATGCATGATTTAGGACAAGGTGGGGTTGAGATGCTGGAGAGTCAAGAAGGGAGTGGAGAACTTTCCAGAAGTTAGATGGGGAGTTGGATCTAGCCTGTAGTTGAGATTTGAAGAAATTTGATTTGGCTAATCTGATGGCCTTGGTGCAGACATTTCTATGGGATTTGTAAAGCAGAAGATGTGCAGGAAGGAGGGAAGCCTTGAATGTAGCCCAGTGTTTATCCTGGGTTCTGCTGAGGGCAAGGAGTCAGGGGTAATCCAAGGGTGGTGGTTACGCTTTGCTCTGGCTTGAATGGGCATGGATGTTCCAGATGGTAGCCAGGGTATGAGAAAAGAACTGGAAGGCTGAATCGACATCCGGGCAGTATACACAGTAGACCAGCCAGCTTGAGTCATGTCCTGCAGGAGGGAATTTCTGTCTAGGGAGTGAAGGGGGTGATGCAATAAATATTTGGGGGCAGATTTGCCGTCTTCTCATATCCTGTGGAGTCATTCCTGTAATCCTTAATGCTAAAGATGCTAGACTTCAGAAGTTTATGGTTCCAGAATTCATTGTTACTTTTAGCATCTACAGAGAAGCTTTTGCAAAATGTACTCTTTGTGCTGAGAAAAACCGGATGCTTATGTATATCTAATAATCAGTCTCTCATAGAAACATAGACTTTGACAGCAGATAAAGACTGCTTAGCCCACCTAGTCTGACCATTTTACCTACCTACTGTACCACCACAGACCCTGCTTGATCTCCAGCTTCCCCTCCACCCTTGTCATATCACAAAAGTACCCTTATGTCTATAAAAGTTGATGGCAGACAAGGACCGCAAGGCCCATCCAGTCTGCCCATTTCTTTCTCTACCTTATAAATGTGCCATCGGCCTTTGCTCTGTCAATGGCCTATCTATTAATACTCATCTGTATTGCTCCCTTATGCCTATCCCATGCCTGTTTGAAGCCCTGCACTGTATTCATAGCCACCACTTCCTGAGGCAGGCCGTTCCATGCATCCACCACCCTTTCTGTGAAAAAGAATTTCCTCACATTCCCCCCTTAATCGACCTCCCTCTGATCTCATGCTGTGTCCTCTTGTCCTGCTAGTTTTCTTATATTTAAACATGTTAGACTCTTTCACCTTGTTAATGCCCTTAAGGTGTTTGAATGTCTCGATCATATCACCTCTCTCCCTCCTTTGCTCAAGGGTATACATATTGAGCTCCGTTAATCTGTCCTCATATGTCTTCTGATGCAGTCCCTGCACCATTTTGGTTGCCCTTCTCTGGACTGCCTCAATTTGGTTAATATCCCATACTTTCTTGAACCCCGTTACAGTTTTGGCCCCCACCACCTCTGCTGGGAGGTTGTTCCAGTCATCCACCATCCTCTCAATGAAGAAATATTTCCTCACAGCTCCCCTGAGTCTACCTCCCTCCCGCTTCATAGCATAACCCCTTGTCCTTGAGCATCTTTTTTTCTGAAAAATGCTTCCCTCTTGAACCTTATTTATACTTGTGAGGTATTTGAAAGTTTCTATCATATCCCCCTCTCCCTCTGTTTCTCTAGTGTATACATATTAAGGTCCTTCAGTCTTTCCTCATAGGTCTTTTAATGAAGACTGTGCACCATTTTGGTTGCCCACCTCTGGACCATCTACACTCTTTCTATGTCCTCCCAGAGATGAGGTCTCCATAACTGGAAACAGTACTCCAGGTGAGGTCTCACCAGCGATCTATACTGGGCTAACACCACCTCCCTCTTTCTGCTTGTGATCTCCCTCCCTATACACCCCAGCATCTCACTAGCTCTCCCGACTGCCTTGTCACACTGCCTAGCCACCTTTAGGTCATCAGATATGATAACTCCCAGGCCACTTTCCTGTTTGGTGGTCGTCAATACCTCTTCTGCCATTTTGTGCTCTGCCACTGGTTTTATGAGCCCCAAATGCATGATTTTACACTTTTGTGTATTGAAGCCCAGTTGCCATAACCTTGATCACTCCTCTAAATTTTTTAGATCCCCTCTCTTTTTTTTCCACACACACACTCTCCCCCCCAGAGTGTCTACCCTGTTGCAGATTTTAGTATCATCTGTGAAGAGGCAGACCTTTCTTTCCAGGCCCTTTGTAATGTCACTGATAAAGACCAAGATGGGAGCAGTAGTTGAGGGAGAAGAGGGGAGGTTGGCTCTGCAAGGGGACCTGAACACCCTGGAAAGCTAGGCTTACACATGGAAATTAAATTTCAATATCACCAAGTGCAAGGTGTTACATCTTGGGTGGGGAAACCCTAAATACAGGTACACCCTGGGAGGGGAGGCACTGGAGGCCTCAATAGGGGAAAAAGACCTAGGGGTCATGGTGGATACATGTATGAATAACTCTGAGCAGTGCAGAAGAGCGGCTAGCAAGGCAAACAAGATGTTGGGATGCATCATAAGGGGGATCACCTCTAGGAGCAGGGAAGTGATTCTGCCACTGTACAATAAAGACATTAAAGAGGACCGGTCCCAATACAGTTCCCTGAGGTACCCCACCGGTCACCCTCCTTTCTTCAGAGTGAACTCTGTTTACCACAGCCCTCTGTCTTCTATCTCTTAACCAATTTCTTACCCAGTTTACCATCTTTGATCCCACCATCCAGCCGTACTGTGGCCAAATGTTTCGACTTCAGGGCACCCTGTACAGTTCACCTTCTGTGGAGATGGTCCAATACTACCCTTTGAGATGCTGCTTTTGATACGTAGT
The DNA here is from genome assembly GCA_016271365.2 of Neoceratodus forsteri. Classification (NCBI taxonomy): domain Eukaryota; kingdom Metazoa; phylum Chordata; order Ceratodontiformes; family Ceratodontidae; genus Neoceratodus; species Neoceratodus forsteri. Next base: position 1,416,874,256 of record CM057449.1, on the reverse strand, counting down.
TATGTGAAATACTATTTGAAGATTTGAGGGTTATTATGATATAAGGGTATTGTTATTTTCCTTTTTTTTTCTTTTTGTTGCCTGGCCCCCTGGACGCTCAGCCCGGATCTGTCCACCATCCCCCCATGCCCAGACTTACTCCTCTGGGTGGGGCCACCAGGTGGGCACCCCTCCAACGGACATTGGGTAGGTGAGACCCCATGGGAGCAGGACCCCCCAGTGGACATGGGTAGGCTGCGAAGCCGGCATCATGTGTGGGGGCCAGCCTTTTTCTTGCTGCAAGGATCCTGGGGCAGGGATATGTAATGACGACCAGTAACTGCCCTGCCTCCCTGACGTGTGGCACTGGCCAAGGCGTTACCCCCAGCCTCCACTGGACACTCAACTCCCCCCTCCCCTGAAGAAGGAGAGCAGTCTCTGGGATGCTCAATCCTCCCCCCCACAGCTGGCCCTCTGACTCCCGAGTCCATCCCCGAATCCGGGATGTTTGCGCTGCAAGTGGACGCCTTGCCACTGTACCGGTGGGCCGGCCCTAAGGGTATTTTTATTTATTTGTATGATAATAGTTGTGTTATTCATAATCTCTGCTCTGTTCTGACACCCTGGGCCTCTGGGGAAGAGTACCTTAAATAAATAAAATCTACTAATCTACTACTACTTTTCTTGGATTACCACAAAGCCTCCTCAGCCAAATCAGCATCATTATTACATATCACATTAGGATTAATTGGCATGCCATGACAACAAGCTGTTCATTTGTTACTGTGCTGGGTTGACCCTGTCATATTCTAACTGTGGTTTCCTTTTTTATCAGCCTGTCTGTGACTGATGGCTATATAAGATACAGAAAATAGTGAATGAGCAGCTAGGCCCAACTACCATAAAAATTACTCTGGATTCGAATGCCATGGAAGTACATTTTCTCCATGAAAACTATCAAGAATTCATGCCTTTGTTTAAGCAATTTTTGTAATGAAATCATGCACAAAGTAAGCATTATTTACTGTATTGTTATTAGGACTCTTCAATTTCACTATGTAAATCATGCCACAAGGACAGTAATTTATTTATCTCTTCCAGCTAGCTTCTTCAACTTTGATCTTGGCAACCGTATCAAAATTTCTACAGGGGATTGAAACAACCTTTTGATGCAAGACTATTTTCCAGCAAAACAGAAAGTATTCAGTATTATTTTTCTACTCTAAGATGAGCCCTCTGCACATACCAAGAAGTTTTTACCAATCCTTCTTCTACATTTGGTTTTGTTTCCTTTTCCAGCAGAACTAACTCACATTCCACAATTTGATCATATTTCAGATTGATTTAGAAATGTAACCAATAGTTGCTAGTGCTATAACATGCGGAATCTCTTGGAACATCAACAAACTGTAATTGTAAAGCTTCAGTTGACATAAATAAAGACAGACCATCTTCTCTTGCTGTTATCTTTCTATGCATCTCTTACTGCCTTTACAAACGCACCTGTCGGACCCTGTGTGATCATTTCCCAGTAAAAAATGTTTATATTTCAGGTACCTCAAATCTTGTAGCTGACACTTTCTCTATTCCAGTTTCATAAATTCAGCCATTTAGTGCCTTCTGCCGATATTGTCAAGACCTCTGTGCCACCTTTTGAGAACTCATCATAAAATTAATATATTATTCTACAAGACAAATTTAATTATAATCCATTCTCTTGCATCAGCAACACCTGCAGTATACCAGATCACATGGAAAATGTGTACTTCTTATATACCTGCCACAGGTAATTTCTGGAGTAATCATGCCTCACCCCCCACAGCATTTTGTGCCCAGGTAACGTGCGCTTTGTCTGAAGGAAACACAGCTTGACAGATTCTAAACTTGCTCACAATAGGAGAGCCCCACTGACGCTTCGCATCAGCTGCCCCTCCGCCCCCACCACCACCCTTGGTAGACTGGTTGTTTTATAGAGGTGGAGAGACCCCTGGTGACGTGTTTCAACCAATCAGGCAACTCTGCCGTAGGCAGGTTATCAGGACCTACCACTACAGGCTGCTATTTCCACTCAGCTGTTTTTTTCTCTCGGCTCCCTACATTACAACACGTTGCCTTGGTGGGTGACACATAAGAATACACATATTTTTTCCTGCTTAAACCCTAAAGCCCACTCCTCCCTCCCTCAAGCAGCAGCAAAAAGAAATACCATTTTTTACCAAACCTCTAATCCCAAGCAACTTGAGGCTTGATACTAATTCCTCCCAAAAATGCCAAGCAACATTGCTGTACCTCAATATCTCATTCATAAAATTATACCATATCTTACTATCCTCTTGATAACCCTTCCCCATAGAGTACCACCCTCCTGCCCTTCCCATACTCAACCTCATACTACCCCTCCTCCTCCTACCCACCAAACACCTCCTCTGCCACATAGTCAGTTGACTACTCCTGCATCAAAAACCATGTTCCACCTCCCCCATCCTCCCCTTGTGCCAAGCCACTTACTCCCAGTAATCATGATTACCCCTTCTCTGTATGGCCATGAAATATTGCGTTTCACGTGCTCCCATCTTACTAATAAGCCATTCCACCATGCAGCCCCATCGATGTGCACCCGCAAGAAGATCCTAAAAAATACCATATCTAGGATAGCTATTATCCTCCTGCTACTTGTGGACAACATCCACCCCAATCCTGGCCCCTCTGACCACACCCCTCGCTCAATAACACAACACAAAGGGCTACGGCTGGCTACCATTAACATATGTAGCCTACAGAAGAAACTTGCCCCAGTCCAAGCTTGGGTCTGCCTCCACCAACCTGATGCCCTAGCTGTAACTGAAACATGGCTATCGCAGCATATCCCTGACTCAGCTGTGTACATACTGGGATACACATTGTTCAGATCAGACAGAATGGGTAAGAGGGGTGGGGGTGTGCACTGTACCTTCGGGAACACCTACAAGGTATAAATATTCCAACAACAAACCCTGCAGAGGATGCACAGTCCCTGATCATCAAGGTTGCTGTTGGCAACTCAGGTAAAGCACTCTGTCTAATGTCTGTTTACATACCCCCTCACAACCAAAGGGATGAGTTCACATCCATCCTTAACATTATCACCTAGCTCCCAAAAAACTCGGAAGTCATAGCACTCGGTGATTTCAACACTAACTGGCTTGCTCCCCAATCATCCTCGATCAGGGATGCAGGTGCTGCCCAAAACCTGTCCCAATGGTCTTTACCCCTACTAGAGTAAACAAAAACTTGGACGCTAGCTCCCTCCTTGATCTCATACTCACAAATCATCCCGAGCACATACATGATGTCCAGGTCCTCTTGGACTCTCTCAGTGATCACTCCCCTGTAACTTGTCTCTGGACAAACAGCTGGAAGGCCCCACCCCCCAGGATTTCCATACATCATCAACTTAAGAAAGGGGCTTTGGTACATCTCCGTAACCATCTCCGTCACCTTGACTGGTCTCCACTTGATCACCAGTTGTCGGTAAATGCTGCCCTGTCCTTCTTCATAAGTTCCTTCCAAACTGCCTGTGACATCTTTGCCCCCTTGGTAAAATGGATTGAATAAACTATATCCTCCCCTTGGGTAAATCAGTCCCTACTAGACCAAATGAAGGCCCATGATGACCTGTGGCATCGTGCCCCTCACTCAGGTCACCCTTCCGACCGACAATTGTACTGGGCTGCCCGAAACTCATGCACCTGAGCTATCTGACAGGCCAAGGCAGCTTATTATCAGGCCAACCTTACTGCCACCTGGGGAAATGGAAAGAGGTTCTGGGAAAATATAAAGGAACTCAGTGGCAAGTCAGCCTCCCTTCCCCCGACCAAGCTTGTTATTGATGGTGTCTCCACCCAAGACCCCTTCAAAATAGCAAATGCTTTCAATATATCATTCTCTGACCTCAGTACTATTCTCCCCCCTGACATTTTTACTGCAATGTTGGACAATTCTTGCCACGCCCCTGTGCACCACCTTTTCACCTCAAAACAGTCTCCTCTAGTGTAGCCCGCTCTTATCTTGCCATGTTCCTAGGTAAGACTAGGCAAAGTGGTGACTCTCTAGATGCTAAACTGCTCTCCTTAACCCTTGATGCAGTTCTAACACCCCTCACAAAAATACTCAATATGTCCCTGCACTTAGGGCAGTTCCTATCTCTGTGGAAAAGGCCGGTACTCATGCCAGTTCACAAAAATGGTGACTGTACCTCTAGTAGTAACTATAGGCCCATTTCCATACTCCCTCCCCTCTCAAAAGCACTGGAAAAAAATAGCGGCTGATCAACTTATCGACTACTTAGACTCGTACCGCCTACTTTGCCAGCAACAACACGGGTTCAGGAAAGGACACAGCACAGCTACTGCCCTACTAGAATTCACCTCCTTTATACATGATGCCCTAGACCAGGGAGACCTGGCTGGGTCAGTCTATATTGATCTCTGCAAGGCATTTGATACCGTCAATCACAATATGCTCATAAACTCCCTCCTCTCCGTTGGCGTATCCCAAGAAACCGCTGGCTGGTTCACCGACTATCTCCATGGCGGCTCCCAGCAAGTGAAGATAAATAACACCCTCTCTACTACCCTTCCTGTCCGGTCACGAGTCCCCCAAGGCTCCATCCTGGGACCTCTCCTTTTCTCACTATACTTGAACTCCTTACCAATGGCCTCCTCAGGGTGCCTTCTCCTCTATGCAGATGATGCTGTGATCTTTAGTCAGCACGCTGACCCTATCCAGTTCCAAAAATCCTTGCAGGGCTCCTTCATGCAAATAGAAGATTGGTTTACCTCCCACAAGCTTGTACTCAACTCAAAAAAAATGAAAGTTATGCTATTCACCCACCCGCAACATAAACACAGCATGACCAAAATATATATACAAAACTCATTGGGTATCATGCTGGAGCCAGTATCCAATTTAAAATATTTATGGGTTACCCTTGACTCTGCCGTTACCTTCCGCGAACATATTGTATCGACATGCTCTGCTATAAACATCAGAATCAGTCTCCTTTATAAGTATAGACCATATCTCCCCCCGATGCCCTATGATTGGCCATCTCAAGCTCCATCCTCTCCCTGGTAGACTATGGCATAGTCATCTATTGAGCTGCACTGACCAGCATTAAACGCACCCTAAACAAAGCCTGCTGGTTTGCCACAGGCTGTGTTCGGCTCACACATACCTGTGACCTCTACCAATGGTCAGCATGGCTTAACTTTCAGGGGTGACTTTTCTACCAGACCTGCTTATTGGCCAAAAAAATTCAGTTGGGTGTAGCCCCCCCCCAGATGTCTCCTGCTCCTCCAAAAGAGTCTACCAACTTGCACCACTAGACATTCTGACAATACAGCATTCCATGTCCCTTTTGTGAAGACCTCTGCTGGCCAAAGGTCCTTTCACTACAGGGCCCCTCTCTGGATGAACTCAGTCCCTGATTTTATCGTATCAATCCCCAGGCTAGGGTCCTTTAAACCTGAACTGCAGAGCCACATTATGTCAAATGCTCACTGCGACTGCAAATAAACTCCATAAAAAAAAAAAATTAACTGCACTTTGTTTCTGTGTCTCCAATATATGCCTCAACTATTCACATCTTATGGTATTGCCATATATATGTATTATGTGTCTTTGCCTCTGTACTAAGTGCTGTATTCTGTATTTAGCAGTATTCTGTATTATGTACTCTGTTCTCTGTATTTCTGTTTATACTCTGTACTGGTCTTCATTTATGTATGACGTGGAGCCTTTGCAAATGAGTCTCTGACTCAAAGGGTTGTAATTCCTAGACCTTCAATACATAAAATAAAATAAAAATAAAAATATCTGCCTTACACATCTCATCCCTGATAGTAAAACATAACTTCAGAGCAACCCAAATAAAACCCCTATATATAGAATAGTGGATGGGTGCTCATCCACAGCAAGGCTGTGTTTCCATCGAGGGAGTTGACAAAATCATAGAGACCTCGAGAGAGAAGCTCGAGAGGTCTCCCCGATGTCATCAACTCCCGAGATGGAAAAACAACCTTAGTTGTGGATGATCACCCATCTACTATTTTACAGTATATAGTGGATGGTTGGGGCTTATTTACTTTTTACTTTTTTGTGTCTCTTTTTTTCTCTGGTTCTTTGTTACCTCGGCTTGCTGCAGCTCCCACTCTCACCTGTTTCTCCTCCGATACTCGCTATGGCTTCTCCGCACTCCCGCTCGCTCTCATGTTTCCATTTTTCTGGTCTCAGCTTTGTGCCTTTTTAAAATGAAATAAAAAAAAAGCTTCTATGACCTGCAGCCATGTAAGGCTCTTAGTGTCAAATCTAGGAGGGTCCACTGATCAGTGGTTACTAAATCACATCATGTTTCTATTTTTTCCCCCTGTTTAAGCCAGCCAAGTTAGCTAACAAGCTGACAGTTCAAGGTTAAAAGATTGGTGTACTATCGATGGGATGTCAGAATGATAGTACAACAACTTTTTGACCTTTGAACTGTCCTACAACAAGATTTGGAAAACCATTGTTTTCCATACACAGTAAGCCCTAACCATATACTATACAACAATGTAAAACAAATCCCTGCAACAATAAACCCCCAATAACCTCCCTAACCTGTCAATCACCCCACAAGCATACACTAGTTATATAAATACCTATACATCTGTACACCCCATGCATTCAGCAAATAATTTCCATACACCTAAAAATGATAAAGAAAAGAAAAATCAAAAATTAATCTGTCTAATAAAAAAGTATTGCTTTTAAAAAAAATTGTTTCTCAAGTACTGTATTTTAAAATCAGTTCAGAAGTTTGTCCAATAAAAACTTTGACCAGATTCTGTCATTTAGAATTTAAAGGCATCATTCTTTATCATTACTCTTAACTGAAAAAGATCTGTCATGTCACAGTTCATGGTTTGTGAAATGTCTTCAAATTCTTATCATCACAATCAGTCTTGATCCTTATCACTTTCATGGGAGCATGACAATTTTTTCACGTCCTTATGCTCCTGGCAACCCATTCCAGTCAACCTGCTCCTGCGTCAACATGCTCCTATGTCAACCCACTCCTGACAACTCTCTCCCTATGCTCAAACAACCCGTGACCCATGACTCACTCCCGTCAACATTGAACATTTAGAATATACAACTTTGCTCCATGGTACCACAACATCAAAAGCTGCCTGTAGTACAAAAAGAACTAAAACAAAAAAAGGGGATGATGACATACAGTATATTAAATACTCAGCTCAGAATTATCATCATGGAGGGTCTTAAATGGTATACTGGCTTGATGGAAGACCATATTATTTGCGTTCTCAAGGCATCTATTTTCTTGATTTGATGAAGACCCACCAGAAATAAGAATTATGGCACCAAGCGTGGCAGCACTACCTGTATCCTCATATAACTGCAGTGAAAGAGAAAAGGCTGGCTGAAGTCTGGTGCACCATCACAAATTGACAGTCCATTGATTCTGATCCTGCTCAAACTCCTCAGATTGGTTCAGCTACACTAACTAGGCATACTACGTCTAAAGGCTGAGAGACTGTCATTGTCTGTACATGACTCATCCATTTTGTGCAGGATGCTATAGCTTAAAACGTTTCACATTTTGGCTCAGTGTTATAGTTTACATCATAAAGTATCTTTATTTTTTTGTTTGAAGGGTAGCTCACTGAAGTAGATTTCCTGGTGTCTTCTAGGATGTGGGGGTTGGGGGAATATGGTACCGAGGGGATGCTGGCTGAAGTAAAGAGGGTTGTGTGGCTCATGGGGGGGCAGGCTTTGGACTCTGTACTGTTGTGGGCTTGGCCTCCTGGCTCTCTCTCTCTCTCTCTCTCTCTGACTTGATGCAGCCAAAAAATATGTAGCTGTGGTCTGATATTTGTTTGCTCAGGGGGGTTGACTTTGTATGCAATTCACACTGTGAGAGCGTAATGATGGGAGCAGGTAATACAGGAGTGAGTTGTTGGGTGTGAAATTAGAGGGAGCGAGTTGTCATGTACCCCAATTTATAAACCATTTTATCATCATTGGTTTCTCTATAGTTCACTGATTCAGTAGGTAAATGAGCATGTTCGTGTATTTGTTCATGCATTGATACTCTAGCCATAATCTCTTTTGGTCTTGCTACCAAGACCTTGTATCCACACTGGGAGGCACCAGTGGTACTAAACAAAACTAACAGAAGACATTTTGAGGGGACACAACAGAAAGGGTGAAAGGAGGAGGAGGAGGAGGTGGAGATGAAGGATGTATAATAGCATTTTGATAAAGAAGACATAGGCAGAGTTGCCTTTTATAGATGTTTGGGGGTAGAGCTAGTAAGCTGACCCCCCTTCCCCAAAATTATAGGCAGACTCTAAAGATTTACTGGCGCAGCAGATTGATGAGTATGTTCAGGTGCATGTGCATATATTACATTCATTCTTTGTCCATAATTCCTCTAGATCTCATGGCCAAGACCTTCCACCCTCACTGGGGAGATATGGGACTCAGCCTACCAGAATGCGGGAAGATCAAGGGCATGCAAAGTGCAACCACCTCAAACAGTGTAGAGAAAATCACAGTAATGCAAAAGGACCAGCCTTCTTACCCGTGCATGGAACTATGACCTTTGGCACAGAGGAAAGTAAACCCCCTACTTGAATTAGCCTCTGGGGACCCAAGACCATAGTTCACCTTCCCTTCAGGCCTAACTAAGAGGACAGAGGTTTGAGTGCTTATTGAAGTTCTAATATTCTGTAGGATTTGGGATGCAGTTTCAAAACAAAAGAATGATCAACAACCCAGTCTTTTTTTCTTCACCAAACTTTTTCTCCTGTAGCACCTGTCCATCTGGGCTTCAGATCAGGGCTGATTTTGTGATATACAGAACCAGTGAACTCTCAGCACCATCAATCAATACCCCTGCCGTCATGCCAGTTGAGGTCAACACAAAATGAGGCCTGAATGTGCCAACTATTGTCATTCAGACGGTACTGCATTTTTACCCAGTTTTCTCCAAAATCAGCCAACTCCCTCCCGGTTTTTAAACTCCTTCCTTGGTATGATGCAGCATGCATGCATGCACAGTGTCCCTTCAACATGGACGTAAGCTCTCTGGCCCCCCTCTGGGGGGGTCATTGTGTCACCGCAACTGCCACCAGCCTGCCACCTTTCCTGCTAACTGAAGAGCACTTCCACTAACATCGTGTGGGGCAGAAAATATCTGGGCAGTAAACCTGCATTTGCTACTGCATGCCCATTCAATTACTGACCTCTTTAAATCAGAGACTGACAGTTACAATATAGTTTTGTGTAGTAGCTTCAATATAAAATGTGTAATAAATGCTTTAGTTAAATAACATCTCAACGTTAGTCTAATAATTTCATTCTGTAAATAACTGTGCATTAAAAACACAAAGTGTTACTCTAAACTGCAGGCACGTAAGATATTAGCAGGAAGCACGATTATGACAATAAAGAAAGCAAGATGGCACTGCTCAGTCCTCACATGGATCAAAAGTAGGTGAAGGTGGAGCAATATGTGATGGGAGGGAGTGAGCAGGTATTGCTTAGGACTGACATGCTGGGGTAAAAGGTGACTATTGTGGCAGTATTTAAAGTGAATATGAGAATAAAAAAAAAAAGAAAAGTAATAACGGTGGTTGTTCCAGACCCTGTGGTGGCAGAGTGATAAATAATCTTCCTTCCAGAGCACTAAAGATGGAAGAATTAGGGGTTAGGGTTTGGGGTGGGAGGAAAAGGGATAATGAGATCAGGGAGCTGATTCAGCAATGAATAACTAAAAATGCAGGGTGCAACTGAAGAGGATTTGGGATTTGAACAGGCCTGCACCATGTTTTCTAAGGTGGGTTGGTGACATGGACAGTGATCGATACAGAATGGAGACAAACCATCAAACTCATTTTGGTGATCCTGCACACATATCATCTGAGACCTAGTTTGTGCTTTATTTACTAAGCCACAAAATTCAAGAAACGGAGCAGAAACAGTCCCCTCCCAACAAGGCTCTGACATCTCAGAGAAGATTCAATGTATGCTACCTGATGGCTGTTTGTAAAATTGCCAGTTCTGTTGTGTGTGTATGCCCTTTTACATGTAGTATTTATACTGTTTTACTTAATGGAAATCCATGGGAAAAGTGGAATACTGATGGGTACTGTATATTGACCACATGCAGAAACACTTGAAATATTTTACAAAGCCACAGTCTACCATTACAAAAAGGAATAAGCCCAGCTTAGTGATCATATTATTTAAAAATAACAGATGCAAGCATGACATTTTTAACCTTGCTTAACAAATCCCCACCAGGGAGTATACTGTATATCATATAATGTTAATTTTTTTTTTTTTTTATCTATTTCTTCACCGGGGTCCAGGGCATCTCTCAGGTGTACCCATACAGCTTATCAACCTCTACTCCTTGCCTGAAGCTCCCATGGCCAGAGGCTCCTCCCTTTCCCCAGCCCATAGAACCAGCCATTCCCCCTGATCTAAGTCCCTTGGGGTGGGACCGCCCACCTACCTGGTGACTTGTCTGAAGTCTAGACAGTTGGTCCTGCTGCTGGTTCAAGGGCATGCAAACCTGGCAGAAAGCAGCCCGGTGATGGGATGTAGGCATCATTTCCTGGAGTCACCGTCACCTCCCTGGAGCCACCAGGGGTTTTCTATCTTCTGTTTCCCGTGGATTGTGGATGTGCAATGATGTCTGCACACTTGGACATGCTGACATCTGCCGCTGCTCCACCCCTCTTACTGCCTTGCTCCTGCAGTGCCTCTAATCTCCATCGGGGGCCACTGTGGAGTGATGGGAAACCCACAATCCACCCTGGCAGAGGAGAGCAATCCTCCAAATGCTCAGTCCTCTCCATCTCCTGCCAACCCCCATGGCCTGAGTCCATTCCCGAACCCGGGTCACCAGCATGGCGCGAAGTGTGGCATCCAGTACCCCAACCCGCAGCACCACCAGGCCGGCTTATAATGTTAATTTTAAAAGATTCTTTATTATTATTATTATTATTATTTTGCCTGCTCCCATCAGTTTTGTCCCCTTTGCACCTGTCTCCCACGCTGATGACTGGGGTTGCTGCAGCTGCACAGTTCTGCAGGCCAGGAAGGCAGGAGAGCAAAATATCTTTCCAACTGATGTTAGTATCACTCCCTGGTAAGTCACCAAGGGGTTTACACAAATGCCAGACTGCCAACGACATCCCGCTCAGAAGCTGAACACCTCCCCTCAAGTGACGAACTGGGTGCCAACCAGCCTTGCTGAGGGTTTCTAAGGCTTGTGTGCACTTCAACAAATTCACCAAAAGGTAGTGATGGAGTTACATATTGTGTGTATACTGTATTTGTGTGTGTACAGAATGTGAATACAGAATGTGTGTGTGCATGCATGATAATGCGCACATATCAGGAGAGAGGTAGGGATGGAGGAAGGGGGTCTGAAAGTCATGCGCTTGGTATAGAAAGACTGCAGTGTTTGTCCATGGGACTGCACAGATCCATTCTGCATGTATGGATTTTTCTCACTGCGACTTTCTCACACATTTAAACTTGTAATGTTGATACAAATGAACTGACTTTAAAATGCTCACTTGAAACCATAGCAGGAGTATCCCAAGAATGATCATTTGAATAAAAAAAGTTGCTTAAAGTAAGCAAAATCTAGAGCTAATGGATCCCATTTGTAATTATGTGACATAACATATTGTAATGCTCAATTATATCTGGCCTGCGAATTGTTCAATTACGCAAACACTCGTTCACCCAAATAAATACTCATTAAGGTGAGTGTCTGAGCCAGAAGAAATAAATTTGCCTTGTTCTCGCTGTTTATGAATATGCTGGACTCCAGAGACATGTTAAGGGAAAACAGCATCAATAAGTGTCTTAAATCTAGAAATAATTTGAGCAGGCAGATGTTCATTAAACTGAAATGCCATCGTTTGCATTTAAAAGTCTATGAACTCCCTTTGGCAGAATTATCTAGGGTATTAGAAAAAATAGTGATTTTTTTTTTATTTCAGGAACTGACAAGAGTGAAAGTTCAAAGGTCAGAAAAATCCGAATCTCTCTAAAGCTGTGAGTTAGAATAAACAACAAACAAATTTCATTTTCCTTTAACCTAGTGCAGGAACAAGAGCTCACGCATCTAATTCCAGACTTCAAAGTCACTTTCTCCTTTTCATGTTTAAACTCGAGTTTTCAAGAAATGAGGCCAGGTTTCCTCTACAATTTAAAATTCAAAGAAAGCCACTTTGAAATGTAATAGAGTTGTGTTTGCTAAAGTAAACATTTTAGTCATAGCAATGGCAGCCGTGGCTGCCCATCAATATCCCTTTTAGGCCCTACAGGCTGTTTCTTAAAGACAATAAAATAATATTTCTTCCTGGAAGGCAGCTATGTCAAAGCACAAGATCTGCAAAAAAATATATATATATATATATCAGTGATGGAATGATCATCTGATAAATAAATAAATAACAAATTACTGATTCACATGTACGAGGGTCTGAAAATGCAGAGCATGAGAAAACAAAGAAAGAAAAAGGACACACAACTAAACTGAAAGTACACAAGCAAACATAAAAGCTGCCTACACAAATATTTGTGACCCAGCTGGTGGGTTACCAGGAGTAATGGCTGTCAGAGTTCAAGGCTATGCTATATGGTCAGTAATTAAAATAGGCTGCCAGAACAAGTGCACTTATAGGGTTAAGCCTAACCCTGCTTTCAAAGTTCTGAAATGTGTTTCTGCAGTGTGTTCTGTAATATCAATGAAGTCCATCCTGTTTTTGTGTTTATGCAGTGTGATTTCTTCTTAGGACAATGCATTTAAGTACAAGCCCTGCCCCTCTGTCTGCAGACTGCTGATATCAGAGGTGAGAACAACCTGTTCTGCTCTGTCTGGTGTGTTCAAGGGACCAGGTGGTCAGGAACCTGTCTCCAGGGTACTTGCATCCTCAGTTGAAGGAACACCCACTAGGGTGAGGCAGGGTAGGTAGTTGGTCTTGGCCCTTCTGAACTTATCAAATTGTCATGTGCTGATGGAAAGAAAAAGGAGTCATGATGCAGAGATCAGGCAAGTCCTGGGCCGAGCCTACAGCCATCATCTGCATGCTGCTGTATCATTGTCCATCCCAAAGCACCTGCGACTGACTGTTTTTGTTAGTGTAGGACATGTGAGCACTGGCTTGCTGGCAAGAAAACTGCTGCCATTATTCAGAAATTCCCTGTTGGGTTACAGTTTGTTCTGAAATTCCCTGCTGCATTACAGTTTGTTCTGAAATTCACTGTTGGATTACACTTCGTTCTGAAATTCCCTGTTGGATTACAATTTGTTCATCATACAAAAGTGCTAGCCAAAAAAGTCAGTCAAGTGGGGTTAAAGCAATCTTGCATGTTTGTAAGTGTACCAATGCATTATACAGGCACCTCAACATCAGACCTGTGGAGCAATTGTTTCAAAAGTTATTTTAAACTGTGGAATTCTACTACTGGGGTGTTGGAGTCCTAGTGCGTAAATTCTACGAAGAGACCTGGACATCAGAGAGCGCATTGCTTGGGGGTGAATCATTTGAATTACTAAAAGAACAATTGCATTGTTACTGCCCCAAATCATGTTTAAACTGTTTGGTATAACCCCTATTTCCTTCACAGGACCAGAACTGCTGAATAATAAAGTCCTCTGGTTAGTCTCTAAAATTTGGTGTGTGAGCATATTATTATCTGTAACTATCTACACTGCATGATACAAAGGTGTTTGATGTTGCAATTAAAGTGTGGGTACTGGTACCAGTGTATTTGTGTCTCAGATTGGTGTCCAAATGTTGTTGGGGAGGTGGGTTGGCATTGCATTCCAGGGGCAGTATTGTACTGGTCAGCAGGCCCACTGTTTACTTCTCTAGTTGGATGTACCAATCTATTCCTTTTATTCCCCATCTTAAACCCCCCCCCCCCCCCCCAAAATGTGAGGAGTATAATGATCTCAGGCCCGTCAATGTTGCTTGGCCCCTACGGGTTCAAGACAAGGGTACTGACTGAGAAAGTAATGCCCTTACCATCTGTATGGAGACCTGGCTACACTGGGGCACTATTAACATGAGACCACACAGAAAATGAATGTCCATACTGAGAGCTGGGATCAAACTGGGTGCATTTATTAATTGCCTAGGATATTAAACAGCCCTAAGGGCATACCCCTTTGCAATTAACTTGTACTTGACTCACATGGCACAGTACTAGCTGTATCACACTTTACTTTACATTTCATTTGGGGTTCCAGTCTCTATCTCCACCATTCCCAGGGTCTAACTTCCTTGAAACACTCACACCATTTGCTTTGCCAGGTTTACCCCTGAACTAAGGGCATTTATTATTACATTTCAATGGCTCTCATTAAAATATAAATACATTTCACTACAGTCCCAAACTCCTTATGGGGTCCTTAGAGCCGTGCCACTTCCAAGACCATTTGTGTATTGCACACTCCCAGATGGGGGTGAGCACTATCCCTGCACATGTCTCACAGTACACACATTGGACAACCGTAAGTTTCAGCATGTCAGAAATATGACAGTACTACTGACAAATGTAAAGTTGGTCCAGCCACACCTGCCTCCTTCTGACAGAATACTGATAGCCCTAATGGCCCAAAGAACAGGCTCCCATGCTTGGCCCCTCACATAGGTACCTACTGACCCTAGCTCTTGCCAGGTCCCCCTCATTCTGATGCCCATTCTTTGTACTACCTGCCAGGGGGGCACTACACAATTGTGCCTAGCTTTTTACTACTTTTCCATGAGCATTTCTAATGCAAGGCTAACTTACAAATGTGCCCATTCCGACTGTTGCTCTCCTTTGAAACTTGAGCTGGAAAGGCAAGTGCCGATCCTTATAGATCCTGACAATCCCCCTTGAGAGGTGGCCCTCCACTACTCCTGTTGGTGCCTTTCTGGTTTTAGTTCTTCAGGGTTCCTTGAGTCCCTTTTTGGATATCAAACTTCCTGGCAGGTCCTGCTGGCATTTTGTTCCAGAGACCGCCACAGTAGACCAGTGCCACTGGGACCAAGGGACCCTGCCACCATCCATGGGCCAGCTGTAGTTGAAGGCTGGACTTCTTTCTCCTTCCTTACTACTGCAAGAACCAGCCTCCCTCTGCCTGCATGTCTCTCCTTCTTATAAACAATTGGGAAAGGGCAGACGCATGGATATTCATGACATAGTTTCCGACTTCTAGCTGAGCCAGAACACTCTGCACACAAACCACCAGTTATCCTGTCTCCAAGCAAGCAAGGGGACGTTCTAGAAGACAACTCAAAGGGTCAAGCTTAACTCTTTGCCAGCCTTTTAGTAACCTACCTCAAACTGAGTGAAGAGAGAGGCTGGTTACATAAAGAAAGTGGGGGATAAGGGATTACAAACTATTGGTGCCTCTAGTGGCTAATCTGGCCTTTATGCCAGGTTTAGAAAAAAGAGGGTTCAGGGTTTGAGAGGAAAAGGCTAGCCAATGTGTTGGAGACCTCTTGACCTCTGAGGGAACTCAAATGTTTGAGGGATTGGGAATATATGGGATATCCTCCACTCACACATTACAGATATCTACAGACTCATGGCTGCCTGGATAAGCTAAATAGCTAGTGACAAATGGCAGCTGAAATAAGGTCATTAGAGCAGGTGATCATTTGTAAATGACAGGGCCACAAACAAATGATTTTACAAGTGGTCAAGCAGAGCTACCTCTTAGGAAGATATCCCTCTCAAAAGGTACAAGGTTGATGGAAGGGTGGGAGATTTGAGGTTTACAGTCTCAGATAAGCGAGGGACCTTATTGTGTGAGTGACACATGGGGCTCTTAGTGATAAGTTCAAAGAAACTCAGTTCAAATTATTAAACAGGCTTTATAAAATGGATAGGGGAAAGCCTGTGTCCTGATTGGCCAGGAGGGTTTGGAACCCTGGGCCTTATGAGGTAACAACTATCAGGTTGGGAATCCTTCTGGCAACCAGAATGCAGCACAACTGCATATCTATGCCTGTTAGAAATGCTTTAAAAAATATTTCTAGCAGCCATGTTTATAAGGTAAAATTGCTTTAACACACCTGACTTGCTGTAACTTAGAAAAAAACCTATTTTTGACACCAGTTTAAAAACTCTCCACCTCTGCAACAACCTAAAAGAAACCATTAGTTGCAAATAAAGCATTTAAACTAATCTATTCACCATTTATTTTGTGTGGAAACATGTTTTGTTTTTCAGCCTGAAATCCTCAATCTTGTGTTCCTTGACTCTCCTTGTAACCATACACTGTATCTCCCCTCCCAGTCTTCCACTCACTCCTGTAGCATCCATTCCCTCAAACCCTGGCCCACACTTTCTTGTTTCTATTTTTTTTCTCCTCCTTGGCCACCTGACCTGCTCCCCTACCTTTTCGTCTTCACATCCTGTTCCGGGGACATCCAGCCACCGACCACCTCTGCCGCGGGCACCCTGTCTCCTGCGGCTTCCCCCCCACAGTGAGGCCACAGGGAGACCCCAATTCCCCACAGAACACAGATCCAGGTGGGTGCCATGGTGAAACTGTGGATGGCCATCAAGCCGCTCGCATCAGGCGCCATTTTCCTGTGTTCAGTATCCCCTTCTGTGCATGCTCAGGCAGTGCCTCCAGTCTCCACTGGGGGCCACTGCTGAGCGATGCGACCTGTCATCCCACCCCCGGAGAAAAGAGAAGTCCTCTGGATGCTTAATCCTCTCCTTTCCCCTGCCAACCCCTGGCACCTGAGTCCATTCCCGAACTCGGGTCTCCGGTGTGGGTTGAGGTAAGGTGCCAGCGCCTCAGCCCTCTATGCCACTGGGCCGGCCTGGCCCATACTTTCTATTTTAGTCAGCCTGTACATTTGATGGTTAAACAAACTTGCACACCATAACATTTTTTTTATTTTAATGAATCTTTAAAGTTTCATAGGTTTAAGTTTCATAGGCTTTTACAGAGAGAAGAAGACCTAAGTCCATATAGCTCACAAGTTGTTAATTGTATCCCTTGATGTTGTTTAACAATAAGTACTTATCTAGTTTGTGTTTAAACTCCCCATACTGTTGTTTGTCACCACTTCCACTGGTAGACTGTTCCACACTTTCTGCACTCTTATAGTAAACCACTATTTTCTTTTGTTAGTCTGGTATCTCTCCTTGTTATTTGTAATGGATGTGTTCTTGTGCAGTTCTTCTGACCGCCACTCACTCTTGCCCATGGTTGGACAGTAACTATGGCAGCATGCAGTAGCAGACCACTCTGAGCTCTCACTCTCAGATGTACTGCTCTTCCTGATGTCATTGCTGAAATACAACTGGTATCCTGCACAAATGTGCGAGGTGTCCAGCCTTCACGAATGTGCAACGTGGTTAGATTAAGGCCGGTTAGCGCGCCAACTACACTACACTAAACTCAGCCACTTGGTATTCTGTTGCTGATGGCCTCCATGTTCAGTTCCTCTAATTTGGTGGATGTTGGCAATTTTTCCCAATGAAGTGTTTTTAATCATGACCTCCCTATGACTGACTCCTCCAACACATACATTCTATCTCTCTTTCTCTCAAATGAGGGCAAACTGCTCCTTTATACATAAAATAAAAGCATGCATTGTGCTCTGCTACAAAGCCTCCAATGACACTCTTACCATAACAAGGCTTTTTAAAAATAAGCATGCCAGAGCAAGTGGGGGTTGGGGGAAGGTACAGTCTGCAACTTCCAGGAAAAACATGCCATGTTTTTTAAGGGGGGGGGCACTGCAGGGTAGAGCCAGAAAGATCATATGTTTTATGGCAGCACATCTGCCAACATTTAGCCTACAGACAGTATTAGGGATGGGCAAAGTGGCCCCAATTCGCTCCACAAAGTGAATCGTGAAGCAAAAGCAAATTCGCAAAGTGCTCCGCAATGCGAAGTGGAGTATTTTACGTTATAATGGGTAACACGAAGTCCTTTGAAAACAATGACTTCTCATTACTCCGCCTTCCCAAACCACTACTCCACCAATTCTTAAGGTGAAGTACATTGAAAACAATGTACTTCGCCTCACTTTGTCTTGTTTTTAAGCTCTAAAGGTGAATTTTGCAGTGAATCATGGGATTTCAGGTCACAGGGGCTCTAGATTGTTCTGCACAGCCACAGTTCAGGGTAGTGTGTGTAGGAAGCTGTAGGAGATAGTCTGCTCTGAGAGCTCTCTGTGATTCAAACCTTCTAAAAGCTATTAAAAAAGTATTTTTGAGCAATTTATTTTTGCTGAAACTTTAGTTCATCGATTGTAGGAAACCCTCCTGTGCTCATATCATCAAGCATTTATTGTTTCTGTATGGATTTTGAATGTTAATGTATGACATTCAGTCTGCGTACTGAGAGACAGCGGAAGTGTGCTTTGGGGGAGGGGTGTATCTGTGGTGTAGGTAGATTAACTTGGAGAAAAAGACAGTTCTTTATGTTTTGGTGATATTTTTCTTGTATAACTGTGTTAATATACACACAGTAATATTGTCAATAATTCTTGCCATTTTTTTACTGATTGTTGTGGTGCAGCAGTGCATAATTTTAGTTTGTTTAAAATACGTGGTTATATTACTGAAGTTTTCAATTTGCTACACACATTACTTAGTGTGTGTGTGAGTATGTGTGTGACGTGTGTCATCAAATCAGACATCTTTTATTGTGCCACGTAGTAATTTCAGCAATGCAAACCTGCTATCCACTGCAGCTGTATGATTTTTGTACTTCTTTGTGGTATCTTTATTGGTACTAATACTAGTACTAGTGACTGTTACTGCAGCAGTGCAATACACTGCCCCCCCCTCCGCGGCCCACCCCAACCAGCAAAGGTATTCTTTTCCAGATTTGAATTTCTGATGGTGAGCACTGGTTAGGGTGTTGTGCCTTTCTGTCTGCATCTCTTCAGTGCACAGCGCAATCTTAGTCTGTCTGTGCATTTGCATCTCTTTAGGGTCCAATCTCCATCTGTAACTTAAGTCACAGTTGTTTCTTTGGCTTCCCTTCGAAGTACTGGACTGGTGTGGCGCATAATTCTGCATGAACATTGTACTCATTAATATGTGTTTTTAAGTCAGGACTATCATCATGAGTCGCTCATGATACAAATCACATTCTTCATCATCATGGTCACAAATGCAGTCACAAATCATGATTCACGATCACGTTACAAATCACAACATAAATTTTTTTTCTAGTTACTTGGATGTATTGTAAGCCTGTTTTGTAGTATCTCTCTAGGCGTCACCACCCCACCATTGTACTCATTAATAAGAGTTTTTAAATTGGGGAGTTTTATGATACAGGCTCAGCTCATCAGGGAAGTACAGCCATAGGCATTCGCATTCCTTCCTGTACAGCATGTGAGTTACAGTACTAAGTAGTGGTGGTCGAAGTGGCCCCAATTCGCTCTGCGAAGTGATTCATGGAGTAACGCAGAATCCACGGAGTACTCCACAATGCGAAGTGGAGTACTTCGCTTCATAATGAGGACTGCGAAGTCCATTGAAACCAATGACTTTGAGTTATTCTGCCTTCCCCAAACCACTTCTCCACCAATTTTAAGGTAAAGTACATTGAAATCAATGTAATTCACCTCACTTCGCCTTGTAATTGAGCTCCAAATGAAATTCTGCAGTGATTCATGGGATTGCAGGTCACATGGGCTCTAGATTGTTCTGCACAGCCTCAGTTCAGGCCGGGGGTAGTGTGTCTGTAGTAGTAGCTGGAGACAGTTTGCTTTCCGAGCTCTACGATTCAAAACCTCTAAAAGCTGTTTAAAATGCCTTTTTGAGTCATTTTATTTGCTCACAATTTAGTACATCGATTGTAGGATACTTTTCTGTGCTCATATCATCGAGTGTTTATTGCTGTGTGTGGATTTTGAATGTTAATGTAGAACAGTCAATCTGTGTACTGTGAAGTGTGCTTTGGGAAGGGGCGTATTTGTGGTGTAGGTACATTAACAGGGAGAAAAAGGCAGTCTTTCTGTTTTGGTTATATTTTTCTTGTATAACTGTGTTATTGTACACACAGTTATATTTTCAGTAAATTCTTGACATTTCTTTGCTGATTGTTGTGGTGCAGCAGTGTATAATTTGCCTGTTTAAAACATTTGGTTATATTACTAAAGGTTTTCAATTTGCTACACATTACTTGTAGTGTGTGTGTGAGTGTGTGTGCGATGCATGCCATTAAATCAGACACCTTTTATTGTGCCACAGAGTAATTGCAGCAGTGTGAACCTGCTATCCACCGCACCTGCATGAATTTTTTATACTGCTGTGTGGTATCTTTACTGGTAGTGGATTGTTACTGCCGTGCACTAATCCCCGAACTGGCAAAATGTATTCCTTTCCAGATTTGGATTTGTGACTTGTAAGCACTGGTTAGGTGTTGTTGTGCCTTTTCGTATGCATCCCTTGAGTGCGCAGCACAATCTTAATCTGTCTTTACATTTGCAGTGCACCATTAATTCTGGGAGATTCCAGTTCTTGTTATGCTCTCATTTCAATTCATCAGCAGTGGGGAATTTTCTGGACACAAGACAGTAACATTTCGTCAGCACTGGGGAATTTTCTGGACACAAGACAGTAGCATTTTGGGGATGCACATTAATTCTGGTGACTCTATGTGTGACCTCTGCGTGCATGACTGAGTGCACAATTAATTCTGGGATACTTTGCAATTCTTGTTATGCTTTCATTTCACTTCGTCAGCACTGGGGAGTTTTCTGGACACACGACAGTAGCACTTTGGGGATGCACATTAATTCTGGTGACTGTGTGGGTGGTGTGCTGCTAGTATTGTTGTCACTCCGAATGACAACATGAAGTAATAATAACAAGGTGAAGTGTGCCTTTTCTATGGGGCACTTCACGTAGCGAAGTGCTAACGTGAAGTGGCCTCTTCACGTTCACTTCACCGGTGGATTTTAAATTCACTGCATCTCTAAACAGTGTCTTAAGGGTATCAAACACAACAGCAACAAACAACCATATGGCTTTTAGACTGAATAGTGTCACATGGTGAACAAGGGGAAAACAGCACCACATAGTCTGTCTGGAACAGGACTTTTTTTTTATTATTATTTAACAGTAAAATGCATTTGTTTATTTTTTCTACTTTCTAAAAAACTATTTTCTATATACAATTTTTTTGGCATGGGACCCATTTTATAAGTGCAATAAGACTCTCTAAGGTAGTGGTTTTCAATGGTTAATGCACTTCCAGGTGCTGACAGCTCTTGGCGCAAGTGCCTCATGCCATACTATGCACCTGGACATTAACCCATGACAACCACCACCCCATCATGTCTTATTGCTTACATATCAGCAACCTAGTTTGGTACATATGTATAACTCAGCAGTATTGCCAACATGTAGGCGGTTCAGCAAGGAATAAAGCACATACATCCATTACTTCTGGTCCAGTGAGGAGCAGCAACCTTTCTGGAGGAGCATAGTGGGGGAAAAAGGGGATACAGGGATGGAAGATACCAGTCACACCTGAGGCAATGATGTTTGGTATAGAGGAAAAAGATTAAGATGTATCATTCCCCTTCTCCCAAATTGATAGGCTACTTCAGATCATGAAGAGATGTTTTCTGTGGGAAATGGTTCATGTTTGATTGCCAGCTCCCCGAGGTGCTCGTAGAACTCAAATAGATAAAGAAGTTGGGGTTGCTGTGTTCTTCTAAAAAATATTAATTTTAACAAGTGTTGCTTCGTTTCTTCTATTTTTATTACATACCCTGGAGTTTTGCTCAATAATAAGCATTTTCAAGGGGATTTTTCTTCTATTTAAACAAAAAGATAATATAAATTTGTTACTGTTCTATAATGCAATCACATATAAAACAAACATTATAGTTAGAAACACATGCTAATAGAATAACCCTATTACCATTATAGCCTTGTCGTTCTCCAAAATGACTCAATAGATCATTCAAAAAATAAATGGCTCTGTGATAAGCCTACAAAATAACACAAATATATAGACAATACTTGTGCATTTAATTTCAAGTAATTTCATTGCTGTGCAAAGTGCCACTGCCACCACTTGGTGATGAATTAGTGAATACTGCTGTAATAGCCTGTCCCCTTCATTACTGAGATGATGCATACCTGTGTTGATATTTTATGCAAAGCTAGTGTGCTTTTAGCTTGTTAACATCATCTGGATCTGTGGTTCTAAAATTTGAAAAACATAGATTGTAATATTCATATTATGTTGTCCCAATTGCACCATACTATTACCAAATATCCTTTTAATACCTTACAATGGTAAATAAGTTACAGGAGGGAAGTATTTTTCAGAGAAAAAGTGCTCAAGAACAAGGGAACATGTT
The DNA here is from genome assembly GCA_016271365.2 of Neoceratodus forsteri. Classification (NCBI taxonomy): domain Eukaryota; kingdom Metazoa; phylum Chordata; order Ceratodontiformes; family Ceratodontidae; genus Neoceratodus; species Neoceratodus forsteri. Next base: position 1,416,851,853 of record CM057449.1, on the reverse strand, counting down.
ATACAGCTGGAGGGAGGAAGATTGAGGAGAGATGTGAGGACGTACCTCTTAACAGAAAGAGTGACATTTTCCTGGAACAGCCTTTCAGCAGAGGTGTTGGGGGCAAAGACAGTGGTGGGGTTCAAGAATGCATGGGATATGTACAAGGGAATCTTTGGAGAAAGGGAAGTGGAAGAAGAATAATGGACCAGAGATCAAGTAGACTGTGCGGTGATACTACAGGCAGGGGGAAAATGGGCAGACTAGGTGGGCCAAGTGGTCCTTATCTGCCAGTAAATTCTATATTTCTATGTTTCTATGTATTTTTGTGTTTGTTGTGCTGTTTATGTTTTTTAAAGAGCAGCTGATGCCTTCAGATGAACTTTAACAAAAATAATATTTAGTCATAGTTCAGCTTTATATTTCACATTAGTTCTATGGTTTTTTTTTTATTTAGTTGTTTAACCAGGTATAGCACACTAAGCTGAAAGCTTTTTTACAGGAGCAACCTGGGAGCACAAGGAGGTTAAGTGACTTGCTCAGGGTCACACAGTATGCAAGTGGAAGCTGTGGGATTCAAACCCAAGTCTGGTCTGCTGGATGTCACCAGATTTGTAGCTCAGAGCTTTAGACCACTGTGCTATACTGCCTCCTCCATGTTTGGCCTCTCCATTATTCATTACTGAAGAAGAAAACAGGATCTTTGCTCCCAAACAGTTCATCTATTCCTGTTGCTTTCTTCCTACCTGATGTCGTAATTCCCTGCTTGTGGCATCACAGTTACTCCCGTGGCAACAGATAGTGATGTCACAACAGAGCATTATGATTTCACGGAGAGAGTGGTGGATGCGTGGAACTGCCTTCCTGGGGAGGTTGTTGGGGCTAAAACAGTGGGGGAATTCAAACAGGCATGGGACAGACACAAGGCAATTGTAGTGGGGGTGGCAGGAAGTAGGCTGTTGGTTAACTAGAATCTGCTGCTTATCCAGTAGGTAGGGAAATGGGCAGACTGGGTGGGCCAAGTGGTCCTTATCTGCCATCAAATTCTATGTTTTATGCTCACCCCCGCTGGTCCTGTGAGAAGAAAGGTGATCAAGTGGCAGGACCCACAGGAGAGGGGTGAACAAAAATAATGGGGATGGCGATTGGTGGGTAAGGGCTGCCACTAGACACCAGGGAAAGAAAAAAAAATAATGGGGACAACGATTGGAGGGTGGGGGCGCCAATAGACACCAGAAAATGCAAAATGAATTACATGGAGGGCAATTGGAGGTTGGAAGTGCCACTAGGCACCAGGGAAAAACAATAAAATAATGGGGATGATGATCAGAGGGTGGGGAGAGGGGTGCCACTAGACATCAAGGAAAGACAACAAAATAACAGGGATGATGATCAGAGGATGGGGGGTGCCACTAGGACGCCATGGAAACATTATTGGGAATTTTGATCAGAGGGTGGGAGGCGCCACTAGACAACAGGAAATCATTAATGTGAACAGGGATTGGAGGGTGGGGGGTGCCACTAGACACCTGGGAAACATTAATGGGAATGGGGATTGGAGGTTGGGGGTACCATTAGATACCAGGGAAACATTATTGGGAATGGGGATCAGAGGGTGGAGGGTGCCACTAGATGCCATGGAAACATTATGAACTTATGAACATATGAAAAAAGCTAGCAGAAGAGGACCACCTGGTCTATCATGTCTGCTCAGTAAGTGATGCAGGGTCTGGCCTTCCAATTTACACCAATGACCCTGCCCCCCCAACTGTCCCTCTTTCTCCCCCCTTCTCCCTTTCCTTGGTCCAACGGGTTCCCTTTGTTCTTGTCAAAGGTTCTCTTGAATGCTCCCACCATCCTTGCTGATAAATCCTCCTCAGGCAGCTCATTCCAGGTGGACACCACCCTCTCCATGTAGAAATGCTTCCTCACATCCCTTCTGAATCCCCCACCCATATCAATTTTAGGCTTTGCCCCCTAGTAGTACTGTTCTCACTCATTTTAAAGAGACCCTACCTTTTCACTCTATTAATTCCCTTAATGTACTTAAAGGTCTCTATCATATCACCCCTCTGCCTCCAATCTTCCAGGGAGTACATCCCCAGGGCTCCCAGCCTCTCCTCATAGGACCTATCCTGTAACCCCTCGATCATCTTAGTTGCTCTCCTCTGAACCCCCTCCAGTATGCTGATGTCCTTCTTAAGGTAAGGATGCCATTACCTCACCCCATATTCTAAATGTGATCTCACCAATGATCTGTATAATGGTAAAATAACCTCACTCCACCTACTACTGAATCTCCTTGCAATACACCCCAGCATACTGTTAACCTTCACCACTGCCTTTTTTACACTGAGAGGTGTGTTTCAGGTCACTTGTAGTCACTATCTCTAGAACCTTTTCCTCTTTGGAAGCAGTTACCCTAACCCCTTCTATGTTATACTCTGTCCCAGGGTTCTTGGCCCCTATGTGCATCACTTTGCAATGTTTGGCTCTGAAGCTAAGTTGCCAGATTCCTGACCATCTCTCTAGTCTGGTAAGGGCATCACTCAGGTCCTGTATCTCCTCCTTGGTGTTCACGTTCCTATAGAGTTTGGTGTCATCCACTAACAGGCAAATTTAGCCTTTAATGCCTTCCCTGATGTAATTTATGAAGACTCTGAACAACACTGGTCCTAGCATCAATCCCTTCAGCACCCCACTGGTGACCTTCTTGGTGCTAGAGAACTCACCCCCAATCACTGCTCTCTGTGTTCTACCGCTCAACCAGTTTTCAACCCATATTACCATATTCTTCCCAACCCCTAGATCCCTTAGTTTCATTTTCAGCCTTTTGTGTGGTGCAGAATCAAAGGCCTTGGTAAAGTCCAGGTAAATGATGTCCACTGCCTGGCCCTTGTCCACTGCCCTCATGACCCAATCGAAGAACTCGATCAGGTTCATTTGACGTGATCTGCCTGCTGCAAACCCATGTTGTTCTTCATCATGTGGACCATTCTCCTCTATGTACCTCACCAGCCTTTCCTTTAGTATTGTTTCCATGAGTTTACATACCATCAAGGTCATGCTGACTGACCTATAGTTACCTGGGTCATCCTTGGGTCTGCTCCTGTGGAGTGGTACCACATGTGCTGTTCTCCACTCTAGTGGCACCACTCCTTACTCCAGAGATCTATTGAAGAGGACAGGCAGTGGCCCTGAGAGATCCACTACTAACTCTTTTAGCACCCTGGGGTGTATTTCATCTGGCCCTGGGCATTTGTCCACCCTCAGGGCCATCAGACAATCCTTCACTCTTTCAATCCCGATAACCCCTATGGCTCCCCCTTTCCCTCCCTCCCTTCTTCTCCCTGCCTGTGGCACTGGTCCATCCTTTTCCCTTGTAAAGACAGAGCAGAAGTATTTGTTTAATACCTTATTAAATATTTGTTTAATACATTATTGGGGATGGGGATCGGAAGAGGGGCAACTAGACACCAGGAAAACATACTCTATTTTTATATTCTTTTTGAGATATTATAAATGTATCCTTATTTGCCTATGGGAGTGCAGGGTCCTCCTGACCCTGCACTCCCATTCCTCCATAGATGTGTATATGTATGTAGTTGTGGAAGCACAGGGCCCTATGGGCCCTGCACTTCCATTTATAGGACAACACTGACCAAATTATCAGCATAGCTATGGTATTACCCCACCTCATGTACCCTGTAAAGAAAATTTTTGAATTCCCTCCAAAATGTAATTCTGTGCAACTGCAACGCCATTCTATACCACAGTTCTGATAACACATTTTGTACAGGGCTTGAAAAATTACAGCTGTCACATACATGAGGTGGGGTAATAAAGACTAGGTTGAAAATCTGGGGTAAAAATATTTCAAATTTCCAAAGTTGTGAATGTGTATAGCGAAACTGCAACAAATGGTCATAACTTTGCTGTTTTTACACATTTTGACCCCAGATTTTCAAAATATCCTTCTTATGACCCATCCTCATGAACAATATGACTGTCATTATGCAAATCCTGCCTGAAAGGTGAGTTCACCAAGTGACCACAAAATCACCTTTCAGGCTGGAGTTGCATAACAACACTCATATTGTCCATGGGGGTTGGGGGGCCCAAATGGCTATGTTGAAAATGTTGGGTCAAAATCTCAAAAAATGGCTGAGTTATGAATAAAAGTTGAAACCCCCATTAAAATACATTGAACCACATTTAACTTAGTTTCTCATACTGCAGTCACCGGTTCCAGCAGGAAGACATATCTTCGATCAGAGAGTGGCTCTCGGACCTGGGACCTGTTCAGGTAAGTGGGAGTGTGTGGGGACACACTGGGAGGTGTTGGATGGTGGCTGCTGAGTGGGAGGTGGGGGATTGATTGCTGAGAGATGGTATTCTTTTTTTTCAGGTTTAAAAAAAAATCATCAAATGACTGTTTCCTTCATTTCAGGGTTATGCCTGAAATGGCAGGGTGAGGGGTGCCACTAGACACCAGGGAACAAGCTGGATGGCAATCGGAGGTTGGGGGGTGCAACTGGGCACTAGAAAATTAAAGAAAAATAACAGGGATGGTGATCAGCAGTTGGAGGGTGCCGCTAGACACCAGGGAAGAAAATAAAATAATGGGGAAGGTGATCGGGGGTGAGGGGTGCCACTAGATGCCAGAAATGGTAATGGAGTGTGGGGTTGGGGGCTGGCAAACACCAGGGAAACAGTGGCTCACAGGGCACACTGTAGCAAGCAGCACAAGTTCAGCTGCAGCTGCAGAAGTCAAGAAATATCCACGGTTCTTGTACCAAGGATGTGGGAGAAGCACTCCTCTTGCTAAACTGGGCACCTGGGATTTTAGGTGCCCAGAAAAGATATGTGTGGGCATCAGGTTTAAAAACAAACATCAGATGACCTGAAGGAAGCCTGCTCTCCAGTTGGATGCATGTCCACACCTATTGATTGTTCTATCATCAGAAACCAGAGGTATCTGTGAAGCTACAAAACCATGAGTAACCATTAGGGTTTTGGCCTCGCAACAGGGGAAAATTTCTGATGTTTGGTTTTTGAAATCCCTGAAGTTTTATGTTTGTTAGTTCATGGAAAACAGTAACACGATGATGGCTGGCACAGCACAAAAATGTTTGTTGCCCTGCCAATTCAGTGGTGCAAAAGCAAATATGAGCATTAGCAGTATCAAATTTTACTTTCACCAAGTGACGTCATCTCAAAAACCCTACTACGCATGCGCAGGTCAGAAAACAATAAAATGTAAAGCCTTATAACTCTGGAACCCTTTAATATTTTCTCACCAGACCTGTCAAAGGCACTACCTTAGGACATGGCACATGTCCCCTGCAACTTTAGGAAAAAAATTCCATTCCATGTAGGCTGTATGGAAGAGCAAAAAAGAAACCCATGTTAAGTATAGTATAGGAAAAAAGTTAGACTTTTACAAAAAATGACACATGCGGATCTCAGAAACTGCACAAGCTGCCACCACAAAAATGTCCACACATTAAGACATTGCCTCCTAGACTACAAGTACAAAATGTAATCTCATTTTGTCAAAGGGAGCCAAAGATATTAATGTGCAAAGTTAGGGGTTTAACATTAAACAGGCGACTCAGCCCTAACTATTGGGGCGAGCCCGCATCCCTATAATATATTCTTTGCAAAAAACTACATTAATACAGAAATTAGGGTTGTAGAAAGCAAAGTGCACAAAGAACGGAAATGAAAAACATTAGGGATTTGGGTTTCTTGAGTATTGCCAGTTCAGTGGTAGGGTCTTACTTGGGGTTGTCAACCCTAGTGCCCACTCACTCCCCCCAACCTGTAGCCTCCTGTCCAAAGCACAGCAAACAGTTTCAACCTTGTGCCTCATAGTGATACAGTATGGGCAACATACTCTGTTGGAGCTTTCTTCACACAGGGCCCATATACATCACATTTGACCTTGTCTGATCAGGAGAGGGGGTAGGCATTATAGATTGGCAACCCCAAGTAAGACCTCACCACTGATTTGGCAATACTCAAGAAACCCAAATCCCTAATGTTTTTCATATCCCTTCTTTGTGTGCTTAGTGTTCTACAACCCTAATGTCTGTATTAATGTAGCTTTTTGTAAAGAATTTCCCTTCCTTTTGTATTCGCCATGCATGCAAGCTAACATGTTGGTATGAGCATTCTTTTTGAGGGGGGTGGACATTGGGATATTGTCCGCCCAATGCAGAGCAGTGTTGCAGGGACACGACAGTGCCACACCAATCAGTACCAAGGCTGACTATGACAGAGTTTCTAGCTTGCTAGGCAGGGACAGTCAACAACTTCAAACAAAGTTGCCATCCCTTTGATCTGCACCACCCAGCAAGCCAGGTTAATCTGTCATGGTCAGCCTAGAATGCATGGAATGTGTGCCTGCCCATCCATCGATGTCTGTTGCTGGGGGCTCTAACTGTTCCCCAACACTCCCCTCCCTGTCAGCACCCCCCCACACACAAATAGTAGTGACACTGGGGGTGCTCAATCCCCCAGTGTTTTTCTGTAAAATAAAGAGAACTGTCCCTCATCATGTCCTGTTTTTTTTATCTCCCTGAAAATAAGAAAACCGCCCATCGTCATCTGTTGCCCCACCCCCACAAACATAACTCAGTGACACTGGGGGTGCCCAATCCCCCAGTGTCCTCTATTAATTAAAAAAAACTGTCCTTGAAATAAAGGAAACTGTCCCTCATTTTTTTTTTACCCTGAAAAAAAGAAAACCATCCATCATCGTCTGCTGTGCCGTTATCCACACCCACCAACCCTCCCACTCAGGACTCACCCACCCACCCCATACTTACCCATCGGAGGTCCGTCGCAGTACTCTTCTCTGGACCACAGACATGTCTTCATTCTTCAAAGCCCAACCGCAAACTGAGGTAAGCGCCTCAATGTATTTCAATGGGGTTTTCGGTTTCAATGTATTTCAATGGGGGGGTTTCAACTTAGTGACACAACTTGGCCATTTTTAAGTATTTTTGCCTCAAATTTCAACATACCTTTTATGGGACCCTACCACATAAACAGTTAAGTAACACTAGGTAATTTTGTCCCAAAAGTTGATTTTGAGGTCCCAGTGCGAAATCACCTTTCAGGCAGGAGTTGAACATTTTCTCCACCTTTGTTCATGAGGTGGGGTCATAAGAAGGTTATGTTGAAAATTTGACTCCAAAATATTAACAAACAACAAAGTTATGAGCCTGCATTGAAATCTGTGAACACAAGCTCGTAACTTGGCAATTTTCAATATTTTGACCCCAAATTTTCAACATAGCCTTCTCTTCACAGCACCTCATGAATGTGACAGTTGTCATTTTTCAGATCCTGACCAAAATGTGTTTTTTCATCCAGACTGGTGATTGCTCAACCACTGCGTGAAATCATCTTTCGGCCAGGAGTTGAAAATTTACTCTGCTCTGCACTTGCTCATGAGGTGGGGTCATAAGAATGGTATGTTGAAAATCTGCACCACAAATATTAACAAACAAGACAGTTACATTTCCCAACATTATCACTTCTGCTTTGCATTCTTGAATGTTAACAAAATGATTCCTTCACTGAAGCATTTTTTCAAACACACACCCCCTGTGATACCAGTGCACATGGCAAACATTCAACATTGTCAAATGCTTGTTCTGATAGTGGAATTATATCCTCATTTATGCAGGTCCCTTTTGTACCTGCACAAAATGACATAAATACAATATTGGAGACAGACCTGACCCAGTGCATGGACCCAGCAGACCACAGCACACATGTTGATACCTTGTAGATGTGGTTCCTTGACACACCACAGCGTGTGATGTCTGTGCCAAAACACTGTTCCGTCTCTACCTAGGCCGGGGCTGGTGCTGCATGCTGTAGCACCTTCCCCATCAGCCTTATCCTATTAAAACAGCTCACTGAGTTCACACCTGAACTCAGCTCACGGGCACAGTAAGGCAGCATGTTCCCCAGTGGTGCAATGGACGTCACCTCAAACAATGTTACTTAATAAATTATTGTTTTTTTATATTTTGACCCCAAACTTGCAACATAGTCTTCTAATGACCCCACCTCATAACCCCCGTAGGTGAAATTTTTCAAATCCATGTCGAAACACCATTCTGCAAAATCACATTAGCTGTACTGTTCATGAGGTGGTCTAAAAAAATTGCTATGTTGAAAATTTGGAGTCAAAATATTGAAAATTACCAAATTTATGTGCATGTGTAGAAATCTTGCAACAAATGCTTGTAACTCAGCCATTTTTAGGAATTTGTTTACCAAAATTTCAACATGACCTTTTTGGGACCCCACCTCACGAACACCAGTGGTAAAATATCGTTACTCAGTCCTGAAAGGTGATTTCACACAGCGACCATGAAATCACCTTCCGGGCCTGATTAGAGATGTTGCAAAATTTTATTTTGCTGGCAAAATGTTGTCGAAATCATGAATTTTACCCTGCAAACTATTTCATGCAATTATGTGCTTACGGTGAAATTTCCCTGGTTTATTTCACCATAAATTTTGCCTAGCATTACTATTAGGCAAAATTAGGTAAAATTTGGCTTTTCATTTGACTTACTGTCTGCAGGTCACATGGGCGACTACATACAGGCAGGAAATTAATGATTCATTTCTTTTGTAGGAGTGGAGACTTGGAGAGAAGCAGGCAGCCTGCATCAGACTTGGGTTTGCACTGTACTGTGTGCTATTGTTTGTGTTTTTTTACACACTATTTAGTTTAAAATAATTGATTGTGTATTTGTGTTTCTGGTGTGTGCTCATAATTTCTGTTCTATGTCTGTAGATTGAGTGTGTGTGTGTGTGTGTGTGTGTGTGCATGTGTGTGCGTGCATGCGTGTGTGTGTGTGTGTAACTCCCTCACTCTCTTTCTTTTTCTTTTTTCTGTTACTAAACTTTTTTTTTTTAAATAAGGAGGATGAATGAGAAAGGTAGGGACAAGAGGACTGGGAAGAAGGCAGCAGGACCCAGTGTTCGGCTTGACAGGTGGGCCTTTAGGTCTGAGACCCCCCCAGCAGGAGCATGTGGCCCCCACTCCCCAGGAGCAGCATGAACCCATTGCCCCCCCACAGCAGTATGATGATCATGTGCCCCCAACCACCCAACAGCAGCAGGATCCTGTTGTCCCTCAACAGCAGCAACAGCAAGACCATGTGGCCCTCACCCCCAGCCAGTAGCAGCAGCAGCTGGATACCAATGCCCCCCCAGAAGGGGCATGTGCCCCCACCTCTCCCCAGCAGGAGCATGATGTGGCCCCCAGGACATCAGCTGGTGGTGGCGCCCCTCAGAAAGTGTCAGCTGTGGGGTGTTTTTTCACCAGAAACACTGACGATGATAGTGTCATGATCTGCAACCTGTGTGGCAGATCTATGAGAAGGGACAAGACAGGGGGCATTTTGGTACTGGCAGCCAAAGGAGCCATCTGCAACACCACCACCCTGCTAAGTGGCTCCAAAAACAGCAAGAGGTGGCAGCAGCAGGTAGTGGGGCCCAGGGTGAGCAGTCAGAAGGGGAAAGGGGCCAGCAGGAGGAAGGGGCCGGGTCAGTGTCAGTGGAGGCACAACAGGAGAAGGCAACAGCAGCAGGGGCAGCAACAGCACCCCCATCACCCTCACTTTACAGCAAACGATCATGCCACGTTCATGCTGGTGAACCCGCATAGCCTGCAGCAGCCCCAGCCACTCATGTTGTTCCAGTGAGTCAAGAAAACCTGGCAGCTGTGCACAGAGAGGTGGGAGCTCTGCACCGTGAGTTTGACGAGTTCAGCCAGAAGGCCAGGGGGACCTCAAGAAACTCCTTGAGAACCAACAGAAAGTGTTGGAATTCATGGCAGAGATGCGACTTGGGGGTGGTGGTAGTGGCAGGGCAGAATTGGGACCTGGTGCAGTGTAATTATGGTTCAGAAATTATAATTTATGACTGAGGCAGCACAGCACTGTCAGCAAATTTTTTTTTTCTTTTCTTTGTCCTGTCCTTTCTTACTGTCACTCTTCCCTCATCCGCACCTCCTAAAAATAACAAAAAAACAAAAAAATTTTTAAAAGTAAAAAAAAAAACAACAGATCTTTTCATCCTCTTCCTTTTCTATATCCTCTTGTTTCTTTTTCTTGTCCAGCATTTTGTGTGTTATGTAATGTTTATGCTCCCTACCTTTCCCTCTCATATGAATACCCTTGCCCTGACCCTTCATGTCCCCCATCATGTGTTGCTGTCAGTCATTTAGTCTGTACCCATAAACACTGTACCTTTCTTCTTGTTTTATGTTAGTCCTTCTGTATATATTTCCTCCTCCTATCCACAAATGTCAAATATTGTAATTTGTTCCTATGAACAACATTTTTTTTCCCAAAGCTATGTGATGTTGTGGTGATGTTGTGGCAAATAGTTAAGGGGCCAGAAATAAGACATGATTGGAGTGGTGCACTGCAGTGGCTGTGGAGCAGCAGTCTTCCGGGAGATGTTCTGGAGGATGCGGTGTTGTCCCATCTGCAGGCACCTCTCTGGGCTGAGGGAGGAGGTTGCTCATCTCCAGGCTGAGTTGGCCAGGATTTGTGGGACCTCCTCTTCCATCCAGGGACCACCAGTGCCACTGCCGTTGCCTCAGAGGTTGCCAAGAAAGAGGAGGTTGGACCATAGTGGGCTCAGGGAGGGTGAGGGTGGTGGAACAGAGGCGCATCCCTCCAGTTGTACCTCTCCACAATTCCTATGCCATTCTGGCAAAGTGTGGTTCCTCTATGGAGGCACCCACAGTGGAGACCAAGGAGGATGCTGGGAACCTCCACAAAGGAGACCCACAGGAGGGTGGCAGGGGACCCTGCAGGGGAAGGAAACAACTCCTGGTGGGGACTCCATTGTTAGGAAGGTAGAACTGGGCAAGGAAGGGGAGGGAGGTGAGGCTGCCTGGGGCCATGGCTTGGAGGGACAGGGAGCGAATCCTCAGGATTGCTGGAGCACTGCACAGGGAGGGAGCTGGATGTCATTGTCCACCTAGGGACAAATGACCTGGCTAAGAAAGGATTAGAGAAATGCAGGAAGAGTTTGTGGAATTGGGAGGGGCCTTAGTCAAGTAGCACACGCGGTAACCTTCCTCGGAGGTGCTACCCATCTATGGCATAGGAGAGGCTAGGGTGTTCCGTACCATGGGATTCAATCAGTGGTTGAAAACTGTGTGAGCTCAGGATTTGGCTTCATTGGGGACTGGGGGTCCACCTGGAGTGATGCAAGCCTATACTGGCATGATGGGCTGCATCTGTCCGGGAGGGAACCAGGATCCTAGGTGATAGGTTTAAATGCTTCATTGGCAAGCTTTTAAACTAGCCAAGGGGGGAGGCACTGGAAAGGAGCAGGAAAATCCTAGCCCCCAAACAATCATGGTAGTAAGTGTGGCAAACACCAACATGGAGGTGTCGATAGGGAGAAGGGCAGGGGTAAATGGAGAAAGTGACAAAGGCAAGAAGGACAGGGATGGGGCAAAAGGAGGTAAGGCCATCAGGAAATGGAGGGTAATGAGTACCAATGCCCGTAGTCTGGGCAACAAGCTCCCTGAGCTTGTGGCCTTAATGGAAGAGGGATGCCTGGATATTGTAGCAGTCACAGAAACATGGTACACAGAGAACCATGACTGGGATGTTAACATACCAGGGTAGATAACCTACAGGAGAGACAGGCAGGGGAGAAGAGGGGGAGGAGTAGCTCTCTATGTAAAGGAAGGGATAAAAGCAACTGAACAAAAGAGTAAACAGGGAGGAGAGGAGGCACTGTGGGTCACCTTGGAGACTGGAAAGGGCACCACAATCCACACAGGGGTTGTGTACAGACCCCCATGTCAGAGGGAAGGAATGGACAAGGATATGATGGAAGGCATTCTTAGAATGGCAGAGAAAGGGGAGATACTGTTGATGGGAGACCTGAATATGCCAGATGTTAACTGGAGCACATTTGCTGCAGCCACATCCAAGAGCAGGGCCATTCTTGATGCCCTACAGGTGGCAGGCATTAGACAGCTAGTTTTGGAACCCACTCATGAGGGAGCAATCTTAGAGCTTGTAATCTCAAACGGGGGCAGTGAGAGGATCTCAGATCTAGAAGTGGGTTACCATCTGGGGACAAGTGACCATCAAACAGTGTGGTTCACGTTAAACTCAGCTACAGAGTCAAGCCATACAAAAGTGAGGGTACTGGACTTTAGGAGGGCTGACTTTGGCAAGATGGGAGAGTGCCTCAGAAAAGCACTAGCAAACAGGCTAGAAGGAGGTGTGGAGCAACAATGGGGAATTATCAAAACTGCCATCACAGAGGCAACGAGCCTTTGTGTGAAGCAAATAAACAAATCAAACGAAAGAAAAGCCACTATGGTTCTCAAGAGAGGTGGCTGTGAAAGTCAGAAGAAAAAGATAGCATTCCAGAAGTATAAGGAAACACAGATGAAGCAGGACAGAGAGCTGTACCAGTTAAGGCAGAAAGAAGCAGGAGGAAGTCAGAATACAAAGGCCCAAACTGAGGAAAAGATAGCCAACCCAGTTAAGAAGGGGATAAACCTTTTATAGGTACACCAGTGAGTATAGAAAGACAAAGGGAGGGATAGTGAGGCTGAATAGAATGAACGGTGGTGGGCAGAGGGGGACAGTGAAAAAGCAGGAATACTGAACTAATATTTCTGCTCAGTATTCACAAAAGAGGAGGGGGAAGTGCCTAATCCAATTAACAGAAGCACTCTTGATAGGGGGGTCGATCCCAGTCCTTTCACAGAAGAAAGGGTTCTGCAAGAACTCCTAAAACTGAAGGTGGACAAAGCAATGGGTCCTGATGGAATTCACCCCAGAATTCTAAAAGAATTAAGGAAGGAACAAGTGAAACCACTGGCTACTCTTTTTAATAAATCATGGGAGGATGGTGTGGTAGCCGAGGACTGGAGGAAGGCGGATGTGATTCCCCTTCACAAAAGTGGGACCAAGACAGAGGCAGGAAACTACAGACCTGTCAGTCTGACCTCTGTGGTAGGGAAAGTGATGGAGTCACTTCTGAAGGAAAGAATAGTTGAGTACCCAGAGGTCAGTGGAGCACAGGATCCAAGGCAGCATGGGTTCATAGTGGGAAGGTCATGTCAGACGAATCTAATAGATTTCTTTGACTGGGTGACCAAAGTAGTAGACCAGGGAGGGGCTGTGGACATGGCCTACCTAGACTTTAGCAAGGCATTTGACACAGTCCCACACAAAAGATTATTAGTCAAATTAACCAGCCTGGGAGTGGGTCCCAGGGTGGTAGCCTGGATAAAACATTGGCTGGACAACAGGACACAGAAGGTAATTGTAAATGGAGTCCACTCTGAAGAAAGGGCGGTTACTAGTGGGGTACCGCAGGGTTCAGTATTGGGTCCAGTCCTTTTTAATGTCTTCATCAGTGGCATTGCAGAGGGACTGGAAGGAAAAGTATGCCTTTTTGCAGATGACACAAAGATCTGCAACAGGGTTAATACACAAGGAGGCGTGGAAAGGATGAAAAGGGACTTGGCAAGGTTGGAGGAATGGTCAGACGTATGGCAGCTAGGATTCAATGCAAAAAAGTGCAAAATAATGCACCTGGGAAACAAGAACCCAGGGGAAGAATACACAATGAGTGGGGAGGTAGTAACAACAACAAAACAGGAAAGGGACCTGGGGGTAATCATATCAGATGACCTTAAGGTTAGCAAGCAATGTGAGAAGGCAGTAGGGAGGGCCGGGGGGTATACTGGGATGTATAGGGAGAGGCATCAGCAGCAGAAAACAGGAAGTTGTTATCCCTCTGTACAGACAGTTGGTGAGACCCCATCTGGAATACTGTGTCCAGTTCTGGAGACCCCATCTCCGAAGGACATAGACAGGATAGAGGCAGTCCAGAGGAGGGCAACTAAAATGGTGCAGGGTCTGCAAGAGAAGCCGTATGAGGAGAGACTAAAGGAGCTTAATATGTATACCCTTGAGGAAAGAAGGGAGAGGGGGGATATGATAGAAACTTTCAAGTACCTCAAGGGAATCAACAAAGTCCAAGAGGGTAGCATCTTTCAGAAAAAGAGACTTGCAAGAACAAGGGGACACAATTTAAAGATAGAAGGAGGGCAGTTCTGGGGCAATGTGAGGAAGTATTATTTCACAGAGAGGGTAGTGGATGCACGGAACAGCCTTCATGAGGAAGTTGTGGGGTCTAAAACTGTGGGAGAATTCAAGAATGCATGGGGCAGGAAGATATAGGCTGTTGGTTAACTAGGATCTGCGGCCTATCCTGTAGGTAGGGAAATTGGCAGACTAGATGGGCCTAGCAGTCCTTATCTGCGGTCAAAGTCTATGTTTCTATAATTGTTTTGGCTGTGTGCATTATCAGTCCAAATACGTACACAACAATCATACAAAAATAAGCACTTTTATTGCAAAGTGAAACATAATTTAAATATGTATTTTGTGCTTAACAATACATGTCTTATGGGCTTACCACAAATGTTAACTTGGTGTACCTCCTCTGTAGTAATAATGATGTTTCAAAGTGCCACACCCCACCACCTGGTCTAAAACGTGCACTTGGGCCACAGTTTAACACAGCCTCTTGCTGCCATATTGCGCAGAGCAGGCCTGATAAGACAAGAAATATGACAGGAAAAAAGCAGGATGAAACTGAGACATGAATCTGCTCTCAGTCATGATGTTATATAGTGCCTCACCACCACCCGGACAAAGAAAATGCTGTTTTGTCCACCGTTTATAATTTTGATTTCAGGCTGACTCTTGTTGCCGCTAGTGCAGAACAGGCCACGCAAGTTCAGAAATGTCACATGACAAATGTTACATAAAATTGAGACAGAAATGTGGTCTCAGTCCAGAAGTTTTATAGAGTCTCCCCACCTCCTGGACCAAAAATGCTGTTTTGCCCACTGTTTACAAATGATTTCAGGCTGACTCTTGCTTCTGCTAGTGCAGAGAAGGCCGTGCAAGTCCAGAAATGTTACATGACAAATGTTACATAAAACGGAGACAGAAATCTGATCTCAGTCATGATGTTATGTAGTGCTCCACCACCACCAAGACAATTAACATGCTGTTTTGTCCACTGTTTACAAGGATTTCAGGCGGAATCTTTTTGCTGCTAATGCAGCAGAACAGACCGTACAAGTCCAGAAATATGACATGAAAAATGTTGCAAAAAATTGAGACAGAAATCTGCTTTCAGTCATGATGTTACATAGTGTCCCATCCACCACCTGGACAAATAAAATGCTGGTTTGTCCACCATTTACAAATTATTTCAGGATGAATCTTGTTGCCAGTAGCTTCTGTGGTGTGCAGAACAGGCCTTATACAGTAAGTCCAGAAAAAACACATGGCAAAACTGTGAGAGAAGGGAGATACAATTATTGTGGGAATTATAAAAACAGCCAAAAGGGGTGCCACACTGAGAAAATTAATTCCTCCTGAAAAATGCTGCTGCTACTTGCACTTGCTGCCTCCTCCTGCTGGTTTCTCAATTGATTGAGAAATGTAGAATTATTATTTTCCAATACTGCTGTCATGTTTGGCTGTGTTTACTCTGTGGTCGTAACTCGGTGTGGAGGGAATGAGATTTTGGGGTTCTGTAGGCTGCCTACTGCTCTGACTAGTTAACAACTTGCCACGAGAAGTAATGTTTTGGCTGGTTGATGATCATCTTCACAGAGTCCATACTGTTGCTGCACAAGTAAGTATCTGTCTGTATTTTTCTTCTGTGCAAGAGAAGGATGTTGGTGAGTTGGTATTGTGGCATTCTGAGTTCTAATATGTTTATACTGCTTTTCTATTATTTTTCAGTTTGCTGAGGATTACGTCATCATGCCAGGCCAGGATTCGGATCTGGGATGTCAGAATGCACCACATTTCCCTACGCAGATGGTAGGTATTTAATATTTCAGCAATCTCCTGCTCTGTAGGGACCATCACAGTTTCTGTACAAGTAATATTGTATTACTTAAAATTAACCTTTTGGGGGGAACTGAATGTTGTTAAGCCTTTTTTATGATTACTTTGTAATTAATGATTCACTTCTTTAAGGATGGCCATAATTCATCATTTTGCAAAATCTGTCCAACTGGTGTTAACTGTTGAATGAGCATGTTACATTCATACTCTGCTTGTACTAGGAGGGTTCTTCAACATGTCACGGAGAGTAAGCGGCAGAAAATATTTATCTTTTGCATGGAATGCATGGGTGTATCAGGTGGCAGGAGGGGAGATCCAGGTGTGGAATGTGCCAGCATGGGCACTTTTAAAGATGTCAAGACAACATATCTTGCTTTAAGATGGGGTTAGTCAAAATGAAATGTAAAATGTGTATCTTCATATTTTTGGCAGCGAAACATTATAACTGTAATCATGCAAAATGTTTATGGTTATGGTAATTTGACTACTGCTGCTGCTTCATATAGGATGGGGCTCAAACAACAGTTTAGGGCAAAGGGCAATCAAATGACACTGATTAACACTGCAGCAGGTAACACAACCATAACAAATCCAATGATTGATAGATATAAATAATTTAAAACACTATACTGAGCTGAAAGTGGTTGGGGGGGGGGTCCTTCGAGTAACTTCAGCCTTATTCCACTTCCACATCCTCCAAGAAGCAGTCCTCACAGTCTTCAAGACTGGAGTTGTCACCAGGTGGAAATTCTCTCAGCATTGCTGCTTCATCCACCTCGCTGCTGGTGAAAGCCTTAGCAGAAGAGCTGACATCTTCATTGTCATCATCATCATCACCTAGACACAGTTCATGTGGCAACACTACTGACTTCAATGTGTTATGCGGAATGTGCCTTTCCTTCACCTTGATGAATATTAGCATGGACACATTCTTGGGTGACAGATTGGTCCTACGGTCACACACAATGGCCCCAGCCGAACTAAGCACTCGTTCTACACTGACACTGGATGGTGGACAGGTCAGGTATTTCACAGCAACCGATGTTAGTGCTGGCCAGTGAGTCAGTTTGCTGCTCCAGTATAGCAGTGGCTCATCAGTAATGGCAAGGTGCTTTGTGTCCCCCATGTAGGCCTCCACCATTCATTCTGCTGCCCTGAGTCTAGCTGCCTCATCTGTCTCCTCCTCCTCCTCCTCCTCCTTTTCTTCCATATCTTCCACTCCCACCTGATAGAGAACATCCCAAATAGGATTGCTTGCCATCTTCTACTGTACCTTGCCCATTTTCTCAGATGGGGTTGCCTGTGAGCTGCTGGTGGTGGTAGCAACACCTGTTTTCTCTGCAGTGCATGCCTTATGTGCCTTTTTCATCTGTGCAGCAGATACCTGCCTAATGAGGTTCTCTGTCAACTTTTGCACTTGCTGATGACCTCCTTCAGTTATAGAAGGCAGGCCATGTTTGTAGCATGGATCAAGCATGGTAGCTGCTGCAAATTCTTCTAACTGTGCAATGCCGGATATATGGGTATTCATGTCCAGCACGTGGCACATATGATCCATTAGATCATGACTGCTGTGATCCCCATTTGCCTCCATCTGGTGTTGGACATTAACCAATGTCTGCCTCAGCACAAATATGAGGGGTATGGATTGACTTACAGAAGCAGTGTCCCCACTCATTGCCTGTGTAGCATGCTTGACTAGATGGAGAATGCATATTAGCCCATCCATTTGGGGCCACTGCTCTGCTGTTAGAGCGATGGACACTCCAGCACTGTCACAGGTGGTATGCACCAGCAGGTATTCTTAAACAACCTTATACTGTTCATACAGCCAGTCGAGCATGTACAGCGTGAAGTTCCACCTGGTCACAACATCAAGCTTCATAAGGTGCTGAGGCAGATGGTTATTGTGCTGTACCTCACGCAGATGGTCATGGGCCTTTGCAGAATGGGCAAAGTGTACACAGATGTGATGGGCAGCAGTCACAGTTTCCTTAATGTCCGCATGGTTTGAAAACTGCTGCATAATGAGATTAAGGCAGTGTGCCAGGCAGGGCACCCTGAAAAAACCACCATTGCTAATACACTTAACTACACTGGAGCCAGTATCACTTGCAATGAATCCTGCCGTAAGTGACTGTGAGTGTAACCACTCATCAGTCTCATCCAGCAGAACATTATGCATTGTCTCACCCATATGAGAACCTATAACACTTCACATACTCAGGGTTGCATGCTGCCGAATTCCAGGGGTGTTGCTATTGTCACAGTTTTGCTTCAGGAAGGTTTTGCCAGGCCCAAAATCAACTACCACCCCAGGTACCTGTGCCCAGTGTGTCATTATGCATATATACAAGCTTGTTGCTGTTTGTCCACTGGTCCACATGTTCATGCTAAGATGGATATATTCTGATGCACTATGCTTCATTGCATGTCTTATGGAATCAGCAACTGTACTGTACAGCTCTGGCATGGCACGCTTAGAGAAATAGGTTCGCGATGGAACCTGCCGTTTGGGACAGGCTTGGGCCATCAACCTGCGGAACCCAGCATTCTCCATGAACGAGAACAGCAAAAGATCGAGGGCCAGTATTTCAGTGGTGGCAGCATTTAACTCATGTGCTGCAGCATGATTGGGGGGGTTCTTTGTGTGCCACTCAAGGATGGTCTTCAGAGTGTGCTGCATCTTTGGGGCTGTTCGACTAGAACGCTGTACATATGGCACCAATGTTGTTCTTTAAGGGGTAACTGTTGACTCTTGGGGCTATGCAGACCTCATCAAACCAGTTATTTTGTTTGATTGTGGGTGCGGTGGTGTACTTTTCTGAGTCAAGGGACTGGGACTCGGAGTGGCACCTCCACTGCTATGCCCACTACTCGAGAGAACAAAGGATTGATCCTCCTCCTCCTCCACTGACCAACCCTGCCATCCCTCCTTCCTCCTGCTGTACTGAACTGCTTTCAGTTACATTTAACTTGCTGAGAGAGATCCCGCCAGCTCTGGCATCCTTCAGGTGTTGCTGCCATCTCAATGGGTGCTTGTTTTTCAGATGGGCGTGTTGCCCACCGGTGCCTATATGGCTTCCCTTTTCTTCCTGACTAACACATGCTTGACACAGTTGACATATTGCTATGGTCTCATCAACTGGATCAAGCACATAAAAGTCCCAGACTAGGGACTTTTGACCTCTGGACGTAACATGCTTCTAGGACTGGGATAATTGAGAAACAGGTGTGGAAGTTTGTGCTTTTTGGGCTGCTTTCATCACTTCCATAAGACTACTTTTGGGAGGGGGGGTGATGTGACTGCTTTGGGGATTACTCATAGGCTTGGTAACAGCCTGACCTATGGGCTGTGCATTTAAATGGCCTTTATGAAATGGGCATCAGAATTTAGGCAACCTGATTGGTGCATACCTGTGTGATATTCCTTCTTACGGACAGGAAAAAGTACAAACACTGGCCAGTGGGCATTGATATAGGTGATGCTGCCCACTTCAGAACCTTAGCAAAACAAAATGCAGCCATCTTGTTTGTGCCATAAGTGGTGCCAGCCGACCTGTAAAAAATACAATAAATACATCTGACCTCCTGTTCATATTGCCTCAGTCTGTGAAATCCGTGGATGCAGCATGAAATGAACTGCTGCTATCTCTCTCACAAAGCCCACCTCGCTCGGTCATGTATATATATATATATATATATATATATATATATATATATATAGATATATATATAAAAAATACGGAACAGCTGCAATCTCTTCACCAGCCCGGCCACTCACTCTTTAAGGTCCGTCTTTTAATTTTAATAAAAAAAGAAACAAACAGCCACAATGTCTCTCCCAGTCTGCCCGCTCATTCATCTATTTAAAAAAAAAAAATGGAGCAACCACGATCTCTCTACCAGCCTGCCCGCTCACGCTATCTCTCTACCTACCCCGCCCGCTATCTCTATCTCTCTACCAGTCCACCCGGTCACTCTTGAAGTTTTGACTTTTAATAAAAAAAACAAAAAAAAAACAGCCACAATCTCTCTTTTCTTGTCTCCACACAGTATTGGGGAATACTGCCATGACAACCATGCCTAAAGTACAGAAGGCTTTGTAGGACAAAATTCCTTCAGTCCAAAAACTTAGGTGGAGGAACTATTTTATTAAAAGTGACGCAAACATACATGTTTTTTCCTACTTAAAATTGTAAATTTAACCTACCAAATACACTTGCACTAAAGAGAGCCATTTCATAAGCACAATAAGCCACTCCAGGGTGTGTGTTAGACACTTTAACACATGACTAGGAGGCAGTGGCCTTGTGCTTCACTACCCCTCCTAGCAGTATGTTAAATGTCTAACGCACACCCTGTCGTGGTTTGTTGCTTACACTTCACCCTTGACCTTTTTTAACTCTGGCTCCCATGAGGGATCATTCCAGTTGTCATCATCCGCACCAATGCTGATGATGTCCTTGTCCTCCTTCTCCTTCTTCCTATCACTGTCTTCTTGCATGGTACCTTTTTCTTTCTCTACAACCATCTCCTCAGGGGGCTGACTATCCGTATCTCCAGGATTATCAGACTCTGGTTCAACACTATCATCACCAACTCCTGCAGGAACAGGGACAGTCACACCGACAAACTTGTCACTCTCCTGGACCACTGTTCCTGTTCTGGTGTCAGTGTCTCCCTTCTTTTCACTATCATCATACCCCAAGAGCATGGATGCAACAGTTGCAGCCTTAAAAAACTGAGACACAGGTATGCCATGACTTCAAATAACTCCTTTGCTGGTACCTGCTGCACCACCAGAGCCCACAGAAGAGACATATGCAGACATACATGTGCCTTCACTGCTTTGGGGAACTGGAACTAAAGTTGTGCTCTCCTCTACACACATCTTAGCTACCTCGTCTCCCCTGGCAAGTTTCCCCCCTTTACTGGACCATCTCTTAGCAGGCATTTTTATATTTATTTTTATTTATTAGGTCTAGGATTACAATACCTTTGAGCCAGGGCTCTTTTACGAAGGTTCCACGTTAGCTTACAATTCAAAACATAAGACATGTAAGTCAGATTACAAATTCAATACATAGGACAAGGTTACAAAAGTGTAAGCTAAATAGAATTACAAAGCATCTGAGAAACAAAACAAGTTTTGAAGGCTAGGTTACAAGGAGATAGCAGATGAGGTGCAGAGAGGATAGAGGACAAAGAGAGAGGAAGAGTAGAGGGGGCGGAGAGCTATAGAGGAGGAGCGTAGCCAGAGGCATTGTTGTAGACATAACCTGGGGAAGTGCATGCTAAGGGGTACTCAAGTGCTAATTGGAGAGAGAACTGCATAAGATTAGGGAAATATTCATGGGGTCAGCTAGTGGAGGCAATCATAGGAGCTAGAAGCAGTGAGAGAGAGGCGCAGCCTTGATTTAAATGCACCAAGGGTAGGAGTGGAGGAGATGTAACTGTTTAGACCATTTAGCCAGCTGGGCACCCTGTAGACAAAATATCGTTGACCTTGTGAGGTACGACAACGTGGAACCTGCAGGAGCTGTGATTCAGACCCCCTGGTTGAGTGGGAGTTATTGCTAGGGTGCAGGAGTGCACACAATCCAGGGGGCGCAAGGCCCATAGTTATTTTCTTCACCATGATGCAGGTTAGGTACTTTATCTGATTGGTGAGTTGCAGCCATCCAGTTTGTGCATTGAGGTCGCATGTATGTGTGAGGTGGTGGGATCCAGTGAGAAGTCAGCAGGCCTTATTGAGGGAGGTGGATATGCCCTAAGAGTGGTAGCTGGAGCAGAGCCATAGATGATAAGCCCACAGTCAAAATGGAGACAGCAGAGCTCTGAACACCAACAGTCACAGCTTCTATAGTAAGATGTTGCCTATGCCGGAAGAGAAGGCCAAGGTGAGTATTTGCTGCTTTGGCTACAGAGTCAATGTGGGCACTGTGTTAGATGAGGGTCCAGAGTGATCCCAAGGTACTTAAAGGCTTGAACCTGTTCCAGGGTGACTCCATGACCAGTTTTGATGGATAGGGGGTGTAGCTTATGCTTGTTATGAGAGCTGCTGAACATCATAGACTTTGTTTTCCTATTATTGAGGACCAGATAGTGATTTGAGAACCAATTTTCAACAGATGTAAAGCCAAGCTGAAGGTTGTCTTGTAGAGGCTTGGGATCCTTGTGGGAGGCAAGAATTACAGCATCATCTGCATAGAGGATGATTGTTTTGGAGCAAGAATTTGGAAGGGAGTTCAGGGACAAGCTGAATAGTAGGGGGCCCAGAATGGATCCCTGGGGGACACCTGAGTGAACAGGCCTGGTATCAGAGTGGACATCTGCAATTTTTACTCTTTGAGACCGTTTCTCCAAGTAGCTTTTGAACCAGGCAATGGAGTCGGAAGAGACCCCAGCTTTCAGAAGGTGCACAAGCAGTAGGCGGTGATGAACAGTGTCAAAAGCCTTAGTCAGATCATTAAAGATGGACCCAATTAACTGACCATTGTCCAGTGAGCTTTGAAGAATGCCAGAGAATTCCAGCAGGGCAGATGAGGTGCTATGTCCTTTCCTGAAGCCATGTTGTTGTGAGCACAGGATATTGTATTTGCCCAGGAAATCTGTGAGCTGATCTGCTGCAATGTATTCAAGGGCCTTGGAGAGGGATGGCAATATACAGGTCGGATGGTAGTTTCCATGAGTGGCCCTGTCACCACTTTTATGGACAGGGATAACAGTGGTGGATTTCCATTTGTCAGGGAACTGACTGAGCCTAAGTGAGAGGTTGAAAATATATGTCAGTGGCTGTAACACCTTATCAAGGGTGAAGGCCAGCAGTTTAGTGTCAAGTGTATCACTGCTGGATCTGGATTTGGTGATGGCTTTGGTAATATATTTGCGAGCAACATGCATCTTGACTGCTTTGAAGTAAAAAGGCAGGTGGCTAGAGGAGGAGGAGTCATTGGAGGAGGAGAGGGAGAGTCACAGTCCTTGAAAAAGTCAGAAGGAAGAACACTGCTGAGATCAGTGAATGCAGTGTTGAAGGTATTTGCTATGATTTTAGGGTCAAGCGTTGTAGACCCATTTATGTTGAGCAAGGTAGGGGAGGTTTTTGGCTGCTTCTCAGTGACCTCTTTAATATTGTTCCAAAATGCCCTCCCATTACCCCAGGTATCCATGAGAGAGTTCTTGAAGTAGGTAGATTTCATTTGCCGGATAGATTTGGTACAGTCATTCCATGCACGTTTACAGTTTTGGATGTCAGTTTCTTTACCAGTGGTTCTGGCCACATCCCAGAGGTGATCCCTAGATCTTAGCTGATGTAAGAGATCATCCGAAAGCTAGGGATTGCAAAGGGCTTTGACTTTGCACTTTTTAAAAGGAGCGTAGGAGTCACAGGCTGCATTGAAAGTGTTGATGAAGTAATCCAGCGCAGTATTTACATCTGTTGCTTTGTAGATAGGGGACCAGTCTTGTAGGTTGAGGCATGTTTTGAGGTGTGGCAACTGCCCACGTGGTAGGACTCTACTAGTGATGATATTAGGAGGGGGCCTGCGGAATATGTTTGAGCATTCACAGATGAGAGGGGAATGGCCACTAAGCTAGTCAGGGAGGACTGAGGTATTTGTGATATGAGGTGGGTGGCTGGTAAGAATCCAATCCAGGAGGATGCTGGTGCCAGATTTGCAGTTTTTCTTGGTTGAAGAGACAACCATCTGGGTGAGATTGGCCGATGAGACAGCATCCTTATGGACCCCTGCATCAGTCGCGAGCCAGTTTATATTAAAGTCTCCAAGCAGAATCATTTCAGAGTCAGGAGGTTGGGACCTGGTGAATTCCAAGACAGCGTTAAGGACATTCCCTTGTTCTTTCGGGTGAGCAAGGTAAGTCTGTTTGCTGACGACACCAAAATTGGAGCAGTGGTGGATGGAGAGGAGGGGTGGAATCAGCTGCAGGGGGACCTAAGCAAGCTAAAGGAGTGGTCAGAAAGGTGGCAGCTGGGATTCAATGCAAGTGTAAGGTTATGCACTTTGGGGTGAAGAACCAAAGGAGAGAATACTGGCTGGGGGGGTTAAGCTGGGGATCACTGAGGGATAATGATAACAGGGACCAAGAACAACACTGCCAGTGCAGGAGAGTGGCTGCAAAAGTGAACAAAATGCTGGGGTGCATAGCGAGGGGGGTTTTGTCCAGGTGAAGTGAGGTGATGTTGCCCCTCTTCAGATCGCTGGTAAGGCCGTACTTAGAGTATTGTGCACAGTTTTGGAGACCATGTCTAAAGCATGACATCAGGCTGCTTGAGGGGGTGCAGAGGAGGGCAACAAAGATGATATGTGGAATGGAGGGGAGAGACTATGACAGCAGGCTACGACACCTCAGTATGTATACCCTAGAGAATAGAAGGGTCGGGGGTGCATGATAGAGACATTAAAGTATCTGAGGGGAGTCAATAAGGATGGGGCTGATGGGGTCTTTAAGTTAAGAAAGGGGAGGGTCACCAGGGGGCATGGACTAAGAATGGAGGGGGGAAGATTTAGGAAGGAAATGAAGAGACACTATTTCTCAGAGAGGGTGGTAGCAAAATGGAACACCCTACCAGAATGGGTGGTATCACATAAATCTGTGAACAGCTTCAAAAGGGCATGGGACATGGAACAGAGGAAAGTAAAGGTGGCAGTGGAATGACAAAAGGAAGGGGGGTGGGGCAGCTGCAAACTAGGGATGCTAGCTGCACACTCGAGCAGACTTAGGTAGACTGAGTGGTCTGTTTCCGCTGGCACATTCGTATGTTCATATGTTCAGATATACACTGAGGCAACTGTGAGGGATTTGTTATGGGCACCTAATAAGATTCTGATAGGGAGAATCTGTGCAGCAGTGGCTGGGAGGGGGTTAGTGATGTGGTGTCCCAGTAGCAAATCTTTAAGATAAATTCAACATCCACCACCTCTTTTGGATTTTGGGTACAGTCTGAATACATTGTAGCCTGGAACAGCGATAGCCAGGTCAGGGATTTTGGGTGTAAGCCAGGTTTTCACAACTGCCAGGATATCTGGGCTGTGCTGATTGGTAAAGATTTGTAGGGCATCCAGCTTGGGGAGTAGACTACAGATGTTGACAGATGCTATGGAGAGTGCTCCTGAGGGTTCTTCCTGGTAGATAGAGCAAGAGGTGATTGGGCCAGGGTTAGGATATATGTTTCCTGACAGTAGCAGGAGGAGGAGCACAAGCTTCAGGGTGCACTAGTGTAAGTCCCTGAGCATGAGTCTACATGCCTTTTTTTTGCAGGAACTTACATTAGGTTGGTGACAATGATCCCAGAGTGATGGCACATGAGAGAGTGATGAGAGTGTCCAGGGCCTGTGTACAGTGGTAGGCGGGGACTGCCATCCATTTGCAGAGGGGAGCACCCGGAGGGGGCAAGCTCCTGATGGAGAGTACCTGAGTGATGATAGACAGTGCCAAGTAGGATGCTGAAGGGGGGGAGAGGGGAAGCAAGCTCCAGGGAGGAAGAAAAGTGGAAAGAGGGATGAGAGTAAGAAAAAGAAGCAGAAACTGCAGTGCATGGAGGGACAACATGATGTGACAGTCAGGAGGATTGTATTGTATTATGTAACTGTGCTTATAACTGGGCCCTTAGTGGCTAAAAGATATAATCTGCTAATGGAAAAGCCAGCACAAAAAAAAAAACAAAAAAAAACTTTAAACTGAAGAAAGTCAGCACTGAGTATTAAAACAGACCAGATATCAGAGGCAATACTGGATTAGGATGAGAAAAGGTTAAATAAGCTGGTTGATGGTAGTGACATAGTCCAATCATGAGGAATTTGGAAATGCCTGGCAGGATGAGGAATCAAACATGGAGCTTATGTTCCACAGACAGCCAATAAGAGCTGTCCCAAGATAAAGGCAATTGTCCTTAGAAAATTTACAGAAACAGCCATGCAGCCTTGAGTTCCCAGAATGCTGTCCAGGCCATACCTGCTAGCAAGGGATGGGGGAGTGTGGCAGCAGGCTCTTCTCACCATGGAGGCATGTAGACCCCCATCTGAGGCACTGTTAGCCCAAAGGGCTTTGAGGATGCCTGCTACCAAGGGCTCGGGGAGTGTGGCAGCAGGCTCTTCTCACCATGGAGGCATACAAACCCCATCTGAGGCACTGTTAGCCCAAAGGGCTTTGTGGATGCCTGCTAGCAAGGGCTCGGGGAGTGTGGCAGCAGGTTCTTATTGCCGTGGAGGTGTGTAGACCCTCGTCTGAAGTGCTGTTTGCCCAAATACTGTATATGGTAGCCTGTTGTAGTAAAAACAAGAATGTAACTTTTCTTCTTTCCCCAAACAGGAATTAAAGCACCACAGGGAAAAGGGGCACAGGTAACCTACTTTAAATACAGATCACCTGTGTCTGGACAACTTAAGTACTGTAATGTGTTAGTGGAAATACAAAATCACACATACCCCCATAATGCAAAGCATCATGGGCTGTATATGCAAATCACCACAAAATGTTATGCTGGTTCAACTTTAAGCAGAAATGCATGGTGCCAAAAGGCCTCTTACACAGTCCGCAAAGGGTGCCAACAGAAAACACAGACATGTGCTTCGTCCTACCAGGACTCATCAGTGTGCCACATCTGTATGACACCCCAGTGGAATGAACCAGCTACCTTAAGTTGGTCTATCAGGTTTGGGTTGTAGTGAGCCCAATAAAACCAAAAAACAAGTTAAAAGACAAAGAACCTTAGTGCGTAAGCACTGAGGTAAGGGTTATACCCAAGGAACATTGGCCGGGAAGCCAAGTTTCAAAAAAATACAAAATCACAAATTCCCCCATAATGCAAAGCATCATGAGCTGTATATGCAAATCACCACAAAATGTTATGCTGGTTCAGCTTTAAGCAGAAATGCACGGTGCTGAAAGGCCTCTCACACAGTCTGTAAAGAGTGCTAACAGAAGACACAGACACATGTCTCATCCTACCAGGATTCTTTAGTGTGCCTCATCTGTATGGCACCCCAGTGGAATGAACCACCTACCATAAGTTGGTCTATCAGGTTTGGGTTGTGGTGAGTCCAATAAAACCAAAAAACAAGTTAAAAGACAAAGAACCTTAGTGCATAAGCACTGAGGTAATGGTTACCCCAAAGGGGAATTGGCCGGGAAGTCAAGTTTTAAAGAAATAAAAATTCACACATACCCCCACAGTGCAAAGCAAATCACCACAAAATGTTATGCTGGTTCAACTTTAAGCAGAAATGCACGGTGCTGAAAGGCCTCTCGCACAGTATGCAAAGGTTGCCAACAGAAGACACAGACACGTGTTTTGTCCTCCCAGTACTCATTGGTGTGCCTCATCTGTATGACACCCTAGTGGAATAAACCAGCTACCCTAAGTTGGTCTATTGGGTTTGGGTTGTGGTGAGCCCAATAAAACCAAAAAAACAAGTTAAAAGACAAAGAACTTTAGTACGTAAGCACTGAGGTAAGGGTAATGTGTTAGTGCTTACTATTACAATTTTTTTTTGTATGTTAGAACAGAGACAACCATACAACATTGACAAACAAAGGTGCCTACAACAATACGGCTTGGCTGAGCAGTATCTTGACAACTACTATATTAATATGTAGTTTTTATATTGTGCGGGCCAGGTAGTAAACAATGATGTAGCAGGGAAAGGGTAAGCAAATGCAACTGAAACAGGAACACCACAATGCAGAGGCAAGTTCCAGCAATAAAATATAGGGGAGCAATTCACCAAAGCAGTGAAACTGTAAATGGACCAGTTCAAGTGGTCAACTAAAAGTGCTTAAGTTTTGATACAAAAAAAATATAGAACTGTTGCTTTTCACAGTTTAAGTGACACAAGTTAACAGCAAGCAGAATTGACCACAAACAAAAAAAGAAATAAAATAAGGGATCAGCACTGTGTGGTAACTTTAGAATTTACAACTAAAAGCAGAAGACTAGTACATAACAGACTAACAGGAGCAGGAACTCTCAGACAGGGCTAACTTTTCAGAGAAAGAAAAAAATGCTTGTCAAGATATAAGAAAATTAATACAAATAAGTAGAACACCAACAATAATATAAAGGCTTAAAAGAAGTAACAGTAAATCACTCACAATTTGTGAGAAATCTGTTTGTAAAAGGATAGAAATAGCCTGCACTGGTTTAACACACCTACCCTACCCCACTCAGCTCCTTCACAGACACAGACAAAGCTCAAAAACTAATTAATCTAAGTATTATGCAAAAATCCCAAAAATCAGAAAATGTTCCCTAGCAGCACTAGGAGCAAACTGTATATCTGGGAGCAATTACAGTACTTCTCAAAAACAAGTTTTAAAGAGGCTTTAAAAGGGTTTATTGGCTATGATGCACCACATCAGACTGCTCTCCAATTTAACAGGCAACGGACTGTGCTGTAAACACCCTACACATGATATTTGACCTACTTACCCACAATGCATTGCAAATTTCACCTTTGGAGCATAATTTCGCTGGCAAAATCAAAACTTACACCAGTGAAATTTTTGCCATAAGGCAAACTTTAAGCATGGATGGGCGAAATTCCTCAGTCAAAGCATATTATGCAAAATTTCGCAATTACACAAAATCGAAATCCCAGGCGAAATTAGATTTCGCCAGGCTGAAAAATTTCACGTAACTGCAAAATTACACAAAATATTTCACCTGGTAAAATTTTTCAATTTCGCACAACACTAGACCTGATTAACAAAATGGCACTGCCAGTGTTCATAAGATGAGGTTCCAAAAAGGCCATGTTGAAAATTTGGTGGACAAATTCCTAATAATGGCAAAGTTATGTACATAAGTTCAAAATGCCACTGAAATACTTTATACAGCACTTACCTTTATTCCTCAGTTCATGGTTTGGCTTTGAAGAGTGTAGACGTGTCTCGGTCCACTAAGGATGCCAGCATTCGACCTCCAGTGGTAAGTATAGGGTAAGGGGGATGTGGGATGGTTGGTGTTCAGTTGGATGGTCGGGATGAGGGAGGGGGATGGCGGGGATGACAAGGGATAGTTTTCTTCCTTTCAGGTAAACAAAAAAGATGTTGGGATGGTTTTGCTTTAAACAGGAGCAAATCAAAATAAATAAAATATTTCAGGACACTGGGGGTGGGCTCTCCAGTGTCCCAATCTGCTGGGAGGGCTTGAAAATGCCAACACAGGAATTGAGCCCCTAATATTGGCACTATTAATAAAACAATGGGCTGCATGGGGGGGGGCATCCAACACCGA
This sequence comes from Neoceratodus forsteri, assembly GCA_016271365.2. Lineage (NCBI taxonomy): Eukaryota > Metazoa > Chordata > Ceratodontiformes > Ceratodontidae > Neoceratodus > Neoceratodus forsteri. The sequence continues at coordinate 1,416,822,651 of CM057449.1, read as the reverse complement.
TGGTGGGCATCCCGGTGTCGGATTACACTAAACAAATAAAAAAATAATAATAAAAAAAAATACATAAATAAATACACTGCCACCAGGGATTGGGTCCCCTGGTGTGCAGATAACAGTTCAGGCACAGTCAGGATGATGGGGCTATATAATGACAGTAGCCCCATTCCTGACATATAAGTCATGACAACAGCTGGTTGCATTATATGACACAGCTGTTGTTTGTTAGTAAAGGAAAGCATAAAACACTACTAACTACGATACTATCCCATCCATACATTTCCCAGCAACATACAGCTTGAGGTGCTATACCCAAGTACGAAACACTGTACTATCTGTAAGTTTGTAACTTCTTACCTCTTTAACCAGAGCTACATATCACTCTATAAGATTATAGAGAACAATCCCCTGTGTTAGGGCACGTTAGTAGATGCACCCGGTAGTGCTGTCCACCAATCCCAATGTAGCATCACCCCAATAAGTGTGCACAAGCTGGGGGAGGGAAGGGTGGAGTGGGTGGGTTTAGGGCTCACTGCCACTCCCATGTGAGTCAATCAGCCTCTTACACAACTGTTCACCTCAGCCCCTATCCTCAGGCAACAGGAAACACTTCCTGTCTCTCAATTGGCACAGGATTGAACTCCAGAATACAGCCTTGTTTACACACCCAAAATACAGACGTTGTACAAACAGTACATTCTAAACACCCAAATACATATCCCACTCCCAGTACAATCTATTCAGACTAAAGCAACTGTAGGAAAACACACACAAAAAAATACTTCCCTTTAGTTCAGCCTCACACCACCATGATCACTCCTACAGATCCTGCTGTTTCATGTTTCGGTCCCAAACAGCTATACCATAGTACCACCAAACACTGCAGGCTGTGCAGGTAAAATTTTTTTTTTTTACTAATTGTACTGTGTGGGTATTATTTTGATGGATGTTCCAGTCAGAGCTGAACAGGCCAAAGAAATGGATATAAATGATCAAATGAGCAGCAATAAGACAGCCACCCACCCTACCCATGTGAATGATGCAATTGCTTTGCATGCCCTGGTGCACTATGATATATGGTACACTACCTGGTCCAACAGATCATAATGTTTTCTAGTACTATGACTACTTTTACTGAATCTGATCAACATGTTGAATCCTTACAAAGGAAAAATGAAAGACATAGCGATCACCACCCAGGCAGGCAGCCAGTCACACATCACATTGGTCAAGTGCAGTGCATTCATAAAAAAGTTTGCCACTGCTACCTGAAGACCTGATGACACACAGCACAACACATTACATCTGTCCTAGTTCCACAACTGCTGGCAGCCACTGCCAAGTAATTTAAGTGTCAGAAATAAAATATAGTAATAATCTCAGCCCAGTTACTGTGAGATGTAACCAGACTTGCATACCACACACACACAAACAATAAAGAAATGATATGAATTTAGTAGCATTTTTTTCTGACTTAATCACAGCCAAATATGGGGGACATGAGAAATATACAAAGAGTATTCAGTTCCTGGGTTTCAGGCATCTGCTATGCCATGCATGCAGCGTATGAAAATTAAAACAGTACAATCAGGATCATGTTGAGGATAAAAAAGTGACAAGTAGTACAGTAGTAGTAAGGAGGACTGGAGTAAGGACAAAAAGTGACAAGTAGTCGTCATGACTCATGCTGTGACTCTTGAGGACAAAAAGTGCTAATAGCAGCAATAGCAGTAGACTGCAGTACCCTACCTTTCACATCAGATAGTGGTACCTGGTGCCACCAAGTAAGTTTGTGACATGAAATGCAGTTGCTTGCTGTATTTCATCTCTGAACCCACTGATGTTATTTTTTTCTTCTATTCCGTGCTGCTTATGTGATCATTCAAGTAATAGTGGCCTGGCCTAGTCCATCCTGACCAGACTTGTAGCAATTAATTGCTACCTCATGTGGTAGACCCTGCTCACAAAATATTTTCATCACAGGCACTAATTCTTAAAACTGTTTTGTGGATAGAGATGTTATCCATGGACCAACCCCTGATTGTAACCCCACCTCATGGACAGCAATATATGTAGGTATATGTACTAACCTTAGGGCAGAGGCACTTATCGTATAAGCATATGTGTCATAATCTGAATTCTACTGTACTTTTCTAAAGCATATTATGCTTCATTATATTTTTACAATGCATTCTGCCACTGGGAGATGTTATCCATTATATTTTATTGTATAATCATAGGTTAGGCAATAGTGCCATCTTTCGTGCTTGTGCATCACTGCAACTGCAAGTGACCTTGGAAGCTCATACAGAAAACCAAAAAGACATAAGCGTGGCTACATTGGGTTGGTGAAAAAAACATTGAGCTTGGCTTATTTAAAACAAATCCATTTATTCAATCAATCAATCAATCAGTCAATCAATCAAGTCTTTATTTAACCAGGCATTCATCGTTAAGCAGAAGCTCATTTGCAAGATGAACCTGGGTGGAGCATGAACAATTGTATATACAGGTCAACACAGTTATTTACAAGGCAATACAGATAATACTCTTTACAGAGAGGAAGAAAAAGAAGTTCATATGTATATAGAATTATACAGATATTGTACAGATTACATGGTATTTACATACATAGAAGTGTCTATAGGAAGATAAAGCAGGTTATCTAAGGTTGCAGGAGGAAGTAACAGAAGAAAAAATTAAAAATAAAAATATATACCAGGTAGAGGTGAAGGTAGGCTGTCCACTGACAGGATAAAAAAGGATCAGCAGCATTTCTGCATTAGGGGTGCTGCTGCTCCTTTTTTATCTTGTCAGTGGAATAAATGGATTTGTTTTAAATAAGCCAAGCTCAACGGTTTTCACCAACCTGATGTAGCCACGTTTACATCTTTTTGGTTATATGAATTGCGTTGTCTCTGAGTGTGCGTTCTAAGTAGCCACCTATTTGTTGTAAGCACATACAGACCTTATTGTTTTGTTATCTTCTGCAAGCTAAGCATCTTCTCATGTTAGTTAGGATGGTTACTCACTCCACATGTTACTGACCGATTTTATATTTTATATGTATCTTTCTTAGCAGTTACCATGACAATTATCGGGGTATAAGACCCCTTGCAGCACGTAGCTTTACTGAGACTGGAGACTGCGCCTAAGTACGTAAGGAAGCTGGATACTCTCCCAGTGATTACACTGTTGGTTGTAAGCCTGTATTATTATTATTATTTGCCAGTAATAAATTACATTTATTATATGGACACCACTTGTCTGTTGTCTCTTCCTTTTGTGCAGTTCCAACAAGAACCTGAGAAAGGTAATTTTATTATCAAGTTACATTTGGCGACCGTGTGCAGATTGGAATGTACAAAGTAAAGATTCCATTCAATTAATTTTGAATGTCAAGTAGTGTAGTGCATTTTTTGCCTACTTGGACCTACTCAAGCTTACAGTGGTGGTTATTGTGGCAGACACACTCCGTCTTGGTCACAGGTGTGGCACACCCACACCAGACCATCTTATACTCCCTTTGTGATTGACAGCATACTGCCTTGACATCACCGTTTGCCCACAGGGGACAGGAAAGCTGTTGGGTGATGGCGCCAAGGATTTTATCCAGTTTTCTGATTGCTTATTTGTTTGTTTGTGTACCCCTTGTTTGTCATGCCTGAACTTTGCACTGACTTGAGACTTGATGTCTTGAACTACCTCACATCCCATGGTGGATGGACAGATTTTGTGCTGGACATGAAGTCTGCAGGCAATCCATTGCGGCTCATTTCAGAGCACTATCTAGAGTCCAAACAAACAACCAAAAAGTACAACCTTAAAGGTATTTTTGTTGCAGTTCTACATACTGCTGTTGAGAGTCTCACAGCAGTGCACCTCCCTTGAACTGCAAAATGTGTCTCTAAAAAAAGATATGAGCTTGCAGGCATTGAAGTTACAGAAAAAGGAACAGAAACTAGCAGAGGAGACACAGTCACTTTGCGATGCCAATAACAGACTGTTGCATTGTACTGCTCAAGACTCTGAGCGAGAAATTTTCGTGTTGAGAGATGATTGTGAAAGACTGAAATGTGATAAGAAACAGCATATTTGAACAATATTTTGAGTGATATGAATGAGGGTTTGAGAGAAGAGAATGCTGAGTTGGAAGAGGAGAATGAGAGAGTGAATCATGAGTTAGACAAAGAGCTTAGGGAAATGTTGAATTGGGCACCTCATACAGAGTGTTGCTGCATGAGGTTGAGAAGGGTACTGAGCAGGGCACTGCAAGAGTTTGTCACAAGAAATACAGAGCAAAGATGGCGAAGATGCACCATCAACGAGAGGTTCTTGCTGGTCATGTTAAGGCCATGAATGGTTCCAGTATACGTCGATTGTCACTGTGTCATCCGGCGATGATGACTCTGACTTTGATGACACGGCATGCCACATCATACAAAAGTCCAGCCCCCATAGGGCTGTCATTTTCTCCAGCCATCCCCAAGATGGTGTCCATGCATGCACACCCTCTATGTTTCCATGTCTCCACAAACATGGTGGAAGCAACATACAATGCCAAGATGGCGGCCTCCATGACACAGGCAGATGGCTTGTATTCCATGGTGTGCCTTTACTTGCTCCCCTCACCAGGGATGACACAGTGGAAGTCTGCGGCCTAATTCAAGAGGCCATTACCAATATTGCTGTACTGGAGGGCCAATGGAATGCCCTCTGGGATAAAATTGACTGAATGTTTGAGGATACTGTCAACCAGGATCATGCATTCAAAGCAATCGCTGATGCAGCGACAGAAGCTACCCTTCGCGGCGCCATGGAATGGCTTGACTTGAACATGATTCCTCATGCTTCCAATCCATTGCAAGTTGCTCATTCTGTCCATCAAATTGCCCAAAGTATTGGACAGATAGGCCCAAATGACAATCTCAGTTGTCCCGAGAAGGTGCGCTCCCTTTGCAAGAAGCTGTCTCTCCAACCCGAGTACCAGGTTAAAGTCTTGTGACAGACAATTGAACCTACCCTCTGGGCCAAGCTCCCAGAGATTGCATGCAACTGTGAGATGCTCACATACAATGATATTGCTGTGGCCCTCATCGCTGCCAACTCTCCGGGTGTCGTTGGCACTTGCTTGGCTTACAAGGTTAAGCAGAATGCAAAGCAAAGTCAAGCGGCCTACCACTAACAGTTGTGGCTCACCTATGAAGCTGGTAAAGCCCTTGCAAATGAAGTTGCAGACTGAGACCAGACTGAGTACAAAAATTTGTAAATCCAGAACATGACTCCTGGCCTATGGGAAAAGATTGAGCTTAATGTTTACCCATGTACCGACACCTTTGCGAATATCCTAACCAAAATGGAGTGTGCCTACCAGGTACACCCCTCCATAATCTCACTTCTGATAAAACCAACAAATCTGCCCCCATTCAAACTCCAGCAGAACAGGTAGCCACAGTGTAACCTACCCCTGATACACCTACCCACTATACGGTGGAAGGTAACAACCAGAAGAACGATGCCCCTTCTGACAACAAGCAGTTGCACTGGGCGGGGGGACCAGAACTACAAGAACAACAGGGATAGAGACAAGAGCAATTGGAAAAATACAAATGCCCAATTCGATGGCCAGAACCATAACAGTCCTAGCTATCAGAGCCTAAGAGATGAGAATGAGACCCTTTTCAAACTACTATGGGAGAGCCATGCCGAGAGAGCGGCTAATCCTACATGTACCACAGCAGCCCTCGCTCTGGCTGTGGGACAGCCATGCGCCCGGGGAAATCCTTTCCTGCCCTCAGCTACTGAACAATTGAGCAGCCAAGGGAACAATCCTTTCGTGACATTGGCTACTGGTCAGGCCGATGCAATGACCAAGGAAGAGCCAACCGAGCAGGCAGCTGTCATGCCTATGATGTCACAGGTACAACTGTACCCCATGCAAGACATACAGGAGGCCCACAGAGATCGTGCAGGCCTTAGGTTTCAGAAACAGGATGATGATGAAGATTCTGAAAACTGTACAGATTGACAACTACAGGCCCCAGTCTGGATTGTGAGTGACTTGCTTGATGACATGAACAGATGGCCTTGTGTAAAGGCCACGGTTGGAGGCCATCACCTTACTATGCTTCTGGATACCAGAGCAGCCATGTCAGTCCTCCATGATGAGGACCCAGTCTCATCTGACTGGTCTACTAGCTGGAAGACCAGTGCATAGGGTGTAGATGGTACCCAGCTACACATCTACCAATCTGTCCCTCTACCTGTGGTGGTAGGCCACCACAGGATTGATTTTGTTTTTGACCTCATGGTATTACATCATCACACCAGAATATTCGGAATTGACTTTCTAGCACTACACAGCTGTGTAGTGGACCTAGCCAACAGGCTTCTTCTCCAAATCATAGGACAATGTCATGCTGTCACCATCCCAGACTCGCATGTGGTGGCAGCCATCTCCCATAACAACAAGCAGTATGAAGTCATGGCTTTGTTTAAAAGTCATGACCTGTTTTCTGAGCTTGCACCTTCATTGCAAAAACACCTTGATGTGTTAGCCCCCAACAAGCATGACTGTGGTAGGATGCACACTACCATTGAAATCACAGGACCTAATCCTGCAAGGCAGAAGCATTATTCATTTCCCGCTGAAGCCTTACCATCACTGAGGGAGGCCATCCAATCACTGCTTCAACAAGGAGTGGTTAGGACCTGTGTCTCCACTATCAACTCACCTGTTTGGCCTGTGAAAAAGCCAAATGGAGCTTGGAGACTCACAATCGATTACAGGAAACTTAATCAAGTTACCCCCAGTTGTGCCCCAACAGTAGCATCAGCACCTGATGTGCTCAAGCTGTTGACACCTAACAAAAAGTGGTTCACAGCTCTTGACAGGTTTTGGTCACTCTCATTAGCACAGGAAAGCCAATACAAATTTGCTTTCACCTTCAATGGATGCCAGTACACCTGGACCTGCCTTCCTTAGGGTTTCCACAGCAGCCCTTCCCTCTTCCATCTCCACATGAAGAATGCTCTGCAGGGGTTCTCCACTCCCCAGTGTTTCCTGTAGTATGTGGATGACTTGATTCTGGCAACCACAATGAAAGAGGATCATTTGGCCCTCCTAGATGAACTTTTGTCTCTCCTCAAGGCCTCAAGTGCAAACCCTCTAAAGCACAATTGTGTGAAAAAGAAGTTCTCTCTCTTGGCCTATGTATAATGTATCAAGGCAGAAGCCCCGCTGTCAAAAAGATGCAGGGCTTGCAAGATCTGCCACTTCCTACTAGCGTGGCAACACTCAGATGCTTCTTAGGAATGGCAAACTACTCCAGGGACTTCATCCCTGACTTTGCCTTGAAGGCTGCTCCCTTGTAATGAACTTCTGAAAAAGGACATCCCATGGACATGGGGCCCCACCCACACTGAAGCTGTGACATAGCTTAAGCAGGCCTTAGCCTCAGCCCCAGCACTGACCAATCCCAGCCCAAGCTTTCCATTCCATTTGGAAACTGCCACCTCTGATGTGGCCATGTCTGCAGTGCTGGTACAAAAGTACAGTGGGTACCACAGACCCATTGCCTATGCATCTCAGATGCTGTCCCCAGTAGAAAGGAAATGCAGTCTTTGTGAAAGAACACTTTTGGCAACCTTCTGGGCTATCAAACATTTTCTGTACATCATTGTGTATGCTCCTGTTGTTCTGCATACCTGTCACACCAAAACTAACTTTTTGCTTTCAGACAAAATAAAAGATGGTTCAGTCTCCAACACCAGAATTACCCACTGGTCTTTACTTTTACAGGACATAGACATCAAAGCATTGCCTGCTAAAATGCCCTCAATCTTGGCCCATGGCCTACTCTACACAGGTAAGCACTCCAACCCCCTGATCTACCTGAGCAGGAACCATTCCTACTGGCTACACCAGATATTTACAGAATACCACCATGTATCCTGTCTTTACAGATGGCTCCACCTCTTATGTAGACAGAGAGCAGGTAGCAGGATTTGGTGTACTCATACAAGATCAAGATGGCGATTTCAGGCGCATTTCCAGGAAATGCACTGTTATCTCCTCACAGTATGGTGAACTGGCAGCTGTGGCATGTGCTTTGGAGGTCATGCCCCATGGTAACAAGGATGTCATTATCTTTGCAGACTCCAACTTGGTCTGCTCTTCCCTTACTGAGCTTCTACCTTTCTGGGAGAAAAATAACTTTACATTCTTTGATGGCACACCTGATACACACCCTGATACAACAGTTTACTCACAAACTGTACATCCACAAGGTAAAGGCTCACTGTAAATCTGACCTTTAACATGAATTCAATGATCAAGTGGACTCACTTGCCAAAGCAGGTGTGCAAGGGGGGGGAGGGAAACTTGGACAATGACTTACCCACTAGCTGTAGCAGCTATTTTCTTAGCCGCTAACAATGGGCAGAAGCTAGTACCAGAACCTCCACTGGACCTTTCTGCTGCACAGAAATCACACCCAGAACTAAAAGATGTTCAGATTCCTGGATAAGGGAATGGTACAACCACTACCTGTTGGTAGTCCATACAAGAGACACTTTTACAACATACACTTGTCAAGTGATCAGAAGCTCATCTGGTATTGAAAAGAGGATGCAGGTGACAAACTGTGGGTTGCACCAGAATCTCTGTGAATGGAATTCATCCATATGGTTCATGATACCCTCACTGGTGGACACCAGGGGGCAGACAACATTCTCCAGAGACCCAAAGCTGTCATCTGGTGGCCTAGCATGGCCAAAAAATGTAGAGCACTATTGAACAATTGCACAGTGTGTGCCCAGAACAATCCAATTTCAGTGAATAGAAATGCCAAATGGTTGCCTCAAAGGCAAACTGGACCATGGAATTCAACACAAATCGATTTCATTGGCCCCCTTACCAACTCAAGCAGGAACTAGTATGCACTTGTTGTCACTGATTTGTTCTCTAAGTGGGGTGGAAGCATTTCCTACTAAGAGTAACACGGCTAAGACAACTGCCAAGATCCTGGTGGATCAATTGTTCTCAAGGTAGGAACTACCCTTGAAGGTAGACTCAGACCACAGAACCAGTTTTACAGCTGAGCTGATGAAGCAGACACTCCAACCACTTGAAGTAGATCAGAAATTTCATATCCCTTACCACCTTCAATCCTCAGGCCAGGTAGAAAGAGCCAACAGAAGAATCAAACAGATGTTATGCAGATTCATCAGTGACAATCCCAAGGATTGGGATACCCTTTTTTCACTACTACTGATGGCAATCAGGGGCACTCCTGCAGCCACTAACCAGTGTATGCCTTATGAGGTTATGACTGGTAAAGCCATGAGACTACTTGAGCACCTGTTGATTGATCTCCACACCTCTACTGAAGATAGAGTATCTGTGGACAAGTATGCTGAAAAGCTTCATGATGACATCATGAAGGCACACCTGTTTGCTGCCAATCAGATGGGTAAAGCTCAACAACAAGCTATAGCTAATTTTGATAAGCATGTCAGAGAAGTCGACTGGCAAGTTGGAGACCAAGTTATGCTCCTCCGATACAACCATCTCATTCATTTGCCAGTAAATGGGAAGGCCCATACCCCTATTGTCAACAAACTCAGCCCTGCTGTTTACCAGGTCCGAGTTCAACAACAAAAGAAGACCACTGACAAGTGGTTCCATGCCAATCAGCTCAAGCTGTACAGAGGCGACTAAACTTACTTTTCCTAACCCACTGAGGGTGGAATAGTACCCCTCATTTAACAAACATTTTCTGTTTTCTTACAGGTATATTGGCAAGATGTCTATCTTGTATCTCCTCATCCTGGTGGGACTACGACTACTTTCCCTGACTGAATCCCAGAATAAACCTTTATCGACTTCCCACAAAAAAACATGTACAACATCTTCTTAGTAAACGCGACCATTCAGCCCCATTGGGAGTTCACATTAATGTGCCCAACAAAATGATTACTGTTAAACAAGGCTCAGATGCCTATCTTGATGCTATGGTAGTATCTCCAGACAAATCCACACTTTCCATTCAATAGGAAACAGACATTGATGGCTACAAACTCCCTGTAGCTCGCCTCTCCAAAGGTACATTCCACAGATGGCCCAACACAGACATAACCAAGAATGGTACTCTTTCTAGTCCAGAGACTTCCCCCAGACATACTGGTCATTATAACATTACTGTTCTCATAGATCCTGCTTGATGTGACCGCCTCACCTCTGTGGAGTCATGTACTTTCTGTCTTAATAACTATGTAGATATGGAAGCTCTTTTTTCTTTCTGTAGTCCCACCCACAGAAGAAGAAGAAATGACTGACTGCCCTCCCCAGGAGGAAGGTCCTCCTTGTGGTTTGACTGCCACTTCCATCCCAGGTGCCCTGTTTAATAATGCACAATTTATGCATGTACCAGTTAATTTCAATCTTACACATTGGAATATGGCTGAGATTGGTCTCTGTCACAAGACCAACACTTCTAAATTTTACAATATGATGCTAACAGATATTGTAGCTGCTTACCAAACCCACACTAATGATCCAGTTAGTGGCCCCCATACCACTGAACATGTAGGGGTCTTCAGACCTGCACCTAATGCTAATGCTAGACCATGCACTAGGTGTGACACTGCATATGTAACTGGTGCAGCAGGCACCGTTTCTGTCCTTCTTGGCTCAGGCATGTCTATCTGGAAGGATGCACCAAGTTTGGTCTACAACGACAATGCCGACCTCCCCCACAGTGACGGCACAATACCAATGCGGTATTGTGCCCCCACCCGGTTTGGGATTCCAACTCCAGGTCGGAGTTGGTCCGGGAGGGGCAGAACACTGGGGGAAGGCGGAACATGGAAAAAGGACCATTACCACGAATGTCGCCGTAATGGTCTTTTTTCCTGTTCGGCCATCAGGGTGTCGACAAAAAGGGGTGCACTGATCTGGAATAAAGCAGATATAGCTGCTATTAAAGCACAAACTCTTAATTTTCAACAAGCTGTTAAGAATGATATCCTGCCCCCATTGTTACATGGTGTAGATGGTTTAAGTGAGGTAGAATGATTTATAGTCTATAATATGCAGGAAATTGCCAAAGGGTTCAATGATACTAAGAATAAGATTAATGAACTGATTTTTCAGAACAATAAGGAGGCAGACAAGCAATATATTGCCCATGAATTTTCATGCTGTGCCTATGGTTCTTATGCTACTTCCACTGTTAACAATCTCTTCAGGGACTTGGAAACAGGATGCATTCCTGATATTATCCATGATAGGATAATGGGTCTTTGATATTGTCCTCATGAAGATCCAGTGGTTGCATCACCATTTGTTTAGCAAACACTGTTAACATTTCTAAGTCCACAGCTAGAAACCTTGGATATGTCTCCAGCTATCCAAACCAAGCACCTTATTACTTTACTAAGACTTGCTCCATTCATACAGTTACTGTGTCACTACCCCATTTTGACCCTGATACCTCTGTCTTTGACAAGTTGGCTGCAATTAATTCCATTGGCCATCTTGATGATGACATCTATCATGAAAGAATAGACTTACCCACATCGCTTGTCTACCATGCTGTGCTCCATGCCTGGATGGCACCCCACACGAACTGTTGTGCCAAAAAGGGATATCGCTACTTGTGCCGCTGTGACATCTTCAACATTGTGAAACCAATGTGTGGCTGCTCCCCAGAACATCTTGACTGGTCCTTTACTTTGAGTAAAGAACTGCTGTCCAATCTTACTGTTGTTGATGAGGATGACGAGTCTGAATCTCCACAAGCTGCATCTTCTGCACCTGCTGCTGAAACAGCTACATCCCAAAGTAACCTGGAAGAGGTACATCAATTCACATTATGGCTCACTAACCAGTCTTTCTCCTGTCCAGTACATCTACAGCGATGGAGGGTATCAACTGTAAGAGTGACTTACAATTCCAATGGACAGCATTGTGTAGTGACAAATCACAAAATCTTTGCTTATGGTCAAAAATCTTGTGTTATTTCATCTCCTATCTTCTATTTAACTCCACAGCAGAAAACAGTTATTGGTCACACTGTGATCACTCCTCAGGGATTTATTTAACTCTAAAAATTGATTAGCGTTTTGCTCATAAAAGTGCTAAATCTTTATGAAAATGCATAGCTCTTGCCTCACTGTGATAAACAAACATAGCACTTCTAGAAAATCTATATAAATACTTTCTGTACAGTTAGTACAGTTCCAAGAAAAAAACTGCTAATCAATTATTTAAAACCCTGCTCCTGTTCCTCCCCCTGAACCAGATGTTATCGATACCGATCTGCAATACATGCTTGCCTTGTCTCAGTATTTGCCCGTGTTTAACGTGCACATTGACCCTTTGACCCTTTCCTTATAATCTCTTTTAGCTAGAAAGGAGTCACATTTAATCTATACTAGCAATAATATTTCTAAAGCTGGTGATGCTCTTAATGATCTTATTCATGATGGTGATTTAAGTACTGCTCTATCCAATACTTGGTTAGAACTGTCTTTTAAAGCTTTTGTTATTATGCAAGCATTTTTGATTGTTTTTCTGATACTAACCTTCTGCTGTCTGCGATGTACTCTAAGTCGACACCAAGAACAACTTGAAGTCCTTTACAAGGCTCTTGTGTAGGGCCTGCAAATGACTTTTTAGCTCCATCCCACTACTTACCTGGCATTGTTGCCCCTTCTGAGGTAACAAGGGGGGAATGGTATCCATTTACTTACCCCTGATTGTACCCCCACCTTGCGGATAGCACCACATATGTAGGTATATGTATTAACCTTAGGCCAGAGGCACTTATCGTATAAGCATAAGTGTCAGGATCTGAGTTCTACTGTACTTTTCTAATGCATATTATGCTTCACTATATTTTTACAATGTATTCTGCCACTGGCAGATAATATCCATTATATTTTATTGTATAATCATAAGTTAGGCAATAGTGCCATCTTTCATGCTTGTGCATCACTGTAACTGCAAGTGACCTTGGAAGCTCATACAGACCTTATTGTTTAGTTAACTTCTGCAAGCTAAGCAACTTCTCATGTTAGGATGGTTACTCATACACCTATTACTGACCAATTATATATTTTATATGTATCTTTCTTAGCAGTTACCATGACAACTATCGGGGTATAAGACCCCTTGCAGCACATAGCTTTACTGAGATTAGAGACTGTGCCTATGCAGGTAAGGAAGTTGGATACTCTCCCAGTGATTACACTGTTGGTTGTAAGCCTGTATCATTATTATTTGCTAGTAATAAATTACATTTATTATCTGGACACCACTTGTCTGTTGTCTCTCCTTTTGTGTAGTTCCAACTAGAACCTGAGAAAGGGAATTTTATTACCAAGTTACAGGGCCTGCTTAGAGCAGTCAGTGTATGTTCTTTATTCAGGTATCATACCTGAAATTAAAGTGAGAGATGTTGACTTTGAGAAATGTGAGATGCTCAGCATATTCTGGTTTCAAACAGGATCATGTGTAAGTAACGGCATTACCAGCTGAACTAAACAATCGTTCTGAAAACACACTAGTCGGAGGACAGTTGATGTGCTTCATTGCCATGTTTACTAAAGCAGGCCACATGTTTTGTTTGGATTTCCAATATTTCAAAGGATCAGCATTCCAGATGATATTTGGGTTCTGCCAGGCACATTTCAACAATGGTCTGTGCTGAGGCTGTGTTACAAGAGGCAGATGAAGATATTACAACTATATCTTCTATGTGACTCCAGAGACATGAAGTTGAACCAAGTGATTCTGTGACAGTGCTATGTTTGGCTGGTGGTGAAGAAGAAGATTTGACTGCAGTGGCTGAGGAAGAAGAGGGAGAAAATGCCACAACAGTACAGGATGGGCCACCTGATGTGCGGTGTCATGAAGAAGGTGCTGCTGTACCCTGTTCCATGGCAGCACTCACCTTGTCAAATATTTCTTGTTTGTTTATCTTGAAACAAGTGTTGTTATCATCACTCAATAGTTTCTTCAATTTGTATCATGAATCCAAGATTGTTGCTTTAATGTAGTACTCAGAATGAAGCATTTTACATAGCTTCACATTCTCTTCCACTTGTTTGGTCATACGTCTCATTAGATCTTCTTGTATTCTGGGGGCAACCTGTATGTGTCAGCAGCACCACTGGCAGCCTGTGTGATTATGGAACTGTTTTGCTTCTCTAACTTTTCCCTAATCAGATTCAATCTGAATTTTAAAATTGTTATTAGTGATATCATCTGACTCAGAGTTGATATGTTTGCACTAACCTCCCTGGTGATTTCCTCAAATGGCTAGAGCAGTACAATGAGAAACTCCAGCATGGCCCACTGTGGTGGGACAATACAGATGTTTGCATCACCAATTTTGTGTTATAAGTTGTGTTGCCTAACAGCCTTCCTTTGTTTCAGCAGCCTTTGGAACATATAAAAGGTTGAATTCCATCAAGTAGAAATGTCTTGGATCAGTCTGTGCAAAGGTAAACTGTACTTCTGCTGTATTTTTTCAAACAAGTGATGGACTTTGCTTGAGTGACTGAAATGAGTGCATATTCATTCAGCAGTGTGATTGAGAGCATTAACCTCCCTGTCATCATTGAGAAAACTGTGAACTATTATATTAAAGCAATGCACAAAGCAGCAGATATGAGCAAAGTCCCCCTCCTCCAAGTCTCCCTTATGTTGGACCCATTATCTGCAACCATAAAGCCAACTGACAGTCCCTGTGAAGTGAACCATTGCTGTATTGTTTTTTGGAGCTCTTCATTGATGTTGTATGAGGTATGTTCAGATGGAAAATAAAACAATTTTAGAACAGCAAACTGCAATGCTTCACTGTCCCCAGCCCCACGTGAATTATCGAAACATGCCCAATGTGCCATGACAGACATGAAGAGTTCAGGCTGACAGCTTGTCCGGATATCTGCTGTGAGATGCACCACCCTACCAACAGCACTGCACAAGATGCGTCTTAAATTTTTACATACAACAACGTAAAGATCTGGAATCCCTGTTGTCAAGATGTATTCCCACAATGTTATACTACATCAGTGTTTGAGGTACTCAAGCAGTCGCCTGGATCCTGTATATTCAACCAGGTTATATGGTAGCAAATCAACAGGTATCATTTCTGAAATTTGGTTGGCTACTGTAATAGCAACCGGGTGAGTTGAGGCATACTTGGCTTTACTCTCATATGTTTCTGAGATGGTATGCTGTCTCCTTGAAGGAGGGCTTTTGAACACATGGTCACTTTCAGTAACAACTGGAGTCTTTTGAATGGGAGAAAGTGGTGGTGGAGGTGTTTAAGTAGTGCTGTGGGGGCTGCCACTGCTTTCATCTATGGAGGTTACCCCTGAATGTAGAGAGCTATCACTGTCACTTTCTCTTCAAGACTCACAACTGGACTTCTCAGTAATGTTATGACATCTGTCTAGGTGCCTTTTCAGTGCTGAAGTTCCCAATGCTCTTTTCCTTTGTACCCCAGCTGATTGGCCATCTATAAATAGCGCATGTTGCTACCAACTCATTGGAAGCACTAATGAAGAAGTATGACCAAACAAAAGATATTTTTTTAGTTTTTTTCCCAGGAAGGCACAGCACCTCAGTCACCTTTCCAGGGTCCCCTCCGCCCCCGGATTTTTCTTGGGCCTGTTCCTCTTGTGGTTTATTCCCACTGTCCCCCTCCACGACCAAAACATTTCTGCCTGTTTCTTTCTCATCTGCAATTTCCATCCCCTCCAGTAAACCTTGTGCTGCCTGATCATTCTCTTCATCTTTATTATTACTACCCTTGTCAGATTCAGCCTCAGAAGAATCAGATGAGGGACTGGCAGTAGTACAGTATGCAATATTGTATACCGTTGGGTGCCACTACAGGTGGTACCCACCAAGCCTTCAGTTTTTTTAACTTCGTAACTTTTTTTTTTATGTATGACTGATGATCTGATACATTCACCTTTTTTGGATTCAAGCATTCGCTTGGAAGATGAAACCTTATACTTGAAAAGATTACTTTTTTGGGTTTTGTTTTGTTTTCCCCTTTCAGACTGATTGCTGTCTTTTGCAGTGCCACTGCTTACCTGAGAAATAGAATGCACCCTCATCAACACTTTAATCCATTTTGTAACAAAAGATCCCTCTAATGTGCTGTCCTTCTGATGACTCCCACCTACAGACCAGGGACAAATTTACTGTCATGACTCATGACTTTACACAGCACAACGACAGCACAGCAGTCCACCACCACTTCCTTCCAAGATTACCAGACTGGCTCCAACAATACAGTTACTGTTAAGTGACCAAATTTAGCAACTGTTGAGTGTGCCTCAGAATTTGAATTGGAGACGCAGACACATCTGGTGCATGGAGCCACACACAGCACAGTCCCACTCTGGGGATTGGTTAATGCTTATACGTAATGTAATGCCATATACTATAAAACTAATAATAAGGAAAATAATGAGTGATGATGACACTTGTGTGTAGTACTTGAACTTTTCTTGTGGTGTACTATAAACAGCCTGCTACAAGTCACAAAGTGAGATTATCCCTTGGGCCACCCACAGCCAGCAGCACAGGCGCATCAACTTTGCTAATGCTATCTGTGACTGCTTGCCTTAGCCCCTCAATTCTGTTTTTCCATGTCCCTAAGCAGCTCTTCCTCATGACCACATGGCCCCTTAAATCCTGCATATGCCTTGATGCAATCCCTTCCTTCCTTCCTTCCTTCCTTCCTTCCTTCCTTCCTTCCTTCCTCCATCAAACTCCCTTCTTTCCCGCCAACTCCTCTTTTCTCCTACTATCCTCTCCCATCTGCCTTCAGCCCCACCCCCCCAAAAAATAAAATAAAATAAAACAATGGCTTCAACAAGGCCTTCCTGGGCTTATGCTTCCCCACTTCTTGAGTGGGTGTTGGCTGCCCTGGGCTGCTGTAACTCCCGAACATAGCCCTCCATCCTGACAACTCAGCCTGCTGCAGTATCTCCCTCTGCCTTTCAGGCACTCCCAGTCTGAATTGCCCTCTCTTCCTTAAACTGCCTTAACCCTCTCACAGATTTGTGGTACTTATAATAACCTGCTGACTTAGTCTGTTTGCTAATGTTCATATTAATACTTAATCTTACACTTGTTATTAGCCTGCACTTACAGCTCTATTGTATAGCTATATGTTTTGTTTCTTAATCACTGTTAATGTAATTCTGACATGGAACCTATATAATGAGCTTGTTCTCAAAGGTGTTAATCCGAGATCACAATAAGTAAATAAATTTGTATGTTGTTTTTCTGAACATTTTTTAATACATGAAATTGTGAATGAACGTTAACAAGTGATCATGATTTGTGATTGGATGGCACAAGTCAAAGATTTATTTTGCCACCCTGCCGCCCTTAACTGTACACACAGCTGCACTGAAGCCAGGAAAAAAGAAATTATTTGAGATTTCTTGGACACTCTGGACAAGATTGTGAATGAATCTTAACAAGTGATTGTGACTGGATGGCACAAGTAAAAGATTTATTTTGCCACCCTGCTGTCCTTGCACTGTACACACAGCCACACTGAAGCCAGAGAAAAAAATTGGGATTTTATGTAACTGCAAAATTTCTCCAGGACTTCCAGTAGTCTCTCCCTCTCTCCCCTGGATCAGGAATGACACAAGTCAAAGATTTTGCCAGCCTGCTCTTTCTCATACACGCAGTCAGCTACACTGTTGGAGGCCAAAAAAAGAAACAAACTTTCATTTGGGATTTTCTGTAACTGACAACTCTCTCTAGGGCTCCCAGTAGTCTCTCCTTCTCCTCTCTGGACCTGGAATAGCACAAGTCAAAGATTTTGCCAGCCTGCCCTTTCTCTGTGCACTGCTATACTGTCTGAGGCCAAGAAAAGAAAAAAAAACATTAATTTGAGATTTTCTGTAACTGACAAATCTCTCTTGGGCCCCCAATAGTCTCTCTCTCTCTCTCTCTCTCTCCTCTGGATCTGAATGGCACAAGTCAAAGTTTTTGCCAGCCTGCCCCAATGCTCATACAGTACATACAGTCACACACTGTACTGCCACATTGCCTCTTTGCATCTCCCCCCCGTCAACCACCCAGGCCACCACTATCTCCCCAGTCCCAAGCCTCGACTCCCCGAACCACCTTCACCCACCACTGACAGTCAGTTTCTCTCCCCCTCCTTTCTGTCACTCTCACCAATTTCTTCTCTTCCCTCCCCTCCCCCTCTGATTCATATATTTTCTGGCTTTTTTTTCCATTTGTCAGGGGCTTGTTAGGTGACTCTGATGGCTGCCTGCCTTTCAGCTGAGTGCAGCTCCTGCTCCTCCAGCCCTCCTTGCTTGTCTGGGGTGGTGTTGCACACTCGGCACAGTTACATATACATGATCTGCTGTTGCCTGATTGGATACTGCTGGCCATCTGTACATGCCGACAACATCCCTATGGCAACAGACAACAAAATCACAGAAATGGCATCTCCACAGACATGGAACAGGATTTCTATGGTGAAGTCTGTATTTATCCAGGTCTGTGGATTGCGGGTTCGGTCTAGGGGTCTGGAACTCATGTGGAACTGTCCACCCAGCCCTAGTGTCTAATGAAAGAACAGTCAATAGGTCTGGACATGCATCCAGCTGGAAAGCAAGCATCCCTGTGGTCATCGGGTGTTCACTCACCAGTCTCAGTTCTGTCACACTCAGTGTAGAGCTGTTGATGCAAGGAGTTCTGGGACCTTGAAGTAGGCAGTGACCTTCTCAGTTGGTCAGGTGGTCAACCTTGGAAGGCGCTTGTCCTCCAATGGGGAAAGTCACTGTTGGGGCGAGAAAATTCCCAGATCCATTCCTCACCTTCAAACTGTTAGTTCTGATGAAAACCTGTTTTCTCAGAAAAGAGTCAGTTGCTGGGATCCCAGACTTCTTTAGTCTGCCATGCCTGCAGTACCTGTCAGACAGTGGCTCACCAGCTCACAGCTTCTATCTCTCTGTCACACTGGTAGACTGGCTGAGCTCAGCTTGCTTACTTTAATTCTCTTTTATAGTTACTGAACTCAATGCCCTATTGGTCTAAAAATCCCCAGTCTGGCTGAGCTCTGGAATGTCAGCCTGGCCATGCAAAGCATGCATGCAGAGTCTCTAGTGTTGCAAACGGATGATAGTTTCAGATTCCCAGGCTGGAGATTTATGACCTCTGACCCATTTTTAGCAGCCTTCCTGGAAACAGAGGTTTGGAACTAAATGTGTGTTGCCCTATATGTTCACATCCTGCAGTTCTTTGTTTCAGCCTCTAATGATTTCATTTTAGCCCACAAGTGATACCTGATTGCTGTCCTGCTGCCTGCCATGGAGTTAGGGCTGCTTTTAAGTTTGGGGGTATGTAGCCCAAAGTGGTAAGATCCGTTTGGAGAGAGATTACACGTGCATTTTCGTTTAAATAAATGCAGGCTTCTCTGTGCTTTTGTTGAAAAGTATGCTGGCTATGCAGTTATTATGGTACTATCTGCTATATTTTCCATAAGGAAATGTCATTTAGAGGCACAGAAATCTTTACAAGCAGAAATCAAGTATAATAGATATCAAGTGTTTGGTGCATAATGGCTCCTTCACTGAATGATTAAATGTTCTAATCCATCCCTAACAACATTTTGGGAACCTCTAAATAGAACAGTGTGCTAAAATTTCCAGAGTAATTAATTCAACTGTTAAACAGCTAACATCATCACATTTTGCCATTGGTCTTGAACTTGTTGTAAAATAATTAAAAACATCTTTGTTTAGCTTATTCCAAATAACACTCTCAAGCAACAGATCTGGCCAGTTTTGTTTAATAATACTGTGGCTATAACACTAGCTCTTGAAATGTTGGATGGAGGGGGGGCTGAATCACATTTCTAATGAAGTCCTGGGCAAACAAGGGCCACGTTTACTAAATATAGCTGTTGATTAAACCTGCTGTGTCTCTGAAAATTGCAGAAATAGCTTGAGTGCACACATAAAAGATGTAATACAGTGATTCATGATGGAATCACATCACCTATAGAGTCTGACCAAATCAAAAATATGGCGAGCAGATGCTCTTTGTGTGCAACTCTCAAGTTACACTCCTACATACCCTAACAGCTGCACCCCGATAACTGGCTTACAAGGAAAATTGAGGTATACTTTACAAATTATTTAAAGTCATGTAATTCAAGCCAATGAGCAATTAGAAAGAACAGCTATGTAAGAACTTACTGTAACTGTAGATCTTCAAGGGAATCTTATTCATCAGTTCACACCTCTAGAACTTAGAGTTGTCAGTCACTAGGAGCACATGGAAACTTTTCTGTAACAGTCTATCAGGGGCCGCTCATGATGATGTCAGATGCTGACATTCTGCCCTATATAAGCGTGGGCAGCCCTGATCCTTTCTCAGTTCCCCACCGGAGACCATACTCACCAGGCCTCCCTTTAAGGAAACAGGAGAGAGAGAGAGACAGAATACCCAGCTAGTGGAGAAGGCTGGAGCAAAAGGTAAACCATCTTGGAACAGAAGACATGAGCCAAGGAGCTCAGAATCCCAAAAGGGATGGGGGAGGTCAGCATGACCTGATGAAAGAGATTACCTCAAAGATCTACTGTTACGTTAAGTTGTTATGTAACTGTTCTATCTTCTTCAGGGATATCTACTTCATCTGGTAACACCTCTAGGACTAGTTCCAAGCAGTATGACCAGCAAGATGGTCTGGGTAAAGCCTAAGAAAGCAAGCCTTGAAGCACAGCTAAGTCAAAATGCCCTCCTTCTAGAAGGAATCTCCAGACTTTAGTGCTTGGTGAAAGTGTAGACAGTACTCCAATTGCAACAGCACGAATTTAGCAGCTGAGACATTCCTGAAATAGGCAACAGAAGTGGCCATGCCTCTGGTGGATTGGCCATGATCTACACCAGGAAGTTCCTTACCATACTTCCTGTAACAAAAAGTAATACAGTTGGCCAACCACTTGGACAGGCATTGTTTGGAAACTGGTATGCCCTCTTTCCCAGGGGTGAAAGAAACAAATATGTGCAAGGACTTCCTGCAGTCCCTTATATGGTGGGTATAGTACCTAAGTACTGGAGAGGTACTGGCTGAGTCCCCGGCAGCTCTGTTCAGCTGGTCTCTGGAAACTGGAGAGGTGCTAGGGGACTGGAGGAGGGCTGATGTCATCCAACTCCACAAAGAGGGTAGTAGGGAGGACCCAGGAAATTACAGGCCAGTCAGCTCAACATTCTTAGCTGGCAAGGTAGTGGAATCACTCCTAAGGAATGAATTGGAGAATACCGCAAGACCACCAGACTGCGGGACCGGAGACAACATGGGTTCACTGGGGGAGGTCCTGTCAGACTTACCTGATAGAGTTCTTCAACGAGGTGCCCAGGGTAGTGGACCAGGGCGGGCTGTGGACATGGTCTATCTAGATTTCAGCAATGCCTTCAACACTGTCCCACATAGAAGGTTGTTAATGAAACTGAGCAGCTGGGGGTGGGGCCCAGAATCATAAATTGGGTAGAAACCTGGCTTAGGAATAGGAGCCAAGGAGTGGTGATAAACAGAGTACACTCTGGGGAGGGGAGGGTGACTAGCAGGGTACCACAGAGGTCCATGTTGGAACTTGTACTCTTCAATATCTACATTAGTAACATAACAGAGAGACTGGGAGGGAAGGTATTCCTGTGTGTGGATGACACAAAGATGTGCAATAGAGTGGACACATGGGGGGGTGAAAAGGATGGTGGAGGACCTAGAAAAGTTAGAAGAGTGGTCAAAAAGGTGGCAGCTATGATTCAACACAAAAAAGTGAAAGGTTATGCACTTGGGGTACAGGAACCTAGGGGTGGAATACACTCTGGATGGAGAGGGACTAGATGTCACAAGGCTAGACAAAGACATTGGAATTAACCTAACCAGTGATCTGAAGGAGGCGAGCAGTGTAGGAAGGCAGTGGGAAAGGCAAAACAAATGCTTGGATTCATAGGAAGGGGTATCACCAGCAGAATGTAGGAGGTAATACTACCCCTGTATACTTCATTGGTGAGGTCACACCTCAAGCACTGTGTGCAGTTCTGGAGGCCCCATCTTCAAAAGGACATGGACAGGGTGGAGATGGCTGAGGACAGGAAGCAAAATGGTGCAGGGCCTGCATAGGAAGACCTATGAAGAGATGCATAAGTAATTAAACTTGTACTCCCTAGAGGACAGGAGGAGGTGGGGGGATATTATTGAAACATTCAAATATCTCGGGGGAATAAACAAGGTGCAGGAGGAGAGCATTTTTCAGAAAAAAAATGTTCTAGGATGAGGGGTTACAATATGAGGCTGGAGGGTTGTAGGTTCAGTGGTAACTTGAGGAAGTCCTTCTTTACAGAAAGGGTGGTAGACAACTGGAACAGCCTCCCAGCAGAGGTGGTGGGGGGAAAATACAGTCACAGGTTTTAAGTGAGCAAGGGATAAGCAGATGGGTATTTTGGATAAAGGAGGGGGATGGATGATGCCCCCCCCCAGTAGTGGCTTGGATAGCACTATTAGGGAGGATTTTACAGGCAGACCAGGTGAGCCAAGAGGTCTTTATCTGCTGACAAAATTTATGAAGTATTCTATGTACATCTAAAGTATGAAGCAATGCTTCTGCTGGATTAGCATGCTCTGGGTAATAAACTGACAGGTGGATGGCTTGATTTAAAGTAAACTCAGACATCACCTTAGGAAAAAACGTAGGGTTAGTATGTAAAGACACCCGGTCTTTGTGGAAAATCAAATAAGGAGGCTCACACATGACAGCCTGCAGCTCTGACATCCTTCAAGCCAAAGTAATAGCAACAAAAAGTAAAGCTTTCCACAACAGAAAGCATAGCTTGCAAGATGCAGCTGACTCAAAAGGAGCCAAATTAAGTTTTTATAAAACAAAATTCAGGTCCCAGGCCTGGACTGGGTTGCAGATAGGAGGCTTCAAATGAAGGATGCCTCTCAGGAAAGTATGGACCATGTCCAGCTGGGTCACAGTACAGCCTTCAATAGGCACATGGAAGGCTGATATGGCAGACAGGTGCACCTTATTAGAAGAGTATTGTGGGCCAGCATCCAACAAGGACAGCAGACACTCCAGAATCTGATTTACCAGATAAGTGAAGGGATCTAGGTGATGGGAAGTGGCCCCCAGGGCAAAGCGCTTCCACTTCATAGAATAGGTAGCCTTGGTGGAGGGTTTCCCGGCAACCACCAGGACATCAGCCACCTTTGAAGACACCTCAGACCTCACAATGTCTAAGTCATCAGGAACCATGCATGGCACAGAAGTGACTTGAGATCTGGATGGACCAGGGTTCCCTGTTCCTCTGACAGCAGGCTCTTGCACAGGGGCAGGGGTACTGAAAGTTCCAGTGCTAATTGTTGCAGTAAAGAAAACAATATCTGAAGAGGCCAGAAGGGTGCCACAAGAATTAAGAGTGGCCCCCTCCATCTGGACCTTGATTAGCACCCTCTGAATCAGAGGAAAGTAAGGAAAGTCATAAAGGACCAGTGTGTCTCATCAGAAAACTCCAGGCCCTGGATCTAGTGAGCAGAAAAGCTGCAGTTTTGCATTGAGTGGTGAAACAAAAAGGTCCAACTCTGGATGATCCCACCTGTTGAACAGGTCTTCCACTACAGAGGTCAGCAGCCCTCATGTGTGCATTCTTGACTGTGACCTGCTTAGCCTGTCTGCCAGGATGTTTTGGGCACCAGGAACATAGATGGCCAATAGTTCTAGACCATAAACTAGCCAAGGGGGGAGGCACTGGAAAGGAGCAGAAAAATCCTAGCCCCCCAAAAATAATCACGGTAGTAAGTGCGGCAAACACCAACATAGAGGTGTCGATAGGGAGAAGGGCAGGGGTAAATGGAGAAAGTGACAAAGGCAAGAAGGACAGGGATGGGACAAAAGGGAGTAAGGCCATCAGGAAATGGAGGGTAATGAGTACCAATGCCCGTAGTCTGGGCAACAAGCTCCCTGAGCTGATGGCCTTAATGGAAAAGGGATGCCTGGATATCGTAGCAGTCACAGAAACATGGTACACAGAGAACCATGACTGGGATGTTAACATACCAGGGTACATAACCTACAGGAGAGACAGGCAGGGGAGAAGAGGGGGAGGAGTAGCTCTCTATGTAAAGGAAGGGATAAAAGCAACTGAACAAAAGAGTAAACAGGGAGGAGAGGAGGCACTGTGGGTCACCTTGGAGACTGGAAAGGGCACCACAATCCGCACAGGGGTTGTGTACAGACCCCCATGTCAGGGGAAGGAAAGGACAAGGATATGATAGAAGGCATTCTTAGAATGGCAGAGAAAGGGGAGATACTGTTGATGAGAGACCTGAATATGCCAGATGTTAACTGGAGCACATTTGCTGCAGCCACATCCAAGAGCAGGGCCATTCTTGATGCCCTACAGGTGGCAGGCATTAGACAGCTAGTTTCGGAACCCACTCGTGAGGGAGCAATCTTAGACCTCGTACTCTCAAACGGGGCAGTGAGAGGATCTCAAATCTAGAAGTAGGTTGCCATCTGGGGACAAGTGACCATCAAACAGTGTGGTTCACGTTAAACTCAGCTACAGAGTCAAGCCATACAAAAGTGAGGGTACTGGACTTTAGGAAGGCTGACTTTGGCAAGATGGGAGAGTGCCTCAGAAAAGCACTAGCAAACAGGCTAGAAGGAGGTGTGGAGCAACAATGGGGAATTATCAAAACTGCCATCACAGAGGCAACAAGCCTTTGTGTGAAGCAAATGAACAAATCAAAATGAAAGAAAAAGCCACTATGGTTCTCAAAAGAGGTGGCTGTGAAAGTCAGGAAGAAAAAGATAGCATTCCAGAAGTATAAGGAAACACAGAAGGAGCAGGACAGAGAGCTGTACCAGTTAAGGCAGAAGGAAGCAGGGAGGGAAGTCAGAATAGCAAAGGCCCAAACTGAGGAAAAGATAGCCAACTCAGTTAAGAAGGGGGATAAAACCTTTTATAGGTACATCAGCGAGCGTAGAAAGACAAAGGGAGGGATAGTGAGGCTGAATAGAATGAACAGTGGGTGGGCAGAGGGGGACAGTGAAAAAGCAGGAATACTGAACGAATATTTCTGCTCAGTATTCACAAAAGAGGAGGGGGAAGTGCCTAATCCAGTTAACACTCTTGATAGGGGGTCGATCCCAGTCCTTTCACAGAAGAAAGGGTTCTGCAAGAACTCCTAAAACTGAAGGTGGACAAAGCAATAGGTCCTGATGGAATTCACCCAGAATTCTAAAATAATTAAGGGAGGAACTAGTGAAACCACTGGCTACTCTTTTTAATAAATCATGGGAGGATGGTGTGGTACCCGAGGACTGGAGGAAGGCGGATATGATTCCCCTTCACAAAAGTGGGTCCAAGACAGAGGCAGAAAACTACAGACCTGTCAGTCTGACCTCTGTGGTAGGGAAAGTGATGGAGTCACTTCTGAAGGAAAGAATAGTCCAGTACCTAGAGGCCAGTGGAGCACAGGACCCAAGGCAGCATGGGTTCACAGCGGAAGGTCATGTCAGATGAATCTAATAGATTTCTTTGACTGGGTAACCAAAGTAGTAGACCAGGGAGGGGCTGTGGACATGGCCTACCTAGACTTTAGCAAGGCATTGACACAGTCCCACACAAAGATTAATAGTCAAATTAACCAGCCTGGGAGTGGGACCCAGGGTGGTAGCCTGGTAAAACATTGGCTGGACAACAGGACACAGAAGGTAATTGTAAATGGAGTCCATTCTGAAGAAGGGGTTACCATGGAAAATCGCAGGGTTCAGTATTGGGTCCAGTCCTTTTAATGTCTTCATCAGTGACATTGCAGAGGGACTGGAAGGAAAAGTATGCCTTTTTGCAGATGACACAAAGATCTGCAACAGGGTTGATACACAAGGAGGCGTGGAAAGGATGAAAAGGGACTTGGCAAGGTTGGAGGAATGGTCAGAAGTATGGCAGCTAGGATTCAATGCAAAGAAGTGCAAAATAATGCACCTGGGAAACAAGAACCCAGGGGAAGAATACACAATGGGTGGGGAGGTAGAAACAACAACAAAAAAGGAAAGGGACCTGGGGGTAATCATATCAGATGACCTTAAGGTTAGCAAGCAATGTGAGAAGGCAGTAGGGAGGGCTGGGGGTATACTGGGATGTATAGGGAGAGGCATCAGCAGCAGAAAACAGGAAGTTGTTATCCCTCTGTACAGACAGTTGGTGAGACCCCATCTGGAGTACTGTGTCCAGTTCTGGAGACCCCATCTCCGCAAGGACATAGACAGGATAGAGGCAGTCCAGAGGAGGGCAACTAAAATGTCTGGGGTCTGCAAGAGAAGCCGATGAGGAGAGACTAAAGGAGCTTAATATGTATACTCTTGAGGAAAGAAGGGAGGGGGGACATGATAGAAACTTTTAAGCACCTCAGTGGAATCAACAAAATCCAAGAGGGTAGTATTTTCAGAAAAGAGACTTGCAAGAACAAGGGACACAATTTAAAGATAGAAGGAGGGCGGTTCAGGGCAATGTGAGGAAGTATTATTTCACAGAGAGGGTAGTGGATGCATGGAACAGCCTTCCTGAGGAGGTTGTGGGGTCTAAAACTGTGGGAGAATTCAAGAATGCATGGGACAGACATAAGGCAATTCTTGTGGGGGGTAGGAAGAAATAGGCTGTTGGTTAACTAGGATCTGCGGCCTATCCTGTAGGTAGGGAAATGGGCAGACTAGATGGGCCTAGCGGTCCTTATCTGCCATCAAAGTCTAAGTTTCTGTTTCTATGTTCTAGAAACCAGAATCAAACTCTCATTTCCCTGCACAAGGGGTAAGAATGAGCCCCCCCTTGCTTTTTTATGTAGTACACTACACTAAGGTTTTGCCCTTCTTGCTTCTTTATGTAGTATACTACACTGAGGTTGTGCCCTCCTCGCTTGTTTATGAAATACACTACACTGAGGTGTGCCCTCCTTGCATGTTTATGTAATACATCACACAGGTTGTGCCCTCCTTGCATGTTTATGTAGTACACTACACTGAGGTTGTGCCCTCCTTGCTTGTTTATCTAGTATACTACACTGAGGTTGTGCCCTCCTTGCATGTTTATGTAGTACACTACACTGAGGATGTGCCCTCCTTGCATGTTTATGTAGTACACTACACTGAGGTTGTGCCCTGCTTGCTTGTTTATGTTTTTTTAGTTAGTTAGTTAGTTTTTGTTGGCTGGGTAAGTGCACTAGATGAATCCTGCCTATTTTCAGGCATGACCCGGGGGATGGGGATACAGATGAATGCCAACTGGCCTTGAACAAGATTAAGCTGTAGGTGGTATTTTTTTTAGCGAATGAGGGAAATTTGGCCAGGACACTGGAGAAATTACCCTACTCTGCCTGCGGGGGGCTTTGCCGTCTGCTGCAGAGAATCAGTCTCTGCTTAGCTGATCATGGAGCAGGACGTGGCTGAGAGTTGTGTGCCTGCTGAGCTGCCTGAGTTAGATGGAGTTACTTTGGGAGTGCTGCCTGTTCTGGACTCTGTTTCCCGTTTACCTGACATTGCTTTTGTGCCTGATTCTGATCTTGTGGATGTTTCTGCAATGCCTGATATGGATTCTGGACCTGTGGCCTTACCTGCGAGTCCTGCTGATAGTAAGACAGTCTCCTCTCTGCTTTCTCCTGCCGTGGTTTCAGTTGAGCATGTAGCATCTTGTCCTCTCATTTCCTCATCGATCCTGCCTGCACCGGAAGGAATTGTGGAATTTGCCGGGAGTGGTCCGGCTCCGATGCACCCTCAGAATGCTTCCAAGTCGGGTGTGGAAGGAGAACTCTTGAGGTCTGCTTCTGTGTCCACGCCGTTGATTTTTCAGACGGAACCCCTTAGACAGGATGGGGTTTCCACTTTTTTGTTTCCTGCCTCTACTCGCACGAGTGTACAATCGGCCCAGAAGAAGGCAGCCTGTGCTACGCAGCAAGAACAAGCGGCTCTGAAACAGGCTTGGGCAGACTCGGTGCCTGACCCAATGGAAGGGTGGTCGGTGGAGTCTTCTCTCTGGGCAGCGGGCTGGGTGCACTTGCCTGACTCACAGCACTGGACCTCGGGTTTTGCAACAATTCGGATCCCAGGAGTGCAACTACTTTCACCATCCTCAGTATCCTCTACTAAGACTTTGCAGAATTTACAGCAATCTTCGGGTGAAGTATCAACTTTTCCTTTAGACTCTGATTTAGAACTTACCCCCAATCCAAAACTGATTTTCCCATTGCAACCCATTCTACCACCCCTGGATTCTAAATGTAAGATATCTAGTCCTCCTGTTCCTTCAGGTGATGGTCGTGTGGTGCCCCCCAATGTTCAGTCCACGGTTGTTTCTGCCAGGACTTTAGGGGGTGACTCTGCGACTGTTCTGGGGAATGATATAACTGGTGGCTCTAAATCGTATGCTTCCTTTTTTAAGAAAAAGGTGGTGCCAGCTAAAAGACATAATGCTGTCCGTATTGTGTATAAAGGGGGTCTTGAATTGTTCCCTGATAGGGAATATGTGGGGAAAACTTTACTGAAACGTTTACATTTTTTGGCTACTGAATTATATGCTCTTATTTATTTATTTATTTTTTTTATTTTATTTTATTTAAACAGCAGTTTGGAAAACCTTTGAGCCATAGGCTCATTTACAAAGGTACCTTGTCACAGTAAGACAAACCAAAATACACAGTATAGCAGTACAACACATAAGTATAACAGTAAATTAAGACATAGATACAAACAAGCTGGTACAGGTAGGATGGATGCAAACAATACCAGAGTTATATGTCGTCATAGCAGCTTAGTAATAAGCTTTGTCATAAGTATTGAGTACGGCATTGACTAGCCGCAGTTACAGCATAGGTGTTAATAAGGTGGTTACGTAAGGAAGTTTTGAAGCACGCGATATAGTTGGAGCTTCGGAGATGGAGGGGGCAGTGTTGAACCAGGAGGGGCCCTAAAGCTGAAGGCTCTTTGGCGTGAGAGGTCCTAGCTCTAGGGATAACAAGAGAGGTTTTCCCAGAGGTCCGAGTATGAACTAGTGGGACAGAGCGTATGGTGGTGGTCAATCCTGGTGGGAAAGCCCAAGGAGGGTCTTTTTGTAAGGGTACAGGTAAGATATTTGAGGCGCTCGTCGAGATCAAGTACCAGCGCTTTAGCATACAGTAGACAGGTGTGTGTCATCCTAGGTGCTCCAGTAATTAACCTGCAGGCCTTATTCAGAGTAGTGCAAATTTTATGGAGTGCAGTCTGAGCAGCAGCACCATACACCGGCAGTCCATAGTCCACTAGGGACAGGATAGAGGAGGTGACTGCGAGTCGAAGAGCCTCCGGGGGGAGGCAGTGTTTATACCGATGTAAGATGCCCAATCGGATATTAGTGGCAGTGGCTAGGGCAGCGATGTGTCCATGGAAGGAGAGGGAAGGGTCAAAATGGATCCCTAGGTATTTATAGGAGCAAACTTGTTCGAGTGGGAACGAGGATCCAGAGTGAATGAGGAGTTTGAAGTTGCAGGACTTGTTTTGGGGATGAGTGAAGAACATGGTTTTGGTTTTTTTAAGATTTATCACCAATCTATGTTCCATGAACCAGCTCTCGGCTTCAATGAAGGACTTCTGCAGCGAGTCCTGGAGGGCAATAGGGTTACGATTTGAGGCAAAGATGACTGCATCATCAGCGTACAATAGAATGTTCCCCGAGCAAGAGCGTGGAAGGGTATTAAGGTAAAGGGAGAATAGTAAGGGGCCCAGAATGGAGCCCTGGGGAACCCCAGAAAAGATGGGACAGATGTCTGAGTAGGTCCCATTAATTTTTACATGCTGTGAGCGGTCAGACAGATAACTGGTGCACCAGGAGATAGGCCCAGCAGCAAAACCAGAGAGACTAAGGGCATCAAGAAGGAGGGGGTGGGAGACAGTGTCGAAAGCTTTCGAGAGGTCAATGAAAGACCGCACCAGCCAGAGAACCAGTGTCTAAGGAGGAGTGGAGAAAGTTGGAGAACTCTAGGAGGGCTGTGTTGGTACTGTGGCCCGCTCAGAAGCCATGCTGCTCAGGACAAAGGACATTGTAGGTGGAGAGGTAGTCAGAGATTTGAGAGGCCACCACTTTTTCCAAGGCCTTGGAGAGAGGAGAGAGAATGGAGATCGGTCGATAGTTTCCAGCCACAGTCCTATCACCACCTTTAAAGATAGGGTGACAGTGGCAACTTTCCAGGCAGTTGGAACCTTCCCAGGCAAGAGTGTGGTTGATGAGGCATTTGATCGGGTAAGGACTGTGTCCAAGACCAGCCGAGGATACGGATCCAGGGTGTCACTGCCTGTACTATTACTCTTGAGGGCAGTGACAAGGTGCGGCCTAAGTTCTTGGACAGAAACACAGGGAGGAGAAAATAAGGGCGAGAAAGATTTGCAGGTGCTGGGGAGGAGGGTCAAAAAATCTGTAGGGGGATAGGGCTAAGGTCAGTGAATGAGGTGTTGAGGCGGTTGATTATGAGGGCTGGGTCTGAGGAGATCACACCATTAATGTTGATCTGGTGGGTGGCGGGAGTGTGCACTCCCATTTAACTGTTTAATGTTATCCCAGAAGGTTCTGGGATTCCCCATGAGGCAGTGAGTGAGGACCGATGGTGCTCAGACTTGGCCTTTCTGATGGCCGAGTGCACTTGTTTCAGCGAGCATATAACCGCCTGTCATTGGGCGGCCAGTCTCAATGAGCGCGGTGCCATAAGTTGTCCTATGTTTGAGCTGGTGGATCAAAGCTGGGGTAACCCAGGGGCATTCTTCCTTTTAGAACGGCGGGTCAACACTGGGGCAAAGATATCACAGGCATTATTAAAAGTTTGGGTAAAGAAGGAGAGAGCTGTGTCGATGTCAGGAGTTGCCTGTATAGGAGACCAGTCAATTTGGGACAGAAGTTCCTCAAGTTTTATCAGTCCACCAGGTATTAGACGCCGCAGGCATGTGGACTGTGCTATGGGTTTGGGGACTGAGGTTGACCAGTGGAATAGAATGGAGGAGTGATCGCTGAGAGAGTCTGGGAGGACTTGTACATTGGGGATCCGATTACGGCGGTTGGTGAGTACCACATCAAGCAGGGTACTGGAGCCTCTCTTGGGGTTAGTCCTGGTAGGGTGGGTAACTAGTTGCGTTAGGTCTATTGCAGAAAAGGAGTCTCGGTAGAGGAGGAGGAGGGGCTGAGCCAGTTGACATTTAAGTCACCCACAAAAATTTGATCAGCGGAAGGAGGTAGAGAGGTAAGGTGTTCTAAGAGAGGCAATGGCCTCGTTTGGTCCCTGGGGGAGCCTGCACGTATGCAGTAGTCCGAATCAGGGGTCCTTTAAAGGGTCAGGGGTTAGTTTCAGCGTAAGCACCTGGGCCCTGGAGTCAAGGATGGGAGCTGGCAGGGCTAGTACGGGGAGAGATTCCTTGACATAAATAGCGCAGCCGCCGCCCCATCTCCCAACACGGTCAGACCGGAAAAGGGTGAAACCAGGAAGGGAGACTAGGGAGTCAGGGGAGGATTTCGACAGCCAAGTCTCAACCAGGGTGATGACATCAAGGTTAATTGATGTGACCAGGCATTGTAGTGAGTCAAACTTTTTTAGGAGGCTACAGATATTCATGGAGACCATGCATAGGCCTGTGGTGTGAGTTGGGGAGCTCCTGGGAACCGGGCCAGGGTTTGGATGAATGTTCCCTGACAGGAGTAGTAGCATGACTAACACCCTAGCTGGGAGATTGTGAGAGGTTTTCCTACGATTGACGTGAGGCAGGGGAGGGGAGGCTAAGGAGCAGGGGTGGGCAGGAGGTACAGGAGGGGAAGCAAGAATAAGAAGACACCCAGATGTGCCTGAGGTGAAGAGGAAAGCTAGAGGGAGGGCAGGGGGACAGGGACACAGGAGGTCCCAAGGGGCAGGACAGGAGGTTCAGGAGCAAGGGGAGGGAGGGTGCAGGGCACAGTGTGGACTAGCAGATGGGTAAGTGGGTAAGTGCACTGCTAGTGGGGATAGGCACAGGCAGAGCATGAGGCAGGCCAATACATTGTGGTGAGCAAGATCCCAGGGAAGTAGTGCTGTACAGGTAGGAGTAGGAAGTAGTGAGGGAGCATAGGTCCCTCTAGTGGCCAGCAGGTATAACCTGCAAATGGGAAAGTGGGGAGATAGGTTCTGGGCAACAGGACATGATGTCACCGGATGTGATGTCACGGGGTGGATCCTTAAATTGACAGCCGCCCCTGGGTGGGAAGGTGGTTGGGGATCTTATTCATGTATCTGGAGAACGTTCATTTGATGTTAGCTTTAAGTTAAATGCTGGGTTGGAGGCCTTTTGGAGTAGGTATGGGAAGGTAAAAAATACTCCACTGTGGGCCCCTTTTGAAGTCCTTCCTCTTACAAGACCTGCTCAGAAGTCTGTTACAGTTCTTTTTCGTAATGAAGGTGTCAGTGTGACTGACTTACTTTTTTGGCTTCAGCAGCGATGTACTGTTTTGGAGTCCCCTGAAGCTATTTTTGATGGCGAGGGCATATGGACGGGGGGCTGGAAGTTTAGGGTCATTCTTAGGGAATTTAATGGTTCTCTCCAACATCTGCCGAATTCTTTTTTTTTGGGGGGGGGAGGTGACCGTGGTGTTTTGCTTTGTCCAGGCCAGCCTAAATCATGTTATAAATGTGGTGCTCTGGGACACCTTAGTGGTGTTTGTGACAAAATCCGTTGCTCCCTGTGTGGTAAGCTGGGTCATGTGTCCCAGCATTGCTCTGAACCTGTTTGCTATAACCTATGTGGTTTGTTAGGTCATACCTATGGGGAATGTACCCAGGCCGCTTCTTCTAAATCTGGTTCTGGGGATTTGGAGGAGCAAAGATTAATGGCTGCAATTGCTCAACGGACACATGTCTCGATGGGGGACGCTCCCTTACCTTTAGACCCTCAGCTTTCTTCAACCCTGTCAATGATGCCTCCTCCTCCTGAATTCTGTTCTGATCTCCCTTTGGTAGTTCAGAGGCCTCAGGAGGTTCCTATGGTGGTAGAGCCTGCAGAACCCCCTTTTGTAGTGTTGGATCCTCCTTTGCAGGACCCTAGGCCTGGGCTGGTTGTTTCCTCTCTCGATATGCCCCCTCCACCTCCTTCTCCGGTCCTGGCCATAGATCCTGAACAATGGGTAATGCGCCGCTGGAGCTGGAGACAACCGGCCCCCAAGGTTCACAAAATTTCAGAAACTCAGACTTCTAATCATTTTCAACCCCTTCTTTTAGACACTGAATTTTTGGAAAAAAACTCCGAAGTTTCTTTGGAAGGTTCCCTGTGTGGTGATCCTGGCTCTGATTCTGACACCAGTGTGGTGAGTGAGCAGGTAGTGGGCCCCCTGAAAGGCAAACCTACCTCTAAAGGACAGAAGACGTGGGCCTCTGGTAGGAATAAATTATTTAAGCCCCCTTAATTTTTTCCTCTTATGACTCTTTTTGCCCGACTTACTTTTTTGACGATTAAATGTTAATAGCATTAAAAATCCAAAGAAGCGTGGTAGTGTTTTTTCTCACCTAATGTCCATCCCTGTAGATGTTCTTTTTTTACAGGACACGAGATTACATACTGCCTTGGAGTTTCGCCATGCTAAATGTGGCTGGTATAAGGGTCCTTCGTACTGGTCTATTGGTCAGGGTGCTTGTACGGGGGTAGGTATTTTGTTTAACCTTCCTTTCCAGCTCATAAAGCTGATTGATTTAGTACCGGGAAGGGTTCTTTTGTTGGACATTAAACTATGTAATACTTATTTTCGCCTTATTAATATTTTTGCCCCTCAAAATAAAGCAGACAGGGTGGACATTTTTTCTCAGCTTCTGCCTTTCCTTTTCTCAGCACAACCTGTGCTTTGGGGCGGTGACTTCAATTGCGGTCTTACGCTTCATGATCGTGGTGGTGGCACCTCTACTAAAAAATTATTTTGTGATATGTCAGCGTTACAGTCTACGGTTCGATTAGCTCATTTAAAAGATGTGTATCACTCATTTAACTCTAAGGGGCTCCCTACTTTTCAGCGGTGTACGCATGCCACTCGTATTGATTTCTTTTTTCTCAGTAATCGGGTTCCTGTACTTGATGCACGAGTAGATTCAGTGGCCTACTCTGATCATAATGTCCTTTCAGTGGTGGTAGGAGAATGGGATTCTCCTTCTGGCCCCGGTCTTTGGAAGTTCAATACACTATTGCTCTCTAGGGGTTCCCTGTCCCAACAATTAGTATATTTTATAGAAGGTAAGAAAACTTTATTTCAGTTATTTGATAATCCTTTTCTTTGGTGGGACAGTTTGAAGTCCGACTTACGACTGTTTTTATTAAGTGAGAGCAAATATTTATCGGATTTGGAGAAGGTGACATACCAAACGCTCGGACAGCAGTTACAACAATTGATGAGTTTGGCATATCTGAGCGTTTGGTATGTCACCTTCTCCAATGTAAGACTTTCATGTGAAACAATTGGCATCTTTGACTATGCAACAACATGTTGGGACTCAGGGGTCTTTTCGGAAGTATGTCCTTTTCTGAGCTGTTCTTCCCGCATTAAGCGTAAAACCATGTCTGCTGTCTGGGATTCTGATATGGTGACTGTTACAAAACAATCAGATATTATGTCAGTTGTGTCTACCTATTTAGGACGACAATTTGATACGCAGGGTAATAATACTGCTGCTTTTTCCCATTGGTTGCCTTTTTTGAATGTTCCTGTCCTCTCTATTTCTGTGCTCACTGACCTTACCTCTGTTATTTCCCCCTTGGAGGTTCAGGCAGCTGTGGCTGCATTGCCCAAACGAAATGTACCAGGTCTAGATGGCCTCCCATCTGAATTATATGCTCTCCTGATTCCGTATATTTCTAAAGAATTGGCACAGGTGTTTACTTTTATGTTGCAGGAGAGTTGTTTTCCCATTCATATGACTTTGGGGGTTGTAACCCTGCTGTATAAGAAAGGGGATAAGGAAAATTTGGATAATTGGAGACCGATTTGCTTGTTAAATGTGGACTTCAAAATTCTTATGAAAATATTAGCCCTACGTTTATCCAAAGCTGCATCATGTGTTATTTCCTGTACGCAATCTTGTGCTGTTCCTGGCAGGGTAATTACGGACCAGCTCATTGTTTTACGGGAAATTTTTGAATCTGGCTCCTTTTCTTCCACTTCTGGATTGGTGGTGTCTTTGGATCAACGGAAAGCTTTTGACTCTGTAGAATGCGACTTTTTATGGCAAACTCTTTACAGATATGGTATTCCTGTTTTATTTATTTCTTGGTTACAGGCTATTTATAATTGTCTTTTTATTAAACCTCTGGTGAATGACTTTGTAGGGCCTTTGATTCCGGTAAAACGTGGTGTACGTCAGGGGTGTCCCTTGAACCCTTTATTATTTGTTTTTTGCATTGACCCTTTACTTCGATTATTGAATGATGTCTGCTTTTTCACTCCTGTTAAGCTTTCTGGCATCCATGCTCCTTGGACCACTGCTGCGTATGCGGATGATATTTGTTTATTCTTAAAATTGGAGACGGATTTGGCTAGGGCTTTAGAGTTTTGTAATTTTTTTGGTAATGCCTCTGGCATACACCTGAATAAAGATAAATGTGTTCTCCGATGCTTAGGGTTAGCCATTTCTACCACTCATATGGCTGATATCCGAGTAACGCATGGTCCTATCTCTAGTCTAGGAATTGTCTTTGATACTGGTAGGCAGGATTTAATTAATTGGGATTTACAACTTGCACGGGGAAAAGCGTTAGTGGATGGATGGCATAAGTGTACTATGGGTAAGCTCAAACAGGTATACATGATTCGGACTTATTTGTTGCCTTTATTTTTATATGTGAATGTGATTTTTCCCCCTCCAAAGGAACATGATGCTACTCTTTCTGGTTTATTTTTTCAAGCACTATGGTGTACTAGATTGAATCCTATTAAACGTAACGTGTTATATCTTAAGGTGGTGGATGGTGGCTTGAATATGGTAAATCCAGTTCTATTTTTGTTTATTCAATTTTTGTTTGCTAATCTTTTTCCCATTTGTAGTGGGCGGACTACTAGTTGGTCGCCCCTGTTTAATTCCTGTATTCGGGCATGGTATGATGGTTGGGCTTCTGATTCCCTGAAAGCTTTTAAATCGGTTTCCTTTTCATCTGATTATTATAGAGTTTTTTTTGTGCGCCTTAAACGTTGGAGCATTACCTCCAACTTTATTTTGAATTATTCCAAGAAATTGCTATATTCAATGGTACAGGATAAACATTTTAAGGACCCAATCACTTTACCTTTATGCCCACCGTCTCTGACACCTGATGTTATGCTATTGTTTCGTACTACAAGAGTGCCTTGCAAATTTCAGGATAATTTGTGGCTTTGTTGCCATGAAAAGTTGAATGTCAAGTCAAATCAAAAACATAAACGTTAGATGACAGATTTTGTACTAGGTCTCAATGTGTGAAGCAATATGAAACCATGTCTCATTTGTTTTTCATGTGGTCCTTTATTCAGTCTTTTTGGTCCTATGTGGCCCTTTGTTGGAATATGGTTCCTTTTCAGAATCTTTCTTATGAATCTTTGATTTATGGTACTTATGGTAGGGAGTAGTCCTCTTGGGACTCCAATACTGTATCTGTGTTGTTTTCTGTTCTTAAATGATATATTTGGAATGCTCGTTGTTTGTTCACATTGCAACAAAAACTTTTGACATATGATGACATTGTGGGGAATGTTTGTAAAAAAATGTGAAGTTTATATCATAAGGAAAAGGCTTTCCAAACTGCTCAATATATTCGCAATGTATGGTGTAATCTTCCTTGGATCACTGATTCTGATGTTCCAGTGACGTGATTTGTGATTTTGTTTGTTTTTTCTCTTGTTTTTGTTTCTATTTTTTGAAGTGATGTACAATACTTAATAAAAACAAAATTCCCCTACTCTTTTCAGTAAGTGCCATGGGATCTTTAACATCCACCTGAACTACCACAAATCCAGACAGATGGGACCTTGGTTTAACGTTTCATCCTGCAGCACCTCTCTCATGCTGCACGACAGCGTCAATACTGGGATATTAACCCAAGAGGCAGATGTGGGAACTGAACCCATAGCCCTCTGATCTCCCAGCCTCAGAGGCAAGTGTGCAACCTATTGAGCCACTGACACTGACTAAAGTAGTACACTACACTGAGGTTGTGCCCTCCTTGCTTGTTTATGTAGTATACTACACTGAGGTTGTGCCTTGCTTGCTTGCTTATGTACAGTAGTACACTACACTGAGGTTGTCCTCCATGCTAGTTTATATAGTATACTACACTGAGGTTGTCCTCCTTGCTTGTTTATGTAGTATACTATGCTGAGGTTGTGCCCTCCTTGCTTGTTTATGAAGTATACTACACTGAGGTTGTGCCCTCCTTGCTTGTTTATGTAGTACACTACACGGAAATTGTCCATCTGCACCAGCAGAGGCCCCGAGCCCAGGTGGATCTGAAAGACTTACAAAGTATACAGAACAGCCCTCATCTCCAGCACACTGATGTGAAGCAGAGTCTCCACTCTGGTCCATGTGCCTTGAGTCTTATGAGGACCCAGATGTGCCCCCCAGTGCTCCCTGAGGCACTGGTTGTGAGGATCTGCTAGGTGGAGGGAATAAGGAATGGTACTCCTTTCAGTAGGTTGTTGGGGTCCATCCACCACTGGAGCACCCTGTGAACCAGGGAAGAGATCAGCACCTGCTGTTCTAGATTGTTGGTGTACTAATCCCACTGGACTTTCAGGGACCATTGGGGAATCCACATATGCAGCCTTGCCAGAGATACAGTCACAACAGCAGCAGCCATCAGGCCAAACAGCCACAGGAAGGTCCTGGCTATGATATACCTGCTCAGAGTCACAAACTGGGCTTGAGTTATGAGGCATTATGCCCTGTCCTGGGGAGAGGAAGGCTAAACATTGGGCCATGTCCAGAACTGCCCCTATGTACAGCAGATGTTGGCATGGGGTCAAAACAGACTTGGGCACATTGACAGGGATCCCAAAGGCCTCGAAAAACTGACTGGTACACCCCAGGCTCTGGACCAGCTGTTCCCTGAAATGGACTTTGAGTAACCAGACATCGAGGTGGGGAAGATGTACAGTACCTCCCTTCTGACAGCTGCTGCCACCACTGTTAAGCATTTGGTAAATACCTGTGCTGCAGATGACAAGCCAATGGGCAATACCTTGAACTGAAAGTGCTCCCCCTGAAACAGGAGCCTGAGGTACCTCCAGTGAGGAATACAAACCTTGATATGCAGGTAAGCATCCTGTATGTCCACGGAACATATCTAGTCCCCTTGCTTCAGCAAGGGTAGTAGGCCCTGTGGAGTGACCATGCGGAACTTCTTGCATTGAATGTAGAAGTTCAGATTCCTCAGATCTAGGATAAGCCACAGGTCCCTTGTGGATTTGGGAATGAGAAAAAAGTGGGAGTAGAACTCCATGTTCCTCTGATGTCAAGGCACTGGTTCTATGGCACTCTTTTGCAGCAGAGTGCATACTTCCTCTAGTAGCACTGGTGTATGAACTGGAGGGTAAACTGAGAGAACAGGAGAATGGGCGAAAGGTCTGGAGGCAGCTCCAGAAATTCCAGAGCATGTCTTTGCTCGATCAGTTGAAGGACCCAAGTGTCTGTAGTGGGTCTATGTGGAGGGAGAATCGACTCCAACCACCACCTTCTGGTTGAAAACTGGAGGGGGGGGGTTCAAGCAAGGAGTCATGTTGAAGCAGTTCCTATGGTCGGTGCTGCACCCCCAATTCTGGGGCTTTTGGGGTGGGCACCCATGGTGGAGGTAGGGGTTGGCAAGACAGACCCTGCTCTATGTTTGCCTTGGGGTCTGGACCCTGTTCCAGCTTTGTGGGGCACCTTTTAAAAATAAGTCCACTGGTTACTCTAGGGCTGGGTATGATAGAGGGAGTGGACCAACTGCAGAGCCCTCCCTGAGACCTGCAGGTCATTAATAATATCTTACACATTTGCCCCCAAAAGTTTGTGCCCCCTGAAAGGAGCATTAAGGATGGATTGCTGGACATCAGCAGCAAACCCTGACATCCTCAGACAGAAGTGTTCCTAAAGCAAATGGTAGTGGCAGTCACCCTGACGGCTGCATCCAACATATTATAGTTAGACCTCAGGAGGTGTTTGCCCACATCAACTGCAATCTGGATGGCCTTGAGCAGTTCCTGCCTCTGGGCACCCTCTGGGAGAGCCTTAGCTGCTGCTTTAGCCCTTTTCCAGAGGGTGTTCTGGAAATTAAGTATATGCACCATGTAATTGGTTCTCCTAAAGCCCAGGTTAGCAGAAGCAGAGGGTCTCTTACCCCATAGCTCTAGTTTCTTTAATTCCCTATCTGGTGGGAAGGAACTGAGATGCTTAGGCACCTTTGATCTATTATGGGCCGCCTTGATTACCAATGAATCAGTATCAGGTTGGGCCACTAAGAAGGGCCTTCCTTAAGGGGCCTAGTAAAGCTTGTCTGCCTTCCTGGGCATGGCCGGGATCATGTTAGGCCTATGCCAGGCCGCTATAGTGGGATCCTCCAATGCAGGCACCATAGGGGATATAATCCTGGGGGGGAGAATCTGGGAGAACCAGATACTCCACCAGGTTCTTCTTAGTAATATCCTCTTCCACAGCCTCAAACCCCATAGCCGCCTGGAATTGCTTCATCACAGAGAAAAACCAGCATTTGTCAATGCTGAATGTTGTCTTGATGGTGTTGGCATTGGTAGTGCAGGAGTTACAGAGACACATAATAGGAATGGCAGCGAAGTATGGAACTGACATCAACCCCACCCCACCTTGCAGAGACTGACATGCATCGAGGTTACCTTTGGGTCTTCGGCCATAACGCTCATGCAATTTCACCTCACCCTACCCTGCAGACTCTGACAAGTGTCGTGTTGTGCCTTGGGGTTGTCAAGCCTTATGCTCACCCCATTCAATAAGGAAGTAAATTGAGATGGGTGTAGCATAGGAGAATGGGGTGAAGTTTCAGGCCAAAGAGTCCAAGGCACACCTTGATGCCTGTGACTGGCTGCAGGGTTGGGGTGGGAATGGAATGGACGTGAGCATTACAGCCAACAATCCAAAGGCATACACCTGACACCTGTCAGTCTCTACAGGGTGGGGTGTTTTGGTTATGTAACCCCCCTACAAATGGGGGTTCCCAAAAAGTCTTCCTTGAGCATGCTTAAATGCTCACTGCCAGTCTGGTGTCCTGCGTTTTAGCAGTTTAAATGTATTGCCAGAGAGTGCCTGTATAGCCTCTGTGTACTGTCTCTCTAAGAGCTGCCTGGATTGCAGTCATAATTAATCTGAGAGGGGAGTTCTGTTAGAAGATGTACTTGTTTGTTAGAGTAGTAATAATATTGCAGTTTGTTCTAACCTGTCTTCTTTGCAGCATGGACAGTTCTATTTGTTTCCATGATCTTGGTCCTGGACTGCTGGTATGGGCCAATCAGTATCTCTGGGGACTCTAAAATGGAGCCTGTCCCCAGGAGCTTTGTGGGAGCAAAATTCTGTAGGAATTGTATTTTTTGCATTTTGGCACCAAGACAGACCTAGAGGGGGAGCCCTAGTTGTGACTGACAGAAGAATCAGCCAACTGAACCTTTTGGACCCTGGGGAAAGTCCCAGGAGGCTTGCAATTTCAGTCAGTCTGAATTTGGACGTGAACATGGTAACAGCTTGAGTATTCAAGCAGCAACCCCTGTGTAATTCGCATAGGAGAACTGTGAAAAGGGCTGAGTTTTGCACCTGCCTGTCTGCCTGCTGTCTCTGAGAGGGAAATTGAAGTTTATTCGGACTGAATCAGAATTGTGAGGATGATTTAAGCCACAGAACTGTGACCAGACTTTATCCTGAAGAAGACTGAAGATTTGCTGAATGTGATTGGCCTGTCAGGATTTCCAGCCACCTTTGAATTCCCAGTTTGTGCAGAGACTCTGTAATTGCGACCGGATAGCAATCTGCCTGGTACAGTAGAATCTCTTACATGTAAATGTGCTGTGTGGTGTTAGTGGGTCATGATTTGGTTCCCCACTGTGTGCTGAATTGTGTTCTGCTTGCTGGAGGCTGTATCCAGCTCCCATAGACTGAATCTGTATACATTTCCATTGGGCCTGGGTTTTGCCACACTGGCCCAGCCAGACTGCCCGCTGCACAGAGAAAGCCATCGACGAGAGACCTGCCTGGGGATCAGCCCCCTGCTCACGCTTTTGAACAGGAACAATGCCTTGGTGATTCGTGGAGGCCCTGTTTCTCCTGGCACTCCAGTTCAACAACCTGCTGTCTCGTTTTCATCCTGCCTGTGTCCTGTATTGGGTATCGTGAGTAAACATCAGGGTAGCTCCCAGCAACAACAGCTAAATCTAAAGTGTTGTCATCTGATTGCTTTGTTGGCTTTTCTGTCACAAACGGAGTCCTCCAGCTCTGGATTACAAATAGTGTGTGTTGTGCATGTTGCTTTCTTCCATCACAGGGCCCCAACCAGCTGCGATGCAGGACTACCCCAGGCAACGTTCTTGGCTAGCCCACCTTTTTTCTACCTGGGTACCCAGAGTGTGTTACTATGCAGGGACTCTGAAGTGCATGCATAACTGTCTGATTGATTGAACTTTTAAGCCAATCAACCTGATTACATCCTTCCCTTGTTCAAGTCCCCTGAATAAATCAGATCTAACTCTTTTTGCATTTAACCTGACTGTGGTTCCAGTTTGTGCCAAGAGTACTGCACTGTTGCTATTTGCTGTGCATAACCTTTTTTACGGGGGGTCCCCAGGGTTGAGCAAGAGGAACCAGCCCTGATGGTAAGTGCAAACAGTGTGGGTAATTGCATGGTGAATAAGGGTCATTGTGAAAGTGATTATTGTATATTGTTCAGGCCACTAGAAGGGAAAGAGGGAGATTACAGTGACCCGAAGGGCTGCGCCCAGGTTAACTCGACCACTAACAACCCTGACCTCTGGGTGGAGGCACCCATTTCAGTACATAGGCCCCTTAACCTGTTACTAGCCAAGCAGGCAGGGGTAGTAGCCCCTGGGATAGCGCCACCTAGTGGTTACAGTTAGAAACCCTAACGTCCCAGGCGTAGTTGGTATTTGCACTCCAAATTTTCAACATGGCCTTTTTGTAACCCCACCTCATGAAAGCATTTGGGACCTCTGCTCATGAACAGTGGAACTGTGATTTTGTTAATCTGTCCCGAACATTGATTTTCCACACCGACCACTCCATTCCGCACCAGATGTGCAAAAACACATTTCTGGCAGGATGTGAAAAATGACAGCTGTACCACTTATAAGGAGGTGTGAAGAAATGGCAATGTTGAAAATCTGGAGTGAAAATTTAAAAATTCTAGAAGTTATGAGCGTGCACGGAAATTGCGCAATGCACGCTCATAAGACAGTCATTTTGTGGAATTCTTTCACCAAATTTTCAACATAGGCATTTTGGGACCTTTGCTCACAAACAGTTTCACTGTGATTTTCTTAATCTGTCCTGAACATTGATTTCCCACAGTGACCGCACCATTGTGTGCCAGATGTGCAAAAACACATTTTGGGCAGGATGTGAAAAATGACAGTTGTACTGTTCATAAGGAGGTGTTAAAAAATGGCAATGTTGAAAATCTGGAGTGAAAATATTAGAAATACTCGAACTTATGAGTGTGCATGGAAACTGCATAATGCACACTCGTAACACAGTCATTTTTTGAAATTTTTTCCCCAGATTTGCAACATAGGCTTTTTGGGAGCCCACCTCATGAACAGTGACACTGTCATTTCATTAATCGG
The DNA here is from genome assembly GCA_016271365.2 of Neoceratodus forsteri. NCBI lineage: Eukaryota > Metazoa > Chordata > Ceratodontiformes > Ceratodontidae > Neoceratodus > Neoceratodus forsteri. Next base: position 1,416,779,741 of record CM057449.1, on the reverse strand, counting down.
CCCTGAAAGGTGATTCCACACGCAGTGACCAAGAAATCACCTCTAGGGACCGAATAACGGCATGACAGTGACTGAGTTCATAAGGTGGGGTTCCAAGAAACCCATGTTGAAAATTTGGATCCAAAAGTCGCAAAAATGGCCAAGATATCCACCTAAGTTGAACCCCCCTCTCCATTTATGCCATTGTACAGTCTACCGGCATTTCTTCAGTTTGCGGTCGGCTTTGAAGAGTGCAGACATGTCCCTGCTCCACTGAAGATCATTGCGCCAGACTCTGGAGGTAAGTATGGGATGAGGGGGTGGCAGCGAGGTGGGGTACACAGAGTTTATGTGTGGATTGGGGGTGGGGGCACTGGAGACAATTAGGGACCATTTTCTCTTTTTACAGGTAAAAAACAAAACAAAAAGACATCGCAGGATCTTTTTTTCACAGTTGTGTTTTGGCACACTGGGGTGGGCTCCCAGTGTGCCACCTGTGTTTTTTTGGAGGGGAACTGAAGCTGATGGGGATTGGGCTCCTCGTTGGCACACAAATTGTGTCTGTGTTTGGGGGGTGCATGATGCCAAGTGGGATTGGGTACCCCCTTGGCACACAAATTAAATAAATAGGGCGACATTATGCTGACGGGGATAGGGCTCCCCCATCGGCAAATGAACTGGGTAGGGGGCTTGCCGACTGGGGGATTGGGCACCCCCCTTTCAGACAGGACTGTGAGAGGTGGATGGTGATAGCAATCACTATGTTTATTGAAATGTTACACCAGGCAAGGCAAGCCCTGCAATGACAGGTCACTCCCTCATTGCAGCGGTGAAATTGTTTCAACTTGGTGGCACGCTTTTGCACTGCTGTCATAGACAGCATGCTATTTCATTGATGCCACAGAGCCCAGCCTGAAAAAGCAATGGCACTGTTGGCCACAACATGACGGTACCTCTAAAACCTGCTATTCCAAGCTACCACAATATGTTGTTTATGCTTGCATGCAAAACAACATAAAAATGGGTCCTCAGGAGGGGACCTAGGGGTATGTACTATGGAGTCCTCACTCTTGGTGTAGACTGTGGCTCCAGACCTTTCAAAATCCACATCCTACACATCCTCATACTCAGCTGGAGGTAAGAGGTCAAGATGGTATTCATGCTCCAGGTCAATGGGCTCTGAAGGAGGCAATGACAGAAGCGGTGATGGTGACGCCATGGGAAGAACAGAGTCCTGTGGTCTTGCTGGTGTTGGCACTGGGCCTGCCCCAATGGGTCCCAGTGTCGCAGGGCCTTGTGAAGGGAGAAGATATGGATAATCACTGCAAACGAGTAAATCACCACCTGAACATCGACGGTAGCCTGCATGACCAGGACGCCAATGGTGACCAGTGCAGTAGGGAGGCCCTGCAGCAGCAGCAGCAGGGGTGGCTGAAACCCCAACAATGAAGAACAAGTGCTATCAGAAGATGATCAGGCAGAGCCTGCTGCCAGCTGATCTTGTGGATTTGGAGGTCGAAGCAGCAGGGCTGGAAACACGGGTAACCTCAATGACGCTGTGTCGCTTGCTTGCATTGCTGGCAGAAGTTGCAGGCCTGAACACCATGGTTGGGCCTGAGACAGCAAAAGCAGAGGTAGTGTTCATCTCTGACATAGATCTTCTTACTGCAACAACAGCGATAGAAAAGAGTGGCAGTGAGATCATGTGATGCAGAGTGCTGAGTAGCAGCTCCCTCAAGAAGCTCCTGCCTCCCATTTATTATTATATCTCATTCTGGTAGTCTAACTCACTATTTTCTCTTGTTTTTGAGATTTAACATTGTATAATAGCTGTGGCACTCTGGTTTGGTTATATCTCGGACGGATGGAGGCATACATGAAGAAAGCCCCACAGAAGCATACCCCTCCAGCAACTCCTGAGAAGGCCCCTAAGAAATCCAGGGCCTCGGGTGGTTCTGAGCCTGATCCTCTGAGCCAAAGTGGTGGTCAGGAGCCTTTAACGCTTTCCACATTTCTTGAGGAGTTTAAACCCTTTCAAGAAGAAATGAAGGATATGGCAATGGATTTGAAATCGCTATCTAGAAAGCTGGATGAACTCTCGCTGTCTGTGTCTGATAATACAGCCCAAATTGCTTCTATTGAGAAAAGAACTAGTAGTCTCGACCCTGATTTGGTTTTGATGTGCCAGAAACTGTCTCATTTTGAAGCTAAGCTCGAGGATCTAGAAGGTCGGAGCCGAAGAAATTATGTAGTGATCCTCGGTTTACCGGAGGGAGAAGAAGGCCAATATATTGTGGCATTTGTTCAGAAGCTGGTTGAGCGGGTGGCTGGCCCATCTCCATATGGCCCCAGCTACATTATACAGCATGCCCACAGGGCTTTACAGCCTAAACCATCCCCCGAGGATCCCCCTCGCCCTATTGTGTGCCGGTTTTTAAAGTATTTGGAGAGACAGCATTTCCTGCAAAAAGTGCAAGCTTTGCAAGAGGTCCGCTGGGAACATATAAAGCTGAGAATCTCACAAGATCTACCTGTCTTGGTTCGCTTGAAATGCAAAGCGTTCCACCCTATTGTTTCTAAGCTAATTGCAGCAGGCTTGAAGTTTAGGATGGGTTATCCGGCCAGACTACAGAGTTCAACTAATGGATCCTGGAAAAGCTACCAAGACCCTGAAGAGGCATTGAGGAGCCTTAAATCCATGTTGCCAGATCTCTTTAAGGACTCTTGAATGGTTGTGGCGCAGTATGGAGTACTACATGGAGTCGAGAGTTTGAACTTTCGTTTTTTCCCTTAGAGAAATCTTCCAAATGTGAAGACTTGGGAAATTGCATCTACCGCTTTGGACTGGGGGGATCATTGCAGACCGCCCCGACTTTTCTTTTCTTTCCGTCTCATAATGGGCTCATGATAATAATAATAATAATAAAATTTATTTAATTAAGCGCCTTTCAAATTTTCAAGGCGCTGTACAAAAAGCATAAAACACCAACATCAAAGAATACAATAAAACAAAACAACAAATATAACAGATAAAAAGCCAATTACGGTATAACAGGGAAAGCCTTATCCCATAAAAAGGACTTTAAGGCCCTTTTAAAACTGTCCACCGTTGTACTCTTTCGGAGCTGACGGGGCAGAGAATTCTAGAGGGAAGGAGCAGCGAAACCAAAGGCACGGGCTCCAGAGGACTTCACATTTACCCTCGGAATCTCCAGCAACCCCTCGTCAGCCGAGTGAAGCTGTCTCAAAGGGGTGTAGGGCACCAGAAGCTCTTTCAAGTAGTCAGGACCAAGCCCATGTAGGACTTTGTAGGTCAAAAGACCCACTTTGAAGGTGATCCACCACTGTATTGGCAGCCAGTGCAGAGTGCGCAGCACTGGGGTAATATGAGATCTTCTTGAAGCCCCAGTCAACAAACATGCTGCTGCATTCTGCACTAGCTGCAAGCAGCAGATATCAACCCCAGCAAGCCCTAGGTACAGGGAGTTACAGTAATCAAGATGAGATGTCACGAAAGTGTGGACCAAAACCGCCAAATCGCCAGGTGGAACCAGGTGCCTAATCCTGGGGATATTTCTAAGATGAAAAAATGCAGTCTTGACAACTGCAGACACCTGATAGTGAAGGGTCAGACCAGTGTCAAGCTCCACACCCAGGTTACACACCCGTTCAGAGGTAGGGATCTGGTCCCCTCCTAGAATTAATCCAGAGGGGGACCCCACCCCTAGACCCTCAACCCTGCGGCCGGGGTCCACCACCATAACCTCAGTCTTTCCCGGATTCAACTTTAAACCACTGGTATTCATCCAGTCTTGGATATCTATGAGGCAGTTATTCAGCATCGAGACAGCACTAACCTGGTCAGGTGCAAAAGACAGGTAGAGCTGGGTATCATCAGCATAGCAGTGAAACCTCAGCTCATACCGTCTTACAATGTCTCCGAGGGGTAGCATGTATACTGCGAATAACATGGGGGAAAGCACTGAACCCTGCGGTACCCCGCAAGGCAGAGAGAAAGCCCCTGAGGAATGTAATCCCGAGACCACTCTCTGTGTTCTCCCCTCGAGGTAAGATGAAAACCATCTGAGGACCACACCTGAAAGTCCACAAATGGACCTCAGACATTAGAGCAAAACCCCATGATCCACAGTATCAAAAGCTGATGACAGATCAAGGAGAACCAGAATAGAGCGGTGTCTCTGATCTCTTGCCATCAGGAGATCATTGAGCACCTGAACCAGAGCGTTCTCAGTGCTATGCCTTTTACGAAAACCAGACTGGAGAGGTTTGTATAAACTATGGATGGTCAAATGGTTATCCAATTGAGCCGCCACAACTTTTTCAATAACCTTCCCCACAAAAGGGAGGTTAGAGATCGGGCAGTAGTTTGCTAGGTCATCCGGGTCTAAGGAAGCTTTCTTCAGAAGGGGAGTCACCACCCCTTCCTTCAGAGAGCTAGGGAAAACTCCCGTCTCTAAAGCGCACCAGATAATCCGAGCAAGGACCGGGCCGATAGACTCACTACATCCCATAATCAGGGAAGTAGGACCCAGATCCAAACTACAGCATGTTGGGCGCATCTCACAGACAATCCTCATAGTGTCTACGAAATCCGGTAGATTAAAGGAACTCCAGGAAATTCCGGGCTCCGCGACAAAACATTGATCAACTGCAACAACCTTAGAGTGGGGTCGGGGACACTGCCTCCGAATGTCTTCCACCTTATTCACAAAGAATTGAGTGATCTCCTCGCAGTCATTCTGCATAAAAACTCGACGGATCTGCCAACAGACTGGGTTGCACAGTCTGTCGACAGTTCTGAAGAGCTGAGCCGGTCGATTCCGAGTGACAGAAATTTCCCTGGACAGGAATTCTGCCTTCTTATGGGAAATTTCTGTTTGATAGAGCTTATAATGCTCTAGCAAAATAAGATGGTCGGCCTCAGAGGCAGTCTTCCTCCAATGATGCTCCAACCTATGCCCCAACCTCTGCAACCCTCTCAGTGCCCCATCAAACTAAGGGGCAACGGGATGGCGCGGGAGGGGGCGAACACGGGTTGGTGCAATCTGATCAAGAGCAGCCAAGATGGCCTCATTATAGGCCACCACTAGCTGCTCAGGATCAGAGCACAAATTGTCAAACAACGAGAGGTCAATAACAGCCATCAGGTCTTCAGGGACAACGTCTCGCAATGAACAGTACTTGACCAACTCCACAGGGGCCGATCTGCCCAGGGGGGCCTCAAAATTGAACCCAACTGAGTAATGATCAGACCAACCGACTGGTTCCACCACCAAATCGGATGCCTCAATTCCCAGGAGGAAAACCAGATCAAGAGAGTGACCACCTTTGTGGGTAGCTGTAGAAACAACCTGTGTGAAGCCCAGTGATGTCATCATCTGGAGGAAATGTTGACTAAAAAGCGAAGATTCGTCGTCGACCCACACATTGAAATTGCCCAGCACCATCAATCTGGGCGTATCCAAGGCCATGTTGGCGTAAAATTTGCTATTTCTGCAGGAAAGCTTTCTCATCCCTGGTGGACGGTAAATGAGAGCAATCCTTCACCCCACACCAGCTACCACAGTACACTCATGATGGTCTGAAGCAGTGGACACTTGGGTTTGGGGCCTTCTCGGGGGGGGGGGGATTTGTGTGCCAAGTTTTGGCAACTACTTTTGTTGGTGGCTGAAAGAGCCTAGTTCGATTGGCTGGGGTCTAGTTTCTCATTTTTCCTTGTTTGGATTGGTGCTGGGATGGTCCTGGCCTTTTTCCATTCCTGATTTTCATTTAGTCGGGTCAGGGAATTGGCAACTAGAGGGTGTTCCAACCTTTGGGGACTCACGAGGAAGCACTACTCTAGGAGGATTTAGCAGTCTTCTATTATTTAATTGGTGCGCAGTACTCTCAATTTTGCAGGGAGGACCTGTGCATCGGATATAGGCTTATTGTGGGTAGAGGCAGTTACTATGCCTTCCCTTCCGGTGAAGTGATCCCAGCTTTTCCCATCTCAATTCCTGCTCTCAATACGAGCTGGGGTATCTTTCCCTTTAGGGGTTTCTGGTCCGGTTCTGGTTACAGGTGGCTCATCCTGTGCTTCTTGTCTCAACCCGGGTTATTACGAATACCTGGTTGGTGAAGTGGTCTCCCTATGGTCCCTCTATAACAAATTCTCTTCTGTCCATGCTCTGGTTGGATTGAGGTGAAGGCTCAGGACCATTCTCTTTTGTTTGGGGTATAACTTGCAGTGTTTGCTTTCTACAGACTGTGATTTGTGTGCAACAGCACTAGCTGTCTGGGTTCATTATCGGGGGTGGGAGTAGAGGGATTAGAACCAATACTGTGCTGAATGTTGCTTGTGACAGTTTGGTGGGGGGAGTGTGGGTGGGGTTTGGGGCATGGTTGAGGTGGGGGGATAGAGGGATGGGTGGTTTCTATTTTTGGGGGCTAGGAGGAGGGTGGTGTTACTGCAGTAACCCTAGGGATACATGTAAAGGGGATATACATCTTGTGTGCTGAGAGTAATTATTTTAGTTCAATTACTTTTTCTAGATGGTTAATGAGCTAACATTTGCATCTTGGAATGTTAAGGGGATCAGAAAGCAACACAAACAATATCAGGCTCTCAAGCATTTAAGTTTATTCAGTTCACAGATAACCTTTTTGCAAGAAACCCATTTATTAGAAGCAGAAGCTTTGCAATTAAGGAGGCAACAGGTGGGATTGATTTATAGTGCCCAGGGCACCACAAATAGTTGCGGGGTCATGTTCATGATTAACAGAAGTATTCCATTTGTTTCGTCCATCCCAATATTATTGGGCTGTGTTTATGGACCTAATCTGGATGACCCTGGATTTTTTATGAGGCTTATAGCTATAATTCTCCCAATGCTTCCCATTAAAATTATTTTAGGGGGAGATTTCAATCAAGTACTTGATCCTTACTTAGACAGACTGGGCAGTGGCCTGGGTGGGGCTACCCCCGGACAGAAGGCATTCAGGGATTTATTAGATCAATGTGGGCTCTGCGATGTCTGGCATGTTTTACACCCGGATTCTAGGGAATTTACCTTTAGGTCTATGGCACATGGCTCGCAGTCCCGCATTGACTATTTACTCATTTCTCAGTGCCTCCTGCCCGGGGTGAAGACCTCCTCTATTCAACCTGGCCCAATCTCCGATCACTCACTAGTAGTATGCAATTTGGTACTGCTCAATTCATCTAATAGGGAAACTAGATGGAAACTCAATGACCAGCTCCTTAAAGATGTTAAATGTTGTAAACTTATAAGGGAACAAATAGAATCCTTTTTTTCATTAAACCCTTTGGATAGTGCAAAGCCTGATATCTTGTGGGGGGCTTTCAAAGCTTTCATGAGAGGGATATTTATCAGCATGGCGGTTGGTAGTAAAAGAGAGCAGGAGAAGGAACTAAAATCCTTATTAACCCAAATCAGATCTCTGGAAGTTAATCTTCCGGCCAATCCTCCAGATGAGGATACTTGGAAACGCTTGAAGTTAAAGGATAAATACTTGGGGTTACTTCAAGAGAAAGCAGAACTAGTCATTATTCAGACCAGGGCTAATTACACTGATCATGGAGAGAAAGTGGGACGTTTACTGGCACTGCATATTAAACAAAAGGAATCAATGAGATTTATCCCGCCCATCAGGTCAGTGGCAGAAGGATCTCTTAAGGTGTCTCCCACTGAGATTGCTAAAGAATTTGTTGCATATTATTCTAAATTGTATAGCGACATGGAGCACCCCCCATCCTGAAGACACAGAGGGTTATCTAAGGGACTCCCATTTGCACCCTCTCTCTGGCCGGTATAATGACGCTCTGGTTGTCCCTATTTCCCAGGAGGAAATTGCTAAGGTTATTAGTGAGCTGCCTGCCGACAAGGTCCCTGGTCCAGATGGATTTTCTGCTTTATTTTACAAGGTCTTTTGAGACCTTCTCTTACCAATACTTGGTCGCTTATTTCAGCAAATCCTATCTGGGGCGGAGACAGATCCGTATCTCTATGAGGCCCTGATTGTCTTGCTTCCTAAACCTAATAAAGATCTCGAACTGGTTCAAAGTTACAGACCTATCTTGCTTTTAAACCAGGATATTAAGATTCTCTCTAAAATTCTGGCTAATAGGTTGGCAGTGGTTCTTCCTGGGTTAATAGGTACAAACCAGGTTGGATTTATGAAAGGGCACTCATCTGCCGATCATTTATGCACCTTGTCGCATGTCTTCTCGGCTACCAGAGATGCAGAGTTCCCTGCGGGTTTGGTCTCCCTGGATGCTGAGAAGGCATTCGACCGTGTAAACTGGAATTTTTTGTTTCACACTCTGGAGGCCTTCCACTTCCCCTCTCTGTTCATCTTCTGGATTGCCGCCCTTTATAAAAATCCCTCGGCAAGAATTTCCATGAATGGGGCCTTTTCCCATTCCTTCTCCCTTCACTTGGGTACTAGACAGGGGTGCCCCCTTTCCCGTCTATTATTTAACTTATATCTGGAACCTTTTATTCAAAATATTCTCAATAATGATTCCATACAAGGGGTGAGAATTGGGCGGCATGAAGTCAAAGTCACTGCATATGCAGATGACTTGTTAATCCATCTGTCCCACCCAGTATCCTCCGTCCCGGCCTTCCTAAGGGACGTAGTAAGGTTTAGTGCTCTGTCCAACTACAAATTGAATGCCTGTAAGTCCCTATTTTTCCCATTAAACCACAAAGTTTTCAAAACTGACATTAGCCCTTTTGGGCTATGTTGGACACCCAGGTCATTCAAATATCTGGGTATCAAACTTTCACGTAACCCCCTAACATGGTTCAAGTAAAATTTAGACTCCTTATTGCAGGTGATTATGCATGACCTTGAGAGGCGGTCTAAACTCCCTATTTCTCTGTGGGGCCAGATTAACATAATTAAGATGAATGTATTTCCTAGGATTTTCTACCCGTTGTCCCTTCTCAAAGCCTTCATTCCTTTACTCTGGTTCAAAAAAGTACATGGTGTTTTCACTAGGTTCATCTGGGCTGACAGGTATCCCTGTTTGGCTTATCATAAGCTGGCAGCCCCAAAATTGGAGGGGGGGCTGTGAATCCCCCATCTGGCTATATATCACTGGGCTAGTCAACTTGTGAAATGCTCGCGGTGGCTATCTCCCGGCCCAGAAGAAATGCAACCTATCTGGCTCAAAATAGAATTGGATGCAATCAGTGACAAAAATCTGAATCTTCTCATGTTATTTTTTCTTAGGTTATCCCAAGTAAGTGTGGTTGTAGAATGTTCCATGATAAGGACCTCCTTAAAGGTCTACTCACAGATATGTTCCTTTTTGCATTATTCCCCCCATCTGGACCTGGCCCAGTCTATCTTGAATTCTCCATCATTTACTATTAACAACAGTCAAATTTCCCGTCTTTGGTTGCCTCAACTGGGAGCGGGGAAGCTCTTGGCTTTTACTGATGGTGGGGGGCATTGGTTATCAGTGGAAGAGATGGTTAGGAAATTTCTCATCCCGTCTTCTTCTTATTTTAAAGTCCTGCAATTGAAACACTTAATTGTAATTACCGTGGGTAGCACTCCTCCTTCTCAGAATATCTTTTCTCTGATACCCGAGGTATCCTCACTTTCTGGCTCTCCTGGTGCAATTTCTAAACTATATCAGGTATTGTTTCATAAAAAGTTTGGGGGTCCATTTGGGCCATCAAGATTTTGGAGTGATTTTTTCCCTCACCTTCAGCTGGATTGGCATTCTCTCTAGAAGTCATGTCATAAATTTATTTCTGAAGATAGATTGCGACTCATGCAATATCAATTATTGCACAACTTATATTACTCCCCGGCCAAACTTCACAGGTGGGGTTACCTAGACTCAAACAAGTGCAACAAATGTTCACAGGATGAGGGCACACTTTTTCATATGCTTTGGTCTTGTCCAAGAATCTCCACCTTATGGGTTTCAATCCAAACTTCTTTAGACCCTTTGCTGGGCCTCCAAGAATATTTTACCTCTGAGATATGTGTGTTAGGGGACATGTCCTCTATTTGAGTTAGGGTACGCAAATTTCATATTTCCATGGTTGCCCTGTCGGCTAAGAAAATAATTCTCTGCCACTGGAAAGACAGGTCCTCCCCTTCTTTCCAGGAATGGGTAAGAGAAGTATTATCCAACTTGCGCACAGAAAAAGCAACAGCCAGCCTGCACAATAGCCTGGCAGTTTATACTAGAATTTGGGATCCCCTTCACTCACTAATCTCTCTGATTCCAAACTAAACCTATACTAGGGTTGCTTTTATATGGTTTTTGGTTAGAGACTCGGCATCCACGGGTATTGAGATGGGTTACTGCAGTAAGGGGAGGTTAGGGGGCAGCATCCTTTCACTATGTATCAATGAATCTCAATCAGTTTTCTCTGTATGCTGCCTTTTATGGTGGAAAATGTATGAATAAACTTTAAATTATAAAAAAGATAAGAGTGGTAGTTTCTTGCATTCTCAACATACACAGCAAGGGGAATCACTTTAAAATAAAGTGATGCTACTAAGAAAAAAAAAAGGGAAAATGTTTGGTGGTCAACTGAACAACGAAGTCTCCATGTAGTCTGTGTGAGTATGGTCGACAGTGGTAAAAGAACTGAAGAGGGAGTGGGGCCACTCGTGCTTATATAAGGCAGGATGTCAGCATCTGATGTGATTGTGGTCGGCCCTGATAGACTGCTACAGAAAAGTTTCCATGCGGTCCTAGCACCTGACAGCTCTAAGTCCTAGAGGTGTGAGCTGATGAAAGAGATATGCTTGAAGAAGATCCATAGGGCTCAATTTTCAAAGCCCTGGAATTGCTGCAAGCTAGACCAGAAGAAGCTGGTCTAACTTGCGGCACCTGGTGCAACGGATCAAAAATCCCAATTGCTGGCTGGGTGATTAACGCAAGCTCTGTGCGACATATCTGTGGTGTACCCAGGGCTTACGGCAATCAGGGGCCTTGACAATCAAGCTCATAATCTCTCTTATCCTGCACATAGGTTTTGTCTCATGCAAGGAACATTAAAGTTTAGTGATCCACTTCAGAGGAAGGGGAGGAGCCCTAGTGCTACATATACTTTTTAAATACAACCAAATTAAAATAGAAAACTTATTATAAATCCCTCCAGTCAACTTAAGTGATTGATAATAGGTTTACTGTATATAGCCTGTGGTGGATATCTCTCATGATACTTTAAGCATTATCTCATAAAGTTTGGGTAGACAGAACTGATCAGTTTTGTGTATCTGTCTTCCAAACAGCATCAGATGATATACCATAAAACATAACCTGTACAACCCATATACAGCCCTTACAGTATAAACTTATATCCAAAGATTCCAACTTGAAGCTTTCAGATTCTGGAACTCCAAGTCACTAACATTGTCTTGTTGTTACATTCATATACCACAAATAATTTTGGACAAAGGCTGGCCCGTTGGCACAGCAGTGGGCTTTCTCCTTGTAACGCCGGTGACCCAGGTGAGGGAACGGACCCGGGTCGGCAGAGGGCTGGCGGGGAGAAGGATGGTGCATCCTACAGACTGCTCTCCTTCTCCGGGGAGAGGGTGAGGAAAGCACTCAGAGCGCTGAGGACTACTGGTGGAGGCCGGGAGATCTCACGCTGCCGACGCTCAACATCTGGAAGGTGGGGCAGATGCTGGCATCATTGCCTGTCTCCCCCTCCGTGGGAGGAGAAAGCAAGAAAAAATGGAGGCAGGCAGGACCACCGTGAGCATGAAGCCCTCCCCAGAGGACTTCACTTCATCACCGTCGCTGCGGGTCCCCGACCAGACATTAGTTCTGTGGTCATGAAGGTGGCCATGGCCTCGCCCTCCGGGGGTAAGCCGGGGGTGACTGAGGGTCCTCGGCAGCCATAGGCGGTGGTGGAGGTCTCTGGGGGCTGTGACTAGGGGTGATGGAACAATGGTGTCCTGCCAAGGGGAAAAAGAAAAAAAAATTTTGGACAGTAGAGTTGGAAAAAAAAAGAGAATAATTCATAAATGCAGAATAAAAGATTGAATGAAATAAAGGTAGCTGAGGTACCTGAACATTCTTTTCAGAGATGTAACCAGCCTCTTTCCTTTGCTAGCTCGATCAATGTTACCAGACAGCAGTTGAAGGGCTAAAGCCAAACCCTGAGAATTGTTTTCTTGGTGGGGAGAATTGCCCAGATACAGGATGTCTGCATGTTTGTGGTCTTAACTAAGATCAGGAAACTAGTGTATAAATATGTATGGTTCTGACCTTCGCCCAAAACCTATATAACAGGAAGGCATCAGGGCACTAGAGAGAGAGAGAGAGAGAGAGAGAGACAGAGAGAGACAGAGAGAGACAGAGAGAGACAGAGATACAAAAGAGAAGAGCAGTCCAGCCTCTCTGGCTGCAACTGGGCCAAAGGGGCCAGTGGTCCTAGGGATGGTGGCAGGGTCCCTGGGATTGGGTAGCACTGGTCCCCTTTGCCAAGTCTCCAGGGAAGAATACCATTAGGACCAGCAGGAGAGTTGGAGGCCCCAGGAACTCATCTCAAAAGGTATGGAGACCATTAACATTCAAAAGGCACAATTGGTAGAGTGGTGGGCCACTCCCCATGGAACATTGGTAATGAACTCCTGTGGGTTCACTCCCATCAGTGAAAGAAAATGGAAGCCAGTCAGCGTTCTGAGCAAACTGTGAGTTTACATTGCTAAATGTATGCTCATTGTGAGAAATCTTGGGCAGTTTGTATTGTAAACCCCTGGCAGGTAGCCAAATTAATAGTTGTCAGGTAGTAAGGGGTCTGGCAAGGGTTGGGGTTGGTAAGTCTCTGTGTGGGGCAGCAGGTATGGGAGTATGTTTTTTTGGGCCACTAGGGCTATCAGTGGAGTGTCAAAGGGAGGGACCCACAGCTGGACCAACAATGCTTTCTGCACATTTATTTATTTATTTATTTTAGCTTTTGTTGACCAGCTAAGCACACTAGACAAAACATTTGTCTATTTTCAGGCGCGACCCATGAAAGTACAATGAAAGACAAGTTCATACAGAGAACCACATGGAACCAGTTAAACATTATACAGAAACACGTAGCACCAGTTGACATTACACAAGCAGTCAAGGATTAAACACAGTTGCATAGGAAAATGTACATAGAACACATAAAGCTAAGATCAGTGCATCAGACAAAGCTCCACCCAGTGGCAGAGAGTGGATACATTTGTATATAAAGCAGAACCCCTAAAAACAGTGCATCAGACAAAGCTCCGCCCAGTGGCAGAGAGTGGATACATTTCTATATAAAGCAGAACCCCTAAAAGACAAAGCTCCGCCCAGTGGCAGAGAGTGGATACATTTCTATATAAAGCAGAACCCCTAAAAACAGTGCATCAGACAAAGCTCCGCCCAGTGGCAGAGAGTGGATACATTTCTATATAAAGCAGAACCCCTAAAAACAGTGCATCAGACAAAGCTCCACCCAGTGGTGGAAAGTGAATACATTATATATATATATAACAGAACCACAGCAGGTGAGATAAACCAGAAGGGCCTGCACAGAGGCACCAGGAAATACAGGGATGTATTAGTTCAGCACCAGGTACCTAGCAAGGACAGTAGATTTAATTACGGCAGTTTAGGACAACCACATTCTGAGGAGAGCTTCAAATAATCCCTGAGGGAGCTCCAAAAGCATGAGTGAGAGAGGGAGGAGCAGACCTGGATAGGAAAGGTACTGATATCATACGCTAGTACGCTTTTCAAAGCAAAAGCAAAAAGATTCCTTCTGAGGGCAGAGCCTTAGTCATATCATTTATTATTTTAATGATTTTTGTTATGTTTACTCCTCATCTCCATTGCAGCCATCATCTGCTCGCCTGACATCCCAGCCCCATCTTTGCTGTCTTTGGTACTTACATCCCCACCAATTGGGTCCACAGTGCTTAGCTTCTGCCGCTGTGGTGGATTCCATTGAGGGGTAAGCACATCCCCCTTCAGGTCTGTGAAGTGTGAGGGGAGGACCAGACAACTGGTCAGTCAGGGTCCAGAAGGTGGAGGCATTATCCTGCTTACTCTGGGGTATTACCTCTTGTTTTGCCCATCCCTACTGGATGCTGGCACTGAGGGTGCAATGTGCGCTGGCACATGCAAATGCATGGCTGTGCAGGGTACCAGCTGGCATCCTCCCTCCCACTAGCTGCTCTGACTGCACTGACACCTATGGTCATCTAGATTGCAGTATTGCAACGAAGCCTGCAGCCCTTCCTCCCTTGGAGGTGGTCATCATCATCTGGCATACTCAATCCTCCCCCCCAGCTAGCCCAAACATCCCATCTTCATCCCCAAACAGACGAGCCAACCAGTCATATATATTATTTTTTGCAAATAACACAATAATTGAAGACCTCATATGATTTTTTCCTTTTAATGTTTAACTAACTGTATCTGGTTAACTCTGACTCTGAAACTTCAGTTATGAAGTCTATCAACTATTACTTTAGCCGAGGGCAGTAGATCCATCGCACAATGTGTCCACACACATTTTTCCCACTCCCTCTTCATCCATGTTCATGTTGCTGTTCCACAGAGCTTTAAAAAACAATAGAGTTGCAGATCAGCATTATGGGACAACAATCCTGTTTCTGTGTAAATGACTAGTACTGAAGAATAAATGAGGATTAAAACTACAGAACAGCTATAAAATATAAGGTAAACCGTGCCTGAATATGTATATATATATATATTTCCAATGTTTTCCAAGAAGTCACAAGGTCACTTTAAATGTCATAAAATGGACTTCAAAATTCTCCGCAGTCCTATTAAACTCAGTGGCTGAAACACATCACGTGACTATTCATTAATTCCCAGTACATGCACAGTTTGTCACTAACTTAACATAATCTACCTAGCAACAACCTAAAAATAAATCCTTTTTCCATTAAAAAAATCCGTAAGTGCAATCAACCACCTCAGGACATTTCATGTTTTGAGAATTAATGCACTTCCTGGGTGCACTGAAAGGTAGTCGGCTGTTGGCCTCATGCCTTTCAATTTTTCAGGGGTGGCATTTATACTGCAGAAATACATACCCTGTCATGGGTTATTGCTTAAATATCACCAGATTAGCAATACACTTGCCCCAACTCCAACTGCAAGATGCACATCTGGTAGGAAATGTCAGTAACTGGCACCGGTGTTACCAGTGTCACATGGAAAGCCTAGGACTAAATGGCTATAGAGTCTGAACTGCCCTCTCAGATATGTGCAGTCCTTTCATGAGAAGGGTGAGACACTTTGGTGGGGCAGTGTAGTAAGGCTTGTACTTTGATCACTTGTGCTGTACCTTTCATGGATAAACAAGGCTTCAGCACCTTTTATGACAGAGTACTAAACAAAAATCACTAAAAAAGAATTCCAAATATGGGAACTGTACCAACTGTGTGACAAAGAAACTAGGCATTAAAATCATGAGTTAATATGTGTGCCACATTGTATGTCTGTGTGTCTGACGTTAACAACTGCTGCTTCTGCAAAGCTTGATGTGTACACTTTTTAAATGCTTTTACTTTGATGAAAGTCTGAAATTATTACATCACAATAATACAATAAGTAAAATACAATCAAAGCCACACATCCATTCAACATCCCATATCAGGTTAATGTGTTAGAAATCATTTTGGCTCTGACCAAAGTTTGTTTGTTTTTTACAGAATGGCTCAAAGATAAGGGGCCAGACATTCAAAACTTTGCACTGGGCTCAAACTGTTTGCACTTGGTTTGTGCTGGGTTTGCTCGGGTCCGCTACATTCAAAAGGCCAAATAGTACAGGCAAACTGCATTAGCACTGGGCAAAAGTATAATGTATGCAAGGGGCAAAAAGAGGGGGCATGTACATGAATATAGGTGCAATGTTATATTCAGTGCATTAGCTCTTCGCAAAGTGTTTTTGTGCGACTTAGTGCAGCACTTTGCATGGTGCAAGTTACTGCCCATGAAAAAGTAGTCAACTCTGGGCAAACCAGATTTACACAACTTTGTGGCTTTACGCAGCTTTGCTCGGCTTTACATGACTTTGTGCGACATAGAACCATGGTTTATGGAACTCTGTTATTCACAAGTGTGAAATATTGAGTTTGTGAGGGTATGCAGGCAGTGGTTTATTGACCCTAACCAGTAAATATTAAACATAGAAAGAAAACAGACATGGAAGAAACATGCTGCATACAGATGGCACATCCTATGTTGCCATCATCTGCCACCGGTCCCAGCCATGCCAGGCATTAAGTGGTGACCCGGCGCCCAGTGGACACCATGGCAGTGTGCCCATACAGCACACACCTGTAGACCACCCTTTAGTGGACACCAACAGAATCCAGCCCACACATGGAGCACTGGGGGCATGGAGGGTGTTGAAGGGACGGTGTACAGGTGGCCAGTCTGCACCACATACTGGGTGGTGCCACAAGGCTGGGACAATCCACACAGTTGAAATGGTCCAGTGTAGGGAAGACCCCAACACCACTATGCCTGTCTGATGGTATGTGCCACCCCAGCCACATACCGCACATCTGTATAGTCACCACAGCACACACAGCCAGCCATGTATATGTCACTGTGAGTATCCCATGCCAGTGGTGCAGCATCTGTGGGTCGCACAATAGCATAACAGTAATGTCCACTGTCAGTACATACTTGCAAGATGGGCTTGTCTCTGTGTAAAGTGCAGCAGTCATTGATGCCCTACACACCATAGGCATTGCTGTGTCCTTCACACTACTGGCCCCCTTGTTACTGTAGTGTCTGCTGTGCACTGTAGCAGGAACTACCGTTTGACTATTGCATGAAGCACCACCACCTGTGCCTGTGCTGTGTAGTCCCCTGGGGCACAATATTCTATGTATTTCTGTACAAATGTAGCCTGCAGCTACCACAATGCACTTCCAGACTGACTTACAGGTGGAGCTGTGGGCAGACTCAGCCAGCCCCTGTACTTCCAGACTGACCTACAGGTAGAGCTGTGGGACCCTGCAATAGTGCTAAGCAAAGTGCATGTTAATCAGGACATAATGAGATGCTAATCTGGATGTTTGCCTATAGACTGCCCAAGTAGGCTCATTTGCATGTCACTTTTGAATATAGCAAAATTTTTGCCCGGGCAAACATGATAGCACTGTGCAAACTGCTTAGCGCCACGCAAAACCTGCGCAAATGTGTCTGTGCCGTGCAGACATTTTGGAAACATGGTACATTTCTACAGAATTTCACATGTGCTGGTGCTTGCAGCTTTAATGAATTCACTCCTTTGCTAGCACACACATCAGCCACATAGTTCACCTCTACCTTCCTTCACATTGCTGTGCACTGGGCTGCTGTTGTAGTTTGCACTTCTTGGTTGCTATATTCAGAGCTGTCTTATTTCCCAGGCTATTCTTTCAATGCACTCCCAGACCAGTTTGTCTGAATTCCTTAGCATGCTATATTCAGCAGGTTTAGCACTGGGGCTAACCCTTTTGAATATAGTGGGCTATTGGTTCCAGGCTAACTTAACACGCCGGGCAGTGCTGATTTAGCCCCAGGGCAAAGTTTTGAATATCTGGCTTATAAACTCTTATACATTTTAGAATATTTACCAAGAGCCTGAAGACCTTCAACCCACATCAAAAGTTTACTATTACTTGCCCTTATGGAAAATTAGCACTGATGTTCCCTATTCTACAGTTTGATATTTTGTGTCTCCATCTAATGGGGAAACAGGTGACTGAGTACTTTTTTTTCAGCTAAATAGCACCAAATGGATTACATACAAATAGTAACTTTACAAAAATCAGCTGCAGATTGTTGGAATTTACATAATTTCTTTTGAGAACATAGGGAATCAGAGAATCACTTAGACCCATTGGTGTAAGAACCTACTCACCCCTATTGAACATCTGTCTGTTCGAGCTTGTGGATACATTTGAGTATGGGGAAAACTGAGACCGTGTCCCTTGTCATCCCTCTTTTCTCCACCATGAACATGTTAAGGGCCACCAGCCTCTCCTTATAGTTTATAAAGGGCAGGTGGCTAGAAATCCTACACATTTTAAAGAATGTAGGGTGCTGTTCCTTTACATGCCTTAATAATAACTGTGATGTCTTTTTTTCTTTCCTTCTTTCTTTCCTTCTTTCTTTCCTTCATCATTTTTGGAAGAATTCAATGGATCCTTGCATCCCATGAAGACAGTGTATGTACTGTATTCCAGTGGGCATTGCAGATATAGGATGTTTGAAGCATCCGATAAAGAAATCAGCCTTTCTTCCATACAAAATATAGATATTATGAAAATGTGTAATTTTGTAATAAACTGTGAGCTTTTAATATGATTTAGCAGGTACTATGAGATTTTTTATTAAGCTGATTTTACTAGGAAAAAAGAAAATAGAAGAAAATTATGTTAATTATAAAATCACTCAAGACAACATTACATAATAAGTTTGTAAAACTATCAAGGGGGCTCTGGCGACATTCATGAAACTAAGTGGTTTGTATTTGTCACCACTGAATCAAAACATAGTTTTAGGCCCTTGTTTTGTCTACTATTGCGCCTAGATTGTTTGTTACAATACTTTTTGAATTAACTAGAAGACAAGAATTGAGAACATTTAGGCTGGTGAAACAGCTAGGTCATCAAGAAATTGTTAAAGAAGGTAATAATGTTAATATTTGAGAGGTAAATGATGTTGTAGATGAAGGGGCAATAAACAGAGTGACTCTTGTTGGGTATGGAAGTTTTCCTAAAGGAGATCGAGAAAGCAGTGGACATTGGTGGAGACTTAGAACCATCATGACTTCAGTTCTGTATTTGAAAATATGTAAATTAAAATTACAGTTTACTTGAACTAAATACATATTTTATTTACATATATACAGTGTATAAAATATGGAATATGTAGTGATTTTAATAACATGTTACCTGTTGTATAGTAGCTTGAATGTGAAAGTGACTACATGGACCCTTTCTTATTTAACTTTAGGCTTGTGCTGTAATGTATATAGCTATACTCGCAACCTGTGTTTAATAGATTTATAAAGAATTCAATGATACACAACAGGGCGTGTGGTTATTAGGTAATTACTGCATGCCCCCCACCCCCAAATTGTGGGTTGGAGGCACAAGGCATAAGCCAAGTGCCCTTTAACCACAGGGTGGATAGGGGTAGTGCAGTAATTATGCAGTATCTACATGCCCTGAAGTGTGTTATTGTTTCTAAAATGGCAATAAAATAATAAAAAAGCAAGACTAAATACATATTTTAACTAAGAGGAAATAAATCTCCATCATTGGTAATCAGTTTTCACAGCAAACAGCTAGATTTGCTCCATCAAAAAGATCACATTTCTGGCAGGTGAGTCACTCATATTGGACGCTATGCATGATGCAGGCAGGGGTATGCAGAAAAGTCGCATACCCTGCCCGTGTAGCTGCGCACATGCGGACAGGTGTGCATAGGCCAGTATTCACAACCGGTGCCGACCTGTCCGCGGCTCTTCCCCCCCAGCATGCAGAACTCTGCAGGGTGGCCTGGGGTAGCCTGGGGTAGAGTCGCAGATCCTGTCAGGCATCCAATGGGATGCTTGCCATTGGGTCCCGGAATGGATCCCTTGCGCCTGATGGTGCAGGTCCCACTGCGTAAATAGCAAATGCAGGCACCTGGACCCACATGGCATGGCCCCATTGGCTGTAGGACCCACTGCCCAGGCCCTTATGGCATCGTGGGCCCCTGACGCACACCCGCACCCCACCAGCGGGACCTCACCTGGAGGCCTGTGTGCTGGCCCCCCGACACACGTGTGCCCTGACACCATAGAGGCACTACAGATCCCCCAGAACATGAGAGCCCAGGCCCCATATGGGCAATCGATGGATGGGTATGGGGTAAGAGGGGGTGTTGGTGCCATGAGGGGGCAATGAACCTGCTGAGTGGTGACAGGACTCCATTGTGGGTGCCATGATGCCATGCTCTGCGGGGGAGCCCCTGTGTTGGGGTGGGGTGTGCATTTGGCACATTCAGGGACTGGGGATGGGCACACTGCCAAGCTGAGATTCTGTGACAGGGGTTCACATGAGCTATAAGGCCCAGGCACTCAGCCTGGTTGGCTGCCTCAGCCCTCTTTGGCTGCCTAGTGGGCTGGGGCAGCATGGAGAGTTGCATCCTGGTTCCATCATGTCTGGCAGGTGGAGTCCATGGGGGTGAGTAGTGGGCTATGGCAGAGTCCTGGCTGCCATAATCTGCACCCATCTCTGCACCCATGTGGCCAGCACTACACAGTTTAGTATATACTGCATAGTGCTGGCATGCCCCCAGAATGCCCCCGGTGCATTGCAGTCCATGCAGCCAAGGGAGCAGCTATGTATCTGCCTTGTGCCCCTGTTCATGAATGCTGTGGAGGTCCATGGGACCCCACTATGTGGCACTCATGTGTATCGATGCCAGTGCACCTGGTTTCCGCGGAGTGTTGGCATTGTGCATAGCACCCATTTCTACTTGAACCTTTTTTTTTATTTTTGCTTGTGCATGCATGACAAACATGTTGTTATGATGAAAGGCATTTCAGAGGTTGTCAGTGTCAGATCCATGCAGCTGAAGCTGCAGTGGACATGGCAGTGACAGCCCAATTGTCAGCAGGCTGATCATGATACTTTTTTAGTTATTTATTTAGTGAAATGTTTCACCAGGAAGGCATGCTGAGTGACAAATCATTCATCTCCCAGTGTGACTAGGATACTGTTCCCTGGCTTGCTGTTTCTGGGTAGCAACTTTGTGTAGTTGAAAGGAACATGCCACTCCAATCTGGGGCTGCTCTATCCTCTCATCTGCATAAGGACCCCAGTAGCCTGATGGGAAACATTACGATCAGCCTGCTCTTGCCCCCAATATCCAGTAGTGAAAACAACAGATTAGTGGCACTAGCAAGGAAGTAATGCCAATTCGGTGTGCATGTGGAGGCTACAAGGTAAAGTCATTGGTGCCCAGCCAAAACAGATATCACAATACAACTCTCCAACATGCCCCAGGCTCCCTAAACACAGACTTCAGAAGGGTAAAGTTTCTGCTACTGACCAAAACAACAAACGATGGCTCATTTGTTGCTGCTGCCGCTGCCCCTAAGCTACACTTTGGTGTCTGATTCTAGCATTGGATTACAGTGCAGATGTCCATCTATAAACAACATTTGTATTACATATAGGTGACCTGTCCTCCTAGTGTGGAAGAACTGGACATTATGTAAGCAGACAGAGATGCTGTGTAGCATAAAGACCTCACAGCTGAGCATGCCTTAGTGAGAGATGAGACCTTATAACACACAATGCTCCCCCCTGCCATACTGGGTTTTTATCTGCTTCATCATATTAAAAAGGTTTCCTCACCACCTGATAAAATAATTGAAAGGATTCTTTGTATTGTTTTTGCCAGAGGGAACAGCATCAACCCTTTTTTTACCCCTCCCCCTTTATCTGTATTAAACACTAGAACAAAAAGTGCCAGCCGCTGTCCGACACGTAGAACCAGTCAACAGCATTACAGTCAGCCAGGCAGTAGTAACTGCAGCAACTGTCACTGTACAACCCCCCCTTACCAAACCACCAGCGAGTGGCAACCTGTTCCCTTGTGGCTGACACCTGCAAGCCCTCCCTGGCCCGGGCAAGGAGCAGACAATGAGAGTGTCGACCACCATATCCACAAGTAGTGAAGCAAGGGGGACTCCACTCACCATTTCATTTCCATCACTGGATCTGAAGTGACATTTGAACATGGTCATCACAGTGCAACTACAAAACAAAAGCAAATGCTGAAGGAAAAGGAAATCCCCTGTACTATTGACACCAGAAGCTCCAACCCAGCTCAGGGAAACAAGGTACTGGCAGTACATGGCTGGATCCTCTGGCCTGGCTAACCGTAACCCCCACACCCAAGTCACACTGCTCTGATGAGATTTAAGCACCTCTGTGCCTGCTATTCTCCCAACTGTGTGCTGTTGTATTCTCCAGGCCTGCTTGCAAAATTCTGAGACTGGGAAAGTAAAGGGATCCATATCTAGTTTGCTCATGCGCAGCAAAGTTGAGTCAGGCAGTCTGGGCAGGGTTAAAAAAACAGGCAGGGGGTAGGTTCCAAAGTAGCCTACCCTGCAGTAGTCAGACTGAGTCAAGGCTGGGCAGTGTAGGTTCAGGTGAGAGTATTGGACCAATGACTGTGACCAGGGTGAGGGTTGGAGAAAGCGAGAGAAATCCAGACCAGAGGAGAGCATATGAACATACAAACATATGAAACTGCCAGCAGAAAAAGACCATTTAGTCTACTGAATCTGCTTGATTTTGCAGCTAGCACCCCTACTCTGCAACTGCCCTCCCACCTTACCCCCCCTCCCATGACCCTCCCTTTTGCCCAATCCCAGCCCCTCTTGAAGCATCCCACTGTTTTACAGGCCATCATCTCTACTGGTAGTGTGTTCCACTCTGCTATCACCCTTTCTGTAAAGAAATGCCTTCTCATTTCCCTCTTAAACCTTTCACCCTCCAATCTCATGCTATGATGACCCCAAGTGTCTCTCCCCAACCTCCCCTGGAACAGTTCCTCGGTGCCTGTCCTGTTTATTCCTCTCATGTATTTAAAGGTCTCAATCATATCCCCCTGTGCTTTCTCTCCTCCAGAGAGTACATGTTCAGCTCCCTCAGTCTAATCTCGTATGGAATCTCCCCTAGTCACTGGATCATCTTTGTTGCTCTGCGTTGCACTCCTTCCAGAAATCTAATGTCCCTGTTTACGTAAAGGCACCAAAACTGAACACAGTACTCCAAGTTGGGTCTGACCAGCAAACTGTATAATGGCAGAATCATCTCCCTCCCTCCTACTAGAGGTTATACCCCTTGCAATACAACCCAGCATCTTGTCGGCCACTTCTGCTGCTTTCCTACACTGTGCCAAGTTGTTATTGCTCTCATAATGAGCACCCCCAGATCTTTCTCTTCCTCAGTCACTGCTAGCTGCAACCCCCCCCCCCCCATGGTAGCTCCTCTTTGGAATCTTTGCTCCTCAGTGGCAGGACCTCAATCGAGGAAGAGGACAACTGTTGGATTAGACTGAGAGGAGTGGAGGGCGAGCGTTGTTACCTGTTTATAAAAAAAGCTTCCCTATACACGGGCCTGGCTAACCTTACTACACACACACACACACACACACACACACACACACACAGTCCTGATCAGCTTGGGGAAACAAGGTATTGGCAGTACATAGATGGGTCCTCTGGCCTGGCTAATCATACCCACCCCCAAAGTCGTACTTCTGTGATGAGATTATAGCACCTCAGTGTCTGTTATGCTCCCAACTGTGTGCTGTTGCACTTCCTGGCCCTGCTTGCAAAGTTTTGAGGCCGGGAAAGTAAAAGGATCAAAATGTAATTATCATCTAAGTGTTTAAATTGTACCTGAGCAGTGTGACAATACCTGAATACATCGCTGCCTTTGGAAGCATACCACTCAACCTTGCAGCATTAAAAATCACAGCATCGGCCTTAAAATTCAGAGCAAATTATCAGAAGGTATAGCATGTTCTTATTTTAAAGAATACTATGTCAACACATAGTGGGACCTATATATTTATAGTTAAAGAATGTTTCTATCAAGTTAGCTCAGTGATATACAGTAATAGTTTGTCTGTCCAGAAATAGCTCTAACATTAAGAACATCAGTCAACTTTTGCAGAGCAATAGTAAATTTCAGTGTAAAAAAAATGACGTCACTATGCTAAATCCATAGCAGTTCAGGGATATGTCTGGAAATGTGATTTTCTTGTCGATCCATCATCTGTGTAGTGCTTCCCCTGCTGCCGCTCCTGCTTGGTGGGCAGCCTCCTTTCCCCCATCTGGTCCTGGTCAGCTCGGGGGAAAAATGTTATGTACTAGCAGGACATGGCTGGATCCGCTCTCTTACCAGTGTCTGTCTGTCTGTCTGTCTGTCTGTCTCTCTCTTGCTCTCTCACAGTGTTGTCTCCTTCTTTCTGCAGCCACCCTCATTACAGCAGGGACCCCCCACAGGGGGTAGTGGTAGCAGGGAGGGGTGATTCTGTACATAAGATGTGGTTAAAAAAGTACAAGGGAAACAACCAAAAGTTCCAGTTTCATACTGATAAACTTTCAACTCGAATGGGTAGGGTTTCTCTGCATTTTCCATGTTTTATATACAGAATGATTATTTCATTTCACCATGGGAGTTTTTATATTCCATCTGTACATATTTATTGAGATGTCTACACATTTGGTATTATCTATTTCATCTGGGGCAGACCGGTGAGGTGGGGTTCTGGCATCTATGTGGATGCCTCCTGCCTCAGGGAGGGAAGGCACCTCCTTCCGCAGCACAACTGCTCCCTGGTGGCCCAGGGGGAAAGGTGTGTTGTGCAGGAAGGAACAAGTAGTCCTTCTGGAGCAATCTTATGTTGACGTGCACCTGCTCACCTGGCGAGTGATGGGGAAGCATCACACACACAGAGTGAGAGCAGTAGGGGAGGTCTAGAAGTAGGTCAGGGTTCACTGCCCTTCTAATGGCCCTGATAGGTGCACTGCTGAGTCACGTCTCAGAATCACACCCAGGGAAGGTTTAGTGGGGGAAAAATACCCCCAGAGCAGCACCAAGCAGATGAAGATGGCCCACCTTCCATGCCACAGTAGGGTCCTTTGGACTCCTCCCATGCCTCACCAGCTCCTCTTCCCAGGCCTTGACTGTCAAATGAAATATCCTCCTCCAGGCTTGGGGAATGGGGGTCCAGTGGCTCACTGCATGGCGAGACCACAACAGCAAAACCTAAAAAAAGACATTTACAGTAAAAGTTGTTGTAATGGTCAGGGTTTCACAGATGCGGCATCTCCTGTTGTTCTGCCCCTTACCTGAAAAAACTCCAACCTGGAGCTGATAATATGTAATTGCAGGGGATGCGGGGGTGCAACCTCCTGTAAAAAACACTTTGTTGCCAGATGGCACAATACTGCATGTCAGCATTGTGCCGTTGCTGTAGGGTATGCTGGCAGATTTGCTGTTGATGAACAGCGGTGCTTCTGGGGAAGGGGGGGTCACACCCGGACGGGACAAGCTGTGGGTTATGGTCAGGGCTCCAGTGAGCATGTTGAGCAGAGGCTGGTGGTGGGTTAGAATTTTGGAGAACTCCTACAGCAGGCAGAAGGGCTAGGGCAGGTGGAAGGAGGACCAGTCAGCTGTCAAGGAGAAATGGGGGCAAAAACAGAAAGTGAAAAAAAAGAAGTTATGTATTTCATTACTTGAGTTGTAATTATGTTATGCTGAACATCCCTGACATGTTACATGCATACAGTACACTGCCCTTTGGAATACTGTGGACCTGATTTTGGAAGCACCCCTTAGGTTGGCTCACTATACACCGAATCCCCAACTGTGGCAAACTCAGGTGTGCCAGGGACCTGGCGCCAGTTTCTGAAAGAATCAGGGTCCTGGCATCAAACTCCTTGAGTTTTCTGCAAGCTGTCCTCTTGCGCCGAACATATGGGGCACTGGATGGGAATGCTGCAAGCTGTGGGACAGTCAGCCGGCAGTGGAAGCCATAGCAGTGACCCACCAGCCTTGACTAATACTGTATATATGCCCCACAGCTCAAATCCAAAAGAATAGAATTGGTCCAGGAGGTACAGCCGTATTAGTATACATTCACAAGTGTTATACTGGGGAAATTGCAACTGTGGGATAGATGTACAGAAGCAAGGACAAACAGCCTGTATGGTTTATTCTGATTACTTCTCTTTGGGAAAATGACAGAATCAGCAACATTGATTGATGTACTGTAAACAGGTGCTGGCCAGGCATCCTGAAGGCTGGCAGGTCCTGTGGAAGGTATGACAGGGTTGGTTGGAGGTGGGGTTGGCAACAGACCAGGATGGAGCCAGATGCCGCAATGCCAGGGACTGGGCCATGGGGGGGTGCTGAGTGACAGGTGCTGGGGGGGGTCACTGCAGAGCACCTACTGCAGCTCCAGTGGAACCGGAATGGACGTCCAGGTGCAGGATGTCTAGTGAAGACCACTAGCACCGGCCACAACAGGGGGGCATGGACCACCTCCCACCTTGCCACAGCTCACAGAATAGCACCCGGGCCATTAGACCAGCCCCTGCCTAGTCTAAGTCTGGTGGCCCATGTGCCCATTGGAGGGGTTTGCAAAATCCCAATTAAGTGGATGCTGCAATGCTGCCCTGGCTCAAGCCCCCCTCTGCCTTGCCACACAGGTGTGTCCATCACAAGGACAGCACAAGCCAAGCTAGCAAAGGTAGCCCCACAGTTTGCACAGCGGGTGTCTAAAAATCGTGAATGGTTCACAGTGCAGTCCAAGATGTCCCTTGTGCCAGTCCTTGTTAGTACAAACACCGTGCGCCATTCCCGATAGTATGAAAATCAAGCCCTGCATCTTTAAAATCTGTACTATAAATTTCTGAACTTAGCAAGCAGTAGCCACACCCCCTGATGATGGCCCACAGTCAGCGATGGGCAAAGTGGCCTCAATTCGGTCCGTGAAGTGATTCGCGGAGTGAAGGCAAATTCGCGGAGTGCCTGCAACACGAAGCGGAGTACTTCGCGTTATGATGGGGAACGCTAAGTCCATTAAAAACAATGACTTTGCATTACTCTGCCTTCCCAAACCACTACTCCATCAATTTTAAGGCAAAGTAAATTGAAAACAATGTATTCTTCACTTCCTTGTTTTTAAGCTCCAAGGTGAATTTTGCAGTGATTCATGGGATTTCAGGTCACATGGGCTCTAGATTGTTCTGCAAAGCCTCAGTTTGGGGTAGTGTGTGTAGGAAGCTGTAGGAGACAGTCTGTTCTGAGAGCTCTCTGTGATTCAAACCTTCTAAAAGCTATTAAAAAAAGCCTTTTTGAGTAATTTTTTGCTGAAACTTTAGTTCATCGATTGTAGGAAACCCTCCTGTGCTCATATCATTGAACATTTATTGTTTGTGTATGGATTTTGAATGTTAATGTATAACATTCAGTTTGTGTACTGAGATACAGTTGAAGTGTGCTTTGGGGAAGGGGTGTATCTGTGGTGTAGTTAAATTAACTTGGAGAAAAAGGCAGTTCTTTCTGTTTTGGTGATTTTTTTTTGTATAACTTTGTTAATGTACACACAGTAATATTTTCAATAATTCTTGACTTTTTTTGCTGATTGTTGTGGTGCAGCAGTACATAATTTTAGTTTGTTTAAAATACATGGTAATATTAATGAAGTTTTCAATTTGCTATGCATTACTTAGTGTGTATGTGTGATGCGTGTCATCAAATCAGGCACCTTTTATTGTGCCACATAATTTCAGTAATGTGAACCTGCTAGCCACTGCAGCTGCATGATTTTTATACTTCTTTGTGGCATCTTTACTGGTACTAGTACTAGTGACTGTTACTGGTGTACACTGCCCCCCCCCCGCTGCCCACCTCAACCAGCAAAGGTATTCTTTTCCAGATTTGAATTTCTGATGGTGAGCACTGGTTAGGTGTGCCTTTGCATCTGCAGCTCTTCAGTGTGCGGCGCAATCTTAATCTGTCTGTGCATTTGCATCTCTTTAGGGCCCAAACTCCATCTGTAATTTAAGTCACAGTTGTTTCTTCGGCTTCCCTTCAGAGCACTGGACTGGTGTGGTACATAATTCTGCATGAACATTGTACTCATTAATATGCATTTTTAAGTCAGGACCATCATCATGAGTAACTCGTGATACAAATCACTTTCTTCATCATCACGGTCACAAATTCAGTCACAAATCACAATTCACGATCACGTCACGAATCACAAAATACATTTTTTCACTAGTAACTTGGATTTATTGTAAGCCTGTTTTGTAGTATCTCTCCAGGCTTCACCACCCCACCACTGTACTCATTAATAAGAGTTTTTAAGTTGGGGAGTTTTGTGCTACAGCTCATTGGGGAAGTACAGCCGTAGGCATTCGCGTTCCCAGTACAGTTCCATATTGGTTATCTCACACCGAATCACGTTCTTCATCATCACAGTCACAAATGCAATCAAAAATCATGATTCACAATCACGTCACGGATCACAAAATTGATTTTTTTACTAGTTACTTGGATGTATTGTAAGCCTGTTTTGTAGTATCTCTCCAGGCTTCACCACCCCACCACTGTACTCATTAATAAGAGTTTTTAAGTTGGGGAGTTTTGTGCTACAGCTCATCAGGGAAGTACAGCCATAGGCATTCATGTTCCTTCCTGTACAGCATGTGAGTTACAGTACTGTTAGTAGTAGTGGACGAAGTGGACCCAATTCGCTCCACGAAGTGATTCATGGAGTAACGCGGAATCCGCAGATTACTCCACAATGTGGAATGGAGTACTTCGCTTCATAATGAGGAATGCGAAGTCCATTGAAACCAATGACTTTGCGTTATTCTGCCATCCCCAAACTACTTCTCCACCAATTTTAAGGTGAAGTACATTGAAATCAATGTAATTCACCTCACTTCCCCCTGTAATTGAGCTCCAAATGAAATTATGCAGTGATTCATGGGATTGCAGGTCACATGGGTTCTAGATTGTTCTGCACAGCCTCAGTTCTGGCCAGGGTAGTGTGTTTGTAGTGGTAGCTGGAGAGCTTGCTCTCAGAGCTCTGCGATTCAACACCTCTAAAAGCTGTTTAAAATGCCTTTTTGAGTAATTTTTTTTCCTCAAAATTTAGTACATCAATTGTAAGAAACCCTTCTGTGCTCATATCATCGAGTGTTTATTGTTGTGTGTGGATTTTGAATGTTAATTTAGAACAGTCAGTCTGTATACTGTGAAGTGTGTTTTGGGGGAGGGGCGTATTTGTGGTGTAGGTACATTAACTGGGAGAAAAAGGAAGTATTTCTGTTTTGGTTATATTTTTCTTGTATAACTGTGTTAATGTACACACAGTAATAGTTTCAGTAATTCTTGACATTTTTTTGCTGATTGTTGTGGTGCAGCAGTGTGTAATTTGTCTGTTTAAAACATTTGGTTATATTACTAGAGGTTTTCAATTTGCTATGCATTACTTGAGTGTGTGTGTGAGTTTGTGTGCAATGCATGCCATTAAATCAGACATTTTTTATTGTGTTACAGAGTAATTGCAGCAGTGTGAACCTGCTATCCACCGCACCTGCATGCATTTTTATGTTTGCTTGCACGCATGTGCAAGAAACATAGTGCCATCATCCGAGTTTTCGGAGGTGTGTCACCCCCTCTTCCAATTCAGTCAGTGTGTTGGCAGGCGCGGCCCCAGTCCTCCAATGCATGCTGGAACTGTCTATGACAGCTCCAAAATGCAGTGGCATACAGTTGAAAGGGGGAGCTACGCTTCAGTGAGCAGCGATCAGATATCGCCTGCTCATGCGCAGCTCCCCCTACACACACACAAACACATGCACGCATACTGCATGCTGCCCCCCACATGCACACACTGTATAGCCGATGGAGGTGCCCAATCCCCATCGGCTGTGGCTGCCCAAAGCTCTTCCATATGCCACACTGGGTGCCACCCCAGCATAGCAACTCATGGTATAGCGACGGGGTGCCCAATCCCCGTCGGCTCCACTGTCCTCCTCCCCGAGTACAAGGTGCCACGCTGGGAGCCCACCCCAGCATGGCAATAGATGCTATGGCTGACGAGGGGTGCCCAATTCCCCGTCAGCTCCACGCCCCCTCAACCAGCCGTCCTTGTGCCATGCTGGGAGCCCACCCCAGCGTCGCAAACGTCCCGCGTCGTCATTTGAAAAAATAAACAACCTGTAAAGAAAAAATGGTCCCACGCAGTCTCCCTGCCCCCCCCACAACCCGCACTCCACCCACTGTGCACCCTGCGCCCTCACACCCCACCCCATACTTACCTCCGGAGTCCGTGCGATGATCTTCGTGGACTGGAACACGCCTGCACTCTTCAAAGCTGACTGCGAACTGAGGAAATGCCGGTAAGCTGTATAATGGGATAGATATGACTTTTTCAACTTTGTTGCATATCTCAGGCATTTTTTGGAATTTTTGCACCAAATTTTCAACATGTGGTTTTGGGACCCCTTCTCATGAATGCTTTCACTGTCATGGCGTTATTCGGGCCTGAAGGGTGATTTCGCAGTCACTGTGCAAAATCACCTTTTGGGACTGATTAATGAAACGACACTGCCAGTGTTCATTAGGTGGGCTTTCAAGTAGCTTATTTTGAAAATTTGGTGAAAAAATTCCAAAAACTGACTGTTTTACGAGTGTGCGTTGCGCAGTTCCTACGCACGCTCATAAGTTCGCAAATTTTCAATATTTTCACTCCAGATTTTCAACATTGCCATTTTGCCACACCTTCTTATGAGTAGTACAGCTGTCATTTTTCACATCTCACCCAAAACGTGTTTCCGCCCATGTAGCGCACAATGTCACAGTCGGTGTGCGAAATCAATGTACAGGACAAATTAAGAAAATCACAGTGACACTGTTCATGAGCAGAGGTCTTAAAATGGCTATGTTGAAAATTTGGTGAAAAAATTCCTAAAAATGACTGTTTTACGAGCGTGCGTTGCGCAGTTCTTTTGCCTTTCAATGCGTTGCAATTTTCAATATTTTCTTTCAGATTTTCAACATTGCCATTTTGCCACACCTCCTTATGAGCAGTATAGCTGTCATTTTCACATCTTGCCCAAAATGTGTGTTTTACATACGTATAGCGCACAATGGCGCGGTCGATGTCATGAAAATCAATGTATGGGACATAGTAAGAAAATCACAGTGACACTGTTCATGAGCAGAGGTCTTAAAATGGCTATGTTAACAATTTGGTGAAAAATTCTAAAATGACTGTTTTATGAAGCGTGCGCTGCAGTTCCTATGCATGCTCGTAAGTTTGCGAATTTAATATTTTCACTCCAGATTTTCAACATTGCCATTTTATTACTTCCTTATGAACAGTACAGCTGCCATTTTCATATGTCACCCAAAATGTGTTTTCGCACATGTAGCGCCAATGGTGCTGTTGGTGCAAAAGCAATGTTTGGGACAGATTACGAAAATCACAGTTACACTGTTCATGAGCAGAGGTCTTAAAATGGCTATGTTGAAAATTTGGTGACAAAAGTCCATAAAATGACTGTTACGAGTGAGCATTGCGCCGTTTCCACGCACCCTCGTAAGTTCATGACTTTGTAATATTTTCAGTCCAGATTTTCACCAGTGGCATTTTTCCACACTTCCTTGTGAACAGTACAGCTGTCATTTTTCACAACATGGCCGAAGTGTGTTTTCACACTTTCAGCGCAGAGATGCGTGGTCGCTGTGGGAAATTATTGTTCGGGACAGATAAAGAAAATCACAGTGACACTGTTCACGGTCAGAGGCACCAAAATGCCTGAGTTGACAATCTGCTGTAAAAATTCCCCAACCTAATTATATTACGGGTGTGCGTTGCACAGTTTCTATGTACGCTCGTGACTTCACCAGTTTTTTTAATATTTTTACTGCAGATTTGCAACATTGCCATTTTTTACACCTCCCCATGAACAGTACAGCTGTCATTTTTTACATCCTGTTCAGAATGTTTTTGCACCTGTAGTGCTAAATGCTGTAGTCGCTGTGCATAAGCAGCTTTCAGCTAACAAACTGATATTGCCACTTTTCATGAGGTGGGGTCACAAAAAAACCATGTTGAAAATTTGGAGTGAAAATACCAACGAATGCCTAAGGTACTATGGTTTCCAACCATAACGCCCAACCCTGTAGAAAATGACAGGCATCAGGGGTGTGACTTGGGATTCTTGCCTGTAATGCTCATACCATTCCACACCCTGCAGCCAGTGAGAGGCATCAAGGTATGCCTTTGACTCTTCGGCCCCAAAGTTCACCCCATTCTCCTATATCGCACCCATCTCACTGTATTTCCTAATGGAATGGGGTGCGCATAAGGGCCAAAGACCCCAAGGAACACCGTGACACTTGTCAGTGTCTGCAGGGTGGGGTGTGGTGAAATGGCATGGCCGTTATGCCTGATGACCCAAAGGCACACCCCAATGCCTGTCACTTTCTGCAGGGTGGTGGTGGGGTTGGCTTCAGTTCAATACTTCACTGCCATTCCTATTACGCAGCTCTGTAACTTCTACACTACCACTGCCAATGCCAGCAAGCAAACATTCGGCATTGACAAATGCTTGTTTATACTGCTTTGTGGTATCTTTACTGGTAGTGGATTGTTACTTCCATGCACTAATCCCCCAACTGGGAAAAGTTTTCCTTTACAGATCTGGATTTGTGACTTGTGAGTGAGCACTGATTAGGTGTTGTGCCTTTTCGTATGCATCCCTTGAATGCGCTGCATAATCTTAATCTGTCTGTGTGTTTGCAGTGCACCATTAATTCTGGGAGACTGCATTTCTTGTTACTCTCTCATTTCACTTTGTCAGCACTGGGGGGGAATTTTCTGGACACAAGACAGTAGCAGTTCATCAGCATTGGGGAATTTTTTGGACACAAGACAGTAGCATTTTGGGGATGCACATTAATTCTGGTGACTGTGTAGGTGGGGTGCTGCCAATATTGTTGTCACTCCACTTTACTTCGCGTTTAAGGTGGAATGACAATATGAAGTATAATAACAAAGCGAAGTGACCCTTTCCAATGGGGCACTCTGCGTAGCGAAGTGCCAATGCGAAGTGCCCACTTCTCGGTCACTTCACTAGAGGAATTTAAATTTGCTGCATCTCTACCCACAGTTAGACAGAAAGTGCTGGGACTTTTCTGCGCCACGCTTCCACCCTGTTTTTCCAAACAAATACCATGACTTTGCATTATTTTTTTGCATCTGAGTTGGAAATTATTTTGTTTGCTCATTAAGTGTTGCCTATTGTGCTGTTATAATTAGCTCTACTAGCCGCCACTGGGACCCACATGAAATTGAGCAAGTAGGAGAATGTAGCTCGTCAACATCTCATGTTGCAAGGGAAGAAAACCCGGGCTCTATTTGTAGGAGAGAGAGCTGTCATGTCAAGGGAGGTGCACTCTCCCATAGCCCTGGGCGGACACTCAGGAGGTTATTTAGTGGGTCCACCCAGAGGAAGATATGTTGACTCTTATGAGGGAGATAATAGTCTGATGAAAGTTATTCAGTTAGTTGGGTGTGGGGGGTTGTACTAATATCTGATCAAGTTAAGAAACATAGAAACAGAGCCCTCACATTAGCATGACACATATTACAACAATACAGGGCTGTACTGACAGCCTGTAGGGTTGCTGGAAAGGATGAAGTAAAAGTCTGGGCTAGGTAAAGTCATAGGGCTTGATTCAGAAACATCTGAAGTTGGTGCAAGGTGCCTGTCTCAGACAGAATTGATGCAAGTGGCACCTTGCATCATAAATTGTGGAGTTCCCAATTCAGGAACACCCGTTGTGCCAAACCAGGGATCCTGTGTGCCAGACTGGCCTGTGCCAGACCTGCACCAAGTGTATGGTTGCACCAAGGCATTAGCGGGCTTGTAGCAGACACAAGCTGCTATATCCCCAGCAGAAATATTCAAGAACCCCTCCCTGAGAGCACACTGTCCAGGACAGTTAGACCAGCCAGGTGCTGGTCTAAAGCTCTGTGCACCACCCCTGAAGCCCTCCCTGTGCAGGAGTGTGCTGCCCCTGACCCCAGTCTCTGGCAATGTATTTGTCTAGTGCACATACCCTGTAACCGAGCACCACATAAAGACAAAAATGGGGAGCCCTTTGTGGTGCGGTGCCTGCAGTGGTCCCCCCATGGTACCCAGCTTGCGGATGCCCCACAACACACTGGCGCCACAGTGGCTCCTCTGATGCCCCATTAGGGTGCCGATGCCATCCCTCCTGTCACTCATCTGTGTCCCACCAGCCCTCCCCATGCACAGCCCCATCCCCTATGACTCTGGTAGCCTCTTGGTCGGTCTCTTTTCCTGGGTGCAGTTGCTGCCCTTTGATGCTGGGACCCTACCTGATAGTGAATTGGACGCAGGGTCCCTGACACACCAGCTAGTGGCGCAAGCTGCTGTTTGCTGCAGCATGAGCCGAGCTTTCTGAATCAAGTTCATATACCCTGGTGGGCTTCAACCCCAGGACTTCATGCATTTGCTGTTGTACATGCCCATGAGTGGATAACTGCCTCCTTTAAGTTGCAGCGGTATGCAAGAACTCCCACTTTGATTTGAGTGATGGTTATTGGATTTCAGAGTCAGTTAATTCTCAGTTATTTTTCAATTATGATGCAGATGGAGGTCTCGATTCAGAAAAGCTGATGCCGAGATTGTGTCAAGCCCTGCATCAAACCCAATGTTTGGTACAACTGTGCCAAATGCATTGCCGCAATGTGAGCCTGATTCAAGAAGGTCGCGTGAGTTTGTGACTCTTTTCCCATTTTACAGCAGCTTGTGCCAAATAATTGGTGCAAACCCCGTAAAATGGTCCCAGGTTTGCTGCAAAGTTAGACCAGCAAAAAGCTGGTCAAACTCATGGAAAATGGCGCATGGGATCGTGAATCCCAATTGCTGGCCAGGAATGCCACAAGCCCCATGCACCATGTGTTCGGCACAGCTGAGGCTTGCAGCATTCCTGACACATCTCTGAATTGAGCCCGAGGTGAGAGAAGCCAGTTGGTGGGACACTCTCTTCATTGGTGCAATCTGCAGCTTGGTTTGGCTGGTCACTTTCTTGAATTCAGAATGATGATCTCTGGAACTCTCAGGATACTCACTATAAAACATTTCTGTCTGGGCCCCCCCCCCACCTTATCACTTCACTTTCTGCAGCTTCGATTTTGAATAAGTATCTTTTGCAGTATGTTGATGAGATAACGTGCTCCTGGGTACAAGTGTGGATGCTTGAAAAACATTTCAATTTACAGTATATGTCTTATGAAATCACTTATCTAGGTTTGTGCCCAATGTATACATAAATACGGTTCTTATCATAGTGATAAGAATATATGGTAATTGTTAGACAGTATGCTATGCAGTTTGTGAGAATTGAAGCCCAACAACAATTCAATAATGTTGTGAAGTTTTTTTCCATTCATAGGACATTATGCTCAGTTGTACAGGAGATGCCACTTACAATGAACCAGGAGATAACAGGTTCAAGTCCCACCACACTCTTCCTGTGCTTCATTTCTTCCCAGCTAGAGAAATGTCCAGTGCAACAACCCACAGTATGTACAGGTTGCCCCTCCCTTAGCCAGGGCCACGCAGCCATGTGTTCTGTTTATCAATCTCCCTTCTCTCACCTCAGCCCCTTACTGTTCCTTACTGTTATCCTATCCATTCTTTCTCCCTAGCGAAAAAAGTTATCTAGAGTAGGGGTAAAAAAGGGTTTAGGGAAAGCAAAACAAAAGCAGGTAGGGTAAAAAATAGCCATGCTGGGAGTAGTGCAATGCAGTGGCTGTGGGGCTGTGTTTTTAAGGGAGAATTTCTGAAGACTATGGTGCTGCCCCATCTCCATGCACCTTGCTGGGCTGAGGGGAGAGGCTGCTTGACTCCAAGCTGAGTTGCCTGGGATTCAGTGGGTGTCCTCCCCCACCCAGGGACCACCAAGTCTGCCACTGCTGCCTCCAAGGATGCAAGAAGGAGGAGTGGATGGACTGTGGTGGGCATGGAAAGGATGAAGGTGGTGGATCAGAGGCACATCCCCAGATGGTACCACTATGTAATTCATACACCGCTCTGTCAGGCGGGACTGTCCCATGGAGGCACTCGCAGTAGTGACCAGGGAGGACGTAGGGGTCCTCTGTAGGGAAGGCCTCAAGGGGTGTGGCAGAGAATCTCAGAAGAGGAAGAGGAGGAGGAAGCAGTTCCTGGTGGGGAATTCCATTGTTAGGGGGATTGGTTTGGGAACAGAGAAGGAGGTGGAGAGGGAGGTTAGGTGCCTACCCAGCACCATAGCTCAGAAGGATGGAAAGCAGATCCTGGGGTTTGCTAGGGCAGCAGGATGGGAGGGGGAGCTAGATGTCATTGTCCACCTAGGGATGAATGACCTGTCTAGTGATGAAGCTAGAAAAGTGCAGGAGGAGTTCAGGGAGTTGGGGGGGTCTTAGGCAGGTAGCATGCTCGGAGGTCTTTTCTGAGGTGTTGCCTGTCTACAACAGGGAGAATGAGAGGCCACTTCATACCAGGAGCTTCAACCAGTGGTTGAAGGCATGGTGCAGAGAAGAGAGGTACATCTGCTTTGGGGACTGGGGTCCCACTTGGAGGGATAAAGGCCTATACAGGGGAAATGGGCTGCATTCATCTGGGAGGTGAACTGCAGTGCTTGGTGAATGGTTTAAATGCTACATTGGAAAGCATTTAAACTAGCTGAGGGTGGTGGTGGTGGAAAGAAGCAGGGAGACATACGCTGTCTACCCCCTGCAAGCTGAAGTAGTCAGCAGAGAGAACCCTAAGGGAGGGAAATCCCAAAGGGTTCCTATCAGCAGGAAAAGCAGAATAGTAGAAATGAAGAGGGATGGGAATGAAGACAGAAGGGGTAAGGAGAGTAGGCAAAAGGGAAGAAGAGGAGCTGACAAGAAGGGTGGGAGCAGAATTTGAAAGGCCATGTGTGCAAATGCATGAAATCTGAGAAGTAAAATCCTGGACCTAGTGGCCATTATGGAAGAAGCTGACCTGGACATTTTCAACATTATTGAGTCATGGTGCAGTGAGAACCATGAATGGGATATAGCCATACCAGGCTATACTCTGTTCAGGAAGGACAGGGAGGGTAAGAAGGGGGAGGAGTGGCTCTTTATGTAAGGGATAGCATCAAAGCAACAGAGTTACAGGGAATACAGGGTGGGGCAGAGGCAGAGGCACTGTGGGTCACCATAGAGACAAGGAATGGAACCACTATTCACAATGGCGTGATCTACAGACCTCCAGCATGGGGAGGGAGACAAAAAAGGTTCTGGGGGAAGCCATACAAAAAATGGCAAATAAGGGAGAGATGCTGCTGGTGGGGGACTTCAATCTTCTGGATGTGGACTGGATCATCCCAGCTGCAGCTTCAGCTTGGAGCAGGGATATCCTGGACTCCCTGCAGGGTGCATTCCTCAGGCAACTAGTGAGACAGCCCACTCATGAGGGAGCAATATTGGCCCTTATACTCACCAACGGGGGCAGTGTTGCAGAAGTCACAGTGGGTGGCCACCTGGGGACCAGTGATCACCTTACGGTGTGGTTCAATGTAAGTATGGTGGCAGAAATAAACCACAGAAAGGCAAGGGTCCTGGACTTCAGGAGGGCTGATTTTACAAAGATGGGGGAATGCCTCTGGGATGCCCTGGCAGGGGGGAAGGACTTGGTTGAAGTGGAGGAACAGTGGGCAAAACTGAAAGAGGCCATAGTGAAGGCAACAAACTTCTGCATCAGATGAGTAAACTAAAACAAGAGGAAAAAGAGACTGCTATGTTTCTCAAAAGCGGTGGTTGGGAAGGTAAGGGCAAGAAAGTCATCATTCAGGAGGTATAAGGAGACACAAAGGAAGAATGATAAGGAGGTGTATCACAAGAAGC
Organism: Neoceratodus forsteri; assembly: GCA_016271365.2. Taxonomy (NCBI): domain Eukaryota; kingdom Metazoa; phylum Chordata; order Ceratodontiformes; family Ceratodontidae; genus Neoceratodus; species Neoceratodus forsteri. The sequence continues at coordinate 1,416,742,204 of CM057449.1, read as the reverse complement.
AGAGGGAAGCAGAGAAAGCAGTCAGGAGTGCAAAGGCGCAAAGAGAGGAGAAAATTACCAAAGGCAGTAAAGAAAGGGGACAAGACATTTTTCAGGTATGTTAGTGAAAGGAGAAAGACCAAGGGAGGGATATTAATGCTAAGGAGGGAAAGGAAGAAGTGTGTGGAGGGGGACCAGGAAAAAGCAGACATCCTGAACAAATAATTTTGTTCAGTGTTCACAGACAGAGGGGAAGGTGAGGGACCACAGGTAAGCAACAGGAGCATTGAAGGAAGGGAGGTGGACACTAGTCCATTTACAGAGGAGACAGTCCTGAAGGAACTCACAAATCTGAAAGTGGACAAGGCAATGGGGCCAGACAGGATACATCCAAGGATACTGAAGGAGCTCAGAGAGGTGCTGGCTGCACCTCTGACAGTCCTGTTCAACCACTCACTGGAGATGGGAGTGGTTCCGGAGGACTAGAGAATGGCAGATGTAGTCCCACTTCACAAAAGTGAGAGCAGGGAGGAGGCTGGAAATTATAGGCCAGTGAGCCTGACTTCAGTAGTGGGGAAATTAATGGAATCACTACTGAAGAAAATGATAGTGGAATATCTTGAATCCAGCGGCATGCAGGATCCGAAGCAGCATGGATTCACTGGGGGGATGAGGTCATGTCAAACAAATCTGATAGATTTCTTTGACTGGGTGATGAGGGAAATAGATTAAGGTGGAGTGGTGGATGTGGCCTACCTAGATTTCAGTAGGGCTTCAACACCGTTGAACATAGGAAACTCATAAATAAGCTGAGCAGCATGGGAGTGGGTCCAAAGGTGTTAAACTGGATAAGTCATTGGCTGGGAGATAGGCGATAGAGGGTGGTGGTAAATGGAGTTTACTCCATGGAAGGAAGGGTGTCCAGCAGGGTGCCACAGAGATCAATACTGGGACCAGTCCTCCTTAATGTCTTTATTAGTGATGTTGCAGAGGGGCTAGAACGGAAGGTATGCCGTTTTGCTGCTGGCACAAAGATCTGCAATAGGGTAGATGCTCCATGGGGGTGTGTGGAAAAAATGAATAGGGATTTAAGAAAGCTTGAGGAGTGGTCAAGAGTGTGGCAGCTAAGTTTCAATGTGAACAAGTGCAAAATCATGCCTTGGGGCATAGAAACCCAGGGGCTGAGTACAAGATGGAGGTGGCGGTACTGATGACCACCATACAAGAAAGAGACCTGGGGTAATCATATCTGATGATCAAAAGGTGGCCAAACAGTATGACAAGGTAGTGGGGAGAGCCAGTGGAATGCTAGGGTACATAGGGAGGAATATCACTAACAGAAGGAGGGAAGTGGTGATGCCATTGTGTAGGTCATTGGTGAGACTACATTTGGAGTACTGCATCCAGTTCTGGAGACCACTTCTCCAGGAGAACATCGACAGAATAGAAGCGGTCCAGAGGATGATAGCTAAAATTGTGCTGGGCCTGCACCAGAAACTCTATGGGAATAGACTAAAGGACCTTAATATGTACACCCTGGAGGAAGGGGGGAGTATGATAGAGACTTTCAAATACATCATGGGTATAAATAAGGTACAAGAGGGAAGCATTTTTCAGAAAAAAATGATGCTTAACAACAAGGGGGCATGCTATGAAGTTGGGGGGGATAGGTTCAGGGGAAACATGAGGAAGTATTTCTTCATAGAGTGGTGGATGCCTGGAACAGCCTCCCAGTGGAGGTGGTAGGAGAACAAATGGCAACGGGATTCAAGAATGCATGGGATAGGCATAAGGTAACCTTAATGGTTAAGAAAGGGAGGGCTAAGCCGGAGATCAAGCAGGGTCTGCAGTATTACAGTAGGTAGGGAAAATGGGCAGTGGTAGGTTTCAAGAATGCTTGGGACAGATACAAGGGAGCCCTCAAACCCAAAGGCAGTTAGAAGGCTAGGCTAAAAGACAATGGGCAGACTAGATGGAGCTGGTGGTCTCCTTCTTCCATCAACTTCTATGTTTCTATGACTAGGTGGGCCAAGAAGTCCTTATCTGCTGTCAAATTCTATGTTTCTGTGTTTCTTTCTGCCTTACCCCAACCCACACCCCAAGCCAGGAATCCTTCTTTCTTACAAAAAAATAAAAAATCCTTCTCTCTCTCTCTCCCTCTCTCTCTCTCTCTCTCTCTCTCTCTGTCTCTCTCTCGCTCTGTCTCTCTCTCTCTCTCCCTCCCTCCCTCTCTCTCTCTCTCTCTCTCTCTCCCTAACACTTGTCCCAGATGCAATCTGTCTTTTAATGAGAAAAAAAAAAAGGTCTGTGCTCCTGTTTCCCTTTGCCAGTGGTCCTAGACATAGCATGCACTTACCTTCTCCACTCTCCTCCCAGCTGGGACTTCCTGTGGCCTCAAATACACAGCAGCCAGTGGCTACTATAGAAAGAGCCCCCCCCAAACAGGACTTGGTATCCATTTCTCTTTGTCACTCTGCCACTCTCAGTCTCCCTACCAGTTCATAAAAAGCCCTTCAGGTCTCTCATCTGCTGTGGCAAGTAATTAGTATAAGTGCCCTCTGACTGTCCATGGTCAGCAGCATGTTTTGGTGTGCTGCTTCCATGTTTTTTATGCTTTGTAAACCCCCCACAATTTCCACTGTGATGGTGATGATCTCCGTCTTGGAATGGGTATACACCACCAGCGGCTATGTAATATGTAGGAAACTGTAGGAGCTGGGGTGACTGGCTGAGCAACAGTACCTCTCTTTGGGAATCAGGTAGGTAGCACTTACACCACTGTGTAACAGATAGAGGCTGGTTAGAAAGTGACATTCTGCACACTCCAAATTGCAATCAGGCTGCTTGCTCTCCACACTGCACAACAGCTGGACAGCAAATACAAGCAAGCAAACATTCAGCATTGACAAATGCTTGTTGTTTTATGCAAGTGTCACAGTTACTAAGAATTGCAAAGCAATTTCATTCCAAGACTTACAAGGCACTTTGCAGACCTATGTGGTTATTGGTCAATTACTATGCAGGTCTGGACAGCTATTGACCAATCATATCCCTGGATTTTTTTTCCCCATTTTATAACTACAGTTGCCACATGCTGGCTATACACAATAAGCCTGCAATGCCCTGTATTTTATAAGGCCATATGTGTTCACTATATATTATAAACGTACAAAAGGTGTGTTTTATTATTGACTTAAGTGCCTAGTTTCTTGGAAAAGATAGAAATAAATCAAGTTGGTCATTGAAATGCTTGTGTTCCTTAGCAGTTTGGATTTGTTGACACCATGATATCAGAAATTAAAACTCTGTTGAATTTTTTTTCTTGCAGTCTGTAAAGTGAAGATGAGAACCCACTGGTTTTATTGCACAACCAAACCAATTAATGTAAAATACCTTTTTTTATAATACGATAAAACACATATTTTTTTTGCATTTTACAGTTAATCTTTTTATTGTAATTATTGTGATTATACATACAAATACACTGCATTCTCCAATATACACTTACTGTACATAAATTCTTAATAGGAGAAGGAAAAAACATAACGTCTGAAGTAATAAAGCATAATTATTAAAATAGCCTAGTTAGTAGTATTGTTGCATACTAAGTGACAAAATGATTGATGGGGTTTTAATGACCCCCCCAGGATATGACGTAGCCCCCACCCCATGTCACATCCGCTTCTGGCTGCGCAGGATATGACGTAGTCCCACCCCCTATGCCACATCCTCTTCCGGCGGCACAGGAAATGATGTAGCACCACCCCGTGTGCCAATGACGCAGTTCTGACTGCGCCGGATGTTACGTAGTGTTCCCACCCCAGATATAATGCACCCCCTTTTCTGACATGGGGCTATGACGCACTTATGGGTTGGGCAAATCTGGGCTTGTTCAAGCTTGTCAGGGCATGTCAGAGGGTCCAAACCAGACTTGGTGCATATTTTCTGTGAATGGTTAAATAAATAAAAAAGCAAAAACACTGATTGTGTGAAACTACCACATTTGATTAAAAAGGTTTTGTAGTAAATGCATGTATTTTAAAAATACTGTTTTTCAAATTTTGGGAGTGAGTATAGTAGCAGTCAAATTAAACAGTTGGTTTTTCCTCACTGGTTTTATAATTTTCTTTTTCTTTTTGTCAGTCTAAAGTGGGATTTAGTGTTTCAAATGTACCCTGTACTTTTAGTTTGATTTTGTAAATGGATCAGTGCTTCTTTCTGCAAATAAGAATTCTCTCCCCACATACACAATACTTTTAAAACTTTTTGTCACCTGCATCATAAAAACAACTTATTTTGTTTCTGTTATCATGCCCTTGAATCTGGTTTACAAAAATTCTGTCCTGCTGAAAAATGTTTACAGATTATCAAAACTCATATCCTTGTATCAAATATTGTTTTGTGTATGTATCTAAAAGCTTAATGTTATCTAAAACTCTACAAAATGTTTTTAGTGTTACCCGAAATGAACAGAAGCTGCTGGGCTGGAAGCTAGTTTACAAATGTGTGTGTGTTTCAGGCTCTGAGCAGAAATTTATGTTGATGGTATATGTGCAGTCTCTGTGCAATGGCCACAGTGGTCTGAGTTTGACCTTAAAATATAATGGTCAACAAGCTTGGGAAAGTTTAGGAAAAGCTATTTACTTACAGTTCCATAGCTAGATACCTAATTTTTAACTTTTGTCTTTTACCGTTCTTCTAAAATGGGCAGTCACAGAAGGTACCACCTCAAAAATAAAAGACCTTTTCTCAGAGCAGAAATTTATGTTGATGGTATATGTGCAGTCTCTGTGCAATGGCCACAGTGGTCTGAGTTTGACCTTAAAAGATAATGGTCAATAAGCTTGGGAACATTTAGGAAAATGCTATTTACTTACAGTTCAATAGCTAGATACCTAATTTTTAACTTTTGTCTTTTACCATTCTTCTAAAATGGATAGCCACAGAAGGCACCACCCTAAAAACAAAATATCTTTTTAACTTTAAAATGTTATAGCTGATTGATACACCTGGGAAAGTGTCTGAAAAATGCTATTGTTTACAGCTTAATAGTTGGATACTTATTTTTTAACTTTTCACGGGTCTTTGTTACACAGGCTGTCATTCTGTACAATGCTTGGGGCGTGTCACATCCCCTTGGACAATATAAAAGGAGTTGCTTTAGACTGCTAGAGTCTCTGCCACTCTGAAGCAACCTTTAGTAGCTTTCGAAAAGTTGTAGCCTGTAAAGTACTGTTGTTATCTTGACATTAAAATGGCAAATTATTTTTGAAAAACAGTTTTCTCAGATTGGCTTTCATGATCTTGTTCTAGACTCAGAAGAGCCACAAGGAGCTGTTGGTGAGTGCTCTTTTTAATTGTTTGTAATATTTTGATTGCTTAAAATCATGCTTATAAGACTATAACTAAGTTTTCCTAATTCAGGTTTGCCAGCCCCGTGTATACAAAGCAACTCTTCTGCAGGCACACACATTACATCATACGGTATGTCCAATTAAATGTACCAATGTCTTAATTATGTGGACAAGTCCAGACAAGCTCATGATACCCCGCTGCCCTGCTCTGTTATAACTGTGTTGCATGAGAACATATGCATAAGTGGATTTTCTGCCTGTGTTGCTTACATTATGGTGTATTGTATAATAATTAATTTATTTGATAGTGTTGTAGCCACTTTGCTGCACTGTGAGCCTTAGTTTAATTCATTGACAACTGCGAGGTTAGCAATAATATAAAGGTTTGTTAATATACATTTTGGTAATTTGTTTCAATTAATGTTTACACATGGTTCTAAACCCTCTAGCAAACTGATTTATTGACCCCTACACTTTGTAGATAGATGAAAAAAAACTCTCAAAGTTTAAAACTAACTAAATACTGTTTTAAAGTGTAGAAAGTAATAGCTGTTTGACTACACACAGTATGCTTTGAAAACACTATCTGGTTAGTGGTGACATATATACTGCTTTGATTTTAACAGAAACTGGTCAGCCAAGTCCACATCTGAAAATAAAACAACATCAATTAATGAAGACAAAACAGAAGGTATGTTTAAAGTTTTTAATAGTGATGGGCATTAACTGAAAACTAATGACTTATTTTACAGTGCTGCAGATGGATAAGGGGCTGCTGTGGTGGTATTTACAAATATTTTCTTTTTTTATAAATTTAGCATGCTTTCTTGTAACAAAAATTGTAATATATTGCCATGTGTTTGTACAATATTTGTTGAGAAGTTTTGAGCATGACTATGTCTTTAAATCACATAGTTTTTCTGATTTTATAGTTTTAATTATGTGTGGCTCATTGTAGCAAACTATTTAATATGTTGGTATATTGCGTGTTTGTATCCAGGATGTAGTCAATATGGTGTATAGTGCTGATATATTTATGTTCTCTAATTTTTTGTTACTAGGTGATATCAAATTTAATCATATAGAAGCTGTATTTCAAAAGTCTGCAAGAAGGCATCACGCATATTCAAAGCTGTCCAGACAGAAAAAGTACCCTATTAACAAGGCTGGACCATCCTCATTCACAGTGCCTGCAACCACGGCAGCAGCTCAAAAGCATAATGACATTTTGAAACTTTCTTCAGGCCCCTCTTGCTTGTCTTTAAGAGCTGGCCATACACCTTCTACCAACAAAAGTGCAAAACGTGAACACCGTTGTCGTACAGGGATTGGGGGTAAGAGGTGCTGCAAACATAATAATAAACGAACACAAACACCTGTTATATTAGACTGTGCCACTGATAGTATAACTGCAGAGCAGCCATGCATTATTTTTTTTATTTAATATATTTTATTGATTAATTATTCATGACAATATGCAAGATCCATAACATTAATATAAACCGTTATTCCAAAACTTCCTAGTATATCGAGAGATAATGACAGAGAGCAAGATTGGACACACCCATCAATCAAGAGCTGTTAAGACTCAATATAACAAATTAACCTCCTCCCCATTCCCTCCCCTCCCTATGCTGTGGTGCATATTATTTCTTACTTATACATAAACTAATTACTTATATAAAGCGGTACATGTTGGGTCGGTATCATGAGAAATGAGACTACCTGAGAAAGCTAAGAACCGCCCATCCTAGCGCATCATATGGTTATTACCAGACTAGACACAGAGAGTTGGCCAGATGAGAAACAGAAAATAACAATGATATAAATATATTCCGGCCTAAGTGCAAGAATAAGGAAAAGAAAGAAAAGAAAATACGGGAGACCCTCAGCCAATCATATATCCTAGTGTCATTTTGAGATACAAGGCATATAGCTTGTCCCATTTTTAGTGAAGGAAGGTAGGCGGTTCACCTGAGCTATCAGGTTCTCCCCACAGGAGGCGCAAAAGGTGATCTCATGTAACCATTCTGTATAAGTTAACACAGATTGATCTTTCCAATGTCTAAGCACTAGTTTTTAACCGCCATTGATATTAATGCCAAATGATATCTCCTTTCCTTCACTTGAATTTCAGATAATCACCCAAAATACAGGTTTTAGGGAGAAGAGGCCTTGTAACCCAATAGCGGATCAAGGGAGATTTCTATTTGTTTCCAAAGAGGATACTGATCCATGACCAGAAAATATGTATCACAGAACCCTCTTCTTTATTACACCTGGAACATATTGTTGAAGCTATCGCTTCATCTGGCACCAATCTGACCAGGTGTAATAAAGATTATTAATATACAATATTGTGTAATCCTGTACCTATCTTGGTATGGTAAATATGTAAGTCTTTCCATATACTCTGCCAGTTAATGTCTCCGTCCGGGTATAGGTTTTGCCAGATATTGGGGCCGGCACTTGACGGGGCCACTGGAAACGTGTGTAATAGTTATACAACCTAGAAATACTATGCGGTTTGTTAATTATAGAAATTTGATGGAAAAAGTCAGTGAAATAGGAGGTTTTAACGTTGTTCCCAAATCTTTTGCACAGAAGATGCTTCAGCTGATAGACCTTAAAGGCCATCACTGTTGGCCATTTAAATTTTCCTAGGATCTCGTCCATATCCAAAATACGATTTGATGAATAAAAGTCTCTCACATTACATCCAGAAAGAGATGGTAACCAATTTTCAGTTATCATAGAATTACCTATCCGAAGGTTAGGGTTTAAACAAATAGGTTGAGAGAAATCCAGAGTTGGGGAGATCTTAAAGTACCTAAACAGCTGAGAAACAACCTTGAGGGAAATCCCAAGAGGTAAAGGGCGAAGTGTTGTAGGAATATTTTTACTAGGCGTGTAAAAAAGAGCTTTTGGGTCAATATTATGACTATTCATGAGGTCTTGTTCAGCCTGCAGCCACAATGGTTTATACCCTTGATAAGCTGAGAGTCAGGTGAAGATAACCATTTCAACATTTGTTCAAGTGTGAGGCCCAATAATAGTAAAAGAGTTGGGAGGCGAAGCCCCCAAATCTTTGGCTGGATAGTTTATTGTAGGATTTTCTAACGGATTTGTTATTCCAAATAAAATAATTTATTCCGGAGTGGATACTCTGGAAATAAGGCATTGGTATCCATATATTTAGCATATTTAGGGGGTAGAAAATCCTGGGTAGCACATTCATTTTAATGATATTAATTCTACCCCACAACGATAGTGGAAGTTTAGACCATCTAGTTAAATCTTGTTGGATATCCCGCCATAGATCTTCTAAGTTCAGTTTCCTCGACAGGGATGAACTAAGAGCAATATGAATCCCTAAATATTTGATAGAATGTGTAGTCATTTCATCCCAAAGTCAGCAAAACATGAACTATGAGTGAGGTGGTTAAGAGGAAAATTTCAGTTTTTAATATTGAGTTTATAATTAGAATACTTACTAAAGTCCTCAATTATGTCCAATGCTGCTTTTAGTAGAAAAGGGTTGGGTTTGACAGGTGTAGAAGCAGATCATCCGTAAAAACTGAAATTTTATGAATGCTATTAACCACGGGAATACCTGATATAAGCGGGGATGAATTTAAGCCTACAGGAGGCTCAAGGTATAGATTAAATAAAAGGGTGAGAGGGCAGCCTGCCGCATACCTGATGTAAGAGAAAAGGTCGATAAGATCCCATTGCAGTACAATCTAGCTCCAGGCGAGGCATACAGTGCCTGATCCCATGTGATAAACAAGGGAAACCCATAGCTTGCAAGCGTGGCCCAAGAAAGTCAGTCAACCCTATTGAATGCCTTTTCTCGTCAGGAGATACTAAAATCATTGGAGTAAGGGATGACCTGGCTACATTAATGAGATATTGTAACTCGATGGTGATCGGCTGGAGATCTATTGGCAACAAAGCCAATCTGTTCAGAGCTAATTAGAGTCCATACCTGCTCAATTCTTTTGGCCAAATTTTGGCTAAAATCTTAATATCGCAGTTTAGTAATGAAATAGGACGGTAGCTCGAAGGGAGGGTGTCGTGAGTTTACCTGGTTTGAGAAGAAGGATAATAAGGGCCTCTAGAGCGTGGAATCCAGTATATTTCCAGCGAGCAGATATTGGTACAGCGAGGTAGGCGGGTACTAGATCTTTAGCAAATTGTTTGTAAAAGATGGGAGAAAGGCCATCAAGCCGGGGCCTTATCCAGTCAGATCATTAATTGCCATCAGTATCTCATGAGTAGAGATAGGAGAGATCAACAGTAGTTGTTGATCCTGTTTAATTGAGGGCAAAGAAAGAGTTGCTAAATAGCTAAGCATCTCATCTAAAGAAGGGGAGGGGGTAGCTTTATTATAAAGTGAGGAGAAAAAAAACCTGAGTACCGAGACTACTTCCCTAGGTCTAGTTTTGATCTCCCCATTGAAATCTTCGATTGAGTTAATTAACCTGGAGGATTCCAATTTCCTTAACCTCAAAGCTAACAGGTGACTAGCTTTTCCCCACTCTATGTATCTTGCCGAGTTCTCAGAATAGCGAACTCTGCTTTTCCTGAAGTAAGAGAGTATTGATTTCTTAGAGACAAAGAGCTTCCAAAGTATCGATGTAGAAGCAGCAGAAAGAGATTGCTCTAGTATTTTAATTTGAGTAAAAGTGCTGAGGCCTTAGCCTCATTCTTTTCTCCGTGTGAGGCCAGACGAATAAATTCGCCTCTCAGGCAGCACTTCAACGCACACCATTCATGGTCAGCTCGTGCAACCAAGCCCTGGTTACAAACAAAGAAGGATTGAATCATATTCGATATTCTAGTAACAACATAGTCCTCCTTGAGGAGCTGATTGTTCAGCCTCCAGAGAGGATCTCTACTAAAATTAGCATCAAGCATTGTAACCACCCAGGCTGGTGCATGATCTGATATAACAATAGATTCTATGCCTGTATCACTCGTACCTTGCAAGAGAATGTTACTAAATAGGATATAGTCGAGTCTAGTCCACGTAGTGTGAACCGTAGAATGAAAGGTAAAGCCACGAGCTACTGGGTTTTGTAATCGCCATGGATCACAAAGACCAAGTGATTCCATAAAATCTGAGAGTGCTTTTTGAGCGGCAGAGAAGGGTTTAAATAAGGGGTTAGATCTGTCCAGATCCTGTGTAGGAGGCAGGTTCCAATCCCCCCCAGAATTATTGGTAGGGTTAAAAATGCTTGTAACTTATCTAGTAAATTTGTAAAGAATACTGGGTCTCCCCCGACCGGGCCATAAATGCTGCTTAATACTACCTCAGCATGATCCAAAATACCATTTACTAATATATATCTACCTGCAGGGTCTACTATAATAATCTTAGGTTGGAAAGCTACCGAACGGTGTATAAGAATCGCTGTACCCCCCGCCTTAGATGATCCACCTGAGGCAAATACTTGCCCAATACCTCTTCTCCGTAGATTAACAGCCTCACTTGGGAGCAGGTGAGTTTCCTGAATAAAGGAGACCCTTGCTTGCAGATAGTCTAAATGTTTTAATATTTGTAGTTTCTTTATAGGGTTACGTGAGCTCCTCTTACATTCCATGTAACAAACTTAATGAGATTAGTTGCCATTTGCTTTAGAGCCTCCTATTACTTCTACTCTGGTAACTTTTGGGGTATGCACCACAGCCCCTCCCGTAACTACCACCCTTCCATGAAAGATTACTTAAGTAGATTCCAAGTTTAAAGTTGAGCAGTATATCACAATGAAAATGAAAACACCCAACCCTAAGTGCCTTCAGCAACTATAATTGTGATCTCTTCTATCATTGACATAGTATTTACCCCACCCCTTTAGTATTTACCCACAAAAAACTATGTACAATCAACCTACCAACCCTAGATCTCTGAAAAAGAAAGCTACCAATATGTGATCCTACTACTTCCTTCTTAAACACCCTAGCATACTCCCCCATAGAAAGAATTGAAAATATCCTGAAAATTAAATTGAAGTTAAGATTAGTCCAATGTTGCTTGATCTTGAGATCTCTCCCATAATATATTTTGAATGACTGAATAGCAATTCTTATCACAAATAAAATACTATTGCTTCCTATGAGGTAAGCTAGGAAAATCCCCCCTATTCTCCAGTACGTGCGGTCAGGCATGGTCAGCTTCGCTTCCAGACCCCAACCCCCACCCCCATGTCTGCCATGGAGTCCATTCTGACACCTAGAAGAGAGAAAAAAAAAGGGGGAAGGGGGGAAGGGGAAGGGGAAAAGTGGGAAATTGAGATAATTCTCTCTTTGTTATTTATCTTCTGTATTACGTCACAGTCATTCCTCCTCCTTCCTTGACTTTGGTTTATTATACTTTTCCAGCCAATACAGTATTTTTTGTAGTCCATAAATCTGTTGTGATGTTTTAGTCCCATGAAGCTCGTATTTGCCAAGAGGATGAATTAAACTGGCATAACTGCAGCTGGATAGCAAGAGTGGGCCTTTTATTCTGCTGTTGATGATTCCCAGGGGGCTGAATATGTAAAGGACCGGTAATGCTGTGTATCCTACTTATGTGACCCCAGGAAAGGCAGACCAATTATCAAAAGGTCCCGACCAGAATTCCACCCTGGCCCTATCAGCATTGAGATCCACACTAGCCAGCAGTTCACCGGAGCCCATATCCTTCGAGGAGAGCTGGGTAGACCCCGAGAAACAGTGCGGAGCAAGATATCTCCTCCAGCAATAAGTAAGGAAAGCCAACATATTCAATAACACAAAAGCTAGTAATCGGTTCTCACCAGCAACTTTACCCATCACGATTTAGAAGCTATACACAGCTGCAGGGTTTATTAACTCTTTTAGCTACATTGCCTCAGGTAGCTTTAAACAGGGAAGGTAGTATCGGAGCCAGATCTTCCTGAGCCTGAGAGACTGCTTCATATGTATGCCATTTCCTTCCAGTGAGACCTGCAGGCGAGCAGGGTAGAGCCATCTAAATTTAATGCCTGCAGCTATCAGCTTAGAGACTACAGGGTGAAAAGTGGCTCTTCGTTGGCGGGTTTCTAGCAGGAGGTCCTGGGTTATGCGTAACTTCTTCCCCTCCCAGGAGATGGATTGCATTTCCCTTACTTTTAACAAAATATGTTGGCGTTCCAGGTAGTTGAGCATCCTGATGATTATGGGTCTGGGGGGAGCCGAGGGTTTGGGTCTTGGTCTTAGTGATCTATGAGCCCTTTCAATGATATATGTGGGATTGTGCGGAGATGGGCCTACAATCTTGGTGAGCAGAGCCTGGATGAATGCAATGCAGGAGGGGCCCTCTTCTCCTTCTGGCAGGCCATGAATTAAAACATTATTCCGCCTACAGCGGCCTTCTAGATCCTCCGTTTTTGTTGTAATTTAGTTGTTGCTGTTTCAATTTGACCATATCAGGGTCCGTTCTGTCCCAGGACTCCAGTGAAATAGTCGGGCTTCATTATCCGAGACCCTTTGGCAAATGCGCTGGATACCTCCCACGGAGGTTTTTAGTCGAGGGTTAGCTCACTAAGCGCTTCCTTGAACAGATGCATCTCTTCTAAAAACCGTTCTTCCGACAGGGGAATGGAAGTGGAGAAAGCCGTTAATTGACTAGCTGAGGAGGACTGGGCCTGTTGCTTGGCCTTCTTAGCCTGCTTCTCTGGGGAGACTGGCGGGGTATGCTTGGGCATAGCTGCCTTCATCTCAGCATCCATTTCCGGGTATTTCCCGCATGCGACGCCGCCAAACCACCTCAGGTGCTTCTCCGGTCAGTTAATATCATGGATGGGAGGAAGGAATCGTGAACCACATTTTTAACAATTTTAAAATAATAAAAATAACGGAGGTGGGGTAGGAGCTTGAAGAGCTCTCCGCTATCCCGCCAGACACATCACATGATCTCGCAGCCGTGCATTAAATCATCAGCTGTGTGTGTGAGTAAGGCTGACCCTATAATTACGCCTGAAACACTGATACCTGAAAAAGTGTCACCACATGTTAAAGGCCCAACTAGTAGTACACTTGTGTATACATATAGTTACAATTTAGAACCTTTTGGTATACCTGTGACAGACTCTTCACACATGCAGATACCCACTGGTTGCAATCTAATATTTGGAATTCTAATAACTCAATTAAGGTGTTTAGCCTTGCAGAATCATAGTCATAAAGTAAATTTTAAATAATTCTGTTAGCTGTGACTGGTATACCAAAAATGGTGGGTACTAGGAAACTAATTCAAAAATTAGCTGTAGGAGGTGTAAAAATGTGTACTATTCAAAATGAGTGTAATAAAATTATTAATTGAATTATTCAACAAGGGTGGGTCATCAGAAACGCTAGGCGTAATATAGTAAGCCAGTATATTAGTAGTAGAATTCGAAGGGCTAAAAAAACATTGGTTGACTGTAGCAGAATGAAAAAACAGCAGAGTCCTTGGCACAGACACAAGCCACGACAACATAATCATGGGGACACATCATGTTGTGTTTCTGCTTGTTTGAATGATTGTCTCATGTGTTTATCAAGCCAGCAGTCTCCTGAGTGCCAAGAAAATAGTGACTGTGGAACAACTTGTTGTATGAGTGAAAACTGTGAATGTGCACAGAGTGATAATTCTGATATTTGTAGGGGTCTGACAGACAGCGAGGTATGTATGACGCCTTCTCAAAACAACACAATTGATAATTCTGACAGTTGCCCCAATGTGTTTTGTTCGAATCTGTTTTCACCTTGGTGTTAAGTAAAATGAATAAACAGAGAATTTCAAAAAAAAAAAAAATTCTGACAGTTGTGTTTGTGATTGTTTGTGTGCTTGCTCTGTGTATTTATCAAACCAGCAGTCTCTTGTGGGCCAAGAAAATAGTGGTTGTGAAACAGCGTGCTGTATGAGTGAAAACTGTGAATGTGCACAGAGTGATAATTCTGATATTTGCATGGAACTGTCCGGTTGTGAGGAATGTATGGGGCCTTCTCAAAACAGCACACCTGAACACATGCAGATAGGGTGCGATGGTACCACAGACCATGAAGAAGATGAAAAAGACATGTGTAGTCAGGAGGTCCCACAGGAGAGGGAAGGTGCTGTACCAGAACCTGTGTATTTAGAATTAATAAATGAATATGAAGTACCCAGAAATAATTTTAATGGTACCGAGTTTCAACAGCAGTTTCGCTTCGCTAACCTAGACCAAATAACGTCCATAGACCAATACTATTCTGCAATCCACACAGCTGTGCAACAGTTGTTGGACAGAATAAGGCCCACTTTGGGTAATAATGATTTTGTACAGCTACACCTGAGTTGTGATAGCTTAAATGACCCTGTGTACTCATTACGTCAGAACCCCAATGAATTAAATGCAGATGAATTTTTAGAACATATTGCCAATTTATTAAACAGCAAGATGGAGGTGTGTGCTAATGAGACATTAATGCTGGTTGTGACAATTGTGCGAAATGTGTGTGGGGGCATTTCCAGGGATGTCAGAAGCATCTTATCTAGCCACATTGTAAAGCAAAAAGCAAGACACCTAGTTAATATTGTAAATCAAAGTAACACATCATGCTTTGCTGCTAGTTTAATTGCTTTGCTACACAAGCAACTAGTTGATGTTCAGATATTAGCAAAAGCTAAAGATTTACACAACAGGGTAGGCTTGTCAGAACACACACTTGTAGATTTGAGTCACATAACACCTATTTGAGACAGAGCTAAATGTGATCATCTTTGTTTACTTTATGAACAAAGCTGGGGCATGGCAGAAGTTTGTGAGTTCTCCTAATAAACGGGCTAATACAGTTTTATGCTTTTACGAAAAACATTATTATGGTATTAAAAATCTTAAAGGCTTTTTTGGTGCCAGAAATGTGTGTGAGCATTGTCATGCCCTTTTTGCACACAAAGGTTTACACACATGCCCTAACATGTGCCATGCATGCAGATCCTTTGGCTGCAGTGAAGTGCAAAATGAGGTGGTACAGTGCCCTGATTGCAATAAACACTGTAACTCCACAGACTGTTACAGGCAGCATAAATTGACATTCCCCAATTGTCATTTAACTAAAGTATGCAAATCATGTGGAAAACCTAAGGAGGGTGTGCATATTTGTTTTCAGTCAAAGTGTCATAACTGTCTTAGAGATGTACACCCTTTTGAACCCCACTTCTGCTATATTCAGCCATTAAAGACACCGCCATGTTCAAGCAGCTATGTATTTTATGATTTTGAATGCATGCAAGATGTCAGTGCTGGTGACTCTAGACATATTCCTAATTATATCTATGCCATTGAAAGAGGTCAGAGGTGGGAATTTGAAAGGCACTGACTGTGTTACTGTGTTGTAAAAGGTTTATTCAAAAAGGGTTTAAAGGGGTACACTTTTATAGCTCATAATGCAAAGGGGTATGACAGTCACTTCATCTTAAACCAGCTTGTAAAAGAGAAAATGGAGGTGGAGTTACTGACTCAGGGAAGTAAACTGATGTCTGTAACTGTAACACGGCTAAAAATCCGTTTTATTGACAGTTTAAATTTCCTACCTATGAGACTAGCTGCTATGCCACATGCGATGGGCTTTGAAGGAGTAAAGGGGTTCTTTCTGCACTTTTTTAACAAACCAGAAAATCAAACTTATGTAGGGCCTATGCCTGACCCCAAAGATTATGGTATAGATTACATGATGGGAGATGAAAAAAAACAGTTTTTGGAGTGGCATGAATTGCATAAAAAAGATATATTTCATTTTAAAAAGGAATTACACCGCTACTGCAAGTCAGATGTAGAGATTCTAAAACAGGCATGTGAAATGTTTCAAGATGGTGTAGAGGAAATGTTTCAAGACATTGCAGAGGCGAGGGGGCAAATTGACCCCTTTTCAGTACATTACTATAGCATCAGTATGCATGGCCATGTATCGATTTAAATTTTAGAGCCAGACACCATAGAGGATTATACCTGCTGACAACTATCACCGCCAGTGCAAGGGTTACTCCACACTGCCATACAGTGGCTTATGTACATAAGTAAACAAGAAAACATTTCCATACAGCATGCTTTGAATGGTGGGAAGTGCAGGTGGGTATTACTTTCTTGATGGTTATGTTGTAATAGGCGGTGTCCCTACAGCATTTGAGTTTTTAGGTTGCTTTTATCATGGCTGCAGGAGTGTTTCTTTGAAGATTTGTTTAACCCAATGCTGGCACAACCTACAAACACCTATATTACATGACTATCAAGAAATTAAACTTCGTCAGGCATGAAAAGGGTATGAATATAAGGGTTATGTGGGAGCATGAATGGAAACAGCTAGTGTGTGAGAATCCTCAGTTGCAGGCCTTTTTGAAAGTAGCTGATTTTCCTGAGCCCATGGATCCCCGTGAATCACTTTATGGAGGGCGTACAAATGCTCTGCATTTATATTATAGTGCACAGCCTGGTGAGAAAATCCATCATTATGATTTTACCAGTTTGTATCCCTATGTGAACAAGACCAAGACATACCCCATAGGGCACCCAGTGGTTATATATGACAATTTCAAGGATCTCAGACAATATTTTGGGATTATAAAAGCTAAAGTGTATCCGCCCCATGGTCTCTTTTTTGCCTGTTCTGCCCAGCAGGATAGGTGGAAAGTTAGTGTTCACACTGTGTCGCTCATGTGCTGAGACAGTTCAGCAGTCACAACCATGTATCCATTCAGATGAACAACGATCTCTGGTGGGCACATGGTGTACTGAAGAGCTAAAGCTGGCTTTAGAGAAAGGTTATAAGGTGGCCAAGGTGTATGAAGTCTGGCACTACCAAGACAGGTCAGACAGCCTTTTTACAGACTATATTAAATTACACCTAAAGGGGAAACAGGAAGCTTCTTCAGGGTATCCAAACTGGTGTACATCTGATGTAGAATGTAAAGCATACATCAGAAAGTACTATGCTAAGGAAGGTGTTGTTTTAGAAGCAGAAAATATAGCAAATAATCCAGCACAAAGACAGTTTTCAGATGCTGTTTCCATTAAGTCATCTACAATTAAAAGATTTACTTTTTGAGGTGGTAATAGTTCATCATCTTGTAGAGTGCTAGGACTACCTTCTATAAATCTCAGCTGAGGAAATTTACTATGAAATTCTGTATACAAAGGTTGCCAACAGCTATAACACCAGATAATATTTTCTGGAAATCTTGTTAAAGCACTGAGACCAGCTTCCAGCATGCTTTTAATAAAATAACTTTTATAGTATAGTACCCAGTGCTTGTGTTTTTTACACTATTGCTCACCACTCTCAAACTACTGCAATGCAACTGCAATCATTATCTGTGTGTTTCAGCTCAACCATAGCTGCTCCATGTTGCGTATTCAATTGTTTTCACCTGACGCAGGTTTACTCTGACCCTAGTTATGCTGCTTATTCATGCTCTCATTCTACTTGCAGCTTCATTGCACTGCCTAGCTACACCTGCTTTCAGAGCATTGTGTCTCCATGTTTTATTGCAGTTTTACAACTCCATGTACTCCATACAGCTGTTGCTTCTATATTCATTCAACATGTTCTACTCTGAGGTAGTCAAAAAGCTCCCACTGAGGCTGTTAACCTAGCTTTAATATCTGCATGTGGTTCTCGGCCTTCCATCACTTCCTTGTTTGTCCTACGGCGGGGACTGGGAGGTGTTTGGGGAGTCATGGCCCCATGTGTCTACTTATTTCTGTTCTAAATCCTACCTTTGCAACCGAAAATCCTCAGAGTGTTTGTCACCTTGATTTGGCTTTTAAATGCTGGCTGGCTTTCCCCACTATTCAGTACTGTTTCATTGCTACTATGTTATGCAGACCTACATGCAGGTCTACTTATTGCTACTCTGTTTGCTGACCTATGTACAGGTCCACGCTTGCTTAAGTACTCATTGCTTACGCAGCTCATTGCTTCATGCCTACTGCCATCCCTCAGCTTCAGCCTCTGGGATTCTGCTGCACTTAATTCTGCATTTGACCTGCAAGGTCTCAGCACTCTCTGCTCATTATGATCTCAGCACACCAGTGCTCAATCAGCTCACCAGCTTCAGCTCTCAGTTTATTTCTGGGGCATGCCAGCCATTCTCTATTGGTGCAGGGTTCCTGCAGCCGACTGTCTCACTCTGCATTTAGTCCACATCATTGAGTGTGTCCAACTTGGGGCAGGATCCTTCTCACCTGGCCCATAGCTGGGAATGTCCTCACCCCAGGCTCAGCTTTAGCTGCCTGCTATGCGACAGCAGCTCCTGGTGTAGAATTTAAGACTAGCAGTGAAGGGTGGTTACTACGATCTCCTTTGGCTCTAGTGTTCCACTATAACGGTTGTCCATTGGCTTTAGTGGATTTCCTAGCAAGACACCTTCACTGCAGTCTCCCTATGACTGCCTCTGGTTCACCTGGTTCATAGTTCAGATGAATACAGTGATGGTCTTTCCTGCCTTTTAAATCTTTCATCCCATGGTTATAACATCTGTGTTCAACATGCTCCAGCTGTTATATTGTTCTGTAATGAGGCGCCCCAGACTGCAGATAGTATTCCAGCTGTGACTTCACCCAAATTTTGATCAGATTGATCATAAATTTTTTCTTTTGTATTAAATGTCACTTAATATAATCCTTTTCCATTCAACTTTTTCATGGCATTGATTACTTGTGCACACTGTTTTGTACTGTGCTTCCCTTAAAACTGTTCTGGCCAGGTAGGACCCTCTCCTTAACTCCTGTTGCCTTTTCCTCTTCAGTTGCCATCCCTGCACTCACCATCATTCTCTGTCACTCCCTTTACTCCAACCTCTTGTCCTGTTTCTTGAGATCAGGTGTCCTTTCTACTCTACCTTTTTCCTCTCCAAATACTCATTTAGCCATGGGTGGCAGCAGGCATACTCAGTGCTCTTTGCTGAGTACATTAAAATCTAGGAAATCCAGGGGACACACATACGTTTCAGGCCATTGCAACAAACACAAACAGAGCCTGGTGTACATACTAACATACATACTAATATGCCAGCAGAATAGACTTAACAGTCTTTCGTGTCTGCTCATTTGGTCAGCCCCCACCCTGGGAGCTGACCTTGCTGCCACCCCGGCTTTTCCCTTCCCAGTCCCGGATATTCTCGCTGCATTGGATTTTTCTTCCAGAACCCTTCCCCTGTACCTATCCCACCCCCTCTTGAACTCCTCCACCATCTCTGCCTCCACCAGCCCCCTGGGCAGCACATTCCAAGGCTCCACCACCCTCTCAATGAAGTAGAACCTCCTCCTTTCCCCTGAATCTCCCCCAGCTTCCACCCATGCCTCTAGTTGCCCCCTCTTTCCTTCGGAGGATCCTGACTGCTCCTCCCTATTTACCCCCTTCATGTACCTGAAGACCTCTATCATGTCCCCACGGTCCCTTCTCTCTTCCAATGTGTACATATTTAGCTCTGAGCCTCTCCCCATAGGTCCTGTCCCCCAAGCCCCAAATCATTTTGGTTGCCCTCCTCTGGACCCTCTCCAGGCGTTCAATGTCCCTCTTTAAATGTGGCCTCCAAAACTGCATGCAGTACTCGAGGTGCGGCCTCTCCAAGCAGTTATACAGTGGGAATATCACTTCCCTCCTTCTGTAGGTGATCTCCCTAGTGATGCATCCCAGCATCCTGTTGGCCTTTGCCACTGCCCTCCTACAAGTCTCTGAGTTGTTCATCTTGACATCCACCACCACCCCCCAGGTCCCTCTCAGCCATCGAGACTTGTTGCATTCCTCCCCCCAGGGTGTACACTTGGCCTGGGTTTCTGGCTCCCAGATGCAGTACCTTGCATTTCCCTGCACTGAACCTCAGCTTCCACTTTCTAGACCACCTTTCCAGAGCCTCCAGGTCCCCCTGTAGGGCCACCCCCCTCCACCCCATCCACCACTGCCCCCAGTTTTGAGTCATCTGCAAAGAGACTCATCTCACTTCTGATACCATTCCTTATGTCAGAGATGTAGGTGATGAACAGGTGGGGCCCCAGGACTGATCCTTGAGGGACCCCACTAATGATCCTCCTTGGGGATGAAAATATCCCACCAACCATGACCCTCTGGGTCCAGTCCTGTAGCCAATTTCTTATGCATCTGATCATTTGGTTCCCCACCCCAATTTCTCCCAGCTTATCCAGCAGGCCCCCTTGAGGAACAGAGTCAAACGCCTTGCTGAAGTCAAGAAAGAGGATGTCCACTGGTCTACCCAGGTCCAAGGCACTCATCACCCAGTCATAGAACTCCACAAGGTTTGTCTGACATGATTTCCCCGGGATGAATCCATGCTGTCTATCATCCAGGCAACCCAACTTTTCCAGGTCCCTCCCTAGTCACTCCTTGACAATGCCCCTCCATCACCTTGCCCACCACTGATGTCAGGCTGATGGGTCTGTAGTTCCCTGCCACCTCCCTTGCTCCCCCCCTTGTGGATAGGCACTATATGCACCACCTTCCAGTCCTGGGGCACCCACCCTGTCCTCAGAGAGATGCTGAAGAGCTCCGCCAGGGGGTTTGCCAAGACATCCCCCTCGATCCCTTTCACTTTTTTACATGAAGAACTGTTTTTCCTCTCCTTGGATGCTTTAGTGTGAATTTGTGAATGATCTTTGGAAGATGTGTATGTGTGGGTGCTAAACTTAGAGGCCATGATTGTGTAAGTGGCCCAATTGAGTATGTAGGCACAAGCGCTGGTGTGAATGGACTTCTGTACGGCCTACTGCCTTGATGTGGTACAAGGGCTTATCACAATGTGTCCTAAACACTGTAACTAAAATTACAAATGGTATTTAAGAATGGTATTTAAGAACTTACAAGCTCAAATGGGCAGACTGGGTGGGCCTTAGGCCCTTATCTGCTGACAGGGTCTATGCATCTATGTATTTAAACTAGGGTTTGTTTTTTGTTTCTCCATTGCACTTTGATTATGACCACTTAAGGCACATTTCCATCCCCTGTTCTAGTTATCAGTCTGTATTCACACTGTCTGCTCCAAATTGCAACTAGTTTTGTAGGATAAGTAATATATTTAATATATAGAAAATGTAATTATGGTGATTTCTTGCCTGCGAAGTCACATATACTAGAGAGCTAGTACTAGAGATGTACTAGAGAACTATAGAGGTTGCGATGTTTCAGTTCACCATCCAAATTGGTGTGAATCTTGGAAATTTGCAATTCGAGAATTTCATGGCAGGCAGAACAACCTCGTTGGTGGATTTGTCATTTAAAAAAAATTCATACTGTAAAATTCTTCCTCCCACCCACTGGGGTATAATTCTCCTGCACCTCCCAAACAGTTTGAAATCTTATTACCCCTCCCTTCTCCCCTAGCACCCCCCTGCACTAGTGCATTTATGAATATAAATATCCACCCATGTACCAAACATGCATATCTGATCAAGGATGCACATTCCTTTATGCACTTCATCTCACGTTCTCTTTTTTCCCCAAAGTCCTGTGTTTCTTCAGTTTTCTTTCTGTATTTGAACATTTCTTCTCTCCTACCTTTTAAGTGGATCTCTTTTTTCTCTTTTTTTCTTGTTCCCTGTACTCTATACTTTTACATTATATAAGAAGCACAGAAACATAGAATTTGATGGCAGATAAGGACCATTTGGCCCACCTAGTCTGCCCATTTCCCTACCTAATGGATAAGCTGCAGATTCTAGTTAACCAACAGCCTACTTCCTCCTAACCCCACTTTTGTGTGTCCCATGCATTCTTGAATTCCCCCACTGTTTTTGACTCCACAATCTCCTCAGGTTTAATTTTTTTCTGCCTTCTGTGACTGTACCCCCTTCAGCTCTCTGCTAGTTGCCGGTTTCTCTTTTGTCCTTTGATCTTTCTTTCTGAAAGAGCAGCTGCCTCTTACATCAAACAAAGTCTGCATGATTTGTGACGAAGTAGCAGTAGCAGATTGTTCTGTTTTAGTGATGTGCCCATGTTTGTAGGGTCAGAAAAGATGGAAAAGTAGACGCTACTCACGCATTTTACTGTACTTGGGCGACTACTCTGAACAGGTCAATGCTCACTATGCCTCTAAATCTGAAGTGACAATTCCCTGATCCTGCATGCTGTACATAAAAACCTGCTTGATTCTTATGGCAGATTCCATCTTTGTCTTCCTCCTGATTTTCCATGGAATCAGTAAAATCTTCCACTGACTGCATCCCCTATTGTAACCATCAGATTTTGCAGTTACTATAAATGTGTTTCAGGTGGTGGTGACTATTCAGCTTGCAATTTTCCTATTTGTTTCTTTTGAAATTAATTGTATCTTAACCTTACTTGCAGATGGACCTCCACTCTGAAGTGACATAGTGCAGACTTCTTGATTTCTTGATCCAGTTTTATAAATGTAACCAATCCCCCTGATGCTGGTACTACAGGCTCATTCTCCAACCCTCAGGGCAGAGAACCGGTCAAGGTTCTCATTTGTTTCCAGGCACAGGGGCAACTGTGGGGTCCCTACAGCTACTACTTAAAGGCAATAACTGTTTCAACACATACTGTAGAAGCCATTGTCCACTCAGGAAAGCAGAGTCAAGCACAACTTAATTTATTTAACTCCACATACACAGTCATTTTGTCCCCCATGGGGGACACAACACATGTACAGACACAGAAAATATATAATGATTTCAGTTCAGGGGTGGGGACTGTGCTATAAAATTTGAGCTGCAGCCATCTGGGATACACACTGGGGCTGATGTTGCACTTCCCTGGGAGACTTTAGGTATGTGGGTACCTCTCCCCAGGCTTCCTCACATTTTACCCTTAACTTGTAAAGGCTGAACTTTTTTTAGCATGCTGGGGCACAGACACATACCTGATAGCTCACACTCAGCACATGTGTGACCTCCACAGTCAGAGCAACTCAATGGCGGTCCAGGAGGATGTCTACTTGACTCCCTCTTGACTCTGCCTTATGGCCTGTGATGCTGTTCATCTCCACCACAAAACCTGGAGTGGGTTCTAAGCCTTTGAGAGGAGAACCCCACTTCTCCTCTGAAGGTATTTATTTCAGATGAGAGACCCTTTGGTCTCTGTAAACTCTCCAGGTCTCATTCTAGTTCTCTCCTTTATCTTACTCTCTCTGTTCTGATCTGCTGCCTCTGGTCAGGATCACTTCTTCACCTCTCTCAGGGCTGCTGGCCTCTGTGCTGCTCTTTTTCAATGCAATAGTCTCTGCACACTCCTAACTACTGGCTCAGAATCAAATATTAAAAACTAACATATTAACATATTTTATTTTATTTCAAAAGTTTCACCAGGAAAGACATATTGAGTTAAACAAAAGCCAGATGCATTCTAGGGGGAGGGTGGAAGAGGAGTTCAAGAAAAATAATCATGACAATAAATTATACAGCACATGAGATTAAGCATTAACAATAGAAAATAGAAATAGGTAAGCAATAATACCTGACAGGGTGGGCAGTACTGGGCAATACCAGACCACCCAGGGGTGTAATGAGGCCTGATGCCACAGGCAGAGGGCCTTATAGCCTCTGGGAGGTCTGGTATTGCCCAATACCACCCACCCTGGAGGGTATTATTGCGCTTAGAAAATGGGCTACAGGAAAACTTTTTTTGTAATATGTAAGAATAAAAAGAACATGATAAAAAAAAATTAAAAGTTAACTTAAAGTTGCTTTGTAGTAAAGTAGTACCTCTACTGGTATCCTTACCATTACATACCAGTAGAGGGCAGTGTATCCTTTTACAGTTCTACTGTTTCCTTTTGCTGTGTACAGTGTATACCTCGTTGGCTCCTGAACTATCACCTTGCCCCCCCTGCACTTTACTTGCATTCTGTTTTTTGTTTTGTTTCTTGTTCATGAGATCCAGTTTAAACCCTGTAGTCTGGCAGAGTAGCGTGCAGTCGGGTGAGCGGGAAGACTGTGTGTGTTTAGAGGTAATGCATTTAACAGGGTTTCATTTTCTTTGAAAGAAATAACAATTACAAAAAATTAAAAAAAAGAAAACAGATCTGGAATGGTTTTGAGGAGTGGGAGTTGAGTCGGGGTGACACAGAGCTATAGGAGTGGAGATGGGGTGATGTGGAGCTATGGGAGTGGAGCTAGGGTGAGACAGAGACATAATGTTTGGAGGACAGGTCAAACAAAACAACAGCAGAATTAAAAAAGGTACAAAACAGAGGTTTTACTTTTATGTATGTGGCAAGGGGGAAGAGAGACAGTGTTTCCTGTAATGGTTCGCTGCGAGAACGTGGACTTCAGAGTCATGTGCAGCAGAGCTAATGTAATGGTACTGACAGTATTTTTGGCACAGAAAACAGTCTTTTTGGGAATAAAAAAAACCTTCACATACAACTAAGCGGGCTTCATGATGGTTTACAGGGTCTGTGGGTGATGTGATTTCTCGGGGGATGGGGGGTGCCTGCCTCGGTCGGTTGCCCATTAGCAAGGAAGAAAACATGGCAGCAACTGTTTAAAAATTTGTGGTGCCCAAGAACATCTGAAGTAATGGGTCACACCAAAAGGGAACTTGTTTTCCAGTGGGCTTTATCAAGAAATACCCACCCACTAAGAGTGGTCTACTAACCAATTGAAAAGCAAGGATTTTGTCACCCATTTTCTAAATAAATAGTGCTAAACGTTGAAATGAGCATTATCAAAAAAGGCAAAAATAATGGAAGGAAAAGGGCAAGGTGCTTGCCCAGTGGGCTAAAAGGAGGAACATTTATAGGTGCAGAGGCAATGCAAGGCTAGTTGATGTAGACAGGGGAAGGAACAAAAGTAGGGGTAAGACAAGTGCAGAATATTGGGGAGGAAGAGGGAAAGACTGGGGAGGTTAATAAATAAAAGCTGATAAAAGGAGGAGGGTCACATATTAGGTGCAGTTGCAGGATTAAAAGAAAGTCATGAAGAAGGAAGTTGAGAGAGAGCCTTTGGATGGGGAGGAGCAAATAGTTAAGAGTAGAGAATAGCAAAGTTTGGGGAAGGGGTAGGAGAAAGCAGCCAGGCCAGAGAGTGATTTTCTTGAAAGGAGAGTGAAGGAATGATAGAGTTATGAAAATAATTGGAAGAAGGTGGTGAGAGGGAGAAGAGAAAGTCAAGGTAAGAGGGAAGGGAGTCGAGCCAGAATTTTGAAGTAAAGGAGTCACAATGAGTGAGGCATCTAGTTTCAAGGGAGGGGAAGGAGATGGAGGAGTATAAGGAGCAGTGGTGGGCATGATGTGGACGGTCCAAAGCAAAATGACAGAAGGAGTGAGAAAGGGGTCCAGTCTGGCAAGGGTGGTCTTTGGAGCAGCACTGTAGACAATGTCACCATAATTGAAAATAGGTAGAATCATTTTCTGGATAATTGTTCAGCAAGCAGAAAGAGGGATGCATCCTTTATTTCTGTATTATGCACTGAGTTTAGGGTGGAGTGTTTTGTGGATGGTGTTATAGCACGTATGATGGAGTCATTGCCTTTTATAGGTAGTGTTAGTATCAGGCAGCTCCCCAGCATATAAAGCATTATTTCACCTCCCCAATCTCACTGATTCATATGTGGAGAGGAACATGGAGGGGCCAGTGGCTTGTTGGAGTGGAGCAGGACCTGACTCTAGGTAACCAACTGGATGCCAAGACCGGTGCTGGAGTGGATCCCCTGTTTCACATGGAGCCCCGGCTTGTGGGATGCAGCAGTCCTCTAAGGACTGCTGTAACTCTTAAAGAGAAATACAGTAAATTAAAAAACAGAAATAGATCAGATATGGCCCGCTCCAACCTCTTCATGGCAGTTGGCAGGAATGGGGCAAGTGGTGCTGGTTCAAGTTACATTCCAGCCAGCTTGCTGGTGCAGTGGTAGGGCTTCCACTTGAGACGCCAATATCCTGGGTTTGGGAATGGATTCAGGAGTCAGAAGGCTGGCCAGGGGGAGAAGGAGTAAGTGCCCAGGTGATGGCTGTCCTTTTCTGGGGGAAGGGGAAGTTGAGTGTCCAGTGCAACACTGATCTCTGGCAGAGGCTGGGGATCAGTAGTGACTGGTGCCAGTTTCATGGGGAGGCATGATTGATGTCACACTAGAGTGCTTTATGTCATTGCACACCATGCCTTCTGAGAGCTCAGCAAGCAAAACTGCCGACGGTCCCACTGATGACACCTGCCTCCTGGTTCCTGCTGCATCCACCATGTCATCCAGCCATGACCAGAGCAAGTTTTCCATTGGGAGGCCTGCCCCCATGGCCCCACCAAGGGGGGGCAAGCCTAGGGAGCCTTGCCAGCAGATGCTGAAGCTGCTGGTATTCTGGATGATTTTCCATGGGGGGTTGTCTTGGCAGCCCCACTTTTGGGGACAAGCTAAGGCACATCAGTGGTCCGTGGTTGCTACTGGTGGGCGGGCAGGTCCGAAAAGATCGGGACTGGCCATAGAGAAAAGTCAGCACAAAAAAAAAACAACTAATTGGACTCCAGGAAGGTACAGAGGGTGTGTGGCACACTTCCTCACAGGTGTGGAAATATGACAGCTGCCTTCTGGGTAGCACTATTGCTGCTGCCCTCTGTCCCCCACACCAGGACAGAAAATTACCTGTGGATTACAGTGATGTGTGTTCTTGCCACCATGCCTGCCCCAACCCAGCTGCCTGTGTAGTTGTACAGTATAGGCAGAGAGGAATCAGGTGTGGACCAGGTACACAAACCATTCTGTAAATGCCATGCAGCATCCTTCACGCACAGTTGGGGACTACTGCTTTTTTTCCTGTCCTTCTGCATGTGCAGAAAGGTCCAATAACTTTTGTGGATCAGGCCCTGTGTCTTTAATTTCCACTATATACTAAACTGGTATTACTAAGATTTCCCTAATTTTTTTTTTCTCCACATTTTGACATCTAGTCTTCCCCACATTTGGGTGATGAGCGGCTGAGATGTGAGAGCTTACTTGAAACTTGTAACTCAGATTTTCTTGACAAAGATGAAGACTCATGCATAAGGCCCTACAGCCTTCAGCTTTGAAAAGACTAAGCCAGACTTCTAAATGCTTGCTAGAGCAGCTAATTAAAAAATCAAGTTGAGTGGGCCTTGAGAATTCTGCAGAACACAGCATGACGAGAATCAGGAATGGTGCTCATGGCTGTGTATGCTTCCGCTTAATTTATGTACATGTTGCTAATATTGGTTTCATTATAACACTCTGCTAAAGCAATCTGTCATACAACCACAATTAATTTACACTGGGGCCCCTTAAATGAGATCAGCTTTACAGCTACACAAATTGCTTTGCCCATATAAAGTGAAACTTTTTGCCTCCCCAGGGTCAGGTATTGCATTAGATTACTACACACAGTCCTTTCTGCTGTAGGTTTAACCTCAGTGCCCTGTGAATTCAGTTTAGCTTACATTGATTTAAAGAGCTGCAAGTAGAATGGTTTAGCATGGTCTGTAGGCTCATTTTGGCATACCCTAATAAAGTTGCATTTTTTTCTGGCTTTGAAATAATTGGGGACATAACCTGAAGCTAAGAAATATATGTATTGATGTACTGATGTGGAGTTTGTAACCTCTGTGACATGATGTATGCTAACAGCTTACTCAGAACCAGTATAAGTCAGCTACTCTACTATACTGCACATAATGCTGCATAAACTTAGTCATTCGACAAAAGTAAAATACATTATAAATCAAATTAATTATTCATGAGCTAAACAGGCACCATGATTGGCTGCTATACCAGGCATTAACCCCTTAGAAATACCCAGTACAGCTCAGAGTGGCTCGTGCTTTGTAAACTTAATTAAAAAATCTGTTTTTTTTAATATTACTGCCACTAGACTTCTAATTGCAATAATTGCAAGAATGACTTTGCAGCCTACTGTTTCCTGGGGGTTAGTGACCAGCTGAAGTGGGTTGGCCCCTGGCTGCACCAGGGCCAACCTTCCCCCCAAGACAGTTGTTAATCCTCAGTAAATTACCAGTTGTGAGGTCATTATTGCTTAAGTAAAAAAGTAGAATTTTCAAACCAGATCTGTCTGCTCATATTTTCATAGCATCCTTCTCTCTGCACTATAAGACTGTCTATTAGATGGTGTAGAAGTTTAAGTGTAAAACATGGAGCTTGCCTCAAAAAGATGATGCATAGTCCTATAGTGGATCCCCTGCTTCATGTGGAGTGGGGGATTCTGGGATGACATGGAATGGCCTTTTTTTAGAAAGTTGGGTGAGTGCCCAAATGGCTGCCCCCAGCTCTCCCAGTCAGCCCAGGGGGGCTGGGGCAGCATGGTGGAAGGATTCCTTCTCCTGCCATAGCCAGCCCATGTAAACTGAGGGGGCACACAAAAGATAAGTCAGGATCACTGCTGCCAAATCCTGCACCCCGTTGCCCGGGGTGAATGGCACAGAGTGTGGGCACACTAACAGACACACCTCTGAATAGGTTGCGCACATAACTGAGCAACTGGCCAAGGATCCTGTGTAGAAAGATCCTGTGTGGAAGGGCCACGGATCTCTTCTGTGAATATGCATGGGGGTCCATGGGACCCCCAGTTTGTAGCATTCAGACGTAGGGTTGCCCACATGCTGCAGATCTGTGGCATGTAGGCAACCTGCCTCTTTATGCATAGTGACTCATATTCTTAATGCAAGCACCATTTTGTTGACACATGCACCATTTTTCTGACACAAGCTGTTTCAAATTGTGGAAACTGACGCAAAAACTTGAGACCCTTTGAAAACAAGCTTCTCAAGTTTTGGTGCAACCAGGCAGACACAGAAGCAGGCACAGTCATGCTCTTAGGATCATGGATAAATCATGGTCATAAATGGTCAAAGACAGGGACCATGGTTATTCATCGTTTATCCATGATTTGAAGCATGGTAATCCATGAACAACCAGTTATGGTAAATGGCCCTGGTACAGACCATGGATGATCTAGTTTGACAATGATTCAACATGACAATGGTTACCCATAGTAGTTAATTTCAACAGATGCCTCATTATAAAACAAATTCCTACACCCCTCAGGTGATTTCATAATTTTCCAGCAACTTTATTCTGTAATGAATATATATTATATTATCCATTACACTTTTATGCCTCTTCATAAAGGAGTTTTTCCTCATTCACAACCAACAGAATTACTTAATTGCTATTTATACCACCAATAATGGACCTATTTTAAGATGTAGTGACGTCACGTGTAAATTTTTTTATGCTTAGGTAATTTCCCTGTGTAAAACCTTACTGTTCATAAATTGCTAAAAAATGTAATTGTGATTATCTATATTAGTTTAAAGTGTCAAATGTTGTAGTCTTATATGCAAATATTGTTGCTATCCCATGTCCCTTATGACCACGGACAGCTCATGTTCAAACATAATTGAACCATGGTTGAGCATGGTGTGCCCAGAATATCCAGAAAATACATTGATAAAGGCCATACTACACAGGGAACATGCCTGAAGAATTTTACAACTTACACCCAGAACAGTAGTCATGTGGAACAAAACAATATATCAATTAAAATGGCCTATTAATAAACCATACATTTTAGAAATACAACTGCAGCTTGTATATATCATAATAAATTGTTTTTTTGTTTTGAAAAACAAACATGATTTGCTATGTAGTTGTCATGTACAACTATTAAAATGGATGACATAATTTAGTCTGAGAATTAAACTGACCCTGGCAAGTCTTTGGATGGATCACAATTTAAATAAAAGCTGGCATAAACTAAAAAAAGGCTAACTATAAAAAATCAAGAGAGACATAACTTCTTATGTAATCATCATATTTGGGGTTGATATATCTAATATTATCTAGACTTATGTAAAGGGATTAAGTGGACCTATCTTAAAATGAGGCCACAGTGGCAACCAGAAATATTTTTCTTGGTATAGCTGTGAAATTCATACTATAAATACTTTAAGGACATTCCCTGGTGTTTCAGCAACCCCATGTCAAAGTCATAATTTTTTGCCCAGTACATCATGGTCATCTAAACATTTAAAATCCGCAACAAAAATCATGGGTTGTCATACTTGATTTTAGGTTACTATGCATTGGTGAGACAATCTCTCTTAATGGAAAAATCCAGAAGGGGTCAGATCGTTTTATGTGGTTATAACATCGATATTTTAGATGCTAACGTGAGTGTGAAAGAAAAATATGAAACAAGGACACATCATTGTCATGCTGCTTGCTTCATTTTTTCCACAAATGCAAAATGAAAGAGAAAATTACCAATACTACAACACTCTTTTGAACAGATAGTCCCCAAAAAGGGGAAAATATTTGTATGTTTTTATACATAAAACCATTTCAAACCCATGTTATTTTCATAAAAATGTTTTTGATAGATGTAGAATATGATTATGAATATAGAAACAAAAAGAAAAACAGGGGTTGCCATGCTTCTTTTGGTTATATCTGCTTTCAAAGTTTCAATCTCAGAGGTGGTTGGCTCAGGACAAAAATAATTGAAACATCCCAATTAAAAATTTAACTTGCAAGAAAGCTATTTAAACAATTCAAAAGTACATGCAGAATGGCAAGGACTTTAACATAAAATAAACAGGACAACTAAAGACAGACAGATATGTAGGTAAATCACTTGAATGATACCAACTGCTGCAATTATGGGAGCTAATTTCCTTGCTGCCATCCTGCATATATTCTTAGCTGGACATGACATAATACAATAAATCCGTATTCTAATAATGCTTCCATATATTTAATAGTGTACTTGTGCCAGAAAACAGCCCTGAAATTTTTTTGGAGAGCATCAGAAAAATGGGAAATTGAAACACCAGGGAACATCTTTAAATGACGGCACTCCTTGTGTTGAAAAGCAATGTTTATCCAGTATACAGTCACATGGGTGTGTGTGCATATATTGTGGGACACATACAAACAGTGGAAAGAAAGAAGTAAGTGCCTCAGTTGGGACTTGAACCCAGGCTGCCCAGAATCAAAATGGTATTCTGGATGGCCTGAGTTCAAGTCCCAGCTGAAGCAGTTACAGTACTTCTTTTTCTCCATTGTTTGTATGTTTATACATTATTTTAACCAGGATGTCATCCATGATACAATCTTATATAGGACACAGAGAATAAATTTTATTGACATCATAATTAAAAATCAAATCATGAAAATCCTTATGAAGCACGGACACTAAAAACGATAATTAGAGTATGGATAATCATGGCTGCTACCTGAAATAATATATAATTTATTTTCAGAATCTTTTTTTATTTTTATTTTATTTTGCCAAATTAACAATAGATTTAATTCTCACAGTTAGTCTCTCTCTTGACTGTGTGATCTTCCAAACATTTTTGCATGTTTATGAACCATGGACACTCTTATCCATGAACCATGGACAAACAGTGGATGACATTATCATGGACAAATATCAGGGCAGAGCAGGGATGACCATGAACAACCATGTTTGTCCATGATAACATGGACAACTGAAGAGTCGGGAAAATTAATTTGCATCTGTAGCTGCCTCTTTTGAAAATCATCCTCATGTGTTTTCTACATGCACGCTATGTCTCATGCCCGCTCTCTCTCTTTCTGTAGTTTTCTCTTGCCTTCTTAAGCATGACTATTTTACACTTTGATAGGCCTTATAAAACTGATAGTTAAAAGAAGTTGTTATCATTCAATATGCCCACAGGGATATGATGAAGAACAAGGTATTATTTTCTAACTGACTGCATGTGTCTCCTTAAGAGAGTGCTTCTTGAACTTGCCCTCTGACACCCTGCTTCACATATGTATGACTAACTTGCTGTCTCTTTCTGTTTCAGTGAGATTTCCACCTTCATTTAGGTACTACAAGACTGGACCCATCAACCAAGGAAGTCCCTGAAAGTGAGGATTCCACACTTAAAGAGGTGCATGTACGATACTGAGAGGGACTAAAGAAACCTCAGAGTTGCATAATTTACCATCAGCAGAAGAGGAGTTATTTAACAACTGAGACAGGATTGCTGCCCATTTCCTGTGTTCTGAAGTACAAAACCTCTAGGTAGAATCATTGGAGCCAAGCCCTTGATGGGCAAGGCCTGAAGACAGTACCAAACCCTTAAGGGGCAGCTAAGCATTGGTGTGAGAATGTAAAAGTCGTTGGGGCAAAGGTGGGGTATGTGCA
This sequence comes from Neoceratodus forsteri, assembly GCA_016271365.2. NCBI lineage: Eukaryota > Metazoa > Chordata > Ceratodontiformes > Ceratodontidae > Neoceratodus > Neoceratodus forsteri. Next base: position 1,416,709,735 of record CM057449.1, on the reverse strand, counting down.
GACAGACATTGAAGCATGTGCCCAGTAGTTGTTGGGGTGTGTACCCAAAAGCAAGAAAGTATTATAATAGAAGGATGGAGGTATAGCCCTGTATGAGTAGGATGGTATAAGTGTTGTGCTCCAAGGAGATAAGCTGGATGGACTGAAGGAAAGACAACCAATCCAACATAGGAGGGATCAAAAATCCAGCAGAGTGAAGCTTAGCTAAAGCAGCAGATGCTCAAGGTCAGAAGGGTGCAGCCAAGACATAAGGGTAGCCCAGACAGAAAAAGGATAGGAAGAAAGCAGCCTCCAGCACTGCAGGTAGAAGAATAAACAAAAAGAGGGAACAAGCACAACAGAAAACCGCTGGCACCAGAGGGACTTCCCTGACAGATAAAAGCAAGTGGAGGAAGGTGGGGGGGGGGGCTTTGAGGCAAGTGGAGGAAAGAGGGGGAAGTGGATGAAACAGCAGAAGGGGACTTCCATGGCCAAATCAGCAAAGCAGAGGAGGAGGGGATGAAAGGCAGAGGGAGGAAGAAAGGAGTGGGGACCTACAGAGTTTATGGCAGCAAAGTAAAGGCAGGAAGGGTGGGACTTCCTTGGCAGAAGGCAGAGAAGTGGAAGAAGGAGGGTAGAAAAGTTGGGGAAGTAGATATGGGGAACAAAGGAAGGAGGGGGGCCTCCATGATCTTCAGCAACCAGCAGAAGAAAGAGGAGGGAGAGAGGAAGGAGTAGGAGGTGGGGGTGGGATCTCCAGAGCAAATGACAACAGGTGGAGGAAACTGGGGAGAAGGGAGGAAAGTGAGGGAGGAGGCCTCAGTGGCAAAAAGTTACAAAGCAGTGGACGTAGAAGGGAGGTGTAGGCTTTTGTGACCACTGGCAGCAAAGCTAAGGAGGTGGGAGAGGAAAAGCAGGGTATAGAAGAGGAGAATGGGGAAAGAAAAGGAGGAGAGTGGACCTCCTTGGCCAATGGCAATAAAGTGGAGGAAGATGAGGAGGAGGTGCCTATCTGGCTATAGGCAGCAAAACAGTTAAAAGAGGAAGGAGGGGAAGGTGAGCATCCAATGGAATCCCAGGAAAAACAGCAGCAGTACTAGACACTAAGGGGTACCAGCAGCAGAACCAGATACCAGAGGGCAGCAGAGCTTGTAGCAGCTGGAGCCTGAAAAGTCCAGAAATATGGCTAGAAGGCCAACCTCTGGAGAACCCACTGCCAGGCACAGAACCCAAACAGCCTGAAACCCCAGTGGGAATGGAGTCAGAGCCCCACCAGCAGCATAGCACACACCCAAACAAGGAGAGGAGCCGGTGGTGCCAATAGTGAGCTAAGCAGGAGAAGCAAACAGCCAGGATGTGGCCCGGTACCATACTGGAGTGGCAGGAACCTGGATGTTGTGTAGCAGCAGCAAAATAGAGGAAGCAATGCTCCAGTCACTTCACAGTGACAGAGCAGAATCAGGCCGGGGAGAAGATGACACTAGCACAGGGTCAGCAACCATAGCACAGCAGAAAGATAGCAGAGTGAGAGCCCCTAGGTAACCAGGAAACAAACAAACAAGTAGGCACTAAAGGAAGAAAAGTGAAGCGCAGCTCAGCCCCGAAAGAAATGAGCATTCCAAGGACAGTGGGGCATGCAGACTTAAGTAGTACTTGGTGGGGGTGTTGCTTGAGTTGCTTACTGCACCATCAAACCCCAAGCCTTAAGCCTTATGATTATCCACATCAACAGCCCTTCTTGCAAACATGCCTCCATGCATTAATGTGTATCGTATCGTAACATATACTATTTTATTAATATTATTACAAAACTATTACCCCCAGCAGAGTCAGTCAAGGTGTAATGCTCTGTAATAAACATGTTACACTTTTCTGTGTGAAACTGAAGTAATTGCCTTTGGATTGTACCGTGTTCCTGCAGTATTCTGCAGCATGTCACTGGCAGAAACTGTGATAAGTGTGTAACATCTTGGCTGACTTCACCGTAGGTGTAATATAACACATGGAGTTAGGTGAGTAATCAATTAAATTAATGCAGATCCCAAGTCTTCAGACCGTAACTTTGAATTTCTTTTCTTTTTTGATGTTGTCTATAAACCCTAACATCACTTTAAAAAGCAACAGTGGTACTCTGCCTGCAATCTACCCATAGCAAGCCTTACCTTCACAAAAGGCAGTCAGGGTATTTACACAATTTACCACTGCAGTTTAAGAGGAGGAAGGGACAAAATGTTGGCTCTTTCAAACTGGATGCCCGATCCCTTTCACTCTATAATGCACCCAAACTCAGATGTCAGCTGTACCCAAGGGCAGGTGCCACCTTGTCCTTTAACCACTGGGGAAAGAAAAACATTCTGTAAATTTATTTATTTCAAAAGTTTTACCAGGAAAGACATACTGAGCTGGTAACAGCTTATTTCCAGGTGAATCCTATGGGGATAGGTGAAGGGGACTAAACAAACAGGATGTGCAAGAGAAAGCAGCATACAGTAAGGTGCAATATTAAAGAGCAGCTTTGCACTACGCCATGTGATTTCACAAATAAGATGTTTCAGCTATTACAATTTACTAAAGAATATCTTTTTTTCATTTTCAGTGTTCCAAGATTTATAGCACATCTCGGTAGGTAGTTTGTCTAAATTGTCGGTATAGAAAACATTTGAAAGCATTTGCCTATCTCCTGTTAACCTCACAGACAGTGCCTTGGTTTTATGACATCATACTGCTCACCATAACAACAGACTGTGATGTCACAAACAGCAATTGTGTGATTAGCAGGGAAGATTTTGAAAGACTCAGTGAAGTAAGTGCTGCATTATCTATAATATTTAGTACACTAACTGCATGGGAAAGTAAAGAAAATAACAAATAACTAGAAAACAATAAAATTAAAACATAATTGGTGTAATGTGGTGGTGTTTAAGCTTTCCATTATAGTGAAGAGTTGCTCATTAATAAAAAAATAGACAGAACAAGGTAAAAAAATGCATAATAAAATAAAAGTAAAATACATTACAATTGTGCAGTTATGATAAACAGGCAGGTAGTTAAGATAACAAAATAAAGATGTACAATAATGGAAATATACAAGTGCAATAGAGTACAGGGAGCAAATTTATGTATGTATATATTTATTTATTTATTTCAGTTTCAGATTAATGCCAGATAAGGAGTAGAATACTACCACCCAGGGTGTGAAGGTGTGAGAGTTTGATCAATGCCAGTGCAACAACCACCTGTGTACCGTAGCGGGCAGCTTTAGGGTCATTTTCTGTTTGAGCACAACTGGCGCTCTTTAAAGGTCAAATGTAATATTATGAATTGCAATGTTCTAAACAAAAAAAAAATATTTTATAAAAGCTTTTCTTACTTTGCCACTATTTTAGGTTACTGACTTTAAAAAATATTGGTGGGGCGGGGATGGAAGAGGCAGCTGGAAAAGTAGGGAGTAATTTCAATAGAAGCTCCTTGCTAATACAATAATGTGTTCTTCATAGGCATCCTTTTTCTTGGATAGTACAATTATGCAAACTATCCATAATTCTGCTTATAACATCTGTATTACCCAAACATGTATTTTTCTAAATATTTTGTTAAACATTTATTAAAACTTCACTCTAAATAATGTCTCATTTTAAGTCTGCAGTATTATTTTTTTACTTACAATGTTTTATATGGCCAGGACAGCTCCCCCATCAGCCCTACTGTCACTGGTGTCCACCATCAATGGTGACACCAAGGTTCACCCCATCCGATGTTCCTCCCTGACTTACCCCCCAGGGTGGGGCCTCCCCTTACCCCTTTGAATGCCATGTCTGGTGTCCGGGCAGGCAACCCCAGGCCAACTATGTGTGGTTGCATGAGGTAGGCAGCATCAAGCTTGTTCTACAGGGTTTTTCTGTAACTGCAGGAGCCATGGCTTGCAATGACACTGTGGTGTGAGCATGCCAGGCATCTGGCATGCCTCACTTCTGCTAGCTCTAGATGGGTCACCTAGGAGCCCTGCACTGGGGACAGCCCCCCCAGAGGTGGAGAGTGTGCAGAGGCCACTCAATCCACCTACACCTGGCCAGCCATCTAACAGCCCCTGTCCAATTCTGCACCCGGGTTGCCGGTGTCGCAAGCAGTAGCTCTATTGCTGTGCCTTGCAGGCCGGCAGGTCTACAGGATGTTGACAACCTTTATCTATTAGAGGTGATGTCACATTTGTCTATTCTTTTTCACCCCCAAAATGTGTCAGTGTGATTAGAAGGAAAAAAGACAGCTAAATACTTACATGCCCCTCACTGTATGGGCAGTACGTTTTTAAAGAGATATTATTTACAAGCTGATTCTGTGTCACTGAGGGGTGCTGTTAACTAGGGGTTATGCCATGACCTGGGCCATCAGGAGGAAGGGTGAAGAGCATCCAAGAGTGGCCATGATGCATTGAGCACTGAGCGACACCTAGGGGAGGAATTGGAAAGGTGCAGCTGGTGATCCGGGTAACTACAAACTGCTAGGACCCCCCCCCAGGCCAGTGTGCATGCTTACTCAGTGTGGTAAGCAGATCCTAAAGCAGCAACATTCTCTCAACTGACCACAGGGTGAGCCCCTGGCCAGTCATCAGCCATATCCACAGGCCTTGGTCAAAAGGGCAGCCTCCTTGCCTGAACCTGCACATTATCCTTTCTCCACCCTTGAGTACAACCTGGCAGTTGGAAAACAGGTACCCACCTTGGGTGGCAGGCTGAGTGACACGGTATGGACAAGTGGAACAATGATTGTCCTTACTAGTTCGAGTCCCAGGATGGGAATTAGATTAGAAGCACAGCAGAGAAGTCATGCAAGGTTAGGGGACAAAAATACTAGACAAAATAAGATATTTACAGTTTTTTCATATTGCCATTTATTTTTTGTAAAAATGTTGGCAGCCAGCACATAACTCTAAGTCTCTGTAAATTGATTGTTTTCCCAACTGACTTAAGGGTATGGTGTGCAACTGTCTTACAATGCCACTGGGTCACCACAGAAGGTTCGATGGCTCCTGGGTTCTTTTGCCCCTACACTAGCTTGGGGGAGCAGCCACATAAAATAGTGCACTGACTCTACCCAGATAAATATTTAAGTTGATGCAAACAAAACAGAAACCATAACATTGAAGAACTGTGCTTAAGGTAAAATTGGCATGATACAGAACAATAACACCCTAGCATCAGAGCTGGCAGTATAGCCTAGAAGTTATATTAATGATCTGTGAAAGAGCATGGTACATCCAGCAGACAGACCTGGGTTTGAGTCCCACAACTTCTACTTGCATATACTGTGTGACTGAACAAGTCACTTTACCTACCCAGTGCTCCTGGGTTAGCCCTGAAAAGAGGCACCTGTGCCTAGTGGGCCTTACCTGGTTACCAAAGTATAAAATAAAAATAAAAAAAGCAGTCAACTGGCAAATAGCCACTGCTTATCAAAAAGACATGCCAGCCCATCTGATAGAAGTTTTGAAACAAATTTAATTATTCAGTGGTGCACTAACACATGGCAATTTGCAGATGCAGTACACACAAACAGTTCCCCACTAAAACTCTGCATGTTGTATAATACTGGTTACCAGAACAGTTAGGGTCTGTGAAGACTGATTAACATCTGGGCAGACTGGGTGGGCTAAGATGTACGTTTCTGTTGACAAATCCTATGTTTCTTTTTCAAGAGCAAATCATTAAGTAGGCCTGGGATTGGTCAATACCACCCCCTGGGATGCTATACCTGCCCACCTCTCCACTGTGGTCACTCATCTTGCAGACCCAAGCAATGGCAGACAGTTCCCCAATTAGCATGCACTGTCAATCTTAGTAGACAGTAACAAGAAATGGCTTCAACTCAAACACAACTTTATTTTGGGCGCAAAACCCTAGGGAGGGAAAAGGTTGACCAATATGCAAAATCAATATGATCGGGCTTTCAGTACCTTATGCCAGCATGATCTAAAATGATGACCACCCCTACTTGACTTGAGCAGGTCAAATTAAATGCTTATCCCAGGCTGCCATTACAAAAGGCCTTTCAGATGCAGCCCTTTCATGTTGCCTACCACACATCAATGCAAAGTACAGATGGCAGAAGTTGTCCTCCTGTACTGAAGACCACTACCTTGCCAGTGGAAGTGGTTGGGGCTGAAACAATTACGGGATTTAAGAATGCATGAGATAGATATAAAGGAATTCTGGAAGTCAGAGGTGAGGGGCAACAGACTTCTAGGAAAACATAAAGTGTACTTACAAGCTCAAATGGGCAGACTGGGTGGGCTGTAGGCCCTTATCTGCCGACACTGTCTATGTATCTATGTACCCTTTCCCACCTTGTACCAGTGTAACAACCCTATTAAAACAGGGGTTACTAAGTGATCCCTAGTTTCTGCCCCAGTAGTGTAAAGGATTAAAGGTTCTTAATCAAGAAAACAGAAGGAGAAATGTTTCTGATTGCTTTGTTTGCTGTTTGCAGAAGCCACAGTGTTCTATAAGTTGTATGTTTTAAGTACATCCTGTACTCATTGAGCACCTGCAAGGATGTGTGCTGTCTGTATTGACTGCCCAAAGGGTACAAATATGGGTAGTCAGTCAGAGGTGTCTTCAGTTCTTTCTGTGCTCTTGGAATCACAGCATGAAGCAGATCTCTTAGGGTTCTAGGTACCCATGGATGTCCTTCTCCTGCAGTGACTGGCTGGAGAGGACTTGAAGCTCAGGATGGTGGTAGGCTCCTGGGTTTGGAGTGCACTAGCTATAGTAACATCTGATTTGCCAACACACACCTGTCAATCAGTTGTTACTGTAGAGTGAATATCAACATTTATTCATTCTACAGTTGCCTTTGACAGAGTAAGAGTGAACTAGTCTTGCTCCTAGGAGGGACAGTTTTCTTTATTTTTACAGGTAAACCCACTATATATTTTATTCTAGGGGCATGGGGGAAGATGGAGGTGGGTGCTAGAGGGTGGGTATTAGGGTGGTAGGGAGTCACCATAACAGTTACTTCCGATGGCGGAGGACACAGGAATGGGCAAGGGGAGGTGGATAGTGTGTGAATGGCATGGCTAGGGGAAGAAATTAAAATGGATTTGCCTCTGTCTCTATTATAAAAACTTGATGGGGAAGTATGAGAGGGGTGCTAGCAGTGAGATGGGAGGGAGGATACAAAACAAAGCACTTAGTATAGGTTTCTGCCTGCATAGTGTCTACTTTGTCCAGCAAAAACTACTCTGACAGTAGTGCCTACTCTGCTGGAGAACCATCAGAAAAGGGGGTGCTATGCAGAGTTTTGTTGTATGAAGGTGGGCTTTTTACTGGGAAAAACTATGTGGAGTAGGCCTCCAGTGAAGCATAGTCAAACAAAACTCATCAAGTGCTACTTGAAGTGAATTTTCCTGACTTTGCTCATCTCTACTCAAACCCCAGAGGTAAGGGGTTTGGTGCAGAAGCCAGTATTTGTGCCTACCTCAAAGCAGTTATGTCCAAGGTGGACACCTTATTCACCTTAAAAGGGTACAACCCTCATTGTTCTACTTTTACCTGAGGCATCAAGAGTATCTGTGCCTAACAGAGTGGGTACACCTCAGGTCCCCTTTCCTTCTCACAGCTGTGAGAGGATTCCTAGTGACAAATGTGACAATCCCTAATCTGAGTCATTAGTGCAAAGTATAAATATGGTAAATACTAATGCTGCTAAGTGTTTTGAATTCATGGCTGGCTAGTCTGGGACTTGTACACATGTTGATTATTACCAATAAATAAAGCAGATTTTGACTGGGCCCTCACCAGGGACTCATTTAGTGCTCTGGCTGTGTAATCCCCTGTCAATAACTAGTACTGTTCATGAGTCCATATAAATACATTGTTGTGTTTGAAGCAACTTCAGTTTCAAGTGTGGTGGCTGCATCCTGAAGCCATTGCAGGGAGAGGGGAACAATAGAATAAAAAAGGAAAAATATCCAAACTGTTGGAAATTTACTTTAATCCTTTTTCATGTGCCACTGCCCGATTTCCACACAGGATCCATTTATGCCAGAACTGTGTACCATCCACAGTTACTGCTCCCTTGCTCTGTAGGTTCAGTATTTTAGTGTGCTGGGGAACTTTCCATAATTATTCCCCTGGTGGAGACACCATGCTAGTTATAAATATGTTTTTCACATACCCTAAGAACTGTTAATGAACCAAGGCTGGCCTCCTCAGTATAAAGGGACATGTTGGTCCCTGTGGGCTACAGTATGGTTACTGATGGACCACCTAACACCACCAAAACTGGGCATGTGGGCACTGGTGCCCTCAGCCCCCCATGGACCATGGCCCCTATATCCCAGGAGATCATAATTTGGTTAGCTGACTTGAAGAATGCATTGAAGCAGCAAATTGATGGGACCACAAGATTAACCATATAAATATGGACTATTATTTTTGAAATATTGTTGGCATGTATATACCTCTATATATTTTATATCTGTGATGTGGTGCACCAATCTTTCTAAAAATTGCCTGGAGTGTGGGAGGATGTTTAGTGTGCAACCACATAGAAAAACTTAGAAAGGAGATTGAGGGTCTGCAGGAGGAACTAAGACAAGCAAGGCAGATTGGGGGTGGGTTTAGCCCAATACTGGAGGGAGGAAGAAGGGAAGACAAGGGAGGGTGATTTAAGCCAACAGTGGTGAGGAGAGGGTCAGAAGAAGGGAAGCAGAGACAAAGGGGCCCAGGCCAGGAAGAATGATTGCAGGGACACCAGGTCAGGAGACAAAAGACAAATGAAAGGAAGAGATAGGGACTTGTGAGGGGAGGTGAAGAAGTGGCAAAAGTCATGGAGTGGATAGGAGAGAACAGGTTACTATGAAGAGAGAGGGAGCGGGCATTTGTGAAGAGTCTTCAGAAAATAGTTTTGCACTGCTAGAGAGGAAGAAGGTGGAGGAGGAAAATGATGAAATCAGAGGAGTAATTGATAAATGCCTGGACCAAACTGGAGCAGGGGGATGTTCTGCTGGGAGAATTGCAACAGAGGCAAAAGGGGGAAATAATGTGCAGGAGGAAGAAGAGGAGCTGGAAATGATAGAGGGGGATGAATGAAAGCAAGCAGGGAGTAAGAGTGGTAGAATCTTAGTGCTGGGGGACTCAATACTAAGAGGAGTCAGGTGGGGTAGCAAGGGGGAGATGCATAGTCACATTTGGGTAGAGGCCATGCCAGGAATGACAGTGGAAAGGGTGGGACAATCTGTTCTGAAATATGCTAGAAGGGGTAGGGACAAGCCTCATTTAATTATACATCTTGGGACAAATGACCTGGCTGACAAGACAGTAGATATAGTCCAGAGGAGGTTTGAGGCACCAGCACCATTATGTGAGGGGGCAGGAAGATCAGTAACTTTTTCAGAGATACTTCCGGTTCCCAAGGCAAGCACAACAAGAAATCTGAGAATAGAGGAATCTAACGGATGGCTAAGAACCTGGTGTTGTGCTAAAGGGTATGGGCTGTTGGGGGGTGGGGAAGGACCTGGGAGGACAGTAGTCTGTATGCCAAGGACAGACTACACTTGAGTGAAGAGGGAAGGAAAGTGTTGAAACAGAGGATGGAGGAGTACACAGAGGAAGTTGAGAATTTAAACAAGGAGTGGGGGGGTGGCAATTGGGCAAGAGATATGCAGAGACCACAGGTTGGGAAACCATATGAGCTAACCCCCCATAACAGTGACAAAGGACAAATGGCAAGTACTATTGGTGATGCTAGGAAAGGAGGGCAGGATGGGGGGGGTGGAAGGTGGTTACCCTTAATGCTAGGAGCCTTGGGAGGAAAACTGCAGAGTTACAGGTGCTCGTGGCAGATCGAGAGGTGGACATTGCAGCCATCACAGAAACATGGACCACCCACTACAATGACTGGGACCTGTCTGTACCAGGGTACAGGTTATTTCATAGGGACAGGGTGATTGGGAAAGGAGGGGGTGTGGCACTATATGTGAAGGAAGGACTGAAGTGTGTAAGGGAGGAAGGGGAGGAGGGTAGTACGGAGTCACTTTGGATACAAATCCTGGATTCCAAGAATAGGATTCTTAGAATGGGACTGGTGTACAGGCCACCATTTCAGATGGAGGAGTTGGACAGGGAACTAGAGGGACAGATCAGGAGGACCCACGAGAAGGGTAGTGTGGTGATTGTGGGGGACTTCAACATGCCAGGAGTGGACTGGAGTACCCCAACAACCAGGAACAGAAGGGAGCAGGTACTGCTGGATGCCTTCCAGGACAGCTTCCTGCTGCAAATGGTCAGTGAACCAACCAGGTTAGGGAATACCCTTGACATTGTGCTGGCAAATGGGGACTTTGTGAGAGAACTTACAGTGGAGGAACCGTTGTTAGGGAGTGACCACCACTCAGTATGGCTCACATTGGATATGGGCAAGGAAGGAGTGGAATCTGGCACAAGAGTGCTGGACATCAGGAGGGCTCACTTTGGGAGGATGGGGGGAAGTGGTAAAATGGTACCTGGCCAGAATTCAGTCTAGTATGGACACTAACCAGAGGTGGGAGCTCATAAAGCTGGGCATAGTGGAGGCAACCAAAACCTTCTACAAAGCCCAGAGCAAGAAGGCTAGGGCTAAGAAACTGAGCTGGTTGAGCAAGGAGGTCATGGAAAAGGTAAGGAGGAAAAAAGCTGCCTTAGGAAGTAGAAGAAAACAGGGAGGTGGAGGACATGGAGGAGTACTTGGCAGAATCGAAGGAGGTGACAAGGGTAGTAAGGGGAGCCAAAGCATCTACGGAACTCAGGCTGACACACAGCATTAAGAAGGGGGGGAGAAGGACTTCTTTAAGTACATCAGGGAGAAAAGGAGCTGTAAGGACCACATAGTAAGGATTAGGAAGGAGGGGGGTTGGGTGGAAGCACTGTGCGATAAGGCAGAAGCACTAAATGAGTACTTCAGCTCAGTATTTACTAAAGAGAAGAGGGGTGACATCAAGGGGAGAAATTGCAGAAATGGGGAAGGGGTGACAGATGGGGAAATCATGGAGGCAGAGTTTGAGAGGGTTTGAAGGCACTGAGGGTGGACAAGGCGCCAGGCCCAGATGGCATCCACCCCAGGGTACTGAAGGAGCTGGCAGAGGTCCTTGGAGGACCTGTGGCAGACCTATTTAATGCCTCACTACATTCAGAGTGTGTACCTCAGGACTGGAAGATGGCTCATGTGGTGCCCCTCCACAAGAGTGGCCCCAAGTATGATCTGGGAAACTACAGACCAGTGAGCCTCACATCCATCATGGGTAAGCTAATGGAGACTATCCTGAAGGAGAGGCTGGTGGCCCTCCTAGAGGACAAAGGACTACAGGACAGCATACAGCATGGCTTCATACATGGCAGATCCTACCAAACCAACCTGGTGGAGTTCTATGACTGGGTAACTAGGCAACTGGACAGGGGCCATGCAGTGGATGTCCTGTATCTGGACTTCAGTAAGGCATTAGGCACAGGGGCGGGTGCAAAGCTGGTGAGGTGGGTAGGAAACCAGCTTCAGGGAAGGCAACAGAGGGTGGTGGTGGGTGGGGAGCTCTCACACCCAAGGGCAGTGACGAGCAGTGTTCCACAGGGCTCAGTGTTGGAACCAGTGTTGTTTGGGATATTCATGTAGACATACTGTATCATGGTACATCTAGAGCAAGATCAGTCTGTTTGCTGATGATGCCAAGGTAGGTGCGGTGGTGGATGTCCTAGGGGGATGGCAAGGGTTGCAGGATGATCTGGCAAAGCTTGAAACCTGGTCAGACACCTGGCAACTGGGGTTTAATGTCAAAAAGTGAAAGGTGCTGCATTTTGGGATGAAGAACCCAAGGACGAGTTACCAGCTGGGGGGAGTGCAGCTGGCCCAGACAGAGGAGGAGAAGGATGTGGGGGTGCTCATTACAGGGTCAATGAACAACTCGGCACAATGTAGGAAGGCAGCTGCAAAGGCCAACAAAATGCTGGGTTGTATTGCAAGGGGTATATCCTTGAGGAGGGAGGAGGTGATTCTGCCACAGTATAGGTCATTAGTTAGACCGCACCTGGAGTACTACGTACAGTACTGGCGCCCATATCTGAAGATGGACATTAAGTTACTGGAGGGGGTGCAGCACAGGGCAACAAAGATGATCAAAGGGCTGGGGGACTTATCATACGAGAGGAGGTTGAGGGAGTTGAACTTGTACTCACTGGAGGAGAGGAGGGACGGGGTGACATGATTGAAACCTTTAAAAACATGAAAGGAATAAACAAGATGGGTACAGAGGGGCTGTTCAAAGTATGGGAGGGGAGGGCCACCAAGGACCATGATATGAGACTGGAGGGAGGAAGGTTCAGGAGGGAGATGAGGAGACACTTTTTTACAGAGAGGGTGGTGGCAGGGTGGAATGTGTTACCTGCAGAAGTGGTATCCAGTAGAACAGTGGACTGCTTCAAAAGGGGATGGGACAGGACAAGGGGGAGGGTTAATGAAGGGGAAGGGTGGAAGGGAGGGGCAGCTGCAGAATAAGGGGTGCTGGCTGCACATTTGAGCAGACTTGATAGACCTCTAGGGCTTTATCTGCTGGCAAATTTTGTATGTTCATATGTTCGTATATCTTTGTTTTTGAAAATTGGACACACCATTGCATCACAATTGTACCTTCCTTTTGAGATGATCTTAATACACAGCAATGTTTGCATTTCGGGACTGTACCCCTTTAACAACTTGAGTATAACAGGGATGGTTTTGTTAATAGGATGGTACCTCTGAGGAAGCCCATGTCAGGGTGAAACATCAGTTCCTGTCCATCTTGTTGGGATGGTTGCTCATTTACCATACTGGGTAGGGCAATTTGCATTGATTTTTTTTTATCTACACTACTTTGTAAACTGTGAGTAATAACCGGCACAATTCAGCACATTACTGATAGTCTATGAAAATAACATTTTTGAGACATTTGAAGAGATGCGTAGACCAGTTTTGTTATTTACTGTACATAACATATGTAGCTACTCTCATGGGGGGTACACCATTGTTGGTGAGTTATTTGAAGAGCTGCATTCATTTTTCAGACACCAGTGTGAAATCTGCCCAAAATGTTAGACCACAAGAAGTTGGTCTACCTCCCAGGATGGAATTCCACAGTTGCGTTCAAAAAATTGACGCTCGTCCCATAGTTGTGGCAGAAATTGTTGCAAACTACAGGAATTGTTGCAAATGCATCCAGATGTCTGTGAATAGGATGCAAATGTCTGGATGCATCTGCACTGAAATCTATGAGTGTTCATATGGTTACAGAAGAGGGTCCCAAACACATCAAGTGCTTCCGTCATTACCAGCAGAAGAAAAATGCTAGTCATCATTACTTAAAGTGATTGCCACACAACAGAATTGTGTTTTTTATATGATGAGAGACTTCTGGAACAGAATGTTATGTTTTGGCTATGAAATTTGAGGATGTGGACTGTGGTGGATATTAGTCATTAGCACGGTGGTGTGTCTTGCAAATGGTCGATCCTCTTCTGTGACCATATGAACAGTCAATCAAAGATTTCATTGCAGAATCAGCAACCCTTAGCATGAGTCTTCCAATAGTGAGTCTACTTGAAAGCCACACACACCATTATTTCAGATAATCTGCAGCAACCCAACAAAGCAATGCTGGTGGCATTAGCCATGGCTGTACTAGTGGTAGTGCTGTTGATGACCACAATGGTAGTGATGGAGGAGGTAACACCACTAGTTCACCTGAGTCCTCTCAGCAGTAGCAGTAGTTGGACTGAATGAAGTGGCACAGATGTTTCTTGCATAACTTGCAAACAGGGTTGATATCATTAGATCAGACATGTGATTTGTCCTAGCAACACTTCTGAATCTTGGGTATGAAGACATGTTCATTCCTGGTGGGTGGCTAGAGTATATCAATCAGAAAATTTTTGGCACCCTTTGCATACTGTATGAGAGGCCTTTCGGCACCATGCATTTCTGCTTAAAGTTGAACCAGCATAATATTCTGTGGTGATTTGCATATGCAGCCCATGATGCTTTGCATTGTGGGGTCATGTGTGATTTTGTATTTCTTTGAAACTTGGCTTCCCAGCCACATGCCCTTTGGGGTAACCATTGTCTCAGTGCTTGCGCACAGAGGTTCTTTGTCTTTTAAATAGTTTTTTGTTTTAATTGGGTTCACCACAACATAACCCAGATAGACTATCTTAGGGTAGCTGGTTCATTCCATTGGGGTGTCAGACAGATGAGGCATATGGATGAGTCCTGGTAGGATGAAACACATGTCTATGTCTTCTGTTGGCACCCATTGCAAACTGTGTGAGAGCCCTTTCGGCACCATGCATTTTTGCTTAAAGATGAACCAGCATAATATTCTGTGGTGATTTGCATTGTGGGGTCATGTGTGATTTTGTATTTCCTAGAAAAGTTTTCATGTGCTTATGCTAGTGCAAAATACAGACTGAAAAAAAAAATGGCAAGAATTGGCACACAAACAACCTCTTTTTGCTCCTCCTCCTCCTCCTTGTATGCCTTCTCATGGTGCCAGTGCCAGGCATGAGTGTAACACTGAAGGCTTTGTAAGTGATGATGCTGAGATGCATAACAACATTTGTGCACTTATGGTTAATGCATGCTGTTGCCGCTTGGACATTTTGGAGGGAGACTTGAACACGTCACAAGAGTAAATGATGCAGGCTTATCTTGAGACAACAACATCTAGCAGAAATACTGACCCAGTTTAATTCTGATATGATAGACAAGTCATTTGGACTGCAGTGGCTGAAGAAGCTTTGTATGTTCTCAGATGCTTTCTAACATCTGTCATTCAGAAACATGTTTCAGTCTAGCCAGGGGATATTGAATCACCACAGTGCTCAACACTACATCTAGAGGATCTTGAATTCTTAGTCTTTGTCAGAGTCAACTTACCATGGAACAACTTCAAATATGTAATTGAGTATTCACAAGGAATCTACTAATTCCACTCCCACACGTCCTAGTAACAAGATTCCATGTGCTTCCACTGGCACTTGTAGCACTGACAGTCCAATACACTACTTCCAGCAGAAACAGCACATTACTAGTCAATAAACAACTATTCTACCACTCTGCTACTCATGAGTTATGGTCCTGTTCACTCAAACATGAAGATTAATTGCTTATTTTAAGGCAGGCCATTATATTATTCAATTTCTAAAACATTAATGTACTTGTTATAACTTTTCAATATGCTGCTTGTGTGAAGATTTAACTGCTCATTATTGATTTCAACTGTTTGCTCTCGTGCTGCACAGAGGTGACGTCAGCACTGGTACTAGATACATTTATTTTTATTTTATTTAAATCATTGATAACTTGGTAAGAACCCAGGGACAGCATAGATCCATTGTCAGTTAGGAGAACCAGAAGAGTAAGAGACTTCAACCCCTATGTACATACTATACATTCTCAAATTGTATTCATTTAAATCTTGTCACCATTTACAAACATCAAATACTGTACCAATGCTTTGTCAAAATAGTCTACTTTATCAAGGCCTGGAGGTTATTACATTGTTTTATTTATTTATTTATACGGATAGGGCCTTGGGCCAAAAAGACCCATTTCATTGGTGATCAGTGTACAACTAACATTGAAAAAACAGAAAACATATAATATACATTAAGACAAGTACAATTACAAAAATGAAACAAACACATCCAAAACATACACAACATAACCTAGCAATGTTATTCAAAACAATTACATTTACAATCTAAAAAAAGATACTCTTTAAACTTATGCCTAAACGAACAAAGAGAAGTATTAATACAATCAAAGACAGGCTACAGTGCATTAAAAAAGAAGGTAACGTGTAGGGTATTGCTTTCTGACCTAAAGATGTATGCATTCTTGGAATGCAAAGAGAAAAATTATCTGTTGACAGAGTGTTGATGGTTGCATTCAGTTTTTTTAAAAATTAAAGAAAAACAATCTGGTACTCTATCAAGTATCAACTTTTTAGCAAGTATTCCCAATTGAAATGTATATCTTCCATCAAGTGGAAGCCATCCAACTTGTTCTAAAAGATTACAGTGATGCAACCTTTTGAGGTGTTTTTACTACAAACCTAGCAACTGAATTGTTAAACTTTTACCTTGGATAACAGCCCTTCCCCTGCACTATAATAAAACAATACTCCATAGTCAATTAACAGTAATAGGAAACATTTGGCTAGCAAATGATGAGTGGAAGTTATTAATAAGGGTGATAATCTATATAGTGCCCCAAGCCTCTGATGAGTGACCTTCACCATATTAAGAATCTGAGGCTCATAGGATAGTCCCTCATCTATCCATAGACCCAGGTATTTAAATTGTTTAACCTGGTCAATTAATGTACCAGAAGTAGTGTGTAATGATAATAAGGGATCTAAGTTCAATCTTTTTCTTGGATTTACCAAAAAACATAGATTTCGTTTTTTTTTTCATTTAGTTCCAAACCGTGGCATCTAAGCCAATTCTGAACCCCAAAAAAATAATCACCAAATCCCTCTGAACTTTTTCAAAGTGATGACTAGCTTCTTAGAGTTTAACTGCATTCAGGTACAACTCATCTGATAATCAGATCTTACTCACTGCAGCCCCCTCCTTTGTATCACTTCAGGATATACCCTAACAGTATTCATGCATAATCGTAGATGCCGCTGCTGACTGCAACACCCTACTGTGGATTTTCAGTGGATACTCAGGTATACAAAAACATAAAATAAAATAAATATACAATAATAACATACCAAGCACATTGAATAAAAATGTCTGCACCAGGACTAAGGTTTGGTGCTGCTTTAATTCAGAGACGATGGGGGAAAAATAGAGCACTCAAACCAAAGGTCAGATATATGCTTTAGCTTTATTTAAGTGCCATAGTGCAAATATTAAGAATTTCTTGTGGCTCACCACTTCTTCTGCCATGGAGGTAGCAATGGATGAAGACATGTCTTACATTTTGCAGATGACACTGCTGTGCTACTGTATATCAGTGATAATGTGTGTGGTAAAACTTGTCATTTAAATATAGCAGGACAACAAATCAAACTACGGTGCAATGCTTAGTGCAATTAGTGCATGTAACAATCCATTATGAAGTGATCATTTAAAAAAGAATATGGGAATAAAACAGGCACAAGCTTATAATCCAGTTCACAGAGAAATGTATAAGTTTATTGGATCTGGTGTGCTAAGCATATTCCATAAATCCTGCTTTCCCAGAATTGAATGGAAACACAGACAATCTTTTAATACATTAAACATGTTTCCATTATTAATCTATTATTTCTGGGCTATCAAGTACCGACACCAATATATTGATAGTGCTAGTAATATATTTTTAAGCTGCAAGGAAAATATTAAAAAGTATGGTTTATGCTTAGTATTCACCAATTTGATATCAGGCACAGTTCATCTTCAAATGACCACTCTTTTTAATGTATATTACAAAAAATAAGCCAAAGCAATACAGTCATTCAGGCCCTTCCCCCCTCTTGCCTTTAATTCCCATATCCAAAAGCTCTCCCTTTGTCCTATTTTTCTGTCCCAGTTCTGCAGTCTCATGACAACCCTCTCCAATCACACAAATTTGGTGCCATGATTAATATCACAATTTCTGTTCTCATGTTGTACAATGGCATAGATTCCATTGTTTTTTTTCCCTATACCCATAAATAAATAAATTAATAAATCTAAAGTACATATGTGACCTTTTGTTGGGATATTCTATTTTTTTTGTCCACAACAATAATATATGATAAAATATAAACAACAAAATCAGGTATTACCTTACAGAATGAATTAAGAAACAAATGTATTTTATGCTGCATTTCAAACAAAACATAACAGGTATTACCACAGACAGTATCCTTTAATTTCATGGGGCTTGGGGACAAGAGGGAAGTTGGGTACTGAGGATGGTGGGGTGGAGCTGTTCAGCTAATTGTATGCTTCAGGGGAAGTGGCTAAGAAGGGTGGTAGATGATGTGTAAAGTGGGAGGTGGGGGGGTGGCTTATTTTATCAAATACTGTCTACAGAGTTGGTAAGCATTGTGAAATTGGCAAACTTTGCTAGGATTGAATAGATGAGGAGAAAGGTGGGTGCAAGAACATAGGGGTTGGGGTTCTTTGTTCTAAAAGATTTGGGTAATGAAAGGGGGTCACAGTATGCCACAGTTCTTGGAGGTGGGTTTTTCATTTTAAAAGTCTTTAAAAACAACAACTTTGCTACACGAAGTTGGGGTGAGGTTGAGAAACTTCACCCCCAACTTCACAACACCTTCACTGGTTAAGATCAAATACACTGCATATCTACAGTATATGGGAGCTCCCTAAGATTAGACATGCAGAGAAGTAAAATTTCTCCCTCGAAGTAGTCGTGAAGTGGCCACTTCGTGTTAGTGTTTCACTATGCGAAGTGCCCATTTTAAACCCTCACTTCGCCACTTCGCATTGTAATTATGACTTTGCGTTGTGCACTCTGCCTTATTCCATTTTAAGGCAGAGTGAAAATTCACAGCCAGCCCACACACACCACATGGCTTACAGAGCATAGGTCACATGCTTCAGGCAGGCAGGAGGTTACGGGCAAAACACTCTCCAACGCGGGCTGACTTACACATTTTGCACGGGGTGTGACAAATGGCTCTGCTCTGCTCTGTGAATGGCTGGTGGTGGGATGTGGACATGTGATGAAGAGGGATGCACAGGTGACAAGTTCACAAATAAAATTATTTTCCTCATTTTACATACAGGGGTTGATGTACCACTTGCACTAGACATACTGCATTGACCATCACTACCACCACTGCTACTCTGACCACCACTGGACAAGATTTCTAAATCATAACCATCCCCCCCATTATGCCTGTAGTAATCCTCTGGTGTTATTTTATCACTACTACAGACATTCTGACTTGGTCTTACACTCATGGAAGGGGGATAACATGCTCAGTAAGGTTGATGATGAGGGTGAATGCCCCACTATGGGATTAGCTGTCATCTAGTGCCGGGTCCACAGTGCTATGTGCCTGTTCTTAAGATGTGTATGCTGGCCCCCCATGCCCAGATGACTCCCCTTTTATCTCAACTCACACACACATGGCAAAGCTGGCAGATTGCAACTGACTCATCATTTGTATCTTGCACAAAAAAATCCCAAACAAGGGATTGTGATCCCTTACTTTTAACATGTCCCTGATGCTGCTTATTGGACCCCTGAAATGGGGAGTGTGCTACATGATTTTTTAGGCTGGACACACTTGGACTGCAACTGACCTCCACGACTACCTATGATTATTACTTTGTCATCATCATTACCATCAACCGGAACTGCTAAATCAGGACTTTTTTGAGGAGGGGGGTATTTAACGCCAACAGACCCAGACACAGTCACCTTAACTTTCTTTTTCTCCAGTTCCCAACAGGGGACACTAACATTATTATCATATTCATCAACATTATCCACATCTACATTTTCAGCTGGTATGCTGTCATGTAGAGAACATGTTCCAACCACAGTATCATCATCATCACCCGATATATTTGCGCCACACTTTGAATCATTGGATGGCAAAGGCATGACCTCAACAGTGATGGAAGAAATGTGACATTGTGAGTTATTATTGCCAGGATCAGAATCATGTTCAACTACCATGGGGATGTTAATGGGGAGTATGACATCATCTACACTGTCAGTCACAGCTTTGGACTCAACTATATTTTTTGAAACGGTTATCTAGTCAGAAGTGGAACTAGAGACAGCAGTACTCATGCCAGCAGAAACTGCACTAACACCACCAGCTGGGACAACATCATCTCCTCCAACTAGGAGAGAAACTACAGATTGCACTGTAAACAACATTGATAGAGAAATCCTTTTACTGTCATCAGCTATGCACCTCTGCATACTACTATGCCCATGGACAATCTTGCCACTGGCAGCAGTGCCATAGCCAGAAACAGCTTTGCTTGTGCATCTCTTTGCAGGCATCACCAAGAAAATTCTAAACAAACTAAGATTTCTGAACTTTCAGTCCAGGCCGGTGGATGTGAAGTAAAAAAAAAAACAACAACTGTGGCTTGCAGATGGAGACTGGGCACTAAACAGATGCAAAAGCACAAACAGATTAAGATTGCACTGCGCGATCAAGAAGAGATGCAGATGCAAAGTCACAATGACACCTTAACCAGTGCTCACAAGTCACTATCCAGTCTGGAAAAGAATACCTTTTGCTGGTTTGATGGAGGGAGTGCAGTGCACTGCAATAACAGTCCAAAACCAAGATATCACAAAGCAGTACAAAATCATGCAGATGCTGTGGATAGCAGGTTCACACTGCTGCAATTACTCTGTGGCACAATAAAATGTGTCTGATTTGATGGCACATGTTGCGTGTTCACACGCGCGCGCGCGCACACACACACACACACACACACACACACTACAAGTAATGTGTAGCCAACTGAAAACTTCAGTAATATAACCAAATCTTTTAAACAAACTGAAATTATGCATTGCTGCACCACGACAATCAGCAAAAAAAAGTCAAGAATTACTGAAAATATTACTGTATGTTCATTAACACAGTTATACAAGAAAAATATAACCAAAACAGAAAGACTAGAAGTTGACATAGAAGTTGACGGCAGATAAGGACCGCAAGGCCCATCCAGTCTGCCCATTTCTTTTTCCACCTTATAAATGTGCCATCGGCCCTTTGCTCTGTCAGTGGCCTATCTATTCATACTCATTTGTATGGCTCCCTTATGCCTATCCCATGCCTGTTTGAAGCCCTGCACTGTATTCATAGCCACCACTTCTTGAGGTAAGCCATTCCATGCATCCACCACCCTTTCTGTGAAAAATAATTTCCTCACATTCCCCCTTAATCGGCCCCCTCTAATCTCATGCTGTGTCCTCTTGTCCTGCTGTTTTTCTTATACTTAAATATGTTAGACTCTTTCACCTTGTTAATTCCCTTAAGGTGTGTGAATGCCTCGATCATATCACCTCTCTCCCTCCTTTGCTCAAGGGTAGACATATTGAGCTCTGTTAATCTGTCCTCATATGTCTTCTGATGCAGTTCCTGCACCATTTTTGGTTGCCCTTCTCTGGACTGCCTCAGTTTGGTTAATGTCCTTGTGAAGGTGTGGCCTCCAGTACTGCATGCAGTACTCCAGATGGGTCCTAACCAGTGTCTTGTAAAGAGGGATTACTACCTCCCTCTTACGACTTGTGATACCCCTACTAATACACCCTAACACCCCTAGCCTTACCTACTGCTTTAGAGGTCTGCTTGGATGATTTCAGGTCATCAGTGATGATGATGCCCAAGTCTTTTTCTTCCTTTGTGACTGCTAGCAACTCCCCTCCCAGCCTATAGGTGGCTTCAGGGTTTCTCTTCCCTATGTGCATGATCTTGCACTTCTTTGCATTAAATCCCAGTTGCCACTCTTCTGACCATTTTACTAGTTTATCCAGATCTCTTCTCATTCTGCCCACCCATCTGGATCATCTACTCTGTTGCAGATCTTGGTGTCATCTGCAAACAGACAGCCTTACCCTCTAGTTCATCTGCAAGGTCACTAATGAAGATGTTGAAGATGACTGGCCCCAGGACTGATCCCTGAGGTACCCCACTTGTGACTTGCATCTCTTCTGACTGTATACCATTTACCACCACTCTCTGTTTTCTGCTCATCAACCAGTTTGCCACCCAGTTGACCAACTTCTGACCCACCTAGAGCCTACTAAGCATATTTATCAATCTTCTATGTGGAACAGTGTCAAAAGCTTTGCTTAAGTCAAGGTAGACAACATCAACTGCTCCCCCTTGGTCCACCACTCTGGTTACCCAGTTAAAGAAATCTATGAGATTAGTTTGACAGGACCTTCCTTTTGTAAACCCATGCTGTCTTGGATCCTGTGCCCCTATGGATTCCAGGTGTTGCACTATCCTTTCCTTAAGGAGTGCCTCCATAATCTTGCCCACTACAGAGGTAAGACTGACTGGTCTGTAGTTCCCTGCCTCCTCCCTGCTACCACTCTTGTGGAGCAGGATCACATGAGCCCTTCTCCAGTCTTCTGGGACCTCTCCTGTGCTCAGAGACTCACTAAACCGTTCTGCTAATGGGTCTGCTAGTTCCACCTTTAGCTGCTTAAGTACCCTGGGATGTATGCCATCAGGTCCCGTTGCCTTATCCACCCTTAGCTTAGCAAGCTCTTGTAGGACCCTTTCTTTTGTGAAGGAGTAGTGCTCACCTCCTTCCCCCCTGTGTCCATGATGCTGAGCTGTGGGCCCTGCCCTACCTTCTCTTCAGTAAATACCGAGCAAAAGTATCTATTTAGGATAGATGCCTTAACAGGGTCCTCCTCCTCCTCACATGCTCCCTTTTCTCCATTAAGCTTAGCAATACCCTCTCTGGACTTTCTCCTTTCACTAGTGTATCTATAGAAAGTCTTGTCACCTTCTGTTACTGTTCATGCTAGTGTTTCCTCAGTTTGGGACTTTGCCTGCCTTACTGCCTTCCCTGCTTCCCTTAGGGCCATTTGGTATGCCTCCCTATCTTCATAGACTGCCTTTTTCTCCCAGTTAACCTACCTCCACCAAAGGTCCTCCCCTTCCCAAAACCACACTTCAAGTGTCTGTTAGTACACAGACTGAATGTTCTAAATTAACATTCAAAATCCACACACAAACAATAAACACTGATTGATATGGGCACAGGAGGGTTTCCTACAATCGATGTACTAACTTTCGAGCAAAAAAAAAAGGCTCAAAAAGGCCTTTTTAACAGCTTTTAGAGGATTTGAATTGCAGAGCTCTGAGAGCAAAATGTCTCCAGCTACCACTGCACACACACACACTACACAGAACTGAGTCTGTGCAGAACAATCTAAAGCCCATGTGACCTGCAATCCCTTGAATCACTGCAAAATCCACCTTGGAGCTCAATAACAAGGTGAAGTGATGCGAAGTACATTGATTTCTATGTACTTCGCATTAAAATCGGTGCGGAAGTGGTTGGGGGAAGGCGGAGTAAAGTGAAGTCATTGCCATCAATGGACTTCACGTTCCTCATTATTATGTGAAGTACTCCACTTTGTGGATTCTGCATTACTCTGTGAATTGCTTTGCAGAGCGAATTTTGGCCACTTTGCTCAACTCTACCTAAGATATGGCTAATTAACTTGTAGCAGTTGATAATGGAGTAGCAGTGAAGTATTGTTTTCCAGTGTACAATAGTAGCATATAACCTTGCCCATTTAATCTTTCCCTGGGTGGAGGCACCGCTCAAATTCCACCTGAACTTCACTCAGCATCTTAGAGTAACAAATCCTTATAGGAGTTATTGACCTTGGCCCCTCAAACAAATTTCAGCCCATAAAGTAGGGGTAGTGTAGGCTTGTTGTACTTCACAAAAAAAGCTTTCTTCTGGTCAAGTTGCTTTCAGTTTTTTTCTCCCTCCAATGTGGAAGAAACTTAGTTTAGGAAATAGTTCCCTTCCCTGTCTTAATATTGCCAAACAGTTCCTCAAAAAATATATTGCATCCTGCTGTGACTGTATCTAAATATTAATTATGAATATTCTGGATATTCACTGTTCTTCATTCTGTATATTTATACAAATGCTGTATTACTGATGATGATGAACTTTTGATGACTGTGTCTTCTTATTTTAACTTTATATATTGTATATTGTATTGAATCTATGATTGTATTTTTCATTTTGACTGCCTGTCTTGCTGTACCCCTTCCCCTTCCCCAAGGTCACATCAGTAAAGCAAGAATGCTTTTATATCTCTGTAAGTTGATCTGGTGAAACATTTTGAATGAATGTGTGGATAGACAGACAGACAGACAGACAGACAAAGTGCTGGCATCTATGGTGACCCGATACACATATAAAGCAGGAAATAAAGGACTGAAAATAAATAGTCCAAAACATTTCCATGCCAGAAAGATACATAGTTGACTTTTATTTGTAAAATGGGGTTTAAGAAGGTGATGAACTCTAAAACCTTCATTAGTTGAAACACATCACCTGACCCTTGATTAATTTCCTAGAAAGTGCAGTGTATAACTAACCTAGCCCAAACTACCTAGCTCTGGCAACATTATTTTTATCAGTCCACCACTGCACTACTTTACAAAACCATTTTGAACACTAGGATGTGTTTTTTAAGAGACAAACTATACTGACTCCCCATGAGCACAGCTCCCAATTAGTTAAGGTGCATGCAGCCTGTGCAATGAGCAGCTCTATTCAAACAGAACTTGGGTCTGCAAATGAAGCACAAGAGACAGGGCTGTTGGGTGGCAGAAGCTTATATAGTGGTGGAACAAATGCCAGATATGCCAGTCTACAAGATCCACCAGGAGCATGGTAGAGGCCTAGAAAAGACTGTCCATAGAAACTATTTGCTACTCACTGGAGCAACTGTGCCTTACCTCCAGACAGAAAGTGAATGCCTAGTGGCAAGGAGACCCAAGACACAGAGTAAAACTGCCCAGCAGTGAAATGAGATGGTAATGGCCCTAGTACCGCAAATGCTGCTCCTGTTCTAGAACCTGTGACTGACCTGTCGTAAGACAGTGACAAGGATGATTTGTTCTGCACTCATGTGCCTAACCTGACACAATCTGTGTTGAATCCACAAATGGACTGGAGAAATTCAAGAACATCCACAATTACTGCTCCCATTGAAGACTTTGTACATACTGAAGTGCTGAAACAATTGAGCCCTGAGGATGTAACTTTTGTTCCGGAGGAGAAACAAATTGAGCAAGTTACCTTACATGGGAAACTAGGCACCTTCTACCGTCTGAAAGACCAGCTTTCACCCGAAGCCAGGATCTCAATCGCCACCAGCATCCTCCTCCCAACACTCACATATGCCACCCCAGTAATGCAAGGGCTGGGGAAGATGGAGAGACACAGACTTCAGGTACTTTACAACAAGGTGGCGCACTTCACCTCCCAGGCCAACCCTAGAGATCACCACTGTGACTCCCTATCCTTCCTAAAGTGGCCCTCACTGGATGCATGCCTCCAGCACCCTCTGCTCAGCCTAGCCTAGAAGTTATTCAGCCCAACCCCCCCCCAGCCTCTCTGGCCTCGTTGCTCTAAAGGCCAATCCCCAACACCTCTGCACAACTGGCTGAACTCTCCTAGACTTCTCCAGGGTTAGAACCAATGCAGGCGGTATGTACTTTGCTCTCACCACTCCTAGACTGTGGAACCAACTCCCTCCTGGGGTGCAGGAAGCCCCCTCTGTCAAAACCTTCTGCACTAGGCTTAAGGCCTACCTAGCAGATGCCAGTTCCTGCCATTGCACTGGCTCCTGATAGGAACCCAGAGATAAATGACTAATCAGATCGTATCCTCCACTGCTGTCTAAAATTCATGTTAAACTTCAAGTAATTGTACTGTGTTATCACTGCTGATCAACCTATTAATTCCATTTGTACTGTTACGCTCCTGTACTGCCATCACAACAGTGTTGTTGTGATTCCTGTAACCTGAATTAATGCTGTATTAGTCTCTTGTGTTATGTAATCCTGGGTCGCTCCTGAAAAAGGGACCTCCGGGACTCAGTAGGCTTACCCAGTCACCAGAATTTAATAAATAAATAAATAAATACATTACAGAGCCTGTAATGGACAATGAAATGGACTTGAATTGTGAGAAGCCAATTCTAGAGACTGCTGCAAGTCCTGTTATTCCTGATAATGCTCTTGCGATGGATACAGAGCCAGAAAAGGGAGAAGTGCTGCCAGTTAATGAGGAAGAAACAGTGTTACACAGAAGGTCTGGACAAGAGCCCAGATCCATTATTAAGCTCACTTATGACATCCTCAGTTCCTCCTCTAATACCCCCTTCATGTGGTTCACAAGCATATTGCCACTGTGATATACACCCCCAATGTGCTGTACAATTGTCAGGGTGGGAAAGTGTACTTGTCTGCCAGTTAATTATTGCTGAGAGCTAGGTATCAACTGTCTAGTAAGAAATGTTTTGACTGCATACATGTGTAATTAATCTGGATAGTTAGGCATCAGGTGTTAGTTAGAAATGTATATAATGTTGTCTTGAATTTTTACTCCTCTGCCAAGTGGACTTATGAACAACATGGACAATGACTTGGCAAGGATGTCCAGTATTTGACAGAGGGAGTGTGTAAGCCCCCTCCCCCCAAATCTGCGGCTTACTTGAACTGTGGCTCCACATCACCCTGTCCCAACTTTTCACCCTCTGGTCTCAGGACTGCAGCTTTGGGACCTGCAGTGCAGCAAGGATGTGTCCTCAGGAGCCCTAGCTGGATTCAAGCCAGGGCTCCACGCTGCAACTTTGTGGCTGCTGCCGCTCAACACCCCCTGACCTTGGGCCCTCTCCAGTCTCTTTTGGGGGTCGAGGCAGGGGGAGAAAGAGGAGAGAGAGGGTAGTTGTTTTCATTCCCTGGCCCAGTATCTGAAGATGGCCGGAGAAACAGGACTAAGGAGCATAGCAGCACTGTCGGCTGCAATGCACAGGCAGTGAATGTCTCAACAGAGCCGTAGCTGCATACCCAAAATTGAGCCCTGTACCTGCAACTATGGACTGTCCCAGATCCAGGGCAGGCAGAGGAGTTAGGACCTACAAGCAATAATGCCATTGGGCACAGGAAGAAGTATTTCTTTGTCCAAGAAAGTTCCTTTGGGCAGAGAGCAGTATAAACAGCAGTGCAGATGTGAGTACAGCTCAGAAGGCTGCCTCCAAACAACACTGCTCCTGACTGCAAGTTGGGCTGCGTGACAAAGAAAATGAACATGGTTCTGGCTCCAAGATACCAAGCGAGGCCAGGACCAGCAAAAATGAACATTGTGGGACTCCAACTGAAATGGCAGCAGCCCGCTAAAATTGAGAGGGGGAATTTAAACAAACATGTCAGCCCTCATGGAAAGCAGTGCCTCAGTGGCTTATAGGAAGGGGTCATGGATCAGATGGCCTGAGTAAATGTACTTTTTTTTCAATGCTGCAGCCATTCTGTGTACTTTATTTACATGGTGTCTTCCTGGCTGCAGCCTGGCAGGCAGGTGTATGTGGGACCCCCAGATACAGCAAAAGTAAGAAGAAGAAAAAAAGAAGTTTTTCACAGACTCCAGATCTGATGGTAAGTTTGGAGCAGGGTCCAAAACCCCCACTGACTTTTCTCCTCCCTGGAGAGTAGTTCCCATCCAAAACCAGATCATAGAAGCAGCAACCACCTGTGTCAAGGTCTCTGACCTCAGATAGATGAGATTCAGACAGTCCAGCAACCAGCCAGCCCACCGGTCACCCTGAGAGAGCAGTGCCCGGGCTGGGAGCACCACATCCAGGCATTCTGTATCTCCAGTGGTAGTGTGTGAGGCATCCAACCATGAGTGAACCCCAGGGTTCGACCATGCAACTGTAACAAAACAGTATTGTGCTAGGTGTGAAGGAGTTGTCCTAGGCAGAACTGTGCCTCTGCTGGGAGCCCAGGCAGAAGATCCTTTAAGAACTGTGTGCCAAACAAATGCCATTCTGATTACAAATAGAAGCCCATTTCTTCCAAGTGTGTTCAGGTTAAAGTTATGTTTGCCACTGTGCTTTAAAACTTATTTTCCACCACAGTTTAAACGCACTACCGAGCTCCACCCTGCCGGCAGCAACTGCATCCCCAGTGTGGTACCCACTGCAATATCTAAGGGATCCCGCACCTAGAAGTCTTTGGGAAATTTAAGTCGGGTGCACTCACATTGGGGGTCAAGGACTGCCTGGGGGTTGGCAGAGTGTATAGGGGTAAACAATTAATTGTATAGGACTGAATTGTTATTGTTGCTTAGTATATAGAGTTAATGCCACTTTACTGCTTTCAATTTCACTTTGCTACCCCTTGTTTATTCCTTCCCCTCCCATTAAATACATTGTTGTTTAAATTGTATTTTATGGTGTGGGGTTGGTCATTGCTCGTGGAGTATTCTGTTTTGGGGAAGGGATGGTGTGGGTACTTTTTGTATTTTTCTGGGGGTGGTGGTAACCATGTGTTTCAGTCACCTGGTATCCCATATCACTACCCTATGTGTGGGCACCGTGCCACTTCGCTCCAGTATAGCACACCCTTTAGTGAACCCAGGCCAGCCCTCTCGGGTGGTATGTTAAGGAAGACCCACTTACATTTCATTATTTTATCAACATATTTTCTATTTTATAAGTGCAATAAGCCACTTGTGGGTAGTTACTGTATTTTTCCAGGGGGTGGTCACCTTGTGTTTCAGTCACCTGGTATCCTATATCACTATAAGGGCAATAAGCCACTTCTGGGCATAAATGAATGCTGAATTAATGCACACCCTGACTGCGTAAGGCATTCAACTGCTGGCCTCATGTCTTTCAACACTGCTGGGGTATGTGTTATCTTAGCATACACACATGCCCTGTCAAGGCTTATTGCTATAGTCTCTTTTTAACTGAGCTACCCTGATAACTTAGTTGTACACTTCCCATACTGTGCCTCACTAAAGGATATATAGACAGCAGAAGCATTCCAGCACACTTCTCAATGCCTTGTGCTGTCCCTTGTGTAAGGTATTACTGCAACTGCTGTATATGAGAAGGCAGATTGTTTTTGCTTTGTAAGCATGTCTGGTATTGTTTACTTTCACTGGGGAAAACAGCACTGAATAAAATCCATTTTATGATCAATTATACATTCTTACTTGTATAACTGGTGAAAAGAAAAAATAGTACTTTTGAATTTGCCTTAAAACATTTGAATTAATATTATGTACGCCAATATTTCTGCATTTAAAATACTTTGTTTGCTTTAGCCAGGATAAAAAAAAGTGTGTTTTATTGAGTGTTACAAAGTATAAAGAAAGGGGCTAATATACCCATACACACAATAAGGTTTCCAAATGGTTCATGTAAATTTGTATGCTGTAAGTCCTCTGTTTATAAGTTTCCATTATTTTCTGTAAAAGGCCTTTGTTGCAGTTTTTAGTTCTCTTCCAGCAGGAAGGCAGTTGTTTGGTCGACTGAGGCAGGCACTGCATTAAGTACTGTGAAATGGGCTATACTGGCCATTTTGAATATCGTTGCTGTCCCTAAACAAAAGGAAACCACCTTCTATAAGGAGCGTGACACATGCTTTTTGATAATTTGACTCCCCCCCCCCGAGAATGAAATGTATTGATATTATTTTTCTGCACTGCACAACTTTCTTTAGTGCTCTGTATTGTTGGAGAAACACATGCAATATTCTGCATCTGATGATGAGGTTTTGGGGCATTACAGTATCTAGTTTATCTGGCCATGTGCCATGCATTATGGACTAGTTTTCAGCCAATCGCTGTGCATATTTTCTAGCTTTTGACATTCATTTAACCTTTTGTGTTAGAATAAATGTGACTTGGTCTCACACTTGCTTCTGAAAGCAAAGGTCATAGGTTCAAATTTCATGCCAGAGCCCTTGGCTCAATCATTCCAAATACTCACAATGAAACACAATGCTAGTAGGGCCCTGAAGGAGGTGCTGTCTTTCAAATGAGAATTAAAGTGAGATTCCTTCCTCCCATCCCTAGTAGCTGCTCAGCAGAAAGTTAATAACCTTATAGCCCTCTTTGAAAAGATTAGGCTATACACAAGCCAACATTTCTTCTCTTAATAAAACAGGTTCCAAAGCTGTAGTATCAGAAGATAATAAGCAAGGCCACTGATTTACAGCGATTAAAGTAACGAAATTCCATTTTCAAGACTTGAAATTCTGTGAGTTGCACCAGTGATTGTAAGTCTGATTTCTGGATTTAATTGGGATTCTACTGTCATTCTTTTAGTATGTGTATAAATAATTAGAAAAAAGAAGGCTTAATATAGAGAGTTAGTTGAAGCAAATTGACAATAGTACAGAAAGCAATTGTAAGAAAAATACAAGTTCTGCAGATTTATTTTTGTGGTATAAAATGCCAAATTCCATGAAATGCTGTACTTTTACTGGCATGCAGGCAGTCCAAATTCTGGAATTTTACTGCATTTTCCAGAAAAACTGAAATTCAGTGGCGTTGATGATAAGTATCCAATGGTGTCTCGTTTTCTACATACATAAGTTCATTGCACTGCCTGGATTATTCAAATTTATTTATTGAAATGTTTCACCAGGAAGGGTCACTGAACAACAAGTTGCTCATCTCCGCTGTGACCGGGGGTAGGGAAGCATGAGGATAGTTTACAGAGATTTGGTACACAATATAAATTTACAGTAGATTACATTCAAATAATTTGAGCAAACTGTACAGGAGTAATGAAATAGCAGGATGCTAACAGTTTTGAACTAGATAGCTACTACGCCAACACTTTTGGACTAGATAGATACAACAGCACAAAATAAAATTTAGGCATACACTAAATGACACATAACTGTGTAGCTAGAACATGGCTGAATAGAATTGTTGTAGTTTGATCTAGGGAAGTTAGTGAGGAGTAAGCACAGGCAGAACAGGTTGGCTAAGGTATAACAGAAGTGCAAGTTAACTACAAGTGTAGTAGAGATAAGAGGTCAGCCATAACAGAAGTGCAAGTTATAGTAACTACACGTGCATTAGAAATTAGGGGACAGCCATAGTTAGGGCTACGTAAGGGGGAGAAGGGAAGGTGAGAGGTAGATATGTCAGTAGGCAGAGAAGTGGGGGGGGTGGAAGAGGATGGAAGGAGGAGGTGAAGGAAGA
Source organism: Neoceratodus forsteri (assembly GCA_016271365.2). Classification (NCBI taxonomy): domain Eukaryota; kingdom Metazoa; phylum Chordata; order Ceratodontiformes; family Ceratodontidae; genus Neoceratodus; species Neoceratodus forsteri. The sequence continues at coordinate 1,416,678,998 of CM057449.1, read as the reverse complement.
GGTAGGAGGAGAGAGGTCTGTTGGGCCCTGACCCTTCCAGTATGCTGATGACCCTGCCTGCAGAAGGCAGGGGTCAAGCACGTCAGGAAGGGAGCAGGTTGTGGCAGCGAGAGGTAGAGTATGGTAGGAGAAAAGCAGGTTGTAGGCAGCAAGGGGGGAATAGGCTTCAGAAAAACAGAAGAGAGGGTGAAGGTGAGAGAGAAGAAAGGCTGAATCTCAGCCCTTCAGGATGTGGAGAAGTGGAGGGAAGAGTTGGGTTAATTGTATAAAGATAGGGTAGGGACAGGCCCTTGGCCCAGCTTTGGATGATTGAGAAATCACAATAAAAGAACACTGGAAGGTCTGAAGGGAGGGAAATGGGGGAAGAGGGAAGGAATGCTGTTTTTAGGTGGATGGGAGCTGGAGCTGCAGCAGGGGTGTTGCATGGGTACTGAAGAGAGGTAGGGTTTGTCAGGGGATTAGAGGGGGGAGTTAGAGAGGGTTGTAGCAGGAACCGCTAGGTGCAAGGACGTTTTTGATGGCAGAGCTGATGGAGTAGTAGGAGGATGAGTGACAAATCTGAGTGGGGAGGGAATTCCACATTTTTGGGAGGTGGTGAGAGTAACAGGATTGGCCGATGAGGGTGGCTCTGCAGGGGACTGCCAGAGTATGGCAGTCAGATGAGCTAAGGGAGTGAGAGAGGGTGGGGGGTGTTATAAATTAGGGGGAGGGGTAGGAAGGGAGTTCACCCAGCCAGTGCTTGGAGGTGAATTTAGCGCAGTGGGTGAGTCGTCTGTTTGTAAGAGAGGGGAAGGACAGAACATGCTAGATATCACAGTGCTGGGAGCGAGAGGGAGCATCAAGGGCAAAACGGCAGAAGGACTTGATAAGGGTATCCAATTTGGCAGGAAGGATTTGGGAGCAGCACTGTAGACTACATCACAGTAGTCAAAGATAGGCAGGATCATCTTCTGAACGAGTTCATGCCTTACTGTAGAGGGGCTACAACTATGGTTCCTGAACAGGGCACCAAACTTGGGGCACAATTTTGTTTGGATGGCGTCAATATATCTGGATAAGTTTAGGTGTTGATCCAGCCAAACTCCTAGGCACCTGAAAGAGGATGTGCCCTCAAGTAAAGTCCCATAAAGGGTGTGTAAAGTGGGCAGGGAGGGAAGCCTGGAGAGTCTCTGCCTTGTGCCAAAGGTCATGGAGACAGTCTTCTTGGTGTTAAGAAAAAGTTGATGGTTACAAACCAGAGCTGAACTTTGTCAAAGTCTTGCTACAAGTTGGATGTAACCTCAGCTGGGCAAGAGCCAGATGCATTCAGGACCATATCGTCAGCATACATGTGTATGGCGGTGACGGAGGAGCAGACAGATGGAAGGTCATTTAGGAAGATGAAGAATAATAGGAGCCCTAGCACTGAGCCCTGAGGGACTCCAGTATTAATCGGGAGGGGAGGTGAAATGACATCAGAGATCCTGACTTCTACCAGTGAGGTAGGCCTTGAACCAGCTAGTGGCAGAAGGAGATAGGCCAGCTGTTGAGAGGGAGTCAAGGACAAGGGAGTGGGAAACAGTGTTGAAAGCCTTGATGAGGTCGACAAAGATGGCTGAGGTGATTTGGCCTTTGTCCATTGTAAGACCTGCTTTACAAGGGGCTTTAAACTAACTTGTGCAGTATAAATATTAGAGCTGGTAATGGTGGATGTAGAAGTTCAGTAACATAACTGGGTTATTATTAAAATGATGGAGTGGGGAAGTAAAAAAATAATTTATTGACTGAATAAGAATGCAGTTGTATTAAAAGCAAAACAATACATAACTGAAACACAAACTTGGGTGCAATCTAAAAGGGTTGAATAATTCTTAAACTAAACAAGTGGTGTATGTACTACTGTGCAGTGCCTGATACTTGGTTGAAAAAACAGAAATGCCCTCTTACATGTTTGTCCAGGTACATATGAATCAGAAGCACACTCTGAGTAGATGAGGGCTCAAACCACACAAAAACGAAGTACAGCTTTTAATAAAAGTCCTTCAATAGTGTATAGATTACAGAAAAAAAATACAGGCATGGAATCTATTCCCTCCCTATAGCACCAACAGCAAGGAAAACGCAGTGCATCATGCATGATGTCCCTTCCGCAGAGTGAATGCCATGAAGGCTGTTTACTGTAGTTTACTTTTTGGATTTTGTTTTTTATCATGAAACATTTTATACTGGTTTTCAATTTTTCAGTAACTACAAAATGGAAACCAGTCATACATACAAAGTGTGGTGCATTAATATAAACATACACGTATTGTATTACTAATGAAAAACAAACTTATACAGTGTGAACTAAACTTCTTGGATTGTTTGAACCATCACTTACACACAGTATTCCTTGAATTCACTTGAAATGTCTATACTTGGACAAGCATGAATGAGACAATCTTTTTTTCCGTAACCAAAGATAAGAGAATACAAACCTTGATAATGCTTTCCACTTTTCACATGTAAACTGGCTCATATTCTAGGCATCTCAGACAGTCATCTTCCATCTAAAATGCATTGTCATCAATCATGAGCCCCCTAAAATGCAGCTGAGACAAGTAAGTTTTTTCTTTCTCTGTGAAAAGCACACAGTAACTGCATTTATCTGTCACTATTGTACCTGCAAGTGCCTTTACCACTGGTTCATAATCTGTGCAAGTATTTGTCCATGAGCTGTTGATGGACAGTGAGATAACATACACCAAGATCCAGTCATTGTTTTATTTTTTTATTAAATATACTTTATTGATTTTCTGAGTGGCCAAACATACAGAGAGAAAACATAATGTACATCGGTGTGGCTGCATAATACCATAACAGTACACACATACAAACATACATACAAGAACACACACTATTACTACATCACATACAACCCTCACCCTTCTCCCTCCTCCCTCCCCATACCCACCTTACCAAGCATTACATCACTCATTTGGTAAAGAGGACATAAATAATATTTAATATGAAGGGATAAAATACTATATGAAATAAGGGCACTCAGCCTATAACATGGAATAACGGGGGGGGGGGGAACTAGCGTTTCCATATGAAAGCAAGGTTTCGAGAGGGCCCCAGTAACTCTGATAGGCCTTAATCCTGTTTCGCATAAATGCAGTACGTTTTTCCAATTCTAGTGCCAGTAACACTTCTCTATACCATTCAATTACTGGGGGAAGAAACTCATCCTTCCAATGTCTCATAATTATCAGTTTAGCAGTGGCAGATATCAAAGCAAGGTGTGCCTTTCTAATTCTGGGTGTTCGAAGGGGAAAAGAATATAATAAAAAGGCTTCAGGGGTAAACAATGTATCTAAACCCAGTAAGGGGTCTAATACATTCCAGATGGATTGCCAGAAGGTCTGAGCCCTAAAGCAATTCCATAATATATGATACAAGGTGCGAGTTTCATGTTGACATCGCATACATAGTGAAGACGGGCTTCTGCCAATTCTACCGAGTTTCACCGGAGTGAAGTATATACTGTGCATGATGTTAAATTTGACCCGACTGAGTCTGTCTTGCTTACCAAACTTGTACATATTCTGCCAAAGCCTTCTCCACATGTCAGTGTCTGTAAACAGATCAAATTATTGGGTCCAGTAGTAACAGACACCTATCAGCAAAGCAGTGTTCAGCTCCTGTAATCTCTTATATACATTATAGACTGCATGAGGCTGGTTTTCTATTTGCAAGGTAAGCAATAAATCTATGGTGGGAGGAGTTGAACCAGACATATTCCCCACAAATGAACAAATAGCTTTTCTGACCTGCATGGGCTTAAATCTGTAAGTGTCTGGTATCTTATGCCATAGTTGGAAATCACTAAAATAGATCAGTTTCACATCTTTGAGGTAATCAGAAAGTTTGGAATAAGTGAGCAAGGGCCAGAAGGAGGGTAGTATTCACTTGTTATCTATTTTAAAGTGAGAATTATGAGTGATGGACTGCTCTAGTGATTTGTGCCAATTCAACGAGAGATGATTCTGGGTCTGATGCAAGGCTTTAATGGACCATCCAATTGGGGTATTTCTGAGTGGTTTCGGTAAACTGGAGGGGGTGACATACAAAAGAGACGACAATGAACAGGAGTATTGTGAAGCTAAGTATCTCTCCGGTTCCAATCACAATGGGAAATAGCTCGGTCTGGTGGAAGGTTCTATACCTTTGGCCCAGTAGGCTAATTTACTAATGTGAAAGGCACTATAATATGTAAAAAAGGAAGGGGCTGCCAGGGCACTCTGATTTTTAGGGGCAGTGAGCTTAAAGTAGGCCCTTCGAACTCCTTTTCCCTTCCATATAAAAGCATTAAGTGATTTCTGGAGATTGGCAAACCAGACCTTGGGCAGGAAATATCCCAACATGCCCAACGGGTAAAGGATACATGGGAGTACATTGATCTTAACTGTACTAAGTCTACCCCAGAAGGAGAGTGGGAGAGACCTCCATCTATCCAAATCTGAATTAAAAGCCTTTAATAGTTTAGACACATTCTCTTTAACCATGGTTGGCATGACCCTGGAGATCTTAATGCCCAGATAAGTAAGGGATTTTACTTCCCAAGAGAGATGGTGGGTTTTTAACTCAGCCTGAGTAACTCTGCTGTTCAAAGGGAATACTTTAGTCTTGGACCGATTTAACTTATAATAAGAAACTTTAGAATATGCTTCAATTTCTAAAAGTAGGTCTGAAATGGAAGTCTGGGGATTCTCTATGTGTAGAAGTAAATCATCTGCATAAGCAGAAAGCGTATACATTTTATTCCCAACCTTAATACCCGTTATTTCAGGAGAAGATAGTAATTTACGAATAGACGGTTCCAAATAAAGATTGAAAAGTAATGGGGATAAGCTGGTCCGGTGGCGCTGAGGATTGACGCTTTGAACGCCACACCTCGTGCCATGCCGGTGACCCATGTTCGGGAACGAACGTGGGTTGCCATAGGTCGGCTGGCAGGAGATGGATTGAACGACCTATGGACTGCTCTCCATTTCCGGGAAGGGGGGGTGTACAGCAGCTGGTGCTCGCCTGACCCATAGCAGAGGCTGGGGCTCAACGGCACAGAGCTGCATCACAGGGGGTGGCAGATACTTGACTGGTTCACACACGAGAGCTCTCCCACAAGAGGGGGAAAAATGGAAAATAGCCCCAGATGAATGAAGCAGTCCCCCCTGGTGCCACCACCGAGAAGGCACCTCCCTGGCAATGGTCCATTTGGGGTGGGTCGAGTCACTCCCCACCACCCTGCCACAAAGGGTAAGTCATGGGTGCATAAAGGAGGGGATCTGTCCTTCTAGGGTTGGCACTGGGGTGACAGCTGAAGGCAGGCTTGCTACAGGGAGCTCTGGAAAGAAATACCTGTATAAAAAAAAAAAATTATTGTGGATAATGGGCACCCCTGTCTGGTGCCATGATATAATGATATTGGACTAGAAAGCATACTGTTACACCAGACATGGGCAGATGGGGAGGTATATCATAGACACACCCAGCTAATGAACTGATCAGGCAATGCAAAATGGGTCAGGGTAACAAAAAGTAAGTCTCAGGAGACACGGTCGAACGCTTTCTCGGCATCTAGGGAAACGAGCACTGCTGGCGTGACTGAGTCCCTGGACGCCGATAGTAAGTGCAATAGTTTCGGCATATGATCCCCAGAGGACCGCCCCACCATATATCCCACCTGTTCATTGTCAATAAGGTCACCCGTAATAGGAGCGAGTCTATTAGCTAAGATCTTGGCTAGAATTTTAAGATCCAAGATAAGCATAGAAATGGGATGATAATTTTCTGGATATAAGGGATCTCTCCCCGGTTTTGTTATCAGAGTTATAAGTGCATCTTGAAAACCAGGATCAGAGAACCCATTCATGTACCAGTGACTGAATACCTCCTCAAGTATTAGAGCTAAAGTAGATTGACAAATCTTATACAAATTGTTAGATAGACCATCGGGGCCCCGGAACTTATCTGAAGGCAGTTGTTTTATGGTCTGTTGCATTTCCTTTATGGTGACACAGGCACCTAAGGAAATTGCCTTATTAAGGGGCACTTTCGGAAGTGTGATTGAGTCGAGATAGAGAATTATGGCCTCTTCAGATGGCTACAGTCGGGGATCGACATCATATAGTTTCTGAAAGTACTCTCTAAAAGCCTCAATTATTTCTTTGGGATCAGTACAAACTGGGCCTTCTCCCTTAGTACAAAGACCAGCAATAAATCTGGAGGCATTGGCTTGTCTGAGCCTGAGTGCGAGCAACTTACCCGCTCTTTCGCCTGAATCTAAATATTTAAGTTTGCTGCGGTGTAGGGACAATTGAGCTTTTTGAGCCATCAGGCCTGCATATTCAGCCTGAAGTTGGTGCACTCTAATCCACTCATTATCCACAGAATGCCTAGTAAGGCTCTATTCCAAAATATGGATTGAGCTGAGCAAAGCCACCATCTGTGCTTTATCTTGACATGACTTGTCGTTACCATCTGGATACATTCACCCCTTAGGGCACACTTCAATGATGACCATACTAGATCTACCTTCTCTAACGACCCTTTATTGAATTCGAGGAAGTGGGAAATGAATTCCTTAATATGATTAAGGGACTCTGGTCATTGAAGCAGTTGATTGTTTAAGCACCACAGAGAGTCTCGCTTTATCCCAGACCCTAACAAATAGCTAATACCAATGGGGGAATGGTCGGACAACACTCTGGTATGTATAATCGAATCTAAAACACCAGGGAGGGCAAAAGAACTAATTAAAAAATAATCTATGCGAGAATAAGAGGAATGGGGGTGGGAATAAAATGTATACTGTTTTCCCCTAGGATTTAAGATTTTCCAAACATCCAGAAGACTGGCTCCACTGATAATATCTTTCAGGGCTCTTTGTGCTGGGGAAATGCTATACCTTCTGCAGTCTGATCTGTCTAATTCCATTTGGGGGGTAATATTCCAGTCTCCACCTAATATGGTTAGTTTGGGAGGGCTAGTAGTGATTAAATTTAATAAATACATGAAGAACTGAGGGAAGTCCATATTCGGACCATATATAGCGCCCAACAGCACTGGGTGGGACTCCAGTGTCCCATGAAGCAAAATGTAATGCCCATTAGGGTCCCATATTTCTTGAGTCAATTTAAATGGAATTGTTTTTGCCACCAATATTGTGACCCCACCACGGCTTGTAGATTCCCCTGCACCAAAAGCCTGCCCAACCCAGTTTTTTTGTGAGAGAGGAATGTCCTCCCTCCGAAGGTGTGTTTCCTGTATACAGGCTATCCCAGCCCCGAGGTACGAAAGGTGTTTCAGTATCACTTGCCTTTTACATCTGTCCTGAACCCCCTTAACATTCTAACTCACAAAAATATACGGATCACTCACATAACGAAGAAAACTAAATATGTGAAAATATTTATCATCCCAGAAGCGCCCTTATACATGGCTGAGGAAATAATAGAGCAATGCTTGGTAACCCTCCTCCCCAGATACCAGTATTTCAACATGAGAATCACATTGTATAAGTTGAGCCCCAAATCCTCCCAACCCTCCATAACAAAGTCAACTACCAAACATGAATCTCCCATCCCCAACAACTGCCCCCAGTTCTAAGCAACTGCACTACTATTCTAACACCACCAGGTGATGTTGTAGCACAAGTGTGATAAAGTGATCAGTTCCCCCATTACCTCCCTCTGCCCCCCCCGCAGACAAATCACATCAGAACCAATATATTTAAGATTGAAACGGCCTCAATGTAAGCCTATTGATCTATTATCTTTGGAGCAGCAATTAGCCACCTCAAAACCCTCTTAATACTACCCCAATATGCAGCCCTGTGTCTTAAAAGAAAAAAAAGAAAACATGGAAAAGAGAAAACCAGTTGAACTGCACACAGAAATTTGTAATCTGAGGCCAATACGCAGTAATTAAATCACAGAAATGTCTACTAAGCCTGTGGAAACAAAAGAAAGTTCAGCTTGGGGGGTGGTAAATTTGTACCACCTGCTGCAATATGTTCACCATTGCATTCGGCCTTCCTGATCAGAATTCAGATCGCAACCCTTCTTGTGAACAGAAGATGCTCCTTTTGTTAAAGTAACATGTAAAACTGAACTAAATGGTCCCCCAAGTTCCTCAGATTCATTTGAACACAGAACCTACGCCGGTTCAGATGCACATTTGCTTAACTATCAGTCACTGAAGGAGTAAGGTGTATCCATCAGGGCTACTATCGGGCTCTCCGCTGGCCAAGTTCAGAACACAAGGGAAAGATAATGAAGCCTCAGATCTGGTATAACATTCTCAGTCTCAGGCCCACATTCGTTTAACTATTGGACACTGAAGAGTTAAGGTGTATTTGATCGAATAGGCGCGAATCTCAATCCCTCTTAAAGCGCACATAATAAAAGACCACTATTCAATACCAGTTGTGGAAGACCCATCAAACCATCCTAATACCAGACATAGGCAACAAATAGGCATGTACATGAGTGTACTCACATAGGATCAATTTAGCTTCATTTCTTGTAGCCTTGTACTCAGACCGAGCAAGACGTCCACAGCTCACTTGTATAAATCAGGGAACAGGGTTTTTATCTCTTGCATAGCCTGTTCAGGGGGCTTGAAAGTTAATCACTGGTCACCATGTTTCACTTGCAAAATTGCTGTATACTTAACTCGAAAAGACTTGCCAGCTGCAATTAGTTTGGAAACAGTGCGGTGCAGTTCTTGTCTCCTAATTTGCACAGATTGGGGTACGTCCTGAGTAATACGGATCCTCCGACCTTCCCACTGAACTTCTTGGAGCTCCCCGACTTTGGCTAAAATATGCTGTTTGTCCTGAAAATTCAGTAACTTAAACATAACAGGACGTGAGGAGGGGGCTGCTAGAGGTAGGTGGCGCAGGACACGGTGTGCTCTCTATGATTTCAATTTCTCCATTAGGTGAGGGACCCAGCAATTTCTCACAGAATTTTTGCAGAAACTGGATTGGGGAAGCACCTTCTTCTTTCGCAGGTATGCTTATTATGAGCAAGTTATTGTGCCTACTGCGCCCTTCTAGATCCTCTAGTTTCTCCTCCGAATTTTTTAAGTCGCCGATTTATGTTCACCATCTCTTGCTCTGTCTTCCCTTGTTTCTTTTCCAGAGATGTAATTCTCACTTCTGAGTCCCCCATTCTCATATTTAAAGTTGCCACTGATGCTTTGATTTGTTGCACATCTTCAGAGATGGTGGAGATTGCGGCCTGCATTGGCTGCATTATCTCTAAAAATCTCTCCTTGAAGAGAGCTGTCTGGGCGGCTGAAGATCTGGGTGAACTGGAGCCTGCTGCTTTGAATGCTTAGTGGCCTTGTCTTCCCTCTTGAACTTTATTTATACCCATGAGGTATTTGAATGTTTCTATCATATCCCCCTTTCCCTCCTTTCCTCCAGGGTGTACATATTGAGGTCGTTCAGTCTGTCCTCATAGGGCTTGTGATGCAGACCATGCACCATTTTGGTTGCCTTCCTCTGGACTGCCTCTACCCTGTGTATGTCCTTTTGGAGCTGTGGTCTCCAGAACTGAACACAGCACTCTAGGTGAGGCCTCATCAGTGAGCTATACAGCAGTAACATCACCTCTCTCTTTCTACTGGTGATAATCCTCTCTATGCAGCCTAGTATCCCACTATCTCACCCCACTGCTTGTCATACTGTTTGGCCACCTTTAGGTCATCAGATATGATAACTCCCATGTCTCTTTCCTGTTTAGTGAAGGTTAATTCTACCCCCATTTTGTACTCCGCTCCTGGGTTTTTGTGCCCCAAGTGCATGATTATGCACTTCTTAGTATTGAAACCTAGCTGCCACACCCATGACCACTCCTCCAACTTTCCTATATCACTAATCATTCCCCCTCCCTCACCGGAGTGTCTACCCTATTACAGATTTTAGTGTTCATACTGAAGTTCATGCTAAGACATGCGAGGTGCAAGAAGGCAAGTGCCCGTATGTGCTCCTATTGATTAGTCTTGAAAATACTCAAGAACACATCCAGATTGGATATATTTGTCCAACTTATTCTTAAATTCTTCTTCTTTGGTTTTACTTATAATAACTTCCTCTGATAGGGAATTCCAAGGTTTCACCACTCGTGGTGTGTAAACATACTTCCTCTTAATATGTTTAAATCGTGTTCCTCTAATCTGCAGCGGGTGCCCCCTAGAATCTTTGTCACCCTGTTTGAGGGAAACCCCTAATTCAGCTAAGAGAAATGGGTCTTGCATTGCATCATACATGAAAAGTAAGTCTGCTGTTATGTGTCTGGTCTGTAGGGGCATTAGATCAAGCAGGTTTAATCGATTCTGATATCCCTTGCCATCTAGGTACCATCGATATTCTTGGCAAATGTCCTCTGAACCTTTTCTAACTTGTCCCTTTCACCTTTTCTTAATGGGTACCATAATTGTGAAGCATATTATATATGTGGATGCACATAGGCTCTATAAAGGGGAATTAATATGTTTTTATCTCTTTATAGAATGCTCCTATTTTTGGCCCATATTATTTTATTAGCTTTTGTTATAGCTTCATTAGTCTGATTTGTAGTTCCTATATTGTTAGATACTCATATCCCCAAATCTCTTTCACTTGTTGATACATCCAGGGAAATCCCACATAAGGTATATTTGCGTGTTGGGTTATCCTTACTAAAACGCATCACTCTACATTTGTCCATATTCAGTTTCATTTATTCACCCATTGAGATATAGTGCCTAAATCTTTCTGGGGGTATTGAGCCTCAGTTGTAGTTTTACAAGGACCACCTATCTTAGTGTCATCTGCATATTTTGTAGCCCAGCAGGTTAGGTCTTCTGTCAAGCCGGCAATAAATATTTGGAAAATAATTGCGCCCAGCACTGATCCCTGAGGGACGTCACCAGTCACCCCCCCCCCAACCTCGGAAACATGTCCATTCACAATCACCCTTTGACACCTTCCAGATAGCCATTCAATAATCCTATTTATAATAATACTATTAATCTTGCCATTTTCCAGTTTTTTTAACAATAGCCCAATGTGGGGTGATATAAAAGGATTTACTGAAGTTCCAATATACAGTATAATGTCACATAGTATAGTGTTGTCTAACGAGGCACTAATTTTTTTACGAAAACACAGAAATTAGTTGTGCAACTTCTACCTTTTTTAAAATAATGTTGTTCATTATCACATTTTTCTATGGAGGGCATCAACTGATCCTTAATAATGCTTTCTAAAATTTTACACAACACACTGGTCAAACTATTTGGCCTATAATTATTTACCAGACCTTTCATACCCTTCTTATAAACTGGAACCACATGTGCCATCTTCCAATCTTGTGGTATCTTTCCCGTGTTAATTGATTCTTCAAATAACATTTTTAAATGGAAAATTAGGCATTTGGGCCCAGATATTCAAAAGGGTTGCGCCATGCGCAACAGGGTTGCGCGTGCGCAACTCCAAAAATGCGCCATTCTGCGATATTCAGAAGGGGCCAGTTGCGCCACCGAAAACATGCTGAGCAACAGCGCAATGGAAATGAAGGCATGCGCAACCGAAGGGGGCGGGTCCATGCATAAAGTGCGCAATGCGATATTCGAACACTTGCGCAATGCGCAAGAGTGGCTCAGCCGGAAGTTGCGCAGTAACGGAATTGAGCCAAAATAAAAAGGCTCAAGGAAGCGGCGCAAGAACCCTAGCAGGCCACAAACTGGGGGAGAGAGACAGAGACAGAGAGAGAGAGACAGAAGCTGGAAGGGCAGACAGGGACAGTGGGTCCAGGAGGACAAAGAGGCCAGCGGGGGGTGCCTGGTGCAGTGGAAGCAGCAGTGGGGGCAGCGGGGGTAACACAGGAACAGCAGCCGGGGGGGCAGAAGCCAGGGAGATGGACAGTGCCAGCTTCCACATGGAAGCTGTAATGAGGGGGGTGAGACACCATGCTGCAGGGGACGTGGTCGCGAGGGGCCTGTCGGCGGCATGCCCCCGACAGGCGGTATCGCGCCTGCATCAGCTTCCGAGCTGTACACAGATGTCGAGATTGTGGGCCAGTACCACCTGAACAGGGCAATACTGAGACGGCTCTGTGAGCTGTGCAGTGATGTGATGCAGGCACCTCACGACGGAGTCACGCCTGTCTGTGGAGACCAAGGTGACAGCCTGCATGTGCCTGCTCGCCACGGGCACCTTCCAGAGGCCGACAGGGACACCACAGGCATTACACAGTCGGCCACGTCACGCATCCTCACCCACCAGCGCACTGCTGCCTCATGCTGCGGAGTACATCCATTTCCCCAGCACCGCGGCAGAGCGTATAGCAAACATGCAGGAGTTCCACAGGGTAGCACGATGCCTGTCGTGCTAGGGGCCATATGACTGGCACCCAGGTGTGTGATGCCACTGCTGATTATCAATGTCTGTGCCAGCACACCCTGGCGGAGCACATGATGCCTTCATATGGCACCAGTCTGCACTGTGCCATCGATTCGAGAGTGGGAACATCCCCACGGGTCATCTAGTGGGTGAGTACACATGTATGGAATGCAAACTCTGGGCAAGGGTGGGAATGACACAGGTGCCATGGTAGTGGCACACAAGGATATGGGCAATATGGACCTGACATGACACTGCTCTCCACTATCTCCACACAGGTGACTGCGGATACCCACTCCATCCCTGGCTGCTCACACCGTACCGGCGCCCCATGACCCCAGCGCAGCTATGCTTCAATGAGGCACATGCCGCAACACGTAACATCATAGAGCGGGTGTTTGGGATGCTCAAGGCATGCTTCTGATGCCTAGACACCTCCGGCGGTGCCTTACAGTACAGCCCCCAAAAGGCCTGTGGGATATTCCTGGCCTGTTGCATCCTGCACAACATGGCCAAAGACCATGGGATAGCCGTACAGGTCGAAGAGGGGGACAGCGATGGGGACGCCAGTGGCGCCGGTGATGTTGGTGATGAGCAGCCCCCCCTAGGATGGAGGGACCCCCGACTGACCCGGCAGGCCCAGCTGCACCGGGACACCATTGCAGAAGAGCACTACGCCCAACACAGGTAAGTCAAGGGACATGTGCAGGCAACACTGTCCATGCGAAACCACAGGCACACAGGGAACACACCGTGCATGAAGGTCAGGGGAGTTGAAGGTTCCAGGCATACCAACACACCATCAGAGGGGTGAGCACTCATATGGACACACACACACACCAGGCAGCATGACATGGGCAGAAGCACAGCACTGCGGAAATGACATTGCCAACACACAGCACCACCACCACCACCACACCTGTACCGTCCAAGTACGTAGGCCAGACCTGGGCACCCTTGCACCTTGGTGTACAGTGCAATGCAGGCATCATCATGCACACGCACCTGTGGACAGCAGTTGGGAGAGTGTGCAGGTGGTCCGTGTGTCAGCGCAGTGAGCAGAGCACCCAGCAGTGCACTGCCCACCATGACACACATTGCACACAGGGCAGCACCAGACAGGGCCCGCACTGGGAGACAGCTCAGTCATGTAGCACTGTCCCACGGCCACCACGGATGCATGGGCAGCCCGCCGTGGCCCAGCAGCACTGGCAGGCTGAGCAGGGGCCACATGGGGTGGCGCTGTTGCACCACCAGGGGTCCCACTGCGCGAACGCGACCTTGCCCGCACAGGGGTCTGCATCATGCCAAACAAACTTGCACCAGGGGTGCTCGGGATGCCCACAGCAGAACCCGGCATCGACAGGCCTGGTGTCGCACGATGCCGGGAATGGGGAGTGGAGAGCGCACTGTGTGGGGTGTGCGGTACAGGGGCACCTGACAGTGTGCCCAATGCGTCCGCGACAGAGACCACTGCCTGGGTCAGCCTGTCAATGGCGGCGGTCACATCCGTCCGCATAAGGACCAGCTCAGCTCGGTCCCGAGCACACTCCCTGCTGTGCCACTCCACGGACACAGACAGTGCCTCCACGGACCTTGCAACCCGCCCCTGCAGCTGTACTGATTCCTGCAGCAGGCTGGTGTGCGCTTCCAATGGGTACTGTGCCCCAATGGCATCGTGACCCCCAGGGTGTGGACAGTCCCGGTGCACAGCACCCCTTGAGGGTGGGCGCTGTTCGCCAGGACCAGGTATGGGCAGATCAAAGGGCGGTGGACATGTGCCACTGCTTGACACTGTACCCCCAGACCTGGTGTGTGACTGCTGCTGCCGCCCCTCCAACTGCTGAGCCCCAGGTCCACCTGTTCCACCTCCGTGCTGGCAACAGTGCCAGACACCTGCACAGCCACCGGTGCTGCCCCACCGGTGCTGACAGGCACAGCCTGGGACTGTGCCAGCATGCTGGTACACAGGTGTGAACCAGGAAGGCCCAGGGGCACATGCTGGCCTGCCACATGTCTGTCATGGGACACACACCTATCACTGCCCATTGCAGGCCTGCTATCATCAATGGTGCAGGTACATGCCACTGCCATAGGCACAGCATGCTGGCATACCTGCATGCCAGACTGCTGAGACACAGGCTGTGCACCCCCTGCACCCGTATCACTGACACCAGAGTTGTTGGCCCAGCGTGCATGCTGCTGCAGTGCCTGCTGGCTGGTGGCGGAGGTGGATGGTCCCTCCTCCACATCCAGCAGGTCTGCATCACTGTCTGGACCCACCACCACCACCGTCTCCTGAAGACGAACAGGATCTGTAACAGAAAGAGAGTACATGTGAGTGCATGTGAACAACCGCCCCCCCCAACACCACCAATACCATGTCATACCGTGCAGTGATGGGCTTCCACCTGTCTGGAATCCTCCGCCTGGTACGCCCGCAATGGCACTCAGCTGCATGGCCGAGACCAGTATCTCCTCCGTTGGGGTCAGCTGCAACACCACTGGCGGGCCCCCACCAGTGCCAGCACGTGCCGCCCTGAAGGCTGCCACCTTCTCCTTCAGCCTCCTGCGGTCAGTCCCCATCTTCTTCTTGCATTCCTGCACAGAGCACTGGTGGCTTCCGTGCAGGTTGACGGCCCGAGCTACTCCCTCCCATGCAGCTGCATGTTCCTGAGGGGTGCCCCTCCGTCCACTCAATAGTGGCTCATCCTCCAGGTAGGCCTGGAAGAGGGCCTCTGTCTCTGCCGCTGTGAAGTTCGGCCTCCTCCTACGCCCGCCGTCCTCACCCTCAGCTTGGCTCTGGTCAGTCATGGTGATCTGTATGGGTGGAAGTGGACACCTGTCACTGTGCAGTCTACAGCATTTCCCCATGAGCATAGCTGCCGGCCCGGGGGGGTGCGGAAGCCCCCCACGTTTCTTCTCCGTATGGCAGATACTGATAGAAAGGGTGCCCTGTGTCCCTTTCTAAGTGCCCTTTTCATGCTCAGCCCCCTCAGCCTTTATCATCCTCTGGCACCCCTGCCCATGAGCATTGTCCTGAGCATCACACAGCATGTAACTCACCTCTCACCTGCAGTAACCAAATCTGGCCGCACAACCCACTGTCGCATTTTTATAGTGCAGCACATGCAAATGAGGAGTGGCGCAACTTTAATGACATGCTAATTGCGCCACTGCGCCTTTGAATGGCTGATCGAATGATTTGCATATGTCGGCTGAATATCGCGAATTTGCGCTTTGCGCACTACGGAAGGGCCGGCTGAGCCAATGGCGCAGATTTGTGCCTGCGTGCTACACTGCATTGCGCATGCCCAGACAGCTTACGCATGCGTCTATCGCTGCTGCAGACCTGCTGAGCGCGATAGGCAATTCAGGCCATGGCCACCATTGTGCCAGTGGCGCTACAGCACTGGGCACTATATGGCGCTGTGGCACTACTGCGCAATAGTCCACTGTGGCACTGGTACGCAGCTTGGCAGTCGCGCAGGATGCCTATACGTCCGATGGCGCTGTGCGTAGCCTTGCGTCATTGCCATGACCTTGTGTATGCCCTTTGCCCCCTGGCGCTGTTCGCATGCCATGTGTCCGTCCCTATTGCACTGTCTGGTGACAGCGCTATGTGAAGTGACGGCACTGTTCGAACAGCGTGATTGGAGCCTGTGGTGGTCTATTGCGCAACATCTCCACGTGGGGTTACAGTGCAGCAGAGCGCCATATTGCCTGCTGTAAACTGGCTGAGATGGCTAGGAGGAGGGCAGTGAGTTGGAGCCCACTGGAGGTGGCCAACCTGGTGGCCCTGGTGGAGCCCCACTGTGAGGCACTCTATGGTGAGGCCCCCCTCACCATGGCGAGGACGCAAGTGTGGCAGCAAGTGGCCACTGACCTGGTGGAGGTCACTGGACGGGCTGGTCTGCTGAGCAGTGCCGCACGGTACAGTGACCTCCACCGAGGGAGCGGACATGTTGGCCAGGCTGCGGAACGTGCCAGGGCGGGACGTGGTGCCTAGGCCAGGTGAGTGTACCATCTATGCACCTATATTCTCTGTAGGGTGTGTGTGTGCTTGTGTGGCTGTGCATAGGTGGCGGCTGGGACACGGTTGGCTGTGCAGTGTGTGCAGCTGTGCGATGGATGGTTATGGCTGTGTGGGTGGCACTCTCACTGGGGCAGGGGCACTCTGCTTTGAGTCACACTGATGTTTGTCTCAACATATGTCTCCCACAGGCCGGGATCTGAGGAGGCGAGCACCAGCTGATGAGGGGCAGGCCAGGGACCCGTGCCAGCAGGGTGGCACCCCTACAGCAGCAGCAGCAGCGGAGCAACAGCGCAGCAACGCGGCAGACAGAGCTGCTTGAGCAGTGTGAGTATCATGACTTCATCGATGCTATTGCATGCTGGGGAGACCAGTAGCCCTGCACAATACAACCATGCAGGAAAGGAGGTCATAATTCCACTATACAGGACACTAGTGAGGCCCCAACTGGAATACAGTGTACATTTCCGGAGACCATCCCTACGTAAGGATGTACAGTGGGCAGAGAAGGTTCAGAGGAGGGCACCAAGATGGTGCATGGCTTGCATCACAAGTCCTATGGAGACAGGTTGAAGGAACTGAACATGTACTCCTGGAGAGGAGGAGGGAGAGGGATATGATGAGACATACAAGTATCTTACAGGGTGGAACAGGGTGCAGAGAAACACTATTTTGAGTTGAAAAAGATGTTCCAGGACTACAGGCAATGGGATGCTGTTGAGGGTGGACAATTCAGAGGACACATGAGAAGGACTGTCTTCACAGAACGGGTGGTGGACAAGTGGAACACCCTGCCAGAGGAAGTGGTGGGGGCTGAAACAATCATGGGATTTCAGAATGCAGGGATAGACAAAGCGAATTCTGGAGGTTAGGGTAAGGGCAACAGACTCCTAGGTAAACAAAGTGAACTTACAGCTCAAATGCACAGACTGGGTTGGCCATAGGCCCTTATCTGCCGACACTGTCTATGTATCTATGTCTGTATGCACGACACAGGTGACATGCATCACTGTGCAGTATCACAGCATGTCTGTGTATCGTCACTGGTGGCCCATGCATGCACTGGGCACATAGCTGTGTTACTGGCATCGTACCACGTGCCAATGCTATTGCCAGCCTTGTTTGTACTGTGATGGACGTGGGCAGTGTGTGTGGGCAGTGGTGCGCATAGCTGGTGCCGCCTGTTTGTGATGGCTATGTGCATGTTCACTGTGGGTGGGTGTATGCCATCACAGGTGCAGGACATTGGGCTATATGGCTTGCAGGTTGGGTGGTGTTCAGGGTTGTGGTCAGTCACAGCCATTGACTGTGTTCCCATTTTCCTAGGTCTGAGGTACTCCAGCGCATATCCAGGGATGTCCGCCCTCAGACAGATGGTTAGTGATGACCAGGCCATCCTGAGGTCTTGCCACCGCCATGGCCTCGGAGGAGGCAGCATGGAACTGGCCGACAGCAGGCGGAGGACAGGCGTCCGGCTGGCCAATGAGTTTCTTCCCTTCCCACTTCTCCCATCCCTACCACCCTGCCTTCCCTCTCCAAGTTTTTAATCCTTCCCCCTTGAACACCCCTTCCTTGTACCCGTCCCCCCCTTGTAAATAGTTTCTATTGTTGTTGTTATTTAATATGTTCAATATACATTTCTATTTTTGATCTATGAATACTGTGTTGGTCTCTGATTTGCAGCTGGCTATGGGTGCTCAGTTGCAGGTGTGTACATGCCATCTGGGGTGGTCTGGTCCTGGGTGTGTGTGCGTGTGTGTGCGTGTGTGTGCATGGGGAGGTATCTCCAGCATGGCAGTGACTTTCTGTTGGTCTTGCCATCTGCTGCCACGCACTGCTGGGTGCACAGGGTGTGTCTGGCTTGAAGGCTTCTGTGCTGCACGGGGTTGACGTGTGCTGGGGGGATGCATGGTTTCCTGCAGTGCCAGTCACTGCACATAGGTGGTGTCTTGGGGTCACAGTGCGGGTGTGCTAGATACGGGGGCTGATGTGCACTGTGGTTGTCAACCCTGTGTGGGCACTCTCCACCTGCCAGTGGTTGTGCTGGGGTGTCATGGCTCTGCTATGCTTTGTTGGCTTGTCCCCATGGGCAAGTAGATCATCCGTCCAACCCCCAGTGATGCTGTGCTTGGGGTGTGCAGGTGTGGTGTGGGTTCTGCAGTGTGTTCCTGTGCCCATGTGTGGCATGGCTGGCGGTGGGCCCCAGCCTGCCTCCCTGGATGTGCAGTTCCATTGCTCTGGAGGGGGGGCTCTGCTTGCGCTATGGCAGCTCTGGACTGCTCAGCTGGGCTGCTCTGGTTGTGCCATAGCGCAACATTTTGGCTCAGCTTCTCCTTCCTGGTTGCGTGATGGCGCAGTATGTGCGATATTCAGATGTTGGTTGCTTGCGCAATTTGCTCTGCTCCATGTTTGAATATCACACCTGTTGCGCATTTGCGCAACTGGTTTGTGCTTGCTCCTGCTGTTGCGCTCGTTTTGAGCGCAGTTTGAATATCTGGGCCTCAGACATTATCTGTAAATTCCATACATGCAGAGACCCTATGCAGTCTTGGGGAAGCATTTGATTTTAATTTGCTTATTTTAATTTGAATTTCATCTGTTGTAATTTCAGTTCTGTTACTATTGCTACATTCAATTTTTCCAATAGACTTTATTTTGTGACCATAGACCTCGCAAAAAATAATTATTAAATATGGTGGCCATTTCTGCATTATCCTTAGCAAGATTGTTGTTATATATATTAGAGGCCTCACTTTATTTATTTATTTTTTTTTAAGAATTTATATAGACATCAAAAGCTTTATAATTCTCTTTTTTAGCATTGTGTGCTAAATTATGTTCTGCCTCTTTCTTTGCTCTCCTTATTTCCTTTTTACAGCTCCTTAGGAATTGTTTTAGTGTTTCTACTGTTGTCCTTGTTCTTAGTAACAGATGGCATTGATATAGTCTTTTATTTTATTTATTAGTTTTTTAATTCTTTTATTGAAACATTGGTCTTTTGTATTATTTTTTTGCTCTTTCTAATCCTAGGAATAAACAGTGTCATCTGCAAAGAGGCATACCTTCACTTCTAGCCCCTCTGCAATGTTGCTAATAAAGATATTAAGGAGGACCGGTCCCAGAACCGATCCCTGTGGCACCTTGCTTGTCACCTCCCCTTCCTTGTAGTGAACTCTGTTTACCACCACTCTCTCTTGTCCCCCAAACAATTTCTCACTCAGTGTACCACCTTAGGACCGACTCCTAGGCTTCTTAGCTTGTTTATGAGTCTCCTATGTGGAATATTGTCAAATGCCTTACTGAAATCTAGGTAAGCCATATCCATCTCTCCACTCTGATCCAATTCCCTGGTCACTCAGTCAAAGACATCTATCAGATTTGTTTGACATGATCTCCCCCAATGAATCCATGCAGCCTCAGATCCTGAAGGTCACTGGGTTCCAAATATTTTTCCCCACCACTGAAGTCAGGCTGACAGGCCTGTAGTTGCCAGCCTCCTCTTTGCTTCCACTTTTGTGCAGTGGGACTACATCTGCCCTCCTCAAGTCCTCTGGAACCGCTCCCATCTCCAGTGAGTGGTTGAACAGGGCTGGCAGAGGTGCAGCCAGCACTTTCCTGAGCTCCCTCAATATCCTAGGATGCACTCCTTCTGGCCCCATTGCCTTGTTCACTCTCAGATTTACGAGTTCCCTTAAAACCCTCTCCTCTGTAAATGGACAAGTGTCTAACTCCCTTCCTTCAATGCTCCTGGCTCTTATTTGTGGTCTCTCACCTTCCCCTTCCTCTGTGAACATTGAACAAAAGTACTTGTTCAAGATGTCTGCTTTTTTCTGGTCCCCCTCCACACACACACTCTCCTCCTTCCTTCCTAAGCCTTAATGTCCCTTCCCTGGTCGTGTCCCCTTTCTGCATTGCCTGGGCTAGTTTCTCCTCTGTCTATACCTTTGTGATCCTAATTGCATTCCCTGCCTTCCTCTGTTTCTCCTGATACACCTCTCTATCTTCCTCTTTCTCTCTGTCTCCTTATACCTCCTGAATGCTAACTTTTTTGTCCTTACCTTCCTGGCCACCTCTTTTGAGAACCATAGTGGTCTCTTTTGCCTCCTGCTCTTGCTTACTTGTTTGATGCAGAGATTTGTTTCCTTCTCTATCCCTCATTTTACATTTTTCCACTGTTCCTCCACTCTCCCCATGCGTCCCCCGGCCAGGACATCCCTGAAGCATTCCCCCATCTTTTTAAAATTAGCTTTCCTGAAGTCCAGGATCCTCGCCTTTGTATGGTTCAATCCTGCTGCTGTACTTACACTGAACCACTCTGCATGATGATCACTGGTCCCCAGGTGGCTACCCACTGTGATGTCCGCAACACTGTCCCCGTTGGTGAGTACAAGTTCTGGTACTGCTCCCTAGGGAGTGGGCTCTTTTAGTAGTTACCTGAGGAATTCCCCCTGCAGGGAATTCAGGATGTCCCTGCTCCTACCTGAAGCTGCAGCTGGGATGCTCCAATCTACATCCAGCTGACTGAAGTCCCCCACCAGCAGCACCTCTCCCTTGTTTGCCATCTTTTGGATGACTTCCACTAGATCCCTATCCAACTCCCCCCTGTGCTGGAGGTCTGTAGATCATGCCAGTATGAATAACAGCTCCCTACCTGTTTCTAGGGTGACCCACAGTACCTCCACCCCATCTTGATTTTTCTGTATCTCAGTAGCCTTTATGCTATTCCTCACATAAAGAGCCACTCTCCCCCTTTTTTCTCACCCTGTCCTTTCTGAATAAAGTGTAGCCTTGTATGGTTATATTCCAGTCATGGTTCTCTTTGCACCATGACTCTGTAATGGTGACAATGTCCAGGTCAGTTTCTGCCATGATGGCCTCTAGGTCTGGGATTTTGTTTTCCAGACTTCCAGCATTTGCACACATGACCTTCTAGAATGTGCTACCACCCTGTTTGTCATCATCCCCTGTCCCCTTTTGCCCTCTCTCCTTACCATCTCTGCTATCAGTCCCATCTTTCTTCACTTCTCCCACTTTTTCTTTTTGTTGGGTACCCTTGGGAATTTCTTTCCCTTTGGTCTTCCTAGTGCCTACTTCAGTTTGAGTGGTCCATCCAGCAAGACTTATTTTTATGTTTGCTTGGCTGGTGCAAAGTGAACATGTTGTGGCTAGTCAGGAGAGTAGTGGCTGCACAGGCGTGTCAGTGGAGCATCAGGCTTGTCATTGACAGCCCAACGAGGAGCAGGCCAATAGTGATGGTGTTCAGTCTGGCTGATGGAAAGAAACTTTGTGTACTTGAAAGTAGACAGCTACAGCAATCATAGTGCAATTCCATCCTTTCATCTAGAAGACCCCACCCAGCATGGTCAGCATGCTCCTTGTCTCTTTGGCTACCTCCCCTCACTGGTCTCAGTTCTGGCAATGAGGGGAACTTAGTTACTAGAGCACATTACCCATTTCTGCCTCCCCCCACCCTGACTCCAGCTACACCAGACACAGTCCCTGCTACTGCTGATACCACCCACCTCCCAATTCCCCCGGCCACACTGAATAGTCCGTCCTGATGCTGATTCCTCCTGCTTCCCAATTCCCTAAGCCACATGAACAGTGTGTCCCTTCTGCTGCTGATCCTACCCATTTCCTGATTTCCCCAGCGATACGAAGTAGTGAGTCCCTCCCGATGCTGATCCTACCAGCCTCCTGATTACTCCCACTGTATCAAACAGTGAGTCCCTCCTGCTGCTTATCCCACCACCTACCGATTTCCCCAGCCACAATGAATAGTCCTTCCCACTGCTGATTCCACCTGCCTCCCAATTCTCCCAGCTGCACCAAACAGTTTCTGGCTTTCTGGGAGGATGGACCCTTTGTGGGAGCAAGTGCATGGCCCAGCTGTAAGGCTGAAACTCCAGCTCCATTTACTGAAGGTGCTGCTGTGCTTGGCATCAATGCTTGCTGTGGTCACCCTGGCCTCTCTCAGTTCCCAAAGCTGCTACCATCCTTGGGGTCAGAGAAATGCTTGTTGGCTCTAGATAATGCAAGGATACCCGGTCTCAGTCCCAATGGCAGTCTGGGGGCCGAGATCACAGTGCAGTTCCTGTTGCAATGATTTCAAGAGGAGCTTTGTCTCGGCTCCTGCCAGGGCTCCCAAATGTGGCTACAGCTGCCCTGCTGGTCCCACACTGGCATTCCTGGAGGACCAGAGGGTGAAGAGAAGGTGAGGGCATGGAGGAGGGCGGCACAGGGGCTGTGACCCCCACAAGTTAAGCCCCAGAAATGGGGAAGCTTACACTTGCTTCTTCTTTTCAGAGTCCTGATCATGGTGCATTTCCCCTCACTGATGGGCATTGTAGTGCGGCTCCTGCCATAATGATTTCAAGAGGAGCCCTGGCTCATCTCCCATCAGGGCTCCTGAATGCTGCTACTGCTGCCCTGATGGTCCCCCCTTCGGAAATCCTGGGGGACTAGGGTGTGAAGAAAGTGAAAGCATGGAGGAGGTAGACACAGGGGCTGTGGGTAAGCCCCCAGAAATGGGAGGGGGCTTAAACTTGCTTCTCCTGCTTCTTGATCCAGCTCACAGTACCCCCCCCCCGTCTCCATCACTGTTTATTGCTTCACTCCCTTCGCTCCCCAGTTCTGATCACAGTGTCAGCTGGTCAGTCAGTGTCAGTATCATCATGAAAATACTGCTGTTCTACACAACAGGCAGAAAAATAGTCAGTGCTATGAGGTGGAAGCGCAGTCAAAACTGGAAGGTGCAAGAACTGTTGTGGCCAGTGCTAGAAGGTGCTGGGGATAGTTACTGTGATGGAGACACACAAGTAGGAATTACAGACAAAAAAAAAAGAGAAAAATGCTTTCTACTGATGGTGTGATGTTTGTGGTCCGATAGAAAGAGACTGAGAAAGTGGTTCAGTAGTGAAGCTTATGGTGGCCATTTCAGTAACCAATCAGGATACAAGGTTTTCCTAACCCATTTTATAACACATGTTCCATAGTATTAGGACCTTCTTGAGGTTATTCTATCTGCTGCTGTGCATATCACCCACCTTCCAGTTTTGTCCCTGGTGTCCCAATCCCAGCAACAGCATGCCCCACTCAGTGCTGCCATGCATCCTGGCCACCTGCTTATTGTATCCCCAGTGTCCCTGTTCCAGAAACAATATGCCCCATCCCCTGCCACTGTGTCCCCTGGCCACCTTCCAATAGTGTCCCCCGTGTCCCCCTTCCTAGCAACAGTATGCCCTGCCCACTGCCACCATGCATCCCACCCACCTCCCAATTGTGTCCCCTGTCCCTCCAGCAGTATGCCTGGCTAGTTGCCACTGTGCATCCTGCCCACCTTCTGATCATGCCCAGGGCATCCACAGTCCCAACAACATGGTCCCAAACCATGTCATGGGGGAGCCACAACTATCCACTGGTTTCTTGACAGCTGAGCAGGCTTTGCAAATGCTGTTCACAAGTTTATGTCATGCCCACAGATTGAGTTTGTGAATATCACACACAGGGACTGGTGTCCTAACCAACAAGTGGGCTTTGTGATTCCCACCTGTGGAAGCCGGTGCAATGGCTGTTGAATGGGTTTTCTGAATGCAACCCACTGTGGCTGTAGTGCTCGTGGAGCATGCATTGCAAATGTAACAAGTGGTAGCATACGCTATATTGTAAAACTGTATAAAAGCCCAATAACTACATAGCAAATACATGCAAGCAACCATTCGGCATTGACAAATACTTGTTTAGTTTTGGGCATGTAATTCACACCAAGATGCTGCCTGCCCCAGTGTCAAAACAAGCAATTTGAAACTCATTACATACAGTAATTTATTAGATGAATACCTCTGCACAGTTGTAGCCAGAGACACATAGCTTTATATCTCCAGATATATTGGGGATGTGCAATTGTATGACTTGAATTGTACAGTTTACACATGAGGTGGCAGGATCATAATTTATGAGTGGCAGGCCACGAGTCAGTTTTAAAACTCCTACCCCTTCACAAATGATGATAAATGGAAAACTGTGAATCAGCCTATAGCAAATTCCATTGATACAACATCCGTTTACTTGTTATAGCTTTTAGATGTCCTGTTTGTGTGCCAATTTAATTTGTTTCCCTTTTATTTTAACTTCTGGCTGCAGTGCTGCACATTTATTTATTGTTACTTATAGATTTGTTTGTAATTCATGGCTATTGTTACGTCATTAGCACCGTGCAAGATGCTTTCTGGTTGGTTCAGTACAACTTTGTGCTGAAAATAACCTTTAAGATACCAAATGATAAAAAAACAAACAACAAGATATCATGATATCTTCAAGTTAGCTACAAAACTATGCTTGTCATCCTGCCATTTTTATTTGCACTGCTGTTGTATAAATACAGATAAATCACAGGAAATTGCATTGAAATAAATTCAATTTCAGTTTCCAGTTCAAAATGTATTTGATCAGTCATTAGGCTATTACAAGTTTACAAACAAACCAAGAAATATATTAATGTAAGGAATCATAAACTAACAAAGAAAAGAGCCTGACATATAAATTAACATTCAACGATAGTAAACAGTCTCTGTGTTGAGGAATAAAGAAAAATAAAACAAAAAAAGAAAACATTGAAATAAAAGTGGATTTCACAGTGATATACTGTATTTACAGTAGCTAAATCTTTATAAACCATAAATTTTCACTGGCTGCTACTGTAGGGACTGTATATATTCCATACATTGTTTTTATGGTACTTCTTGTTCATAAAAGGCCCCTCCCCTATTTCCCCTCTGCCCTGCCTTTCCTGGGCTTATTCTGTTAGTTAGCAGTCATCATATACACAGCAGACATCACGACACGTGCACATGTGTGTTAGCCACAATGCTCATGCATGTGCAATGAGACAGCTGCCATCTTGGTCATGGCAGTACTCCTGACATATGACCAGGTCAGGAGCTACTAGATCTCAGTGTCGGTGGCACTAGTAACCTCGAGGCAGAGACACCCTTCTACAGCTCACCAAGGTCAATCTTCTGCCATATAACTGCACAGCTGTTTACCACAAAAAGGACAGAGCTGTCCCACTGCTCGAAATGACCAGATACATGTCACTTCTGGTGGCCATCTTACTGAGGGGCAACTGCAATGTGTATTACTGGGGCCATGCAGCAGCTGGAAGTGACCCATTCTGCATCACTTCCAGTGGCCATCTTAGTGAGGAGCAATATATGATACCTATAAAATTGTCCCACTTTACAGTCCTGGCCACACTTCCAGTGGACATCTTACCTGAGAAGGACAATAACTAATTATGTAGCCTGCCATAAAGACGTATGCAGGCGTAAATGCTAACAATTTTAATATGCACATATTGCACCCAGTGCATAAGGCAAGTGTATTGGGGGCCCACACTCTTCTACACACTCACCTGAGGCCAGGTTTTTGGGCTATGAGGTGATATTATACAGCAGGCAGGGGACCATTCTCACATGCTTCCCTCTCTGTTATGTTTTTATACAGTTACCATGGTCAGGACAAAGAGAGGTACCACCTGCAATACTCCACTCCCAATAGACCACTTGGGTCACTTCTGCACATCCTGTGCCGGTAGAAATCCAAAGAACATCTGCAAGCTGGGGAAATGGACCAGTGCTTAATGCAAAGGGCAGCCAGTCCCAATTGTGAAAACAAGAACCAGGACACAGTAGCACTCTGAAAAAAGGCAAGGTCCACAAGTCTATATGTTAATCTAGAATTTTATTGCTTAGTAGGAAGCTTGGAGAGACCAAAATGCTCCTTCCTGACCACATGGTGCTTTGACTCCTCATGAGTCTTCCTAAGGGTGTGGAACCACACCCCTGAGGAAGATTTGCGAGGAGTCAAAGTGCTGGGTGGTCAGAAAGGAGCATTTTGTTCCTTTCAGGCTTCCATCCTGTGCTGGATAGTTGCCAATAATGTCCAAGGCATCCTACACCAAAGATGAGGCCACCAGAACATCACAAGAACCTTCCACTTTTAGAACCTCATCTGATATGCCACCTACAGTTTTCCCTCAAATAATCGAAATGCCTGGGCAACTTATGGATACCACTCCATCATTCTGCAGAACCAGCAAATAATACAAGCCCATCAACACTTCAAGACAGCCATATTGGAAGAACTGGCAGAAACAGCTCACCTGTACAATCTGAATCCAACTCATAAAACATCTGCATTCCCACCACTGACTCTCAATGTCCCTGCTCTGGTTAACCCTCTCCCACAAGCTCCCAACAGCCCTATAGCTGTTAACTCTGCCATAGTGGATCTTCAATCGGGCACCCCAGAGACTGGAGGTGACTTACGGACAGAGTCTTAGGATGAGGCAGACATGGAAACAGACCCCCGGTCGCTAACAGCCAAATGGTGCTTTCCAGACCAAACTCCACCCCTGGTACACCATATCATGGAGACAGTGGGGTTTGACATACTGCCACCTCCTCCTCAATCTAAACTAATGCCCTTACTGTTGCTGTCAGTGAAGCACAATGATGCATTTCCAGTGAGGTTATCGACAAGCTCATGGCTATAGAATGGGAATCAGCTGACCTAGTACACATTCCAGAATGTCTCTTATGGGACAAGATGTACCCCTGACAGGTAGACAAACTACAGCTGTGGTGCACACCACCCACAGTGGAACATTTTACAGCAGTGCTGAACAAGAAGCCAATTCTCCCATTGGAGGGCACTGTAGGTCTAAATGACCCAGCAGACAGAAAACCAGAGGACATACTGATAACACAGTTTTGAACTGGCAGGCCTCAGAGCGAGAGTAGCCACTACCACCATTTACACCACCAGGGCATGACTGACCTGGATACAAGATGTTTACAAGATGCTGGCCCCCAAGTTGGCAGAGGCATAACTATTGCAGCAGGTGATGTTATCCACTAAGTACTTAGCAGACATGCACTGGACTCCCTCAGAATTATCACCAGAGAAGTGGCACTCGTCGACTGTGGTAGAAGGACACTGTGGGTACTGTAAAACAATTGGATGTGCATAATGAATCCAAGGCAATGCTACACAAACTTAAATTCAAAGGATCCCTACTATTTGGAGATGACCTAGACAAATACACCAAATGCAAGGAAGTGGGCAAAGCCCTGGGAAAAAGCAGGCTGCAATGTCCACATATCTGGCATCCAGACATTGGTTTCACTCAAATCACAATTTTCATGCCAGACAATGAGGCCACACTGGTAACAGAGGAAATAATTTTCATCCCTCATATCCCCCCTCCAGCAACAACAGATTTAGAGGCTGAGGCAGATCAAACAGATCAAATGAGGGTAGGTGGAATGGCAGTGTTTCCACAAGGGCTGACTGTGTTTCTGCAGGGGTTGTCTGTGTTGCCACAGGGGCTGTTTGTCTAACCATAGTGGCATAGAGATGGCTGTTTTCATTTCGGGGGGCTGGCAGTTTGTTTTGGGGGAGATGGTCTAGTCCTCATTTTACCATCTGAGGAATATCGCCCTGGTGAAACATCTGGTTCCTCCCGATGATATTCCAACATTGGTCCACACCTTCATGAACTCTCACTTTGACTACTGCAATGCCCTTTACTTAGGGCTACCAGGGGGTTGATATCCACCATCTGCAGCTGGTGCAGAATGTGGCTGCCAGGTTATTGACTGTCACCTCTAGGGACAGTCATATTACATCTGTGCTCCGCAGACTGCACTGGTTACCAGTACAGTGGTGGATCACCTTTAAGGTCAGTTTGCTGACCTATAGAGCCCTACATGGGCAGGGACCCTGCTACTTGCAAGATCTACTTTGCTGTTATCACCCCTTCCACCCACTCCGCTGTACCAGTGAGGGATTGCTAGAGATTCCCAGGGTTTGATTGAAAACATCTGGGGCCCAGTCTTTTGTGTTTGCGGCCCCTACCCTGTGGAATTCTCTATCTCATCAGGTACAAGAGTGCCTGACCATCCAGAATTTCAAAACAGAATTTAAACGTATTTATTTAGCCTGGCATTCCCAGATCCTGCTTAGTCTTCGAAGTTATTCATGAAGCTATTGATTTCATGAAAAATGTTTATTGTACTGAACTTTATGAGTTGTTTTAATTAATTGTAGTGTATTGTGCTGTGTTTTGATTGGGTTTTAATCATGTACAGGTGCCTTGCTCTATGGAAAAGTGCCTTTTAAAAATAAAGTTTGAATTGAATTGAATAGATGGCCAGGTTTGCTTGGGTGGGGAGACAGGTTTTGTTGGCAGTGTGGGGTGGGAGGACTATGTGTTGGTGGTGTGGCGGGGATTAGTGCCCACTCTCTTCTGTTCATAGAAACATAGACTTTGATGGCAGATAAGGACCGCTAGGCCCATCTAGTCTGCCCATTTCCCTACCTACAGGATAGGCTGCAGATCCTAGTTAACCAACAGCCTATTTCTTCCTACCCCCCACAAGAATTGCCTTATGTTTGTCCCATGCATTCTTGAATTCTCCCACAGTTTTAGACCCCACAACCTCCTCAGGAAGGCTGTTCCATGCATACACTACCCTCTCTGTGAAATAATACTTCCTCACATTGCCTCTGAACCGCCCTCCTTCTATCTTTAAATTGTGTCCCCTTGTTCTTGCAAGTCTCTTTTTCTGAAAGATGCTACCCTCTTGGACTTTGTTGATTCCACTGAGGTACTTAAAAGTTTCTATCATGTCCCCCCTCTCCCTTCTTTCCTCAAGGGTATACATATTAAGCTCCTTTAGTCTCTCCTCATATGGCTTCTCTTGCAGACCCTGCACCATTTTAGTTGCCCTCCTCTGGACTACCTCTATTCTGTCTATGTCCTTGCGGAGATGGGGTCTCCAGAACTGGACACAGTACTCCAGATGGGGTCTCACCAACTGTCTGTACAGAGGGATAGCAACTTCCTGTTTTCTGCTGCTGATGCCTCTCCCTATACATCCCAGTATAACCCCAGCCCTCCCTACTGCCTTCTCACATTGCTTGCTAACCTTACGGTCATCTGATATGATTACCCCCAGGTCCCTTTCCTTTTTTGTTGTTGTTACTACCTCTGCACCTATTGTGCATTCTTCCCCTGGGTTCTTGTTTCCCAGGTGCATTATTTTGCACTTCTTTGCATTGAATCCTAGCTGCCATACTTCTGACCATTCCTCCAACCTTGCCAAGTCCCTTTCATCCTTTCACACGTTTGTATCAACCCTGTTGCAGATCTTTGTGCCATCTGCAAAAAGGCATACTTTTCCTTCCAGTCCCTCTGCAATGTCACTGATGAAGACATTAAAAAGGACTGGATCCAATACTGAACTCTGCGGTACCCCACTAGTAACCCCTCTTTCTTCAGAGTGGACACCATTTACAATTACCTTCTGTGCCCTGTTGTGCAGCCAATGTTTTACCCAGGCTACCACCCTGGGACCCACTCCCAGGCTGGTTAATTTGACTATTAATCTTTTGTGTGGGACTGTTTCAAATGCCTTGCTGAAGTCTAGGTAGGCCATGTCCACAGCTCCTCCCTGGTCTACTACTTTGGTCACCCAGCCAAAGAAATCTATTAGATTCGTCTGACATGACCTTCCCGCTGTAAACCCATGCTGCCTAGGGTCCTGTGCTCCTCTGGCCTCTAGGTACTCAACTATTCTTTCCTTCAGAAGTGACTCCATTACTTTCCCTACCACAGAGGTCAGACTGACAGGTCTGTAGTTTCCTGCCTCTGTCTTGGTCCCACTTTTGTGAAGGGGAATCACAACACTATTTAGTGTCACTGCCAGTTTCATATTGAAAATAAAGTATTTTCAGCAAGAAATTGGCAGTACAGTGTAGCTAAATAATGTAAGAAACAGTGCCACTGTTGCCTTGCAAAATAATTGTGGTGTCACTTAAAGAGTTAGTGGAGCCAAAACAGGCAGATGGAAAAATAATACAAACTTTAAGTAGTAGTCAGTTGTAACTTTTTATTTCTGAAGTATTTTAATTTTTCCTTTTGCTTATTAGAAAGCATTCTATGTGATAATATTGTGTTGGATGTGTGGAACAGCTCTTAGCCTGGCAACTGACATATGTAACTCTACTGCCCCACACTACTATATCAGCATTATGATCTCACTGACAGTGACATCACAAGGGAATGTCCTGGCAGTCACTCACTTGCTATTCCTAAGTAGCAGTGATGTCGCAGTTAGTGAGGTCACAATTCTGATGACGCAGTGTGGGGCAGTTGAGCAAGATATGTCAGCTGCCAGGCTAAAAGCTGTTCCACACATCACACCTACTAACATCAGGTAAACAATCATCTAATTAAACAAAGGGAAAATAAAAAAGTACTTCGGATATACAAGGTAATGGTTTGCTGCTTTTAAAATCTAATATTAGTTTTGGGCACTACACTAGCTCTTTAAGTTTCTTAAACTGCCAGTGTTCCAGACAATCAAGCTGCAGAAATTAGTAGAATCAGGACCGTACACCCCATTGAAAATGAAATGTTGCATCTTACTGTATCTGGGCTATCTTCAGTAAACTGTAACAAAAAAAAAAAAAACAGCAAAGACAGACACAATCTCAAAGAAACAAACCTGTATTAAACTACAACAAACTGAATCAGCCCTGTAGTTTCATCTCATTTTTCTCCCTCAAAACTGCTTTTTAATGCCTTTTTCTTGTTTTTAATATATCACAACACAGAGCTGTGACACGGCACAGGAAATGTGCGCCAAGAAACTCACATTTTCAAAGGAAATGTACCAGTTTGGCCATTATTTTTAGCCCTAGATGGGGGATTGGTCATGTTGATGTGTGGAAACTGTCCAGGTTCGCTTGGGTGGGGTGTGGAGACTGACTGTGTTAGTTGGGTGGGGCAGGTGTATTGCCATAGTGATGAGCCAGACAGAGGGAGTGTGTGTCTGTAGTTCATGAACAAATTACCTGTGCTTGGTGATTGGTAGTGTGTGGAGGAGAAAAAAGAAAAGAGAGCAGAAGGAAACTTTTACTTTCTTCCCCTTCCTTTGTTCTTACTCCCACCATCACCACTCACTACCAACCACACAGACTCTGGTCGCAAACACTACTCTCCACTCACACACACTCGCTCTGTCTGGCTCATCACCAAAACCCATGTATTTGGTGGGACCGGAGGGATGATGGTGCCTGTACGTGTGGTGTACGTGGGGGTAGAGGATCTGTGCTGGCCTGTCTGGGTGACAGGGCATGTGTCAGAGGCTCTGAGGGTGACAGAGTGTGCTGTATATGCTCAATAACTTAACATCAAATATAAGTAAACAAGCTTTCAGAATTGACACATTCTTGTTTAAATACCTATGAGTTCTAGGACCTGGTGAAATTGGTTGAGTGGAAGCCTACAATGATGCTTGCCATGCAGACTTCCACTGAACTAATGCCACCGGGTGTTGTAACTGATATGTAACTAAACAAGCACTGGCCAGTTTGCCTTAATGTTTGATTCCAAGTTTTATTAGATAAATGGTTATGCATGGTTGTAATAAAAAAAAAAAACAGGAGGAGGAGGAAAACTTACTTCCCTGTTTTCCTCTTTAATTGGACCCTGCCCTATCACTGCAGCATTCTGCCCTGCTGTTATTTCAACAGTTTTACCAGGAATGACATACTGAGCTGGTATGAGCTCATTTCTAGATGCTTCCTGGGGGAAGGGTGGAGGGAGTAATGTTCAATACAGAAAACACTGAAAAGTGCATATAAAATAAATAAAAGCATCTAATATAGATACAGATAAAAGCAGAATTACTGTACTGTACATCAAGAGTAGAACAGTTCCTCAGAATCAGCACTAGTACACGGTAATGTAATGCAATGCAATGCAGCTAAGTTGCAGTCCAGGGGCAGTAACAGGGAAGTGACTTGCAGATAAACATAACTACAGAAATTAACAAAGCCCCAGAAAAACTGATATTGAATAATTAATGGGCATCTACAATGAACAGTGCTGTTAGGGCATCGAGGGCGGCTTTTACATCACAGAGCCAGCTAATGTGACAGAACCCTTAAGGTGTCCTAACATGTTTATTCTTAACAAATTACTGCTTTTTATTTATATAGTATATCGTCATCTTATCTGACAACATTCAGTCTAGGATTTGTATGGTGAGGTTCGTAAAAACAGTGTAAGCCCCTCCCCCCAAATCTGGGGGCTTACCTGCTGCTGCATATCCAGTCACCAGCATCCAGAACTGCTCAGGGGGACCAGTGGAAAGGCTGCAGCATGATACAGGAGCCCTGGCAGAAGCCAAGCCAGGGCTTCACTTGAAATCTTTGCAGCTGGAGCAGCATAGTGCATCCGCATCTTGGCCCCCACTATACTGCCTTCTGGAGCTGAGACTGGATAAGAAGAACACTGGTGGGTGCAGTAAGCTAAGCAGATTGCCTGACTCATGGAAAAGTAGCGGGTCAGAGAACAGTGAACTGGGCCTGTCACTGACAGCACTACTGCATATGCACGGCAGCACAGATTCGAAGATGGAGCTCTGCTGTGAACACCAGGCCATGTGCTTGCTACTGTAGAGGATCCTGGTTCCAGGCTGTGTAGCAGAGCTGGGACTGAGTATTAGCAACTCCACTGAGTGCATAAACAAATGATTTCTGACCCTAGAGCAGGCAGCAGGGCTGTGAAGTGAAAAAGAGTGTGCATGCACACAGGACATAGAAAAGCGGCTCAGAGGCTGCCTCCCTTACCACTGCAGCCTCTGACTTTAAAACAGGCTAATTGCCCATTTAAATAAGTATCCCCCTGATCCCAGGGCAATTAGTGGGGCCAGGACATAATAAAAGCAGCTGCCTTGGGACTAAAATGAAACTGCAGGCAGCTACTGCTAGCTGTGGCTGCTCAGCACCAAAATGGAAACAAAGATGGCAGCCCCCATGCCTCCTTAGCCCTCAGAGAGCACTGCAAAAACATCTGAAAGGAGGCCAGAGGTTGGCTCAAGATTGTCCCATGAATTTCGACCAATCAGGAGCCTGCATTTGTGAAAGCCTTAACAACAAGAGTGTGGTGTGCATATTTATGGAACTTATACAAACAGAAGACAGAAAGAAATGAATGCCTTACCTGCGGATTGAACTCAGCCCACACAGAATACTGTTCTATTATACAATGGCAAGAAAATTTCCTGGTCTCTGATTGGTCAGTCTGGGACTGGACCCATGATGTTATCCCAGCACAACATCATGGGTCTAGTCTCAGCACTGTGAACCAATTTGGATGAGCACCATGATGCCCATTTGCTATCTCCTTTTAAGAAACAAAAATATTTCTCCACAATAATAAAAACATTCTTTAAAATTCTTTTTTTATTTTATATATAACAATCAGCCATTGTATGATAGCAATAATGGCCTCCAAGGTGTGTCGTTTGGGATAACATCACGCCTCAGTTGTTGGACACACTCACCTACGGCCTCGTGCCCAACCACCTGAGGTGTGACATTATCCCAGCATGACACACACCCTGTTGGGCATTACTGCTTAATTGGCACTACCAGCTGTGCCACCAAGGCAACTGGAACCTGGATGGCCCAAGGCTCCTTGCTCTTTCTCTAATGCAGAACCTAGTGCTGCTCAAACAATTACATTTTCAACCACAAGAGTGCAGTGTGCATATTTATGGAACTCATAAACAGAAGAGAGAAAGAAATAAATCCCAAGTTTAATAACTTAACCAAGAGGGAGAGGGAAACTATAAGAAAATTGGAAATGGATGAGTCTTTGATTATTAAACCAACGGACAAAGGGGGAGGAATTGTCTTATGGAATTATATGGACTATTAAACTGAATGCTTAACACAGTTAGGGGATAGAGATAAATACCAACCTCTAACAGAGAACCCCACTACAGAAATTCAAGAGGAGATTAAAAATTTAATGGAATTGGGAGTGGATATGGGCTGGATTACAGAGGATGAAAAAGGGATGATGACATAGAAAAAAACAACAAGGGTTCCATCCTTTTATATTTTTCCCAAGATATATGAGGACCCCCCCCCCCCGAAAAAAAAAACCCCTGGCAAACCAATAGTTTTGCGTATTGATTCTGTTCTCAAACCACTCTCCAAATACTTTATTTATTTATTTAGTCTTTGGCAACCGGGCAAGTGCACTGATCCAGGGGACCGTTTTCAGGCATGACCTGGCCACACAGGCAGCAGTTACAGAGGTAGTGACAAATTATACACCGAGTACATTTATACAATGTGTTAGGCAACTAAGCAAAACAAAGAGAAAGAAAAAAAACACTATGGTTCTCAAAGGATGTGGCCAGGAAGGTAATAGAGAAAAGGCTAGCTTTCAGGATGTACAAGGAAACCCAAAGGGGAAAACAGGGAACTGTGTCTGGAAAAGAAATGGGAGGTGTAGAAAGTAGTCCAGAGCACAAAGGCGCAAACGGAGGAAAAAATTGCCCAGGCAATTAAAAAAGGAGACAAGACCTTATTCAGGTATATTAGTGAATGAAAAAAAAGCAGGGGTGGGATTGTGACTTTAAAGGGGGGGGGTGTGCAGAGGGGAAACCTAGTAAAAACAACAATCCTGAACAAATATTTTTGTGCAGTATTCACATAAGAAGGGAAAGGAGAAGGACCACTATTGGGGGATAGGAGTACAAGTGGGAGAGAAGTGGACCCCAGCCCATTTATAGAGGAGAGTCCTAAAGGAACTCGAGAATCTGAAAGGGGACAAGCCTATGGGGCTGGATGAGATACATCCCAGAATATTAAAAGAACTTAGAGAGGTGCTGGCAGCACCACTAATAGCCCTATTCAGCAAACTGACAGAGATGGGGTGGTTCCAGAGGACTGAAGGAAGGCGAATGTAGTCCCTCTCCACAAAAGTGGGAACAGGGAGGAGGCTGGCAATGACAGGCTAGTCAGCCTGACCTTGGTTGTGGGGAAATTAATGGAGTCACTACTAAAGGAAAGGACTGTGGTATTTTTTTAATCCAGTGGAGCACAGGGTCTGAGGCAGCATGGATTCACTGTGAGAATGTCTTGTTAAACAAATCTGATCGATTTCTTTGACTCGGTCACCGTGGAGGTAGATCGGGGGGGGGGGGGTGGATGTGGCCTACCTAGATTTCAGCAAGTCCTTCGACACCATCCCACATAGGAGGTTGGTAAATAAATTGGGCAGCCTGGGAGTGAGCCCCAAAGTGGTAAACTGGATCAGAAACTGGTTAAGTGACAGGATAAAGAGGGTGGTGGTAAATGGGATTCAATCCGAAGGGGGGGGTGACCAGTAGGATGCCACAGGGATCCATGCTGGACCAGTCCTCTTTAAAGGGACACTGTCAACCTGTTTTTCATCATATTATTTCTAGTTGAAACTCCACATTTTATGATTGCTTACCCTCTCTAAAATTCAGTGATGTTGCTGTTTGTTTGGTCTGTCTCCTTGTTTAGTAGAACTGAAATGCATGGCAATGTATATTTATAAACAACCTTGTTTTTGTTTACAATCCTGGTTCTGTTCTTACTGCATGCTTCCTGAGCATTAGAAACACACACAAACAGTTCAGTCACTCATAAGGAAGTAGCCTCCTAAACTCCCACAGAATCATGAGGGGCTAGACTGTTTTGTGGGTGTTCCCAAATCCAGGAAAGATGCATTTGGTGCTGATCAAGGAATGTAAGCAAACCTGTTTTGGTGTGATAACACCAGTATCTTGGACAGTCTGTTTTTTACTTTTGTAAAGAAAATATGAGTTAAAATCAAACTACCAGTTACATCAACAATCTTTACACAATTTTGGTAATCATAAAATATGTTTTTTAAACTAAGGACACTTTGAGACCTAAGGGGGTTGACAGTGTCCCTTTAATGTCTTCATAAGCAACATTTCAGAGGGGCTGGAGGGGAAGGCATGCCTCTTTGTAGATGACACTAAGATCTGAAACAGGGTTGACACTCCGGGGGAATGAGAAAGGACTTAAACATCCTTGAGGAGTGGTGAAGAGTGTGGCAGCTAAGATTCAATGCAAAGAATTGCAAAATCATGCATTTGGGGCACAGAAATCCAAAGGAAGAGTACAAGATGGGGGGAGAGGCACTGATGGCCACCAATCAAGAAAGGGACCTGAGGGTAATCATATCTGATGACCTAAAGGTAACTAAACAATGTGGGAAGGCTGTGGGGAGAGCCAGTGGGATGCTAGGGTGCATAGGGAGACATATCACCAGCAGAAAAAAGGAGGTGGTTATGTCACTATCACTAGTGAGACCTCATCTGGAGTACTGTGTCCAGTTCTGGAGGCCACATCTCTGGAAAGACATAGACAAAATAGAGGCAGTCCAGAGAAGGGCAACAAAAATGGTGCAAGGACTGCACCAAAAGTCATATAAGTAAAGACTAGAGGATGGAGAGAGGAGGAATATGATAGAGACATTCAAATACAGCGGGGGTATAAACAAGGTACAAGAGGGTAGCATCTTTCAGAAAAGAAGGTGTACAAGAACAAGGTGGAACGATATGAGGCTAGAGGGAGGTAGGCACAGGGGCAACATGAGGAAGTACTTTTTTACAGAAAGAGTGGTGGATGCTTGGAGCAGCCTCACTGAGGAGGTGGTTGTGAAAAAAATGGCACTGGAATTCAAGCATGCATGGAATGGACATCAGAGTACTTTCACAATAGAAAAGAGAGGGTAAGCCACAGATCAACTAGAGTTTGTGTTATTGCATTAGGTAGGGGAAAATGGGCAGACTAGGTGGGCCACACGATCCTTATCTGCTGTCACATTCTATGTTTCTATGCATATGCCAGGAGAGTCACCATCCAGGTACAGAATGTGATTGATCGAAATGTAGTGGTGCAAAAAGGATGCACAGCAGCCAGAGTCTACTGTGCCAACCCCACAATGCAGCCTCACTTGTCTAGAGATGGTGCCCAGTCGAGCATCGATCCTGAATTCTTTGATTTCAGTGACTTTCCCCTTGTGGATAAATGTAAAAAAAGGATTAGTAGGAAGGTGGCTCAGAGAACTAATTTGTTTTCCCTCCATGAAAGGGATCTAGGCTGTGCATTTTTTTTATTTATTTCATTTTTTTTTACTGGGTGGGTGCGCTAGCATTAGAGATGATTATTTTCAGGCATGACCCGGGAGGTTACGGGGTAAAACATGACAGGCAAATACAAACAACAGGTTAACAGCATAATGGGTACAGAAGGTACAACACAAACAGGTTACATTAAATATGACAGTAGCAATAGCATAATAAAACAGCATTCAGTGGATACTTATCAAAAGGTCAAATACATAGTGCATAGAGTGGGATTGTAGGGGTAGTTCACATTATAGCATCTGGACATAGCAGCTAGACGAGCCAGGACAGCAGTAAACAATACATTGATTATTTTTTACAACAGGAAGTATTAAAAATGAAGACTTATACCAGAGACTCCAGACATGTCATAGACTTGATTACTGAATTAAATACTCAATGAATAGAACTGGAGGGGACCATTTTGGTAAAATGTGATGTGAAAGATTTATACACAAGTATACAACACGAAGAGGGCTTAAATTGAGTTTTGATTGCACTAATAGATAGAATGGATGGTTCCGGGTGATAATATCACCTGCAAAGCAAAGTGGGACAAGATATCGCAGGCATGACATCGCGGGCAGTAACATCGCCTGACAATGACATCGTGGAATGGAATAATGCAGGCCACCAGCCCGCGGTGTGTCTTGGACACCTCAGTGCCCCCACAGTCATGGGTGGAGCCAGAAGGAGACAACACACAGAACAACTGACGGTGCAGGCACAGTGGGAACAGCAGTCACTCAAAGACCTGTTCCATCTATTATTTCATGAAGATCTGCCCAAGGTAGGGGACATCTCCTGCCGTGTATTGGGGAATCGCAGCTCTGAAGGGCAGTTTGAGCTGTCAATCAGTCAATTGCAGGCAGTCCTGGAGGGTTCTGGGTGTTACATAACAGAAAGCATGCCATAACGGCACAGACTAGGTTGCCTCAGACCAAGGATGGGGAATGGGTACATGTGGCAGGCCATTTGTGAGCTACCCGTGGCAGGCTGTGGCCCAATGGTTGTATGGCTGGGTTAGGTCAGCGGATGGGGGGGAAGAATTGCAAGGCACCATGCTGTGTGGCCAACCAGTGGTTGGTGGCCATGTGTGGCTGTGTCAGGGGCAGCTGGGTGGCTGCAGTGGGGGATGCAGGTGCGTTGTAGGCATTTGCACTTGGAGGTGTTGGCATGGGGATCTGCTCCGTAGGTAGCTGTGGTGTTCCCACTGTGCCTGCACCGTCAGTCGTTTTGTGTGTCACCTTCCTCCGGGTCCACCTGTGACTGTGGGGGCACAGTGGGCTGGTGGCCTGAATTATTCCATTCCACGATGTCACTGTCAGGTGATGTTACTGCCCGCGATGTCATGCCTGCGATATTTTGTCCCACTTTGTTTTGCAGGCGACATTATCACCCGGAACCCAAATGGTTGAACATCCACTGAAATAATTTTTACATCAACTGGCAGAATTAGTATTAACCAAGAATTACTTTGCATTTGAGGATGAATTTTTATTACAAGTTAAAGGAACGGCGATGGGGAGCATGATGGCTCCGTCATATGTCAACCTTTACATGTGGGACTTTCAGAAAAGTCATATTTTTGGTCAACAGGAAAATCCATTTTTGGAACAAATAATTTTATGGAAATGCTTCATTGTTGATATTTTTATTATTTGGAAGGGAACTGAGGAAGATGTGAATAGGTTTGCTATTTACATTAATTCCAGGAATCAGAACTGGTCAATCACAATGGCAGGAGACATACATACAAATACTATTCCTAGACCCTTTAATATATAAGGAAAATTTAGTGTTAGAGACCACATTATTTGGAAAGGAAACTGACAGAAATTCTACTCTACACTACACTACACAAGTTAACATGACCCTCAACTAAAGCAAAGCATATCAAAGGCACAGATCATTTGAGCTAAACAAAACAGTAGTGACCCAAAAGAATTTGAGAGGGTATCAGGTGAGATGGAAGCTAGATTTAGCACAAGAGGCTATACACCAGCATTGTTTTAAGATGCAGTAAAGGAGGTGTCAGAAAAACTAAGAGAGGAGTACTTAAGACCTGGGAAAGTAGAAAGGTTGGAGACAGAATAATTCTTTCAACAGCATACAGCCACTTACTGTAAGTTGGGAGACTAAAAATTTGTTACAGAAAATTGGAATATTTTGCAGGCAATTACAGGTGTTAACAGAAGATTTCAAGATTACAATGTGTTAAAGCTGAGGAACTCTGTTCTGATTATACTAATTTTAATAAGGGGATTCCCCAGGGATCAGTACTGGGGCCCCTTTTATTTCTCATTTATGTTAACGATTTGCCTGATTGTAGTTCTGCTGAAACTAATATTTCTCTTTATGCAGATGACACTATTTTGTATACCCAAAATAAAGATCTTTCATTGGCATTGATTACTATACAGGGTGATTTTACTAAGATTCAGCATGAACTTATAAATTTACACCTATTATTGAATGTTGCAAAGACACAATGGGTACTGTTTTCTAGGAATTCTAAAATTGATCGTACTAATTTGACTTTTAAGTCTGTAGATAGAACAGAAATTTGTAGATCAACTTTTTATAAATATTTGGGTATATATCTGGATGATTCACCAAAGTTTCATCTGCATGTGGAAAAACTGTCTGTAAAATTAAACAGCCTACTGTCATTTTTTTAAAGAAACAGGACTAGTTTTGGTCTTTCTATACATAAACAACTGGTTAATTCTTTGTTCCTATTGCACATTGATTATCGGGACTGTATACATAAGAGAGCAATTGATACAATCCTGGGTATGCTTGCTCCATTGTATCACAATGCCCTTAGGTTTGTTACCGAGCTTCCATGGAGGACACACCACTACAGCCTATATGCAGTCGTGGGGTGGCAATCCTTGTCTGCCTGAAGACAGACTTATTTGCTTTTTGCTTACAGATTTGTTCTAAAAACACTACCTACTTATCTGCTGGAACGTGTACATCCAAAACGCTCTAGTACCTATACATTAAGATCACATGACCTGCCAAAATTGTTTCTGCCTAAGTATTAAACTAAATATGGTAATAATACCCTAGCAAGTACTTTGACACAAGACTGGGTTTCTATCCCAAAAAAACTTAAATTAACATCACTTATATCCTATGCAAGTTTTAAAAATCGTATTAGAGGTTGTTTAATACACAGATGTGATTGCTAAGGATGAACAATTGTAACATGTCTTATTAATGATTATATGTGTATTTGTATATATCATATTCTGTATTATATGTTTTGGTTCTGATTTATGGACGCAATTGTAAATGACAGTTTACTGTCTATTGCCTTCCAATCAATTTGATTTAATTTGAGAACCCCTCTTTAATAACGTCAAAAATGAATCAGACATTAAAGGATAAAACACAAAAATCAATAGGGCAGAGACAGTTACTCTTGGGACCACTGACAAATGGCAGCTTACCTTGTGGCAAATGTTACCAGTGTGGTACCACAAACAAAAAAATTGACTTTTGAACATCCATGGAACAACAAGAAATTTTCAATTAAAGCAACATATAACATGCACTTTGGACCATGTTGTGTATGTTTTCAGATGCCCACGTGACAGATTATATGTGGGCAAGACTAAAAGAGAGCTAAAATCATGCATCGAGGAAAACAAGAGCGACATACACCTTCAAGATACAAAATATTCTGTGGCTAGACACTTCAACGCTTCTGGACATTCAGCTACCTCTTTAAGATTCTGGGGACTGGAAAGGGTTTCAAAGCCAAATAAACCAGGAGTGGATTTGGGGCGATTTGTTACTTAAAGGAGAGGTCTTCTGGATCTTTTCCTTGAACACTTATCAATCCTAGATTTAGACTGAATGAAAAGTGTAATTGGTCTTTGTACCAATAAGAAATTGAATATGAGAAGGTATCAAGAAAATCCTGTATTTGAGATTTTGTATTGAATAACAGTATTCACGTTTGGCATACCCCTCCCCTCTCAACCCACTGGATCTTCCAATATGTAACACTTCATCTCAATAGGTGTTAATAAATAGTTAAAGAGGCTTTATTTTTATAGAAACATATTCTGGGACAGATGTATTTTTATTTATATAAAAAGTTAAAAACTAAACATATTGAGTGGCACAAGCCATGGGTTGGGGGCGAACCACTGACTGTGAGCCAGACCTGCACAGAAACTCCACCACACACCATCTTCCTCTGTGTTATGTTATCAACTCTGTGGCTAAATTTAGCCCTTTCAGCTTCAATGCAGGAGGAGACACTGAAGATGTCAGTCCTGGCATTATTCTTCCCCCACCACATCATGGTATATAAACTGTGCATGAGCAGGTGGCTGCGGCTACAGTACTCTGAGAGAGTCACGATGTGGTCTGCACCCACTCTTATATGGAGGTAATGAATTTTATTTTGAAATCAAAATAAATTAGGCATATAAGTATAACATGAATGAAAGAAATAAAGAAACTTTTTTTCATGTCAAATAGAGAGAAGAACTCACAAAGACAGCAAAAGAACATAAATGTAATCAAAGCAAAAAAATGATAAGGAAAAAACACTGGACATCGATAGAAAGGATGTGTTGGAAATATATTTACAGAGATACAAGGATATCATGAAAAAATATGATTTTACAGGGGCAAAAAAGAGAGCTGTGGAATCCAAAAATGCAAACAGGGTTCAAACCCAGATATAAGGGAAGAACCCAGATATGAGTAAAAACTTAAAGGTATAAATGCAATAATAGTAATTAACTTGTATGAGATACAAAAGAGAATTGATTTATGAAGATATATTTGATATTACAGAGTATCGAGTAGGATGCAACTAATGAAAGATTTACTGTACTTTGCAACAAAAGAATAACTCTTAAAGTGGCAAGGTGAGAATGTTAATAAACAGAGCAGTACGTTTGCCGTGGCATGGAGAGTATCAGTTAAAACATATATATATATATATATATATATATATATATATACACATACACATATTAGAGGCAAAAAACTCCATTTAATGCATCAGTTAGGGTTGTTCCACAGCGTCAAAAGTGAGGAAATTCGGTGTTAGGGTTGAAAACCCCCCTTGGACCCCCCAGCCCACTCCCCCACCGGCACTGGGGTGTACATTGGGGTCATCGGCCCTAACTGTCACCCCATCACATGTGTAAAGCTGCAGAAGTATAGGAGAATGGGGTAAGCGTAAGAACTGAACACCCCAATGCGCACCCCAATGCCGGTTGGGGGGTGGGCTGGGGGTCCAAGGGAGTTTTCAACCCTAACACCGAATTTCCTCACTTTTGTCGCTGTGGAACAACCCTAACTGATGCATTAAACAGAGTTTTTTGCCTCTAATTTCCCTTCTTTTTGAGAATGATAATGAGAAATAGTGACTGTAATGCAGTGGCGGGAGCTCGGGGCCCTGTGGGCCCAGCTCCCGCCACCTGTGTCTTGTCACATAGTAACATTGTGCCCATAAGCGCAAATCGCAATGCGCGCGTAGTGACTTAAAGCGAAACAGAAAGTGAAACAGTACTGTAGACAGAAATGTTAAAACAACGGTGCCTTAAATGAAAATGCAAGGGTAACACACATGGTGGCGTGGCGTGAGATGAGTGAAACGGGTAAGGAACCGCAAGCAGAAACAGTAATGGTAACAGTAACGTAAGCACACAGGCTGGTTTTCCCCAAAAGCTGTATAGAGAAAGACAGTGAGTACAAAGAATGTAAGCAAAATAATGACTCTCGGAACACAAAAATGAGGACTTGGCATAGTAAGTTGCTTACATCTCAGTAACCGTATGGCACAAAAAAAAATTTAAAAGTCCTATGAATTATCACTTTCCTAGCTAGTTTTGTACTTAGCTTTCATAAGGAGGGGGTTAAGAAATTTTTCAACAAAAAGTCCGTATCTCGCACCATTTTCGAGATACGGGCCCTGAAAGGCACGTCGAACGTCGTAATGTTATCCTATGGAAAAAAAACATAAGTTCAGACTGCCATAACTTTGCCTCCCTGTAATATATTTTCACCAAACCACTGAAAGGCACATCTGTGATATGTTGGCTGTGTTCCCTGCAAATTTCAGCCCAAAAGACCAAACCGTTATTTTGCAGAAGGGCACCAAACGATTGCTGCAATGCGTCATATGCCGTAATGTTATCCTATGGGAAAAAGCATCAACTTTGCAGTACCGTAACTTTGACGCCATGTGATATTTTTTCAACAAAACACTGAAAGGCACATCTGTGAGATATCGGCTGCGTTCCTTCCAAATTTCAGCCCCAAACTCCAAACCATTCTTTTGCAGCAGAGTGCCAAAGAATTGCTGTCATTTTCCCACAGACTAGAAAAGTACTGTCGCAATTTCCGAAAGCTTTCGCAAAAAATTTGCGACACTTTCATGAGCACGAAAGTACTTTGCAAAAGTACTTTTTCTAGAAATTTGAAAAACATATTTCTGGGGTGTTTTACCCCAAAATAAAGACATGGCTAGCATCCTCAGGGTCCGACTAGGTGAGTACAAAAAGAATTAGGTTGCCAAGCATTTTTCTGATCACTAACTGAAAACAAGATGGTGGATTTGCAAAAGTAAGAGGGCAATTTGTGAAAGTAAAAATGCATTTGCGACACTGTCAAATTTTTTGTTAACTTTTCCCATTGACTTATAATGGGAAATTGTTTTTTGAATAACTTTTGAACCGTTTAATATTTTTTCATGAAATCTTTAAAAGGCACATCGGGGACCCTGGCCGCATGTTCCCTGAAGATTTCGGGCTGGTCGCGCAAACCGTGCAACCTGTAGGCATGACCGTAGAATTCCAGAAAAAGCGTAAACACATGCGCAGATCACGCTAAATAACTCCACAGCTGTATATCCGACCGGTACGAAACTTAGCAGATCCCAAGGTGTATGGGCCTTGATCGTATATTCCAAATTTCAGGCAAATCCATCAAACAGTTGCAAAGTTATTAAGGTGC
Source organism: Neoceratodus forsteri (assembly GCA_016271365.2). NCBI lineage: Eukaryota > Metazoa > Chordata > Ceratodontiformes > Ceratodontidae > Neoceratodus > Neoceratodus forsteri. Next base: position 1,416,634,498 of record CM057449.1, on the reverse strand, counting down.
AACATTTTGGGTTTAACATGTAACATTAACATCGGCCCTAAGTGTCACCCATCACATGTGGAAAGAAGCTGAGGAATAGGAGAATGGGGTGACAGTTAGGACCGATGACCCCAATGCACACCCCGATTCCAGTTGGGGGGGGTGGGCTGGAGGGGTACAAAGGGGGTTTCAACCCTAACATCGAATTTCCTCGCTTTTGGCGCTGTGGAACAACCCTAACTGATGCATTAAACAGAGTTTTTTGCCTCTAATTTCCCTTCTTTTTGAGAATGATAATGAGAAATAGTGAATGTAATGCAGCGGCGGGAGCGCGGGGGTGATGTCTTGTGGCATTGTAACATTGTGCCCGCAAACGCAAATCGTAATGCACATGGTGACGCAAAGTGAAACAGAAAGAGGAACAGTACTGTAGAGAGAAATGTTAAAAACAATGGAAATGCAACACATGAAGTAAGCATAAAGGAATGCACATGGTGGTAAACGTGAACGGTAAGTGAACGGTATGGAACCGCAAGCAGAAACGTAATGGTAATAGTAATGTAAGCACACAGGCTGGTTTTCCCCAAAAGCTGTATAGAGAAAGACAGTGAGTAGAAAGAATGTATGCAAAATAATGACTCTCGGAACACAAAAATCAGTAGTTGTAATAGTAAATTGCTTATATCTCAGTAACAGTATGACACAGAAAAAAAATTTAAGTCATATGTATTATCACTTTCCTGGCTAGTTTTATATGTAGCCCCCATAATTTTTGACAAAAACTCTGTATCTCACACCGTTTTCGAGATACAGGCCCTCAAAGGCGCGGTGAACGCTGTAATGTTATCCTATGGGAAAAAAACAGAAGTTTGGACTGCCATAACTTTTGAACAGTTTAATATTTTTCCAAAAAATCTTTGAAAGGCACATCAGGGACCCCGGCGGCACGTTCCCTGAAGATTTTTGGCTGGTCGCACAAACCGTGCAACCTGTAGGCGCGACCGTAGAATTCCAGAAACAGCCTAAATGCACACGCAGATCATGCTTAATAACTCTGCAGCTGTGTATCCGACCAGTACAAAACTTGGCAGATCCCAAGGTGTATGGGTCTTGATCATGTATTCCAAATTTCAGGCAAATCCGTCAAACGGTTGCAAAGTTATTAAGGTGCAAAGTTTTGGGTTTAACATGTAAATGGCTCCTCTACCATAATATATACAGTATATAAAATTAAGATTGCATAATGAAGGGATTGTATAAACATTTTTAAATGTCTTACATAAGAGAATGCATAATGGCACATTTGGATTTATTTCACCTCCGTTTGTTGGGAAATTTATTAACTATTAAGATAACTTGGACTAACATCCTTTAGTACTTAAAAATAAGGCCAAAGAGTACTCATTAAGGGTTGAAGTGTCATGCAAATGTGTTTGGATGTGGGAACATGTACTTTAATATAGTGGAAAAATGTCTGACTACTAAGAGCAACTAAAGTTTATTTTTTATGTATTTGTTGTTTGTGCAACACTGTGGGCTTGAGGAAGTGGCAGAGCCATGAAACATAGTCCCTTTAAGTTTGTCGAAATACTGAATACAACTTTTTGAAGAGTGAATACATATTGGAGTTTATCCCAAAGTATTATAAAAGTTTTGCTTGTCACAAAGTGGATGACCCAAGGCAAGGTATAATTTTCTCATTTAGAGAGAGGACAACCTGAACCAACATAGACACAAAGAAAGAAATAAGTGCCTTAGCTGGGATTTGAACCCAGGCCACCAGGATTACCATTCCAGTTGTGCTACCAGCTGCACCACCATGGCTACTGGAACCTAAATGGCCCAAGGCACCTTACTCTTCCTCTAATGCACAACCTGGTGCTGCACAATTACATTTTCAATCACAAGAGTGCAGTGTGCATATTTATGGAATGCATACAAACAGAAGAGAGAAAGAAATATGTTCTTTAGCTAGGACTTGAACCCAGGCCAATTGGAATACTGTTCCGGTTGCACTATCAGCTGCACCACCAAGGCAACTGACAGAGTGAGTGACTATGTATTTGAGCAAGGGAAGATCTGCCACCATCTGTCCAGGTACTGCAAGTCTGGCAGACCTGAAGAGCCTTGGATTCGAGTGAAAGTGTTTGCATGGAGAAAAGAAGCAGTTTTAAACAAAACTACACACTGAAGGCAAGTTTGGAGCTGGGGTTTTCCTGCCCCCACCACAAACTTTACCCTCTGGGGGACTAGCTCAGAGAGAGTGAGAGAGAGAGAGAGAGACATTGTACTGTCCGATGCCCAGTCTATGAACCCTTAGCCAGCCACAGCCACCCTGCTTCTTCAGAGTAAGAAACAGAGAGAGAGAGAGAGAGAGAGAGAAAGAGACATTGTGCCATCCAGTGCCCAATCTATGAACCCTCAGCCAGCTACAGCCACCCTGCTTCTTCAGAGTGAGAGAGAGAGAGAGAGAGAGAGAGAGAGAGAGAAACCAGAGTGAGACCACCAGTGAGCCAGGGAAACTTAGCCAGTGTCCTAGCCAGGAGCACCTGTCTCCATCAAGCCTGTCCCAGCAAGGGGTAACACCTGGGGAAGAGTGACCACCAGTCACTGTGGTTTGAAATCACAGAAGGAGCAGAACCAAATTGCACAAAAACATGTATCCTGGATTTTAAGAGGATGGACTTTAGGAAAATGGGGACATGCTTGAAAGAGGCACTAATGGGAATGGAGAGGGAATCGGGGTGGCGGAAGAGTGGGCAATATTTAAAACAGGGATGGGCGTGTGGCTTAGCCGTAGACTGTGATGGCAGCTTACATGCTCAGCTCTCTAACTGAGGGATGGAATCCTCAATCATCCAGCACAAGGGGGGCTTTGAACACCCTATATCTCTGCAGAAATAAGAAGAGGGACTTACCTGCTGCAATTTGGAGTCCTTATTTTCTTTGATCAAGGGAGAGTCAGTCTGAATTTTGGATCCTTCCCAGTTCTGTGGCCTGCAAGATGGCTTCCTTGGCCCCGCCATTAACAGAATCTACAAAAATGGAGCAAATGTTTAATCAGCTGCTTGCCCAGATGGCACAAATGACAATTGCCATTAACACTAATACCCAAACGTTGCAAGCTATAGAAACTCATCTTTTTCACACAGAATGACACCTCAAGACCCATGATGCTGCCATCCAGGACCTCACTGCAACTACCAGAGAACAAGTCCATCTCATCCACATGCTCCAAGATAAAGTGGATGATTTGGAAAACCACAGTTGTTGCAATAATCTGTGGTTTTTTGGCTTCCCCGAGGGGCTGAACAGCGATATGCCACTGCTTTCCTCCATGAGGTGCTTCCCAAATCCTTGGCCTGGCTCCGCTCCCATCCTACACATCGGTGGACTCACCACATGCAGGCCCTGGTACCAAAACCGGGGAGTGCCCATGCCCTATCCTTGCCCACTTTCTCAATTTCAGACAAAAAGAACTGGTTACTACCATGGCCAGGGAGAAGGGTTCGATCTCTTGGAATGGGCACAGGATTCAGATTTATCAAGATTACTCATGGGAGCTTTCAGAGCAGTGGAAAGTCTTCTCCAATTGCTGGCGTATTCTCCACGCACACCAAGTCCCCTTTCCGCTGTGCAACCCAGTGACAATGTGAGTGACCATGAATGGGACTTCCACCCTCTTTTCCACCCCAGAGAGCTTAATAGACTTTCTGTGTCATGAATTCCCCAGAGACTTCCAAGATCCAGGACTGTTCACTGCCTCCAGGAATATCCCTGAAATTGGCCATGGCATGGAAGTCTCGCCCGGGTCCCCTATGCAGCTGCCGGCACCTCCAGTTCACCGGTTTGATGCTTCTCTCCCTCCCCAAACCAGGAAATGCCATGCTCCACACCACCACCATAGAGACAACAGCACCTGGCTGACAGGCAAATTGTGGGAGAGTACTCTGAACAGAGCACTGATGTTCTGACACAGTTTCATTTGCCCAACAAGTTCACCCCGCTCCTCAGCCTGGAAGAAAGCACCCCAGAGGAAGGGGCTCCGTCGATTCCCAGCACACTGCAGATCGAGCAACAATCCTGGGCTGCGGTGGTGGCGGAGGAGACCACTCCAGTGCAGGGCCCGAAGCAGCTCCAGGACCTGCCTGTTCCTCCCCCAAAGAAGACGCAGGATCAAGAGGCCTTGAAAACAGTTCCCCTCGCAGAGGAGACAAATGCGCCACCATGAGGAGCCAGTTAAGTGACTGCTTCTGACTTTTCCATCATTTTGAAGGGTTAAGTGGGGGTTTTCAGGTGCCGTGTCTTTGCCTGCCCCCCCCGATTCTAATCCCCAGTCACTTGACTTGTGTGGGCTACCCCCTCATACCTGCACAAAGCTTAGAGTCCCTCTGTTCAGTAGACTGCCCTGGAGGGCTCAAGGTGATGAAGCATTAACTGCTCCTTTTACAACCCGCTAAGAGCTCTGAGCCTGCTGCTTTTTTCTGGGGCCCACAAATTGATATGCTGTGCACACACGAGAGGCCAAAAGACAATCCGGACATGAACGTTTGTAACTAATGCTAATACCTCATCATATGGCCTCCCAACAAGCATTCCCTTTGGGCAGCGCTGGTCATGCTCTTGTGCTTCCTTTCTTCTTTGCCTGACAGACTCCAGTTCAGTGGATGTTAACCTGTGCTGCATTGTTCTCTCTTTTATAACATCTCATTTTTCCTTACAGGGGCCACAACACTCACTCTCCTCCACATTGCAAATTGCTTCTCCTCCACGGGGGGTTACCCTGCCTTTACAGGAAGAGAGGGCACTCACTGTTCTCTCCTTATTCAAGCCCCAAACTATTCTTTGTGACCTGGGGCCAGGGACTGAGGAGCAGGATATGCTCCTGCCCTGCGCTGGCTCCGAGATCCCCCTTGCTGTCTCCCCTTTTCGATCTGCTGAGCATGAGACTTGCTCCACCACTGCTGGACAGCAATGCTTGGGATGCTCCTATCAAGGATCTGGACTCTATTCTCTTTAGTGTATGTGACCCATCACAGTGCTCTTTATATTCCCTCTCATGCCCCCTGTAGTTGTACTTTTCCCACAGGAGGGTGAGGCGTGACAGGCTGCCAGCGGCAATTACTTATTAATGTTCGGTCGAATGTGGTATGCTTACTCTCTTCTCCTACCCACCCCATGAGAAGGAGATGGATGGCCTTGGTGGACAGACTGCCACTCTCACTGTCTTCCTCTATACAAAGGATGTTAGTTTTCTCTGCAAATAGTTGGATGTTAACTCGGGTGGTTTGCCTGATTAGATGTAGTTTACCTGTTAATAACTGGGTACTGTTGTTGGGTATTATTGTCTATGTTTTTGCATGGTATATCTGTCCCTACTTGCAAGGCATTAGTGGGAGCTTCCTGTGGGAGTGGGGCGGCTCCACCCTCAGCCTCGCCTCAGTATGTTGTCACAACCCTTTCTTGTACTTTTATTATGCCTCGAGATCATGGGTGACCACCATGCTTACAGCTGGAACGTACGGGGCTTGAATGCCCCGGTAAAACGTAAACAGGTGCTATCCCATCTCAACAGGCTGAGAGCCACAGGAAAGTAAATTAAATGAACAAGACCATGCCAAATTGGTCAGAGATTGGATGGGACAAGTATTCTCATCCTCCCCCTTCTAAGAAATGAGAGGTAGATATATTGCTCCACAAATCCCTTGCATGGTCCCCCTCTCAAATTCGAGTGGACCCTCAAGGCAGATGGGTCCTAGCCCTGGTGATCACTCCAGATGTCCCTCTATTATTTGGCTGTATATATGCCCTGAACGAGGACGCCCCTGCTTTCTTCCATTAGGTGGCCCAAGAGCTTTGCTCCATTGCCCCTATCTCCACACTGACCATCCTGGGAGGAGTTTTCAATCTTGCTCTGGTACCTCAAATGGACCGTAGTGCCCCATCAGCCATGCAACACCCCAAAGCCCACCTAGCTGTCCAGCAGTTAATGGCTGAACTGGGCCTGTGTGACATCTGGAGAACCTTTCACCCTAGGGAGAGGGACTATTCCTATACATCGCTGTTACATGGGTCACATTGTCACCTGGATCTATGGCTAGTATCGGCCAGGGTCTGCCAGATGGCAGTGGACTCAGAGACTATGCCCAAGATTATCTCGGACCATGCCCCTGTTCATCTGCACATCTTCTGGGACCCACCCTCTTCAAAGTCCACTTCTTGGAAGTTAGACCCTCTCCTCCTCAAGGATCCTGACTTTGTGCAGTGGGTCTCATCTGAGGTAGCCCTCTTCTTAGCTAAAAACTCTCCCCAGGACACCTCTCCGGGTATCAGGTGGGAGGCGCTGAAGGCCACTTTGTGAGGAACAATACCGGGTTATGCTTCTAGTCACTGGAAGCAGCAGGAACACCTCTTAAATTCCTTAGAAATGCACCTGAGGGCCCGAGAGTCCCAAGCCAAACAGATCCCAAACTCACAGTTAAGCCCAGCATTAAGTAACAAAATGCTTAAGACCCGCATGGAGATTAACAACCTCCTATTTGCAAAGCAGAGATTGCCATGCTGAGGCTGCACCATCAATACTGGGAGGGAGGGGAAAAAGCCAGCAAGCTGCTGGCTTACTGTCTGCTCAAGCAGCAGGCCAACCACCACATCCCCGGGCTGAGGGACCAGTCAAGTGCTATCCGAACAGACCCTTGTTTGATTAACTCTATCAAGAAACAGTTTTATTCAAACCTGTATACCTGTACCAGAGAACAGGATGCTGGTTCAGCGAAGCCTTTCCTCTCCTCTTCAAATTCCCACCCTTCAGCCCTCCCAAATTGAGGACCTGGATAGGCCCATCTCGCCATCTGAGGTGGCAGATGACATCAGAGCTTTATATTCTGGCAAGACCCCAGGGGGCGATGGCTTCCCCATAGAGTTCCGGCAACTCCTTACCTCCAAATTGCCCCTCTTCTTTCCTCCATATATAATGAGGCCCTGGACAAAGGCATTTTTCCACGTCCCTGTGAGAAGCAGTCATTACAGTCTTTCCCAAGAAGGGTAAAGATCCCACACTCCCTGTGAGCTATTGGCCCATGTCGCTTATAACACAGACAGCAAGATTTTGCCAAGATCATGGCCTCTAGATTAAACCCTCTCCTTCCCTATCTCATGCATCCTTCGCAAGTAGGTTTTGTTCCGGGGTGCTTCAGTCGAGACCATATCAGGTCCCTGATGAACATCATCTATCATGCCCAGGCCATCCCTACTCCTTCAGCAGCTGTGGCCATAGACTTTGAGTAGGCCTTTGATTCCCTGGAATGGGACTACCTAGGACAGGTGCTGTTACATTTTGGTTTTGGGCCTTGATTTTGGGGTTGGATATGTGGACTGTACCAGTAGCCTATGGCCAGTATTCGCACTAACACAGTGACCTCTGGTCACTTTCAGCTGGGCAGAGGCACCCGACACAGCTGCCCCCTATCCCCTCTCCTTTTCATCCTAACAGTAGAGCTGCTGGCATTTGCTATCAGGCAACACCCTGTCATTCGAGGAATCCCAATAGGGCCACATACCTACACTACATTTATGTATGTGGATGACTTGCTGGTCCCAGTGGAGGACATGAGGGCATTTCTTCCGGCTCTCCTCTCTCTTCTAACGGACTCTGTGGCACTATTGGGTCTCAGGATGAATAAATCTAAAATGGAAGTGCTCCCGTTCAACCCTAAGTGTACCCAGGATATGGTGGCCCCTCTAGGGCTTAAATGGACCACTGAATCACTGGTCTACCTTGGCATCCATATTTCCCCAAACTTTGCGTACATTTGGGATCTTAACATGTCCCTGCTAGTTGCTGATCTTAATATTGAGCTGGACAGGTGGAAAATGCTCCATTTTACCCTAGTTGACAAACTTTCAGCTCTTAAAATGATCTCTGCACCCAAGCTCCTGTATCCTCTTTCCCAAATCCCTCTGGCCCCTCTGTTAAATGGCTTTGTACCATCGACTCTACCATAGGCAATTTCCTCTAGGAAAACAAAAAAACATGGTACAGCAAGAACAAACTGCACTCCCACTGGTAACTGGGAGGATTGGGTCGCCATGGCTCGAGGGATATGCATGGGCCTATTCTTCTGCTCAAACTCTAAAATGGTTCTCAACAGTATCCCCTGAATCACCCCAGTGGCTATCCATGGAAAAGCCGCTGCCTCAGGTGCATAGTCTCCCTCTTTTGCTGTACAATCCCTTACCCAAAGCCCTGCAAAGCCACCCTACGATTGCCTCTGTGGTCCAAATTTGGGGCAGGGTACATGCCAGAATTAAGGCCAACCTTAGACCAATCTCTCACACTCCCAATTTTAAGAATGCCCATATCCTGGTTGACAAAGTCCTTTCATTGGCCTCAGTGGGAGCGTACAAATATCATACTGGTGGATGTTATGGAGGAAGCCGGGCAAAGGATTCAATCCTTCCAAGATCTTGCCAAAGACAAAGGGCTAGGGTAGGAAGACTTCTGGAGATATCTACAGCTGTGCAGCTCCCTGTCAGAATACCTTAAGTCTCACCCACTTAGTCCAACCAGCTCCCAAAAATTGAAGAGCTGGCTCCAGTTCTCCAAAGGCCAAGCCAGTCGGATATACACTAATATCCGGGAAAGCATCCCTTCACAGTCCGGAGAGTCAAAGCAGAAATGGGAAAGAGCCCTGAGCTTGCAGCTGGATGAGACCAGCTGGAACTTACGCTGGAAATTTGCCCACGTAAGCTACCCAGATATGCAAAGAAGATTCATTCAAAACAAAATACTGCACTACTGGTACAGAACACTGGATGTTCTACACAAAGCCAACCTCATAGCAACATTTACTGGAGGTGCAACTCTCAAGTAGGGGACTTATACCATATCCTTTGGCAGTGTTCCCTGCTGTCCTCTTTCTGGCAAAAAGTAGGCCACTTGGCCACCCAAACTCTAGGCTGCACGATTTAATTGGACCCGCTGGTCTGTATTCTGGGCCTTCCACCTCAAGATACTCTGCTAAAGGGCCGGCAACTCCACTAGCTAGCTCTCCTTGGCAACTCATCCAAACATCTTATCCTGTGCCCCTGGAAATCCCCTCCATCCTGGAGCTGGCACCATGCACTTATGCAGCTGACCTCACTGGACCGCATGTTTCATGTCATAACTAACAAATTAGATGTGTACTATGCCTGCTGGGCCGCCTTTCTTGCCTACCTGAAGCCACGGACAGGTATCGGATGAGGCCAATACGGTCATCACCTGTCTTCTCCTTAACTTACTCCCCAGGTTTTCCGTTGCAATGGACCAGTTTATCCATGCTATTTGATGTCAATCCTATATTATCTGCACTGTACCCATTACCCAGCTATACCCGTTTTTCTCTGTTCTTTACTGTTGTTGATATTAGTGTTATGTAGCAGAGAGCTTGCTCTCCTGTTGCCCACCCTTCTCTTGGGCAGTGAGCAAGGACCTCTATGGTAACTAGCTATGTTTTAGCTCATGCTTGTGCTCACTTGGGGAGCTTCACCCCGTTAGCAGCCTTGATGCTCCTTTTTTCACAGTATGTGCACACTGTTACTTTACTATGGAATAATGGCTATTCCTGTATAGTGATTCTTTCTCTGCTGCTGTTTTTTGTATGATTATTATGTTTTTCTTGTGTGTATATATAGGTTATGTGAAAAATGTAATAAAAATTACCAACTGAAAAAAAACAAAAAACAGGGATTATAAGAGCAACAGAATTATGCATTAGGCAGGTTAGTAAATGGAAGGAGGCATGGAAAGGATGAGAAGGGACTTGGCAAGGCTGGAGGAATGGTCAGAAGTATGGCAGCTTGGACTGAATGCAAAAAAGTGCAAAGTAATGCACCTGGGAAACAAAAACCCAGGGGAAGTTTACACAATGGGGGAGAGGTAGTAACAACAACAAAAATGGAAAGAGACCTAGGGGTAATCATATCAGATGACCTTAAGGTTGGCAAGCAATGTGAGAAGGCGGTAGGGAGGGCTGGGGGGATACTGGGATATATAGGGGAGAGGTATCACCAGCAGAAAACAGGAAGTTGTTATCCCCCTGTACAGAAAGTTGGTGAGACCCCATCTGGAGTACTGTGTCCAGTTCTGGAGACCCCATCTCCGCAAGGACATAGACAGGATGGAGGCAGTTCAGAGGAGGGCAAATAAAATGGTGCAGGGTCTGCAAGAGAAGCCATATGAGGAGAGACTAAAGGAGCTTAATGTGTATACCCTTGAGGAAAGGAGGGAGAGGGGGGACATGATAGAAACGTTTAAGTACCTCAGTGGAATCAACAAAGTCCAAGAGGGTAGCATCTTTCAGAAAAAGAGATGTGCAAGAACAAGGGGACACAATTTGAAGATAGAGGGGGGACGGCTCAGGGGCAATGTGAGGAAGTATTTTTCACAAAGAGGGTGGTGGACGCTTGGAACAGCCTTCCTGAGGAGGTTGTGGGGTCTAAAACTGTGGGAGAATTCAAGAATGCATGGGACAGACATAAGGCAATTTTTGTGGGGGGTAGGAAGAAATAGGCTGTTGGTTAAATAGGATCTGCAGCTTATCCTTTAGGTAGGGAAATGGGCAGACTAGGTGGGCCAAGCGGTCCTTATCTGCCGTCAAAGTCTATGTTTCAATGTTTCTATTACGGTTTTCCAAGGAGGTAGCAGAGAATGTGAAAGCCAAAAAGACTGCATTCAGGCAATTTAAAAAGATGCAGGAAGAAGGGGATAGGGAGAGGTACCAAAAGAAGCAAAGAGAGGCAGGGAGGTCAGTAAGGGAAGCCAAAGCTCAGACAGAAGAGCACATCACAAAATCAGTGGGTAATAATAATAATAATAATAAGCCTTATTTCACATAAGCACCTTTCAGAATACCAAGGCGCTTTACAAAATATTAAAACAGCAGTGATAAAATCAATAAATACAATATAAAGTAATAACATTAGTCTGACGGGGTTCACTCATTCAGTGCCATTAAATGCCTGGCACCATAAAAAAGTTTTTAACTCATGTTTGAAACCTCCCACAGTCATGCACTCCCGCAGCCAGTGGGGTAGAGAATTCCAGAGGGTAGGGGCCACATACATAAATGCACGGGCCCAAGAAGATTTCAAAAACACCCTCGGGATCTCCAGCAACCCCTTGTTCGCTGAACAGAGCTGTCGCTCGGGGCGATGGGGAACCAGAAGCTTTTTCAAGTAGTCGGGGCCAAGGGGTCTATGTGATAATGGCGAACTCTAAAGGCGATCGCCGTTATCGCTCAGTCAGAATGCGAACACATTTGGCCTCTGGCTCAACCTAAGCGCCCTACAGCACAATGCCGCCTAGGACATATTTTTACTACTTTCTGTGGGGGCTGTGCCCCCACACCCTCCCTCACAGGGGCTTCACCCGTAACCCCCTACTTAAGGATTCTCAACTCCAGGGGTGCATGTTGAGGGTGAAGTAGTAAAATATAAAGAGATGAGCCAGGCGCAATAAAATCGCATCAGCGCCAGACCCAGACAGTACACCTCAGCCACCCCAGCAATTGCTCAATTCCTGGCCATGCCGCGGCTCTACCACGGCGACCGCAGCTCCACCCCCTACAGCTTCTCCACCGCCCCAGCCCATGCCGCCATGCTCGCTCCACCCCCGCGCGTGTATGTATAGTGACACCCTGTCACCTAGTTCGCCCAGCCCCTCATCTGGTCGCCCTACCCGTCGGTCACCATGAGTGGATTGCACAAGGAAGGTGTCACCGTAATGGACGATGCCCTTCCTCATGCGCCCACCTCACAGGTTACCAGGGCCAAGTCCATGTAGGGCTTTATAAGTCAATAAACCAACTTTAAAGGTGATCCACCACTGAATTGGCAGCCAGTGCAGATTACGCAGCACAGGGGTGATATGAGATGTTCGGGTAGAGGGGACAAAACCTTTTACAGGTACATAAGTGAAAAAAGAAGGGAAAAGGGAGGGACAGTGAGACTGAACTGAAGGGGGAGGACAGGGATAACAACAGTAAAGCTGACATACATACTGAACAGATATTTCTGCTCAGTTTTTACTGAGGAAGGGAAGGGTAATGGGCCTGAGGGGAGTACAAGGGGTAGGAAGGGTGCAGAAATGGACACAAGTCCCTTTATATGGGAAAGGTTCCTAAAGGAACTAAAAGGAATAAGCGTCAGTAAAGCAATGGGGCCAGATGGGGTGCACCCCAGGGTCCTAAAAGAACTAAGAGAGGTGGTGGCTGAATCTCTGGCAAACCTGTTTAGCTGATCACTGGAAACAGGGGAGGCACCCAAAGACTGGAGGACAGCAGATGTAGTCCCCTTATACAAAAGCGGGAACAAAGTGGAAGCGGGGAACTACAGACCAATCAACCTGACCTCGGTAGTGGGGAAGATCATGGAAGCACTACTGATGTAGAGATTGGTGGAACATCTGGTTGCCACAGAACTACAGGACCCAAGGCAGCATGGTTTCACTGGAGGGAGGTCATGCCAGACCAGCCTCGTTGAATTTTTCAACTGGGTGACAAGGGAGGTGGATCAGGAGAGGGCAGTGGATGTTGCCTATCTGGACTTCAGCAAGGCCTTTGACACTGTTCTGCATAGAAGGCTATTAAACAAACCGGGGAATATGGGAGTGGGCAGGACAGTAGTGCGGTGGTTGGGTAACTAGCTGGGTGGCAGGATGCAGAGGGTGGTGGTAAATGGCTGTCACTCCACAGAGGGAAGAGTGACCAGTGGGGTACCACAGGGATCAGTGCTGGGACAGGTCCTATTCAACATCTTCATCAGTGACATTGCGCAGGACCTAGAAGGTAGAATTTCACTGTTCGCTGATGACACAAAGCTCTGTAACAGAGTAGACACACCAGAGGGTGTAGACAGAATGAGGAGGGACCTGCAGAAGTCTGAAGAATGGTTGAGGGTTTGGCAGTTGAAATTCAACGCAAAGAAGTGCAAAATAATGCATATGGGACACAAAAACACTGGAATGACATATCAGTTGGGGGTTGAGGATATAGCATGCACCAAGCTGGTGCATCTCTGATGACCTCCAGGTAGAAAAACAGTGCGACAAGGCAGCAGGTAAAGCAAATAGGATGCTGGGATGCATAGGCAGGGGCATCACCAGCAGGAAAAGGGAGGTCATAATTCCACTATACAAGACACTAGTGAGGGCCCCACCTGGAGTACAGCGTGCAGTTCTGGAGACCGTATCTATGTAAGGACACACAGGGTAGAGAAGGTTCAGAGAAGAGCAACAAAGATGGTACAGGGATTGCATCACACGTCCTATGAGGACAGGCTGAAGGACTTGAATATGCACTCCCTGGAGGAGAGGAGGGAGAGAGGAGGATAAGATAAAGACATATAAGTACCTTACAGGAAGGAAAAGGGTGCAGGAATACACTATTTTCCAGCAAAAAAGGTGTTCCAGAACTAGAGGGCATGGGATGAAATTGGAGGGAGGACGATTTAGAGGAAACGTGAGGAAGAATTTCTTCACAGAAAGGGTGGTGGACAAGTGGAACACCCTGTCAGAGGAAGTGGTGGGGGCTGAAACAATCACGGGATTTAAGAATGCATGGGATAGACATAAGCAAATTCTGGAGGTCAGGGTTAAGGGGCAACAGACTTCTAGAAAAACGTAAAGGAAACTTAAAAGCTCAATTGGGCAGACTGGGTGGGCCATAGGCCCTTATCTGCTGACAATATCTATGTATCTATGTAAGCGACACTAGAGGTATCATTTGAGGCGTCCAACAGTGAGTAAACACTGGGACGAGGGGGGTTTCGGCTTTGCAACTGGGGAGAAAGTGTACTGTGACAGGGACTGAGGGAGAATTCCTGGGCAGGACTTTGCCAGTGTGAGAGGCCCTGGCAGAAGACCTGTGGAAACCATTCTGCCACCCATCCTCTGGATTACAAATAGGGGCCTCTTTGCAAACCTTTTCAGCCTGTTAACCAGTTACAGTTTTGTGTTTCATCCGCAGTTGTGTCCAAAGTGTGTTTATCTGCAACCATTTATAGTGTGCCATCAAACTCCACCCTGCTAGCAGCATCAGCATCCTCAGTGTGATACCCACTACAATGTAAAAAACAGAGGTCTCACCCATGGCATTTGGGGGGAATTAAGCCAGGTGCACCCACATTGGGAGTTTGAAGACTGCTGAGGTGGGCAGATTCTGTGGGATGAATTGTTGAAGTATTTTATTACTTGATTAAAGGATTGGCATATTACTGCATAGAGTGATGGAATACTGCTACACCAATTGCTCCCATTCTGCTCCCTTGTTCTCTCTGTACCTTCCCTTTTAAATAAATTACTTGTTTGATCTGCATTTCCTGTGTTTGGGGATTGTCATCACTTACTGTGTCCCATGGGTTGGGGCAGGACTGTGTGGGCAGATTATGTACTGTATCCTGAGGGGTAATAGCGTTGTGTTTCAGCATCAAGGTATCCCATATTGCCACCCCAGGTGGAGGCACTGCGCAATGTTAGGCCTATCTACCTAGTGTAGCACATCTTCAGGTAGCTCAGGCCAACGCCCTCAGAGGGTATGGAGAGGAGAATCCAAAGGTTCCTGGGTGGTCCATTACAATAAGAGAGAGACAGAGAGGGAGAGAGTTTCTTGGGGGGTGGGAGGCTGACCATGACAACGGCAACTCTTCGTTAGGTCCCTAATATTTCATCAGTGATTTTTTTTTCTCAGACACTCAGCATCAGCACAGGTTTTTAACAGTGAAATTGATATGTTTCATAAGTAAACACACACACCACATACACACGCAGTCACGCACACACGCATGCACGCACGCACGGACACACACTGTATACCACACAGAGACACACACACAGCGGTCCAGATATTCAAACTGCTCTCAAAAAGTGCACAATAGCAGGAGCAAATGCAAGTCTATTGCGCTCATGTGCAAGAGACACGATATTCAAAAATGGAGCAGGCCAAACTGCGCCTACAGCCGACGACTGAATATCACACTACCTGCGCCATAGTGCAGCTAGGGAGGGGAAGCTGAGCAGATCTGATGCGCCATAGCCAAGGCCACTGATTTATGGTGATTAAAATAATGAAATTCCGTTTTCAAGACTTCAGATTCCGGAATTACACCGATGATTGTTACTCTAATTTCCGGATTTTACCGGGATTCTGCTATCATTCTTTTAGTATGTGGATAAGTAATCAGAATTAAAGAAGGCTTAATATACAGAGCATTAAATAGAGCAAATTGAAAATAGTACAGTAAGGAATTAAAAGAAAAACACAAGTTTTGTAGATCTACTGATCTGATATAAAATGCCAGATTCCATGAAATCTTTGTTTTTACCGGTCTTCAGGCAGCCCTAATTCCGGAATTTTACCGGATTTTCCGGTAAAAACCAAAAAACAGTGGCCTTGGCCATAGCGCAACAAGGGATGTTCAGCTGAGCAGTCCAGAGGCGCCATAGCACAACCAGGGATGCCCCCCAGCAGCAGAGCTATGCAACTGCACAACCAGAGAGGTAGGGGCCCACCACCCATGCCACAGATGGGCACAGGAACACACAGCAGAACAGACATCATCCCCCCATGCCTCCATGCCTCATGCACTGCACAACTGGGGAAGGGCTGGAATAACCACCGGCCCATGGAGACAAGCAAACAACCCACAGCCGGGCCATGGTGCCCCATAACACCTCTCGGCAAGCTGTGACTGGCACACAAGGAGGGCTGACCACCCCGTGCCACACCATCTCCCGCGAATGCAGAGCACACCCTGCACCATGACCCCCAGACACCCCCCCATGAGCAGTGACCACCATTGCAGGAAACCCCATGCATGCCACCACCCCCACTGTGACAGTGCAACCCTGTGTACCACAGAACCATGCAAGCCAGCCCCTCAACGAGCACCCATCAGCGGGTGGCAGCACACAGCAATGCACCAACAGCAGATACAGTGCCACCAAGCATAGTCCCCCTGAGGTACTGCAGAGAGACCAACCATGCATCGGCACATGAGGTACCCCACACGGGACAGGGCTTGCCCCGGACACCACCACCAGTGGTACAGCACCCTGCACAGTATTTCAATGACACACCCTGACCCACCACTGGCCACAACAGCCACCACAGACACCCACAGTGATGCGTGGAAGCATGCACCACACCGGATGCCACACAGTGCATGGACAGACACCCACCTATACCCAAGGGCACAACAACACAGGGACGCAGTGGTGGGGCAACCAAGCCCCCAGTGTGGGCCCATGTAAACTGTGTACACACAACCCGCAGTCCTCCATGGCACTGGAGTGCTAGCCACCCTGTGCAGGCACTGTGGACCCGTACACCACCATCAGTCGCCCAGAGCACAAGTCACAGACAGTGGTGAACATCCCCTGCAACACACACAAGCCACAGCATAGAGGTGGGACAACAACTGTGGAGGCCACAGTGTCACCCGAGGCAGACATGCACCACACCAGTGACAGGAGGCAACCCAGCAATGTGACGGGTACAGTGGCTGCCCTGCAGGGACTGCCACCACTGACATGCCAGCGGACCATGCAGGTCACAGACATGCATGTGTGTCAGCTCCACAGGTCATGGACGGGCTGATAGGTGCACCATGGACACAGAGCACGCACCATGGACCACTGCACACAGTCATCCAGTGCACAGGGCACAACACACACACCACAGACACTGACTGATAGCTACCCCCACACCATAGTCACCTCCACACGGACACACACATATACCCATGACCGCACCACCCGACGCCATGCACACCACTGCAGCTGAGCACCTATAGCCCACTGCAAATCAGAGACCACCACAGTATTCATATCAAAATAACTGTGTATTGAACAAACATATAAAATTCAATTATTTACAATACTATGTACAAAATATACAAGGTTGGGGGAAGGGCCACAATCAAGGTGGGGGTGGGTAGGGGCAGGGAGGACAAATGGGACAGGAAAGGAGGGGTGTGAGGGTGGGTCCAGGGGGGTAGGGGATGACAGGGACTGATGGATCCCTAGCGGGAGTGCCTCTCCCCACTCCGACTCCGACGAGCTCTGTGCCTCCACAGGACCCCGGTGTTGTCTATCCTGCGGAGGATGTCCAGCGAAGCCCTCACCACCTGGAGTATCTCCCATAGTGCCTCCCTTATTTCCTGGAGATGGCGTGTACCTAGGACAAGGGAGCACAGTCAATAGGTGTGAATGCACAACCCCATACAGCCCACCCACTGTGCATGGCATACAGTCATGGGACATACCTCTGTGATGGTGTGTGACCACCCGCAGTGATCATGACCACATGACCTGCCCACCCAGGTGCATACTGCCATGCGGGACGCTGCACACACCCACCGGCCACATCACACACAGCACCACCGTGGCCGTTTAGTGACATGGCTATGTGGTGCAAAGGCAGTGGCACAACCATGTACCTGGTGCACGCATGGACCACCATTGACGCACTCCCAGACATGTATTGCCACTGGACAGTGTTGACTATAACAAGTTGCATGCATGACAGTGGAGTAGATGGATTGTGGCCATGCCTTGCTGCCCACCCTGTTACACAGCATGCAATAGTAATCATGGAGGTATGGCACTCACCTTCATCGGGCCGGTCCAGTGGGCGGTGAGGGCCCTCACCCCGCCTTGCTGCACTCTGCTCCTCCTGCCGCCAAAGTTCACGGGCACAGTGGCGTTCCTCCGGGCCTGTGGGGCAAACATGGAGAGAGGAACATCAGTACAATCCCGTAGCAAAGTCCCCCTGCCCCCAGGTGTGTGCCCTCCCACCCAGCCAGACCCACCCACCCCACACCCTGATAACACCACCACAGCCAACCCAGGATGGTCCCTCCCTCATGTGCTGGACACATACAACAGTGTTACCCACATGGAAGATCAAGTTTGTTGACGTAACCCCTACCTGGCCGTGGCACCGTGCCCCTCCTGGCACGTGCCCGCAGGCGTTCTAGTAGCTCCGGCTCCCTCCGCTGCAGGTCCCCGTACCTGTGGTGGCAATGCTCGGTGCTCCTCCCCCATCCTGTGGCCTCCTCAAGTGCAGTGGTCACCTCCTCCCACACCTGGGTCCTGGACCTGTCCAGGGGCACCTCCCCGAACAGTGGCCCATGGTGTGGCTCCACAATGGCCACTAGGTTGGCCAGCTCTACTGCCGACCACTGAGCTGCCCTCCTGTGTGCCATGCTCACTGCTCGATTTGGCAATATGGCACTCTGCAGCGTGGCTCCTCACGTGCAGATGCTGCGCAGCACAGCGCTGCCATTCCCTATCGCGCAGTCACTGAACAGTGCAATAGAGGTGCACCCATGCCTGACGCATGGCACCTAGGGGCAAAGGTTGGGCACAGGGTCAAGGGTCTCTGGTGCATGGACACGCACAGCACCACTGGACCCCAATGCGTGTAGCACGATTGGCTGCCTGTGTGCCACCACCATTAGCGGCCTACCATGCAGTTGGCCCAGTGCGCCTATGATGGCCCAGTGCCACAGCGCCATGTAGTGACCATTGCTATAGCACCACTGGCACAATGGTGGCCATGCCCTGCATTTCCTACCATGCATAGCACGTCATCAGCGTGGCAGACACCTGTGTCAGCAACCCGGGCATGCGCAGTGAGGTGTGTACTACGCATGTCACAGAACTGCACCATTGGCTCAGCATGTTCAACACAATTGCGCAAAGCGCAGCAGCGCGATATTCAGCCGTCATATGCAAATCATCTAATCAGCCATTCAATGGCGCAGCACTGCAATCTGTATTCACTTAAATTTGTGACTCGCCTCATTTGCATGGGTTGCACTATAAAAGTGCCACATTGGGCTGCAGTGGCCATAGTCGGTTACTGCAGTCTATTGGTGAGTTGCATGCTGTTTGGGAGTGTGGACTGTGGATTTAGGGACATGCATGGGACTGCACAGTCACAGGTAACAACTGCCATTCTTACACACTACATAATGACTGAGCAAGTTGTGGGACAGGAGGAACACAGTGGTGGGAGGAGGAGGAGGAGGTCTAACTTTACCAAGGCCGAGACCGAAGCCCTGTTTGAGGCCTACCTGGATCAGGAGCTGCTTCTCAGCGGACGGCGGGGAACACCTCAAGCCCATGCTGCTGCATGGGAGGAGGTGGCACATGCTGTGAACCTGCATGGCAGTCACCAGCACTCCATGCAGGAGTGTAAGAAAAAGATGGACACGGACAGGAGGAGGATAAAGGAGAAGGTGGCTGCCATCAGGGCAACATGAGCTGCAACAGGTGGGGGACAGCCGGAGGTGGTACAGCTGACCCCACAGGAGGAGCGGCTTTCTGGAAGCATGCAGCGTAGTGTCATTGAGGATGTTCCGGGTGGTGGCTTCCAGACGGGTGGTGGCCCATCACTGCATGGTAAGTCATGGTCTGTCTATGGGAGGGGGCAGGGTAGGTCACATGCAGTAACGCAACTTTGTTTTCCCTTACAGATCCTGAGCATCTGCATGGGTCAGCGGTGGTGGGCCTGTCCACTGAGGGCAGTCAGCTGGAGATGGAGGAGGGCCCATCCACCTCCACAGGTGTACATGGATCAGTGCGACAGTGGGGCTGATTGGCTGTCCACACTGATGTCGTTGTAACAGGTGCGGAGGAAGCCCTGCCTGTGTCCCAGCATGCCGGCATCCATGGATGCCGGCATGCTGTGACTGGGGCCAGTGTAGAGTCCATCACCGATGATGATGTTGCTAATGTCATGGGCAGTGACACGTGTGTGCCACGGGATGGCCATACAGCAGGACACATCGTGCCTGTGGCTGTGGGTGGTGCTGCCGTGGAGGCCTGCATGTCAGCACAGTCCCAGTCTGTGCCTATCAGCACCAGTGGGGCAGCACTGGTGTCTGTTCAGGACAGTGGGACTGTTGCGGCCACTGCGGCAGCACCACTGAGTCCTGGGGAGTGGCAGCTGGAGGGGCAGCATCTGCAGCTGGCCAATGGGCTTGGGGGTATACAGGGTTCAGCGGTGGCATCTGTGCACCGCCTGTGGACATGCCCAGACCTGGTCCTGGTGCACAGCACCCACCCTCAAGGGGTGCTGAGCATCAGGGCCGCGCACACCCTGAGGGACAGGATGCTGAGGAGGTAGATGACTTCTTGGACGAGCACACCCGCCTACTGCAAGCATCAGTCCAGCAGCAGATGCGGCTTGCAACGTCAGTGGATGCACTGCATGTGGCTCTGGGGCAGGCAGAGGAGCGTCACAGCAGGGACACTGCTCTGATCCTGGCAGGAATGGACCATTTGCGGGAGGATGTGACCACTGCCATTGACAGGCATGCACAGGCATTCACTGCTGTCATGGGCCACAATGGGCACACAGTCAGGTGCCCATGTATCGTGGATACCATGCAGTGCACTGTCCACCCCCCTTCCCGGTGTCATGCGACTCCCTCGCTGTCGACACCGGGTTCAGCTGTGGGCATCCCAAGCACTCCTGGCACAGGCATGTTCAGTGTGCTGCAGACCCCTGTGCGAGCATGGACGTGTTCACGCTTTGGAACCTCTGGGGGACCATCAGTGCCACCCCATGAGGCCAATGGTCAGCCTGTCAGTGCTGGCAGGTCTTGGCGGGGCCACCCATGCATCCGTGATGGCCGGAGCACTGTGTCACATGACTGACCTGTCTCCCAGCATGGCTACTGTCTGGTGCTGCCCTGTGTGCATTGTGTGTTTCAGTGGGCAGTGCACGGGTGGGCACCCACCCTGCGACGGACACACAGTCCACCTGCACACCCTCCCGGCTGCTGTCTGCAGTTGCATGTGCATGATGATGCCTGCATTGCGCTCTACACCAATGTGCAATGGTGCTCAGCGTCTGACACATGCACATGGACAGGCAGTGGGCGTGGTGGCCTGTGGACATGTGTGTGGCTAGGGTTGGCGTTCTGGGTCAGTGTGCCTCCTGCCCTCTGTGCACGTTTGGTGCATTGTGTGTGTGCGTGTGTGTGTGTCCATCCATGTAGCATGTTAATCCTCACCCACCCCTGGTTGTGTGTGTGCTTCTGTGCCCTGCCACTTCCCTTGATGGCATGCACCCCTGGTGTGTGTCCATGCGTGTTTGTGTGTTGTGCCTTAGCCACTGGTGGTTGCACATGGCCCCATGACTTACCTGGGTTGGCTGAAGTGCTCCTCCATGATGGTGTCCCTGTGCAGCTGTGCCAGCCGGATCAGTCGGGGGTCCCGTCGCCCAAAGGGGGGCTGCCCATCACCATCGTCCCCGGCGTCCTCATCGTCCCTATCGCTGTCCACCTCTTCGACATGTACGGCTATCCCACATTTGTTGGCCATGTTGTGCAGGATGCAACAGGCCAGGAATAGCCCACAGGCCTCTGAGGGGCTGTACTGTAGGGCACCGCCAGAGGTGTCCAGGTAATGGAAACATGCCTTTAGCATCCCGAACACCCGCTTGATGACATTACGTGTGGTGGCGTGTGCCTCATTGTAGCATTGCTGCGATGGGGTCGCGGGCCGCTGGTAGGGTGTGAGCAGCCAGGGACGGAGTGGGTATCCACTGTCACCTGTGTGTAGAGGGTGGAGGTTAGTTTGGTGATCAGCATCGCCCTGCCCCAGGTCATGTAGGCCACTACCCATGTCACCTCTGGCCATGCCCCCCCCCAGGCCCTATGATTGTCCATGTGGTTTGCATACTCACCCACTAGGTGTCCAGTGGGGATGTCCCCACTCTCGAATCTGTGGCACAGTGCCGACTGGTGCCAGATGAGGGCATCGTGTGCTCCCCCAGGGTGCGTGGCACAGACATTGATTATGCACCCCCTGGCATCGCACACCACCTGGCAGTTGATGCTGGCATAGCCCTTGCGATTGATGTATGCGGCCCCCTCGGGGCCAGGTGGTGTGTGTATAGCTACATGGATGCAGTCTATTGCCCCTAGCATGCCAGGCATACACGCTACCCTGTGGAACTCCTGTATGTTTACTGTGCGCTCCGCCAGTGTGCTGGGGAAATGGATGTACTCCGTAGCATGTGGCAGCAGTGCACTGAGGAATTGGGTGAGGTGGCATGATGTGGCTGACTGGGTTATGCCTGTGGTGTCCCCAGTTGGTCTCTGGAAGGTACCCGTGGTGAGCAAGCACATGCAGGCTGTTACTTTAGTCTCCACTGACAGGGCATGGCTCTGTCGTGTGGGTGCCTGCATCACATCACTGCACAGCTCACAGAGTGGCCTCAGAATTGCCCTATTCAGGCGGTACCGGCCCACAATCTCAGTATCAGTGTACAGATTGAAGCTGGTGTGGGCTCGTTACTGTCTGTTGGGGGCATACCGCTGATGGGCCCTTCCATGGTCACGCCCCCCTGCCGCCCGCCTTCTCACCCCCCTCATAACAGCCTCCATCTGGAAGGTGGCACTGGCCATGTCCCTGGCTTGTGTTCACCCCCCCCGGCTGCTGTTACTGTATTCCCCCCGCTGTCCTCCCTGCTACTTCCCCTATACCGGGAACACCTGCCTGTGGTGGCCTCTGTGCTTGTGGCACTTCCCCCTTCTGCACTGGCTGTGGCTCCCCACACCTTCCCTGTGCCTGTGTGTGTTCAGGGTGCCCTTTCCCTGGCCTGCCCTGTGTGTCCCTCCTGCCCTGTCTGTCTGGCTAGAGTTCTGCCTCATGTGGCTTCCCTGTAGCATTCTTGCGCCTCTCCCTTGCTCCTCTTTATTTTGGCTCATTTCCGCTATGGCTCAACTTCCGCTTGCTCCCCTGTTGCACATGGCGCAAGTCGCTGAATATCGCACTGTGCCATTTATGTATGGTTCTTCCCCTTCAGTTGCGCATGCCTTCATTATCATTGAGCTGTTGCTCAGCATGATTTTGGGGGCACAACTGCCTCCTGCTGAATATCGCAGAATGGCGCAATTTCGGACTTACGCAGGCACAACCCTATTGCGCATGGCTCAACTCTTTTGAATATCTGGGCCAGATTGTATAGTATCAAGACCCACACATACACAGTCCAAGAGAACCACACTCATCTTCTGAGAGGGTAATGGTGAGCCCTGTAAGACAACCACATTCAATAAAGCTGCATGCTGTGTTTGAGAGGGCCACGCATAACTCTCCAGTTAGAGTCACACTCAGTTTCTTATCAGAGCCACAACCACTAGACACGCTCAGTCTGAGAGCCACATATACTCTTTGAGTGGGTTATGTTTGCTCTCTGAGAAGGCCACACTCTCCAGCGTCCTCTGCTGTCTGATCAGAGACATGCTTGCTGTGTGAGACACACCCACCCACCCAACCACACCCACATTGTGAGCCGCGCTTGTGCTCACTAAAAGGCAAACTCACTCACAGAGAGCCACATCAGCACCTGCACAGACATACTTACACCTGTACAGCCACAGACAGTACACACGTTGAGAGTGACACACACATACACACACACACACACACACACACACACACACACACACACAGACACTCAGAGTACTACACTCACACTTGGAGAACAACATTCTCAATCAGAGAACCACACATGTTCTCAGAGAGCCACACACCCACTTAGAGAGCCAGACACTCTAAGAGCACATACTCAGAGAGCCACAAACCCAATCAGAAAGCCACATACCAACTGGAAGAGCCACATATGCTCTCAGAGAGCCATCCACCAACTTGAAGAGCTGCATACTCTGTGACCAAATACTCAGAGAGCCACACACACAGTTGGAGAACCACTCATGCACTCAGAGAGCCTCACATGCACTTGGAGAGCCACACATAAACTTGAAGAGCAACACAGACACACGCACATGCACATGCAAACACACTAAAAGAGCCCCATCGCACTCAATTACACATGTACACTCTGGCAGAGTGCTCCCTGAGAGCCATAATCACACTTTGAGAGCCAAAGACTCACGTTCTCTAACAGACACACGTGTGCACACATGCAAATGCTCACTCTCTCTGTCTCTCCTAGAGCCTGTCATACTCTGAAATCCACGCTCACACTATGAGAATCACAGAGACTGAAACCCTGTCTCTATCCCTCTGGGAGTGACACACACACACACACACACATATACACATAAACACACACACACACACCCACACACACCCACACACTCACACGCAGATGTGCAATCACAATCGGAGTCCCATGCCGAAAACACACTCACACTGTCTTTCTCTCTGTCTCTGAGAGCCAAACTTACATTTGGAGAGCCACACCATGCTTCTTGTGTGAATAATCTAGTAGTTTTTGAGCTGGTCTGGATGGTGCTTCTCAGTGCTGTTTGGTGGGGAATCTGAGCCTCTGGAGACCTGCACCAGAGGGAGCCAGTGCCACTGAGTCCTAGGAACCCAGCCACAGTTCCTGGGCCCACTGGTCACAGCTGAAGAAGTGCACTCATAGTTGCTAAATTGGGATCTGCACACACAGACACCCCTAACTGGGATGTACACCAAGAACTGCTTTTGGACAGCAGGAGCCCCTATTAATATGCCCACAGTGGGCAGAAAAGTATTGCCTTAGAACCCTCACAGCCAGTAAGTGATTGCAGGTGCATTGCAGGCACCTAGACACAGTTAGTAATCATGATCACACATGGCAAAACAGGATACACATCACAGACAGTGAAAACACATTAAATAATCTTGATATGCAGGGCTAGGATGAACCCTATAAGTGCAGTTTAATACACTGACATGTTATTGTAATCTTTCCAGGCCATATTTCATAGCTCCAGTGTAACAATTCATTACAGTACTTAGCATTTTATCTGAGTCCTGGTAACCCCTATTATGACAGTCAGGTTACATCCATCCGTGACAAGTGAATCAGACACCCTCATCAGATATGTACCATCAAGAACATGCAAACAATAAACACACTGTAATGTTGCTCATCATTATTCAAGAGAACACTATTACCAAAAGCTAAGTGCTTTACAGAAACATCAACAGAAACATAGAAACATAGACTTTGATCACAGATAAGGACTGCTTGGCCCACCTAGTCTGCCCATTTCCCTACCTAACAGATTAGCTGCAGATGCTAGTTAACCAACAGCCTACTTCCTCCTACCCCTCCACTAGAATTGCCTTATGTCTGTCCCATGCATTCTTGAATTCCCCCACTGTTTTTGACTCTACACCCTCCTCAGGAAGGCCATTCCATGCATCTACAACCCTCTCTGTGAAGAAATACTTCCTCACATTACCTCTGAGCTGTCCCCCCTCTATCTTCAAATTGTGTCCCCTTGTTCTTGCACATCTCTTTTTCTGAAAGATGCTACCCTCTTGGACTCTGTTGATTCCATTTAGGTACTTGAAAGTTTCTATCATGTCCCCCCTCTCCCTCCTTTCCTCAAGGGTATACATATTAAGCTCCTTTAGTCTCTCTTCATATGGCTTCAGACCCTGCACCATTCTATTTGCCCTCCTCTGGACCACCTCCATCCTGTCTATATCCTTGCGGAGATGGGGTCTCCAGAACTGCATGCAGTACTCCAGATGGGGTCTCACCAACTGTCTGTACAGAGGGATAACTTCCTGATTTCTACTGGTGATGCCTCTCCCTATGCATCCCAGTATCCCCCCAGTCCTCCTTACTGCCTTCTCACATTGCTTGATTACCTTTAGGTCATCTGATATGACTACCCCCAGGTCCCTTTCCATTTTTGTTGTTGTTAGTACCTTCCCCCCCCACTGTGTACTCCTCCCCTGGGTTTTTGTTTTCCAGGTGCATTACTTTGCACTTCTTTGCACTGAATCTAAGCTGCCCATACATTTGACCATTCCTCCAGCCTTGCAAAGTCCCTTCTCATCCTTTCCACCCCCCCTCTTGTGTATCATCCCTGTTGCAGATCTTTGTGTCGTCTGCAAAGAGGAATACTTTTCCTTCTAGCCCCTCTGCAATGTCACTTATAAAGACATTAAAAAGGACCGGTCCCAGTACTGAACCCTGCGGTACCCCACTAGTAACCCTCCTTTCTTCACTGTGGACTCCATTTACTATTACCCATTGCATCCTGTTGTCCAGCCACTTTATTACCCAGGCTACCACACTGGGACCCACTCCCAGACTGGCTAGCTTGTTTGTTAATCTTTTGTGTGGGACTGTGTCAAATGTCTTGCTAAAGTCTAGGTAGGCCATATCCACAGCCCCTCCCTGGTCTATTACTTTGGCCACCCAGTCAAAGAAATCTATTAGATTCATCTGACATAACCTTTCTGCTGTGAATCCATGCTGTCTTGGGTCCTGTACCCTGCTGGCCTCCAGGTACTCAACAATTCTTTCTTTCGGACATGATTCCATCATTTTCCCTACCACTGAGCTCAAACTAACAGGTCTGTAGTTTCCTGCCTCTGCCTTGCTCCCACCTTTATGAAGGGGAATTTGGTAACCCCAGGATTCAAAACTGAGTCCCCATTGCAGTTCTTTTTGTGTTTTCTTGCACGCATGTGTAAGAAACACATTGCGTCAGCTTTCTTTACAAAGGGGTTGTGGTGGCGTGGCAGTATTGTGCTGAATGGCAGCAGCCCATTCAAGGGCTGGTCTCTGCCTGGCCAGTAGAGAAGCATGCCCTGGATCACCACAGTTAAACAAGCAGGCCACTACATCAAAGGAATTAAACCACTGCAATCAAGGAGCACCCCATCAGTACGCAATCAGCTGTTCGGTATGCGCCCTGACTGCAACAGCCAATTACAGAGTTGCAAGCCGCTGAACCCCCCTTTAGTGTGCCTTCCTGGTAAACACTTAAAAAAAGAAAACAATAAAAACCGGCAGGGTAGCCCACTCCCCATCAGCATAATATCCCCCAAGATAATTGGTTCTGCCTAGGAGTGCCCAATCCCCTTGGCACTTTCCTCCCCACTGAAACATTGTTTTGTTGATGAGGGCCCAATCCATCAACGTCATTTCCTTCTGTCATTTGCCGATGGGGGCCCCACCCCCGTCCGGCATAATATCCCTCAAAACATTCGGTTTGTGCCGAGGTGCCCAATCCCCTCAGCTCTTGTCCCTACCCCATGTGTCAATGGGGTGTTTCAATTCCCGTTGGCTATAGCCCCCAAAAAGGATCAATCGGAGGCACACTGGGAGCCCACCCAGCATGCCAAATAACCCTGTAAATGGAAAACAGTCCCGCAATGTTTTTTTTTTTTTAACCTGCAAAGCAGAAAACAGTCCCACGTCGAGTCCGGTGACCCTCCCTGAACCCGCACCCACCCTCTGCGCACCCCACCTCCCCACACCCCATACTTACCTCCAGAGTCTGCACTCTTCAAAGCAGACAGCGAACTGAGGAAATGCCGGAAGCTGTATAATGGAATACACAGTTTTTTTTCAACTTTGATGCATATGTCAATCATTTTTTGGAATTTTGGCACCGAATTTTCAACATGGGATTTTTGGGACCCCTCCTCATGAATTCTGCCACTGTCATGGTGTTAATCGGCCCTGAAAGGTGATTTCGTGGTCACTGCGCAGAATCACCTTTTGGGACCAATTAACGAAACAACAGTGCCAGTCTTCATGAGCTGGGCTCTCAAAAAAGCCTATGTTGCAAATCTAGTGGAAAAAATCCAAAATATGACTGTTTTATGAGCATGCATTGCACAGTTACTACACATGCTCGTAACTTTGCAAATCTGCAATATTTTCACACCACATTTTCAACATTGGCATTTTTCGACACCTCCTCATGAACAGTACAGCTGTCATTTTTCACACCCTGCCCAAAATGTGTTTTTGCATTTCCGGCGCAGAATAGCGCAGTCGCTGTGGGAAATCAATGTTCGGGACAGATTACGAAAACGACAGTGACACTTTTCATTAGCAGAGGTCCTAAAATGCCTATGTTGAAAATTTGGTGACACAAAAGTCCATGAAATGAGGCTGGCCTGGTGGTGCTGAGGGTTGAGGCGCTGGTCGCCACACCTCGCATCACACTGGCGATCCAGGTTCGGGAACAGCCCTGGGTGGCCGGGGGTCGGCAGAGACAAATGACTGTGTTATGAGCATGCATTGCACAGTTTGCATGCACGCTCATAAGTTCACGCATTTATAATATTTTCACTCCAGATTTTCAACATTGCCATTTTTACGCACCTCCTTATGAACAGTACAGCTGTCATTGTTCACATCCTGCCACCTGAAATGTGTTTTCGCAGTTCCAGTGCAGAATAGCACAGTCACCATGGGAAATCAGTGTTGTGGACACATTACAAAAATCACAGTGACACTGTTCATTAGCAGAGGTCCCAAAATGCCTATGTTGAAAATTTGGTGACAAAAGTCTATGAAATGAGGCCAGCCCGGTAGCGCTGAGGTTTGAGGCGCTGGACACCACACCTCGCATCACATTGGTGATCCGGGTTTGGGAACAGCCCCGGGTGACCGGGGGTCAGCAGAGAAAGGAAGAAATAGAGCATCCGGAGGACTGCTATCTCTTCCCAGGGAGGGTTAGGGCAGCAATTCGCTCAACGAGCGCCCTCTGGCAGAGGCTGAGGGGTAGCCAAATATAGCATCGTAGGCATATACTGGGGTGGAGCAATGGCATGCATTGCTTAGGTAGCCGGGCTCCACAAGGAACGTAGCGTAAAAAAGAAAAAAACATCGCCTCTGATAGGCGAAAGCACCTCCCTTCATGGACCACACTCCCAATCATGGGCTTGATCCTCAGGCTATCCCCCTCCTCTCTGGCCAGTGTCTCAATACTAGGAGAAAGAGCGCGCGAGCGGGGGCGGCCCTTCCCCGGACAGTAGACCCAGGGGATGCCCGGAGCTGGAGAGGAGTCTGTGACTCTCGAGCCATGTGGGGAGGTAGAGACTGTGATCCAGGAGGTTGTTGGAGAGAGTTCAGAGGTGAGTGGTGCACAAATAGAATTTGGAAAAAAAAGTCCATGAAATTACTGTATTATGACTGTATCACGAGCGTGTGTTGCTCAGTTTCCATGCACACTCGTAACTTCACACACCTGAATATTTTCACTCCAGATTATCAACATTGCCATTTATGCGCAGCTCCTTATGAACAGTACACCTGTCATTTTTCACATCCTGGCTGAAATATGTTTTTGCACTTCCGGCACAGAATAGCATGGTCACTGTGGGAAATCTGTGTTTGGGACACATTATGAATATGACAGTGACACTGTTCATTAGCAGAGGTGCTAAAATGCCTATGTTGAACATTTGGATTTGGTGACAAAAGTCCATAAAACGACTGTGGTACAAGCATGCGTTGCACAGTTTCCATGCATGCTCATGTCGCACATTTGCAATTTTTTCATGCCAGATTTTCAACATTGCCATTTTTTCACACCTTCATATGAACAGAACAGCTGTCATTTTTAACATCCTGGCCCAAATGTGTTTTCGTACTTCCGGCACAGAATAGCACGGTCGCTGTGGGAAATCCTTGTTCGGGACACATTACGAAATCACAGTGACACAGTTCATTAGCAGAGGTCCTAAAAGGCCTATGTTGAAAATTTGGTGACAAAAGTCCTGAAATGACTATATTATGAGTGTGCGTTGCTCAGTTTCCATGCACGCTCATAACTTCACACATTTGCAGTATTTTCAGTCCAGATTGCCAACATTGCCATTTTTCTGCAGCTTCTTATGAACAGTACACCTGTCATTTTTAACATCCTGGCTGAAATGTGTTTTCGCACTTCCAGCGCAGAATAGCGTGGTCGCTGTGGGAAATCTGTGTTCGGGACACATTATGAAAATGACAGTGACACTGTTCATTAGCAGAGGTGCTACAATGCCTACATTAAACATTTGGTGACAAAAGGCCATAAAATAACTGTGTTATGAGCATGCGTTGCGCTGTTTCCATGCATGCTCGTAACGTCGCACATTTACAATTTTTTCATGCCAGATTTTCAACATTGCCATTTTTTTGCACCTTCTTATGAACAGAACAGCTGTCATTTTTCACATCCTGGCCGAAATGTGTTTTCATACTTCCGGCACAGAATAGTGCGATTGCTTGGGACATCCATGTTCGGGACACAGTACAAAAATCACAGTGGCACTGTACATTAGCAGAGGTCATAAAATGCCTATGTTGAAAATTTGGTGACAAAAGTCCATGAAATGACTGTATTATGAGCGTGCGTTGCGCAGTTTCCACGCAAGCTATTAACTTCGCACATTTGCAATATTTTCACTCTACATTGTTAACATTGCCATTTTTATGCACCTTCTTATTGCTCATAAGCTGACATTTTTCACATTTCACCCGATATGTGTTTTCAGACATGTAGCATACAATGGCGTGGTGGGGTTGGTGTGCAACATCAATGTTCAGGACAGATTAAGAAAATCACAGTGTCACTGTTCATGAGCAGAGGTCTTAAACTGGCTATGTTTAAAATTTGGTGACAAAAGTCCATAAAATGACTGTGTTATGAGTGTACATTGTGCAGTTTCCACGCACCCTCATATGTTCACAAATTCGTAATCTTTTCAGTCCAGATTTTCAACACTGACATTTTTCCACACCTCCTTATGAACAGTACAGCTGTTATTTTTCACAACCTGGCTGAAATGTGTTTTCGCACTTCCGGCGCAGAATAGCATGGTCACTATTAGGGTTGTCAGAACTAGTTCGGTAAAGATTTGAACCCTCCTCGAACCCTGGTGTTCGAGTTCTAACTTAGAACTCGAACACTGAACGGTTCGCAAAAGGGTTCGAATCACCCTTCGAATCTTGAGAGCGGCGTGGTCGGTAAACAGCATAAACTGTGGGATCTGTGGGGGTATTAAAGAGATGCGCCACGAGGAGGGCGCCATTTGACTGAGGATCATCGCAGAGAGAGGGCAGCAGCAGTAGCACCAGCAGCCCACTAAACTGTAGCAAAAGCAGTTAAGCGGTCCGCTACTTTTGTCCAGCAGTTGTGGCCACTTCTTCTCCTGTGAGACTGGCGAGAACAAGAAAAAAGCTAAAAATCGGGGAACTGGGAGACGGGAGTGGGAGTACTAGGGGCCGGTTCAGGACAGAAGGAGGGAATCGGGACTCTGGAGGGATTAATCAAGATTGGGGGAGTGGGGGGAATAGGGAGGGATTGATGAGAGACCAATATCAGGAGGAGGACTGGAGGAGGACTCGGAGAGAAAAGAACCTTTGTGAAGTGTGATTATTTGAAACTGCAGCACACTGCACACTCAGCAGCTGCCAGCAACAAGCATACAAGGGGGGCAAAA
The DNA here is from genome assembly GCA_016271365.2 of Neoceratodus forsteri. Lineage (NCBI taxonomy): Eukaryota > Metazoa > Chordata > Ceratodontiformes > Ceratodontidae > Neoceratodus > Neoceratodus forsteri. Next base: position 1,416,603,258 of record CM057449.1, on the reverse strand, counting down.
AAAAGGCAAATAAATCTGATAAATCTAAATAAGTCTGAACCCTAGTGTGTGTGTCACAGAGAGAAGCCCAGTGGCCAGTTGTGTGGTGGCATTAACCTTACATGACAGAAACGAGGGGGGCAAAAAGGCAAATAAATCTTTCTGAAGTTTCTGAACCCTAGTGTGTGTGTGTGTCACAGAGAGAAGCCCAGTGTGTGCATACTGTACCCTACCCAGTGTGTGTTACAGAGAGAAGCCCAGTGGCCAGTTGTGGTGGCATTAACTACATGACAGAAACGTAGGGGCAAAAAGGCAAATAAATCTTTCTGAACCCTAGTGTGTGTGTGTGGCATTAACCTTACATGACAGAAACGTAGAAATATAATTCTCATTCCCTGGTTTGCGATGTGACTCCGCCTCCTGTGGTCAGTCAGCCCATCACCCTGCTGCTGTGTGCCCTTTGACTGCACTGTACCCTACCATTGTGTGTGTTACTGAGAGAAGCCCAGTGGCCAGTTGTGTGGTGGCATTAACCTTACATGACAGAAACGTAGGGGGCCAAAAAAAGGCAAATAAATCTTTCTGAACCCTAGTGTGTGTGTGTGGCATTAACCTTACATGACAGAAATGTAGAAATATAATTCTCATTCCCTGGTTTGCGTATGTGACTCCGTCTCCTGTGGTCGGTCAGCCCATCACCCTGCTGCTGTGTGCCCTTTGATTGCTATGTGTATGCCTATGCCCAGCAGCCCAATCATTCTGTAAGCCTTGAACCTGGGATCCTTTAGTTGCAAACTGTCATATTCTTCAATTACTTTCAGTCCACGTATCACAGTGTCACACAACCAAAATAAAATTTTGGAGTTGTAGCCAGCGATTACAGATCACATTGCTTTGTTACACAGGAATTGTTTGGGTGTTGGTGTGTTCACTGCAGTATACTGGACTGGTAGTACTGGTACTTACTGTCTGTTATGGCTGACACCAACATAGATGAAGCATTTAGTGCTGGTGTTGGAGCAGGTGTTGGTGGTAGTGGTAATCCTGCTGGTGCTAACAGAAATAACCAAAATGTTTCACGTGATAAAAATTCAACAAACAGCAAAAGAGCAACAGTGAAGTGTGGTAAAGGGGGACCTTTAAGAAAACCTGTACAGCTGCTGGGGTCACACGGAGAGGCACCATAAGGTATGCCATTCATGCGTTAAGATCCCTGTGACTAGCAGCAATAAGCAAGTGACAGTGAGTCCCTCTCTGACTCAGACAGTAGCTCTTTGTCTCAGTCCCACACTGTTGTGTCTCGTGACAAATCATTACTTCCTCAACAAAGTGAAATGAGCAAGTCTGCTGACAATGAATCAGGTAGTGCACTTGCAAATACATCCAGCACTGTTGGCAATGAAAAGGACATATCCATTGAATCCACCACTTCTGTGTTGGCCAGCAATGAAAATCCATCAGAGTCTTCTGTCCACTCTTCTAGCACCAAGGAGCATGTCCCAGGTTCTGTTAGGACAGGTGAAAAGACACAAACAGTCTTTAGCTATCTTCCTAGCACTCGAACAAAATCTGTCACATCTGAGGTGTGGAATTATTTCTCAGTCAGTAAAACTGATCCATGCAGAGCAATTTGTTCCCTGTGTAAACAGAGTGTAAGCCGTGGTAAAGTTGTGTCATGCCTTGGCACTACAGCTCTTAAACGCCATCTGAGAAAGCATTCAGTTTTGCTTGATCATCCAAAACCAAAACCCATGTCCTCCATCTTCCAGACCGCACGTGAGAAGGGTCAGGATCAGGAATCTGAAATGGATACTGAATTATCTGAACTTGATGCAGGCAGAACCACTGCCAGCCCTAGGATCACTGTTACCACCAATGCCAGCACCATTAGTACCAGTTGCACATCCAGTGATGGCACTGAATGCATAAGTCCTAGTCCACCATCTCTGGGTCCATCTGCCCATTGAAGCACGGTGTATAATAAACCAGCAGGGACATGTTGCAAACAGCTAACACTGTCTCAGGCATTTGAAAGGAAGAATACCTTTACTAGAAATCATCCAAAGACCCTTCATCTTAATCACCGAATTGGTGAACTGTTAGCCGGAGCCCTTCTTCCATACTCTTTGGTAGATCATGAGGATTTTAGGGAGCTAATGACATTAGCAGAGCCTCGTTACAATGTTCCTCATCGAAGGTACTTTTCCTATGTTGAAATACCAAACATTTATCAGGCTTTAAAAGCTGACAGTGATGCTTGCACTTAAAACTGCAGAGGGTGGGGTTATTCATGTCACAACAGATATGTGGACCAGCACTCAAAACATAGATTACATGTCCCTTACCGCTCATTGGGTCACGTTCTTTGTGCTTCTTCAAAAACAAAGACACCCCAAAAGATGGCGCTGCTGCATATAAAGAAGTTTGGGCAAAGTCATACTGCTGCAAACATCTTGCAGGAACTAAATGACCTCCTTGACGAATGGGTTTATTCTCACGGTCTAAAATGTGGCTTCATAGTAAGTGACAATGGAGCCAACATCTTAAAAGCAATACAGGATGGAGGATTTCTGCATGCTTCTTGCTTTGCACATTGCTTACACTTAATTGTCACGGGATTTCTCAGCAACGAAACACAAGTGGATGGTATGATTGCTGTTTGCAAAAAAATTGTGACTCACTTTTCACATTCAACCAAGGCTATACGGACATTGTCAAACTGCAAAAAAAACACAAGCTGCCCCAGCAAAAGCTGACTCAAAATGTTTCCACTCGTTGGAACTCAATGCTTTATATGCTGCAGCGCCTCTTGGAGCAAAAGCAAGCTGTACATGAGTACTGCTCCAATTACATTATTGGAGATGGCATTATGCTGTCTGTGCTGCAGTGGAAATTAATGGAGACAGTGTGCTGTATCCTAGCTCCTTTGAGACAGCTACAAGGACATGTCTTCTGAAGGTGCATCTGTGAGTCAGGTTATCCCACTCATAATGCTCATTTCACATCATCTTAGTGTTCTAAATCTACAAATAGAAAAGACAGATCTGAAGCGAGACAACATGTCGCCTATATCATGGGAATCTGTAAAGAGAATGAGCGAGCGCTTCAAAACCAATGACAAATTAGTTGCAATGACGAAATCAAGACACTACATCCTTGCAACTCTCTTAGATCCCAGGTTCAAGGCTATACATCTTCCAAAAACAGATGATATAGAGCAGTACAAATGTATGTTGCTAGATGAGCTGCAGCACTCACAGGAGTCAAACACAGACACGCACAGTACCATCAGGTTGTCATCACCACAACATGCAGGTTCATCTTCACAAAGGGATACAGAACTGGAAAAGTCACTAAACATTAACAGTAGTTGTTCCACAACTGCCACTTCTTCAACCCTTAGTAGCAAGCTAAATCTGTGGCAAAACCTTTCCCAAATTGCTGCCATACCAGCTGCTTCTGCTGATTCTCTTCTGAGCGGTCTCTGTCCAACATGGTAGACAGTTACCTGCAAGAACTGCCTATTCCTATTGATGCATGCCCTTTGAATACTGGAGATCAAAAAGTCAATTTGGACAGAGCTGTATGATGAAGCCTGTAAATATCTTGGTTGTCCTGCAACAAGTGTCTCTTCAGAACGCATGTTTAGTACAGCTGGCAATATTGTGACAGACACCAGAAATAGGTTGCTGCCAGAAAATGTACACACGTTAACTTTTATTAAAGTTAATAAGTCAAGATTTTCGTATCCCTATAAGAGTATACAAACTGATCCTGAAGTGATTGATGTTGTGGATGTTGATGGTGATGATGACAACTCAGATGGTGGTGGCTGGTAAAAATACTGTGTGGGACGGAGTCTCTCTGCACCAAAAAGGAAACTTTACAGACTGTGATGACTTTGGTTGTCGTCTCTCCTTTCTCGATCTACTACCTTGGACTATATACTCAAAACTTTCACCATTTCATGGCAAACTGCTTTGTAGCTAGGGTCTAAACTAAAGTCAACAAGTTTTATATACAGGGCAATTTTAACATCAGTGGGAACAGGCCCAAATTTGGCATAAAAGGGACACTGTCACGTCAATCCTTTCTGTATCATATTATTTATAGTTAAAGTGCAAACATATATTTTTGGATTTACCTTCTGTGACTTTGTGGTGCATCAGCATGGGCTGGGACAGGAGACGGTCTATTTTTCAATTTTAAAGAGGACAAAACAATGAGTTCTAATTGGTAGCTGTTTATTATTTTTTCAATTACAGAAATGTTAGCCATAAACGAAAAATGGATGCTAGTACATGGGTGAGGGTTGTGGGGTTGGTTTTAACATGGGTGTAAGGGTGGCATGGGTGCTACTGCACAGATGAGGGTGGTGGAAGAAAAGGAATGGGTGATGGGGTGAAAGGGGTGTTGTTTTAGTTCTTTCATTTACAGATTCGTGATCAGCTGGGGATGGTGAGGAAAAAATGATGACAGACCGAACCTACTGTACACTAATATATATTCTTATTAGATACATTGCAAACTGCTGCCACCTCAGCACAATTGTCCTGTCCCTTTAAAAAGAATAAAGGAATCAGAAATAAAAGAAAATCTGCATCAGCAGTTTTCACAGAATGACTTATCATAGTGTTTTTGCTTTATAAGTAGTGATAATTTGATACATAATGGGGTTGACAGACGCTGTCCCTTAAACATCACATGCCAACTGCTGCAGCTACATAAATGTTCCTTAGTAAATTAGTATATGGTGAGAAACCACTTTTTTATTTATGTGACTGAAATACAGATTTTATTGAAGTATCAGCTGCAAAAATGCATCATCTTAGAATTTTTTGTATATATTACTTCAATTTGCCAACAAAAATGTTGTTATATGTATGCATTACCTTAGAAAATTGCATGCATTTTGCCAGCAACAATGACTGGCATATTTTTTTTATTAAGAACAAAAAGACACAGCACCAACACTTCCAAAAATATACTGTATTGTGCGTTTTAACTGATAGCATCACAGTACAGAAAGCATCATGCAGGACAAAACAGTTTAAACAGACAAAGGACCTTTTGTCTGTTTAAACTGTTTTGTCCTGCATGTATGCTTTCTGACTGTGATGCTATCAGTTAAAACGCATAATACAGTATATTTTTGGAAGTGTTGGTGCTGTGTCTTTTGTTCTTGGTGCTCAGCTTTTCACACAGCACAACTTAGGATTGGAGCAGCCTTCTTGTGGTTTCTGCAAATATTTTTTATTCCAATGTCTTGACTGAATATGTTATGACATAATATGTTTTATAACAGTTCCACATGTTGCTGCTGTAGTACTTGGTTGACTTGTTATAAAAGCTTTCTTTTAAACATAGCAACTTTTGATTCACTCATTTAAAACAGAAAGCAGCAAATAGCTGAAATTAGGTAATATCAGTTATTTTTCTCTAATTCATGACGATGAGTATATATATAGCTGACACATAAATGGCTAATGTGCCTCTTTCTTTCACTAAGGAACCATGATGCAGCTGCAGCAGGAACACTTTTAACATATGGGTGGGTGGGTGGGCCTGTTACGTATTAAGTTGCTGACTTTAGCAAACAGAAGAAACTATAGATAAACCTAGTTGTATTCCTATCAATGTCACACAAGATAATTTCTCTCCCCCTTATTTTGAACAGTTTTTCCTTTACATGTATTTTATTATTATCTTTGTTACTGGCAGCACAATAAAAAAATAGGGTTCGAGTTCTAAAAAGTTCTAAAAAAGATTAGAACACTAGAACTTTTTCAAAAGTTCTAGACTAGAACTAGAACCCATAATTTCAGAGGGTTCTGACAACCCTAGTCACTATGGAAAATCAGTGTTCGGGATAGATTAAGAAAATCACAGTGACACTGTTCATGAGCGAAGGTCCCAAAATGCCTGTGTTGAAACTCTGCTGTAAAAAGTCCCCAAACTAATTACGTTACGGGTGTACTTTGCCCAGTTTCTATGCACACTCATGACTTCACTAGTTTTTTATATTTTCATTCCAGATTTTCAACATTGTCATTTTTTACACCTCCTCATGAACAGTACAGCTGTCATTTTTCACATCCTGTTTGAAATGTGTTTTCACACCTGTGGCGCCGAATGCTGCAGTCGCTGTGCAAAATCACCTTCCGGCTAACAAACTGATAGTGTCTCTGTTCATGCAGTGGAATCACAAAAAGCCCATGTTGAAAACTTGGAGTAAAAATACCAAGAAATGGCCATGGTGTTAAGGTTTTCAACCATAATGCCCTACAGCCATCAGAGATATGACTTGGGATTGTCAACAGTAATGCTTATGCCATTCCACCCCCCCCACCCACACCCTGCAGCCAGTGACAGGCTTCGAGTTGCGCCTTGGACTCTTTGGCCCCAGAATCCATCCCATTCTCCTATACTGCCCCCATTTCAGCATATTTCCTTATGGAATGAGATGAGTAAAGCCCGAACACCCAAGGCACACCTCGAAACTTGTCAGTGTCTGCAGGGTAGGGTGAGGGGAAATGTCATGACTGTTATGAGCAACAACCCAAAGGCACACCCCAGTGTCTGCCCATCTCTGCAGGGTGGGGGTGGGGTTGTCGTCAGTTCAGTACTTCACTGCCATTCCTATACTGCATGGGCCCAATTCTCATAGAGGCCTGCATCTGGCACAAGCTTGGCAAGCAGCATCTTGCACCAATGCCTGGTGCACCAGGGACCCTGCACCTGATTCAGGTACAGGAGGGGTCCCAGTGGCTAAGTCCCCATGCTAGCACTGACCAGAACCCTGCGGCAAACCCCTGGTGCACAGGTCCACCGTGGGCTACCAGAAACTAACACAGGACCCCCTGTCCCACTAGGTAATGGACATGTGGACCCAACCTGATGGGTCAATGTCCCCCCACCATGTTTGGTGCAACTGGCGCCTGGCCACAGAGGTGAGTGGTGGGATGTACTGGGCACTAGGGAGCAGTCTGCAGTGGTGTGGGGGGGTTGGGCACCACCTGCTGGGGCATGGTTTGGCACTGTACCACCATACATTGGTACTGCAATAGCACCAATAGGGCAGGCATTGGGGATCAGGAGATCAAAATCAGGACGAGGGTACCAACATGGTACATAGGTGGCATTGGGGAGCTGTGAGGGGTGCCATTGGACCACTAGGACAGGTGCCACACATACGAGGCCACACTCTGGGGTGTATGATGGGTGGACTATCACCCATGGTATGCCGCACACAGGCATGTCACCCAGGGGAGAATGTCTAAGTCCCCTTACGGCTGCCCTGGCTGGTCTAAGGACACTTAGAATGTCTCCCGCCAAGTGACGCCTATGAATCGCAGGATGTAGCTTGCATCAGCTGCAGTCCCCCTACCACCATGCCGCAGTGCATTGCAGGTGCAAGCCCTGTTTGGGGCAGGTGGACTGCAGTCAGTGTATGAAATCAATGTTTGGGACACATTACGAAGATCACAGTGACACTGTTCATGAACAGTGGTGTTAAAATGGCTATGTTTAAAATTTGATGACAAAAGTCCATAAAATGACTGTGTTATGAGCGTGCACTGTGCAATTTCCACACACCCTCGTAAGTTCACGAACTTATGAACAGTGCAGCAGTCATTTTTCACACCTGGACAAAATGTGTTTTCACACTTCTGGCACAGAATAGCACATTTGCTGTAGGAAATTAATGTTCAGGACAGATTAAGAAAATCACAGTGACGGTGTTCATGAGCAGAGGTCCCAAAGTGCCTATGTTGAAAATCTGCTGTAAAAATTCCCCAGACTAATTACATTATGGGTGTACATTGCGCAGTTTCTATGCATGCTCGTGGCTTCACCAGTTTTTGCATATTTTCACTCCAGATTTTCAACAGTGCCATTTTTTACACCTCCTCATGAACAGTACACCTGTCACTTTCATTATCCTGTTCGAATGTGTTCGCACCTGTGGTGCCAAATGGCACCGCCAGCTGTGCAAAATCACCTTCGCTCTAAAGAACTGATAGTGTCACTGTTCATGCAATGAGGTCACAAAAAGCTCATGTGGAAAACTTGGAGTAAAAATACCAAGAAACACCCAGGGCGATAGAGCTTTTTACCATAACGCCCTACCCTGTAGGGACTGACAGGCGTCAGGGGTGTGACTTAGGACTGTCGACAGTAATGCTCATGCCATTCCACCCCCACCCCCACCATACAGCCAGTGATAGGCATCAAGGTGCACCTGGGACTCTTCACTCCAAGAGACCACCCCATTCTCCTATACTGCATCCATTTCAGCGTATTTCCTTATAGAATGAGATGAATGTAAAGCCCAAACACCCCAAGGCATACCTCAACACTTGTCAGTGTCTGAAGGGTAGGGTGAGGTGAAATGTCGTGACCATCATGGGCGACAGCCCAGAGGCACACCCCAATGCCTGTCCATCTCTGCAGAGTGAGGGTGGAGTTGACATCAGTTCAGTACTTCAATGCCATTCCTATACTGTATCTGTCTAACTCCTGCACTTCAACTGCTAATGCCAGCAAGCAAACATTCGGCATTGACAAATGCTTGTTTACACTTGAACTGGGAATCTGACTGTCTATGGGTCACTTGGGTCCCTAATCACAGCTAGTTCACTTTTTGGGCTCCATGAAACTTAATAAATGGCAGAACACTACTGGTGCAGGTCAGTATATACATTTGATCAAACTGGAAACTGATTCCTATGTCTTCTTGGAAAACAATCCCATTTGAAACAGTCTGTGCAAACCAAAGTTCAACATCTGAGGTAAAAGAAGGTTAATGCGTACAAAACCATTTCCTAGAGTCCAGTGCCATCAAATTCAGCTTACACATCATGCTCTGGTGCTCCCCTGGTGGGATGCTGGTAACTGGTGCTTGAGGTTCCATGTCATAACAGTGATCGCCAAAGGGCGATCGCTGTTTGGGCAAATATACATCACTGAAAATAAATAACGGCAATGTACACTCACAGCGACTACAAAACCACCAACAGTTTTCTATGTTGAAGCCCCCTGCACCCCCCCATGGCACCCTCCCAACCTCAACTTGCCCCCTACCCACCACACCAGATGACCAGCTTGGCAGCCAACTGCCGTACTACACCCCATATATCCTCCTTCCCTCCCATTCCACCCATCGCACAGTGTGATCCCTTCCCCCTCGCACATGTATATATGTATACACATCCTGTTGTCATAGTCACCCACCCCAATATCCTGTTGCTACCTTGCCAGGTGGCCAAGAACACAGGCGCTGTGATTGAGTCACCCTTTTTGCAGTCGCTCTGTCATGGTCGCTGTGTTCACTGGCTACTGATGCTTGAAATATCTAGATGCTGCTGTAGCAAAGGTGGAGATTGGATAGGAACAGATCCTGCTGATGGCCCTTCTCCTGGGTTGTCAGCAACTTCACAGGTCACCCTGGGTATTCTGATGATAACAAAGGATTCATTCTTAGCATGACAGCAAAGTGTTACAGGGATAAATACAAAAGTATGTGGTAGGCTGAGGGGCCCCAGCCCAGCCCTCCACAGAACTTGCAAGGCAGGTATCAATGTCCTGACCACCAGGCAAATCCCCGAAGAATGAATGGAGGTCTGAATGCAAACAGGACAATGGAACACCATTTGAGCTGTCTCTGTTGCAGGTCTGAAACATCTGAGGCACTCAAAAAACAGTTTCTTATCAGGCAACACATGGATCTTCAGTTCCAAAAGGCTGTACAAGTGGAGCCACTGCAGTAGTTCCAGAAAGATACAGTAAATAAATTTAGCCTGGTGAATCCATTTTTTCTCAGCACACCTGTTAAAATGATCCAGTAGTAATGTTCTGTTGGAATCTCAGCACATTCACTCTGAAATTGGGATGGGGAAGACAAATCAGCGCAGTCTCCCCATAGCAGTATTTCAACTAACTGTTATGGTGCTTGGATCCTGCTGGGTCTTGAAGAAACACTTAAACTAGTCTAGTCTGTCTGGAGACCCCATCTCTGCAAAGACACAGACAGGGTGGAGGCTGTCCAGAGGAGGGCAACCAAAATGGTGCAGGGTCTGCACTAGAAGACATGAGATGTGCAAATGGGAACGGAGAGAGGATCTCTGATCTTGAAGTGGGTAGCCATCTCAGAACAAGCGACCACCAAAAAAAGTGTGGTTCAAGATAAACTTAGCTGTAGAGTCAAGCCACACAAAAGTGAAGGTACTGGACTTCAGGAGGGCTGATTTTGTCAAAATGGGAGAGTGCCTCAGAAAAACACTAGCAAACAGGCAAGAAGGTGGGGTGGAGCAACAATGGGGAAACATCAGAACTGCCATCACAGAGGCAACAAGCCTTTGTGTGAAGCAAATAAACAAATCAAAACGAAAGAAAAAAACACTATGGTGCTCAAAAGAAGTGGCAGGGAAGGTAAGGGAGAAAAAAGATAGCATTCAGGAAGTATAAGGAAACACAGAAGGAGCAGGACAGAGAACTGTACCAGTTAAAACAGAAGGAAGCGGGTAAGCCAGTCAGAATAGCAAAGGCCCAAACTGAGGAAAAGATAGCCAACTCGGTTAAGAAGAGGGATAAAACCTTTTATAGGTACATTAGGGAGCAAAGAAAGACTAAGGCAGGGATACTGAGGCTAAACAAAGAGGAAGGTGGTTGGGCAGAGAGTGACAGTGAAAAAGTAGGGATATTGAACGAATACTTCTGCTCAGTATTCACAATGGAAAAGCAGGGGGACATACCTAATCTGGTCAATAGAAGCACTCTGGATAGGGGGTTGATATTAGTCTTTTCACAGAAGAAAGGGTTCTGAAAGAACTCTTAAAACTGAAAGTGGATAAAGCAATGGGGCCTGATGGGATTCACCCCATAATTCTAAAAGAACTAAGGGAAGAACTGGTAACACCACTGACTACCCTTTTTAATAAATCATGGGAGGATGGTGTGGTACCTGAGGACTGGAGGAGGGCAGATGTGATTCCCCTTCACAAAAGTGGGAGCAAGACAGAGGCAGGAAACTACAGACCTGTCAGTTTGACCTCAGTGGTACGGAAAATGATGGAATCACTTCTGAAGGAAAGAATTGTTGAGTACCTAGAGGCCAGTGGGGCACAGGACCCAAGGCAGCATAGATTCGCAGCGGGAGGATCATGTCAGACAAATCTAATTGATTTCTTTGACTGGGTGACCAAAGCAGTAGACCAGAGAGGGGCTGTGGACATGGCCTACCTAGACTTTAGCAAGGCATTTGACACAGCCCCACATAAAAGACTAATAAACAAATTAGCCAGCCTGGGGAGTGGGTCCCAGGGTGGTAGCCTTGGTAAAACACTGGTTGGACAACAGGACACAGCAGGCAATAGTAAATGGAGTCCACAGTGAAGAAAGGAGGGTTACTAGTGGGGTACCGCAGGGTTCAGTACTGGGGCTGGTCCTTTTTAGTGTCTTTATAAGTGACATTGCAGAGGGACTGCAAGGGAAAGTATGTCTCTTTGAGGATGACACAAAGATATGCAACAGGGTTGATACACAAGGTGGGGTGGAAAGGATGAAAAGGGACTTGGCAAGGTTGGAGGAATGGTCAAATGTATGGCAGCTTAGATTCAATGCAAAGAAGTGCAAAGTAATGCACCTGGGAAACAAAAACCCAGGGGAAGAGTACACAATGAGAGGTGAGATACTGACAACAACAAAAATGGAAAGGGACCTGGTGGTAGTCATATCAGATGACCTAAAGGTGGGCCAGCAATGTGAGAAGGCAGTAAGGAGGGCAGTGGGGATACTGGGATGCATCGGGAGAGGCATCACCAGTAGAAAACAGGAAGTTGTTGGCCCTCCATACATACAGTTGGTAAGACCACATCTGTAGTACTGTGTACAGTTCTGGAGACCCCGTCTCCGCAAAGACATAGACAGGGTGGAGGCTGTCCAGAGGAGGGCAACCAAAATGATGCAGGGTCTGCATCAGAAGACATATGAAGAGAGACTAAATGAACTAAAGATGTATAGCCTCAAGGAAAGGAGGGAGAGGGGGGACATGATAGAAACTTTCAGATACCTCAAGGGAATCAACAAAGTCCAAGAGGGTAGCATCTTTCAGATAAAGAGATGTGCAAAAACAAGGGGGCACAATTTGAAGATGGGGAGGGGGTGGCTCAGAGGTAATGTAAGGAAGTATTTCTTCACAGAGAGAGTTGTGGATACATGGAACAGCCTTCCTGAGGAGGTCATAGAGTTAAAAATAGTGGGGGAATTCAAGAATGCATGGGACAGACATAAGGCAATTCTAGTGCGGGGTAGGAGGAAGTAGGCTGTTGGTTAACTAGGATCTGCAGCTTATCCATTAGGTAGGGAAACATATTGCAAAACAGGATACACATCATTAACAGTGATAACACATTTCAAAACCTTGATATGCTAGGCTGAAATTAACCCTGTAAGTGCACTTTAATTCACTGGCAAACTATTGCAATCTTTGCAGGCCATAATTTATAGCCCCAATGTAACACTTCATTACTTTACATATTGGTCTTGGTAGCACCTGTTAAGACAGCCAGGTTACAACTGTAGCTTGTGAAGCATCTTGAGCCCTTTCGGTGGGGTACTATGCAAGTAAAAATGTTTTGCCAGAGTAGACGTGTGGCAGAGGACCCTGGGATCCAACAACTGGGCAGAAAGAGCATGGTGGTACCATCCACTGGAGCACCACTATTGGTTCCACCTATGTTTCTTCCCTGCTTTTCCATCCCATTGTACAGCTTGAGATCGGAGGCATTTCAGGCCATTCAGAAGCAGGCTGGGACCAGATCCATCCACTCCACTCTGACTGACACTGACTGACACTCACTGGCACAGGACTGAGCATACAGAATGGCAATCCCATATCATGTGCCATTTCCGAGCATCACATTGCCAGATGGATTTCATACTTTGCCTAGCACCATGTACACTATTTCTAACCATGACTCCTCCTTCCTGGGCTATGGGGCAGTATTGTAATGGCAGGAGCCACTCATTCTTTCTGAGACAGGAAGCATTCAAGACAGATGCTCAGCACTGCCTCTGTCTCCCACTATGTGACAAGCCAGGGTCAGGACTTGAACCCAAGCTTCAGCATGATGAGCTGCATGACCAACCATTAGGGAATGAAATGTCACTTTTTTATTTTCCTATAAATTGTTTGATCTAAAATTCTGCATAAGTATAATCATACTGATCACCAGCATTTTAAGCTAGGGTTCCAATGTTTGTCAATTAGCATTTCTGGACTATTATGTATTTACTTGTCACTACTTCTTTGCGAGGTGACCTGAGCCTTCGGGATAGTGTACCACAGAAATGAAATGATTTTGCCTTTATTTAAAGTAGCTTAGGTTATGAAATGTCCGCAAGTTTACAATGAGGCACTCACACCCAGAAATAGTTGTTAAGATACAAACCGAAGCATAAAATCATGCCAGTAAATACTGTCTCATACAGAAAATGTAAGATAATGGCTTTTGCTTTCATCGCTTTGCTACTTTCTTGACTATTTTACCATCATGAGTGTACAGCTGTAGAGAAGTCCATAGGTAGATCTCATTCATGCATTAGAAATTTACTGATGCTGTTGAAAATGCAATTTCCTATAAAAACCCTCCACTCTGATTTTTTTTCAGTAATTCTACATTACATTACAAGGAAACACTCAGGGTATAAAAACAAATGTTTTTCTCAGTTGTCTCTAACCTTCCTTCATGCCTAATGTTGTTTTATATTTACAGTGAACTCCAGTAACCTTCAAGTATGGCGTATAACTGCATGAGTCTTCATGTACAGTAAGTAACAACTGTACCATACCTATAGGTAACAGAACTACAGAATACGCAACCATTACCTGAGACAGCATTTCACAAAACAGATGAGATGGTAGGAAATGTGATTGTCAGATTGGAAGTATAGGTACTAAAGGTTAAACTAGGAATTCTGTAGCATTCCACTGATTTCTGAAAAGGGAAACCTAACCTATAGTAATGCTGTGGGACTGGGGGTCCAATTAGCAAAATCTCTGGGTCCGATATTATATATAAATTTTTAAAATTTTAATTTGATATCTGGTTGATCCTACAAGCTCCCCAGCCCCACCCCACCCAATCACTCTGCAATCCTTTAATACAACTGTCCACATGCCCCATGTCTGGCATGAACAAGAGGTTCAGTTGCACGGATGTCAACTGACTGCACTGATTTTAAGGAGGGGAAGGGGGGTATAGCAGCAATGAACACTCCTGACAGTGCAACTACTGCAATTCTCTACTTGAGGCTTGATCTGCATTACTATGGGGTCAGGCTTCATTCAAAATCTAAACTTGAATGTGGAGACCATTTCTAGCTGTTCTGAGCTATCGAGCCTTTATTTATGTCAATGTTCTTGTTCCAAGATATAAGATTGCTTTTCTCAGGAGATGTCTTTCTGTTTCTTATCCCTATTTCTGATAGGGCTGCAGATAATACATGTAGAAACTCAACTGACAAACATCATTCAGGATAATGTAATGCTGGATGCTATTATTTAATGTATCACATTTTACAGACAGACTGCAGAAAAGAAAGAAAGAAATAGTTTTGAATGTATTGGAGTTCACTAACGCACAAACACTCAAATAATAATATTTGGTTAAAGATGTAATTTGTATCTCCTATGCAATGGATATGGGTTGCTAGTGTAATGTCTATTTTGTGATTGCTTGGGTTTGCTTTGCTTATCATAGTGTTTTTAAATCCAATTGATTTTGCATGAACATTATTCTGTTAGCAGACATAAAGTAACGTACAGTAGTTTGCTAGTATTGTTATAAATTTCCTCCTATTTGGGGAGTAAGTTAGCCCGTGGCACCATTTTCTTGAACCCCACCTTGTTGGCATGCCTGAGAGAGAAGTGCAGCTGTGACTGTGAGGCCAGAAGATGCAGGCATCAGGTTGGATGCCTTGGACTTTCTTTCTCCTTGCTAGTTCTGGTCTCTTTCAGCCCTCCAGGGTGAAAAGGAGTTGATTCAGAAGCCAGTCCTGCTCTACATAGGCAGGGACCTGTTTGGGACTAGAGAAAGTGAAATAATACAAGAGAGAGGAGCGCAGCAAAGCCCAGTGCTTACAGGCCTAGAGGTAGACTGGGTGAGTGTCATCCACAAGGTAAACTCCCACAGCCTGAGAGTGGTATAGAGGCAAGGAAGGCGAGGAAAAGATAGCCAACTCAGTTAAGAAGGGGGATCAAACCTTTTATAGGTACATCAGGGAGTGAAGGAAGACCAAGGGAGGGATAGTGAGGCTTAATAAAGGGGAGGGAGGGTGGGCAGAGGGTGACTGTGAAAAGGCAGAGATACTAAACAAATATTTTTGCTCAATATTTACAAAGGAAGAGGGGTAGGTACCTAAAACAAACAGTAGAAACACTCTGGATACAGAAGTTGATACCAGCCCATTTACAGAAGAAAGGGTTCTGAAAGAACTCTTAAAACTGAAGGTGGACAAAGCAATGGGTCTTGATGGGATTCATCCCAGAATTCTAAAAGAACTAAGGGTAGAACTAGTGACACCACTGACTACCCTCTTTAACAAATCATGGGAGGATGGGGTGGTACCCGAGGACTGGAGGAGGGCAGATGTGATTCCCCTTCGCAAAAGTGGGAGCAAGGCAGAAGCAGGAAACTACAGACCTGTTAGTTTAACCTCAGTGGTAGGGAAATGATGGAATCATTTCTGAAGGAAAGAATTGTCGAGTATCTAGAGGCCAGAGGGCACAGGACCCAAGGCAGCATGGATTCACAGGGAAGGTCATGCCAGACAAATCTGATAGATTTCTTTGACTGGGTGACCAAAGTAGTAGATCAGGAGGGCTGTGGACATGGCCTACCTAGACTTTAGCAAGGCATTTGACACAGTCCCACACAAAAGATTAATATACAAGTTAGCCAGCCTGGGAGTGGGTCCCAAGATGACAGCCTGGGTAAAGAATTGGCTGGAGAATAGGATACAGAGAGTAATAGTAAATGGAGTCCACTCTGAAGAAAGGGGGGTTACTAGTGGGGTACCGCAGGGTTCAGTATTAGGACCGGACCTCTTCAATGTCTTTATAAGCGACATTGCAGAGGGACTGGAAGGAAAAGTATGTCTCTTTGCAGATGACACAAATATCTGCAACAGAGTTGATGCACAAGGTAGGATGGAAAGGATGAGAAGGGACTTGGCAAGATTAGAGGAATGACCAAATGTATGGCAGCTTAGATTCAATGCTAAGAAGTGCAAGGCAATGCACCTGGGAAACAAAAACCCAGGGGAAGTGTACACAATGGGAGGTGAGATACTAACAACAACAAAAATGGAAAGGGACCTGGGGATGGTCATATCAGATGACCTAAAGGTGGGCAAGCAATGTGAGAGGGCAGCAAGGAGGGCTGGGGGGATACTGGGATGCATAGGGAGAGGCATCACCAGTAGAAAACAGGAAGTTATTATCCCTCTGTACAGACAGCTGGTGAGACCCCATCTGGAGTACTGCATGCAGTTCTGAACAACTAAAATGGTGCAGGGTCTGCACCGGAAGACATATGAAGAGAGACTTAAGGAG
This sequence comes from Neoceratodus forsteri, assembly GCA_016271365.2. Lineage (NCBI taxonomy): Eukaryota > Metazoa > Chordata > Ceratodontiformes > Ceratodontidae > Neoceratodus > Neoceratodus forsteri. Next base: position 1,416,586,664 of record CM057449.1, on the reverse strand, counting down.
CTTAATATGTATAGCCTCGAGGAAAGGAGGGAGAGGGGGGACATGATAGAAACTTTCAAGTACCTCAAGGGAATCAACAAAGTCCAAGAGGGTAGCATCTTTCAAAAAAAGAGGTGTGCAAGAACAAGGGAGCACAAGTTGAAGATGGGGGGGGGCGGCTCAGAGGTAATTTAAGGAAGTATTTTTTCACAGAGGGTTGTGGATGCATGGAATGGCTTCGGAGGAGGTTGTGGAGTCAAAACAGTGGTAGAATTCAAGCATGCATGGGACAGTCATAAGGTAATTCTAGGGGATGGGGTTAGGAAGAAGTAGGCTGCTGGTTAACTAGGATCTGCAGCTTATCCACTAGGTAAGGAAATGGGCAGACTGGGTGCGCCAAGCGGTCCTTATCTGCTGTCAAATTCTATGTTTCTATGGAGGTCAAACAGCTCCCAAGGATCAGAGTGATGTTTACTCAAAAGTCCAAGGGGTTCGAGTCCCACTGCAGGTATAAATGATCCAAGACTGAGGGCCATGAACCATGCCAGGTTGGGATTGAATGATGACGAAGAGATGTTCCTTAACAAGTTTAAAGAGAAAAGTGTTCCATAGCTCCCCAGAGGGAGAAAATTTCAGAGTATGGTCTCATTTTATCCCCTAGTAACCATCAATTCACCCAGACTATCCAAGGGAAATGAACAAATTACCAGACTTGTTGATGACCTTGCAAGGATGTTTGATATCTGAACAATAAGACCAGTATATCCAGTTCCCTGGATGCAGGTTACATACAGGCCCCACCTCACAAATTCAGAAGCCAGCTGGGATTCAGAATATGTCTGGGTACTTGGGCTAGTGAGAGGTCCCTTTAAGCTGCCTTAACTACAAGTGACAACTACTGCACATTAAAAAAAGCCCATTTTTGCCCACTAAAAGTAGTAGAATCAGTCTATTGTGAAGCTCTTCCAGTGTGGTGGGTTGCACTGATCTTTTCTATGCTCAGTTGTGTTTGTTTTATCAGTTGCACCGTAGCCATCTGCATGGCTCTGTTTACTTCTGTAGTAGTCAGTCACAGATAGTATTTTTTTTTGCCACCATACATTGTAACTTTGCCCCCCCCAAGTGGGACACATATATTTACAGGGATGCAAAACGCATAGGGCTTGCTCTTTTGGGTCCCTGAATTACAGAGAACCATCTACACATCGCTACTGCCCTTTACAATATATACAGCATTTATACACGGCTCCTCTACCAGGTCCCTGCTATACTGGGAAGCCTCCATACATACCTGTTAGCTCTCCAAACTAATAAAATGCAGTTCTACAGCTCCTATAACAGCTATACACAAAGGTAGGCACTGTACTATCCTCAATAACCCACTCTCTGGTGTACTTTGGTCTACTGTTACTATCTGCCCTGGGAGGCTTGACTTTACATGAGTAACACTTCTCAGCTTTCCCTGGAACCTACTGTTGGCTTCAATGTACTGTGGGGCAAATTTACATGAGCCTCCCAGGGCACTGGCACATACCTTTACAGGCCAGCCTCAGCAGACATGTGTGACCCCCTCAATTAGAGTGATCTCAGTGGAAGATAGTGGAGGATTTCTCCTCGATTCCCCATGGCTCCATATGTACAGCATTGCCTATGCTGCTGTCCTTCATCATTTTGAAACCTGGAGTGGATTCTCACAGATCCTTAGGTGACTCCCTTGAGGGGAGACCACATTTCTCCTTCCTCATGCTCCTGTTGTGAGACTTTAGGGCCTTGAACTCTCCTTGCTGTGCTGCACCTATACCCTCATCTCTCTGTTCTCAGATCAATATCTCTGGTTCTCTTGATCTCATCCTCTCTTTCTGTTTTGCTCTTTCATCAGCTTCCATACTGTCTATGGCCAGAACTCAACTACTTGTCTGATCTCTGTACTTGTTTCTCTTTCTGTAGGCCAGGATCTCTGCACTCTTTTGCGCTTAGGGACCAGAGCTTAACGCAGAAAAGACTAAAACTGACTTGGTGCATATATCTTCCCCTTTTATTAGGGATGGGAGGGGTAGACAGCTACCAACAGCAGCCAGCTACTGAGTACATGGACAGGGCATGCACAGTGACTCAGCAGCCCATCACTTCTGTAGGAAGAGAGCCTGGAATGTTCCAGAGCTCAGGGCTTTAGCTTCACATTGACAAGTGAGCAACACCCCAGGGGGTGTGGGACAAAATAACACAGTGGGTGAAAAACTGGCTGGGATTACCCAATGTAAATTACTGCATTGGGGACTAAAGCAGTTTGGCCAAATCCTCAAAGTTAAATTGAATTCATTGGGTCCACCTGGCCTGTTTCCTCACCCTTAGCTGACATGCAATTGTTATATTATTCTATAGGGTTCCATATGCAGAACAGAAACGCCTAAGATGAGGTAGATGTACATTCTTTATGCATTTCTTGTTTTCATTTTATCTAACATCATTCCAAAGTTGCTTTAGTTGTTAGAACTGCGAAAGGGATCCAGTAGTGTACTGGATCACCCTAGATGACAGTATACTACCCATGTTTTATGGGCTTAAATAAAGTTTAGGGGCTTGGAATGATAACTTCCCTTGGGAGCAGTTACCCAAAGATTTTATAGATGAAAATAAGTTGCTTGGTGCCTGTAACCAGAAAAAGATTAAGTGAGTCAGTTAATAAGATAGTACTGCCCCTATGAAAGTATACCGATCCACCCAGTGGAATTGGTAAATCATCATTCATACTTTTTGAAGGTCGGTAATGATTGATCAATGTTAATCATTAGAAAATGGGTAAAACAATTTCAGCCTTCTGATTGGCTGAGGGACTTCTCTAGCTGGGCATCTATCAGACAACAGATGCCCGGCTATTAAAAGTACCAGCCCAGCCACCCCATTACCAGAATCTTGGAGCACAGCCTGTTCTCCAATTGGCTAAAACCCCTCATTTTATTTTAAAATATCTGCCATTTTTTGGGGGTCGCTTAGCGAGAGCTGAGACCTGACGTTACTCCGCAACACTTTGTTCAAAAAAATTCTAAACCTAATGAGTACCCCTTCTGAAATGTGCACCTAAACCCAGTAAGTAATAAAAAAATTACCTCTTTTCAAAAAGTAATGTCTCTTTTTTCTCTTAGCTCGTTTGTTCTCAGTCACCTCGTATTCCTTGTCCACGCCTGAGCCGTATCATTTCATACTACCCAGACATCGTGCCATGTTTGCTCCACTTTTAAACCGAGCACTCCACAGTCAAAATCTGACAACTGTGTAGATAAATTTACACTTCCACGGTTTAAAAAAAATGTTTTGCCATCGTTACTTTTTGTACCGTAGTTAACAGCACCGCGTTTACTTCACCCTTAGTAGCTTAGAGACGGCACTCTGTCACTCTGTGTTCCTCAAGTCAGTTTGTGGTTTCAGCACAAAAGCCAATTGCACTGAGTGAGTGAGTCAAAAAATGGCATAAACAAAAGAAAAAAGCTTTAACTATTTATAAAATGTTTTTTTTTTAAATAAATATCACTTTCGTGAAGTACAGTCCTGACCGCGTTACCTCTTGCTGACTGTGTAAAACTGATGTGAATCTCATCCAGACAACCAGATAAAGAGAAATACAATAAAGATAAGTTTTGTTTCTGTTCTGCTTTTTATATTTCCTTTATTTTCATCATTATCTGGTGCTACTACTCAGAGGGAGGTGAGAAATAAGAACACAGGTACTACAGCGTCTACAGTACAACTTAAATTCCTAGCTTTAAAAAAATAATTCTAATACAGGTGGAGGAACTATTTTATTACAAAACTTATTTTAAACAAAATGTTAATTAAAAATCCTTTACTAAACTTAGTTTTTTTTTACAGTGTCCATTTTCTAAGCGCAATAATACCCTCCTGGGTGGGCGGTATTGGGCTATACCTGCCCTTCCAGGGGCTATAAGGCCCTCCGCCTGCAGCGTCGGGCCTCATTATGCCCCTGGGTGGGCAGGTATAGCCCAATACCACCCACCCAGGAGGGTATTATTGCTTGCTCAAATGTCACCATATGATCATTACAGGAGCTCATGACCTAAGATCATCACCTAGATCATGATTTAATCATCAAACACGTAACTTTTGAATCACCAACAGATGATTATTTTTGTAAGCTTAAATCAGCATAATTATTTTTGTTGATCTGTGAATGATCAAGTAATGATCACTGATGATTCTTTCAGTTCCATATTGTAAGTCACATGAGTAATATTTAACAAAGTTTTATTTGTCAAATATCAGCAAAAGCAAATTATTACATAAATCATGTGAAGTCAAGTTTTAATCCCTTTAGGAAGAGTACATGCTATGTTAGATTTAGCATACAAGTACATTTGCATAACTAATTTGAATAATTCAAAACCACATTGTATGGATCAAAACAATGATTATTTCTATCATTTCAATAATTATGTCTTGACAGTATTAGTTTGCAGACTGTAAGGAAAGATTTTAAGAAAGAACTAGGTACTCGTAGAAACTTATCACAACCATAAAAGGAAGCACTGAGTGGAGCTGAACTAATTTAAGCTGATATAACATGAGTAAGAAGTGAGTTATAAGAGTAAGTAGAATCAAAAGCAATGTGTTTGTATACAACATGCATCATAACTGATGATTCCAATAAAGATGTCTAAAAAGAAAATAAATTCTAAAAGTTTAGAAAACAGTTAAACTGATTTTTTAAATGTGATCTTGACCATGGACTATGATGAAACATCATGATGATATGAGATCATCGATAATCACCATGCCCATAACACCATTGTTTTTAATTGTTGGCCATTTAACATTCATGTTTAATCATTGTTGGTTATGATCACAATGATGGTTTTTGAAGTTTGAATATGATCTTTGAACTTAATTGATAAAGATAATCTATGATACATCATTATAAAATCATCATCTTTTTAGCTGGGGACTATGGTCCACACAGGTAGTAGCAGCAGTAGATTTTATTTGTTTGGGGCACCCTTCACCGAAAGCTCGAGGCATCCTTACAATACAAAAACATCACAGAACATAAAATCCCAAAAGATTATTAACATTATGAGTCTAATAAATGCTTACTCTTGTCTCTACTTAGAATCCCTATAGTCATTACAAACAATAAGTAAACTCTCTTTATTCTATTTAATCCCCAAAGACTTGTAAAACCAAAAATGTAGCACACTTAAATCCCGCCCAGTGCAGTGCCTACTTTACTCCAGCTCTAGCCAACAGAAAAGACCCCCAAAAATCAGAAAGCTGCCCAAAATGTAAAACGGGAAGGGGGGGGTCCTTTTTTCACATGGTATGGAATTGCCCACCCTTTGCCCCTTTTGGTGGGAATTTAGTAGTATTCGCTCATAAACACTGGGAATTCCACACATTACTTTCTTCACTAACTATTTTTCTGGGCCTGACAGATGAACCCTCTTCTAGTAAAGTGCATCTTCTCACCCACTGTGGTGTATAGGTATAGTAATGGGTACGAAGCCAATTGCCCAGACTTGGAAGCAGGAGAACCCACCCACAGTGGCCGAGTGGACCATGACACTCCCGGAGTGCTTAAAACTAACACAGTACGGGGCTGCCCGATGGCTCAATCATAGTGCTACATGCTGCTGCACTGGCAACCTGGGTTTGGGAGTGAGCCCAGGTCTGCATGGTTGGGCAGCCAAGCTGGGGAGCACTCTCAATTGGAGCTTCAGCCAGCATGGTTAGGACAGGGCCAGGACCTAGTACAGTAGCAGTCTCTCCCAACAAGCTGGTGAACTTGTTCCCTTGCAAGGGGTAGCGCATGACCAGTATGCACTGCTGCATCTGGGGCTGACAGAGGCTATGCTGGATGTCTAGGGTGGAGGCCGGGACTAAGGGGAGAAAAGGGAAAAACTAATGTGCATGGCTGCTGCAAGTGAGGGCCCTCATGGTCCTGTATTGTGTGGATCCTCGCCTGCCTGACGGTGGAACCGGAGGCCAGTGGGGGGCCAGATGGCAGTTGGAAGAGGCAGTCAGGGTGAAAAAGCTATAAAAAAAAGAACACAATACAACATACTTAACACAACCCTCATGTACAGCAAGATCTGGGACCCTCTAGAAAGGGCACTGGGTGAGTCTTGGTTTCCTCTCTTATGACCCCCTCCTCAAATGATCTGAAGGATCAACCATCACAGTGAAGATGTGGGAAGAGGGAGGAAGGGAGGGATGGAGGAAGGGGTGCACATCTGATCTCTCTGATTTATTTCCTTTTTTCTCTTAGAGGCTCAGTTATTTTTTTCCACTGCATTGTGTTTAACTATTACTGTTCTCTTTTTTCCCCCAACAGATCCTTGTATATGGACACTCATATAAAAATGTCTTCTGTTCATTTTCCCCTTACATCAATGCTCACGTGATGTACGTATGTAGACCTATGTTGCTGATGCATGTATACCTTTGCCCTTGTATTGTCACCAATGTCTTTTGCTGACAATATAGATTTTACAAAAAAAAAAAATCCCACCCAATGCAATCAGCTATATGGCAGAAAGAAACACGGTGGCAATTTAGAAATAATATTCTCACACAAATTATATGCTCGCAAGTCAGGAATTTCAAACAAGTAATGAGAGTTTATTGGGTGATCAGGAATGAGGTCCTAAGAGAAAGAAAAACAGAAAAACAAACAATAAACTCAGCGGCTATCTAGCCTTGGTACAGCATCTCCCCAACCAACTCAGTGCTCAGCCCAGCTGTACTCTTGAGCTGCTACCCCAATCCCCACTGGTACCAGAAAATTACCACATATTCTTGGGTGCTCCCAGGCAGGCCCCGTGAGAGGAATTCTGGGCCCTGGGAAAAGTTCAGACTCTAGGGCCCCTATGCAGCTTGGCACAGTAACATGCCAATTGGCGTGGGTCCCTCTTGGGTGCCAGACCCCAGGAATTATCCCCATTTCCCCCACCCTCTGAACCCTGGATATCCAAGTGTTTGATGGTGGCAGACCAGGCAAGATTGCATGAGCTGACCAGTGCTGGCACACCCTTAAGCATTTAAACAAAGAACTATTAGCAATCCTAACTGGATAGCCTAGTCCATAAAATAGCAGTCCCAAAATCTGTGGCCCTACCTAAACTGTAACAGTTGTGTTGAATGACGTGTGGGGTCTGATGCAGTACTCACAGTTACCCTCTGAGAAGTAGGCTTAAATCTTGGCCTGCTGTCCTGGTTTGATATATCTGTTACATCTCACAGTCTGCAGTCACTTTCCTTCAATGGCTCCCTCACCTCTCCTCTCCTCTACTGTTTGCTCTGAGTCTGACACTTCTCAGAGATCATAGAAACATAGAAATTGATGGCAGATAAGGACTGCTAGGCCCACCCAGTCTGCCCATTTTCCCTACCTGCTGCAAAAACCACAGACCCTCCTTGATCTCCAGCTTTATTCTTTTTCCTATCGCTAGTGTTCCCCTTTGCCTGCCCCATGCATTTTTGAATCCCTCTACTGAGTTAGCCCCCACCACCTCTGCTGGGAGGCTGGTCCATGTATCCACCACTCTTTCAGTGAAGAAATGCTTCCTCATGTTATCCCTTAGTCTACCCTTTCCAGCCTCTTGTCATGTCAACTTGTTCTAGAACATCTCTTTTTCTGAAAGATGCTACCCTCCTGTACCTTACCAGCTGGGTTATCACTCCACTGATCTCGTGGGTTGTTTGACTGGATGTCAGACATCTGCCAGTATACCTCTGCAAAGCCTCAAGGCTACTATAGTTGCAGACTGTCACCTGGCTGTGATGGCTAGCATGGTGGCTTCCAGAACCGCACTGGTTGTGTTGTATTAGTAGACCACTGAGATTTGATCAGGAAACTGTTTCTCAAAAAGCACTCTGAGGCTTAGCTGCAGGATAGCTCAACCTTACAGCCTGATGCCCTCAGCTGCAGATTTCAGTCTCTATCTCCCTGTGCTGCAAGCTGCCCTCTGTGCAACAATTCCAGTCTACTGTGGTCCCCAGTGGTACAGCCCAGTCTACCCAATCCCACAAATGCAATCAACCATCTGGCAAAAAGGAACACTTTAGTTAATTACAAATAATATGCCCAGAAGTCAGGAATTTCAAATAATTAACAAGGGAGTTTAACGTAGGATCAGGAATGATGTTCTAGGAGATGAAAAAGGTTAAACAGGCAAAACAAACAATAAACTCAGTGGCTGTCTAGCCTTGGCACAGCCCTCCCCCAACAAACTCAGTGCTTTGCCCAACTGTACTGTTGGATCACTACTCCAATCCCAACTGGTACTAACAATTTACCCCACCTGTATCTCCTGAGGAGCTCCTGCAGAATCCTGGGTATCTACTATCTAGGTGCGGGATCATGACAGGCACGATGGAAGCACTGCATTTGTTCAGCTGGCATTAGCATGCTGTTAGACAATTAAACAAAACACTATTTACTGTAAAATCCTGGCCAGATAACCTAATCCATAAATAGTAGCCCCAAAATCTGTGGCCCTATCTTAACTATAAGTGATGTGCTGTGAAGCCTTCTGTGAGTCTCTTGGGTTCTGTCTGGCTATCATTCAGTGGCTGACTGGTCACTCCACTCCTGCCTGGGTGAATTAATGAAGTCATCCAGCATCCCTGTAGTTCTTGGGGCTACCTGGGCAGCTTCTGCAACCTGATTAGATTTTGTGCTGAGTCCCGACCTTGTTTCTATGGTGAATTGACAAATATGGCTTCTGCCTCTGTAGTTCCTTGGGCTCTCAGCTCAGAGTCTTTTTTTATGCAGGGCTCATGCCTTTTAAACAATATATGTGCCTCATGTTGCTCAGCATGCTTGCCCTTAAATATGTGTGTGTTTGTGTGTGTGTGTGTGTGTGTGTGTGTGTGTGTGGTGGCAGTTTGCAAGAATGCCAATTTGAGTGCAATTTCTCCTCCATCGATGGCAGATGGCTGCCTTTGATGTGCATTGGGAGCCGCAGTTCAATGGCATGGACACCATGGGGTCCACCTTTCTCGGGGAGATGAAGACCAGGGGTCAGAGGTTGGAGCATTACTGGCAGAGATCTGGGACTGAGGAGGACAGACTGGTTTTGAGAACTCATTACGGTGAGTATCAAAGTTCAATCTTCTGTAAGAAAGCAGAGTTCCTATCTGGGGAGATTGCTGTGGGGAGGAACAGACCAGCTCAGTTCTTCCAGATGGCAGACTAGTTGCTTCACCCTGCCTGACTCCAGCTGGTTAGAGCAGTGTCAGCCACCAGGTGAGAACAGTTCACTCTGTTCTTCTTTGATAGAGTGTCTTCTATCAGGTCTGGGATTGCCCCAATGGAGTGTTGTGGCCCTGCAGTGGAGAGATGTTCATCAATAGGAGCACTCCTTCTGCTTGGAGTGAATTTAGGCCAGTGGGGGTGGAAGAGGTCTGTGAAGTGATTTTAAAGCTACAGCCTACATGTTGTGAACTGGTCTCAGGCCTGACACATCTCCTTGTGAGCCGTGTGGAGTCCATAGGTCCAGTGTTCGCTGATATTGTCTAGTGCTCACTCTCAGAGGGATTGTTCCCTAGTGCCTTGAAAGAGGTGCTGGTGAAGCCCCCACTGAAGAAACCATCTTTGGACCAGGACTGCTTGGCGAACTACAGACCAATCTCTAACCCTTTTTGGGAAAGGTTATTGAGAAGGTAGTGGCTCTGCAACTTGAGGCACACCTCACTACCTTGACATCTATGAGCCCCTCCAGTCGGGATTCAGGTCCAGGCACAGTACAGAGACCACATTAGTCAGGGTGCAGAAAGATCTAATTGGGACAAGAGATAGAGGGAAATAGTCAATTCTCATTCAACTTGATCTCTCCTCAGCATCTGACACTGGATCATGGTGTGTTGTTGGATTGCCCTAGGGAGCTCTTTGGATTCGCCAGCACTGTCAGCAGATGGTTTGAGTCCTTTCTCACAGAAAGGATGCAGATGGTGGTTATGAGGAATTTATTCCTCTTGCCTGAAGCCCCTGTCATGTGGAGTTTCTCAGGGCTCAATTCTATCACCCATGCTGTTCACATTGTACATGATACCCCTAGGTGACATCATTAGATGTTACAGCGTAGGATTTCACTGCTATACAGATGACATACAGTTTTATTTGCCATTTGTGCCCAGGACACAGGATGCAGTCGATTTGCTGAATTCATGCTTGGCTGAGGTCCAGGACTGGATGTACTCCAACTGGCTGAGGCTTAATCTGGACAGGAGAGAGCTGCTGGTGATTGAGCCTGGTCATCAGCAGGGTGCAGAGATGGTAGGAGAGGTGACTGGCTTGATTATTAGTTCCTCTCCTCTTACCAACTTTGCCAAGGTGAAGAATCTGGGTGTCATCCTGGATAATGGATTGACACTGGAGGCTCATGTGTTGTCTGTTGTCCAGAGTTGTTTTACTTTTCACCACCGTAGGAACATTGCCCAAATTAAAGTCTTGATCACACCGAATAACTTGCTCTTGCTAGTACAAGCTTTTGTGACTTCCAGGCTTGACTACTGAAATGCTCTATACCTTAGGGTGAATTGAGGGGTCATGCGTTGCCTGCCGCTGGTGCAAAACATGGTGGTTATGTTGCTGATGGGCCTTCTGACATCCAGTCATGTGATGCCGGTTCTGCGTGATCTGAATTGGCTGCCAGTGAGGTGATGAGTTACCTGCAAGGTCGGTTAACTGACCTATTAAGTCCTGTATGGACTGGGCCCTAGCTATCTGCATAAGCTCCTGACTCCACATCATACCCATTGCCCTCTACGATCCTCTGAGGTGGGACTCCTAGTGGTTCCCAGGGCATGGTTCATATCATCCGAGGACAGGACCTTTGAGGTAGCTGGCCAGCCCTGTGAACCTTGCTTCCAAGACCCTTGAGGGAGGCCTCTCATTGGAGGCCTTTAAGAGCAGTCTGAAATGATACCTATTCAAGGAGACCTTTAGATTATAAGTAACAGCCCCTGACTCACTGGCTGTTTATCAGGAATTTTATAATTATTTATTATTATTTATTTAATTTTAATTAATTTAATTGGGATTGTTAGTTGGGTAATATTTATTATAAGTTTTGTTTGCATTAATTGTTTATGAACTGTTTGAATTGTGTACAGTGCCCTAAGCCACTGGAAATGGGTGCTATATAAATAAAATGTTACTTACTTACACCTTGGCAACTAGTTATTTAGCATTTATTGGAGCTCGGATATGAAAACTAAGAGACACCCCTTTTCAAAGAGATATTGGCCCTTTGTTACATGGATCTGTTTTTGACAAGAAGGATGTTGTCCAAGCCATCAGGAAAATCTAGTATTCTTCTTCAGTAAGTGCCATGTGATCTTTAGTATCCACCTGGATTTTTATAATTTCACCAGCAATTAAGTTCTTAACAGGAATAATAATATTTCTTTATTATTTTAAAATATAGCAGGAAAGTTGAGCATGTGTACCCTTATTAACCTCCCAACTGTAGCATTCTTGTGTTCATTTTCAAATAATCTAGTGGTATCATCTAAAGATTAGCACAACGAACTGTGACTGAGCTTGGTACAGTACATCCAGCAGACCGGAGTTTGATTTCCACAACCTCCGCTTCCACACTGTGTGGCATTGAGCAAGCCACTTAACTTTCCCGGTGCTCTAGTGTCTAATGGGTCTTACCCGGTTACACAACAACAACAACAAAAAGGCAATTTGTTTCCCCTTTTTTAGGGTCTCAAAATGATTCCGCCTTTTTCTGCCCTATTGTCCTGTGTTGTATGCTGAAAAACCAAGTGATCTAGACAGGGAACTTCTTAAGGAACTGCAGAGTTTTATTACATGCTTCTAACAAGGCAGCCTTCTTCTGATACAGAGAGAGAGAGAGAGAGAGAGAGAGAGAGAGAGAGAGAGAGAGAGAGAAGCAGATTCCACAGCTTCCACCAACTTCAGTGCTGTTTCAAATGTTAAATCTGTTTCTGGTCCACCTGGTGGCACTGAGGGTTGAGGCGCTGGATGCCACACCTTGTGCTGTGCCAGCAGCCCTCGTTCAGCAACGGACTCAGGCCATTGGGGGTTGGCAGGGGAGAGGAAGGATTGAGTGTTTCATGACTGCTCTCCTTCCTCTGGGGTGGGTGGGGTGAATAGTATCACACTGCAGTGACACCTGGTGGAGGCCAGGTATACTACAGTGTGTGCTCAGCAAGGGGGAAGAGCGTGGCAGGCATCCGCACAGCTGTGCGTTGATGCCATTGCATGTCCAGCTCCTATGGGAGAAAAGCTGGTGGAAAATTGCAGGGTGATCGCAGTGGCTGACAGCCGCGCCCTGTGCCCAGGACACGAGAGGTGCAGCCTCCGGGTGTCTGCGCTACAGGTCCCTGTGGGGAGGAATCCTGCCTACTGGCCGGCCCATGGGATTGGGCATTATTCATGTGCCAGATCTGGTCCGGGGGTACGGGTGTTGGCAGCCGGGTGATCGCTAGGACCGCTTCGCAAGTGTGGAAGAAAAAAGAAAGTTGAGAAAAAATAAAATCTGTTTCTGACAATAACCTTCTTTGAATTCTATCATCATTTATCCCACAAACCAGTCTATCTCTCAACATTTGCGCTAACATTTCTCCATAATTACAATCCTGAGCCAGTTTTCTCAACTCTGCCACATATGCTCCCACAGTCTCTCCAGCTTTTCTATTTCTAGAATTAAATTTGAACCTTTGTACAATTTCACTCGGCTTTGGGTTAAAGTGATTTTTCAGCAATTTTACTAAGTCTTCATATGATTTGTCACCAGGGCTTTTCAGGGCTCAACACATTTCTCATTAAGCTGTAGGTTTGTGCACCCACTCCACTTAGTAAAATGGCTATTTTTTTACTAGCCTCTGTGATATTATTTGCAATAAAGAAACGTGACAAGATTCCACAGTATTCCTCCCAGGTCTGAATTTAAGGATTAAAAGAAGCCACAGTTCCTACCGTGCCAGCCATTTCCCTTTTGAATGTCGACAGCCACTTACTGTATGCATAGCTCCCACTACTTTCTTTACTTTCACTCTGAATAATGTTCCTTTTCTCACTCAGGGTAAAGATGTCCTCTTTCTTTAGTTGCTCACTGACTCTTTCTTTTATCCTAGTCGCCAAATAATATGTTGTATCCTGAAAAACCAAGTGATCTACACAGGGGACTTCTTTAGGAACTGCAGAGCTTTATTACATGCTTCTAACAAGGCAGCCTTCTTCTTATACAGAGAAAGAGAGAGAGAGAGAGAGAGAGAGAGATTCTGGATCTTTCTAACAACAACACTACTATTGCTCAAGATCTACATTCTCGTAGAGTTTGTAAAATCCATGCCGCCCTCTAGCACCACCTCATGATACTACACTACAGTTGCATACAGTATATATCACCCTGTCACCCAGAATGTTGTCTCAAGTGGGCTATGCCCAGATCTCCCCTGGCTAGGGTAGTAGGGGGAAGATGTGGTATGCTCAATGCCAGGCCATATAAGGAAACACCTCAGGATAGAGATCGTTAGGGTGAGCTGAGAGGAGAAAGAGGTTATGGAGTGTTGAGGAGCAGGTTCCCCTTGGCTGCAATAAAGTGTCACAGGGGGCCGCATACTAGGCCAGGCCATGATGTTCTGCAGGTGGCAGGATACCCCAACTAGGTCTGTAGCCACCCCCTCCACATACATCTGGGGCAAACATGATTTTACAGGTGAGGGGGCCCACAGCATAGCATACTCTCCATCACCAACCAACAGCTCCAAGCATTGATAAAATTTGCTTACATGGAGATGTCTTCATTAATGGCTGGAACCCAGGTGTTTCACTGCTGCTGGAACAAGGAGCACCCCAAACTTCCAAAGAGGACCATGACTCCAACTCCTTTCAGCAGAAAGTCCCCACGGTTCTTGGACACGAGCAAGTGCAAGGATTTTAACTAAAAGGACCCTAAAAAAGTGAACTAATTGGGAAGGTTAAAATCTTAAAGATTTACAGTTCATTTATATCCTTAGTTAACTGAGATGAAACTCCTGATTACTTTTCTAAAACATAATCACTTTATTTCTGCTGAGCCCAAGTGATTTAACAAGGCTACAGTGGCCCAGAATTCTTTTGAAGATAACTCTACAACTCTATGGGGCTCAACTTTCGTACATACAGATTTTGCAGTAACTAAGGTAGAGCAAGGTCTTTAACAGCTCATTATGCAGCAGATACACGATTTTCCACAGGAACACAGCGACCATTTATCCTGGACCCTGAAGCTCCAAAGATTTCACTGGCACTGGTAAACACCTACAGAGCTTCTTGCTCACCAAAATGGGGCTTCTCATTTTTCCTCTCTGGGAAGTGTACAGCTTCTCCCTAACCCATTGCCTGGCTCTTCTAGCTTCAAAGGACACAGATGGTGTGGTTCCAGCAAAACCCACCACACCATACCCCATTATCCTTTCATCCAGGCCATTCTCCTGTTCTACCTGGTCTTCCCCAGAGCACCTACTGACTCTTTCCAGTATCCTGACTTAAGGTGTAACACTGCCCCATATTTAACTGCTGCCAGATGCCATACCTCTCACTCACCCGACTGCTGCCTGATATGTGCAACCAGCTCAAGGGGATACCAAAAGAGCACTCCGTGGCCCACTCAGCAAAGTCTGGCAGCCCTGAGTCCTGTCCATCCAAACAGGCCCTCACCAGGTAAAGGTTCCCCACGGCCCCCTCACCAGTGTAAATGGGCAACCTTGCCACCTGAAATGCAGAGTCCCTGCCACATCCTGCTGCAGCCCTGACAACCCAGGCACACAAACAGCATACTATCTGGGCCTAACCCAGACCCCAGGGCCTACCTATCCTGCATCTGCTCCCTGATGGCCAACCATTCTTCCTACAGTCCCCCCCAGAGCCCAGACCTCCAAACATATGGCCACAGCTACTTCTCTTGGTGCCCTCCCATGGATGCTCCCCCAGGAAACCTAACGCACCTCTGCTGTAGGATCTGGCCTGCCTAATGGGGAAGGGGCATAACTGCTCTCTGCTGCACCACATGGCAGCAAGCAGAAATTGTGCCCCCAGGGTACTAAACTTATGCCTAGCTCAGGGTGCAGAAAATATGGAAAGCATCTCTCAAGGGAGCATAAGCCCTTCTCAAAAGAGAGGGGGCTTACATTCTCCCCCTAACCAGGGAATCATTACCTCCTGGAAATGATGGCAGAGGGCCCAGACTGGCCTCCTCCAACAAACTGGGTATGTGCATCTCCCTAGCCTGCCAGGAAAACAACCACCCAAAAATTTGGCCCAAAGGATACCCTCCCTAACACTAACTTCCTAACCAATTTTTTTTAAATTCTAAATTAGCTTACCTGTGCCAGGAGGTTCTAAATACATTTATAGGAACAATAAATCATTTTAATTTCTCAAAAATATTAAGAAAGCAGTTATGTAAATTTCAAAAACATCTTATTCAAACAGCTATGTGAGGTAGTTTGCCTATAACACACTACTCCCCTAAAACCCTTTATAATTATTATACCTCCCCCTCAATATAACATGTTACTTTATGTACAATTAAAAAGATTTCAACATCCATACACCATACACACACACATTCATTCTCACAGTCGTATCAGTCACAATTTTCTAAGTGCAATAGAAATGATTAACTATCTATCATTAGGGTCTAAATCAAAACTTTAATTAATCATTAATCATTGTACAGTCACCATAACCTGCTTCATGGAGCAATCTTCCTGGCACAGTTCATGAATCCTTTAAAGGGGGCTTAAGTGGCGGGTCCCACACCAAGTGGGAAATAGAAATCCGGGTCCGGCTTGGTGCTGATGTCCCCAAAAGAGTCCCTGTCCACCACACAGTACTTGGTGTGAGTTCCAGCCAAGTTCTGCACCAAAGCAAAGTTATTGAACAAGGTCAGTCCAGATCATGGCACAGTGTGGCATATTGCTTTTGCCTTCTGGAATAGTTGCTGAGAGGGGAATCCACCACCTCTAGGTCAATGTTTTTGTCTTTCTAGATGTTCTTTGAATACCCATTCCTCCCTCATTTCTTCAATAATGTTCCACATTCTTTCTGACACGTATGGGTAATCCAAAGATGGGTATTCAATGTGCAATCTTCTTCTGACCCATCTCTCGGCCTTACTCCACTTAGGCAGGTCTCAGATGTTGATCCTCTGAGCCTGTCCTGGCTGCAGCCATACTCCCCTTTTATAGGTGATGTTTAAAGGGTCACTGACATTCAATCTGTCCAGATGGATCCGGAGAGTCCTAGCCTATGCAGGCAAATTTATTTTATTTATTTATTTTATTTATTTAGCTTTTGTTGACTGGGTAAGTGCACTAGACAAATCCAGCCTATTTTCAGGCATGACCCGGGGGAGGGGGATACAGATGAATGCCAACTGACATTGAACCAGATTAAGCTGTTGGTGGTATTTTTAGTGAATGAGGGGAATTTGGCCAGGACACCGGGGAAATTCCCCTACTCTTTTCGATAAGTGCCATGGGATCTTTAACATCCACCTGAACTACCACCAATCCAGGCAGATGGGACCTCGGTTTAACGTCTCATCCGAAAGACGGCACCTCAGAAATGCAGCACCCCTCTCATGCTGCATTACAGTGTCAGTACTGGGATATTAACCCAAGTGCCAGATGTGGGAACTGAACCCACAGCCCTCTGATCTCCCGGCCTCAGAGGTGAGTGTGCTACCAACTGAGCCACTGACACTAATGTGGGGTGAGGTCAGCCATGGTGACCACTGGGCATTGGAAAGACTGGGGAATTGCTTGATAGACTTGGTAGTCAGCAAATAGGAACCTTCTCACTAGGAACTTTTCCTCATCCACCTCCTCTTCCATCTTCTCTAGGGCTTTCCCACTCTCTGCAGACTCACTGGGTGCAATAGACTGAGAACTGGGAGATTCATCTGCATGTACTCTGGACCTCTCCTTAGTTGAGGGCTCAGATTTCTCTGACAGAGCCAGGGGGCTGCCTCCGGACAAGGGCCATGGTGTGGAATCCCTGGCCCCTGGGGAGTCACCCACAGAACTTCTGAGGTCCCTGCCCCTCCCTCTGCCATGAGGACAGTAGGCAGTCGGCACCAAGGAGCGGGGCAGATGTCTGTGCTCCCCATCACCCTTTGACTTTAATCCCTCAGCAGCACCCACTTCTTCATCTGCTTCAATGACTATATCAGGAGAGGTGCACCTGGCCTTTTCTTCTCCCTCCAGGGCACTCTCTCCAAGGGAACTTTCTACAAGGCTCCAATGTCCCCACTTTCTGGTGACCACAGTGAAGGAGACCCCTCTGATACACTTGGGAAGGGTCCCCATAGGAAAACTGGCAAGGCACAGTCAAAAATGCCTCACAAGGCCGAGCTTGAACAGATCAAACACACAGACAGTCGCACAATACCTTCTCCCCAAAATCCACATCTTACACATCGCTCATTGGACTGTCCTTTGCCTCCTGCCTGCCACAGCCACATTAACAGTGAGGTAGGCACTGTAGCCAATGGCTCCTCTTGGGGGGAATCTTTATCCTCTGCTTTAAATCCCCTGTCTGCCATTCTTTGATGTGAGTCCATATGACCTCCCCAAATCTCTTGGGCTGTTCACAGTCCTCCCCACAGCACTCAAAAATAAATCAAAAGTCTCTTACTTTTTTCTTCTAAATGTTCTCCAGCTTGCTCTGGCACCACCACACGTCTCTCAATTGCTGCTGCAAAATGGGGCTGAGCTTAGAAGCTGTTTTATTCTCTCTATAACCATCCACCAATCAAAGATGCTGGAAGCATCACATGACCAGCCAGTCACATGACAGCACCACATCAGGAGAGCTGAGGCATACCTTCACACTAGGCCTAACTCCTACACCACCACAGGATTTTCTTACTGTGCCACATGGCTTGTACAGGGCAGGAGGCCCACCAGCAATTCTGCTTCAGGAAATACAGGGTGTTTTAACTTTTGGGGTTGTGCCCTTGCCATTGGTGGTTGCACAAGGCCCCATGACCTACCTGTGTTGGCTGAAGTGCTCCTCTGTGATGGTGTCCCAGTGCAGCTGTGACATCTGGATCAGGCAGGGGTCCCTTCACCCAAGGGGTGGCTGCCCATCACCATCTGGACCGGCGTCCTCATTGTCCCCATCACTATCCCCCTCTTCAACCTCTATGGCTATCCCACAGTCGTTGGCCATGTTATGCAGGATGCAGCAGGCCAGGAATAGCCCGCAGGCCTTCGAGGGGCTGTACTGTAGGGCACCGCCAGATGTGTCCAGGCACCGGAAACGTGCCTTCAGCATCCCGAATACCTGCTCGATGACTTTACGTGTGGTGGCATGTGCCTCATTGTACCGTTGCTGTGATGGGGTCGCGGGGTCCATCTCATCACTGCACAGCTCATCTCATCACTGCACAGCTCACAGAGCCACCTCAGGATTGCCCAGTTCAGGCGGGGTGCCGGTATGGTGTGAGCAGCCAGGGGCAGAGTGGGTAGCCACTGTCACCTGTGTGTAGAGGGTGGAGATTAGTATGGTGGTCTGTGTCACTCTGCATGGGCCATCAAGGCCGGTACCCATGGCACCTCTGACTATGCACCTCCCCACAGCTGCTCATGTCGTCCTGCGTGATGTGCAGACTCACCCACTAGGTGGCCAATGGGGATGTCCCCACTCTCGAACCTGTGGCACAGTGCAGACTGGTGCCAGAAGAAGGCATCATGTGCTCCTCCAGGGTGCATGGCACAGACATTGGTTATGCGCCCACTGGCATTGCACACCACCTGGCAGTTGATGCTGGAAAACCCCTTCTGGTTAATGTAAGATACACCGTCCAGGCCAGGTGGCATGTGGATGGCCACATGGGTGCAGTCAATGGCCCCAAGAATGCCAGGCATATGTGCTACCCTGCGGAACTCTTGTATGTGTGCTGTGCGCTCTGTCTGTGTGCTGGGGAAATGGATGTACTCTGCAGCATGTGGCAATAGTGTGCTGAGGAATTGTGTGAGTAGGTGTGACGTGGCCAACTGGGTTATACCTGTTATATCCCCTTTTGGTCTCTAGAAGGTGCTCGTGGCGAGCAGGCACATGACAGCTGTCACCTTTGTCTCCACTGACAGAGCATGGCTCTGTCATGTGGGTGCCTGCATCTCATCACTACACAGCTCACAGAGCCACCTCAGGATTGCCCAGTTCAGGCAGTACTGGCCCACAATCTCTGTGTCAAAGTAGTGTTTGAAGGTGGTGCGGGCTTGGTACCACCTGTTGAGGGCATACCGCCGATGGGCCCTTCCATGGCCATGCCCCCCTGCTGCCTGCCTTCTCACACCCCTCTTTACCGCCTCCATCTGGAAGGTGGCACTGGCCATGACCCTGACTGGTGTCCCCCCCCAGGCAGCTGTTATCCCTTTCCCCCCACTGTCCTTTGTGATGCTCCCCCTGCACCAGGTACACCTCCAGCCTTTGGCTGTCCTGCCTACTGCCACTGCCCTCAGTCCACTGTGGCACTTCCTGTCACTCCTGCACAGTAGCACAGGCTCCCCACTCCTGTCCTGTTCCTGGTTGTTTCCAGGTGTGCCCTGTCCTGCTCCTGCCCAGTCCCACTCACTGCTACCCTCTTTCTTGTTGCTGTCACCTCGCTCCCACCTCTGGCTTCCCTGTAGCGTTCTTGCACCTCTCTCTTGTTCCTTTTTATTTTGGATAATTTTCGCTATCACGCAACTTCCGCTTGCTCCCCTATTGCGCATGGCGCATGCTGTTGAATATTGCACTGTGCTATTTATTCATGGTTCCTCCCCCTACGGTTGCTCATGCATTCATTACCATTGCACTCTTGTGCATTGAAACTTGTGCAGCGCAGCTGCCTCCCACTGAATATCGCACAATGGCGCATTTTCGTACTTGCGCTGGTGCATCTCTGTTGTGCATGACACATCCCTTTTGAATATCTGGGCCTTAGTTACAAACTGAGACAAAACTCCTGATTACTTTTCTAAAACATTATGGGCCGGATATTCAAAATGATTGCACCATGCTCAATAGGGTTGTGCATGCACAAGTCCGAAAATGCGCCATTCTGCCATATTCAGTGGGAAGCAGTTGCACTACCGAAAACATGCTGAGCAACAGCGCAATGCAAATGAAGGCATGTGCAACCGAAGGGGGTGGATCCATGCATAAAGAGCGCAATGCGATACTTAAAGGCTTGCGCAATGCGCAACAGCGGATCAGCCGGAAGGTGCGCCACAGCGGAAATGAGCCAAAATAAAAAGGCTCAAGAAAGAGGTGCAAGAACACTACAGGGAAGCCACATGAGGCAGGGAGACAGACAAGGTGACAGCGGCAAACAGTGCAGGCCAGGGAGTGCATAGGAGAGAAGAGGGACAAGGGAGGGTGTGTGGGGCCACAGACTGCAGAGGCCAGTAGGTGTACCCGGTGCAGTGGAGGTAGCAGTCAGGACAGCGGGGTTAACAGAGCAACAACAGCCAGGGGGGGAACACAAGCCAGGGACATGGACAGTGCTAGCTTCCTCATGGAAGCTGTAATGAGGGGGGTGAGAAGGCATGCTGCAGGGGGACGTGGCCGTGGAAGGGCCCGTCGGCGGTACGCCCCCAACAGGCAGTACCGTGCCCACATCAGCTTTGAGCTGTACACGGATGTAGAGATTGTGGGCTGGTACCACCTGAACAGGGCACTAGTGAGGCAGCTCTATGAGCTGTGCAGTGATGTGATGCAGGCACCCTCACGACAGAGTCACGCTCTGTCAGTGGAGACAAAGGTAACAGCCTGCATGTGCCTGCTCACCACGGGTACCTTCCAGAGGCCGACAGGGGACACCACAGGCATAACACAGTCGGCCACGTCACGCATCCTCACCCAATTCCTCAGCTCACTGCTGCCACATGCTGCAGAGTACATCCATTTCCCCAGCACCGCGGTAGAACGTACAGCAAACATGCAGGAGTTCCACAGGGTAGCACGTATGCCTGGCGTGCTAGGGGTGATAGACTGCACCCATGTGGCTATTCGCACACCACCTGGCCCCGATGGGGCAGCATACCGAAACCGGAAGGGTTTCTCAAGTGTCAACTGCCAGGTGGTGTGTGATGCCAGTGGGCGATCATCAATGTCTGTGCCGCCACACCCCTGGCAGAGCACATGATGCCTTCATATGGTACCAATCTGCACTGTGCCATCAATTCGAGAGTGGGGACATCCCCACAGGACATCTAGTGGGTGAGTATGCATGTAGGAATTGCAAAGTTGGGGCAAGGGTGGAAAGCCACAGGTGCCATGGTAGTGGCACACAGGGATATGGGCAATATGGACCTGAACATGATACTTATCTCCACTATCTCCACACAGGTGACAGCGGATACCCACTCCGTCCCTGGCTGCTCACACCCTACCGGCACCCCATGACTCCATCGCAGCAACGCTATAATGAGGCACATGCCGCCACATGCAACATCATCGAGAGGGTGTTTGGGATGCTTAAGGCACGCTTCCGATGCCTAGACACCTTCGGCGGTGCCCTACAGTACAGTCCCTCAATGGCCTGTGGGATTTTCCTGGCCTGTTGTATCCTGCACAACATGGCCAAAGACTGTGGGATAGCCGTACAGGTTGAGGAGGGGGACAGCGATGGGGACGCTGGTGATGCCGGTGATGATGGTGATGAGTAGCCCCCCCTTGGACGGCGGGACCCCCGACTGATCCGGCAGGCCCAGCTGCACCAGGACACCATCATGGAGGAGCATTTTGCACGACACAGGTAAGTCAAGGGGCCATGTGCAACCAACACTGTCTAGGCGCAACCCACAGGCACACAGGGTAACACACCAGGGGTGCATGACGGCAAGGGGAGTGGAAGGGTCCAGGCACACAAACACACCATTAGGGAGGGGTGAATAGTCATATGGACACACACACACACACACACACACACACACACACCAGGCACAAAGCGTACATGGGCAGGTGCACAGCAGAGCAGGAACAGACATGGCAAACACATGGATCAACGGACCACCCCCACCACCTGTACTGTCAAAGTACGTGTGTCAGATGCTGGGCACCCTTGCACCTTGGTGTACAGTACAATGCAGGCATCATCATGCACAGGCACCTGTGGACAGCAGTCAGGTGGGTGTGCAGGTGGTCCGTGTGTCAGCATGTTGGGCAGGGCACCCACCAGTGCACTGCCCACCATGACATACATTGCACACAGGGCAGCATCAGACAGGGCCCACACTGGGAGACAGGTCACTCAGGTGGCACTGTGCCACGGCCACCTCGGATGCGTGGGCAGCCCCGCCGTGACCCAGCAGCACTGGCAGGCTGATCATGGGCCACATGGGGTGGCACCGATGAACCACCAGGGGTCCCACTGCGTGATCACGACCTTGTCCGCACAGGGGTGTGCAGCATGCCGAACATACCTGCAGCAGTTGTGCTTGGGATGCCCACAGCAGAACATGGCATCGACAGTCTCACGACACCAGGAACGGGAAGTGGAGAGCGAACTGTGTGGGGTGTACGGTACAGGGGCACCTGACTGTGTGCCCAATGTGGCCACGACAGAGACCACTGCCTGGGTCAGCCTGTCAATGGCGGCGGTCACATCTGTCTGCATTCTGACCATCTCTGCAAGGATCAATGCAGTATCCCTGCTGTTCCACTCCACAGCCACGCACAGTGCCTCTACGGACGTTGCAACCCGCATCTGCTGCTGTACTGATGCCCGCAGCAGGTGGGTGTGCTCATCAAATGGGTCCTGTGCCACATCGGCATTCTGTCCCCAGGGTATGGAAGGTCCTGATGCTCAACACCCCTTGAGGGTGGGCGCCTCACCAGGACCAGGTATGGCAAGTCAACAGGTGGTGCATGTGCCACTGCTGGACCCTGTACCCCCAGATCTGGTGGGTGACTGCTGCTGCTGCCCTCCAACTGCTGTGCCCCAGGGACCACTCTGCTCCACTGCTGTGGCCGCAACAGTGCCACAGACCTGCACAGCCACCGGTGCTGCCCCACCGGTGCTGACAGGCACAGCCTGGGACTGTGCTGACGTGCTGGCACACACGTTGGAACCAGCTAGGTCCAGGGGCACATGCTGGCCTGCTGTGTGACCGTTATGAGACACACACATGTCACTGCCCATTGCAGTCCTTGCGTCATCAATGGTACAGGTTCGTGCAACAGCCACAGTCACAGCATGCTGGCATGCTTGCGTGCTGGCATGCTTGCATGCCAGACTGCTGAGACACAGGCTGTGCACCCCCCACACCTGACTCACCGACAACAGAGGTGGCAGCCAGGCATGCATGCCGGCTGGCAGCAGAGGTGGATGGACCCTCCGCCAACTCTGGCAGGTCTTTCACACTGCATGGTCCCACCACCACCATCCCCTGCAGATGAACAGGACCTGTAACAGAAAGTGAGAACATGTTAGTGCATGTGATCAACCTCCTCCCCCCAACACCACCACCATGTCATACCGTGCAGTGATGGGCTTCCACCTGTCTGGAATCCACCTCCTGGTACACCCTCTATAGCACTACACTGCACTGATGCAGCCAGATGGTCCTCCACCGGGGTCAGCTCCGCCACCTCTGGCTGGCCTCCGCCTGTGGCAGCATGTGCCGCCCTGAGGGCTGCCACCTTCTCTTTGACCCATCTCCGGTCTGTCCCCATCTTTTTTTTGCAATCCTGCACGGAGCGCTGGTGGCTTCTGTGCAGGTTTACCACACGGGCTACCCCCTCCCATGCAGCAGCACGGGCCTGAGGGGTGCCCCGCCGTCCACTCAGTAGTGGCTCCTCCAGGTAGGCCTGGAAGAGTGCCTCTGTCTCTGACTTGGTGAAGTTGGGCTCTTCGCTTCCACCATCTTCATCCTCACCTGGTCTTTGCTCGGTCATGTTGGTCTGTATGGGTGGAAGTGGACACCTGTCACTGTGCAGTCTACAGCGTTATCCCATGACCATTGCCCAGAACGTCACACAGCATGCAACTCACCTCTCACCTGCAGTAACCGAATCTGGCCAGTGCAGTCCACTGTCGCATATTTATAGCGCAATGCATGCAAATCAGAAGTGGCACAACTGTAATGAGATGCAAATCGTGCCACTGTGCCTTTGAATGGCTGATCAGATGATTTGCATGTGTCGGCTGAATATTGCGCTGTTGCGCTTTGCACAATATGGTTGAGCCGGCTGAGCCAATGGCGCATTTCTGTGACTGCGTAGTACACCGCATTGCGCATGCCCAGGTAGCTTACGAGGCATTCGCCGCTGATGACGGTTGCGCACCATCAGCACCAGGACATGGCCACCATTGTGCCAGTGGCGCTCACAGCTGGTCACCAAATGGCGCTGTGGCACAACTGCGCAATAGTCCACTGTGGCACTGGCATGCAGTGACCGATTACGCAGGATGTGTAGATGTCCGATGGTGCTGTGCGTGGCCTTGTACCACTGACCCATGACCTTGTGCCCGACCTTTTCCCTGGCACTGTACGCCTGGTATGTGTCATTGCCTTCTATCGCTGTTCGGGTGACAGCTAATGTGGATCGACGGCGCTGTACAAACAGCGATAGGGACTCATGGAGTTGTATTGTGCAACATTTCCGCGGGGTTGCCGCACTGTGGAGCGCCATATTGCCACTGTACAACTGTAGAATGGCACGCAGGAGAGCTCCACAGTGGGGGGCCTTGGAGCTGGCAAACCTGGTGGCTGTGGTGGAGCCTCACCATGGGACACTGTTTGGGGGATTGCCCCTGCAGATGGCATGCACCCATGTGTGGCAGCAGGTGGCCACTGCCCTAGAGCAGGCCACTGGGCAGAGGAGGACTCCAGAGCAGTGCAGGTACCGCTATTGTGACCTGTAAAGGAGGGAGCGTGCTCTGCTGGAGCGCCTCAGGTCTCGTTCCAGGAGGGGCATTGTGCCTAGGCCAGGTGGGTGTGCTGTGTATGCACCGGTATTGTCCGCATGGGTGACACTGTGTAATGTGACTTGCGCATTGGGGTGGGTTGGGCTATGGTTTGCTGTGAAGGTGTTTGCAGGTGTGTGCTGTTTGGGTCTGGTTGTGTGGGCAGGCACACTCAATGGGGCAAGGGGCTGTCTGCTTTGGGATCTCACTGATGTGTTTCTCTGCATTTGTCTCCCACAGGTGTGGAGGAGCGGAGGTGGGCCCAGGCTGAGGCATGGGATGGCGGTGCCGGGGTGGCTGGCAGAGGTGGTGTGCCACAGCCGCAGCAGCAGCAGCAGCCACAGCAGCAGCAGCAGCACCAGCAGCAGCGGCTTGATGAGGGTGAGTGTCATTACATCATGGATGCTATTGCATGCTGGGGGCACGGCCACCGTCCATGGACAACACTACCATGCACGCAACATGTGACAGTCATCACTGTCCAGTGGCACTGCATGTGTGTGTGCATCACTGGTGGTCCATGCATGCACTGGGCACATGGCTGTGGCACTAGCATCCCACCACGTAGCCACGTCACTGGGCAGCCTTGGTTGTGCTGTGATGGACATGGCCGGTGTGTGTGCACAGTGGTACACATGGCTGTTGTTGCCTGGTTGGGCATGTCTTGTGCACGGTCACTGTAGGTGGGTGCAGTCCACCACAGGAGCGGGGCACTTGGCTGTATGCCATGCATGATGGGTGGGATTCAGGGATGTGGACAGTCACAGCCATTGACTCTGATCCCTTGTCCTAGGTATCCAGATCCTGACAGATCGGCAGTAGCACTCGGAGGCTCACACAGGTGGCCATGGATTCCATGCCATCCTTCTAGACATGCAGTGGCATGGGATGCGGCGCCGGAGGAGGCCACGGGCCCAGCACCAGGTGGAAGGAGGGCAGGCTGCCAGGCAGTAGCTGTCCATCACCACACCCCACCTTCCCTCTCCCAGTTGTTCACCCCTGCCCTTACCCACCCTACCTTATACCCATACCCCCACCCCTGCTTTGTATATATGTACATAGTTGCTTTGTTGTTGTTATTCTTCTTCATTACATTTATATTTTGATATGAATACTGTGGTCGTCTCTGATTTGCAGCTGGCTATAGGTGCTCAGTTGCAGTGGTGTGCATGGCATCTGGGGTGGTATGGTCATGGGATGTGTGTGCGTGTGTGGGTGGTGTCTCTGGTGTGTGGCTTCCAGTCAGTATTGCCGCAGTGCTGCCACCCATTGCTGGGCGTCGTGGTGGGTTTGGCTTGTAGGTTCTGTGGTTCACGAGGTTGCAGTGTGCCGGGGCCTAGATTCCTGCAGTGCTGGTCACTGCACATGGGTGGTGTCTTGGGGTCACAGTGCTGGGTGTGCTGTGCACACGGGGGGGGGCTGCTGGACACTGGGGTGGTCCGTCCCCTTTGTGTGGCAGTCTCAGTTTGCTAGTGGTTGTGCTGCAGTAACACGACCGGGATGTGCTTTCTTTGCTTGTCCCCATGGTCCGGTGGCTGTTCCATCCTTCCCCCAGTTATGCTGTGCTTGGGGTGTGGGGGTACATTGTTGGTTCTGCAGTGTGTCCCTGTGCCCATCTGTGGCATGGGTGGTGGGCCCCTGCCTACCTCCCTGGTTGTGCAGTTCCATTGCTCTGCTGCTGGGGGTCTCTTTGCTTGCGCTATGGCTCCTCTGGACTGCTCAGCTGGGCTGCCTTTGTTGCGCTATGGCGCATCATCTCTGCTCAGCTTCCCCTTCCTGGTTGCGCTATGGCGCAGGTTGTGCGATATTCAGACCTTGGCTGGTTGTGCAATTTGTCTTGCTCCATGTTTGAATAGCTCATGTATTGCGCATGTGCGCAATTGACTTGCGCTTGCTCCTGCTGTTGCGCACTTTTTGGGCGCAGTTTGAATATCCGGCCCAATGACTTTATTTCTCCTGAGCCCAAATGATTAACAGGGCTATCGGGTCCAGAATTCATTTGAAGATAACTCTACAGCTCCATGGGGCTAAACTTTTGTTCATACAAATTTTGTAAATAAATAAGACAGAGCAAGGTCTTTAACAGCTCATTATACAGTAGACCCTATTGATTCCTCTGGCACTGGTAAGCACCTACAGAGCTTCTCATTTTTTCTCTCTGGGAAGCATACAGCTTCTCCCTAACCATTCCCCGGCTCTTACTTCCAGCCTCAAAGGGACACGGATGGTGTGGTACCAGCAAATCCCACCGCGCCATATCCCATCATCCTTTCATCCAAGCTGCTCTCCTGTTCTGCCTGGCCTTCCCCAGAGCACTACTGACTCTTTCCAGTATCCTGACTTAAGGTGTAACAAGGCCCCACATTTAACTGCTGCCAGATGCCATACCTCTCACTCACCCAACTGCTGCCCAATATGTGCAACCAGCTCAAGAGGCTACCTAAAGGGCACTCTGCAGCCTACTCAGCAAAGTTTGGCATCCTGAGGTCTGTCCCTCCAAACAGGCACTTATCAGGTAAAGGTTCCCCTCAGTAGCTGGCCCGGTGGCGCTGAGGGTTGAGGTGCTGGACACCACACCTTGCGCCATGCCGGTGACCTGAGTTCAGGAGCGAGCTCAGATGCCAGGGGTCGGCAGGAGAGGGATTGGATTGAGCACCCATCAGGCTGCTCTCCTATCCTGGGGGGAGGATATCAGGGAGCCTGGCGCTCCAGCGGCCCCTGATGGAGATCGGGAGTGCCGCAGAGCACTGGGCTGCATGTAATCGTGTGGCCAATGCTGGCAGGGTTGCCGTGCACCTATGCATCGGGGCGTGACCACGTGGGTGGGGGGGGCAGCACAGAACACAGGAAAAACCCAGCTCATGGGGAAGGTGACAGCAGCAGTCCCCCATGCCCTCTGCCAGGTTTTCCTCAGCTGGCCTTCCAGTTCCTCCCTCTGGGGCCCATCTGTAGTCGGACTGTCTTCTAAGAGAGCCCAAGAGGCGTAGGGCTACCCTCCCTGGGTGGGTGAAACTGGGGTGCCGGCTGCAGGGGGGGAGAGGAGGCAAAGTCCGAGAGATCCACAGTCAAGCAGGATAAAAGACTGGATGCCTGAGAGATGGCCCCACGAGCCGCGACCGGAGCGAAAAAGAATTAACAAAAAAAAAGATTCCCCTCTGCCCCCTCACCAGTGTATCCAGGCTGCCTTGTCACCCAAACTGCAGAGTTTCTGCCACAACCTGCTGCAGCCCTGACAACCCAGGCACACAAACAATGTACTACCGGAGCTTAACCCAGACCCTGGTGCCTACCTATCCTGCACCTGCTCTCTGATGGTCAATCATTCTCCCTACAGCCTCCCAGAGCCCAGGCCCCCAAACATATGGCTGCAGCTACCTATCTTAGTGCCCTCCCACAGATGCTCCACCAAGGGACCTGATGCATCACTGCCATAGAAACTGGCCTGCTTAACACGAGGGGGGGCACCGCACACTGCCCTGCCATGCCCGTCAGTGTCTCCTGCTCTCTTCCCCACCCGAAAGACCGAAAAACCTTGAAAACTTCCTGTTCCTCTCTTTTATACTGCCCAGAAACAGCTTGCTGCTGCCACCACATGGTGGCAAGTAGAAATTGCACCCCCAGAGCACTAAACTTCTTCCTAGCTCTGGGAGCAGTAAATACAAAAGGGGTCCCTAAAGGGAGCATAAGCCCCTCTCAAAAGAGAGGGGGCTTACAGATCCAAGTGTTCAACTGTGGATCTTGATTTGTCTAGTCTCAGAAGGTCACAAAGGGCACTTGACTGTCCATGGTCTCTTTGGCGAGAGCAGGGTAACTGCATAGAAATGTTAGGCGCAGATACTGTAGTTGTGACGAGCATGCATTACAAATGTAAACTGGAATAGAACTCCCACTGGGACTTCAAGGAAGAACTGTGAATGAGCTGGACAACAGGTTGGCACCTAAGGACATTGTCACAAATATCTGACAGAGAGCCCCGGAAGCTGCTGGTGTCAGTATCATAGCAGTGAAACGAGGTTGCCCAGGATTGTACCACTTTGTGTTGTACTGGTGAGTAATACTTATTACTTTTGGACATTTTATAGGCATGTGTGCATCATTAAGGGACACTTGGAACAGAACTAAGACTATTTTTGGTAACCGGGTAAGCCCACTGGAACAAGAAAAGACAAGCATTTGTCAATGCCGAATGTTTGCTTGCTGGCATTGGCATTGGTAGTGTAGAAGTTACAGAGCTGCATAATAGGAATGGCTGGAAAGTATTGAACTGAAGGCAACCCCGCCACCACCCTGCAGACAGTGACAGGCATTGGGGTGTGCCTTTGGGTCGTCAGGCATAGCAACCACGCCATTCACACCACACCTACCCTGCAGACACTGACAAGTGCTTCTGTGTGCCTGGGGTCTTTTGGCTCTATGCGCACCCCATTCCATCAGGAACACGGTGAGATGGGTGCAGTATAGGAGAATGGGGTAAACTTTGGGCCCGAAGAGTCCAAGGCACACCTTGATGCCTCTCACTGGCTGCAGGGTGTGGGTGGGGGTGGAATGGTATGAGCATTACAGGCAAGAATCCCAAGTCACACCCCTGATGCCTGTCAGTCTCTGCAGGGTGGGGCATTATGGTCAAAAACCCTAACGCCTCAGGCATTCATTGGTATTTTCACTTCAAATTTTCAGCATGGTTTTTTTGTGACCCCCACCTCATGAACAGTGGCAATATCAGTTTGCTAGCCAAAAACTGCTTTTGCACAGCGACTACGACACATTTGGCACCACAGGTGCAAAACACATTCTAACAGGATGTGAAAATGACAGCGGTATTGTTCATGGGAGGTGTAAAAAATGGCAATGTTGAAAATCTGCTGTGAAAATCTTAAAAAAACTGGTGAAGTCATGAGCGTGCGTAGAAACTGTGCAACGCACACCCATAATGTAACTAGTTTGGGGAATTTTTTACAGCAGATTGTTAACACAGGCATTTTGGGACCTCCGATCATGAACACTGTCAGTTTGATTTTCTTTATCTGTCCTGAACAATGATTTCCCACAGCGACCAAGCATCTCTGTGCTGAAAGTGTGAAAAAACATTTCTGCCATGTTGTGAAAAATGACAGCTGTACTGTTCATAAGGAAGCGTGGAAAAATGCCACTGGTGAAAATCTGGACTGAAAATATTACAGTCATGAACTTACAAGGGTGCGTGGAAACTGCGCAATGCTCACTCATAACACAGTCATTTTATGGACTTTTGTCACCAAATTTTCAACATAGCCATTTTAAGACCTCTGCTCATGAACAGTGTCACTGTGATTTTCTTAATGTGTCCCATACATTGATTTCGCACATCGACTACGCCATTGTGCTCTACATGGGCGGAAACACATTTTGAGCAAGATGTGAAAAATGACAGCTGTACTGCTCATAAGGAAGTATAATAAAATGGCAGTGTTGAAAATCTGGAGTGAAAATATTGAAAATTTGCGAACTTACGATCATGTGTAGGAACTGTTCAACACACGCTCGTAAAACAGTCATTTTTAGGAATTTTTTCACCAAATTTTCAACATAGCCATTTTAAGACCTCTGCTCATGAACAGTGTCTCTGTGATTTTCTTAATGTGTCCCGTACATTGATTTTGCACACCAACTGCGCCATTGTGCGCTACATGGGCGGAAACACGTTTTGAGTGAGATGTGAAAAATGACAGCTGTACTGCTCATAAGAAGACATGGTAAAATGGCAATGTTGAAAATCTGGAGTGAAAATATTGAAAATTCACGAACTTACGAGCGTGCGTAGGAACTGCGCAACGCACACTCGTAAAACAGTCATTTTTAGGAATTTTTCCACCAAATTTTCAAAATAGGCTTTTTGAGAGCCCATCTTATGAACACTGGCAGTGTCATTTCATTAATCAGTCCCGAAGGTGATTTCACAGTGATCATGAACCACCCTTGGGCCAGATTAACGCCATGACAGTGACAGCATTCAAGAGAAGGGTCCCAAAACCCCATGTTGAAAATTTGCAAAATTCCAAAGAATGCCTGAGATACACAGCAAGTTGAAAACCCTATCTATTACATTATACAGCTTACCGGCATTTCCTCAGTTCACGGGTCGGCTTTGAAGAGTGCAGGCGTGTTCCCGGTCCACGAAGATCATCGTGCGGACTCCAGAGGTAAGTATGAGGTGGGGGGGTGTGGGGAGGCAGGGTGCACAGTGGGTGGGTGCAGGTGGGGGCAGGGAGACTGCGAGGGACCGTTTTTAATTTACAGGTTTTTTTTTTATTATTAAGACGACGTGGGACGTTTGCCACGCTGGGGTGGGCTCCCAGCGTGGCAGCTGGAAAGGCTGTTTGGGGGCTGGAGCCGATGGGGATTTGGCACCCGTCGGCCATACGGTCTTGTGCCATGCTGGGGTGGGCTCCCAGCGTGGCAGCTGTAAGACTGTTTTGGGGGGGCTGGAGCCGCGGAGGTGCTCTCCGTGCTATCGACATGTACACGCTGGGGTGGGCTCCCCAGTGTGGCACCAGAAGCTTTGGGGCGGCATGGAGCCGACAGGGCATTGGGCACCGCCGTCGGCTATACAGTATGTGCGTGGGGTGGGGAGCGTGTCAGCACGCAATATGCATGCGTGCGTGTTGAGGGGGGAGCTCTGCTCACTGAAGCAGAGCTCTCCCTTTCAACTGTATGCCACTGCATTTTCAACTGCTGTCATAGACAGCTGGAGCAATGATTGGAGCACTGCGACCGCGCCTGCAAACACACTGACTGAATTGGAAGAGGCTGACACACCTCTAGAAAACTCGAATGATGGCACTATGTTTCTTGCACATGCGTGCAAGCAAACATAAAAATTAGTTCCAAGGCACCCATAAATGAACTGGCTAAGTTGAGGATGTTATGCTGTTTGTGAATGGAGGCATGTTTATGTGTCCTCCAGGGCACACCCAAGTTAAAGATAAAGTGCCTCCTCATTCCAAATCGGACCAGAAATTCTATTATGAAATACTATAATTGAGCAGCAGGGTTGTTTTGGTGGGCTACATGGCGTACAGTATGTTTGGTTCTTATCATCCAAATGGTGCAGACGGCACACCCATGGAGCATCGGTAAGTGGCAACTGTTCTGTGCCTTACATGTGTAACCTCCTTGGGCTACTACACCTTTAAGACTCCCTTGCTACTTATGCATCAATGGCATCCACCACTGCTGATGGTGCCGATCTTGCAATGCTTCTGATTGCAATGGGAATCACCTGATCTTTGCATCAAATGAACTGGATGTGAGCTTGCTCCCTTGTAGTGTTGTGCAAAATTGGAAAATTTTGGCGGGTGAAATATTTCGTGGAATTTGCGCATTTCGCAAAATATTTAGCTGAGCGAAATGTGAAATTTCGCCCATTGAGCAGGCAAAATTTCACCCGCAAACCAGCAAAATTTGTGGCTCGTGGGTGAAATTTTGCCACCTGCTGGTGAAATTTATTAATTTTGCCACCGGCCCCCAATCTTTCCAAAAACATGATCCCCTCCCATCTGTCCCTGGTATGTAGTGGTCCCCCCAGCCGATCACCGGTCGAATTCAAATCAAGAACCCTCCTTCCTCCCCCAGTCACCCTGAGCTCCGGCCCCCAATCTTTGTAAGAAAAAAAACTCCAACAATCCCCTCCCATGTCCCTAGTTTTTAGTTGCCCCCCCAGGATGATCACTGGCCGAATTCAAATCGAGAACCTCCCTCCTCCCCAGTCACCCAGACCCCCAGCACCGTATCTTTGTAAAAAACAACAAATCCCTCCCTGTCCCTGGTGTTTGGTGGACCCCCACCCTGTCTTAAGTCAGAGCCCACACCTCCACTACCCCTATTGCAGTCAGGGCCACGGCACAGCCCTCCCTCCACTCACCTCCACAGCTGGCAGTGTCAGCCTGAGCATCAATGAATGAGCGCATGTTGCGGCCGCACACACTCATTCATTGACGGATTCAGACAGCCAGTGCTCTCACCACTACTGGTAGTGTAGTGAGAGTGCTGGCTGTCTGAATCTATCAATGAATGAGCGTGGTGCTTGTACATGCACCTGGTTCATTGAGCTCAGATGGGCTGTCGGCCATGTAGGTGAGTGGAGGCTGTCGGTGGCCCGATTAAAGTGGGGTGGTAGTGAGCGTGCCTGACTTAAAGCAGGGTGGGGGGTAGGAAGTCCACCAGGACACCAGGGACAGGGAAGGGGATTTTTTTGTTTGTATTTTACAAAGATATGGGCCAGGGCTCAGGGTGACTGGGGGAGGAGGGAGGGCCCTTGATTTGAATTTGGCCGGTGATCGGCCTGGGGAGGGGGGAGGATCACTAGACACCGGGGACATGGGAGCGGATTGTTGGAGTTTTTTCTTTTTACAAAGATTGGGGGCTGGGGCTCAGGTTGATTAGGGAGGGTGTTCTTGATTTGAATTCAGCCGGTGATCGTCTGGGAGGGGACCCACTAGACATCAGGGACTCGAAGGGGTACAAAATGGCATAGCAGATGCAGGCGAAATTGCGGGTGAAATTTCACCTCAATTTCACGAAATATTTCATGCAGCAGAATAACATTTCATAACATCTCTATTCCTTTGCTGCACTGGTTCAGGATATGAATGAGTGTTTGCACTGCAGTTTGTTTACAAAATAACTTTTGTGGAACACTGCCTTCAGACTACAACTTGGTAGCCATTATTGTACCTCTGGCCAGTTGTGCCATGGCGATGGGGTGAGAGGGTGATGGGCCACCAAGTCTGGTAACATTGCTTGAGGAGAAAGTTACAAGGGCTCCTGGACCTGGACTTGCAATAGACCCAGTTTCTTCATGTGCTCTTCTGCTGCTAATCGCCTTTTGAGTGACGGACCTCCAGGACCACCTGCTGTGACTGACACCTCCAGTGACCAATCTGAGCTGTTAATTCTACAGCGAACAGCAGAGGTTGTTCTAAACCCATGTCTGGTCTGTGTGAGATCTCCAGAGAGCGAGTCTGTGTGTGCCTGCTGAACAGACAGGGAGCTGGGTGCTGCTGTCATCTTGTGCTGCAGAGACAGACAATGAACTGAAAAATGCAAAGCAGAGTCCCTGCTTGTAAACTAGAGTTTTCTTGTGCTGCATGCCATATGATCTCGAAGATGAAAGCTACAGCTTCATAGTGGCTTTCACTGTGCTGTAGTGTGAACTGCGATGAGCTCTGCTGCCATATGCTGGTCATGTTCATCACCCCTGCGGGACTGGATGCCATGACATGTAAGGCGGGGCAGATCACTAGGACTGACACAGGAGAAGCCACTGTGGGAGCTGCCAGTTGCTGAAATGAGGTGAGGTCTGACCTACACTGGTTGACAGCAGATGTCATGCAACATCACCACCATCCTAGATGGGAGCAAGAATGGTAGATGTGAAACACAGGGCAACCAGACATCAGCCAGAGAGGGACTGCTGCAAACTGCACCGTCAGTCCCTTACACAGCGAGGAAGATTTCCTGATTCTGTAACTGTGAGAAAACCCTGGGGTTGCACCTGCAACTTAAAAAAGAAAAACAACTAAAAAATAGTTGGAAAGGGTTTACTGGATTTGGCCATCCAGCCAGGAGTTACAAACACTGTACCTCAGCTGGAGGTTTTAATTCAAGTTTGAGGGCACCACTGCTGGCCACTGGCCAACCACATGCAACACCATTGGACCTGTGCTGTTTTTATGGCTCTGTGCACAGTGAAGCACTGGGAGCTCCCTAGTTAGAACTAAGACTTTAAGCACTTGTACCGGGGGGACAGGGTAGTGTCAACAGTACAGAAAGGCTGGAGCAAGCATCTGTAAATAGGATTATAGTGTGTTTGTGTGGGCACAGATTTAGGGCTTTGCCTGGAAGGGCATGTAATTACAGCCCAGGGAAAAGCATTATTTGGTTGTACATTGGAGGGCACTTAAGAATGGCCATGACTGAAGTAACCTGGGCCTAGAAGAGCATAGAAGACTAGCTGGCAGCTACTATATGGCACAATCTCAATGCTGCAAAACCTCATTTCTCATAGAAATGTAGAAGCTGTTGGCAGAAAAGGACCTCATGGCCCACCCAGTCTGCCCCAAGTACCGGCCTACTGAGCTACTGCAGACCCTAATTGGTCTTCTGCCTTAACCCCCCCCCCGCACCCTTTTACTATGGTCCCCTGGTGCCTATCCCATGTTTGTTTGAAACCTGTTACCATTTCTGTATCTATCACCTCTGCTGGGAGGCTGTCCCAGCCTTCCACCATCCTTTCCATAAAGAAGTATTTCCTCACATCTCCTCTAAGTCTCCCCTCCTTCCAGCTTCATATCATGCCCCTCTTGTCCTTGAGCATCTTTTTCTGTGAAATATGCTACCCTTCTGTACCTTATGATACCCTTGAGGTATTCAAATGTTTCTATCATGTCTTCCCTTTCTCTTCTTTCCTCCAGAGAATACATATTTAAATCCCTAAGTCTTTCCTGGTAGGGCTTCTGGTGCAGGCCATACACCATTTTGGTTGCCCTTCTCTGTAATGCCTCCACCCAATCTGTGTCTTTCCTTAAATGGGGCCTCCAGAACAGGACACAGTACTCCAGGTGAGGCCTCTCCATTGCTCTATACAGGTGTAACACTACCTCCCTCTTCCTGCTGGTGATGCCCCTCCCTATACATCCCAGCATTCTATTTGTCCTTCCCACTGCCTCATCACACTGCTTTGCTACCTTCAAGTCATCAGAGATGATGACCTCCAGTTTCCTTTCCTGTTTTGTGGTTGATAACATCTTTCCCCCAACTGATACGTTGCCCTTGGGTTTCTGTGTCCCATGTGCATAATTTTGCACTTTTTGGTATTGAAGCCCAGTTGCCAGATCCTTGACCAGTCTTCTAGCTTTGTCCAGGTGTGTCCACTCTGTTGCAGATTTTTGTGTCATCTGCAAACAGGCATACTTTTCCCTCTAGCCCCTCTGAGATGTCACTAATAAAGACATTGAAGAGGACAGGTCCCAGTACTGACCCCTCAGGCTCCCCACTGGTTACCCTACCTGCCTCTGAATGAACTCCATTCACTATCACCCTCCGAGTTCTGTTACTTAGCCAACTTCATACCAATGTTATTATCTTTGGTCCCAACCCCAGGCTGTTTAGCTTGCTTCCTAGTCTTCTGTGAGGGATGGTGTTGAAGACCTTACTGAAATCCAGATAGGCCCCATCTACCACCCCACCCTGATCAACCTCCCTGGTAACTCAGTCAAACAATTCTATCAGGTTTGTTTGGCAAGCTCTCCCCCCTATGAACCTATGCTGCCTCGGATCCTGCAAACCACTGGTTTTTAGGTATTCCCCAGTCCTTTCCATGACCTTGCCCACTACTGAAGTTGGGCTGACAGGTTGGTAGTTTTCTGCCTCCTCCCTGTTCCCGCTTTTGTGTATTGGGACCACATCTGCCCTCCTCCAGTCCCCTGGAAACTCCCCTGTCTCTAGTGACATACTGAACAGGGATGCTAGAGGCTCAGATAGTTCCTCATTTAGCTTCTTCAGAATTCTGGGGTGGACTCCATCTGGCCCTATTGCCTTGTCTACTTTTAGCTTTGCTAGTTCCCTGAGGACTATATCCTCCATAAAAGGGCTAGTGTCCACCTCACTTCCCTTAATGCCCTTTTTCTCTATCTGCGGCCCGCCACCTACCCCTTCCTTTGTGAATACTGAACAAAAGTACTTGTTCAATATGTCTGCTTTCTTCTGATCCTCTCCACACTTCCTTCTCCCCTTCCCCTTTTAGTCTTTCTATCCCTGCCTTGTTTTTCTTCCTTTCACTTATGTATCTGAAGAATGTTTTGTCCCCCTTTTTTTACTGACTTGGCAATGTTTTCCTCCATTTGTGCTTTTGCTCTCCTTTCCTGCCTCCCTTTGTTTCTCCTGATATATTTCCCTATCCTTTTCCTTCTGTTTCGACTTGTACCTTGTAAATGCACTCTTCCTTTACCTTTTCTGCTACTTCCCTGGAGAACCATTGCGGTCTCTTATTTCTCTTGCTCTTACTGATCTGCCTGACACAGAGATTAGTTGCCCTTTTCAATTGCCTTCCTTATCTCTGCCCATTTCCTTGAGGCACTCTCCCATTTTCTTGAAATTACCCCTCCTGAAGTCCAGTACCCTTGTTTTAGTGTGATTCAGTTCTGGCCCTGTCCTTATGCTGAACCACACCATACGATGATCACTGGTCCCAGATAGCTTCCCACTGTGATATTCATTACACTGTCATAGTTTGACAGTACTAAGTCCAGTATCTCTGTCTCATGTGCCTAAGGAATACCCCTTACAGGGAGTCCAGGATTTCCCTACTTCTAACTGTTGCTGCATCAGGGAGGCCCCAATCCACATCTGGTAGATTGAAGTCCCCCATTAGCAATACCTCTCCCTTGGATTTCATCTATCATAACCTTATCTTCCTCCTCCCCCTGTGCTGGAGGTCTGTAGACCACCCCTATTCGAATAGTGGCCCCCCTCCCTGTCTCAAGGGTGACCCATGGTACCCCTGCTTTTCTCTGGCCCCCAGTATTTCAATGGCCTCTATATTCTCCCTCACATAAAGAGCCACTCCTTCTCCCTTTTTTCCTACCTGTCCCTCCTGAATAGAGCATACCCTGGTATGGCTACATCCCAGTTCTGGTTTTCATTGAACCAGACCTCTGTAATTGCCACTATATACAGGTCTCCTGCTGCCACGGTGGCCTCTAGGTCTGCCATCTTGTTGCCCAGACTGCAAGCATTTGCACTCATAGCTCTCCATTGTTTACTTCCGCCTCCCCTCATCTTGCCCTTTTGCCCTTCCCCTATACCTCCACTATTTTCCTTCCTCATTCCTCTTCCCTCTTCTGTTTGGTTACAAGGTTTCCTGGGGACTTCTCACCCTCAGGATTCTCTCTGTTTACCTTGTGAGTGTCCCATGAAGAGCCTGATTTTTGACTCAGAATAAATGTTTTTGTTCTTTATTTGAAATCCTTGTATGAGTACTGAATAAAGTGCATGCTTTTTTGGGACTGTCCCGACAGTGTGTCAGCTCATGTGTGGGGTAAACTAGTTGAAAGGTGGGTAGCTACTTCATCACAGGCCATTTGTAACCTTTTTTCTGGGTGGTAGCAGTGCACTATTTTCTAATGTAACTTTGGATAACACCCCCCCCACCCAATAAGAAAGCAGATAAAAGTATCCAGGCCTCTCAACCTTGTACAACCTACAAGGCAGGGATAGCTACCCAAACATCTACAGTGATCCAGCGGTAATGTAAGGACGAATGTAACCCCCCTGTTCGGGGGCTTACTTGTGAGCCCCGAGGCTGTTCCCATTTCCCCGGTTTTCCCCCATGTCATCCCTGGTTCCTGGCTGTCCTCCTGTGTCCCTGCAGTGTTTCTGATCCTTCCTCTAGCCCCTCCAAAGTTTTTTTTTAGATTGGGGCCAAAGGAGCTGATTCATGGAATCACCGCCCAGTCGGCGACCCATGCATGCACAGAAGCACATTTTCGATCAGCCATTTGGTGGCCATTCTAAGTGTCTGTCCGGTAGTCCTCATCACATGGGAAAGTAAGAAAGGGACTGGAGACATGCAGGATACTGGAGAGAGATGGCAGAGAAGCAGAAAAAAGAGTTTTGTGAGTGCCAGTCATGCTTGGGCATTTGGGTGCAGCCTCTTTAATATTCATGAGGCAGCATTCATATTAATGAGCTAAAAAGTCCTGTCCAGCACCTAGGGGCTATAGGATTGTGCTAGTGACAGGGAAAGAAAGGGAATAAAATAAATTAAAAGTGTAATGGTATGCAAAGGCAAAGGGGGATACTGTGGTTTTGTGGGAAATAACATAAATCAGATGTATATGTTTGGCTGCAGCCAGATGGGAAAGCTGGAACACTGTAAGAACTTCAATGGGACTTTATGTGTGGCTGCCTAAGGGCAATGCATAATGGCAGCAGCTACTGTAAGATGGTTGAGCCAACAGTTTAAAATGTGCAGTCACTTAAAAGGGCACAGGGCTGGCTACACATATGTGGAGAAACTATTAAATAAAAGTAAGTGGTTTGGCTGCAGGAACTGTTAATCTTGGGACTCTGCATTAACTGTGTTGGAATTATTTGGCCAGAAGCCATGTCTGCTGCCATGTGACATCAGGCAACCAACCACGAAGCCAGGATTTGCCAGGAGGATTCTGGGGCTTGTGAAAAGTCTCTTGGGGAAAAATACCTGGAAAATTCGGGCACCTTTTTGAACAACCAATGAGGCATCGAGGGAGCCTCATACATATTAATTTTCTGAAAGGACAGTGTCTCCAGCCAATGGGGAGCTTCCAGAAAGATCTCAAAAGGAGAGAACTTTGAGATTCTGGGTCAGTCAGAGCCTTTCCACAGGGAGGGGCAGCTTTTGCATCTGTGAGAGAATGGGGCTGCAAGGATGGGAGAGGGCCTGCCTGGGGGCTGCCAGCTATCTGTCCCCCAGGGGCAGGGTATTTGCCTTCCTCCATCTGAAGAAGAATTGGAGGAGAATGTGCAGGTAGCTCTGTGGAGAAGGAGAGCTGCAGGAGGTCTGACTTTGAGGAGAGAGATGCACCACAGCGGTGAGATGAAGCAAAGGTTGTATAGGTTGTGTCCTGAGCCTGAGAAAAGGGCAAAGGTTGTGTCTTGAGCCTGGAAAAAAGACAAAGATTGTTTCCTGAGACTGGGGAAAGGACAAAGGTTGTGTCAGAGCCTGGGAAAAGATGGGTACTTTCGTCTGCACTTCATTGGTGAGACAAGTGAGAGGAGACATGTGCTGAGAGAATTGTGAAGAGAGAAAGCCTCTTCAGACCACAGAATTTCTATGCACCTGCATGGTGAGAAAAGAGACTTTCAAAATGTTTTCTGAGGCAGAGTTCTGGAATTGTGTGTGAGCCAGAGCGAGAATGCAGCTGTGTTAAAGTTGAGAGACTGTGAAAGCAGAAGGACAAGCAGGTGCTTATATGGGGCAAGTGCCTGCTGTCTGATCCTGAGATACAACAAGAAAAAAGACTGTTGTGGTAACTCTGGATTTTCAGACTCTCCATCCCCCCGGAGTCTGGGAGACAGGGAAGGTAACAGACTGCTTGGCTACACGCCGTAGCAGGGTATAGAGGAACAGGGTAAAATGATATAAAGGTTCCATCCTGAATCCAGGGCCAGGTGGGAAACCCATTAGCCCCCACCAAGTGGGATCTGCTGGCTGCAGGGGGCCACAGGTCTTGTATCCAAGTGCCAGGGTGCTCTGACCTGTGAGGGAGCCAGGCCATGGGACCAGTCCCAGGTCTGACTCCTCTGGCTGGTAGGCTCTGTGTCCATGCCCTGCAATGGGCCTCAGAAGGCCGAAGGGGACAAGCTGCAAGACCTTCAATCAAGCCTGAAGATTCATGCTGCAGTTTCCTTGCCCCTTCAAATTCAAGCATCGTGCCCAGTTCTGCAAGTGCTGTTTCCATTCACCTCAGGACTTCAGACAACTGTGCCATCCAAGGACTGATTCTATAGAACTGTGAGTAACAGCAAGAGTTGCCCTGCAACGTCCTGGGGACTGTACATAGTTATTGCTCAAGTATGCTCACTGGCATAAGAATCCAGTACAGTTAGTCCAGAGAAAGGCATGTAAAAAGCTATTTAATTCTTCAAGTGCGCCAACACTGGCTGACTAGCTGCACCTCAGGCTTGCAACTGACATCTGGGTACCCAGGGACAGAATCTGGGGCTTCATTCTGGACTGGGACCTGTGGGTCTCGGCACTGGGATTACCTGCAGCAGTTAGCTAGATAGATAGATACTGCTGGCTGCAATCATTAAAATATGGGGTTCCTGAAATAAAGGGGAAAGTGACTTTGGGAAGTATAAAATCTTTAAAAAATGCAAAATCAAAAGTGTGTTTAACCTCTATTCCTGTTACCCCATCCTAACCCTCCCCATGTAAATAAATTGTGTTGTTACTGTTTTGCAAAGGTCTGACTCTACAGCCTGATTTTAGTGAGCATGTTATTAGCTGAAATGGAAACTGAAATGTCGGATGGGGATGTTCGAATCTGGTAAGTCCATGTCTGGGGTAACTGTTTGCGGAGATGGGTTGGTACGACAACTGGGTGGAGGCACCGCCATTTTATTTTTATCTTTTGGGAAAGGAGCCCCATGTATTCAGCTAATGGGAACCCAGGACCCTTAACCATGGTCAGGCCTGCATGGCAGGTTTAGTGGCCCTCTCTAGGACAGTGCCAGAAAGGGGCTACATAAAGTGCCCTCAGACAATTAAGGCCCCCCCCAACTGGACCCACTAGGACCCCATTTACACATGCTTAAGGGAACAAAGAATGGTAAGGACAATAAAGTAGTTATAGTTATATTTAAATTATTTGCAGATGGTAGTAGACTTGTTTGCAGGTGACAGCATAGCTGAGCAGTTAGAGTGCAGAGCTGTAAATCTGGAAACCTATGTCTGAATGCCATTACAACCACTTACTTGATATGTGACTATGAGCAAGTCAATAGGTGTTCAG
The DNA here is from genome assembly GCA_016271365.2 of Neoceratodus forsteri. Lineage (NCBI taxonomy): Eukaryota > Metazoa > Chordata > Ceratodontiformes > Ceratodontidae > Neoceratodus > Neoceratodus forsteri. The sequence continues at coordinate 1,416,545,215 of CM057449.1, read as the reverse complement.
CCTCCTCACTCTTGTTCATCCTCTTTATTTATACTTAACCTCCCACAACTTTCTTTACCTCCTTCAGTCTTACTTAAACACCTGTGTACGCCTAGTGGTCACTGTTTGCTATTCATTAATTGCAAAGAGCTTTTGTACACAGTCTGTATGAAGGGCACTGCAAAACGCATATTCCTTTCCTTTCTTTCTTAAAAAAAAAAAAAAAAGTAAAATTGCACTGTCACTTTAAGGGCCCCTTGTTGTTAATGGATGTTGAATAAAATTACTGAGACTAATAAGCACTTCCTCTTAAATTGCCCTTAATCTTTGAACCAGCATATCACTTTCCGGTTTTGGTATTGATGAGATTAGTATGAAGGGAATCTTGGTGGGCAATGGAAGAGATAATGCTAAACTAATTTTTAGTGCTGTTTTGACATTAATTAAAGGAACTCGAAAATGCTGGGTAATGTAGTGATGCTTGGAGATGTCCAAATTACTGCTAGTGGCAGAAGACGATTCCATAGATGGTGTCAGATATATCTTTGGATTTGAAAAGTGCTTTGCATGTATAAACCAGCTGTCAAAACCAAGATGACGAGAACCCACAAATGTTTCCAGAAATTGCACTATTATGTAGTAGTGGCATAATTCAAAAAGTAATGTGCGTATAAAAATATTGTGTACCAAGTGGCTTAAGCTATCCCTGGTTCCAGTGTGGCTTGAAACATTCTAGCTATGTAATGCTGTATATCCTGTTTACTTTTAATGTATTTCTGTTTGGTGACAGTGTGTCTTTGTACTGGCATAGACCATTGCCCATTGGTTGGAAGAGTTCCTGGACCTGTCTTCCTGCCCAGCTAGGGGCAGATAAACAGAGGTTCTGGTTCACCAAAAAAGGTTCAAGTACCTGTGTGCATACAGTTTTTAGAGTTGGTATGTCTTGATGTGCTTTTCCAGCTGCAACTGGCCAAAGGAAGCCAGCAGGCCCAGGAATGAAGGCATGGTTCTTTGGTCTGGTGGCACTACCTCCCTCCAGTGCAGGCCTCTGAATCTCAGGCTCTGACCAGGGTTCGAGGTTCGGAACAGCGGGAGCCTGTTGGAGGTCCCCCTTCAAGCAGGACCTCCTGATGGCTTCTGCACCATCTGTCCTCGGTATCCTGTAGCAGTAAAGACGTTGAGGATGAGAGTTGTAAACTGGTGGATTCCTGTGGCTGGAAGAGACTGTGAATCTGTGGAAGATCAGAACAGTCTGCAACCAAGGATCTGAACCCCAAAGGCAAGGGACAGACCCAGTACTTGGTAAACCATCGTTACTGTAACCAATAGGCACTGACTCTGACCCTCATGGAGGCACACAGCAAGAGGCAGACCAACCATGGTTGTGTTACTTCATAGTGTGTATGTGTTCTAAAAGGGTATACCCCTTCCTTTGACCTCCACCAGAGGCTCTGATTGCTTTCTTCTGTGCCCAACAGGTCTGGGTACTTCCTAGTGTCCCTTATCTGGCTTACACCACAAGGGTTCTGCAACTGTAACTGTGTTCCCTGGTTAATGTCACCTAAGTAATAGGGGTACAGTGTCACAAAAGTTGCTGGAGATATGGAAAAAAGAGTTGTGATGCAATTATAAATATGTAGAGAATAGTTGTATTGCTAGATTTGAACTAGCGACCGGCTACTACATGTACAGAACTGTGATTATGCTGAATTATGATGACTGAATGATTACTGCTGAATTAAATTTTGGCCCAACACAGCAGGTGGTGATCAGAGCTCTGGCTGCATGCTTTCCGCTACCTCATACTGTGTGCCTGTAAAGAAATGTTGACATTTTCACAAAAGAAGTATAATCTAAGTGTTGTGCCCTGTGTCTTCCTGAGTGACTCTTTAAGGGTACAGTGTTTGATGAGTTAATGCAACTAAATATGTTCTGTAGTTAGCAGTTTTTTTTTCTTTATATATAGGTTTTTATCCTCAGTGAGCCCTAGCAGGTGGTTGTGGTCCTCCTCACAGAGGAACTCACTTCTCCGGTCCAGCTCGTCCCTGCTCTGCCAACCCTCGTAAATTCCCCTGCGGACTGCCCCCCCATGGCAGGGCCAGGGAGAATGACCCCCTCCCAGAGACCCAATCTAGACACCGGGGGCAGCCCTCGGGGATGTGGGGCCATCATGGAACCTGCCAGGTTCCTTTTCCCTCTTTCTCCTGTCCCCCCTTCCCTACCAACGTAAGGACATCAGTACATGCCTCCTGACCCATATTGCCCTCCAGCAGCTGCCAGAGGGCAATCAACAAGCAGGGCAACAAGTCTCCCTCCCCCCAAGAGAGGAGAGCAGTCCTCCGGACAGTCAATAATCTCTCCCTCCTGCCAACCCCCTGGTGGCCTGGGCTCATTCTTGAACCCGGTTCACCAGTGTGGCATGAGGAGTAGTGACCAGTGCCTCAACCGCCATCATCACCAGACCAGCAATTGGAGTTAGCAGTTTAAATGAATAATTCCTACTAGTGGTATACAAGGGCTGAATAGTGTTTCCCAAATACCACAACTAATGGGCTGTCCGAATATTCAGGACTGAATACCGAATCACTATTCAAGTGGTATTCGGTATTTGGCAGGTGTTTTAAAAAAAAAAGCCTTCACCCCCTTCTAGGTGGCCAGGGCTAGTCTCCTGGCCATCCTCCTTGCTTCTTTAACATTAAATTTCCCTTTACCCTATGTTCATTGTGATGCATGGTATAAAAAAGGACTTGCGTCAGTATTTTGCAAATCAAAAGAAAACCATTTATTCTGGTATAACTCAAATAAAATGGACTGTACGACAAAATAACTGAAGAAAGTAAAGAAGGTTAGATACATTCAGATATTAGAATAAGCTAGCATCCACACTGTTGGGCGCAGCATATGTCTGCACTTCCCAGCTCCGATACTTCAGCTGAGCCTCAGCTCTCTATATATACATGGAGAAGGGAAGGAACCATTAACTCCACCTTCTTTGAAGTCCCTAAGAGTTATCTTCAAAAAATAGGATTAAAAATAACATTTATTACCTCACAAGAAATCATAAGACCACTAAGTTATTATTCCTAAGGAACTAGAAGTAAAAATAATGTCCCTAAATACAAACATTGAAGAACATTTTCAATTTAAGCTCTGCCCACTTCTTAGTCCTACAAAAAGGTACGTGGAAAAGCCGGGCAGCTCTACAGAAAAACAGACCCTCCCACAACAACAGTTTGGATCCAAACATTTTTCTTTTTAGAGCTTCCCTTAAACCGGTACCTTCAAAAATATATTTCAATTACAAAAAACAATCGCGTCCTTTTAGCATTTTCAGGATATACCAAAATGTTCTATACACAGACTAATTTTAATTAGATGGGAAATGCTGTACAGGACAGATGGACAGTTAAGCATAGCTTGCAAGCACAAGCTGATAAACCAAACAGCAAATGCAAATTGAGAAACCCTTCGAAAAAGTATGTTTTTTAACCAGGAAATACACTGGCATTTCCACACAACCCTTCCATTACACAAAAGTGGCATTTTTCTCCAGGGTTTTGTTTTCTTTACCTAATTTAACAAAAATGAGCGTTTCCTTTCGTGGTTGAAAGCGAGTGTAAGAGAAGCTTGCACTACGTTGAACACTTCACCTACTGGGCGCTACAATAACATGCAGGGCGGGAGAGCGTTCTACTCAACACAAGTCCCTATTCATAAAATTTAAGAACAAAACAAAATATAATTGGAACTAGACTTCACCATAACAACCCATGGTTACTTTCTTCCTGGGAATAGGTCTTCCTTTTGGGGACATGCTTAGACAGCATTAAGCCAGCATCTCTATGTTTAATGTCACTGTTTTTTTTAAGGAGGGAAGGATTTTAAACCATGCAAAGCTGAACAGGGGAGACGAAACAACAAACTAAAATAAATATATAGAGTAAACATACAGGGACATAACACCCTTACAGATCCAGGTGGCCATCCTGTAAGGGAAAGAACAGATGACAAATAAGAGAAAAAGATACACATAAATAATGAATAAATATAAGACGTGCTGTTGCAACAAACTTTAAAAAAAAAAACATTCCCTGTAGCAAGTCAGCCTCACATTCCTCCCTGCCTAAGGAAAAAAAAAACATGAATTAAACATATACATTTAACATATCTAGATCTGATTCAAAAAAAAGAATTGGATCCTGGATTCAGTGGATCAGAACTCTTCCCTTAAGTATAGGGAAGAGATGGAGCTTTAGCCCTCCCTCTCCCAAAGCTCCTCCCCAGGGTCCTAATTCAAATAAACTGAAAATACGACTTAGTACAGAGATAACTCTCTGACCAAAGTCTTTCTATCATCATTCTTTTCTATACCCCGGAGTCTGATATTGTCAACTCCCTTCTCATCCTTGTTGCCATCTGCTCCATATCAGGACATGAAGTCAGCATTCTTATGCTTACTACCCGCTTGATGTTGAATGCTGAATTTGTATGGCTGCAATGTTAAATGCCAACGCATGATGCGCGGGTTTTTGTCTTTCATTATGTTTAACCAACATAAAGGATTATGGTCTGTTATAACTGTTAACTCCCTACCCCACAAATAAAACTTCAATGATTCTACCTCCCAGCGGATGGCAAGACATTCTTTCTAAATTGTAGAGTATTTTGTCTCTCTCTTATGAAGTTTGTGACTCATATATAACACTGAATGTTCGTCTCCCTCATTTATCTGAGATAACACCACCCCAATGCCATGATTAGAAGCATCAGTCTGTAAAAGAAATGGGTACTGAAAATTTGGACTGTATAGAACTGGATATGAACATAACTTTTCCTTAAGAGAGATGAAAGCTTCCTCACATTGGGCAGACCAATGTACTTTTTCTGGTTTTGACTTTTTTGTTAACTCAATCAAGGGGGTAGCAAGTTCAGCAACTTGAGGAACAAATCGACGATAATAACCTGCTAGCCCTAAGAAAGATCTAACATGTGTTTTTGTTTGAGGTTGAGGGCTTTTAGATATAGCATCAATTTTTGTAATTTCTGGCCTTACTTTTCCCTTACCAATAATAAACCCTAAATATCAGGTTTCTTGCATTGCTAAGGAGCATTTCTTTGGATTTATTGTTAGTTCTGACTTAGATATGGCCGTCAGGACACTCTGTAGATGTGTCATATGTTCATCCCAAGAAGGGCTAATTATAGTGACATCATCCAGATACGCAGCACTATAGGATGTATGAGTTTGTAATATTTGGTCTATGCACCTTTGGAAAGTTGCAGGTGCCCCATGTAAACCAAAAGGCATTGTTGTAAAGTGGAACAATCCCAGAGGGGTGCTGAAAGCGGTCTTCTCCTGAGATTCTAAGTCTAATGGGATTTGCCAATATCCTTTTGAAAGATCTAATGTACTGATGTATTGCGCATTCCCTAATCTGTTGATAATATCATCTATATGGGGCATAGGGTACCCATCAAATTTTGAGGTGGCAATCAGTTTTCAAAAATCTAAACACACTCTAATACCCCATCTTTTTTATTGACCACCACCATTGGAAAACTCCAGGGACTCATAGAAGGCTGTATGACCCCTAACTGCTGCATTTTCTTTATTTCTTCAATCACCCCTTCCCTTAAACTTTCCGGTAAACAATATGGTTTGGTTCTAACAGGGATAGTTTGATGTACCTCTATGTGGTGTGAAATACCTTCAACCCTCCCAGGCATAGTAGTAAAGGATAACGAAAACAAAGATAATAATTGGTCTAATTCCGTACATTGTTCCACAGTTAAATCAACATTACTCTTTACATCGGATAACTCTCCCTTACCATCCAATCTATCATAGGCCAGGTCCATCTCACTTTGTTCCACTTCTGAGGCTACATACAGGGAAGAATTTACTTTATCATGCCATGCTTTTAAGAGGTTGGCATGGTAGATACACACCTTATTCCTTTTATCAGGGCATTTAACCTCATAATTGACAGGTCCCATTTGTCTTAAGATGGTGTATGGTCCTTGCCACTTCATTAATAACTTGTTGTCTGAGCAAGGCAATAGAAGCAGGACTTTCTCCCCAGGCTGGAAGGATTTTGTACCCACCCTCTTGTCATAATATTTATTTTGTTAAAATTTCTGGTCTGTATTATATTGTTGGGTTTTGTAGTGCAGTTTTTTAACTTCTGTCGTAGTGTATTGACATATTACAGGGCTGTTACAGGGCTCTTATCTACCTTTTCCTCTTCCCAATTCTCCTTGATAATATCTAATAGGCCTCTGGGGTTTCGGCCAAATAACAACTCAAAAGGGGAAAATCCTGTAGATGACTGTGGCACCTCCCTATAAGCAAACATCAAGTATGGTAGTAATGTATCCCATTTCTTTCCTTCATCATTAGTACATTTCTGTAACATTGTTTTTAAGGTTTTGTTGAATCATTCAACTAATCCATCAGTTTGGGGGTGATATGGTGAAGTAAATATGGAATGGACCCCTAAAGCTAGATATAATTTCTTTAGTACTTGTGAACAGGAATTACTGCCTCTATCAGAAAGAATTTCACTGGGAGTACCTACCAGGGAAAAAAACTTTTACTAATTCTTCTGCTATTTTATCTGCTGTTACCGTGCATGGGGGTATCGCTTCTGGATATTCTGTAGCATGGTCACAAATGACAAATATGAAGCGATTTTCCTTTGCACTGCGAGGTAAGGGCCCCACCACATCCATTGCTATACGTTCAGAAGGAGTGGATATCACTGGAAGGGGTTGTAAAGGTACTTTTTCTTTCTTACCGACAGGAGCTACCATTTGGCACTGTACACTGGTTTTACAGTATTCAGCTACATGTGATTTTATTTCTGGCCAATAAAAAATGTTATAATAACCTCTGAAGGGTACGTTCCCCACCTTGGTGACCAGTGATGGGTACATCATGAGCTAAAGACATAAGACCCTCTCTATAGGCAGTGGGGACCACCAATTGGGCCACCATTTCCTTTGTATTCGGATTAACAAATTCTCCGTATAATAACCCTTTATTAATCACAGATTTATGCCCCTTAAGTTGTTCTTTCCCCACCTGTAAAAAACAAGATTTTAATGACAGATCTTTTACTTGTTCTTTTCCAAACATTTTATCTGCCTGTACGACTATTTCAGAAATGTCCATGTCCTTATGATAATTATCAGTCTACTGTGCCTGTTGCCACCTCTTCTTATCCAGGCATTTCTCCCTTCTAGATTTCTTTTGAACACCTGGCTCACCAAAAAATCATCTTCAAATGGAAATGAATGAGATAGTTCTGCATCAAGTCTCTCCTTAGCTCTAGTTGTGACAGCCCCTAAGTCCGTAGCCTTTGCAAGTACAGCTGAAAAATCAGGATGATCATGCCCTATTATCACTGGTATAGGGAGATGAGGAACAACCCCATATTCAACTTCTGGCTACTGTCCTGTATGTTCACATCGAGTTGTTTCATGGGGTAGAAATGGGTATCTCCATGTATGCATGTTACCCCTGTCTGTTCTTCACACAATACATTAGGATCCAGGACATTGGCTCTCACCAAAGATTGCCGACTCCCAGAGTTCAATAGACCAAGCAACTGCTTTCCATTTATTTCTACAGAAGTTAAATACTGTCCCCAGTTGGCAAGAGCCAAGTGTGTAGAAACAATTTTCTTTTTAGGACAAAATCTAGCTATGTGGCCTTTAGTTTGGCAGTTATGGCAAATAATGTCTGGATTGTAAGGTCTATTGGTTTTTGGCTGCCTTCCACCCCCACTAGACATATTAGTAGTTAATGAAGATGGTCTTACCGTGGGCTGGGTTGCACCGGTTCCAGAGTAACCTTTTTGTTTGTTAGGTCTGGCAGCTAGATAATCCTTGGCCAATTGAACAGCTTTGTCAGCAGTCTCCGGGTGGTGTTCCCGAACCCACATTTGTACATCCTGTGGAAAAATACACACAAACTGTTCCATAACAATTGCTTCCATCATTTGTTCCTTGCTATTGATGGCTGGCTGCAACCATTTGCCACATAGGTCCTTTAATCTAGCATATGCTTCTTGTGGGGTATCAGTAAGATGAAATCTCAAGGCTCTAAATCGTTGCCTATATGTCTCTAAACAGATGTCGTATCTCTTCAGCATTGCTTCTTTTACCGCATCATAATTTTCACTTAAGGCACTGTCTACATGTCATAAGCTAACTGGGCCTTGCCTCTAAGGTAAGGGGCAAGATGAATCACCCACTGGCTTCTAGGCCACTGGCAAGCTCGAGCAATATGCTCAAAGGTAGTCAGGTAAGTTTCAATGTCATCTGTCTCACACAGTTTGGTTAATTTAATGTCCTTTTTACCCTCACTTCCCCAAGGGGTCCATCCAACACCCAGAGCTTGAATTTCCTTCAATGTATCAGCCCATCTGGCTTCATTCCTTTGCATGTCCTTCTCCCTTTGTTTCTCTAGGGCTACTTGTTGACTACAAAGCCACTGTAGCAATTCCGGTGTGTCTCTAGCCGAAGGGTTTGTTTCTACCTTTTCCTCCTCTTCAACATCCGAGACACCCCAATTGCACCTTCTTCTGTCTTCACAGTCTTTCATCTCACATCACCTAGACCAGGCATCAATGGGAGACCAAGCTTATCTGTCATCGTCCGAGTCAGTACTCCACTCTTTGGTTCCTCCTGCAACATCCGACACCTCCACAGACACTTCTACAGCATTAACAGCCCCTTTCCCAAGGCTTAATTATCTCACCGCTACCACCATCTGTGATGCGTGGGATAATAGAGGACTTGAGTCGGTATTTTGCAAATCAAAAGAAAACCATTTATTCTGGTATAACTCAAATAAAATGGACTGTACGACACAATAACAGAAGAAAATAAAGAAGGTTAGATACATTCGGATATTAGAATAAGCTAGCATCCACACTGTTGGGCACAGCATACGTCTGCACTTCCCAGCTCCAACACTTCAAATGAGCCTCAGCTCTCTATGTATATACATGGAGAAGGGGAGGAGCCATTAACTCCACCTTCTTTGAAGTCCCTAAGCATTATCTTCAAAAAACAGGATTCAAAATAAAATTTACTACTTCACAAGAAATCATAAGACCACTAAGTATTACTCCTAAGGAACTAGAAGTAAAAATAATGTCCCTAAATACAAACATTGAAGAAAATTTTCAATTTAAGCTCCACCCACTTCTAAGACCTACAAAAAGGGGCATAGAAAGGCCGGCCAGCTCTATAGAAAAACAGACCCTCCCATATCAACAATTTGGATCCAAACGTTTTTCTTTTTAGAGGTTCCCTTAAATAGGTACCATCAAAAATATATTTCAATTACAATAAACAACCGAGTCCTTTTAGCATTTTCAGGATATATCAAAATGTTCTATACACAGACTAATTTTAATTAGATGGGAAATGCTGTACAGGACAGATGGACAGTTAAGCATAGCTTGCAAGTGCAAGCCGATAAACCAAACAGGCAAACACAAATTGAGAAACCCTTCGAAAAATGTTGTTTTTTTACCAGGAAATACGCTGGCCTTTCCACACAACCCTTCCATTACACAAAATTGGAGGTTTTCTCCAGGGTTTTGTTTTCTTTACCCAATTTAACAAAAGCAAGTGTTTCCTTTCGTGGTTGAAAGTGAGTGTAAGAGAAGCTTGCACTACGTTGACCGATTCACCCGCTGGGCACTACAATAACATGCGGGCCGGGAGAGCATTCTACTCAACACAAGTCCCTATTTGTAGAATTTAAGAACAAAACAAAATATAATCGGAACTAGATTTCACCATAACAATCCATGGTTACTTTCTTCCTGGGAATAGGTCTTCCTTTTGGGGACATGCTTAGATAGCGTTAAGCCAGCGTCTCTATGTTTAATGTCACTGTATTTTTTTTAATGAGGGAAGAATTTTAAATCATGCAAAGCTGAACAGGGGAGACAAAACATAACAAAATAAAATAAATATATAGAGTAAACATACAGGGACATAACATCCTTACAGGTGGCCATCCTGTAAGGGAAAGAACGGATGACAAATAAGAGAAAAAGATACACATAAATAATAAATAAATATAAGACGTGCTGTTGCAATAGACTTAAAAAAAAAATTAAAAAAATCCCTGTAGCAAGTCAGCCTCACATTCATCTAATTTTAAAAAGCCAAGATTATTGCCAGCACCACCAGGAGCTCACACTGATCTGATCTGTCTCCAGCTTAATTCACCCAGCCTAGCCCAAAGCATCGTACTCTCCAAAAGCAGTGTAATCTGAATGCCTCCCCACTTGCTCAGACTGATGAATTTGGGGGGACTTGTACCATCAACTTCAGGATAGCTCAGTGAGCCCATCACTCCCATAGTGGAAATGTTTGCCACCCGCTCTGTGATGTCAAACACAGCCAGGGTCAGTAGTGTCATGTTGATGTTTGGTAGCCTGAGCCAAGCCAGCTGACAAGCATCACTATGACACTACAGATCTGCCCCCTCCCTCACTATCATGCACTGCCTGCTCTCTCTCTCTCTTACAACACTGGGTTTGTCTGACAATACTAAGCAGATGGCAACAGTAGGTGCAAGAGGGTACTGGGTCCAACTTAGCTTGCTAGGAATTGAAGATATGACTCCCCCCAGTTCATCAATCTGGGCAGATTGGGGGGGGGCTTTCTGAATTTTTTTCACTTTTGGGGAGTATGAGACTTTGGGCTAGAGTGGGGGAATTAGCTTGCAGGAGGGCCGGGTTGGTGTCAGCTTTTGGTGGAGTTGGCAATAATCCTTTTTGTTTTTGTTACACATTTTACAGTCACAGGGTAAAGGGGGGAATTCTTATTAAAGGAGCCAGGAATGTAGTCAGGACACTAGCCCTGGCCACCTGATGAAGGGGGAGAGACTTTTTCTTAAAACCCCACCACTAGCTGAATACCAAATACCAAATGCCTGAATATTTGGCCCCCCAGAATATAATGTTCTGACAAATATTTGAGGAAAGGTATTTGCACAGCTATAATACCTACCTCAAGTTCCTTGTGGGGAAAGTATTGTGTGCAGTGTACTGCAAGTCCAAATCTATCTTTTGACAACCAATTGTTTACCTCTGGAGCCAAATGGAAGAAGGATAGGATGGAGAGGAATGTGAAGCAAGTGCAGATTGCTCTGAATGAGAGACTGATGCTGTTGCAGCTTGGGCGGGAGGTGGATAGGGAGGTAATGCAGTTCCTGCCGAGGTGTGCAGAGACTTTCTAGACAGCACCTCAATGGGTGGTACCTACAGTGGTATGGGGAAATACCAAGACTGGGACTGTACAAATACACAGGGGGTGGCTCTCAGTGAGACTTTCCATCCAAAATGCCCTAGGATGTGGGAGTTGCCCCTGAGATTATTGTGGGCCTCTCTTCTTTCCACAGGATGAAGTGGTAGAGATGGCATTGTGTGGGGGTTGTGTTACACACGAATATAAGGAAACAAATTTCAGCAATGGAGTGGAAGAAAGTATAGGCAGAGGACTGGGCATTTGCTTATGAAATAACAGTACTATAAGGACTGCATCTTTATATTGTTCAATTGTTTTCACAGTGCTCATGTTCTGTGTGTAACTCAACAGCTCTGTGAGCATGCCAAAGAAAATAAATATCCTCCCTTTAAATGAATTAGTTTATCTAGAACAGCTGATTAATGGATACCTCACTACACCCTTGAACCATTAGTGGTTCAACTGTGAAATCTCTGTTTGATGCAATGTCAGGGAAGCTATGTGACTATGCAGCAAGCTGCATAAACCCTATGAAATGAACTCTGGTTTTATCCTTATAAAACTTATAAGTTAGAGCTGCCAGAGAATGAGAACTGCAGGCTGGTAGCCTTTTTATGGCTGTGGGTGGAGCCTACAGCCATCCTGCTTTCACCTAACAAAAGGTGTTTCCGTGGAACACATCTTTTAGGAATTTTCAGTGTATCCTTCCATCAACTGCAAAATAGTGCTCTCCCCCTTTGATTTTTGCTATTGACTGCTCTGCCTTACAGGCAGGGTGGATGCTATTGTGCCTCCCAACTTTTCAGGATATAAACAAAAAAAAAATACTTTTGAAGCTGCTGTCATTAACCCTTGCAGGGCTGCAGAATGAGCATCTGTCCAGTTCAAGTCAAATAGATTCATTCCAGTTCTTTCAGCAACCTAGGGGTTAACTCATTATCTTCTTACTTTGACTGATTACTGACTGAGTAGCCATGGCTAATTAGGCACATGTGTTATGTGGGAGAGAGAGCCATGTAAGAAGTAGAGCCGGACCCCCCCCCACCAGAATCTCAGCCTTGAAGCTGGGAGTCACCATGGAGAAATTTCTACTGTCTACACTCCCACATGTCTAAGTTATGTAATTCAAAAATAAATTAGAACTACAAAACCAGTCATACAGTGGCTATAATATAATGACTTTAATAGTTTTTTTTGTTTGTTTCTTTTTGTTTTGTTTTCTATTACTGGTCCAAAATAAGTATCCCTTTATAAGTGTATGAGCCCTGTTTGGTAAAATGAATGCTTTGCTATGCCTTGCAGCTCCAAATTTCAGTGCTAAAACAATGTTATCAATGTGTGTCCATTTGCCTGTTGCAGCAAGATTAAACTGATTCCATGCTAAGGAGGCACATTCTGTAATTGGACACTGTCTATTCTGCTTCACTTTGGGATCCATTTTAACTGGAATTTCAGGCACAAAAATAGGGTTTAAATATCCTTTATTTCTGTTCTGTTATTCCGTCTGGGTGCATTTACTGTCAATTTACATAATGTATCTCCTTGTAACCAGTTTAACCTTGCTGCAACAGAGAAATGGTCATACATTCTACAGAAAAACAAAATTTCAACTCAGATTTAAAAAAAACAAATATGTGAGCATAGATTCTATTTTGGAACAGTAACCATGAACATGATGAAAGTAGACCTAATCTAACACAAGTGCTCCTGGGTCATCATGTATAAGTGGCACTGGTGGGATTTGAAGCAAGTGATTCATTTATCTCAAGCCAGGTAACAACTTTGTAAGCATAAGACTGCAGAATACTGTTCTCTGTTGTGCCATAAATCTGATGTACCACATTTTACTGTCTTGTTTTCTATGGTGCATTTCAGATCACCTTACGAGAATGTCTGTGTTTCTATTGAGGAGGTCATGGAGTCAAGAGCAGTGGGGCAATTCAAGAATGCATGGGACAGACATAAAGCAGTCCTAGTGGGGGGTAGGAGGAAGTAGGCTGTTGGTTAACTAGGATCTGCAGCTTATCCATCAGATAGGAAAGTGGGCAGACTAGGTGGGCCTAGTGGTCCTTATTTGCCATCAAATTCTATGTTTGAGGGACCTCAACATATACTTATTGGAGGAGAGAAGTGAGAGGGATGATATGTTTGAAACCTTCAAATACTTAAATGGCATCAAGAGGGTTAGTACAGAGGGCCAGTTTCAATTAAAGGGAGAAGGAATTACTAGGGGGCACAGCCTGAAGTTGGTGGGAGGTAGTTTCAGGAGAGAGGTTAGGAGACATTACATCACAGAGAGGGTAGTAGGGGGTGGAATGCACTTCCTGAGGAAGTGGCATATCTTAAAACAGTGGAGAGCTTCAAAAAGGGGATGGGACAGGATTAAGGGCAAGATATTAATCAGTGGGAAGTTGAGGGGGAAGAGAAGGAAGCAAGGGTTGGGGGGTAGCAGCAGGAGTCTAACCTGTGTGCTGCATGACTGAGCAGACATGATAGACCAATTGGCCTGTATCTGCTGGCATTTGTGTATGTTTGTATATTTGTATCACTACATTTTCTTACTTCAGATCTGAGATTTGGACTTTCTACTTTTATTGCTGAAGATGCTATTAGTTAAAACTAGTTAAGTTATTTTTCTATTATGACAGGTTTGTACAAGGTGTAAGTGTGGTCATGTCAGAAATTAAAACTATAGACTGTGTAACCCCCTTGTTGCCTGGGGTTACTAGAATCCCAGTAAGACCTAGTGGTAGACAAGGAAGGCAGCTTGTGAAACTCCAGTTAAATGGATTTCACACTGTCTCACTCTGTTCTCAGTCTCAGCTAAGACTGAGGGATGACATCACCATAAAACTATCGCAGCTGCATGAGCCACAATGGAATCTGCAGCAGGGAGTTGGAGTAGAATGCTGGGAGGTTTGAACAGTAGTCTGTAGTTCAGTTGGAGTTTGGAGCTTGCTGAGAGAGGAGCACAGCAGCTCTGTATTAGGCTTTTGGAGCCTCAGCCCTGACATAGGGCTACCAGTAGAGAAAAAGTGTGTGTTTCCACCTAAAGAGAGACACAGAAGCTAGTTTTAAAGTGGTGGAGACCACTGAATCGGGCCTCAGTGCCCCACCCCTGAGGGGATGGGGCAGGAATGTTTAGCCTGCATATTCCAGGGGCAACCCCCTGGCTACTGCTAGTGGAGAAGCTGCCTTATTTTGTCCAAGAGTGTGGGAAACAAGAAGATTTCATGATTCGCCTGTGGGGCACCTGCAACTGGAGGGTGAGTTTCTGCTCTTTCTAAAGAGCCCATGTTTTCACCCTGGGACTTGTGTGATAGTAGGGATTGGACTACTGAAGTAGTGGGAGGCCTAGAGTAATAGGCTTAATCAAAAGTAAAAGTATGTTCAAGTCCAGCACATAGGGGAAGTCAAGACATGTAGAGGAAATGTGACATACGTCTACCCAGTAATCTACATTGCCAAGCTTTCAGAAAAGAGTTGTTTAGTTTCCAGAGAAATGGCTGGGTATGGATTATGGGAGCTGCAGGTGGGAGACCCCCATCTTTAGTGACCAGGTCCACCTCTAGGGATTTGCTCTGTGGATTTCTACTTTGCCTCATGCACTTGACCAATGATGAGGGAAGCACCCAGATGTGGGATTGGAAGGAAAATTCCCTCTAGGAGTTGGAGGCTCTAAGGTGGTTTGGGGAGCCACCAACAGGAAAACTGGTTCATTCCCATAATGGACCGTGGATCAAGTGACCGGCGGGGGAGTCGGGCCAGTGGGGAAAACCCAAGTAGTGTACAAGTCGGGCTGTGTACCGAAAGCTGCGTGCAAGTCTGGGCTGTGTGCCTGGTGGGTTTAGAGCCTGAGGGCTGGAAATGTGAAGAAGTGTTCTGTTGTCTCTAATCTGCGTTACCAGGAATGTAGCCCCGCGGGGGTCCGTCCATGCTTTGTTTGTTCAGTTTGGATGTGAATAAAAGCCACACTGTAGAATCCCATTCCTGGTTCTGGACATTACAGTTATTGCTTCCTGTGTTCGGATTTACTTGGGTGCCCCTGTGCAGAGTAGCCAAACCTAGGCCCCCTGTGCCGAGTAACCTTATCCTCCCTGAACCACGTCCCCACCAGGTACTGCTATCAGTTTCCACAGCATGCCACCTGTCGTTTTGCAAAAAGGCAGGGGTCGGGGGTTACAACTGGATTACATTCTAATATACAGAACAGAGCAAGATGAATTATAGTAAAATGTTTGGTGACTGCAGTGTACAATCAGAAGTTATGTCTTCATCTCAGTTAGACTTCTGGAAGCCATGCAAAGATAAAAAAAAACAAGCATTTGTCAATGAAGGTTTCCTTGCATGGTGTACGTGGGATGGCATTCAGCAGCGCTCATGGTGCTCATTACTTGCAGCTTCTTCAAGCTCGCCACAGCCATATCAGCTCTGGCTAGAACCTGTTTTTATGACTGCATGTTTTGAAAAAAGCTAAGCTGAGACTTCTGGTGACATCACCAACTGGATGATGCAGTGAACAAGAGAGCTCTACACTCCACCATTAATCTCTAATCTTGCAGCATTTTGCAGTCCAAAACATTTTGACAATGCCTGAATCTTCATGAGGCTAGCTTAACATCATGGGACATTCTGGGTGGGGAAAATCTTCACTTGATGACACAGACAGAATGGGTGGTGGCAGCTCTGACAATGAATCCTTTCAGACCTCCAGTATGGCACAGAACCAACCTCTGCTGAGGTGACTTCTGAGCCACAGAAGTTAGGTGTGATTTAAACAAGCTGGGGACTTTCAATCAAGAATATCAGGTGGATATGAACAAACTTGATACCAGAGTTATGGATACTGAATAGCACTTGCCTGAGCTCAATCATCATGTGGCAAAATCTGAGCATTGGTTTCTGTAGCTTTATTAAACAGAGAAGCTTGCTGAAGGCAAATGTGAGAACATGCTGAGTAGACTGTGTAACACCCAGGACCCTCAGGATACTTCCATCAACCTCACTGAGAGGGCTGGACTGGGTTCTGTTTGGGTTGTCAGACAACTGAGAATAAACTACAACAAATGATGTGCCCCCACTTCTGATGACTCCTCATGGACTTGAAAACCTACCAGTGCCTCCCCAGGAAATACTTAACTTCAGAACTGAGTGACTGTACTCAGTAGCAATGAATAATGTAATAATGGATAATAATGCACCATTTTTTCTTCAAATCCCTTTTTCTCTTGTGCACCTAGTAGCTAGGACCCCCTTCAGCCACCACCATGGCCATTTTCCTGTCTTGTCAAGGGTGTTCCAACCTGGACTTCCTAGGACTCCTGGGGTACCTGGAACACATTGCTGCATTGCCTCTTCAGACTGTCTCCTGAGGTTGGGTTTTTCTTCATTTCCTTGAAAGTCCCACCCACTGAACCAGCAACCCACAGGAGAGGTGAATCTCAGGAGCTGGGAGGAGGAGAGCCTGGCATTAGATGGGGGGGGGGGCAGGGCAGGTCTCCATCTGCCCAACTGACTGCCTATTTTCCTCTTTAATCCCACCCCTGGGATGCAACAATGGATGATAAACATAGGTCTAATCCCTGCTTCATCAGTCTACCTGACTGTGTTGCCTGACAGGCTTCCAGAGATTGAAGTCACATGACAGGATACACAACCCTCTCTCCCCATAGTGGGAAAGTCACACTTCCTTGCTTAGCACCATAAAGGATGGGGTCCCTCAGGGATCTAGCCTTGGCCCGCTTATATTTTCCTTATTTATAAATGAACTCCTGCTACACTGTGGAGGTGAATAAGTCCAGCTGTATACTGACAACGTCGTTCTGTACAGATCCTCTTCTGACCTGACCTTGCTGAACTGTGACGAAGCAGGATTTCCTTAAGCTTGAGTCATGGTTTTCCCTTAATCTTCTGGTACTCAACACCAAGATGAAATCGATGCTCTTCTATCATTGGACCCCTACACTAACCTCTCCACCCTCATTGGTGATAAACTCCTCTTGTGGTGACCTTTTAGATCAGGTACAGTCCTTCAAATAGTTGGGTGTTATGCTGGACTCCCACCTCACATTTGACACATGTTTCCACTGTGGTTAGGACTATTCACCCAAAAGCTAGGGTTGCTCTACAACCTCTAGGCCTACGTTACACACGCCTCCTGACTGGCCATAGCTTCCTCCACACTGCTCCCTCTTATCTCCTATGGAGCCCCCAAACTCCACTCCACTCCACTTAGGTCACCCCTCTTTGACAAACTCAAGAAAACCTAACACAGAGTCACATGCTTTGCCCTCAGCACTAATGCAAGGATGCACCACTGTTCATCCCTGGCTCCCTAGGCTGGTCTTCCTTTGAAGCCAGACTACAAGACTCCACCCTCTACCTTACCTACAACTTTGTTCATAAATTCTCTCCTCCCTGCCTTATAGACATTGTCCAACGTAAACCCACGATGAGGTACCTAAGATCATCCTACCTTCCTTGTCTCTCCATTCCAAAACCATTGGTCGACATTCATTCGCCTTTTCGGGCCCTCCCTCTGGAACTCCCTACCAGTTATAGCTTTGACATGTCCCTCCATCCAGTCCTTCAAGAGTTCTCTTAAATCCCACCTTGCCTCCCCTCAGCCTTGCTCCTGCACTTTAGTTATCCCATCTTGGCTTCCAGCTTATTCCCTTGTCCCTTCCTGTCTCTCTCTTACTTTATTTATTTATTTATTTATTTAAGAGATTTACCAGGAAGGCATACTGAGCAGAGTACCGCTCAATTCCAGATGCGCCCTGGGGTAAGGGGATTACAGGAGTGCAGTACAAAAATACAAAAATACAATAATCAGTACATGCAAAAGTAAGCAGGTAGCAACAGTGGCCAAAATTCAGCACATGAGTTATTTGCAGCTAGCATCAGGTGGTCCAGAAGGGTCTTACTCTACCCTGTTGTGCCATTCCTGCTGTGCTGTGTTCCGACTCTGAGCTATTTCACTCCCATTTCAACTGTGATCCAGTGTTTTTGAATTCTCTGCCTCTGTACCAGCATCTACTGTTTTATCTGTAAAACCGGCTGTATGAATGATAAAAATCTCTGCCCTTGCACCATGATTATTTATTGTAAATCGCTAGCTCTGTGCTTGCTATTCTGTATAATTTTGTAAATACTGCACATACATCTTGTAGTTTGTATATTTGTGTTCTACAGACTATTGTAAAGGTGCTATTGTACACTTATCTGTTGTTGTTATATACTGTTTCTCTATACCTCTCCTTTTACCCTTCCCCAGGTCACCCCTGAAAAAGGGACATTCTGTCTCAGTGGGCCTACCCAGTTACCAAAATTCAAATAAATAAATCCTCCTTCCCCCAGTTAGCCCCCAATGACTCAAGCTCATTCCTGAACTCAGACCACTGGCGTAACGTGCTGTAGTGCTACCACTGTGATATTGGGCCAGCAGCAATGCACCAAATTTAAAATGCAGAAACAACACCTTTATTGAAAGGAAGGGGGAAGAAAAGACGTAGGAATAGGAGGGAAAACTGGAGCAAAGGGGTAGCACTAATTAGAAATGGGTTGAACAAATCCGAAAAGTTGATTGGCTGACAGCAGTATCAAGGCATTATTTTGTCAGGCAACAGGCCTTCTAAAAAAACAAATTCTGATCACAGCTAGCACGGCTGCTATACTGCTTTAAAGGGACATTGTCCACTTAAAATGATCAAAGTTATGAGTGTGCATTAAAAGATTTCAATGTACGCTCATGACTTTGTTGTTTTGTAATACAGTGCAGCCCTGTTTAACGCATATACTTTGGACCACTAAAAAGAATTTGTTTAAGGTGGCTATGTATTTATCAGAGCTTGTATTCTTTTAATGGTGAACGTAACTTGCAGTGTGTACCAGTGGGTTGGACAGGGAGAAGAAATGCCAGTAGCACCTAAATACTTCTTTGATTTGGATAAAGTGATTTGTGACATGCTGTGGCATTCTTTGGTCTGAGTCCTGTGTAAGGGAGGGTAGTTCTTTGATTCTTGTAAGTACTTTGTGGCATTCTGTGGCATTCTTTGGTTTGATTTCTGTGTCAGGAAGGGTGCTTCTGTGATTCTGGTAATGTGCTTCTGTGACATTCTTTTTGGTTCTTTGCTTTGATTTCAGTGTGAGGAAGGGTGCTTTTGAGATTTGGGTTAAATGGTTAAATGGTTAAAAGGTTGAAGTAGGTGATTAACACCCCAGTTTAAGTAGAGCATCCCATTAACAGACAATTAAGAGCTAATTAGTAAGGCAGCTACTGTACAGGCAGTGCCAGTAAAATTGGACTAGTCAGTCCACACTTAAACAGCAAAACTGAGGGAAAAGTATGCATTTAAAATGGGTCCTTCATGCATTTAACAGGTCTGTTTTACACAGGAAGTATAGGGAAAAAATCAAGACTTGGAAACTATTTGTGTTTATGCGGGTTATGCGTTTATCAAGTATGCATTTAAGTGGGATGCACTGTATTTTTACCCAACATTTTTAACATATCTTTCTTATGCCCTCAGCTCATGAACAAAATCTGCCTGAAAGATGATTTCGCACAGCAACATCATTCTGTGCCTCAGGTGTGAAGACACATTTTGGTCAGATGTGAAAAATGACAGTTATTGTGTTCATGGGGTGATGTGAAAAATGGCTATTTTGAAAATTTGGAGTCAAGATAATAAAAATTACCAAAGTTATAAGTGTACATTGCAAAATGTCAACATACGCTTATAACTTTGCCATTTTTAATTGTTTTGACCTCAGATATTCAACATAGCCCTCTGATGACCCCACCTCATGAGCAAGGGTGGAAACATTTTAAAAACCTGCCCAAAAGGTGATTTTGCCCAGCGACAATGTCATTCCATGCACAAGTGTGAAAACACATTTTGGCCAGGCATTGGGACATAATAGTTGTCAAATTCATGAGCTGATGTGAAGAAATGGCAATGTTGCAAATATGGGGTAAATATAGTGAAAATTGCCAAAGTTATGACCCTGTGTTGTAACATTTCAATGTACGCTCTTAACTTTGCCATTTCTAAATAGCTCCCTTCCCCCCAGATTTTCAAAATAACTACCGTATGACCCTATCTGATGAACATGCTCAGTGAAAATGTTCAAATCCTGCCAGAATGGGGATTTTGCTAAGTGACAGTGAAAACAAATTTTAGGCCTGATTTGCATAATTTCACCACCATTGGTCATGTGGTGTGGTCCACAAAGACAATGTTGACAATGTGGGGTGAAAATATGCAAAACTGCCAAAGTTATGCATCAGAGTGCAAAACTCCATTGAAATGCACTGAACCACACTTACCTTAGTTTTTCAGATTGCAGTTGCCAGTTCAAGCAGCAAGACATGTCTTTGATCACTGAGTGGATCTTTGCCATGTGGCCTGTTCAGGTGAGCGAGGGTGTGTGGCAGTTGTACTGAGTGTGGTGGTGACTGTGAGTGGGAGGTCGGGGTGGCGGGGGTCAGACCAGCAAGCGACTGTTTTCTTTTTTACAGGCTGATGGAAAAAAAAACATTGAGAGACAGTTTTTTTATTATGGGTTCCTTATGGGGATGGCAATTGGAGGATGGGAGGTGGCACTATTCACAGGGAAACATTATAGGGAATGGGGATCAAGAGTGGGGTATCACTAGACACCAGGGAAAACATTATAGCAGATGGGGATTGTAGGGTAAGGGTACCACTAGACAGCGGGGAAAATATTATAGGGAATGGGGATTGGAGGGTGGGAGGTGTCACTAGACACACCAGGGGAAGCTTATTATAGCAGATGGGATTGTGGGTAAAGTACCACTAGACAACGAGGAAAATATTATAGGGAATGGGGATTGGAGGGTGGAGGTGGGAGGTGTCACTAGACACCAGGGAAAACATTATAGCAGATGGGGATTGTAGGGTAAGGGTACCACTAGACAGCAGGGAAAATATTATAGGGAATGGGGATTGGAGGGTGGGAGGTGGGAGGTGTCACTAGACACCAGGGAAAACATTATAGCAGATGGGGATTGTAGGGTAAGGGTACCACTAGACAGCGGGGAAAATATTATAGGGAATGGGGATTGGAGGGTGGGAGGTGTCACTAGACACCAGGGAAAACATTATAGCAGATGGGGATTGTAGGGTAAGGGTACCACTAGACAGCGGGGAAAATATTATAGGGAATGGGGATTGGAGGGTGGGAGGTGTCACTAGACACCAGGGAAAACATTATAGCAGATGGGGATTGTAGGGTAAGGGTACCACTAGACAGCGGGGAAAATATTATAGGGAATGGGGATTGGAGGGTGGGAGGTGGGAGGTGTCACTAGACACCAGGGAAAACATTATAGCAGATGGGGATTGTAGGGTAAGGGTACCACTAGACAGCAGGGAAAATATTATAGGGAATGGGGATTGGAGGGTGGGAGGTGGGAGGTGTCACTAGACACCAGGGAAAACATTATAGCAGATGGGGATTGTAGGGTAAGGGTACCACTAGACAGCGGGGAAAATATTATAGGGAATGGGGATTGGAGGGTGGGAGGTGTCACTAGACACCAGGGAAAACATTATAGCAGATGGGGATTGTAGGGTAAGGGTACCACTAGACAGCGGGGAAAATATTATAGGGAATGGGGATTGGAGGGTGGGAGGTGTCACTAGACACCAGGGAAAACATTATAGCAGATGGGGATTGTAGGGTAAGGGTACCACTAGACAGCGGGGAAAATATTATAGGGAATGGGGATTGGAGGGTGGGAGGTGGGAGGTGTCACTAGACACCAGGGAAACATTGTAGGGGATGGGGATCAGAGGGTGGGGGGGTGCCACTAGACACCAGGGAAAATATTACAACAATCTAAGGGTGGGGCTGCCACTAGACACTAGGGAATCATTACATAAGCAGGGGACCAGCAATTGGAAAGTGGAGCAGACATGGCTCTCTCTTTTTTAATTTTGTAAACATATTTTCGGTCTTGACAAGGATCCAGAAGGGAAAGGGGATCAGAGAGTGTGGGGATACTAGCCACCAGTAAAACATTATATTAGCAGGGGGGCAACGATCAGACAGTGGGGCACACACGGATCTCTCTTTTTTTTTCTTATTTTCAGCCACAAAAGGAAAGTGAAAGTGAAACGGAAGTGACAGGCAGCAACAAAATAGTGTGGAGGGTTGGGGGAGACAGAAAGGAACAGCACTGTAGTAGTGGAGTGATTGTGCTTAAACTCCAACATTTTGTGCTTTGTTTGGAATCCGGTGACATGTTTCTGGTGCTCCCTTCTCTCTCTCTCTCTCTCTCTCTGTAATAGCAAGATGTCATGCATAGCTCCACTATGCAGCCCTAAAATGAGACCTCACTTTTTCTGCATTGGGGCTATTTCATATATATATAAAACTTGTTCTTTAAACGTTTTCGTGACAGGATATGTGATCAGATGCATTTATTCTCTTTCTGTTAGTTTAAAAGTATTCTTCTGGATGTGACAAGATATGTGGCCAGATGCATTTATTCTTTTTTTTATTAGCTTAAAAACAACAAAACAAAACAAAAAAAAAACATTCTTCTGTACAGGTTCTGAGTCATGGCGGAGTTTAAGCAAGACTTCCTGACTTGCTGACAGGCAGGAGACAATTAAGTCATAAAGCCATTGTGACAGTCTTTTCCATGGATATGTTCCTAGGGCAGACAATAGTGCAGGTGGATGTTGTAAAACCTCAGAGTTACTGAGGAAGCACAAAGGGGATGAGGTCATAAACACACACACACACACACACACACACACACACTCTCATGTGGGGTAGGGGAGTGTAGGGCGCTATCACTCAAAGGGAAAAGTCACTCCCCATAGCCATAAGGGTATAAATTGGGGATCTGGAGGCCTCTGTCTTGGACATTCAACATCAAAAGAAGAAGGGGAGCCCTGCCAAGAAAGCTAGCTGAATGGTGAGTGAAGCACAGACTAGGGAATGTATCTCTGTAGCTAGGGCAGGTAAAGAGTTTTAGGTAAGGGACGCTCAAACTTTTCTAACCATCAACTGTCTGTTTAACTTGCTTTATTTTCTATTTCATTCCATTTCATTTCATTTTATTTTTTATACTTGTAAGCTAGATGAGCAGTACTGCCTGTTTTCACAAGTGACAAGTGATATTTCTTAGTAACATGTAAACCTTTTGTTTTACTGTAAATATGTTCTGTTTGTAAATAGTTTTACTTCTTCTAATAAAAGTTCTATTTTTGATATGTAGCCTTGGTGCCATGCCCAAATGGGCTACTACCCCTGCCTTGTAGGCCTAAGTAAGGTTGAGGGGCCTGGGTCCCCATTTCTGATTTTCAACTGGTTCTTTCCCAAGATAAAATTATTGCACAGAGCCTCCACCCAGAGTATACTTTAGTGGGTCTGATACTAAACTGGTACACCCCTCTGGGATGCTATACCCACCCATATTTCATGCAGTCGCCCAACACATGGATTGGCAATAACCAACCCCCCCAAATTCCATTCAGCTGAATTATTTACTTAGTCTAATAATATGCTTATGACACCAGTTTTATAAAAAATGGTTAACCAACAATTTACTTACATGGAGTGTAGGGTTAGGATTGGGTAAATGGATGTTGAGGTTAAACAGCAGGTTAATTTGCATTCTTGGCATTGAAAAACTGACATTTGAAAGCAATCATTTTGCATTTTAAACTCAGACATCTTCTGATTCTGGCCGCCCACCAACCTTCTGATGGATTCAGGATAACCTTTCTAACTAGCTAGCTGCATAGATCTTAAGACATCAAATATACCCCAACTGGTACCAGTCCCCAGTCCAGATAAGGACCCCGCAGTCCTATCTCTGGGTACCCAGTACTATCTATTTGTTGCAGGCCTGTTACTGTTCCAGCTGTCTGGCCAGTGTTGGTGTGCTTAAAGACACATTAAATTAATAGTTATCTGTTACTGAGTTGCATTCTTGATTTAAACTTTGCAGAAATGCGGGTAACTCTCACACTTTAGTAGCTTGGACCTTAGATACTGAACTTGGAAAACCACAATTTTAACTATTTACAGTTCCCTCTTGATGCAGAGCTAGCTCTGCTTACTCACAGTTTTGTAGTTAGACATTTTCAGGTGCACTAAGGATTCTTGCAGGCACATATGAGGTAGGCATTAGTCATATAGCTCGATTTAAGCTAAGGTGTAAGGCAGGAACTTGTGCTAACCTCTCTGTTATAAAGGCCCTTGCAGCTTTCAGACTGGAACTTTCTCAACGTCTTAGCAGATGCCGCTCTTCTTGGGCTTGAAGTCACATTCTGGAAACAGACCAGCACTGGGACAAGGGCCGGCATGCCTCAGACACCACATCCAGGCTATGCCCCTCAGGGGGAAACGTATATGGGAGCGTCATAGCTGGCACACTACCAGGCTGACTCCCATGCTGATCTCAAACACAGTCTCTTTTCTCTTTCAGGCAATTAGACACATTATTTAGGCTGAATTTTCAACCATGCTGCCAGCATAGCAGTCATGGCCCTTTTGGTTCAAGGCACAGTCTCATCATGGTAGACAAAAATCTCTTTCCTCTCTTTCAGAAGCAAATACTGGAGATTAAGGCAAGACTCCCGACCAAATAGACACTTTACATTGCAGTAGATTCAGTTCACAGTAGCTTCTCACAAGTAGAATCACAAGCTTCTCATACGCTGATTCACAAATATACAGTTCCTTTTGGCCAGCTGGTGTCTGCAGTCCTGATCAGAACATCAGGCCCCTCCCAGGCAACTTCTGGTGAGCTCTGTGTCTCAAGAATACTCTCCTTCCATTCCTGTAAGTAAACTAGATCGTCACATCAGGTATTTCACAAGCACAGGACCATCCACGGTCATTCCATCAAGCAGATGTCCACCCTTTTCTTGGCACTGGATACATGCAGATTGCAGGCAGACATGAAGTACCTCTTGAAATTTGTGGCTTCTGTGCCCCAAGATGGCCTTTCTTTCACTTGAATTCTCTTAACAGATTTTTACTCACTCATGATTAGGCATGTAGCTCTATCTTAGCTGGAATAGTAGCTCTTTACAACGCTCTCACCGATGTGGCAACATTCTTGCAACTCTCTCATAACTGCAGGTAGGATTCTTTGCAGTTCTCTCACTGCTGAAGTTAAATCAGGAATTCTGCAGCAAATCTTCCCGAATATGTAAAGACAAAAGGCTAACCCTGGGGGACATGTAACTTGCAACCCCCAGACTGGCCACTGCAAGTCTGTGCAGCCTCATTTCTCTAGCAAGGGACCAGAGTCCCTCCTCCCTGTGGAGGGGCTCCCACCAAACTGAACTCAGACTGAAATATCTCTTGTGTTTTGGGAGCTTTTGGCAGCTCTTGATTGGCTGATTCAATTGCCTGACTGAAGAATTAATATTCATCAGGCTCTCTTGATGTCTGATTGGTTCTGTAAATGGGCGCCAAACGTTGTCCCTGCTTTTTTACCCCACAAAGCCTTTACACAGTCCCACAAGCCTCTGTTAACAATCCTGGCATTCTGACTGGCTGCAAAAAGGTTAAAGGCTGCAGACATGGCTGTGGTTGAACACAGTCTCTAGGCAGTCCATAGAGGTCCCAACTTCAACAGTTTGGTGCAGCCAGAAGGATTACTTTTATTAAGTAGAATCCCCATAGTTTTAAACTAGTCTCTGTGCCCTGTTGAGTGATTACAATGTTTAACATTTTATTTAAGCCACATACCTGTTGCTGCTGCCGAAAATTAGTGTCCCTAGACAGCAGGCAGGCTCCCTCATTAATATTCACTGCCTATGCTCATTAATAGTCATAAGGCTCCATTGTAGCTGACAAGAACTTCTTATTTAAAAACTTTAGAAGGCTCTCTGGCACCTGATCCAGGTCTCCGGTCCCTGTATTGCCACTATTGGGAACTGGGACCACCAAAGAGCCACTTGTTTTACTGGAATTGCAGTTGGAAAACAGAAGCACACTATTGCGCTTGTGCAGGCTGCAGACTGCTCAGAGGAGCAGAAGGGAATGTGGCAGCTCGCAACTTGTCTTCCCCGTCCCCCACTCCAAATTGCTAAGCAAGCGGGGTCTGAACGGAGGCTTAGGGGCATACTGGAGCTCGGGCCAGGTGGTGGTGAGACATGGGGGGGTGGAGGATGCAGGCAGTAAATGGGGTGAACAGGAACAGTGGGCAAACAAGGTAAGCCCCCATGAGGGGGGGGATTACAGATAGAACCAGTGACTGCCTGTTTATTGACAGGGAAATTTTATTATTTCTGCTGGACTCTGCTTGTAGTCCGTCTCTGAAGAGCACTCTACTAATAGTTATTGTGTTGACCTTCCTGACCTTGCGCAGGGGGCAAGAGGTGGTTTCCTGATTCCAGATAGAAAAATCAGGTGGTGGCAGAGAATTAGAAGTCCCAGACTGAAGCTGCCCTGTAAGCTGCTATGGCCCAAGGGGTGGTTTTTCGTTACAATTTTAAAACACTTTTTTAAATTTTGTTACTGCAAAAAACAATTTCATAAGAGCAATAAGACCATTCTGAGTGTGGGGTGTGGGGGATACTAACACTACCATGGACAGTAAGGTCCTCCACCTGCAGAACTGGGCCTTACTGTTGCCTGGATGTGTGGATATCCCTCAAGACCACACAACCTGTAGGGTCTTATTACTTACATAAACCATATACTTTATGGTTTGTTAATAGCTGTATACACTCTCTATAGTGCCCATCCTCCAAAGGTCCTACAACCCAAAGAGGGTGCACCCTGCCCCCCCAACACAAAGGCCTTGAGAACTCTTTTTAAATGCTGCAATGAATACCTCACTAGGCTGGGGTTGTTGCTAGCAGAGCTGGTGGACACATTGTCACACTTTCTCAATTTTGACCCAAACAAATGAAAGGGGTACCTATATGTATTCCAAATAGGTGATGGGCCCATTGGCTTCCACAGGCCATCAGTCTGGGCCTATCAGTTACAAGCTGCAGTCCTGCCTAGGACTTTAAAACCCTCATCACCTGACTAACTACAAAGTGACAGAACCACAGCCCAAATGATTACTCATAGTACTGCAGTCAGGATTTGAACATTTTCTTTTTTCTAAGGTTGCACAGCATCAGTGGTGGTGGTATTCCATGTTGTTTCTCTTTCTCTTTTTTTTAATACTTTTTATTTTTTGGATTTTCAATATAATCAATATCATATTGCATATCACATCATACGCATGTGTAATTCAGAAATAACAATCCTTAATCTAAATGAATAACATAGGTATATCAAAGACTTAACTTAAACAGACTTAGTCCTTAAAGAAGATTATAGAGGGGAAGCCAATTTTCATTTTTGTTACCATATTAATTAGTTAAAACTTACTGATGAATACAGTAGGCACGCATTGAAAAAAGTTAATCTTACTATGCAGAAAAACATCAGTTATATTACTTTAATCACTATAAGTATGTAGAACCTTCCTATTTGTGGGATACACCAAGAAGAATAAAAAGCCTCATCCCGCAGAGACTTATGGCTCCTCCTATGGCAAACTCACTTTATCAAACATGCAAAGATGAACATTTGACCAATCAGAATCTGACTTTTTTCCCACTAGAATATTTAAGGCAGCAGTGCATGAATATGGTGAAAATGTTGATCTATACATTTTATGTTGTCTTGTGCATGCGCAAGCAACATCTTGCGGTAGTAGTAGCACAGTGAGAGGTGTGTCAGTGTTGGCGAATGCAGGGCATGCTTAAGTAGGTGTGTCCCTCATTCCGCAATTGGCCAGCATGCTAGTGCTGATGCAACAGAATTATGCAAAGTGACACCAACTTGAAAGAAAAGTGCTGCTGCAATCAGAGACAAGCTCGTCATGCAGCAGCAGAGATGAAACGCCTCCCGTATGTGCCTTTCCTGGTGAAACATTTCAATAAACATGGCGGCAGCTCCTGCCACCGTCACACAATCCCCAAACAAAGCCAATATTGGGGGTGCAATCCCCATGTTGGCATGTTCCCTACCCCCCACATTGTGTGGCACATTGGGAGTCCACCCCAGTGTACCGCCGCTCACACAGGGCTGACCGTATCGGCATGTTCCTCCCCCCCCCATTTTGTGGCACACCCAAAAAATCATCCCGTGATGTCTGATTCTGTTTTTTTTTTTTTAACCTGAAAAAAAAAAGAAAACGGTCCCTTGTTGTCTGTGTCACCCCCTCTCCCCACCTGCACCCATCCTCTGCACACCCCACATCCCCATATCCCCCCTCACCCTATACTTACCTCTGGAGGTCCAGCACTGCGATCTTTGGTGGAGCGGGAACACATCTGGACTCTTCAAAGCCAAACTGCAAAATGAAGAAATGACGGTAAGCTGTATAATGGTATCAGTGGGAGGGGGGGTTCAACTTAGGTGGATATATCCGCCACATTTTTGAATTTTGGCTCCAAATTTTCAACCTGTGGTTCATGGGACCCCACCTCATGAACACATGCACTGTCATCTCGTTATTTGGTCCTGAAAGGTGATTTTGAGGTCACTGCACAGAATCATCATTTGATACTGAGTAACAAAACAACAGTGCCACTGTTCATGAGGTGTGGTACCAAAAAGCCTATGTTGCAAATTTGGTGAAAAAAATTCCAAAAAATGACTGTGTTTTGACCGTGCATTGAGCAGTTTTCATGCACACTCGTAACTTCAACAATTTGTAATATTTTCATGCCAGATTTTCAACACTGACATTTTTTCACACCTCCTTATGAACAGTATAGCTGTCATTTTTCACATCCTGCCCAAAATGTGTTTTCGTACATCTGGCACAAAATGGCTTGGTCGCTGTGGGAAATCAACTTTCAGGACAGATTAGCAAAATCACAGTGCCACTGTTCATGAGCGGAGGTCCCAAAATGCCTATGTTGAAAATTTGGTTAAAAAAATCCCCAAAATAATTGTGTTACGGGCATGCATTGCGCAGTTTCTACGCATGCGTGTGACTTCATCAATTTTTCATTTTTTCATTACAGATTTTCAACATTGCCATTTTTTCACAGCTCTTCATGAACAGTACAGCTGTCATTTTTCACATCCTGCCTGAAATGTGTTTTTGCACCCGTAGCACCAAATGGTGCAGTCGCTGTGCAAAATCACCTTTTGGCTAATGAACTGATAGTGCCACTGGTTATGAGGTGGGGTCACAAAAAGCCCATGTTGAAAATTTGGAGTGAAAATACTAACAAACACCTGAGGCATTAGGGATTCCAACTGTAACGCCCCGCCCTATGGAGACTGACAGGCAACAGGGGTGTGACTTGGGATTGTTGGCTGTAATGCTCATGCCATTCCACCCCAACCCCCACCTTGCAGCCAGTGACAGGCATAGAGGTGTGCCTTGGACTCTTCACCCCCAGAGTTCACTCCATTCTCCTCTACTGCACCCATCTCAGCATATTTCCTTATGGAATGGGGTGAACGTAATGCCCAAATTCCACAAGGCACATTGCGACACTTAGTGTCTGCAGGGTAGGGTGAGGTGAAATGGCATGAGCATTATGGCTGATGACCCAAAGGCACACCCCAATGCCTGCCAGTCTCTGCAGGTTGGGGATGGGGTTGGCGTCAGTTCAATACTTCACTTCCTATTATGCAGCTCTCTAACTCCTGCACTACCAATGCCAATGCCAGCAAGACAACATTTGGCATTGACAAATGCTTGTTTATTCTATTTTAGATTGCCCATTATCTACTGACTTGTATGATACCCTTCTTTCCACAATTTAAGTCCTCTGAGTCCACTTTTGTACTTTTTTTCACATTTGAAATAATAAAAAGAGCACTCCTTTTAATATGGATTACACCAGGTTTTCATCAGTATTCTCAGCTGTTTCTTGTACATCAATTGTTTAAAATCAGTTCAGTTGTGACTAAAATGAACTAGCATGCAACAGGCATTGCTCCCTGAGCTTATGGAACAGTAGGTGTTCAAAAACAGCTGGGAATAGTGGTGAAAACCTGGTCTAAGCCGTATTAAAAGTAATGCTCCTTTTATTATTTCAAATGTGAAGAAAAGTACTAAAGTAGACTCATAATAGAGAAAGAAGGGTATCATGCAAGTCAAGGGATAAGGGTCAATCTAAAATACCATAAAAAGTATAGGTCAGAATTTTCACCAGATTCATGCACTGCTGCTTTAAAGCTTTATACAGATGGTAACTATTTAAATAAGCCACATGAAACAAAGCAGCCTTCAAGCAATTAGTTTTCTTGTAAATGTCACACTGACAAATTAGCCTTTCCCCATTAATGCATTAGATAGTTCAGATGAAAGTTCATTTTTCTGATAGCCAACAAATAGAAGTATATAAAACTTACACAGTGAAAACATTTTAAATGGGCCATGAACGGAAAAGAAAAGAAAAGAAAGAACTTTATTCTTATCTGGCAGTGTTTACTAGTTATTGAACAGTAAAGATTGAATTTATAGGAGCATTTTCCAAGTGGGTTATCAGTTCAGCTCCCAGTGTACACAGTTCATTTCCCTCATGTTTAGAAAGAATGCGTAAAGACAAGTGCTCTGTATATTAGTCCATACAGTTTTATTTTTCTTATTGCAGCAGTGGTGTTGGGGAAGAAACCCCTATAATGGTGGATTTGGGAGATATTAGATCCATTTCCTCAGAGAATGTACTGCTGTCATCTTTTTCTTTATCTGCCTGATGATTTCTTGAAACATGGAACCTGCTGGTCCAGATCATAAAAAGTAAATCTTGCAGTGTCAAGAACAACACAAGCTTTGCATGGATATAATAAAGCAAAGTTGCCATTTATCTGCAACACGTCTGCCTGGCATTGAATAAACCTCCTCCTACGGGCTTGAATCTGGGGACTAACATTGGCGTAACTGACCCCATGGAAAGTCATCACCCCTTTGATTCTTGCTTTCTTTATTATAACCTCCTGGTCACTTTTGTGTACGAGCTGCAGAGTCAGGGGCTTAGTATGAGAAGTAACGGAGGCAGTGGACCTGCCAGCATTTCAGTTTTTAGGAGAGGAATGCAAATTCTTCATGACAGGCAAAAAAACTTTTATTAATGGAGGGATTGTTTCAGAAGTATAGCCGGAGCATTTGGTGAAGAACCACTTCACCACATCCCAGGTAACTGATTTAGCATCCTCTAACAAAGGCAACCCAAGCACATGTAAAATGTTTTCACAAATGGTGTTCTCTAAGTTCTCAATTTTTTCTGCCTGAGACACACTGAGCTCACTTCTACAAAGTGGATGCAGGGCTTGTGTGAAACCCTGTGCTCTATGCAAAGGGGTTCACAGATACGCCAAAACCCCTTGGATGCAGAGTGGTCCAATTTTCAAAGGGGTGGTACATTTATGACAATTTCCCAACTTTATGGCTCCTTGCACCAAAGGGTTGGCACAAGTGCTATGATCCTGGACACAAGGTTAGACCAGAAATATGGTGTTCTGACTCCTTGCATCCCAGGTTCTGGACTTGTGGTGGGTGTTTTAGTTTTAGGCACGATTCTTTGAAAATTGCACTTGCTGCAATGCTTGGCGCAAGTAGCAACTTGCGTAAAACACTGTGCTGCAAGTCAACTGCACTGCCGCATCCCATTCTAAAATCAAGCCCATTGTCTCTTAGCATTGAAGACACAAGGGAAGCTGAGGTTTCACCTTTATTTGAGATATCAAGCAACTGCTTTTGAATAGTTTAAATTTTCACCTCTGTTGCAGCTATTTGATGTTCCACTCCACCACATCGCACCACAACTAAGTCAAGCTTCTCATCAAAGTTCTGGATTACTTGGAGAAAAGTTTGATAAGAACAATTCATTTGGGTGAAGGAGCCTAGCTCTGGAGGGAGGACATTTTGAGGGGTTTGTATTACTGGCTCAGTAACCAGATTGTCAAGCAGATTTTTTGAGACTGGGACTTGCAGCCTCTACTGTGGCCAAACAGCTGCTTGCCCTGGGACTACCCCAGGCTGCAGGGGACAGGAACTTGCCCATTGGACCCATCCATTCCCTCTTATTAGGTGTAGCTGTCTGACAAAGATGGAGAAGTACTCTGTTACTTCCTTTTGTCTTTTTGCTCCTTTTCTAGTAGCTTTTTCTTTTTTTTTTTATTGAGCTTGGTTAGCTCAGTCTTTGACAGCTCCATGATCAAAATTCAGACTTTGGATATACTTAGTACCACTCAGAAACACAATTTGCAATGAGTGAGTGGAAAGCAGCTCAGACATACAGCTGCGTGTTGGTCATCTTGCCCCCTCCCCATGTTGTCTCAGCATTGAACTGCACCTATGACAGGGCCTTTCATTGCACTTCATCCGTTGCCTTTTGATGTTCTGTATGGCTGCTCATACTTCACCATTAGGTCCTTTCACCAGAACTGGCCCCCAGGTCCTTCTGTTCTTTGGCATGGCAGTTCTGGATACAGCTGCACAACAGAAGCTCTGGCTGGCAACCCACCTACAGTACATGTCAAGGTCACTCCCTGCAGGTAAACACTACTACTCTGGTTGTGAGTGCTAGCTGGCACAGACTCATTGGCTGGCTACTGACAGGGATAAAAGCACAGGAACTGTCAAATTTCATTGAATAAAACGTACATGAAATCATCTGATAATAACATACACAAAATTAACATATCAAAACAACAATTTCACATAAAAAATTATGTTATCAATTAACAATATTGAGAATAATATATGAGTGACCATACACAACAATTGAAAAGAAATAAATATTCAAGCCCACTTCAAAAGTTTACTTCTGTGCATCTGTGTATTTTTCTTTTGTTTTTCTTATAGCCTTTTTATGCAAACTTTCCAACTTTTCAAGATATGTCATCTCTTATGCAGGGACTTAATACTTTTGTAAGCATAATAAATAATTAATTATTTTTAGACTTTGTCTCTTATTTTTTTTTTTCAAACTCTCCCTTACCAACTTCACTGGGAAGTAATTCACTTTATGTCCTTCCACCTTCATTTTCTTGTGTTTAAATAATTATTGCAGTGACTCCTAGGCACAAAAATATGTATGGGACTTAATGACAAACAGGTTTCTAACCTTTTAAGTCCAGTCCTCCTGAATGCTTAAGTTCACTTTAAGACACTCACCCATTTTCAAACTAGTATCCATTTTTACAGCAACCTTCCTATTTAATATATTTTTCTGTTTGCTGGTTATTGTAATTTCTGAATACAGAAATATATATAAAACTCAGTCACCATCTGCTTTTTAAGTTTTAAGTAGATTTCTCCTCAGTATCTCAGTTCCGATACACATTTGAGAGACACTCACCTGTTTGAAACTTTGTTAGTTATTACTGCAGCCTTCTTCTTTGCTTCTTTTTTGGCTTGCTATGATTAAAATAAAAGAAATGTATCTGCTTGTTTGCTTTGTATATTTTTTAAACTCCCTAGAAGAAGTCTTCTAAAAGTAAAATTGACATACCTTGTGCTTTCTTGTAAGAACACTGTGATTCTTGGTGTTCTTAAATCACCCATTATCCCTGAAGAAGAGATGAACTGACATATCGGAAACTTTACATAAAAAGGCTATAAGATAAAAGAAAAAAACAAGGATGGAAACAAAAGGCAAGCTGTGTATTGCCACCCAAATGTTGTGTTTTATAGTATATGTTTCTAAGTAAATGACAGGTGTTTCTAAAATTGTGGGCCAGCCTGCATCTTGAGGTACTTGGAGTGGGCCTGCCTTGCTCTTGTTGCACCGTCTGGTTCTGGAAATTTTTTTCTTTTAAGCAATCAGGCAGTCAGTACATATCCAATGGTACTGCGCATACCATTGTCACAGTGACAGAAATACCGCGAAGACCATTACAGCAATAAAATCGGCAGTTTGCTATAATGATCTGCGGTATAACTGACATTGTGTTCACCGGGGATTTTGCCTCTTCCCCAAAACAACTCTGTTTTGGAGTTAATACTCTAAATGTGGGAGGTGCAGGGGGATGAGTCCCCCGTATGAGGAGTGCAAGGGCAAAGCCCCCCTACAAAAAACACTTGCTTTCCATGATAGCACAATGCCGACTGTCAGCATTGTGCCATCACTGTAATGTGATCAACAAAATTCATATCGATGCGGCTTGGTGGAACCATGGAGCTGCCTGGACTCACCCCTGACTGGGTTGTTTCCTCTGTTTGATGGGGATGGCTGTCTAGGTGTGCGGTCTGCTGGGCCCGACTAACTCGGCATTGCTGCAGGCTCTTCCCTGACTCCCTTTCTTTTCACTGCTGTGGCATAGGAACACGGGTGCACTTGATGATGGAACATGCAGAACAACTTTTTTAGAGCATGTATAACAACTAAGAACATGCAGAACAAGGTTTTTGAAATACATGATTTTCATACACAGTAAGGCCTAATTACTAATAATGATAGTACCCATGCTCTCCACCCCACAAGCAGCTTAAAAGCCAGCAATTTATTCAGATCAATTCAGTTGTTTTACTTGGCTTCCATTCCATCATTTTAACATTTTGGACCTTTGTAAAAGAGTCTTTGACTCTAAGGCATGTTATCCGATATCTTCAATAAATAAATAAATAAAATAAAATACAGTGGTTCTTGGTCTCATCATTCACCCAAATCATGTTCAACCTGATCACTGCTGGCAAGGTGGCTCACTCATTGGTCAGGAAACTACACTTTAAATTGTGACATGCCAGTATGAGCTGAGGTCCCACTACTATCTCTCTTTCTTGTGTGGAAACCACTCTGTGGCTTCATTTCTTACATAGCGTGCTCTGGCCCATAAGAGGCTCACAGGTGACCACTGGAGAGCTCATCTACTAGGAGAAAGCCACATCTCTCCTGTTTGAAATGTAATGTTAAACATTTAGTGAGCTCAACTCTGACCAATATACAGAGGTTTCAGCATATTTCTTATGCATATTTCTTTTTTTATGTTTACAGGGGGTGTGCCTGGGGTGTGGCCAAAATCTAAAGCAAATAGCAGTAGTACCAGTAGTCCCTCAAGCAGCTTAAAAGCCTGCAATTCATTCATACCAATTCAGTTATCTTACTTAGTTTTCATGCCATCATTTTAACATTTAGAGGGATTCTTGATCTTGTCATTCTGCTGAACCATGACCAGCCTGACCACTGCCAGCAGGGTGACCCACTCATCTGTTAGGAAACTACACTTTAAATTTTGACATGTCAATATGAGCTGGGGTCCCATCGCTATCTCTCTTTCTTGTATGTGAACCCCTTTCTGGTTTCATTTCTTATATGGTGTGGTCTGGCACATAAGAGGTGATCATTGTGGAGCTCATCAGTTAGGAGAAGGTCATATCTCTCCTGTTCGCAATGCAGTGTTAACAATTTAGTAAGCTCAGCTCTGTCCAATACAAAAAGATTTAATCATATTTCTTATGCATCTTTCTTAATTCTTTTTTAAATATTTACAAGGATGCACTTGGTGTGTAGCCAAAACCAAAATCAAATAATAATAGTATCAGTGGCCCCCACAAGAAGCTTATAAGCCTGCAATTCATTCAGATCAATATAATTGTCTAACTTGGTTGCCATTCCATTATTTTAAGATTAAGAAGGGTTCTAGGGCTCATCATTCGGCCAAATTGTGATCAGCCTGACGATCAATGGCAGGGTGGCCCACTCATCGGTCAAGAAGCTACGCATTAAATGTCGACACACCACTCTGAGCTGCGGTCCCCCTGCTTTCTCTCTTTCTTGTGTGGAAACCACTCTACGGCTTTGTTTCTTATACAGTTTACTCTAGTCCATAAGAGGCTCGCAGGTGATAATTGGGGAGCTCACCAGTTAGGAGAAGACCAGACCTCTTCTGTTTGTAGTGCAACGTTAAATGTTTAGCAAGTTCAGTCCTGACCAACGCACAAAAGGGTTTGTCATATTTCTTATGCATCTATCTTAAATTTTAAAAAATGTTTACAGGGGTGCACCCGATATGTGGCCAAAGTCAAAAGCAAATAGTAATAGTACCAGTACTTCACTTCAAGCCGTTTAAAAGCCTGCAATTCATTAAAATCAATTCAACTGACTTACTTGTTTTCATTCCATCATTTTAACATTTAGAGTGGTTCTTGGTCTCACTATTTGGCCGAATCATGATCTGCCTGACTACCACTGACAAGGTGACCTACACATCGGTCAGAAAACTGCACTTTAAATATTGACATGCCAATATGAACTGAGGTCCCATTGCTATCTCTGTTTCTTCTGTGGAAACAACTCGTTGGTTTAATTTCTTATACAGTGTGCTGTGGCCCATAAGAGGCTCACAGGTGATCATTGGAGAGTTCACCAGTTAAGTTAAAGCCACATCTTTCCTGTTTACAGTGCAATGCTAAAGGTTTAGCAAGCTTGAGCCTGGCTAACACACAAAGAAATTGACCACATGTTGCTCTGCCATGCCAGCAGCCCTGGTTCTGGAGTGGCCACATGCTGACAATCGAGCAGTTGAGGCTTTGAGAGCTAGTGAGTGTTGGTAGTACATTTTGCTACCTGAGTGAAATCTGACAGTGGTCCAGAGAGCTTGCTGTCCCATTTAGGGGTATTGCGTGAGCATGCCACACCAGTGGTTGTGTGTACTGCAACTAGGTGGAAGGCGGGCACAGGACAACAGGAGAAACAAATGGTACCCACCAGGATGATGCCACTGGTACTGTTTGGTCATGTGCCCCACCAGACCACCACAACACTGGCTGAAGGTAGGTGGATGATGGCTGGGACGTTTAACCTGTCCTGGGGCATAAAGTGAAGGTAAAAAAAAAAACATACAAATTTGACCAAGTATATTTCTGTTAATACAGCTACTTTCAGAAACATTGAAATGCACCCCCACATTTTTAGCAAAAAATGTCACCAGCTGGTATACTGGAGCAATTTGCAAAGGCAACAAGGAGGCTGATTTTCATGAAGAAATTGGAATCATTTTCTACAGCTAGGTACAGTAGCACATATTCCTTGCCCACACTGCCATGTATGGAGTTGGGAAATAAAGTTACAGACTGAAAGAACAAACTTTCAGGGTATAAAGTGGAAACAAGTTTTACGTAATAAATTACAGTTACTTTTATTCATTAATTTATTTTACAGCATAATATTCCTTAAAGATTAATGTCCCATTTAATTTTCCAAAAGGCAATTCATGAACAGTAAAATCACTTTCCACCATAGTACAGTATCTACCATTCTAAAGCCAACATGGGATGACTTTGTTTGGCAGGTCACCTTGCCTTTTTGACCCAGAAAAATGGCAATCATCTTTAAAAATACTCGAAGTGTATTCTCCATTGATAGAAATACAATAAACTGTTTTTTTTTTCTTGGGGGCTGCAAGGACTGCAACTTTTCCATTGCTTCCCTTCACTAGCACTCCCTCCACTTAATGCCTGGCCTCCCTTTCACCACAATGCATGCTGGATCAGCAGCATGGTATACCCGCTCTGTCAGCTGGACCAGTCAGGGCATGGATCCTTTCTTCTATGGCAGGAGGTTGGGGGGATACCAAACAGTCCTTACATGCACTAGGGGAAGGTTATCAATAACCGAGTGTATCCCTTGCTCCATCCACCCCCCCACCTGAATGGCCAATATTGTATGTATGTGCCACTGACCCAATCATGGTGTCCAAACATGCATGGGTCCCACCCACTTAGAACCACCACAAAAAAATCACTGGGGGGTGCTGGCAGTAAGACTGTCTCAACCCTCTGCCATGACTCAAACACATGACAGTCATCTTTATGGAAGAGGGATGCCTGGATATCGTAGCAGTCACAGAAACATGGTACACAGAGAACCATGACTGGGATGTTAACATACCAGGGTACACAACCTACAGGAGAGACAGGGAGGGTAGAAGAGGGGGAGGAGAAGCTCTCCATGTAAGGGAAGGGGATAAAAGCAACAGAACAAAAGAGTAAACAGGGAAGAGAGGAGGCACTGTGGGTCACCTTAGAGACTGGAAATGGCACCACAATTTGCACAGGGGTTGTATACAGACCCCCATGTCGGGGGGGGGTGGACAAGGATATGATAGAAGGCATCCTTAGGATGGCAGGGAAAGGGGAGATCATGTTGATGGGGGACCTTAATATACCAGATGTTAACTGGAGCACCTTTGCTGCAGCCACATCCAAGAACAGGGCCATTCTCGATGACCTACAGGTGGTATGCCTCAGACAGCTGGTTTTGGAACCCACTCATGAGGGAGCAATCTTAGACCTTGTAATCTCAAATGGGGACAGTGAGAGGATCTCAGATCTAGAAGTGGGTAGCCATCTGGGAACAAGTGACCACCAAACAGTGTTGTTCATGATAAACTGATCTACAGAGTCAAGCCATACAAAAGTGAGGGTACTGGACTTCAGAAGAGCTGACTTTGGCGAGATGGGAGATTGCCTTAGAAAAGCACTAGCAAACCAGGCTAGAAGGAGGGGTGGAGCAACAATGGGGAAAGATCAAAACTGCCATTACAGAGGCAACAAACCTTTGTGTGAAGCAAATAAACAAATCAAAATGAAAGAAAAAGCTACTATGGTTCTCAAAAGAGGTGTCAGGGAAGGTTAGGGAGAAAAAGATAGCATTTAGGAAATATAAGGAAACACAGAAGGATCAGTACAGAGAACTGTACCAGTTAAGGCAGAAGGAAGCAGGGAGGGAAGGCAGAATAGCAAAGGCCCAAACTGAGGAAAAGATAGTCAACTCGGTTAAGAATAGGGATAAAAACTTTTATAGGTACATCAGGGAGCGTAGAAAGACAAAGGGAGGGACAGTGAGACAGAATAGAAAGGATGGTGGGTGGGCAAAGAGGGACAGTGAAAAAGCAGGGATACTGAATGAATACTTCCGCTCAGTATTCACAATAGAGGAGGGGGGGAGGTGCCTAATCCAATTAACAGAAGCACTCTGGATAGGGGGGTCGATCCCAATCCTTTCATAGAAGAAAGGGTTCTGAAAGAACTCCTAAAACTGAACGTGGACAAAGCAATGGGGCCTGATGGACTTCACCCCAGAATTCTAAAAGAATTAAGGGGAGAACTAGTGACACCACTGACTACCCTTTTTAACAAATCATGGGAGGATGGTGTGGTACCTGAGGACTGGAGGAAGGCAGATGTGATTCCCCTTCACAAAAGTGGGAGCAAGACAGAGGCAGGAAACTACAGACCTGTCAGTCTGACCTCAGTAGCAGGGAAAGTGATGGAATCACTTCTGAAGGACAGAATTGTTGAGTACCTAGAGGCCAGTGGGGCACAGGACCCAAGGCAGCATGGGTTCACAGTGGGAAGGTCATGTCAGATGAATCAAATTGATTTCTTTGACTGGGTGACCAAAGCAGTAGACCAGGGAGGGGCTGTTAACATGGCCTACCTAGAATTTAGCAAGGCATTTGAGACAGTCCCACACAAAAGATTAATAATCAAATTGACCAGCCTGGGAGTGGGTCCCAGGGTGGTAGCCTGTGTAAAACACTGGCTGGACAACAGGACACAGAAGGTAATTGTAAATGGAGTTCGCTTTATAAGTGACATTGCAGAGGGACTGGAAGGAAAAATATTGCCTCTTTGCAGATGATACAAAGATCTGCAACAGGGTTGAAACACAAGGAGGCATGGAAAGGACGAGAAGGGACTTGGCAAGGTTGGAGGAATGGTCAGAAGCATGGCAGCTTGAATTAAATGCAAAGAAGTGCAAAATAATGCACCTGGGAAACAACAACCCAGGGGTAGATTACACAATGGGGGGTAGTAACAACAACAAAAATGGAAAGGGACCTGGGGGTAATCATATCAGATGACCTTAATGTTAGCAAGCAATGTGAGAAGGCAGTAGGGAGGGTTGGGGTATACTGGGATGCATAGGGAGCAGCATCGCCAGTAGAAAACAGGAAGTTGTTATCCCTCTGTACAGACAGTTGGTGAGACTCCATCTGGAGTACTGCATCCAGTTCTGGAGACTCCATCTCTGCAAAGACATAGACAGGATGGAGGCAGTCCAGAAGAGGGCAACTAAAATGGTGCAGGGTCTGCAAGAGAAGCCATACAAGGAGAGACTAAAGGAGTTTAATATGTATATGCTTGAGATAAGTAGGGAGTGGGGGGACATGACAGAAACTTTTAAGTACCTCAATGGAATCAACAAAATCCAAGAGGGTTGCATCTTTTGGAAAAAGAGATGTGCAAGAATAAGGGGACACAATTTGATGATGGGGGGGCAGCTCAGGGGCAATGTGAGGAAGTATTTTTTCACAGAGAAGGTGGTGGACGCATGGAACAGCCTTCCTGAGGAGGTTGTAGGGTCTAAAACTGTAGGAGAATTCAAGAATACATGGGACAGACATAAGGCAATTCTTGTGGGGGGTAGGAAGCAATAGGCTGTTGGTTAACTAGAATCTGCAGCTTATCCTGTAGGTAGGAAAATGGGCAGACTAGGTGGGCCAAGCGGTCCTTATCTGCTGTCAAAGTCTATGTTTCTCTACTATGTTGCCTGTGATGCCACTAGCCCCATCTGGAGTCAAGCTTAACAATCAAAGCTCTCTTGCATTTCTGGGTGGGCATTGCAACAGCATTTAGAATGTTTCGCAAACAAATGACAGTCTTTTCTTTACACATGCCAATACCACCTTTTTTTACCCAAAAGATGCATATGACTGCAAAGCAACCTGCCTTAGCTTACCCCTTTGAAACATTTTTAAAAGTTAGACAAGGTAACATTAATCAGTGTACTGATTAAAAAAAAATGTATTACACATACAGTAATACATTTGCATTGTTAGGTATGAGTACGTTTTTTAGAAGCAAAATGCACACCCGGAAATAAAAAATATGTTATTCTAACTAACCCCGAGCAGAAACATGCATTTGAAAAGATAAAGAATACAACAGTTGAACTAGAAGTACAAGATTTTCTGTCTCATCTGTGAGCTTTCTACCACCAGAGGATGAATGACCTGACGGTCACATACCATCGATTGTTAGCCTCCAGACACTGCTTGCTGGTAACTTCCACAAGAATTCTAAACTAGGTTGCCTTATCATTGCTTTGCAAATTTACCTCAGGCTTTGAAAACATTCAGACATGACTGCTGACAGCTTCCCGGAGTATAATGCCGATTAGATGAGCTGAACAGACTTTACTGGAGAAATGGATAAGACGGCTTTCATGTGCATAAGACATCTATTTCCTTGTTTGAGAAATTGCATTATCCTATAAAAATTAGGCTCTTAAAACAAGAGTATATTTTTAATGGAGTCATCATGTTGTTGTTGAGGTAGTAATGCCTGGTAGTAATCACTGCTACTCTTCTATGCCTTTCCAGATTGTAGCTATTAGTTCTGCAACATGCTATTTTGACAATAAATGCCTGCATTTCCACTGTTTATTGAAACAGAATGTTTCTACAGTACATTCAGAATGCATTCACCTACCAGGCAACAGCAGCTATTCCTTAGTAGAGGTAGTGGGACCTGACACCAAAATGAAAACACTCTTTTCATCTTAAAGTGAGGTTACCATTTCTAGGCAATAATTTATTTTACTTGATTTCCTCATTCTTTTAACTGGGCTTACCTCTGGTCTTTACTAGGCTCCTGCCTGTTACCTGCTTGGTGACTGCTCTTAATCTCACTGCTGCTCCTCCATCCCCAACTAGCCCTGCTTCACCTAGAGGACCTGGGTACAGACTACATGAATAGGCTCTCCCCCTGCAATTAGAATGGCTACTTTTTACTCAGAGAGGAGAATGACATTCTTAATGGGGAGGTCTTTCAGAGTGCCTGTGAAAGGGAATGGGGACTGGCCAGCCCTATCATCCTGCAGTGAACCAGAGGAGAAGCTTGACTCCATAGCACCCTCCCACCACCCTGTAATACTATTGTGTATGTGTATGGCTGCCAAAGGACAGGAGGAGTCAGGCAACATGTGGTTACCCTGGCTGCCAATGGCACCTCTACAGAGCCACCCCTAGGTGTCATTATAAGATCGGTAGCACTTCTCCCACCATGCCATCAGAAGAGCATTCATAGGATGTTCTATGCCCTCCTTGCTAAGCTCTGGTCCTGAAGTTCCCCTGGGGTGAAAGCCCTGGTTAACAGCATGCCAGGCTGGACTCTAGCACATGGCACCATGGAGCCAACTACTATAGTTCTGGGAAAACATTGGAAAACAATAATTAGAAACAGTTCAGGGTATAGTTTATAGATGTACTTCCCATATTTTGATTCCTTTTGTTCTTCATTACAGGGCTAATTTACATGAAAACAGGATTCCTGTCACCTGTTGGTCTAGTCTTGCTAATTAATCTTTAGCTAAAGTAACAACTGAATCCAGCAAAGGATTAAGCAGCAGGAGCAGATGATCTCAAAGGGGCTGGGTTCCTGTGTCCATGTAAATGAACCTAGTAATGAAGAACAGAGGGAAAGGAGATCTGGAAAATCTTTCAAATGTAAGCTGAACAGGGTCCAAATATCATGCTTCTGAACATTTTATTTTTTAGAACTGACAAATTCACTTTAAAATTGTTAGTCCTGTGCTGGCCCAACAGCAGGGCATTGCATCCTGCTGCTATCGGAAAGACCACAGTTCCTGTGTAAGCCCCAGAATTTCTCTTTGGATATTACACAGGTGATGTCCTAGGCTTCTGGGAAAGGAGAGCATGGGCCATGTAAGATATAACAAATGACAGGGTGAACTGTCATATGTGAATGATCCCTGCCTCTGGTGGTTGTTAGACATGAGGCATAGTCGAGCGCCACAACCACCCAAGGAGGACATTATTCCCTTATAACTGCATACACTGGCTTGAGTTATTCCACTTATAAAATGGGCTTTTAAAAAACGTACTGTAGTTTAGGGAAGGTGAGCAGTTGTCAAAAAATGAGCAACTGTCACTTGACATGTTTCAGCCAATGAGGTTATAGGATTTTCATGGCCCATTTTATAACAGGTGTTCATGCACCCACCCTCTGCCAGTCATAGAGCAGTATTGACACCAGCCATGAAGGCAGCCACCGTACTACCCACTCCCCTATCCTTGTGGAGGAAAGGGGCAACTATGGAGCCCTGAATGCTGGGCAATGGGACAAAACAAAAGAACTGGGTAAAATGTAAAAAATTGAAAAAGGTGTGCTGCCTCAGTGGGCCCTCCAAAATTGGGGGTGCCTGTGTGCTTTAGAAGCATAGTCTGGGCTATTTTCCAATAAACATTGTGGGCCATGCTGTGTTTTATTTTTCTGTCTCCAGCCCAGTCAGTGTGGAAAAGAAAATAGAACCTGGTCTCATGTTAGGAAACCTGACCAGTGGTTCCACAGCTAATCAGGTATTTTCCTATGGGAGTTGTAGTCTGGCTCCTGGGGGAATGGGAGAATTCTATTTAGAATCCCATGCCCCGTTTAAGAAGAAAAGGGAGCAAAAGCATTTTTATTTTAAAAGCACTGCATCAGTTGGTGCACAGAGAAGCAACTCTCCACCACATAAAAGAGACAGGCATGCCACAGGCAATGATTTCTGTGTGGTTGGTGGGACTAAGACACCAGCTCCAACTGGGAACAGTGTTGTGGGGCAACAGCACAAGCCTGCAAGGCAAGGCAAAGACTTGCATTAGTCCTGACTGGTCCTCTCTCTCCTAAAGTGGATGGAGGGACTGAAGATGACTGGCTGTCTCTTTGGACAAGTGAAGAGGTTTAAAGCCCAGAAAAGGATGCAGCCCCAAGGTAGCAGCCAGAGCTTCAACTGGCCAAAAGAAGGGACATTCAAGAATATTTGTTTATTCATATGGATTTAATAACCTTCCTTCTCCAGCAGTATTCTTTTTCAGTGACCTGTGAACAGCTACTTAGGTAGTCAACTTACTAGTGTAAGAGAAGCCCTTTGGCACCATGCATTTCTGCATAACAGAGAACCTGCCTAAATGTTCATAGTGATTTGCATATATATCCCATGATGCTTTACAGTATGGGGTATGTGTGATTTTGTATTTCTTTGAAACTTAGTGTTGTTGCCAATGCCTTTTTTGGTAATCTTTGCCTCAGTACCTTTGTGCTTTGTCTTTTTAGCTTGCTTTCTTATTTTGGGCCCACTATGACCAATACCCATAAGCCCACATTAGGGCTGGCTCTTTTTTCCATGTGGTGAGATACAGATGATGCACACTGATGACACATGTGTAGGGCAAAACATGTGTGTCTTCTGT
The DNA here is from genome assembly GCA_016271365.2 of Neoceratodus forsteri. Lineage (NCBI taxonomy): Eukaryota > Metazoa > Chordata > Ceratodontiformes > Ceratodontidae > Neoceratodus > Neoceratodus forsteri. The sequence goes on along the minus strand of CM057449.1, from coordinate 1,416,500,728 downwards.
TCTCACCCTTAGCAGATAGTGTGAGAGGCCCTTTGGCACCATGCATTCCTGCTTAACTCATTCAGTCCTGGATATGCCTGTAGGCGGTGTCTGAAAGCATAGCCACTCAGGCCAATAACGACTGTAGATGTACTCAGCTGACTTTCACTCAGTCCTGGAAACATCTGAGGAAGTCAACAACTTTTACCTAAATATTAAACAAACCGAACTGCTTAGAACTGATTACATAACACTGATGTTAGAAAGGTAATTTCATGCTGAACAACCTTGCCACTGATACTTTGTGTCTATCACGTATACTTTAGGAGTAATTCATATTTGTTTAAGCATTGGTGTGCATGGCTTGCATTTTTCTCTCAAGCCTCACCTAAGCACCTTGAATAAATCTGAACCCCCCACAGTTTTTTTGTATTTCATCTAGTATAAAATAAAAACTGAATTGATTGTAATTGATTGTATAGCACCATTGGAAAGGTAATTTTGTGCTGAACAGCTCTGCCCTCATTCTTTGTGTGTAGCACTTAGGGTTCAAGAGGTATTCACATTTGTTTGTGGCATGTGGATTATGGATTGATTTTGCTTAGAAAGGCCCAGGATGCAAGTGGTGGAACTCTCAAAGAGCTCTTGTGGTGTGAATGAGTTAAAACAGAACCAGCCTAAATTGTCAGGGTTTAGTTACATATACATTTACATATACATATAGATAAATATACTGCATATATATAGATATAAATATATCTATATCCATCTATATATATATATATATATATATATATATATATATATATATATGTATATCCCATGATGCAAATCATGGGGTGTGTATGATTTCAGATTTTGCATTATGGGGCTATGTGTGGTTTTATATATTTTTGGAAACCTGGCTTTGTTGCCAATGTCCTTGCCTCAATACTTTTGTGCTGTGGTTCTTTGTCTTTCAGCTAGTGTAGTATGTGAGACAGCTAGGGTGGGTTTGTGCATTTATTACTATTCCAGCACTGAAGTGAAGAAGACAGTTTAAGAGCCTCCCTGGCTCATTACGTAGGGATCCAATGTTCAGTGAGTTTGAAGTTTGCTTTTAGGGCCAGCTTCTTCTAGGACAAACTTCTTTAGGACCAGTTTCTTTAGGGCTAGTTTCTTCAGGACCAGATCAGGACCAGTTAATCAGGATCACCTTTTCCAGATCAGTATCTTCTTGATCGGTATCAAAGGATCAGCAAGTTTGCTTCTTCATATCCCAGAGGCCCCTGCAAGGTTGTCTTGGCCACTAAATCAGTTCCTCAGTCTGCAATATGTGTTTTCTTTATGTCCCAGTGGCCCATGTGATGCCTTCCTAGTTGATAAGTTTTGTGTCTGTGGCATATTGAATCTGCTGAAGACACAAAGCCATCCTGAACTCCAGGGACTGTAAAGGAAACTGGAAGTCTTATTGATAAGTCCTGATCTAAACCATAAAAGGTTAAGTTATAACAAGCATAAATTAAAGTGAAAGCACTGGTTGGCTAGAGTAGAGTAAAAAATGCTATAGACTATTAAAATGTGTACAGTACTGAGAAATAAGTTACAAAGAGTTGCAAAGTACTACACTGGGTAGCAGTTGTACCATTGCAGACTGCATTGGTTGGGTTCTATGTGATAACGGCGATTGCGAAATAGCAATCGCCATTTGGGTGAGTGTACATCACTGAAAATGAATTTCTGTGATGCACACTCACTGCGAATGGCAAGAGGGCACCTGAGATCTATGGTTGTTTTTTCAGTGGGGGTATCCCTCTGCACCCCTCCTGCCTCCTGCATGCCCCTACTAAAGGATTCTCAGCTCCAGAGGGCTGCATGCTGGGGAGCAGGGGTGAAATACTTAAAAAAAAAAAAAAAAAAAACACCTGCCAGCAAAAAAAAAAAAAAGTGCCATGCCGGACCGAACCCTGTATCCTGCACCTCCCAACTGACCACCTTCCCCACCTGCGGACATGTATACGCACTTACTTCCCATCGCCCTACCTCACCCACACAGGTATCCAGTTACTACCTTGCAAGGTAAGGTGCTGTAATAGAGTCTCCATTGGAAATGGGTATGATGTCATACCCAATTATTATGGTATTTGGAGCTCTAGTGCTTCACTTTTTCTTCCCACAGTTCAACAGTGGGAAACCCAACTCACCTGGATCTTCCTGGCCATTTTCTTTTTTGTGCTTCTGTCCCTGCACCTGATATCACATCCAGTTATTATGGCATTTTGAGTGCTAGTGCTTCACTTTTCTTCCTACTGTTCAACAGCAAGAAACATAGTAACTTGAGTGGATCTTCCAAGTTGTCTTCTTTTTTTGTGCTTAAGTCCCTGCACCAGGGATAACACACAAGTGACTGTGTGCTCATGAAGTTTTTGTTACATACTCTCAGTGTGTGATTGTCCACATAAACCTCTTGAGCATCACTCTTGAGGTTTATGGGACATTACACACCTTGGGTAATGCCATGATACCATTCTTGTTTTGCATGTGTGGATTGTTTTCTATAGTGACTTGGTAGAGTACAGTAAAAGGATTTGTAGTGTTGGATGGGGGGAGGGTGAATACCTTATTTCAAATATTCCCCAAGTATTGGTATTTAGGGGTCCCAATTATTTGTTATTTGTGCTTCATTATTCATATTCAGCTGCTGGAACTGGCTGTGAGACTACAAGATCTCCAGAGACTTCGTATCCAATCAGAAACCACTTTGGAAGCTCACTGAAGACAGATCATGTGACTCGGTACTTGCAGAAGCTTCAGACAGGTGAGATAGATGACTTGAGTTGCCTCAGAGAAAGAATTTACTTCCATCCACTTGTTAAAACTGGGACAAAAATCTGAAATCTTGACATTTTTTGTTCCCTCTCTAAATCCCAAGCTACTGTAGAGAGAGTTGATATTTTACCTTGCAAGGTGAGAATTAGACTTTTAAGAAAGGGAAAATACTAGGTCTGTTTAGTGTTTGCTGTGAGAGACAGGGAGTAGGGCACAACAACGTGCGCTCACACACACACACACACACACACACTGTGTGTGTTTGTGCACAAAACAACATTTGAACCTGCAGTGTAGTAAAAAAGGCTTACAGTATAAGGGATGAAGGTTTTGTAGAGGTTTATTCTGATTACAAATTTAAGGTTTTTGTAGCTAAGTTGTCTGAAACAAAGAATGAGGCAAGTAGTCTAACTGAAATGAAGTTGGCATAGTGATAATTTTTCTACTGTTGGTGGCTTAACTTTGTGCCCAAAAAAAATAAAAAATAAATAATTTTTGTTCTGAGAATTTATTTGGTCTGGTTTGATTATTAGTTGACAGTTTAATATCAGAAATCATCCTGTGAGGAACCAAGACTTGGGTCCCTCCATGATCACCATAGCAGTTCAGGTGGGCCTAGTTGACTGTCACCCACTGCTTCATTTAGTTTCTTTTCTGTTCTGTGTGCGTGGCTGTGCACTCAAGTCGTTTTTCTAAGTTTGTGGCTGTGTGCCCAAGAAGACATTGAAAAACAATTTTCTGAGAAACATCAGGCTTGACTGTTATTGGTTGACAGAGAGACTTGTCAGTTCAGCATTGCTGCAGTGACTTGATTTCATAATAAATATTTAAACTTAGTATCAGAAATCTTCCTGTGAGGAACCCAGGCTTGGGTCCCTCCATGGCCACTTAAGCAAGTGTGAGTGCATCGTAGCTGGTAGGGTGGGACTAGTCAGCTGACTCCCACCACTTCAATTAACTGCTTTTCTGTTCTGTGTGTGTGCATGGCTGTGCAGTCAAAATTTTTTTTTAAGTTTGTGGATGTGTGCCCAAGAAGAGATTTAAAAATATATTTCTTTTCTAAGAAACATCATGGTTGAATATTATTAGTTGACAGTGGTACTCGTCAGCTCGGCATTGCTGCAGTGACTTGATTTCATATTAGATATAACTACAATTTTGTATCAGATTCTTCCTGTGAGGAACCCAGGCTTTGCTCCCTCCACAATCAACATAGAAACATAGAAACTGACAACAGATAAGGGTTGCTTGGCCCATACGTTCTGCCCATTTTTTGTTGTGTTGCTTTAGCTTCAGACTCTGCAAGGTCTATGGCACTTTCTCTTCCACCGGTTACCTATCCCTTATGATGCCCTTGTGCTTATCCCAGGTTTTTTGAATCCCACCACTGTTTTCACTGCCACTACTTCCAGTGGAAGACTGTACCAGGCATCCACCACCCTTTCCGTGAAGAAGTACTTCCTCACATCTCTCCTGAACCTACCCCCCCTCCAGTTTCATATCATGACCTCTTGTTCCAGTGCACCCTTTCCTCTGACAAAAATACCTCTCACTTTTACCTTACTCACCTGTGTGAGGTGTTTAAAGGTCTTGATCATATCACCCCTCTTTCTTCTCTCCTCCAGGGTATACGTGTTGGACTTCCAGCCCAATCTCCTACGCCAGATAACTACGCCAGATAACAAAGTCCCTTTCCAAATAGCAAGAAAATACTGAGTGTGTTTCCTTTGCAGTTGCAACATCTCTCCTACTGTACTTTGTAAGAGTCACATATCAGTCATTAGCCCAAAATTCCTTTACATAGAATCCCAGCTCTGACTGTAAGCAGTAAGGGTTAACAGTGCTATGCTAAATCAGTCACTATCATGTTGTTTCCTTCTAGGTTTCACAATTCTCATAAACACACACACACACACACACACACACACACACACACACACACACACACACAGTGTTTTAGCCTTGCTTTGCTACCATGGACTGACATAGTTCAGCATTCCTTTACAGTAGCGTAAGAAACAACTACAGTATATCTCACATTTCCTTTCTGTGCCTTGCATTTACACTCAACCATGACAAAATGTTCTATAATTGTTTAAAAACTGTATTCTAAATTCATTTCAGTGAACACTTAGGCTCTGTCCACACTACCCCTCTGTAATGTTACAGAGTGCCCAAACTGTTACCGCAATGGTTTGCATTTCCACCTGTAACGTTACAGAAGGAGTTTTCATAACCGTTGTTGAAACCACATATAAGGTGGTTTCAACAATGGTTATGAAACCGGTTACACCTCGGTAACGCTACTGGGCATGGTGTGGATGTGTGGCACCGATCCCCTAGTGTAGCATGAGCTGTATTGTGGGATTGGGTGCCATGGTAATGTCCTTTGACTCCGAAGTGTGGACTGGCAGGTGCTTGCGTCCCATAACGGACACCGTGGCAGTGTGAACACACTGCACCTCTCTCCGGTTGTAACGGTTTCTATCCGTTACAGGATCTGAGCGGTGCAGTGTGGACAGGGCCTTAGGAGCAAGATGATAGCATTGGCCTGTCGCCTGAACAATTACAATCACCTGAACTTCCCTGCCCCCTTGCAGGGTTCATTGCATCCTGAACGGTTCTTTTTTTGGGTCAGGCCTTATTTCCCCTCCTAGGTATTAATCACACTTACTCCCTCTCTCTCTATATCTCTCTCTCTCGCTAATCTCTACTTCAGTCCCCTGTCCCCTTGCAGGGTTCCCCGCATCCTGAAGGGTTCTCTCTGGGACATGACTCTGCACTATTTGTCATCTTGTCCTCTATCTCCTTCACCCCTTGTTTTATGATAACACTTGTTCACTTATTACCATTGCATTTATTAATTGTTCTCACAAATTACATATGTACGCAATACTGTTTGTAACAACTGCCTTAATTAATTGTATGCTATGTTGATCTTTGTAACTTGAATGTAAAATGAGCCATCCCTATTGTATCTCTTCCCCCAGGTCGCACCGGCAGGCAAGCAACCTTTTGCTCAGAGTGCCTTCCTGGTGAAACATTTCAATAAATATACAAAATAAATTGGCAACCATAAACGTATAAAGTGCGCAAATGTTTTTATTTAAAAATTGCACTAACAGGGTCTCTGTCCACACGTGTTAGTACCTTCTTTTTAAAAATACTTTCACAAAATCTCAGTACCCAATATACTGATAATATGACTCCATGTCTCTGTTGCATTACCTCCCCTTATTTATTTATTTAAATTTTGATGACTGGGTAGGCCCACTGAGACAAAGTTGTCCCTTTTTCAGGGGTGACACAGTGAACATACTCATTCCAGTGTATTCAAAGCATTACAGAGGTACTGACATAGTACATTTCATATATACAGCATAAACTAACTATAAATATGTACAAATCAGGTAAGTACATAGGTTACAAAAGCTCATATGGTATCATGTATGGAATCATGTATTTATTTATTTATTTGTATTTATTTATTAAATTTTGGTGACCGGGTAGGCTCACTGAGCCCCGAAGGTCCCTTTTTCAGGGGCGACCCGGGATAACAATACAAGATGAAATACAGTGGAGAAAAACTTTTGATTGCATAGGTTGTTCAAGCATAAGGTGGTTACAGACAGTGGTTACAGACATGGTTATCATCATGACACAGTTTTGCCTTGGTACTACTTGGCATAGTGATATACATGAGGTAGCATTTGGTCCCTTTATGAAAACAAACCAAGGTTACTTAAATACATAGATTTGGTTTAATATAACTTTTTATTGTGTTCTGTGGACCCTGCTAGTGCAGTTCTTAAAGGAGAACTGTTGCACTTCTATCGGTTTGGTAGCCAGTGCAGTCACATTGCCCCTTAGTGAAGTTCACTGAAATGGATTTAGAAAATATTTTTTAAAGAATTATAGAGCGTTCTGTCATGGGGCGAGTGTACATGCATGGCATGGCATGAAATGGAAATGTGTAATATAGTTGTTTCTTGTGCTACTGTTGTAAATATCTCATTTGGTGGTTAATATTGGTACATATATAAGTGTATAGTGTAATTGGGGTTGTTTAAATTCCAGGATGATAAGTCTATCAAGTGAGACGTTTTTTTCTAAAACACATGAGCATACCAGTCCTCCTCTGACCTCTGTGACCTCCCACTGTGAAATTAAATCATTGAAACATCCACTACTTTTTTCTCACTTTGTGCCTGGCAAAACCTTTTTACTAGAATGCAAACTCAGTTCTAAATCACTCATGCCACCTTTAAACTGCAACCAAAATTACAGATTGTTATGGCTGCAGTGGGTGGAGCCCTACAGACCTCTTGCTTTCTATAAGGGACTCAGTATTGCTTCAAAGCATTCTTTCCCACCCAAGAACATGTTGGACTTGCTGCACAGTCTCCTACCCAGATAACTATGCCAGATAACAAAGTATCTTCCCCAAAACAATAAAAAACTGGGTGTGTTTCCTTAGCAGTTGCAACATCTCTTCTACTGTACTTTGCCAGAGTCACATTTATTTATTGAAATGTTTCACCAGGAGAGGCACACTGAGCAACAAGATGTGTGACCGGAGGAGGGTTACAGAGGAGAGCAGATAAGTACATGATACATGGAATTGAGTTACACATGGGAACATGAAATAAGAGTAACATTGCATACATTGCCACTTGGAATTTGAGTTACACATTGGTACAAGGAGTGAGATTAACATTGTACAGGGATTTACAACAATTTTACATGCATGGGGGAGGCTACATCAAAAAATGATACAACATGGGTTAGGTTTAAACTATAATATGTTGTCAGCCATGGTAGAACATGGAATTAGGTTATGACCTGGATTATGGTTACTCAATACAATGGTGACAGTCACTATCTACAGGTAACACATTTGACAGGGAGACAAGGCTAGAAGTGCAGTAGAGGTTAAGTGTGGAGGTTGGTGGATATATGCCAGCATTTTTTTATAGCTGATTGGTAAAGCCGCTGGTCAGGCCACATGGGATCAAGGGGAGCAGTGGGGGTGAGGAAGAAAGAGTGGGAGGAAGGGGGATTGGGAAAGTTGGGGGGAGAGGAGGTCAGTTACATGAACAATTTACCATGTAGAAGTTTATCCAGGCAGAGGATAGGGAATGCCTAGAGGAGGAGTGATGGATTTGGACTAGCAGGTCATTCCAGAGCTTCAGGAGATGGTAGGAGAAAGCCGATTGGCCTGCAGTGGTCCAAAAGTGAGGGATTACCAACAGTCAGGAGTCAGTAGACCTAAGGGCATGAGATGAGGTTGGAGGAGATGATAGAGAGGAAGTGAGGTAGGGTGGAAGGGACCCGAGCCAGAGGTTAGAAGCAAATTTAGCACTGTGGAGTAGGTGCTGGCTGTCAAGGAAGGGGAAGGCCAAAGAATGGTAAATCTCACAGTGGTGGGTGCGAGGGGGGGTATCGAGGGCAAAACGACAGAATGCTTTGAAGAAGGGGTCCAGTCTGGATAGGGTAGACTTGGGAGCAGCACTGTAGACTACATCACAGTAGTCGAAGGTAGGTAATATCATTTTCTGCACAGTTTCACATCTCACAGGTAGCAGGAGGCTACTGCTGTTACTGTAGAGAGCGCTGAGCTTTGGGCGCAGTTTTTCAGGATAGCATCCACACGGGCAGAGAAGGATAAGTGTCAGCCAAGCCAGACACGTAGGTACCTAAAAGTTGTCACGTCCTCAAGGACTGTCCCGTCAAGGGTGTGGAAGTTCGGGGGGTGTGGTAAGCCTGGATATTCTCTGCCTAGTGCCAAAGGTCATGGAGACTGTCTTCTTGGCATTAAGGGAGAATTGGTGGGAGCTAAACCAGAGCTGAACTTTATTGAAATCATCCTATAGACTGGTAGCAACCTCCTCGCGGGTCCGGCCAGAGGTAAAGAGGACTGTGTCATCTGCATACATGTGAATAGAGGTAGATGAACACATATCAGTCATCAGTCCAGAATTCCTTTACATAACATCTCAATGCTGTCTGTATGCAGTAAGGGTTAACAGTGCTGTGCTCAATCACTGCTGTGCTGTTTCCTCCTAGGTTTTAAAATTCACACACACATATACACACACACACACACACACACACACACACACACACAGCTGTGTTTTAGCCTTGCTTTGCTATCATGGACTGACATAGTAAAGCATTCCTTTACAGTAGCGCAAGAAACAAATATAGTGTATCGCAAGCCCCATGAAAAAATGTTCTAAAATCATTTAAAACTGTTTTCTTTTTTTTTATCATGTAAAATTTTATTGATTTTCCAACCTTTGCACAGCATTGGTAGGATACACAATACAATACTATTCATATCAACATCAGCAGTTCCAGTTTCAGGCAAGCGTAGAACAGATATCAGATTTTACATAAAACTGTTTTCTAAATCCATTTCAGTGAACACTATGGGGCAAGGTGACAGCATTGACAACCACAAATGTATAGAGAGTGCCAAAGTTTTCCTTTAAAAACAGCACTAACAGGGTCACTGTCCACACTTGTTTGTACCTTCTTTTTTAAACTATTTTTACAAAATCGCAGTACCAAATATATTGATAATATGACTCTATGTCCCTGTTGCGTTATCCCAACCCCCTTTTATTGGGTTCTGTGGACCCTGTTAGTGCTGTTCTTAAAGGAGAAATTTTGCACTCTTACTAGTTTACGGTAGCTAGTGTAGTCACATTGCCCCTTAGTGAAGTTCACCGAAATGGATTTAGAAAATATTTTTTAAAGAATTATAGAACATTCTATACAAAGGAAGAGAGTTCTGGAACAACATCAAAGAAGTGACATGAAAACAGCCAAAAATATCCCCCACAATGCTCATTACAGATGGAGACATAACACTGGACTCTATGGCTATCACAAATACCTTCAATACTGCCTTCACTGATCTCAGCTCTGTCCTCCTCCCGACTTCTTCAATAAAATAGATACTCCCAATAGCACCACCAAAACTCCACACTCTCCGTTACTACCACCTTTCTACTTCAAAGCCATTAAGAAACATGAAGCCTGCAAGTACATTAGGAAGGCAATAGATAAATCAAGACATAGCGGGGACTCCCTGGACCTAAAACTGCTGTCTCTTACTCTTGACGTAGTCATAAGTCCACTCACTAAGATCTTCAGCCTTTCCCTCAGCCTCAGCCAGTTCCCTGACAGATGGAAATCCGCAATCGTTACCCCTGTTCACAAAACAGGTGACAAGACCAACCTATCTCTATACTTCCATCTCTCTCAAAAGCTCTCAAATGACTTGTCGCTGATCAACTCTCAGACTACCTTGACAGACACAGCATTTTATGTCCCCAACAACATGGCTTCAGGAAGGGGAACAGCACCACATTGGCACTCTTGGAACTAACTGGAGCCATCCACAATTCTTTGGACAATGGTCACCTTACGGGATCAGTCTTCATAGACTTAACCAAGGCCTTCGACACTGTTCATCACTGTCTGTTATTGGATCAGCTTTCTACTTCTGGCCTCTCCCCTGTCACCACAGCCTGGTTTAGAAGCTACCTCAAAAACAGAACACAACAGGTAAAAATTGCCAATGTTCTCTCCAACTCTATGTCAGTCCACTTAGGAGTTCCCCAGGGCTCTATCCTTGGCCCTCTTCGATTTTCAGTCTTTCTCAATAAACTCTCTCAATCCTGTGGAGGACAATTCATACTCTATGCTGATGATGCCGTAATTCAATCCTCCTACAAGGACCTCCAGTCCCTACAAAACAATCTCCAGCAAGATTTTGCTGCTGTGGAGAGTTGGTTCATCAAACAGAGACTCATTCTCAACCACAAAAAAACTAAGACCATGCTTTTCAGTAACTCCCATAGTAGGAACTGGCTGCCCCCCCCCCCAAACATCACTAACCAACTTGGATCTACCCTCAAACAGGTCCAAAACTTTAAATACCTTGGGATCACACTTGACAGTAACCTCTCCTATAGTGCCCACATAGACAATGTTGCTAAGGCTGCCGACATACGTCTTGGCCTTCTCTACAGACACAGGTCTTGCTTAACCCCTGCGGCTCTAAGTACTGCAGTGCAAAGCTCCATTGTCTCCATAATCGACTATGGCCTCATCATATATGGATCAGCTTCGTCAACTGCCCTCAAACGCATTTCTACATCACTCAATAAAGCCTGTTGACTTACTACAGGATCCCATCGACTAACCCACACGTGTGATCTATATGCACAAACAGGCTGGCTCCAACTATCTAATCTCCTAAAATACCTAACCTGCACTATGGCCAGGAAAATAACTATGGGCCTTGCCCCCCCCCGGGTCCAATCTCTCCTTAGAGCTAATAATAACCACCATTGCACTAGGGCCTCTGATTCCCAACTCCTTAAGATCCCCCACCGCAGAACCTCCCTGGGTCAATGTTCTTTTGTCTTCAGGGCCCCTGGCTGGCTGAACAGCCTCAGCACTGAGATTTCCTCCGCTCCATCACTTAGCATTTTCAAAAAAAGGCTCCAGCATTACCTCACTGTTTCCAGCACCCATGACTGCCACTCCTAGCCAGCCCTACCATTCCACCTCACTTAGTCCTACAATATCTCGCTCAACACTTACCTTCACCCCTCTGCCTCTGACTGCTCATACCCCCTCTGTCCCTCTTGTTTCCCCTACACTCCTTCCCCACCCTACCTTTTTTAACCTAGAAACTGTGTAAGCTCATTTTACGTTGTGTCTTTGATGTACATTCTGTCTGAAACTGCATTTAACTTGTAATGTTCTGTATACTGCCTTTATCTTGAAATGTACTGTATATTGTCTCTTACTGATGTAGAACCTTTCTAAAAGAGCCTTGGCTCAAAGGTACTTGTAATCCTAGAATTAATTAATTAAATAAATAAATAAAAATTCTGTCATGGGCCGAGTGTACATGCATGGCATGAAATGGAAATATGTGATATAGTTGTTTCTTGTGCTACTTTTGTAAATACCTCATTTGGTGGTTACAATCAGTACAGATATAACTGTATAGCATAACTGGGGTTGACTAAATTCCAGGAAGATAATTCTATCAAATGTTGAGTTTTTTTCTAAAACCCATGAGCATACCAGTCTCCCTCTGACCTGTGTGACTTCCCACTGTGAAGTTAAAGCATTGAAACATCCTCTACTGTTTTCTCACTTCATGCTTGGCAAACCTTTTTACTGGAATGCAAGCTCAGCTATAAATCACTCATGCCACCTTTAAACTGGAACCAAAATTACAGATTTTTATGGCTGCAGTGGGTGGAGCCCTGAGGACATCTTTCCTCAAAAAGGGACTCAGCATTACTTCAAAGCATTCTTTCCCACCCAAGAACATGTTGGACTTGCAGCACAGTCTCCTGCGCCAGATAACCATGCCAAATAACAAAGTTCCTTCCTAAAAAACAAGAAAAACAAAGTGTGTTTCCTTTGCAGTTGCAACATCTCTCCTATTGTACTTTGCCATAGTCACATATCAGTCATTCACCCAGGATTCCTTTGCATAACATCTCAGTTCTGTCTGTAGGCAGTAAGGGTTAACAGTGCTGTGATAAATCAATCAAGACCATGCTGTTTCCTCCTAGGTTTTAAAATTCACTCACACACACACACACACACACATATGCACACACACACACACACAAACCACACACACACGTGCACACACACACACATGCACACACACACACACATGCACACACACACACACACACACCACTGTGTTTTAGCCTTACTTTACTTCCGTGGACTGACATAGTCCAGCATTCCTTTACAGTAGTGCAAGAAACAACTACAATATATCTCACATTTCCTTTCAGTGCCTTGCGTTTACACTCACCCATGACAAATTGTTCTATAATTGTTTAAAAACTGTTTTCTAAATCCATTTTAGGGAACATCGAGGGGCAAGGTGACAGCATTGGCAACCACAAATGTGTAAAGAGTGCAAAAGTTTTCCTTTAAGATTTGCACTAACACGGTCACTGTCCACACAGGTTAGTACCTTCTTTTTTAAACTATATTTACAAAATCACAGTACCCAATATATTGATAATATGACTCCATGTCCCTGTTGCATTATCCCCCCCCTTTTTATTGGGTTCTGTGGACCCTGTTAATGCTGTTCTTAAAGGAGAACGTTTGCACCGTTATTAGGTTATGGTCACCAGTGCAGTCACATTGACTTTAATAAAGTTCACTGAAATGGATTTAGAAAATATTTTTTAAAGAATTATAGAATATTCTGTCATGAGGTGGGTGTACATGTATGGCATGGAATGGAAATGTGTGATATAGTTGTTTCTTGTGCTACTTTTTTAAATATCTCATTTGGTGGTTAACATCAGTACAGATATAACTGTAGTCTCCCTCTGACCTGTGTGACCTCCCACTGTGAAGTTAAAGCATTGAAACATCCACTACTTTTTTCTCTCTCTCTCTCTTTGTGCCTGGCAAAACCTTTTTACTGGAATGCAAGTTCAGTTGTAAATCACTCATGCCACCTTTAAACTGAAACCAAAATTGCAGATTTTTATGGCTGCAGTGGACAGAGCCCTGCAGACATCTTGCTTCAAAAAGGGGCTCAGCATTACTTCAAAACATTCTTTCCTACTGAAGAACATGTTGGACTTGTAGTACAGTCTCCCACACCAGATAACTACACCAGATAGCAAAGTCCCTTCACAAAAAAACAAGAAAAAACAAAGTGTGTTTCCTTTGCAGTTGCAACACCTCTCCCACTGTACTTTGCCAGAGTCATATATCAGTCATTAGTCCAGAATTCTGTTACATAACATCCCAGTTCTGTCTGTAGACAGTAAGAGTTAACAGTGCTGTGCTCAATCAGTCACTGCCATGCTGTTTCCTACTAGGTTTTAAATTTCTCGCACACACACACACACACACACACGTGTTTTAGCCTTGCTTTGCAACCATGGACTGACATAGTCCAGCATTCCTTTACATTCCAATTCTGTCTGCCTGTTCTCCTAGTGTTATTATAAAGAAATTAGAATGTTGTCATGTTATTGATGTACAGATTCCAACCTCTTTTCACCTTTTTTGTATATACTTTTTGCCCTTGCATCATAACCTCAATCTATATATTTATTCAGGGATTGGATTCCCCACTCATGTCACTAATCTTATTTCTTTACTGAACTATAATATAATCACATCAACAATCAAGAGCACATAAGTATTTGCAATAGACTAGATAAGTTTGGCAGTGAATATAATTAATCATGTTTTACTTTTCCTTTTTACATTTATCACTCTCTCTGATCTATACCACCACAGCTTGTAGTGCTGTGTGTTAATCTGAGCTGCATAATTCACAACCTCACAGTCTCCTCACACTGGGAGGCCATGGAGGTCAGAGGGGGACCGATATGTTCATGTATTTTAGAAACAAAATTTCACTTGATAGAATTACCATCCTGCATTATGAAAATCTCATCCCTTTATAATACCACTGGTTTGTGAAGAGGGAATACAATCTGGATGGAGGGGCTAGAGTCACATGGATGCAAGTTTTTGATTAATGTTCAAATGCTTGTGCTGCTCAAAATACATATATTGCATGTGTTTGTTATGATACCATCTTTCTTACATATTTTTCAGTACCATCAATAATATCATTTTGAAGCCATATTGGCTCTAGTTAGAGTTTGTTTAACCTACAGTCCCTCCCTTGGTCTTCTTTTCTTGCTAATATACCTGAATAATGTCTTGTCCCCCTTCAATACTGTCTGGCCTATTCTTTCCTCAGCTTGTGCCTTTGTGCTCCTTACTGCTTTGCTTGTTTTCCTCCATTTCCCCAGATACACTTCCTGTCCTCCTCTCTCTGGGTCTCCTTATACCTTTTGAATGTCATGGTTTTTTGCCCTTTTCTGTTACTTTCCTCGAGGATCATAATGGTTTCCTCCTCCTTCTGCTTTTGTTTATGTGCTTGTCATACCGGTTTGTTGCCTTCCCAGTACTATACTCTCTTTTAATCTCTCCCATTTTCCCTCCACCCCCCCTTGACATCTCCCCCTGCCAGGTCCTCTTGGAGGCATTCCCCAATCTTTGTAAAGTCAGCACTTCTGAAATCTAGGACCCTCACCCTTGTGCAGCTGGATTCCACTGTAGTTCTTATATTAAACCACACTGCGTGATGGTCTGTGGACCTCAGATGACTTCCCACTCTGATGTCTGCAACACTCTCCCCCTTTGTAAGTACCAGGTCCAGTACTGCCCCACCCCAAGTGGATTCACTGCCCAACTGCCTGAGGAATACCCTCTGCAGAGAGTCAAAGATGTCTCTACTTCTAGCTGATGCTTCAGCATGTAGACTCCACTCTACATCTGGCAGATTAAAGTCCCCCCACCAGTACAACTTTCCCCTTCTTAGCCATTTGGTTGATTTTTCTTAGTTTAACTTTAATTTGTCAGGGAGGAACTGTAGCTAGGAGATATTTGCAGTCATTTGTGACTAGACTTGTTACCTAACCTCTGTGAAATAGGTGTCTGAAAGGAAGGAAGGCACTCCCCAGGGTGGAGGGTCAGAGTTGTAGTTGATTGTTTCTGAACAGCACAGGTTTACTCCCACCCACCCCAAGCTCATAATATAGCAGGGGTTCTGACATCACGTCCCCAAAACTGCTAATAACATACACCTGTTCATATCCTTAAAGGCACAGCACACTGAATAGGGGGTAGAGACACTCACAAGCTTGCACACACTAAAACAAGAACAACAAAAAAAAAAGAAAAGCATCTGTAACAGGAAGGGACACAGACATGTGGGAAGTGATGCAATGCACTGGCTGTGGAGCAGCAGTCTTCTGGGAGACATTCTGGAGACTGCATTGCTGCCCTATTTGCAGGCACCTCTTTGGTCTGAGGGAGGAGGTTGTTCATCTCCATGCTGACCTGGCAAGGATTTGGGAAACCTGCTCCCCCACCCAGAGGCCACCCAGGCCACTGCCACTACCTCAGAAGTTGCCAAGAAAGAGGAGTGGTTGGGGCTTCTCGAGGCGTATATTTCAGACTGTATCTTGGGAATTGATTGCCGAAAGACTTTGGAAATCTTGAATATAAAGTGACTGTGCCATTCTGAGTATTGACATTTTTTATGCGATTTGCAGTTTGTTTTCTTGAATTCTATTTGAAGATCTTATCTTGAGTTTTGTTTTAAGGGGGTTGTTTGTGGGGTTTATTGGTTATTTGATTTGTGTGTGTGTGTGTTGTGAGTGTGTGTGTGTGTGTGTGTGTGTGTGTTTTTTTGTTCGATTGAGTTTTGTTTTGTTTTTGGGATTATATAGTTGGGGAGGATGTGTCTGGGAATGTATGTAGACCTGGGTCGGGCCAGGATAGTGTATGGGGCATCCTGGCTGCTTGATCTTTGGCCCTTTTTCAGTCCTCCTGTATCAGATACTACAGTTAGGTGCTGTAGGAAGGTTGGAATTGGGAGGAATCATAGGGTTCGATTGAGGCTGGGTGCCCCTTGCACTATGGGTGGTAGGATCAAGGTGGTGTGGTGCAGAAGGCACCCTGGGATTAGACTGGACTTGGGGAGAGGCCCGACATGTTTAGTTCCTGTCACCAGGGTTCCCACCAGACCGAGTGGGCAGGTAGCCAGAAGGGCTGCATTGTCCACTAATCCCCTGAGGGTGGTGCTTTGCAATGCCAGATCGGTCAGAAACAAGACTGCAATTATAGCGGACTTGGTTTCTTTGGCTGATCTGGCTTGCATTATGGAGACCTGGATTGGTGATGATGCTGGTTCAGTTTTAGAGGCTGCCATTCCGTCTGGGTATACTGTAGTGCACTGCCCCAGAGTGGAACGCAGGGGTGGTGGGTAGCCATCTGTTTTAGATCTGAGCTGGGCTTCGCCATGCACCCAGTGAGAGCACCACATTCATTTGAGTGTGTGGCCATCCGTGGGGGACCGGGCACAGGTTGCTTGGTCCTCCTGATTTATCACCCTGCTGGGGCGACGGGAGATTTCCTGCAGGAAGTGGCCGATTTCATCATCGGTGAAACATTGGAGGCCCCCAGATGTTTAGTGCTGGGGGACTTCAATGTTTGGGCCGAGGATGAATCTTCTCGGCTGGGTCATAACTTCCTTCAGATGATGTCATCTCTGGGCTTTGTACAGGGAGTTTCTTCCATGACTCACCAGGGTGGCCACATGCTGGATTTGGTGTTATCACTGGGGCTTGAGATAAATAGTCTCAGTGTTGATAGGGTCATCTGGTCCGATCATTGCATGGTGAAGTTTCAGTTCGGAGTCCCCCTTGGTAGCCCTCCCCCTGCAGAGATGGCCAGCTACCCCCCTTTGAGGGGGCTTACCCCCAAGGGTTTTTTGGTGGTGGATGACCTATCTAGTGTGGACAATGCATGCGGGTGGGTTTGTGCGCAGTAGTGGATGCCTATAATAAGGCGCTTTCTGGTGCGCTTGACTCCCTCACACCAGTCCGTATACGATCCAGGTCTTCTCACTTGAGGTCCCTTTGGTTTGATGGGGAGCTCAAGGAGATGAACACCTTGGGTTGGAGATTAGAGCACTGCTGGCAGAAGTCTGGCCTGGGGGTAGACAAACTGGCCCTGTGTATGCACTATGGTGCATACCATGGGCAATCAACCAAAAGAAGGCAGAATTCCTGTCCAGGAAGATTGCTGCTGGGAGGAACTGACCAACTGTGCTCTTTCGGACTGTGGACAGGCTTCTTCATCCCTCCTGTCTACAGCTGAAGGTAGCTTTTTTGAATGCATTGTGCGCTGGGTTTGCTCTGTTCTTCTCGGACCGGGTGTCTGCCATCAGGCACGGGGTTCTGCCAGTGGACCAGAATCTGGCCGACAGTGGTCGCCATGGGCTTCCAGAGAGCACTCCGCCTGTTTGGGGTGAGTTTAGACTGGTGGCGGTGGCTGAGGTCATTGAGATTGCCTCCAAGCTTTGGCACACCTGTTGTGAACTGGACCCGGTGCCAACTCATTTCTTAATGAGATGAGTTGACTCTGTTGGCCCAGTGTTTGCCCTGATTGTCCGGCGTTCCTTGTTGGAGGCGGTCTTTCCTGATGTCTTGAAGGAGGCATTGGTCAGACCCCCTCTGAAAAATACATTGTTGGACCCTGACGTCAAGGCAAATTACCGTCCTATCTCCAATTTTCCATTCTTAGGTAAGATTGTTGAGAAGGTGGTGGTGCTTCAGCTTGAGGAGCACCTCGTGGCCCATAATCTTTATGAACCATTCCAGTCTGGGTTTCGTGCAAGGCATAGCACAGAAACTGCACTAGTTTGGGTGCACAATGACCTCCTTAGGGCTAGAGATCGTGGGGAGGGGACAATTCTTGTTCTCCTCGATCTCTCTTCAGCATTTGACATGGTGGACCATAGAGTGTTACTTGACCGCCTAAGGGATTTCTGTGGACTCGCTGGCTCTGTCATCCACTGGTTTGAGTCTTTTTTATCCAACAGGAGGCAGAGGGTAGTGATGGGGAATTTCTCCTCCTCCCCTGACCACCTGTTGTGCAGAGTTCCCCAGAGTTCAGTCTTGTCACCGATGTTGTTTGCTGTGTACATGCTACCCCTGGGAGAGCTCATCAGGAAGTACAGCTTGGGTTTTCACTGCTATGCTGATGATACCCAGCTGTACTTTTCCTTGGCCCCTGGAACATCTTGTGCAGTAGAAGTGCTTAACAGCTGCCTTGCTGAAATCAATGACTGGATGGCCTTCAGCTAGTTCGCGACTTAACCCCAGTAAGGCGGAGTACTGGTGGTCGGGTCAAACAGAGGATGTGATAGGTTGGCCTCTGGTGCAGAGACAGGACTTTGCCTTGGCTCTGCACCATTGAAGGCCTCCTCTAGGGTGCGTGATCTGGGTGTTATTCTTGACAGCGGTTTGACACTTGAATTTCAGGTGTCTTCCATTGTCCGTACTAGCTTTTATCATCTGAGGAATATCACCAGGATCAACCCCTTAGTTCTGCCTCTGGACCTCCCCACTTTGGTGCATGCCTTTGTGACGTCCAGGCTTGACTACTGTAATGCACTCTATCTCGGGGTCTCTGGGGGTACCCTGTGCCGACTGCAGCTGGTGCAGAATGCAGTGGCGAGGTTGTTGACAGGACAATCTAAATACTGTCATATTGCCCCGGTGCTGCATCATCTGCACTGGCTGCCGGTTAGGTGGAGGATCCTCTTTAAGGTGGGTTTGCTCACCTTTAAGGCCTTACATGGCCTGGGCCCTGGCTACCTGAATGACCTTCTTACACCTGCTGTCTCGGTCCATTCCCTACTTTCCTCTTCTCGGGGCCTCCTTGCAATTCCCAGGACAAGGTTAAGAACTGCAGGCAACAGAGCATTTAGTGTCGCCGCTTCCATCCTGTGGAATTCACTTCCTTTAGCTGTTAGGGAGGCCCCATCTGTTGAGGTTTTTAAGGCCCAACTTAAGGCATTTTTGTACGATCAGGCATTCCTGGACTATGTTTTGTAGTTTATATTGTCTAATTTTTTAAGGCTTATTTTAGTTTTAGAGAATGAAACAAATTGTGTAGCAAATTATGTTTTAATTGTTTGGAGTTGTATATTTTGTTGATTGTTATTGTGCTGTGTTGTTTTTATTTGATTGATGTACAGCACCCAGATCCTCCGGGATGGGCATCTCTTTAAATAAAATTTGCCTTGCCTTGCCATCATGGTGGGCTCAGGGAGGGCGATGGTGGTGGTGGAACAGAGGTGCATCCCTCCAGTTGTGCCTGTCCACAATTCATTTGCCACTCTGGCAGAGCATGGTTCCTCTATGGAGGCACCCACAGTGGAGACCAAGGAGGATGCTGGGAACCTCCACAATGGAGAACCACAGGAGGGTGACACAGGATCCCACAGGGGAAGGAAACAACTCCTGGTGGGGGACTCAATTGTTAGGGGGGTAGAACTGGGGGAGGGAGGGGAAAGGGAGGTAAGGTGCCTGCCCGGCATCATGGCTTGGAGGGACAGGAAATGAATCCTCAGGATCATGGGAGCAGCTGCAAGGGGGAGTGGGCTGGCTGTCATTATCCACCTAGGGACAAATGACCTGGATGAGAATGGGATCAGGGCAGTGCAACAGGAGTTTGTGGAGTTGGGGAGGGTCCTTAGACAAGTAGCACACATGGTAACTTTCTCAGAAGTGCTACCTGTCTATGGCATAGATGAGGCTACAGTACTCTGCACCATGGGATTCAATGACTGGCTGAAAAACTGGTGCAGAGCTCAGGGATTTGGCTTCATTGGGGACTGGGGCTCCACCTGCAGGGATACAGGCCTATACAGGTGCGATGGTCTGCATCTATTCAGGAGGGGAAACAGGATCCAAGGTGATAGGTTTAAATGTTTCATTGGCAAGCATTTAAACTAGCTAAGGGGGGAGGCACTGAAAAAGAAAAGGGAAATCCTAGCCTCCCCAAAAAATCAGGGTAGTTAGTGAGGTTAACACCAAGATAGAGCAGTTGATAGGAAAAAGGGCAGGGGTAAATGAAAAAAAAGACAAAGGCAGTAAGGAAAGGGATGGGGCAAAAAGAAATAAAGCCATAAAAAAATGGAGTGTAATGAGTACCAATGCCTGTAGTCTAGGTAAAAAGCTCCCCGAAATGGTAGCCTTGATGGAAGAGGGATGCCTGGATACCATGGCAGTCACAGAAACATGGTACACAAAGAACCATGACTAGGATGTCAACATACCAGGGTACACAATCTACAGGAGGGACAGAGAGGGAAGAAGAGGAGGAGGAGGTGCTCTCTATGTAAGGGAAGGGATCAAAGCAACAGATCTAAATGGTAAACAGGGAGAAGAGGCACTGTGGGTCACCCTGGAGACTGGAAATGGCTCCACAATCTGCACATGGGTTGTATACAGACCCCCATCTCAGGGGGAGAAAATGGACAAGAAATGATAGATGGCATCATTGGGATGGCAGAGAAGGGGGAGATATTGCTGATTGGGGACCTGAATATGCCAGATGTTAACTGGAGCACCTTTGCTACAGCCACATCCAAGAGCAGGGCAATTCTTGATGCCCTACAGGGGGCATGCCACAGACAGCTAGTTTTGGAACCCACTCGGGAGGGAGCAATCTTAGACCTGGTACTCTCAAATGGGGATGGGGAGAGGATTTCCAATCTTGAAGTGGGTAGCCATCTGGGAACAAGCAACCACCAAACAGTGTGGTTCACTATAAACTTAGCTGTGGATTCCAACCATAAAAAAGTGAAGGTACTGGACTTCAGGAGGGCTGATGTTGCAAAATGGGGAGTGCCTCAGAAAAGCACTAGCAAACAGGCAAGAAGGTGGGGTGGAGCAACAATGGGAAACATCAAAACCGCCATCATAGAGGCAACAAGCCTTTGTGTGAAGCAAATAAACAAATCAAAACAAAGGAAAAAAAACACTATGGTTTTCAAAAGAAGTTGCGGGAAAGGTAAGGGAGAAAAAGATAGCATTCAGGAAGTATAAGGAAATACAGAAGGAGCAGGACAGAGAACTGTACCAGTTAAAGCAGAAGGAAGCGCGGAAGGCAGTCAGAGTATCAAAGGCCAAAACTGAGGAAAAGATAGCCAACTCGGTTAAGAAGGGATAAAACCTTTTATAAGTACATTAGGGAGCAAAGAAAGACTAAGGCAGGGATACTAAGGCTGAATAAAGAGTAAGGTAGTTGGGCAGACAGTGACAGTGAAAAAGCAGGGATACTGAACAAACACTTCTGCAAAGTATTCAAATGGAAAAGCAGGGGGAGATACCTAATCCAGTCAATAGAAGCACTCTGGTTAGGGGGGTTGATATTAGTCCTTTCACAGAAGAAAGGGTTCTGAAAGAACTCCTAAAACTGATGGTGGATAAAGCAATGGGGCCTGATGGGATTCACCCCAGAATTCTAAAAGAACTAAGGGAAGAATTAGTACCACCACTGACTACCCTTTTTAATAACTCATGGGAGGATGGTGTGGTACCTGAGGACTGGAGGAGGGTGGATGTGATTCCCCTTCACAAAAGTGGGAGCAAGACAGAGGCAGGAAATTACAGACATGTCAGTCTGACCTCAGTGGTAGGGAAAATGATGGAATCACTTCTGAAGGAAAGAATTGTTGGGTACCTAGAGGCCAGTGGGGCACATGACCCAAGGCAGCATGGATTCACAGCAGGAAGGTCATGTCAGACAAACCTAATTGATTTCTTTGACTGGGTGACCAAAGTAGTAGACCAGGAAAGGGCTGTGGACATGGCCTATCTAGGCTTTAGCAAGGCATTTGATACAGTCCCGCACAAAAGATTAATAAACAAATTAGCCAGCCTGGGAGAGGGTCCCAGGGTGGTAGCCTGGGTAAAACACCGGCTGGACAACAGGACACAGTAGGTAATAGTAACTGTCCACAATGTAGTGTCCACAGTGAAGAAAGGGGGGTTAGTAGTGGGGTACCACAGGGTTCAGTACTGGGGCTGGTCCTTTTTAATGTCTTTATATGTGACATTGCAGAGGGACTGGAAGGGAAAGTATGTCTCTTTGCAGATGACACAAAGATCTGCTACAGGGTTGAAACGCAAGGTGGGGTTGAAAGGATGACTTGGCAAGGTTGGAGGAATGGTCAAATGTATGGCAGCTTAGATTCAATGTAAAGAAGTGCAAAGTAATGCACCTGGGAAACAAAAACCCAGGGGAAGAGTACACAATGGGGGGTGAGATACTGACAACAACAAAAATGGAACGGGACCTAGGGGTAGTCATATCAGACAACCCAAAGGTGGGCCAGTAATGTGAGAAGGCAGTAAGGAGGGCTGGGGGGATACTGGGATGCATAGGGAGAGGCATCACCAGTAGAAAACAGGAAGTTGTTGGCCTTCTGTACAGACAGTTGGTAATACCACATCTGGAGTACTGTGTACAGTTCTGGAGACCCCATCTTCTCAAAGACATAGACAAGATGGAGGCTGTCCAGAGGAGGGCAACCAAAATGGTGCAGGGTCTGCACCAGAAGAGATATGAAGAAAGACTAAAGGAGCTTAAGATGTATAGCCTCGAGGAAAGGAGGGAGAGGGGGGACATGATATAAACTTTCAAATATCTCAAGGGAATCAACAAAGTCCAAGAGGGTAGCATCTTTCAGAGAAAGAGATGTGCAAGAATAAGGGGACAGAATTTGAAGATAGAGGGGGGGATGGCTCAGAGGTAATGTGAGGAAGTATTTCTTCACAGAGAGAGTTGTAGATGCATGGAACGGCCTTCCTGAGGCGGTCATGGAGTCAAAAACAGTGGGGGAATTCAAGAATGCATGGGACAGACATAGGGCAATTCTAGTGGGGGGTAGGAGGAAGTAGGCTGTTGGTTAACTAGGATCTGCAGCTTATCTGTTAGGTAGGGAAATTGGTAGACTAGGTGGACCAAGCGGTCCTTATCTGCCATCAAATTCTATGTTTCTGTGTCTTCCAGCATTTCTTTGCCTAAGCCCTTTCATTGTGTCAGAGGCCTTTATACCACTCCTATCCAAATGGTGGGTCCATTTCCTGACTTGTGTTTAACTCTCAAAACCTCAATCCCCCCCAATTCCTTGTACTTCCATTGCTTTGATGTTTTCCATAATAAAAAGCACCACTCCCACACATTTCCTTCCTACCCTGTCTCTTCTAAACATAGTGTAGCCAGGTATAACCATTTCCCAGTCATGATTGTCGCTGCACTATGTTTCGGTGATGGCCACAATATCCAGGCCTACCTCAGCCATAGTGGCCTCCAGGTCTGGTATGTGATTTTCCAGACTTCTAGCATTGGCACACATGGCTGTCCAGATTTTGTTAGTCCTACTTGTGTCGCTTCCCACATTTTCTAGCTATTCCCCCTTCCTCTCCTTTTCATATTGCCTTCTTTTCTTCCCCCCTTCCTCCCATGCTAATCGCTTGCTGCCTTGGTTATCTTTCATTCCAATGGGAATCTTTCCCCTTAGAATTTCTCTACCCTCCATCACAGCCTGTGGGGAGGGGCAGTTTCTGCCACCCCTTTGTCTTCCACCACCCTTGGCTAATTTAAATGTCTGTTGAAGTAACACTTAAACTGTCCACTGAGGTCTGTCATTCCCTGCCTGGAAAGATACAAGCTGTCTTCCCAGTGCAAGCTCTGATACCTCCAGGTGGAGCCCCAGTTCCCAGTGTAGCCATACCCCTCCTCTCTGCACCATTCCTTCAATCATTAGTTGAAGGCTTTAGTGCAGAGGTCCCTCTCCTTCCCCCTTAAACAAGTATGAGTGTATCATAGCTGGTAGGGTAGGATTATTCAGCTGACTCCCACCACTTCAGTTAGTTGAATTTCTTTCCTGACTGTGTGCATGACTGTGCCCTCAAGACATTTTCTAAGTTTGTGGCTGTATGCCCAAGATGAGTTTCACAATTCTTTTTCTGAGAAACATCAGGCTTGATTATTATTAGTTGACAGTGAGACTTGTCAGCTCAGCATTGGTGCAGTGACTTGACTTCATAATAAATATAATTTAAATGTAATATCAAAAATCTTCCAGTGAGAAACCCAGGCTTGGGTCCCTCCACAACCACTTAAGCAAGTGCAAGTGCACCATAGCTGGTAGGGTGGGACTAGCTGGCTGACTCCCACCAGTTCAGTTAGCTACTTTTCCTTTCTGTGTGTGCATGGTTGTTCACTCAAGACATTTTTATCTTTGCTTGCGTGCATGCACAAGAAACATTATGTGATAGCTTAGGAGAGAAGCAGGTTCTGGAGGTGTGGCAGTGTGGTAGTCAAGGGAGGGATTGCATTTGAGGGCTTGGCCATGGTGCACCAATGGAGGCACAGTTTGCTGATGACACTGGCTTCTAGAAGTGCCACCAACTTGTAACATTTTCACCGCAGCAATCAGGGGCTGCCTCATCATTGCAGCATCAGCGATTCGCTGCAATGAGGGAGCGACCCGTCATTGCTGGGCGGAACGTTGCTACTGTAATATTGTTTGTGAACATGGTGGCGGCTTGGTGCCATGTTCACAGACAATATTAATCTGGCCCAGTGCCGAGGTGTCAATCCCCCTGGGCAGCATGTCCCAAACAACAGCATGTTTTGCTGGACGGGCCGCAATGGCCCGTCGGCTTCAATCAGTGCGAGTTCACTTGCCGACAGGAGCCCACTCCCTGTTGTCATTATGTCCCCCCTCCCTGTCTGATGTGCCAATGGGGGAGCCCACTTTCCATCAGCATATGTTCCCCCCCAGAAGGAAAAGCAGTAGAGTTGTGCCCGGGGGGGCCCAATCCCTCTCACTTCTTGCACCCCCCTTTTGTGCCGATGGGGGTGCCCAATCCCCCATTGGCTACAGCTGGCCCTTAAACAAACAGTCGGTTGGCACGCTGGGAGCCAACCCCAGCATGCTAAATGGCCCTGTAAGAAAAAAACCATCCCGCGATGTCTTTTTTTTCTACCTGTAAAAAAAGAAAATGGTCCCTCACAGTCTCCTTCCCCCCTCCACTCCCTGCGCCCACCCACTGTGTACCCCACCTCCCACCTCCTCCTCATCCATACTTACCTCTGGGAGCTGGCGCGGCATCTTGAGTGGACCGGGAACACGTCTGCACTCTTCAAAGCCAACCGCGAACTGAAGAAATGCCGGTAAGCTGTATAATGGCATAAACAGTTTTTCAACTTTGATGCATATCTCAGGCATTGTTTGGAATTTTGGTACCAAATTATCAACATGGGGTTTTTGGGACCCCTCCTCATGAATTCTGCCACTGTCATGGCATTATTCAGTCCCCAAAGGTGATTTCACGTTCACTGCCCTTAATCACCTTTTGGGACCGAGTAAGGAAATGACAGTGCCAGTGTTCATGAGGTGGGCTCTCAAAAAGTGTATGTTGCCAATTTGGTGGGAAAAATTCAAAAAATGACTGTTTTATGAGCGTGCATTGCGCAGTTGCTACGCACGCTCATAACTTCACGAATTTGCAATATTTTCACTCCAGATTTTCAACATTGCCAGTTTTCTGCACCTCCTTATGAACAGTACAGCTGTCATTTTTTGCATCCTGGCCACAATGTGTTTTCGCACTTCTGGCGCACAATAGCGCGGTCACTGTGGGAAATCAGTGTTCAAGATCCATGAAGAAAATCACAGTGACACTGTTCAGGAGCAGAGGCCTAAAATGTCTATGTTGAAAATTTGGTGATGAAAGTCCATAAAATGAGTGTGTTACGAGCATGCATTGCGCAGTTTCCACGCACGCTCGTAACTTTGCACATTTGTAATATGTTCTCTCCAGATGTCCAACATTGCCATTTTTCCAGCCCTCCTTATGAACAGTACAGCTGTCATTTTTCACATCCTGGCCTAAATGTGTTTTTACACTTCCAGTGCACAATAAGCGTGGTTGCTGTGGGAAATCAGTGTTCGGGACACATTAAGAAAATCACAGTGACACTGTTCATGAGCAGCGGTCCTCCAATGCCTATGTTGAAAATTTGGTGATGAACGTCCATAAAATGACTGTGCAACGCACATGCGTTGTGCAGTTTCCACATATGCTCGGACGTGCAAGCATTTTTAATTTTCCCAGTACAGATTTTCAACATTGCCATCTCTTCACACCTCCCTGTGGATGATGCAGCTGTCATTCTTCATATCCTGCCCGATCTGTGTTTTCGTACATGTGGCGCAGAATGGCACTGTTGGTGTTGGAAGTCAATGTTCAGGACACATTGACATAATCACACTGCCACTCTTCTTGAGAAGAGGTCCCACATGCTTTCATGAGGTGGGGTTACAAAAAGGCCATGTTGAAAATTTGTAGTGTAAATGACAACAAACACCCGAGGCATTAGTGTTTCTAACCATAACGTCCTACCCTATACAGACTGACAGGCATTGGGGTGTGCTTTAGGATTGCCGACTGTACTGCTCATGTCATCCCACCCCCATCTCTAGCCACTGACAGGCATCCAGGTGTACCTTGGACTCTTCGGCCCCAGACTTCACCCCATCCTCCTATGCTGCACCCTTTTCAGTGTATGTCCTTATGGAATGGGGTGACTGTAAAGCCAAACACCCTAAGGCATACCTCAACACATGTCGGTGTCTGCAGAATACGGTGAGGTGACATAGCATGACTGTCATGGCTGATGACCTAATCACTTACTCCAATGCCTGTCCATCTCTGCAGGATGGAAGTGGGTTTGGTGTGAACTTCAGTACTTCACTGCCATTCCTATTCTGCATCTGTCTAACTCCTGCATTTCCAATGCTAATACCAGCAAGCAAACATTTGGCATTGACAAATGCTTGTTCTAAGTTTGTGGTTGTTGCCCAAGAAGACATTTAAAAAATATTTTTTTTCTGAGAGAAATCCGGCATGGATAGTGGCTTCTTCTACTGCCACCCATAATTCAGGATGCTGCAAAAAAATATACATAGCAACTTTAGTTGAGTGTGCTACATTTTAAATTGTTTTTCACAATGCTTGATCAGATGGGGGGAGTGTTTAGTCCCCACTTTCATTCTTTACCACTTGACATTTCGCACAGTAACTCATTTTGTTTGTTACAGTCCACCTTACTGAAGAGTTTCACAATCAGCTTGCCACTGTGAAATTCCTTCCTCAGTATGCTTTACTGCACTCGAAGCTAGGCACACTAAGTTTTGATTATGATCACACAACTGCTATGCTTCACAGTCTTGTCCCCGAGTCCATCTGCTAGTGCCTGCCACATGCATTTTCTCCAACACTGTCCTTACTTCATGAAGGAATCTTGTACCTCCTGCAATGTGCATTTTTCTTACTCTGACTGCTTTTTCCTTTGTCCCCTGCCCTATGCCCAATTTGCATGCAAACATTTTGCTTCACAAGTAGTTTGACAACTTTTCAATTCTTTTAGCTATTTGTAGCATTTTTGAAGTGCATTTGATCCAAAATAGTCACAGTCTAGCTATTCTGCAATTCCTTTCATTCCGTCTTGGCTAAGCCTACCATGATGCTCGACGCCAAGTGCAACTTCACTTTACAGTGGTTCCAACTGCGGTTACCAACCACTCGGGTATGCTACACCCATGCCAATGGGCTGAATGACTGCCCACACCTCAGGTCTGCCCATTGCCCACTCCAGATGAGCTTTAAACAGTTCAACTTTGAAAACTTCCAAAACTCTGCACAAGGCCCATATGCACCCATCCCCTCTCATTCAGAACACAGTCCAAGGGGAAGGATTTACTGACTTCAGCCAATCACACGACACCATGCAAATCAGGCAGGTACACACTCCCCTGTCTCCTTTCAAGTGCATACTGGCTCTCTGGGAAGGATTTTAAACTGCAACTTGAACTTTTTTTTCTTCCTCAATGCTCAGACCGTGGCTTGAAAATCACTTTCTGATAACAGTAAGTACTTGCTCTTGCCGGTACACTGCCACAAAACTCGTCACCGCAGGCCATTTCTGAGGCAAGCAAACCCCCAAATCACAGACAGGTCTCCATCTTGTCTAACCCCACCTACCCTCAGGATAAGCACAGTTGGCATATGGCACCACAGATGGCATTTGTAGCAACAGTTCATTCACTCCACTGGCAATTATTTCCCTGGCTCGGTCTTGGGAGGAACATTTGTATCTGTTATGGGTTCCAGGGCTGGCCATGGCCCTGGGGGCACTAGAAGCTGACAGTCCACACACACAAGCTGTCCACCAACAGAAATAGAGTCAAGCAGTAGTTTTATTCTGACACAAAGGATTTGACAGAAAAACAACTGTTGCCCTTTGGGGCTGCAGGTGCAGTGACAACAGGTACATAGTCCATAATTTTCCAAGTAATAATTTGCACAGATACAAGTATGAAACCCACCCCTTGTCACTAAAGGCACAAACTACTTTCTGGTCCATCCCTCTTCTGGGCTATAGACACTAGACACTCGGGATATCCCATCCCCGGGATGAACACTTCAAGCTCACCCTCATCAAAGTTTCCTGCAGGAACTTACTTCCACTGAACATCCTTGTCTTCCCAATTACATGGAGAAATTTCAATGGAACTTATTCCAAAAACTGCTAGAGAAACTTGCTCCTCCTTTGCCAGATCGGGCACATGGGGTTCATCCCTGAACTGAGAGGCATCTCTTTTTACAACCTTCAGATCCATACTGAGGAGTTGCTGCTTGTGCCTGAGCCAGTCCTCCCTCAGTGTCTGAATACCCACAGGAATTCTCTGACTCAATGAGCAATTCCATCTTTTCCCTCACTGGGTAACACTTTACTTAGAGTCTCTCACAAGTAGGGAATGGACCTCACAATTACTCACAGTTGCAGAACATCAGCTCTGTGTAGGAGTCTTCACCCTGACAAGGGCATAGAAACACTGCCGACCATCTCAACTGCTAGCCACCACTCCCATTTACTGACTTCAGGGCAGGCCAGGCCAGGGAGGAGAAGAGATCTCCCCCCAGCCAGCTCCACACTCCTCCTTCACCCACAGATAGATGAAAATCCCAACTTTATGCTCAGGCCGAACACTCTCCCTAGCAGTATTCCATGGTAACATTCTACTGTGGCTTATGCTTCCATGAGAGTTCCATCCCCTTGAAGCCTCTGCCAGGCTGATTGACAGAAGTTGCCATGAAACACAAAACAGGTTTTTTGGACCTAGACTGCCCAGCAAACCTACCTGGCAACCTAATCTATCCTAATCTACCAGGGTCCTAGTAACCCATGGGAACTTGGAGGTTACACATATATGAGGGTGTGAGAATGGCAATTGCCACACTACTTTCTGAGGCTGTGAGTGGAGTTTTTCACAGCACCTCAGACATCTGGAGCAGTACAAACTCCATGCATGCATATCTCTCCTTGACCACACACTGGCCACACATTAGTATGTGCAAAACCCTATGTCTCTTGTTGTGGATTCATCCTTAACATTTCTCCCCGTGTCACTGTCTCTCCCTTCATCCCTCCACAACCTGGCAGTCACACCAGGTCTGTTCTTTTAAATGTTGGACTAATGGTGAAAGACCACATGTCACCAAACATTCCGGTATTCATTGAAGCCATGCTGCAGTCATGGACAGTTGGTACAAATCTACATGTTTATTTGGTCACAGATAACAGGGCAGAAATGGCCTCTGATTGGACAGGAAGTCTTGAGAGATCTTGAACTTCCACTGAATATCAAAATGCTGAACAGCCACAATCAGTGCCAAATATTTGTTTTACTTCCCAAGAAACAAATGCCCTATTATTTGTGGTATGCAGGAAATACTATTTGTTACTCACACACCCCTAGTGCTGGGTTCTGATCAAAGCTTAGAAACATAGATGTTTGAGAACAGAAAAAGACTACTAATCCATTGTGTCTGCCCTGATGACTCTACCCTGATGGCCTACACTGAAATTACTCAGCCCTTTTAGAGCTCCCCCTGCCCCCTACCTCTCCCGTGTTCCTTGTTTTGGGTTGAGAGAAAGAGGCTAGCTTTTTGTATTTAAAGGGTTTTGCTTAGCAGGTCTCTCCTCTGTAGGCCTCAAGCTAAAGGGCCGAGTTTAAGGGTGACACACTTGGGGGGACAACGTGGGGTGACATTCAACAGGAGACACTGCATCTCAAGTGTAAAACCCTTTGATGTTATAGCCATGTGTATATTGTAAAACTATATAGCTTTTGAGAAGCATCAACACACACAAATAGTAAGTGTAAAAGGGGGCATTTGGTTTAGGTTGTTATGTAGTATAAAAAGGGGTGGTAATTTACATAGCAAATTAATATACTTTAATTCACATGTTATTGTGTTTGGTAATGTGTTTTGTGATACGTTGATGCTGTAGTGTTGATTTGTTTTTGTTTTGTTTTAGAAGTGCTGTTAAGTAATTGGTAAGGTGTATGTAAAACTTTTAAGTACAGTTAAAATGTAAATTTGCATTTTCTGAAATTTTACCTGTACCAAGAGCAGATAATAACCAATATCAAAAAATTAAACAGATTAACAATTGGCTTCGTACTTGGTGTATCAGACAGGATATTGATTGTATTACTCATTGGGAGGAACTTGAATATAGACAGGACCTTGTTAGTAAGGATGGACTTCACCCAAATAAATCGGGTACATTATTACTAGGAAACCAGTTCAATGATTATATTAGAAATGTTTTAAACTGATCCCTAGGGAGGAAGAGCATCAGTCAGGTAGATCTGTGCACTCAGAAACCATATTGGATACTGCACCTTCTAATATGAAAATACCCATAGTTAATATTACTGATAATCGGCATTCAGTATCAACTCATGACAAAAGCCAATCTGTAATAAGTACATCTGAACTTAAAATTCTCCTTCTGAGTGCCAGGAGTCTAAGAGGCAAGATGGGTGAATTAAGTAACCTACTCATAGAAGAGCAAGTTGATATATGTGGAGTTACTGAAACTTGGTTTCAAGACCAAGACTGGGTACAGAATATACAGGGATACTATTCATTTTATAAAAATCATTCACATACTAAAGGGGGAGGTATTGATTTGTTCATGAAGGAAAACTTAAGTTGTTATGAAATTAAAAATACAACTAACATAGGAGATAAAACCGAAATACTGTGGGCCCGAATTAAAACATTATCTGAATGGTTAACTATAGGTTTATGTTATCGTCCGCTTTGCTGGAAGTCTCTACAAGGAAAAAGTTCCATCTAAAATAGATTCATAAATACTACTCTTCAACTAAATTTAGAATAGATTGTTATGGAACCAATAAGGTCAAATGCAATTCTTGACCTTATCTTCACAAATATCAAAACTAATTATTTACCACCTAGAGTATTAATGCCTTTAGGGGACAGTGACCATAATATAATTTTGTGGTCCTTTACATGTCATCACAATATAACCAAGGGAATAATTGAACTGGAAGGGGACAGGATCAGTTGTGTTCCAGGACAGTAGCTGCTGCTGTTGTTTTCACAGGGTTCTTGTGGATTTTACTTGGTAGGTTAGTTCTTTTCTTTCTTACTTCTAAGGGGCTAGCAGGGTATTGTTTTTGGGGATGCTGGATGTTTGTAAACTGATTTGATGGCTGTAAGTGGGGCTCTTTTTGTGGATGTTTCACTGTGTAACAGGCTGCACTGGTAGAGGCCTATTTCTTCTGATTTCAAACCTATTTGGTGGGATTTGCTTGGGCCTGGTTCTTTAGCTGCAGGGCTTGGAGGGAAGACACAGGGCTGATACACTCTCTCTTGTCAGGTGTCTGCCCAAGACCTGCCCTCCCCACCCCTCCCTCCCAGAAGTCTACCAACTTATGGGGCTACACCTGCCCTGCAATTGGAGGAAAAAGGCTGCTGGTGCAGCTCATGTAATTCTAGCCACTGGGGTTGGATTTAAAGGCTGGGAGAGAGGAGCTTAGGAGTTGTTCATTTCCTTATAAGTTTAATGTGTTGTTGTGCACTCTAGTAACAGAGTTACTGGTGTACAGTGGGACTGTCTCTAAGATTAGTGGGTGACCTGATTAGGCAGTAGGGGTATCTTGGACTAGGGGAACCTGGTGGCTCACCCAAGGAAACCTATTTGGAAGGGATGGAACCACACATCATTAGGGCGGCATCTTTGGGAGGGTGGTGAGGTGCACAGGGTGTGGAGCAGCCATGATACTGGACTGGGCTTGGAAGTTTGGTGGTTGCCCAGTATGCTACCAGCTAGCACAGCTTAGGGAGGAGTTGTTGGGGATGAGGAGAAAGCTGGGGAAGGGGTGGTATGGTTGGGGAAGGGGCTGAAATCTCCCACAGGGTTGCACCAAGCACTGGGGGTGGGAGTATAGGGAAAGGGTGCAGGAGAATACTCAGGGGTCACATAGGGACCCTGACAGAGGGGGTCCAAAAGGACACTACCAAGGAAGCAGGCAGGTAACTGGGGACCCTCACAAAGGGGGGACGGAGGGACAACATTCTCAGGGAAGTAGGCAGATGGCCAGGGCTGGACAGAAGGAAGCAAGGCGGGGAGGTGGATCAGACCTTATACTCAGTAACCTCTTCAATTCTCTTCTTCTGCTCAAGGATGAGGGGGGTGATGTAGCCACGACAGAGGTGGTTAGAGATGGAAAGGGTGTGGGAGTGGGAGGCAGGAGGCAGGGGTCAGATAGCAGGAAGAACAGGGGGGGACCTGGAATGCAGGAGAATGGGGAGCAGTGAATCAGAGCAGGAGGGGCAGGGAAGAGGAGGAAAGCGCAGGAGAAGGGACCAGTTGGGAGGAAAGGTAAAGGAGAAGGACCAGAAGTACAAGGAGGTTCAGTAAAGGAGCTGAGGGTTTAGGCCAGGGGCCACGATGAGCAAGGAGGAACTAAATGGAGACAGGAAGGAAGGGAGGATGAGTCAGGCTAGTTTAGTCAGATGGGGAGAAGGACCAGTTCAGAGCAGTGAGGGGAATTAGCAGGTACAGAAGGATACTCAGGAGGAGGAGGGCATAGGATTGGAGGAGGGGTGGCCATGGTAAATAAGGAGGGGTGGCATGTGGCACCCAGATAGGGGGAGGAACAGGAGCCAGCTGGGTGGAGGGTCGGTAGAAAGGATGAGGGACATGGAAGGGGAATAGAGGAAAGGAGTGGTCAGAGTGCTCCTGCTGGGGATTCTATGATCAGGGTATCAAATGGGATATGGAGGAGAAGCCTGGCCAGTTAGAACAAGATGCTTCCTGGACTAACGGTGCACAGGGCTAAGCACGAGGTATATCAGCTGGCAAGGACTGTGGGGATTCCCCAGACATACTGGTCCACCTGGGTACAAATGACATTGAGGGAAATAGCGAGCTAGAGATACAGGCAAGATTCAGGAGCTCTGCCAGGGTCTGTCATGACATAGGATGCACAGTTTCCTTCTCAGAAATCCTGCCAGTGCCAAGGGCTAGTGGGGAATACAAAAGGAAAATTAGGGAGATAAACCAGTGGCTCAGGGAGTGGTGTGAGGCCAGAGGGTATGGGTTGATGGGGGATTGGGGGGAGACCTGGGAGGATAAGGAGCTGTATGCTAGAGATAGACTACATCTCAATTTGGAGGGGAGGGGAATCCTTGAGTTGAAAATAGAGGAGTTCATTGGTGAAAAGTGGGGTTTAAACTTGTGAAGGGGGGTGGGATGGGAGAAAAGGTTGTCAAGGGGGTGCTGATAAAGGAGGGACTCTGTCTCCACCCCCCTGAGGACCAGGAGGATTGCAGGAAAAGGCCAACTGGCAAAGTGCAGACCAGGAGAAAACAGAATCCCCATGGGAACATGAGCAGGGGAAATGGAACTATAGGGAAAGGGTGGAAGGTAGCCCTGCTAAATGCCAGGAGCTTGGGCAATAAAATGCCTGAGCTCCAGGCGATGTTAACTGAGGGAGCAGTGGATGTGGCAGCGGTCACTGAGACTTGGGCCACTGCAAGACATGACTGGGACCTGAACCTGGAGGGTTACACTATGTTCAGGAAAGACAGGGGGGAGGGAAGGGGAGGAGGGGTAGCAATGATAGTCAAAAACTGCATTGGCATAGGGACAGTAGAGGAGGCGGAGGGAACCGTGGAGGCAATTTGGGTCACCTTGATAACAAGGGGGGGCAAAAGAGTAAAAATAGGAGTGGTGTATAGACCCCCTGCCCTGGCGGAGGAGCTGGAGGACAGTCTGGTGGCAGATGTTAGGAGACACTGCAGACTGGGCAGAGGAAAGGTGGTGGTGTTAGGGGACCCTTAAACATGCCAGGAACAGACTGGGAGACTATGACATCCTCTGTGACCAGGAGACAGAGGTTGTGGATGTCTTCAGGAGCGTTCCTAACTCAGCAGGTGAGGACACGACCAGGGAGACTGGTACTGGATGTGGTCAGGCAGACAGTGACCAGATTGGGGGCCTGGAGGTAGGGACCCATTGGCGTGAGTGACCATGCCACGGTCTGGTTCTGCCTGGACCTAGGAGGGTAGAAGGCTGCACAAAGACGGAAGTAACCGCACTTCAGGGGATGGATTTTAAGGAAATGGGAAGGATACTTAAGGAGCATTTGGATGGGATTGGGTCAGACATGGGCTGATAGTAGGTGGGAAATCATCAGGAGAGGGGTGCAGGATGCTACCAGCACCTGTGCAAGAGTAAGACAAATGCAGTAGGGCCCAAAACCCTGTTGGTGGACCAGGGAGGTCCAGGAGGTGGTGCAGGAAAGAAAGCAGCCTATAAGAAATTCAAGTGCTCAAGGAGTGAAAGGGATACGAGGGAGTCGAGCTGATGGCTAGAAGGGCCACTAGAGTGGTGAGGCGGCTAAGGCAAGGAAGGAGCAGAACCTGGCCAGGGAAATTAGGAGAGGAAAAGGGTTCTTTAGATACATTGGGGAAAGGCGAAGGGTGAAGGGCAGATTAGCAGGATTAAATCAGGGAGAGATGGGCACAAGACCCAGGGAGCAGGCTGAGGTACTAAATGAGTACTTCATCTCAGTTTTCACCAGGAAAATGGGGATGCTGCATCACACATGGGAGGAGACAGAGATATGAGGAGGGGGGACCCTTACCAGTCGGCAGGTCTGGGGAGGGCATCACTGGCAGGTGGGGGAGGGCTAAGCAGGAGAAGAGGTACCAGAAGTGGAAATCACCGCAGAGAGTGAGGGAAGCCCTCAGCTCCTTAAGGCGGAGAAAGCACGGGGCGGATAAATTACATCCTAGAGTGCTGAAGGAACTTGCAGATGTCCTGGCGAAACCCCTGGCAGAGCTTTTCACCATCTCTCTGAGGACAGGGTGGGTGCCCCAAGACTGGAAGGTGGCGCATGTAGTGCCTATCACAGGGGGATCAAGGGAGCTGGCAGGGAACTACAGGCCTGTCAGCCTGACATTGGTGGTGGGCAAGGTGATGGAGGGCATTGTCAAGGAGAGGCTGGGGGGACCTGGATAAGTCAGGGTGCCTGGATGATGAGCAGCATGGATTCATCCGGGAAATCGTGTCGAACAAACCTGGTGGAGTTCTATGACTGGGTGACAAGTGCCTTGGACCTGGGTAGACCAGTGGATGTCCTTTCTAGACTTCAGCAAGGCATTTGACTCTGTTTCCTCACGTGGGCCTGTTGGATAAGCTAGGAGAAATAGGGTGGAAACCAGATGATCAGATGGCTGGGCAATTGGCTCCAGGACCGGACCCAGAGGAGTGTGAGTTGAGTAGGATAGTCTCATCCCAAGGAGGGTCATTAGTGGGGTCCCACAGGATCAGTCTTGGGCCCCCTTCTGTTCAACACCTATATCTAACATAAGGACAGGAATCAGAGGTGAGATGAGTCTCTTTGCAGATGACTCGAAACTGGGGCAGTGGTGGATGGGGAGGAGGGAGGGTGGCCCTGCAGGGGACCTGGAGGCTCTGGAAAGATGGTCTAGAAAGTGGAAGCTGAGGTTCAATGCAGAAATGCAAGGTACTCCACCTGGGGCAGAAACCCAGGCCAAGTGTACACCCTGGGATACTACAAGTCTCAATGGCTGAGGGGACCTGGGGTGGTGGTGGATGTCAAGATGAACAACTCTGAGACTTGTGGGAGGGCAGCAGCCAAGGCCAACAGGATGCTGGGATGCATCACTAGGGGATCACCTCCAGAAGGAGGGACTGATACTCCCTCTGTATAACTGCTTGGTGAGGCCGCACCTCGAGTACTGTGTGCAGTTTTGGAGCCACACTTAAGAGGACATTAACCTCCTGGAGAGGGTCAGAGGAGGGCAACCAAAATGATTTGGGGCTTGGGAGATGGGACCTGAGGAGGAGACTCGAAGAGCTAAATATGTACATTGGAAGAGAGAAGGGACGGTGGGACATGATAGAGTCTTCAGGTACATGAAGAGGGTAAATGGGGAGGAACAGTCAGGGTGCTTGAAGGA
Organism: Neoceratodus forsteri; assembly: GCA_016271365.2. Taxonomy (NCBI): domain Eukaryota; kingdom Metazoa; phylum Chordata; order Ceratodontiformes; family Ceratodontidae; genus Neoceratodus; species Neoceratodus forsteri. The sequence continues at coordinate 1,416,464,087 of CM057449.1, read as the reverse complement.
AGGAGAGGGCCACTAGAGGGCATGGGTGGAAGCTGGAGGAAGATTCAGGGAGAAAGGAGGAGGTGCTACTTCACTGAGAGGGTGGTGGAGCCATGGAATGCACTACCTAGGGGCTGGTGGAGGCAGAGACAGTGGAGGGGTTCAGAGGGGTGGGACAGGTACAGGGAAGGGTTCAGGAAGCAAAATCCAATGCAGCAAGAATATCCGGAACTGGGAAGGGAGAAGCCAGAGAAGGCGAGGGGGACAGCAAGGTCAGCACCCAGGGTGGGGGCTGACCAAACGAGCAGACACGAAAGACCGTTAAGCCTATTCTGCTGGCATTTTAGTATGTTAGTAATAACTTTAAAGAAAAACTTCAATAAGGCCGTCTTTACTCAAATAAAAAATCGCTTGACTTTGTGGGATTGGGAAACTGAACTGAGGGATCTTAACACTCAGGCCCATATATTCAAAAGGGTTGTGCCACGTGCAACAGAGATGCGCCAGCGCAAGTCTGAAAATGTGCCATTGTGCGATATTCTGTGGGAGGCAGCTGCTCCCTCCAAATCGCAATGCGCAAGAGTGCAATGGTACTGAATGCATGCACAACTGAAGGGGGAGGAACCATGAATAAATGACACAGTGTGATATTCAGCAGCATGTGCCATGCACAATAGGGGAGCAAGAGGAAGTTGCACGATATCGGAAATGATCCAAAATAAAAAGGAACAAGAGAGAGGTGCAAGAAGGCTTCAGGGAAGCCAGAGGTGGGAGAAAGGCGACAGCCACAGAAGACAGGGAAGCAGTGAATGGGACTGGAAAAGAGCAGGACAGGGCACACCTGGGAACATAGGGCAACAGGACAGGAGTGGGGAGCCTGTGCCACAGTGGACTGAGGGCAGTGGCAGTGGGCAGGACAGCAAAATCTTGGAGGTGTTCCTGGTGCAGGGAGTAGCACAAAGGACAGTGGGAGCAGGATTACAGCTGCGGGGGGGACACAAGCCAGGGACATGGCCAGTGCCACCATTCAGATGGAGGCAGTAATGAGAGGTGTGAAGGCATGCAGCAGGGGCATGGCCGTGGAAGAACCCGTCAGCGGTGTACCCCAACAAGGTGCAGCACTTTCAACTGAGCACTGCAGTGACACCAAGATTGTGGGCCAGTACCACCTGAACGGGCAATCCTGAGGTGGCTCTGTGAGCTGTGCAGTGATGAGATGCAGGCACCCATACGACGGAGCATTGCTCTGTCAGTGGAGAACAAAGGTGACAGCTGTCATGTGCCTGCTCACCACGGGCACCTTCCAGAGACCAACAGGGGACACAACAGGCATAACCCAGTTGGCTGCATCATGCCTACTCACACAATTCCTCAGCGCACTGCTGCCACATGCAAGTACATATTTTTCCCAACACACCGTGGGCGCTTAGCACACATACAAGAGTTCTACAGGGTAGCACGTATACCTGGTATGCCTGGGGCCATTGACAGCACCATGTGGCCATCTGTATGCCACCTGGCCCGGAAGGTGCCAAGTACATTAATCGGAAGGCAATGCTAGCATCAACTGCCAGGTGGTGTCGCGATGCTAGGGGTGCATAACCAATGTCTGTGCCACGACCCTGGGGAGCACATGATGCCTTCATCTGGCACCAGTTTGCACTGTGCCACAGGTTCGAGTGGGATATCCCCACTGGCCACCTAGTGGGTGAGTATGCAAATCATGTGAAATACATGGATCTTTGGAGGGCATAGTCAGAGGTGACATGGGTACTGGCCTAGATGGCCCATGGCAGGGCGACGCTGATCACCAAACTAATGTCCACCCTCTACACACAGGTGACAGTGGATATCCACTCCGTCCCTGGCTGCTCACACCATACCGGTGGCCCACGACCCCATCGCAGCAACGGTACAATGAGGCACATGCCACCACACACAATGTCGTAGAGTGGGTGTTCGGGATGCTGAAGGCACATTTCCGTTGCCTAGACACATCTGGCGGTGCCCTACAGTACAGCCCCTCAAAGGCCTGCGGGCTATTCCTGGCCTGTTGCATCCTGCACAACATGGCCAATGACTGTGGGATAGCTGTAGAGGTCGAAGAGGGGGATAGAGATGGGGTCGATGAGGACACTGGTGCAGATGGTGATGGGCAGCCCCTCCTTGGTCGAAGGGACCCCCAACTGATCTGGATGTCACAGCTGCACCGGGACACCATCACAGAGGAGCACTTCAACCAACCCAGGTAAGTCATGAGGCCTTGTGCAACCACCAATGGCAAGGGCACAACCCACAATCATGCATGGACAAACCCCAGGGGCGCATGTCGTAAAGGGAATTGGCTGAGCGTGGAACTGCACACGCTGTCAGGGATGAGCAAGACCTAACACGGCACGTGGTCACACACACACACATACACACACACACACACACCCCCACAAGACATGCACAAAGGGTGGGAGGCACGCTGACCCCAACTGCCACTCCTAGCCCCACACACGTCCACAGACCACCACGCCCAGTGCCTGTCATTGTGCATGTCTCAGATGCTTGGCACCATTGCACAGTGGTGGACAGCACAATGCAGGCATCATCATGCACACACCACAGTGGCCAGCAGCCAGGAGGGTGTGCACATGGAACGTATGTGTGTGTGCAGGGCCATGTACCCCACCCGTGCATTGCACGTTGAACAACACACTGCACACAGGGCAGCGTCAGACAGGAGCCATGGTGGGAGACAGGTCAGTCATGCGGCACAGTGCCACGGCCGCCACAGATGCGTGGGTGGCCCCATCGAGACTCACCAGCTGTGACAGGCTGACCATTGGCCTCATGGGGTGGCACCGACGGTCCCCAAGGGGTGCCGCTGCGGGAGCGCGACCGTTCTCGAGCAGGGATCTGCAGCTCACTGAACATGCCTGCGCTAGGCGTGTTTGGGATGCCTACAGCTGAACCCGGTGTCAATAAGGAGGGTGTCGCACGACACTGGGAATGGGGGGTGGACATGGCACTTCGCGGTGTCTGTGGCGCATGGGCAAATAACTGTGTGCCCATTGTGGCCATGACAGCTGTGAATGCCTGTGTCTGCCTGTCAATGGCGGCGGTCACATCCTCTCGCAGCCAGTCTATCCCTGACAGGAGCAGACCGATGTCCCTGCTGCGCTGCTCCTCTTCCTGGCACAGGACCACACTAAGTGCATCCACCACCGTCACAAGCCACAACTGCTGATCCACTAATTCATGGAGCATGTGGATGTGCTCATCTAAGAGGTCATCTGCCTGATCAGCATGCTGTCCCTCAATGGTGTTAGCAGCTGTGCTGGGCAGCACCCCTTGAGACTGGGCACTGCACACCAGGGCCATGCCTGGGCATGTCCGCAAGCAGTGCACTGATGCCACCCCCGACACTGTCCCCCCGTCGCCATTGGCCGACTGCTGACACTGCCCCTCCAGCCACCACTCTCCAGGGCTCAACGGTGCCTCTGTAGCAGCCGCAACTGCCCCACTGTCCTGGACACACACCAGTGCTGCCCCACTGATGCAGACAGGCACAGGCTGGGACTGTGATGTCACGCAGGCCTCCACAGCGGCACCACCCATGGCTATGCCCATGCTGTTACCTGCTGTGCGGCCATCCTGTGGCCCACACGTATCACTGTCCATGATGTGAGCTCCATCATCATCAGTGATGGATCCGGCACCAGTCCGAGTCTCAGCATGCTGGCATCCATGGACGCTGTCATGCTGGGACACAGGCAGGGCCTCCTCCGCACCAGCTCCACCAACCTCAGTATAGACAGCCAGGTGGGCCCACTGTTGTCTTGACCCTTGGACACCTGTGAAGGTGGATGGGCCCTCCTCTGTGTCCAGGGTATCGTCCTCAGTGGATGAGCCGACCACCACTGACCCATGTAGATGCTCAGGAGTTGTAAGGAAATACAGTAGCATTAATGTATCTGTCCTACCCTGTGGCATCCCCCCCCCCACAGTGACAGATCAGAACCTACCATGCAGTGACGGGCTACCACCCATCTGGAAGCCACCACCTGGAACACCCTCAAGGGCACAACGCCACATGCTGCCAGCAACCCGCTCTTCCTGTGGCGTCAGGTGTGGCACGGCCAGCTGTCCCCCACCAGTCACAGCCTGTGCTGCCCTGATGGCAGCCACCTTATCGTTAATCCTCCTCCTGTCTGTGCCCACCTTCTTCTTGCACTCCTGCATGGACCGCTGGTGGCTGCCATGCTGGTTGACAGCATGCGCCATCTCACCTCATGCCACAGCACGGACCTGTGGTGTTCCCCGCTGTCCACTGAGCAGCGGTTCCTGGTCAAGGTAGGCCTCAAGCAGGGCATCGGATTGTGCCTTGGTAAAGTTCGGCCTCCTCTGTCTCCCATGTCTCTGTTCCTCCTCCTCCTCCACCTCATGTTCGGTCATCATTGAGCCTGTGGGAATGACAGGTGTTACCTCTGACTGTGCAGTCCCATGCATCTCCCACACACCACAGTCCGCACTGGCAAACAGCATGCAACTCACCACAATAGACTGCAATACCAGACTATGGCCTCTGCAGCCCCATGTCGCATGTATATAGCGCAACACATGCAAATGAGGCGAGGCTCAATTTTAAGTGGATGCTAATGCAGTAGCTGTGCCATTGAATTGCTGATGAGCTGATCTGCATATGCCGGCTGAATATCGCACTGTTGCGCCTTGTGCAATTGTGTTGACCTCGTGCCCATCCTTTGTATGCTATCCTTTACTTGTTGTTTTTCTCTTATGTACCTGGAGAAAACGTCCTCATTTTTCTTGACCCCTTCCTCTATCCTTTGTTTTGTGCTCACACTGAGCATTCTAACAATTTTCTTGCTTTTATACTCTATTGGCAACATTCTGCTCCTCCTTCTTGTATAAACTAAAAGCTCTTCTCTTGTCCCAGATTGCATCCCTCATCTGTCTGTCCACTTGCACACACTGTACTGGTATATATATAGTGTTACTAGGGTTGTTTGGAATTGGCTGATTTAATTCTGTTTCAAATCCTTCAGATTATTGGAAACTGATTTTGAGCCCAGTACTGTTACATTCCATTTAAGGTGGTAGCCAGTCACTGGTGGTCACTGACACTGCTGCCAGTGAAGTCAGGGGATGTTGGTCTAGGAACTTTCCTATTTTCAAAATGCAGTATATCTAGTAGTCCCCTCCCAATATGAGTGACTCCACTCCACCTGTGTGCTCTGCACCTATCCCCCATACAGCCTGTTGCAATGCATTACTTAGTAGTATCTTTCTAAGTGCCCAACAAACTACAGTATACATTCTTGGCTCCAATTTTATACAAAATTTCAAATGTTCTGCTGTGAGATGCTTCCTTTTCCTATGTGAGTGGAAGTGAGAAGAAGTTGGCCTGCATCAAACTCTGGGCCACCACTAAAAATGCTTCATTCGCTTTCAACATCTGGCTGAGTTGGTGGCCCAGGGTTTGATGCTTGCCAACCTTCTCTCACCTCCCCTTACACAGGAAAGGAAGCATCTCACTGCAGGACTTTCAGTCTCATACAATTGGAGCCAAGGATGTGTTCTTTGTTTGAAGAGTTGGGGTGGATGCTGCTTGCCTTGCACAAATGGGCACTGGGCACTTAGTTGGGCACTAGCAATTGGCACAGTGCGTTGGGCTGCTTAGAGTTTAGGAAGGTAGAGGTGGGATGGAGTCGCTTGGCTCAGGTGGGACTACTGGATATATTATACTGTGTAAAGAGGATTTTTTCAAGACAAGATCCCCCTGAACACATGCACAGCTGTGCCAGTGACCACCAATGACTGGCCACCACACCAACCAAAAGTAAGTTGTGGGGAAGGGGTTACAGTGCTGAGTGGGTGCTACGAGGGTGAGAGGGTCTTTCATGTTGAAACTGCAGGCTGGGGAGGTAAAAGTATTGTTTACTGTATGGGGTACTCCGTAACTGGTAGCTGGAATCAGATTCTGAATCTGATCTCTTTTCAGAATCAGGATTTTTAACCTTCAATTCTGAAAATCCTAATTCCAAGAAAACCTCTGAATTTGAGGTATCCAAGTAGGTAACTTGAATTTCAAGCAATCCTAATTGTTATGTTCTTTAAATATCTCAGGCTGTTGCTGGGTTTTATTCATCTACATGGACTCTACCTCCTCTAAGCATCTACACAAGCTCAATGCCTTGCATTGCAAGAAATCCTGTCTAATCCCTGCTACCAGACAGGAGATTATTCACACATTAATTCTCCCTGTCCTTGACTATGTTGAGACTGTTTACAGAGCAGCACACACAATCTGACCTAGCCAGACTGAACCCCCTTTTCTGTGCTTTCTGCCTCTTCACCCTTAAGTTATCCTGCTACACGTACTGCTGTGACCTGTACTCCAGCCTGTGCTTGTATTTTCTAGAAGGGAGAAGACTTATGCATTGTGTTTTACTAATATTTACATTTTTGGACTGACCGTCTTCAAATACTGGTATCTATCCTCGCTCCTCATGCTTACCTCTACCCTTTGCCTTCCCTCTTTGGCACTCTGATCCCTGCTCCTTCCGGTTGTTCAGATGTTGCTGCTTGGCTGGGCAGGCTGAGTTCTCCTTGAGATAGATATCCCTTCCTCAGTAATTTCCTTTCTTTTTATCATATCTTCTGTCCTCACCTTCAGAGCTGGTCCTTAAGGAACTAGTCTGGGAGCTGACTAGGCCCACTTCTGGCTTCTTGTTGAACCAGTTCGCAATGGTTCACATCATACGTAGAAACACAGAAATATTGAAGTTATCGGCAGATAAGGACGTCTTGGCCCACCTAGTCTGCCCTATATTCCCTACTACTGTGCCACCAATCTCGAAATCTCCTATGTCGCCATGACCAATACACACACACCCATACTGCCTAGTGCTCCTATACCCTACCTACTGTGCCACCACTCTCTAAATCTCCTATGTTGCCATGGCCAGTACATACACCCATGCTGCCCAGTGCCCCTATACTATTTCTGTCTGCTGCTCTTGTTGTCTTTAGTTTACTGCTTATCCACTCATTGTTTAATACATTCCTTCGTGTTTGCCTACCTACTTGTATTGCCAGTTATTTTCATATTGCTAGTTAATTTTACAGTATACTGTATTGCTGTTTTTTATATTGCCAGTTATTTTTTATTGTAAGATATTCTTTATTGTACTATTATTCTGTTTACTATGCCTATTTTCTCCTCTGTAATCACCCGAATAAGGGCATATTAAAAAAAAATCAACTAACTCACTGGTAGTAGTTCATATAGGAACTAATGATGTGGAGAGGAAAAGGGAACTGAAAATAAAGCAAGGCTTTATAAAACTAGGCAGAGAATTAAGTTTACATGGATGCCGTGTCATCTTTTCAAAAGTCGAATCCTAATGGTCCTGAGAGACTCTATGCTTCATCAGCAGGCTATTAACCATATTAACAAATGGCTAGATGACTAAAAAAAAGTTCAGATTTATAAAAAATAAATAAATAAATGGTGATATTTCTGGGGAAAAAATCTGTGTTAAAAAAATCTATTCCCCAGGTACAGACTTTACCTGAATAAACTCACTTGTTTTAGCTTAACTGATGGCTACCACAATGTTGCTGATGATTTTTACAATGCTGCCCTCCTTTATTTAGTATTGCTATACTTTTGTCTTGCAAAATCAGTTGTATCTACTTGTATCTATTTGTTCCCATTACTTGCACTGTATTGATATATTTATATGCACCTACTGCTTATATGATTGTTACATCTTTTGTTAAAAATGTTTTGTTCCTGTATTCTCCTAGGTCATGCCTGAAAATAGTCATTGCTATGGCTAGTGCACCCTACCCGGTCAACAAAAACTAAATAAATAAAACTTTGAGTCTAACCTATTGGCAATAGGATCACTAATAAAAATCAAGACAGTCATTTACACTGATTACAAGGGTTGTAGGGGATATTTCATCACTTAATAACTGATCACTTAATAATTCTTCTAATAACAGGGTAACACTTAATAGCAAAGTTAAAACTAATATGTGCCACTTTAAGATATTAAGTTTAAATGCATGCAGTCTTCTTAATAAACTTTATATTTGTAGGGTTAAATTACAGAATACACAGGCTCCTGATATAGTGAGTGTAACAGAAACATGATGTAATGTATCTGTACATGATCCATGGGGAACACAAATAGAAGGTTACACAGCAGTGAGGAAAGAATGTGAAAAATGGAAACAAAAACACAGAAACATAGACAATGATGGCAGAAAAAGATCAGTAGTCCATTCAGTCTGCCTGAGTTCCCTAATAAGCCCTGGAACCTATTGTCCCTCTAGTGTTCTAGCCCTCACCATCTCCCCCGCCCATCTTCTTCCCAGATTCTGTCACTCCGAGCAACCACTGTACCCTTCATTCTGTCCCAGCCTTGCTTGAAAACATTAATAGTTTTTGCACCCATCACCTTGGCTGGCAGACTGTTCCACAGCTCCGCCACCTTTTCTGCATAATAGTATTTGCTCATGTCCCTCATGAACTTCTCTCCTGTTAGGTTCCACTCATGACCATGTGACCACGAGTTAGTGTTCAAGCTAAATAGTTCCCCAGAGTTCACCTTGTTAATATCTTTTAGGAACTTGAAAGTCTGTATCATATCTCCTCTCTCCTTTCTGGTCTACAGTAAGCACATGTTTAGTGCCTTGAGGCTCTTCTGATAGGACCTGCCCTGCTGGCCCCGAATTATTTTAACCAAGGATATATATATGGGAAGTATTAACTCTTTTCTTCTGCTATCAATACCTCTCCCGATACATCCCGGTATCCTACTTGCCTTGGTATGAGCCTTGTTGTACTGACTCGATTGCTTTAGAGAGTCACTGATGATGACTCCAAGGTCTCATTCCTCAGCTGCAGTACTAAGCCTCACTCCTCCCATACAGTACACCATCCAGGGGATCTTCTTCCTTAGGTGCATTACCTTGTGCTTTTTGGTGCTGAATTTCAACTGCCAAAATCTTGACCACACCTCTTTCTTTTGTAATTCTCTCTCCATTTCCTTTTTTTCCCTCATCACTAACCACCCTCACACAGAGCTTCATGTCATCTGTGAAGAAACATAACCTGCCCTGGATTCCCTCACCAGTGTTGCTGATGAACATATTGAAGAGGATTGGACCCAGGGTAGATCCTTATGGAACCTTGCTCATGACCTCCCTCTCTTCTGATTTAACCCTGTTTTGACCTTAATCCTCTACTTCACCCCCTTTAGCTACTTACCTACTAGTTTACCATGACTTTAGCTGTACCCAGATCCTCCATCTTCTTCAGCAGGTGTTTGTAAGGCACCATGATGAAAGCCTTGCTGAAGCTGAAGCAGAGCAAACCCACAGCATGGCCCGTATCTAATTCCCTCATCAACTAGTCAAATAAAACTACCAAGTTAGTCTGACAAGGCTTCCCTGCCCCAAATCCATGCTGTTTACTATTCTAGAGATGGCTGCTCTCCAAGTAGTCCACAAGATCCTCTTTGACTAGTGACTCAGTCAGCATCTCTACAGTAGAGGTACAGTAAGACTGACAGGCCTGTAATTTCCTGATTTTTCCTTGTCTCGTCCCTTACAGAGCAGAATTACATCTGCTACCCTCCAGTCCTTCAAAACCACCCATTCTTAGACAACTATTGAATAAACCTGCTAGGGGTTCAACCAGTTCTGCTACCATTTCCTTGAGTATTCTTGGATGCAACCCACGTAGTCTCAGGACCTTATTTATCTTTAGGGCTGCCAGTCCTTTCAGTATCCTTTCACTAACAAATATTGGCTGCTTCCTCTCCAGAACCCCTAGTGGCCACTTTGATGCCACTCTCTGGCAAGGGCCCACTGTCTTCCCTAGTGAAAACTGTGAAAAAGTAATCATTAAAGATAGTGGCCTTTTGCCTGCCCTCCTGTATTACCCTCACCCCCTCAGCCAGTTTAGTAAGATATTTAATGTATTTATTTATTCTTTGTTGACCAGGTGGGTGCACTGGTGGCAAGCACCTTTTCCAGGTATGACCAATTAATGTCTGGTAAATTAAAATCACTGAGTAGTGTAAGATCCCCTTTACTAGCATTGTTTCTTATATCTTCTGTGTAGTCAAAGAACAGTTCCTTATTTATGACTGGAGGAATAGACAAACACGTATGACTAGTGAAGGAGTGGAACAGGTGACTGGCATCTTAGGCATCGGCAGGCTTCAGCAGAAGAAAGTGAAGAAGCAGAGGACTCTGGCGGTCGACTAAGGCAATGAACCCGTTCACTACTGTGTAACAGTCACTGCTGGGAAGGGTGACAGGACAGGATTGAATACAGAAGGTGTGTAACACACTATCTAGAGTAAGGGTAAAAACAGGTTAAGGTAAGCAAAAAGGTGGGAATAGGTGAAATACCTCATCTAGGGTAGGGGTTAAAAAAGGGACGAGAGTAAGCAAAACAAAAACAGGCAAGGTAAACAATAGCTATGCTGGAAGTGGTGCAGTGGATGTGGGGGCAGCAGTTTTCAGGGAGATTTCCTGGAGACTCCAGTGCTGCCCTATCTGCGTGCACCTCTCTGGGATGAGGGTGGAGGTTATTCGTTTCCAGACCAAGTTGGCTAGGATTCAGGAGCCCTCCTCACCCACCCAGGGACCATGAAGTCTGCCAATGCTGGCTCAAAGGTTGCAAGAGAGGAAGGGCGGCTGGGCTGCAGTGGGCTTAGGAGGGGTAAGGGTGGTGGGTCAGAGGCGCATCGCACAGATTGTTCCACTAGGCAAATCATATGCTGCTGTGGCAGAGCAGGACTGTCCCATGGAGGCACCCACTGTAGTGGCCAGGGAGGATGTGGGGGTGCTCCATAAGGGAGACCCCAAGGTGGGTGGTAGATGATTCCAGAGGAGGAGGAAGCAAATAAACTAACTAAACTGAGCTACCAAGGAATTAAATAAATAACTAAACTGGTCTACGAAGGAAGTTAATAGCTTTAACAGTAAATCATACATGGATTTACTCTATTACTCTATCAACATGGCCTTCAACAATATATACAGGACCAAACTAGAAATGATAATATCATAGAAACATAGAAACATACAAGATGAAAACAGAATAAGACCAATGGTCCATCCAGTCTGCCTATGGGTCTCTATAGAACCCTGTGACCCGGCTTTGATCAGGGTTGTATCCCTCCCAAACAGTCATCCCATTCCTTCCCCATCCTTGTCAAACCACCCACAGTTTCAGCTTCCACCACTGTGGCCAGCCAGCAGTTGCATGGTTCCACCACCCTTTCTGTAAAGTAATACTTTCTCACATCCCTTGTAAACCTGTCCCCCCTCGTCAATTTCCAGTCATGCTCTCTGCGAGCTGGTGTTCCTTATAAACAGTTCCCTGGAGTCCACCTTGTTTAGTCCTTTCAGGAATTTGACTGTCTCTCTCATATTCCCCCCTCTCCATTCTAGTCTCCAGTGAGTACATATTCAGCAGCCTAAGTCGTTTCTCATAGGACTTCCCTTGGTGACCCTGAATCATCTTCATTATCCTGTGCAGTACTGCCTCCAGCCTATCCTTGTCCTTTCTAAGGTGAGGGCTCCAAAACTGGGCACTGCACTGCAGATGTGGTCTCATCTAGGATCTGTAGTGGGGGAGTATCACCTCTTTCCTTCTACTGTCACTACCCCTCTCTATACATCACAGCATCCTGTTAGCCTTACTGCAAGCCCTGTTACATGAGCTAGCCTGCTTAAGGGTGTTGCTAATAATGGCTCCAAGGTCATATTCCTTTGCCATAGTACTGAGTTTTACCCAACCCATCCAGTATTCTGTCTTGGGGTTCTTTTTCCCCAGGTGCATTACCTTGTACTTTTTGGCATTGAAATTCAACTGCCAGACCCTTGACCATCTCTCTGACCTCTGCAGGTCCTCTTGTTGTTCGATAATTGCTTCATTACTATCCATTCTTCCACAGAGCTTTGTGTCATCTGTGAAGAGAACTAATGTACTCTGGATCTCTTCTCCAATGTCACTGATGCACATGTTGAAAAGGACCAGACCCAGAACAGACCCCTGTGGTATCCCACTTGTGACCTTCCTCTCTTCAGATTTGACACCGTTTACCACTACCCATTATTGTCTCCCTTTTAGCCAATTCTCCACCAATCTGACTACATTCCTAGCCACCCCAAGGTCCCCCAGCTTCTTCAGCAGGTATCTATGGGGCACAGAATCGAAAGCCTTGCTGAAGTCAAAATACTGCAAATCCATGGCATGGCCTTTATCCAATTCCTTTGTTATCTGATCAAAAAAGATAATTAAGCTTGTCTAACATGACCTCCCTGCCACAAAACCATGCTGTGTACTATCCTGGAGACCATTACGCTGCAGCTAGTCCACAACGTCTACTTTGATTATTGACTACATCAGCTTTCCAACAATAGAGGGGAGAATGATTGATCTGTAGTTGCCTGTTTGTTCCTTGTTGCCCCCTTTATGAAGGGAAACCATGTCTGCTACCCTCCAATCCTCTGGGACAACCCCCGTTTGAAGCAAGTTATTGAAAAGGCATGACAGAGGTTCTGCCAATTCATTAGCCAACTCTCTGAGCACCTTCAGATTGATTCTATCCAGACCCAAGGCCTTGTCTGTCTTTAGGGCTGCTAGCCCCTTTCGTATTCTAGCCCCATAAATATTGGCATCCCCATCTCTGGGATTCCTTTCACAGCTGCTTTGATGCTGCCCTCAGGTATCTTGGCTTTTGTCATAACTAATTTTAATTTCAGTTACATCATAGGAGAACCTCTATCTACTAGTGACCGTTACTGCATTACTTTTTGTTTTGAAATAGAACATTACATATCAACAGGTAATAGAAAAATGTAAAATTATAAAATGGGTGACTTTGACAGTTTTAGGAATTCATTGGCAAAATGGGACTGAGCTTCTGATATGATAAATAAAAGTACCTTTAAGTGCTGGGATATTTTTAAACATAAACTATTAGACTTAAAAGAAAAAATAATTCCATCAAAAAAAGCTTAAAACAGAAGATGAAAGGTTCTGCCATGTTTCACAAGGGAAATTCAAAACTTTCTATCAGAAAAGAAGCGCTTATACAAAATTAAGAAATACAACTACTGCTGGTAATATTAACAGATATAAAACTGATCTGGCCAGATGTAAAAAAGAAATCAGATCTGCCAAAAATAATTATGAGATCAAATTGGCCTCAAACAAACAAAAAGTATTTACTCATATGTGAAATCTAAGAAAAGTTGCTCTAGCTCAATAGGTCCATTGCTCATTAATAATTCATTGATTTCTAATGAAAAATGTATGGTGAATGAATTCAACAATCATTTTTGTTCAGTTTTCAATAAAGGAAACAGTTTAGTGGCATTAAATAACTTGGCAGAGTGTCACTTTAAAATATATTTGGAAGATGTTCTTATGGGTCTATTAAATTTAGATATATTGAAGTATGCAGGCCTGGATGGTCTTTCACCAAGATTATTGGAAGAAACTGTGGGACTTGTAGCTGTTCCAATTGTTGATATACTGTATTCTATAAATCTTTGCACCTTGGGGAAGTCTCAAAAGACTGGAGAACAGCAGAGGTTATTCCTTCATATAAAAACTAAAAACTGTAGAATGGCAGATGTTATTTCTTTATATGAAAAAGTAAAAAAAAAAATATGTCTTAAACTATAGACCTATTAGCATTACCTCACTCTTATGTAAATTAATGGAAACAAGAATCAAAGACATGTTGGAAAAGGAATGTGATATAGTCAAATCAATGACAATACACAGCATGGATTCAAAAAAGGGAGATCCTGTGTATCAAATTTGCTGTGTTTTTACAAGCCAATCAGCCACAGTGTAGAGAATGTCTACACAATAGTCATCATGTACCTTGCTTTTAGCAAGGATTTCAATTCAATGCCATACATAAATTGAACAGCTTTGGTAGAGACAAATCTATTATTAGCTGGATGGGTAATTGGCTGCATAATAGAAACCAACAAGTTAAACTAAATGGTGTCTACTCTGAGGTGGGTGATGTAATGATTGGGATGCCACATAGTTTAATTTTGGGACCTTCTCTCTTCAATATATACATATTGGATTAGGGAGATAATATTAACAACTGCTGCAAGCTTGTGGATGGCACTAAACTTGGAGATCTAGGCCCAGATATTCAAACTGCGCCAGTCTGAGGCGCAAGCCCCTGCGCTGCTCAAAATAGTTGCGCAGGGGTGTGGCCGGGGTGATATTCAAAGGAGTTCTGCGCTGTTGAGCAACTCCTTTGAATGTTGCCCAACCACAGCACTGGCGCGTAGCGCGTAAGGAACTTCTGACGCTACCGCAAGTTGCCAGAGTTGAGTATTAAACTTGCGGTGGCGCATACCATTGCGCCGGGCGCGTAAATTTCCATATTGAAAAGGTGACATGCAAATGGGGCCATAATTTATGCAAGAGCACAGGGGGCCATTGCATCTCTTATAGCCCTATTTGCATGCCATTTGCATGTAGGTGCGCCGATCCCTGAGGACTTGCTCCTGGCTACCCTGCCAGGCAGCAGCCGTCGGGGACCGGCGCACAATGCAGCTCGATCAGCGGGCATCGAGTTACATATTCCCCCCCACATCACCCATAGCCGCTGGCACGCCCATTGGCTGTAGCTCTGCACCACTGGGCGCAGCCCTACCGACAGTCAGTCGGGCGGGCGGCGGGCGGCAGGCGGGTGGGATGCTGTCGCCTCACGGGCTGTGGGGGGAGGGGGGAGGGGCTTGTGGGTGGGTGGGGGACACTAGACACCAGGGAGATGTTTGGGGGGTTCTGCTGTGACATTCTGCCCGCGATCGGCTTACGGTCCACTGGACCACCAGGGAGTTATTCGGGTTGGGGGAGGGTTACATTCTGCCCGCGATCGCACTTGGGGTTTATGCAGGTTCCTGCCACGATTGGGCACTGGGGGTTATGCAGGTTCTGCTGATCGGGCTGTGGGAGGTGTGGGGGGGAGACATGTACCTGTACTGCCCGCGATCGGGCTGGTGGGGGGGCACAGGGAGTGAGTTGGGGGCCAGCCAGGGGTGGCAGCTGCTGTGTTGGCGCCTGCAATGCAGCAGTCACACTGTGGGTGGCCTCGACTTAAGCCTTTTTTGGCTCAAGCTTGTCGCGGGCGGGTTGGGGTTCTTGCCATGCACAACTCTGCATACCCGACTGAATATCAGGTTCGCAGGTTATGTATGGGTCCTCCCCCTCACAGCTGAGCACATGCATTCATTTGCATTGCTCTCTGAAGCAACCTGGTGCCAGTGGCGAACTGCCTCCCGCCGAATATCGAATGGCGATTTTGACTTCATGATGGCGTGAACTCCTCTGTTGGCGCATGGCGCAACCCTTTGAATATCTGGGCCCTAGTAAACAACAAAAATGACAATGTCATAATGCAAGCTGATCTACAGTAGATTGAATCAGTGAAGGGACTAGGGTATAGGCAATGAGTTTTAACCCAGAAAAGTGAGTTGTAATGCATATGGGGAAAATGTTTTATACTAATTAAGCAATGATTTAATAGGGTAAAAAACCTTTAAGCACAAGGACTATACCTATTTTCAAGGGAAACCCAGTCAAAATTACAAAACAAAACACTACAAGACAATAAATTTAGTATTATAAGCAGTTTTAAACAGTCTCCCTCTTTCTTGTCCCAATAAGATCCTCCTTGATGTGGATGACACCGTAATATTCACCAGTAACCCTGACCCCTTGTTACTAGAGAATCATCTTCAGCTAAAGTTCTTGTGCATAGAGACTTGGTTCAGTAGGCACAAAGTACTGTTAAATTACAAAAAAAACAAAGTCGGAGACCACGTGATGCAGAGTGCTGAATAGAAGCTCCTCCGCATAGCTCCAGCCTCCTGATTATAAAATCGTCTTTTTCAGTCTGCTAAACCGCCTAAAACCCCTTGGTATCCTCTGAGTCTGCATTCTAACCACCTCAGGATTCGGAGTCGCGAGTTTGAGTATTCATGGAGGCTTATATGAAAAAAGCCCCACAAAAACGCACTCCGCCAGTTACCCCCGAGAAGGCCCGAAGAAACCTAGGGCCTCGAATGGATCAGACAGGCCTGATCATCTCAGCCAAGTATCGGATCAAGAACCTTTAACCTTGAGCAGGTTCCTTGAAGAATTCAAGCCCTTCTGTGAGGAAGTCAAAGAAATGGCAACTGAGCTCAAAGCCCTATCAAAAAAGCTGGACGAGGTCACTACAGTAACCTCGGGTAATATAGCTCGCATTGTGTCACTGGAGAAGCATCTGGAAAGGGTAGACCCTGGGCTAGCAGCAGTACAGCAGAAGTTCTCTTGAGTTGAAACAAAGTTGAAGGACCTCGAGGGCCGCAGCCGCAGGAATAATGTTGTAATACTGGGGCTACCTGAAGGTGAAGAGGGCCAGAATGCTATCATTTTTGTACAGAAGTTGGTAGAACGAGTGGCCGGTCCCTCTCCTTTCGGCTCTGCGTATATTATTGAGAGGGCGCATAGATCGCTATGACCAAAACCTCCTTCGGGGGCTGCTCCTTGCCCTATTATATGCTGATTTCTCAACTTTTTGGAAAGGCAACACTTTCTGTCTAAAGTGAGAGACCTACAAGAGGTCCGTTGGGAAAACTCAAAGCTAAGAATAGCACAGGATCTGCTGGGATCTGTTCGACTGAAGCGTACAGCATTCCATCTCATTGTGACCAAGATTATTGCTGCTGGGCTCAAGTTTAGGATGGGGTACCCAGCTAAGCTGCAAGTTTTAGTGAACGAATCTTGGTCAGCATATGAAGATCCTGATACCGCTCTTACTGGCCTCAAGCTTGCTTTACCTGACCTGTTTCGTGACCCATGAGAAGCCCTCTGTCTATGTCGAAGGGGAGATCTGCGTTGTCAAGATGGGTCTGCCTTTTATGTAGAATGCTGAATAGGATAACCAGTGTGGATGGAATCCAAAGGATCTCATTGTTGGGAAAAGCAGAGCCGTTATCTCGCTGTCTTAACTCGATATGAGACTCTTTTGCTTTGAACTCAAGCATG
Organism: Neoceratodus forsteri; assembly: GCA_016271365.2. NCBI lineage: Eukaryota > Metazoa > Chordata > Ceratodontiformes > Ceratodontidae > Neoceratodus > Neoceratodus forsteri. The sequence goes on along the minus strand of CM057449.1, from coordinate 1,416,446,995 downwards.
GGACTGCTGCTTGCATATTGGATTTGTTTTGAATGTATAGTTTACTCAGTTGGGGGAAGTGTTCTGTGTTTTGGCCTTTTTAGGAACACTATTTGTCAGTATAAAGGGGATGGTAAAATAATGTCACTCAGGTTCATGATTCAGTTCGGGGGGGGTAGATTAATCCAGGAGGAAAGCTGGGCACTTGTATTTTACTCAGTGGCCACAAAAGGGAGCTCAGCGCACAGGATTATTAGCTCTGTGCTAGCTGATAAACCGAAGTCTGGGGTAATAAACATACCCTCTACCACGCTAGTTGGTCCTTGTATGGTAAGATGCCGAGGTGAAAGAGGCCTAATTCTCTCACTATTTTCTTAGGATCTCGGGGCACCTGTATTCATTTAGCAGGTTATATGAATCCTGCTAATCGGGGCTAAGTCTCACTTATACGGCTCCCTCCTTTAATGTCTGGCTATTGGATGTTTACCTTCATTGTATCATTTGACTTGATGCTGGTGTGACGCCGAGGTCAAGCGCCTTATTTTTAAGTTAGTAACCTGAGATCTCTGTGCGTCGAGTCTCTCTCTTGGCAGGCCACAGGTATCCAGTTAATTTTATAGCAGCATACTCGCTGTGCTCCTATGTTATAATCCCAGCTTCTCTTTTTAAGTTACCAAGAACTGTTTAGGTAGTAGAGCTTTCTCGGTTTTGATTTCAAGTTTGCTGGTTAGGGAGGAAGGGTTGTTGTACTTGTCTAGGGCCGAGGGGCTTCTTCGGGAGCCTGGGAGGGAAGGGACGTGGTACTTTGCTGAGGGCTGTTTGTGACAGTTGGGGTGGATGGGAGGGGTGGGAAGCTTGTGTTTAAAGGATTGATACTTTCGCTCTACGTGGGGGAGTATTATGGGGGATAGAGGCGGAACAGTTTGTTTTGGGGGAGGGGGGTGAGGGAGGACACGCAGTATTTAATCGAATCTGGTTAATTTCCCTTCGTTGTTATTGTACATGGTCCTTTGTCCTAATATACAGGGAGGGGGAAGGGATAACTGTTGAGGGGATGGGGGATGGGGGGAGGGAGTACCATACAGCAGTAATCATTGGAATCTGGTCGAATATTTCTCGATATCTTTATACAGGGCTGAGGATATTAAGCTCATTAATCTTAGCTAGATGGCTAATGATGTGACTTTTGCTACCTGGAATGTTAAGGGGATCAGGAAAAAACCCAAACAATATCAGGTGCTTAAACACTTAAGTTTATTGCGGTCTCAGATAACATTTTTGCAGGAATCCCATTTACTAGAATCCGAAGCTTCTCAATTAAGAAGACAACAGGTGGGTCAGGTTTATGAAGCTCAGGGCTCCACTAAAAGTTGTGGGGTCATGCTAATCATTAATAGAAGCATTCCCTTTGTTTCTATGCAGGTCATCAAGGATCCGGGGGGCAGATTTGTCTTAGTCAAAGGCACTCTTTGGTCAGTACCACTCCTACTCGGTAGTATATATGGACCCAATACTGATGACCCAGGGTTTTTTATGAGGCTGATAATTATTATGCTTCCAATGCTTCCCATCGGGATTATTATGGGGGGTGACTTCAATCAGGTTGTAGACTCTAACCTGGATAGGTCAGGTAGTGGGCTGAGAGGGATGCCCCCGGGACAGAGGGCACTTAAAGATCTGGTAGATCAATGCGGGCTCTTTGATATCTGGCGCATGTTGCATCCTGATTCCAAGGAGTTCACTTTCACTTCAATGGTGCACGGCTTGCAGTCTCGCATTAACTACGTATTTATCTCTCAGGGTCTCTTGCCTGGGGTCAGGTTTGCCTCGATCCAACCTGGTCCCATTTCTGACCACTCCCTTGTGGTATGCAACCTGGCATTCCTTAATTCACCTAAAAGGGAGACCAGATGGAAGCTCAATGAGCAGCTCCTTAAGGATGCCAAGTATTGTAAGCTTATAAGAGAGCAAATTGAGCTCTTTTTCTCATCTAACCCATTAGATAGTGCAAAGCCGGACATTCTTTGGGGGGCTTTTAAAGCACCCATGAGGGGGGTTCTTATCAGTATAGTGGCTAAAAGGAAAAGGGTACAGGAGGAAGAGCTGATATCACTGATATCCCAAATTCAGTCCCTTGAAGTGAATCTCTCTGTTAGTTCCTCTCATGAGGACAAGAAGAGATTCCTGGTGGCCAAAGATAGATACCTAGAGCTGTTAAGGGAAAAGGCAGAACTAGCTATAATCCAAACCAAAGCCAGTTATACGGATCAAGGAGAGAAAGCAGGGTGCCTGCTTGCATTGTGCTTAAAACAACAGGAATCTGCAAGATTTATCCCACCAATTCGAGCAATGGCATGGGTCTATGAGAGTATCCCCTACTGAGATAGTGCAGGAGTTTGCTTTATATTATGAAAAATTGTACAGGGACATGGAGAGTCCTCCTTGTCCTGCGATTCTTGAGGAGCACTTAAGAGATTCCCACTTTCCCTCCCTATCGAAGCAACACAAGAGTTTTCTGGCTTCTCCTATATCCCAGGAGGAAATCTTTGAGGTTATTAGAGGGCTACCCTCAGACAAGGTCCCAGGACCGGGTGGGTTCTCCTCTTTATTTTACAAAGTTTTTCGTGACCTCTTATTGCTAATACTTTATCACCTATTTCAATACATTTTATCTGGGGTAGAGGCAGACCCTTACCTGTTCGAAGCCCTGATTGTTCTGCTCCCTAAACCTGACAAGGATCCTGAGTTAGTTCAAAGCTATAGACCCATATCTCTCTTAAATCAAGATATTAAAATCCTTTCGAAGATATTGGCCGACAGTTTAACTGTAGTCCTTCCTGATTTGATAGGCATGGTGCAGGTTGGATTCATGAAGGGACGTTCGTCATCAGACCATTTGCGTACCCTTTCTCATGTCTTCTCGGTCTTCAGGGATGCTGCGTTTCCCGCTGGACTGGTCTCCCTGGATGCCGAGAAGGCATTTGATTGTGTGAACTGGAGGTTTTTGTTCCAAGTTCTCCAGGCCTTCCAGTTTCCTCCGGTCTTTATATCCTGGATCGTTGCATTATACAAAACACCTACAGCAAGAATTATGGGAAATGGTGCATTTTCTAAGCCTTTTTCATTGCATTCTGGTACCAGACAGGGTTGTCCCCTTTCTCCCCTTTTATTTAACCTGTATTTCGAACCTCTTATTCAAAATATTCTCAATAATACAGGAATACAAGGCATATGGGTGGGGTGTCATGAGGTCAAGATCACTGCATATGCGGATGATCTCCTTGTGTACTTATCCCACCCGGTATCGTCTGTCCCGGTTTTGTTGGGTGAAATTGCTAAATTTAGTGCTTTATCCTACTATAAACTTAATGCTAGCAAATCTTCCTTTTTCCTTTTAAATCACAAAATATTTAGGACTGATATCGCCCCCTTAGGTTTATGTTGGTCCCCCAGGTCATTGAAATACTTGGGCATTAAACTGACTCGTAACCCCTCGGTATGGTTCAGGGAAAATCTGGAGCCCCTTTTCCAGCTTATAATTCAGGATCTCGACAGATGGTCTAAGCTCCCTATCTCGCTTTGGGGACGGATTAACATAATCAAGATGAACGTCTTCCCCACGAACTTTCTACCCTTTATCTCTTCTCAATACTTTTATCCTGTTATCTTGGTTTAAGAAACTGCATGGTATTTTTACCAAGTTTATCTGGTCTGACAAATACCCCTGACTGGCTTACTATAAGTTGGCTGCTCCAAAATCTGAGGGGGGCCTGCGGATTCCCCATTTGGCCATATATTATTGGGCTAGTCATCTGGCAAAATGTCTGAAATGGGTAAGTCCGCGTCCTGAAAAGGTACAGCCAACATGGCTTAGAATAGAGTTGGACTCTGTTCGGTCCATGAATCTGGATCCCCTAACTTTGTTCTATGTAAAAGTGTCTCAGGTGCATGTTGCCCGAGAAATGTCCCATAGTTACTACTTCTTTAATGGTATATGCACAACTTTGCTCTTTCTTGCATTACATTCTTCAGTTAGATCTGGCTCAAACTATCTGGAATTCCCCATCTTTTACTATGAACAAGCAGCAGATCCCCCGCACTTGGTTGCCCCAATTGGGTGATGGGAGAGTACTTTCTTTTGTGGATGAGGAGGGGCAATGGCTATCTGTAGGTGATCTTATTCAGAAATTTAGCATCCTGGCATTCTCACATTTTAAAGCAGTACAAATAAGACACCTATTCACAATAGTGATCGGTAATTCCCCTCCCAATCAGACGGTTGGGGCCCTGATACCTGAAATTTCTTCTCTACTTGGGCAGTGTATCCAAATTATATCAGGTTTTGTTTCATAAAAGATATGGGGACTCTTTTGGACCAACGAGGTTCTGGAGCTCCTTATTTCCTCAGTATTCACCTAATTGGCAAGCTTTGTGGAGGTCCTGCCATAAATTTGTCTCCCAAGATAGGTTGCGCCTTATGCAATATCATATTTTGCACAATATGTACTATACTCCGGTTAAGTTAAAGAAGTGGGGGTCTGTTGGACTCAAACATATGTGTTAGATGTTCACAGGGGAAGGGAACACTCCTTCACATATTTTGGTCCTGTGCCAAAATCTCCCAGTTATGGGACTCTATCAAAGCTTCCCTAGATCCCATACTGGGTTTACAGGAGCACTTCACGCCTGACGTCTGTCTCCTCGGGGACATATCCTCTATTAGAGTCAAAGTGAGAAGATTTCATATTTCTATGAGAGCTCTATCTGTTAAGAAGCTTATTTTACGTCACTGGAAAGATAAGCTTACTCCGACATTATAGGAATGGGTGAATGAAATCCTTTCTAACCTGCGTACGGAAAAGGCGATTGCCAGCCTTCGCAACAGATTATCTGTTTATACTCAAACATGGGATCCCCTTCACTCCCTAATTCTAGCTGCTCAGATTTAGTAGTGTTCCAGAGCAAATAGCCCTGTATACTCCTGTATAATGGCTTTGTACTTAAGTGACGTACTGATATGTAACTGCTGTATGGGTGGGAGGGAGGGATGGGCAGTCTTAACATAATAAGTTGCTGTATTCTTGTCTTACTGTCATGTTAACTGCCTCTTAATGTGGAAAATTTTGCTAATAAAATTTGAATTGTAAAAAAAAAAACAAGGTCATGTTATTCAGCAGCTCTCTCAATAAACATACAGCCCACTGGCTAACAATTTGGAATAATGCAAACATCCCAGTAGAACAGGTACAGCATTTCAAGTATCTCAGGGTCACTACTGACGGCACCCTGTCATACACGCACCACATTGAAACTATTGCCAAAGCAGTAAATGCGCATATAGGGCTACTGTATAGACACAAACACTGTTTGATCTCTGAGGCCCTGAGAGCAGCTGTTCAAAGCTCAGTCATCTCCATGGTAGAGTATGGTCTGGTAGTCTATGGTGCAGCAACTGATACCACTCTGAAGTGGATCTTGACAGCACTAAACAAAGCCTGGAGGCTCATCACTGGCTCTCACCAACACACACACGTGTGATCTTTATCTTCAGACAGATTGGCGCTACCTGAAAGGTAGGATCATAAAGCAAACCTGCCTACTAGCTAAAGAAAAATAGCCTTAGAATCACTCTGCAGGGGGTGCAGAAGTTCATAAGCCTCTCCTGTAACCCTCACTGCATGAGGTGGTTATATAGCCAGCCCTTCCTAGTACCCGTATGCCACACTGCACAAGGTCAAAGGTCCTTTGCCTATAAAGCCCCACCTTGGCTTAACTCCTTGCATAGTGATGCCATTACTGAACCCAAATTGGGACCTTTTAAGCATAAGCTCCACCAGATACTTACAGCAGAAAGATGTGATTGTTTCTCCTAGCTGGCCCTGATTGGAGCATCATGGAACCTTAAAACCCCTTCAAACACTTGTCAAGTGGCCTTGCCACTGAAACTACTCATGCACTGTTCTGCCCCACCATCTTTCTCCCCCTTACCACCTAATTCTCTCCAGCTCCATGTCCTTTCTCTTCTCAAGTCTTCTCTTTCTCCTTCTCTTCTCCTTACCGTACCCTTCCTGCTCCCCCTTTTCTCCTATTGCCCCTCCATTTTCCTCTCTCCTACTACCTAAACTCTCCTGCTCCTTTCTCTTTTCAACTCTTTTCTTCACTTTTCCTTCCTGTCTTCACAACCAAACCCCTCCTACTCCCCCTACTTCTCTTGCCTCTGACCATAATCTAATTTCTGCCACTATACCCCCACCCAGTGCCTCCCTGTCATACATTTGACTATGCACACTCCAGCAGATTCTCTTCTGTCCTTCCCCTCTTATGCCCACCTGTTCCTCTCCACTCCCCTTCTCCCTCACTCCCTGACAATGCCACCTCCAGCTGACAATTCACAATGCCCTACCTCACTATGGTAAGCTCATAAACTTGTTCGGTAACCTTGATTGTATTGTTCTGTAACCTTGATTGTACTGAACTTTTTCATGTTGTACTGCCACAATCTGTATTTTACGTTTACTCTGTTTACACTTACTATACTGTACATATCATCAATTGTGTCATCTTTTATTATCACACTGTTATGTCTTCATTGCTGACATAGAACCTTTGTAAAACAGCCCTTGCCTCAAAGGTGTATCCAAATCCAAGACTTTAATCACTAAATAACAAACTAACTAACTAACTAACTAAATAAATAAATGACATACCTTGTAATACATAAAACACAAATTAAAGCTAAATAAAACAATTACATATGTCCTAATCCTTGAAATACCTTCTCAGGTCTACTTTGAAGTGCCCAAAACATTCACTATGCAGCAGATTCAATTGTAGAATATTCCAAAAGTTAACAAATCTAAATTTAAAAGATCTTCAAGGAAGTTTTATAATTTGGGATAACTAGCTGTACGTTATTTTTACTTCTTTTATTATACAAATGGAAAAAAATCAAAGGCAGTACTATTCAGCCCAACAAGTCTTGGATCAGACAGATCATCGATCCTGACACCTGCTCTCACTGATGGATCAATGGTTGAGGTGGTCAAATCCATCAGGTATTTAGGCATAACCCTAGATCAAAACTGCACATTTAAGATGCACATCGGCTAGCTGACCAAGGCCGTGAATCAGAAGCTTGGCCTGCTCTATCGCCTAAGCCCCTTCTTTACCCGAGAATCATGACTTAAGATGGTAACAAGCACCCTACTACCCATCCTGTTCTATCGTGCACCGATTCTACTAACTGTCAGAGGAGCAGAAATGCAAACACTTAGAACACCCTTATCACTGGGTTAACCATTTTGCATTAGGAGCCCCATCCCATGAACACCACTGTCAGGTTCCGCATGCCCTATCATGGCCGTCACTAGAAGGGCAATTACAATACCCATCCCTATGTCTGGCCTTCAAACTTAGGTAGATAAATGCTCCCCCAAGTGTGGCTGGTTTACTATCTGATAAACCAATTAGAAGATCCTTCAGATCCTTGAGCCACATACTCCTCAATGTGCCCAAAGTCAGAGCATCCATAAGGCAATGATCCTTTCCGTCTAGCATACCACCCATATAGAATGCACTCCCTGATAATCTGCAGGATTGCTCATCCCTTGGGGGCTTTAAAAAGGGACTCAAGGTGCATCTCTCGGGGGGCGTGGCCTAGCAGCAGAGCGTAATGGCAGCTTGAAGTTAGTGCTCTGCAATCATCCATTGCAATCCCCTCTTACTCTACCTCAGATCTTCATTTACTTGAACAAGATAATGGGATTAGGCTGTGCTGATGTCGGCCTCCCAAAAATCAGGGAAGAAGCAATAAAAAATCTCATTTAAATCCTCTCTCCATGACTCTACCGCCAAGGGCCTGCTTCAACCCGAACCCACGTCGAACAATTCATGCACATCACGATCAGACAAGAGCATTCAAGCGTTGGAGAGTGGCTCCGAGAGGGAGATCCCTGAATCGGCTAACATTCAGACAATGACTGAGGGATACCAGCAACTCGAGAGGCTTATTAAAGATTTAAAGTATGACCTGGGAGCTAGAATGGAGGCAGGCTTTGAGAACGTAACAGCCCAAATTCAACACCTGCAACAGGCCGTTAACATTACTTCAGGACAAGTTGAAACACATGAGTGACGACTGGAAGAGCTAGAACAGCGCCTCAGTAACCAAGAAGATAGTTCTGGTGATCAAACAGTCGAATTAACCAAGGCTCTGAAGGAAATAGAATTTTTAAAGCACTCTTTAGACGACCATGAGAATCGAGAGCGCCGATGCAATATACGCATTATCGGCCTTCCAGAAGGGACCGAGGGGAAAAACTGCATCTCATATCTGAAGGAGTGGTTTAAAGAAACTCTTCATCTCTCTCAGGATGCACCTTTGGAGATCCAATGAGCCCATAGAGCCCCGGGGCCGAAACCACCCCCGGATCAGAAGCCCAGGCATATAATCGTCAAATTCCTGTGATATCAAGACCGGGTACAGGTCTTGGATGCTACGAGGAAAACGGGGATCATTTTAGTGCAACAGAGGCAGGTTAGCCTATTCCCAGATTATTCCAGACTCCTGCAACAGCAATGACAGGCATTTGCGGAGGTTTGCTGTGTTCTTCACAGCATAAACTGTCCCTTTTAGTACCTCTACCCGGCTCGGCTATTTGTGCACCCAGTGGGAGGCCCCACGAAAACTTTCACTGACCCGGCAGCAGCTCTTGAGATTGTGAGAGGCTTGGAGAAGCAGAAAGCTCTGTGAAGACAGGCCTCGACCTAAGGTACTGTTATTGATCCAGTATGAGTTGGGGGGGGGCGGGGGAGTGATTCTCCAGTCTGCAACTCCGTACGTGGCCTACAATGGCTGGATGTGGGGGTTCCCCTTCTCCTCTCACTCCAAAGCACTTTAAGAAGCCACCGCTTTGCTGAGCGAAAATGGTGGAATAGCGTTTGACTACCTGACTGTACTACCAGTCCTTGCTATAGGGACTAATCGGTTGCTTCACATGTTTATATGCCTATTTTTGAAGTTAAACAACAGTTGTTACTGAGTTATTATGGTAAAATATATTTCATAGCTGTATTCAGATTGCTGGTTCTGTTTGTGGGAGATCTGAGAATGATTTGCAGCTGGGGGGGGGTCAACAGGTCGGGTTTATTATGTGTGATTGAAAGCCCGATTTACAGGGCATGGAGAGGAGGATTGATCTTTCTTTTCTTTAAAGTAAGAGCTTTTGGGACAAAACTGTAACGTCCATAGGTCTGATGTCCTTAGCTCCTATTCCAGATACAGAGTGGGGCAGGGATATTCAGAGATCCTCCTAAGCCGACAGTACATTTCTTTTTAGTTTTTTTTTTTCTTTTTCAGCAGCCCAGGCCTGTATATGTGAAGAAACACTTAGGTTTGGATTTACCTCAGCTGATTTTATGTTGTTTTTTAAATCTGTAAGAGGGTAAACTGAGTTAAATTTTTCTATAAATTCAGTAAGCAATACGGTTTGCAAGGGATGGACCCCTTAATCTTCTCATTCTCGCCTTTGTGTGTCTCTTTGTGTGATTTTTGTGTGTCTCCCTCCCCCAGTAGTCCTTGGCTGGCACCTGCCTGAGGTCTGAAATCCACCCCCTGATTTAGCTTAATCTTGTTTCTGTGCATTACCCCTTTGTTTTATTGTTAATTTCCTAACCCTCCCACTGAGTCCCCAGACTATCTATATCTGACCTCTGTCCCTTTCTCTGCAGACTCATCCACGTAGCTGCTTTTAAGCTTGAGCTGCCCGCCGACTACAGCGGTGAGACCGGGAGGCTGCCTGCTGTCACCCGCCCACTGCTCTCCAAGCACAGGTAATTGCCGAAGCCAGATCTTTAGCCCTCAGTGGCTGTTGCAGCAAAGATCCTAGATTGTTTTTCCGAATTCCTGGCACCATCTGACTGCAGTGCCCCCATTGGCTGCTCACCATCTTGGTGAATTCCCTGAGTGTCTAGCTCTGGAATCCAGTGTGGCTGCTTTCCCAGGACTAATTGCATGCCCGTGCACAAATTTTGTAGTCTGTGCTGCCTGGCCCTCGCTACTAGTGTGTGCACATAATACCAATTACAGCTAAACTGAAAACCGGGATTCCTACTGCTGATTTTTTGTTTAAGGACTGTTACTAGCCTGTATTTGCTCATTCTGGCAGAAAAAAAAGAGAGCAAAATACTGTTTGTTTGCTTTGTTTTAGCCTAGCTAGACCCCTTAATCTTCCCATTCTCTCATTTGTGTGTCTCTTTGTGTGATTTTTTTCACCCTCCCCAACCCCCTCCTCCACAAGTTCTTAAATACACCTAAACCACTCCCCCTTCTGTGCACCTCCTCCCATTGGCCATCTTGCCCTACACAAATTTATAGCTGCAGAACACCTCCTAGAGTGTGGTCCTGCCCCACAGAACTACATTTTTAACAGCCCCTTATCTCACCACTCCCTCCTCTCCCCCTTCATAAGGCTGACCATGCTAATTCTCTCCTACTACTTCCGTCGAGAACCCTCCAGGGCTCCCAGCTCATCCACCGCAAGAATCGCGGCCACCGGGCCGTCGGCGCTCCTGAAGCCGCTGCCCGAGACCACTTGCTTGGACTCCAGACCCAGAGAGGTACGACAAAGCTGCAAACCAATCGGAGTGCGAGTGCCTTCTCCAGGCTTGCTCTGATTGGTCCTTCACCCCTTCTTATCTTTTCTCTGTCTCCTGAGCTAAAAAGGCGCTGTGTTTTTTTTTTTTACTTATGCTTGCTAATGTATGCCTATTTTGTTAGAATCTGCCTGTAAACTGCCTAAAAAAAGCTGTAATACTTGCAAACTGCTCTTGCTAGATTGATGAAGTGAAACAGCCCTTTCTTTTGCCTCTGTAACTGCCGCCCAGACTTCAGGGCGCCAAGGAAATCGACCCTTTTCATTTGCAAATTAGTTTTGTCACTGGGTAGCTCGATCATTGTCTGGGACCAGTACTAATTGGCTTTGCTTTCTCTTCCCCTTCAGCCGAGAACCCTCCAGGACTCCCAGCTCAACCGCCGCAAGAACCGCGGCCACCGGGCGGTCGGCGCTTCTGAAGCCACTGCCCGAGACCACTTGCTCGGACTCCAGACCCAGAGAGGTTCGACAAAGCCGCAAATGTTATGCCCACCCACCCATCCCTCCCGACCATTATTATATAGACCTCCTTGCCCCGCCTCCCTGCCATTGGCTTTCCTACAAATCTATCCTCCCCGCCTCCCTAGGACGCTCACAGACATATAAATTTTGGGCTGCCACTTCAGGTTCAAGTGTCCCATCCTAACTAACCCACCACAGTCTCCCTTACCACTCGTCTTAGATCAGATTTGTGACTTCTTATTACTGTCCCTAGTCACTGTGTCATATTAAATTCTCATTGCTCCCTACAAGTGGTTTCAGCACCTACATCCCTTTGCTGACCCTGTGGTGTGTAGCCTTAGCTGGTGATACTTCTTAGATCAGGTTTACAACTTCTCGTAACTATCTCTAGTCGCTGTGCCATAGAAACATCTCCTTGCTCCCTTCAAGTGGTATTGGCACCTATACCCCTTTTCAGACTCCATGATGGCATAGCTTTACCTAGTGATACCTTGCTCAGATTAAGCCCTTACAACTGTTTCTCTTTCTGACCCCAGACTTTAACCATGGAACTTGGCAATCTGGCTCTACTATTTACCTTTATACCCTACCCCTTATTAGGTACACCAGATGGAATTTACCCCAAAGAGGACTCGTATCCCCTACCACAAGAATGTCAACTCATGGAGTCCTGATACAACTCATGCTATGCCCCCAAGTTGTTGTACCCACTTTCAGCTGAGTCTTCCTCTCGGACAGCCGCTGGCATCTTGTTACCTACCCAAGGAATGTTACCTACTCGGCCCAGTACCTGCATCTGCTGGTGTCATATTTATTTATTTATTAGCTTTTGGTAACCGGGTAAGTGCGCTAGGCAACAGACCTGCCTATTTTCAGTCACGACCCGGGAGAGCACAGGACATTGGTTACAATATGCAGAAATGCACAGACATAATATAGGTGTACAGAAGCAAAACAAGATATACATTGGGTAGTACAGTAACAGTTACATAAGGGTACATTTAGGCATAGATCATAGTAAGGATGTAAAATAAAAGCAATTAGGGTAACCATAAGACAGCTGAGGAACAGTAAAGACATCAAGGTTCATAGCCACCTAGACAAATTGCATGGGAGAACATTAGTGTAGTACTTAGGTTCCAGACCCGACAGCCTGCAGGGACAAAGCAAATTAAGAGATTGCATTGGCCAGAGGCTAGGAGGTGGGTGAACAGCTAGTTTTTGATTCTCGATGGGAGGATGACGTTTCCAGCCATAAAGGGAGTGAGTTCCAGAATTTGGGAGCAAAATGGTCAAATGCCTGTTCACCCATTTTGTCATGCAAGGTCTAGTGGAGAGCATGGGGACGAGAGGAAGACCTGAGGGTACGGTGTGTGAGGCAGGAGTCAGGAGGTTGCAAGATAGACAGGGCAGGGAGGTCTAGATAGGAGTCGATAAAGCAGCCCAGGGAGTGAGGCTCGAATATCATTGGTGACAGCCAATTTAAGCCAGCGTAAAAGGAGACAATGATGGATAAGGCAGTAGGGCAGTTAAGGCAAATCTACAGATATTTATTGTAGACAGTGTCCCATTTATGGAGTATGAGTTTGCAGCAAGAGGAGGAGCAGTGCGTAATGGAGCTGAGGTAAGAGAATACCTCTTGCAACAGAAAGTCCTAGCGGAAGGAGTAGGGGAGTGGCGCGCCTTGTCATACGCCAATTTAGCATTAATAGATCGGCACACCTAATATTGACATGTTGGACAGGTCAAGGTGGGATCCAAAGTGACCCCAAGGTACTTTAGAGGACTCAGTGTTTGAGATAGAGGAGCCATCAAGGCATTGAACCCCGAGCCTGTTCGCAGAGTGCAGACAGTTTCTTAGAGGATCCGAATAGCATAGCACAGGTTTTTCTAGGTTCAGGACTTGGTGGTTGCTAGAGAGCTAGGTCTGCAGGATTGGAAGTCATTAGTGAGGTAGTTGATGGCAGCAACGATTTTGACCCAGAGTAAAGAACAAGGTCATCTGCGTGACGTAGAGTGCAGCTATGCCGGGACATGGTGGGAATATCATTTAGGAAGAGGGAAAAGAGTAGATGTCAGGAGGATCCCTGGGGAACTCCACGGAGATGTTTAGGGGAGGAAAGGCCTTGTGGAAATGCTACCGCCTGAGTCCGATTGTCAAGATAGCTATGGAACCAGGAGAGGGCTTGGTCAGATGCTCCAATGGATTGGAGCTTCTTTTTATGAGAGGATGGTGTACCATGTCGAGGCTTTAGACAGGTCGATAAAGATGGCCCCAGGAGTAGGCCACAGTCCATATTATTTCTGATGTCATTTGTAAGTTGTGTAGTGCAGAGGTGGTACTGTGACCGGGCGGAAACCATGTTGGCACAGGGTTTGAAGATTAAACATGTCAAGGTGAGCAGCAAGCTGGCGGTGGACTATTTTCAAGCAGCTTACTGAGTGGGCAAGAAGAGATATGGGCGGTGAGTTGGACATGAGTTTGACATACGCCCATTTTGTGTATAGGGATGGTTCTGGCAGTTTTCCAGGTGGATGGGACAGTAGATGTTTATGGATCGAGAGGTTAAAAAGCCAGGTGATAGGTCTGGTCAGCCAAGGTGCATACTGCTTAAGTATGCATGGATGGATGCCCTCAGGCCCTTGACCCCAGCGTGCGGAAGGGAGTTAAGTAGCTTGCGAACTTCAAGGTATGTGGTTGGAGCCAGAATGAAAGGGAGGGTGGGAGGGGGGAGGAGGAGAGGGACTGTCAGGTTGAGGGCTAGTTAGGTAGCAACTGGTGGAGAAGAAAAAAGGGCATTGAAGGCGTTGGCAATGGTGTCATGGTTAGTGCAGTGAACACCTTGAATGTTCATGTCAGCTGGATTCTGTGGCTTGTCGTTGCTGAGAATGTCCTTAATTTTGGACCAGTACCTGCGTGGATATGGCTAGGGTCTTAGCATGTGTATCACTAGGACTGAACAGTACAAAGAATAGGTCTTTGCATTCCTACACCAATACTTCCACTAGCCAAAGAAGGTTTAGTTCTTCCAAATTACCACTTGTTGCCCTGAGGAAAGTAGTACTCCTCCTCTTGCTATGCTCAGGTAATGTTAAACTTAACCCTGGTCCTATACAAGCAATTCCTTCACCGTCCAAAGTCACGAAGCATAAAGGTATCAGCTTTATGCACGTTAATGTGTGTAGCCTCTTAAAGAAACTCACCTCAATACAGGCTTGGGCTATCCACACAGAGCCGGACGTACTTGTCATATCTGAATCTTGGCTTCGTCCATCCACGCCATACAAAGAGGTCAATATCCCCAACTATCTGTTTTTCAGAGGTGATAGACTAACCAGAGGTGGTGGTGTAGCCATCTATGTTAAGGACAAGTTTACAGTCGCTACCCTCGACACTACATCAATTGCCAATGCCTTTGAATGCCTGTCCTTAAAAATCAAAATATCTACATCAATGGCCCTCCATGTCATAGGATGTTATAGACCCCCATCCTCGGGGTCACAGCTCCTGTCCCACCTATCATCTACTATAGATACCGGCCTTAATGGAAACAATTATACTAGGGGACCTTAACTACGACTGGTCATTAAGTGCATCTCTTCCACTTAAATCCTTCTGTGACTTTCATGGCTCACTTTACTTATTAATGAACCTACTTGTATCAATAAGAAAACCCTCTCGGAAAGTACACTATTAGATGTACTTCTAGCAAGCAAGCCCCATTTCTTCTCCCATGCTGGGATCTTTCTGCTGTTGATGAGTGACCATTGCTTTGTTGCTGGCATAAGGCAGTCCCTAAACCAACAGCCTCAGCAAAGTTCTCTACCAAAAGATCAAAATGGAACTTTGACCCGCTTGCTTATATCAATGACCTGAAAGCCTCCCTGCTTTGGCAGACCTTTTATTTAGTCAAATCAGTAGAAACAGCATATGCCATTTTCCACGAAATTGTATCCAGCGCTCTTAACACCCATGCACCCTTAGTCAAAACCCGCATAAAGGCTAGAAAGTGCCATTGGTTTACAGCAGACATAAGGCAGCACTATTAAAAGAGAGAAGTCTAGAAGCTAGCATGCAAATCCCACAAAGCTGAAGACATGGTATCTTTTCAGAACAGTCAGAAACCACTGTACAAAGCTAATTCAGGAAACCAAGTCCAACTTCTACTGTTTGAACTCAACACTGCCTCCAACTGCCCTACCAAGTTCTGGTCACAATAAAGAACTTTCTGGTAATACCACAGGAAACACTCTCCCTCAAAATGATTTCTGACAATGTAACTATCAACAACAATAAAGAGATACTAAAGCCTTCAACAATCACTTTGCTACTGCAGGGCTGGCTTTTTGATAACTCACCCGCATGCAATCAGTCTCAGTTTACCACGCAACCTTCAGAATCTAGTCCCTCAGATGCAGTCTTTCATCCCTCTCTGCTGCCTCACTAGAGGTCAAAGATCTCCTCCTCCTCCAGTTGGACACCAGAAAAAGTGATGGCGCTGACATCTTCGATCCATACTACCTAAAGATTGTCTATCATGTCTTGGCCGTACCTATTACGCATCTATTTAACTTCTCCCTTTCTCAAGGGACCCTCCCCAAACTATGGAAGACCACACATGTTATTCCGTTGTTTAAATCCGGAAACCCCTGTGATCTAAACAACTACAGGCCCATCTCCCTTCTCCCGGTACTATCAAAACTTCTGGAAAAAATCATGAATGCCCAGCTGAAATCTTTAAGAGATGATGCTAACCTGCTAAACCCAATGCAATCTGGTTTCAGAACTGAACATAGTACAATCATGGCCCTGGCCAAGGTGACAAATGACTGGCAGCACGAGCAAGAGAACAAAAAATTTGTCTGCGCTGTTTTTCTAGACCTAAGTAAGGCCTTTGACACTGTTGACCACAGCTTCCTTCTTTCTTCATTAAAAGCTATTGGTCTAGATTTTACCTCCTTGCGTTGGTTCCACAACTACCTTTCTGATAGGCACCAACGGGTGGGGCCGAAGGTGAACTCTCCCTCAAATCTGTTAAAAAGAGGCATCCCACAAGGATCCATCCTGGGGCCACTTCTATTTGCCATCTACATCAACAATATAGACTCAGGCATCAATGAGGTGAAAATTCATCTGTTCGCAGATGATACAGTGATCTACCTAAGCTGTACAACTCCTGAAACTGCCTGTAGTGACCTGCAAGCTGATTTTAACATACTTCAATACCAGTTCCTTAGTAAAAAATTGCTACTTAACACCAAAAAGACAAAGGCAATGCTATTTTCACCTATTAACCATTCAGCCTACCCTGCTCTACCCCCCATCACCACCCTCCTAGGAGAAACCCTGGAATTTGTGCCAAAATTCAAATACCTGGGGGTCTGGCTAGACTTCAAACTCTCCTTTGCAGACCACCAGGAGAATTTGTTAAAAAAACTGAGGCAGAGACTAGGTCTCTTCTTCAGGTTAAACTGCCTACTAACTACAGAGGCCAAGAGACAGCTAGTTAAGTCTACGTTCCTTTCCCTAATTGATTACACTGACTTTATATACAGCCAATGTGCTACTTCATACCTCTGTAAATTGGACATACTTTGCCACAGAGCCCTGCGCTTCATCACTGGTTTCCCCTTCTCCACCCATCACTGCTCTTTATATGCGGCTGTAGGTTGGACTTCCCTACACTACAGACTAAATAAAAATGCAGCTCTCTGGACATACAGAGCTATCACTTGCAAACTTCCACAGTACATTGTTGATTGCCTGACTCTCAATATGCCTGGAACCTATGCCCAAGAAGCTGTTCACTGATTTCTCTGAAAGTGCCCAAAGCCCTAACGCATTTTGGGAGAGCTGCCATAGGATTTGTTCTACCGTCACTCTGGAATGTGCTACAGAAATCCCTGAAACTGAGGACTCCTGCTAGTATTACTGTGTTTAAGTCCTTATACTCAAAATACATTACAGAAGCCTGCAACTGCTTCCAACGATCCTAGCTCTGGAATGTGCTACAGAAATCACTGAAACTGAGGACTCCTGTTAGTCTCACTGTGTTTAAGACCTTATACTCAAAATACATTACAGAAGCCTGCAACTGCTTCCAATGATCCTAGCTTACTTACACCCCCTTCCATATCCTCCCTGCTTTTCCCATCCTCCTTCCTTCTTGTATCAGTGCATAACTTGTCCCTGAGCCACCTACCTTTCTACCACCCTAAATCTCACCCTCCCTCACCCACCTATTCCTTGTATACCCACAGCATCTCATTCCTTCACTCCTAGTATTGTCCCAGTTCCAGACCCCCCCCCCCACTGGCTGCCCACTTCTCCAGACACATGTCTCCCCCTTGATAGGCCTGGGTCTTTTTAAACTGACTATGTATGTCTCTTCGCTTGCAGCATCCACTTCAACTAATCTCTTCACTGGACTATAATGCCTTTACCTTACAGGAATACTAAACCATGTATGTTGTTGTATCTAGTATACATTTTTACTGACTTGCTACCCTATTGTTATGTATACCCTTGCCAACTGTCTTTTACCTGAACCCAAATGTATTTTGCTTATCCTGTCAATTGCAGGCCTACCTGTACTGTTGTACTCTTGCATCTACTGTCTATTTGTCTGTATATAAATGCATTGTTACTTGACTTGTGTAATGCAGGTCCACCTTGTAAATGAGCTTGCTCAATGGTGTTGGCCTGGATAAATAAAGAATTTGATTGATTGACTGATTGAAATTTGGTTTGTTTGGGTTCAATCAAAGGTTTGGAAGGGAAATAGGTTTTTATTCCTAATGTTGAGCATGGTTGTTGGGTGGGTTGGGATGAGGGATTGGGGTTTCCTGTCGTGTTAAAGTTACATTATTATGGGGTGATGGGAGGATTGGGTGTGGTAGTTTGGTTCAAAGCTATCAAAAAAAGTTCAAAAATTCTTTCAGCAGTGGCAGGGGGGAGGTAGTGTCCTCTGTGGGAGTAGCTGCTGGTATCCAGCTGATAATTTTCAAAATTGTTATGGCTAAGCTGGTTTTAATCTCCTGGAATATTAATGGGTTATGTACGGTGGTAAAACGGAAAAAGGTGTATACCCAGGCCAAGCATAAGATGAGGGGGGATGTGGTGTTCCTACAGGAGCTACATTCTACCAGAGAAGAGATGGATGCTTTACGACATTCTTGGGGGGGGCTCTCTGATTGCTTCTACCTTCACTTCTAAAGCACGTGAAGTTGCTATCTGGATCAGGCTGGGACAACCTCATAATATTCTTTCCACAGTGGTTGATCCTCAGGGGAGATATGTGGTGGTGGTGGTGGTGGATGTGGGAGGAACACCCACAACCTTAGTTTCAGTCTATGGTCCCAATATAGATGATCCAGATTTTTTTACTCACCTAGGAACTACCTTAGCCCCATTCCCAGGTGATATCATTTTGAGGGGGATCTAAATACCTACTGGGACCCTACCCTAGACTATTCTAGTTTGAGGAGGGGCCCATACCCTAAGAGTGTTAAAACCCTCCACAATATGATGGAAGGGAGATCGTTGCTGGAAGCATGGAGGTTTCATCATCCCACCTCCGGAGAATATTCATTCTACTGGTACGCACATAAACTTTATACCAGGTTGGACTACATTTTTTTAACTAAGTCTAGATTGAGTGACATAGTCGAAGCCAAGTATGGCCCATTGCTTATTTCAGACCATGCCCCCCTGAGGGTGTCTCTGGAGGTAAAGCAGAAACCCAAGAGGAACCCCATATGGCATATGGACCCTAATCTCTTAGGGGATGCATCGTTTCTCCATCAGTTGAGTAGGCACATATCATCCTTTCTCTGGGAGAACCAAAAGGGAGACACAGATATCAGGACCATTTGGGAGGCCCTTAAGGCCAGTATACGAGGGGAGACCATTTCATACTCTGCCCACACAAAAAAACCTGGCCCTCAGCAAGGAACATGATTTGGAGACACAGATCCTTCAGTTAGAGAGAGATCTTATGGTCTTACCAGACCCACTCAAGCGTGCAAGATTGGTTACTTTGAAGCAGAAACTGAACCAAATTTCTACACGTCACATTGAGAGGGCATTGAACTTGACCAAATCGTATTCATATTTTGAAGGGGATAAAGCCGGGAAGTGGTTGGCGAGTAAGGTTATGAGGCAAAGGGCAGAAAGGACCATTCTGGGGATAGAAGCTGAGGGTAAAGGGGTCACATATGACCAGCGAGAAATAAATGAAATTTTTTAGGCCTACTACTCTCAGTTATATTTTACTGAATTCCCTCAGGGGGCAGACCTAGAGGATTTCTTGAAGAAAATTCATCTCCCATGATTGGGGGAGGTACAGGTAGCAAGGTTAGACTCCCCAATCTCTTTAGAGGAACTCAAGGTGGTGGTATGGAAGAGTAAAAGAGGGAAAGCACCAGGGTCTGATGGCATCCCAACCGAAATCTATAAGTTACTATGGAAAAAGTTGGGTCCAATAATGAAAGAAATGAGTCAGGAAACCTTGGATGAAGGTGCACTTCCCCCATCACAGGAACTTGCCACCATTACCATATTACCTAAGGAGGGGAAGAACTTATTGTGGTGCTCCTCCATCATCCAATATCATTACTCAATGCCGAATATAAGATCTTAGTGAAAATACTAGCCAACAGGTTGGAGGATGTTCTCCCCTAATTGGTACATCCAGATCAAGGGGGTTTCATGAAGGGGAGGCAGGCCAAGCATGACATTAGGAGGGTACTAAACATAATACATCAATGGCCAAAAAGGGGGAGAGGGGGCCTACTATCTTTAGACGCAGAAAAGGCCTTTGACCGCATTGCATGGCCCTTTATGATGGCGGTTCTGCAGAAATTCGGCCTGGGTTCTTCCATGTTGAAATGGGTGGGTGTATTATATAGGTCCCCGAAAGCTCAAGTTCTTGCAAACAATATTATC
The DNA here is from genome assembly GCA_016271365.2 of Neoceratodus forsteri. Lineage (NCBI taxonomy): Eukaryota > Metazoa > Chordata > Ceratodontiformes > Ceratodontidae > Neoceratodus > Neoceratodus forsteri. The sequence goes on along the minus strand of CM057449.1, from coordinate 1,416,426,955 downwards.
TCAACACCCTTTGCCCTAACAAGAGGTACTAGACAGGGGTGCCCCCTCTCCCAATTAATATATGTCCTTACTATGAAGCCCTTGCTCAAAGCATAAGATCTAATCCCGGTATTCGGGGTCTTAGATTGAATGGTCAGGAACATGTGATCTCTTTATTTGCTGACGATGTTCTCCTCTTTTTGGACTCTCCGGAGGAAGCGATGCAGGCATTGTCCCAAGTATTTGCCAAATACGGTCCAGTCTCTGGCCACAAGATTAACTGGGACAAATGTGAATGGATGCCGGTGGGTGAGAATAAGAGTTCCATCTACATTGCCCAGAAACTGATTCAGCCCTCTAAATCATTAAAATACTTAGGTATCCAAATACCCTCTAAGCTCTCCACCCTTGTCAAAACAAACATGAACACCTTAGTTGCTAAGATAAAAAACAAATGTCTGGCGTAGAGAGCTTTACCTTTGACCCTGCTAGGGAGGGTGAACTTAATAAAGATGTCAGTCCTACCCCAATTCTTATATTTTTTCCAGGTGATCCCTCTGCACATCCCTTTAAAATACTTTAAAAGTATTGAGGGGGCCATCACCCAACTCCTCTGGAATAATAAAAGGCCTAGGATCAAGAAAGCACTCCTGTGGATGCACCAGAGAAAAGGTGGACTGGGTCCCCCCAGTGTAAGACATTACTGGGTGGCAGCCCAGGTGGCTCATATCCAGGACACTTTAAAAAATATAGGGACTAGGCCAGTGTGGGTGGGGATGGAAAATCTGGGGGGGTCCTCGATGTTCCACAAATTTCTGTCACTGTGTGGAGAGGTGGAGTCCTTGCCAGCTCAGGTGAACCCCTGTATGGGGAATATGATAAAAGCGTGGCAACAAGCTCACATTATGATTGGGGTAAGGGGTGGTTTGTCTCCCGAGGGTTCCTTAGAAGGCTTTTACAGCGGGGGCTATCTGGGATGATCCAGTCTTGAGGAGGTGGTCTGATGGGGGGGATTACTCAAATCCAACACATTTTTCAGGAAGGTGAAAGTTGCTCATTTGACCACCTTCTGAAAAACAAAGCAATTAGTAGATCCCACCTGCCCCAATACAATAGAATTAGAGAAGCATATGAGATACTAAATAGTAGGTTGGGCCTTTGTGGGGTATCGCATTCCTCTCTGGATGAACTATTTTGGGGACAGTCAGATCAGCCCACTTTTAAACCTCTGAGGAGGACCTATCAGTTACTAATAGGGGCTCTTCCAGACCATATGGAGGCCACCAAGTCCAAGTGGGAGAGTGACATCTTACCAGATGCCATAACAGGTGAGGAGTGGATCTTCATTTTAAACAATATCTTTAAATGTTCGGTAAACAACAGAGCCAAAGCCATACAATTTAATGTATTACACAGAACATATTATACTCCGTGGTTGGCCCACATAATCAATCGACAGGACTCTCCCCTATACCCTAAATGCCAGATACATAATGGAACCTTCTTCCACATGATTTGGCAGTGTGATCGGGTTCAGAGGTTCTGGTGGGAGTGCAGGAGACCCTTTCTAAATTGGTCAGTGTGGATGTGGGATTAAATGGAGTCCAGACGTTGATTTAAATGCAAGAAGAACTGGATTTATTTCTCCAACAAACAAAATAAAATTAGCGGACTGAGAATGGAAAATAATAAAGGCAGCAAACAAAATCAAATTACAGTTTTAAGTCCATTCCATAAAGCAAGACATTCATCCACCTAGTATTAGGCTAGGGGACTGGTAGGGAGTAGCTCCTACCAACAAACTGATTCACCATACAATCTGCAGTGCTTATATACTGAAACATAGTCACATGTCTACCATAGTCCCTCCTGTACCTAGCTTGAAAAACAAAAGAAAATAGCTTATGCTGGGGATTCAGGCACTGCCCCCTCTTTAACATCATAAAAGGGGAGGAGTCATGGCCGCCAGCCCTTAGAACAACATGAAAACAGCAGGGAGGTTCTGGAAACCCTGAGCCAGGAAGTTAAAAAGGAAAAAAGGTAAAACTACTAGTTTTACAAACATTTCAAACAATGAGTACAATATGACTTGAAGAGAAAACATTATAATTATATTTAAGCTTGTTTAAAAGCTGGCAGCAACTATTCTTTGTTACATATGTCTTTTAATGCAGCCCAGAACTTCACTCTACGTGCAAGCTGCATGTATAACCTGCAACTGTGCTTTTCTGAATTTTAGTTCCTGTTCATTTTCTCTCAAGGGCTTGGACTCGGAGTGTTTATTGAAATAAAAAGAATGTGAGAATTCTTTAATAGTCAGGCAGCAGAATAGTTTGTTTCATGCCTGGCTCATTTTCTTGCTTTGTACTAAGGTTGAAAGTTTTAAACCGAGAGAAACAGGGAGGATTCACTGGCTTCAGAGAAGCCCACTTTTATAATTGCTCATTTTTCTTCTTTCATTTCTGGGAGACACCACAAACAGTGAAAACCTGCCAAAACTACAGGCTCCTAAAGATTTATGTGAGTCTAACACTAGCGAGACGCTAGTGCTCGCTTTTAGCTACATTCGCATGGTCGCACAACTCCGTGCGCACGTTCATGCAGTGCAATCATACACACTGTCGCGCAGGTCTGCCAGTTAGCGAATGAAACAAACAGGCATACAAGCCATTTCATTACTTGATAGCAGGTGTATTAAGCTTTTCCAAAAGATGAGGGAATAAAATTAGAGACAGAAAGATACCCACATGTGGCCAATATGTAGGTAGCGAAAGTATAGGGTTGAAAGGATAGAAAAGAGCCAGAATAAGATAGTGTTGCAACAGATTTGTACTTTTTGACAAAGAAGAATCTTTGGAAAGTCCATATACCACACTATTAGTAATATCAAGGTACTTTCTGAGTGCCCTTCTATAGGTATCCTGAATAAACCTATATCTATACAAAATAATGAAAACAAACAAATACAAAATGGGGGGGTACCATGCCCCCATTCTCAGTTGGTACTCCCCTTCGGTTGGACCCAGTGGAGATTTTGCTGGGCTTAACCCTGGGTGAGCCGGATGGGAGGAGGAACTACACAAAACCTGGGCTGTCTCTATGGAGGCTCGGAAATGTGATGGGCCTAAAAGTGTTGGCTCTCCACTGGATGCTTCAATCCATCCCCTCCATAGCTGAGTGAGTAGACATTCTTTTGGACTGCATGAAATATGAGAGGATCCAATACACAGTTAGAGGCCAAATAGATACCTTTAAGGAGGTCTGGGCCCCGGTGGAGGAGGCCCTATCCCAATTTAAGTTTCCTGTCTTTTGAAATGGGGCTATTGACCAAGGGTGAAACTTTTGACTAGAGGGTAAGTCTTCACAAGGAGATGTTTTCTACTTTATATAAGACCTGAACCTCCTGAAATAAAAGTAGCTCAACTTTAAAAAAAAAACAAAGGTGCGTCTCTCAGAGCTCAATCAATGCAGCTGCTATCGCTGAGACCCTCTGCTCTGTTACCATGAGGCACTTGACGTAAATTATGTACTTATGTGTTTGCAGTTGTCTTTTAAGGAATAACAAATGTCAAAAAAATGTGATAATAGTCGCTGGTTTGTACGCAATTTACTGTTTGTGAATGTTATAAGTTGTGAGGGCATCTCACTGTTAGTGTCGCTGTCTACTATACTTCTGCTTGTTCTCAAACAATTACTGCATGTAAAATTAACTCTGGGTTGCCCCAGAAAAAAGGGACCATCATAGTTTTAGTGGGCCTACCTGGTTACTAAAATTAAATGAAAAATAAATAAGTTAGAACACTTAGGGAGCAATTCAGGCAATGCACCTCTACTCTACTCAGACCATCACAGTTTTCCAGGTCCAGATTTCAAAGAAAATCATTCCAGGCTGTGGTACAAATCACAATGATGGAAATCTCTTTTTATATCTAAAACAAAACAACATATTCAATTATAAGCAATTCTCAACTTTTCCAGTGTGCTATCAGATGCCATCACATAAATGGGTAAATCATAATCTACTAAAAAAAGTAATAAACTCTTAACCACTGACTTATGAGATTCCATAGTAAAGTCCTTTTCATTTCTTTAAAGCAAACCCAGCCTGATACTAATATTCTTTATCATCTACTCAATGTGCACTGCAGAGGACATAGTAGAATGAAAGTATATACATGCCTAGCTACTTAAAAGGAAACACTTGCTTCAAAACTTCACCACTAATAGTCATGACTTTCAGAGGGCCACAGTTCTGGATCCTTTTGTGACTGCAGTGTAACATAGTTTTAGTCTTTTAAACATTATAACCAATCTGCTTCTTCAGAACCATTCTTCAACTTCATGAAACTCATCCTGAAATGCTGTAGTTAAGTCTGGAACAGATTTGCCTCTGGATGTCAGGACTGCATCATCAGCATACACAATGATTCTGCAGCCTTGGCACACAGTAGGCAAATCAAAAAATTAAAAAGTAAAGGACCCAGAACTGACCCTTGTGGTACACCTATATTCATTTCTCTTTGTAAGGATGCATTACTCAATTTCACTTTTTGATACTGATTAGACAAATAGCTTTGAAACCACTGACATAAATTCCTAGCCAGACCTAACTCAAAAAGTCTCTCCACAAGCAACTAGTGAGTCACCAAATCAAATGCTTTTGACAAATCAGTATAGACCAATCCAGCCATGTCACCACTGTCCAAGGCACCAACCGAAAAATCAAATATATTCCAGCAGGGTTGACATGGTACTATGTTTTTCCTAAAGCCATGTTGTGCACTTGCAACCGGTGTCTCTGTAGTACACTGCCCAAGGAAAGATCATGGGGAGGGATGGCCATTTGTTTTACATTAGAGCTGAGTCTGGCAGTGCACACAGTGGGGATAGCCAGTCTTTTGTGTGCGTGGTGATGTGGGGGGGGTCCAGGGATTGGTCTTTGGATTCTCCTTTTCTATCTTCCAGCTGGACTGAACAGAGATTTCCTACAGGAGATTGTAACTTTCATCACTGGGAGGATGTTGGAGTCACCCAGATGGCTTATTCTGGGTGACTTCAACACCTGGGTGGATGACAGAGGTTCATTGTATGCCAGAGACTTCCCTTCCAATATCGACGCCCAGGGATGATCTCTTGTGGCCATGAATGGGAACCATCACTCAGGGCATGCACTTGACATGGTGTTCTCCCTGGGGCTCAAGATCGCTAATGTCAAGACTGAGCTGGTCATGTGGTTGGATCATTACACCATGAGGTTCAGCTTCAGAGACCCCCTTATGTCCCTACAGTTCTACTCTTTAAAAGGGTTATGGTCCGAGGGATTGTTGGCCGAGCTGTACATTTCATCTGTGTGGGAGGCATGAGCGGAAGGTCCAGGGGCAGCCATTGCAGCCTACAATAGGGCTGTCATAGTAGAGCGCTGCCTTCTTATTATAAAAAAAATAGGGCTGTTGTGGCTACCCTGGACCTTCTGGTGCCAGTCTGTGTATGCCCACTAGTGTCATGTCTTGGCTCACCTTGGTTTGATGATGAGCTGACAGAGCTGAAACTAAGGGGCAGAGGTTGGAGTGGTGCTGGAGAAAAACCAGGGCCCAGGAGGACAAACTGCTTCTGATGGCTCATTGCGATGAGTATCAAAATGCAATTTGCCTCAAAAAGGCAGCTTTTATGTCTAGTTCAATTGCAGCTGGGAAGAGCTGACCAGCCCAGATCTTTCGGGTTGTGGACAAGGTTTTACATCTGTCCTGTCTGGAGCCCATCAGAGCATATTCAGAGCAAAAGTGTGAAGAGTTTGCTCTGTTCTTCTCAGACAGGGTGTCTTCCACTAGGGCAGGGATTTCTCCAGATGGAACGTTACAACTTGATAGGGTTGGGCCTTGGGGTGACATCTGGGGTCAGACTTCCTGGGGAGAGTTCCAGCCTTTGATGATGGAGGAGGTCTGTGGGATGAGCTCAAGCTTGAGACCAACATGCAAAGCAGTCTGGAACCTGGCCCAATGCAATTACTTGTTGATTGTGTCGTAGCTCAGGGCCAGTTTTTTACCAAGATTGTTAGGTGTTCCTTGGCAACAGGGTTTCCTGGAGTCTCTTAAAACAACTCTGGTGAGGTCTTTGTTAAAAAAATCATCTTTGGACCCAGACATTGTGGCAAATTACTGACTTGTTTCAACTCTTCCTTTCTTAGGGAAAATTATTGAGAAGGTGGTTGCAGAGCAGCTTGAGACTCACCTCACAGATTTCCTGATTTATGAGCCTCTCCAGTCCAGGTTTAGAGCTATGCACAGCACAGAGACCGCACTAGTATGGGTGATAAATAATCTGCTCAGGGTGAGGGATAGGGGAGAATGACCTGTTCTCTTCTTTCTTGACCTCTCGTCAGTGTTCAACACTGTGGATCATAAGTTGTTGTTGGATAGACAAGGGAGTACATTGGACTCACCAGCAAGGTCATCAGCTGGTTTTAGTCTTTCCTACAGGGCAGGACCCAGAGGATGATGTTGGGGAATTATACCTCAGGCCCAGTGGCCCTGTCCTGTGGAGTACCCCAGAGTTCTGTCCTCTCTCCCATGTTATTCGCAGTGTGTATGCTGCCCCTGGGTGAGGTCATCAGGGTTTTCATTGCTATACTGATGACACCCAGCTCTACTTGTCTTTTGCAACAGGAGTACAGATTCGGTTGATGTACTGAACAAGTGCTTGGCTGAGATCTGGTCTTGGATATTGTCGAATAGGCTGGACCTCAACTTGGTGAAGAGTGAGATGTTGGTGGTGAAGTCGGGTCAGAGGGGGGGGAGTGTAGACCTCTGGGAAGGATTTGGGGCTGTATATCTGGATGTCCAAGCTGGAGGACTCCACCAAGGTGAAAAATCTGGGCATCATTCTGGACAATGAGCTGACTCTGGATGCCCAGGTGTCGGTGGTTGGCCAAAATGGATTTTGCCATCTCTGAAATTTTGCTCAGATAAAATCCCTTGTCCCTCCTGAAGCTATGACCACACTGATACACGCATTTTTCATCTCGAGACTCAACTGCTATAACGCGCTGTACCTCGGGGTCAAGTGGGGTGTGCTGTGCAACCTGCAGCTGCTGCAGAATGTGACAGCTTGACTATTGGCGAATCTTCCAAGATCGTGTCATATTTTGATGGTGATGCATGAACTGCACTGGCTGCCTGTGCACTGGTACATCTCATTTAAAATAGACCCAACAGCAAATATCGACACCATGATCAAGAAACATAAAGTGTATAAACAGCTTTATTAGTGAAAATAACAAAAGGATTACTACTACTATACTGGTTCAGGCTGCCCTCTACTATTTCTTCATATACATTCTTGGATCATCCCCAAATGGCAGTCCACAAAAAAATTCACTTGTGTAGGATGAACTCCACTGCACAGTTGAAATTCATAGCAAAATAGCTTTTTAATATTTTCATTTCCACACTAAAGCCTTGGGCAACAGCTTCGTAGCTGACGCCACTTCATCAGGCCCCAAATGCAGTGTTGTTTTTCTAAATACAAAACATACAAAAGACATCATAAATAATTATCCTTTTAAAAGTTTTCCTTAACAATCACACTCTAAACTTCCCCTCCACCATCTTGCTTATTATATTCCTCCATACCAGATGTAACACACACCCATTATATTCTATACTATTACTTTTCACCACATATACAGTATTAAGCAATGTAAGGCTAAGCAAATATTCATATTCCAAGTTTAAGCCTACCTTTTCATGTGAAGACAATTATTTTTCTTTCTGAGCCTATATCTTGCTCAATTCCACTTAAATTAGGATATTATATCCCTGTGAATAAGGATACAATTGCACTTTAATCTTTATCCCACTTTATATTTCACAATTTTATAATTCATTTGATGCACAATTCATTCTCTTACTCATATCATTCTCAACGCCACCCTCTCATGGCTTACAAAATTTCCATGTGCTATATTCCTTCCTCACAGCTTTATGCCGTCACTCTGAATCCACAGAAATAACCAAATAACAAAAGGCCCACAGCTCGGGTAGTGTTCTCTACCAGTTTCGCATTAACAATGTGTCATCAGAGGTATCACATGCTAGTGCAATCATTCATTAAAACATCTGAGGTTAAAGTAACAATGCAGTTAAATGAAAAATAAAAGACTATTTATATAGACAATAATGTTTCCTTAACAGCTATTAAAATGTATGCTGATTACTATACAAATATTATCACTCAATGCAGATTAGAATAGTGAGTACTTAATGTTGCAGAACTTAGATTTCTCCATGCCTTAAGGGATGAAATCCATTGGTTCTTCCCATCCTATAAAAAGAAAAGATTCAATAAATTAGTTATTAAACTTTACAATTATCAGAGCAACTATAAAGACTTCATTTTCTATTCTTTTTTGATGAGGGGCAGAACATCAATTCTGTCATTTTAACCCAGTATTTTAAGACCTCCCAGGGTGAAAATTCAAAAAGCCTCCCTTTCCAGCAGTTTTTCATTAACATTACCTCCCCATGGTCCCATTTTTACTTGTTCCACACAACGAAATTTAAAGATGTGATTTGATCTATAGGTGTTACCTACATAAAAAGCTCCACACTCATGTGTGGCCAAATAAACCAAATTCTCAGTCATACAACTAAAAAAGCATCAGCACTGCATACTTTGTTGTTTTTTAAAATAGTGTTGCAGAGTTTGCAGTTGCCACATGGAAAAGACCCTTTTGGTTTTGTATACCATGTGTGGGGGTGTTCTGTGGCTACCTTAAGGAACCCCCTTAACCCCCTCCTTAAGGAAGCCATAGTACACCCCCACGTATGGTATACAAAAGGGATGTTAATTTGAGGGACAAACTTTTTCATAGTTTGCAAAAAGAACAGATACCTAAACCTACTAGAGAAATGTGGTTACCATCAAAACCAAAGGGTTCTTTTCTGTGTGGCAACTGCAAATTCTGCAACACTATTTTAAAAAGCAACACATTCACATCAGTTAATGCCAACAAAGTATACTGTGCTTATGCTTTTTTGAACTGAGTGACTGAAAATGTGGTTTATTTGGCCACATGTGAGTGTGGAGCTTTTTATGTACTGTAGGTGAGACCTCCAGAGCATTTAAACCTAGGATCAGGGAACACCTTAGGAGTATTTCTGGTGATGACACCACTAATGTACTAGCTATGCACTGTCTAAAAAATAGGGGAAGGGGATCAAATGACGGACCTGATTCTCAAAGGGTTATGCCTGACGTAAATTGACTTGTGCCAAAAATAAATAGTGTGAGTAGCAGTTTACGCCAGGAGTTACGACATTCGGTATTCTGCAAAGCAGCCTATGATATGTGGCAGGCTACTATCACCAAAAATGTTGCTGTTCACAAACAACCCCTGGAGGACATCCACTAAAGTACAGTTACACCATCTATTAGCTGGTGTAGGTGTACTTTATGGCCACTGGGGGTTATGCCAATGTGCCACCAGACCATCCCCCAGCACATGTAGCCCAATATTTGCAGGAAGCTCCGCAGGGCTTGCTTATGACCCCCCATCCTCAATTAAATGCAAAATGCCCTGCAGGGCTTGCTCATGTCCCCGATTCCTCCAAAAGTCACAAAATACTCTGCAGGGCTAACTCATACCCCTTTCCCCCGATCCCCTGAAATATGCAAAAAGCTCCACAGGGCTAGCTCATGGCCCCAATCCACAAACATACAGCAGTAACACGCAGATCATGAGTATCCTTGGTAGTCTAGTGGCCCCCCACCCCCTCACCTGGCAGTGCCAAACCACCCCACTACCCCCAAGACCCGTTTCAAGCCAGCAACTGGCACAGCCCACCACTCAGCACCGTGGTCAGCCACCAACTGAGCTCTTCAATGACAATGAGTGCATACTGTACATAGTACACACTCAGACAGCAGCTGTCATTCACTTAGCACATACTATGCACAGTACACGCTCATTGAACAGCTCAGTCGGAGGCTGGCTACAGTGGTGAGTGGTGGGCTGTGCCAGTTGCTGGCTTGAAATGGGTTGGGGGCGTGGGATTCTCAGGCACTAGCGGGTGGGGGACCACTAGACTGCCAGGGATACTCAGGATCTGCATGTTACTGCTGTCATTTTGGGGATCAGGGGGCATGAGTTAGCTCTGTGGGGCCTTTTGTGTACTTCATGGGATTGGGGTTGCATGAGCTAGCCCTGCAGGGCTTTTTGTGTATTTTGGGGGATCAGGTGGCATGAGCTAGCTCAGTAGGGCTTTTTGTATATTTCAGGAGATTGGGGGGCATGACCTAGCCCTGCAGAGCTTTTTGTGTATTTTGGGGGATCGGGGGGCATGAGCAAGCCCTGTGGGGCTTTCTGCCATTAATGGGGTGATCGGGGCATAGGAGGCAGGGGCACTTGAGCCCTTCACATCCAGGGCTGCAGGCTTGCGACACACCCTTGAGGTACGCCTTTTGTTTGGTGTACCTATTGGATTGTCACAAAATTGTAGGACTTAACTGCAGAGACCCTGCCCCTTATAAAATCTGGCACAGGGTCCTTGGCGCAACTGCACCCCTTGCATGTCGCAACTTGTGACCTGCATAGGGGTGCTTCTAGAATCGGGCCCAGCATCTTTAAATTTTGTGATGTGGAATGAGTAAAAATGGGACCAAGGGGAGGTAATGTTAATGAGAGACTGTTGGAAAGGGAGGCTTTTTGGATTTTCACCCTGTGAGGTCTTAAAATACCGGGTTAAAATGACAGAACTGATGTTCTGCCCCTCATCAAAAAGAATAGAAAATGAAGTATTTCTAGTTTCCCTGATGACTGTAAAGATTAAGAACTAATTTATTGAATCTTTTCTTTTTATAGGATGAGAAGAACCTTAAGGCATGGGGAAATCTAAGTTCTGCAACATTAAGTACTCACTATTCTAATCTGCTGTTGATTTGTAATATTTGTATAGTAATCAGTATACATTTTAATGGCTGTTAAGGAAAACATTATTGTCTATGTGAACTGTTTTTTAATTTTTTAACTGCACTGTCACTTTAACTTTAGCTGTTTTAATGAATGATTGCACTAACGTGATAACTTCTGATGACATAATGTTAATTCAAAACTGGTAGAGGATACTACCTGAGATGTGGACCTTTTGTTATTTTCACCAATAAAGTTGTTTATGCACTTTATGCTTCTTGGTCCTAGTGCCAGTATTTGCTGTTGGATTTGTTAGGACACATTTGTCTGGCACAGAGGTGGGATTGGAGTGGAGTTTGTGGACTGTTCTGTCATCTAAAATAGGTCTACTGACCTATAAGGCTCTACACAGACTTGGTCCAGGTTACCTGGTAGAGCTGCTATATTCCTACAGCCCCAGTTGCTGTCTTTGGTCAGCAGGGGAGGGCCTCCTGGAGGTGCCCAGGGTGAGAGTGAAATTGTCTGGGGATTGGACTTTTAAGGTGGTGGCACCAATCCTCTGGAACTCATTACCTGTTTACCTCAAGGGAGTCCCTTCTGTTGAGATATTTATAAGAGAATTAAAAGTGTTTTTATTTCAACAAGCCTTAAGGGATTGACAGAATAAATAGTGTCTTATTATTGTTATTGGCTGACAGTATAGGGAACATAATTACAGATGGGATCAATTATTTATTATATTTATTATTTTAGTGGTGTTAGATGTATTAGCTGATCTATTATGATGTTTATGATGACTTTTGCTGTAAGGGCTCCCTGAGCCTTTGGGGAAGGGCACCTTAAATAAATAAAATCTATTACTACTACTACTACTTAAGAGTTTAGCCTTATTAAAATATTATCAATTGATCGTATATAATGTGTTCTAGTGCCTTGGACAATGGGGACAGGACTGAAATCAGCTTACAGTATAATTCCCATAATGGAGGCATCACCCACTTTATAAACAGGGACCACCATTGCTTGTTTCCAAATATCGGCTATGACCTGAGTGCAAAGGGATAAATTAAAAATGTTCATAATTGACTCTGCCACTTCATTAATAGAAATCTTTAATAATTTAGTGTCCAGGCCATCAATCCCTACTCATGTTTTAGTGTTCATTTTACCCATATATTTAATCACTTCCTTTCCTGTTAGAAATGCCTAAAATGAAATACTCTACCAAACTTAAAGTTACACCTTTTACTGTCAAATATATCTTTCAAATTATTAGCTTTAAAAGACCAAGAACAAAAAAAAAAGATATTACATTCATTAGCTATTTCAAGGGGGTTACCAGCAGACCACCTTCCCTTTGAATAAATCTAGGGATTAAATGATTATCTCAGCCCAAACATTGTTTTATACTATCCCAGAATATTTTAGGTGTATTAACTTCTGCCCTGTGTTTATACTGAATAGTCAGCTTTTGCTTTCAGAACCATCAGTTTGCATTTATTTTGTAGCTATTTATATATTAATTTATCACTATCTAACCCACTCTCTCTAAACCTCAACCAGACCATATCCCTTTCCCTCATCAACTGCTTTATGTCTTCATTTAACCAGAATAAAAGGGTCCCCCCTTTTTGTTTTAGTTTTCATAGGCACAAACCTATCACATAATTGAGTAAATTCAGAGATAAAAAAGTCTAAAGGCTAATTAACTGAGGGGATGCAATCCATAAAGGACCGGTCTACATTATTCAGTGATTGTTTAAAAGCAGGTATTTTATTGTCTGGGACCTTTCTAAAACTAACCAATTCTGGTTTAGATCTAACCATTCTAACATCCCAATTACACAGTATAGGAGAATGATCACATAGAACATCCAGAAGAATTACAACTTTTTAAAATATTTTTACTATTAATCACTAAGACCCAGTCTAGTAAAGTACCCCTATAAAATTTTTAATTAAACTTAGTAGCCTCATTCACCATCTGCACCAAATTTAAAGCAGCTGCTTTATCTCTAATCCAATTATCTTTCAAACAATCACTGTTAAAATTTAGGAGGCAGTATAGTGCAGTGGTTTAAGGCTCTGAGCTGCAAATCTGGAGACCTGGGTTTGAATCCCACAGCCCCCACTTGCATACTGCATGACCCTGAGCAAGTCATTTAACTTTCCTGTGCTCCCAGGTCGCACCTGGAAACAAGCTTTCAGCTTAGTGTGCTACTCCTGGTTAAACAATTGAAAAAGAAAATTCTCCAAAAAGCAATTTTTCATGATTAGAATTTCACCATGGTACATGATCACTAAAACAATTAAAACCTGACTCATTAAACTTCAGACGGATGTAGGTTACTCCAACAACTAATTTATTTATACCCCCTACAACCAGCATAACTGCTAAAAATTCACACTCTGCCCTGCTTTCCGAAATAATAACTTTTTCAACCAACAAATGATCTTTCATATATATCACACACCCCCTTCCCCTCTTTCACTGTCTGTCCAAATGCACTACTGAATAATGTTTTAAGGCTACCCCAGTATCATTTATTTTAGGGGTCAATCATGTTTCAGTTAATAAAATGATGTCTGGTTTCTGCACCTCAACCCAGGCACTGAATTCAATTAACTCTGCAAGTATACTACGTACATTTGAATGGGTAAAATATAAACCATGCCTCTTCAAATGGGAGTACCAATTGTATGGTCAGGACCAGGGTTGGTGTGCACATCACCAGACATCAACAACAGCAAATAAACCAGTAACATTGCTCTTAATCTTTGTTTCTCCCTACTGATTTTTTTTTGTTCTTACAAAATGATATTGAACACAATCAATATTCCCCAGCATCAAACATAACACTTAATAATAATAATAATAATTATAATGCTTTATTTATGTCGCTCCTTTCTAGATTCAAGGTGCCTTACAATATCTGACAATATAATAAATATAACCCACACAAAATAATCTGAGCTCCTAAAATTACAATATTAATTAAAATAAATCTTCCACCACAAATAGGTCTTCAAGGCCTTTTTAAATTCCTCCACGGATGCACACTGACGAAACGGACAGGGTAGAGAATTCCAGAGGGTTACAGCAGCATACATAAAGGCATGAGCACCTGAAGATTTTAAAGAAACCCTCGGAATCTCTAGTAACCCCATATCTACTGAGCAGAGAGATTGCTTAGGGCAGTAGGGAACCAAAAGCTCTTGCAAGTAGTCCGGACCCTGTCCAGGTAGGGCTTTGTAAGTCAAAAGACCAACTGTAAAGGTGATCTTCCACTGAGTTGGCAGCCAGTGCAGATCACGCAGCACCGGCGAAATATGACAGGCACAAGACATACCTGTCAATAACTGGGCTGCAGCATTCTGCATCAGCTGCAAGTGGCAGATATCAACCCCAGGAAGCCCTAGATACAGGTAGTTGCAATAGTCAAGGCGTGAGGACACAAAGGCATGGACCAGCGTTGGCAGATCAGCAGGCAGAACAAGGTGCTTAATCCTGGCGATGTTCCTAAGATGATAAAAGGAAAGTTTGACAACTGCCGACATCTGTGAATGAAGTGTCAGCTCATTGTCAAAAATCACCCCCAAGTTCCTCACCTGTTCAGAGGTAGGGAGCTGGACACCTCCCAGAAATAAACCTGAGGGAAGACCAGCTCCCATCCCCTCTACCCTACGACCTGGGTCCACAACCATTACCTCCATCTTCTCCGAGTTCAACTTCAGCCAGCTTGAATTCATCCAGCACTGGATTTCAGTGAGGCAGCTATTAAAGACCGAGAGAGCTCTATCCTGGTCAGGTGCAAAAGATAGGTAGAGCTGGGTATCATCTGCATAGCAGTGAAACCTCAGCCCATACCTTCCTACAATGTTTCCAAGGGGCAGCATATACACTGCGAACACCATGGGGGACAACACCAACCCCTGGGGAACCCCACAGGACAGAGAGACTGGGTGGGAAGAATTTATCTCCGATACCACTCTCTGAGTTCTGTCAGTGAGGAAAGATCTAAACCAACTGAGAACTGTACCTGACAGGCCACAGATTAACTCCAGGCACGCAAGAAGTACCACATGGTCCACAGTGTCAAAGGCTGATGAGAGATCAAGAAGAACGAGAATGGAACGATTCTTCTGATCTCTAGCCATCAGGAGATCATTGAGCACCCGAACCAGCGCTGTCTCGGTACTATGCCTCTTTCAAAAACCAGGAGTGGTTCATAGATGTCATGGATGGTTAAATGGTTTTCCAATTGTGCAGCTACAACTTTCTCAATAATCTTCCCAGCAAAGGGAAGATTAGAGATCGGTCTGTCGTTAGCAAAGCAGCCTGGATCCAAGGAAGCCTTCTTCAGGAGGAGTGTCACCACTGCCTCCTTCAGGGAGCTAGGAAACTCACCCATATCCAAGGAACACCAGACTATCTGTGCTAGGCCAAGGCCGATGATATCAGGACAACCCTTTATCAGGGAAGTCAGGCCCAGATCCAGACTACAGCAAGTAGGGTGCATACTATGTACAATCCTCATGACATCAATGAACTCAGGCTGGTCTTAGGAACTCCAAGAGCAACTGGGGGATGCGACCAAATGCCGATCTGTAGCTTCTCCCATATAGGGAGCAGGCTGGAGCTCTGCCCTGATGTCAGCCACCTTATCTGCAAAGAAGTGAGCAAGCTCATCACACTCTACTTGTGAAAAGACTTTCCGAACCTGAAAACAGGCTGGATTGTGCAGTCTGTCAACAGTTCAAAAAAGCTGAGCTGGTCAGTTCTTAGCAGCCACAATCTCCCCGGATAGGAACTCTGCCTTCTTATGAGAGATTGAGGAATGATAGAGTTGGTAATGTTCCATCAATCTAAGATGGTTGGCATCAAGGGCAGTTCTCCACCAATGACACTCTAACCTTCGTCCTTGTCACCGCATCTCCCTCAAGGTCCCATCAAACCATGGAGACCGAGGTCGAAGGGGGAGAGGACGAACAGGGACAGGAGCAATTTGATCAAGAGCCAAGGAGATGGCCCTATTATAGGCCAGCACATCGCTCACTCCAGAAAACTCTGATAGGTCAAGCACCGCTGCCAGGCCTGTAGAGCTAACATCTTGCAAAGAGCGGTACCTAACCATCTCCACAGGGGTAGGCCTATGGGGGGGTGCAAAAACTGAACCCCACAGTGTAATGATCAGACCAACTGATGGGTTCCACCCCCACGTCAAAGGCCTCAATCCCCAGGAGAAAAAACTAAGTCCAAGGAGTGACCACTCTTATGAGTGGCAGAAGTAACCACTTGTGTGAGGCCCAAAGATGTCATTAATTGGAGGAAGTGATGTCCAGACTGTGAGAGGTCGTCATCGACCCAGGCATTAAAGTTGCCCAGGACCATCAGCCTGGGTGACTCAAATGCCATGTCAATGACGAAGTTGGCTATTTCCTGTAGAAAATGTTTCTCATCACCTGGTGGACGGTAAATGAAAACAATTCTACAACCCACACCTGCCACTACAGTACACTCGAAGGACTCAGCCCCCTCAGCTGGTACACTTGTGAGGCCCAGTTCGGTCTTGAAACAGACCGCAACCCCCCCCCCGCAGTCCAGCCTCAGGTGGTGTAACACCGAGTACCCGGCTGGAACTGCTGCCTCCAAAACTGGACCAGCATTTTCATCCAGCCAGGTCTCAGTAATGCAAGCCAGATCCACAGACTCCACAAGATCTGCAATAACTGCAGTCTTGTTTCTTATGGATCTGGCATTGCACAACACTGCCCGGGTTGGACGCGGTACCGACCACTTGCCCAGTACCATTAATAGTAGTGGTGCCCTTGGGTATGGAAACCAGACAAGAATGACCTCGCTCCAGAATCCATTTCGCCCCAGGGCATCTTCTGGTTTCCACTACCCCAATACGATGTACTCGCTCATTCGTCCTCCACTGTTCACTCTCCCCCAAAACCCCTCCTCCCCCTCTGCACAATCCTCAGTGCTCCACAGCGCTGGTAAGTTGACAACTGTAATGGCAAGGGGGAGAAAGGGCTGAAGGCGCGAAGAATGGAGGACGACTAGCGTATGACCGTGGTGGCAGGCCCTCTACACACATTAAAAACCCTACACCCACACAACTACACCCAACAAAATAAAATATGAACAACCCAAATTAAACCAAATTAAGCATAAAAACAGAAAACAAATTAAATCAAACAAACAAAATAAAAAATATCCAAATAAATAATGTCCAGATAATCAAATGTCCAGAAATGTCCAGAAATTACTGAGTATTTGGAGCAAGAGAGGCTCTCACCCTCCTTCAGTTCTAGGGCAAAATCAAGAAATGCAAGTCTCACTATAGTCTTGATAAATCAGCATCTAAAAACAAATGAAGACTTTCAAGATCAAACAGAAAAAAACTTTTAAAGGTAATAAGAGGGGCTCTCACCCCCTCTTAATCTAGTCACCAAAAGATTCCTCCCAGAGACCAGTTCTTTTTCAATCCTTTCCAGAAAACACTCCAATACTCAGGCCAAGACACCAAAGTCAGGATCAAGCTGAAGGGCTGTGATCAGAAATAGGACCCTGAGAGTGAAGCAATTGCTCCCGCCACAGAGAAACCTTAGGAACCCCCCAAAAAGGGACCCCCACCACGATATAGCCCCCAGGAGTTCCCTCTAAAGCACAACCCAAAATTCAGCCACAACCCCCACTCAGGAGCCATGGCCCAAAAGGCAGAATGCAATTCCTCCCCCCACAGGAGGGTAAAACCCACAGGAGTAGCAGGCTGCTCTAGGAGGGGAATCTGCAACCCCAGCCATCCACCAGCCGCTGAGGTCCCCCCACAACAACCACAGGAGAAAGAGCCCTCCAGTTCAAATCCCTGCAGTTCCTCCCCAAACAGCCCAAAACCCTATAAATCATCCACACCAAGTGGAAAGGAGCATCTACCTAAAAGTTCAGGGGGAGAAGATGCTTCTTTTCGTCCTCTGTACACCAAGCAAGTGATCTCACCACATCCAGATGGAAATCAAAAATCCTCCATTTGCTGCCTCTGGACTCCAGGCACTCTCACTGCCCTGACAATAATTCCAGGCAAGCAGCAAAACCCACTTCTAGCGTTGATATTTCATGCGCTCCCACCGCAATAAGAAAGCAGGTAAAGAAGGATTCCACTCACAGACCAAAGTCCACAGTCCCAGGGATATATCACCAAAAACCACAAGGCTCCAAGGTCGCAAACTCCCCTCTGAATTCCAAGGTGCCCCACAGCATCCACAGTTTCCTTAAGGAGTGCACTGAAAAGCACTGAAAGGCAGTCCCAAGAATCACAGAGCTCCGAGGTCGCAAACTCCCTTCAAAAGTCCACCGAGTTCAGGGCTGCACCACAATATCGGCAATTTTCCTGAGGGAGTGTGCTGAGCTCCAAAATCACAAAATTCCCCTCCAAAGTCCACTGAAAATCCTAGGGCTGCCCCACAATATCCACGGTTTTTCTTGGGGGAGTATATTTAAAATGCTGAAAAACTGAGGGTTGGTACCGCTCACTATTGAGACCGTGATGCAAAACTTTAATCTTTGCTCCAGCACAGAACGCAGCAGTAACAAATAAACAGACAAATAAATTAAAAACAAAATCAAATCAAACAGAGCAAAAATGATTTAAAACACATTTAGAGCTCAGAAAAAACTAACGCATGCAGGCAGCTCACATACACCGCTGCCATCTTGCCTTCATGGTGGTATCTCCATTTGCTCAAATATATCTTAGATTGTCATCCCTCTTGGCCTCCAGGAGCCTATTCCGTTTTCACTTCCCCATCAGATAAATCCAGATTCATAATATCAAATGCAAAGACATTCTGGCAATCCATAACCCCTTTAAATTTCAATCCTATAAAATTCATCCCTTCTTGCAAGCACATTCTCATTTCTCATAACACTGTATGATCTAAATAATCACTGTTACCAGTACACCATAAGTTATCTGATTTAGTTCCCAACCGCAAAATAACAAAACAGATAAACAAGAAACATAATCCCATTATAACAGTGCACAAATCACCTCAAATAAAACAACATACAACCACTGTACAAACTGGCAGAGTGTTATGGCCCAGTCCCAATGGTCCCCATGGAATTCCACAGACTCCCTGCAGATGCACAGAGCCACACAAAACTGCTGCCACTGTGGACACTGCCGTGTCTAACAGCTGATTTCTTTTAAAATCCAAACCCGCCAAATTGGGCTGCCACCACAGATTGGGGGGCACAGATTTACTAAAGGACAGCTAAAGCAAGAAACACGGGGTTGCCAGGGTATCTAAATCAGGGAGAATGAACAGCACCGGGGAACAATATCAGTAGGCAAATCAGTTGCCATCGACACAATACACTCAGCAGAGCAATTGCCCAACAACTTTGATTCCAATATAGTCACTTTTCTGATACAAGCGAGCAGCACAGTGCACAGAACAACCAGTTGCTATGGGTATGATAAACAGCTGTCCTCAATACAAAGTTAGTACAGTAATGTCAGCATACAACTCAGTACTGATAATAAATGTACAACTCAGTTAAAAATGATACAGTATTTGCCCAGCCTCTCCCCAGTTAAGAAACATAGAAGCATAGAAAATGACGGCAGATAAGGACCACTTGGCCCACCTAGTCTGCCCATTTTCCCTACCTACTATAATATCCCATGCCCTACTTGATCTCCAGCACAGCCCTCCCTTCCCTAACCAGTAAGGTTCCCTTGTGACTATCCCATGATTTCTTGAATCCCGTTACAAATTTTGCCCCCCACTACCTCCACTGGGAGGCTGTTCCAGGCATCCACTATTTTTTTGTGAAGCAGTACTTCCTCACGTTTCTCCTGAGTCTTCCCCCTCCAGCTTCATAGAATGTCCCAGTGTTCTTGAGCATCTTTTTTCTGAAAAATGCTCCCCTCCTGTACCTTATTTATACCTGTAAGGTATTTGAAAGTCTGTTATATCCCTTCTTTCCCTCCTTTCTTCCAGGGAGTATATATTAAGGTCTTTCAGTCTCTCCTCATAAGGTCTCTGCTGCAGACCCTGCACCATTTTAACTTCCCTCCTCTGGACCAGCTCCACCCTATATCTGTCCAGAGATGTTGTCTCCAGAACTGGTCACAATACTCTAGATGAGGTCTCACCAATGATTTATATAGTGGCATCACCACCTCCCTCTTTCTGTTGGTGATACCCCTTCCTATGCATCTCAGCATCCCACTGGCTCTTCCCATTGTCTTGTCAAACTGTTTGGCCACCTTTAAGTCATCAGATCTGGTTACCCCCAGGTCTCTTTCCTGTTTGGTGGTCATCAGTATCACTCCCTCCCTCTTGTATACCACCCCTGGGTTTCTGTGCTCCACGTGCATGATTTTTCAGTTCTTCGCAATGAAACTTAGTTGCCACATTCTTGATTATTCTTCAAGCTTTTTTAAATCCCTACTCATCCCCTGCCCCCAAAGTGTCTACCCTATTGCAGATTTTAGTGTCATCTGCAATTAGGTATACCTTCCCTTCTAACCCCTCTGCACTGTCACTTATAAGGATATTAAAAAGCACCTGTCCCAAAACTGATCCTTGTAGTACCCCACTGGTCCCCCTTCCTTCCTCAAAGTGAACTCCATTTACCACCACCCTATGTCGCCTATCCCTCAATCAATTTCTTACCCAGTTTACCACTTTTGGAGTCACTTCCAGGCTGCCCAGCTTGTCTATGAGTCTCCTATGTGGAACGGATTTGAAAGCCTTACTGAAATCTAGGTAGGCCACATCCTCCGCTCCACCCTGCTCTACCTCCCTGGTCACCCAGTCAATGAAATCTATCACACTTGTTTGACATGGCCTCCCCCAGTGAATCCATGCTGCCTCAGATCCTGTAAGCCCCTGGTTACATTATTTTCCCAACCACTGAAGTCAAGCTGACTGGGATGTAATTGCCAGATTCCTCCCTGCTACCACTTTTGTGAAGTGGGACTACATCTGCTCTCCTCCAGTCCTCCAGGACCACTCCCATCTCCAGTGAATGGTTGAACAGGACTGTCAGAGTTGCAGCCAGCACCTCTCTGACTCCTTCAATATCCTTGTAAGTGTCCTGTCTGACCCTCTCCTCTTTAAATGGACTAGTGTCCACATCCCTACTGTCAATGCTCCTGTCTCTTATCTGTGGTCCCTTGCTTTCCTCTTCTTCTGTGATCACTGAAAAAAAAATTATTCAGGATGTCTGCCTTTTCTTTGTCCCCCTCCACACACTCCTTCTTTCCCTCCTTAGCCTTTCAATCCCTTCCATGTTCTTTCTCCTTTTACTTGCATACCTGTAAAATGTCTTGTCCCCTTTCTTTACTGCCTGGGATATTTTCTCCTCCATTTGTGTCTTTGCACTCCTGACTGCTTTCCCTGATTCCTTCTGCTTCTTGTTCTCAATCTGCTTGCAACACAGCACAAAATCCTTGAAACAGCAAAGTGTCCAGGACACACAGTCTTCTGATGTCAGGCAAGCATATAAAAATGCTGACATCGGGAGCACCGGTGGAGCCTGCCACACTCCACAGACTCCCTGCATTTTGCTGCACAGAGCTGCCTCTGCGTCTTACAGCTGATTTCTTTTAAAACCCAGACCCTGCCAAATCAGGCTGCCACCACCAATTTTTTTTTTTTTGGGGGGGACATGGATTGACTAAAGGACAGCTTAGGCAGAAAACATTGGGTTACCTGTGTAACTAAATCAGGGCGAAGGAGTAGCACTGGGGAGCAATATAATAAATAGCAAATCTGTATACTGTTATAAGCAAATATACAATTTTTCTCAAAAGCTATGTGGAATCAACATAGAGAAATCAACATCTGAAAAACAGCTAGGGATGTTCATTACTTCAGACCTTAAAAATCAGAAATGCTGTGAAACAGTCTTTAACAGAGCTTGTCATCTATTGAATACTATTAAATACCACATTGTACATTAATCCGATTAAATCCTACTACCAATTTATAACTTATATGTGAGACTGTTAACAGACTATGGATCACAATTCTGGGGAGATCTAAACATAGGACAGAGCAATAATACAGAGAGGACACGTAGGAAAGCAACAAGGATGATGAAAGGCACTACCAAAATGTTAAAACAAATAGCATTTTATAGTGGTGTGATCGCAGGGTTCAGTAACCTGTTTAATGTTAGACCTAAAATTTTAAACATTAATATCCTTGCCTCTCTTTGATGAAATGAGTTGACATTTTCTATGTGTGGTTTAGGAGACAAGGTCTTGACGTGTGATGGCAGCTTGTGCGGTTTCTGAGATACAGCTGTGTCATTTCTAGAAAAAACAAAATTGTTTCCTATATTTAACATTGTTTTTTTTTTGCTCTGGTCTACAGCCGACAAGAAAAGGAATTTTTGACCCAAACTTGCAGTGAACATGTGTCATGTCCCAAGGTAATGCCCTTGACAGGTCCGATGAAAAAATATGAAGGAGTTCTAGAGTTATAAGGCTTTAAATTTTAATCTTTTTTGATAAATTTTTTTTCTATGTCTCCCTTTTTTTGCTATTGCACCATCAAAAAAGGTGTCACAGCATCATTTATGGTTTTGCAGTAGAATAAATAATGTCATGCCACTAAATTAATTTGCAACACTACTTTTCCAGATACGGTATGTCTGTTTCTTTGTCATTTCATTGCAAACAAATGGTTTGCACTTCCGGGCTGAAAATTTCAGGGTACAAAGGGCTTGCCCCACAGATGTGCCTTTTGCTTGTTTGCTGAGAAAATTTTAATTTGTTGCATAGTTATAAGATTTTGAAGTTTTTCGATTTCCCATAGGATAACATTGCAATGGTCGGGGTACCTTTTGGAAGCTATAGCTCAAAAACGCTTCAAGATATGGACTCGCTATGATGAGCAGCTGGTGTACTAAGCTGTCATGCATGTTTCCAGGCCTTGTTTTCAGGTGCAGGGGAAATTTTTATGAATAGGTACTGTGCCATGCATTCACAATGTGACATCTGTACTAGTTTATCTATGCAAAAATGAGGGCCACTTATAATATGCATACATGGGAGCACATGGACCTATAACATTATAGACTGATGGTACCGCAGGGCCCCAAAGACCTTGTGGTCCCACAGGGAAATGAGGGCTTATTATAATCTCTCTAAACTTATTTGCACTCCAGCATGCAAATGAAGGACAATTACAAGGGGCCACATTCACAAAAGGTGCAGATGGGATACACACCACGTAACACCGGCGCATAGCCCACCTGCACCTGGCTGTACACACACTGCACCCCCCCGTGTGCGATTCACATCCCCACAATGCCCCACCTACATGTCCAGCACACCGGATGAACCTGCAGCTCTGCATGTGGGTGGGCAGTGGACCGGTGCTGGGGGCATGTCCACACTATGCACCATTCACAAAGGCATGGGTGTCTTGCATGGGGTGCAGTGATGGCTACACCTTCCAGAAGGCAGTCGTAAGTGGTACATGCCCCCCAGATGCCACTGCTGGTTGCAGCAGGGATGGTGGGGGTCTATTGACCCCTTACTATGGTCGCACCTGTCATTGGAGCACATTGGAGGGCAAGGGACTGTCATTTGGGGGTCTCCCAACCCTTGGTGCCATGGGCGCATTCATAGCCATCGACATCATGGCGCATAATGGGCACAAGGGATACAGCGAGGGTCCCAGGATGGGCAGCCATTTGGCTGCCTGGCTTTGTCCACATCTCTGAACCTGCCAGCCCCCATGAACCTATGTGCTGGGGCGTGAGGCCATGTAAGGGAGCCAGGCGGGGACTGGTGTTCATGAATGTGGTCCCCATGCAGATCTCCTGAGGGTGCGGAGCTGCATGTGGGGGATACAAGCCATGCACATGTACCCACTCCCACGTTAGTGAATAGGGCCCAATATGCATGCATGGGGGCACAGAGCCCGCAGGGTCTTGTATTCTACATGCATAACTTTTCTTTTCTGTGTTGTGCTTTTTTTTGTTATTGCAGCATCAAAAAAGGTATCACAGCATCAAAAAAGGTCTCAAGGCATTATTTATGGTTTTGCAGTAGAATAAATAATGCCATGCCACTAAATGAATTTGCAATGCTACTGTACTTTTCTGGATATGTATGTTTCTTTGTCACATTATTGCAAACAAATGGGTTTGCCCTTATGCGCTGAAATTTTCATCATACAAAGGGCATGCCCCACAGATGTGCCTTTTGCTGGTTTGCTGAGAAAATTTTAATCTGTTGCATAGTTATAAGATTTTTAAGTTTTGTTTCCCATAGGATAACACTGCAATGGTTGGGGTACTTTTCAGAAGCTATACATAGGTACATAGACACTGTTGGCAGATAAGGGCCTATAGCCCACCCAATCTGCCCATTTAAGCTTGTATGTTCATTTTATGTTTTTCTAGAAGTCTGTTGCCCCTTACCTCTAAACTCTAGAATTCCCTTATGTCTATCCCATGCATTCTTAAATCCTGTTATTGTTTCAGCCCCCACCACTTCCTCTGGCAGGGTGTTCCACTTGTCCACCACCCTTTCCGTGAATAAATTCTTCCTCATGTTTCCTCTGAATCACTCTCCCTCCAACTTCATCCCATGCCCTCTAGTCCTGGAACATCTTTTTCACTGGAGAACAGTGTATTCCTGCACACTGTACCTCCCTTTTAAGTCTCTATCATATCCCCTCTTTCCCTTCTCTCCTCCAGGGAGTACATATTCAAGTCCTTCAGCCTGTGCTCATAGGACTTGTGATGCAATCCCTGTGCCATCTTTTGTTGCCTTCCTCTGAACCTTCTCTAACCTGTGTATGTCCTTATATAGGTAAGGTCTCCAGAACTGTACACTGTACTCCAGGTGGGGTCTCACTAATGTCTTGTATAGTGGAATTATGACCTCCCTTTTCCTGCTGGTGATGCTCCTGCCTATGCATCCCACCATCCTATTTGCTTTACCTGCTGCTTTGTCACACTGTTTCTCTACCTTGAGGTAATCAGAGATGATAAACCCAAGATCCCTTTCCTGCTTGGTACATGCTATATCCTCACCCCCCAACTGATATGTTGTTCCAGGGTTTTTGTACCCCATATGCATTATCTTGCACTTTTTTGCATTGAATTTCAACTGCCAAACCCTTGACCATTCTTAAAGCTTCTGCAGGTCCCTCCTCATTCTGTCTACATCCTCTGGCATGTCCACTGTGTTACAGAGCTTCGTGTCATCAGCAAACAGGGAAATTTTGCCTTCTAGGCCCTGCGCAATGTCACTGATGAAGACATTGAATAGGACTGGTCCCAGCACTGATCCCTGTGGTACTCCACTGGTCACTCTTCCCTCTGTGGAGTGACAGCCATTTACCACCACCCTCTGTGTCCTGCCGCCCAGCCAATTACCTACCCACTGCACTACTGTCCTGCCCACTCCCATGTTCCCCAGTTTGCTTAATAGCCTTCTATGTGGCACAGTGTCAAAGGCCTTGCTGAAGTCCAGATAGGCCATGTCCACTGCCCTCCCCTGATCCACCTCTCTTGTCCCCCAGTTGAAAAATTCAATGAGATTAATCTGGCATGACCTCCCCCGGTGAAACCATACTGTCTTGGGTCCTGTAGTCCACTGACAACCAGATGTTCCACCAATCTCTCCTTTAGTAGTGATTCCATGATCTTCCCCACTGCTGAGGTCAGGCTGACTGGTCTGTAGTTCCCCACTTCCTCCTTGTTCCCGCTTTTGTATAAGGGGACTACATCTGCTGTCCTCCAGTCTTTGGGTACCTCCCCTGTTTCCAGTGATTGGCTAAACAGGATTAATAGAGGTTTAGCCACCACCTCTCTTAGTTCCTTAAGGACCCTGGGGTGTATCTCATCTGGCCCCATGGCTTTATCGACTCTTATTCCTCCCATTTCCTTTAGGACCTTTTCCCATGTATAGGGACTTGTGTCCATTTCTTTGCTGTTCCCACCCCTTGTACTCCCTTCCTACTGTTGTCATTCTCCATGCGGCTCCCATCCTCCTCCTTCAGTCCCACTATCCCTCCCTTTGCCCTTCTTTTTTCACTTATGTACCTGTAAATGGTTTTGTCCCCTCTACCCACTGATTTTGCAATGTGCTCTTCTGTGTATCTTGAAAATGCTTTGAGATATGGACTCGCTGTGATGCATACACCTTTAGGTGTACTAAGCTGTTATGCATGTTTCCAGCCCTGTTTACAGGTGAGTAGGACATTTTTATGAATGGGCCTACAGTGACTGTGATCATGTGCCATGCATTCATAACATGACATCTGTACTGGTTTGCCTATACAAAAATGAGGGCCACTTACAATATGCAGGCATAGGAGCACATAATCGTATAACATTATCAACTGATGGCACCGTAGGGCCCCAAGGGCCCTGTGGTCCCACAGGGAAATGAAGGTTCATTATAATCTCTCTAAACATATGGATAGATGGGAGAGCATATGCAAATGAGGGACAATTACAATATGCATGCATGGAAGCACAGGGCCTGCAGGAACCCTGTGCTCCCATATGCACATATGGATACCATTATGGACTTATGGGAGTGCACAGTAAAATAAAGATACTGTTATATTATCTCAAAAAGTAAGGAAATACATTGCAAAAAACTGCATTAATGCTCTAGTTAGGACACTGCCACAAAAGTAGGGAAATGTGGTGTTAGGATTTTCAAAGCTAATACCCCACACCCACCCTGCACACACCAACAGGCAACAGGTGAGTGCCTTGGGGTCATCATCCCTAACATTCACCCCATTCTCCTATACTGTACCCATCTCAGCTTATTTACTTGTGGAATGGGGTGCGCATTAGAGCCGACAACCCCAAGGCAACCCCCCGACACCTCTTGGTGTGTGCAGGGTTGGTGTGGGGTATTAGCTTTGAAAATCCTAATGCAACATTTCCCTACTTTTGTGACTTTGACCCTAACTAGAGCATTAATGCAGTTTTCTGCAATTTATTTTTATATACAACATATAGTCAGGATATGGAACTCATTACCACAGCATATAATTCTTAACATGAGTATAAATAGCCTAAAATAAATCTACGTACCTATATGGAAAACATCACTCTAAAATATAATAGTGGAGGCCCCTTGTAAGAACATTGGATATACGAACATCTCACATATAAGGCCTTTTTTTTATATCACAGTTTTTGCTCTGGCATTGCTAAGGAGTTAGTCAGATGGGTGGGAAATTTGCTTAAGGACAGAAGCCAAAGGGTAGTTGTCAATGGGGTAAGGCCAACTGTAGGAAGAGTCACCAGTGGAGTGCCCCAGGGATCGGTCCAGGGTCTGGTCCTGTTCAACGTGTTTATCTGCAACATAGACATGGACATTCAGGGCAAGATGGTGCTCTTCACAGATGATACCAAGCTGGGCAGTAAGGTTGACAGCATGGAGGTGATTAGGGAACTTCAGAATGACTTGCAAAAACTAGAAAGATGGTCTAACATCTGGTAGTTGAAGTTCAACGCAAAAAAATGCAAAGTGCTACATCTGGGGAAGGAGAACCCCAGGATAGATTACTGGCTCAATGGGGTCAAACTCAGCATCTCTCAGTAAGAAAGGGATCGGGGGGGTCATCATATGTGACACCTTTAAACAATTGAGCCAATGTAACAAAGCCTACAGCTAGGCAAACAAAATCCTGGAGTGAATTGGGAGGGGATTCGATAGCAGGAGCAGGGTGGTGATCCTCCCACTCTGCAGGTTCCTGGTGAGACCCCACCTGGAGTACTGCATCCAGTTGTGGAATCCACATCTTAAAAATTATAGGGAAAGGATGGAGACTGTATAGAGGAGAGCTACCAAAATGATACAGGGCCTCTATGGTATCTCATACAAGGAATGCATGAAGGAGCTTAACTTGTTCTTGCTGGAGACAAGGAGAGAGAGAGAGAGAGACAGAGAGAGAGGGGATATCATCGAGACCTTCAAGTTCTTGAGAGGCATCAACAAGGTGCCGTACTCAGAACTATTCCAAAGGGTCACCAGCTCAGCCTCTACGGGGCTTGAGTGGGAGCTATGGGGTGGGAGCTTCAAAAGGGATGTGAAAAAGCATTTGTTCACATAAAGAGTGATGGAGCTCTGGAACAGCTTACCAGCAGAAATGGTGAGTGCTTGGACCATATCAGCTTTCAAAAGGGGGTGGGATAGAGCTAGGACTCATAGGGGATTGAAGGAACTGGGTAAAGGTAAAGGTAAACAGCAAAAGGGGGGCTAGATCCCAGGACTCACATTAGGTCTTGGGAACCCTTGGGCAGACTTGATGGACCTATGGTCTCCTTCTGTTATCTTCTTCTATGTTTCTAAAGGTTTAGTGAAAATAATTATAATGAAAGACTAAGCATTTTCAGATTACATACTTTAGAAAACAGATGTTTAAGATGTGACCTGCTACTTTTTTATAATATAAAACAAAACTATAAATTACTGAACCAGTTAAAGCTTGAATGTATATGTACAGATATTTGGAAAAGAAGTAATAACATGCAACTAAGAGCTAAAAATGTTAAAACAAAAGAAAATATTTTTATATACAACATACAGTCAGAATCAAACTCTTGTTCTGTAAATTCAACTCAGTAAACTTCCTAACCGATCTAGCTACGATCAGGTGGCAAGACCTATATCTTGCCAAATCTGCTGATGCCGCCGTCTCTGTCCTAAATGACAACCTCTCCAACCTAATTAACAAGCATGCTCCTCTTATTAAAATGAGGGTGCAGAAAATCTCACATCCGTGGTTCACCCAAGAGCTCAAATCTGCACTTACCAATAGAGACAAGCTATGGGCTAGGGCCAGGCACACAAAGGACCTGGCAGACTGGCAGGCATTTAGAACTGCCAGAAATGCCTGTGTTAAAAGTGTATGTGCTACTAAAGCAAACTTCTACATCTCCACTCTGGAGCAGGCCAAAGGGAACTCCCAAAAAATCTGGAAGACACTGAGATCCATTGAAGGCCATCCTGCTGCTTCCTCCCTTCCCACCAAGATTCTGCCCAAGGACGGGATGGTTGAAAATAAACTGCGAATCCTCAAAGAACTTAACCTTCACTTTGCCACTGCCGGGTTGGCATTCGACTCCTCCCCATACGCTAGCCGAGTGAATAGCCACACTAGCCCAGATACTACACATGCTACTGACCTCATCCCTCCCAGTTGTGCCTGTTTAGCTACAAATAAGTTGAAGACATAATTCTTAGCCTTGACACCAAGAAAAGTGTGGGGGATGATGGCCTTGAATCATTTTTCTTGTGGTTAGGCTATGCCCAGCTCACAGCCCCCATCCTTCACATCTTCAACCTCTCTATCACCACAGCCATTGTTCCATCCTGCTGGAAATCTGCCCATATTCTTCCTCTCTTCAAATCAGGAGATCCTTGTGACTTAAACAACTACTATCCTATCTCTATCTTGCCCATTCTCTCCAAAGTGCTGGAAAAACGTATATACAACCAACTAAAAAATCACCTCGAAGTGCACTCACTCCTAAACCTGGCCCAATCTGGCTTCAGGTCAAAGCACAGTACCATCTCAGCCTTGGCTAAAGTCTTTAATGACTGGATCCATGCTATGGACACCAAGAAGGTTACTGGTGCAGTCTTTCTAGATCTCAGTAAGGCCTTCGACACTGTAGACCATCACCTCCTAATCATCTATCTTGCCTACATAGGTGCCACTCCACTTACCTTACAGTGGTTTAACAGTTATCTCACAGGAAGGATACAAAAAGTCAAAGCTGATGGCCTACTAACTGTCCCCCTTCCAATTGCCAGAGGAGTCCCTCAAGGCTCCATCCTAGGACCAATCCTTTTTTCCCTGTACATCAACAACCTTGACTCCCACATAAAGAACTCTAGCATACATTTCTTTCTTGGATGATCACGGTTTATGCATAGATCCTTAACTGAAGTCAAGGAAGCACTCCAAGCTGACTTTATCCAGTTAAACAACCTTATCAATGCCAAGCTTCTCTTAAATGCCAAAAAAAACAAGACAATGATTTTCTCGAGACTTGCCTTGTCTGGTGCCCTACCTACCCCACCTAAAAACTTCATAGTTACCTCCCTAGGTGAACCCTTGGAAGTCGTACCTAACTTTAAATACCTAGGTATGTGGATAGACAACAAACTTTCCTTCAATGACCACATTGAGGATCTATCAAAGAGGCTTAAAGCACGCTTGGGTTTCTTCTTTAGAAATAGGACCCTCTTTTCTCTTGTGACCCTCAAAAGACTTGTCCAAGCAACATTCCTTCCCTTGCTTGACTATGGAGACATTATCTTTATCTCCTCCCCAACTTTGAGCCTATCTAAACCGGACGTACTCTATCACCATGCTCTTCACTTCATTACTAACTCTGTGTACAGGACCCACCACTGTGATCTTTATGCAGCAGTTGGATGGACCTCTCTTGCCACCAGACACCTCCTGCATGCTGGCATTTGGACCCTCAAATTACTACTCCACAAACTGCCTATCTATTTAACGTCTCTCATACACATCTCGCATAGCGCCTACTCCCTAAGGAAATCCGACCTTATCCTACTAGATGTTCCCAGGACATGTACCACAGCTGGCCAAAGAGCTGTCTCATACACCCTCCCAAACATTTGAAACCAACTACAAGCCATGCTGAAGCTAACCAGCATCGTATCAATTAACTCCTACAAAACACTAGCTATCTCTAAATTAAAAGACATATGTAGGTGCTACTAGGCCCCCAACGCCAAGTCAACTTCCTAGGTACCAACTGGCCCTCTACTTATTAAGCTGAAATGTGTTGCATAATTTAGGGCAAGGTTAAAGCTGGAATGTACTGCATATATAGCATAAGGACTTCTATTGTGTATACCTCTTGTATTATATATATTTTTTTCTTTGTTGTTCTACATTTTATATCTCCTGTCTATGTAATTGCGAACTGTATGTGTATGTGCCTCAGGACCTCCTTGTGAATGAGCTTGCTCAACGGAATCTTTCCTGCAATAAACTTGAACTTGAACTTGAAGTCAGGATATGGAACTCATTACCATAGCACATAATTGATAACATGAGTATAAACAGCTTAAAAAAATC
The DNA here is from genome assembly GCA_016271365.2 of Neoceratodus forsteri. Lineage (NCBI taxonomy): Eukaryota > Metazoa > Chordata > Ceratodontiformes > Ceratodontidae > Neoceratodus > Neoceratodus forsteri. Next base: position 1,416,395,934 of record CM057449.1, on the reverse strand, counting down.
TAGATAACTATATGGAAAACATTACTCCAAAATATAACAGTGGAACCCACTTGTAAGAACATCGGACATAAGAACATCCCGTATATAAGGACATTTTTTTTTAAATCCTGATTTTTGTTCAGTAGTCAATGGCAGTAAAGCCCATCTATTGAAACAACACATTTCTTAGAACTGTTTTTTTTTTTTTAGGTAGTGTAAGATGGTCATTATCACCTCTGAGTGTCCTTAGTCTGGACTGAATTGTGATCTAGATTTATCATTAACAGACACTGAAAGGGGAACTAAAGTAAAAACTCACACACATATGCTGTTCAGAGTGTTTAATTGTGTAGACGTCTTCCTAGTGTGTTCTTTCTTTTGTATCCTGTAAGGAGTTTCCTTTTTAAATTTGAATGCTAGTATTATTGAGCCTGGGAAACTTCATCTTCACATTTTTTATGACTCTTCTTGTTACTACAATGCCTCCTATTCATTGTGACAGCAATGTGTGCAGACCATTGATTCAAACAGTAATAACTGCTGTAGCAGCAATCTGTTGTTAGAATCCTGATATTCTGTCTTTAGCTAAATAACTCTTTCTAATACAGACTTTCTGTTTTCTAAGTATACAGTACACCTCGGTCTAGCCAGCAGGAGTGAATGTCTTGTTTTTAAAGCTTTGCATTTCATCAGACTACGCTCAACCATTAAAAAAGCAAACAAATCACACAAGGTCACCAGTGCTATAATTAGTGAAGACTCTAGTTGTTTCTGTGCAGAAAAGCACATTCAGGTATCCCTCAGGTGCTTTTCATCTGTAAATGTAGCCTTCATTAGAGCTTCATGGACAAGGAGAATAACTTAAAATCACAGTCCTACCATTGTAAACTTGACAAAAAACAACTCTTTTTGAATTAATGGTCCTGGAAGCATCAGTGTCACATGGGACAGGAGGCACAGTAGGCACAAGAAGAGCCAAAAAAATACAAACATTAAGATCCCCTCAGGGCCATAAAACTAGCAGGCATACTAAATAAAACCTCCTTACAGCAAACAAAGGGGAGGACACACTAGGACTACACCTACAAATCAAAACACTATGCACAGCACATTTGTTTTGTAAATTTTGACTTCATTTCCCTTTAAGTAGTGAATGGGTATGTGGAAGATAAACATTTCTTCATGGTTAACTGTGACACTGAATGAACTTTACATACAACAATACTGTAATTGTCAGGGCAGGACCTCATTTAAACATTTATATCATACTACTTTTAATGATGGGTTTTCTGAAAACTAGTTCAAGCTGAGTTTCATTATGTTAACCACAGATTATATGAATTTTCTTCATTTTCAGTGAAGCCCTCTTATAAGAATATCCCGGTTATAAGAACCAATTCATGTTGAAGTTTCAAATGGACATTAGTCTTCTACTGTCTCTGTATCTCTAAGTAATACCCTAAGGGTGTGGTACCAGATGGGATATGTCCCAGGGTTCTGAAAGGGAGGTGCTAGCTGCCCCGCTGGTGACCTTGTACAACAGCTCATTGGAAACAGGCACGGTGCCGATGGACTGGTGAATGGCTGGCATAGTCCCCTTACATAGGAGTGGTAGTAGGGAGGAGACTAGCAATTATAGGCCAATCAGTCAAACTTCCATGGTGTGAAAATTAATAAAAATCCTACTCAAAGAAAGACTGAATGAGCATTTAGAGTCCAGTGGGCTGCAGGACCATAGGCAACACAGATTCATGGGGGAAGGACATGGCAAACAAATATGATAGATTTCTTTGTCTGGGTGACTGGGAGATCTATCAGGAGAGGGAAGTGGTTGTGGCCTATTTGGATTTTAGGAAGCCCTTCAACACTGTGACCTACATGAGGCTGACAAAGAAGCTGAACAGCCTAGGAGTGGGGTCCAAAGTGGCACATTGGATTAGAAACTGGTTAATGGATAGAAGAGAGAGGGTAGTAGTTAGCAATTAGTTTATTGTTGATTGGTTTAAAAACCATTACAACATTACAAATGAAACACACAAAAATGTTTTAAAATAGATCTCCAGCAAATAGATAGGTGGTACATTTCCAGGTACTTATTACAAAATAGGTCTTATCTAACCAACCATAAAGACAATTAATTAGAATATAACTTTGAAGACCAATTCTTAATAAATATACATTGAGAAACACTTTCATCATGGATTGGCCCTTGTTGTCTAAACATGTCCTATTGCTGATGGATCAATAATTTCTAATATTTAGAGATTCCTTTCTGTAGAACAGCTACACACTTAAGTTTCCCCAAGTGTACTCAGTTGAAATGGCTAACAATACCCCTCTTTTACTAGCCTTCCTCAGGCTAATTCTGAGAGGAAATTTAAGGCACAATTATCAGGTCCCTTTTTAGGGTACTGAGACATCCAGTAGAACTACTTCAATACTAGCAAAATGAGAAAGCTCGGTCACTGAAACCACATTTAAGATCCCTATGTTGTCTGTAAGACCTTCCCCGTTTTGGTGAAACTCCTAGGTACACCCCTCAGCGCATGCTGCCCTGTGCTCCTTCTGTCAACCAGGTATAGGAGGAATTATATACTGACTACAGAAAAGAATTGCTTGTGAGTTTACCTGGACCATAGCTATTCTATTTGTCATTTCTTTTCTTTCCATTATCAGGTCGCAGTAACTCATTTTGGGGTCATTTGTGTCTGCCAATTCCTGACTATGGGACAGGTTAAAACCACAGTGGTAAGGCCCCCATTTAGGGTACAGAGACTTTCTGCTGAAATACTTTGTTACAAACAGCATAGAAAGGTTCTGTCACTGAATGCACAATTTGAAATCCCACGTTGTCAGTAATACCTTCCCCTTTTTGGTGAAACCGCAAGGTGCACCCCGCAGCAAGCGCTGCCCCCGTGCTCCTAATGTCACCAGGTATTAGAGGATTTATATGCTGACTACACTAGATAATCACATGCTGATTACCCTGGAGCATACCTATTTCCAATTGTCTGCACTTTTCTTTCCACATTCAGGCCTCAAGAACCCATTGTTGGGCCCCACTGTATATACCAGCATCTAGCCCAGTACCACGCCTTTGGCAGCTATCTATAGGTTCATATTATTTAGGCATATCAATTAAGCAATCATACTTTTCTAATCCATCTTTCTTACTATAATATTTCATTATTTCAACATAGTGTAAAAACAAACACTGTAAGCTTGTAAAATGGCCAATTAGAGATCTTATAAATCATTTCATAAATTGTACCAGTAGCCCGTCAACCTGGAATCAAAAATCCAGGCTCCATTCACTCAGGAGTCCTTTGTTTGGAATATAAGCCAGAGGCTTTGATAATATTAATGCCCATTAACTGTAAGACAGGCTGTTCATTTAAATAAAAAACTTCTAGAACATATACTAAGATAGATGATAACTTAAAAGGGAGTAATTCCCCCCTATAAACCTCAAATTTACATGAGTAACCAAGTCACTGAACGAGAGTTTTTAAGAGGTTCAAGCCATAAGCATGACAAATGAGACAAATTGGCTCCTTTACCAGGAGTCCCTGCAAAATGGCCTTGAAAGAATGGTTTGAATCAGTCTCATATTATTCCTCACTGCAATTGAGACCAGACTGCCTTTTAGTTCCAAATTCCCATGTGTAATGAACATTTTAACTATTAAGGACAGGTACAAACAATGAATCAAATATAAGTATAATGGAACTCTGGTAGAGTCCGATTAAATCAGGGCATAAATCTTAACAGTACCTCCAGTAAGTGAATCTTCAGCCCTAGATCCGCAGGCAGCCATGAGTTCCTATTCTCTCACCACCCTTTAACCCCTGAAAGTTGGCAACCATGTGTGATTCACCATTGTTAGGACTCCTGCCATCTTTACTGTGAGCTGTTCCGATTCTCCTCAAACTGGGGGCTCGCCTCACTTTTACTGAACTGGCCACGAATCCTCCTCTGGCCAAATCATCTTCATTCTTCTCAGCAGCAACAGAACACTGTAGAAACCAAACAAAAAAAGCGTTCCTCTAAGTGCACTAAATTCGGTCTTATCAGTTTAATATGTATTAAAGCTCTGGTCCCCAGGCAACAATAGCATACCTGTTGTAGGCTTTTAACAGGTCTGTCTACACATAACTGCTTCTGTCATTTCAGGCTCCTTTGGAGTACTCATGATCTCTGCAGGAGGATAGTCAATTTCCTCAAAAAAGTCCTTCAAGCCCACACAGCATTGCCACACATTTAAAATTACGGCATTTCTCTTGGGCGCAAAAGACAAGTTTTTCTCTTGCCATTTATCTGCTCAACACATCTCCAAGCGGGGTATATAGAAAACATAGCAAAAGACAACCTTAGTCTGCAAACTTATCGTGATTCCTCTGTTGTCCCAGCTGAATGAAGAAGACGCCATACAAAACGCTAAATGCCGAAAATCAATGGCCACTCAGATGAGGTTTCAGAGACAGGAAAAAAAATGCTTGAAGCCTCCCAAATGACATAAAAGCAGCCTGACATAACAACCAAAGTTTCATTCATAAAAGCGGATAAAAGCCCTTAATATATGATTTGCAGGGCTAAAAAGACTAATACTCAGCAGAGCAGAGAGAGATCAGCAGGGAGCGGAGCAGCGCTGCGGCCATCTTGTTGCTCTGCCCCTCCCCTCTTCCCTCCAGCAGAATATGAGATCCGTACAAGAATGCTAGGAAAGAAGGAATATCCACATTGTTCTGAGAGAGGGTAGTGGTTAATGGCATTCATTCTTGGGATGGGAAAGTTACCAGCGGGGTATCAAAATGTTCAATTCTGGGACCAGTCCTCTTCAATGTTTTCATAGGGGACATTGCAGAAGAACTGGAGGGGAAGGTATGCTTTTTGCAGATGACACCAAAATCTGTCATGGTGTGGACTCTCAGGAGGAGGTGGAGAAAATGTGCAGGAGTTTTGGGAAACTTAAGGAGTGGTCTGAGACATGGCAGTTGGGGTTCAATGCCAAGAAGTGCAAAATCATGCAACTAAAGCATAGGAACACTGGTGCTGAATATAGGATGTGGGGGGGGGTACAGAGAGTCACTAAATAGGAAAAGGACCTTGGTGTTATTAAATCAGAGGACCTCAAGGTGCCAGTGTGGTGTGACAAGGCTGTGGGCAGGGCTAGTGGGATGCTGGAGTGCATAGGGAGGGGAATCTGCAGCAGGAGGAGGTAGGGGGTGCTGCTATTATATCGCTCCCTGGTATGCCCCAATGTGGATTATTATGTCCAGTTTTGGAGACCACACCTCAGAAAGGACATAGACAGAGTAGAGGCTGTCCAGAGGAGGGCAGCTAAAATGCTGCAGGGTTTGCACATGAAGCCCTTTGAGGGGAGGCGAAGGGATCTCAATATATACACCCTGGAAAAGGGGGGAGAGAGAGAGATAGAGATAGATATGACATGATCAAGACAACATGCCTCACAGGGATGAAGAGGGTACAGGTGGTGTGTCTCCTTCAAATGAAGGCAGGCACCATGATCTGGGGGCATGCAATGAAGCTGGAGGAGAGATGTGAGGAAATATTTATTCACTGAAAAGGTTGTAGATGCCTGGAACACTCTGCCAGCAGAAGTGGCAGGGCCTAAAATGGTGGGGAGATTGAAGCATGCATTGGAAAAACATAGGGGTATGTTAGAAAAGAGGAGGGGCGAGTCATCGGAGACCAGATAGTGTCTGCAGAGGTGGATATGTATGGAATGCTAAGTGGTCCTTTTCTGAAGATGAATTCTATTTTTCTATCTCTAAAAGGATACAGGGGGAGAATTATAAAATGTCCTAATTGTTTGGGTTCTGTGCCTTTCTCTCAGCCAGATACTATGCATACAGTATGCATTCTGAATGCATGCTACACAGTGGGTGCATATAGATACTTTCAACATTGTCTCTTATTTTAATTTCTCTATGAAATGATATTGAAATATGCATGTAATGTTATTGATGTTTATCACCATGTTTTTAAACTATATTGCTAAAGCAGGAAAAGTGCAACCCATTTTTGTTTGGGGATGTTATATTTTCTGTTCACACTGAAGCACTGTGAGCTTTTAGTATTTATTTTTGGTCTTACGGGACCAGTGTGCCTGTCAAAGACTACATGCTTGCTGATTGTATCTATGCTGCTCATTTTGCCTTATTGATTAGTTTATTGTTATTTTTGTATCAAAATGTGGTTTTATTCAGCCCAAGCTTCTTACCTCATATCTTGTCCAAAATTCTGCCTACCCAATGCCTCTGCATGTTTCCGAGGACAAGAGAACGTGTGGCTGAGCAAGGTGGGTCCAAACGTATATGAACCAGTGCATGCACAATTTATGCATATTGTAAGCACCCTGAGATAAACACATGGCCTGAAACTAGGCTTTACCCAGAACATGGCAATATGTTTTATACTGAAAAACAAGCATGGGGGGGGGTGTGTGGTCTGTCCACTGATGCGATGGCTGCCTAACTTCTGAGCTCTCTCCGTGCTGGCTACAATACTTGCTCTGTTGCCTCGATCCTGGGATATCGCCCTCTAAAAAGTTTGACAAATGAGCAGGCAGTCTCCCTCCTACTTTCCAGAGGTACTTGTAGCTGATTCCAACACAATTTACAGTGTCTGTAGCACTGGTCTTCTACTGCCCATGCCGTACCTGTTAGGCCGCATAGGCCCATCTCCAGCTGCCCTCTAGTGTACGGCCCTGCATCTGCTTACTCGCATCTTGGCGACTAATTTGCTGCAACGCAGTCATACGGGGTGCCTCTGCTACCTAATAGAGCTTGCCAGTACCTTGTAAATATTCGGGATGGCTACTCTGGGTGTTTCCTCTCAGCCACCCCCGGGCCTTCCCCCCCCCCCTCAGCAATGTCTGTGGGTGACTCCTTGCAATATATTACTTACACGCTGGAGACCCTCCTTACTAGAGTCGATGATATTAGCCTATCTTTCTCAGGTACTGTGGCTGAAGTCAGGCAACTTCAAGATAAAATGAATGTGAAGGAGAGGGGGGACATGATAGAAACTTTCAAATACCTCAAGGGAATCAACAAAGTCCAAGAGGGTAGCATCTTTCAGAAAAAGAGATGTGCAAGAACAAGGGGGCACAATTTGAAGATACAGGGGGACGGCTCAGAGGTAATGTGAGGAAGTATTTCTTCACAGAGAGGGTTGTAGATGCATGGAACAGCCTTCCTGAGGAGGTCGTAGAGTCAAAAACAGTGGGGGAATTCAAGAATGCATGGGACAGACATTAGGCAGTTCTAGTGGGGGGTAGGAGGAAGTAGGCTGTTGGTTAACTAGGATCTGCAGATTATCTGTTAGGTAGGAAAATGGGCAGACTAGGTGGGACATGCAGTCCTTATCTGCCATCAAATTCTATGTTTCTATGTTACCAAACAGTGGCGCGACTCCTGTGAGCAACAGCAAACCCAGCTATGGCACCAGGTCCACTCTCAAGACGAGCAGCTCGCGATGCTGTGGGCCAGGGTAGAAGACCTGGAAAACAGGGGACCGTGCAATAACTTGCACGTATTTGGACTGCCTGAAGGAGCAGAGGAGCAGAAAATGAAGTGCTTCCTCACAGAGGCCATACCAGCGATGCTGGGGGACCAGTGGAGAGGCCCCTTCGATGTGGAAAGGGCCCACCAGGTGTCTCGAAAGAGGGATAGAGCAAATCAATCTCCACCACGAAGGAGCACATTCTACATGCTGCCAGGGATTTGGGAGAAGTCAAATGGCAGGGAGCCCAGATTTCTTTTTACCAGGACTTCACTCAGGAAACTGCAGCCTGACAGAGAGCTTCAGGGCCATTGAAACATTTTCTTTACCAGCATGATTTTTGTTTCAAATTCTAAGGACTCACCAAATTGCTGGTCTCTAAAGAGGGAAGGGAACTGGTTGCTGAGCATCCCAATGAAGTGGAATGCTGGCTTGGTAAATTTTGGCCCAATCTTCCATTCCCATCTACAAGTCCCAGGAAGTTCTGGGAGCCAAGTACAGCTCCGCCCTCCAGGAACAAAAATGTGGGGCAGCATGCTATGGGGACAGAGTTCTCACTGGACAGGTCCCACCCGCTTTGAATTCCCCCAGGGTGTCTCATCTGGCAACTGACGCTCAGCTCTCTCACCAGTCTGCAGCCTCTGCTTCTACATTAGAATCTCAGCAGCTGCCCCAGCGCCTGCACACTTCAGCTCCTAGGCCAGACAACATGCTAGGAGTGGCTGCTCTTCAACTACAGATTCTCGCCTGAGTGCTCCCCCTGCCAAAATATCTAGGGGGGATGATGACAACCTTACCACTGCCTCAACATCAGCCACTCTGGAGGATCCCCTGGCGACGGATACCGCACTACACTCAGATTGGGCTGACTTTCCTGATTCCTCACTGTTGGAAGTTGTTGACCTATGAAACCGGGACTGCTTAGCTATGCAGCGGTCGCTGCCTCAAAGGGGCCCGCCTCTGTGGAAGCCCCCACGGGGATCCCCTGGGTTGGCTGAAGGCTCTGTCCCATAAGACTTGGACTGTAGTATAGTATATTTTTGTGCTTGTCTCTCTTTACCGACCTGGAGTAGTTATTGTGGGTCATAAGTTCTTTTTTGGTGGGATGGAGCTGTGGCTGTTTAAGCTAGTTTCCCTTTATCTCAGGATAGGGAATCCCCACTATTGAATTTAGACAGAGATGCTCATGATGCAGTTTCATGACCTACCCCGTGATTCAAGGTTTGGGACATTCGGACCCCCAGACCGTAGTGTGCCCCATGGCTCCACTCCGAATGGTCCACCATATGGCTGGCTTCCCGCTGTCCCTCTCTTCCAATCCAAGTGTTGCCTGAGCTGGTTGGATCACATATTCCTGTTGGATATCTCTAGTTACTACGATGGTAGCATGCTTTTAGAGCCCCCCAGTTCCACACTGGTTGCACCCTTTACCATAAGGTTTTTCTTAATGTGTGCTGGCTCTGTACGGCCTATAACTGAGCTGGTAGGCGAGTACCCCTCCACCCCTGATACCAATCCCTGCCAACCCACCCCTCCCTTATCCCCCTCCTTTCCATAACTATCCACCCCCCTCTCCCTCCCTGTTAACTCCCCCTCCACTCCTCCCATCACCCTGACCTGTCCCTTCCCGTTGTCCTAGTATCTGACCTGGGTAATGTAATCAGCCTAGGAGAACTCACATCCTGCTGGTTGTTGTACTCCCACCTATTGTGTATTCAGAGTTTGCATAGCCAAGGATAGCTGTTCACTGTTGCCCTCTTTTGCCTAGGCTCTGAATCCTTAGAGTATTTACGCTTGAGTTAATTTCTCTGTTGGTATTTTCTAGTGTTCAGCTTTAACTTAGTTTTTATACCAAAAGTTGTTCACATAAGTGAGGTGTTTTTATCCTGGTTATTGCACTGTATTAACATCCTTTCTTGTTTTTGCTTTCTCCAGCTCGTACTGAGGGTGCAGTTTGCCTGTTTGACTACTATTTGGGCTTACACTTTCTTTCTGGGATTGCTGCAATTTGATAGACATGACCTTGGGTAAGACCTCCTTTCAATTGTGTTCCCCTCCCAACCAGTGTCTCTCGCTTTAATCTGAGTAAGTACTCTGTATATTTCATATACGTTATTTTGAAGTCATGGTGATCCCCTCCACTTCTGGCACTCAGTTTGTTTCCTGAAATGTGAAGGGGCTCAACCAACCTATCAAAAGGACCAAAGTGTTACAATTTCTCTGATCAGTTCATACAGACATTGCTGTCATACAGGATATGCACTTTTTACACAAATCAGAGGTATGGTTGAGAAAATCATGGGTTGGGCCAGTTCTAGCCAGTTCTGCCACATCCAAAAAAAGGGGGGTCGCTATCTTGATTCTTTTCTTGGATAAGTCTCGGCCTACTCCTGAAGCATGCCCTAAAGCACACTGGGCTTTGCAGGAAATGCAAGAAGAATGGGAGCTAGTGGACGTTTGGAGGAGGGACCATCCCTCTGGGCGTGACTATTCATTCTACTCTCCAGTGCACTCGACCCCTAGCCAGATCAATTTCTAGCTGGCTAATGTGGCAGCAGCCCCGGGAATTTCAAAACTGGGCAGATTGTGATCTCTGATCATGCTCTGGTTTCGCTCTCCTATATCTTGGATGGTCAACTACCTTCTCACACTCGTTGGTGGTACAACCCCATGTATCTTCAGGACCCTGACTTCCTCCAGATGATTACCCACACATCTAGAGATTATTTTTCCCTTAACTCTGGTTGCGGGGTTTCCCATGGCATGGTCTGGGATGCATTCAAACCAGTCCTTCGGGGGCACATTATTGCATATGCAGCGGCCAAAACCAAAGCCCGCAAGGCGACTTTGGCAACCCTCCTTGCTGATTTGACCACTCTCGAAACTCAGTTCAAAGATACTCCTTCCCACCACAGAGATCGCTCTCTTCTTCAGTGGATAGTCAACCTGAAGTATCAGGTCAACTCTATTCTCCATCAGAAGGTGAAATGGCTCCTGCTTCGTTCCAAACATACCTACTGGGATGGGGGTGAAAAAGGTGGTAGACACTTGGATCTCCGGCTGTGCAAGCAGCAGGCATCATCACGGATCCATGCCCTATGGTCCTCATCGGGCAAGATTGTCTCTGACCCACTGGAAGTTAATAGAACCATGCGGCAGTTCTATGAAGCCCTGTATCAATGTCAATCTTCTCTATCCCCCCCCCCAGTTAGAGCATAGGCTTGCTGAATTCTGTCGGGTGTTCAGTAGGCCTGCTCTTACACCGGCCCAGGTAGCTAGTCTGGATGCCACAATTTCTGGTGACGAAGTGTGTCAGGTCCTATCCTGTATGGCAAAAGGGAAAGCCCCAGGCCCCGACGTTATGTCAGTGGAATTGTACCAAGCTTTGGGGGATGAGATCATCCAGCCTCTGTTTCTGGCCCTTCAGGAGGCCCACACTTCTGGTACCTTGCCTCCGACTTTGAGGGAGGCCCTTATCACCTTATTGCCGAAGAAGTCCGATGACCCGCTTAACTGTTCAAACTTTCACCCAATTTCTCTGCTGCCGGTGGACACTAAGATCCTGGTGAAGATTCTGGCCACCAGGTTGGTAGATATTTTACCCTCTATAATTCATCCAGTGCAAGCCGGTTTCATGCAGGGCAAATCTGGGGCAGACAATACCAGACTGCTCTTAAATCTCAAGTGGATCGCAGCGAGGTCCTCCCTCCCTCCCTATGGCCACTCTTGCCATTGATTTTACCAAAGCTTTTGACTCAGTAGAGTGGAACTATCTGCATGAAGCTCTCTGTTCCTATGGTTTTGGCCCCCCAATTCCGTCACTGGGTGGCCACTCTATATAGTTCTCCGATGGCAAGAATCCTGGCCAATACCATCATTTCACCTCCCTTCCCACTCCATAGAGGGACTCGGCAAGGTTGCCCTCTCTCTCCCCCCCCTTCTTTTTTATTGGTGGTCCTGGACCCTTTGATTAGGGCTTTTATAGCCTCATGGAAGGTCACCAACATTGAGGTTGCAGGCACACCATACTTGGTGGCAGCGTATGCAGATGACCTCCTCCTCACCCTGTCTCAGCCCCAGCAGGCCCTGCCAGCTGTTTTGTATTTGCTACATCAGTTCACTGCCATATCTGGCCTACAGGTGAACCAGAGGAAGACTGTTTTGGCTCCTCTCAATGGCGGCTATTCAAAAGAATGTCTCAGCGGCACAGATCTATCTTGAGCTACCAAGGGGCTTTCTTATTTGGGTCTTACTATCCCCTTTAGATGGGCTGAGCAGGAGTAGGCCAATTTGTCCCCCCTTGTGTCCCAGCTCTCCATGGAGGTGTAGAGATTGTGCAAATTACAATTATCTTTGCCTGGTAGGGTGGCTACTATGTGCATGCTTTTTCTGCCCCACCTTATGTATCTGTTTAATAACCTCCCTATTAGTCTCTCATCTAAGCTTTTTGCTTCCCTAGACAAGCTTATGTTTCTGGCCCACTTGGGAAGCCCAGGGCATTTGGCAAGTTCAAGACCTATACTCACCCAGTTCTGACACATTGTTATCCTTTGAACAAGTGAGGGAGAAGTTTCACCTCTAAGCAGGGACTTTTGGCGATACCTGCAAGTGCGTAGTGCCATTTGTGATCTCTCCTGCCAGCGGCAGATGGATAGTAAATGGGCATGGCTCAGCATCCTACATAAGTCTACATCATCTAGAGGTCTGATTGGCAGATTTTACAGGACATGGAGAGACTCTCAACCAGACCCCACAGCCTCCTTGCTGTTGAAGTGGCATAGGGCTCTGAACCTTGATATCTCCGAGAGTCTATGGTCCCATTATCTTAGGGAGGCTTGCAGTACCTACAAGGACACTAAAAGTCACTTTCTTCAATTGAAGATCCTGCTTTTCTGGCACTGCACCCTGGTGGTCTTGCATTCTATGGGGCTTCTGGGGCATTCTAATTGTTGGCGTTGCCAACAGCCAGATGCTCATCTGTTGCATGTGGTATGGTCCTGTTCCCAACTTACTGCTTTCTGGGCCTCAGTAGCTTTAGACCATGCAAAAGTGCTGACATCTCCTATTTCTTGGACAGACCCTAGGCTTTTCCTGGGGGATACTTCGTCCCTGCATACCTTGCCAAAGCCCCAGCATGATTGGATTGCTCTGGCCTTACTGGAGGCTAAAAGATTGTTATTAATGTACTGGTGCCAAGTGGCTATACCGCCCATGTCCTTGTGGCATGCAGCTTTAGCTCAACTTGCCCTCCTTGAATGCCTATCCTATGCCCATGCTGGTCAGATAGACCTCTATCGAGCCAAATGGGATCCTTATCTGCACTGTCCTCTGTGTAAAACCCCTACCCCTCCTAGTAATCCTCCACCCTGCTTCTAAGCTCCAACATGTTGGATAGTTTCTATACATCATTTCTAGCCCTCTCAGTAAAAGTGTAAGCACTTGGTATTCACTACCCTGTTGGTTGTCTATAATTGCATACTCCCATACCTCTCAACTGCTATGAATTCCGCATAGCGCTATGATTTTCACACTTAAATTTACCCTTGCTCCTCACAAGTTTACCAATGTTCCTCATAATGTTAGAGCTATTTCTGGACATACAAAGTATTAAATCATTGAACTAAGCTGATAGAAACATTCCTTATCACTTACTATATGGGGTTCACTATCTTTAAACATAATATTATTTAAAATAGGAAAGTGCTCCACATTCTGGCCCTTTGCTATGATTTTTGAAGGCCAGTGCTATGATTTTTAGTGCTGAGAGGTTGAGAGGTATGCATACCCCTTTGATGTGCTGGTTTGGTACTGATGTCTCCTCAGTTTGACTGGAACTGGATGTGTATGTTATACTGTATGCTACGTCTTGGTCATTATTCTCTGTAACAAGTGCTATGTCTTGTGAACTCTTCAATAAAATCTTATATGATAAAAAAAAACAAGCATGGGAACACTTAAAATTATTGCTTTGAAAAGTTTGGAACTGTGACTCAGGGCATGTGCATCAGCATGGGGACTGCACAGTTCAGACCAATATCAATATGTTTGCATGCTTTGCAAGTGAACATAGAAATAACTGGTATTAAAACCTGAACCTTTCAGGTTCATTAAAGCAGTTTCATAAGTGTTGCTTTTGGTGTTTTTAGTTAGAGAAAATTAAGATTAAAAAATCATAAAATCAAACACAGAGGCCTTGCATGCCCAAAATAAAAATCACATATTTTCCATGAAGTGTTGTCATGCACCACAACCAGAACTGTGGTTGTACTCCTTACACCTCAGCTGAGGTTATGGTTATACTCCTCTTGCCACAGCTTAAACTGTGGTCATACTTCAAAACCAGCAAGTGAAAATGTGTTTGCACGTTTGCAAACAAATATTTTTAATTCCTGGTTTTGCAACCAAAATATAAAAATGAAAGATGGGGCCACAAGGAGTCAATGGCTAACAGTGCATCTCCTATCTCTGATTCTAAACACTGGGACCTCACACCATTGTCCATCATCTTGCACTTACTGATGTCAGGATCCTGTCCTAAGTGCTAGCAACTATCTATCAGGAGCCCATACCTGGTGGCCTGCTTGTGTCCTGTTCAACAACTCCTCACACCCACAAAAATTATGCTCATACCCGGACCCCATTAACAGTGTTGATAAAGAAAGACCCTCCAAAACTCAAGCAAAAATTTGTAGCCCATCCCCGATATCAGTAAAGAATGTATTCCTGCCTTAAAATGGACCATCATCTGAAGCCCATCCCTGGTGTTGGAAAACAAAGACCCCCCCTACAAAATCCATGCTGATACTGGGTGCCCATCCCAAGATTCAATAAACAAATACCCCGGCCCCCCAAATCCATACCAACAGCAAGAGCCCATTCCTGGTGTTGGATACTTGTGCTAATGCTTGGTGCTAGGTATTTGTGTTATCCCCTCTTTGCCTTGCCCTGCCCCTTTACCCACAACTTTTACTGAGTGATACTGGGAGTCCATCTTCATTGCCACAGAACTCATTCCAGTCCCCCTCCTGTCCCTCAGATAGCAGCCAGGGATGCTCCTTCTCTCACCTGAACAGCCAGACATCATTTGGAAAATGTAACTGGAAACTTGGAATTAGGGATGATTGAAATTGTCCTGTTGTGTTTCATTTGGCATCTGTCAGATCCCCAGAAATCCAGTTCTGAATTTGATTCCATTCCGATGGCAGTTAAGCAATCAGATTTAGAAAGGGAATTGGATTCTGAGTCCACATTACTGTTGCAAACTCCTCCCCACCCACCCCAACCTGGCTAAAGGCCATTCTCCCCCCCACACCCTGCCATACATTTAAAAATACTCCCTTCCCACGCCCTGCAGCAGCACCCATACTCTGCTGAAGCAGAAGTAGCTTGGCTTAGGTAGCTTTGCCTTTCTGTTGCTGGTAACTTTCTGGAGGTTTCTGAGTTACCCTCATCTAGGATCACATTCCAGGTACTTGTTACATTCTTGAGTGTTCTTTCTCCTTGCAGTAGCTCCTGAGTTTGTTTAATACAGTCATTTTTGTGATTTATATTGTGAGTTTGGGATTCATATTTCAGCAGGCATTGCTAGCAACCTTCTGGAAGCATCTGTGCTTCCCCCTCGGCTAGGATCAAGTTACAGCTAATTGTGTTTAAATACCTGTGTGTTCTCTCACATAACAGGAGTGCTGAAGCAGACGTAGCTTGGCTCAGGTATCTTTGCCGTTCTGTTGCTGGTAACTTTCTGGAGGTTTCTGAGCTACCCTCAGCTAGGATCACATTCCAGGTACTTGTTACATTTTTGTGGGTTCTTTCTTCTTGCAGTAGCTCCTGAGTTTGTTAAATACAGCTGTTTTTGTGATTTATATTGTGAGTCTGAGATTCATATTTCAGCAGGCATTGCTAGCAACCTTTTGGAAGCTTCTGTGCTTCCCTCTTAGCTAGGATCAATTTACAGCTATCTGTGTTTAAATACCTGTGTGTTCTCTCACATAGCAGCAGTTCTGAAGCAAAAGTAGCTTGACTCAGGTAGCTTTGAATTTCTGTTGCTGGTAACGTTGAGAGCTACCTTCAGCTGGGATCACATTCCAGGTACCTGATTGTTTACAGATGAGAAGGAGGGATGGTAGTAGTAAGCAGGTTCAGGATGATGCAAGGAGTGATGCAGTGCTCTGGGTGTGGTGCAGTAGCTTTCAGGCCAACATTCTGGGTACTGCAGTGCTGCCCCATATGCAAGCACCTCTCTGGGCAGAGGGTGGAGGTCACCAGTCTCTGGGCCAAGCTGGCAGGAGTACTGGAGACCCTCATCCCCACCCGGGGGCCACCATGTCCCCAGCCAATGCCACAACGGCTGCCCAGGCAAATGGCAGGGTGGACTACAGTGGGCTCAGGGAGGTTCAGGGAAGGGGGACAGAGACACATCCACCATCCAGTCTGGCTCAAAAACCCCTTCAATGTTTTGGAGGAGCAGGAGAGTCCTGCAAAGTAACCCAAGGCTGAAACCAGGGAGGATGTGATGGTCCTCCAGCAGGAAGACCCAGTGATGGAAGGAAGACAACACCAAAGGAGGAAGAAGTTACTCTTGGTGGGGGACTTGATTGTCCAGGGAATGGATCTGTTCACAGATAGCAGGGAGGAAAGGGAGGACAAGTGCCTTTCAGGAGGCACAGCTCAGATGGAGGGAAAGAAGATCCAGAGGATCGCTGAAGCAGTGGCAAGGAGGGGGGCTGGAGGTCGTTGTCCATCTGGGAACAAATGACCTATCCAAGGACTGGGCTATCTCAGAACAGGTGAAAGAGGACTTCATAGGTTTGGGGAGGAGCCTGGGGAAAGTAGCAAGCTCAGTGACATTTTATGTGGTGCTGCCAGTCCATGGCAGGGAGGAGGATAGGAATCTCCACATTAGTAACTTCAGGCCTGGTGCAGCAAGAAGGGGTATGGCTTCATTGGGGACTGGGGTCCTGCCTGGAATGATGTGGCCCTGTCCAGTGGGGACAGGCTGCATCTGTCCAGAAAGGGGAACACAGCCCTCAATGAATGGTTCAAACACTTTGCTGATGAGCATTTAAACTAGCTGGGGGGGGGTCAACAAGAACAGGGATACTCTATCAGGCCACCCCCACATGGTAGAGACACCAGAATGATGTTGCCAAGGTCACCTGGACCAGGTAGA
Organism: Neoceratodus forsteri; assembly: GCA_016271365.2. Taxonomy (NCBI): domain Eukaryota; kingdom Metazoa; phylum Chordata; order Ceratodontiformes; family Ceratodontidae; genus Neoceratodus; species Neoceratodus forsteri. The sequence continues at coordinate 1,416,379,259 of CM057449.1, read as the reverse complement.
AGAGGATAAGCAAAGGAACTGGGGACACATGTTAAAGTTAACAGGGAGGGGAGGAAACTGCAGGGGACCAAAACCAGAAGTGGAGGGAGAATAGGCAGTGATACTTTGAAGGCCATGGTGACAAATGCCTGCAGTCTGGGAAATAAAATCCTAGATGTGGAGGCTGTGATAGCTGAGGCAGACGTGGACATAGTAGCAATAACTGAAACCTGGTACACTGCCAATCATGGGTGGGAAGTAAATATACCGGGTTATACTCTGTTTAGGCAGGATAGGGAAGGTAAAAAAGGGGGAGGAGTTGACTTGTATGTCAAGGAGGATATAAAGGCAATACAGATATAGGGTAGGCAGGAGGAGGCCAAGGCACTGTGGGTCACTCTTGAACCAGGAAATGGTACAGCAATACACACAGGGGTGATATAAGGCCTCCAGGTCAAGGGGAAGACATGGACAGGAACCTTGAGGATGAAATACATGAAATGGCAATGAAAAGTGAGATTCTGCTGATGGGGAATTTCAATATACCACACGTGGATTGGACCACCCAGACAGCTGCTTCAGGCAGAAGCAGAGGCATCCTGGATTCCCTACAAGGAGCAGAACTCAGGTAGCTGGTGCTTGATCCCACCAGAGACAGGGCGATTCTTGATCTAGTAATGACCAACAGGGAAAGAATCACTGATGTCTGGGTGGAGGGGCAACTAGGATCCAGTGATCACCACATAGTGTGGTTCAGCACACAGACAGGGATTCAGTCAAGTCACACAAGGGCGAAGGTTTTTGATTTCAAAAAGAAAGACTTCGCTGAAATGAGGAGAGTTATCAAAAGTGCCCTGGAGAATAGGGGGACAGGAGGGGTGGAAGAGCAGTGGGAGACCTAAAAGGAGCCATAGTGGAAGTAACAAACAAATACATCAGATTGGTATCAAAGGGCAAGAGAAGGAAAAAGCCACTATGGTTCTCAAAAGAGGTAGCAGAAAAGGTAAGGGCTAAAAGGGCAGGGTTCCGGAAATATAAGGAGACCTAAAGGGAGGAGAAACAGAGAGGTGTATTGAGAGTGTCTAAAGGAAGCAGGGAGGGCTGTGAGGAGAGCAAATGCACAGACTCAAGAAAGTTTAGCGCAGACAGTAAAAAAAGGGGACAAGACTTTCTACAGGTACATCAGCAAAAGGAGTAAAACTGGGGGGGATTTTAAGACTTAAAGGGGAGAAAGGGGAGTGTAAGAGGGGGACATGGATAAGGCAGAGATACTGAATAAAAATTTCTGTTCATTCACAGAAGAGGGGGAGGGAGAGGGACCATAGCCTAGCATCAGATGCCAAGGGGGGAAAGAGGTGGACAACAGTCCATTCATGGTGGCGAGAGTCCTATAGGAACTAACTAAATTGAAGGTGGACAAAGCAATGGGACCAGAAACACCCAAGGATAATACGGAAGCTGCAAAGGGAGCTAGCAGAACCTCTGGCAGCATTGTTCACCGAGTCACTTTTCACAGGAGTGGTGCCAGAGAACTGGAGGAGGGCACATGTCATCCCTCTACACAAATCAGGCAGTAGGAGGAGGTGGGCAACTATAGGCCAGTCAGCCTCACCTCGGTAGTGGGGAAGATCATGGAGGCACTGCTTAAGGAAAGGATAGTGGGACATCTAGAAGCCATCGGTGCCCAGGACCCTAGGCAACATGGGTTCACAGCTGGTAGGTCTTGTCAGACAAATCTCAAAGACTTCTTCAACTGAGTGATGATGGAAGTAAATGGCGGGAGGCCATGGATGTCACCTGCCTCAATTTCAGCAAAGCCTTCAACACCTTCCCACTTAGGAGACTGGTTAACAAGATGGGTAGTCTGGGCATGGGAGACAAGGTGGTAAACTGGGTTAGAAACTGGCTGATGGACAGGAGACAGAGGGTGGTGGTAAATGGAGTACAATCTGGGGACAGGAGGGTGACCAGCAGAGTACCTCAGGGATCAGTCCTTGGACCAGTTCTGTTCAGTGTCTTCATCAGTGATATTGCAGAGGGTTGGAAGGAAAGGTCTGCCTATTTGCAGATGACACAAAGATCTGTAACAGGGTGGAAACTCCTGAAGGGGTAAAGGAAATGAAGAGGGACCTGGGGAAGCTTGAGAACTGGTCTGCAGAGTAGAGATGTTGCGAAATTAAATTTCACCAGTGAACTAGCTGCAAAATTGGCAATTTCTATGTGCGAAATATTTCGCGTACTGAAATTTCTCAATTTCTCACAACACTACTGCAGAGTGGCAACTGAGGTTTAATTCAAAAAAGTGCAAAATTATGCACCTGGGACACAGTAACTATGGGGAGAGCTAGAGGATTTGGGGGGGTGTTGCTGACGGTCACCAAAGAGGAAAGAGACCTGGGGGTTACTATTTCAGATTACCTGAGAATGTCAAAGCAGAGTACAAAGGCAGCAGGGAGGGCCAGTGGCATGCTGGGGTGCACAGCAAGGGGTATCACCAGCAGAAGGTGTGAGGTAGTGATGCTGTTATACAAAACCCTGGTCAAGCCTCACATGGAGTACTGTGTGCAGTTCTGGAGGCTGCACCTTCAAAAGGACATTAACAGGCTGGAGGCGGTCCAGAGAAGAGTGACTAAGATGGCACAGGACTTGCACCACAAGAATTATGAAGAGAGATTAAGGGACCTCAATATGTACACACTGGAGGAGAGGAGGGAGAGAGGGGACATGATAGAAACATTCAAGTACCTCAGGGGCATAAACAGGCTGTGTTGGGGGGGGGGGATCCTCCAATACAGGAGGAGTACAAGAACTAGGGGGCATGACATGAAATTGGAAGGTTGCAGGTTAAGAGGGAATGTGACAAAGTTTTTCTTCATGGAGAGGGTGGTGGACACATGGCATGGTCTGCCACAGGAGGTGGTGGAAGCGAGCACTGTGTTTGGATTTAAGCATGCATGGGACAGGCATAGGGGCACTATAGAGGTTAAGCGGGGGGAGGGTCAAAAACTGTAATCAAGTACAGACTCATAGGCAGACTGGATGGGCCTAGCAGTCCCTTTCTGCCGACAGTTTCTATGTTTCTATATTTCTATTCCCGCCCACCAACTGAACTTATTATTTTGCTGAATCTGATGACATCTTTTCGAACATACAAACATACAAACATGCCAGCAGATAGAGGTTAAACGATCTATCACATCTGCTTGATCTTTCCTTGACCGAAGGCAAAAACAGCCCTCTAGAATAGTAGACCCTCACACCCAGTGTCTGGTGTTCAGTCCAATTGCACTAGCCTTGTGTCCTCATGCCCAACTAGTCCATAATTCAGAACAGAACTTACCCTCCACCTGCCATGTGCCACAACTTAGTGCCAGGTTTGCCACCAGCCCATCAACACAGGAGAGGGTGCACTCCATGGAAACTCTACAAGGACTCACCAGATCAATTAGAAATAAAGACCAGAGTTGCGGGTTGCAGCATGAGAATTTTATTTCATCAGTGCTCTGATATATACAAATAAAGAGATGGTATAGCACAGCTAAAAAAAAAATGAAGTCCACAAATCAGTCTGAGTCCATAAATGTCCCACTGCGTAAAATAACAGTGACTCAGTCCACTGACCCCAGGCCCCAGCTCTTCATTTTCACAAACTTCCTCAGGCAGCATATCCTGTTTGAGACAGGATTCTGGCATTTAAGCTGTCATGCAGTGACATCACACCTAAGTTTCCTTTCTATCCAGGTGTTTTTTTTTTTTTAAGACAAAGCCCTATTATCTACTAACAGACAAGATTTGTCTAACCTATTGGTGAATAATACACATTCCTATAAAAATCCTGGAATATAGAATGACAGTTGAACAATAGAAAAAAGTGTAATAACCTAAACAATTATTTTTTAGAAAAGAATTTACGCTTTCCATTCATGTCCAATTTATATTGAGCATAAAAAGCTGCAAGACTGAATCGGATTATAACAGTAAGTCTTCCTACACACTTGTAAGTACTTTAGATATGTAGTTGGCAGAATGTCTGTCTAGTCTTACTGTGAGAAGAAAGAAGTCCTCCATGGAATAATGGGATCACCCTTGAGATTTGGGAATGTGCCCTAGATTACCAATGGTGAGGTTTGTAGAGGAAGATTGAGACCAAGACCACCTTTCCAAAGGATAGAAAAAACAATTGGTGGTTAGAAAACAATGCAAACATCCTGTTACAATTCAGAGACTTGTACATTCATTACTGAAATGGTTTAAACATCTACATTGTCATTGAGATCTCCAGGTTTCAGGCATTTCCTTCTGTGAATCCACCGAATTTCTTTCCTCAGCAGGATCTGGAGTCTGTCACCCCATCTTTTGGGTGCAGGGACCCATCAAGACCCAATAATTGTACCTGTGTAGCACCAGACTGTTGGTGCTGCTTATAGTGCATGCCAACCAGACTATCTTCTTTCCCAGGCAAAATGCTCCCTCTACTTCCTGGTTAGCTTCTATAGTTTTTTTTTTTAATTGTTTAACCAGGAGTGGCACACTAAGCTGAAAACATTTTTACAGGTGCAACCTGGGAGCACAGGGAAGTTAAGTGACTTGCTCAGGGTCACACAGTATGCAAGTGTGGGCTGTGGGATTCAAACCCAGGTCTCCAGGTTTGCAGCTCAGAGCCCTAAACCACTGCACTATACTGCCTCCCTAATAGTGGTGCTTTCATTACTCATTTTGCTTTACAGTTAATTCTCAGGGAACAATTGCAAAAGACTACAATTAGGTATCATTTAGGGTTAAGTACAGAGACAAAAAATAGGGAACTGTGATATCAGAGTAGAACAACTGTCCCCTGAGCCTTGGTAAATGTGTTGTGTGCTGTTCCTTGGGTTGTTTGACGTACAATTGGTGTTGCCCTAACTCTGTCAATCCTCTTTTAGAGCACTAGCGTTTAAGTAGATCTACTGTATATATACTGTACCTTAAAGGGACACTCTCAACCCTTTTTGCATCATATTATTTCTAGCTGAAAACCCATATTTTAACGATTGCTTACCTTCTCTAGAATTCATTGATGTTGCTGGTTGTCCTGTTTGCTTCCATTCTTAGAAGAACTGAAATGCAGGCAAGCAAGCAAGTATCTTAAGGTTTTGTTTCTAAAGCACCTTTTCCCTGAAGCTCAGGGCACTGTAGAAAGCAGGCAGAGGAGGAATGATTAGCGCTGGTATTAAAAACTTATTAAAACATTAAAAGTATAACAAAGTACTAAGCCCCAAAGACTCCTCTAAAAAGGTGCACCTTCAGATCTCATTTCAAAGCGTCCTTTGAGAAGGCCTCCCTCAGGGACCTGGGAAGTGAGCTCCAAAGGACCAGTGCCGCCACCTCAAAGGCACAATCTCCAGATGATTTTAACCAGGCCGTGGGAACAGCTAGGAGGCCCTGCTCGGCAAAACAGAGGGAGCTCAGGGGGTGGGAAAGAGTCAGGAGATCACACGGATAACCTGGACCCGAACTGTATAGGGCCTTGTAAGTGAGTAAATCCACCTTGAAGGAGATCTTCCACCTAACTGGCAGGCAATGCAGGCCCACAGAATTGGGGTCACATGACAGGAACTTGGAAGGCCTGTTGGCAACCTCACTGCCGCATTCTGCAGCAGCTGCAGGTGGTGCAGGACCCCTCCACTGATCCTGAGATAAAGAGCCTTGTAGTAGTCAAGTCTGGACAACACGAAAGCATGCACTAGCGACAGTAAGTCATCAGGAGGGATTAAGGATTTAATCTAGGCAATATTCCTAAAATGGTAAAAAACAATCTGGACAATGGATGACACCTGAGCCTCATGTGACAGTCCACTGTCTATGATCATGCCTACATTTTTCACCCTCGCCGATGCCAAAAGAAGAACTGTCCCAAGCATCAAGCCTGTTTCAGCCCTCATGGCATCTGCCATCCTCCTGCGGCCTGGCTCGACCACCAGCACCTCCGTGTTACCTGGGTTGAGCTCCAACCAGTTAGAGGACATCCATTCCTGGATCTCAGCCAGACATTTATTTAGCACCACTACTGCATCACACATCTCAAGCGCTAAAGACATGTATAGTTGAGTATCATCTGTATAGCAGTGAAACTCCACCCCTGCAACATCTAGCGATCTTACCCAGAAGAAGCATGTACACTGCAAATAGCATGGGTGAGAGGACAGACTGTTGGGAACATCACACAGCAAGGACTGAGGGAAGTAGGAAAAACTTCCCATCACCACCCTCTTAGTCCTGCCCATGAGAAAGGACTTAAACCAGCTAATGACAGTGCCGGTGAGTCTGCATAGCCCCCTCAGGTGATCCAACATCACATGGTCCACAGTGTCAAATCCTGATGAGTGATCAAGGTGAATAAGTGTTGACCACTCTCCTCTATCCCTAACCCTAAGGAGGTCATTCTGCACCTTGACCAATGCAGTCTCGGTACTATGTCCAGGCCTAAATCCTGACTGGAGAAGCTCATAGATGTCAAAGTCTGTGAGTTGTGCCACGAGCTGCTGAGTCACAATTTTCTAAATCATCTTCCCCAAAAAGGAGAGTTTTAAGACAGGTCTATAATTCACCAAGATGTTCAGGTCAAGAGATGTTTTTTTTTCTCAGAAAGGGTTTCACCAGTGCCTCTTTCAAGGCATCTGGGAATAGTCCTTCCAAAAGTAAACACTGGGATCAGGCAGAGGTTGTGTGAACCTGCTTTTGCTGACAAGATGGGGAAAGGAGTTTAGTTGCTGGATAAGCTTTAAATTCTTATCAGTCTGTGGACTTTCGGGCAGGAGTGCTGACTTGTTTAATAAGTGTTGTTTGGTGTGGAGGATCCATAGTGGAAACTGGATATTCATTTATCTTTTCTACAGGTATTGTGAGCAGCTTTCTGGAAGTTTCTGTCTTTCTCAGCCAGGATCAATTTACAGCTAATTGGGGCTTAAATACCAGGGCTTCTTACATAGCAGTACTGCAGAAACAGTTGGGGTCTGGCAGAGGTTGTGTGACTCTGTTTTTGCTGTGCAGATGGGGAAAGAATTTTAGTTGCTGGATACACTTTAAATTCTTATCAGTCTATGGACTTTCGAGCAGGAGTGCTGACTTGTTTAATAAGTGTTTGTGGGGGACCTTCCTCCGGAGGTGGTTGCAGTGCTTGGAGGTGCAGTGAGGGGCAGACACAGGGCTGCTACACTCTTGTGAGAGTCGGTTGTGGGCCCTAATCCAGCCTCCCCCACCTCCCTCCCTCCCCAGAGCACAACTCATTTGTAGGGGAACACCTGCCCTGCAATTGGAGGAAGAGGCTTCAGGTGCAGCTCATGTAGTTCTATCCAAAAATGTAGCCACGGGGCAGGGAAAAAGCAAAGGTAGGTCTCAAATAGGAGTGCAGCATCCACAATGAATTGTTGAGCAGTGTGATAGTTGGATATTGTGGAGGGCCTTCAACTGGAATATATCAGGTAAACTTTCTGTTAGAGGATGGACTAGGATTAGTTGGTTATTTGGCTTAGAAAAGACTGCTGTGATGATGGGGAAGGGACCGCATATCACTAGAGCAGGTATCTTTGGGAGGGTGGTTGGGTGCACAGGGTGTGGTGCGGCCATGATACTGGACTGGGCTTGGAAGTTTGGGGGATGCCCAGTATGCTACCAGCTGGCACAGCTTAAGGAGGAGGTAGAGGGGATCCGAAGGTGGCTGGAGATGCTTGGGGGGATTGGAGAGGTAGGAGGCAAGCGGTCACCTACATGGAAGCACTAGGTGCTGGGGCCTTCCAAGCTGGGGGAGGAGTGAAGAGAGGTGCTCACACTAGGAGAGGAGGGAAGGAGGGTAATGGGGGCTCTAGGGGATCCTGGCAGGTGGGGCCCAAAAGGTGGAAATTTTCACAGCAGCAGGCAAGAGTCTGGGGGTGTCCAAAGGAAACCGAAAAGGGCAGTAGGGATGGGGGGGCACTGGGGGATGGGCTAAGGCTCACAAATTGTTTTAACCCTCTATGCCCATTGGTAGAAGAGGGGTGTGTGGGGAAGGAGGAGGAGGAGGAGGAGGATAATGATGCTGCTGCTGCTGGTGAAGCCCGGGCAGAGAAGGATAGAAAGGGTGAAGGGACAAGAGACAAGGTTGCAAAAGAGGGGGTCCCGGACAGGATGGGGAAGAGAGGTGGGGGGAAAGGAGGATCAGTGGAACAAGGAGGAGGCTGATGGTATGGAACAGGGGAGCATGACAGACAGGAAGGTGCAGGATATAAATGGGATGATAGCGAGCAGAAAGCCAAGTAAGCAAATGGATAGGGTGGATGGATTAGTAAGGAGTGGGGAAAGAGATACAGAGAAAGATACTCGGTTGGGGGGGATAAAGAAGGCCAGGACATGGGTAGAGGAGGTGACCAGGGACAATAGTGAAGGGGCTACCTTCAACACCCAGACTGTGGGAGGTACAAGGAGCCGGTTGAGGGGAGAATCCGGATGAAGGGATGAGGAGGGGCATGGAAGGAGGGGGAACCCAAGGGGTGAACAGGGAGGCAAGGGGGAGGTTAGAGTATTGCTATTCGGGGACTCCATTATCAGAGGCATCAAGTCGGAGGGGCAGGAGGAGGGTAAAACCTGTCTGATCAGAACCAAATGCCACCCAGGCCTGATGGTGCACAAGGCCAAGCATGAGTTGTGTTCACTGGCAAGGGAATGTGGGGGGGGGGGCCCAGACATTCTAGTGCACTTGGGGACAAACAACATAAATGGTAATAGTGAACTAGAAATTCAAGCAAGGTTCTGGGAGTTGGAGGGTATGCCTTTCCGTAGGTTGTAAGATCTCCTTTTCGGAAATCCCGCTGGTGCCACAGGCTAGTGGGGAAAACAAGATGAAGATTAGGGAGATAAATCAGTGGCTTAGGGAGTGGTGTGGGGAATTGGGGTATGGCCTGGTGGGGGACTGGGGGGAGACCTGGGAGGATAAGGGGCTGTACGCTAGGGACAGGCTCCACCTTAATTTGGAGGGGAAGGAAGTCCTTAAGCTCAAACTAGCTGGGTTCATCAGCGAAAGGTGGGGTTTAAACTTGTGAAGGGAGGAGAGATCAAAAAAGGGTCAGTGCAAGCAGGTACAATAATTGAGGGACAGGGTCTCCACTCCTCTTGGAGGCTAGGGAGAGATGGAAATGGGTCACCAGGTGAGGTGCAGGAGCTGAGAAATGGGAGCTCAAGGGGGAGAAAGGAGAGGAGGGAAAAGGGGTGGAGAGTGGTCCTGATAAATGCCAGAAGCTTAGCAAATAAAATGCCTGAACTCCAGGTGATGCTAGTTGAGGGGGAGGTAGATGTGGCAGAAGTCACTGAGACCTGGGCCACTCAAGGGCACAAGTGGGACCTAAATCTGGAGGGCTACACTATGTTCAGAAAAAATAGGGGGGAGGGAAGGGGGGTGGTGTAGCACTGTTAGTCAGAAATGGCATGGGTATTGGAGGGGTAGAGGAGGCAGAGGGGAACGTGGAGACTATTTGGGTGACCTTACTGACACAGTGGGGTAAGATAGTAAAGGTCAGAGTGGTATACAGACCACTAGCACAGGTGGAGGTCCTGGAAGAAAGTTTGGTGGCAAATCTCGAGGGACACTGTAGATTGGGAAAGGGAAGGGTGGTGGTAATGGGGGACCTCAACATGCCAGGAACAGACTGGGGGACTATGATGTCACCAGTGGCCAGAGAGCAGAGGCTGCTGAATGTCTTCCAGGATGTATTTCTGATGCAACAGGTGGGTGAACCAACTAGGGAGGCCCGGACACTGGACGTGGTCCTGGCGGACAGTGATCAGATTAGGGGCCTATAGGTGAGGGATCCGTTGGCGGTGAGTGATCACGCCACAGTATGGTACTTCCTGAAACTGGGGGGGAGGAAAGTCAAACAAGAACAGTAGTAACCGATTTTAGGGATGTAGACTTCAGGGAGATGGGAAGGATCTTTAAAGATCGTCTGGACAGGATAAGGCCGGATATGGATGCTGACAGCAGGTGGGGGATCATTAGGAGGGTAATACAGGAGGCTACCAAATCCTGTGCAAGGGAAAGGCATAAGTTTGGTAAGGCCAGAAAACCCTGCTGGTGGACCCGGGAGGTACAGGAGGTGGTGAGGGAAAGAAGGCAACCAATAGGCGCTTCAAGTACTCAAGGAGTTAAAGGGATCAGGAGGAATATGAGCTGACAGCCATGATAGTCACCAGGGTGGTGAGAGCAGCTAAGGCAAAAAAGGAGCAGTCATTGGCCAGTGGGATCCAGAGGGGGGACAAGGGTTTCTTTAGATACATAGGGGAAAACAGGAAAGTAAGGGGGCAGATAAGCAAGGTAAGGATAGGGGATGGTTGGGCACAGGAGGCAGGGGAACAGGCAGAAGTCCTAAATGAGTACTTTGCCTCAGTTTTTACCAGGGAGGATGGAGGGGCTATGTCTTGTGAGGGAAGCGGGGGCAAACCAGAGCAATGGGTGGGACCGGTAGAGACCAGGGGCCCTGATGGGTCTGGGGAAAGGGAGTGGCCACCACAGACAGGAGGGGGCCCAGTAGTGCAGGGTGAAAAGGGGGAGAATGTGGAGGCTGAAATCCCAGTAGAGAGAGTAAGGGAAGCCCTCAGGCCCCTTCAGATGGAGAAAGCACCTGGGCCAGATGAGATACATCCCAGGGTGCTGAGTGAACTGGCGGATGTCCTGGTAGTCCCTCTAGTGGAGCTTTTCAACATCTCTCTGAGGACTGGGTGGGTGCCCCAAGACTGGAGGGTAGCCCATGTCATGCTGATCCACAAGGGGGGATCAAGAGAGGAGGCGGAAAATTACAGGCCCATTAGCCTGACATCGGAGGTCGACAAAGTGATGGAGGGTATTGTCAAGGAAAGGCTGGGGGGGGGTTACTGGAGCAAACTGGGAACTTGGATGATAGGCAGCATGGCTTTGTCATAGGAATATTGTGCCAGACAAACCTTGTTGAGTTCTATGACTGGGTGTTGAGGGCCCTGGACCAGGGTAGGCCAGTGGACGTCCTCTTTCTGGACTTTAGCAAGGCGTTTGATTCGGTACCCCACAGTGGCCTGCTGGCTAAGCTGAAGGAAATGGGGGTAGGGAGACAGTTGTTAAGATGGATAGGAAATTGGCTCTCTGAGCGTATTCAGAGGGTGGTGGTTGGAGGGTAAGTCTCATCCCCAAGGTGGGTTACTAATGGGGTTCCCCAAGGGTCAGTGCTGGGCCATTCCTGTTCAACGCCTATATCTCAGACATCAGGAGGGGAATCAGGAGCAAGATGAGTCTCTTTGCAGACGACTCAAAGCTGGGTGCAGTGGTGGATGGGGAGGAGGGGAGGGTGGCCTTGCAGGAGTACCTGGAGGCTCTGGAAAGGTGGTCGGGAAAATGGAAACTAAAATTCAATGCAGAGAAGTGCAAGGTTCTGTACCTGGGAGTCAGAAATCCAGGCCAGGGGTATACCCTGGGAGGAGACATGATTCAAGTCATGGAGGGTGAGAGGGACCTGGGGGTAGTGGTAGATGTAAAAATGAACAACTCAGAGACCTGTAGGAGGGCAGCGTCAAGGGCAAATAGGATCCTGGGATGCATCACCAGGGGGATTACCTCCAGAAAGGCGGAAGTGATCCTTCCACTGTACAACTGCTTGGTTAGGCCACACCTCGAGTATTGTGTACAGTTTTGGAGACCACATTTAAAGAGGGATATTACACTCCTAGAAAGGGTCCAAAGGAGGGCAACCAAAATGATCTGGGGCCTGGGGGAAAGGACCTATGAAGAGAGGCTCAAGGAACTCGACATGTACACCCTGGAGGAGAGGAGGGATGGGGGGACATGATAGAGGTCTTTAAGTACATGAAAGGGATCAATAAAGGATGCCCAGACAGGGTGCTCCAAAGGAAGGAGGGTGGGGCAACAAGAGGTCACGGGTGTTAGCTGGAAGGGGCAGGTGCAGAGGGGAGAGGAGGAGATGTTATTTCACTGAAAGGGTGGTGGAGCCATGGAATGCACTGCCCAGGGAGCTGGTAGAGGCGAAGACTGTGGACGGGTTTAAGAGGGGATGGAACAGGTACAAGAGGAGGGCAAATGTGACCAGGCCCAATACAGATGGAACATCTGGGACTGGAGACAGTATAACCCAAGGGGGAGGGGGGGACACCAAAATCAGCCCTCAGTGCAGGTGCTGAAAATCGAGCAGACTCAAGAAACCGTTAGGCCTATTCTGCTGGCGTTTTAGTATGTTAGTATGACTATCTTAGTGAACACTGGACAAATGGACTCCCTACATCCCATTAGTAGACGAGTTGGGCCTAGGTCCAGTTTACAATATGTGGGATGCAGCTTTGAAATCAACTCGCAGACGTCTTCCTCCCCCATCAATATAAACTCACTCCTAGCAAGGGGAGTACTCTCAGGGATGTCTGACATGCCACTGCCAGACCTAGATAGCCCAGTTGGGGAAATCGCAGCCCTGATGGAAGACACTCTGTCAGAGAAGAACAGAACAAACTTCACATTTTGCTGCCGAAGATTCAATAACTGGTTGTAGACAGGTCAGATGAAGCAGCCTGTCAACAGTCCAGAAGAGTTGAGCCAGTCTGTTCTTCCCCTGCAGAAATCTCCCTGGACAGATAAGCTGCCTTCATATGGGTGATAGCTCTCTGATATTCACTGTAGTGGGTTCTCAGAGCCAGCCTGCCCTCCTCTGACCGAGACTTACACCAATGACACTCCAATCTCTGACCTTTGGTCTTCATCTCCCTGAGCCCCCCGGAAAACCAGGGGGACCTCAAGTGAGAGGACCAAGGTGGTATACAGCCCTGCACGACAGAGCTGACCACTGAGGTGACACCAGCCATATTTTAGGCTGACACTGCTTCACTCAAACTGACTGCGCAGGCAGCAAGAGGTCCATTACTGCCATAAGACCCTCTGGGGACAGTTCCCTTAAAGGGCGGTAATGCACCAACTCCACAGTAGAAGAGCTCATGATGGGGGGGGGGGGGGGGGGCCTGAACAAGAACTGCACTGTGCAATGATCTGACCAAATGACTGGATCAGTCTTGAGATCCCCAGTCTTAAGTCCCAGTGAGAATACTAGGTCCAAGACATCATCACAGCTGTGGGTCTTAGAAACTACCTCTTGTGCAAAGCCCAGCCATGTCATCAGCTGGAGGAAGTTATGTCAAAATTGCAATGATTCATCATTGATCCAAGCATCGAAGTCACCAGGACCAACAATCTGGGTGTCTCCAATGCTCTCTCGGTGATGAATTCCGTGACTTCCTGCAGAAATCAGTCTCACACCCCAGAGACTGGTATACAATAAGAATTCTGCAGCCTGCACTTGGACCCCCACACACAGCCACACATTCAATCGACGAAGTAGAACCTACTGGGTGTGCAGAGAAGTTCAGGCCAGATCTAAAAGTGATGGCAACACCCCCGCCCCTGCGTTTCTTCCTTGGACAGTGTACCACAGAAAATCTGGCTAGGACAGATGCCTCCAAGACTGGACCAGTGTTATCTTCCAGCCAGGTCTCCATAATGCAAGACTATCATTTAGCCAGCATATCGACTCAGTTGCAAAGTCGTCCAATGCAAAACTGGGACTACTGTACAGACATCGTCAATGTCTTACTGCAGAAGCACTAAAAATTGCAGTAAGCAGCTCAGTGATCTTAGTGATTGACTATGGGCTAGCAGTCTATGGGGCTGCCTCTCAATCCTCACTAAAACATATCAGAACAGCTCTTAACAAAGCATGTCGTCTGGTCCTAGACATACCCTGCCTCACCCGTACCTGTGAGCTATACTCTCAGATGGAGTGGCTCAACATTGATTGCTGCTTTCAGTATCAAGTTGCCTTCTCGCTAAGAAATCTACTCTTGGACTTACCACTCCAGGACTGCAAAGTCTCCTTAACTGGCTTAACACCACCAGATGCATCAGGGAGTAAACAATTTGACTCTAAGCATTCCCTTCCACCGAACCATGAAAGGTCAACGGTCCTATGAGTTCCGGGCACCGCTATGGCTCAATGCGCTTGACATAGGCATTATAAGAGAAGTAAAGCTAGGTCTTTTAAATTTAAACTCTGTATGGCCCTAGCCTTAAACAGCAACTGCGATTATGGGACCTTATCCCCCTCCTATCTACTCTCCTCTTATCAGCCTTCCACCTTCCTACTTGCCTTCTAATCTTGCTCCTCTCCCCTCCCTACTTTCTGTTTTACCTCCCTGGCTCTCCTCCTCCTCCTTTCCCTCTCATTTCCCCCCTTTCTCCCCTCCACCCCCGCTGTCCTGTGTCCCAGTGACAGTCTTATTCCCTCATCCCCTGTCCTCTCCCTCCCCTGTGTACCTCCTCCCTGTTTCCTTCCCTTTGTTTCCCCTTCCTCCCACACCCACCCCTCTCTTCCCTGGCTCTCCCATGCTCTCCCATCTTCCCACCCCTCTCTGCCCATGGTCATCCCTTTACCCCTCCTCCTCCTCCACCATTTTCTCATTTCCCGACCCTCCCCATCTGCGTCATTTTACTTTTGTTCACCATCTTCTTCATTTTACTTTTGTTCTCCTCCCCCTCCCACCCTGGTAAGTGACCCCCCCATAGGCTTCAGGGTCTCTGCCTTGTCACTTCTCACCCTGGTAACATGGGCCTCCCTGCTGTCTATTCTTATTAGCACTTCAGATAATAGAACTGATGCTTTAACATGTTCTGGCAACCTAGATAAGTGTTTTCATAGCTTACCTAATTTTATTTCTGATGCACACTGTGTTTCCTGAAACATCCTATATTGCTAACTGCCTTACTTTCTTAACTGTGCCAAGTGACCGTGTCATGGTTATACTACTGTTTGATACCCTCACCCCAAAGCAACTGTCTATATCTGCAAAACTGCATAACTTTATCAACTGAACCTGTTCTGGCATTTTTTGCTCAGTATTTTGTACTCCTTGTTTGATACTTTTACTGGTTGTAACATTGCCCTGCTGTAAACTGAACATTTGATGATTGTGTATATGTAACCTCTGTATTCTGAATTTGTACATATGTGATTGCTATGACGTGGAACCTCTGTAAAAGAGCCTTTGGCTCACAGGTACTTTCCTAGATAATAAATAAATAAGTAAACTCGGCACAATGTAGGAAGGCAGCTGCAAAGGCCAACAAAATGCTGGGTTGCATTGCAAGGGGTATATCCTTGAGGGGGTGATTCTGCCACTGTATAAGTCACTAGTTAGACCCCACTGGGAGTACAGCGTGCAGTACTGGTGCTTGTATCTGAAGAGGGACATTAAGTTACTGGAGGGGGTGCAGTGCAGGGTGACAAAGATGATCAAGGGGCTGGGGGACTTATCATACGAGAGGAGGCTGAGGGAGTTGAACATGTACTTGCCGGAGGAGAGGAGGGAGAGGGGAGACATGATTGAAACCTTTAAGTACATGAAAGGAATAAACAAGACAGGTACAGAGGGGCTATTCAAAGTAAGGAAGGGGAGGGACACCTGGGGCCATTATATGAGACTGGAGGGAGGGAGGAAGGTTCAGGAGGGAGATGAGGAGACACTTTTTTACAGGGAGGGTGGTAGCTGGGTGGAATATGTTACCAGCAGAAGTGGTATCCAGTAGAACAGTGGACTGCTTCAAAAGGGCCTGGGACAGGGCAAGAGGGATGGTCAATGGAGGGGAAGGGTGGAAGGGAGGGGCAGCTGCAGAATAAGGGGTGCAAACTGCACATTCGAGCAGACTTGATAGACCTCTAGGCCTTTATCTGCTGGCAAATTTCATGTGTTCATAGGTTCATCAATAAATAAATAAATAAGTAGATCTACTGAGGAAATCAAGTTCAGTGTTCAATCACACACTACGCAACATTGCCTGAAGGGGACTGGCAGAGGCAGCTGGCCCTATAGCTACCTCTCCGTTCGACCTGGCAGAAACCCTGGGAATGGGTACCAACCACATCTGGCCTCTTCCATGGTCCCATTTTGCCCAGGGTGCCTCCTGATCTTGACAACACCATGGGACTCTCTCCCACTATCACCCCATGATCCTGCCACCAATGAATGGTAATGGTGTAGTTATACTCAGCCTCATTTGGTTTCGAATCCTTGTTCAGCTGTTATTGTATACTACCTAAACATTATGAACGCCCTGCAAACAGTGCAGCCACTCATGATGCAATAGTCTTCTCTCCTCCCGCTGTATCATGAGTGGATAGACTTTGTAAGAGTGTTCCCAAATCTAGGAGAGATGCAGTCGAAGTTGATCAAAGAATGTCAATAAACTTATTTTGTGTGGTAACAGCAGCATGGTAGGAACATAGGCAATACAGACGGTAGGGAGCTTAAAGGAGATAGGAAATAATTTTTACACAGTTAACTGTTCTTCCATCTTCCTTTCCATGTCAGTTATGTATTCTGATATGTCAAACAGGAAACTGCACTTGTAAACACAAATGCCAGCAGTCTTAAAGATTAAATATCCGTATGTTTTATTGTCACAAAGGTACCTGAAAAAAAACACCCTCTTCCCCAGCACTTCAGCCCAATTCTGGGCCTTCCTCAGGAGGCGGGTCTGAGGTCTAATACACAAAGCACATTTTAAATTAATTCTTTAAAGGTACGCACACCTGAGTGATTAATTTAATTTAGTGATTTATATAAAAAACGACATACAAAACATCTTCCAAAACATTCATAGCTCTCTGGTTAATTTACACAAAAGATCTAATTATTTACATTCATGACTGTGCTTTTTCTTATCCTTATTATGTTGTATTTATACATCTTAATTTCTAAACAATGAAAACAAAATAAAATGGCACATATCAGGTACTAATTTAATTATTTTCTTAAGTAGATGAAAAAGAGCAATAATTATCTTTAGTTTCTAAAGTTAGCTGCTCATGGGGAAACCACTGGATGTATTAAAAAGAAAATACACAATATAACCAAAGTCCTGTAAAGGATGTTAGCTTGACTAATTAGAACTCTGACTGAAGGAGGTGTACAGGTGCAACAGAGGCTAACTGTGGATGTTTGGGGTGATGGTAAATGTTAGTAGGTAGTGGTTAACTCTATGTCTGATAAAAGGGGGGGGGTTGCAAATTTTGTTGAGGGGGCAAAGAAAAAAGGGGAAAGAAAGGAGAGATATGAGAGTCAGTTTTCCATATCTTAGCTTTACACAGACTTCAATTTCAATCCCCAATGTTTGATCTGAACAAACTGCTATTGAAGGTCATGTTTACTGCAAAAGATCAAGAAGTTACAAAAAAGAACTGATCAGATTCCTTCTACATATAATTTAAAGTATATCAATACTTAGCATGTATAGATTGAAAGACAGATAAGCTCACTGGTAAAGTCCTCTACCATAAGTATGGCCAGTACTCTGGAAGGGATTTGGTATGCAGTGGTGTCATACTCTCAATCATCACATTCAGTCTGGAAGGAACTAGGCTAGGCTTCAAGGAATCTCTTTTGCTATGAACTAGAAGATATTGCTATGGACTAGAAGATGTAGAAAAGACAAGATCAAAGTCAGAAACATTTTAAAGGTATGATGTGAAATCAGTCTCCTCATTTAGACCTATTGGTACTGCTGTACCCAATTTTAAAATCCATTTTGTTTCTTTCTCTGACAGAGTTTGTCCCCTATTTCCTCTTCTGGGGTTCCTTCGTACATGTTCCAACACTATATACTTTAGACAATCTGGTTTGCCGTCATATGACTCTGCAAAGTGTGCCCCTGTGGCATTCAGGGTATTGGCATTAATAAAAACAAAATGAGCTGCACTCATAGGAAAACAACAGGACACAGAGAGATACATTTACAAAGATTTAATCCAATGTTAATGGAATGCTGAAAGCAGCCTTAGCACTTTGACCAGTCAATGGTCCTCCTTTGGGGGCATGTCATACATACAAACTACACCCAGTTTATACAGATCATAGATCACATGTTAAATTCACAGTGACGTCAATCAGCCAATCAACCTTTTAAATAGATAAAGCAACAATATTAAAAATAACTTCCTATACAGATAAATACACTGGGTGTGTGTATTTTTACACTACAAGTATTTTAAAAGTAAGTGTATGAAAGGCAGAAGGTAAAGTGCAAAGTTATGTATATCTCAAAACTCCATTTATCTTTAAGGGTTTTTTAATTTTTAGTTTGTAACAAAAATAATTATAAGTGGCTGTAATATATTCAGGCACCAAAAAGTGCAATTTGTTTATTAACATTTCTTACATATCTCTCTCTCTCTCTCCTCTCTATCTATCTATATATCTATCTTTCTATCTATCTACCTATCTATCTATCGTATATCTTATGTTACTAATCATTTCTGGCTTTTGAAATAGAAATATAGGAATTTTATTTTACGGTGTTCGCTAAGTATTTTATCCATATTTCAAATAGGCCTCGTAAAAAAGCAAAAGACAAAAAGGAGTGGTGGATAATACTGAGACATGCATATTTGCACAGCTTTACATTCAGTTGATAAAGTACAGTTGCTGCCAAAGTCAGTAGTTGATTAACTTCATATTTCTTAACAATTTTAATAAACAGAGACTAAGAAAGCATACTGTATAGAAAGTATGCAAATAGTATCAAAGGCAACACATGAAATTGACAAGACAGTTGGTAGGGGAGTAGAAGAAGAGGGAATAGGAAATAGCAGGGGGGGAGAAATTAATAATGGCTCACACGTTCTTGCATGCGCAACTCTGCTGGCCTAGTTGTCTTGCCTATATACTGTAGTAGCTTTTACATGAACACCAACACATATATACAAAGTCAAATTCAACTTTATTTTATTTATAAAAAGCACTTGTCACCATGTATCAAAGGCACTTGTACAATAAATAGAACAGTGGAAAAAAACATTATAAATTACAGCAATCAATCTGCAGCAATCAGTAATTTATACATACTCCTGAAAAGCGAGCTTAAAAAGATGAGCCTTTAATGCTGATTTAAAACTCCCCACAGTCAGGCACTCCCTTACCAGGTGAGGTAAAGAATTCCACAGGATCGGGGCCACATATGAAAAAGCCCGGACCCCCAAGGTCTTCAAACTAGGTATGACTTATACAAAAAAAAAAGACATACATTCTTACAAAAATAGTCATAGCTCTCTGGTTAATTTACACAAATAATCTATTTATTTATATTCATGACTGTGCTTTTTCTTAATCTCATTATATTGTATTTATACATCTTAATTTCTAAACAATGAATACAAAGGAAAGTAGCATCCATGGGGTTTCCCATGATCAGCTAACTTTAGAAACTAAAGATAACTATTCATCTCTCTCATCTACTTCAAAAAATAATTAAATTAGTACCTGACATGTGCCATTTTCCTTTGTTTTCATTGTTTAGAAATTAAGATGTATAAATACAACATAATAAGAATAAGAAAAAGCACAGTCATGAATGTAAATAATTAGATCTTTTGTGTAAATTAACCAGACAGCTATGAATGTTTTTGGAAGAATTTTTGGATGTCTTTTTTTTTGTATAAATCACTTAATTAAGTTAATCACTCTAATGTGTGTACCTTTCAAGAATGAATTTAAAATGGGTGTTGTGTGTTAGACCTCAGACCCGCCTCATGAGGAAAGATTAGAGTTGGGCTGAAGCGTTTTGGGGAAGAGGGTGTTTTTTTCAGGCACCTTTGTGGCAATAAAACATATGGATATTCAATCCTTTAGACTGCTGGCATTTGTGTTTACGAGTGCAGTTTCCTGTTTGTTGTTTCTGCATTTTAGGCTGCCTGCCCTTATCTGCACTGGGAGTCTGGCCAGAGCACACCATTTACTGTCTTATGTATTCTGATATGCTTTGATGATTTTTTGATAAATAAATAATCTAGCTTTGTTGGGCCTTCAGATCTACATTCAGTTCCACTCTCCTCACCAGCTACTGCCCTTAATTTTTCATATTGCTAAGATATTCTATGACATCAGTAACTCCCATTCCATGATATTCATCTGAATGGCCTGGAATGGGAGTTTCTGATGTCATAGAATGTTCAGGCAGTATGAAAACAGAGAGCAGCAACTGCTGAGGAGAGAGGTATTCAGAGTACTGTAATTAAAAATGCTACAAAATTAGATTATTAATTTAACAAAAAAGGTCAAAAATATGTCAGATTACTGGGTAGCCGATAAAAGAACAACTGGAGGGCATCTACAGGTGTAAATACTGTTTCCTATCACCTTTAAAGAGCTGCTGATACCTCAAAGAAAACTTTGAAAAACATAATACTTGGGTACAATTCAGCTTGCCTTCCATTTATATTCTATAACTCTCTCCTCTCCATTATTTATTACTGAGGAAATTTACATGAGTACATGATATTTATCCCTTTCATTTCATCTGCCTTTGTAGCTTACTCCTTACTTTAAGTCATAATCCTACATTGTGACATCACAACCTGTTGCCATGGGAGTAACTGTGACATCACAAGCAGTGCATTATGACTTTGTGTAGGGAGAGAGTTTAGTTTAGTTTAGTTAGTTACTTTTTGTTGACCGGATAAGTGCACTAGACAAATCCTGCCTATTTTCAGGCATGACCCAAGGTAGGGGGATACAGATGAATGCCAACTGACCTAGAACCAGATTAAGTTGTTGGTGCTATTTTTAGTGAATTTAAGGCACTGGACACCACACCGGCGACCTGGGTTCAGGCTGGAGCTCGGGTCTTCAGGGGTTAGCTGGAGGGGGTGAGGAGTTGATAGAGCTGCCAACTGGCAGCTCTCCTCCTCGGGAGGGTCTCCCTGGCAGTTGGCTCAAGGAGCCCTGATGCTAGGCCACAGGAGGGAGGAAAGGGCCGTTTCTGGAGCCGCGGTGTGCATGTGCACCTCCATGCACATGCACTACAGCAACAGGAATAGATGAGCTTTTCAGGAGTAAAAATCCTGTTTTCATGCAAATCACCACAGTAATAAATAATGGGGAGGAGGAATACAGAACTAATGTGAAATATAAGCTGAATTGTGTCTAAATATTATGTTTTGCTGAAGTTCTCCTGAAGACGTCAGCTGCTCTTTAATGCCCATTTGCCTAACTAGCAATTTGTCAATGATAAAGACCTCTAAAGCTTCCCTCCATTAAGAAGCTGTCCAGACGGCATTTAAAGATATTCAGATTTTCACTAGTAAATACTGCCTCAGGCAAAGATGAACCACACTTTGAGTGAACGCATTTCCTCTCCTTATAATCTTAAAATATTTAGCCTGCAGCTGGAATATGCCTTCTTGTTTTCCAACTTAAAGTCCTTAGTTCCAAATGCAAACATTTTCTCATATCCTCACTTTTTAAAACTTTATACACTATAATAGATCCCCTCTTAGTCTTCTGTTCTTCAATGAATACAATTCCAGGCTACCTAATCTCTGTTCATATGACTGATTTTCCAAACCCTTCACAATTTGTGTAGCCCTTCACTGGACCCTTTCCAGTTTTTTGATGTCCCTCACTTTTTATGGTGACCAGAGCTGGCCACATTATTCCAAAATGTGGCCTCACCAATGCCCTGTACATTGGTATCGCCACATCTCTACTATTACTCTCTATATTCTTCATAATATATCCCATCATCTCATTGCATTTAATGATAGTCTTATAACACACGAGGAATGTATTGATGCATTAATAGCACATGGATTGGATGGGAAAATCACAAAATGGATAGAAGCATGGCTTAATTCCAGGACACAATCTGTTAGTGTTAATGGAACTAATTCTGTTTGGGCTGAAGTGACTAGTGGGGTGCCCCAGGGCTCAGTGTTGGGGCCTTGTTTGTGTAATATATATATATATATATATTGCCTCTATGTGTGTCAGCAATGGAGTTTGGGTATCTAAGTTTGCTGATGACACCAGGGTAGGGTATCCCATGAATAACCAGGATGATGCCAGAACACTTCAGGAAGCATTAAATGCATTGGAAACCTGGGCATTGGATAAAAAATTGTTATTCAATGTGGATAAATGTTGTGTTATGCACTTTGGGAGAGTAAACCAACATTGGTCATATACACTTGGGGGAAAAATACTGAATATTGTAGAACAACAAAGTGACCTGGGTATCATGGTTACAAATGACCTGTCATTCAAAGCACAGTGTAACTCAGCTATTAAGAAATCAAGCAGCGTACTGCATTGCATTAACAAACATATTATATCAAGAAGTAAGGAAGTCCTGCTACCCCTTTACACATACTTGGTGAGGCAGCATTTGGAGTCCTGAGCTCAGTTTTGGTCACCAAGTGGTAGAGCAGGGATAGCTGCACTAGAAATAGTCCAGCAGAGAACAACCCACCACATACAGGAGTCAAAAGGACAAAATTATCTAGGGAGGCTAAATACCTTGGGCTCATATTCCTTGGAGTTTAGACGGTTAAGAGGGGATATGTGCTTGATTTATAAATCACTTATTGACCCAAGTCTATGGGAGCTTCTGGGATTGAGATTTCGGGAATCATTGTGTAATACTAGGGCACACCCTCTACAATTGAAAGTAGATTGTCCAAAAACAAATAAAAGGAAATCCTGGCTCACTTTAAGAGCAACTAACATTTGGAATAAATTACCATTAGAGGCAGTAGCTAGTGATACTATGAATACATTTAAGAACAAATTGGATGGTTTAATTATTAAACATAAGATTCAGGGGTAATAGTAAATTGGCGAGCAAAAGGACAATTGTCTACATAGTTCTGTCTCACCTATGAAACCTATGAAACAATGTTTGCTAAATTTTAATTTGTCTACTATAGTTATTCCCAGATACCTTTCACTTTCAGTGACTTTGAAGACTGTTTTCCCTTGTCTATATTCTGCCTTAATATTTTTATGTTCCAAATGATTACCACACACTTATCTAGATTGAAACACATTTTGTTTTTAATTGACCATTTATAGAGTATGTGTAATTTGCTCTGCAATGACCTAACCTATTCCTCTGTATCTACTGTATGTCCTAGTTTTATGTCATCATCAAATTTGGATAGCCAACCCCCTTTGTCTACTTTCATATTCGATAAATAAATGTTGAACAGAGTTGGTCCCAGCACTGACCCTGTGAGACCCCACTAATCACCTCTACTCTTCCAGAATTTTGCCCTTTCACTTGCACCCTCTGTGATCTGTTACTCAACCAGAATCTTGTCCAGGCTATAATCTTGCTATTCATTCCTGTTTCCCAGGCATTTAATTAGTTCTGTATGTGGCATGGTGTCAGACACCTTCCTGAAATACAAATAGACCACATCCACTGATATTCATTCATCCAATGCTAGACACACTGTTTCAAAAAAGTTAATTACATTTGATAGTCAAGACCTCCCTTTACTGAAGCCATGTTGAGTTTCATACCCTAGCTCATTACTTGTCAGATGTTCCTCCATTAAACCTCTTATAATAGTCTCAATGTTCCCCACTACTGACACAAGGTTCACTGACTTGTAATTTCTTCCTTTATCAACCCTGATCCCTTTCTTATGAATGGGGATGTCAGTAGGTGATCTCCACGCTTCTGGTATTTCTCCTGTTTCTAGTGATCTATTAAAAAGCCAAGTAACTGCTCCCTTCAACATATCGACTAACTCCTTTAATGATCTGTATCTCATTTGGTCTCTGCGATTTGTTTGTATCTAAATTATTCAAAGCTTTATACACCTCTGGTTCTGTAATAAATGATGTAATGTCCTGATTTTCAGTTTTCACCATGTTTAAATTGGATGAATGATATACTGACCCAAAAAACTTACTTACTACATTTGCTACTTCTGTCTTGCTAGCTGTCCTGTTAGTCCCTCTAATAGTGGTCCCATCATCATACACCCTCCTTTCTTTTTATCAGCCATGTACTGTACCCAGAAAAAGCTTTGGATTACTTTTAACATTTCTTAGAATATCCTCTTCTTTTTTTTGCTTTCCTAATTAAAATGTTACACTCCTTGGCTACTACTAAGTACCTTTCCTGTAAATCTCTGTTCTCTGTGTCTTCTGGTCTTTTGAACAACCTCTTGTTTTGCTTAATGTTTTCATTACTTTCCTGTTTAACCATAATGGAATCTTACTATTCCTGTTGTATTTGTTCCTTTGCAGTACAGATTGGGTTTTTCAAACTTCTTTATTTTGCTGTCTAGTATCTCCCACGTATCATTGACATTTTTGTTAACCATTTTCTCCTTCCATCTCCAGTTTTCTAAAACCATTCTCATTGATTGAAAGTCTGCCCTTATGTAACAGCTAGATTTAGTTGTTCTTATATCCTTCATCTTATAGAGTACTTATCTATTGTAAAGGTTACCATCTGATGGTCACTATCCCCTATCGGTTTACATATTCTGCAATGCTTAATATCATCTCCCAAGGCACATAGTACAACATCAAGAATGTTGTTATCCTTAGTTGGTTCCCCAATGTGCTGTTCTAAGTTAAGATTTAAAATATTTACAGCTATCCAGTCATCCTGTGGACAACCTCTTTTGCCATTCTCCCAGTTTATTCCCCTAAAAGTTTAAATCCTCAGATAGTAAGATGTTTTTTTCTTATTCATGAGGAGTTCCACATCAACCATAAGAACTTTGTCCATAATTGCTCCAGTGATCTGTATCAGCTGTCTATCATAATGTAGTCTCAGTTATTGGTTCCTTCCCTTATTCATATACTATCATTGCCATCAGCATCCTCATTCTTTAGTATCTCTTCTGCCCATAATGAGTTTTTCACAAAAATTGCCACTCCTCCCCCTTTCCTAATTTGTCCCTCCTAAAGAATTTATAGTCTACAATTTCTTTGTTCCAGTCATCATCATTTGTCCACCATATTTCAGTTACCCAGTAATTTCAAAATTCTCTGAGATAACTAATATTTCTAGTTCCCCAATTTTATTAGTTAGGCTACATGTGTTAATTAGAATACATTTCCATTTATTACCTTGACCATTCATAATCAGTGTTTTCTTTATTACTGTATTGTTTTCAGTACTGTCTTTAATCAATGTTTCCCCTTCCCATGCCCCATTGCTATTAGTTTAAATGCTTATCTGTGTACTTGAGCAGTCTATGTGCCAACACCTTGTCCCAGATTTGTTTAGGTGCAAAAGATCCCACCAGTACAAATCTACCTGCCTGTCGAATACTTCCCAGTTATAAATACTCCACCCTCCTCCTTCTTTAGCAAGCGGGTCACCAGGCTGGGACTATAGCACACAGTAGCACACACAGCAGGGTTGGGGTGGTCCACCAGAGCCCTTAAAGGTAAATATTCTCCTCCTGCAACTGAACTTTGTGAGGGGTATTAGCCCGTTGATGCTTGATGCCCAAGGCTGGCCCTCAATTTATTGTTCCTAGGTCCCCACTTCTCCATTAGCAGGTTATAATCACCTGCCACTTGAGGGTACTCTTTATACAACCTCCCTATCCACTCTTAACCTCTATACTCTTTTTTGCTTTTCTACCACTCTACCTACGTCAGCTACTTCACTGCCCTCTTTCCATTCCTAGTTAGCCCACTCACTTCCCTATCTCCTCCTACTTGCTGCCATCCAAGCCTCCCCACCCCCTGCTGTCTACCCCCCTGACCATCTTCCAGTCCCCTTGCGGCCACTAGGAGTTGCTTTTTCACCCCTCCATCCTAGGCCTGATCTAATACACTCCAGCCCCCCCAACTACCTGGTTTATCATCTTTCCCAGGCTTTAAGGACACCTGCTCCCAGGGTATTTGAACCTTGTACCCTGTGCACCAAAGTCCAGAGCCCTACCACTACACGACTGTGGCAGTTACACAACTGAAAGCATATCCTAGACCCTTATACCTTTCTACCACCCCATCAGCAAGAGGGACCATGGGTGCCAATCCCCCAATGCTATGCCTGGCCATCCCAGCCCTCCTGATACTGGCCTTTCTCCTACTAGACCACATTCCCTGCACTCATGGTACTGCACCCCCCTGACTATACCTTGGTCTCCCCACTGCCACCCACACTGGTCACAAATCCGGAGCCTTGGCATCCACCTCTCCACCACTCACCAGGCTCCTCTGCCTTTCTGGGACCCACCTCCTTACTGCGATTCCCACCCTTCATGCCCTACCCATTCCTTGCACCCCTGAGGTTGTACCCTCAGCCCATAGACCATTAAAGGATGCCTGCTACCACCACCCATTGGTAAGAATGATCACTCTATTACTGCTACTCTCTGGAAATGTCCACCCCAATCCAGGCCCTACTCCCACAAGCCCACCCAAGACTTCATCCTCTGGGCTCTGCATTGCCTCTCTAAACATCTGCAGCTTGCTAAAAAAATCTGCTGTACTTCAATGCTGGGTCATCCAATACCAACCTGACATTATTGCACTAGTGGAGACATGGCTCTCCAAATCTACCCCCGATTCCTTCATCTCACTCCCCAGGTACACCCTCTATTGGGAAGATCGATTAGGCAAATGAGAGGACAGATATGCTGTTTACTTATAAGACACCATTATTGGTCATGCACTTCCATCTCCCAAGCTCAACAATGGAGCCCAGGCCCTCACCATCAGAATTGTCCCTGATCCTAACAGGGGTCTGCTCCACATCACAGTCTCCTATGTGCCTCCTAGGAACCAAAACCCAGCTATCCTGTTACTCACAGAGTATCTCTCAACTCTTCCTCACAAAGCTGAACAAGTCTTATTAGGGGACCTTAATGTCAATTGGCTTGGCACCTCGGCTTCACAAGCAAGGGATTCCTTTGCTGCCCTTGACATGACCCAATTAGTCTTCCAGCCCACTAGACTCAACCTCACCAGAGGAACCAGCACCCTCCTGAACATCATAGTCCCAACCGCCCTCCAAAAGTTCAGGATATTAAAATCCTTTTGGACTCCTTAAGTGACCACTCCCTATCCTCTTCCTCTGGTCCTCTGCCACCCCCAAACTAGTAACTCAATCTTCTCTTTGTAGGCACCTCTGCCCAGGTGGCCTTAAATACCTCAGGCACTATCTCACCCAGATTGACTGGTCCCCCATCAACCATGCCCCAAGCATTGATGCTTCACTTGACCTCTTCACACAGGCTTTCAACAAGGCCTGAAATCTCTTTGCACCGCTTCATCAGACATCACTCAAAAAAACAAACTGCGCCTTGGGTCACCCCATCCCTGCTCCAAAAACTCTGGAAGAGGGACAACCTCTGGCATATTGCTGTAGAGTCAGGCAAAGTGTCGGATAGGCAAGCCTACAATGCTGCATGCAATCAGTGCACATGGGCCATCCACTAGACCAAAGCGGAGCACTACTAGGACACCCTTACCTCCCCTGGGGCTCAACCCAGACCTTCTGGTATAATATAAAAGAGCTTAATGGGAAAACACATTCCCCCCCCATCCCAGCTTTCTATTGATGGTTCTATTACCATGGACCTCCTCAACATAGCTAACTGCCTTAATGCCACCTTAACTGACCTAAGTTCTGTCCTCCCCAGTAGTTTCTTTAACCCTGTGCTGGAATTGCAACCACCTGTCCTATAATGTCCTCACTTTTACCTTTGCAAGATTTCCACCCAAGAAGCCAGACCGTACCTGAAAAAAGCCCTGGGCAACAACACCCTGGACACCAGGATCCTGCACCAAGTACTTGATGATGTCCTTGTCCTGCTGACTGCCTTACTGAATCGATCCCTCTGTCTAGGTCAATTCCCCAGTGTCTGGAAAATGGCTATCATCACACCCATACACAAAATGGTGACAAGTCCTCCCCAAACAACTATAGGCTGATCGCCATACTCCCCCCTCTTTCCAAAGCTATTGAAACAGTGATGGTCACCCAACTCACCAAGCACCTGACCAAATATGACATACTATGCCCTGAGCAGCACGGTTCCGCACAGGATATAGTACCACCACAGCCCTCTTTGAATTCTCCAACTATCTGCACTCCTCCCCAGACTCTGGCAATCTTGCTGGTGCACTGTTCATTGACCTCTCCAAGGCCTTCAACACCATTTGCCATCCCCTCCTGCTTGACTCCCTCTACCAAATTGGTTTCTCCACTGGTCCTCTTGCCTGGTGCTCCAGCTACCTCTCAGCTGGCTCCCGGTGTGTAAAAATCAATGGGACCTTATCCAGCACCTATCCAGTTCACTCCAGGGTCCCCCAGGGCTCTATCTTGAGGCCCCTCTTGTTCAGTCTCTACCTCAACACCCTGCCCAGTGCCTACTTTGGCAAAATTCTTCTTTATGCAGATGATGTCATTTTCTTTGCCTCTCACCATAAACTTGCCTCACTCCAGGACTCTCTCCAGCTCACCTTTAACCAAACTGAAAAAATGGTTTAAGGATCATAGACTTGTTATCAATCTAAAAAAGACCAAGTCTATGCTATTCACCCACCACCAAAACAAGTCCAGAAATGCCTTCCTCCTAATCCTCCCCAGCACACAGCTCCCCTTAGAGCAAATTTCCACATATAAATACCTAGGGATTACCTTTGACACTTCTTTCATGTTTCACCACCACATAAATGCCCTCTCAGCAGCCACCAACTCTAGGTTAGGCCTTCTCTACCAGCACAAGGACTACCTTCCTCCCCATGCACTCCAGCTGGCCATCACATCCTCTGTCCTGTCCCTAGTGGATTATGGCCTGCCTATATACGGTGCTGCTGATAACACTGCAATCAGTAAAATCCAAATCTCTATAAACAAGGCCTGCAGGCTCCTGACTGGGGCACCCAGACTCACCCATACCTGCCTACTCTATGCCACCACAAACCTCCTCAACCTTGAAGAAAGACTCCACTATTAAACCTGCCTACTGTCCAAGAAAATTCTTCTCAGGCTCTCCCCTCCAGGGGTGACTACATCCCTTCAACTCACCACCCCAACTGTGGCCACCTGCCGCTCAGATAAGGCCACCCTATGGGTGTCCAGGAACAGGACCGCCCTAGCCCAGTGATCCTTCTGCTACAGGGCTCCCTCCTGCTTAACTTCCTCCCAGTTGACATCACCAACAAGCTCAAAATTGGTCCCTTTAAAATCACACTTCGTGACCACCTTTTCAACTCACGCTGCTGTAAATGCAGCTAACTAAATCCCAGCACCCTCCTCAGGTCTCCGAAGACTCATGCCATCTTGCTCACTCCAACCTCGACAAAGTCTTCTGGACTGCTCACCCTCCCCCCTTAGCTTTTCCCACCTGAAAATATGTTTCTGGCCTCACTGTTACTGCATTGCAGGGACTTATATCTCCCATTTTTATCACTGTAATAATGCTTTTATCACTGTTACCTATGTATTTTATGTATTCACTGCCTGTATTTAGAACTTTGTATTATTGTTTTGTCCTCACTGTGATGAGGTGCCTTTGTAAATGAGTCTCTGACTCAAAGGTTGTAAATCTGATTGTACAAGTAAAAATAAATAAATAAATTAAAAATCATGTCTCTTAGCCCAGTTTTCCAGTCATCTGTTTATCCTTATGATCCTCCTTGATCTTCCTATATGTGCCCTCAACACCAGACAATTTCTTAAACCATAACCTTGCATTTTCTGCCCTTTATATTCTTGCTTACTGCCTCAAAATCTGCTTTTTTGTTTTCCACTATTCTGTAACCTATGGGGGACAGTTTGTTTTAAGAATCATCCAACCAACTACAGTACATCAGCAATCTATACAGAATGTAAGCAATCATAAAATGTGTTTGTTAAACTAGGGATGTAGAGGGAAAAAACAACAAATATGTTGCAGGTGATACCTTTTATTGGACTAACAAAATTATTTCTGAGACTAGCTTTCGAGAGATAATACTCTCTACTTCAGGTCAGATTAATGAAAATAGAGCTGAATGGCATGACAGATATACAGATTGGATGTGGATTCAAGACATGGAGTCACCAGTTTACACATCAAAGCATTATAGTTAATTTACATGCCTAACAAACAGGCAGGAAGAATCCCATTATCATTGGACTGTGTCTGGTAAGGAACCCACCTTATAACCCTACTAGCCACCACTCCTACTTCCTTCTGATCCTGCTCCTCCTTGTCCCCTACTCTTCCTCTTCCTAAAGTGTTCCTCCGCCTTCTTTCTCTACCCTTAATCTATCTCCCTCCTGTGAGCTCAATCACTGCCTTGTGCAGGCAGGATCTGTAGCACATGATGGGCAATGACTTTACCCCCTTTCCCCTATTTCTCCTTTTACTGCACCCCCTCAGTCACTGCTAGATCACTGCCTTGTGCAGGCAGGGTCACCCAGCACGCTGGTGGGGTACTACCCCCCCAGTATGGTTGACCTCTGCTACCCACTCCCACAACATCCATCCCCCAACACCCCCCTCTCGCACATCACTATATATAAATAACTCTCATCGCTTATAACTGGTGTCCTACCAGTAGGGCTGTCCACCACCCTGCCCAGATAAGGATAACAGGACACTGTTGAATTTCAACTCCCCCCTTCTCCCCTTGGATACCCCCACCTACAATACCTCTCTCTCATTATCCTACCACACTCTACCTCTCCTCTCCTCCTACCCCCTTTCCAGTTAACATAACCTAGCACTGGCCTAACCCTACACTCAGTTAAGCACTTACAACCTACCCCATACCCCTCTTATATGCACTTTAGGCCACCCTGTCATCTCTGTTTGCCTTGAAAATCATGTTCTGTCTATGTCTTTCCATAAATTTCCTTTCCCTTCTTCCATTTTACCCTCCACAATTTTTCATTTCCTCCTTACATTCTTCCCCTTTTTACTCCAGTCATTGTAAATCTTGAATATCTATGTTACACTAATGGTTACCAATTACTATTGGGTCATCTTACCATCTAATGCTACATACTGTTGCCAAGTTATTATATGTGTTCCAGTGTTACTAACTGTCACTGTTGCCAATTTGCTATATGTGTATTCATATCTACTATACCTAACTGTTGCATTGTTAGTCAATGTTATCCAACTGTAATCCCTCCTGCTCTCACTGTATGCAAGTACTGTAAGCAAATTGTATTCCAACATTGTAACATTTCTCTGTATTCCATATCATTGTTCCCTACCCCCAGGTCATACTGGGAGATGAACAACTTGTTGCTCAGCGTGCCTTCCTGGTGAAACATTTCAATAAATTATAAGATCAAAGGGCAATTACATTTTAGTCTGGACCATCAATTCACATTTGTTAAAAAAAAAAAGAGACAGGAAGAATCCCATTATCATTAGAAGGTACCTGTTAAAAAAAGCCGACCTGTTATGATCCAAATGTGAGTGACTGATACATTTTAGTCTGGGGGAGGGTGCTGAGATGATTGTTCAAGTAAGTAAGTGAGCAAGTAACGAAGTAAGTAAACATTTATTTTAAATGCTTTTCCAAAGAACAATAAATAAAAACAGATACAATATTAAAAATATAAAGTCATATGCCATAAGCTTTTGCAAATAAAAGAGTTTTTAACTCCACTTTAAAACTCTCGACGGTCAGGCAGCTTCGTATCCGATGAGGTAGAGAATTCCACAGGGCAGGAGCAGCATATGAAAATGCACGAGCTCCAGATGTTTTCAAACAAACCCTGGGAATCTCTAGCAATCCCTCATCGGCGGATTGGAGTGAGCGAGAGGGGCAGTAGGGAGTAAGGAGATCTTTCAGATACTGCAGTCCCGGTTCATGTAGGACTATATAGCTCAGTAACCCAACCTTGAAGGTGATTCGCCATTGTACCGGCAACCAGTGCATCCCACACAGAACAGGAATAATATGACTATATTACGTAGTTTGACTAGATGTCAAGCATGAAATAAGAACCATCTGAAGCATTGTTTGGGCTTCTTCCCATGTAATGTGCTAAAAAAACAAATCTTTAATAAGTCCCTTTTCTTAAGTGTCAAAAAATTGAATAATTTTTAGTTCAAATGTTTGCCATTCTGGATTGTTTTTGAAATTTAAATGAGGGACAATTTGAGGGCTAATGGGGGTTGACAGTATCTCTTTAAAAGACAGTGCTGAAGATAGGTCAGTGCCACTGCTGTATTAAGCAATTGTTGAAACCCTGAGGAATACCATGCCACACACTCGCCAACAGGTAACACTAACATCATATAGTAGTTCCTTATGTTATGGTTTTGTTTTGCAACCCTAACCAATTTCATATGGTAGTTTTTTGGCAATGCAAATAGATGGCATTAGGAATTTTAGAAACATGGGATGCCTTATTACTACACATTGGTGGAGTCTGTGTTATGGTTATATAAACTGTAAAAACTGTTCACAGTTACATTGTACAGAATCATAGTTGCCATGCTAATAACAAAGGCAGTTTCTAGCTTTGATAGCTTCATAAATAATGTTAACATTCTAAGGAAATATGTGCTCCTAATGGAGTTCTCTCCTCAGATCTCACATGTTACATGCTTCATGGTTTTATATGGCCTTCTAGGCTTTTCCTGTATACAGTATCTGACAGTCATTTCTTCCAGTATGCAAAATCTAACTCACCTCATACTTACCTGCTGTGATCTGGCTATGACAGTTTTGAGGCTTAGTAGAAAGACGGAAGAACAGCAAAAGGTCATAACTCCATCAAACCTATCCTGAAGCCCTATGATGTATGTATCTCTTCCTAATACCCCTTTTAAGATGTCCCAATGTGTTTTGAACCCAACTGTAGTCTCAGCATTGACCACATTCCTTGGTAGGCTGTTCCACTTAATACAGCCCAAACTGAGCATTACCTTGCTAAGTAACAACTTCAGTAAGTTAATCTTTTTTTTTTTCCAGAAACAATATTTATTTTATTTTTTTATTTTAGTCTTTGGTAACTGGGTAAGGCCCACTAGGCACAAGTGCCTGTTTTCAGTACGCAAGTGGAGGTTGTGAGAATCAAACTTGGGTCTGGTTTGCTGGATATACCAAGCTCGTTCACACCTCATTCCTCTAACCTCTAGGACATCTTGTAAACAGGACTAGTTTTGTCCTAATGACTTGTCTCCTGTTTAAAAATAAAGTTTTTTACTTTTTACTTTTACTTACTAGGCTATACTGCCAGCCCAATATATAGTTAGACTATGCTGTGCTGTGCTGTACTGTACTGTACTATGCTATAGTGTACTGTGCTGTGCTATGCTAATCTATGCTATACTATACTATACTATACTATACTATACTATACTATACTATACTACTGTACTGTACTGTACTGTGCTATGCTATGCTATGCTATGGTGTACTGTGCTGTGCTGTATTGTGCTGTGCTATGCTATACTATACTATACTATACTATACTACACTCAACATAGTTTGACCCTATTCCTGATTTCTACCTTTAGCACTGCTTTTAACCTTATTAAAAAAAATCACACTAATTAAGGGGTTCATAAGATTAATTTGCTCTGTTTATTTTCAGTCATGCTACTTATAATGTGGGTTGTGTGTTGTGTTCTGGAAACAGAACTACCTACAGGACTTAATTTGGTTGTTTCAATCTGAGTATTTCAAACAGCGATTAAAAGCTTGGGGAGCTTTAACTGTTTAACCCAATGATTGGCAAATGACAGCAATATTGAGTTTACCATTTTGTTTTAGTTTTCCAGGCTAAATACCACAGTTATTGAGTGTCACGGTATGTTTTTATTTAACTACTTACTCATTTGCAAGGGTTTTTTGCAGCTTAAATTAACATATTTCTCTTATAATGTTAAAAGATTTAATCAGAATTGCCACTGAATCTTTATGAATCATGAATGTTGCTGTTAAACAAAAATCACTAACTCCAGAAATGACTGTTAATTATTCTATAGCTTTGCATGCCCAAAGAGAGAATTAAAAAGAAGTCAACAGACCTCAAAGTGAAAAAGCTGCAGAAATATTAGAATGAAAAAACAATGACGCTTGTCATACATCTGTACATCCTGTGTGATGCAACAGTGAGCAGCACAACCAAGAAAAAGGATTTAGTGGTGATTGTGGACTCTGTGCTTAAACCAAACAGATATTTTGCTGCCCTAGTCAAGGAATCAAATCTAATGCTGGAATGTGTTAGAAAAGGACTAGAAGAAAGTCGAGGGAGTTGCTCCTCCCCCTGTACAATGCCTTGATTTTAACACTTCTGGAGTGCTCTGCCCAGTTCTGTTCACTGCAGCATAGAGAGGACGTCGAAGAGATTGTGAGGGTTCAGGACAGGGCTACCAAGCTGATTCGCTGCTTAGGAGGCAATAACTAGGAGGAGAGACTGGGCATACAGAAATTATTTGGTTTAGAAAAGCTGGTGGAATAATGTTCGGTAGGCATCCACACCTGAACCGTCTAGTCCTAGTTAAGATTTAAATCCTGTTTCCTTCTGTCTGTGTAGAGAAATTAAGAACTTCATCACAACCAGCCCTTTCTTTAACAATCGTCAGTGATTTATTGGTACAATTTAATATATATTATTTGTTTATTTATTTATTTATTGAATTTTGATGACCGGGTAGGCCCACTGGGCCCCGGAGGTCCCTTTTTCAGGGGCGACCCGGGTGAATCAACAACATTACAGGTAATGGATCAGTACAGTCATGTGATTGTAAAGTATAACAGTAAGAAATACATAGGTATACAGGCGGCAGGAAGTGTACAACATGCAGGCAGTACGGACATAGAGGTTACACATAATGAGACCGTTATTCATCCCAGGTTAGTGAATTATGTTGAAGTGCTCTGGTAGACAAGCAGAAGCTAAAGACCTGGGGTTAGCTTCGTTGTGGGCATATTGGAAGGGGGATGAGAGGGACAAAGTGCACCCCGGCCTTAGGGAG
Organism: Neoceratodus forsteri; assembly: GCA_016271365.2. Taxonomy (NCBI): domain Eukaryota; kingdom Metazoa; phylum Chordata; order Ceratodontiformes; family Ceratodontidae; genus Neoceratodus; species Neoceratodus forsteri. Next base: position 1,416,344,499 of record CM057449.1, on the reverse strand, counting down.
GTCCGCTATGCTTCCAGTAGGCTATGCAAGGTCGGGTCTGATGAGCTACCCGGATGGCTGTACGTGGTCAAGTCCTGTAACAAAGACATGTGCTCCTGATGAGCAAGTGATCCTGAGCTTTGTCCGGAAGCTGGTGACGGACCCAGCCTCCCTGCACTTCCAAGGGAGGTTGTTCCAGGTGGAAGGGCGGTGTATGCAAAGGACCTGGACCTGGCTTTTGTCCTGGTCTTGGGAACCACGAGGAGAGTTTGGCCTGATGAGCGCAGGCACCGTGGGTTGGGTTTCACCCTGACGAGACCATTCAGGCTGGGGGGAGGTGTGGGACCCAGTAGCTTGAATGTAAGGCAGAGGGTTGAGTAGGAGAGGCGAGCTTCCAGAGACGGCCACCTGAGCCTAGATTGGGCCTCGCAGTGGTGAGTCCTCGGGTGTGACATAGTGGCAAAGCGGACTATTTTGTTGTACAAGGTCTGTAGCCTCCCTAACTCCATCACGGCCATGCCCTGGAGAATCGGGGCCGCGTAGGTGAGCTTTGGGAGGAGTACGCTTTCGGCAATGGCTACCCTAGCTTCAGGGATAATCTGGTCCTTCAGTCTATAAAGGATTCCAAGTTTCCCATGGATGGCTTTGGTGATTTGGTCTACGTGACTTTTTAGTGTGAAGCCTTGGTCCAGGGCAAGTCCAAGGTATTTGGTAGAGGAGACCACCTCAAGTTTTGTACCCCCCCTGGACTGGAGTTGTAGAAGATGTGCCCTCTCAGATCCCAGGGATCTAGGACCAAAGAGCATTACCTTTGTTTTGTTGGTGTTTAGAACCATTTTGTTCAGCATGAGCCAGTCCTCCAGCTGAAGGATGTCTTCTTGGAGGGCTGTCTCCAACTCGGTAAAGTAGGGGAAGCTTTGTAATTGACCGCATCATCCGCTACTTGATAACGCTATTGCTCCCGCAGTGTGTGTGCAGATCATTTATGAACAGTGTAAAGAGAAGGGGCCGAGGATTGACCCTTGAGGTACCCTTCTTTGAGTGGAGCTAGCTTGGAGACTTTATCCTCCCACTTGACCCTCTGAGTGCGTCCAGAGATAACTCTGAACCATCCCAGTGAATGAGTCAAGGCCAAGTGAGCGCATTTTTTGTAGTAGGAGGTTGTGGTTTACCAAGTCGAATGCCTTAGATAGGTCAATAAAGACCGCCCCTGTGCTGACCCCTGCGTCATTATTGCTCAGGACATCGGCTGAGAGTTTAGTTAGTGCAGTATCCGTCCCATGCTTGGCTCTGAAGCCATGCTGTGATGGTGAGATTACCCGGGGGATTTCTAGGTATTCTCGGAGTTGGGAGTAGACTAGCTTCTCCTGTACTTTTGCAAAGACACACAGCAAAGAGATGGGCCTGTAGTTCTCAATGGGCTCAGTTGGCCTCCTTGTGTATAGAAATCACTAGGGCCTGTTTCAAAGCTTGGATACAGACCCTCCATGAATAGACTGGTTTATCAGCCAGGTTAGAGGCTTAGCTAAAGCTGGGGCCCCCTCCTTGAGGATTCTGGTTTGGATCCCTCCGGCCCCAGATCCTCTTGAGTGTAGGGATTTAAGGATGGTCAAAACCTCCTTTTCCCTGACCAGCCTCAGGTGAAACAAAGGGCGGTCAAGGTCAGGGGCTGTTGAGCGCTCGCCCACTCCTCCTGTCAGGGGTCCTGTCTTGTAAGCATCCAGGTTCGTGAAGTAACTGTTAAGGGGCTCAGCAATGAGAGATCCCCATCGATGAATGCCCATTAGCCAGGATTGGGCTGGTGTAGTTTTTCCTCCCTTTGAGGAGTTCATTAATGCACCAGAAGAGCCTGGGATTGCCTAGGCTAGTTTTTAGAAGGTTGGTGATATAGTCTTTTTTAGCTAACTTTATGGCCTTTTTGCATTGGTTTCTAAGAGCCCTGTAACTGGCTAAGTCCCCCAGTAGCATTGATTTCCTGTACTTTTTCCAGGCCTTGTCCCGGGTGGACATCAGAGCTTTTAGAGGAGGCAAGATCCACTTATAGCAGCTTCCCTTTACTCTGTGGGTTTTCATAGGAGCTAAGAGGTCAATTATTCTAGTGAGGGATGTCTGGAAAAATTTAACGGCATCCTCCAGGTTAGGAAGGTGTCTTATATTGCTCCAGTCGATCCCATTTAAGTACCCAATGAATTGGTCAGGGAGGAAGTTAGAGAAGTCCCTAGTGGTAATAATCCTAGGCGGGACTTTATTCACACAGTTCTTCCAGATGGCAAATACCGACGAGTGGTCGCTCAAGGCATCAGCTAAGGTCCCTGCCATTTTTACATTGCTGGGGGTAGAAGCCAGGACCCAGTCGATTATGGTGTGCTTTCCTGATGCGGTTCATTCTGGTCGGTAGGAGATGACTTGGGTGAGGCGGAGTCATTTAATATACCATTGATGGCAGACTTCTCCTCAAGGGCCCAGTTTAGGTTGAAGTCGCCCAGTAGGATACGCTCAGAAGCAGATACTACTGCTAGGTTCTTCAGGAGCGCACCCAGAGAACCAAGCGCATTGGTGGGGGGGCTATATGCGCAGCCTATTGTGAGGTGCTTAGCCCCACCTAGAGTGAGCCGTATAAGGATTGCTTCTATGTCCAGGGTCATGCCTTGGGGCATGCTAATGAGGGAGGATGTAATTGTGTCCCTTACATATACCAGAACCCCACCCCCTCTTCTCGAGGGTCTGTCCTTTCTGTAGAAGGCGTATCCAGAGGCCGCTACCTCATGATCCAGAATGTGGGGCTTTAGCCAAGTCTCCTAGACTGCTAGTATGTCTGGTTTGTAGACAGCTAGCCATGCTTGGACTTCATGAATCTTAGGTCTCAGGCTGCGGATGTTCATATGCACCAACCTCAGACCCTTGGCTCCATCCCAGGCCTTATCTGATGGGAAGAAATAGATACGTTTAGTGTCCCTGGGCCTGGGTTAGGCTGGATGTCTCCCGCCAGTAGTAGCAGCGCTGCTAGCAAGCGCCGAAGAGTGAGGGTCAGAGGTGATAAAACCAGTATGGATGGGCATGGGGTTAGGCTCCTAATGAGGAGAAGGGATCGATAGAGGATCCCTTTCCTAGAGAATTCATACGCCACTAAGAGAGGGATGTTGCACCTGGAGGAGGGGCAGCTGTAGTGACTTGCCGTATGCATTCCCGCCCCCCCACGGGCATAAGGGGGGCAGTTGGCATTACTAATGAGCCAATCCGTCCATAGTTGGGCCAGAATATAAATCAAAGCCAAGAGGATGCCCTTGTTCCAGTACCCAGGGTTCATTATGAAGCTTTCCAGGGCCACCTGCATGAATCTCAGGTCCCTGACCTAGTGGGTTGAGGAAACCAGGAACTGGCGTCAATCCCTCGGTTGCAGCGATGCGGCAACGCAGCTGAGGATACCAGAGCAGGTTCAGCCTCCAATCTAGATGTGTTAGGCAAGCCCGGCACGCAACCTTAGGGATAACGGTTCCTGTCAAACCTACTGTTATTTAGAACAATTAACTCTAGAGGGAGACACTAAGACAGGTCAACAGCAGAGGTGCAGTTGGAGTATCACAGTGGGACAAATATTAGTACCAAGGATCCCTGTCAGACTCTAGGCAGATGGGATTAAAACTATGCAAAACACATTTCTATTATTAATTAAGAATAGGCAGCAAACCAGTTGGCTATATGCATTAAGCTTCTAATGCAGATTTTTTTTTTCCACAGCATTACAGTAGGCTAACAGTGCTAAGAATCAGTTGCTATGAGGCTGTAGTTGGCAGGAGTGACAGAGATTAGCTGGGTAGAGGCAAGAGTCAAAAGTGTCAGAGTCTTGGCAGTAGCCCAGCGTGGCAGGCTGCCTCAAATTCGGACTAGCAGTTAGGTTTGAAGAATCGGCCCCCGGGAAGAGAGGGGCACTCTGTGGTGAGACCGGGAGCTGCAGATGAAGAGAGAGGCAGGTACCCGTATGGCAGGATCTTAGTTCTGCAGGTCGTGGCTTTAGGGGCGAAACCGGACTGCAGACGTCACCAGGGAGCTCATCCTAGGATGGTAAGCCTTGGGACCATAATTAGAGGATATAGTAAATATATTAATATAGATAATAAGTTTATGTTTGATATGTTTATGTGTATGATATAGAGAATAATGTATGGGCAACCATACACAACAAGGCTATGTTTCAATCAAGGGGTTGAGCCGACAGCATATGGACCTTGGGAGCGAAGCTTGAGAGGTCCATGCTATCATCTCAACCCCAAGATGGAAACACATGATGAGTTGTGTATGACTGCCAATATTTTATTTTATATAATACTATATATGGTTTTGTACACAGAAATAACAGAATTGTTACCTCTCTAAATAAAAACAAAAGAAAAAATCTTGCTCTTTCTTTGTTCTGTTTTATGATGGACATTAAATTTATAGATTTTTACAAGTTAAAAGGTACACATTTGGGCACTAGATGATGAGTAATCAGCTAGATGCTAGGTGAATGAGGAATTTAACATTTTATGATCTTTGAACTGTGCTGAATAACTGCTAGAAATGCACACAACAGCACCTTAAAATGCGCACAACAGTTTAGAATGTGCACAAGAAGGTTTTTGAGCAGGCTGATTTTTATATAGAACAAAGGCCAACCATATACTATATACCAGTTTAGTTTAGTATTTCTATTGGGATCTTGGGAGACATGTATTATGATTTTAGGTTCCACCATGTGAATGCACCAGGAAAAACGCTGCTGGCAATCAGAGCACCAGCATCCAGCTGACCGCAATAAACGTGCCACAACAGCAGCACACACAACATAAAGCATGACTGGCAAGGATAGTGTCAGTGAGGGAGGCACCCCACCATATGCTGCACCCTCCCTGCTGTGCACCAGTAGGTCAGCTGGAGGGACGGCAACAATTGGAGGCAGTGATGTAAATAGGGGCACCTGCCATGGTGCCCCAGTGGACCATATGACACACCAGGAAGGGCACAAATACAAGATGGCCACAGTCCCCACACTCAACAGACAGCCTGGAGCTGGTGACCACAATGGCCACTCACTGATGCAAGGCCATTGGCAATGCCCCCCTGGGCCACCAGAGCCGTCCTGGACACCCACCGGCACAACAGTGCAATGGGGGGGTGCCCTCCCCAGGTGGCCATGTCCCAGTGAGGTGCTCTGATGTAAGCCCACCTGAATAATATGTGGCGCACACCCCATGAACATCCACAGTCCATTGCCCCCACAGCAGGTTCCATCTGCCACTGCCCACAGTCCCCCCAGTTGGGGACAGTTCGGGCAACCAGCACAGTCCACTGCACTCTACCACATCCAACTGCCCACTAACCTGACACTGATGGTGTGCACGCATACCAGTGCCACTGCAGTGGCCCACCATACATGGAGGCGTGTGGTGGGCTGTGCTGGTGGCCCAACTCATCCCCATCTGGGGGTGCAGGGATGATGGTGTGTGTGTGTGTGGGGGGGCTCTGGCCGGTGGACTGTCTTGGGGTGAATGCCACCTTTCCCTCAGTTGGACATGCAACTGGGTACCTGTCTGGGAGGTAGCCACCTGTTGGGGGGCCATGGACAGTGGACATATGTGGGGAGTGTGCCACCATTATCAAAGGTGAACATTCAGCTGGACACGTCAAGGAGATGCTCTGCCACCTGGGGGGAGCAGGCACTGCTAAGCACACTGGGTTCTTGTGCAATCCCAGGTATGCTATGGACATGCTACAGAGCACATCACGGGGTGGACAAAGCTGCTGGGGGGGTCAGCTACACACACCGGGTCAGGCAGCCACTACGATGGATGAAAACACACACACACACACACATACCCCACATGGACACAAGAAGCTGGAGGCAGCTATGCAGGAAAAACACAATTTACTTGGGTGCGCTAGGGGGGTGAACAAGGCCACACAGCTGCAGGGACACACTAGAAGGGTCTGTGGGCTGGGCCAGTGGGCATGCACCCACTGGCAGCAGGCTACTGGGGATACACCTGCAGTTGAAAGTTCATGGAGATCCATTTGAGAACGTCCTGTACAGTGCAGTTACCATACTGCTCCACCAGCTCCATGATGCACTGACTGTGGTCCTTATACTGCTTCTGTGGTGCAGCCACCAACGACCTGGCCATATACTGTTGTACCCTGATCTTGTTGAGCTGTTGCTCTGACCTCAGACAGTCAGTGAAGGTCCAAATACCAGGGTGGGCCACCCTCAGCAGGGAGTGAAAGCCATGATGCTAGCTCTCTGTGGCATTGATGGTCCTTAGAAGGCCAGACTGGGCAGTGTCATAACAGTTCCAGAAGTCAACTGGAAAGTTGGGCTTGTGACTGAGTCCACTCCATATGGGCCTTCCAAGCCAGATGTCCTTTAAAGTAGTCCAGTAGGTGTGTGAAGAGGTCCTCCCGTGCTGTGAAGAAGTCCAAGGTATGCAGCTCCTCAAATGCGGGCATGACATCCCTGGGCGGCACATATGCCATGGCAGGCAGGAGGTGGATGTTCATGGTAAAGTCACCATTTGACATGTAGGGCCACAGGAGTTCTGGCAGCTCCTGCACCTTATGCCAGATGGACTGTCAGAGATGAAAGAAGCAGCCCCACAGCACCACCTCTGGGAACAGGGACCAGAAGGCTTTATAGGCTACCAGCTCAAAATCTACTATCACAGAATGGGGCTTCAGGCCAGGGTGCAGCTCCAGCAGCTTCTCCAGGGTGGCAACATACAGTATGCAGTGGTGGTGAGGCTGGACATCAGAACACACACACCATTGGTATCACTGTGCTGAGCTCAACCCCATGAATGGTGCATAGTTGGTGGAATAGTTGGGGACAGCACTTAAATGTTCTGTCAGCATACCAGTTGGTACACTGTTCCATGTACTGCATGTTTCTTTCTGTAGTAAACAGCAGGAACCTGTCCTGCCCTCTGCCCACTCCCAGAGTCCCTTTGCACGGACAGTTCATCCTTCTGGATGACCTGGTACTCCTTGGGCATGCCTAGTTCTGCCAGTGTGGTTTGCATTCTGGGCACCATGCTTCCCACCCTCCTGGCAGGCTGCACTGACTGCCTGAAGTACTCCAGGTGGGGCATCCTACCACTGATGGACTCGGGCAGCATCTGCAACAGGGTTCACCCCCTGTTGTGGTGTCTCTGGGATTGTGAGGGCCCTTTTCTTGATTTTTTAATGCACCCTCTGCACTGTCCCAGTGGTACAGTCTGGGACATGGTTGTGTGTCCCCAACAATGTGACAACCTCCCCCACAGTCATATGTGCCCCTGCCTTGCACCTGCCTCCCTGGTACTTCAGGCACTTCCAGTAGTTTTTTTTGCTGTGTGCGCACACCTTTTGATACAGGTACCTATTGTGTAGCAGCAACTTGTTGCCCCGGGGACTGTCCATGAACTCAGGTGGCATTGTGGTGAGGCTGCTGCATTGCTGTCCTCCACTTGTTTTACCCCCCTAAGGGCGGCTGGACATTCCCGGTTTGGGATGCGGTGCACCCATGCACTTTGGCAACCTGCATTCTCTCAGGCACACCCTAATTGCTCTGTGCACACTCACCTGGTATGCAGTCTGCTGGGCGCACTTGCTACTGTCTCCCTGTGCATCTCTCCAGGTTTGCTGTCAACTAGCCCTCCCAGTTACCCTTCTGCATGGTGGCATGGCTTGTTGCACTCCTTCCATGCACCTCTCCCTATTTCCAACCCGCTCACTGTCCCACTCTTCTGTCTGTAGGTCTGAGTGGATTTACTTCAGTGGTTTCCTGGTCCTCTCCCATTTCATTATTCCCCATTCCCCTGGTCTGCTGTCTGCCTGTCGGCATGGCGACTGTCATTCCCTATTCCACACACAATTGCCTGCCTGCCCCTCATTCAGCCTGCTAATGTGTGGTTGCCATGGCTACCTTGGATTTTCAATCCACTCCTTGTTGTCTATGCCTGTCTCCATCAGATTGCATATCGCGGTCACCATGGCAACGTTCATGCCCAGATTTGCAACTCATTGCCAGTCTGACTGTTCAGCCTTTTTGCTTTCATCCATTGCCATGGTGATGTGCATTCCTAGCAATGTGCCCTTATTGTGCGCACCTGTCTGACAGGGAGCTCTTCTTGCTGGTGACTACTTCTGCCTTCCATCCGACATCCTGTTTGCACGGTGCTGCTGATGTGAAGTCACACATTGGGATTTCACCGCTTCACTGGTGCTGTGCTGTCGGTGGTGAAATGCCGGCACTCAGATGACATGGAATCATGATTTTACCATTTTTTTGTTTCTGTATGTGTCATTTATCATTTTATATCTTATGCTATGACAGAACTATCAAACATTTGATAAAACCTTGAACCTAGCTCAGAAAAGAGAAGGCTAAGAAGGGACATGATCAGAGCTTTATGAATACTAAAGGGGGTAGACAGGATGAATATACACAGATATTAGAGCTGGTGAGTCCAAGCAGAACTAGAGGGCATGCACTCAGAGGTGGGGGGGAGCAAATAAGGTGTTATACTGGGTAGTTAGACAGGAGGAGACTAGTCTGCCTTTCAAGCCTGTCTCCCACATTTTAGTGGGTCCTTCTGTCATCCTTTTGACTCATGATATGATTGTCCAGTTGGTTTCTGAATATAAGTAATGTACCCGATTCTGCAATTTCCTTTGGTAGGCTGTTCTATTCTCTTCTAGTCCTTTGCCTAAATGTACCCATCCTATTGTTCCTGACATTTGTATTCAGTTTAATCTGTTGACCTAGATCTTAGAGTAATCTCTTTGTGCTGAATTTCAGTATTTATATTTACACACAGTTCTGTGTCCTTTAAAATGTTGTGGATTTGTAGTAGATCTCCCTGTATCCTCCTCTCCAGCAGTGTTAATAATCTAAGATGATTTACTCTGTTTTCATCGGACATTGATCTCAGTCTTGGTGCCATCCTTGTAGCCTTTCTCTGGACCTCCCTGACCAAGTTATCATTTCTCCCCTTATACAGATTCCATAGCTGTGAGCAATAATGTAGGTGTGGTCTAACATATGTTTTGATATACTTTGATAATACACTGTTCACGTTTGGATATAAATGTTTTGCTTATGTTTTTGAGTAGCCTATTAGTGATTATAGATATATGGATGCAGGGCTCGATGAATTTTAGTTCTTCATCTATAACAATTCCCAAGTCTTCTTCTGAGTCCACTTTTCTAATTTCTTTGTCATTTAACATATAAATGTTTTCTCCTCTATGAAGTGCTACACATTTGTCAATGTTACATTGCATCCCATTATTCAAATCCAGTTTTTTGACCTTATAAATATCCTTTCTTATATTTTCTCTACTTACTTGGTATTACTTGGTATGAAAGAACAGAAGAAGGCCAGAGCCCAATGAGACTGTTCCTCACACTATGTGGGACATTATTTATCTATTATCCCTCAACCAAACATCTAATTTGTTTTTAAAGACAATGGCACTAGTTGCCTCTACCAATTCTTGTGGCAAGGTGTTCCATACAATGGATGCTCTTATTGGAAAAAAGTTTCCCCTTTTGCTGGTTTTATAAGTTTTTACTTCAAGCTGTGTATTATGCAGTCTCAGAACATGTCTCCTTTTGGAGAGTGTTAGACCACATTTTCCATTAGATCTGGTGAATTTATTAAATTAAAAAACATAAGCATATCACCTCTTAATCTTCTAGTTTGAAGAGAGAAGAGAGAAGAGACCAGTAGCTTTTAATCTGTTCTGATAATCCAAGTTTGTTAATCTTGGAATCATTCTAGTTACTCTCCTTTGAACCTGTTCAAGAATTGCCATGTCTTTTTTTTTGGTTTGGATTCCAGAAAGGGGAACCATAGTCTAGATATAGTCTAATGTATGCCCTATACAACAGAATAAGGCATTGTTCAGTGCGATTAACAAAAGTGCATTTTATTTGCCTCAAAAGTCTGTTGGTCATGCAAGCAGTTCTAACGCAGTGATCATTTGATGTAAGTTTATTATTAACATATATCCTTAAATCTGTTTCACAATTTGATGAGTGAAGTGGTAGTCCGTTTATATAATATATCATTTTTGGATTATTTACACTGAAATGCACTACTAAACATTTGTCTTGATTAAACTGCATATGATTTTTCTTTGCCCAAAGTGTTAATTTTTCCAAATCCTTCTTTAATGCAGAAATGTTTTCTTGATTATTAACCTTGCCTCCCAATTTAGTATCATCTGAAAATTTAACCATGAAGTTATTTGGCTCTGTTTGTAAATCACTGATAAAGAGATTAAACAATGTTGGTCCCAAGACCGACCCCTGTGGTACACCACTTGTCACACTACCTGAATCAGACAAGATACCATTAATTCTGACTCTCTGAGAATGATTTGTCAACCAGTTTAAAGTCCAGTTGACAATATCAGGTGACAAACCTAGATTGTGCATTTTAGTAATGAGTTTTTCATGTGAGACTTTATCAAAAGCTCTACTAAACTCCAAAAGAATTACATCAGTAGGGATACCCACAACTAGTAGAGTACTTATATTATTGTAAAAAGATATCAGATTGGTGGTGCAGAAATACTTGTGAATAAAACCATGCTGATTTGAATAATACATTCCTAATTTTTTACAATCTTGATCTATTAGAGATGCCATTACTCGTTCCATTAATTTACCAGCCACTGAGGTCAGGCTAACGGGATGATAATTTTGCACGGAACCTCTATTGCCTTTTTAAATATGGGAGTAACTATTGCTGAATGTCAATCATTTGGAACAATGCTTTCTTGTAAGGATTTGTGGAAGATAATTGACAAAGGTATAGAAATATTTATAGAGGTTTCGATCAGAAACCATGGATGAATACCGCCTGGACCCGGACTAGTATTTTTTTTTTGTTTTTTGATAGCCTGTATAATGTCAATTGGATAGAACCTATGATAATCTATGTGGTAAACTTTAAATGTACTAATAGGTGATTTTAGATAGAAGACAGAAGAAAAGTACTTATTAAAGAGACTTGAGGTTTCTATATCAGATAGAGAAGAGCCATTGGTTATAATGGGACCAATGGTCCTTGATGCACCTTTTTTACTATTTATATAGGAGAAAAGATATTTGTGACAGTCTTTTGTGTAAGCTAGTTTAAATTCTAGCTTATTTTTTGCCAATTTAATAGAATTTTTTAAGTTTTTCACAGATAGTCTGTATTTCTGTAATAGAGTAGTTTTAAATGGAACAGAACTATTCTTAAGTTTCCTAAAAAGTTTAATTTTTATTTTAATCTGATTTTTAATTGTCTTGTTGAACCAAGGGGGAATTTTTCCTTTATTATTAAATTTCCTCTTAGATGGAATAAAGGTATTTTTCAAATAATGTACAATGTTTTTAAAAAAGTCCCAAGCTTGTTGTGTTGTACAATTAAGAAGATTAGATTCCCAGTTTATGTTTTGTAAGTATTCATTGATTTTATTATTATAATTTTTTGTACAGTATAACTTCCTTTGTGTAGTTTTAAACTGTTAAATTTTAAAAAGAATAGATGAATGATCACTGGTCCCAAGTGGATCCCAAATTTGCAAATTGCTAATTTGTTGCTCTATGTTAGTAAATCATAGAGCCAAAATATTAGGACATCGAGTGGGTTCAATAACAAGTTGTTGTAATCCAGTACTAACTACCACATATATTAGTCCTTTCTCGGCATAGGACTGTCCTGAAAATGAGTCCCAGTGAGAGAAGTTAAAGTCACCAAATATTATAGTATCTTGAGATTCTGAAAAATGCGTAATTTCTTTAAACATATCAGTTGTGTAATCTGAATTTGCAGATGGAGGTCGATAGATATTACCAATAGTTATATAGGACTGTTCCTTCAATAAGATTTTAACCCATATACTTTCCAAAGGAAAGGGAGAACACACTTCAAAAGAAGGAACATCATTTCGTATGTGCATACAAACTCCACCGCCTTGCTTATCTAATCTGTTTCTATGATATAACTTATAACCTGTAATTTCTCAGGACCAAATTGAGGATGCTTCCCACCAAGTTTCAGTTACTCCCACCACACCTATATTTAAAGTTTTACATTTGGCTTCAAGCTCTGCTAATTTGAGTTGGTTTAAAGATATTGCATTCAAAGCTAGGAATTTACATTTAGTTGTAATAATATTTTGGTAAGTATTCAGAGACTTGGGAATAGACCCATTCTCCCCCATTGTTTTTAGTTTAAACAATGATTTATGATTTTAGTGATACTTTTCCCCATAAGCGTACTACCCCTATGACTGAGATGTAAACCGTCCCAGCAAAACAAGGAAGAATGATCTGAGAATGATTCCCAGTGGGTAATACAGGTTATATCCTGCTTAAAACACCACTTTCTCAGTCATTCATTTAGGGTTTTAATTTTCTGCATCATGGTAGATGTTGCTTTCGGGACAGGTGGAATTTCAAATATACATACACAGCATCCCCTATCAAGTAAAAGGTTACATAACACCACATAGTCCTGTTGTAACTGATTAAATGGGGTGTTGTTTATATCATTAACACCGGCATGTATGATAACCAGTGGATTTTCCCCTGCATTTTGTAAAATTTTAGGCATCATGGAGGTAATGTCAGATACCCTGGCCCCACGGAAGCTAGAACAGGTGCGGTTGCTCTTGTCACTATTGCATACCCCCCTGTCAATGTGCTTAATGATTGAATCTCCCAGGACTAACACTTGTTTTGAGACAGTAGGGGTACAAGAATCAGAAACAGGTGATTGTTTAACCCCTAGCCAGCCACCGACGCCATAATACGTCATGCAGTTGAAGCACACTAGCCGCCACCGACGTGTTACTACGTTCAATAACATATATTTTTTAAGTTCTTTAAATTGCGGTAAAAATAACTGCCCTGAAATCTGCCCAGCAGCAGCATCGGTGGGAGACATAAATGTATCAAATTCTAACTGCTGCCTTCAGCAATCAATCAGAAAATCCTCAGTAACTGGTGTTTTTTGTGTCGGGTATTTCCACTTTCTCCTGCATCTGTTCATTCTGCTTTCAACCACACGGCTAGAGCGGTCAACAGAATTCTGTCATAGGACATGGAATCTAGCTATCTCTTATCTGAATACTGAGTTTTGCAACGATCCACACGTGTGTGTTTACTTTTCAAAGTAAGGGTTGTCAGCATTCTTGTTATTGGGTCACTATGGTACAATTTATTCATTGTCAAAAGAATGTTTTTTGTCAATGGACTTTGGGTTCTGATGTGATGGTTTTTGTCACATATTTTTGCTTTTTATTTTTTGGATATTAGCAAGTTTTGGGGGAGATTTTTGTTTTAGTAGCTTTCATTCACACTTCAATTTTCTTTTCTTTTTTGTTTCATTCTTTGTTATTTTTATTTGTTGTGCCTTCAGACGAGGTATCTACCATCATAGTTGATAACTTGAAGGAATTTTCATTTTGTTTTAGTTAGTGAGTCATTTTCCCAGGTTTATGACATTTGCTTGATCAAGTAAACCACCATGGAAAAACCTTACATCGACATCATGTTCTCGCTAGCAGATCAGACAAGCAGGAGAAAGGTTCAGGAAATTCCGTCAGTTTTCTAACTTTAGAAAAGGCCATGCCAGCAGATGCAAGGCTTTATCAGGCACTAGCACTAGATTCACTTTTTGGGACATTCAGGTAGTAGTTGATCATTTAGTAAAATAAAGGTTTAGTCTCTTCAGTAAATAAAAAATAAAAATAAGCAGTAGTTTTCTGGACAAGGCGAGGTAGTGACAGGGAATTCTACTTTTGAGCAGTGTTGTGCTTTTACATGTTGTATCTACAATATTAGTCAATAGTACACATTTTTATTTTACTTATTTAGTCCCTATCCCAGTTGTCTGACACTTTGCTTGATCAAGTCATGTGTTCTACTGCAGATTGGGAGAGCAGGAGAAAGTTTGAGTAAACCGGATCAGTTTTTCTAGAACTAAAGGCTATCTAGCAGATTGAGGACAACAGCCTTTATCAAGTTCTTTCACTAGGCTAGCTTTTTTTGGTACACTCCTGTAGCATTATAAATTTGAATGTTTGTTAGTTTAGACTATGGAATAAATGCCGAATAAAAATGCATAAATGTATGAACTAATAAGTTTTGGACCTTATTTTGAGCATTGTTGGGTCTGCATATCATTTCATACTTTTTAGTTATGTGAAGCAGTTTACGCTGTTCGGAAAAAGGGTAAAAAGGGTGAAGTCAGCAGCCATCGACCAACAACTATTCACGATAGTGGAGCAAGATCTGCCTAGCAGCAACATACATGACAGATCCAGTTGCATCTTTTGAGGTTTTGATTGCACCAATCACTGGATTTATTTTCATGATCAGGTGGTTTAGTGGCGGGTTTCAGTTATTCCCGCTCTGCACTGCACTGCACTCTGTTGACACTGCTGTGTGGACAAGAACGTATTATATGAAGTGGAATTTTGCTCTGCCTCAGCACTCTCATCTGAATCCTCTACACTTTATTTTATCAAGTACAGTAAGGGTACTGAGCATTTGTTTTCATTTTTTATGTGTGTGTCATGTTTTTCTGCTGGTAACTGACATAGTTGATTACAATAATTTTCCGCATTGGTTTCATGTGGTTTGCTTTAAGTTTCAAGATACATACTGTACTCGAGCAATTTTTTTCTAAAAATCTTGCTGTTTTTATTCATTTTCCTTTTTTTAGCTGTTTTAGTTTTGTTGGTTTTGGTTTGGAATTTTCTCTCTGGTGCTGTGATTAGCTTGCCGGTTCTAGGTTTGCTCCATGTACTGTACTCGTGTATCAATTTTATACAGCTTGTGGTATAACATGTTTGTGTTCTTTTATTCCTCATGAATTCATTTTGTAAGTTTGCAATGGGCTAGAAAATATTTTTTGTTGTGCTACTTGACCTTCTGAATAGTATGCTTGCATTTTCTTTTCTACCTTGTGATACTTAAGTTTTTGTAGTCTTGCTTTATCGGCACAAAGAAAAGAGTAAATAGTACAAAATACAGAGAATGAATATAACTATACAGTACAATAAAGTTGAAGGGGTTGGGTGTGAGAGACCAAGAAAATGAGACAAAGGTTAGGGAGGAGGAGAGCATAGTAATAGTACAGCAGAGAGTAATTAGTAAAAACATTGTTTTGTAGTGCAGACTGGTGGCAAAAAAAAAACAAAAAAAACTTTGACTCCCTATGTAAAAGTTCTGTCAGTCTCCTGTAACTGTACCTGCAAGCAGTAGCCAAAAGGATTAGGTGGTGCAAACCAGTACAGTTCCATACTAACAGACCTGCAGTAATTTTAGTGTGATGGAATAATACTGCCCGCAAGCAATTCAAGGCTTTCCCTGCTGCAAGCATTTACCGAGCCCGCTGCATGTCCCGATGTCTCAGCCTGCACATCACCCTCATCTCGCCATTTTTCAAACATTCCCAGGTACAGTCTTTTCCTTATAACAAATGTTTTGGGAGCCAGTTACGCATTCGGTAGTAAAACATTTTATATTGAGGATGCCAAAATCACTACAGCATACACAAACAGTAAAGCCAAGCATTCAAATGCAAGTGACATCATGCACAGAAACAATCTTTATTGATAAAGTAAATTAAATGCCAAAATGCCAAAATTAAAAAGACAGCACACACAAACATAGTTTAAAATTAGTGCAAGTGAGCTCTGGCATAAGACAAAAATGTCTTATCTAAAGGTCGGCATCATCGCATTCAAGGCAGGAGAGGGCTGTTTCCAGATCACAAACTGCTTCCCCTGTTGTCGGCTTCTGTACATGGTTTAGGATCCAAGCATCTATGCCAGCTGTGTGATTTTGGATGTGTCATTAGCGCCACATCCTTGTCCAGGTCAGCAGTTGGTCCACTGAATTGGGGGGGGGACGGGCTGAGTGTTGCACAGGTTGCTAAAACAGAGTGCCAAAAATGTACACTCCATACACCTGATAGGAACCTGCCTGTACAGTACTGTAATTAAACAATTAACCAATTCTGGTTACAGTAACCAGGTCTTTTACATAAGGCTGACATGCTCAACTTGCAAAATACTGCATATAGTTCTGTGTGCTCCCATATCGGGTTGTGCTATAATAGCACAAACGCTGTCAGCAAGTGACATTTGTTGGTGCCACCATGGCCATTTGCACTAACCAAGCATTAGTAGAACTGGGGTTCCTTATAGCAAGGGAAGACTGTACTACAGTACAGGTAGAACAGCAGATTGTGCGGGCATATGCCAGCTGACTGTGGGCAGTTCGGGACTGGGGGCTCAGTCACAAAGCAGTAGTGAAGCATTACAATTGCCTGGCTCTGCACAGCTCAAGAGGGCTGCTAACAGAGGCTTTTGATATTCTTAAGGAGTGAGGCATGTTTCAGGTGTTGTTTTGACTGATTAGTCTTTAATTTTTGAATTCCCTTTTGCTTCATCCCTACAAAGTAGTGCAAGGTACCAGTGGGGTAGCAGACACATCTTTATGGCTAGCGGGATGCTTGGCTCAAGCTCAGTGGAGTAGGGCTGCTGGGACACATAATGTTTAGAAAGAGGAGATACCAGGAGCAAAATGTAAATCACAAATGAAGTTTAGTCCTTGCCTTAAAGTGGATGTGTGTACAGTCAGTGCAAAGGCAGGCTGGAAAAAATAAATCTGTGATTTATGTGATGCAGAGATGACAGAGGTAGAGACTAATGGGGACCAAAAAGTAATTTTACAGTCACAGAAAATACAAAACAGGTTTAGTCCTGAGCTAGTGTGGATGTGTGTCTGAAATACGTGCAAGGGCAGGTTTCCTCATATTAACCTAATTTTGTTCCTTTTCCACATGCCTGAAAGGATGAGGACTCCTTCCCCTCAGATAAGTATAACTCTTTGTGAACATTTTCAATACTATTAATTCAGTACGAACTGTGGATCCTTTGTGACTGCATTCCTATATTTTATTTTATAGTTCTGATGGCTGTCGTCCCTTCAAGATTTCTGCTTCTGATTCCATAGTATCCTGGTAAGTAACTCTCCACATATTTCTTGGTTGTGTCTAGTACAGGAGGGCTTGGGTGGGACAGATTCTCTAATCCTGGTTCACGCGGTGCCAGATTTTGAAGGAATTGAGGTGCAATTGACCATCTGGTAATCCTTTTTTGAGGGGTGGGGCCTAGTATATGAGGGCATTGGTGGGCTATTTAGACACCTGGAAGTGAATTACTTGTGCTGGTGCCTGGTATGCAAGATAATTGGGGATCACTTGACAACATGAAATTCCTTTTTGGGATAGGGCCTGGTATGGGAGTGCTTATGAGGATGCTTTACTTATTGTTGTGCCTGGTTTGGGAAGATACTGGGTGAACACTGGACAACAGGGAGTACATTTTTGCTGGTGGAGCCTTGTATGGGAGGGCTTGTGGGGGGATATTTGACCCCCAGGAAATGCATCACCTGTGGTGGCACCTGGTATGGGTTGGAACTGGCAGTTCACTAGACACCAAGAAAACCTTTTTGGGGGGATTGGGCCGGGTATGGGACTGGCATGAGGTGGCTGTGTGACCATAGGGGAATACCATTCTTATTGCCTTCAAAGGGAATAGTGTTACGGTGCTGGGTCTCGGAGGGCAGGGGAGAATAATGGAATGCTTTATGTGTCAAAGTGTCAAAGTGATGGGTCTTGGAGGGTGAATGGGGAGGAACAAGGAAATGCATTTTTTGTGATAGTGCCAGGTCACAGAGGGTTGGCTGGACCCCACGGACACCAGGGAATGTTTTTTTGTGTGATGGTGCTGGTTCTTGGATGGTTATTGGCAGCCCCCCAGGGCAACAGGTAAAGCTGTTTGTTGTATGGTGCTGAGTGTTGCTATACCTGACACCATCCCACAAACTGCATTTCCTGGTGTCTGGGGGCTCAACCCCACTCTCTGCGATCAAACATCATCAAAAAAGCAGCATTGCATGGTGTCCATTGATTCCACCCAACCCCACCTGCTTAGACCTTGCACCATCAGAGAAAATGCATTGCCCGGTGTTTATTGTTTATTTTTCATTATAGAAGTGAGAAACCATACAAGGAGGAAGGGATAGTTAAGCTTAAGAAAGTGGAGTAGTGTTTATTTATCAAGTCTAGGACTACAAATACCTTTGAGCCATGGCTCTTTTACAAAGGTTCCAGGTCAGAGAAATACAAATTATGGGGAACATCAAGACAGGCATGACAACAATGTGGAAATTGCAAACAGAGTACAGATTAATACTGTTCAAGGGTAGCATTGTAACAAGGCAGCCAGCGGCATTTGTCAGAGAAAATAGACAACAGATAAGAAGTGCCAGAGTCATAGGGAGAGGGAAGAGGGTGGGGGGGAGAAGGAATGTAGGAAGGGTGGGAAGAGGATGAAAAGTGCAGCATTGGGTATACCAAGATGTGAGGGTAGAATCCAGTGAGGAGGAGGGACAACTAGAGCAGAAAGGGAAGTGAAGAAACAAGGTTAAGTTGGGCAGTCACAGGAGCTGTTGGTAGTGAGATAGTCCCGGAGCCTAGTTTTAAACATACCAATAGTTGGGGCAGAGGAGATGGTTGGGCTGAGGCCATTGAACCAGAGTGGTGCTCGATAAGCAAAAGAGCATTGTCCCTGTGAAGTGTGACAGTGGGGGACTTTCAGTAGCTGTAGCGTGGATCTTCTAAGGCACCGTTTGTTAATTCGGTGTTGTAACAGAGTTGAGACCCCAGAAGGTGCAAGGCCAAGGTAGATTTTTTTGACCATGGAGCAGGTGAGAAACTTTATGCGGTTTGATAGTTGGAGCCAGCCGGTCTGAGTGTACAGGTCACATGTGGGTGAGACGGTGAGCACCAGTGATGAGCCGACATGCTTTATTTAAGGCAGTTGAGAGGCGTCTAAGGGTTCTGGTTGTGGCCGAGCCATAAATGATGAGACCATAGTCTATTACAGAGATCACAGAGCTCAGGACTGCAATCTTCAAAGCTTCTGGCATGAGGTGTGGTCTGTGTTTGTAGAGGAGACCAAGCCGTGTATTAGCAGCAGTAGCTACATTATCTACATGAAGTCCATAGGAGAGATTAGGGTCAAGCTGAATACCTAAGTATTTGAAGGACACCACCTAGTCTAGAGTGTTGCCCTGGGTGGTGGAGATAGCCAAGTGGTGTAGCTTGTGTGGGTTATGAGAGCTGCAGAAGAGCATAGATTTGGTTTTCTTGTCATTGAGAACCAGTTTATGATTAAGAAACCATGTCTCTACAGAACTGAAACCAAGTTGAGGGTTGTGTTGAAGAGTTGCAGGATCTTTGTGAGTGGATAATACAACAGCATCATCGGCATATAATATGATCTGCTCAGAGCAGTGGTAAGGGAGGGAGTTTAAGAAAAGGCTAAAAAGGAGGGGTCCCAGTATGGATCCCTGTGGGACACCCGAGCGAACAGGCAGGGTGTTAGAAAGAGTGTCTGCAATTTTTACTCTCTGTGACTGGTTTTCTAAGTAGCTTTTAAACCAGAGAGAGAAGAGTCAGGTGATAGCCCGGCATTCAGTAGTTGGTGTATTAGTAGTCCATGGTGTACTGTATCGAAGGCCTTGGAGAGGTCGAGTGTGTGGAGGATAATGGGGAGAAAAGAAGAGATACTGAATGAATACATTTGCTCAGCCTTCAACAGGAAGAAGGACGGACAAGTGCATTCCAGAGGGAGAAGAGGAACAGGAGGAGATGGTAACACAGATGTAGTGATAGAGGAGAATAGACTGAGGGAGGGGCTGCTTGCATTAAAGGTGGACAAGTCACCAGGCCCAGACAGAGTACATCCAAAGGTACTAAGGGAACTGGCAGTGGAACTGGTAGGGACACTGACAGACCTATCTATTGCTGGGTTTTGTATGGTGGGGGGCATACAGAATACAGGCAATGCATTATGTGTTATGGTGCAATTTGCTGTAGGGTGGAGGGTAACCACTGGACAACAGAGAATGCTTTTCTGTGATGGTTCAGGGTTGTTAAAGGTGGGGGGGCAGGACACAAGAAAATGTTTTTGTGTGTGATGGAACTGGTCTCGGAGGATGGGGTGAACAATAGAATGTATTATGTCTGAGGTAGACAGGTCTTAGAGGCTTAGGTGGGGTCCCCTGGACACTAGGAAATGCACTAAGTGTGAAGGTGCCATGTCTCAGAGGTTTGGGCAGAACTCATATACACCTGGCAATGTTATTTGTTTGATGGTGCTGAGTCTTGGAGGGTTATGGTTATGGTTGGGGGGGTGGGATTGAACACCCAGAAATGGGGATTGTGTGTTTTTTCTGGGTCTTGGAGGGTGGGGAGAACCAGTGAATTCCTTTTGTGTGATAGTTCCTGGTCTCAGAGGGTGGGTGGGATCCCCGGACAACAAGGAATGCATTATGTGTTGGTGCAGGGTGTTGGATGGTGGGGTAACCACTGGACACTAATGAATGATCTTTCTGTGATGATTTTCTGTGGTTGAAGTGGGGTGCACAACAGGAAATGTTTTTAGTTGGGCATGCTTTGGGAGGGCAGTGGAGGTTATAGGACACTAGTGGAACCACAATTATAAATGTCCTCCCTTTTTGTGTGAGAAAAATAAATAAATTCCACCACCAGAAAAAAATAGTTATTTTTTGCTAGGGAAACTGCCAGTCTGCCTATTTTAACTTTACTTTTGGATGTTCCTTTGGAAGATTTGGGTCCCTTTTTATGTAATTTTTCCCATTCAGGATCAGCAGCTTCTGTTGCAAGCAGGTTTTCTCTTCTTTCCTGTGTGGCTAACATTGTTAGTGAAGTTTAAAAAAACACACCTTAAACAATAAAGTGTTATACAATGACAGTTTTTTTTTGTTGAGGTTCAGGTAAAAACATATGGAGGGAGGGGTTAAACCTGAGGAGAATCATTATCAGCACCTACAGAATGTTATTCTTTTAACCCCTCAGTTGTTAGAGGAGCATAGAAACAATCACCTGCCATCTCTACACTGCAGTACACACACTGGCCTTTGACACCTTCTAGGTGTCTTTGATGAAACTTCTCATTGACAGCGGTGAAACACTACAGCTTTGCCTTCCTCTGCTCTGCCCACTGCCAAAAGCTGGGAACGGTTATTAAAATCTCTTTCTGTTTCCTTTGCTTTTTCTGCACTATGGAACAGCAATACAAATGGCCGAGTCTACAAATTAGAGAGGGATGGGGGATAGGCTCGGTGCCACAAGCACACGCCTCCTTGCTCACAGACTGACCACTTAGCCTATAATGTGACTGCACTGTGGTGGTGATGCACTGTACTGCTGTGACTGTCCTACTGATCACCCTCTTCAGCAGCCCTGGGACCAGAATGTTAAGATCTCAAGAATGCAGAGAACAAGGGTGTAGCACTTGACATTTTTAAACAAACTCAGAATGAGCAAAATGCAAATTAGACTTTTTTGTTCAAGCTGGTACTTTTGATGGAGATGTTCATAATGATCGGTGGTTTAGTGAGGAATCAAAATGGCCGTTTGGGGCTCAGATTGATATAAGAAAGGGGGTAACTGCAGGTGTGGGTGACAGGCTCCTTTTGCATAGGTTATGTTAATATTTACCACACTAGAAAGGTACCAGTCAGCCAATCAGGAGGTAGTATAGTGCTGTGGTTTAAGGATCAGAGCTGCAAACCTGGAGACCTGGCTTTGAATCCCTCAGCTCCCATTTGCATACTGTGTGACCCGGAGCAAGTCACTTAACTTTGTTGCACTCCCAGGTTGCACCTGTAAACAAGCTTTCAGTTTAGGTGTCTCTCCTGGTAAAACAAGGATAAAAAGAAAAAATCAGATTACTGGATTATAAATGCCCATTGTATAATCTATGGTGTCCAATGACCACCCACAAAGCCCTCCCATATCACTCCTCACTACCAAAATGCATTCATTGTTGTTAGTGTGTTCCCAAATTCCCTCCCATATTATTGCACCACAACAAGTTAAGCATTCCCTGTAGTCTAATGGCACACAGGGAATGCATAACCTGGAGTGCTGCCTGGTATGGGAGAGATTTGGGGAACATTGGACAACATTGAATGTGTTTTTGATGGTGGGTCCTGACATGGGAGGGCTTGTGTGGGTCCATTAGACACCATAGAATGTTTAACTTGTAGTGACGCCTGGTATGGCAGGGTATTGGGGAACCACTGGACAACAGGGAATGCATTTTTGGTGGTGGAACCTGATATGGGAGGACTTGTGGATGACCATTGGACACCAGGGAATGTTTAAATTGTTGTGCCGCATGATTTGGGAGGGAATTGGGGGTACATTGAACAATGTGGAATGCATTTTTGGTGGTGGTGCCTGATATGGAAGGGCTTGTGGGGGGGGGGGCATTTATCACCAGTGAATGCTCAACTTGTTGTGGTGCCTGACATGGGAGGGAAATTGGGGACCATTGAACAAAGGAAATGTGTTGGTGGTGGGACCTGATATGATGGGGTCTTCCTTTATCAGGACCCACCTTCAAAAAGTCCATTCCATGATGTCCAATGTTCCCCCGAATCCCTCATGCATCAAGTGCCACAACTTGTTAAGCATTCCCTGGTGTCAAACGGCCCCCACAAGTCCTGCCATGTCTGGCCACACCACTAAAAATGCATTCCACGTTGTTCAATAGAAACACAATTCCATCCCTTTTCAGGCACAACAACAAGTTAAGCATTCCCTGGTGACAAATTGCCACCCAGGAGCCCTCCAGTATCCAGCCCCACCACCAAAAAGGCATTTCCTGTTGTCCAATTGTCTTCCACTACCTTTCCATATCAGGTGTCACCACAAGTTAAGCATTCTATGGTGTCCAATGACACCGCATAATTCATCCCGTATCAGGCCCACCACCAAAAATGCATTCCCTGGTGTCAAGCTGTCCCCCAATTCCCTCCCACATCAGGCATCGCCAGATGTTAAACATTTTCTGGTGTCCAATGACCCCCACAAGCCCTTTCATATCAGGATACACCACTAAAAATGCATTCCACTTTGTTCAATAGACCCACAATCCCAACGTAAGCATCCCCTGGTGACAAATGACTACCCAGAAGCCCTCCAGTATCAAGCCCCACCGCACAAAAGGCATGTGCTGTTGTCCACCCTTTTGGACACCATAGAATGCTTAACTTGTGGTGACACCTGATATGGGAGAGTACTGAGGGACCACTGGACAACAGGAGAATGCATTTTTGGTGGTGTGGCCTGATATGGGAGGGCTTGCTGAGGATCAATGGACACCAGGGAATGCTTAACCTGGTATGGGAGGGAATTTGGGGACCACTTGGCAGGGCCAGTGGGTGGCCATTTGTCACCATGGAATGCTCAACTTGTTGTGGCGCCTGATATGGGAGGGAATTTGGGGATCATTGAACAAAGTGGAATGCTTTTTTTTTTGGTGTGGTCTGATATGGGAGGAGCATGGTGTGCCATTGGACACAAGGGAATTGTTAACCTGGGTGGCCCTGATATGTGATAGATTTGGGGCCCCTTGACAACAGGGAGTGAGTTTTGTGGTGGAGCTTAGTTTGTGGTGACACCTAAAATGGAGGGTATTGTTGGACCACTGGTCACCAGTGAATACATTTTTGGTTGTGGTGCTTGGTACTGTTTGTGAAGAGGAAGTTGGGGGGTTATTCTGTATGGCTCCTTTATACTCTTCATATTAACCTATTTTGTTTTGTCTTTAAAAGGTCTGACAGGATGCTGACTCCATCCCCATCAGATAAGTATTACTTTATGACTAACCTGCCCTTTTTTACTAATTACTCATTAAGAACTACAGATCCTTTGTGATTCATTTCATATATTTTTATTTTACAGTTTTGCTGAATGTAGTCCCTTCAGGATTACTGATTCTTGCTCCCTAGTATCCTGGTAAGAAATGCTTCATATATTACTTGGTATTATTTTGATTGGGCATGTTATAGTAATGCACCTGGAAAGAGGGAACACTGGGGAGTGCTACAGAATGGGGTGGGAGAATGTATGAATGCTAAAAAGGAAGAAAGGGACCTAGATAATTTCTGACAGCATAAAGGTGTGTAAGCACAGTACTAAGGCTTCAGGGAGGGTAAGTAGCATGCTGGGATGCATAGGAAGCACACCTCCCACACCCAGTACACCCCACATCATTACTCTCCGATCCCGATATGGGAGGAATTGGGGACCATTGATAAAGGAAAGCATTACTGGTGGTATGGCCTGATATGAGAGTGCTTGTTGTGGGCCATTGGACACCAGGGCATGTTTAACACAGGGTGGCGCCTAATATGGGAGGGAATTTGGGGATCACTTGACAAAAAGGCTTTTTTTTTAATATAATGCTTTTTGCCACCTGCTGCAGCACACTACCGGATTGGGGCATCCAGCCGCCAGCTCTGACCACCCGGAGAACTGGGTATCTCAGACTGCCCCGGACCCTTCCCTACAGGATTCCACCAAAGTTATCCAGGTGGCTCAGAGCGCAGCCATCAAGCTGCATGGTCGCACCCAACCATTTTCCTCTGATTGGTCCCCTGGAATGCGGACGTGCAATGACGTCCGGGCACAGTGTGCCGATGTCTGTCGCGTTCCCCCTCCAGATCACCAGCACTTGTAGTGCCCCCGAGCGTCCCCAGGAGCCGTTACAGCGTGGTGAGATTCCCCCAAATCCATTCCAGGACTGGAAGAGCAGTCTACGGATGCTCAATCCTGGTCCTCCCCTACCAACCCCCAACAGCCCAGGCTCATTCCCAAACCCGGGTCACCAGTGCAAGGTGTGGCGTCCAGTGCCTCAACCCTCAGCGCCACCAGGCTGGCCAGGAATTTGTTTTTGGTGCTATGGCCTGATATGGGATGACTTTTGGGGGATCCACTGTTATGGTAAGTTTATGCGTAACTGTACTATAGTGTGATTTAGCATGGGGACAGGGACTGAAATCGAGCCACACATCACTGAAGTTAATAGACTGTAAGTGGGCTGACTTCACTGAGATATGGAGATGTATCGGGGCAGTCATGGAGAAGGGGGACACGAGTTAAGTGGTTGAATTACACTGGGCATAACTGATAGCATCCTTAATGTAAGTGATGAACCATTGCCTCAGGTTGGTGTCCAGTGGGAATAGAGGGAAACATAGAAACACAGAATTTGATGGCCGATAAGGACCGCTTGGCTCACCTTGTCTGCCAATTTCCCTACCTAATGGATAAGCTGCAGGGGGATAACAACTTCCTGTTTTCTACAGGTGATTCCTCTCAGGCCGCACCATCAAAAATGCATTCCTTGTTGTCCAGTGGTCCCCCAATACCCTCCCATATCAGGCATCACAACAATGTAAGCATCCTATGGTGTCCAGTGGCCACCCACAAGCACTCCCATATCAGGCCACATAACCAAAAGTGCACGCCAAGTTGTTCAATGGACCCACAATTCCCTCTCATATAAGGCTCTACAACATGTTAAGTGTTCCCTGGTGTACAATGACCCCTCACAAGCCCTCCCATACTAGTCTACACCACCAAAAAAATGATTCAATTTTCTTAAATGGACCCATAATTCTGTCCCATATAAGTCACCGCAACATGTTAAGCATCCAGTGGTGTAGAATGGCCCACAGCAATCCCATCACATATCAGCCACCACCACCACCAAAAATGCATTCCACGTTGTTCAGTGGCCTACAAATTTCCTACCATTTCTGAGGCCACATGAGGTTAAGTATTCCTTTGTGGTGACGCCTGACATGGAATGGAGTCTCAGAGTGTGGGATGGAGACAAAGTAATACATGAATTGTGCTGATACTGGATTTTGGAGGGTGGGGGGGAATCCCCCTTATACCAGGTAATGCTTTTTGTGTGATGATTTCGGGTCTTTGGAGGTGATGGTGGGGGGTCTGGACACCAGGAAATGGGTTTTGTGTGTTTTTTCTGGGTCTTGGAGGGTGAGGAGAAGCAGTGAATAGCTTTAGTGTGATGATGCCTTGTCTTGGAGGGTGTGGGGGATCTCCTGGACAAGAAGGAATGCATTATTTGTGATGGTGCAGGGTGTTGGGGGGGCAACCACTGGACACTAATGAATGATTTTTCTGTGATTATTCTCTGTGGTTGAAGGTGGGGGTGGCCCGGACAACAGAAAAACTGACAATTGAATTCACAAACTATAAACAAGACTTTGGATGTATATGCTTTATTAATAAGACGTGAAATTGGTTGATTTTATCACTGAATTAACATGTACGATGTGTTCTTGCAAATGTCTAAGGTCAATTTAATAACACTTGTCCTGACTTGATCCCTTAGAGTTTTTCGTGCATCATCTTCATTGGGACAGCACCTGAAAATCAGAAGAGAACAATGGTTCATTTTTACATTTATTGGTTCACTGACACACAGACACTTTTGGAACTTTAAACCTAACTTTTGATGGATATCAGTTGTACTTTGAATTTTCGTTCCTAACTTGATATATGTGAAGTTCTTCCTATGTAGTGATATTGCAAATTGTATGGTTAATAAAAGTTGCAAGTTCCAAACAAGAAAGGTTTCAATTTGGTGATTTTCTTCAGTAGTAAGGTAAAACACTATTCGTTTATAACTGGGTAACATCAGAAGGCATTACAACACACTTGATGGTGGTGAAAATGTAGACTGATGTTATCCGGTGATAACCCCATAGTCATTTACCATGACGTTCTGCTATTCTACCTGTCTGTTCATGTCAGCCGATGCCTAGAACTGCAATAAGTTATGCAGTACCCAAGTGTTCATGAGGTGAGGCCAGGTCTCTGGTCATTATAGTAAGGTACAACACTACTTGGTCATGACTGGGTAACATCAGGATGCATTAACACACAGAAAGAGTCGTGAAAATGCTGACTGATGTTATCCAAACATAACACCATAGTCGTTTTCCTTGCTAATCTGATATTCCAATTGGCTGTTCATGTCATGC
Source organism: Neoceratodus forsteri (assembly GCA_016271365.2). Taxonomy (NCBI): domain Eukaryota; kingdom Metazoa; phylum Chordata; order Ceratodontiformes; family Ceratodontidae; genus Neoceratodus; species Neoceratodus forsteri. Next base: position 1,416,317,534 of record CM057449.1, on the reverse strand, counting down.
GGATGCCAAGAACCGCATACACATATACAGTACCCAAGTGTTCATGAGGTCTGAGCAGGTCTCTGGTCTTTGTAGTAAGGTAAAACACTGTTTGGTTATGGGCGAGTAACATCAGGATGCATTAACACACATGAAAGAGTGGTGAAAATGCAGACTGATGTTATTCGGTCATTACCCCATATTCATTTACCTTGCTATTCTGTTATTCCACTTGGCTGTTCATGTCAGTCAGTGAGAAGAACTGCATACACATGTACAGTGCCCAAGGGTTCATGAGGTCAGTGCAAACTTGCATAGGGATTATGGTCAGTCTAGATGGGACTGGCGGTACATATCTGCCAACAATGTTCTGTGTTTCTTAATTCATTTATTTGATTTGTTGATGAATTGAATGGGGGGGGCAGCAGTGTGCATCATATAATCGTAAAAATGTGATGGCAGAAAAGGCCCCTCTTGGCCCATCAAATCTCCTACATTCCCCCTCTCTACTTTCCTCATGGAGTACTGTGCTGACTTACCCCTCCATCAACCGCTGCACAGATCTTGGTGTCATAGACTAAAGCCTGATCTTACTTGTAACCCCTGTGCCTGAATGCCAACTGCCAGGCTGGTATCCTGTGTCTTATTGCTTTAAAAGTGTTTGTGATAGAGTGTCTTAATGCCTCTGTGCTCTCTCTTTAAGAGCTGTCAATCACTGAGGATCCTGGTGGTTCACCCAGGAAAGCCTACTCTGAGGGGGATTGGATGATGCATCGCTAGAGCGGGCAACTTTGGGAGGTGGATTGGGTGCACATGGTGTTGAGAGGCCATGATACTGGACTAGGAGTACATGGGTCGGGAGTGATAGAGAGAGAGTAGTGATGAGTGAGAGGAGGACACTCAAGTGTGAAGTGGCAGAAAGAATTGAAGAGGTTATCCAATCTGGCCAGGGATGACTTGGGCACAACAGTAAGCACATATTGGGAGGATCATCTTCTAGACAAGTTCACATCTTGCCGGGAGAGGGAGGCAGTTCTGGTTCCTGTATAAAGCACCAATCAAAGAAAAAGGATTGACTTGTGTATTTGGCTTCCACCCACTCATTCAGTCATTGCAATGTGACTTGGCATGTACAGGCAGATAAAAGGCAGACATGATGTGCCATTGAGAGAGAGATTGCTCAGCAGACCAGGGACAGATGGGGCAGAGTAGGAACACTGAATGATCTAAGAGCAGGACAAGGAAGCATTTTCGCTTCAAAATTAGTCTTACCTTTCATGTGGTAATTTGTATTTCTCTTTTTTTTCCTTTCCAGGGCCCACAAGAACTGATTTGTCATGACAGGCCATATCTGTGACCAGCAAACAAAGGCTGTTTTCCAATAGTAAGGTATGAAAAAAAGGACCCATTTTTAAATAAATTCGGAGGGTAGATGAAGGGAAGGGGGTGGGATTGCAGTCCTTGGGCCAAAAAAAATTGTTGATGGATTTATTTCCAGAGGGTTTAGAGATAGACTCCACCACAGTGATTATTTATTACTACTACCATCACACACATTTTTTTTTCTGTCCCCAGAACAGAAATCGAGCCAAGATTGGATCCTCTTGGCTAATACAGCATTGTAGAAGCCAAATGTAAACATAGGGTTGGGGGAAATGCAGCTTTACCTTGTTATCTAGCTGATTTCATATTTGTTTTCTTTTAATCCGGTTTTTAGCACAGCAGACCTGGTTACAGATTGTTCAAATCAAGGATATTGAACAGGCTATGTGATGGTCATGTCTCGGAGTATTGGGCGTAACCCACTTGCTCTAGGCAGTGCTGTTTGTTTGATAGTGCCGAGTCTCAGAGGGTGGTTGGCAGCCCCTGGACACCAGGTAATACTGTTTGTTTGACACTAGGTGCTGCAACACCCTGCACTACCCAACAAGCAGCATTCCTTTGTAGTTGGGTGGCTAACCCCCTCACTCTGAGACCCGGTGGCATCTAACACAGCACTTCATGTTGTCCATGGATTCCACCACACCCAGACAGCAGGGAATGATTATTGATTGAGACTGAGGGAGACAGACAGACCGAGACTGTTGGGGACCAAGAAGACATTTGTAAAGTCACAGAAATCTCAAAGTGTAAATACATCTTTGACTCCTGCCATTCATGGGAGTGGGAGTCCACAGGGCACAAAAAGGAGATTTTTACAGTTTCAGAAATCACAAATAAGGTATATTCTTGGCATCAGTGTGGCAGTGTGTGTATAGTCCAGTCAAAATGGAAGTGATAATCCCTCTGTAGAACTGCTCGAGTGTCACTACCCCTGCCTGCACAGTTGCGGAGCCTGAGCTCATTTTAATTTTTTTATTTAGTTGTTTAACCAGGTATAGCACACTAAGCTGGAAGCTTTTTTACAGGAGCGACCTGGGAGCACAAGGAGGTTAAGTGACTTGCTCAGGATCACACAGTATGCAAGTAGAAGCTGTGGGATTCAAACCCAGGTCTGGTCTGCTGGATGTCACCAGATTTGCAGCTCAGAGCCTTAGACCACTGTGCTATACTGCCTCCTTAGCTCATGGCAGTGCATTCCAAGTATCCACCACCCTCTCTGTGAAGAAGTGCTTCCTGATCTCTCTCCTAAACCTCCCACCCTCCGGCTTAAGACTGTGCCCCCTTGTGTTGTGGCTGGCACTGAGCTGAAAGAGACTTTACTAATCAACTTTATTTATCCCTTTCAAGTACTTGAAGGTCCCAATCATGTCCCCTCTCTCTGATGTTTTCCACGGAGTACAAGTTCAGTGCCCTCTACCTCTCCTCATATGCCTTGCCCTGCTGACCAGCTATCATCTTTGTAGCCTTCCTCTGGACTTTCTCCAGCAGGTTTAATGTCCTTTTTGAGGTGTGGGTACCAGTACTGAACTCCATACTCTAGATGTGGCTTTACCAGTGACCTGTACAAGGACAGTATAACCTCCTCTGTCTTACTACTGATCCCCGTAGCTATGTATCCCAGCCTACAGGCCTTAACGTGGAGGAACTTTCTCCCCTTTCGGGTGGGACTCTGACACTTGTTCCGACGCTGGATGTCCCGATGACAGTTTCACAACCTGGCCCTATTGACCCGGCCTTTGCCTTTGGCCCCAACGCTGAATCAGGTCCTGGCACCAAGGCCCCTTCGTTCTGCTCAGCTGCCATCCCATCCGTGGGCTGTCTTGTTGCCGGACCCCCAGCCAATCTATAATGATGGCGGATCTGATGTTAATTCCCTCACTGTTGGATCTGATGACGGGGATGTTTTCCAGGCCCCGAACTGTCCCGCACTACCCGCAGGGGTTTCCTGGGGACCACTACCCAGCTGGTCCCACTCCAGATTGGAGCCATTTTGGGCAGTTCAAGCTTCCCCTGGTCCAAGTCGAAGAAATCGGTCAGTTTTGTCTGAAATGACCTCCACACTGAGAGAATGTTGCCTATGGTCCTTGGATCTAACGCTTGTAAATGCTCCACAATGCTTTCACATGTAAATGGAATATTGTCTACCTCTTCACCCCATTGGAAACTGCTGTTGTCCCTGTCCCTTCCCCTCTTCTGCATATACTGAATAAAAATATTCAGTATTTCTGCCTTTTCCGTGTCTCCCTCCTTGCATTCCCCTATCTCTCCCTTGAGCCTTGCAATCCCCTCCTTGTTGTTTCTTCTGTCACTGATGTACGTAGTAAAATGCCAGCAGAATAGGCCTAACGGTCTTTCGTGTCTGCTCGTTTGGTCAGCCCCCACCCTGGGAGCTGAAGAATATCTTGTTCCCTTACTTAACTTACTGTGCTAAACCTTCCTCAGTTTGTGCCTTTGGTCTCCTTACTGCCTTTCCCACTTCCCTTAGACACTCTAGGTACTCCTCCCTGGTCTCCTTACACTTCCTGAACAGTTTCCTTTTTGCCCTGACCTTTACCGCCACCTCTCTCAAGAACCATAGTAACTTTCTTATTCTTTTGCCTTTGGATACCAATCTGATGCATTTGTTTGTTACTCCCATTAAGGCTTCCTTTAGATGCTTACACTGTTCTTCCACTCCCCCTCCTGCCCTCATTCTCTCCAGTGCTCTTTTGATACCTCTCCCCATTTCAGCAAAGTAAGCATTTTTGAAATCCAAAACCTTTGTCCTAGTATGACTTGAGTTAGTGTCTATCACTATGCTAAACTAAACTATGTTGTGATCACTGGATCCCAGTTTGGGGGAGTTTTGAGACAGTGAGATTAACCACCATGGACTAAGATATTTTATGGTCGCATAAATAAAAAATAACATGTTTTCTTGGATTCAGGGTGTTGGAGGATTGACAAAGATATTGGGCTACTTTGCATGCAACCTATTATAACGGGTAGCATGATGCTAGACACACCACCGACAGACAAGTTTAGTAAATGTTGCTGTGTTTTTTTGTTTCTCAACATTTTGATCTCTGCTGAAGGAATCGATCCTCAACCATGCTATATTAGGGTGCTAAATTAATGATAGCGGATGTTATCAAAGTGCATGTTTGGTCAATTTGACGGTTGAAGTGTGAATTCGTGATGGCACAAATTATGAAGGTGCATGTTGTGCCAATTTGAGAGTCGCATGGAACTTTTGTGATAGCACATGTTATCAAGGTGCATGTGCCAATTTGATGGTCTAAGTGAAAATTCGTGATAGCACATGTTATCAAGGTGCATGTTGTGCCAATTTGACAGTCACATGGAACGTTTGTGATAGCACATGTTATCAAGGTGCATGTGCCAATTTGATGGTCTAAGTGAAAATACGTGATAGCGCATGTTATCAAGGTGCATTTTGTGCCAATTTGACAATCGCATGGATCATTTGTGTTAGCGCATGTTGTCAAGGTGTATGTGCCAATTTGATGGTCTAAGTGAAAATTCATGATAGTGCATGTTATCAAGATGCATGTTGTGCCAATTTGACAGTCGCATTGAACTAGATGCTTCATTTACAGAAGAGGTGCAAAGAAGGAATGCCATTAAAAGGGCCAGTTAAGGCCGGCCCGGTGGCGCTGAGGGTTGAGGCGCTGGTCGCTACACCTCGCGCCATGCCAGTGACCCGTGTTCGGGAACGAGCACGGGTTGTCGGGGGTCAGCGGGGAGGAGATGGATCGAGCGTCCGGTGGACTTCTCTCCATCTCCGTGGTGGGGGGATTCGGGCGGCCGGTGCTTGCCTGACCCCTAGCGGAGGCTGGGGATCGACAACATGCAGCCGCAGAGATGGGGGGGCAGGACGTGGTAGACACTTGACTAGTGCACGCATGGGAGCGTGCGCGGACTCAGTCGCCGGCGTCATTGCACGCCACGCCCGGCGGGAGAAAATTCGGGGAAAAAATGGAGCCGCGAGCACGCTCTGCCCTTCGCCGCCATCCCCAGAGGACGCCCCTGGCATGGACCCATTCTGGTGGGTTGAGTCGCTCCCCACCACCCTGCCACTAAGGATAAGTCATGGGGTGCTGAAGGGAGGGGGTCTCATGTCCGGGGATGGCGCCGGAGGAACGGCAGAGTGCGGGGGGAGGAGGATCCTGAGAAATAATATCAAAAAAAAAAAAAGGGCCAGTTAATGAACTTAGCTGATGGCCCAGGAAACAATGGGCCAGTGAAACAAAAGGAATATAACCTATCCCAACTGGGATACTACAGTCACTTGAAAATTGGCCATCTAGGCAGAGAGCACTGGTCTTTGTAATCATCTTTACTAACAACACATTTTCTTCTATCTGTTAACTAATTTTATTCCTTTATATCACTATTATTATTATTATTATAATACTGTTTTAACAGTAATTTTTTATCTTATGCACCATTACACTCTAATGTAGTCCGATACACCAGCAGTATCTATCCGCTATCGGTTTCTTATCTCATTACTGTATCTTTTTCATATTAACCTATTGTTGTTTCTCTTTCGCATGCCTGAACGGATGAGGACTCCTTCACCATCAGATAAGTATTGCTCTATAGTGAACATGTCATATATTAATAATTTATTAAGAACTACGGATCCTTTGTGACTCCATTCCTGGATTTTATTTTTCAGTACTGACAGACATCGTCCCTTCAAGATTCCTGCTTCTGACTCCACATTATCCTGGTAAGACGCTCTCCACATACTACTTGTTGTGTCTGGTATGGGGGGTTGCGGATATGTGCCCTATAATCCCAGATCTTACTTTGAGAGGGCTCTTGCAGTAGGTAATTACACATAGGACTGACGCCGGCTAGCTTACTGCTCCCGGAGTGTCTACTGCTAGTTTGGCCGCATGTGTGCAGCGCTAGGTGCAAAGCACTGTCCGTGGAGATTGCTGATTATGCAGGTGGGAAGAAAATGGTACAGCTGTTTAGGGCCATAGTGAATAAGGACCGCAAGGCCCATCCAGTCTGCCCATTTCTTTTTTCTACCTTATAAATGTGCCATTGGCCTTTGCTATGTCAATGGCCTATCTATTCATACGCATCTATATTGCTCCCTTATGCCTATCCCATGCCTGTTTGAAGCCCTGTACTGTATTCATATCCACCACTTCCTGAGATAGGCCATTCCATGCATCCACCACCCTTTCTGTGAAAAATAACTTCCTCACATTACTCCTTAATTGGCCTCCCTCTAATCTCATGCTGTGTCTTCTTGTCCTGCTATTTTTCTTATATTGAAACATGTTAGACTCTTTCACATTGTTAGTGCCCTCACTACGTCCCCCTATCCATGCATTAGAACTGTCTAATGCACACCCCATTGTGTCTTATTGCTTACATAATACATATGTTCACTCTCACTTCTACTTGTACAGCAGTTATTTGTTCATGTAATATACTGTTAGTAATATGACACGATATAAAACAAATGTAATCAGAAGAACTGACAATTGAATTCACAAACTATAAACAACACTTCGGATGTATATGCTTTGTCTAAGGTCAATTTAATAACACTTGTCCTGACTTGATCCCTTAGAGTTTTTCGTGCATCATCTTCATTGGGACAGCACCTGAAAATCAGAAGAGAACAATGGTTCATTTTTACATTTATCAGTTCACTGACACATAAACACTTTTGGAACATTTAACTTTTGATTGATATCAGCTGTACTTTGAATTGTTGTTCCTGACTTGATATATGTGAAGTTCTTCCTATGTTGTGATATTGCATATTGTATGGTTAATTAAAGTTGCAAGTTCCAAAACAAGAAAAGGTTTCAATTTGGTGATTTTCTTGAGTAGTAAGGTAAAACACTTTGTTTATAACCAGGTAACATCAGGAGGCATTAACACATACTACAAGGTGACATTGTACATTAGGGAATGCTTAACTTGATGTTGCACCTGATACGGGATGGGAATTTTCTATTATCATATCACTGTGTCTTCCTGTATGTGTGAAAATGAGCTTGAGTATTCCGTTAAAGATATTACATGTTAAAACTTCGAATATAACTTTTTTTTGTCTTTCAGGTTAATTGATAACCTTGCAGTATATTTGACAATTCTACAGAACATAGTATAATTTGTGGTATGTTTGAAAATATTAATCATTGCACAGTGGGGAGTTGGGGAGGAGGGTTTATTGAGCCAAACTGGTGTACATAGAGGCTTCATTTTTCATATTATTGTTAGAATCGCCCAAAAAAGATAACTTGCAACAATGATGTGTGTGTGTGTGTGTGTGTGTGTGTGTGTGTTTTTTTTTCTATACACCTTACAGAATAATCATCATGGCAAAAAGCAGAATGACGGCACTGGATGTTTTGGCCGAGATCCAGATGTGTAGCGAGTCTGATTCCTCAGAATCAGATAGTGAAGAGGATGTTGAAGAAAGGTTGTACAATCTGGATCTGGTGGAAGTGCAGAATAAGTCTTCTGAAGATGAAGTTACTGATCAAGATTACATGCCGGATGTGGAGCAGGAAGATCAGGAAGAGACCCCCACAACATCAGTCGGTGCAATGCCCAAGAAGACTCATGGTAAAAGGGCTCGGCCATCAGCAGAACAAAGCGTTACAAGAGAAGATGAATGGGAAGAGGTACAAAACAAGTGACAATGGACACCTATTCACTGCAACTCCAGGTCTCCAAGTTCCAGTCCCAGAAAAGTCCACTGGATTTGTACAACTGTTTTGCCTGATGGATGAAGATTTGGAGTTTATTGCAAGGGAAACAAATAGATATGCAGATGATTTCTTTCTGGCGCATCCAATTGATGAGTTGCCAACACATTCAAGGGCCAGGGCTTGGAAGAGGACTGACAAAGAAGAACTGAAGAGGTTTTTTGCATTATACATTGCGATGGGACTGGTAATGAAGAGCAGTAAAGATGAATACTGGGGATTGGATGAAGTCACCTACACACCATTCTGGGGCAGTGTGATGGCAAGGAGCCGATTCAACCTGATTTTTTCTTTTCTCCACATAGCTGACAACTCTAAGCGGAACCCTAGAGGGATGGAGGGATTTGATCAACTTTTTCACATTAGGGAGATACATGAGCGATTCCTGAAGAGATCATGAGAAACCTATTTTCCCGACCGGGACTTCTCCCTGGATGAAGGTATATGTCTATGGAAGGGAAATCTGAGCTACAGAACATTTAATCCACAAAAACCAGTGAAGCACGGAATCAAGGTGTACGCCTTATGTGAATCAAACTCGGGATACATATGCAACTGGCAATTCTATACAGGCAAAGTCGACGAGAAACAGAGCAAAGGACATACATACAGAGTTTGTTTCGATCTTGTTAGAGAAGAACTGAGAGGGAAAGGCTACAGGATTTACACAGACAGATACTACACTGGACCGCAACTCTACACAGATCTATTTTTATCTGGAGTTGGTGCTACTGGAACTGTGATGTCGAACCGCAAGGGAATGCCTCCCAAAATAAAAGACATAAAGCTGAAGGTGAAAGAAAAAGTTACATTCAGGAAGACACCAATGCTTTGTATGAAGTGGAGAGACAAGAGGGACATATACATGCTGTCAACAACATCAAGTACAGAATTTTGTCGATACTGGAAGAAAGGATTGGAAGACTGGGGAGTCAATCAAAAAACCAAAATGTATACTGGACTACAGCAGATACATGGGGGGAGTCAACAAAAATGACCAGCTTGCAGGGTATTACAATTTTAACCGGCGATGCAAGAAGGTATGGCAGAAGGAGTTCTTTTATCTACTGAATGCCATGTTACTTCAGGGGTACATAATGTACAAGAAATTTTCACCAGAAAGAAAGAAGATGACGCACTTAGAATTCCAATGAACTGTGATTAAAGAACTTGTAACGACAAGCAAAAAAACTGATGACCTTCCACAGCATAGCCAAAAACGGCAATCGACAAAATTGGATCCATGCCAACGACTGCAAGGAAAGCACTTTCCATCAAAAGTACCAAGAACACCAAAGAAGCTGTACCCTGCCCAAAGATGTGTGGTGTGCACAAAGAAAGGGAAGCGTAAGGAATCGACCTACTGGTGCACACAGTGTGGAAAGGGCCTGTGTGTAGATAAATGCTTCTCCGAATACCATTCAAGGATGAACTACGGGATGTCCGGATCACCGAAAACAAGCGATAGCGACACAGAACTTTTTAGCAAAGGTGGCCATTTTGAGGCAGTTAAGAAAATTCAGCCATTTTGAGGCATTTCAGCAAAAGCAGCCATCTTGTAGCACTCACCAGAGATTCACACTTGGTGTACAGATATGGCAAATGTTTTGCAGTAGTGTGTCCATTAAGTGGTCACATCACTGATTACCATCATACCACATCTGCCCTGACCCATTCAGAGAGCTTTTTAAACAAAGATGGCTGTTTTTAATTATTTTAGGAAATGCAGACATTTTGAAGCATTTTAGGAAAGGTGGCCAATCTGAGGTGATCACGAGTAATTAACACTTGATGTGGAAAAAGTGGTGCAGTAGTGTGTCCAGAAGTCATCACATTGATTGACTGCATATTTCTTGTTTCTCAGAGAAGGTGTGTTCAACATATCTACAGAAGTCATGAAATTACCCTTTTTGAACGACACTGAAGATCAAGACACTGCAATGATGCTACATTACAACATTTTACATCTTGACTTCCTATGATACTACTCAACTGATACTTTCTGGGATTACGGTAAGAGACAAACTAGTTTGTCTAACAGGCTGTGGAAACCTTGCAGTGTTAACATAAATAGCCTTGTAGACCTACTAGTACGCATTGCACCACAACAAACTTCACCTTCACCGTCTCATCAGTTGGAATGAATTATAATGCATGGACTAGTTCTGAACACTCCAAGAGATGACTTCATGTGAGGGTGAGCTACATTACTTTGGTTAAATTAAATATCACAGAGTATGTAAAATGTTGATGCAATGGTGTAGCATAGGGTAAGATCAGACAGTTTTTTATCTACAGGTCACAAGCCTGAAGACGATATATATAATTTAGAATAGGGAAAGGATAGGGCTTTTCTCCACAGGTTTTAGAATAGGGAAAGGATAGGGTTTTTCTCCACAGGTTTTAGAATAGAGAAAGGGTATGGTTTTTCTACACAGGTTTTAGAACAGGGAAAGTATAGGGTTTTTCTCCACAGGTTTTTTGAATAGGGAAATGGTAGGGTTTTTCTCCACAGGTTTTAGAATAGGGAAATGATAGGGTTTTTCTCCACAGGTTTTTGAAAAGGGAAAGAATAGGATTTTTCTCCACATGTTTTAGAACAGGGAAAAGATAGGGTTTTTCTCCACATGTTTTTTGAATAGGGAAATGGTAGGGTTTTTCTCCACAGGTTTTAGAATAGAGAAAGGATAGGGTTTTTCTCCACAGGTTTTTGAAAAGGGAAAGGATAGGATTTTTCTCCACAGGTTTTTGAATAGGGAAAGGATACGATTTTTCTCCACAGGTTTTAGAATAGGGAAAGGTTAGGGTTTTTCTCCACAGGTTTTAGAATATGGAAAGAACAGGGATTTTCTCCGCAGGTTTTAGAATAGGGAAATGAAAGGGTTTTTTGCCACATATTTCTGGCATTACCATGTCTGATGGAATGCTCTTTGTGTATGATGATCCATACACTTGAAAAAAGTTTCGCATCAGTGAAATGTGGACCACTGATGGTAAATGCTAATGGTAATAAAAAATAGTAAACTATTTTGGATTCTTTCATACTGTATAGTACACCATATAAGATACTGTATGGTGGCCTAAATACACACCGCTTTTGTTAACACCTTACTTAATTTGCTGTCCTCACTGTAACCGTGAGATACTGAAGAAACTAGATCCATTTTCTATTAATTATATAAAACTCATGGGTGACGTATATCTTGTATTTCATCTTTGAACCTTAGGGTGAAGGTGTATCATTGCTGTGTATTGACAACCACCAACTATTTTATATAATGTATGGGGAAAAAATATCGCAAAACATGGGACTAAGGCATAGTAGGATAGGGTAACATAAGAAAAAATGTGTTAATTATCCAAAGGCAATACAGTGATCTAAAACATAATGGTATAAGGTAATACTAGATAGGTTTTTCCACTGTTCACATGCATAAATGCTGGAGATAGATATAGGAAAAGACAGATCTTACTTCGAGAAGGTTCCATCAGTAGGTCATCACATATAGGACTTGCACCACCTGGCATCGGGCCGCACGGCAGACTTTTCTAGCAATACCTGAAGGGGGACCACCCGCCTAATGTCACGTGACCAACAGAACCCCTTCCAGTGCCAGGTTAGGTTGCACCGGTTACAACATCGGTGACCCTGCTGTGGGCTGTCTTGACACCGGACCCTCCCCCATCTACACAACGGTGGGTCCAACGTGGATTCCTCTGATGCTAGGTCTGACATTGGGGGGCTTATAATCAACCCTGAACTGTCCCTCATTACCCTTTTGGGTATCCAAGGGATCCCTACCCGGGGTGCTCCACTCCAGATTGGAGTCATTTGGGGCAGTTCTACCGGGATTTTGCCCTTACTCCAACTACATGGGGTTTCAAGGGTATTATCCTCCACCAGACACCCTCCTCCTCCTCTCCCCAGTCTCAACTAGATCCACCTCCCTTCCTGGCTACTTCAGATTTCAAGACCCTGATTCAGTCTTGGTGGCAAGGGCCCAGGTCAGAACTGATTTCAGATCTGGAAACTAGGCTCCTGCAACCACAGCTTCCTATGTCTCCTTCCCGATCAGCTATCTTGCAACTGTCCACGTCTTGGGAAGACTCGCAGGACGTTTCCTCTGGACTTTAGACACCGTCCTGTCAAGGAGAGTGGACTTCATGATGTGTTATATAATAGGGAAAGGATAGGCTTTTTCTCCACAGGTTTTAGAAAAGGGAAAGGGTAGGATTTTACTCCACAGAATTTAGAATAGAGAAAGGGTAGGGTTTTTCTCCACAGATTTTAGAATAGGGAAAGGATAGGATTTTTCTCCACAGGTTTTTGAAAGGGGAAAGGATAGAATTTTTCTACACAGGTTTTAGAATAGAGAAAGGGTAGGGTTTTTTTATACAGGTTTTAGAACAGGGAAAGGATAGGGTTTTTCTCCACAGGTTTTTTGAATAGGGAAATGTTAGGGTTTTTCTCCACAGGTTTTAGAATATGGAAAGAATAGGGTTTTTCTCCACAGGTTTTTGAAAAGGGAAAGGATAGGATTTTTCTCCACATGTTTTTGAAGAGGGAAAGGATATAATTTTTCTCCACAGGTTTTAGAATAGGGAAAGGATAGGGTTTTTCTCCACAGGTTTTTTGAATAGGGAAAGGGTAGGGTTTTTCTCCACAGGTTTTAGAATAGGGAAAGGATAGGGTTTTTCTCCACAGGTTTTTGAAAGGGGAAAGGATAGGAGTTTTCTACACAGGTTTTAGAATAGAGAAAGGGTAGGGTTTTTCTACACAGGTTTTAGAACAGGGAAAGGATAGGGTTTTTCTCCACAGGTTTTTTGAATAGGGAAATGTTAGGGTTTTTCTCCACAGGTTTTAGAATAGGGAAAGGATAGGGTTTTTCTCCAAAGGTTTTTGAAAAGGGAAAGGATTGGATTTTTCTCCACAGGTTTTAGTACAGGGAAAGGATAGGGGTGTTCTCCACACATTTTTGAATAGGGAAAGGATAGGGTTTTTCTCCACAGGTTTTAGAATAGGGAAAGAATAGGGATTTTCTCCACAGGTTTTAGAATAGGGAACGGAGAGGGTTTTTTGCCACATGTTTCTGGCATTACCATGTCTGATGGAATGCTCTTTGTGTATGATGATCCATACACTTGAAAAAGTGTCGCATCGGTGAAATGTGGACAACTGATGGTAAATGCTAATGGTAATAAAAAATAGTAAACTATTTTGGTTTCTTTCCTACTGTATAGTACACCATATAAGATACTGTATGGTGGCCTAAATACACACCACTTTCGTTAACACCTTACTTAATTTGCTGTTCTCACTGTAACCGTAAGATACTGAAGAAACTAGATCCATTTTCTATTAATTATATAAAACTCATGGGTGACGTATATCTTGTATTTCATTTGTGAACCTTAGGGTGAAGGTGTATCATTGCTGTGTATTGACAACCACCAACTATTTTATATAATGTATGGGGAAAAATATTGCAAAACATGGGACTAAGGCATAGTAGGATAGGGTAACATAAAAAAGTGTTAATTTTCCAAGGCAATACAGTGACCTAAAACATAATAGTAAAAGGTAATACTAGATAGGTTTTTGCACTGTTCACATGCATAAAGGCTGGAGATAGATATAGGAAAAGACAAATCTTACTTCGAGAGGGTTCCATCAGTAGGTCATCACATATAGGACTTGCACCACCTGGCATTGGGCCACACGGCAGACTTTTCTAGCAATACCTGAAGGGGGACCACCCGCCCAACATCACGTGACCAACAGAACACCTTCCAGTGCCAGGTTAGGTTGCGCCAGTTACGACGTCGGTGACCCTGCTGTGGGCTGTATAGATGCCGGACCCTCCTTCATCTACACAACGGTGGGTCCAACATGGATTCATCTGATGCCAGGTATGACATTGGGGGGCTTATAATTGACCCTGAACTGTCCCACATTACCCTTTTGGGTATCCAAGGGATCCCTACCTAGGGTGCTTCACTCCAGAATGGAGTCATTTGGGGCAGTTCTACCCTGGATTTCACCCTTACTCCAACTACATGGGGTTTCAAGGGTATTATCCTCCACCGGATGCCCCTCCTCCTTCTTCCCCCAGTCTCAACAGGATCCACCTCCCAAACCCCTAGCTACTTCAGATTTCAAGACCCTGATTCACTCTTGGTGGCAGGGGGCCAGGTCAGAACTGGTTTCAGATCTGGAAACTAGGCTCCTGCAACCACAGATTCCTATGTCTCCTTCCCTGATCAGCTATCTTGCAACTGTCAATGTCTCAGAGAAGACTCAGCAGGACGTTTCTCAACCGGACTTTAGACACTGTCCTGTCAAGGATAGTGGACTTCATGATGTGTTATGTAATAGGGAAAGGATAGGCTTTTTGTCCACAGATTTTAGAACAGGGAAATGGTAGGGTTTTTCACCACATGTTTTAGAATAGAGAAAGGGTAGGGTTTTTCTCCACAGGTTTTAGAATAGAGAAAGGATAGGATTTTTCTCCACAGGTATTTTGAATAGGGAAAGGGTAGGGTTTTTCTCCACAGGTATTAGAATAGAAGCAGTTTGATACAGAAAATGATTGAACGGTAGCCACCATCTTATTTTTGGTCATGTGACCCAGGGGATGTAGATATGGGTACAGTCTGGGCCTTTGTTTACTCATTCACTTCCCTAGCATGTAAAACAAGCTGTGTTTTACTTTTCCTTTTTGAATTTATTGGCTTGTACCTCATGATGCAATAGGTGGACACCCCATTGACATGAATGGGCATACCATGGGTGTTTGGATATGGCACCCCTTCTATCTGCAGTTGGATCTGTAATGAGAAATTAGGGATCAGAATTTTCATCCAAGACCCTGCAGATGAAAGAAAAGGTGTAATGCCTTGACATTTACCCCTTTTATAATATAGTTATCCCTACAAATGTGTAACAGAAGCAGTTTGATAGAAAATGATTGAACGGTAGCCGCCATCTTATTTTTGGTCATGTGATCAAGGGGATGTAGATACGGATAGTCTGGCCCTTGATTTACTCATTCACTTCCCCGTCATGTAAAACAGGCTACATCTTACTTTTACTTTCTGAATTTATTTGTATGTAACCCATAATGCAATAGGTGTGCCCCTCATGTGCCAGCATGGCCTTCCTTAGGTGGTTGGGTATGGCACCCCAGCTATATGGTGGTGGATCTATAATGTGAAATTAGTGATCATAAATTTCATCCAAGCCCCTGCAGATGTAAGAAAATGTGTAATCCATTGACATTTACCACTTTTATGATGTAGTTATCACAATAAATGTGTAGCAGAAGCAGTTTGATACAGAAAATGATCAAATGGTAGCCGCCATCTTGTTTTGGTCATGTGACACGGGGGATGTAGCTGTGGGTACAGTCTGGGCCTTAATTTACTCATTCTCTTCCCTGTCATGTAAAACGGGCTACTTTTTACTTTTATTTTTTGAATTTATTGGCATGCACCCCATAATGCAATAGGTGGACACCCCATTGGCCAGCATGGGCATACCATGGGTGGTTGGGTATGGCACCCCAACTATAATGTGAAATTAGGGATCAGAAAATTCATCCAAGCCGCACTAGATATAAGAAAAGGTGTAATCCATTGACATTTACCACTTTTATAATGTAGCTATCCCTACAAACGTGTAACAGAAGCAGTTTGATACAGAAAATGATTGAACTGTAGCCGCCATCTTGTTTTTGTTCATGTGACACAG
Organism: Neoceratodus forsteri; assembly: GCA_016271365.2. NCBI lineage: Eukaryota > Metazoa > Chordata > Ceratodontiformes > Ceratodontidae > Neoceratodus > Neoceratodus forsteri. The sequence goes on along the minus strand of CM057449.1, from coordinate 1,416,301,673 downwards.
GGGATGTAGCTTTGGGTACATTCTGGGCATTGATTTACTCATTCACTTCACTGTCATGTAAAACAGGCTACTTTTTACTTTTATTTTTTGAATTTATTGGCATCCACCCCATAATGCAATAGGTGGACACCCCGTTGGCCAGCAAGGACATACCATGGGAGGTTGGGTATAGCACCCTGGCTATCTGCATGTGGGACTGTAATGAAAAATTAAGGATCAGAAAAATCATCCAAGCCCCTGCAGATGTAAGAAAAGTTGTAATCCATTGAGATTTACCTCTTTTATAATGTAGTTATCACAATACATGTGTAACAGAAGCAGTTTGATACAGAAAATGATGGAACGAAGCCACCATCTTATTTTTGGTCATGTGACCCAGGGGATGTAGATATGGGTACAGTCTGATTCTTGATTTACTAATTCACTTCCCTGTCTTGTAAAATGGGCTACTTTTTACTTTTACTTTTTGAATTTATTGGCATGCACCCCATAATGCAATAGGTGGACACCCTGTTGGCCAGCGTGGACATACCATGGGTGGTTGGGTATGGAGTACCTTGGCTATCTGCAGTTGGGTCTGTAATGAAAAATTAAGGATCTGAAATTTCATCCAAGCCCCTGCAGATGTAAGAAAAGTTGTAATCCACTGAGATTTACCACTTTTAGAATTTAGTTATACCTACAAACATGTAACAGAAGCAGTCTGATACAGAAAATGATCAAATGGTAGCCGTCATCTTGTTTTTGGTCATGTGACCCAGGGGATGTAGAAATGGGTACAGTCTGAGCCTTGATTTACTCATTCACTTCCCTGTCATGTAAAATGGGTTACTTTTTACTTTTACTTTTTGAATTTATTGGCATGCACCCCATAATGCAATAGGTGGACACCCCATTGGCCAGCATGGACATACCAGGGGTGGTTGGGTATGGCACCCTGGCTATTTGCAAATGGGTCTGTAATGTAAAATGAGGGATCAGAAAATTCATCCAAGCCCCTGCAGATGTAAGAAAAGGTATAATCCATTGACATTTACCACTTTTATAATGTAGTTATCACAATAAATGTGTAGCAGAAGCAGTTTGATACAGAAAATGATTGAACGGTATCTGCCATCTTGTTTTTGGTCATGTGACCCAGAGGATGTAGCTATGGGTACAGTCTGGTCTTTGATTTACTCATTCACTTCCTTTCATGTAAAACAGGATACATCTTACTTTTATTTTCTCAGTTTATTGGTATGTAACCCATAATGCAATAGGTGGACACCCCATTGGTCAGCATGGGTATACCAGGGTGGTTAGTATAGCTTTTTAATATGTATGCTGGTGGGTCTATAATGTGAAATTAGTGATCATAAATTTCATCCAAGCCCCTGTCGATGTAAGAAAGTTGTAATACATTGACATTTACCACTTTTATAATGTAGTTATCACAATAAATTTGTAATAGAAGCAGTTTGATACAGAAAATGATGGAGCGGTGGCCGCCATCTTGTTTTTGGTCCTGTGACACAGGAGATGTAGCTATGGGTACAATCTGGGCCTTGATTTACTCATTCCCTTCCTGTCATATATAAAACAGACTACTTTTACTTTTACTTTTTGAATTTATTGGCATCCACCCCATAATGCAATAGGTGGACACCCCATTGGCCAGCATGCGCATACCATAGGTGGTTTGGTATGGCAACCCGGCTATCTGCAGGTGGGTCTGTAATGTGAAATTAGGGATCAGAAAATTCATCCAAGCCCCAACAGATGTAAGAAAAGGTGTAATCCATTGACATTTACCACTTTTATAATGTAGTTATCATAATAAATGTGTAAGAGAAGCAGTTTGATAGAGAAAATGATTGAACGGTAGCCACCATCTTGTTTTTGGTCCTGTGACCCAGGGGATGTAGATATGGGTACAGTCTGGGCCTTAATTTACTCATTTACTTCTCTGTCATGTAAAACAGGCTACTTTTTACTTTTACTTTTTGAATTTATTGGCATGCACCCCATAATGCAATAGGTGGACACCCCATTGGTCTGCACGGGCATACCAGGGGTGGTTGGTTATGGCACCTCGGCTATCTGCAAGTGGGTCTGTAATGTGAAATTAGGGATCAGAAAATTCATCCAAGCCCCTGCAGATGTAAGAAAATGTGTAATCCATTGACATTTATCACTTTTATAATGTTGTTATCCCTACAAACGTGTAACAGAAGCAGTTTGATACAGAAAATGTTTGAATGGTGTCAGCCATCTTGTTTTTGGTCATGTGACCCAGGGATGTAGCCATGGGTACAGTCTGTGCCTTGATTTACTCATTCACTTCCTGTCATGTAAAACAGGCTACATCTTGCTTTTCCTTTCTCAATTTATTGGTATTTAATCCATAATGGGCGGTGGACACCCCATTGGTCAGCATGGGTATACAGGGGTGTTGGGTATGGCACCCCAGCTATATGCTGGTGGGTCTATAACGTAAAATTGGTGATCATAAATTTCATCCAAGCCCCGGCAGATGTAAGAATAGGTGTAATCCATTGACATTTACCACTTTTATAATGTAGTTATCACAATAAATGTGTAAGAGAAGCAGTTTGATACAGAAAATGATTGAACGGTAGCCGCCATCTTGTTTTTGGTCATGTGACCCAGGGGATGTAGCTGTGGGTACAGTCTGGGCCTTGGTTTACTCATTCACTTCCCTGTCATGTAAAACAGGCTACTTTTTACTTTTACTTTTTGAATTTATTGGCATCCACCACATAATGCAATAGGTGGACACCCCATTGGCCAGCATGGACATACCATGGGAGGTTGGGTATGGCACCCTGGCTATCTGCATGTGGGTCTGTAATGAAAAATTAAAGATCAGAAAAATCATCCAAGCCCCTGCAGATGTAAGAAAAGTTGTAATCCATTAAGATTTACTTCTTTTATAATATACTTATCACAATACATATGTAACAGATGCAGTTTGATACAGAAAATGATGGAACGGAATCCACCATCTTGTTTTTGGTCATGTGACCCAGGGTATGTAGCTATGGGTACAGTCTGGTCCTTGATTTACTCATTCACTCCCCTGTCAGGTAAAACAGGCTACTTTTTACTTTTACTTTTTGAATTTATTGGCATGCTCCCCATAATGCAATAGGTGGACACCCCGTTGGCCAGCATGGACATACCAGGGGTGGTTGGATATGGCACCCCAGCTATGTGCAGGTGGGTCTGTAATGTGAAATTAGGGATCAGAAATTTCATCCAAGCCACTGCAGATGTAAGAAAAGTTGTAATCCATTGAGATTTACCAGTTTTATAATGTATTTATCCCTACAAACATGTAACAGAAGCAGTTTGATACAGAAAATTATCAAATGGTAGCTGCCATCTTGTTTTTGGTCATGTGACCAAGGGGATGTAGATATGGGTACAGTCTGGGCCTTGATTTACTCATTTACTTCTCTGTCATGTAAAACAGGCTACTTTTTACTTTTACTTTTTGAATTTATTGGCATGCACCCCAAAATACAATAGGTGGACACCCCATTGGCCAGCATGGGCATACCAGGGGTGATTGGTTATGGCACCCCAGCTATCTGCAAGTGGGTCTGTAATGTGAAATTAGGGATCAGAAAATACATCCAAGCCCCTGCAGATGTAAGAAAATGTGTAATCCATTGACATTTACCACTTTTATAATGTTGTTATCCCTACAAACGTGTAACAGAAGCAGTTTGATACAGAAAATGTTTGAATGGTGTCAGCCATCTTGTTTTTGGTCATGTGACCCAGGGGATGTAGCTATGGGTACAGTCTGTGCCTTGATTTACTCATTCACTTCACCGTCATGTAAAACAGGCTACATCTTACTTTTCCTTTCTCAATTTATTGGTATGTAACCCATAATGCAATAGGTGGACACCCCATTGGTCAGCATGGGTATACCAGCGGTGGTTGGGTATGGCACCCAGCTATATGCTGGTGGGTCTATAAAGTAAAATTAGTGATCATAAATTTCATCCAAGCCCCGGCAGATGTAAGAAAAGGTGTATTCCATTGACATTTACCACTTTTATAATGTAGTTATCAAAATAAATGCATAAGATAGGCAGTTTGATACAGAAAATGATGAAACGGTAGCTGCCGTCTTGTTTTTTGGTCAAGTGACCCAGGAGATATAGCTATGGGTACAATCTGGACTTTGATTTACTCATTCACTTCCCCGCCATGTAAAATGGGTTACTTTTTACTTTTACTTTTTGAATTTATTGGCATGCACCCCATAATGCAATAGGTGGACACCCCATTGGCCAGCATGGACATACCAGGGGTGGTTGGGTATGGCACCCTGGCTATTTGCAAATGGGTCTGTAATGTGAAATTAGGGATCAGAAAATTCATCCAAGCCCTGCAGATGTAAGAAAAGGTGTAATCCATTGACATTTACCACTTTTATAATGTAGTTATCACAATAAATGTGTAGCAGAAGCAGTTTGATACAGAAAATGATTGAACGGTATCCGCCATCTTGTTTTTGGTCATGTGACCCAGGGGATGTAGCTATGGGTACAGTCTGGTCTTTGATTTACTCATTCACTTCCCCTTCATATAAAACAGGCTACATCTTACTTTTTCTTTCTCAATTTATTGGTATGTAACCCATAATGCAATAGGTGGACACCCCATTGATCAGCATGGGTATACCAGGGGTAGTTGGGTATGGCACCCCAGCTATATGCTGGTGGGTCTGTAATGTGAAATTAGGGATCAGAAAATTCATCCAAGCCCCTGCAGATGTAAGAAAATGTGTAATCCATTGACATTTATCACTTTTATAATGTTGTTATCCCTACAAACGTGTAACAGAAGCAGTTTGATACAGAAAATGTTTGAATGGTGTCAGCCATCTTGTTTTTGGTCATGTGACCCAGGGGATGTAGCCATGGGTACAGTCTGTGCCTTGATTTACTCATTCACTTCCCTGTCATGTAAAACAGGCTACATCTTGCTTTTCCTTTCTCAATTTATTGGTATTTAATCCATAATGCAATAGGTGGACACCCCATTGGTCAGCATGGGTATACCAGGGGTGGTTGGGTATGGCACCCCAGCTATATGCTGGTGGGTCTATAACGTAAAATTGGTGATCATAAATTTCATCCAAGCCCCGGCAGATGTAAGAATAGGTGTAATCCATTGACATTTACCACTTTTATAATGTAGTTATCACAATAAATGTGTAAGAGAAGCAGTTTGATACAGAAAATGATTGAACGGTAGCCGCCATCTTGTTTTTGGTCCTATGACCCAGGGCATGTAGCTATGGGTACAGTCTGGGCCTTAATTTACTCATTTACTTCTCTGTCATGTAAAACGGGCTACTTTTTACTTTTACTTTTTGAATTTATTGGCATGCACCCCATAATGCAATAGGTGGACACCCCATTGGCCAGCATGGACATACCAGGGGTGGTTGGTTATGGCACCCTGGCTATCTGCAAGTGGGTCTGTAATGTGAAATTAGGGATCAGAAAATTCATCCAAGCCCCTGCAGATGTAAGAAAATGTGTAATCCATTGACATTTATCACTTTCATAATGTTGTTATCCCTACAAACGTGTAACAGAAGCAGTTTGATACAGAAAATGTTTGAATGGTGTCAGCCATCTTGTTTTTGGTCATGTGACCCAGGGGATGTAGCTATGGGTACAGTCTGTGCCTTGATTTACTCATTCACTTCCCCGTCATGTAAAACAGGCTACATCTTACTTTTTCTTTCTCAATTTATTGGTATGTAACCCATAATGCAATAGGTGGACACCCCATTGGTCAGCATGGGTATACCAGGGGTGGTTGGGTATGGCACCCCAGCTATATGCTGGTGGGTCTATAAAGTAAAATTAGTGATCATAAATTTCATCCAAGCCCCGGCAGATGTAAGAAAAGGTGTAATCCATTGACATTTACCACTTTTATAATGTAGTTATCACAATAAATGTGTAAGATAGGCAGTTTGATACAGAAAATGATGAAACGGTGGCTGCCATCTTGTTTTTTGGTCATGTGACCCAGGGGATGTAGCTATGGGTACAATCTGGACTTTGATTTACTCATTCACTTCCCCGCCATGTAAAACAAGCTACTTTTTACTTTTCCTTTTTGAATTTATTGGCAGGCACCCCATAATGTAATAGGTGGTCACCCCATTGGCCAGCATGGACATACCAGGGGTGGTTGGGTATGGCACCCCGGCTATCTGCAAGTGGGTCTATAATGTGAAATTAGGGATCAGAAATTTCATCCAAGCCACTGCTGCCATAAGAAAGGGTGTAATCCATTGACATTTACCACTTTTATGATCTAGTGATCTCAATAAATGAGTCACAAGCATTTTGACACTGAAAATGGCTGAATGGTGTCAGCCATCTTGTTTTTGGTCATGTGACCCTGGGTAGGTAGCTATAGGTGCAATCTGGCCCTTGATTTACTCATTCACTTCCCTATCATGTGAAACAGGCTACTTCTTACTTTTTCTTAATGGATTTTGTGATGTGTACCCCATAATCCAATAGGTACTCCCCATAGGCCAGCATGGCCTACCATAGGTGGTCCGTCTCTGGTCACTCTCATAATCTGTAGGTGAGAAACCAATGTGAAATTTGTGTTTATATAAAGAATTTATAGCCTGAAAGTGAAAATTAGTTACATTTTAGACAACAATTTTATCAGTGATGCAACCGATTTTAACATTTTACAAACTTCTATATTTTTTACGAATATGAATTCGCAAAAACAATCGAAATTTCACTAAATAAACATATATATCTCCAAATGTCTTTGTTGGAAAAGTTATATTTTCACTTTGAATTATAGCTGTGTTAGTTTCTTACTACCCTGATAAAAAAAGTTTACCAGGGAATTAAGAAAAATTATGTAATAACGTCATAACCGATAAGTGTACAAACCCAGTGAAAAACACCTCTGGCAGCAGGGATATGCAATTTTCAGAAAAACCTTGGCAGTGTAAGCGTTAACACACTCTAGAGCGATTAACTTAATAGGTATTGATTTGGTAGCTTGAGACTTACTAGGACAAATATTCATAGGCACTAACTCCTGATTGAAAAGTGTTTTTAAACCATTATTATTAACAGAGGGCGATGCACAGGATAAATCATGTAGCATTTCATTATTTGATACAGTCAATTGCTCAAACCTATTACGAGTTTCAATAGGGGCACTATTGTGTATTTGACCACCCCTCCTTTTTTAAAGAGGCTTTGTGACAATGGTCCAGTCATCATTAGCATAAGAAGAGGGCAGATAATCATCCATCTTATAAGAGGGGGCAGAGGCAACAGGTATACTAGTACTAGTCATTACAATTGTCTCCTCATCAGGAGGTATAGAAATGCTACCTAAATGTGAAGGAAATTGTTCATTAGAATGAAGTTGTTCATCCATAAGATCAATGTAACTTTCCAATTCCCTAATATCAGTAGAAACTGGTTTAATATTAAGTAGAAATGCTATCTCTGCTTCAAGAGTAGTAATCAGATGGCAATTAGCACATACATACTCACTCCCATACTTTACCTTACTATACATCAAACATTGCATACAGTTACTAAGTTCTTTTTCCATTATTAAAGGTGTATATTTACTAGGTAGAGGGTATGCTAAAATTATCTTGTCCAAGTTTGTCGAATGCCAGCAGTTTCAGCGTGACCAGCGGACACAGCAAACACATGCAAACACACATGTCTCTGCACGCATATCCACACGTGGCACCGTGCACGCTCACCTCACTCACTAGAGAGGCAGGTTTTAAGCCGAAAAACTGGAAGTAAGCGTCCGTTCACTTCTGGTTTCAGCGCGATGTAAAAATAACAATATTTACTTAAATTCAGCAAGGTTCTGTGAGTTGAAGGTTTACAAGCTCTTAAAAGGGCAAGAGAAAGACCAGGCAACAGTGCTTTTAACAGAGAGATGTTGTTTTGGGGTAGGAGGTATACTAGCCTATTACTAGTCCTCCAGGTTCCCACAGTGCTCTGCTATTCACTGAAGAGTCAGTTACAAGCAAATGGAACCACACAAGGATGACAAAACCACTGTTTCTCTATGATCCTTCCCTTCCTACTGCCAAACAGGAAGTTCCTGTTAACAGTCAAATCCAGTGGCTATAAAAGTAGAAGTGGCTTAGGGTGAGGGGTGGAGGGGTGGGATGGAGGGTCAACTAGTTAGAAAAAAAGGCTAGCAACAGGGAGTTGTAATTTGAGTCACCTGCTTTTATAGTGTCTAAGCCACACCCCCAATTAAGCTCTCTCTCCTCCTACTGGTTTAGCAAGTAAGTTGATACAGTACCCTTCACAGCACAGAACACACACTGACTTTCTTTCTTTTTTTAACCCTAAATAAGACCCTTTCTACTTCTAATAAAGTATCTGTCTTCTTAATCTCAACAGACCCTGAGATCTGCTGAGCTATAAGTGTTAAATTAATAAGAAAATGTAGCTTCTTTTAGTTAGCTGCTTTCTGCTCTACAAGCAAGGCTAGCAACAGGAAGTTTGTAATTTGAGTCACCTGCTTTTATAGTGTCTAAGCCACACCCCCAATTAAGCTCTCTCTCCTCCTACTGGTTTAGCAAAGTAAGTTGATACAGTACCCTTCACAGCACAGAACACACTCTGACTTTCTTTCTTTTCTTTCTTTTTTTAACCCTAAATAAGACCCCTTCCACTTCTAATAAAGTATCTGTCTGCTTAATCTCAACAGACCCTGACTCCTGCTGAGCTATAAGTATTAAATTAATAAGAAAATGTAGCATCTTTTAGTTAGCTGCTTTCTGCTCTACTAGCAAGGCTATCATCAGAATCCACCCTTCCTCCTATGCTTCTTTTATCCACAATCTTGGATATCCAGCTCTTTAGTCCTTCATTTATATCAGCTCTGAAAAAGGCAATTAACACTGGTCCCAGCAAGGAACCATGCAGCACACCACTGCACACTCCTTCCTCCTTGGAAATCTCACCCCCTTTATTCTTACTTTCTGGACTGTATTGCATGACCATTCTCCTACCCATTTACTAATTTTGCTGTGAATTCCTTTATTTTTTAGTTTGCTAATTAGAATATGTAATATCTATGTAATATCAAGTGGTACTGTTTAAAAAGCATTTCAAAAGTGTAGATAGCACACATCCACAGATATTATTTATATTTATGCTTACCTTCTCATAAAATGTTAAGACAGTTACATAGATACATAGACAGTGTTGGCAGATAAGGGCCTGTGGCCCACCCAGTATGCCCATTTGAGCTTGTAAGTTCAGTTTATGTTTTCCTAGAAGTCTGTGGCCCCTTACCCCTGACCTCCAGAATTCCTTTATGTCTATCCCATGCATTCTTAAGTCCCATGATTGTTTCTGCCCCCACCACTTCCTCTGGCAGGGTGTTCCACTTGTCCACCACCCATTCTGTGAAGAAATTCTTCCTCACATTTCCTCTGAATCGTCCTCCCTTCAACTTCATCCCATGCCCTCTAGTCCTAGAACATCTTTTTCCCTTAAAAATAGTGCATTCCTGCATCCTGTTCCTCCCTGTAAGATACTTGTATGTCTCTATCATATCCCTCTCTCCCTCCTCTCCTCCAGGGAGTACATATTCAGTTCCTTCAACCTGTCCTCATAGGGCTTGTGATGCAATCCATGTACCATCTTTGTTGCCCTCCTCTGAACCTTCTACCCTGTCTATGTCCTTATGTAGGTAAGGTCTCCAGAACTGTACACTGTACTCCAGGTGGGACCTCACTAGTGTCTTGTATAGTGGAATTATGACCTCCCTTTTCCTGCTGGTGATGCCCCTGCCTATGCATCCCAGCATCTTCTTTGCTTTACCAGCTGCCTTGTCACACTGTTTCCCTACTTGAGGTCATCAGAGATGATAACCCCAAGATCCCTTTCCTGCTTAGTGCATGCTATATCCTCACTCCCCAACTGATATATTGTGCCAGGATTTTTGTGCCCCAGATGCATTATCTTGCACTTCTTTGCATTGAATTTCAACTGCCAAACCCCTAACCATTCTTCAAGTTTCTGCAGGTCCCTTCTCATTCTGTCTACACCCTCTGGTGTGTCTGCTCTGTTACAGAGCTTTGTGTCATCAGTGAACAGTGAAATTCTACCTTCTAGGTCTTGCACAATGTCACTGATGAAGATGTTGAATAGGACCGGTCCCAGCACTGATCCCTGTGGTACCCCACTGGTCACTCTTCCCTCTGTGGAGTGACAGCCATTTACCACCACTCTCTTTGTGTCCTGCCACCCAGCCAGTTACCTACCCACCACACTACTGTCCTGCCCACACCCATATTCCCCAGTTTGTGTAATAGTCTTCTGTGTGGCACAGTGTCAAAGGCCTTGCTGAAGTCCGGATAGGCCATGTCCACTGCCTTCCCCTGATCCACCTCCCTAGTCACCCAATCAAAAAATTCAATGAGGTTGGTCTGACATGAACACCCCCTGGTAAAACCATGCTGCCTTGGGTCCTGTAGTCCATTGACAACCAGATGTTCCACCAGTCTCTCCTTCAGTAGTGCTTCCATGATCTTCCCCACTACCAAGGTGAGGCTGATTGGTCTGTAGTTTCCCGCCCTCTTTGTTCCCACTTTGCATATGGGACTACATCTGCTGTCCTCCAGTCTTTGGGTACCTCCTGTTTCCAGTGATCGGCTAAACAGGATAGCCAGAAGTTCAGCCACCACCTCTTAGTTCTTTAAGGACCCTGGGTGCACCCCATCTGGCCCCATTGCTTTATCAACTCTTATTACTTCCAGTTCCTTCAGACCCTTTCTCGTGTAAAGGGACTTGTGTCCATTTCTGCACCATTCTCACCCCTTGTACTCCCTTCAGACCCATTACCCTCCTCTTCCTCAGTAAAGACTGATCAGAAATACCTGTTCAATATGACAGCTTTACTGTTGTCATCCTCCACGCTGCCCCATCCTCTTCCTTCAGTCTCACTACCCCTCCCTTTGCCTTTCTTTTTTCACTTATGTACCTGTAAAAGGTTTTGTCCCCTCTATCCACTGATTTTGCAATGTGTTCTTCTGTCTGAGCTTTGGCTTTCCTTACTGACCTCCCTGCCTCCCTTTGCTTCTCCTGGTACTTCTCCCTATCCCTTTCTGCCTGTGTCTTTTTGTATTACCTGAATGCAATCTTTTGGCTTTCACTTTCTTTGCTACCTCTTTGGAAAACCATAATGGTATCCTCTTCCTTTTCTCTTGCTAACCTGCTTAATGCATAATTTGTTGCTCTTGTAATCCCCATTTTAAATACTGCCCACTGTTCCTCAACCCCTGATTCCTGCCCCATTCCCCTTAATGTCTCTTTCAAGTATCTCCCCATTTTCCCAAAGTCTGCCCCTGTAAAATCCAGGATACGTGTTTTTGTGTGGTTTGGTTCTGCTCTTTCTGTGATTTCAAACCACAATGACTGGTGGTCACTGTTCCCCAGGTGATCCCCCACTGTTACCCCCATCACAATGTCCCTGTTTGTGAGCACAAGCTCTGGTATTGTCTTCTGCCAAGTTGGTTCCATGACCAGTTGCTTGAGGAAGGCACCCTGAAGGGAGTCCAGGATAAATCTGCTCCTAGTTGATGCTGCTGCTGGGATGCTCCAGTCCACATCTGGAATATTGAAGTCTCCAACCAGTACTACCTCACCCTTGTCTGCCATCCTTTGGATGGCTAGCATCAGCTCCCTATCTGTTTCTTCCTTCTGGTCTGGTGGTCTATAGATCACACCAGTTCTTGTACATTATGTGTTTTTCCTGAATCCATGCTGGCTTTTATTATTTAGGCCAAATTGTATGATGTTATCTTCCAATTCCATTTTAATAAATTTTTCCATTACTTCCCTTACAGAAATATAAGTGCGCTGCATACATGCAGAATGCATGCCATATTCTTAATTGTGCAATGTTTGCATACAGTTCACATACACAAAGTGAACATAAGTGAATCAGGTCTAAAAAGCAAATCAGGTTCACATGCTGCAAGCTTGACATGTGTGCAGCAGGTATGCTGGTGCGAACATCTTCTGAAAATCACATCAGGTTCACGTAATGCATGCTTGACATGAGTGCAGCAGTTACGCTGTTGTGAACATCATTTAAAAATCATGTCAGGATCACATGTTGCATGTTTGCCAAGGGAGAAAGCTTTTCTGGCGAAACCAGGTCTGGTCACACATGCTGGGAATTTTGTCTGCACCTTATTGCACAGTAAGGTATTCTGAATTTTAAGTATTAAACTCTTGTACACAGTCTACTGGTGCCGTGCGTTTTGTTTCCTATTTTATTTTTGCATGGCATGGTTCTTTAGCAGAGCCGCTTCTTTTTGTTGCTTGACAATTACAAACATCCAGTGATTTCTCAATGTTTTTTGATTCCTTAATTATCTTATCCTCCTCGTTTTCCTACATTGTTGCTACCTGCATGTATAACTTTGGTTTGTAGTCACTTCCCTTTACAATGTTAGGAGTTAACCTTTCCATATCTCTTAAATTTTGCCCCTTGCAAGCAACTTGTAGTGGTGTTTAATTTGTTATCTTCAGCAGTGTACAAGTATCTGTCCGTACATTTTAAGACTGAATCTCCAGGCTCATGTATTTGTCTTGGACTGTCTACAGTTTGGACAGGCTAATTATGTACTGGGGTCCTTTGTTCATTTTCACCTTCTTTCCCTGCATTTTCCAGATGTTCATCTTTACTGATATCCACTAGGAAAGGAATTTATTGGAGATGTCCAGCCCAAAATTCATTGTCATTCTGTCTCTTTTATTTTTGTTTCCCCTGTTTACCATGCACCACTCCTCATCCTCTTCTGTTTCCTGTTTTCTAGGCCTTTTTGCTGGCATGGCTCTTGATGCATCATTGGCTACATTATTACACAGTTCTTCATGATCATTTTCTTTACCTGCTTCATTTATTAGGCAGATACTCTGGAGTATTCCTATTTCCATTTCCAGTTCAAGTAGCTTGATTTAAAGCTCTTTTATTTAAACACATTGCCTGCAAGTAAATGTCTCAAAATTGTTTACAGAGTCTATGCTAAATTTTCTACACTATATACATTTAATTCCCAGCTTGCCACTTGCCAGTTTAAATAAGACTATATCCATGTTGTTTATTTTGTAAGGATTTTCCCTTAAAGAGGGCAGCCTGCTTTGCTTTACTTAACTGCTTGCAAAACTATACAGCGGAACAATGTACTTTCTGCTACAGTTGTCATATGTTCCTTGTGACTACATGCTGAACACTGTAATCTGGCTGTTTTTACTAAATGTTGCTCTGAGATGGCTAAAGTCCAGCTAGCAGTTGAGTGGCAATTCAATCTCTTGTTATCATATTTTCCTTCTTTAAAGCAGTGGTTTTTACTATGTTGAGATGGATGATATGGACAGCATAATATAATTTCCTATTAACCAAATGCACCTGAACAGTTCACATGCTGTTGCAAGCCATTAAGCTTACCTACTGTAGATAAAACATTTCTGGCCTGACTCCCCAACTGCTTTGGCTGACATGGCAGAAACTCGCCTCTGCTGTGCCTGCCTCTGTTTATGCTCAGCACCACTCACAAGGGGCTGAGCTTCATCTGCATGCTGCCGGAAGTGGTAGCCCAGGTATGCTATGCATTATTTACCACAAACTGCTCAACTCAGTTAAAATTTAAAGCTGGTCTTTCCCTTACCTCTCTAAAGCCCTCCCTCTGCCCGCAGCAAAAATACTGAACTAATTAGTGCTTAAAAACTGTTACAGTTACAGATTGTAGTTGTCTCAATACAGGCGAGAACTACACCTCTGAGTCCCAGCAGCTTCTGTCCTGTGTTGCCAAGACAGTAATACACCCAGTGCTCCATGGCAACTAGTAAAACTAAACACAAGTTTTTTTGATGCTTTTTTTTCTTATTGTACTCCACACTCATTCCGTGGGATATTTGGGTGAAAGGTAAAACATTCAGCATACAAACACATTAGCGTGGAATTCAATATGCAGCATTTTCAGTCGTGTGTGCCTCACCTCTTGCTCATGAAACATTAAAAAACATTACTTTACACAAATGGTGGTTAACATGTAAAATAGCCTACCCAGTAAGGTTGTGGAAACTAGCTCTGTTCAGACCTTCAGAGTGAGACTAGACAGATACCTGAGCAATAACAACATTTTGGGTTACACAGCATGAGTAGTGTTACATTCTGGCTGTTAAAATGTGTGTCCTTACTCAGCTGGGTCGTCACTGCATGAAGAAGGTGGGCAGACAAGATAGACCCTTCTGTCATCAAAATAATAAGTAACTACATTACTGTGGCCAGTGGTTAAAACCCCTCAGCTTCAATAAATCAAGTACATAACATCTTACAGTGTGCACTGACCAATTCAGAAAAGGAACAGGGGACATTTCTTTGAGACTCTTAATCAGCACTTACCAATTTAGAAAAGTATCGGGGGACATTTGTTTGAGAACCTGAGGGCTATATCAGTTTTTGAATTTTTAGTACCAATCCTATTTTGATCACTTTACTGTTCTTCCCTACAGCCCACCCATGCTCCATCCCAGCTTATACAGTACGTGCCTTTCAGTGATCCTGCCATGATCAAGCCAGTTCAATCAAGTCCCAGTTCATGCAGGTGCAAATATGCCAGAGTTGACTCCCAGCTGAAGAGGCCAGAACACTGCTGTGCTGAGCAACCATGCTGGACTGACTTTATGCCATTACTGCACTTCCTGTGTGTTTCACAGCAGGGACCATGGGAAAGAAGCCCCACAGTCAAAAGGGAGTACCTGTTACTATAGTAGGTCTATGCCATGGTGCTGTAAAACATATAATCTAATGACAGAAGAAGACCAAGGGTCAATCTAATCTGCCCATACTATACTATCTTACCCCAACAACCTACTGTCCTGGTGGGTTGTTTCCCTCTTCCCCCTGTCTCTCAACGCTCAATCCTGTGTTACTACCTGGGACAATGAGTCCCCTTGCCCTGTTCCAGTCTTGTTTAAACCCATTTAGGGTAGCTGAACTTACCATGTACAATGGCAGTCTGTGTCTTGGTTCCACCGCCCTCTTAATGAAATAACACTTCCTTACATCTCTCTTGAACCTACCCTCTGCTGACCTCCAATCATGCCTCTTGGTGACTGCCTCCATATTTCTTACTACTCCTCACTATCCACCCTGTCTGTACCCCTCAGAAATGTATATGCTTCTATTATGCTCCCCCCTTGCCCCTGGCCTCCAGCAAGTACATCTTTAGGGCCACAAGGTGTTCCTCATACAATCTACCTTGCTGGCTGTGGATTCTCTTGGTGTCCCTCATCTGCACCAACTCCAATATGTCTATGTCAGTCCTCAGGTGTGTCTCCAGAACTGAGCACAGTACTCCAGATAAGGCTTCACCAGGGATCTGTATAGGGGCAGTAAGACTTTGCTTTTCCTAAGATCAAACCCTCTCCCTATACACTCCACCATTCTCAACATGTTGCTATGTGCTTTTTACAGTAACTCATTTGCTTGTAGGAGTCACTGATTATGATCTCTAGATTCCTCTCCTGTGGTGAAATGGTAAACCTAACCCTTCCCATCCAGTATTCTGTGCATGGGCTCTGTCTCCCTAAATGCATTACCTTGCACTTCTTGGCATTAAAACTCAATCATCAAATCATAGACCATCTCTCCAGCTTTTCTCAGTACATCTGGCACTGCTGCACCCTTTCCTCATGATCTACTATACCCTACCACAGAGCACTATGTCATCAGTAAAGAGACACAACTTGCCCTGGATACCTCCCGCTCTGTTACTGATGAGCATATATAAGACAGGTCCCAGGACATATCCCTAAAGAACTCCACTCATGACCTCCTTGTCCCCCAATTTGGCTTTGTGCACTACTACCCTCTATTGTGAATCTATGTGATAATGGCGATCGCAGAATAGTGATTGCCATTAGGACGAATGCACATCACTGAAAAAATATTTCACCAATGTAGTCCCCGGCGCACAGCATAAGAGCACTGGGGACTTACAATTCTAATGTTAATGTGGGGTTGCACCCCCGCACTCTTACTGAAGGATTCCCCAACTTCAGGGAGCGCATGTTGGGGAGCAAAAGAAAAAATATTTTAGGCCTGGCACAGCAAAAGTACCTCGCTTGGCCCTAAACCTGGTACCTGCAGCATAGCCCCATACCCACCCACCCACCACACCATGGGAGCAACTCAGCAGCTTGCCATGGCACCACCACTCACAACTCTCCTCCCACCCCTCACTGTGCATGCTCACTCCCCCCCTGCACGTGTCTACATGTAGCAACAGGATGTCGCTATATTCGCACCCTCCATCCAGCCGCCCTCTCTCCCTGGTTGCTGCAATATGAGGTGCCATGACTGAGTTGCCATTTCGGTAGGCACCCAATTGCGGTCGCCGAACTCATGGGATGCCCTCTGTTGCATCCACCCAAACCAATTTCATACCCACCTGACTAAACTCAGTCTCACTCCCAAATCCTTCAATTTTTTAGCAGCTTCCTGTGTGGTACCGAATTGAAGGCCTTGCTGAATTTGAAGTACTGTTTTAGTGACCCAGTCTAAAAACAATATCAACTTGGTCTGACATGACCTTCATGACACAAACCCATGCTGCCTGCTGTCCTCCAGTTCATTATTTTTTAATTAGGCCACCAAGCTTTCTTTGACTATGGACTCAACTAGCTTACCTACAATATAGGTAAGATTGATAGGCTTGTAGTTGCTTGGATCATCTCTTCACAATCCCTTATGCAGTGGTACTACACTTGTGGATCTTCAGTCCGATGGCATCATTCCTGACTTCAGTGAATCATTAAATAGTCAGGTTAAAGTTATTGCCCATGGACAATTCCCTGAGTCCCCATGGGTGCATTTCTTATCTACCCTAAGGGCTTCCAGTCCATTCCTCACTTAGTCTACCATTATCTTTACACTGACTATTTCCTGAACACATAATGAGGTGGCCTTGATACTGCTCTCCAGTAGAGATCCATCATCCTCCATTGTGAATACTGAGCAGAAGTAATTGTTCAGTGCATGTGCTGTCTGCTTATCATCTTCCACTACCCTCCTGACACCTCTGCTAGTCTGACTATTCCTACCTTGTTTTCCTTTTCCCCCAAATGTATGTAAAATTTTTTTTTCTCTTCTTTTGTACCATCAGCAATCTTCAGCTCCATGTCTGCCTTTACCCTCCTAACTGCTACCCTTACTTCTTTGAGCTGGTCTGATATTCCCTGCAGCTCACAGGTTCAACTCAACCCTCCCCCCTGCCAATTATCTCTTTGGCAACAGGCAGTCAGCCCAAACAGAAACATTGACTGGGTGAATTGGAGCTAGCCGTGTCTCTCAGCAGACTATCATGCCATCCAGAGCCATATTGTAGACCTTAGCGCAGCACCAAAAAGCCTGCCAATTCAAACAAAGACTGACCTGCTGTACATAGAGATGCACTCTGGCCATTCCCTGTGGCTCACAACTCCAACTCAGGGGTCAAGAGGGTGAACTCCATTTTTCCTTCTTACCCTCCCCCCTGACAATTTCCTTCTTGACAATGGGCAGCCAGCCCAAACAGAAACACCAACTGGAGGAATTCAGAGCCAGTCACACCTCCCACCAGACTATCTCACCAACCAGAGCTGCATTTCATACCTCAAGCAGAGCACCAGAAATTCTACCAGTTCAAACAAAGACTGATGTGCTGTACATGAGGATGAACTTTGGTCCTTTCTGGCCATTCTCTGCAGCTCATAGCCTCAACTTAAGGGTCAAGAGGGTGATCTCCATTGTTCCTTCTCACCCTCCCCCTTGCTGATCACCTCCACAAGAACTGGCAGCCAGCCCAAACAGAAATGGCAACTGGGGGAACTGGAGTTAGCTATGACTCCTAATAGACTATCCCACCAACTAGTGCTGCATTTCAGACCTTGGACAGAGCACCGGAAAGTCCACCAATTCAAAGAAAGACTAACCTGCTGTACATAGAGATGAACTCTGGCCCTTTCTGACCATTTCCCACAACTCACAGCCTCAACTGAGGGGTCGAGAGGGTTATCGCCATTTTTCTTTCTCACCTTCCCCACTTCCAACAACCTTCTTGGCAAAGCGCAGCCAGCCCAAACAGAAATGCTGACTGGGGAATCGGAACCAGCCATGCCTCCAACCAGACTATCCCACCAACCAGAGCCACAGTTCAGACCTCAAGTGAAGCACTGGAAGACCCACCAATATCACAACTCCTTCATGCTTAAAGGTCGCTGCCCCCAGCGGTCCTTCGCTGTGGTCCTCAAACAATGGGCTGAAAGCTAAGGGCAGCAAAAGGAGTCTGCCTGGAGTCAGTCCGGTGTCTGCCAGCCGCTCTGCTCTATCTTCCCTAGCCCAGCCAACGCATTCTACCTGCCTTCATGAATCACTGCTGCAAGGTACTGCACCCTGAAGAATAGCCAGCTACTATTGTACCTCCCATCTACTCTTAACTGGCTGTGTGCTACACCTGTACCTGACTTGTGGGGCTACCTCGGGACTATGTTAACAACTACCTACTTCTATCTGAGTCACTTTACAGTTCTGGGTCTACATATCCATTGCATTTATAATTTTCTCCCTAGTTTATTTTGCACATGTCTCTGCTACCTCACTAGCCACTGATTATTACCTACTGCACATACACTATGCTATAGCCTTACTGCCATAGCCAAGTACTGCATACCTCCTTCTTCAATCACCTTGTATTTGCTTGTTTATTTCTAGTCATTTCAAACTGCTGCTCAGCTAGCTCACTAGCCAAGGCTCTGCCTACTGCTCCAGTGCTAGTCTTTTGACCACAGCCAGTGCTTATTGAACTGCATACTCCCTACATGGGTTACCTTGTATCTATGTGTGCTTATCCAGAGCCTCCACTAACTACTTCCTAGTTCACTGCAACTCACTGGTCATTGATTCTGCCTACAGTGCTAGCACTAGCTTTGGATTTTCTGCTAGTGCTTATGTATGCTGTTTGTGTACAACCTAGGTAAACAGGGACTAAAATGCTCTTGAGACACATTTTCCCTCACTGCTAACGCATCTGCCTTCCATTTCTTCTAAATACTACCCTTATCACCACACTCCATACCCTTCCTTTCTATTCTACCCTTTCCCCCTCCTTTCCCTGACCCCCAACCCCCTTAAGGCCTACTCTTATACCTCTCATCCCCTCCCCCATCTCTTACTTCTCTACACCCTCCTCTTCCTCCAACTGACCCTACTCACCTCTTCCTCCTCTATCCCTTCCATCCACCATGGCCTTCTTCATACCCCTTCGCTAACCCTTGAATTTCTTCATCAAGCCTGCCTCTCTTTTCCACTCCCCCACCCTTATCACTCTCCCTCCCCTTCAAGGGGACAGTAATCTCACTCCATCTTCTTCTCCTTTTTATCCTCTTCCTTCTTCTTGCTGGTGACATTGAACCCACCACTGCCCCCCTCCTCTCCGCCAACTATACCCAAAGGCCTCAGCTTCTTCCACCTCAACATATGAAGACTGCTCCCCAAGCTCGACTCCCTTTAAGTATGGATCACCCAACACTCTCCTGACCTCTTGTGCATCACTGAAACTTGGTTTTCCTCTGGCGTATCTGACTCTACTTTAGCCCTCCCTGACTTCCACCTTTTTCATCAGGACTGAGGCAAATATGGTGGTGGGTTTGCCTTATATGTCCATCAAGCCCTATCTTGCTTCATCTCTTTTAGTGAGGTGCTCCCTGCCCATCATGAGCTCCTGCTAGTAAAGTTATCGCTCTCTTCCACTCTCCCTATCTTTGCTGATGTTTTCTATGCCTCACCTAAGATCTCTCCCTCTTCCCTGGTCAACTCCTTCTCATCTCTTGTCTCCCTCTCTGCCTCTGGTAAGCTCATCCTCCTTGGGTACTTCAACTTAAACTAGATTTCCTTTGCTTCCAGGCCTACTCTCCACAGTATTGAGTCCTTGAACCTCCCACAGCTAATCACAGAACCTGCCTGACTCAATCCTCACTCCCCTAACCACTCCCATCTGGACTGGGTGCTGTCTTCCCACCCCCACTGCATCATTGCTGTAAGTATTCTTCTGGACACCTTCAGTGACCACTGCCTAACTTATTGCATCAGGAAACTGCATCCCCCTCAACCCACCTCCAAATACCTTTGTTATAGGCCTCTAAGGTCACTTAACACTGAAGCTCTGTTTAATGACCTTGCCTACTCTGATTGGTCCCCAATTTACTCAGCCCTGGGCATTGATACAGCCCCTTTCTCTCTTCACTGCCATCTTTAACAATACCTGAAATACTCATGCTCCCCATTTAAAAGGTCCAGGGTTAAATGATCCCACCACCCCTGGATTACATCTGAATTTATTGAGTTGTGCAAGTCTGGAGACCTTGTTTGGACGTGTTACAAGTCCTCCCAATCCATGCTTGACCTCCTGTACTACAGGTCTCTCAGGAACTCCTTTACTAAGGCTGTCAGCACTGCAAAGGCCCACTAGTTGATGTCCAACATCCAGTCTAATTTAAACTCCTCATCAAAATTCAGGAAGGTCATGCACTCCTTATTTAGTCCCCAGCCCAATCTGCCACCCCCATCCACCTGGTGGATGGCTCACTGGTCTCACCCCCTACCCTGTTGCTGTTCATTTCAACAAATTCTTCACAACCTGTGCACTACCTGGTCATCTGTTTTGTGGTCACATTATCTCTCCTACACTTCACTTGCCAGAAGGCTTTCACTTCCCTCCTGTCTCCACCCCAGGAAGTCTTCCTTGCCCTTATGTTACATAACTATTCTAAGTCAAGCCCTGATGGCTTGGACCCTAGACTCCTATAGATCTCTGCTTCAGCTATTGCCCTCCCACTTTCACCGTGTATACCACTCCTTCTCCCTCAGTGTTATCCCTCAGGCCTGAAAAGCTGCTAAGGTTCTCTTCTGCAGAAAGGGGGTGACCCATCCTCCCCAGGCAACTACAGGCCAGTTTCACTCCTTCCCTTTCTTGCTAAGCTTCAAGAGACCATTGCATACTCTAGGTTTTCTGACTCCTTGGCTCTACCAATTTTTCTCTCACCTTATCAGTCTGGTTTTAGGAAGAACCACTCTACCATTTTTTTCCTGCTGCGTGTTACTGATTCTGTCTTCACTGGGATGGATCAGGGACATATCACCACAGTCATAGTCATCGATCTAGCCAAAGCCTTCGACTCAGTGTCCCACTCACTTCTCCTGGACAAGATGAATTCTCCTGGTCTTTCAGCATCTGCTCTGGACTTATCCCATTCATGCCTTATGGGCAGTCAACAGTCAGTTCAGGTGGGTGGTGTTCTGCCCCTCCCCCCACGATCCTAGCAGGTGGCCCACAAGGCTGTACCCTGGGTCTGATACTACTCTAAATTTTCCTGTATGACCTCCCCTTTTCCTGTGTTTCTTTGCATATCCACATGTATGTGGATGACATGGTCATCTACACTTCTGGCTCTTTATCCTCAACTGTGGCGGTCCCACTCCAACATGATTTGCACAACGTGCTACACTTGTTCCATGCCATCCAGCTCAAGGTTAACACCAAGAAGACTGTATCCGTGGCCTTTGGCACCAGCCAGACACTGGCAAGGCTCTTGTCTTCCCCTGTCTTCTCCAGCTTGGATGGCACCCATTTGGAGGTTGTCCCAGTATTCAAGTACCTTGGTGTATGGCTAGATAGCAAGCTTGACTTCTCTGCCCACATTGACACAATCCATTGCAAACTCAGCCCCAAGCTTGGTGCCTTGTACTGCAACAAGGTCTGCTTCTCACCTCAAGTCTGCCAGGAGCTAGTAACCAAAATGGTCCTTCCGGTTTTCACTAATATTGATGTGTCTATGGCACTGCTCCTTCCTCTTCTCTTGACAGACTGGACACCTTCTGTGATGCCTTGTATTATCTTGCTGCCATCTCTCCAATTTGCACTCACTTTTGCTCCCACTATTCCTCCCTTTCCATCTTCCCACTACCTTTATGTCACCAGTCCCACTGCTCCACATTTACTGGCAAATACTGGCTTGGCTTCCTTCCCTTCTACCTCTCCTCATCCCTCTTCCCATCCACTCTTCTTCTTCTTACTCTCTACACTCCAGGAATTCCTGCACCTTCTCCATTCCCCATCCTCACTTATGTGCTGGGCAAGCTGCTTTCTCCTACCATATCCCCTCCCCCTGGAAGCTGCTCCCCTCTTCCTTGTATCTCTCCCTCTCTCTCCATATCTTTTAGATGCCTGCTAAAGCATACTCCTGATCCCCTTGTACCTGTTACTTCTCCTCTTGAACCTGCCATCCTTTTTCTCACAGTTTCTCCTGACCCCCACCTGCCTATGACTCCCTAAATCTGGACTAACTGGGCTCCTGGCCCTCAGCCTGCTCTCTTTTTAATACAATGCTTAATTTACACACTCTATCATGCAATGGTCAATGTATTTATGAATTGAAGCCACACTCTTTTCATTGTATTCAATGTAAAATTCCACACTGTTATTTCATGTGGAGTTCCTTAGTTAATCTCCTAACTTGGACTAGCTATGTATTTTGCACTTTGTACTAGGTATTTTTGTACTTCAGATGTTTGTACTGCCTTTATGTCTGTACTTCCATTCCCTCCACCCCCAGGTCACACCTGGAAATGAGTCTTGGCTCAGTGTGCCTTACCTGGTTACTAACATTTTTAATCAATCAATCAATAATTCTTCCTTCACCTTGTTTCTCTTGTACCTAGTGAAGACCTTTTTGCCCTCACAGCCCCCTCACCCCATTTGAAAACCAGATCAATAATCTGTGCTCGTTTCTTTTAGAGTCCTTCCTTGCACAACATTTGTTCACCCCCAAGTGTCTCCTTAATTATACCCCACTGTTCTCCTCCACCCTTGCTCTGGTCTACATCCACTAATCTCTCTTTAACTAGTTCATGCAGCTGTCTGAAATCCACTCTTTTGAGGTCCAGAATCACTTTCTTCAAGTGAGGATCATTATTCCCTACTTCCAATTTTGAACCAACAGTGTTAGTCACTGGACCCCAAAGTTTCCCTGACAACTGCCTCCCCACATCTCTGAACTGGTCAGTACCAAGTCAAATATGGTATCCTGCCATTTGGAATCCCTGTCTAGTTGCACCAGTAAGCAGTCATACAATGCATCTAGCAGTGCCTGACTCCAGTCCTACAATGTATCTAATAGTGCCTCACTCCTGGTGTCTTTTGCTGCAGGAATATCCAAGTTGACATCTGGCAGTTTCCAGTCCCCCTCTAACATTATATCCCCTTTCGCTGATCCCCTCCTGATTTCCTCACCTAACTCCCTGTCCCCTTCTTTCTGTCCCAGATGTCTTGGCCCACCACTATATTTCCAACAGCTGACTTCAGCTGCCCCCAGATAGACTCCACCCCCCCCTTTTTGATGGCCGCATCTTCTGTCGCCTCGATTACTTCCTTAAAGGTGATTGGAAATTATTTTTACATAGTTAACTGCCCTACCATTTTCCTTTCCATGCCATTTATGTATTTTTATATGCTTTGACTAATTTTGGGTTGAAAAAATAATCTAGCTTTGGGGTTCCCTCAGATCTACACAGAGTTCCACACTCGTCAGCTGCTACTGCTGTTTCTTTTCATATTCCTAAGATTTTGCATGACATCAATTACACCCTTCCATGCTATTCATCTGTATGGCCTGGAATGGTGTTATTTGTGTCATAGAATGTTCAGGCAGTATAACAAGAGAGATCAGCAACTGCTGATGAGAGAAGAATAAGGGTGCTTACAAAGGAAATAAATACATAATTAATTTAACACAAAATGGTCAAAACATAATACAATATGGATAGACACTTAAAGGAAATAAAAATAACTATTTCCTATCACCTTTAATACATAGGGCTACTCCCCTCTTTTACCTCTGCCCCTGTCTCTCCTAAGCAAGGTGTACCATGGAACCGCTACCTCTCAATCATTGTTCCCATTCACCTATGTCTCCATGATGGTCACTAACTCTAACGGCCTTTGCCACCATCGCCCGCAGTTCACTGATCTTACTGTTCAGACTTCTGACATTTAGTCAAACCATCCTCCACACACCCACCTCACTTCCTGTCCCTTACATGATCCCCTCTTAGTGCAATTCCCTCTCTTTCCAGCCTGTTATCCCTTCCACTAGCTCACTTTAATTTTTAATTTTTTTTTGAAAGTTGAATTTACAACCTTTGAGTCAGGGACTCATTTACAAAGGCACCTCATTGCAGGGAGGGTAGACATGGATACAGTGTGAGATACAACAGTGGTAACATACAGGTGCAATACAGATAACAAAAAGAACACAATATACTGTAACAGTGGTTTACGGGATAAAGTTACATGCAGTGAATAGCAAACAGTAAATAGCTGGATCATTGCTGCCCACTCCTTCTTTCTTTCTTCTTTCACCTGTCCCTGATGATTTCCCCTAATTCTATTTCTGTCTCTGGGGGAGCATCTGCTAAGTTCACCCTGCACCTACCTGCTACTAGGGGGAACAGAGGATCAGACTCACCACCTTCAGTTTTCAAGGCTATCCATGTAGATGTCAAGTTTTCTGCCCCAGTGCACTAGTTCCCTCCCCATGAGATGAAATCCATCCCTCTTGAATAGCTTTTGGTCCCAGAAGTTTCTCTAGTGACCCACAACTTCATAGCCCTCCTCCTGGCATCATTCCTTCAACCAGGCATTAAATGCCTTAGTTTCCTCCTGCCTCACCCTTCCCCTTCCCTGTCCCATACAGGTAGCACCTCCAAAAAGGTTAACATGGCTGCCTCCCCTTTTAACCCCTCCCCTCAAAGCCTTCTGAAGGTGAACTTAGTAACCTCCTGATCATGGTTTACCAATAGGGAAGGACATCAGGGCTAGGTCAAGTGTCAACACTTCAGCACCCTCCCACCAGTGGGATCCTATGAGAACCCTGACATTTGATGTGAGGCAGAACAAAATCAGGTTTGGCAAGGGGCAACTCACTGTTCTCCTTGGTCCAGTGGGTAGCTGTTCTGTATGGACTACAGGATGCCCTCCCCAGGGATGAGCAATCAAACATACAGAAGACTGCTGCTTCCTCTCCAGCCACTCCTGTTTGGGACAATGAATTGGGAATCCAATTGTGGTTCCCCAAGAGGAAAGTGAGTAGCTTAACCATTAGGCCATTGGGGTGGCCTGTCTTTGACTCTTATTCTGCTACTTAGTTTATTTAGTTATTTATTTAAAAAATTGATCGCCAAGAAAGGCTTACTAATCCAAATCTTGTTTCTGTGTGCAACTGGGAAGGGGGCAGAATTACTGAAAAAAAGGTGGTAGAAATTAAACCAAATGTAAGTAGAATAAGACACCATCCTCATAAAAAATCCAGTATAAGCAGAATAGTATGATAATATGTACAATGGGAGTTAACATGCTATACAGCCTTTACAGAGACAAAGCCCAGTATGGATGAAAGCACAAATTAAATAAACAACAGCAGCAAAGAAATCTACAGAGGGGCAGGAGAAAATGCATGACTTGAAAATGGGAGAACAGTATTACGGGATCAGATTCAGGGAAGGGTAAAAAAAGGGGAAATGAAAGAGGAGGAACTGAGAGGTACTGCAGGTGCAAGAGCAGGAGTAGACTGAGAGATCATGAAGAGTAGGAAGAAATGGAGAAGCAGGTGGGGAGAGGGAAGTTAATTACCATTCAGTAGACATAATCACTGAAAATGTGTGTACAGCAGTAACCTGTAGAAATACCACTTGTGCTTAAGTGTTAGTAAGCCAAAAAAGTGAACAGTCTGTTTTACACAAGCAGAAGATCTGAGTATCAGCACTCCAACACTGATCAGTAAGGCAAACCCAGAGTGAAAGAAAAACTACAGCTGAGGAACACAGGGAAGTGGAGCCTCAGACTACAGGTAAGGGTTAGAAAACAGAACTTACTGGTTTACATTTTGTAATATAATTGTAAATTTGAATATGTGTGAAGTCTGTGTAATAACTCTACTGCATAGTTGTTGTGCTTATTTTAAAATAATAATCTTATTTTTCCTGAAGTAGGATTGCTTGTTAATACTGCCTTTTTTTCCCACTGTTACAGATACAAAGCATCAGACTCACCTCCTTCAGTTTAGCCACTATTACAGATGAATGGACCTATTTCCACTTAGAATTTTTGAAGGTCTGTGACCTGCATGCATCCATAAAAAAGAGAAAGATTCAAAATACATGACTAAAATGGTATAATGCAGATCTACACAAACCAAGGAAGGAAAGAGACCGAATGTGGAAAAGGGCAAAAACCGCAGGAATTAAGGAAGACTGGGATTTTTATAGATACTAGAGGTTGACAGCAGATAAGGACCGCAAGGCCCATCCAGTCTATCCATTTCTTTTTCTACCTTATAAATGTGCCATCGGCCTTTGCTCTGTCAGTGGCCTATCTATTCATACTCATCTGTATTGCTCCCTTATGCCTATCCCATGCCTGTTTGAAGCCCTGCACTGTATTCATAGCCACCACTCTGAGGTAGGCTGTTCCACGCATCCACCGCTTCTTTCTGTGAAAAGAATTTCCTCACATTCTCCCTTAATCGGCCTCCTCTAATCTCATGCTGTGTCTTCTTGTCCTGCTATTTTCTGATATTTAAACATGTTAGACTCTTTCACCTTGCTAATGCCCTTAAGGTGTTTGAATGTTTCGATCATATCACCTCTCTCCCTCCTTTGCTCTAGGGTATACATATTGAGCTCTGTTAATCTGTCTTCATATGTCTTCTGATGCAGTCCCTGCAACATTTTGGTTGCCCTTCTCTGGACTGCCTCAATTTGGTTAATGTCCCTGTGAAGGTGTGGCCTCCAGTACTGCAAGCAGTACTCCAGATAAGGCCTAACCAGTGTCTTGTAAAGAGGGATTATTACCTCCCTCTTATGACTTGTGTAACCCCTACTAATACACCCTAACATCCCCCTAGCCTTACCTACTGCTTTAGAGGTCTGTTTGGATGATTTCAGGTAATCGGTGATGATGATGCCCAAGTCTCTTTCTTCCTTTGTGACCTACCAGCAACTCCCCTCCCAGTCTATAGGTAGCTTCAGGGTTTCTCTTCCCTATGTGCATGATCTTGCACTTCTTTGCATTAAATCCCAGTTGCCACTCTTCTGATCATTTTGCTAGTTTATCCAGATCTCTTCTCATTCTGCCCACCCCATCTGGATCATCTACTCTGTTGCAGATCTTGGTGTTGTCTGCAAACAGACAAGCCTTACCCTCTAGTCCATCTGCAATGTCACTAATGAAGATATTGAAGAAGACTGGCCCCAGGACTGATCCCTGAGGTACCCCACTTGTGACTTGCATCTCTTCTGACTGTATACCATTTACCACCACTCTCTGTTTTCTGCCCATCAACCAGTTTACCACCCAGCTGACCAACTTCTGACCCACTCCGAGCCTACCAAGCTTATTTATCAATCTTCTATGTGGAACAGTGTCGAAAGCTTTGCTGAAGTCAAGGTAGGTGACATCAACTGCTCCCCCTTTGGTCCACCACTCTGGTTACCCAGTCAAAGAAATCTATGAGATTAGTTTGACAGGACCTTCCTTTTGTAAACCCATGCTGTCTTGGATCCTGTGCTCCCATGGATTCCAGGTGTTGCACTATCCTTTCCTTAAGGAGAGCCTCCATAATCTTGCCCACTCCTGTGGTAAGACTGACTGGTCTGTAATTTCCTGCCTCCTCCCTGCTACCACTCTTGTGGAGCGGGATCACATGGCCCTTCTCCAGTTTTCACTACACGGAATAGATACACACAGGTAATGAGAAATATAAAACATAATTATTTCAAAACTAGATTAGAAGATGATAAAAATAGTAATCCAAGATCCTTTTGGAAAACAATGTTGGGGCTAATGGGAAAGAACAACACTTCCTAGGTGAGTATTTTCTTGTTAAATGGACAACAGGTACCATTGAGTGGTGAGGTGGCTAGTGTGTTCAATGATTATTTCATAGAATCAGGTGACTTAGGACTTGATACTAATGGTTTATTATCTAGGAAAGATAGGGAGGAAATAACTGAGCTAGACTTGGGACAAATTAAAAAATCTGAATTCCACAAGATATCGGTAGAAGAAGTTAGAAATGAAGTGTTAAAACTGGATACAACCAAAGCAATGGGTCTAGATAAATTACCTACTAATTTGTTAAGATACGCTGCCCCATGTATCTCCTATCCCCTATCCTATATTTTTAATTTTTCTATACAAACTGGAGAGTACCCAGCAGATTGGAAAATTGCTTAAATAATACCAATATTTGGGAATTACAGACCCATTGCTTAGTTGCCCCTTGTGTCTAAGATCTTTGAAAAGTTGATTTCAAATAAACTAAAAGAATACTTGGAAAATGGAAGTATATTAAACAAATTTCAGTCTGGATTTCGCTCTCAGCACAGTACCCACACTGCATTGATAAAAGTGGTGAGCGATATTCAGCTGGACCTGGACAGGAGGATCGTGATTGGGACAGTTTTCATAGACCTGCCTAATGCCTTTGATACCCTGAATCATGGTGTTCTCCTGTCCAGTTTCAGGGAAATGGGTCTAATGGATGGGGCCCTGAATTGTTTTTCATCTTATTTACAGAATAGGAAACAACTTATTGATTTGGCTCTTTATAGGTCTTTATCAGCTGCTGTTAAATCAGGGCTGTTACTTTTTAATATTTACATCAATGACATGGATTTTGATAATCTGGATATTAAATTCCATTTATATAAAGACAATATGGTATGGTATGTTGAGGGACCTTCTATTGAATTTGTCCAGGTTAAGTTATAGACAGCATTTGCAAGCGTTGAGAGGTATTTTGAGACACATC
Organism: Neoceratodus forsteri; assembly: GCA_016271365.2. Lineage (NCBI taxonomy): Eukaryota > Metazoa > Chordata > Ceratodontiformes > Ceratodontidae > Neoceratodus > Neoceratodus forsteri. Next base: position 1,416,272,679 of record CM057449.1, on the reverse strand, counting down.
TACTCAAACTAAATGCAAAAAAAGACGCAAATTGTACTATTTAGTAGGAGGTTGCGTAACGGGGTTAAGGATGTTATACATGTTAAAACTAAGGATAGAGTGGATATACAGCAGGTTATGCAATATAAGTATCTGGGTTTATGGCTGGATAACCAACTAAAATGGAGGGACCACATAGACATGGTTATTAATAAAATCAACAGGAAAATGGGGGTATTGCATCAGCTAAACAAATCATATGACTTTAGACATGAGATTAAGAATAGTCAATACAATGCTAGTCCCCATTTTGGATTATGGGGAAATCTTGCATGCAAGAGCTGTTAAATCATACTTCGACAGGATTGATGTAGTATTTAATAGGTTAGCTCAATTCATTTTGGATGTTTCATTTAACACCCATCACTGTGATCTATTTTGTATGCTAAACTGGGCCAGACCACAATCCAGAAGGGAAATACACATGTCTCAATTTGTCCTGATGGTATTCAAGGAAAAAGTTCCAGTATGTATTTCAGATCTATACCAGATTACAGCTATTAAAATTTATCTACGCTCAGCCCAGAGTATTATGTTTAAAGTTACTGACTGTAAATTAGAAGTAGGGAGGTCCCCAGCCTTGTATAGGGGTGCAATTTTATGGAAATTATTGCCAGTAGAAGGGGTGCCAGTTCTAGTGCTAATAAAGATACATTTAAAAAATGTTTATGGAACAGGGCCAGAGACCATTATAAGCTGTTCAAGTAGAAATGTCTAGGATCTGGATTGTTTATGAAATATATTATATATTGTGTGTATGTCATACATTTTACTTTTATTTTGTATTGTATTTGTCCTTGAATTATAATTCTTGTATTTATGATTAGGATGCTGTATATGTATGGAAATGTATGAATGTTGCCTAGGATCTCATTGAAAATTAGCAATGCTCAATGGAGTTGCTCCCTTTCATTTAACATGAATAAAAGTACACTACTACTACTATTAGACAATATTATTTTTTTACTTCTTTGAGCATGCCAGGTTCCAGTTACACACTCAACTGATGTCACTGGATTCTAGAACTGCTAAGTACTTAAAAAATTAATATTCAGTAGAAAGGAGATTGCATTAACAAGGGACCCTAAATGGGGAAAATGTAGGACTATTTCAAATCAAACACACAAAACAATACACTGGGATTATTAAACAGACTTCAAACATGTCCAAATTTACAGTTGCTGTCTATTACAAAATGTAAACAACTGGGGGCATGGCCAGCATTCAACGCAGTCAGCTGAATTTATTTTAAAAGCTAATTTAAAGACTTTTTCGCCCACTCACCAGCACCAAACTATATCAGAGGATGGTGAAGGCAGTCCAGTAGTGGAATAACAGCTGAAAAGTTGGCAGCAGCATGAGAAACCCAAGAAAGCAGAACATACTCGCAGACTGAGGCAGCAAGAAGGCACAGCAAGCCGGGCTATTGGTCAGCAGAGCGAAATAATTCTACAGCAGACTTGCTTCCCACAGAGCTATACTTCACGATGTCTTTCAGGTGATTAAGGTAATGAATGGGAGGATTATACTGCTGGAAAAGAAGATGGCGGATATACAAATAAATTTTCTTACATGTGAACAGCAGAGTACATAAGTGGTGACTGAAGCAAAGGAAGCAGTGGGCATGACTGAGAAGTCTCTTGCAGCATCAAGAGGTCTCAGCAAGGAAAATTGAGTCCTCTGCTTTGGACTTCAGAATGTCGAGAACCAGATACAAGCATTCAATATCAGAGTGGTTGGGAACCCAGTAGCATTAGAAGATAATAATGTTATTGACTTTGTGCAAAACTGGTTTGTACAACAATTTGATATCTCCAACCCCCTTGACCCTAAAAGCATATAGGGTTACCCCCAGATGGGCCTAAAAAGTTCAGAAGGAACCAGACACTGATCTTGACTAATGTATGAGACCGGGACTTAATTCTAGAAGCTGCATGGCAGAAAGTTCAGGTAACATCCTCTGAGAGTCTAACAATTTCTCTTTTCCCTGACCTTAGTTTTGCCATGAGGTCTTATAGAAAGGCCTTTGACTCTCTTCACACATTTTTAAAGGAACTAGGAGTTACATATAGTCTGCATTTTCCTACCAAGCTAAAAATGATTTATTCTTCAAAAATGTGCATTTTCAGTGATCTAAAGGAGTGGGAACTTTCATCACTAAGCTCAAGCAGGATTTTGGTGCCCAGGGATAAATAAAAGAACTTACTGAGGGGGAAGACTAATGGAAACCCTACTGCTGTTGGTGAATCAGACTTAAATGGATATTCAGGTACTGGGACTATAGGGAGGGGGGTCGTGGTCAGGTTGTAAACAACATGTTGTACTCACTTATATCCACCTAGGTTTGAATCCTGGCATCCCCATGTTGACATTTATATTTTTCAGTATGGCATTGAACTTTGACAGACTCTGGGAATACTATCACATTTATTAAAGATGGCCCTGACCTCCTGGCTTACCCGGTCTCCTCCTCCTCCCCCTTTCATTCTGGCTTTTCTTGGCAGTGTCCCAAACTCACTTTGGCATGCTTAGTCTCCACTCTACCTTTTTGGATGTGTGCAGGTTGAAACCAATGCTTCAGTGATTCTCCAAGACTTGAATGCCTATACAAATAAACTGTACATGATTGTATGTGTTCCGTTTTAATATTGAATCCATTTTGCAGAATCTTACAATGAAGTATGGTTGATAGCTGTTTTATTTCTCAGTTCCGCTAAATGCTAGCTCTGCCGTAATCTCAATGGATATCCTGAGATTCCAGTTTCTCATTTGCTGGAGAAGGCTTTTAGTAGTCTGATATATTAAGGTGTGAGAGGTATATATACTGTATATCCTGGGCTGTAGAGCCTGTGCACAGAAGACAATGACTGAATAATTCAGTACATGCTGTATCCAGACCATTACTAGCCCAGTGGCTCATTCATAAATATTTTGAAAAACTAAGATTTTGTAAAATTGGTCTGCAGCTTATTGGTGCATTATGGCATTCTTTACCAGTTTAGCTTAAGCTCTAATTTAAGAGGTTAATGCTTGTATCATTTTATTTGTGCCATCCAATGATGTAATAACCTGGGTGAATTGTGCCTTAGTTTCCTACTGTAATGTATTTGATATGGCCAGTACTGTATATACACTTTCACTGTGGATCAAGTGTATTTGTTTGTTCCTATAAAACCAATAAAATACAAGTTTAAAAAGCAACATGGATACAACTGGGGGTTTGATGTTGCCTTTAAACATTCAGTCACAAAATGTACCTACAGTTTTCAAGACATGAAATGTACTGCATTAGAGAATCGGTGCACCAATTTAAACAAGCATTTGTCAATGCCGAACGTTCGCTTGCAGGTATTTGCAGTGGTGTTTGGCATGTATGGTGCTTTACCCTAATGCCCTGTGTGATTGCTTTTATTTGCACAATAAATTGTCAGCATGATCTTTTTGTTACCCCCATTGTGCGCTACATAGGCGGAAACACGTTTTGGGCAGGATGTGAAAAATGACAGCTGTACTGCTCATAAGGAAGTGTGGTAAAATGCCAATGTTGAAAATCTGGAGTGGAAATATTGAAAATTCGCAAACCTACGAGCGTGCGTGGGAACTGTGCAACGCACATTCATAAAACAGTCATTTTAAGGAATTTTTTCACCAGATTTTCAACATTCTCATTTTAAAACCTGTGCTAATGAACAGTGTCACTGTGATTTTCTTACTGTGTCCCATACATTGATTTCGCACACCGACTGCGCCATTGTGCACTACATGGGGGAAAGACATTTTGGGCAGGATGTGAAAAATGACAGCTGTACTGCTCATAAGGAGGTGTGGTAAAATGGCAATGTTGAAAATCTGGAGTGAAAATATTGAAAATTCGCAAACTTATGAGCGTGCGTAGGAACTGTGCAACGCAGACTCATAAAACAGTCATTTTTAGGAATTTTTTCACCAAATTTTCAGCACAGTCATTTTAAGACCTCTGCTCATGATCAGTGTCACTGTGATTTTCTTAATGTGTCCCATACATTGAGTTCGCACACCAACTGCGCCATTGTGTGCTACATGGGCAAAAACACATTTTGGGCAGGATGTGAAAAATGACAGCTGTACTGCTCATGAGGAGGTGTGGTAAAATGGCAATATTAAAATCTGGAGTACAAATATTGAAAATTCACAAGCGTCTGAGCATCGTAGGAACTACTAAGCCGCTTGTAAAACAGTCATTTTAGGAATTTTTCACCAAATTTTAACATAGCCATTTTAAGACCTCTGCTCATGAACAGTTCACTGTGATTTTCTTAATGTGTTCCATACATTGATTTAGCACACCAACTGCGCCATTGTGCGCTACATGGGCGGAAACACATTTTGGGTGAGATGTGAAAAATGACAGCTGTACAACTCATAAGACGGTGTGATGAAATGGCAATGTTGAAAATCTGGAGTGAAAATATTGAAAATTCGTGAACTTATGAGCCTGCATAGGAACTGCGCAATGCTCGCTCGTAAAACAGTCATTTTTTGGAATTTTTGCACCAAATTCTCAACATGGGGTTTTTGGGACCCTTTCTCATGAATGATGTCACTGTCATGGCATTATTCAAAGCTGAAGGGTGATTTCATGCAGTGACTGCGCAGTGCCTGCGAAATCACCCTTCGGGCCCGAATAACGCCATGACAGTGACATCATTCATGAGGAAGGGTCCCAAAAACCCCAAGTTGAAAATTTGGTGCAAAAATTCCCAAAAGTGACTGAGATATGCAATAAAGTTGAAACCCCCCTATGTAGCCATTATACAGCTTACCGGCATTTCCTCAGTTTGCGGTCGGCTTTGAAGAGTGCAGACGTGTTCCCGGTCCACCGAAGATCGTCGCGCCGGAGTCCGGAGGTAAGTATGGGTGGGGGTGTGGGAGGCTGAGTGCACAGTGGGTGGGTGCGGGTTGTGGGGTTGGGAGGCGCTGCGGAGACCATTTTTGTTTACAGGGGAAAAAAAGGCGACAAGGGATGTTTGCCACGCTGGGTGGGTTCCCAGCGTGGCAGAAGATGTGGGGGCCGAGGAGCCGGCGGGGATTGGGCACCCCTGCCGGCAAACTATGCTGGGGGGCCGAGGCGCCGACGGGGATTGGGCACCCCTCCGGCAAAACAAACGGTTTATAAGCAGCAGGATGGCTTGGGGGCCATGGAGCCAAAGGGATTGGGCACCTCCGTCGGCAAAACAAACAACATTTGCCATGCTGGGGTGGGCTCCCATCGTGGCAGGAAAGCTTTGGTGGGGGGGGCCGGCGTGACGCGAGCGGGGGGAGCGCGTGACAGAGGGGATGATGGTGGTGCTCAGTATGGCAGCAGTGTTTTCCTTTGAAGCAGAGGAACACCACTGTCATACTTAGCTCCTGCACCCATTGGTGCAGGACCACCACACCTGTTCAAGGGAGCAGTGCATTGGGTGGGAGAGGCTCACCTCCAAGTGTGCTACTTTCCCAAAACGTTCCTTGCGCATGCGCGCAAGCGAACGTAAAAATGACAATTGTGAATGATTACAGACTCAAGATCACAGCCATGCAATATGCTGTTTTCTATAATACATTTTTCTATGTCAAAGAATGTGTAATTAACAGCCTTCTAGGAAATTAGCTTTTAAACTACTATACCTTTGATCAAATTGCTAAGTGATACATGGATAGGAACAAAGAATTTGACAGTATTACTGTATGTCTTCTTTATGTGCAATGGTCTTCTGAAGGCAGTTTTAAATGAAAAAGTGAGAATTGCTTTTTCACTCACAACTCTTTAATGACTATCAATATGTACAGTAATACTTATTTGATTGCAGACACCTTGAAGGGCAACAGCTTCAATTCCTGTGTGTAAAAGCTAAAAAGTGTGCTTTCAGTAATATTTAGTTTCGTTTTAAATAAGCTCATCATGTAACAAGTGATTTGCCAAATGCCACACAATGTGGGGATGGCTGTGATGAGATTTGAACCAGGGATCTCCTCATTCAGAGTTCTGCACTTTAAGTATAGAACTACAGCATGCAGACTCCTTTTTCCTTAATTGGGATTTCCTAGATGCTCACGTTTTGTGGTATTTGCTTTTTCTGGAAAAAAAAAACCTTTAACTTTAAGTGAACATCTGGTTTGTTCCAAGGTGTTTTCTTCTGCTGAGTAAATGTGAGGGATTATGATAACCATTATGGAGGACTGGAGTAGAGCAGACATACAATAGCAACCATAGATACATTCAGGTATTTCCAGATATTTCTAAAGAGATTCTCTCTGGTGGCCCATAGCGGTACTGTAGGCAGGTAGGGAATTTCTCCAGAAATATCACAGAAATGTCAAGAAATAGCTGACCTTGTCTTTGGCTACAGCTGTAGTCCCTCTCTATAAGAGCAGCAGCAGGGAAGAGGACAGCAACCATTGACCAGATAGTCTCAAATCAATGGTGGGGAAATTAATGTAAACTCTGTTAAAGGAAAGATTGGTAGAGTGGCTTGAATCAAATGGGTTACAAGATCAAATGCAGCATGGATCCACAGGGGGAGGTTATGTCAGATGAATTTAATTGATTTCTTTGACTGGGTTACCAGGGAAATATATCAGGGGAGGGCTGTTGCCATGACCTATCTGGACATTAACCTTTGACACTGTGCCACACATGAGACTGGTAAAGAAATGAAGCAGCCTCTGGGTGGAATCCAAAATGGTGAATTGGGTAAGGCACAGATTAATGTATAGGCAACAGAGGTGGTGGGTAATGGCACTCAACCTAATGAGGGGAGAGTGACCAGTGGGGTGCTGCAAGGCCTCTTCACTGTCTTCATAAGTAACATTGCAGAGGAACTGGAAGTGAAGCTATGCCTTTTTGCAGATGACACTAAAATCTGTAATAAGGTAGACACTCAGGAGGGGGTGGAAACAATGCATAAGGGCCTTGGGAAACTACAAATTATCAAGTGCATGGCAGTTGTGGTTCAATGCCAAAAAGTTAAAAATCATACAACTAGGGCATAGGAACCCAGAAGCTGAGTATAAGATGGGGGGAGGTACTGGCAGTCACTAAATGGGAAAATGGCAAGGCAAGTTTTATTTTTTTGAGGCACCCAATCTCAGAGGTTCTGGACACCGTACACATAAATACAAACCATTCATATAAATAAAACACATGCATAAATAAGGCATTAATAAATTAACCAGACCATATGAAACACAATTAAAAATAGCAGCAGTCTTTAACAAGGGCTATCCCAGAAAAATATGCTAGTAGACAGTGTCTGGGAAGGCCTGACTGAATAGGAGGGTCTTGAGGTGGGCCTTGAACACTTCAATTGAAGGGACCTCCTTTACAGATGGAGGCAGCTAATTCCACAGGACGGACCGGCGACACTAAATGCTCTCTCGCCAGCATTTTTTAGCCTCATCCTGGGAATCGCAAGAAGGCCCCTAGAGGAAGAACGGAGGGAGCAGACCAAGGTAGCAGGTGTCAGAAGGTCAGACAAGTATCCAGGGCCCAACCCATGTAGGGCCTTAAAGGTGAGCATGCCCACCTTGAAGAGGATCCTCCACCTGACCAGCAGCCAGTGGAGTTCACGCAGCACTGGGGTGATGTGGCAGTATTTAGACTGCTCCATCAGCAGCTTGGCAGCTACATTATGCACTAGCTGCAGCCTGCAGAGGGTACCTCCCAAGACCCCGAAGTACAGCGCATTTCAGTAATCAAGTCTGAATGTTATGAAAGCATGTACCAAGGTGGTGAGGTCCATGGGCGGAACTAGGGGCTTGATCCTGGCAATATTCCTAAGATGGCGAAAGCTGGTCTGGACAATGGATGACACCTGAGCTTCAAATGTCAATCCACTGTCAAAGGTCACACCAAGATCACGTACCCTACAGGAGGCCTTCAATGGCACAGATCCCAGGAACAACCCTGTTGCTGCACCAGAGGCCATCCTATCACACCCTCTGTTCGACTTCACCACCAGTACCTCCATCTTATCGGGGTTCATTTGCAACCAGCTGGAGGCCATCTAGCCATTAAACTTGGCAAGGCAGCTGTTCAGCACTTCCACTGCATTGGATGTCCCGGGCCAAGGAAAGATACAGTTGGGTATCATCAGCATAGCAGTGAAAGCCCAGACTGTATTTCCTAATGAGCTCTCCCAGGGGCAGCATGTACACAGCAAACAACATTGGTGACAGGTCCGAACCCTGAGGTACTCCACATGACAGGGTGCTAGTAGAGGAGGAGAAATTCCCCATGAATACCCATTGCCTCCTGTTCGTGAGATAGGACTTAAACCAGTGGATGAGAGTGCTGGTGAGTGCACAAAATTCCCTCAGTTGGTCAAGCAACACACAGTGGTCTACCACATAAAATGCAGAAGAGAGGTCTAGGAGAATGAGAATTGTACCCTCTCCTTAATCTGAAGCCCTGAGGATGTCATTATGCACCCAAACTAATGCGGTTTCCATGCTATGCCTTGCCTTAAACCCCGACTGGAGGGGTTTCTAAAGATCAAAGGTCACAAGGTGCTCCTCAAGCTGCTGCACCACAATTTTCTCAACAACCTTCCCTAAAAATGGGAAGTTGGAGATTGGATGGTAATTCAACTTGACATCAGGATCTAACAATGGTTTCTTCAGACAAGGTTTAACCAGTGCCTCCTTCAAGGCATCTGGGAAGATCCCCTCTGAGATAGAGCATCAGACAATCAAGGTGAACAGCGGGCCAATGGTGTTGACACATCCCATCAAGACACCAGGTCCAGTTCACAATATGTGTGCTTTAGCCCAAGGCCAACCTCAATGACCTCAGCCACCTCCACTGGTTTAAACTCTCCCAGCTAGGCGGAGTCTCTCTGAATGCCAAAGGTGACCACTATCAGCCGCTATGTGGCACACTGGCTGAACACCCTGCCAGATGGTGGACACTCTGTCCGAGAAGAAATGTACAAACTCTTTGCATAAAGCATCAGAAAAGGATTTTTTTTGGCTGAAGATAGGCTGAGTTTAACAGCCTGTCCACAGTCCGAAAGAGCACTGTTGGTCGATTCTTCCTTGTAGCAATCTCCCTGGACAGGAACTCTGCCTTCTTACTAGTGATTGCCCCCTGATACTCAACATAATGAGAATGCAGAGCCAGTCTATCCACCCCCAAGCCTGCACTTCCGGCAGCAGTGCTCTAACCTCTGACACAATATCTTCATCGCCTTGAGCTCCCCATTAAACCATGGGGACCTCAAGTGAGAGGATTTGGGTTGTACATTGATCAGTGTGAGAGAGTAGAATGCAGCTGAGTTCGCCCTATTATAAGCGGCGACAGCCTCACCCGCACCCCCTACACATGCACTACTCACACTAGATAGATCTGCCACCACCAGAAATCCCTCCGGGGGGTCAAACCACTCAAAGGGCGGTAGCTTGCCATCTCAGCAGGGGAAGGGCTCTCGGGGGGTGGGGGGGTCCTGAATGAGAACTCCACTGTGCAATGATCAGACCAAACGACCTGATCAGTTTTGAGATTACTAATCTCAAGGCCAAGTGAGAAGACCAGTTCCAACATGTGGCTGCCCAGGTGTGTCACATAAGAAACTTCTTGCGACAGGCCTAGAGATGACATCATCTGGAGGAGGTTGTAACCTAGCCTACAGGATTCATAGTCAAACCAGACATTGAAATCCCCCAGAACTAAGCATCTTGGGGACTCCAACGTCTCACCGACAATGAAGTTGGCTGCTTCCTGCAGGAATTCACCTGCTGCCCCTGGGGGGTGGTAAATCAGGTGAATCCTGCAGCCTGCGCCCAGACCCCCACATACGGCCACACATTTAAAGGAACCTGGTCTTCCCACTTGGTGCAAAGTGAAGCCAAGTTCAGATCTAAAACAGATGGCCACTCCCCAACCCCTGCTATAGTAAAACCAGCTGATCACATGATCAGTTGGTTTTACTATAGCAAAAGCACAAGTGCTTTCATTCCTGAGAAAGCAGCCAGCCGTGGAGGAGGGATGATAGTGCCTGTCTCCTTCTTCTCACCTTAAATATGGATAACTGGGTGCTGGACTGGGTGGGTGGAAGGGTCGGGTGCTGGGGGAAGGGTGTATTCTTTTTCTTAAAGGCATAGCACACTTTACAAGTTTACTGACCGGACGTGGATGGAGGCAGGTTGAACCGGTCACCCAACACCGGCCAGTATTAGTAATATTTATGGGGGCTCATCTGTAAAACAAAAAAACAACTTGTGGGTGCTGGGGAAGGGGGTACTATGCTAGTTTTACAAAGGGCGGAGAGATGGGGTTTTAGCTGCTTGCATGGGCTGGGAGAGGAGGGAGGCGCTGGTTCTTTATTTGTTTTTATATGGTCGAATACTGAATATTTGGCTGCCAAATACCGAATGTTCTGCCGAATATTCGGGAAATAATATTTACACAGCCCTACTGTTTACTGTAGTATAGTAGATTGTATCAGACTAATTTTTCTTACTTCAAGGCTGACATCTTCAGTAACTACAAATCCCAGAATCCCCTGCAGCTGACATCAGAGCAGGACTGCAGCAGTTAGAGAGTCAAAAGCCTGATGTGCATGTTAGTGTTTTTTATAAACTATCATTAGATGTTTTCTGGTTCTCCTTTTCTCCATGGTGTAAGTACAGTCCTCTGTGACTATACTTAGCCTGGGGAGGACAGTGGGACAAGCAAACAAAAGATAAGAGCTTATAAAAACTCTAACATGTGCCGCTGGCTGTTGAATCTCTCAGTACTAACTAACAACAATGGGAAAAGGTTTACAAAGATTAAGGGAGAAGTCCTTAAGATGCTCAGACATTGACAGGTGACAGGCCCAGATACTGTAGGTCTGGTAGATTACAGAAATGCCAAGAGGGATAGTTAAAGGAACAAAATTGGGCCAACTAGATAATAGAACTGCTAGTGTGACAGCTTATAAGTCTGAACAGGCCTACAAAATCACAGAGCTGCAAAGAGCAGCAGTTACCAGGTTCAAGAGGCTGCTCACCAGATTTTTTTAAAGAAAGTATGTGAGGCCGATTCAAAGATGTTGTTGTACTATCAATCTGAAGATGGGTTAATAATATAACAACAGTCTCAAGCCAGAATAAGAGAGTGCAGTACTTATGTTTGGCAGTTATTATTTTCTTACGGTAAAAATTTACCATCTGTACATCAGAACTGGAGTTTCATATTAATAAGGGCCCTTTACCAGTAAAAATGTACTTCGGAACGATGCCACTATAGCACAAGTGTGCAATGTAATAGCCATATCCAACTATCAGTAACACATGTGCTGAAAATGCAGGCTCAGTTTATATAAATATAAAAACATAGGGCCCGATTTTCAAAAGTGTTAGATCGACGCAAGGGACTTGTGTCACAACAGTTTGTTGCAAGGAGTAACTTGCATCACAACCTGCGTCAAACATTATTTTCTAAAGCAGCCTGCATCAAATTCTGATGCAGCTGCACCAAAACCCTTTGTGCCAAGGTTGCGGCAAACAACCGGGTGCACCAGGTTGCAAGGGGGATTGCACCATGGAGGGGCTGAAACATCTCCTTTTTTTGGATTTTGCAAGGTCCACTGTGGACACAGCAAAGGGCACCACTTAGACCAGCCAGGAAGTGGTCTAAGTGGCGTGTGCCAGTGGGATGGGGTCTTACACAGTGCTGCCGGGGGTAGTAGGGGCACAGTAGGGACACGGGAGGTGGAAGTGGGGTATTAGGGAGACAGCTTGACATTAGTGGGACTGTTGTGGCATGCGATGGGGTGCATTTGCATTATATTTGTACTATCACACATACTGTTGTATTATATGACGATATACTGTACCTATGACTGGTACTGTAAATACATATAGAACCTCAGTCCCTCGAAATGCAAATTATTGTCATCTTCCCCTGCCGGAATGGGAAAGCTGGCAATACGGGGCACTGTGCTCATCTTGCATTCTAATTTAACTGAGGTGTTCCCCAATGTGAAGTTTCAACAGTCTTTTTCTCCTGCCCACATAAAAAAATGGTAGGTAGCCAAATATATTACCCTGGGTGTACTACAATTTACAAACTGTTCTATAGTAAAAACTCTATCATTATTGGCAGATGTGAATGTTTTTGTTTTAGTGACTACTGCACAATATATGCACCTGCCTCATGAAAAGCAACCTTTTGGTGCTGATGGTATCCAGTTACCCATTGGACCCCTTTCTACTGGCAAGTAATTGTGGACAAGTAAGCCTCCTAAGCTGCATCCCCTCCTACTGTATAATCAATCCTAGGTGATGTCTGTGATAATTCTAGCAGTGCTGGTTCTGTGCTCAAGATATTCCAATACTTTTCCAGACATCTATGGACAATACTGCTCCCTGCTCCATATTGTGTAATGAATATAACATCTTTTGGGTGGTCACTGTTCCTCTGTCTATATGTCAGCAAGTCCTCTCTTGGCATGTTATGCAGTGTTTCCCTTGTTTCATTTATCAAAGACTGGCACTACCCTTGTATGAGAAAACATTATTTAAGCTCCTCACTTATTGTGTTATTGATAAATAAATCACAGCATTTCCTAATATAGCACATAAATTGTGATTTTGGAATGTTGTTGATGGGGTGGCGGAGGTGACAACTGCTCAAGAGCAGAAGGTTATTTTTGTCCATGGATTTCCTATACATATCAGTCACAATGGTTCCATCTGGAGTCTTTGAGATGTCCAAATCCAAAAAGTGGATTTGATCGTAACTATAGCTTACAGCAAATTTTAGATTAGGATTGGACCTCTCAAGGAACTCCACAAATGCCCAAAGTTCCTGTACCCCACTGCCACACCATCAACTCATCATCGATATGTCGATGCCATAAATCCAATGAGTCATAGAACAGATTTTTCTCCTTGTCATAAATCACCTCCCTTTTCCAGAAGCCAAGGTATAAATTGTCACAGATGGGGCAAAAGTTGCCCCCATTGCGGTGCCCTTTGTAGAAAATAATGGCCTTGAAAAAGGAAGGTATTTTTGGTCAACACAAATTGTGATAAAGAACACAGAAAATCCACAAAATCTAATGTATATGCTGTAGAATTTTCTAGCCAAATATTAAGTGCTTTTAGTCCCCAATAATGTGGGATACTTGTGTAGAGAGCCTCTGCATTCACTGCTACTAGAAGGCAGTTTGGCTCCTATTGTAAATCCCCCAGGATGCCTAAAATTTGTTTTGTGCCCCAGATATATAAAGGTAGTTAAGGGATGAGATGATTAATGTGCTGATCAACAAATCTAGATAAAAGCTCCATCAAGGTGCCTATACCTGACATGATTGAGCGTCCTGGTGAGTTTTATGCACATTAGGGAGGACATAGAGGGTCTGCCTAACTGGATATGGGACTGTTAGAAATTCCAATGTATGGTGAGAGATTAACCCAGACTCACAGATATTCATGGGAAATTCATCAATTTCCTGTTTAAATGCATACGTTAAATCTGATTTGAAACCTGCATAAAAATCAGTATTTGCCAACTGTTGAAACACTACCTGCTTATAATTCTTTAAGTTCATTACCACCACTGAACCCCCCTCCCCATTGTCCACTGGTTTAATAATTAGGTAAGGGTTCTTCTGTAGCTCAGTAATTGCTGCACATTCTGCTTTAGTGATATAATATGGGTTACTCCTTGATGATGCCCTGAGCAAAACCATTCGGAGTTCTATGGGCCCCACTAGTGCCTCCTCCTTGGTAAGAGGTCTCTGCACTTTTGTGAATAAAATGCAATTGATGTGAAGCAGATTTGTGTCCTTTAGTGTCTTTTAGATGGTGGGTGGTGCTCAAATTGCAGCCTGGCTTGCAGCAAACCCAAGGTGTTTGGCACCGGGACCCTGATTTTTGTAAAATCGGGCACTGGGTCACTGGCACACTTGGAGTTTGCTGCAGTCCTGTAGTGACGCAACTTGCATTGCTCTAAGGGCTCTTTGAAAATCAGGCTCATGGAGTCTGTTGGCAGAAACAGACAGGTAGTCCATCGATTCAGCAACTCCACCCCCCAATCCCCCAGTGGAACAATTTTTTTCTTTAGTTTTTGTTTACTGGGTGGGTGCGCTAGCCATACAGATGACTATTTTACCACCTTTCCAGCTTCTCCAGATCCTTCTGAAGTACCCTAATCTGTTTGTCACTGCCACATAGCTTAGTGTCATCAGAAGAGTCACAAATTGCCCTAGATATCCTCCCCATCTCACTAATGAACATACTGAAAAGGACAGATCCCAGTACCGATCCCTGTGGCATCCCGCTCATGACTTCCCTTTCCCCAGATTTGGTCCTGTTTATTACCACCCTCTGTTGCTTTCTCTCAGCTAGTACCTACCAGCTTGAGTAAATACTTCTCTACTCCTAAATCATCCAGGTTTCCAGTATCCTCCTATGTGGCACCCAGTTAAAGGCTTTGCTGAAGTCAAAGTAGAGAAAATCTACTGGCTGCCCTTTATCTACAGCCCAGGTTACCCATTCAAAAAACAGTATCAGGTTGGCCTGGCATGATCTTCCTGACATGAATCTATGCTGCTTGTCATCCTGCAGGCCCTTGTCATCTAAGCATGACGATGCCCTCCCACCACTAGATTATGAATTGAAAGTACTGAGCATGACACTATGGTATCTTTTTACTAAGTATTTTTGTCCCTTGAGGCATCCCCCTCCCCAGATGCACAGGCAACCTACCAACTCACTACTTCTAATATAGCTACATTTTGGGTGGAATACAGCCTAGTAATACTGGTGATAGTCATCTAGATGGAATGGAATGTGATTTTGCCATGTTTTGTTTCATGCCCTCCAACCACCACTAGCATCACATGATGTATCCTACTGGCTTCCTGAGGTTGCAGTTTCCTCTTTGAATGAGCTGAATTTCATTGGCCCACCATAGGGGACCACTGTGGCAGAAGAATATGCTGCTGTGACTATAAGGACTCCCTGGGCATGGCAGCTGTGCTGAAGTTTGCTGATTATTTAAATTGGTTAGAACAGTGGACACAGCAGTGCTGGGGGGAAGCATTATATTACTTGGGTCACAACATATACACCCTGTATGGTACAACATTATACAATTCAATAGAGGAAAAGGCTCAATGGGTAGCTGGTATATTTCTATATTTACAGTTGTGCTCAGTGACACATTGCATTATGACTGAAGATATCCTGATACTGTACTATTATCCTGTTTCCCTTAGTCGTAACTAGTTATAACTCAAGGGCTCACTATGTGTTAAAGTAGTTTACATTTGACAGGATTAACTATTGTTATCTGGAGTTCCTGACTGAGTTACTGACTGATATGCAGCAACATGACAGAACACTTCTTTGAGCACCACTGTACTAGAAGGGTACATAGAGATGTTGCTGAGGCATGTCATTTTAAGCAAAGTACCAGAAACAAATAAGCAGAAAGTTGCAAGATATACGAGTTCCAAAATAACAACAAATACACAGAGGGAATTCGCAGTAAAAGTATTGCATGTGGTTTAGTATTGCCATGCAAAGAAATCAATACACTTTCAAATGCTGTTGTGCCACAGTAGTGATGTCAGAATGCTGTTGTCCCACAGTAGCTATGTCACTATTGTAGTACAACAGCATAGAATTCTGTACACTACAGACTCATCCTAATGAAGATATCAGCAAAACTGAAAAAACCCGTAGTGAGCTGTTTGTTAAAAGATGAACTACTAGAAATGTTGTCAACTCACGTAGCTTTTGCTTAAATCACATTAAATTGGTTTAATTGTATCCTGTTGTTTGTTGTTTGTTGTTTATTTGACCATAATTCAAGAGTTAAAAATACCTTAAATTCATTGAAATAGACATCTAATATGCAAAATAATGTAGGGGCAACCATGCACAATGAGGCTGACGTTTCCATCTCTGGGTGAGATGATATTGTAGAGACCTTTCGAACTGCACTCTCGAAGTCTCTGATGTCCTCTCACCCCTTGATGGTAATATCACTTTGTTGTGTATGGTTTCCCATACTTTTTCTATATTAGATCAATAGGTACATGAAATTGCTTTGGAAATAATTTCACAGTCCATAATTACTGGCAAAGGTCCTGATTCTAGTCTACAATTTTAAATCCAATGATAAAATCTTCAAAAGAGAGTGACAATGATAAAAAAGTATTTTGAACTAGTAGAGGCATGAGTTTGGTGAACCTTTAACAACTGTTGTTAGAAGTGCATTGGGGAAGATGATATGAGACTAAGGAATGGATATAGCTGAATGAGTTATTTTGCATACCCTTAAAAAATTAACAGAAGACGTGGAAGGACCAATTAGTTTTTCATGGAAGCCAGCCTAGGTTAGAAGGTATTATGCATCTTTGCACTTCTCTGGAGATTTCCAGGACAAATCTAGCAGCTTGATAGTAAAAAGGTACCAAATGTGTTAAAATGCAAGATAGACACACAAGAATAAAACAAATCGAAATATTCAAAATAGGGGATGATGGGGCCTTCAGTGCTCTGCTTCCTGGAGTCTTGGAAGAGCACAAGCAAATAGAAGAAACTGCATTTAAAATATGCTGTGCCTTGGTTCTGACAATCACAAAATAGTACAAAGAAGCAATTACTAGTCAAACACTGCAGATACACGATAAAGGACTATTGATCTAGGGGCTGCTGATACGAATGCCAGCTTTACTTTATGCTGTGACAGCACAATGTAAAGATTTACACATGCAGATAACTGTATCCTACTGCAATAATCTGTTACTGTGTAACTGCAATAGAGCTTGGCAAAGTTAGCAGATTTCTGATTTTGTGTAATTTTTGTGAAATTTTGCAAATTATGTTGAATTTTGTAAAGTTTTGCAGAAGTCTGCAAAAATCTTTATGTGTGGGTCACATGTGCACCCAACCAAGATGGCCACTTAAACTACATTGTATCCAGTTTCCTACACTGAATCCTTTGTAATCCTGCAGCTAGAAGTGCCTTTAACATCCTTTTGGACTGGACTGACAGGGGATGCTACTAGAATAGACATGGCAATACCAGTTTCAGTTTGGGATTTAAAACTACAAAAACAAAAAAAGAGATTGAGATTTCTTTACTGGCCTGCACACAGCCACAAGCCAAAATGGCTGCTCACAGAGCATCTGATGGGCCCTCTGATTCAGCCAAAATGAAAGTCTTGCTACTATCACAAACTGTAGTCATCCAGATCCTCATAAAATGGCTACAGACACTCAAGTGGGCCAGCTGGTGATCTGAGTCAGAGTCACTGAGGAGACATTCATGATGCTTGAGGACCACATGGTGTCTGTGATCACACTAATGCTGCCATGGCTGCTGGGGTACATCCCTTGAATGAAAAACTGGGTAACCTCAAAAACTGAAGATGGCAAAATAATGTCTGCTTAGTATATCTTTCCAAAGGGGAAACTGAGGGATTAGACATGGTTGCTTTCTTAAGGAAGCAACTCCCCATCTGGTTTCACTTGGGCCCACAATTCATATTTGAACTGCAACAGGCACATTGCACCCCCATTGGTAAACCCTAGCCCTCTACTGAGAAACTGCAACCAGTAATGATCTGTTTTCTGAGGTACCCTGATGAACAACTGGTGCTTCATAAATTTGATTTGATTGTGATTGGTCAGGAATACATGGCTGAGAATAACCCCTCAGCTGGGCTAGAACAAGACACAATGCTCGATTTTCAAATGATCCTTAGATAGGCTAAAGGTGCATCAATCTATGGTTGCATCAAACTCCAGGAGTGTCAGGAACCCTGTGCCCTATTTTATAACACTGGGAGTCCCTGAGCCAAAGTCCCAGGAGTTGCCACTGCTGCAGGGTTGTCCCAAACATTTGATGCACCTGAGGGGTTTGACAGAGGGTACCATCAAGCGCCCCCACCCAGTGCAACCCTACAGGACCTGCAAAAGTGTAGGGGGGTGAGTATGCCTACAAGGAGGGGACTGGGTGCAGAGGGAGCAGTGTGGGTACCATGGGGGTGATGGGAGTGTCAGAACAAAGGCTTATAATATCACTTTTTATAAGAATGTACTTGGATTCACCTCAGGCCTTACCCCAAAATAATTTCATAAATTAACAAAAATAATAAATATTCACATGTGATATTATCCTATGCTCTCCAGATTCCAAAATGATGGTGAAAAACACAGTTTCTGCACTTTGGATTATATAAGAGATAAATATATTTTATTCACATATGTGCAAGTCCTAAATATTCATAACTAGCATAAATATCAAGCATAGTAAAAATAATGTAAACAAACTGTAATGTACACAAAACAGATTAAAAAAAAATCAAGTATATCATATAAAACAAATGAAACAAATTTCAGCAATAAGCAATGTAAATGAGTAAGCACTATTCAGCATAATAAATGACAGTTTATACTATTTCTTTAGCATACTTATAAATAGCATGACCTTTTCTTTTTTTTTCTATGACAACTCGCAGTTCATTACACGAGTGTTTCAGATTATCTTGGCAGGATACTTGCTTAAACTTTATAATATAAAAAATGTATTTTCTTTATATTTAAATTCAGGCTTAACCATACACCTAAGGTTTGAAGCTAAAATGCACTGTTATCACCCCAGATAGCCAAATAAGTACTAAAAGTAGAATAAAGGAATACTTATGTTTTAGTTATCTGTAGATGTGGCCTTCTACTTTTTAGCTTTCAAAGTCTTGGTGAGGACTTTTTGGTTTTGGATGACAACTGTCCTTGGTGGTGAGTTTGGCTTTAGTCTGCTGTATTTTTCCCTTGAACCTGGAACTGTAGAGTCTTTTGACATCAATGAAGCAATGCAGGCTGGATCCTTCTTGCTTGATGTCACAAATCATCAAAAGTCACTTCAGGATTTAGTAGGAGAAATCAGACATGATTTCAGCAGTTCAGCACAGTCTGTAGAAAGATCTCTCCCTGTGGACAGCAATCTTGTTTTGGGTAACTGGACTCTGAGACTCTTTTCTGTTTCAGTTCATTTCTGCTTTTGAACCTGCAGCTCTGGACTCACTACTATTCAACAGCACTGCAGATTTGCTGGCTGGTAATTTCTAAAGTCAATCTCTTGTTCAGGCTTTTAACAGAAATTCCAAAACATTGCTTTTAGTCCAAATTCTCAGTATACAAAACCTAGGCCTTGCTTAATCCAATACTGGAAGAAAGTCCTTTCTGTAACAGTCTGTTTCAGCAGCTGGACCTGTGGCAGAGTTGTGCAGGCTTTCAGGCTGGTTTAGCACTTCACGTGGTGGCAATATTAAAGCCCAAGTAATGTTCCCAGCAGGTGTGGCTTCAGGCTTTTAGTCTAGAATAAGTACAAGCTCATCCAAAATTGTCATAACATTGAACACAGGTCTTCACACACCAAAGAATTAAGTAGTTCTGGGCCAGCTTTGCCAGCATCCCATTTATGTCCCCTTTACTGGGTGACATCACCATCAAGTTATAATTGGTCTGAGCATTTCTTTCTCAATATGACCTCATCCTGAAAAAATATTTTTGATATGAAACTATTTTTCTTTGTTGCATCTACGTGCACCTTTGTACATATATAAGAGTCACATTTTTAAATGCAACTAAAGGAGAGGATTCATTTGAGACCAAACATGATGGTGTCAATTCTAATATAAAATCTATAATTTATTAAAGTATTATAACACTTTTTCCTTTATAGATATCTAAAACGTATTGACAGATTTCAGAAGTACGTTTTTTCCTGTTTAAAATAATGTTACTTTGGCATACCTGCTATCATTAGAACTGTGTAAATTTAATAAAACTTCTTTAAGACAGGGATCTCCTTTGTTCAAAATAAATGAACCGTGACCTCATATAGCTATCCAGAGGCTTATAATCCACCCGACTAGTTGTTTCTTATTAAATAAACACTTTACCCTCATTCCACTGAAAAGATGGCACGGTCAGCTTACTACAGACACCAAATGTGTCAATATATTTCAAACAGTTTTGAGGCTACAGATTTTTGTAAATAGCTCATAATACACTTTGTTGATGGGTTTAAAACTTATTCACTGGGCAGGTACATGTGTTTTCAATAACCCGTATAATTTTGAAATGTATCAGAGTTTTTGTATATTTTCTATAAATAAGAGCCTTAATTTCTTAAAGCCAGTCTAAATCTATGTTAACCTCTGAGATGTGCTCTGGCTGGTACCGAAAAACAAGTTTGTAAATTATGTCAGGTTTCAAGCTCTTCTGCTGCTAATTGGAAGAGGTCTTCAATTTAAACAGACTATCCTAGAAACATTTTTTTTTTCCTGAAGTTGACCGTATATGCTGTATTCCCTTTTCATGGCATCATTATTGTATTTTAGTATTCAAGCCTTAAGCAGCATTGCCCTTGTTTTAAAGATTCATTTAGACATTAATTTGATCAAGAAAGATTTATAGGACTTAATAATTAAGTCAATATAAGTCTATAGAATAACAATTAAGAATATAATAATATTATAATAAAATATTTCACTCAAATTAGTTATGTTCCTACATTCCCCCCTTTTGAATCAAAATGCACCTCAATAATGGATTTGTAATTCAAAACGATAATTCTACTATATATGGGTATATGGTTTTAAGCATTTCAGGGAAAATGAAACATAAAAGACAAAGTTGCATCATCCTGCGGTAGCTTATGACATCATTAGCACATTACATCATCACATATGACATCATAGGATGTGACACCACTAGATGACATCATTGGAGATGTACTATTTTGCATAGATAGGTGTACAGTACTACATGAACTAACATGATTTAACATGATTACAACTATGTACACATTTTTAAAATAACATTTTTTACATTGTCAAACATTTCAATACAACAAATTCTGTTTGTTCATTAACTTTAAAAAAAAAATCAGCATTACAATTGACATTTTACTTAGACTCTAATTCCTGATCACCACTCATTGATTCATTTAGAACATTTTTCCATGTTTTATTGCGTTCAAGATATTGCCTCAACTGATTAATATGAACCCATTTAGGTACTACATTTCCAGTGCTTTTATGCTTTAGTTCAATTTGATAGGCTACAGGTGAGATTTTGTCAGTGACCACAAAGGGTCCTTGCCAACTCAGAAGAAACTTTTTGACCTTGGCTTTATCTCTACTGTAGTTAAAGTAAAACACTTTATCACCAATTTGATACTCTTTTGGACTAGTTTTCCTGTCGTAATATGACTTAGAAGCTTCAACACTTTTCTCCTGAGTTCCTCTGAGCAAATGCAAATGTTTCTTGCAAATGCTGTTTTAAATGGGTTACATATTCATGTGCTTTAGTGGCATGTGCTAAATTTACATTTCCTGTAGTATACAGGAGATGTAAAGGTAACACCATCTGTCTTCCTGTCATCATTTCAAATGAAGGAACACCTGTAGATTTATTAGGAGTAGCCCGTATGGCCATTAATACCAGTGGTAACTTTACATCCCAATCTTTTCCTGAAGAACTGATATATTTCTTCAGTATATACACAGTTGTTTGATTAGTGCATTCCACCTGTCCACATGACTGTGGATGGTGGGACACATGTAGTTTCCTCTGTATTCCTAGAATTTTCCACACGTTCTCTATTACTTCTCCTGTGAAATGAGGACCTCTATCAGACTCTACTCTTAATGGTAATCCCCATTGACTAAACACATGGTTTATTAATAAGAAAGCAGTGGTTTCAGCAGTGTTATTTGGAGCAGGTATACACTT
The DNA here is from genome assembly GCA_016271365.2 of Neoceratodus forsteri. NCBI lineage: Eukaryota > Metazoa > Chordata > Ceratodontiformes > Ceratodontidae > Neoceratodus > Neoceratodus forsteri. The sequence continues at coordinate 1,416,250,878 of CM057449.1, read as the reverse complement.
GATCCATTTTGTGAACAGACAAGTAATTGTCAAAAGGTATTGGTTACCCCTTGAAGATCTGGTAACAGGATCAATCCAGTCAATCTGGATGTCTGACCAAGGCATAGTGATGCCTTTTGACTGTGGTGGTGCTCTATGTCTGGGAGTGGTGGTTGGAACTTGTGACAGTTTATACACCCTTGTACATACCCTGCAACATCATCATACATGTAGGGCCAGTAGGCTATCTCTTTCAAGGTTTCATAAGTTCTTCTATCCTCCCTATGTGCTCCTGATGGTTCATCTTGGGCATGTTGTAACATAATTACCCTGTGGCCTAAAGGAACCACCCATTGGACCTCATGTGGGTTTTTACCAGTCCTTACCAAGAGATCATTCCTTAATTGGAATTTGTCCTTCTGGTTATACATGGCTTTCAGGTCTTGGCTATGCTGTAGGTCATTGTCAGAAATCATGCTTTTAGTGGGATTCTTAATGAAACGATAACATTTTCCTACCACTTCATCCTCTTGTTGCATTTTCACTAAATCAAAGTCAGGTGTTTCACTATACAAGTGCAGAACCTTATTTTCCTGTTCCTGCTGCTTTTGTATGCAGGTAACCACATCCACCTTAGCCTGGACAGGAGGGACAAAGTTACATTCTTCTCCACTTAAAGCACCCTCCCTAGCCAGAGCATCTGCTAGGTCATTTCCTGTTTTGTCTGGTCCCTGAATTTTGGAGTGTCCTTTTACCTTTTTCCAATAAACAACCAACTTATGTTCCTGAACCAGCTGATCTATGGCTAAGATAAGGTCTGCAGGCATCACCTTACTGCCTCTTGAATTGATCATACCATTCATCTTCCACCCTGGTAAATGCGTAAGGAAGTCCTGCCTAACATAATCAGAGTCAGTACAAATTACAATGTCTTGTAACTTACGTTGTACTGCAGTCTGTACTACTATATAGGTGGCTGCCAATTCTGCATATTGGTTAGACTTAGGACCAAGCTTGTACTTGATAGGAGTACAGGGTACATTATCCTGTCATACCACTCCTAAACTAGAACATCGGTATTCACCTTGCTGGAATGAACAACCATCAACATAGGCTCTAGGCAAATTTTCACATACATTTACATGATATTGGTGGTGCCTGTTATGTTGGTACACCATATCCAACTCAGGAGATAGGTCAGTGTCTTGTACTGGAAGTTCATCTACAGTACAATTATGCGTCTTCAGGTCTGCTAACCCTTGGACTACTGCATTCCTTTTGTTTTTTGCATACTTAACCTCTAGGGGTAGGCCCTGGAGTGCTAAGATCCAGGCCACAATTCTGATGCTAGACACATTACCTTTCTTAAGCTTCTGGCTCCCCAGAAGGGTAAGAGGTTGATGATCAGTCTCTACAACAACTTTTTTACCACAAATGTAAGTTTTGAACCATTGTACTGCACATACAGTGGAAAACAATGCCTTTTCACAATCCAAAAACTTTTTCTCAACATCACTCAAAGTTTTACTCACATAAGAAATAACACATTTGTCTGAATCATCTTTCTGATATAACACTGCACTGATGCTGCTACTCGTATGTCCTACCTTTAGATAAAAATCTTTATCCATTTGTGGGTAAGCAAGACATGGTGCTTGACTCAGGCTATCTTTTAAAGTTTGCATGGCTATCTCTTGCTCTCCCACCCACACCCAGGGTTCTGACTTTTTCAGCAGCCTGGTGAGAGGATAGGCAATCTCTGCATAGTTCTGGATAAACTGTCTTGAGTAGTTACAGATCCCTAGAAAACTGCATAAATCTTTGAAAGTTTTAGGTGGACCAATTTTTTTGGATGGCCTCAACTTTGGCATGCTGAGGATGAAGCCCATCAGGACCAACCTCATGCCCAAGATAGTTTATCCTATCTCTGAACCATTGCCCCTTTGGTAAGGACAACTTGGCACCAGTGGCTTTGAGCTGGTTTAACACATACAGTAGGTGACCTCAGCTAGGTGTTCCTCAAAAGTGTTGCTTTTGATTAGTACATCATCCACATAAACCAAATTCCCTCTGCTTTCTGCATCAGGCATGGCCTTGTGCAGAAAGATATTGAAATCCACTGGTGAATTTAAGTACCCAAAAGGACACCTATTCCATGTGTACTGTCTCCTTCCAAAGGTAAAAGCCAGTTTATATTGATCTTTTGTGTCTACTTTTAATGTCCAGAATCCATTTGCTATATCTAGCATAGTGAAATATTTGGCACCTTGGACTTTGGCCAGACTTTGGTCCAAATATGCCATGGGCCAGCGAGATAAAGGCACCTGTTGATTTAACTTCCTATAGTCAATAGTGAGTCTCCACTTTCCTGTGGGTTTCAGTACAGGCCAAATGGGGGAATTATAAATAGAGTTTACAGTACCTGTCTTATAATTCCTCACTCCATTAAGGTATCCAGTATCTCTTGTCTATGTACATAAGATGCTAGTGGTATTCTGTACTGGCGTACACAAACTGGACCTTTACTAGGGTCAGTAGGGACCCTGGTAACATGGAGGTCAGTTACCCCACAACCATGAGCATTTTTTGCGAACATGTCCTTAAATTGAAGGAACATTTCACAAACTTTTCCTTTTTCTACTTCCATTTCACAATTACAATTTTGTATAGCTTGCTCAATTTGTCCTTTAAAATCTGGGAAAGGTAAATCTTTACCTATTTCTACCTCATCTTCTATTATCTCAGAAACATTTTCAGCATCAATCACATGAACCTCTTTAAATAGTTTTGTTTCATTAACCAAAAGTGGACTGTACAAGGTAATCATTTTCAACTTTATATGCCTGGATTTCTTCCTTATCTACTGGACAAATCTCTTGTAAAGCAATTAAACCATTTGGTACAGACCCCATTTCTTCATCTGTGCCATTCTGAAAAATGTCTTCTGGTAACTCCCCAATAACTGGAACAGTTAACTCCAAATCATAAAAGGATTCCACTATTGCTACCCCTAACTCACAATTAGCTGCTATAGTGATAAGCTGTACTGTTAGGTTATATACCAAGAGATGAATTACTTTGCTGCTCATGTCAAAGCAAGGTATGGAGTGGATTTTTAAACCCATTTCACTAATTTGCTTGTCAAGCACAAAGAGTGCAGTCTTGTCAGGCATTTCTTGGCCCTTCTTTACATTGACCCTAAGAGAAAAATCCTTGACATTACTTGGAATTTTTGTAGTGAACTCATTTACCACCTGGCACACTTGAGGAATAGTTTGTCCAGACCTCAAGGCCTGTGGTGTCACTTTTATTGGGTAAGGGTCCCCCCTTATTCGTGACCAAAGAACATCATTGGTTAGGTCAACATACACACCCAGTCATACAAGGATGACTAACCCCAGGTACATGGGAGATTTTAGGCCTTGTACTACCTTTACAGGGTGTTGTATTTTCTTTTGCCCTATTTGGAGGTTCAAAGCACAGATACGTATGCTTTTTCACTAGTGAACTGATATAGGACATTTTCCAACCACTCCTGTTTCTTTACACATGTTAAACTAGGCCTCTGCCTTTTTAACATCTTGTAAAACAGTTCACTAATTAAACAGTGCTCATAACCTAAACATAACACAGAATTTACTATCTGCAAATTATCTGCTTTGGTGGGCATCTTTAACCTGCCTTCCTCTGACCTTATGTCACAGAGTAAGGACTCATGACTTAGTGGCTGTGTTTCATTTCCACCATCCCCAGAGGGTGTTGGGTACTCAAAATGTAATGTCTCTGTGTCAACTGCAGGGTGTGCTTCTGAGACAGCAGGGGACCACTTCCTTGGTGAAGAAAGTGAGGCCTCTTGCATTAATTTCAGACTTTACCACATCATGCTTTGACAGACAAACCATGTGAGCTTTGCTTCTCCATGGAGCCAAATTTTCAGGATCACCTAGTACAGACACATCAAGTATATCCGAATGTACAAAATTCAGTTTAATTGTTGCATCATTTTTTCAAGATAACATGATTCTGATTGTTTAGCAACCTTAAGACTCTTCCCAAATGGAATGGGCTGGTTTACCTGCCCACAGGATTCCATGGAAATAGTCAATGATAGGCTGAAATCTGTTTAGGAGGTCATTTCCAATCAAGAAATCATCCCCAGTTCTATCAGTGATATACACTGGCTGGTTGACTTCCATCTTGCCAAACCTCAATTTTAGCCACACTTTTCCTAGGGTCTGTTGAGCCCCTCCTCCATAACCTACTAATTGTAAGCCATCAGAGAGGGTTCTTAACACCTTAGAGTCACCTACTGCATCAACCAGTTTGTCATAAAAGCTTCTGGACATCAAGGTAACTTCCACTCCAGAGTCAACTAACGCTTCATGACTTAGGCTGTTTTCAATATTGATGTCAAAGTAAAACCTATCTGCCCTCCCTTTAGGGATTAAGTTGCCCAGGTAGAATTTGCTTTTCTTAACTCCTGGCAACATGGCAGGTTTACTGTGACACTCTACACTGCCTGCAGCAGTAACTTGGGATACCTCTAGGGTAAGGTCAGATTTTGCATTAACACTGTCATTTTCCATTTTCATAACAGTTTTATTATCATTGTCAAAAATTGCAATTTCATTAACCTGGGCAGCATTAGGAAGGACAGAAGGCTGTAGTCACTGGCCATTATTATTGGTTCCACTGTTGCTTGAGGTTGCAGATGGGTTCTGCACAGGTGTAGGAAACCCAGAAGGCAGAGGAGGAGGAGGGGGGACCAAATGCTGGAGCAGCAATTTTAAGTTTCCCATCTCCTCCTTTATTCCCTGTATTTCCTCCATGACTGGGGAACCAGGTCGAGGTTTGTCTTGGAACCTTTAACCATCTTGCCCATTGTTATAGTTTTGATGCCCCCTATAGGCACCTCTACCACCCCTATAGTCATTGTTGTATCTTCTGTAGTATCCTCTCCCATACCCTTGGCCACGTCCTCTTCCAGGATCATAACCTTGATAGGAGGGTCCTTGGTTTTGATATGGCTGAGGTTGTGGGAATTGCTGAGGAGGTTGATAGAACTGTGTCTCAGGGCCAGGTGGTGGAACCACCACAGGAGAAGCTTGGGCAGGGTTAGTAGCTTGGATTACTACTGTGGTGTCAGGCACAGCCTTAGGCTGCTCTACAGCTTTTCCTGGTTGAGTGTTGTTACCTCTTTTCTTTCTTTGTCTCCTGTTTTTGGGGGAAGATAGCTCACCCCCCTTCCATAGCCAAAGTATCCGAGGTAGTTACCTCAGACACTTGGACCTTGGGATTGAGGCCCCCTCCCTTTTTCTGTGTAGGAGAGTCATCACCTCTTCCGGAGTCCCAGATGTGTTCTGCCTGTCTGGCAATCCAGTGGATGTCCCTGGACCTCTTGTTAAGCTCAAGTGCCAATTGTGGCCTGATAGCAGGGGGTAAACCTTGGTAATATGCATCTCAGAAGTCATCTGAATCACTGTCTGAGTGATCTTCTGCTCCAAAGTACACATTCTTTAGCCTGCAATAATATTCCCTAGGACTTTGATCAGCCCCACACTGCATTTGGTAGGCTGCATGTCTGGCTGCCCCCTTAATGCGGTATTTACCAAACTCCTTTTTTAGGAATTTATGCAGTTTGTCAGGTTTGTTCCTACTTTCTCTAGACATTTTTGACCACTCTGCTCAAGGATCATCAACAGACCACCTAATCACAAAACTCTGTTCTCCCTCATCAGTTATGCACACAGATTCAAAACACTCTTTTAGTTTTCAAATATGCTGCTCAATGCCTCCTTTCACAGATTTAGAATTATATCTCTCACCTACCAGTTTGAAAGCTTGAGTAACAGTTTTTGATTTTAAATACCCGTTCCTTTTTAGAAATCTTTTTATTTTACCTGGACCCATAAGATGAGTCACCTTCAGAATCAGAGCTTCCCTTTTGCTAAATTTTATACCTCTTTTTATGCTTATCACATGGTTCCTCTTCTGAACAAGAATATGCCTTTTCAGGGGAGGAGTCATCTGAGCCAGATTCCTCAGATGTGTTTATTCTTACATGATTTTTATTTTTGCTTTTGGTATCACCATTTTGGGCCTATAAATCTCTGACTTCTTTTCCTAGTTTATAGAGGTGTTGCTCCAAAAGGGTACACCACTGTTTCCATTGGCTAGCCTCCTTTTCTGTTTGTGCACTGATCTCTCTGTCTTTATGTATTTTTTCTTTTTGCACTATTTCTTGTTTTAACTCTTTTTCAACACTAGAGTGAACAGGTGAGTGTGGTTGGCAAGGGACTGTTCCATTTGTGGGTCCTGCACCACGGAAATCCCAAGAAGGACAAGCCTCTTGTTTCTTACCCTGGGGTGGATACCTCAAGGGTGAACAGCTTATGCTTCTTTGTTCTGAGGTTTCCTCTTTCCATCTGGCTAAGAGGTGTGGTGTCTTTCCCTGTCTGCCCAGTGTTTCTGGTCACTTTCATATTGCTCCCTTACATCATTATACATTTGTACCATTTCATTTAGCTCCTTGGTAACCTGTTCATTAGCATGCTTTAATTTTGCTTATTCCCTTTCCAAAGCTGTGCCCCATTCTTTAAACTCCTCATTAGTCTTTAATATTTTGGCCTTCTCTGCCTCTGCAGCTGAGCACTGCTCATTTAACTGTCCATTCAAGTTTTTCAAGGCAGCAATGTCAGTCTTTAAGTTGATTAGGACACAGTCTCCATCAAATATTTTTAGATTACTTAGATCTAACTGTGTTTTGAGCAATTGTATCTGGCCTGCAAGTCTACTACATTCGTAAGATCTCTCTCTTCTAGTTGTTGGTTTAACTGTTTTACATCATTACGTAACATTAATTTGTCAATACACAGCTTCTCAATCCTATGAACATACTCTTTATTCTGTTCTTTTAATTCTTTAATTTCTTCTTCTGGCCTACAACTTGGATGCAGAGGTATCAATGGCTACTCCTTGATGATAGGTATTGGCAACTCTAAAAGTGTTGCCCCTGCATCTGCATGAACCATACCTACAGTTGCAATAGCAGCTGCAATGACTCAGTTCTTGTTACTAAACTTTAAAAATAATTACCATTAAATGTCAATAACCTTTTATCTAACACAATTTAAACAAAGAACCAGATCTTTCCTTGAGATACTTCAAAAGTCCTTTTTCCTTGCAGCTTTACTGCCAGATAATGACTTCTTTCTGTCTTTTCTTCGCTGTCTAGGGGTAATTCTGTCTTTAAATCTTTGAGAAATAAGAACAGAAAAATATTACTTGTTCAATTTAGTAACTTGCAAATAATAACTGTAATAATGTTTATTTCTCATACAACCTAAGTGTGGGCTGTTATTCACTAACAATCATCTCGCGAATGAGAACCCCAAAAATGTTGGAACAAAGGCTTATAATATAAATTTTTATAAGAATGTACTTGGATTCACCTCGGGCCTTATCCAAAAATTATTTCATAAATTACCAAAAATAATAAATATTCCGATGTGATATTATTCTATGCTCTCCAGATTCAAAAATGACGGTGACAAACACTGTTGCCACACTTTGGATTATATGAGAGATAAATATATTTTATTCACATATGTACAAGTCCTAAATATTCATAACTAACATAAATATCAAGCATAATAAAAATAATGTAAACAAACTATAATGTAAACAAAACAGATTTTAGAAAATCAAGTAAATCATATAAAACAAATGAAACAAATTTTAGCAATAAGTAATATAAATGAGTAAGCACTACTCAGCATAATAAATGACATTTTATACTATTTCTTTTTTGAAATTTCTGTTTATTCCTCCTCCCTAGCCTGCCACCTCCGACCCTTCAGGGGGGACAACTGGACATCCCACTGCCCGGAACCCTACCCAAGCAGACCCCTGGCCCCATGGAGCAGCGGATTACCCCAGGCGGACGGTGGGGGCTCAAACCCTGCTACTTACGCTTTCATCGGTCTGAGGTCTGCTGGGTGGGCACAGGCAAATTGTGGGCATGGCCATGGTCCTCCCATCTTCCCAGCTGAGGCAGGCTTGTTTCCGCATTTTTCTCCCTCCCCGAGCAGCAGGTAACCTCCCCCGATGTCATGACGCACGCGCCAATGTCCATGCTGCTCAATGGCCGCCCATCCCCAAGTGGAACTTGCAGTTCCTCGAGCCTCTGCTCGGGGTCATGCAAGTGTCGGGCATCAGCCGAATCCCTCCCCGGAGAAGGCAAACTGTCATTGGACACTCAAGCCTATCTCCCCCCCGGCCGACCCACCGACGACCTGAGTCCACTCCCGAACCTGGGTCGCCGGCGTGGTGCGAGGTGTGGCGTCCAGCGCCTCAACCCTCAGTGCCACCAGGCCGGCTCAGTTTATACTATTTCTTTAGCATACTTATAAATAGCATGACCTTTTCTTTTTTTTCTATGAGAACTTACAGTTCATTACACTAGTGTTTCAGATTATCTTGGCAGGATACTTGCTTAAACTTTATAGTATAAAAAGGTATTTTCTTTAGATTTAAGTTCAAGCTTAACCATACACCTAAGGCTTGAAGTTAAAATGCACTGTTATCACCCCAGATAGCCAAATAAGTACTAAAAGTAGAATAAAGGAATACTTATATTTTAGTTATCTGTAGATGCGGCCTTCTACTTTTTAGCTTTCAAAGTCTTGGTGAGGACTTCTGGTGTTGGATGACAACTGTCCTTGATGGTGAGTTTGGCTTTAGTCTGCTGTCTTTTTCCCTTGAACCTGAAACTGTAGAGTCTTTTGACAACAATGAAGCAATGCAGGCTGGATCCTTCTTGCTTGACATCACAAATCATCAAAAGTCACTTCAGAATTTAGTACGAGAAATCAGACACAATTCAGCAGTTCAGCACAGTGTGTAGAAAGATCTCTTCCTGTGGACAGCAATGTTGTTTTGGGTAACTGGACTCTGAGACTCTTTTCTGTTTCAGTTCATTTCTGCTTTTGAACCTGCAACTCTGGACTCACTGCTATTCAACAGCACTGCAGATTTGTAAATTCTAAAATCAGTCTCTTGTTCAGGTTTTTAACAGAAATTCCAAAACATTACTTTTAGTCCAGTATGTAAAACATAGGCCTTGCTTAATCCAATACTGGAAGAAAGTCCTTTTTATAACAGTCTGTTTCCGCAGCTGGACCTGTGGCAGAATTGTGCAGGCTTTCAGGCTGGTTTAGCTCTCCTTGCAGTGGCAATGTTAAAGCCCAAGTAATGTTCCCAGCAGGTGTGGCTTCAGGCTTTTAGTCTAGAACAAGTCCAAGCTCATCCAAAATTGTCATGACATTGAACACCGGTCTTCACACACCAAAGAATTAAACAGTTCTGGGCTGGCTTTGCCAGTATCCAATTTATGTCCCCCTTACTGGGCGACATCACCATCAAGTTATGATTGGTCTGAGCACTCTTTGAGGGTGTTACTGTTAGCCCCTCCTAATCCATTTTTTTCTCAGTATGACCTCATCCTGAAAAACTATTTTTGATATGAAACAATTTTTTTTTCTTGCATCTATGTGTACCTTTGTACATATATAAGACTAACATTTTTAAATGCAGCTAAAGGAGAGGATTCATTTGAGACCAAACATGATGGTGTCAATTCTAATATAAAATCTATAATTTATAAAAGTATTACAAAACGTTTTCTTTTATAGATATCTAAAAAGTATTTACAGATTTCAGAAGAACATTTTTTCCTGTTTAAAATGATGTTACTTTGGCATACCTGCTATCATTAGAACTGTGTAAATTTAATAAAAATTATTTAAGACAGGGATCTCCTTTGTTCAAAATAAATGAACTGTGACCTCATGTAGCTATCCAGAGGCTTATAATCCACCCAACTAGTTGTTTCTTATTAAATAAACACTTTACCCTCATTCCACTGAAAAGATGGCAAGGTCAGCTTACTACAAATACCATCTTTGTCAATATATTTTAAACAGTTTTGAGACTATAGATTTTTGTAAATAGCTCATAATACACTTTGTTGATGGGTTTAAAACTTACTCAATGGGCAGGTACATGCATTTTCAATAACCTGTATAATTTTGAAATGTATTATAGTTTTTGTATATTTTCTATAAATAAAAGTCTTAATTTCTTAAAGCCAGTCTAAATCTATGTTAACCTCTGAGATGTGCTATGGCTGGTACTGAAAAACAAGATTGTAAATTATGTCAGGTTTCAAGTTCTTCTGCTACTAATTGGAAGAGGCCATTCAATTTAAACAGACTATCCTAGAAACATTTTTTTTCCTGAAGTTGACCATATATGCTGTATTTCCTTTTCATGGCTTCATTATTGTATTTTAGTATTTAAGCCTTAAGCAGCATTGCCCTTGTTTTAAATATTCATTTAGACATTAATTTGATCAGAAACATTTATAGGACTTAATAATTAAGTCAATATAAGGATATAGAATAACAATTAAGAATATAATAATATCTAATAAAATATTTAACTCAAATTAGTTCTGTTCCTATAGGAGCATGGCAGCAATGTCAGGGTGCTGAGGTGGCACCTGGTGGGAATGCCATGTGCAGTGAAACAGAACTGATCAGACTGAAAGAATAGGGTGGTGGCATGGACAGACCATGACCCAGACCCCAGGTGGCAACAGCCCTGGCACCTACCCCAGTGGTGCCACAGTCCTCTACATGTGATGGTTGGCAGTGGCTGCAGGTGGTGGGATGCAGTCGGTGGAGGGGAACATTCCCTGGGCACTGTGACAGTCCCCTGGTACTCAGCCCCCCACATGGAGGCAGGCTCATGCCCACCTCCACTGTTGGGGACTGTGACACCTATGGTGCAGGTGCCCAGTTACCAGGGCTGTTGCTACCTGGGGTCCTGGTCATGGCCCGTCCATGCCCACCACCCTCCACCTGGCCTGATCGGCTCTATTCCACTGCACATGGCACCTCCGCCACCTTGACACTGCTGTCATGTCCCCGATGCCCCCTATGGCACCCCCACTGCTCCCTCTTCCCCTGATCCCCTCCTTGCAGGCTCACCCTGCCCAGATCCCTCCCTGCCCAGCAGTGGCACAGGGCCCTTAGATCAGCTCCTGGCTGGTCTATGCTCAGCCCCCTGTTGCAACAATGGCGGTGTTTCTAAAATTCCAAAAAAGAAGATGGTGCAGCCCCATCATGGCACAAGCACCCTTGTCACCTTGCGCAAGGGTGCTACTGCTGCAAGGGTGATGCAGGGTGGCTTTGATGCACAGCATCACAATGTTGACACAGCCTGTGTTCAAAAATCGGGATTGATGCAATTGTTGGTGCAAGTGCCACTTGTGTCAAATCCTTTTCATGCAGGCACCTTGCACCACACTTCAGGTCTGAAAATCAAGCCCACAGTCCCTGTACATTCCACTGTGCAATAACCCTTGCCTCAAAATTGTGGGTGTCTCAGTAACTTGGCCTGTTTTTGAAAGATGCCCATATCCGGGCCTCATGGGATCTCATCGAACAGACAACAAGCACAATATTCTCCTTTTCCAGCCTATGCACCTAATACCAGATGCCAAAAACAATGCTATGGCATACATGCAACTGTGCAGTAGTTCACTTCACCATTTCTTCCCTGGGAGGGAAAGGACCATACCTAGCTGACCCCTAGAACAATGTACTTGGACTCTCAAATCACAGAAAGGCCTGGCTAGCCACCTATAAATATGGCATTCCTCTGAATCTGATCTGAGTACTGACTGACATCATTGCACTGAACTGTCAGTCTGTGTGCAGGGAGGTTTTGATAATACCCTTGTACTCAGGATTGTTTGATGTACCTTAAATTATGAGCTGATTTTGCAACTGTGAGTAAAAAGTTGAAATGCACTAAGCTGTGTGACAGTGTTTGGTCCTAGTCAGGAGAGTAGCATTGTTGGTACATCTAAACTTAATGAAGTTATAAAGAGAGTAACTGTCTGAACCAGAGGAGCAAGCAGATAATAGCCAGGTAAGCCGCATTAACAAAATTGTTTTTGCTGCATCTAGTGTGCTGCAGGTGTGCTGGCTCAGTGACCTACATTGTGGGCACCAGCACCCTGTAATAAGTGGATTCATAATTTTGCTTGAAGTCCACTGGCAGAAGTTAAATTTTGCCCAGCCCGACTCTGTAGTGCATGACTGGTGCCAGCTTTGTACTGTTCAGTCACAGAGGAGGTAGCTTGTAACACACTAAAAATGCTTAGTTTAGAAGTCATTTTCTTAAACATGATATCCAGGTGGGCTTTAAAATTTCAGCAGCTCCAGTTGAGGACTTCTAATGTTTTATAAAAATAGCCTATTTTTCCTTATGACCTTCAAGTCTTGTGGTACACGTTCTGTAGCTCAACTTGCCAGGTCAAGGGGACTGCATTTGATAATGGCTACAGTGTAGAGACAACAGTTGACATTGCAGTTTGTTGTACAGTAGAGTCAATCAAATTTGCCATGAGAGTGAAAACGGGTGTAGCCCAGCAGCTTAACTGCCTGGAGGCCTCAAATGAAGAGCAAAAGTTTTCACTACAAGACCTGGCTTTGGAGATCCAGAAAGGGGCTGTGCCAGTTGAGATATGATATTGTGGATAATCCAGGATCACAAAGTAGGAACCATGGTAAGTGTTATGGAAGACACAATGGTGGCATTGGATACAGAGCAAGCAACGATTCAAAGGGAGGTCTCCGTACATCAGTCGAAATATAATGACCTGGCTAGCACATCCATAAAGTCCAACATCAGGATAATTGGTCTGCAGGAGGAGGTGGAAGACAATAACAGTGCTCCTCTTTTTGATTAATGGATTCCTGAGATGTTGGGCCTGTCATACTTTTCCAGCACTTTTGGAATAAAGAGGGCATTGTAGCCCAAGTCTGGGAAGGGGCAATCATGCAGGGCAGTGATTATAAAACACATCCAGTTTTATGACAAGAAGAGAGTGCAACAGAAAGCAATACAGCATAGGGAGGTGCGTTTTCAAGGGAAACAGATTTCTTTCAAATCAATGGGAGGGCTTGCACGAGGTTCAATGTGTGGAATAGCTCCTCCCACAACCTCTATATAAGCCCTCCTGTAACACACCTCCTTTGCTTAGGGAGTGTTTTTTTTTCTGGGCTGCTGCATGGTTTGTATGGCTGTGCCCTTTTCATTTGCCCTGCTGCCTTGTTTGTGTCCCCCCCTTGTGTCCCTTGCCTCCCTTTCTTTGTTGGTCTCTTTCCCTTTGTCTGGTTTTCCTGCCTGCTCCCCTTTTGCTCTTCCTTCATTCTGGGGGCTTTTTGTTGTTCCCTGTCCCTTTCCTTTTTGGCCATTTCTTTACCCCTACTCATGTTTCCCGATCCGGCTCTTCCCTGTCCCATGTGCTCTCTCTAGCACTACTCCCCAGCTGCGTTCCCTCGCAACTACACTCATTGACTTGTTGGGCTATTCCTTGAGCAGTAGACAGCGTTTGGTAAATGAGAGTGTGCTCTGTTTTATTTTGGAACTCTTTCATTCTCCAGGGCGAGCATTCTGCCTTTCTTACCTAATGCTGCAGTTATGTTTCCATTGGTGCCACTTTTGACTCTGCAGTGGCTGTGCAGCCAAAAGATAAGACTATGTGCACTCCACGGCAGCCCTGTAGCAGATACTCATGTGCAGCATTATGTTTCCCATACTGTTTCATATGGATAGTCACGTTGTCTACTCCAGGTTCCTTTGGTTTTGCCATTCATATTTTGGAATATCACCCAGTGCGTATGATGCTACAGGATTTGGGGAATAATCCTCACAAACAATAGTGTACAGTGGCGTGAAAAAGTATTTGCCCCCTTCCTGATTTTCTCTGTTATTGCACATTTGTCACACTGGATGTTTTCAGGTCTTTAGAAAGAATGTAATATTAGATAAAGGGAACCTGAGTGAACAAATAACACTTGTTTTTTTTTTTATTTCATTTATTTAATGAAAAAAAGTTAACCAACACCAATTGGCACTGTGTGAAAAAGTAATTGCCCCCTTACACTTAATAACTGGTTACACCACATTTAGCTGCAATGACTGCAACCAAACACTTCCTATAATTCAATATCAGTCTTTCACATCGCTGTGGAGGAATTTTAACCCACTCTTCCTCACAGAACTGCTTTAATTCAGTAACATGTAGGTTTTCGAGCATGAACTGCTCGTTTCGTGGTCCTGCCACAGCATCTCTATTGGGTTTAAGTCTGGACTTTGACTAGGCCACTCTAAACCTTTAATTTTACTTCTTTTAGCCATTCTGATGTGGACTTGCTTTTGTGTTTTGGATCATTGTCTTGCTGCATGACCCAACTACACTTCAGCTTCAGCTGACGGAAGGATGACTGGACATTCTCTTTAAGAATTTTCTGGTACAGAGCAGAATTCATGGTTCCTTTAATTATGGCAAGTCATCCAGGTCCTTAGGCAGCAAGCATCCCACACCATCACACTACCACCACCATGTTTGACTGTTGGTATGGTGTTCTTACTGTGGAATGCTGTGTTTGCTTTACGCGAGACATTATGGGATCCATGTTGTCCAAAAGTTCCACTTTGGACTCATTTGTCCATAGAACATTTTTCCAAAAGGCTTGTGGATCATCCAGGTGCTTTTTAAATGAGACGAGCATTTATGTTCTTCTTGGTTAGCAGTGGTTTCACTTTGCTACTCTCACATGAAGCCCATTTTGCCCAGTCTCTTTCTGATTGTGAGTCATGAACACTGACCTTAGCTGAGGCAAGAGAAGCCTGCAGTTCTTTGGATGTTGTTTTAGGATCCTTTGAGACTTCTTGGATGATTTTACACTGCGCTCTTGGAGTAATTTTGGCAGGCCGCCCACTCCTGGGAAGGGTCACTACTGTTCCAAGTGTTCTCCATTTGAGATTATGGCTCACTGTGGTTCGATGGAGTCCCAGAGCCTTAGAAATAGCTTTGTAACCCTTTCCAGACTGAAAGAGGGCAACAAAATGTTTTTCTGATCTTTCAGGAACTTCCTTTGATCATGGCATAATGTGCTTGTTGAATCTTTGTGCTGGCAATGTGACTCTGATGGTAAGGGCCAAAATAAGTGAGGTTTATATTGAGCGGGCTGGCTGTAATCAAGCCTGGCTGTGTTCAATCAGCTGACTCTAATTATCCCTTTAATTGGGCTGATTTAACTAGGGGCAATTACTTTTCACACAGTGCCAGTTGGTGTTGGTTAACTTTTTCATTAAATAAATGAAATAAGTAAAAAAAAAAAGTGTTATTTGTCCACTCAGGTTCCCTTTATCTAATATTATATTTTGTCTAAAGACCTGAAAACATCCAGTGTGACAAATATGCAATAATAGAGAAAATCAGGAAGGGGGCAAATACTTTTTCACTCCACTATATATCTGCTTTCCCTCTCCCACTCAGCCTTTACCTCACTTGTCTCCTTCCTCGCCACTACCAGGCTCTCTCCTACAGGTACCAGCCCTGCTTGTATGTATTTTCCATTCCTGGCTGCCTTCTCTTCCATGCTTCCACTGCTTATTTCTCCCATACCTGGAAACTTCCCTAGTACTGGCCGGTGCCAACATTATTTGTTTGCTTATTTCAGAGTGTAATTGATGTAAACAAGAGCCTCTAAGGTCCAGTGTATTGGTATTTTCTTAGCTGCCAGCTGCATTCAGTAGCTTACTGCACCTGAACACTAAAGGTTTAGACTCCGCTGCAATTATATACTGAGTATGTGGACTGCACAGGATTTGACCCTGCCATTGCATAGTTACTTATGTCTTCCCACACCTGGGGACCTCTGCCTTCTCTTCAGGGGGGGAGGGGTCTTGGCTGCTAAAGGCTAGCGGGTGCTTATCTCCAGTGAGGTCCTGCTTTCATCTGCTTCCATACATCACCAACCTGGCTCAAGCATGATGCACCATCTCACTTGCCTGTACTTGTGTTGCTGTACATTTTCTCAGCCTCGTAGACTGGACCATCACGAATCAAAGCTTTTCCCAGCACATGGATTTCCAATTCAGGAATGCTACTTCAAAGCAATAATTTGCAATTCAGTGTCTGAACCCAACATAACATCCCCTACCTTTCTCCTCACACTATGTTTCAGAGCACCATTTATTCTGTCATCTGTGTTTGCTATACTCTTCTCATTATGTTCCTTATTTTCTCTGCTAATGCACGTATACTTATGAATTATATCCTACTTTCCACTTTTACATCCTATACCAGCTCTATTACTATATGCCTCTCTCTGCAGCAGTGTTGTACGTTGACCAGCCCTCACCAGCAGTATTCCGTCCTCCGGCCCTAACTCACACCTTCTGAGGTGCTAAGCGAAGGTAGGCTTCCCCTGTCTACTGGGGATGGGAGTCCGTTACAATCATTTCATCCTACTGCTTACCAGCCTGACATCCACCATCCCTAACTCTGCTGGATTTCATCGAGTGAAGGTTAGCTCGCCCCGACTACCAGGGATGGGAGCCATGTCTATGCTTTATGGACTGTTTCCATACCTTATCTACCTCATACCAGTTGCCACTTCCCTTTGGAAATGGAATTGCCTCCTACTTACCAACTCGAAATTATCTGTCCCTAACTCTGCTTGGCAGCATCAAGAGCAGGCTAGTTCACCATGACTTCCAGGGATGGGAGATCTTTCTCTGCTTTACAAATTTATACCTTATCTCCTATTGCCATACCTTCTCTATCCTATCCAGTTGCCACTTCCCTTTGGGAATGGAGCTATCAATCTCTGCATACCTTCCCCACTGTACTTATGGTGCTTCAAGTCACTACCAGTCATCTGTAGTTCCTGCTGGTTGTGTGACTCTTCTGTTTGCTGTTTTATCTTCATCCTCAGTCTGATTCCCAGATGCCACTCCTTCAGGACCAAGACTTTGCCCAGCTTGCTTCTCCATCTTCATTATATATGTTTATAGAATCGAATCTGCGTTCCCTTTGCCAGTTTCCATTGCTGGGAGCCTCCCACAGTTCTGGATTTCTCCTTGGTTTACATCTACACCGATGCAGATTGTCACTTCCATTCTGGACTGAAACTTTTTCAGCCCTGTTATCTCATTGTTCTGCATTCACTAACTGACTTCACTCCAGATCCTCTTCCTCAAATGTCCCATCTGGCTGAATGTCCTTCCATTCTGTTGCTTCACACGTGTTTTCTCCACCTGCTCCCTGATGCCTCAACTCTTCTGGACCTGGACCTCCTACTTCTGCCTGTGACTTTGACTGTGAAACCCGAACTTCTTCAACCTGTTTGTCTCCATCCTGCCAGTTTGCCACTTTCCTTCAATATCAGGACTGCTCTGCATTTCAATGCCTCCACTTGTCATCCTGCTCTGCCATGGACCTTCATTCTTTCACCCCTTTGACCTCCTTGCCATCATCATATGGATCCTGCCAACTTGTTCATTCCCTTTCTCACTCCAAGTTGACTGCCTCTTGGACTGCTTTGCTGCAGGTTGCTAGATCTGTCATTGTACAACCTTGTTTTCTTCACAGGTTTGGACTCTTATCCTTCTTCACTACAGCACCTTCCATCATTTTCTCTGATCGCTTCTAGCCTTTGTCAGATGTGGGATTCCTGTTACTCTTGGTGCTTGATTTGGCTCCTCAGCCTTCCGTGGATCATCATTCAATGCCTTGCTTCAGCTTTCCTGCAATTCACTGCTGTTCACTATGGAACTGACCTTGTCCTGCTCCTTCCTGCTATGGATGTCATATGGCTTCGCCTGGCCCATACCTTCCTCTGCTCATTCCTTCAGTTGCTCAGGATCCCCTCTGGACTTCCTTCCTATTTGTCTGGCTGCCTTCTCCTCTTTGCCTTGCTGGCTCAGGGCTTTGTACTGTTTGCTGTGGCTCTTTTGGGCCTTGTATCCTATCTCCGACCAGTACTTCTGATGAGTTATCTGTTTTTCCACATGATTCATCTCATACTTCTACTCCAGCTCTTCTAGCAGTACCCTTCCACTACTCATTCAATTATTAATGCATTACTCTGCTGTACTTCTACTGCCAGCAAACATTCCTTGGCTTACATGCCTCATAGACTCTTACGTTATCATAGAAAGCTCATACTGCCCATTCAGTTCTTCACAATCATTCATGGATTCCATTTGCTTGGACACTAAGAAGATCTCTGTCTCTATCAGATATACCCTCCAATCCTTGTCCATCCAATCACCATGACTTCCTCGGATGCCTTGTCTCATTGGCCATCCTCATACATGGAAAGGATTTAAATCTTTCTGTTATACTCAGACTTCATATTCAGCATCACCTCTACAGATACCTGGAATCACAAGTTAACCTATTCAACTATGGATATCATCCATTTTACCTTCTGCTGCCTCTTATTTCAACAATGACTCTGATGACCAAGTTACTTGACTTCTTCTTCAAATCAGTCATGTTAGTCTTAGGAATTGTACAGTTATTGTCCAGAATATTTGTTGTGAGATCCCCACAGCTAGCTGATTATTGACTCCACACCATCCAACCTTCGATTTCACTCCTGGGCATCGCTATCCTTTATATTATTATTCGTAACTTTTCACCTAATACCTACAGCTGCGTCAACCACTCTCCAGTGGCCCTTACAGCCTCTTCTTCTTGAAGTACCTTTGTTAATCTCTACAGCAGAGATCATTACCAAGAACTGGCTCTCCTGAATTCTAACTGACAAGCCATATCAGCCAAGACAAATTCACAAACTTAGCCTTGCAATCCTAATTGGTATTGATCAGCAGTAACACTAAAACCTATGGCATCCTGCATTAATCGATCTCACTACTAATCCAGCCTACAGACTCTTCTCTCATCTGCCCCAAGCTTCTCTCATATACTTCAGCAGCAGGATTACCCGTGAACTTAATCACCTATGCCACCACAGTGCACCTCCTAAATGATCACACCACAGGAATATCCACACTTACTTCAGGCAGTGCACCAGAAGAGGATTTGAGCATAAAGTCATAAACATCATGAGCAAAGAAGCCATATATTCATTATACCAAATTCCAATCATTCCTCATATATTTTAGGCTACCATCTGGACAGCTTCACAAATCATCTTCTAGTGCTTTACTAATCATTTATGGCATTATTTTCATCAGGCACTCAAACTCTCCTCTACTCATTTTACTCTGGGTTGCTTACCTGCTGACTTTTGCTCTCTAATTGATTCTTTACCTCCAGACTACCTCAAATATCAAACCTTATATGAATTGGAGCAGTCACTCATAACTTTACTAATCATCACAACTACCACAGTGTACTGTCTGGTCTTATATCACTCAAATCTTGCTCTCCTGATTCATAATGCCCCTACAATCCCTTGGACATGCATCCTTCATCACTTCAGAAACATGGTCTACATCAGCTGTGCTTTAACTGGATCTGCTTTACATTGGATTTTACCATCCCCATGGAAAAGATGTACCCTTCATCTTCAGGATCATCATTCAGGCTGTATTATCCTTGAGTCGAGAATGAACCATCATCTCCAGGGCACTCAAAGACTCTTCTACAAATTCTACTTTATGGATGTTTCCTTAGCGACTCCTTGTTCAATACAGAGTTCCTAGCTTCCAGACCATACCCTTACATTCAAGCCTCTTACAAGTTGGATCTTTCTCCAATGACTTCTCCTACCATTGCATTTCCACCATTCCCAGTTTGGTACCTTATCAATCTGGTCATGGTCCCTTTGCCTATTACAAGTCAATTGGACAAGCATCATTCATCATCTTGGAAACCTGGACTTTCTTTGTCCTCCTTCACTCGGATTTACTTCATACTTAGGATTCTATTGCTCATTCAGAACAAATCCCCTCTTCAGCCTCAGGATCATGATGTGATAGGGATCATCCATGTGTCGAATATGGATTATCATCACTCCAAGCAACTCACCAACCTCAAATTAACTATGGTTACTAGAACCTAGATCCTTCTCCACTTAGTATGTCCAGAAGGATGGGCAGACTTCTGGCCATCGGTCCTCAGAGGTTTTCTCCCCTGAGAGCCAGGGGTCATACTCTCCATGAGTTGGAGGAGGTATCTTATTGGGCTTTCTATTCCCTACAAACTACTGTCTACATACCTACTACTCAAGGGTGGGAATAGAGTAAAGCCACAAAAAGTACTACAAGTTACACAAGCACAATATACACCATCTGTCCTTATCGTTCTTCCACAAACACTGAATGGGAGGACTTGCCCAAGGTTCAATGTGGGGAATAGCTCCTCCCACAACCTTTACATAAGCTCTATTCTAACACACTTCTCTTGCTTAGGGAGTGTTTTTCATCCACCACCATCCCCTCCTCCTCCTTCTCCACTCTTCTCACTCTTGCTCATGGGCCTTCTATTCCCTACAAACTACTACCTACATACCTACTACTCAAGGGGGGGGGAATAGAGTAAAGCCACAAAAAGTACTACAAGTTACACAAGCACTATATACCCCATCTCTCCTTATCTCTATTCCACAAACATTGAAACCCACCACCTACAATCGTGATGCTGCATAAGAGGTTTTATAAAGTGAAGAAGGAGCCATTAATAGACAAATGAAATATTCATAGAAACTTAGAAAAAGTTGGCAGAAATAGGTCAAGTGGCCCATCCAATCAACCCTTCTCTGCCTGTGTAACAGACTGAACCCTAATCAGTCCCTATTTTCTCCCCTCCCCCCCTTGAACCCAACCACACCTTTTCCATCCTGTCTTAAACCATCCCACTGTCTCATCATATATGATTTAATCTGGAAATTTGCTCTATTCTGCAACCACTCTTTCAGTAAAAAAGTGCTTGTTGACATCTTTGCTGACCCCCTGCAAGTTTTATGTAATTACCTCTGTTGGACGTATTTCTACATTTTGTGAACCAGACACTAGTGTCTATCCTATTGATTCCAAGAAGGAACTAATACATCTCAGTCATATCCCCTCATTTCCTCCTATCCTCCACAGTATAATGTTCAAATCCTCCAGGCATTCTTTGTAAGTCCTCCTCTGTTGCCCACATATTATCTTCAGGTAGGCTAGGAGGAAGTAAGCTGTTGTTTAACTAGAATCTGCAGCTTATCCATCAGGCAGGGAAATGGGCAGACTAGGTGGACCAAGTGGTCCTTATCTGCCATCAAATTCTATGTTTCTATGTTTCTATAACCCTCTTCTGCACTGCCTCCAGTCTGTCTTTATCTCTCTTTAGGCATGGATCCCAAAACACTCCAAAGGAGATCAGACCAGTGATCTGTACAGGACATTACCATGTCCCTTCTTCTGCTAGTGATCCCCCTACCTATGCATCCCAGCATCCAGTTTGCCTTTCCCACCATTTTATTGCATTATGCCAATGTCTTTAAAGTATTTTTTCTTGATTTATTTCAAAAGTTTTACCACAAAGACATACTGAACTGGTAACAGTTAATTTCCAGATGCATCTTAAGGGGAATGGGAAGATGAGAGCACACAAAATATAATATAAAACAAAATACAATAATAAAGGACTGCACACACACAAAAATACAAAACTACAACAATACAATAGTATGTACAGTGGCGTGAAAAAGTATTTGCCCCCTTCCTGATTTTCTCTATTATTGCATATTTGTCACACTGGATGTTTTCAGGTCTTTAGACAAAATATAATATTAGATCAAGGGAACCTGAGTGGACAAATAACACTTTTTTTTTTTTACTTATTTCATTTATTTAATGAAAAAGTTAACCAACACCAACTGGCACTGTGTGAAAAAGTAATGCCCCTAGTTAAATCAGCCCAATTAAAGGGATAATTAGAGTCAGCTGATTGAACACAGCCAGGCTTGATTACATCCAGCCCTGCTCAATATAAACCTCACTTATTTTGGCCCTTACCATCAGAGTCACATTGCCAGCACAAAGATTCAACAAGCACATTATGCCATGATCAAAGGAAGTTCCTGAAAGATCAGAAAACATTTTGTTGCCCTCTATCAGTCTGGAAAGGGTTACAAAGCTATTTCTAAGGCTCTGGGACTCCATCGAACCACAGTGAGAGCCATAATCTCCAAATGGAGAACACTTGAACAGTAGTGACCCTTCCCAGGAGTGGGCGGCCTGCCAAAATTACTCCAAGGGTGCAGTGTAAAATCATCCAAGAAGTCTCAAAGGATCCTAAAACAACATCCAAAGAACTGCAGGCTTCTTGCCTCAGCTAAGGTCAGTGTTCATGACTCCACAATCAGAAAGAGACTGGGCAAAATGGGCTTCATGTGAGAGTAGAGCATGAAACCACTGCTAACCAAGAAGAACATAAATGCTCGTCTCTTATTTGCCAAGAAGCACCTGGATGATCCACAAGCCTTTTGGGAAAATGTTCTATGGACAGATGAGTCCAAAGTGGAACTTTTGGACAACATGGATCCCATAATGTCTCACAGAAAGCAACACACAGCATTCCACAGTAAGAACACCATACCAACAGTCAAACATGGTGGTGGTAGTGATGGTGTGGGGATGCTTTGCTGCCTAAGGACCTGGATGACTTGCCATAATTAAAGGAACCATGAATTCTGCTCTGTACCAGAAAATTCTTAAGGAGAATGTCCAGTCATCCTTCCGTCAGCTGAAGCTGAAGCGTAGTTGGGTCATGCAGCAAGACAATGATCCAAAACACAAAAGCAAGTCCACATCAGAATGGCTAAAAGAAGTAAAATTAAAGTTTTAGAGTGGCCAAGTCAAAGTCCAGACTTAAACCAATAGAGATGCTGTGGCAGGACCTGAAACGAGCAGTTCATGCTCGAAAACCTACCAAATGTTACTGAATTAAAGCAGTTCTGCGAGGAAGAGTGGGTTAAATTCCTCCACAGTGATGTGAAAGACTGATATTGAATTATAGGAAGTGTTTGGTTGCAGTCATTGCAGCTAAATGTATGCAGAACCAGTTATTAAGTGTAAGGGCAATTACTTTTTCACACAGTGCCAATTGGTGTTGGTTAACTTTTTTTCATTAAATAAGTGAAATAAAAAAAAAAAACAAGTGTTATTTGTTCACTCAGGTTCCCTTTATCTAATATTACATTCTGTCGAAAGACCTGAAAACATCCAGTGTGACAAATATGCAATAATAGAGAAAATCAGGAAGGGGGCAAATACTTTTTCACGCCACTGTAAATAAGAATCAACAAAATGAACAATTGTGCAAAGGCAAGACTTCTGTATAAGTAAATATCCTACAATGCAATAAAGTGCAGGAAAAGAACAATTTTTAGTGTGGAAAAGGCACTACAGAGTTTGGTATGGGAGGAATGGCTATAAATTGTAAGGGTGTAGAGGGAGTTGCACTAGTGAAAGTGCAGGGCAAAGGGGGAGCAGGGGTTGGAGAGCTGCTTGTAATTTATCCAGTGTCACCACTGTGTCTTTCATACCAACCCTTCATGATCATTATCCCCAGATCTTTTTCCTGCCAGTGCAGAAAACAATCCCACCCTCCCCCCATTGTGGTTTTCTTCCCTGTGTGCATAACTTTGCATTTTTTTTTCATTTTTATATCAACTACAATATACAGCTGTGTGGAATATAAAATTACACTGGCAGAATGCCCATGGAATTACCCTTCCCATTCTGCAGAATTTTGTGGAATCTGCATGAAAATTCTGCAGAATTTTGCAAAATTTTAAATTTCTGTTATTTTGGTCTAGTTTTTAGTACATATCCAGATGATACTAAGTTTGACAGGAATACAGATACTGATGTCTCACATAAGTGTACCAAACTTCGTGTCCTAGATTGAAAGATAGCTAAGTTATGGTTGGCCAAAGATTTAACTAAAATTTAGATTTCATTTTTTTCCTTTTAATTTAAAATTTCTTATCCAAATGCCTCCACAATTTCAGGATTTAGAGAAACTTGCAACATGGTTATGTGTTCCAAGATTTAAGTCGCAAGGTTTAAAGGAGGCTGTGCTATTTGTAGCCAAACATTTTGCTAACATTTAGATTTTAGTTTAGTATAATTTTGAAAGCACTCATCAAAATGTTATAAACTTTTGCAGGTGTGTGGGTTTTTGCTACTTTTATATATGTACCCAGTTTCAAACTTCTAGCCCAAAGGTACTAGAGTTATATGCAGATAAAACATGTTAATGAAATTTCACACACAAAAAATGAAATGACAGAATTAGAATTTGAACGCTTATTTTGAGACGCTGCATCCTAATGTTGTGATATCTGGCACACCATTAGTACTCCTCCCCCAAAAAAATAATCATGCCAAAATGCAGATCTCTATCTAAATAGAAGGCTGAGTTATGATCAAATTAATACATTTCAAAAAGTCCACTGAATTTTGTCAAATTTTAAATTTCAGTTATTTGTTCTAGTTTTATAAGTACTGTGCATATCCAAATGATACCAACTTTGGCAGGTGTACACGTACTAATGGCTTTCATAATGTACCAAATTTCAGAGTCCTAGACTGAAAGGGGTGAGTTATGGGTAGCCAAACATTTAATCAACATTTAATTTTCAGTTATTTTCATCTAATTTTAAACATTCTTATTCAGCTTTCTCCACAGTGTCAGAGTTTAGAGAAATGTGTAACATGGGTATGTGCAGCAAGTTTTAAGTATCAGCTTTAAAGAGGGTTGTGCTATAGGTAGCCAAACATTTTGCCAAAGTTTAGATTTGTATTATTTCAGTATAATCTTGAAAGCGTTCATCAAAATGTTATAAACTTTTGCAGGTATAAGGGCTATTACTACATTTATACGTGTACCAAGTTTCAGATTTGTAGCTCCAAAGTTGATTGAGTTACATTCAGATAAAAATGTTAATGAACTTTCCCACAAAAAAAATAAAATTACAGACATTGAACACCTTTGATTTTGGGACGATACAAGCTAATATCAATATATTAGGCACACAATTAGAGCTCCTGCCAGCAAGTAAACATAATAAATTTCAGAGCTGTAGCTCAGTTGACAGCTGTCTTATGACCAGATTAATACATTTCAAAATGTCTGTGAAATTCTGATGAAATTCAGTGCAATATTGTGCAGTTTCACAAAATGCTATCACAATTCTGCAAATTTGGAATTTTATCATTCCGCACAGTTCTACTGCCATACTTTGATCATACTTTAGACCACCTCTCCACCTTCTCCAGATCCATTTTCATGATTCTTACCCCCTTCTTATCCCTCCTTGGACCTCCACGCTACCACAAATTTTGGAGTCATCTGCAAAGAGGCATCTCTTTCTTTAGAATCCCTGCCCTATCTCAGAAATGAACATATTGAAGAGAATGGGTCCCAATACTAATCCCTGAGGCACCCTGCTTGTGACTTCCCCACTCCCTGATGCCTCTCCATTCAGCACTACCCTTTGAGTCCCCCAACATAGCCAGTTTCTACCCACCTAGTTATCTTTTCCACAATCCCCAAATTACCCCCTTTTTCACCATCCTTTCATGTGGGATGAAGATGAAGGGTTTACAAAAATCTAGGTATAGTCTGTCTACAGCCTGACCCCCTGTTTTAAATCTCTGCTGAAAACTTATTTATTTTCATTGCCATCCCCTCACTAATTGTTAAATTAAATGACTGTTTTTAAAATGTATTATATTATGGTTTATGCTGTCATTTTACATTATGTACAGCACCTTGATTATGAAAGGCGCTATATAAATAAAGTTTGCTTGCTTGCTGTTCACTGCTCCTGTCACCCAATCAAAAAACTTTAATCTGGTTCATCTGGCACAACCTCCCACTGGTAAATCAATGTTCTCTAAGGAGCTGCAGCATATTCACCTCCAGGGACCCCATAATCTTTTCATTTAGACTAGATTCTAATATCATCCTCACTGTACAGTAGAAGTCAGATTGACTGGTCTACACTTTATTGGTTCCTCATGACTTCTGCTTTTATGTAGGGGAACTACATCTGCTGTCCTCCAATCTTTCAGAACTTCTCCATCTACAGTGAGTAGCTGAAGTGGTCCATTAGTGGATCTGTTTGGACCTGTCCTATTTCCCTTATTATCCTTATGTGCAACTGATGCAAATCCACTGATACGTTTTGCAATCGATCAGGCTCATTGATTTGATAAATTGCTGCACTCAGCGAAAAAAAACATATGGCATAAGCTTAAACCCCTGTTTTCCCTTGACGCCAGTCTCTGTGGACAAGTGGCTGCTGAAAACTTCACCCTGAACACTCAGCACACTGTCTTCTAATGCTCAAGCCAAGGAAGGTACAACAAACCAGGAAAATATTGGTTTATGTACGTAACTTTGTTTCCTTTACCGACAGGGCAGCTCACCACCTTTCCCTCCTCTCTAGCCTCCTTTTGGCGCCTAATGATCACCCTCTCCCTGGAAGTTTCCTTAACCTCGAAATTGTCTACTCGCTTGAACCTGTTATAGCTTGTTTTTCTATGAAACTTAAAAACGTTACTGCCTTAAACTGTTAATAGCAAATTTATGATGTAACTTTCCTGTCTGGTTTTACCTGTAATGTGTATCGTGCTTTGTTAAATGTTCTTTGTGACGTGGAACCTTTGTAAAAGAGTCCTGGCTCAAAGGTATTAATTCCTAGACTAATAAACTAAACTAAACTAAACTAAATAACTGGGGATTTTCACCTAGATCTGCACTGCTATCATTTTCTGGAGTTGATAGTTGTTATATTGGGGTGGTTTAGGTTATCCAAAAGTATCAGTGGAAGGATACCATGCGCTGGGTTTGACACTGACTTCTTGGGATAGACAAGGTAGTGGTTCATTTTATTATCTGCTTCTCCCCCCACCACTGGAACCCCTTGCTCGACTACTGAGAATTGCTTCAGTCAACATAGAGATGCACCAGTGCAAAAAAACAATAAAGACCTCAACTAAACTGAGGAGGCTGGTGCTTATCATAATATGCTGCATGACAGTAATGCCTTATAGGAGTCTATCAATGTGGGGTCCTTAATGGTTTTTGTTTATACGCTTTACCACACTCTTCACTTGGTGACTTTTTTAAGTTTTTGTTAGTCAGTTAATACCCACTAGGCACAATGTCTGTTTTCAGGGTTGACCTGGGAGCACTGGGGAGGATATATGACTTGCTCTGGGTCATACAGTGTGGAAGTGGACAGTTCCAAAAGCAATACCATGAATCAGCAAGATGGGATGGTGCAAGTTAAGGGTTGCAATCCCTAAATGCAGACAAAAGATCCTGGAATGTGCACTCTAGGCTAGGGCTGTTCATGGTCTGAATAGAATTTCCCAAATACCATGAATAGTGGGCTTGCCAAATATTTATTTTATTTATTTATTTTGCTTTTGGTGACCGGGTAAGTGCACTAGGCAAACAATGCCTATTTTCAGGCACGACCCGGGAGAAAACGGTTTACAGACAAACAGAAAACATGTGACGAGCACATAAATGCAGTACAGATCCGGATGAAAACAGTGTGTAATAAGTACATTGACTGACGAACATAAATGCAGTACAGATCCAGATGAAAACAGTGTGTAATAAGTACATTGACATACTGAATACAGAAGGTTAAGATACAGTAAATACAGGGAAAGAACATGATTAGTAGCAAAAGAAAATTAAACATGGGAAGATAGTAAGCTTCAGGACAATAAGTGCCATAAAAGTAGAAAGGGAGAGAGATGGAGGAAAGAGATGAAGAGAGAGCGTAGCAGGTATAGGTCTTAAGGGGAGTGAGGGGAGAGAGGGGGTAAATAGGAAGGAGATGGGGAGAGGGCAAGAGTGAGTGAGGGTTCAAGGTGGGTTAAAACAAGTGCAGGGATGTAAGGTGTGAAGGTGTTTCCAATGTAGTTTCTTAAAGACCGCATGGGTGTTTGTTTGACGGATAGAGAGGGGAATAGAGTTCCAGTATTTAGGAGCAGCATAGGCAAACACACGAGTGCCCATATTAGTTCTACAACTTGGGGCTCGCAGAAGGGCTTTATCATTTGATCATAATTCATGAGTAGGAGGTTGTAGTTCCAGTATGGAAGAAAGGGATAAGGGGAGACCTGTTCTGGTGACGGAGTCAATTAGTGATCCAAAGGTCTGAAGACAATAAGCAGAAGGGCTAGGCCATTTTAAGTCCCTATAGAGGTGGCAGGGGTGCTTGAAACGTGGAGAGGCAGCGGCATAGCGACAGATGCTATTATAAGTGGTGTCCCATTTATGAAGTGAGGATTTAGATGCAGATAGGAAGATTGACGAGCCATATGCTGGGGCAGTGGCAGGAAACCTTGAGCCACGGCTAGTCTGGCTTGAGGAGTAAGTGCATAGCTGGTACGATAGGCACTTCCCAGTTTTGCATTTACCGACTTACAGATAGTAGAGATATGAAGGTCAAGGTCAAGAGATTCATCCAAGGTAACACCAAGATATTTGAAGGATTTGGTGGAGGGTAGAGGAGAGCTGTCCGCACAGGAAATGATAAGTGGATTTAGATTTGCTTTAAGTCTGGCCTGAGAGCCAAACAACATTGAGTAGGATTTGCTGGAGTTGAGGACTAGTTTATTATCAGTGAGCCAGGTCTGGATACTCGCAAAATCCGAAGCGAGGGGATAGTGTAGGGAGGTTGAAGTTTTTGCACTGTGGTAAATAACCAGATCATCCGCATAAAGCAGAGATGAGCAGTTCGGTGCAATTGAGGGGATGTCATCAATGAAGATTGTGAAGAGTAGAGGACCAAGAATAGACCCCTGGGGAACTCCCACGTGGATCGGTGCAAGATCTGAGGTTGCAGAGTTAAAGACCACAACCTGTTGCCTGTCAGTCAGATAGCTTTCAAACCAGGCTATGGTATCTGGGGAGAAACCAAAAGACTGAAGTTTTGAAAGAAGGAGTGAGTGGTTTACCAGATCAAAAGCTTTAGTTAGGTCGATAAAACTGCTCCAGTCAGGAGGCCTAAGTCCATGGAAGAGTAAATGTCATTAGTCAGCTTTAGCAGGGCAGAGGTGGTACTGTGACCTTTCTGGAAGCCATGTTGGGAGTAAGAAAGGAGGTTATATTTTTGAGGTATTCTATCGCCTGCATGGCTGACTAGTTTTTCTAGGATCTTGCATAAGACAGAAAGTATAGCAATGGGACGATAGTTATTAATTTCTTTTGGTCTCCTTTTAGGAATAGGAGTGATTTTAGCAGTTTTCCATATAGTTGGGACTGTACCACGGCATAAGGACATATTAAAGATTTTGGTTAGTGGAGATGCTATGAAGGGGGCCGCTGCTTTCAAGAGCCTAGGTTCAAGACCATCAGACCCAGGGCTATGGTTTTCATGGATGGAGAGAAGTAGTTTTTCAACTTCTCTTTTTCGAATGATCCAGAACCTAAAGAGGGGGTTCAGAGGTGGTGGTTTGGTGTTACAAGGGGGTACAGTAGTGCTATCATTTTGGATAGAGGACAGATAGCTTGATAAATCTGAGAAGTGGTGATTAAAGGTATTGGCTATGGTTAATAGTTTGTTGCAGTGTATACCATTAAGTAACATGGTGTTTGTATGGAATTTTTGATTAGAGCCTAGGAGAGTTTTAATGGTAGTCCAGAATTTCTTAGAGTCACCAGAGGCGTTTATTAGCAGGTTCCTACAGAAAGTGCTTTTGGAGAGACGGATTTTTCTTTTGCAGGCACTCCTTAGTAGTCGGTAATAACAGTAATCAGATTCCAACCTTGTGGATTTAAAAAGGCGCCAGGCTTTATCTCTGGCCCTAATCTGGGTTAGCAGATCTTTTGTTAGCCACTTCGTATGAGTACCTCGAAAGCTCCTAGTGATCCATGGAGCATGGGAGTCTTGGAGCTGACTAAATTTTGTAAGGAAGCTATCAAGGGCGGACTGTACATCTGATGCTTTGTGAATGGAGGACCAGTCAATCATGGAGAGGTCATTGGTAAAGTGAATAGGATTAAATTTGGCAAGGTTGAAATGTTACAAGCCTTGTGGCGGAGATGGTTTTTTTATTTGAGCTCCACATACAGTATATCGGGAGTGATCACTGATTACATCTGGTAAGGTACTCCAGCAGCTGATGCTATCAGGCGGTTTGTAAGGATCCAATCAATAAGCGTGCTAGACTGAGAGGGAGCCCTGACCCTGGTAGGGTCAAAGATCAACTGATGAAAATTGTGGCCTTGCACTAAGGTATGAAGGGCTTGAGATGCTTTACTAGCCCAGTTTAGGTTAAGGTCACCCAATAGTAGGACTTCGTTGTGACCAATGGTACTATCTATGAGCAGAAGAAGTTCTTCTAGGCATTTTATCCCTCCGACAGGAGGGTTATAGGCACAGATTAGATGAAACTTTTTTGAGCCTAGTAGGAGCGTTGCATGGAGCGCTTCACAGGGAGATAGGACAGGAAAAAGATTTTGGGTTAGCAGCAGGTGTTGTTTGAAGTAGATAGCAACTCCACCCCCAGGCTTGGAGGCGGCCCTATCTTGCCTAATGAGATTGTAGTTGGGTAAAGCACACAGATGGTTAGCAATAGAGGGCTTTAACCAAGTTTCTGACAGGCATAGAATGTCAGGAGGTTCTGTGAAACCCATGCCTCAAGTCTCTGCTAGATCATGAAGGAGACTCCTATCTCATGTGCGCAATCCGTAGTCCCTTAGAGTCCAACCAAGTCGCATTATTTGTGACTGGTTAGTTGCTAAAGGTCCAGGATTTTGCCCAATGTCCCCAGGTAGAAGTAATGCTAGGCAGAGGAAGTGCCACAGCTTACGATGGGTAGAAAGAGTTAGGAGAGGAATTTTGCAGACTAAGGGTTTATAAAGAGAGTAGGCTAAGTGGTAGGTAAGTTTATGGGGAATAATAAGAGAGAAGGTATCAAAGGGGTTAAAAAATGACATTCGAGATAGAGGGGGCCTAGGATTGATAGTTAGAGTACAGCCCAGTGAAGTCTTTTTGGGTCTGAAGGGTACTTGGACCAAAAATTCAGACAGATGTCCTGAATAGTCCACTATTTGGCCATTATTCAGGATGTACTGTTCAGTGGGTGAGATTTCAAAATCTCACAGAGCTTTGCTGGCCAATCAGAGGCTGTTTTTGGAGCTCACAGCCAGGAACACCATATGATCTCTTCACTTTGAGTGTCTAGATAAGAGGAGACTGTCATTTCTGAGAGAGCTAGCTCTGTTTAGTTTATCACTTGTGATGTTTATGACTGTTTAAAGAACGTTTTGTGTATGATCCAGTTTTGATATCTGATCACCTTGTGACTGTATCTGACTGCACTTTTGTTTTTCATCCTTGAAACTGAGCTCAGTTTCAAGGAAAAGGAGATCATGTGTGTGAGTGAATCTGTGTGTGTGACTGTGTGTGCTGCTGCTGACTCCCCTATCCCACTGCTTACAGTTTCACAGCCCAGCTGAAGCAGTGTGATTTGATTTTTTGCTTAAGAACCTTTCTGTTCAATTATTAGTTCTTAACAGGATTTTTTTTTTTCAACAAAGTCCAGCTTAGCTTTTGCATGTAGTGAGTAACTGTTACTGGGCTCAGTAACAGTGAATGGTTCAAGTGTTTGCTGACTGCCCCCATCCCCTCTGCTGTGCTTGCTTATCTTTTTCTTCCAAATCAACACACAGCCCCTGTGGTATTTTCTATTTCTTTTGTGAAGCAAATTGGTATTTTGCTATCATGCATTCGGGCTCAGTTCACTGCATAAGTGAGTGTGATTGCCATCTGACTCTCTCTCTTGTCTGTGTCACAGCTCACTGTGGCACATACATCATCTGCGTGTGCGTTGCATTGTTGTTCTTGTAATCTGTGTCCTGCAAGTGCATGCATAGTTGTCTGCTTGCATTTTTTTTTTTGTGATTTATAAATCATTGTATTTTTTTCTCATTGGGTCAGGCTTGGCCCATTGAATTGCTGCTGACTGTGGTCTGGTTCTTGGCTCAGTTCTCTGTACAATGGAGTGAGGAGGATGTCGCAAGTGACTCCTCCCTCCACCGCTCAATGCACCTGAATGGCCTCCCTGTGCGGTGTGTGTGAGATTTTTCTTTTTGTGTGTCTTCACCCCTGTGGGTGCACTGCTGTGAGTATGTACATGTAAATTTTCTGTGAACTGCTTTAGTATTTCTGTGTGTGTGTTAGGTGTGACTCACTGGGTTCTGTGTGCTGTAAGTTGTGTGGTGCACCTTGAAAGCTTGAATTACTGTACTGTATGACTTCACAACTGACACCATATGAATAAGAAGTTGTTTGCTGACTCCATTTCTCTCTAGCATCAGTCTGTCTTTATTAGCTGCTACTTGAGTGCTGTGGGTATTGTTGTTTTCTGCAAGAAGCACCAACATAAACAAAACATTAATCACAAATAAAATACACAGTATGTTATAGACCGTGTCTCATAAATCCCATAAACATGCATGGTCCAGCCCAAGCAAGCCATCATCACCATCATTCGTAAGCAGTGAGGAACAGGGTGAGAGAAGGTCTGTTTGTATTTGCAGCTTTAAAATAGTTTTCTCCCTAATAAGCCTTCAGGTTCTGGTGTCAGTAGGACTGGGGTAGTACTAGTGCTACTATAACTACAGCTGCTGCACTACTACTACTAGTACTGCATTTGTTGGAGTGCTACTTGTATATTACACTGCACTTCCTACTGTATATTCCTCCTCTCCCCTCTCCCCCAGGTCACATCTGGAATCGAGCGGTACTCCACTCAGCATGCCTGCCTGGTAAAACTCTTAAATAAATAAATAAATTTGCAGCACCATCATTTTATAAAAGTAGGAGGGCTTTACAGCTGACATCTCCACTTATACAAGAACAAGAACCCACCCCCACTACCAGTGGTAGTGCTATTCACACAACTGCCCCCATAAATGGAACATCACCTATTGGTCTGCTCCTTCCCACCACCACCAGTGCTGTGATTTCAGCAACCAGAGCAGTGCCTTTGTGTACTATTGACACCACCACTGCCCAAAGAGTGTGCACTATTATTTGTGCTCCTTGCACAGCAACTGTCACCACAACCTTTGCCTCCATTAGTAGTCCTGAGTGTTCTGCTGTCACATGACTACTGCTGCCAGTATTACAACCAGCTGTAATATGATGCCAATTGCTTTGACTGTAATGCCTACTAGTAATTTGTCACCCGGATTACTATTGACAGTGCTACTACCTTGCCAACTGTGCCTAAGATCATAGGTACTATGACTAGTACTGCCTCATGAGACTGTTACAATGACCGAACAAATTGTGTTGCCAAAACGCATTGTTGCTCAGCCTTATAAGTCTCCTCTCACCACATTTCATTTTGCTGATGTGGAGGATTCCGAAGAAGAGCATTCATCTGGTTCTGAATAATAACCAGAGCCACAAGACTTGCTCAGTGCATCATCTGACAGTGATACCCACCTAAGCAAATTTTGTGATGAGGCTGAATATGTGGCATATCTGTGTGAGTAGCATGAATGTGCAGCTGCCAAAAAATGTAGTGCTGCTTGTCATAGCAAGCAGGATGGTCAGGGTCACCCTCCTCCTCCTAAGAAAACCAAACAGTCCACTCTATCCTGTCAAAAAGTTGTGTCAAGTTTTTTATTTATTTATTTTATTATTTATTATGAATCTCAGAATAATACTTTTGAGAACAAGCTCATTACATAGGTTCCACGTCAGGTAAAACAAATACAGTTCAACTCCATCTGATACACAGAGTAGTTCTACAACTACATCTGTTGCAGAAAAGAAAGGGCAGCACAACTGCATCCACTGCACCCAGGTCTGATAAGGGAAGGGGCAAAGCATGGCCATGGTCATCCTATTAGCTCTGTACTTCCACTGTCAGTGGGGAAAAGTGTGGGTGGCTGTACTTTAGTGTTGTGAAAGATGATCCAACAAAGGCAGTATGTTCTGTGTACAACTGTACTATAAGTTGCGTAAAAACCTTTCAAATCTCACAACAACATTAATGATGAACCATCTGCGAATAGAAAGATCTACAGCGGTTCCTACCCTCTCCACAACATGTGCCTGTCAGCCCTCTTCTGGTACTAGTGCAGTAGATGCACAAAGTATTGGAAGTGATTCTATTACTGAGACAGAGAGTGTGCTCTCAACTACCGCTACACCACTTGTAGCGTATCCCCATACAGGAGCATCACCCATTCTGCCTTCTTCTGCTCAATCATCTATTATTGTAACACCTCCACCATGGGTTCAAAGTCAAAATCAGTGTGATGTGGTACTGATTTGGCTACACCCATCATGCAAGCCTTCCATGCCTGCACCAAGTACCAGACGTCACACCCACTCAGCACAGCAGATCACCAATTTAATTGGTGAGATAATGGCCTTGGATCTGCAGCCATTTTTCATTGTGGAAAACACAGGTTTCTGTAGGCTGCTGCAGCATTTGCACCCCAGGTATAATATACCATCACAAACCACATTTTCACGTACTGTAGTACCCAACATTTATCATGATTTGAGAAAAGAAGTTGCTAGACTACTAGCACAGGCTGTTGCTGGAGTTTTCCACTGCACAACTGACATATGGATCAGCATGAATTCAAATCATGCATACTTGTCACTGACAGCACACTGGTGTGTTGCAGATGTGGTAGTCACTGGTGGTGATGGTGGTACTGTTGCTGGTTCTGTCTCTTCCCCCTCTCCCTGCAGGTCTGCTTTGCTAAATGTCATTGTTAAGGAAAAGGATCACCAGGCTGTAAACATACTGTCATTCCTGTAAGAGATGTTGAGCCCATGGACTGATGGCAACAATTTGCAGGTAGGGTTTGTGGTCACAGACAATGCCACAAATATGATAAAAGCACTTAGAGATGGCAATTTTGAGGGGGTACGCTGCTTTGCTCATACAATAAATTTGGTGGCGACAAAGGATTTGGCAAACACAGCGGAGGCAGATCACACAGTCAAAGTAGCCAGAAGCATATGTCGCCATTTCCATCACTCTGTGAAAGACATTAACTGTCTGCGTCAGCTATAAGAGCATCTTCAAATGCCGCAGCATCATCTCATCCAGGATGTACAAACCCAGTGGAATTTCAGCTATTATATGCTGCAAAGGCTTCTGGAGCAGAAGCTGACCCTTCATGAGATGAGCATGGAAACTGACATGGGGGACTCCTCAGACATCAGGACTGGGCTGTGATTAAGGGATTGGTACAGGTTTTAGCCCCATTTGAAAGGAGCACTCGTGACCTTAACTCTGATTCTGCACTGCTAAGTCAGGCAATTCCTGCTGTACAGATCCTGAAAAAAGTCATGAGGAGATTCAGTGAAAATGCTGAGAAAAATCCAAACCAGACCCCAGGACCAGTGATGGCCCTTGTGGAAAACCTCACCACAGAACTAGAAGTAAAATTTTCTAATATCTGTTCCAATAAGAAAATCACATATTTGCCACTATTTCTGAACCACATTTCAAGTGTGAGGTACTACACCTTATAATGCCCTCTCACAGGGTTACAGCATTTCAGAAGCAGATGTGCTCTGAACATACTTTCTGCATGTTTGGGTCGATGAAACCCGCAGGTAACCCTATCAATGAGCCAGTGTCAGAATCACAAACTGAAAGCAGTGTGAAAATCCTTGAGAAGGAGGGTGACTGTTGGGCTAAACTCAGCTCATCACTACAGGCTGAGCAGTGGAAGAGAACAGAACAATAGCCACAGTCGTAACTCAGTCTGCTAACAGTTATTTCAACGAGCCTCTGGAGTAATTCTCCATAAATCTAGTGGAGTACTGGATTAAAAGGATGAAAGCATCTCCACACTTTGCACAGCTGGTCCTTAAATACTGTATATCTGTTGCACCCCTCTACCTGTGTACCATCTGAACGAATGTTCAGCACTGTTGGGGATGTGGTGGTACCTCATCAATCCTTGCTTGATCCAGCACATGTAAAACAACTTGTGTTTATGAAAATAAATGTACCTCACCATGGGTACACGTATGGCCACTAAAAATGCATTAAATAATCATTTGTACTGGATACAACATTTGTGTGTTGTAGCATGGACCCATATGTAGTCTCATTCTGTGTTAACCATCATTGTTCTGTTAGCAAATAAGCACAACATGTTAACATTTAGTCAAACATGTTCATCATATTCATAGTCATACTAACACAAATCTATGGCCTAGCACCCCTTTCTTTATTACTGTCACTGTCATGGTGTATTCTTTTGAAAGTGTACGCCTTGCAGTTCCCAGTGCATAAAACTGCCACCCACCAACTGACTGCTGTTCCTAATAAAAAATCCTCCACTGGTGTTGCTACATCTCTTATCCCCTGTGTTTCTGGTGCCCATATTCCATCCATCCCTTTAACAGCTTTCCAGATGCCAGCTACCAGAGTGGCATCACCAGTCTTAAGTATTTCACATGCATTAATATGGCAGTTAGCAGTGTGTAATTTCCAGTCTCAGTGTTTCCTATACCTGAAATATGGCAGTTAACAGTGTGTCATCTCCAGTCTCAGTGTTTCCCATGCCTGAAATATGGCAGTTACCAGTGTGGCATCACCAGTCTCAGTGTGTCCCATGCCTGAAATATGGCAGTTACCAGTGTGGCATCACCAGTCTCAGTGTTTCCCATGCCTGAAATATGGCAGTTACCAGTGTGGCATCACCAGTCTCAGTGTGTCCCATGCCTGAAATATGGCAGTTACCAGTGTGGCATCACCAGTCTCAGTGTTTCCCATGCCTGAAATATGGCAGTTACCAGTGTGGCATCACCAGTCTCAGTGTTTCCCATGCCTGAAATATGGCAGTTACAAGTGTGGCATCACCAGTCTCAGTGTTTCCCATGCCTGAAATATGGCAGTTACCAGTGTGGCATCACCAGTCTCAGTGTTTCCATGCCTGAAATATGGCAGTTACCAGTGTGGCATCACGAGTCTCAGTGTTTCCCATGCCTGAAATATGGCAGTTACCAGTGTGGCATCACCAGTCTCAAGTATTTTACATGCCTGAAATATTCCAGTTACCAGTATGGTATCACCAATCTCAGGTATTTCCCATGCCTGAAATATTCCAGTTGCAAGTATGGCATCTCTAGTCTCAAGTATTTCACATGACTGAAATATTCCAGTTATCAGTATAGTATCACCAGTCTCAAGCATTTTCCATGCCTGAAATATTTCAGTTGCCAGTATGGCATCTCTAGTTTCAAGTATTTCCCATGCCTGAAATATGGCAGTTACCAGTGTGGCATCACCAGTCTCAGTGTTTCCCATGCCTGAAATATGGCAGTTACCAGTGTGGCATCACCAGTCTCAGTGTTTCCCATGCCTGAAATATGGCAGTTACCAGTGTGGCATCACCAGTCTCAGTGTTTCCCATGCCTGAAATATGGCAGTTACAAGTGTGGCATCACCAGTCTCAGTGTTTCCCATGCCTGAAATATGGCAGTTACCAGTGTGGCATCACCAGTCTCAAGTATTTTACATGCCTGAAATATTCCAGTTACCAGTATGGTATCACCAGTCTCAGGTATTTCCATGCCTGAAATATTCCAGTTGCAAGTATGGCATCTCTAGTCTCAAGTATTTCACATGACTGAAATATTCCAGTTATCAGTATAGTATCATCAGCCTCAAGCATTTCCATGCCTGAAATATTTCAGTTGCCAGTATGGCATCTCTAGTTTCAAGTATTTCCCATGCCTGAAATATGGCAGTTACCAGTGTGGCATCACCAGTCTCAGTGTGTCCCATGCCTGAAATATGGCAGTTACCAGTGTGGCATCACCAGTCTCAGTGTTTCCCATGCCTGAAATATGGCAGTTACAAGTGTGGCATCACCAGTCTCAGTGTTTCCCATGCCT
This sequence comes from Neoceratodus forsteri, assembly GCA_016271365.2. NCBI lineage: Eukaryota > Metazoa > Chordata > Ceratodontiformes > Ceratodontidae > Neoceratodus > Neoceratodus forsteri. Next base: position 1,416,213,085 of record CM057449.1, on the reverse strand, counting down.
GAAATATGGCAGTTACCAGTGTGGCATCACCAGTCTCAGTGTTTTCCATACCTGAAATATGGCAGTTATCAGTGTGGCATCACGAGTCTCAGTGTTTCCCATGCCTGAAATATGGCAGTTACCAGTGTGGCATCACCAGTCTCAAGTATTTTACATGCCTGAAATATTCCAGTTACCAGTATGGTATCACCAGTCTCAGGTATTTCCCATGCCTGAAATATTCCAGTTGCAAGTATGGCATCTCTAGTCTCAAGTATTTCACATGACTGAAATATTCCAGTTATCAGTATAGTATCACCAGTCTCAAGCATTTCCCATGCCTGAAATATTTCAGTTGCCAGTATGGCATCTCTAGTTTCAAGTATTTCCCATGCCTGAAATATTCCAGTTACCAGTATGGCATCTCTGGTCTCAAGTATTTCACATGACTGAAATATTCCAGTTACCAGTATGGTATCACCAGTCTCAAGTATTTCCCATGCCTGAAATATTCTGGTTGCCTGACTACCACCAGTTTGTACCATTGTTTCATTTGCACCCCTGCAATAAGTTATTGATCCTGCTGCTGTGCCAATAATGATTTCAAAGAAATCTATTTATTTATGTATTTATTTGTTAAACTCTAGGATTATAAGTACCTTTGAGCAAGAACTGCTCATTTACAAAGGTTCCACATCAAAGGATGTAGGATAACATACATACAAAGGTCAACAATGGTTAACAGTCTTAAACACAGAGTTGGCTAAGCTTTAAATATACAGACATTAGTGGAGAGAGACATCGCAAGCCAGATTATGACAAATTTCAGGGTGAACAGTATATAGTGAGTATAAGGTAGGAAGGGGTCAGGAAGGAGTAGGCAGGCTAAAGAGCCATTGTTGGAGGGTAGGGGTGGGTGGCAAAAATATGAGGTGGATAGGGGCTGGAGGGCCCCATATCTGTAAATTGCCATTAAAGATGGGAGGGGGTGGGTGAGTCAGGGGGTGGTAGGGAGGTTAGGGTTGAAAGTGGGTGAAGCTGGTGCCAATAGTGTGGAGCTCTAAGGGAGGTTACAGGTCACCTTCAACTAAAGTAAAATGAAGAGGCAGTTCCTTATGAGAGGCAGTCACATTGAGCGGTTGAGGTGAGGAATAGTCAGAGTTGCCTTTTAAATGGTCCAAGCATTGCATTTGCGTTTCTTTGTTAAGGGTATTGTACCACTGAGGAGCCCTGTTGGTGAATGACCTCTGACCCATTGAGGTCCGGCATCTGGGGACCTGGAAGGTTTGCTATCAAGCACTACGTGTATGCTGGGTACTGCTGTGGGCAGTAAGGAGCTTTGCAATACCTGATGGCATGAGCCTGAGGAGAATGTTTTGTTAACAGGCAGGTCTGATAATGTATTCTACTGAAGAGTGGAAGCCATCCAGCCTGGGCATACAGGTCACGTGTGTGTTAGGTGGGCAGCATCCGTTAGAAGCCTACAGGCCTTGTTGAGTGTCACTGATATCCTCCAGAGGGCAGTAGGGGAAGCAGAGCCATAGATGGCTACACTGTAGTCGATGATGGAGGTGACAGAGCTGTAGATGGCCAGTCTAAGGGCATCAGTAGTCATGCAGTGTTTGAGCTTGTGGAGCAGGCCGATCCGTATGTTTGCAGCCTTAGCTACATTACCAATGTGCTGAGTGTAAGAAAGGGAACTGTCCAGGGTGATGCCAAAATATTTAAACTCAGGAACATGTTCAAGTGAAGTCCCAGCATGGTTCTTGATGATGAGGGACAGAGGTTTATTCTTGCTCCGTGCATTGCAGAATGTCATGACCTTAGTTTTGCTACAGTTCAGGACGAGTTTGTGTGAGCTAAACCTTTCTTCAACATGCCTGAAATCACAATGCAACTGACTCTCAAGTTGTTTAGAGTCATGGTTGCTAGTAAACAGTACTGCATTGTCCACATAGAGTAATATTTTCTGTTGGCAAATGCTAAGGAGACAGTTCAGGAAGAGAGAAAAGAGTAATGGCCACAGGATAGATCCCTGAGGGACACCTGAGAGGACTGTTTTTCATCACAGGTGACAACAGCAATCCTAACATGTTGGACCCTTCCCCAAGGTAACTTGCAAACCAGAGCAGTGCATTTTGGCGAGCCCGAGATGGTCAGTTGCCTGAGTAGGAGTGGGTGATTAGCAGCATCAAATGCCTTTGTTAGGTCAATGAATACTGCCCCCAACAGTTTCCTTGGTCGAGGGTGTTGTGGATGAATCCATAAATTCCAACAGTGCTGTGGTGGTACTATGCCTTTTCGGAAGCCATGCTGTTCTGGGCATTGGATTTCATATCTGTCCAGGTACTCAACAAGCTGGTCTGAGACTATTTGTTCCAGAGCTTTAGAAGTGGGGGTGGAGATAGGTCTGTAGTTGGTGTGCAGTGACTTGTCTCCACTTTTGTGTATAGGTGTGATAGTCGTCTGTTTCCAAAGTGATGGGAGTTGACCCAATCTTAGAGAAAAGGTTGAAGATCTTTGTCAGGGGTTCAATGATTTAATCTAGAACTAGTGCAAGCATCTTCAGGTCGCGTGAGTCACCACTGTAGCCAGTTTTGCAGATGGCCTTGCATATATAGGTTTTGGCTAAGTACACTGGGATCTCTTTGAAGAAGAACTGTGGAGCTGTGTGCACTTGGGACGCAGTATCAAACGGGAATTGGTGGTGGGGGCATTGAAAAAAATCAGGTGGAAGGACACTGCCCAGGTTAGAGAACGCATTATTGAATGTATTGGAGATGGTGCCAAGGTCTAGCATAGGTATTCCATCAATGTTGAGCATGGTGGGTGGTGCCTTAGGATCCTTGCCTGTAAGGTCCTTCAAGTTATTACAGAATTTTTTCCCATCACCCCAGGAGTTGGACAGTACCTCCCTAAAATATTTGCTTTTAGCCTTCCGTATAGCTAGGGTACAGTCATTTCTTGCAGATTTGTATTTTTGTATGTCCCCTTGCTCTGATGTGGCTCGAGCACAGTGCCAGAGGTGGTCCCTTTGTTTGAGCCGTGCTACAAGCTCAGAGTCTATCCATGGGTTAGACCTGCCTTTAACCTTCATCTTTATACGTGGTGCATGGTTATCGCATGCCACAGTAAAGCAGTTGATGAACAGTTCCAAGGCTTTGTTTATGTTGCTGATTGAGTCAATTATTGCCCAGTACAGCCTGCTTAGATGAGATTTTAGCAGCTGAAGGTGCCCCTGTTTGAGCACCCTGGTGTGAATTATCTTAGGATGGGGCTTGGTGAATTTGTTAGCCCAGGAGCAGATAACGGGTGAGTGTTCACTTATAGTGTCAGGGAGTGCTGATACCTTAGAGATTCATTCGTGGTGGTTTGACAGTATCCAATCAAGTAGGGTGTAGGTACCCATCCTATAGTTGCACCTAGTGGGGGTGGGGACAAACTGTGTGAGATGTTGTGCCGTGGCAGCATCCTTGTAGGTGCAGGCCTCAGGCAAAAGCCAGTTTATGTTAAATTGCCCCAAATTATGGTCTTCAAGTAATGGTGTAGGCCCACAAGGTATTCCATGACACTGTTGAAGCCACTGGCCTGGTCCTTTGGGGGTATGTATACAGAGGCTATAGTAAGATTCTTATTATGGGCCCCTAGGAGAACTTTGATGGTGAGACCTGAGATGGGGATCCTGGGTTAGAAAATGGAATGACATGTCCCATGAGGGTATCCCTCAGGTAGATGGCACAGCCACCACCTCATTTTGCAGTCCTGTCCTGCCTGAAGATAGAGTATCTGGGAATTGTGACCACAGTGTCAGAGATCTTATGGTTTAGCCATGTTTCAACAACAGAGAGGATGTCAGGATTGTGTTGCTGAACCCAGGTTTGAAGGTTATCAAGTTTGCTGAGGAGGCTACAGACATTGATTGATGCCAGTGTGAGTGACCCCCTCCTATTCGATGGCCCAACTGGTCCTGGGCTGGGGTGTACATTTCTGGAGAACAGAAGTAGCATTAAAAGAAATCTCAGGAGAGAGGTTTTAAGCATTTTGCAAACTTGCTTGTTTGTTAGGTGTCTGTGCATCTTGTTGCCATGGTACCGGGGTTGTCCTGCCTTATTGCACAGAACTGCTGATACTTGTAAGTTCTCTGGAGGGCTGAATGCTTGTAGCATCAGAAGGTAACCAATGTGCCAGACAGAGGTGCAGTGGGCCATGGTATCATTGTTATGGATCCCCGTGGTCATACCTTGTGCGTAATGCAGGGCAGAAGGTGGCGTTAGCTGGTGGGAAGTTTGATAAGAAGTGACCTCAGGAGAAATGGGGCAGTGCAGCACTATCATCACAACTACTTGCAACTTGGGATGCAGGTTTAAACATGCCATGCTTTGGTTTCAGGAAGGAAACACAGTTTGGCTGACAGTGGCCACTGTTATAGACCAATACAGCAGGAGGTTAGGTGAACTGCTTAGACAAGTAGGAGAGGTTAAAGGCTGGGTGTGCTGAACCAAACAGGTGAAACAGCCCAAGGTGGAAAGGGTGAGAGTGTATTTAAAGGAGGCCTGGGAGGGGGTGGCGGGGTTGGGAGAAAAACCCAAGTAGCAGAAGTACTTCGGGAGACAGAGAAAGACAGTTTAGGGAACAGTCCGTGAGCGCACCAATGGCTGAGGTGCCAAAAGCTGTCCGGTCCAATCACAGGCCACTGGCAGCAGCACTGCACCAATTGGAATGCGGCCACAAAATATGGAGCTCTCTGAGAGTTAGGCAGTCATACCTGTTGCTGGATCTGGGGCTGAACTGCAGGGAGGTGGGCAGAGTCAAGCTGTGAAGTTAGTGTGGAGGCTGTTGAGTGCCACTTTTGGTGGTAGTGCTGAAATTCAGCTGGGATCCCTAGTGGGGCCAGTAAAGAAGAGGCACATTAATAAATGGAAGCAAATGCAGTGATAGAGGGGTGGAGGCTGGCAGCAGACCGTCAGCGGGGTGCTAGTAAAATGAATATGTAAGAGGTAGAGTGGCTGAGGGTGGGGTGGAAAAGACAAAGGGAGTTGAAAGGCATGATTAAGAGCATGGAGGGATGAAGTTAAAGATCAAGGGAGGGGGAGGTGGCGAGTGCTCAGGGGAAGCTTAGGGCCAGACAGAATGGGAATGTGAAAAACAAGAAATAGAGGGAAAGTCAGGAATCTACTAGTGAGTGGAGGTTTGGACTACAGCTGTTCAAGCTGTAGTAGAGTTCCGAGAGAAGTTTGGTGCAGGTGCAGGGGTGCTTGAGGGAGAGAGAGAGAGAGAGAGAGAAAACAGAAAATAAATCACAGCACAGGTTTCAAGGTGCAGGAATTTAGCAGCAGTTATCTAGTACAATTTAAATACCATATAGGCTAGCAGTTAACTAATGCAATTTAACTGTACGCTAGCACAAGGCAATGGCAGCTCAGGAACAACAAAATACAGCTTAAATAAACATTTCTGAGCATATTGCATAAAACTCGAGTAGCAGAAGTACTTCAGGAAACAGAGAAAGGCAGTTTAGGGAACAGTCCGTGAGTGCACCAATGATTAAGGTGCCAAAAGCTGTCTGGTCCAATCACGGGCCACTAGCAGCATTGCCACACCAACCGGAATGCGGCCGCAAAGTATGGAGCTCTCTGAGAGTTAGGTAGTCATACCTGTTGCTGGATCCAGGGCAGAGCTCCAGGGAGGAGGGCAGAGTCAAGCTGTGGAGTTGGCGCGGTGGCCATTGAGTGCTGCTTTTGGTGGTAGTGCCGAAATTCAGCCAGGATCCCTATTGCTGGATCTGGGGCAGAGCTCCAGGGAATATATTACTGATGATCGATGACCACCAAAGCCAGAGTCTGATGCTTCTCATCTTCATTGAACACATTGTGTACTACCAGGAAAAGTAAATGAAATATGCAATCTTTTAATGGTTTTATTTCTGTTTGTGTTTTGGGAGAGGGGGAGGTAAATTGTGATTGAACAGTGTATCTCTAATCATGTTTTTCTCCTGTTTTTATTTTTTTTGGTATAGAGGTATTTTACCACCAGGGTGATGAACTCGTAGTAACACATCAGGTATGAACAGCAAAGGTAAGTAAAGTATTTAATCTGTTAATTGCTTCCTTTCTGTTTTTGGGTGTGGGTGGGTCCTTATTAAAATAGAACAGAGAGACTGCCTGGATGTGTAGACCATTTTGGAAAAGCACTGCATTTTATTATGTCTCCCCACAGGTAGCATCCAATCAAAAGACCTTTTGGGGTAGTACATCATAGGCCGAATGGGCATTACGCTTGAGTGCCATCCTCACAGCTGTACCTCTCTGCTCTGAAGGTAAGATGTGAATTTGTATGTTGGCTGTTGAAATTACAGTGTTATTATAGAGAGTTATAAATAAATAAAATACTTAGCTGCAAATATTGCCAGAGTTGTGGCCTGTTGAAGTTTCAGTGTTATGCTATGGGCTTAATTATGTCTTATTGCTTGCTTTTCTTAATGGCCATAATTATTTAAGGCTCTGGCATATGGTATTCTCGTAGTGGCCACTGAGACCTTTCAGACCATATATTGATTGTTACATAACTCCAAATATTGCCAGAGTTGTGGCCTGTTGAAGTTACAGTATTATCCTACAGGATTAATAATTATGTCTTATATTACTTGCTTTTCTGTGTATTTTTTGTAACTTCTATTTATTCTCTTTACATTTCTGGGCATCTCTCAGAGGTGCTCACATGGCTATCCACCTCTACTCCCCACCTGAAGCTCCTCCCTTTTGGTACCCCTCCAACCGGACTTTCCAGCCACCCAGATCACCCCCCAGGGTAGGGCCCACTGACTCCTTCCTGGCGGCCTTTCTGAAGTTAGAGGGTGTATCTAGCGGGGGGGGTTCAGCCAGTCATCACGGAGGTAGCCCAGCATTGGGGATGTGGGTGGATGCCCCCAGTGCCCTCATCACCTCCCAGACCTGTGAGGGTTTTTTTTCTTCCTGGTTTCCTCCCTTGGAGCTTGGACATGCAATCACGACTGTGGCACATACGCGCCGATGTCCACTGCAGCTCTGTCTCCACTTCTTTCACACCGCCTGGTCCTATGCCACCCCAGCCACTGCCAGAGGCCACACAAGAGTAGTGCATTCCCCAGATTTCCTCCCGGGAAGGGAGAGCAGTCCTCCAGATGCTCAATCCCTTCCCTCCCCGTCAATCTCGATGACCTGGGCTTGTTCACAAACCCAGGTTGCCAGTGTGGCGTGAGGTGTGGCGTCCAGTGCCTCAACCCTCAGTGTCACCGGGCCATCTACTTTCTTTTCTTAATGGCAACAAATATTTAAGGCTCTGGCATATGGTATTCTTGTAGTGGCCACTGAGACCTTTCAGACCACATATAGATAGTTACTTAACTCCAAATATTGACAGAGCTATGGCGTCTTATACTTCCAGTGTTATTCTAAGGGAAACTGCATGCCCATGATGAACTCTTTTCCTCTGCATCCTCCTCCTGAGGCACCAGTGTCAGAAGACATTCTCTGGCACCACTGTGCAAGGCAAAGTGCTGTGATCTCTGCATCCTCCTCCTTAAGCACCAGCAGCAGAAGACAGCCTCTGGCACCACTGTAGAAGAGAAAGTGCCGTGACCTCTACATTCTCCTCCAGAAGTACCAGCAGCACAAGACAGCCTCAAGCACCTGTGTACAAGCCAAAGTGCCGTGACCTCTTCATCCTACTCCTGAAACACCAGCAGCAGAAGACAGCCTCCGGCACCACTGTACAAGGCAAAGTGCTGTAACCGCTGTATCCTCCTCCTTAAGCACCAGCAGCACAAGATAGCCTCAGGCACAAATGGGCAAGCCACAATGCCACAACATCTGCATCCTCCTCCTGAAGCACCAGCAGCACAAGATAGCCTCTGGCATCAGTGTACAAGCCAAAGATCCATGACCTTCGTGATCCTTTCCTGAAGCACTAGTGGCAGAAGACAGCCTCTGGCACCAGTGTACAAGCCAAAGTGCCATTACCTCTCATCCTCTGCCTCCTGAAGCCATTTTAAGGAATTCTATAGCAATTCTTCATTAAGGCAACTTATATACTTGAATAATGAATATTGAATAATGAATTTCTGGGACCGAATACTGAATATTTAGCAGAATATTCAGGAAATGGTATTTGTACAGCCCTACTCTAGGCATAACATTAAGGACCAACAGCAAAATGCAGATAAATTGAAATATTTATTCATGGTCTAACAGCACAAAGTTAGGTCTCTACCCTAGTGCTTCAGCATTAACCTTTGTCAGGAGGTCTGGTTACACATAAAAAATACATCACCTATTATACACCCCAATCAATTTAAATCATGTGAAACATGTATTCATTACTTAAATCATAATCAAATGAAAAAGGTGACTTTTTCTGTTATATATCACTGATTTCTTTCATAATCAAGTCTGCAAATGTTATTGTAAAAACCTAACACAGAAAATAGCCCGTTTTCAAAAATAAAAGTTTCACAAAAAAGATAAGAGGAGAAAGCCAAGTCTAAATGATTGCCTGTTTTTCAAAATTCACAATTACAGGGATCCACATTTAACAAGGTGAAGTTTCTGAGAGGCAGACTGTAGAGAGATGTCAATCAGTGATCACACTTCTGTTAGGCATCTCAATTTCCTGGGGATCCACATAAGTTACATTCCAAAGCGTCTGAAAGAAATAACAGATAGAAAACTGTACCACAGTGTAAATCATATGACTATCTGAATCTGTAAAACTATAATTTTATTTGCTTTTAGATTATTTCATAATACAATCAATCATTTTTCATTGTTTTTATTTTTTTAGAAATGGTTTTAAATCAAGTTCATCATTCAAACCAATTGGTTTTAGGCTACTAAGTTTGTAAATCCACAAACTTTCCTTCTGGAGAAGCATGTTGACCCTGTCTCCACCAAATGTTGGCAGTGGTACATGGTCTATTCCCATAAAACATAAACATTTGGGGTCAGATCCATGCTTCTCCAGAAAGTGCAGCCCAACGGATTTGTCAATGCGTTTGTTAATAATGGAATGAATATGCTCCTGCACTTGAATTTTCAATATTATGATGGTACAACCTATGTAAAGAATGTTACAAAAATACCACAGTGCATAAATTACAAATGCAATATGACAGATTATGAAATCTTTAATGTTCACTGCTAGTGTGGGGTCTTTCGGATGTCTAAATTCTTTACCAGTAATGCAGTGTTTGCAAACATTGCAATTTTTACATTTAAACATGCCTATTGGTTTGCTGTTAAGCTAGCTGCTATTCATTTCACTTGGTAGGCTTGGTAATTGGATAGAAGGTGGAGGAGGAGGACCATGTAAAAACATCTATCCTAAATAGATACTTCTGCTCAGTATTTACTGAGGAGAAGGTACTGTAGGGCAGGGCCCACAGCTCAGCACCATGGACATGGGCGGGGAGGGAGGTATGCACTAGTCCCTTCACAAAAGAAAGGGTCCTACAAGACCTTGATAAGCTCAGGGTGGACAAGGCAATGGGATCAGACAGCATACATCCCAGGGTACTAAAGGAGCTAAGGGTGGAACAAACAGAGCCATTATCAGAACTGTTTAGTGAGTCTCTGAGCACAGGAGAGGTACCAGACGACTGGAGAAGGGCTCATGTTATCCCTCTCCACAAGAGTGGTAGCAGGGAGGAGGCAGGGAACTACAGACCAGTCAGTCTTACCTTAGCAGTGGGCAAGATTATGGAGGCACTCCTTAAGGAAAGGATAGTGCAACACCTGGAATCCATAGGAGCACAGGATTCAAGACAGCACGGGTTTACAACAGGAAGGTCTTGTCAAACTAATCTCATAGATTTCTTTGACTGGGTAACCAGAGTGGTGAACCAAGGGGGAGCAGTTGATGTCACCCACCTTGACTTCAGCAAAGATTTCAGTACTGTTCCACATACAAGATTGATTACTAAGCTGGGTAGTAGAGGTGCAGTGAAATTTAATTTCATGAAGCTGAATGCTGTAAAATCGCCATAATTTAAGCCATAAAACATTTCACAAATTACGTCCTTGGGACGGAATTTCATCCCTTATGGTTGTGTGAAATTTTGCCCATATTATACAGCGAAATTCCACCTGTAAATTTTGCTTCTGCTGTTAAGTTTTGCCTTAGCATTTAACTAAGGCAAAATTAGGAAGAAAGGCACATCACATGACTTGCTCTCTGAAGCAGACTGCAGGTCACATGTGTGCCTGTACTCAGACAGGAAGCTACTGAATCTACATCCTTTTCCTGCAGTTTGTAGTAGGATAGAGACAGACAGTAGGAGAGAGAGACTGTATGAAAGAGAAAATATATATAGCTTGGTGAATTGTGAGTGAGATAGTGAGAGTTTGTGTTGTGTGTGTACAGTGTGTGTGCGTGTGTTGACAACCTGATTTTGAACTTCTGTTTATACCCTATTTCATTATTTAACAAAAGTTTATCTTTTTGTTGTGTTCTATTTTCTAGAAACATAGAAACATAGAGGTTGACAGCAGATAAGGGCCACAAGGCCCATCCAGTCTGCACATTTCTTTTTCTACCTTATAAATGTGCCATCAGCCTTTGCTCTGTCAGTCGCCTATCTATTCATACTCATCTGTATTTCTCTCTCATGCTTATCCCATGCCTGTTTGAAGCCCTGCACTGTATTCATAGCCACCACTTCCTGAGGTAGGCTGTTCCATGCATCCACCACTCTTTCTGTGAAAAATAATTTCCTTACATTTCCCCTTAATCGGCCTCCTTCTAATCTCATGCTGTGTCCTCTTGTCCTGCTATTTTTCTTATATTTAAACATGTTAGACTCTTTCACCTTGTTAATGCCCTTAAGGTGTTTGAATGTTTCGATCATATCACCTCTCTTCCTCCATTGCTCAAGGGTATACATATTGACCTCCGTTAATCTGTCCTCATATGTCTTCTGATGCAGTCCCTGCACCATTTTGGTTGCCCTTCTCTGGACTGCCTCAATTTGGTTAATGTCCTTGTGAAGGTGTGGCCTCCAGTACTGCATGCAGTACTCCAGATGGGGCCTAACCAGTGTCTTGTAAAGAGGGATTATTACCTCCCTCTTATGACTTGTGATACCCCTACTAATACACCCTAACATCCCCCTAGCCTTACCTACTGCTTTAGAGGTCTGCTTGGATGATTTCAGGTCATCGGTGATGATGATGCCCAAGTCTCTTTCTTCCTTTGTGACTGCCGCAACTCCCCTCCCAGCCTATAGGTGGCTTCAGGGTTTCTCTTCCCTATGTGCATGATCTTGCACTTCTTTGCATTAAATCCCAGTTGCCACTCTTCTGACCATTTTGCTAGTTTATCCAGATCTCTTCTCATTCTGCCCACCCCATCTGGATCATCTACTCTGTTGCAGATCTTGGTGTCATCTGCAAACAGACAAAGCTTCAGCAAAGCTTTTGACAGTGTTCCACATAGAAGATCGATAAATAAGTTGGGTAGGCTCGGGTGGTTAGAAGTTGGTCAACTGGGTGGTAAACTGGTTGACAGGCAGAAAACAGAGAGTGGTGGTAAATGGTATACAGTCAGAAGAGATGCAAGTCACAAGTGGGGTACCTCAGGGATCAGTCCTGGGGTCAGTCCTCTTCAATATCTTCATCAGTGACATTGCAGATGGACTGGAAGGTAAGGTTTGTCTGTTTGCAGATGACACATAGAGAAGAGAAACCCTGAAGCTTCCTATAGGCTGGGAGGGGAGTTGCTGGCAGTCACAAGGGAAGAAAGAAACTTGGGAGTCATCATCACCGATGACCTGAAATCATCCAAGCAGACCTCTAAAGCAGTAGGTAAGGCTAGGGGGATGTTAGGGTGTATTAGTAGGGGTATCACAAGTCGTAAGAGGGAGGTAATAATCCCTCTTTACAAGAAACTGATTAGGCCCCATCTGGAGTACTGCGTGCAGTACTGGAGGACACACCTTCACAAGGACATTAACCAAATGGAGGCAGTCCAGAGAAGGGCAACCAAAATGGTGCAGGGACTGCATCAGAAAACATATGAGGACAGATTAACGGAGCTCAATATGTATACTCTAGAGCAAAGGAGAGAGAGAGGTGATATGATTGAAACATTCAAACACCTTAAGGGCATTAACAAGATGAAAGAGTCGAACATGTTTCAATATAAGAAACAGCAGAACAAGAGGACACAGCATAAGATTAGAGGAAGGACGATTAAGGGGTAATGTCAGGAAGTTCTTTTTCACAGAAAGGGTGGTGGATGCATGGAACGGCCTACCTCAGGAAGTGGTGGATATGAATACAATGCAGGGCTTCAAACAGGCATGGGATAGGCATAAGTGAGCAATACAGATGAGTATGAATAGATAGGCCATTGATAGAGCAAAGGCCAGTGACACATTTATAATGTAGAAAAAGAAATGGGCAGACTAGGTGGGCCTTACGGTCCTTATCTGCCATCAACTTCTATGTTTCTATGATATTTATGAGGATAGTTTAAATCCAAAGGAGGCCTTGGATAAATTTCATGCTAGCATTTTTTTTTTGTAACTCAATTTTATTCAAAAGTTTGAATTCCAATACAAACTGAGCAGTGGGGGTTGACATTTCATTCAAACAAAATTTCAGTCTATAGAAGCCTTAAGGTGGTTGAGATGTCCAAAGTCCAACTTAGGCTAACTTTGATTCATTTCAAACTTGGCTGCTTGCAAATTCTCTTGTGCTTAACTCAGTAAAACCAAAAATCATGCTTTTCTCTAGTCAAAAAATTAATTTGCCCACTGTTCCATCTGTCTGCAATGTTAAGGGAATTCCATTAAATATGTTGATACATTTAAATGTTTGGGACTTATTTTTGATACCAATCTCACTTTCGAACAACATGTTTTTTCTACCATAAAAATACATCAAAGACTTAGATGTCTTTGTAGAGTTAAGCATTATCTAACACCTGAATCCAGGAGGCTTTTGCACACAATTTCCTTTTAGTGTCCTAGACTGTGGGTTGGTGGTTTATGCTCCAATAAGTATTAAACTGTTAGGAAAATTGTTAGTTACATATAATTCTATACTGATGTTTATGCTCTCTGTTCCAGCTTGAACCCATCACTGTTTATTGTTAGAGTCTTCCAACTGCTTTTCTCTTATAAATAGAATTCAGTTTAAGATGTGCCTTTTTCTATTTAAAATCAAAGCTGGTTTGTTACCTAATTCAGTGAGCTTACTATTTTCAAGATATGCCATTTCTAATTGCACTAGAACTCTGTCAAAGTTTACATTTAATGTCCCATTTTTCAAGAGAACCTTGGGTCAATGTTCACTATTATACAGGGACCAAGTTTTTTTTAATTCACTCCATGTGATTTACTAATTTGTAATTGTGTATTCTCTTTTAAATCTAAGTTAAAAAAGTACTTACAGTGTACTCAAAAATGTACTCAACTGTTTTTTTGTGAAGTGTCCTAATGTATTGTGTATGTTATTGTTCCTGTTTCTTGTTCATTGTATTGCTTGTTGTCTGTGAAAATGGGCAATTTGCTCATCAGACTTAGAAGGGTAAAAAAGAAAATGAAATGAAATGAAAATGCTGTTTCAGACACTGTCTAAAAGTGTCTTTAGGCCCTACCTTTTTTCTGCCACTGTAGCACAGGCAGGAAATGTCCAGAAATGTTGCCCAAAATATTGCACAGTACATTGAGAGTGAAATTAGGTCTCAGTGATGATATTTTGTGGTGCCCCACCACTTCCTGGACCAAACGATGGTCTTTGGTCCACTTTTACAAGCGTCTTTAGGCCCGATCTTGTTGTTGCCACTGCAGCACAGGCAGTAAATATCCAGAAATGCTGCAGAAAAATGGTACATTAAATTGAAAGTGGAATCTGGTCTCAGCCATAATGTTTTAGGGTGCCCCCACTACCCAGACATCAAGTAGCTGTTTTAGGCCTGTTTACACAATATCTCTGCCTGAGACTCACTGCTGCTGGCTCAAAACATGTCCATAATGTTTCCCAAAACTGCACAGTACATAGAGAGTGAAATCAGGTGTGAGACACGCAGTTACAGTCTCACACCCACTATGCAGACCCAATGTGCTGTTTTCTGCACATTTTAAATGCTTTTGGGCCTAAGTCCTTCGGATGAGATGCTAAACTGAGGTCCCTTCTGCCCATCCTGATGTTGTCCTGGTGGGTGCCAGGTGAAGTAAAAGAACCCAGGCACTCTTCGCAAGAGTAGGGAACATTCCCGGTGTCCTGGCCAACATTCCCCTTCCCATAAACTGGTTCATGCAATTATCCAGGCTGTGTGTGGGTGATGATGTGCGATATGGCTGCCACCATACATTCAGTCACTTCACTACCAGTCTAGCATTGCTTGTAAAGTGCTTTGGATGTATGAAAAGCACTATATAAATGCTGATTCTTCTTCTTCTTCTTCTAAGTGTGTGGCTGCATGTTCACATCATGTCCCACATGTCCAGAAATGTTGCCAAAAAAATTGCACAGTACATAAAGAGTGAAATCAGGTCTCAGCCATGATGTTTTATGGTGCCCCACCACCACCCGACCAAACGATGGTCTTTGGTCCACTTTTACAAGTGTCTTTTGGCTTGATCTTGTGTCTGCCACAGCAGCACAGGCAGTAAATGTCCAGAAATGTTGCAGAAAAAATGGTAGATTGAATTGGAAGTGTAATCTGGTCTCAGCCATTATGTTTCAATGTGCTCCCCACCACGCAGACATCAAGCAGCTGTTTTAGGGCCTGTTTACACAATATTTCTGCCTGAGACTCACTGCTGCCAGCTCAAAACATGTCCAGAATGTTTCCAAAAAAATTGCACAGTACATAGAGAGTGAAATCAGGTGTGAGACATGCAGTTACAGTCTCACACCCACCATGCAGACCCAAATGTGTTGTTTTCTGCACGTTTTAAATGCTTTTTGGGCCTAAGTCCTTTGGATGAGATGTTAAACCGAGGTCCCTTCTGCCCATCCTGATGTTGTTCTGGTGGGTGCCCAGGTGGAAGTAAAAGAACCCAGGGCACTCTTCGCAAAGAGTAGGGAACATGCCCGGTGTCCTGGCCAACATTCCCCTTCCCATAAACTGGTTCATGCAATTATCCAGGCTGTGTGTGGGTGATGATGTGTGATATGGCCGCCACCACACATTCAGTCACTTCACTACCAGTCTAGCATTGCTTGTAAAGTGCTTTGGATGTATGAAAAGCACTATATAAATGCTGATTCTTCTTCTTCTTCTTCTAAGTGTGTGGCTGCATGTTCACATCATGTCCCACATGTCCAGAAATGTTGCCAAAAAAATTGCACAGTACATAAAGAGTGAAATCAGGTCTTAGTCATGATGTTTTATGGTGCCCCACCACCACCCGGACCAAACGATGGTCTTTGGTCCACTTTTACAAGTGTCTTTGGCCTGATCTTGTGTCTGCCACAGCAGCACAGGCAGTAAATGTCCAGAAATGTTGCAGAAAAATGGTAGATTGAATTGGAAGTGTAATCTGGTCTCAGCCATTATGTTTCAAGGTGCTCCCCACCACGCAGACATCAAGCAGCTGTTTTAGGGCCTGTTTACACAATATTTCTGCCTGAGACTCACTGCTGCCAGCTCAAAACATGTCCAGAATGTTTCCAAAAACTTGCACAGTACATAGAGAGGAAATCAGGTGTGAAGCAGAGTTACAGCCTCATACCCACCCTGCACACACTCGTGCTGTTTCCTGTACATTTAAAATGCTTTTTGGGCCTAAGTGTGTGGCTGCACGTTCAAATCATGTCCCACATGTCTAGAAATGTTGCCAAAAAAGTTGCACAGTACATAGAGAGTGAAATCAGTCTCAGCCATGATGTTTTATGGTGCTCCACCACCACCTGGACCAAACTATGGTCTTTGGTCCACTTTTACAAGTGTCTTTTGGCCCGATCTTGTTTCTGCCACAGCAGCACAGGCAGTAAATGTCCAGAAATGTTGCAGAAAAAAATGGTAAATTAAATTGGAAGTGGAATCTGATTTTAGCCATTATGTTTCAGGGTGCCCCCCACCACCCAGATATCAAGTAGCTGTTTTAGGGCCTGCTTACACAATATTTCTGCCTGAAACTCACTGCTGCTGGTGCAAAACAGGGCCTACAAGTCCATAAATGTTTACCCAAAAATGTGACATCAAATTGAGACTGAAATGTGCTGTCAGTCCTGATGTTTTATGGTGCCCCACCACCTCAGGGACCTGAAAGAGGTGCCAACATGCAGAGAAAATGAATTCCTCCTGCAAAATGCTGCCTACTTTCAATTCTTTCCTGCTGCTGCTGCTGCTGCTGTGTTTCAATTGATTGACATAGAAATGCAGAAGTATCATTTCCCTATCCCTGTGCTGCTGTACTGATTGTCTAGTTGTGTTGACTGCCTGTCTCTGTGGTAGTACCTTGCCTGGTGGTGAGACAGTGAATTAAATTTTGGGGCACAGCAGCTTGCTGCCTGCTGCTGTCTATGACTACTACTTTCCAGGTGCCAAGAAAGAACTACTGTTCTGGATGGTGGGTGCCTGGTGGATTATCCTCACATAGTCCATACTGTTGCTGCGAACACGTAAGTATCTGTCTTCATTGTTTTTCCTGTGCAAGGTTAGGGTGTTAGTAGGTTGGTATTATGGCATCTTGAGTTCTAATATGCTTGTACTGCTCTTATATTATTTTTCAGTGTGCTGTGGATGACATCATCAAGAGGGAGGGAGGGAGATGTCAGATCATGTATGGATCTTCCCAATTTCCCAACGCAGATGGTAAGTATTGGAGTTTTCATGCAAGTGTGGTATGTCTGTTACTGCCATATGGTTGTCTGAGCTTGATAGTAATTGTGTTATTTTTTGCTTTTTTCAATATCAGGAATTCAGGCGAAGTTAATTATTTTTCCATCCTGCTGCTGCTGCTGGCTGCCAAACCAGGTCTGGTGGACTTATTTAATTGCGCCCTTGCACAAAGGTTCCACTTTCACAGTCCTTGAGGTAAGTATGTCTTCATTTTTTATGGTTCTCTGGGGTGGGGAGGGGGTGGATGGTCAGACTCACGGGTGGTGGTGGGGAATTTCCAACAATCACCAAAATTTTTTCTTAATTTTTTTCTTATGTCAAGGCACGCAGTGATGTTAGGGGAAGGGAATGCCTTCTAGTGCTACTGTAGTTCGTCGGACCTTGTCTGATTGAATCATATGCACCACACAGGCATGTTCCTGTGGGGAATGTCCTCAGTTGAATGACATCACATCACTGTGTATGGTAGTATATTTTTTCTCTGCTTCTTCTTCCAACTTGTTAGGAAAAGCAGGTATGCAGATTGATTAGTATCCAATATTTTTTCTTATCTTTGCCCTTACTTAGGTCATTTTCCTCTGTTGAGGTTTCAGTATGTCGTATCTTTATGACACATGATAAATCCAGGCCATGCAGGAGCAGAAGCTGTGTCGTGTCGTTGGAAGACAGGGGTGTTGCTTGAACTGCGATGTTGGTCACTGGACTGGTGCCCATACCATTACCATTAATGAGTAATCACCACTGCCACCCACATGCAGGAAGGAATTATATGCGATAATGCGAACACAGATGGTTGATATGGTGTTTAGTAAATAATTAGGTGGAGGGTGTTAATGTCTTGTCTACTCAATGGGGATTGCATAGCTGCAGTAATCATGAACATTTTGAATCCATTCAAAAGTGAGGACAACAGGACACCCCCAGAAACCATTGTGATTTTGGTATACCTTAACCTGGTACTATAGAAGTAACCTTTTGTGGGGCCGGGGTCATGTAAGTTGTTGAGCCTCTTCATGATTACTTTTGTAATTAATGACTCACATATTAAAGGTGGCCACCATTCACCATTTTTGAAAATGTGTTCAACTTGGTGTTAACTGTTGAATTAGCATGCTACATTCATATGCTACTTGTACACTTGTCTAGGAGCCAGGATTCTTGTACAGGTCACCACAAATACTAAGTGGCTGAAACATTTTTTCAGTCGCATGGAGTGCATGGGTGTGTCAGGTCAGATCAGGTGATGGGGGGGCAGTGGGGCAGTGTGGAATTTGACATCCTGGGCACTTTTAAGGACATCAAGACAACATATCTTCCTGTGAGATGATAATGTGTTGATATAGTCAACATGAAAAGTAATATATTTTTTGAAGAAAAACATTAATCATGCAATTGCAAACTATTTATGGTTATGGTAATTACATTGCTGCTGCTGCTTTATATAGGCTTGTGACCTTGGGGGACTGGTGGAGGTGGTGAGGTGACCAATCAACGGGTTATGGCAAAGGGTGATGACATGAAACTTATACACACTGCAGGCTGCAGCACATAACACCATATTTCCATGACCAATCCAATGGTAGATAGCTACAAATAAGGTGTAACATACACACCCCAGCAACCATGCTGAGTTTAAAGTTGTTGTGGGCCGGGGCTTGGAGTAAACTCAGCCTTTTTCAACTTCCAATTCCACATCATCCAAGAGGCACCCTTCACAGACTTCAAGACTGGAGTTCTCTTCAGGTGGGAATTATTTCAACATTGCTGCCTCATCCACCTCACTGCCAGTGGTTGCCTTACTCAAGGGATTGTCATCATCCTCATCACCGAGACACAGTTCCTGTGGCAACACCACTGACATCACTGTGTTGTGGAATGTGCTTTCATTCATTGTGATGAATGTTAGTATGGACACATTCTTGGGTGACAAATTGGTCCTACAGTCACTCACAATTGCCCCAGCTGCACTAAATACTCGTTCCACAGTGACACTGGATGGTGGGCAGCTCAGGTATTTCACAGCAACCGATGTTAGTGCTAGCCAGTCAGTCATTTTACTGCTCCAGTACAGCAGTGGCTCATCAGTAATGGCAAGGTGCTCTGGGTCCTCCATGTAAGCCTCCACCATTCGTTCTGCTGCCCGGAGTCCAGCTGCCTCATCTGTCTCCTCCTCCTTTTCCTTCATATCTTCCACTCCCAACTGAAAGAGAACATCCCAAATGGGATTGCTTGCTGTTTTCTGCTCTGCCTTGCCCATTTTCTCTGATTGTGTTCCCTGTGAGCCGCTGGTGGTGGTAGCAACACCTGTTTTTAATGCAGTGTGTGCATTTTTAATTTGTGCAGCATGTACCAATCTAATGAGGTTCTCTGTCAACTGCTGTACTGACTGATTTCCTTCAATTATAGAGGGCAGGCCACGCTTGTACCGTGGATCCAGCATGGTGGTGATTGCAAACTCAGCTGACTGTAAAATGCCAGATACATGGATATTTGTGTCCAGCACATGGAGCATGTGATCCATTAGATCACAAGTGCCATGATCCCCACTTGCCTCTGTCTGGTGTAGCACATTCACTAGTGTTTGCCTCAGCACACATATCAGAGGTATGGACTGACTTATGCAAGCAGTGTCCCCACTCACTGCCTGTGTAGCATGCTCAAATGGGCAGAGAATGCATATTAGCCCATCAATTTGGTGCCACTGCTCTACTGTTAGAGCAATGGACACTCCAGCACTGTCACGGGTTGTGTGCAGCAGCAGGTATTCTGACACAGCCTTATACTGTTCATACGGTCAAGTATGTACAGTGTGGAGTTCTACCTGGTGACAACATCAAGCTTCAGCCAGTACTGAGGCACACTGTTATTGCGCTGTAGCTTACGTAGATGGTCATGGGCCTTTGCAGAATGGGCAAAGTGGACACAGATGTGATGGGAAACAGTAACCATTTTCTTAATGTCCGCATGGTTGAGAAACTGAAAAAAAAACACCATCGCTAATGCACTTCACTACACTGGAGCCATTATCACTTGGATGAATCCTGTTATGAGTGACTGTGTGTGGAGCCACCCATCAATCTCGTCCAGCAGAACATTAAGCAATTTTCGCAGCCATGTGCGAACCTGTGACACTTGTCATACTCAGGGTTGCATGCCACCGAATACTATGTGTGTTGCTACCACAACAATTTTGCTTCACACATGTTTTGCCAGGCCCAAAATCAAGTACCGCACCAGGCAACTGTGCCCAGTGTGCTGTTATGCACAGATACAAGCTGCTACTGTTTGTCCACTGGTCCACTTATCCATGCTAAGATGGATATAGTGTGATGCACTATGCTTCAATGCATGTCTAATGTAATCAGAAACTCTATTGTTCAGCTCTGGCATGGCACGCTTACTAAAATAGGTTCACGATGGAACTTGCCATTTGGGATAGTCAGGGCCATCACTCTGAGAAACCAGCATTCTCTACAAATGAGAATGGCAACAGATCGATGGCCAGCATTTCAGCAGTAGTAGTATTTAACTGTCATGCAGCAGTATGATTGGGTGGTACTTTGTTTGCCACTCAAGGATGGTCTTCAGAGTGGGCTGCATCTTTGGGGCTGACCAACCAGAACACTGTACTTGTGTCAGCAATGATTTTCTTTAAGAGTAACAGTTGACTCTTGCTGGGCAATGGAAACCACATGAAACCAGTTATTTTGGTTGCTTGTCGGTGTGGGGGTGGTGTACTTTTAAGACTCGTGGGACTGGGGCTGGGACTGGGACTCACACTGCCACTGCTGTGCCCACTACTAGAGAGCGCAAAGGATTGCTCACTCTTCTCCTCCACCACTGACCCACTCTGCCCTCTCTCCTCATGTTCTTGCTCTACAACATGCACCTTGCTACCAACAGCTCTGGCATCCTTCTGGTGCTGATATAATCTCAGCGGGTGCTTGTTTTTCAGGTGAGCGTGTTGGCCACCAGTACCTATGTGACTTCCTTTCTCCGACTAACAAGTGCTTGACAAAGTTGGCATATTGCTATGGTCCTCATCAGCAGGATCAAGCACATAAAAGTCACAAACTAGGGACTTTTGACCTCTGGACTTCAGATGCTTCTGGGGACTGGGATGATTCAGAAACAGGTGTGGAAGTGTGTATTTTTTGAGCTGCTAACATGACTTCCATAACACTATTTTTGGTTGGAGTGGTTCCTTGACTGCTTGGAGGTGTGTTTATAGGCTTGGTGACAGACTGACCCACCACGGGCTGTACATGTAAATGGCCTACATCACCCTTGACCTTTTTTAACTCAAGCTCCCATGTAGGATCATTTCAGTTATCGTCATCATCAGTACCAGTAGTGATGATGTCCTTGTCTTCCTCCTCCTCCTCCCTCCTCCTCCACCCCATCACTGTCTTCTTGGAGGATGACACCTTTTTCTTTCTCTACAAGTATCTCAGGGGGCTGACTATCCTTATCTCCAGGACTATCAGACTCTTGTTGTCATCACCAACTCCTGCAGGAACATGGACAGTCACACTGACAGACTTATTATCACCCTCCTCCGAGTCCTCCTGGACCACTGTTCCTGTGCTGGTGTCAGCGCCTCCCTTCTTCTCACTGTCAGCATCCCCCACTAGCATGGCTGCAACAGTTTGAGCTTTAAAAAAGTAAGACACAGGTATGCTGGACCCAGTTCAGCCACCAACTGCTTTGCTGGTTCCTGCCGCAGCACCAGGGCCCACATCAGAACTCGAAGACAGTGATGCAGACATACCTGTGCTTTCACTGCTGTGGGGGAACTGGAACTGGAATTGCACTTTTTTCAGCAAACTTCTTAGCTCCTTCATCCCTCCTGCCACATTTCCCCCCCTGTACTTGGCCACTTCTTACGAGGCATTTTTGCTGACTGCTGCTTAAAAGCATTGCCATTCTCTGGGAGTATTTGAAAAAAGGATGTATTACTACTATTAAATGTATAAATAATACCTCACACATGAATGATGAAGTCACACTGTCACACACCTACAGTACTGGCTTCCTTAAAAGTCCCAAAACAATCAATACAGGTACCAGCACTTACAATAGAACTAATACCATATATGGTAGGCAGCCTAGTGTAGTAAAACACAAAAAGGTAACTTTTTTCCTCAAACAGGAAGGAATTAAAGAAACACACACAGGGAAAAAGGGCACAAGTGGCACACCTTAAATACAGATCACCTGTGTCTCTCAGTCTCTGGACAAATGAAGTACTGAAATGTGTTATGTTACTCAGTACCACAATTTGTTTTTTATATGTGGGCAGAGACAATCATAAAACAGCAACAAAGCAAATTAGTATCACACAATATGTTAGTGGTCTGGATGGGAGGGATCAACAAGAAATATCTTGAAAATTACTATTTTAAAATATACTGTTTTGTAATGCGTGCATCAAATGAGACACAAACAATGCAATAGCAGAGAATGGTAATGTATGTAAGTTAACTAAAACAGGAACACCACACAGGTAAGGAGTCAAGTTCCAGCAATAACATACAGGGGAATAATTCAACAATGCATTGCGACTGTAATAGACAAGTTCAAGTGTTCTAGTAGAAATACTTTGCAACTGTTGATTTTCACAATTTCAGTAACACACAAGTTAGCACTTCAGCTAACAGAACTAACCATAAAAACATAAAAGAAAGGATCAGCTCTGTGTGTTTAAAACTTTAGAATTCAAAATCAATTCACAACTAAAAGTGGAAGAGTGGTATATAACACAGTTAACAGTGGCAGGAACTCTCTCAAACAGGTCAGATAAACTTTTCAGAGAAAATAAATTGCAAGATATAACAAAATTAACAAGAACTAATAGTAAATAGAAAACTCACAATTGTATGTAAATATACCAATCTACTTGGCTAGGAACATCCCACTGCTTTACACTCCTACCTTACCCCACACACTAATCTTTCAAAGACAGCAGAGAAAAAGTAAATCTAATTCAAACTATATATTATATTATACAAAATTCAAAAATTAGAAAATGTTCCCTAGTACCAGGCACTACCAGCACAGCAGCAATGGGAAAAAACTTTATATTTTGCAGCAATTAGTTCTCAAAAACAAGTTTTAGCTATGTTTGCAAAGGCTTTATTGGCTCTGCTACACCACAACACACTGCTCTCTAACTCAACATGCAGCAGAATGAGCTGTAAACAAGCTACATGTGACTGTTGACCTATTTACCAACATTGCACTGCAAATTTCACCTTTACCAAAATTTCTCAGGTGAAATCAAAAAGTTCCTTCAGCATAATTCTACCACAAGGTGAGACTTGGATCACTAATGGGTGAAATTGTCATGCTAAGCAAATTTCACCACGTTACATGAAACCAAGGAAACAGGCGAAATTTTGTTTCACGTAGGCGAAACATTTAGCGTAATTGCGGAATTACGCAAACAATTTCACCAGACAAAATATTTCGATTTTGCACAACACATCTGGGTAGGCTCAGGGTGGGTCAGAAGTTGGTCAACTGGGTGGCAAATTGGTTGATGGGCAGAAAACAGAGAGTGATGGCAAACGGTATACAGTCAGAAGAGATGCAAGTCACAAGTGAGGTACCTCAGAGATGAGTCCTGGGGCCAGTGTGCTTCAATATCTTCATCAGTGACATTGCAGATGGACTGGAGGGTAAGGTTTGTCTGTTTGCAGATGACACCAAGATCTGCAACAGAGTAGATGATCTAGATGGGGTGGGCAGAATGAGAAGAGATCTGGATAAACTGGCAAAATGGTCGGAAGAGTGGCAACTGGGGTTTAACGCAAAGACGTGCCAGATCATGCACAAAGTGGAAGAGCAAATCTGCAGCCACCTATAGGCTGGGAGGGTAGCTGCTGGCATTCACAAGGGAAGGAAGAGACTTGGGCATCATCATCACAGATGACCTGAAATCATCCAAGCAGACCACTAAAGCAGTAGATAAGGCTAGGGGGATGTTGAGGTGTATTAGTAGGTGTATCACAAGTTGGATGAGGGAGGTAATAATCCCTCTTTACAAGACACTGGTTAGGCCCCATCTGGAGTACTGCATGCAGTACTGGAGGCCACACCTTCACAAGGACATTACCCAAACTGAGGCAGTCCAGAGAAGGGCACCCAAAATGGAGCAGGGACTGCATCAGAAAACATATGAGGGCAGATTAACGGAACTCAATATGTATATCCTAGGGCAAAGAACGGAGAGAGGTGATATGATTGAAACATCCAAACACCTTAAATGCATTAACAAGGTGAAAGAGTCTAACATGTTTCAATATAAGAAAAATAGCAGAACAGGAGGACACAGCAAGAGATTAGAGGAGGCTGATTAAGGGGTAATGTGTGGATGAAATTGTCATGCTAAGCACTTTTTCCCCATTAAGCAAAATAAAAAAAAAGATGAAATTTTGTTTCGCATAGGCAAAAAATGTTGCGTTATTGTGGAATTACGCAAACAATTTCACCAGGTGAAATATTTCAATTTTGCACAGCACTACTGGGTAGGCTCAGGGTGGGTCAGAAGTTGGTCAACTGGGTGGCAAACTTGTTGATGGGCAGAGAACAGAGAGTGGTGGTAAATGGTATACAGTCAGAAGAGATGCAAGTCACAAGTGGGGTACCTTAGGGGGCCATTCCTCTTTAATATTGTCATCAGCAACATTGCAGATGGACTGGAGGGTAAGATTTGTCTGTTTGCAGATAACACCAAGATCTGCAACAGAGCAGATGATCCAGATGGGGTGGGCAGAATGAGATGAGATCTGGATAAACTAGCAAAATGGTAGGAAGAATGGCAACTGGGGTTTAACATAAAGAAGTGCAAGATCATGCACATAGGGAAGAGAAAATCCCAAAGCCACCTATAGGTTGGGAGGGGAGTTGCTGGCAGTCACAAGGGAAGAAAGAGACTTGGGCATCATCATCACAGATGACCTGAAATCATCCAAGTAGACCACTAAAGCAGTAGGTAAGGCTAGGGGATGTTGGTGTATTAGTAGGGTATCACAAGTCATAAGAGGGAGGTAATAATCCCCTTACAAGACACTGGCTAGGCCCATCTGGAGTACTACATGCAGTACTGGAGGCCACACCTTCACAAGGACATTAACCAAATGGAGGCAGTCCAGAGAAGGGCACTCAAAATGGAACAGGGACTGCATCAGAAAACATATGAGGGCAGATTAACAAAACTCAATATGTATATCCTACTGCAAAGGAGGGCGAGAGGTGACATGATTGAAACATTCAAACATCTTAAGGGCATTAACAAGGTGAAAGAGCCTAACATGGTTCAATGTAAGAAAAATAGCAGGACAAGAGGACACAGCATGAGATTAGAGGGAGGCCGATTGAGGGGTAACGTGAGGAAGTTCTTTTTCACAGAAAGGGTGGTGAATGCATGGAACAGCCTATCTCAGGAAGTGATGGCTATGAATACAGTACAGGGCTTCAAACAGGCATGGGATAAGCATAAGAGAGCAATACAGATGAGTATGAATAGATAGGCGACTAACAGAGCAAATGCTGATGGCACATTCATAAGGTAGAAAAAGAAATGGGCAGACTGGATGGACCTTGCGGTCCTTATCTGCCATCAACATCTATGTTTCTGTATTTCTATGTTGTCCTTCAGATTAGCAAAATGGTTGAAGCTTACCTTGGGTTTTTCTCCTATAGCCATAGCTTCCTGCAGATCACTAGTTAATATATCCCAGTTCCTAAAAAGCACGTTTCCTATTCATATTCATTGAACTCTGTAATGAAACTGATGGGTTCCCTTTACTTTGGTATGTTGCTGATTGATTCACTACTCCCAGGGAGTATGGACCTCTCACTCAATAGTGCTTTTTCTTTAGCATTTTTTAACAATTCTGAATCATAACCCTGTTTTGCAAACCTGTTCTCTAATTCTGCAGCCTGTTCCAGGAATGCTTCATCATCAGAACAATTTCTTTTGAGTCTGAGGAACTGAGTGGAATGGAACAGAGTCTAATAGTTTTTGGGTAATGGCACTGCTTGCCATCAGAACTGAATCTGTAGCAATCTTTTTCCTGTAGCAATTAGTTTTAACTTTACTACTGTTCTGATTTGGTCTGGAGAAAGTGATATCCAGAAAGTTAATGTTTTTTTTTGAAATTCAAAATTATTATTGATTTTAATAAAATAAACATAATACAAAATAAGGTATATGTTCAAGGAGTGACATTCAGAAAACATAGACAAAACTAACATAACAATCAATCCCCATCCCAACCCAGCCCTACTCCTCCATTACCCTCCCCCACCCCGGAGTGTGCCTCTGTAAAGGTTGGAAAGATGTAGAACCAAGAAAAAAAACAAACATTAAAAGCAGTAACATCATAAGGAGTTAGACAAATGGAGCAACTTGTATTCTTACTTGAGGTAGAGAGCATTTAACTTGGCCCATTTTTTGTCAAAGTAGGTCAAGTTATTACGGGAACTAGCAATCAAACGTTCTGTTCTGAAACATACTGTTAAGTCATTTAGCCACTCAACATAGGATATAACCAATTGATCCATCCAGTGCTTAAGTACACGTTTTTTGACTATAATAGATATTAATGCCATGTGGAATTTCTGTTCCTTAACCTTAATACTGAAATACTTTCCCAAAATATACATTTCTATAGTGCAGCGGTTCTCAAATGGTGAGGCCTGCCTCCTTGGGGAGGCCCCAACCTGTTCAAGGGGAGGCTCAAGCAAGTCTGAAAAAGTACTGTATTTAAATTTTGAGTTTTATATTTTGTGTGAAGAGATGAAGCAAACTGAAAGAGGATAGTAGTAGGTGAATGTTATGTATTTATTTAATAATAGGTGACAAGGAAGGTGATAGAGACAAGGCTCATTTCTGGTGTACCCAGGAAGGGTAGGGAGTGAATACATTTCAAAAAGGTAACTGCAGAACAATCAAGAAATACACAATGAACAATAGGTAAACAAATATGAACAATAAACTTATAATGAGCGTGGTAATTGATCAGTTTGTAGACTGATGGCAGAACAGCCCAAATACAAGGGTTGAGCATAGAAGTGCTAAGAGCAACAACAGGAAGGATCAAAGTAATCCAAGAGAAGCTGCTTAGGAGCAGGGAAGGAGAGGGAGAGTCAAAGTAAGTAGGAAGGTTTTTTCATATAGAGAGGAAAAGAAAAGTAGTCTTATCCATGAAGGTACTGCAACAAGGGGTAACAATGGTTCAAGAATGAAAATAGCAGAGAACGTAGGTTGGCCTGTTGAAGTGGAGGCAGTTACAATAAGCTGAATAAAATTATTTTATTTGTTATTCAGATAACACCTTTGAGCACATGAGCTCTGTTTCAAAGGTTCCACGTCAGTATAAGACAAAACTGAATATAAGCCAAGTACTCAAAGGGGTTTCAATTTATTCATGGTGTACTGCGCAAAGTACAGTATGCTGTTTTTCTTTGGGGAGGCCCAAGATTATATCAGTTTTTGGGGGAGGCTCAAAATCTTTTCCATGGATTTGGGAAGGCTCACTGTGTCAAAGTCTGAGAACTATTGCTATTGTGAAACAATCTTCCATACCCAACAAGGGGTCTAGTTTGGATTGAATTACTTGCCAAACAGGGGCCACTTTTTACAATACCAGAAGATATGCACTAGAGTCCCTTCCACTTTACCACACCTAGTACAAGTGGGATTTGGAAGTCTGTCCAATTTAGCCAGTATGATGGGACTGTAATACATATTGTTTAGAATATGGTGTTGGATGAGCATAAGTCTGTCCTCAGTATGGGAAATATAAAGGTCCTTCCAAATTTGAGCCCAGTTAGGTGTTAAATCAGGCAGAAAGTTAATGTTGTCACAGCTTGCTGTGTGTGTGAAGTGCAGGTTCAGATCATTCACATTCAACCAAGACAAAAGCATCTCAGTTTCTCCTAGCTCTCCCTTCCATATACAGATAACATTGTCTATGAAATGGTACTATTTAAAGATGTTTTGTCTGTATGGATTACTGTCTGAAAACGTGTACCTCCTCCCACAGCCCTAGGAAAAGGTTAGCATAGGCAGGGGCCATACAGGCCCCCATTGCCGTGCCACAGGTCTGCAGATAATGTGTTCCATTAAATTCAAAACTGTTATGTGTCAAGATAAATGATATAGATTCTAATATAAACTCTACATGCATTTCCTTTTTATTTGAATGTCTCTCCAAATAATGGGGCCTCTATGCTCCACCAGGCGGGAATTACATGTCTGAGGTGCGTATCCCACCTGCGGACCTCCGCACCTGTGGACAGGTGCATGCTGCCGGTATTCATCAATGGCAGTGACCTGTCCATGGGCATGCCCCCCTGGCACTCAGCACTCCGCAGGGTGGCTGGGGGTGGAGTCGCGGACCCGGGTGGGCATCCAATCAGATGCCCATCCTGGGTCTAACAGTGGATCCCTAATGCAGCTGGGTGTGCATGAGCTGAGTACCCCTGCGGATGGACAGCTGGCAACCATGGCAGTGTGTGGTGGGCAGTGCTACTGGCGGTTCTTGAGACTCAGCACCAATGGGCCATGCAGGAGGAGGAGGGGCATTGGTGCTGCAGGTGTGTGTGGGGGGATATCAATGGACAGCGATGTGGGACAGGACCCAGGTCACCCCTGTGACCATGTGTGTGGAGAGAGGCTGTACCACCAGAAGCAGGTGACTACATGGGAGGGGCTGCAGTCCAGGGACAGATGCAGCCAAGAGGCAGGGTGCCTTGCCACACTGGGTGCCTTGTCAGTGCAGTGTTGGGCCATGGGCAGCATGGGCATGGTGGTACTGCTCTCGGGTGGGTGGGTGGTGTGCAGTTGGATGGGGCGGCACTGTATGTGTGGGGGGGTCAGCTTCTGGGGTATGGGACTGGAGCTGGCTCACTCTGTGGGAAATGCCCACCTGCCTCAGGGCTGTTCCCTCATCTAGTGTCCGTGGGGACGGGGCACATAGGGGACTTATGGCAGGGTTTACCTGGCATACTGGCTTCCTCCTACGTGCTCTGGGGTGCAGCACTATGCAGCTTTGTGCATGCCATGTAGTGCTGGAATGCCTCCGCCCACTTTTTGCAAGTTGCAGTCCCTGTGGGTGGGGGATTGGGTGCATGGCAGCTGTGTGCCCCACTTAATGCAACCCATGTAGGGTGCACAATGGGTGTGGAGTGTCTCCGTGTCTCACTTATGTGGCATGGAGCACTCTGCACCTTCGCGCATAGGGCCCAATATTTGCAGGTCCTAATACCTCAGTTATGTTCTATCGACATGTATAGTGACTCCATGTCAATGGTTAACCATGTCATATTCTCTTGCCATTTCACATTGTCCAGTTTGTTAAGGGTATCTCTTGTGTCCCTAATGTAAGATGGTAACCCTGTGACACATTTCTGCAGAACAAATATAAGAAAATCAATAAATCTTCCTAGTTTCTGTTTAACTGACTTAACCCCTGATAGTATGGGTCTCCTGGGAGGGTCATTCTTATTTTTGTGGACCTTTAGGTTGGGTATATGTACAGGGTACTACCGGTTCTCCTCCCAAACATACCCAGCCTCCTTTTCTGTGATAAGCCCTTTGATTTAGCATCTTTAGTAAGCTGAACATTTCTTTTCTTAAACACAGTCAGTGGGTTGCCTGGCATTTCTTTATAATGTCAATGTCATTCATACTCATCAGTTCATTTAATGCAGTTTGTTCTTCGATATAAAGATTTAAGTTTATTAGGATAATCAGCCATATCGGGTCAAAGGAGGTGCTTGTACAGGATAGCATCATCAGTGTATACAGTAGCTGAACTGATGCCACCGCAGTACTGAGGAAGTTCATTAATAAACAATGAAAACAGGAGGGGGCCAAGGATTGCCCCCGGGGGGGGGTCCCCATCCGCTATGGGGCTGAAAGGGGAAGCATGTCTGGCCCATTTCATGCACTGAGTATGGCTGGAGAAGTAATTGAAGAACCAGTTTAAGGAAAGGAGTCAAGGCCTAAGAGTAGTACTTTTTGGAGTAAAAGATTATGATTAACAACTTATTGAGCAAACTATGTGTTAAATGGTAGGTAGGTCATTTGCAATAAAGGGTTGCATTGCCTGCCACAAGCCTTGGATATCATCTGGCTGAGGTGAAACATCCAATTCTAGGCCATGCTGCCTCTAATCAGAATGGCCAACAGTACTAGTAAGAAACACGGGAAAGAGACTGGAGTATGTCAGTAACGGTTATGGTTAATGTAATGGTTTATGGTTTGGTTTGTTCTACAATGTGGTTAAGTGATTTTCCACAATATGAAATCTACCAAGAAGTTTTCTCCCTGTAGTGAACATTTTGATAGGGAATACAAAATCACACATACCCCCACAATGTAATAGCATCATGGCCATAAAGTCACCACAGAATATTAGTTGGTTCAACTTCAAGCAGAAGTAGATTGCCAAAGGCCTCACTGCAGTCTGCAAGGCAGCCAACAGACATAGACACGTGTTTCCGTCCTTCCAGGACTCATCAGTATGCCTCGCCTGTTTTGGTTCATTCCACTGGGGTGTCAACAGACCAGGCATACTGATGAGTCCTGGAAGGACGAAACACGGTTCATGTCTTCTGTTGGCACCCTTTGCAAACTGTGTGAGAGGCCTTTCAGCACCATGCACTTCTGCTTAAAGTTGAACCAGCTTAATATTCCGTGGTGATTTGCATATGCAGACCATGATGCTTTGCATTGTGGGGGCATGTGTGATTTTGTATTTCTTTGAAACTTGGCTTCCCAGCCAAATACCCTTTGGGGTAACTATTGCCTCAGTGCTTGTGTACAGAGGTTCTTTGTCTTTTAAATTTTTATGGGGATACAACTTCACATGCTGAGTCAGATACCATTTCCCAGTTAAGTGAGTGGTACCTGCCAGGTAAAGTACAGAGAATGTGAGCTGTCCCCATTACTAGCTGGCACAGGGACACGACGCGGTATTAGATGGTACTGTATAATGAAGGGTATCAAAATCTGATTAAGCCGGACAAACAGTTTAAACAACTGCAGGCAGAAATTGCCCTGAATTAAGAATTACATTTCTCTGACCTTGAACTCAAAAAGTTAAGGCTAATGGTCATAGGGAAGTTTTTCCTACTTCCCACAAATCTAAAAAAGAATGTGTAGCACTATTTTTTTTTTATTTGTTTTTCCCTCTGGTCACTGGTCCTGTGGCATCCTTCAGATGTCACCTGGCTTGTTCCATCAGGCCTGAGACCCCAACCCTAAGTTCTCCTGGAACCCTGACCCAACACCTTGACCCACCAGAGATCACCCCTGGCTTGTGCCTCCCAGGGTGGGGCCACCCACCACTACCTTGAATCCAAATTTTCTGAGTGGGCAGGGTGCAGGCTGGAGGATAGTGGGATCGGAGGGCAGGGTGAAATGGCATGGGGCTGGCATGTCGCCATCCCCATAGTCCCAAAATGAATGCATATGTCAACCTGACTATATAAAAATATATTTGATAAGTGAATCTCAGACTGAATACAAATGCTTATCTGTTTATTCATGACTGAGAGAATCTCTGTATAAGTACTAGCGATAGCATGATCTAGTTTTATGGATTTTTCACTATTGGTGTGTTATTGTATAGATTGTTTTAGTAGTGGTTTTCTCTTTCCCATATCCCTATTTCCACACACACACACACTTTTATTCTCAATCCCCTTATGTTCCAGCATGTGAATCTCACCTGTTCTATTTATCCTTCCTATTATTTAATTATACCACACACAAAATCTGGCTGCATGGAACACTTTATATATATATATAATATATATTAGAGTAAAACTGATTTAACGACTATTGTGATATTACGACGATATGCTGCTGTTGGACCCCCTTACCCCTTTCAATCAGGCATGCATTGGATTTAAGCAATCCCAACTCTCACCCCATGACATGTGTAAAGCAGCAGAAATATAGGAGAATGGGAGAGTTAGGACCCACGATCCCAATGCGCACCCCAATGCCGGTTGGGGGGCGGGGTCCAAGGGGGGTTTTCAACCCTAACAGCGAATTTCCTCACTTTTGTCGCTGTGGAGCAACCCTAACTAATGCATTAAATGGAGTTTTTTGCCTCTAATTTCCCTTCTTTTTGAGAATGATAACGAGAAATAGTGAATGTAATGCAGCGGCGTCAGCGCCCCGCGCTCCCGCTGCATAATGCGTTGGTGGGAGCGGGGGACCCAACTGGCCCCACGCTCCCGCCACATAATGTGTTGTGGCATAGTATAAGGGACAGCAACACAAACAGAAATGCTAACAGTGGCGCACATGGTAACACAAGCACGAATGAGAACAGAAAGGGTAACGCACATGGTGGCGTAGACGGGAATGGTCTGCCACGTGATGTGTTGTCACATAGTAACATGGTGCCTGCAAACAGAAATGTCAATGGGCATGGTGATGTAAAGTGAAACAGTAAGATAAACAGTACTGTAGACAGAAATGGCAAAAAATAACAGAAACGCAAGCGCAAATGAAAATGCAAAGGATAACGCACATGGTGGCGCAGACGTCAATGGTAAGTGAAACGGGTACGGATCCGCAAGCAGAAAGGGCAACAGTAACAGTAATGTAAGCACAGGCTGGTTTTCCCCAAAACCTGCATTGAAAAAGACAGTGAGTACAAATAATGTATGCAAAATAATGAGTATCGGTGCAGAAAATGAGATCTCGGAATACTAAATACATTATATCTCAGGAACCGTACGACGAGAAAAAATTTAAAAGTCATATTATTTACAACTGTCTTGGCTAATTTGAATCTTAGCCCCATTAGGGCTAAGTAGAAGTTTTCCGATGAAAAGTCTGTATTCTGCACTGTTTCAGATACGGGCTTGGAAAGGCGCGGTGAACCCCGTAATGTTATCCTATGGGAAAAAGAAAAGTTTGGAGCGCCATAACTTTGCCTCCTGTAATGTTTTTTCACCAAACTACTGAAAAGCACATTTGTGGGCTGTTGGCTGTCTTCTCCAAATTTCAGGAAAAAGACCAAACCGTTATTTTGCAGCAGGGCTCCAAATGATTTCTGTTAAGTGTCGGGCGCCGTAATGTTATCCTATGGGAAAACTGTCAATTTTGGAGTGCCAGAATTTTGCCGCTATGTGATATTTTTTCACCAAACTACTGAAATGCACATCTGTGTACTGTTGGCTGTCTTCCCTCCAAATTTCAGGAAAAAAGACCAAACCGTTATTTTGCAGCAGGGTGCCAAAGGATTCCTGTAATGCTTTGGGTGCCGTAATGTTATCCTATGGGAAAAACTGTCAACTTTGGAGTGCCATAACTTTGCCGCCATGTAATATTTTTTCAATACAACACTGAAAGGCACATCTGTAAGATGTCGACTCAGTTCCCTCCAAATTTCAGCCCAAAACTCCCAACGGTTATTTTGCAGTGCAGTGCCAAAGAATTGCTGTCATTTTCCCACAGACTAGAAAGTTACTGTCGCTTCATAAAGCTGCAAAAATTTGCAACACTTTGTGAGCATGAAAGTAATTTATGAAAGTACTTTTTCCAGAAATTTGAAAATATATTTCTGGGTGTTTACCACAAATAAAGACATGGCAAGCATCCTCAGGACCCACTAGGTGAATACAAAAAATATGGTTGCTAGAGGGTGCCAAATTTAAATGCCAACCATTTTCTGATCACTCAACTGAAAACAAATGGCCGATTTATGAAAGTAACAGGCCCATTTATGAAAGTAAAATGCATTTGCGAAAGTGTTGAACTTTTTGTTAACTTTTCCCATTGACTTATAATGGGAAACTGTTTTTTGAATAACTTTTGAACCGTTTAATATTTTTTCATGAAATCTTTGAAAGGCACATTGGGGAACCCTGGCTGCACGTTCCCTGAAGATTTCGGGCAGCACGCATAAACCGTCTGACCTGTGGTAGCCGACCACAGAATTTCAGAAAAGTGTAAACGCCAGACAGATCACACTTAATAACTCCACAGCCGTATATCCGACCAGTACTGAAACTTGGCAGATCCCAAGGCCTATGGTTCTTGATCATAAATTCAAACTTTCAGGCAAATCCATCAAACGGTTGCAAAGTTATTAAGGTGCAAAGTTTTGGGGTTTAACATAGAAATGGCTCCTCAACTCCTAATTATGGTAGCACTACTGTACCATAATATCTATCTATTATATATATATATATATATATACACATATACATGTATTGTATAATTAATGCTGCAATGGATATTTGGGAATGTGATATAATAATTAAATCAATTAGTTTTTTTCTGACCAATACCTTTGAAAGGTGGTCTTGATGTCACATTATCACATGTTTTGTTCACAGTATTTAAATGTTTTATGTGTTCTAAGTTCCCAGCTTTTGATAAAGGACCTGAGCATCTGAAACATGTAAGGCAGGACAGTGTCTGTTTGTGAATTTTGCTGATAAATGGATTTTTAACGGAAAAGATTTTCCTGCATCCCTTGTATGAGGTGGTGAGTGCCTAAAACTTTTGGGTCTGGTATCTTAGTTGGTTTTGCTACACCACGCTCCCAGTGCACACTTTATGATTGAGTACTCTCTGTAGATCACTGGTGAGGCAGCACCTGAAGTACTGTGCCCACCTGAGGAAAGATGGCAGTAGATAATGCAGTGCAGGATAGCCAAAGTGATTCAGGGCCAGCAGGACAGATCTTATGAGGATCTGCTTAAGGCACTGAACATCTACTCACTGGAGGTCAGATGGGAGAGGGGAGATATGACAACGACCTTCAAGTTCCTGAAAGGAATGAACAAGATGAACTGTGAGGAACTATTTAACAGGAATAGTGGATCAAGAATATGGGGACATGAGTGAAGACTGGCGAGGGGGGTTCAGGAAGGATGAGAGAAAGTTTTGTTTTACATAGTGGGTGGCCAAGCCATGGAACAGTATGCCAGCTGATAAGGTGGATGTCAAAATCATTAATGGTTTCAAGCACAGTTGAGACAAAGTGAAGGGCTTAGTTGTTATTCGGGGTGGTAGCAGTAAAATGGGGATCATGGGGGTGGATTGTGTGGGCAAAAACCCTGTACAGATAAAAGGCCTCGAGGTATGATAGGATGTTACGGGCAGACTGAATGGACCAATGGTCTTTTTCTGCCATCATTGTCTATGTTTCTTTGTTAGGTTGAGGTACTATTATTAACAAAATAACATGGGTGAAATAACACCAGATACTATAAGGAGTGTAGTGATGCCAGTAATTAGTGGGCACATAATAGAGCACCTGGTACACAAAAAAGCCAAAGAATCAAAATGAAGCTAGACCTAGATCACCAACACAGGGAAAAATAATTAGCTCATAAGCACACAAGAGATGGAGAGACCTTAAAGTTAATTAATAAAATCGGGTTAAAGCTGATCGAGACTGATTCAGCGAAAGTAGAAGGTTTCCTGGCACTGACCCATCAGTGCAGCAGTAGCGTAACACCTCACAACTCACAATGCCAGTGACAGGGTTCGGTACTGAGGTTCAGTCCATGGGTCCCTGCAAAGTGGAAGAAGATATTTTCGTCCAGGGAGGGTGGGTGGCTGGTTCTGCTGCTGCACAGTCATCTGGCAGCAGATGTTCAGCACAACCCACTCTTCTCAATGGAGAGAATTCAGGAGTAAAACTTTAGTGCAGTTCTTCAGGGTTCCTTCCATAATAATGAGCCACTTCAACCCAATATACGCTGGAGGAATGTGGGGTGGAGACCACCACTACACCTTCCGGTGATGTTCCATAGTGCAGGCCTTTTGAAAAGATCTCTGTAACAGTATTAATATAATATCGAGGATTCATCTCTCATATACCATTCAGGCACTGTTCTTGGGTCTCCCACCAAATGTCAGTGTGCCACGAGAAAGTGTATCTGTTTAAAATCTGTTAGTGGCCCCAATGAAAATTATTACTAGGAAAGGGCTGATGAAAAACAGACCATCTGTGCAGAAGTGGATCAGTTTGATTAAAGAGATCAGGATTCTGGAAGAGAAGTTAAATAGATTGGGGTCCATGTTGACAAAGCACATAAAAAGGCATTTTTCTTTTAAATTTTATTAGTGGGAGAGGAGTTTAGGGCAATTTGAGTGTTTTTAGGGCTTCACAAAAGTTTTGAAGAATTCAGAAGAAATGTTGTTTGGTGTTAAATGAAAGATTAACCAAGTTACTGTGGAAGATGTGGATTTTTAAAAAAGTATGTGCTGCAATTGTACATAGTTACGTTAAATGGTTGAGGTCTGAAAGTGTGTACATTTTATTGCACCCTGCACTTGCTAAACAATATATTTTAAGGTTTCAGTAAGGTATCTGTTAAAATTAAAGTGCCATTAGTAAATAACAGTACTTCATGATTAGTAAATAACAGAACTTCATACTTAGCAAAAACATTAGGTGGATCATTTATGCTACATAGACTAAAATCAGAAGGGGAACACAGTATCTAGCCTAGGGGCACACCATATGTAAAGTGGAAAGGGAGAAAGGGGAAATTGTATAGCCAGGAAAAGTACACTAAGCCAGAGATTGTTTCTAGGTGCGACTTGGGAGCACAGGGAAGTTAAATGACTTGCACAGGGTCACACAGTATGCAAGTAGGAGCTGATGGGATTCTGTAACAAGGATAAAGAAGTGTGTCCCAATATTTCAGCCTAAACCTCATTTTGGTCTAAAACATAATGTATCTGTGTAACAAATATTGACCTATGACGCTGGATCATATAAAACTTGTAAAGCCACAAGACAAACTAAACCACAAGTTGCAATATTAAGGTGCCTTTTGATATTTGTGTTGACCATGTGAGTAATATCAAACAGTTGCTTTATGTGTCTGCAAAGCAGAAACATAGGATAGAGTC
Source organism: Neoceratodus forsteri (assembly GCA_016271365.2). NCBI lineage: Eukaryota > Metazoa > Chordata > Ceratodontiformes > Ceratodontidae > Neoceratodus > Neoceratodus forsteri. The sequence goes on along the minus strand of CM057449.1, from coordinate 1,416,176,367 downwards.
TAAATTAACCTTCTGACTATCTTTAGTGTTTGTCATTATCAGAACAGAATGCTTGTATGCACATTCCTAAGTCCAAACCTATTTCTTCCTCCTAGACTTTGGTAACTGGCAGTGACAGTTGTTGTTAGCCATATATAATAATAGAATGTACACTATCTATACATTTGTGCTGACCAGGGATGAGCTCATATATATACTAAAAGGAGAATTGCCTTTTAAGTTGATGTTTGTACTTGTTATGAACCAATCATAGACAACCATAGAAAATGATGGTGCTGTCTTCCACTATATAAGCAAGCCTGCATACATTGTTAGTTTGAAGAATGAAGGATATACCACTTGTAATCTCTCGCTGTGATTATTATTATAATCATTAAATTCTTCCGCCATCAGCCTCATCTCCGTTCGTCTCCTTTCTAAGTATTTGTAATAGATAATTTACTAACTGTAATTTTTTCACAGCGCTACAGATTCAGACCCATGTTTCCAGGTTTTCAGCTCAGTGACCTTAACCACTATGCTCTACTGCCTCCTAACTAGGCAGTTAATGTGATTCCATGTCATAATAGCGATTACAAAATGGCAATCGCTATTATGGCGAGTGTATAACGTTGAAAAGCAAATCGGCAATATACATTTGCCTGTGACCCGACATCTGAAATAAGGGCTGGTCCCCTTGTCCCATCACCCCATGATTTTAGATTCTCAACTCCAGGAGGGGGATGCATGTTGGGTAGGAGGCACAGTCTGGATTTAAAAAAAAGTCCCACAGCCACAGGCAGCAGCAAATTTTCTACCCTCCGGTCCCAGTCCCCAACCTCATACCTGTGAGCCAAGCCACCACCCATGCCACCACACCACACAGCTAGCTCAGTGGCAGTAGGCACACCAGTCCCGTAAAACCCCTTCCCTGTCCCTCCTTCCCTCACTATCCCCCTTCTGGTTGCCCTTCCCTACGCTTGCTTTCATGAATGGTTGCTACCCTTGCAGGGTAGCCCATGGGGATAGTGCTGAATATGAGTTGCCGCTTTGACGGTCACCATATTCAGCTGCCATCCTCACCAGATACCGGTTAACATGGATAGGCAGTACCAGATTTTAAAATGTATTGTGCTCTATATAACAAATAAAATTGGGGAGGGATTTTCAAAGGGCTGGATTGCCACAATCCCTGGGTGTGCCACAGACTTGGCACACCGGGCTTGTGGCACTCTAATAGGGATTTTCTATCCCATGCTGCAATTGCTACAAGTTAATCCAGCTTTTGTGATCTATGTTGCATCAATTCTGGGAGCCCTTTTACTGTGCTTGTGTCAGAAATTTGGCACAGGCTACCATAAATCAGGTAAACTGTTGCAACAGCATCTGATCTACTAAAATCAGACGTAGTTGCAGCAAAAGCATTTGATGCATTGCCACATTCAGAGTGTTATGGAGCAGGGCTTGAGGCAAGCCCTGTTCCACCCTTTGAAAATCCCGCTCCAAAACCACATGGTTGACAGGTGGAAAAATTTTTTTTTTTAGTATAATCAGTGCAGGTTCAGAACTGAACACATCAAACGCCTTTTGAACACTGATGAAAGTAAACTATCAGTATTCTTTTCATCAAGAATGTTGAAGATAAGGCCATAGTAAGCTTTTTATTTATTTATTGTTCTGATTTTTTATTCTTTGCTAAATGGGTAAGGACAACTGGGCACAATGCTCATTTACAAGGGTGACCTGGTAGTACAGGATGGTTAAAAGACTTGCTCAGGGTCAAACAGTATGCAAGTGAAGACTGTGAGAAACAAACCAAGACCTTCAGGATGTACCAAGCTCATTCACAGCTCATTGTTGACACCTCAGGTCTGTACTGAAGCCAAACAGGCAAAGTGCTGCCACAGTCAAGGTAGCAAACACAATGTTTGGATGCATTAGGATGGGAGTAAGGAGCAGGAGAGGGAAGGTGATCTGTTACATCATCAAGTCCTCAGTTAGGTTGTACTGCTAAAGAGAATAATGGATAGCTCACTGGATATTACTGGTGAATAATGCAATCGAGAGGTTCTGGACACATGGGAACCTCAAAAGTGCAGCTCGAGAGGTTCTTGTGTCCAGAACCTCAAGATGGTTTCTCACCGGTAATGCCCTGTGAGATAGCCATAATTTTTTTTAACATATGGAGGCAAGATTTTATTAATTTTTGTCATTTTGAAATACTGCAGGCATCTCTAGGTTCTGGCCAACCGCCACTGAACTGTCTCAGCCCTCTAGGTCAGCGCCCCCCCCCACGGGAGGTTCTACAACTAAGCTGCATTTTTGTTTTGCAGGCATTCCTACCTTTTTTGTTTTTTTGTTTGTGAAGGCAGGCTCAAGTTAATAAGTTCAGTTTTGTGGTATGAAAACAAAAAAAAAACAGGGAAATTCCGAGGACTGGATGCGATTCAGTCTTGCTAAGCAAGATACGGCCACCATGTTTTAAAAGTTGCTCTTCCCTTCCACAAAAGAAAAGTGGTCAATCAGAAGGCATGCTTTGGAAGACGTGGGATAGCAGACTTGTGGTTGCACTGTTATAGTTTGATGATAATAGTATTGTTTAGGCATGGAACGATAGAATTACTGTATCTGAACAATACTATTATCAGTCAGAACTGTACTATTATCACTCTGGGAGTGACAATATTACCAAATTTATTTGTATGCTTTAGGACAGTATTAAATTCAAGATCCATACATTAAAAGATGTTATATTATATTACCCAGTCCTTCAACTGGGCCAAATTAATTGTACAAAATAATGTTTCCAAGTTATAAATCAAACTGATGGGTCACTAGAGAGTAGAACCATCTCTCCACCCCTTTTGGTGGATTATGACTATTATGTACCTGACCACTATTTTTATTATAACATATTTTTATTATACAGTAACTATCTCTTGTTATTGCTTCAATAATACCCCTCATCCTAATTTAATTCCCAAGAAATTAATACATATGTAAATAACTGTTTTTATTAAAGGGGATCTACAGTCAAAAATTACAAAACAAATATTTTGTGCAGAGTCTTTTGAATTATGGGTGTAATCCTAGTGTGTCTTTTCCTTTTCCTTATTGTTAGGAGTTTTTTCCCTAAATTTGCCTTCTAGTTTTATGGCCCCTGGGGATCTCCATGTTTGAATTTTATATTGCTTTCATTTTTACTACAATGCCTCTTGTCCCATGTGCTAGTGATGCATCTCTGAAGTACAAAGGTAGATGTGGGCTGCTCTAGGCCAAAAAATCCTGTGCACCATAACATTTCTTGAGACAGTAGTTTATTTAGATACGCCATGAGGTTTCACCAAAATAGGCTTCTTCTGTGGGACTATGAATAGATAAAACCTAAACACAATTTTAGGTACTTATTTAATTAATTCTGTGAAATCAGAATTAATGAAACCAATACCTAAAATTTTGTTTATGTTTTATCTATTCATAGTCCCCCCCAAAAAAGCCAATTTTGGTAAAATGTCGAGGCATATCTAAATAAACTATAGTCTCAAGAAAATTTATGGTGTATGGGCCTTTTTGGCTTAGAGCAGCCCACATCTGCCTTTGCACTTCACTTTTCAGTAGACCTGAGTGGAAGTTGCAAATTCCACTTCTGTGGAACATTTGTGAAATTTCATAAATTTCACAAAATTTTATGAACTTCCACCATTGGTGAGACTGGAATCTTCTGAGTGTTTGGCAAATTTTCACCTGTTTCATGGAATCTTCTGGCTGAACTGTGGAATAATACACATGAACGGCAGAATGACAGCTCTGAAGAATTTTGTTCCACAGTTTAATGGATTATTTTGCTGAACATATAATTATTCCACAGTTCAGTGATGAGTTCTGTGGAATTTTTTTGAATGTATGAATTGTGGGTTAATCAGTTCTGCTGATTTTTTCCCCACAGTTTAATACAATAATCTGCAATTCATGCATTTATTCAAACGCTCAGTGAGTCACTGAACTGTAGAATGAATGTACTATATGAATTGCGGATTATAAATTATACAGCAGAAGAAGTTCTGCAGAACTGACCACTGAACTGTTGAATAATTACATGTACTGCAGATATCTATTAAACTGTGGAATTAAATTCCTCAGAACTTTCATTCCACTGCTATAGTTTCCTGCAGAGTACAGAAACCTGTATTGCCTTGGAAGCCCTGTATAACAGCTATGAGAATTAGGTGGTTTCCTATTCTGCAACAAGAATGGGTCGGTTATGAAATGTGTACAGAATGACCACTGCATACCTAAGGTAGGCAGTGCAGGACCTGCTGCTGTCTACACCTCTGCACAGCTCATTCATTTACAGTGAAGGTTACTCTCGCAGTCGTATTAGTATTTTTATTTTTTCTGTAATACTATTCTGCAGAAATCTACAGGACAGAAGCTCACAGTGCTTTTTAAATTGTTGGGGTATGCAGCTTCAATAAATCTTTTCATTCCTTATTTATTTCAACTAGCTATTAGCATTTCAGAAAATGCCCCATTAGCTATACAATTGAAGTGTTCTACTTAAATGTTTGCACCTACTGCACATTTTGGTTGCCTCCATTAATGTATAGCTCAACTAATGCTGTAAATGTATGTATGTAAATAATTGCTGTACATATCAGTTCTATGTTCCTGTATCTTAACTGTTTAATTGTCAATGTGCTCCTCCTCCTCCTCCTCCTCCTCCCCCGGGACACATCTGGAAATGAGCAGTTCTCTTCAGTATGCCTTCCTGATGAAACTTTTAAATAAAGAAATAAATAAATACTTTACTGAGCTCTTTGAGTGTGTCTGTGTGAATGCGTGTTTGTGTGTGTCTGTGTTTGTTGTGCTGGATATGTGTCATGCCATGGTGTTGCATGCAGTAGGTTTTCAGGTTTAAAAGCTGAATCTGGCAGACCTAGACAGCACAGCCTGAGGAATTCATATCAGCTAGAGGTAGCACTGCACTTGAGAACATTAGTACATCCTTCAAAAGTCACAGGGGAAATAAATTGTGTATCTAATCATACAAGGGAGAAAGTGCAAGCCGTATCACTTTAGATTGTTATTTAAGTAGGCAATATTAGTTTCCACTTGGTTAAAGCATTATGATTCTTTCCATTTTCTTAATGCAAACACCAGTCTGATGATCCCAGAGGATAGACCGGGCTAGGCTTGCTTTATACACCATATTTGGCTGATGTATTTTATTTTTCAGACCGGTGCATGCACAGGGGTAGTCTGAACAGACATTTCTGTTTCTTGCAGGATATCCAATTGTCCTGCAGAATTTTTCACCTGGTTAAGTTGTGAGTAAGGTAACCTTGCCAATATGCAAGGAAGCAGCGATCTTCAATTGAAGCCGGTTAGTTCTAACTTAGCTCCGCAGTAGGATGCAATTGTAATAAATGAGGCTTCAACATTTATCCTTGGGTGACCATTACTTCAGCTATTACACAAGGATGTTGAAAAAAGAAAAGAAAAAATAGTGGATCTTTAAATCTAGATCTACGCTGAAACTGACAAAAATAGCATTTTCTGAACTCATGGAGGTTAGCATTCTCCTTTGAAATAATGTGGGACTCAGAAAATAGTCTACTAAGACAACAACAAGGAGGTAGTATAGCACAGTGGTTTAAGGTTCTGAACTGCAAACCTGGAGACCTGAGTTTGAATCCCACAGTCCCCACTTGCATATTGTGTGACCCTGAGCAAGTCACTTAACTTTCTTGTGCTCCCAGGTCACACCTGTAAACAAGCTTTCAGCTTAGTGTGTCTCTCCTGGTAAAAACAAAAATAAAACACCTTGGAGTAAAATGGTGCTCCTTGAGGTAATCATTTTAATTGCAACCCTCTTTTAATTAAAATATATTTCTATTTTTAATTGCCAGTCAACCATTTGCTCAAGAATAGATTTATAAATACCATCCAACCACCCAGCATCTTCTCATATGCACGCCTAACTCGCATAGCACCAGAAGTGTATCTAAGCACACCTTCCTGGTACCTTTCTGTTGGATCACCCAGGTTCAACATTCTTTTATGTTCCAAGCTCCTAGTGGCTTAAACAACCTCCCACAGGATACTGTCAACAAACCCAAGCTTGGTTCCTTCAATCGCAAACTCCGACAGCACCTTATTGCACATAACAATTGTAACTGTCCCAACTAGCTTCTTACCCTTGCAGAACATTGCCATCCCATTCCCTATTTTGTGCTAGCACCCTACTACTCCCTCCCTCTATCAGCTCCCCTTCCCTTTGCCAGTCACCCACTCCCCACTCCCCCAATCTCACCCCCTGACAGCTCCCAGATTTTCTACACTCTCCCCTGATCCTTCTCTCTGTCAATTCCATGTCCTCTGTGCTCCCTCCCTCCCTCCGTCTGTCTCCCTCCCCATACCACTCCACTCACCTCCCTTCAACTCTTGGCCCAACAAAGTCTCCTTGCTGACTGCTTTGCTTTTGTTCCTTCTCTTTCTTTCCACTCTGTTACTTGACAAAACCAGTAGTTTAACTGCTCAAACATTACTGCATCACGCTACTGGTGCACCAACCTGTAATTTGCATTGTAAACTTGTATTTTCTACCAACCTCCTTACCTGTTTCCCTCTGCACGCTCATGCTGTTACCTTTCCTTGTTATTTATCAGTTTGCACTGGGATTGGAACCCCATGCTCTTTTGACAGTGTCTCCTCCTGATGGCTCAAGTGTCACCTAACGCTCTCATTGTCTGTGCCTCTATTATCATCTGCACCCATTGTATCCAGAAATGTACACAATGCTGTTACCCAAATGTGTTTACATTCATTTACCAATAAATCTGCCTTTGTGATTCAATATCCTATTGTATGTATTATTTTGACTCAAAGGTTTTGTAATTCTGAGAAATAAATAAATAAATTTGCTGACAGTTCTAGCAAGGGCCCTTCTTGAAAACAAGAAACATGAATGCAGTGTTCTTCTTCCTTTTGACAATATCCTTTATTTTATGCTGTGAATTTCGAAATACTGTATGATTATTAAGTTCATGTACTGTTTTGTAACAGTACGTATGTGGCCCATTAGTCCCAGATGTATTCATAACTGGGCCAAGAGGACAGGCTGGCTTTCTGCTGATTCCCAGCAGCTCTCCTTATACTGGACCTAGGCATCTGTGAAGTGAGCTGCACTTGCAATGCCCATCAAAAGCAATTAATCATTGGCCTGGTGCTCGAAAGGGCAGACAACATTCTCGTACATGAGTATGGGTAACCACTGGCCAGGTACACTGCTGCTGACTTTGCTCTGAAGCAGCTTTAATTGTGGTAAAAGTTAAGAAGGAGCTGGGTTTTGAAGGAAATAAGTGGGGAAACTAGGATGGAGAGTCAGTGAATCTTGCTTTGAAAGAAAGATGATAGAATGGAACTCGGTGTTGCTTGTTGCAAATTTAACACACAGACAGGTGAACCCTGTATATTAACTAGGCAACACAAAGTGCATTTCTGGAGCTTATAGTGGCATTCTGGTTGAATGCAGAACAAATTCCATTGTCTATAGCGGTTGTACCTACTACACCCTCCTCTAAGCTAGAATAATTGAAGGGGACTAAGAGATGATATCAGTATACTTAATGTTGATGCAATATCCTATATCACATCACTGAAGAGTCAGAACTTGTCCCTTCCCCATATGTCTGTGTCACTCCAAAGTTTCTGAGTGCCTCTCTCAACATTTTGTCATGTATCTGTGGAACTTACCTCTCAACTGCTGTGCATTTTGCATGGAGCTATGTAGTGTACACTCAAACCTTTCTCTGTAAATATTTACTGATATTCCTCATAATATTAGAGATATTTCTGGACACACAAACTGCCAAAAATTAAACTAACTTGATAAAAACGTGTTACTACTTCTAAACTTATCATTATTTAAAATAAGAATGTGATATACATTCTGCCCATTTGCTTTGCATTTTGAAGAGCAGCATGAGGCTAAGTCAGAATTTCCACGAAAGTTGTCAGAGTGCATTCTAAAATTTTGCAAACGTAAAATTTCAACTTTTGCCAAAATTCTGCAGGCATAAGTTTAATTTCACACAGCTCTACTTTCCAGACAAAGAGCAAGCCCCACCTCCAACCAAGGCAGTACAGTTGGTGATTTCCCCTTGGGATCCAGGTTTGTACGTGATGCATATGTGACCATATATTCACCAAGTGTTGATTTAGTATCAAGTTTACAGCAGAAGATCTACAATTCTGAGTGCCTCTTCTTAACCAATGAGTACCACAAAAGGTTTCGCAGTTTGGCAAAAACATGAGGGATGATTGAGTAGGCTACTCTGTACAGAAACAACTAGAGTCTTCACTAATTATAGCACTGATGACCTGGGCTGATTTGTGTACTTTTTTGGGTTGCATGTCATTTGATGAAAAAAGCTTTAAAAACAAAACATTTACTCCTTCTGGCTAGACCTAGACACATAAGTAGTAAACAAAACAAACTGGATTAGAAATAGTTATTTAGTTGTGGCCAGATCTTCAGACTCCAGGGGAACAGATTGTTGCTGCAGCAGCTATCTTTCACTGACTCAATGCTTCTGTGTGCATCACTGTCACATGGGACAGGAGGCATTGTATGAAAAACAAAAGTAATAAAGTATGCAAATGGAGAGATCCCTTAGGGGCTATAAAACTAGTAGGTAAATTTAGAGAAACAACAAAACAAAACTAACAGCAAGCAAAGGAAAGTACATACTAGGACTATACACACAAATCAAAACATTTTGGACAACATAGAGGATTGTGTATGAGCAGTCTTACATAACAGGGATATTCTTGTATCAAGAGGTTTCCTTGGTAACAGATGACCTCAAAGCGCAGCTCGAGAGGTGCTCTGTTACCACGGGAACCTCAAGATACAATAACTTCTTGTTTGTGTATGACTGCTCATATACAAACTTTATAGTGTATGGGCAGTCTAGGCAGAAGACACCAGGAGAAAGGACTGCTGTGTGACTGGACTTCTCTGCTGGGACTAAAGTAGAAGAACGTTTGTACTTGGACCTTTAATTTAGGTAAAAAAAACTAACATACAATACAAAAAAAAAAGTGTGAGTGTGTCTGTCTGGATTAACTGAACTGAATGGGTATCTGAACAGTTATAGGTGTAAATATCAGGTGATTGAAAGGACTTAACTGCTGTGAGGTTTAAATTACTGGTAGAAAGATCTAGTAAGTAGGGGGAGTGGCTTAGCTAGAAGGAAGCTACATTTAAAGACTGCCTTAGAAAGATTCTGCTAATATCTAGGCAGAAGACACTAGGAGAAAGGACTGCTGTGTGACTGGACTTCTGCTGAGACTATATTGCCCTCCTTCCTCCCTCTCCCCACCCAAAGCTAGTTCTATTTTTATAGGCACAGGATTTGACTGATAACAGGAACTTCCTGTTTGGGAGCAGGAAGTGAGTGATCACAGAACCACCAAAGACCCACCATCCTAGAAGGGCAAGAGTAGCTCTCCGGCCTCCTCTGCTGCTGGGAGGTCTGCCTCTGAGCAAGTAAGTGGTCTACTGAGAAATATAGGATTCTTGTCTCAGAACAGGACAATCAGGAGCTTAAAGGGCACAGGCAGAAAGTAAGGAGAGAGAGAAAAACAGAGGAAAGAGTAAGGATTGAAAACAGTTAAGGGACAGAAATAAGACATGATTGGAGTGGTTAATGCAGTGGCTGTGGAGCAGCAGTCTCTGGGGAGACATTCTGGAGGATGCGGTGTTGTCCCATCTGCAGGCACCTCTCTGGGCTGAGGAGGAGGTTGCTCATCTCCAGGCTGAGTTGACCAGGATTTGTGGGACCTCCTTCCATCCAGGGGCCACCAGTGCCGCTGCCATTGCCTCAGAGGTTGCCAAGAAAGAGGAGCGTTGGATCACAGTGGGCTCAGGGAGGGTGAGGGTGGGAAAGAGGCATCCTCCAGTTGTACCTCTCCACACCCTATGCCATTCTGGCAAAGTGTGGTTCTCTATGGAGGCACCCACAGTGAGACCAAGGAGGATGCTGGAAACCTCCACAAAGGAGACCCACAGGAGGGTGGTAGGGACCCTGCAGGGAAGGAAACAACTCCTGGTGGGGGACTCCATTGTTAGGAAGGTAGAACTGGGGAGGAAGGGGAGGGAGGTAGGTGCCTGTCTGGCACCATGGCTTGAGGGACAGGGAGCCAATCCTCGGATTGCCGGAGCAGCTGCACAAGGAGGAGGTTGGATGTCATTGTCCACCCAGGGACAATGACCTGACACAAGAAAGGGATTAGAGAAGCAGGAAGAGTTTGTGGAATTGAGGAGGGCCTTAGTCAAGTAGCACGCACGGTAACCTTTCTCGAGGTGCTGCCCATCTATGGCATAGGAGAGGGCTAGGTGTTCCGCATCATGGATTCAATCAGTGGTTGAAAACTGGTGTGGAGCTCAGGATTTGGCTTCATTGGGGACTGAGGGTCTCCTGGAGTGATGCAAGCCTATACTGGCATGATGGGCTGCATCTGTCCGGGAGGGAACCAGGATCCTAGGTGATAGGTTTAAATGCTTCATTGGCAAGCTTTTAAACTAGCCAAGGGGAGGCACTGAAAGGAGCAGGGAAATCCTAGCCCCCTAAATAATCATGGTAGTAAGTGCGGCAAACACCAACATAGAGGTGCTGAGAGGAAAAGGGCAGGGTAAATGGAGAAAGTGACAAAGGCAAGAAGGACAGGGATGGGAAAAAGGAGTAAGGCCATCAGGAAATGGAGGGTAATGAGTACCAATGCCTGTAGTCTGGGCAACAAGCTCCTGAGCTGGTGGCCTTGATGGAAGAGGGATGCCTGGATATCGTAGCAGTCACAGAAACATGGTACACAGAGAACCATGACTGGGATGTTAACATATCAGGGTACATAACCACAGGAGAGACAGGCAGGGAGAAGAGGGGAGGAGTAGCTCTTCATGTAAAGGAAGGGATAAAAGCAACTGAACAAAAGAGTAAACAGGGAGGAGAGGAGGCACTGTGGGTCACTTTGGAGACTGGAAAGGGCACCACAATCCGCACAGGGGTTGTGTACAGACTCCCATGTCAGGGGAGGAATGGACAAGGATATGATAGAAGGCATTCTTAGAATGGCAGAGAAAGGGGAGATACTATTGATGCGAGACCTGAATATGCCAGATGTTAACTGAAGCACATTTGCTGCAGCCACATCCAAGAGCAGAGCCATTCTTGATGCCCTACAGGTGGCAGGCATTAGACAGCTAGTTTTGAACCCACTCGTGAGGGAGCAATCCCAGACCTAGTACTCTCAAATGGGGCAGTGAGAGGATCTCAGATCCAGAAGTGGGTTGCCATCTGGGGACAAGTGACCATCAAACAGTGTGGTTCACGTTAAACTCAGCTACAGAGTCAAGCCATACAAAAGTGAGGGTACTGGACTTTAGGAGAGCTGACTTTGGCAAGATGGGAGAGTGCCTCAGAAAAGCACTAGCAAACAGGCTAGAAGGAGGTGTGGAGCAACAATGGGAATCATCAAACTGCCATCACAGAGGCAGCAAGCCTTTGTGTGAAGCAAATAAACAAATCAAAATGAAAGAAAAAGCCACTATGGTTCTCAAAAGAGGTGGCTGTGACAGTCAGGAAGAAAAAGATAGCATTCCGGAAGTATGAGGAAACACAGAAGGAGCAGGACAGAGAGCTGTACCAGTTAAGGCAGAAGGAAGCAGGGAGGGAAGTCAGAATAGCAAAGTCCCAAACTGAGGAAAAGATAGCCAACTCAGTTAAGAAGGGGGATAAAACCTTTATAGGTACATCAGTGAGCTGAGAAAGACAAAGGAGGGATAGTGAGGCTGAATAGAATGAGCGGTGGGTGGGCAGAGGGGACAGTGAAAAAGCAGGGATACTGAATGAATATTTCTGATCAGTATTCACAAAAGAGGAGGGGGAAGTGCCTAATCCAATTAACAGAAGCACTCTTGATAGGGGGGTTGATCCCAGTCCTTTCACAGAAGAAAGGGTTCTGCAAGAACTCCTAAAACTGAAGGTGGACAAAGCAATGGGTCCTGATGGAATTCACGCCAGAATTCTAAAAGAATTAAGGGAGGAACTAGTGAAACCACTGGCTACTCTTTGTAATAAATCATGAGAGGATGGTGTGGTTCCCGAGGACTGGAGGAAGGCGGATGTGATTCCCCTTCACAAAAGTGGGACCAAGACAGACGCAGGAAACTACAGACCTGTCAGTCTGACCTCTGTGGTAGGGAAAGTGATGGAGTCACTTCTGAAGGAAAGAATAGTTGAGTACCTAGAGGCCAGTGGAGCACAGGACCCAAGGCAGCATGGATTCACAGCGGGAAGGTCATGTCAGATGAATCTAATAGATTTCTTTGACTGGGTGACCAAAGTAGTAGACCAGGGAGGGGCTGTGGACATGGCCTACCTAGACTTTAGCAAGGCATTTGACACAGTCCCACACAAAAGATTAATAGTCAAATTAACCAGCCTGGGAGTGGGTCCCAGGTGGTAGCCTGGGTAAAACATTGGCTGCACAACAGGACACAGAAGGTAATTGTAAATGGAGTCCACTCTGAAGAAAGAGAGGTTACTAGTGGGGTACCACAGGGTTCAGTATTGGGTCCAGTCCTTTTTAATGTCTTCATCAGTGACATTGCAGAGGGACTGGAAGGAAAAGTATGCCTTTTTGCAGATGACACAAAGATCTGCAACAGGGTTGATACACAAGGAGGCGTGTAAAGGATGAAAAGGGACTTGGCAAGGTTGGAGGAATGGTCAGAAGTATGGCAGCTAGGATTCAATGCAAAGAAGTGCAAAATAATGCACCTGGGAAACAAGAACCCAGGGGAAGAATACACAATGGGTGGGGAGGTAGTAACAACAACAAAAAAGGAAAGGGACCTGGGGGTAATCATATCAGATGACCTTAAGGTTAGCAAGCAATGTGAGAAGGCAGTAGGGAGGGCTGGGGTATACTGGGATGTATAGGGAGAGGCATCAGCAGCAGAAAACAGGAAGTTGTTATCCCTCTGTACAGACAGTTGGTGAGACCCATCTGGAGTACTGCATCCAGTTCTGGAGACCCCATCTCCGCAAGGACATAGACAGGATAGAGGTAGTCCAGAGGAGGGCAACTAAATGGTGCAGGGTCTGCAAGAGTAGCCGATGAGGGAGACTAAAGGAGCTTAATATGCATACCTGAGGAAAGAAGGAGAGGGGGACAGGAGAAAACTTTAAGTACCCAGTGGAATCAACAAAGTCCAAGAGGGTAGTATCTTTCAGAAAAGAGACTTGCAAGAACAAGGGGACACAATTTAAAGATAGAAGGAGGCGTTCAGGGCAATGTGAGAAAGTATTATTTCACAGAGAGGGTAGTGGATGCGGGAACAGCCTTCCTGAGGAGGTTGTGGGGTCTAAAACTGTGGGAGAATTCAAGAATGCATGGGACAGACATAAGGCAATTCTTGTGGGGGATAGGAAGAAATAGGCTGTTGGTTAACTAGGATCTACGGCCTATCGTGTAGGTAGGGAAATAGGCAGACTGGATGGGCCAGATGGTCCTTGTCTGCTGTCAAAGTCTATGTTTCTATGTTTCAGTCACGGCATAGAAAATCACACAAAACCAGCTGGAGAAGACAACAGAGAATAGACATTTTAACATTTTTTTTTTCTAACTGACACAGTGTGCTGCAGATGTTTTTGCAAGTTCAAATTAAAATAAAAATGCAACTTCCAGCTTAACTGGATTGAGGAAAGCAACTATGTGGCAGCATTCCAAGTTGCCATGCTGCAGTAGTGACATAGCTACTGCAGCATAACAATTCCATTCTAGTTATGGATTTCTATCCATAACAGCATTCTACCATATACTATATAATGAGTTTGCAAATTTTGACTGTAGTTCTCCTTTAATGAGTTGTTTGTTTCTCTCCTACTGCATGTTTAATCAACTCATGAATGGAGAGATAAACAGGCTTCTCTGCAATGTTCAAGACATCCAGGAGAGGTGGAACATATGCATAAGCAGCTATTGACTGTTATCTTATAACATCGGAAACTTTTTTCTTAATGACCTAACAGAGCTCCAAGTTATTACTTGTCTAGTTAATACAGTGCAGTCCCGCTCTAACAAATCCTATTGGACAGGAACTCCCTATCTACCTAACCCAACTCTTCATGACCTTTTTATCCCTGTAAACTATACAGTATTATATAACCCCAGATTTGGTGCTCAAGAGGTTGGTAAAGAAATTGGGTCCTGCCGCATTATTTCCATTTTTCTTGTAGGCGGTGGCAGAATTGTTGATGATCTATTGCGAGGCGAAAACATTTGCATTGTGGAGCATGTGGTTTGTGGTATGGCTGCTTTGCAGTTTTTGGTGTAGCCAGACAGTTACCTTGAACAAAGCCTCACCCAAAAGTCTGTCCCAAAAGCCCTCTATATGTCAAATGGCACAAGCATCACTAATAAGGTGCTTACAACTAAAACTAAAACATGAAAAGGAAGGTAAAATGAAAAAAGGTATTGTGATCTTGTTGCCAATGTTGTGGGTGAGTGTAGAAGAACAGCCTGTGATCTTGCTACCAACGCTGTGGGTGAGTGCTGCAGAACATGTATACCAGGGCAGATAGGCCATGATCTTGTATCAGAGCTGATGGTGCTGTAAAAACTGTTACAAATTCTGCACCACATAAGTTACAGTATAAAACAGCACTGACACAGAGAGGTGCTGATTTTACAGTGGTTGAGTGTAGAAGGATAGCCTTCTACCCTGTTGCCAATGCTGTGGGTGGTGTGGCAGCAGGGTATAGCAGGGCAGATAGTTCTCAATCTTATATCAGAGCTGATGGTGCGGTGAATGACAGTGGATAGGACATAGCAGGTCAGATAGGTCTGGTGATCTTGTGTCAGGAGCTGGACTGTACTGGGGGTAACGATAGGTCATGGGATGGGAATCTTGTTCTTACAAATGGGGTCTGTGAGAGAGCAGGGCATCCAGGGATAATTCCCATGGCCCAGTACCAAGAAGGTCCCGGACTTCCCAGCATACAAGTAAGTTTCACAGATTCCTCACTTAAACGTTTCACCACACATAGGGGTGTAGTCAGGCATTTCAGTTTTGTACACCAACCTGCAACACTGCAACCCCCTCCTCCACAGTTGTTCATACGTGCCCCCCATGGCTTGAGTCCGAGGTTCCTCGGTCCACTCAGATGATTCCCTCACTGGACCTGCTGTTTGTCTGCACTGCTAGTGTGGTGCTCACTGCCCACTGGTAAATGCTACTGACTGCACCACGAGTCCAAGACCATGGCAGAAATTTCTTCTTCCTCCCATGCTGTTAGGCAGATTCACTTCACTTGCCACTCCACATGAAGTCTTCATTCTTTTAGCTGGCTCTGAGTCTGTTCTTCCTTTAGAATGCTGCTCCTCAGTTCTTCTAATGCTTCTCTTCATCATTGAGGTAGGGAAATGGGCAGACTAGGTGGGCCAAGCAGTCCTTATCTGCTGTCAAAGTCTATGTTTCTATGTTGCTCTTGCTCCCAGTACAACTGAATTAACAGTATGGCTTCTAACTTTGCTGGGGCATTTAAACTCACCGCACCAGACTTGCCACACCCCCTGTCAGATGCTGCAGCCAATCACTATGCAGGTGGACCATGTGGATCTAATAGATACTTTCAGCTTCAAGGTACGCAGTCCACTCTGCTACCCCCCCCCAAAAAAAAAACAAAGCTGAAAGAGAAAAGAAAAATCCTGTGAAGCCAAACAAAGGAATTTAAACATGATGGACTAAACAGGGCAGAGAGATGTTGTCCAGCTTGTTTGCCACCCCCTGCTACTAAACTTTGTATGCCATGGCTTACTTGGAGTATCAGTAGCTACACCCTTGGCCACATGCCACCACAACCCCCATCCCCTGCAGCATGAATATAGGCAAGTATGGGACCATGGTTTTGAGTCGTGACAGAAGCCCGAGAAGGCACTGGCCGGTTACATCTTAGAGTTTCGATTCCAGGGATCACTGGGCTATGGACAAGGATGGAGTCTTTCAGGTGCAACTGTGTGAGTCAACTTGCAAGACAGGGATGCAAATATCTCTCTCCCTTGTCATGCAGGCCCCAGTAGTGACACCAAATCAGGCAAGGCTGCAAGGAAGCAAGAACTAAGCAGTGAACACTCGTCAGTTGGATGAACTGTTTGTGCATGCTGCTTTAGGGAGCAAAGCTACTTTCAGGTGGTGGAGTGCTAAGCGGGTAGGCAATGACAGAGGAATGGCTCTAAATGACAACTGGGTGGCGGCAAGCAGGGCAAGGTAAGGTAAGGATTCAATATTGAAAAATTACAATGTGCATATCATTTTAGGGGTGAAGGTTTTTGAAATGGCTTGTGGCTGCACACTGGTAGGGGCTCCAGAGTCTGAACTTTTCCGGGGGCCAGGAATTCCTTTTACGGGTCCTGCTTATGAATGCCTAATTATCTGAATTGATCAGACGTTGCCCAAGGAGTCTGGATAATTGAGTCTGTACTGTATATCATTTCTTGTCTGTATTTGATTCAGCAGAATCGATGAATCAGAAATAATGAAAACTGGGCTAGACATATCCTCTCTTATATGTCAAGTAATCTTAACAGTTAAGCAGGAGAGACACCTCACTATCCAGTTCTCTAGGCGAAAGATAGGTAGCTGTTTCAAGCAGGGATGATAATTTCGCATATGGCTAAGTCAGTCAAAATTGACAGAACAACAAAGAAGACTGCCTTGTGTTTTATCAGAAGTTAAGTACTTAAGATCCCTTTTAAAATGTAAAGTTATTTTTCTAGTTCTAATATCTTTAAAACACTCCACCAATTCCATTAAATCAAACCCCAGTCCAGTAGGAGTCTAATAATAAAAAACTACTGTAACTGTGAAAAGAAAGGGAAAGGTTACTTCAATTCACACTTATTAAGAAAAATTCACACAGCTATATGGTGGTCATCAGGCCAGAGAATATAATTTAAAAAGTAAAAGTCATTTATTTGACCTATTTAAAATAAAGGTGCATGTATACTTTTTTTAAGACAGCAATCTGACAAATCTATAAAGTAATTCCTCCTCTTTGTCAGTTATACTCTGTTACAGTATTTATGCATAGTGTATTTTTTGTGGGGTTCTTTTCAGCTCTATCTATTAATAAACTATCATAAACATCAATTAAATATATGTAATAGTCATGAACTTACGTCATCTCTGGAGTCCTTCGCAGTCCTTAAGTCAGATAAGTAAGTAAGCAATAAGCTACAATAGGGTGCGCATTAAAGGATATTACTGCATTCCCAAAAGAGTGAGGCATGAGGATAAAGGCTGAGTGTCTTTATGCTCTTTGGAAGTGCATTTAAATACTTCAGTGCATGCCCTAGTTTGATATATTGCTCTTATAAAATGGCTCACTGCTCTTTTTATCATATGTAAATAAAAACATTTTTAATATTTTGTTTTCTACAGAAATAATTTGTTTAAATATGTTTTTAATGAATTTCATTTTTTTAACCAGGTAGGTGCACACATAAAATAGTCCTTGATTTTGTATGTAATGAGTTTTTTTTTGCCTTGGTAAGGAGATCCGGCACCTGATTGTGCAGTGCAGGAATCTAATGCCAGATTGCGTGAAGTGTATTGACAATAAAATTTCTAGATTTTTCTTGCCACTTCATAAGAGACAGGATTACATAAAGCAAAATGAATTTAGTCCATTCAAAGCTGCTACTAACCAATTAGTCAATTAAAAGAAGTAAAGTGAGGCTGCAACTGTGGGCCAAAATGGGGTTTGGGCACACTCATTTTTTCATATGAGACAGTGGCAAAAGTGCATGTAGCACATTTGTTTCCCTTAGTAGATTACCAGTGATACAAAAAGAAAAAGCGAATCTCTGTATGCTCGGGAAGATTCCCCCATTTATCGATAGGATCAAATGGATAATTGGGCAGTAGGCTAGGGCTAGTGCTGTCCTTACCTGAGCACAGAAAGGGATCTACAGATTAAAGCTTTCCCTAGGGCCTGTCAAAACCATTCAGACAACACACCATTCTGAAGATGCTACAGCAACACTGGTCTCTCAGGAGAGTCAGAGAAGCATCAGGTATATGTACATATATATATATACACATATAAACACAACATTTTTCCTTTTCAATGCCCTTATGTGGAAGATGCTAAATAGATAAGAAATGAGGGAAGAGGAGAATTTACACCAAAACAGACAATAGAGCCAATAAAAGTAAAAATCAACTACAGTACCCAGTATGCCTTATGTTGTGATATATGAACATTAAACAAAACCAGAACCAAATGCTGGTATTTGACCAGCTATCACTGACATGCAGTCATTTAAAATTAGTGTTTTGTTTTTCACTTACATTCAGAGGGACACTGTCAGCTTTCTTTGGGATTCTGTTACCTTTTTAAAACTGGTGCCTGTCATAAGCTGTATTATCAGTGATGTCTGATCAAGCATGTCAGCACTTTTTGCAATAAATCCATTTTTTTTCTACAATAAGTGACTTGCCTAATGCCTCTCTTCTGTTCCAGAATAACTATACAAAATTGTATAATACATTATAGGAAGACTTTGCCCATTGGGCCCTGCTGCCACTTATATTATATGGTCGGGTCCAAACTATTAAAATAAATGTCATCCATTATCTACTGTTTTTGTTTCAGACCCTTCCTATTCCCATACCCTGGTTTTACTGGAATATTTTACATAGGGGCATCAAGAAATTTTTGTGGATGGAGTCACCCTTGATTGTGGAACATACCTACAAGCTGCTCAAGAATGGGGGGTCTTTTCCTTCCAAATCTTCAGAGGCAGGTATTATCTAGCATCCCAAGGGGCTTTTTGTGTACATGGGCAAAACAACAGGAAGAGTCAGGTTGGTATCAAATTGAAGCAGATATCCTTCCAGGCTGAGCCCTATGAACACTTCCAGCTAGTAGAATCTCCCCATTCGTCTCACCACAGGTGTGTACTCTAAGACAAAATGCTCTCTCTGTACTTAATTATGCCTTAGGAGACTCATAAACTTACTTATTACTATAGGACCTCTTTCCTTGATAAGACACAAAGACACTTTTCTGCCCCCTAAGTTGGATATGAGATACACCTACTGGGAACACAAGGGACTGACCATCTTTGCACAGTGTACAGACAGCAATGGTTGTTTCCTTTTGTCTGACTAGCAACTTCCTAGTCCCTTCATAGGAGGATCACTTCTCTACCTTCAGCTCTGACACTTCATTATGTCCCTGAGGTACTACCCCAGCTCAGGAGACACTGTATCAAATTGGAATCTGTTTTCCATGATGTCATTAATCTTAGAGAAAGGTTTCAGTATCTGTCAGAACTCTACAAAATTTTTCATTTTTATTTATTTATGTTTTATTTATTTATTTATTTCAATTTAGGATTACACTACCTTTGAGCCTAGGGCTCTTTTACAAAGGTTCTACGTCAAGACATAGTTATCACATGACAATATACAAAATTGTTACACAAATAAGGGTAAACGATATCAAATTAATTTTGAACAGACATGGGAGAGGGTAAAGTAGAAAGGAAGAGGACAATGGGGGTGGTAGAAAGAAATGAGAGGGCAAGGGGAGGTAAGAAATGAGAAGAGAGGAGAGGTGTGGGGTAGGTAAGGATAAAGAAAAAGTAGTTGGTTGGGAGAGGAATTTAGATAAGTCTGGTCCACTGGACCCGTGTATTGAGAAAGGGTAGAAGGTGACAGCCTCCATCTTGGAGTGACTGCAACTGGAAAATACTAGTTCATTTTTTTAGAACACCCACAATAACAAAACATTTCAAGCCCAATTATACAGATCTTTGCTGAAGGCATTTTGGTGTAGCTCAAGGCAAATATTATCATATGTTTTGCACTGTCCTAAACTTATTGCCTTTGGATGTCCATATATCATGAAATACAAAGGGTAACTGATAAAAATGTCCCTTTCTCCATCAACGAAGTAGTGTGGGGATTCCCATCATTGCTGTCTTGTAAAAATCCTGCTAGAAAATTGGGGCAGAGTCTGAGAGTGGCAGCTGTGAAATGTATCACTTTTAATTGGCTCTCTTCCCTCCCTCCCTCCTTCCCTCCCTCCGTAAAAGAGCAGCACTCCAGAGTAGGTGAAATAGAAAAGATGGAAAGGATTACTAGCACATTATGGCTAGAAACAGATACATTTTTGGAAATATGGTGCCCTTGCACCTATTGGAGATCAGAAGACAGGGGGCTAGATTCATAAAGAGAGCAAAAAAAATCTGCACATGTGGAGAAAGGGCTTGCAAAACTACAGAAATGCAAGTGCGGCATATTCACAGACAAAATTTCCTCAGGTGTGGAAAAATGCAAAACAGACGAGTCATAAAATTCTGCAAGGGTGGACAATGCACAACATTTTTTCTGCAGCTGCAGAAATAATATAAAAAGCCCAGGAGAAAGTGCAACATCTGGTGATCCATATAAAGTGGAGCAGGAGACTTTTCAAAAGTTGCAGCAGAGCCAACACTCCCAGCGAGGCAAGTAGCCAGTCCCACAACTGGGACCACAATAGCACAACCTGTACCAGCAGAACCTTGCACCCAGTGGCAATATGCATCTGTTTGTTGTGTTTTTCCCTGGGGTGTTTCTTTCTCCTACATGCAGCACACACTTCTGGCTGTTACCACCTCTGCCTCT
Organism: Neoceratodus forsteri; assembly: GCA_016271365.2. Classification (NCBI taxonomy): domain Eukaryota; kingdom Metazoa; phylum Chordata; order Ceratodontiformes; family Ceratodontidae; genus Neoceratodus; species Neoceratodus forsteri. The sequence goes on along the minus strand of CM057449.1, from coordinate 1,416,155,645 downwards.
ACTGCCTATGAGGCTCATTTGTGGGCTGCACTGGGTCATGTGGTTAAGGTTTGTTGCCTGTCAATAGAAATGTGTGCTATTTTTCTTGTAACAACTGACACTACTATACAGCCCAAAGGTTTGCTGTTGCTTGGTGCCTGAACCCTCACTATGATTGTTTCCCAATTGTTAGTACACTGTATTTTGCTCAGGGTGAGTTAAACCTCACTTTCCTTGGTGCAGCATGTCAACATTTTCTCTGCAACTGCAAGAGTCAGTGGCTGAGAATAGCCTTTAAGGGATATGCCAAACTTTCAATGGCATTTTTTGCACAGAGTATTTCTGCAATTCACGTTTTTCTGCAGTCCATGGTGTATTTTTTCCTGCTACAGACATTTTGTGTATATGATGCAGCTGCACTTTTTTCAATACTGTGCAAGTTTTGGGGACTTGCACATTTTTTTCACCTTTAGAGTGTTTTGTGAATCCTGTCCAGAAACCATCAGCTAGCTGTGGAGGGCAAGATAGGGATTCAGGATTAAAACATTCCTTCAGAACAGATATTTCACACAGACAGGTTCCACAGACTAATACATTCCTGTCAAGCGAGGTCCCCGAGTGATGCAGTTTTTAATTGCTAGAGGGTCAGAATGATGACATGGTGGAGGAAGGGGTCATGCCAGAAATTATGTTATTTCTGGGTTTTTTTTTCATTTGTTGTTTGTAGTTATTTAGATTTTGCCTCTAGTATATTCTGTCTAATTTCCTCACAAAGTTGACAAGCAATATAACATGACAGGGTGTGTGTTATGCTAGAATTTACCACTCCTGGTGTGTTGTTTGGTCATGAGGCTGCAGGCCGAGTGAGCAAAACACACCAGGTATGGTAAATCCTAGCATTGTCAACACCCCGAAGTGGTATATTGTGATTATACAGTGGCCCCCTTTCTAAATGATTTTTTATTGATTTTATTGCTCTGCCAAAAAAAAAAAAATAGTTCCTTGTTGCTAGGGAGAGTCTCCCTAATTTCATTATTTGTAAGGGCCTGCGAATGCAATGTCCATCCTCCTCCCCTCCATGCCCTAACCATGTGCTCCACTGCACACACAGAGGAGGAAATCTCTGTTGCAGGGTATGGTTTGCTGTTCTTGTTGACATTGGTGCTGCTGGAGGTTGGTTGTGGCTCTGAAGCAGCAGGAGGCATGTGCACGCCTCCTCCATCCCTGTCAGCTGAAGATATATTTTAAGTGTTTGACAAATGTTGAACTTGGAAAAGTGCTTCTTAGGAAAATGAGGGCTAAACATATAGAATCATGGCGAATTCAATGCCATGATACAGGATATGCATATTCATAGATATATATTCAGTATCATGACTCATCTTTTCGGCTGTGACTTCTATAACTTTAGCACCTTTGTCATTAAGGAGCACTTTCCCTAGTTCAGTATTCCTGAAGGAAAAGAATGTCTACTGCAGACATTTGTGAAGCTGATGTTTTTATCGCAGCAGACGGGCTGGCTGTTGGCTACCGATCTGACTGCACCACCCACTCGCCAGCTCATCCATCCTCCTTTACACCAGTGGAAGCCACACCAACCATCTCCACGGAGGTATGACAGTTGGGTACTGCTGGTACATTTACTTTCATGATGCTGGGATCTTAGAACTGCAAGGGAGTCTGTGGGAATGGTGCTTACAGTGACACTGTCTCTAATATCTAATATTGATCTTCAGAGAGCAAGCTGGGGTCTTTTGTGTTTGTGTGTGTTATAACAGTAAGTGAGAAGGCGTGTTGAGGAAAAGACTAATTTTGTCAGAATGGGAAACACAATGTAACCGTAATGTTGAAGGGCCTCTGACAAAATTGTATTGTCCTTGACAGGAACTCCCTGTCTCTGTTGATGTCAGTTGTTAAAAAATTGCGCATTACTCTCTCAGTGTCTGAGTCCTCTGTTCCTGTCAGTTGGATGCAGAGCTAGTGATTTAGTTTAGTGGGCATGTCGCTGTCTAACCATCACCGTCTTTGCCAGTTGTGACTTTTCCATGGTCGGACTGATTTTGCAGGAGGCATCCTGATGCGGCTGACCGGTGACTGGCACTTTTACCCATTGATATATTGCAGGACTTACCATGGGTAAAAGGTGCCAGGCAGCCAATCAGATTAATGAATTCTTGGACCACATTGTATCATGTAACTTACCTTTTAGAGGACAACTTATGTAAGAAATAGGTTGACGTATCTAATATGTTTGTAAGATACACACATTTGTAAATTGACAGGTTCATATATTGTATAATGTTGGTGGTTAATGTTCCATTTTTTTGCTTGCTATTTGTAGATTACTGCGTTCAATAGTTCAGATGTGCATCTGATAACAGAAGGAGAAACCTAACCACACAACTGTTGAACTCTTGGTTTTTGCCAACTTACCAAAATGTAAGACAATTACATGACATTTTGTGTTGGTATCAGCTCTATGAAGGTAACTTTTGAAGAACTACATAGAAACATAGAAATATAGAAATTAATGGCAGATAAGGGCTGCCAGGCCCATCCAGTCTGCCCATATACCCTACCTATAATTTGCTGCCACTGACTCTATTGGTCCCTGGCTGCTGCCTCTTCTACCCCCATCTAGGGTTCACTTATGTCTATCCCATGCCTGTTTAAATCCCCCCAACTTTGTTTGCCCCCACCACCTCCTGGGGTAGGCCATTCCAAGCATCCACCACACTTTCTGTGAAAAAGTACTTCCTCATGTTGCCCCTTAGCCTACCCCTTCCAGTTTCATATCATGTCCTCTTGTTGTTTTAGGGCACCTTCTCTTCTGAAAGAGGTTGCCCTCCTGAACCTTATATTAATCCTCCTGAGAAGTAATTGAAAACTGTCTGGTTTTATTCTTTCTTATTTTAAACAGATATACTAAATGTATTGTGTTATATGATATCAATAAACTTGACATGAGTTAAAGAAAGTGACTTGCATTCAGTAAAAAGTTCCCCCCATGGTCTGCCATGCCTGCATGTCCCCAGCTACCAAATGATGTCAGCAACTCTGTACACTTGTGCATGCTACAAATTGTATTTTTTTAAGCCACATCAAAAAATTGATTCTATATTGCACCCTTATCTCAGTGAAGTAGTTTAGTTTTTTTTTTAAAAATGAGGGGTATTTTAGGTACAAACAGCTTCTGAAAAGTAAAGCTGTGACTCAGCTTCTGCATCTGTATCAATGCTGTTGTGCATGATAGGAGTTACAGCTCTACTTTTCAAAAGCTGTTTCTGCATAAAATAACCCCCATATTTTTAAATAAACTACTTACTGAGATGGGATACAATATAAAGGCACATTTTTATGTTCATATGATATGGCTTAAAAATAACATTTGTAACATGCACAAGTGCACTAGGTTGCTGGCGAATTCGATTGTCAGGGATGTGCGGGAGCGATAGACCACTGGGGAAAGCTTCTGACCGAATAGCAGTCATTTTCTGTAGAAATAAATGGATTTACTGCAAAAACTGATGAAATCTTTGACCATACATGCCATCATTGATAATACAGCTGATAACAGGTACCAGTTTTAAAAAGGTAAAACAAATTCCACAGAAATTGACAGTGTCCTTTTAAACCCCAACCACAGCACAGTCATTGAAAAGGTTTAAATCACACAACCAAAAAAAAAGCAGAGACAGCAAGAAAAATACAAGACATAAAGCAAATAACACACTACAGTTACAAATAACACCAAAACAACAAAATAAATAAGCTACACAAAAATCAGAAGCTAAAAGACACCTTTGAAAACATTTCCTTGTGCAATGTGAAAAAGGATGTTAAAGGACTTAACTTGCCTTAACTAAAAGAGTGACTAATTTTATAGCCAGATTCATGAAAATAATACAGTTCTATCTGGATATAATTTATATTGAAATCTTGAGCTGAACCTCAGGTATGATCTTCTGGATATCTGCAATTAAATGTTTATTTCTATCTAAATGATACTAGGAATGTTTAAGAACAAAAGCATTATTCTTTTTTGTAGGCCAGGTTGATTTTATTAAGTTGATTGAGGATATTTGGTTCCATGTCAATCGAGCAAAATACATTGCAGTGCAGCAAAAAAACAGAGTGGGCAAAATACTGCAAACCAGAATCACACCTCTTTAAAGCAGCTAACCCCAAAACAGCACAAAATGAAGGAAAGTGTAGATTTACTATTGCCACATTATGCCACCATGGATCACCACTCCAGTGCAATTTGTGGGAAGGTGCAGACTTACTATTATACAATGACAAGGAAAGAATTTGGGAAATGATTGGTCAGTGTGTGCCTGTGACAGTGATATTATCCCAGTATATAACGATAGAGACATCACGTCATTCTATGATCGGGTAACAAGCTGGTTATCAGATCGCGTGGTTGCCATGGCATCATCATTAACCTTGAGAGCAAAGCTCGAGGTTAAGTCCCCATGGCAACTATGAAACGTGGTAGCCCAGCTTGTTACCGATGGATGACATTGATTGTTTTTATAGTGTATTTTGGAAGACCAGACAGTTTTATTTAGAAATAAATGTTGAAGTTGTACAACATTTCTTAGATAGGACCGCTGCTGCCATGTTTACAGATTGGGATTTTTTACAATGACCACCCACTGTATTTGAATGTCAGGCCGCGCGGCAATAGAGTTCAAGGTTGTTATGCTGCACTAGCTACATACCTAGTGCAGAGCAATGCCTAGCATGGACAATCACAGTGCAGCATAACAGTATTTAGAAATGCTTAGATTTTTATAGATAACTGTGTTCCAAAATACATTATATCACTGCACCAAGTCCAGGCACCCACATGACTAATATTATCAGTTAAAAAATACTCCATATGCAGATTAGGGAGATAGAAAATTAACTATTTACTGTACCTACAATTCATCACTATGTAAATCAGTATATAGGATTTTATATTTCTGTATCACTACAGAAACAGGAGAGTATCTCTTGGTAAAGAAATCTTGTTAGCTATCAGTGTGTGTGCACAATGTTTCAGTTTGAAAATAAATATTTGAGATCTTATATTGTTGTAACCACTACCAAAAAGGACACTGCACCTCCAATTAAAGAAAAATGTAACATCTCTTCTTATTGTATGCCTTGCCACACAGATTTCATATTAGGTGCTATACTGTAGTCACCACTACCAAAATAGGGGACTACACTATTGAGCAAGGAAAATTTACATTAACTTTGTCATCTACCCACAATTCCTTTTTGTTGTGTGTAAATAAGCATAGTACCTGTTATACAGCTGTAATCATCATATTAAGGCACTATATTGCAGTCACCACTACCAAAAAAGGAGACTGCACTGCCGAATAAGGACAATTTAACTTTATAAACTACCCATAATTCCTTGTTGCTCTAGGTAAATCAGCAAATTAACTGTTATATTACTGAAACCACTACCAAAATAAGCCTTAACTGGTTTAAGAGAAAGGAAAGGGAACGTTATTTAACCAGGAGTAGCACACTAAGCCGAAGCTTGTTTCCAGATGTGACCTGGGAGCACAAGGAAGTTAAGGATCATGCAGGGTGCACCTAGGCAGCTGTAGAATTCAAACCCAGGTCTCCAGATCTTTAACTCAGAGCCTTAACCCCCTGTGCTATACTGCCTCCTAAAAGAACTACTTTATGTTTTAATGCTAAAATGAAAGGGATGCAGAGGAATCATTGTATAATAGCAATAATGCACTCCAGGATGCGTTGTGATGGGATAACATCACTTCTCTGGTGTTTGATGCACTTGGCCTGCGGTCATGTGCCCAACCACGCAAGGCATGACATTATCCCAGCACTACACACACCCTATTGTGCATTATTGCTTAATAATAACTGGCTTAGCCTTTTTCCCATAGGAAAACCGTGGCGTAATTTGCCGTTTTAAAGGAGCATTTATAATGGCAAACATGCACACGGTTTCCCTCGCTCTGCACATGCTCCACTGCAGCATTTCCTTTCACAACGCTCGCCACACGCTTTCCCCCAGAAGACTGAACCGCCACTTGGAGTCGGACTCGGCAGTAAGTTTAATTTCTAAACAGAATCTGCAACATGAAAGAGAACTTGGTTCTACTGCTCACCCCCCAAAAAAGTTTTAATTCAATTAAAAATGGCACTGCGAGTCACAGACCGGTTGCTTAAATCAAACCGGGTGGGCCGTGTAGCAACCTGCATTAATTTTATATAATTGCTGAGGTGAAAAAGGCAAACTTAGCAATTATATAAAATAAAACATGGGTCGGTGTGTGTAAACTTGAAGTTTACACACATCCACAGGGTTAGATGCTTTTAATAAACCCCTCGTGCTTTGCTCTCGGGGTTTATGTTGCATCTAACCCTCGGGGTGTAAACTTCTCATTACACACACCGACCCATACTTTATTCTCTATGTTACCACACCAAGCTGCCATGGATTATCACTCCAGTGAAATCTGAGGTAACAGGCAACCATGGGGTTAAGGCACCTTACTATTTTGTATAACGTGCACATCATTCTTCTGAGATTTTGACCGCATGCAACTGACCACATTCCTTTTGCCTCATGGACTTGGCATGATACCAGGACATTTAGAACCTAGTCCTCTCTGTCAAATTGTTGAACTAGATTGGGGATTTATACTGTAAAAAATACTTTCATTAATGTGAAAGGGCACCCTGTCAACCTTGAGGAAGTGGTCAGCAGTCCATAAAATGGTAGTGGAGCAACAGGATCTTATTATTTGCTCAGTGCAGGTTAAATTGCAATGAACATTTAAAGTTTGGCAAATGGGTCATCCATCCAAGTTGTAGTTCATTAATCAAAAACAAGCATATGTCAATGCCGAATGTTTGCTTGCTGGCATTAGCAGTGGAAGTGCAGGAGTTAGACAGATGCAGTATAGAAATGGCAATGATGTATTGAACTGATGCCAGCTCCACCCCCACCCTGCAGAGATGGACAGGCATTGGGGTGTGCCTTTGGATCGTCACCCATAATGGTCACGACATTTCACCTCACCCTGCCCTGCAGACACTGACAAGTGTTGAGGTGTGCCTTGGGGTGTTCGGGCTTTACGCTCACCTCATTCCATAAAGAAATACATTGAAATGGGTGCAGTATAGGAGAATGGGGTGAACTCTGGGGCCAAAGAGTCCAAGGCGCACCTCGATGCCTGTCACTGGCAGCAGGGTGGGGGTAGGGGGAATGGCGTGAGCATTACTGTTAACAATCCCAAGTCAAACCCCTGATACCTGGGAATTTCTTGGTATTTTTACTCCAAGTTTTCAACATGGGCTTTTTGTGATCCCACTGCATGAACAGTGACACTATCAGTTTGTTAGCCCAAAGGTGATTTTGCACAGTGACTGCACCATTTGCGCCACAGGAGCGAGAACACATGTTGAAAACAATGTGAAAAATGACAGCTGTACTGTTCATGAGAAGGTGTAAAAAATGGTAATGTTGAAAATCTGGAGTGAAAATATAAAAAAACTGAAGTCATGAGAGTGCATAGAAACTGCGCAACGCACACCCGTAATGCAATTATTTGGGGAATTTTTTGCACCAGATTTTCAATATAGGCATTTTGGAACCTCCGCTCATGTGCAATGCATGTTCGTAATACAGTCATTTTATGGACTTTTGTCACCAAATTTTCAACATAGGCATTTTAGAACCTCTGCTCATGAACAGTTTCACTGTAATTTTCTTAATCTGTCCCGAACATTGAATTCGCACAGTGACCATGCTATTCTGCACTGGAAGTGCAAAAACACATTTTGGCTAGGATTTGAAAAATGACAGCTGTACTGTTTATAAGGAGGTGTGAAAAAATGCCAAGGGTGAAAATCTGGATTGAAAATATTAAAAATTCGCAAAGTTACGAGCATGTGTAGGAACTGCACAACTTACGCTTGTAAAACAGTAATTTTGGGGAATTTTTTCACCAAATTTTCAACATAGGGTTTTTGCAGGGCCTACCTCATGAACTGTGACACTGTCATTTCTTTAATCGGTCCCGAAAGGTGATTCCACGCCGTGACCGCAAAATCACTTTTTGGGACCAAATAACCAGATGACAGTCAATGAATTCATGAGATGGGGTCCCAAGAACCCCATGTTGAAAATGTGCTGCAAAAATTCAAAAAAATGACTGAGATATGCACCAAAGTTGAAAGCCCTCCTATTTATGTCATTATACAGCTTACCGGCATTTCTTCAGTTTGCGGTCAGCTGTAAAGAGTGCAGATGTGTTCCCAGTCCATCGAAGATCATTGTGCCAGCCTCCAGAGGTAAGTATGGGGTGAGAGGGTGTATGGGGAAGTGGGTACGCAGAGGGTGGGCGCTGGTTGGGTGGGGGCAAGAAAGTCCATGAAGGACCATTTTCTTTTATTACAGGGTTGCTGTTTTTTTTAATAAAGACAACCCAGGACTTTGACCATGCTGAGGTGGGCTCCCAGCATGGCACCTGGAGTTTGTTTGGGGGGGCAGTGGAGCCAGTGGGGGATTTGGCACCCCCATTGGCCATACAGTGTGGGGTGGAGCACATGAGGACATGAGACTTTTGCCACGCTGGGGTGGGCTCCCAGTGTGGCACCTGGAAGTTTGTTTTTTGGGGGAGCACTGGAGCTGAGGGGGATTGGCTCATGAACAGTATTGCTGTGATTTTCATAATCTGTCCCGAACATTGATTTCCCACAGCAATCGCGCTATTCTGCGCCGGTAGAGCAAAAACACATTTCAGCCAGGATGTGAAAAATGACAGCTGCACTGTTCATAAGGAGGTGTGAAAAAATGCCCATGTTGAAAATCTGGAGTGAAAATATTACAAATTGGTGAAGTTACGAGTGTGCATGGAAACTGCACAATGCACGCTTGTAACAATAATTTTTTTGGAATTTTTTCACCCAATTTGCAACATAGGCTTTTTGGGAAGCCACCTCATGAACAGTGAGACTGTCATTTCATTACTCTGTGGTGAAAGGTGATTTCGTGAAGTGACCACAAAATCACCTTTTGGGACCGAATAACATCATGACAGTGACTGAATTCATGAGGAGGGGTCCCAAAAACCCCATATTGAAAATTTGGTGGCAAAAGTCAAAAAAATGGCCGAGATATCCACATAAGTTGAAAAAAAAAACATTTATGCCATGATACAGCTTACCGACATTTCTTCAATTCGTGGTCGGCTTTGAAGAGTGCAGATGTGTTCCTGCTCCACCAAAGATCATTGTGCTGGGCTCCAGAGGTAAGTATGGGGTGAGGGAGGAATGGGGAGGTGGGTGCGCAGAGAGTGGCTGTGAGTTGGAGGAGGGGGGCACCAAACTCAATGAGGGACTGTTTTTTGATTCACAGGTTAAACCAGGAAAGAAAGAACAATGCGGGAAGGTTTTCTATTTGTACAGGTACTTTTGCATACTGGGGTGGGCTCCCAGCATGCCACCTGTGTGTGATGGGAGGGGGTCTGTAGCTGATGGGGATTGGGCACCCCACCGCCAGCACATACAGAGTTGGGGAGTCGCATGAGCTGAGGGTGATTGGTGCACCTCTCAGCACAAGAAATGGGGGGGGGTACATTAAGCTGACGGGGATTGGGCACCCCATCAGCAAATTAAATTAGGAGGGGGCATACCGACAGGGGGATTGGGCACCTCAGTTGGATTTCAGAGGGACTGTGAAAGGCAGTGACTGTCTCTTGGCTTTTGTGGGGATTATGAGAAGATGACGGGGAAGTCGCCACCTTGTTGCTTGAAGGTGACACCAAACGAGGCAAACAGTAATTAGCTGCTGCAATCAGGGACCGCCCTGTGGCACTCCCTGATTGCAGCGGCTAATTTCTTTCAAAGTGGTGGCACGTTTCTCAACTGCTGTCATAGACAGAGTGCCATGCCATTGGTGCCACAGAGCCAGGCCAGAAAAAGCAGTGGCACCATTGGCTGCATCAGGACTGCACCTCTGTAACCCCCTGCTCCACTGAAGCAACCACAATATGTTGTCTGCACTGCATGTGCAAGACAACATAAAAATGAAAAGAGATTGGACAAGGTGAAACAGGAGAAACATTTTCAGCTTGTTTAGAGCAGTAGAACTAGAGGGCATACATCATGCCAACAGTGGCGATTGTAGTAGAATAAGGGGTAATATGGGGCAGGATTTTTTTCATCTAAACAGTAGTGGTCCACCTAGGGAAAAGTGCCCAAAGAAAGCACTGCAAGTTGGGAGAGTTAAGTCATTTGATCTTAAATTGGATCAATGACTTACTGAGAATCATGTACTGGGTATTGCATTATATTTATTAGGATGAAGGAGGACCATAGGAAGCAAACTGAGTAACACAGTTAATATTGTATACCTGGGAGAAAGAGGCAGATTACTTGGCCTTAGGTTCCCAGAGGTTTTCACCACTGTTGTTGATCCAATTTATAACATCAAATCCATACGATTTACTAGTAGCACTTTCTGTTTAGCAATAGGAATAGATATTTTATGGAACGAATGCTGCAGCTGCTGCAGGGATGGCCCAATGAACCCAAGGTATTTTTTCATTTGTCATTTCCTTTGGTTCCATATTTTAAGCAGAATCCATAGGGCGGCATATGGTACCCTTCTGGGGGTAATAACTTTACAGTTACCACATTCTGATTGGCAGAAAGCTTCCTTTTTTTGTTGTCTTGTGCTTGTGCAAGCAGCATCTTGTGGTAGTAGGAGAAATGCAAAGGTGTGCCAGTGTTGGCAAATGTAGGGCAGGCTTTAGTAGGTGCGTCCCTCATTCCCCAGTTAGCCAGCAAGCTGGCACTGACACAAGTTTTACGTAAAGTGGACACAACTTGTAAGAAAAGTGCCGCTGCAATCAGAGACAAGCTCGTCATGCAGCGGCACAGATGACATGTCTCCCATACGTGCCTTTCCTGGTAAAACATTTCAATAAACATGGTGGCTCCTGCCTTCTGCCACACAATCCCCAGAAAGCCAAAGATAAGGACTGCTTGGCCCATCTGGTCTGCCCATTTCCCTACCTAACGGATAAGCTGCAGATCCTAGTTAACCAACAGCCTACTTCCTCCTACCACCCACTAGAATTGCCTTATGTCTGTCTCATGCATTCTTGAATTCCGCCACTGTTTTTGACTCTATGACCTCCTCAGAAAGGCTGTTCCATGTATCCACAACCCTCTCTGGGAAGAAATATTTCCTCACATTACCTCTGAGCCATCCACCTCTATCTTTAAATTGTGCCCTTGTTTTTGCACATCTCTTTTTCTGAAAGATGCTACCCTCTTGGACTTTGTTGATTCCCTTGAGGTATTTGAAAGTTTCTATCATGTCCCCCTCTCCCTCCTTTCCTCGAGGCTATACATCTTTAGTTCCTTTAGTCTTTCTTCATATGTCTTCTGATGCAGACCCTGCATCATTTTGGTTGCCCTCCTCTGGACAGCCTCCACCCTGTCTATGTCTTTGCGGAGATGGGGTCTCCAGAACTGTACACAGTACTCCAGATGTGGTCTTACCAACTGTCTGTACAGAGGGCCAACAAATTCTGTTTCTACTGGTGATGCCTCTCCCTATGCATCCCAGTATCCCCCCATCCCTCCTTACTGCCTTCTCACATTGCTGGCCCAATTTTAGGTCATCTGATATGACTACCCCCAGGTCCCTTTCCATTTTTGTTGTTGTCAGTATCTCACCCCCCATTGTGTACTCTTCCCCTGAGTTTTTGTTTCCCAGGTGCATTACTTTGCACTTTTTTGCATTGAATCTAAGCTGCCATACATTTGACCATTCCTCCAACCTTGCCAAGTCCCTTTTCATCCTTTCCACCCCACTTTGTGTATCAACCCTGTTGCAGATCTTTGTTTTATCTGCAAAGAGACATACTTTCCCTTCCAGTCCCTCTGCAATGTCACTTATAAAGACATTAAAAAGGACCAGCCTCAGTATTGAACCCTGCGGTACCCCACTAGTAACCCTCCTTTCTTCATTGTGGACTCCATTTACTATTACCTGCTGTGTCCTATTGTCCAACCAGTGTTTTACCCAGGCTACCACCCTAGGACCCATTCCCAGGCTGGCTAATTTGTTTATTAATCTTTTGTGCGGGACTGTGTCAAATGCCTTGCTAAAGTCTAGGTAGGCCACATCCACAGCCCCTCCCTGGTCTACTGCTTTGGTCACCCAGTCAAAGAAATCAATTAGATTTGTCTGACACGACCTTCCCACTGTGAATCCATGCTGCCTTGGGTCCTGTGCCCCACTGGCCTCTAGGTACTCAACAATTCTTTCCTTCAGAAGTGATTCCTTCATTTTCCCTACCGCTGAGGTCAAACTGATAGGTCTGTAGTTTCCTGCCTCTGTCTTGCTCCCACTTTTGTGAAGGGGAATCACATACACCCTGCTCCAGTCCTCAGGTACCACCCCATCCTCCCATGATTTATTAAAAAGGGTAGTCAGTGGTGTTACTAGTTCTTCCCTTAGTTCTTTTAAAATCCTGGGGTGAGTCCCATCAGGCCCCATTACTTTATTCACCTTCAGTTTTAAGAGTTCTTTCAGAACCTTTTCTTCTGTGAAAGGACTAATAACAACCCCCCTATCCAGAGTGCTTCTATTGTCTGGATTAGGTATTTCTCCCTGCTTTTCCATTGTGAATACTGAGCAGAAGTATTCATTCAGTATCCCTGCTTTTTCACTGTTGCTCTCTGCCCAACCACCTTCCTCTTTGTTCAGCCTCATTATCCCTGCCTTAGTCTTTCTTTGCTCGCTAATGTACCTATAAAAGGTTTTATCCCCCTTCTTAACTGAGTTACCCAATCCCCATCGTCAAAATGCCACCCCAGTTTAATTTGTTTGCCGACAGGGGTGCCCAATCCCTGTCAGCATCATGTCCCCCCCCCACACACACACACTTTCTTTGCCAACGGGGTGCCCAATCCCCGTCGGCTTCAATTCCCCCCCAAAAAACCTCATGTGGCACACTTTGAGCCAATCCCAGTGTGCCCAAATGTATTTTTTTTAAAACCTGCAAATAAAAAACCTTCCCCCAATGTGTTTTTTTTTGTCCCTGTAAAACAGAAAACAGTCCCTTGTCATCAGGACGCCCCTCCTCCCCTAACCCGCACCCACCCTATGTGCACCCCACCTCCCTGCAACCCCCCTCACCCATACTTACCTCCAGAGGTCTGGCACGGCGATCTTTGGTGGAGCAGGAGAAGTCTGAACTCTTCAAAAGCCGACCACGAACTGAAGAAAATCACGGTAAGCTGTATGATGGCATCAATGGGGGGTTTCAACTTAGGTGGATATCTCTGCCATTATTTTAACATTTTGGCCCCAAATTTTCAGCCTGGGGTTCTTGGGACCCCACCTGATGAACACATGCACTGTTATTTTGTTATTCGTTCCCTAAAGGTGATTTTGCAGTCATTAAGTGAAATCACCTTTCGGGACTGATTAATGAAATGACAGTTCCACTGTTCATGAGGTGGGGTCCCAAGAAAAAATTCCGAAAAATGACTGTGTTATGAGCGTGCTTTGCACAGTTTCTATGCACACTCATAATTTTGGTAATTTTTTATATTTTCACTCCAGATTTTCAAAATTGCCATTTTTCATGCCTCCTTATGAACAGTATAGCTGTCATTTTTCACATCCTGCCTGAAATGTGTTTTCGCACATCTGGCGCACAGTGGCACAGTCCCTGTGGGAAATCAACTTTTGGGACAAATTAACAAAATTGCAGTGGCACTTTTCATGAGGAGAGGTCCCAAAATGCCTATGTTGAAAATTTGTTTAAAAAAATAAATAAATAATTGCGTTATGGGCGTGCGTTGTGCAGTTTCTACGCATGCTTGTGACTTCACCAATTTTTCATATTTTCACTCCAGATTTTCAGCATTATCATTTTTTTACACCTTCTCATGAACAGTACAGCTGTCATTTTTCACATCTTGTGCAAAATGTGTTTTCACACCTGTGGCGCTAAATGGTGCAGAAGCTGTGCAAAATCACCTTTTGGCTAATGCACTGATAGTGCCACTGTTCATGAGGTAGGGTCACAAAAAGCCCATGCTGAAAAATTGGAGTGAAAACACCCAGTGTGTTAAGGTTTACCACCATAACACACCACCCTGTAGAGACTGACAGGCATCAAGGGTATTACTTGGGATTGTCAGCCATAATGGTCATGCCATTCCACCCCCACCCTGCAGCCAGTGGCAGGCATTGAGGTGTGCCTTGGACTCTTTGGCCGGAAAGTTCACCCCATTCTCCTATACTGCACCCATCTCAGCATATTTCCTTATGGAATGGGGTGACTGTAAGGCCTGAAGTCTCCAAGGCACACCGTGACACTTGTTGGTATCTGCAGGGTAGGGTGAGGTGAAATGGCATGAGCATTATGGCTGATTACCCAAAGGCACACCCCAATGCCTGTCAGTCTCTGCAGGGTGGGGGTGGGGTTGGTGTCAGTTGAATACTTAATTGCCATTGCTATTATGCATCTCTCTAACTCTTGCATTACCAATGCCAATGCCAGCAAGGCAACATTCAGCATTGACAAATGCTGGTTAGAATAACATCATCTGAACACAAGCAGCAGATGAAATACATATATATATATATATATATATATATATTTATTATAGGGCGCAATTGCACCCCTATAGTTAGGGTTCTGAAGACACTTTAATATTAAACTTTAAATTTTGTGCGTGAATAGCTTTGGACCCGTTCAACGGATTTGCATGAAATTTGGTAGGCACAGTGGGGCATGGCAGATCTATTGATCTGCTAAATTGAGTTTAGGTTGGAAATATGTTTTTTGCTCAGTGAATCACTGAAAAATGCAGTTTTCGCCAGTTTTGAGGGCAGTTTTTTGGATTTTGTCCATGGCGCTGCATGGCCACCATGTGCCATGCTGGTCTGACACTTGGCACAAAGAAAGAGCTTGTATCAAGGAAAATTCCACTTTTTGTTTGGTGAAAAAATATGAATCCATTCAAAAGTTATTAAACTTTTTAGCTCCCATTATAAGTCTATGGAAAAATGTATATGGGGTTTTGACCATCTGGTCACTCCCCACGATCAAAGAATTTGCAGGCTCGCGATCAAAGATTCTTTGATAATGAGAAATTTATTGATCGTGATGACCGCTATCTTGTTTTCAGTTTTGGGTTGGAAAAAAACAAATATCTCAGCCCAGGTGTGACTTCTGAAGTAAAACTTGCATGGGTTTTGCTCAGGGGGGCTTCCCTCTATCGAGCCATGCCTGTAGTTTAATGTACTTTTGTCAAAAAATTGAGTTTTAAACTTTTAAATTCTTTGATTGCGGCTCGCTAATGATCTTTGATTGCGATCTTCGTTCGTGAGGGAGGGACGAGATGGCCAGATTATTGGGTTAGAAAAAAATAAATATCTCAGCCCAGGGGTGACTTCTGAAGTAAAACTAGAATGGGTTTTGGTCAGGGGCATCCCTCTATCAAGACATGCCTGTGATTCAATGTAGTTGTGTCAAAAAATGGAGTTTTAATGGTTTTTTATTCTTTGATCATGAGCCTGCAAATTCTTTGATTGTGAGATTCTTTGATCGCAAGCTTCATTCGTGAGGGGAGGATGAGATAGCCAGATTTTTGCTGGACCAGATGTCTCTGGGTGGGACCAGATAGCCCAAATTTCATGACCAGATATCCCATCACTATCAAAGATGATCTTTGATCACAAATTCTCGGTTGATTCTCATGATCAAAGAATTTTCAAAGGTGCTAAAACTTTAAAATTAAATATCTCAGAAACAGTTTGGTCTTTTGACTTGAAATTTGGAGTGTGTTCAGGGGATGTCCTGTAGATGTGAATTATGGTGTTTAGGTGTTGGAAAATTAATTTGCTGCAGAGATATTGCATGACACAGTTTACATTTTGTGGTTAGCATTCTGCATTGTGGTAGTGGCTTGAAATTTATAGGGTAGCTAGCGTTACTGCCACAGAGGTACTTTTCAGTGCTTAGGTGTGTAAAATGTAAACAGGTGCCACTCTGACAAATGAAAATCTAAAACTTTAAAATTAAATCACTCGGAAACGGTTTGGTCTTCTAACTTGAAATTTGGAGGGCATTGAGGGGATGTTCTGTAGATGTGAAATTTGCTGTTTAGGTGTCAGTGAATGAATTTGCTGCAGAGATATTGCATGACACAGCTTACGTTTTGCAGACAGCATTCTGCGGATGCCACGCCAACAAATCAAAACTTGCTTCATTTCAAGTTGGTGGGAGCATGGGGCCCAAAGGTCCCCATGCTCCCACCTATACATATGATATTCACTACTTGTACTGTTATGATAGGCAGAAATTTGCAAGTTGGTGGGAGCATGGGGCCCTCAACTTGCGTAACATTGTACTTTACTATGCTTTCTCAAAAAGTAAGGAAATTCTTTGTGAAAAACTGTGTCAATGCAACGGTCAGGATTTTTTACAGTGACAAAGGTGAGGAAATCACAGAACCACCAAAGACCCACCATCCTAGAAGGGTAAGAGTAGCTCTCCGGCCCCCCTCTAGCTGCTGGAGGTCTGCCTCTAAGCAAGTAAGTGGTCTACTGAGAAATATAGGATATTCTTGTCTCAGAACAGGACAATCAGGAGCTTAAAGGGCAGACAGGAAGAAAGTAAGTAGAGAGAGAAAAAAAAACAGAGGAAAGAGTAAGGATTGCAAACAGTTAAGGGGCCATAAATAAGACATGATTGGAGTGGTGCAGTGCAGTGGCTGTGGAGCAGCAGTCTTCCGGGAGACGTTCAGGAGGATGTGGTGTTGTCCCATCTGCAGGCACCTCTCTGGGCTGAGAGAGGAGGTTGCTTATCTCCAGGCTGAGTTGGCCAGGATTTGTGGGACCTCCTCTTCCATCCAGGGACCACCAGTGCCACTGCCATTGTCTCAGAGGTTGCCAAGAAAGAGGAGCGGTTGGACCACAGTGGGCTCAGGGAGGGTGAGGGTGGTGGAACAGAGGCACATTCCTCCAGTTGTACCTCTCCACAATTCCTATGCCATTCTGGCAAAGTGTGGTTCCTCTATGGAGGCACCCGCAGTGGAGACCAACGAGGATGCTGGGAACCTCCATAAAAGAGACCCACAGGAGGGTGGCAGAGGACCCTGCAAGGGAAGGAAACAACTCCTGGTGGAGGACTCCATTGTTAGGAAGGTAGAACTGGGGCAGGAAGGGGAGAGGGAGGTGAGGTACCTGCCTGGCGCCATGGCTTGGAGGGACAGGGAGCGAATCCTCAGGATTGCCGGAGCAGCTGCACAGGGGAGGGAGCTGGATGTCATTGTCCACCTAGGGACAAATGACCTGGCTAAAAAAGGGATTAGAGAAGTGCAGGACGAGTTTGTGGAATTGGGGAGAGGCCTTAGTCAAGTTGCACGTATAGTAACCTTCTCGGAGGTGCTGCCCATCTATGGCATAGGAGAGGCTAGGGTGTTCTGCACCATGGGATTCAATCAGTGGTTGAAAAACTGGTGTGGAGCTCAGAGATTTGGCTTCATTGGGGACTGGGGATCCACCTGGAGTCATGCAAGCCTATACAGGCATGATGGGCTACATCTGTCTGGGAGGGGAACCAGGATCCTAGGTGATAGGTTTAAATGCTTCATTGGCAAGCATTTAAACTAGCCAAGGGGGGAGGCACTGGAAAGGAGCAGGGAAATCCTAGCCCCCCCAAGTAATCACTGTAGTAAGTGCGGCAAACACCAACATAGAGGTGTCGATAGGGAAAAGGGCAGGGGTAAATGGAGAAAGTGACAAAGGCAAGAAGGACAGGGATGGGGCAAAAGGGAGTAAGGCCATCAGGAAGTGGAGGGTAATGAGTACCAATGCCTGTAGTCTGGGCAACAAGCTCCTGAGCTGGTGGCCTTGATGGAAGAGGATGCCTGGATATCGTAGCAATCACAGAAACATGGTACACAGAGAACCATGACTGGGATGTTAACAACACCAGGGTATATAACCTACAGGAGACACAGGCAGGGGAGAAGAGGGGGAGGAGTAGCTCTCTATGTAAAGGAAGGGATAAAAGCAACTGAACAAAAGAGTAAACAGGGAGGAGAGGAGGCACTGTGGGTCACCTTGGAGACTGACAAGGGCACCACAATCCGCACAGGGGTTGTGTACAGACCCCCATGTCAGGGGGAGGGAATAGACAAGGATATGATAGAAGGCATTCTTAGAATGGCAGAGAAATGGGAGATACTGTTGATGGGAGACCTGAATATGCCAGATGTTAACTGGAGCACATTTGCTGCAGCCACATCCAAGAGCAGGGCCATTCTTGATGCCCTACAGGAGGCAGGCCTCAGACAGCTAGTTTCAGAACCCACTCATGAGGGAGCAATCTTAGACCTCATACTCTCAAACGGGGGCAGTGAGAGGATCTCAGATCTAGAAGTGGGTTGCCATCTGGAGACAAGTGAGCATCAAACAGTGTGGCTCACGTTAAACTCAGCTACAGAGTCAAGCCATACAAAAGAGAGGGTACTGAACTTTAGGAGGGCTGACTTTGGCAAAATGGGAGAGTGCCTCAGAAAAGCACAAGCAAACAGGCTAGAAGGAGGTGTGGAGCAACAATGGGGAATCATCAAAACTGCCATCACAGAGGCAACAAGCCTTTGTGTGAAGCAAATAAACAAATCAAAATGAAAGAAAAAGCCACTATGGTTCTCAAAAGAGGTGGCTGTGACAGTCAGGAAGAAAAAGATAGCATTCCGGAAGTATGAGGAAACACAGAAGGAGCAGGACAGAGAGCTGTACCAGTTAAGGCAGAAGGAAGCAGGGAGGGAAGTCAGAATAGCAAAGGCCCAAACTGAGGAAAAGATAGCCAACTCAGTTAAGAAGGGGATAAAACCTTTTATAGGTACATCAGTGAGCGAGAAAGACAAAGGGAGGGATAGTGAGGCTGAATAGAATGAACAGTGGGTGGGCAGAGGGGACAGTGAAAAGCAGGGATACTGAACAAATATTTCTGCTCAGTATTCACAAAAGAGGAGGGGAAGTGCCTAATCCAATTAACAGAAGCACTCTTGATAGGGGTTGATCCAGTCCTTTCACAGAAGAAAGGGTTCTGCAAGAACCTAAAACTGAAGGTGGACAAAGCAATGGGTCCTGATGGAATTCCCCAGAATTCTAAAAAGAATTAAGGAGGAACTAGTTAAACCACTGGCTACTCTTTTAATAAATCATGGGAGGATGGTGTGGTACCGAGGACTGGAGGAAGGCGGATGTGATTCCCTTCATAAAGTGGGACCAAGACAGAGGCAGGAAACTACAGACCTGTCAGTCTGACCTCTGTGGTAGGAAAGTGATGGAGTCACTTATGAAGGAAAGAATAGTTAGTACCCTGAGGCCAGTGGGGCCTGGGACCCAAGGCAATGTGGGTTCACAGCGGGAAGATCATGTCAGGCAAATCTAATAGATTTCTTTGACTGGGTGACCAAAGTAGTAGACCAGGAGGGGCTGTGGACATGGCGTACTAGACTTTAGCAAGGCATTTGACACAGTCCCACACAAAGATTAATAGTCAAATTAACCAGCCTGGGAGGGGTCCCAGAGTGGTAGCCTGGGTAAAACACTGGCTGCACAACAGGACACAAAAGGTAATTGTAAATGGAGTCCACTCTGAAGAAAGAGGGGTTACTAGTGGGGTACCGCTTGAGGTTCAGTATTGGGTCCAGTCCTTTTAATGTCTTCATCAGTGACATTGCAGAGGGACTGGAAGGAAAATACCTTTTGCAGATGACACAAAGATCTGCAACAGGGTTGATACACAAGAAGGCGTGGAAAGATGAAAAGGGACTTGGCAAGGTTGGAGGAATGGTCAGAAGTATGGCAGCTAGATTCAATGCAAAGAAGTGCAAAATAATGCACCTGGGAAACAAGAACCAGGGAAAGAATACACCATGGGTGGGAGGTAGTAACAACAACAAAAAGGAAATGGACCTGGGGGTAATCATATCAGGATGACCTTAAGGTTAGCAAGCAATTGAGAAGGCAGTAAGGAGGGCTGGGGGTATACTGGGATGTATAGGGAGAGTCATCAGCAGCAGAAAACAGGAAGTTGTTATCCCTCTGTACAGACAGTTGGTGAGACCCCATCTGAGTACTGTGTCCAGTTCTGGAGACCACATCTCTGCAAGGACATAGACAGGATAGAGGTAGTCAGAGGAGGACAACTAAAATGGTGCAGAGTCTGCAAGAGAAGCCGTATGAGGAGAGACCAAGGAGCTTAATATGTACACCCTTGAGGAAAGAAGGGAGACGGTGGACATGATAGAAACTTTTAAGTACCTCAGTGGAATCAACAAAGTCCAAGAGGGTAGCATCTTTCAGAAAAAGAGACGTGCAAGAACAAGGGGACACAATTTAAAGATAGAAGGATGCCGGTTCAGCGGCAATGTGAGGAAGTATTATTTCACAGAGAGTGTAGTGGATGCATGGAACAGCCTTTCTGAAGAGGTTGTGGGGTCTAAAACTGTGGGAGAATTCAAGAATGCATGGGACAGACATAAAGCAATTCTTGTGGGGGTAGGAAGAAATAGGCTGTTGGTTAACTAGGATCTGCAGCCTATCCTGTAGGTAGGGAAATGGGCAGACTAGATGGGCCAAGCGGTCCTTATCTGCTGTCAAAGTCTATGTTTCTATGAAATTCACCATTAGGGTTACCTCCCCTTGCACCCCATGACCACTCCACCCCTACCAACAGGCATCACGGTGTGTTGGAGTCCTCAGTCCTAACTCTCACCCCATTCTCCTGAACTACACCACATCAGTTTACTTACACATGGAATGGAGTGAGAGTTAGGGCCGATGACCCCAACACACACCTCGATGCCTGTTGGTAAGGGCAGAGTGGTCATGGGGTGCAAGGGGTACTAACCCTAATGGTGAATTTCCTCACTTTTGTTACTGTAAAAAACCCTAACTGTTGCATTAACACAGTTTTTTGTAAACAATATATATGTATGTGTGTGCGTGTGTGTAATCTATGTATGCTTTACAGTTTATTTAGACAGGGTAGGCCAACTGAGATGCAACATCTCATTATCAGTGGGGTCTTACTTCTACCCATTTCTACAGTTGGGTGAAATGGTGGACTGACTGAGAGGCCCAAGGTCACATAGTCAGCATTTTGCTCTAGTGAGATTTGTACCATGATGATGATGATGAAATTTTTATTTTTATCCAGGAACAGAATTTAGGGAAACGATCCCTGTTTACAGATAATGCCCTGTACATGAACATATAGAATCAACAAATGCAATATATAGCATATAACATCAACAAATAGAAGATATAGACCATTCTCAGCACAAATACAGAAAAGACATTTACATAAAAATAGGGTGTACAATAAGTTAAGAGCAGGCATAGCAAGTACATCCTTTGTGGTAATATTTAATCAACTCCATCTGGATTGCACTTACTGTTTCCTTCAATTTGATAAAAGTTGGAATAGCATTCCAGTACCAGTGATCTTCAAGTTCCCAAACCAGTGCTCAAACCACTAGGTCACACTGCTTTTCCAAATAAGAATGCATTTTTACAAAGGAATTTGAAAATGTGCCAGTGTGCTTTACTTATCTGTAGTTGGCAGCAGCTTTTGTTAAGATTTTGTCGCACGTACTGTTGATAAAATATATGGTGTTATTTCATCAGCAGATTGAGAGGTCAATTACATGCAGGGAGATGAAGGAAATTTACTGCTTTAACAAGCTCAAGTGGCATGATTTACAGCTAGGGTGATCCATAAAGGCAGTGTCTCATTTACAAGAATGATTGCTTTTGATGAGTGACTTGAGGAATGCATGCAAGTACAGTATAATGCCTGATGCCTAGAACCCAGTTGTATTACTGGATGGTATCACGCAGTGTGTTTGTGTTTACTTTAAAGCTATTCAGATGTAACAGAAGACTGTGATGACAGACACCGGAAGACTGCAAAACCTTTCCTTTTTATCTTTCGTTTTTTACTTCATAGATCATACCACAGGTCTTTCAGACAGTTTGGTTCTTTGTTAAAGTAAACTTTCAAGAAACAAGATACCATTGTTAAAAATAATTGTACAAAACCTTAAAAAGTCTTACATTAATCTGTTCCCCTGCCTGTTCAATGACCTGATACATTGCAGATCTATATATGCTTAGTCCTTTCACTGTTCAACAATGGGAGATTTTGTTTAACAGAAGCTAAACAGATGACAGTTTTTGAGTCCTGTAACAATCCTAACAGAAGGAATTAGAAAGTCAAACAAAAGAACAGCAGGGTTTTTACAGCAGAATGCAAAGAAAAGATATGGTATGATCTGAATCCCTAAATAAATAAATAAATGAAAAAGATACTGTTACAGGGATAAAATCCTGTGGATGAACTGGCAAATAGGCAAGGCAACATTCATTTCTATAGAGCCCTATCTCTAAGGTGTAGGGTGCTGTGCAATTTAAACATAAAAAAATGATAACTCACATGACAAAACCCATTTCATAAATAAACAAGCAGTAGCACATCAGAGATATTGCACTAAGCATACAGGATACAGCTTAAGGTTAACATATTGAAAGGTTGCTCCCAGAAGCTACACCTCAGCCCAACTGTCACAAAACGCCTGTCGAAAAAGATGGGATTTTAGCCCATTTTTATGTTGCTTGCACGCATGTGCAAGAAACATAGTGCCATCATCGGAGATTTCGGAGGTGTGTCATCTCCTCCTCCAATTCAGTCAGTGTGCTGGCAGGCATGGCCCTTGTAAGCCAATGCATTTTGGAGCTGTCTATGACACGCTCCAAAATGCAGTGGCATACAGTTGAAAGGGGGAGTTACGCTTCAGTGAGCACCGATAAGATATCGGGTTGCTCACGCGCAGCCCCCCACACACAGGCGCAGCGCCCGCCAAGATATAGCCGACGTGGGTGCCCAATCCCTGTCGGGTTGAGCTGTGTCCCCCAGTAGTAGGTGCCACGCTGGGAGCCCACCCAGCCTGGCAGCAATACCATTGGCTGACGGGGTGCCCAATCCTCCGCCGCTGAACACCCCTAACGCCCTGTGCCATGCTGGGAGCCTACCCCAGCGTGGCAAACATCCCATGACGCTTTTTTTTTTTAACCCAGAAACGAAACGGTCTCCGCGCGCGCCTCCTAGCCCCCTTCCACAACCCGCACCCACCCACTGCGCACTCCAGCCTCCACACCCCCTCACCCCATACTTACCGGACTCCAGCGCCGACGATCTTCAGTGGACCGGGAACATGTCTGCACTCTTCAAAGCCGATGCAACTGAGGAAATGCCGGTAAGCTGTATAATGGCTCGATAGGGGGTTTCAACTTTATTGCATATCTCAGGCATTTTTGAGATTTTTGCACCAAATTTTAATCATGGTTTTTACGACGATATCACTGTCATGGCGTTATTCGGTTTGTGCGGCGATTTCGCGAGTGACTATGCAGTGACTGTGAAATCACCCTTTGGCCCGAATACCACCATGACAGTGAATCATTCATGAGAAGGGGTCCCAAAAAACCTACATTGAAAATTTGGTGCCAAAATTCCAAAAATGACTGTTTTACGAGCATGCGTTGTGCAGTTCCTACGCAGGCTCGTAAGTTCGCAAATTTTCAATATTTTCACTCCAGATTTTCAACATTGCCATTTTACCACACCTCCTTATGAGCAGTATAGCTGTCATTTTTCACATCCTGCCCAAAATGTGTTTCCGCCCATGTAGCTCACAATGGCGCAGTCGATGTGCGAAATCAATGTATGGGACACATTAAGAAAATCACCATGACACTGTTCATTAGCAGAGGTCTTAAAATGGCTATGTTGAAAATTTGGTGAAAAAATTCCTAAAAATGACTGTTTTACGAGTGTGCGTTGCGCAGTTCCTACGCATGCTGGTAAGTTCGCAAATTTTCAATATTTGCACTCCAATGACTTCCAAATACCTAAACAGCACATAGAAGCAAGCAACATTTGGCATTGACAAATGCTTGTTTGAACACCTCCACTGAGGAGGAACTCTGTAGCTGACATGGAAGTGAGTTCTAGGTTGAAAATGCTGTGTTAGTAAAAGCTCTATCCCTAGACTGTTTCGAAGGGGATCTATGGATAATCCTTATATTTGCCTCATTAGAGCACAGAGGCAGACTGGAGCATATTAGGCCAAAAGATCTTTGATGTACTGTAGCCCAAGCCCAAGCCACATAGCACATTAGAAGTTAATAAAGCAGTTATGAAAACGGTGTGTCACTAAACTGGTACTCTATGCAGCTCACACAGCACAGATATGATATGCTTGGAAATAATTTTTACTCCGGCAGTCAGCCTGGCTGTAGCATTCTGGAGCAACTGCAGGTGATGCACCAACTTAGCAGTGCTGAGTAAAGACAGTATTCCAGTAAGCAGTGCTGAGTAAAGACAGTATTCCAGTAAGCAAGTCTTAGCATGACAAAAAAGTACTAGAGTTACCAGGTCCTCATGCGTTTGATAGGGTCTTAACCAGGCATTGCTCCATGGATGAAACAAGTCACTGTGAACAACTGTTGACACCTTATCCTCTAATATCTGCCTATAGTCTACAATGGTGCCACAATTTATTTTTTACTTAGCCACATCTTCAAGTTGCATGCCATTTAAAGATGACGCTACAGGCCACATATCTGTCATCACTGAGCTAAGAAGACCAATGTTCACCGGTAATGCTTCTGCCTTTCCTGGATTTAAGCTCATTCAGCTGGTGGACATCCAGTCATGGATTTCTGCAAGTCATTGATCTAGCACAGACACCACATCCTACTTATTGGGTGCAAAAGACAAGGACACTACAAATATTACATTTTGAACTGCTTACAAGTGCTTAGTTTTAGCAAAATAGCTATGGGTTAGGCTGGCCCGGTGGCGCTAAGGGCTGAGGCTCTGGATGCCTTACTTCATGCTATACCAATGACCCTTGTTCAGTAATGAGCATGGGCTGCCGGGGGTCAGCAGAGGAGAAGAAGGAGTGAGCATCTGAGTGACTGCTCTCCTTCTCTGGGGAGTGGCGCCACCAGCAATTGGTGTCAACTGGCCCTAGCAGTGGTTGGAGGACAGCACACTGATGCTTAGAAAGGGGATGAGAGGAGGCAGATGTTTGGAGGAGCACATGCGGATGCATGCGTGCTCCCTCCTTAGTGTGTCATTCCACGCCTCCTCTCCTAAGGGGAGAAAAAGTGGAAAAAGAGTCCTGGGGCACGGCATGATGACAGCCCATCCCCACGGGTCCCATGCTGAAGAATAGCAGTAACCTCCACACTGGATCCATTCTGGTGGGTTAAGGGATCCCAGTCACCCCACCATGGGGGGGCAAGCTGTGGAGGACAGTGGAAGGTAGGCTGAGAGTGGGGGATGGTGCTGGGGGATCAGGCTTGAAGGAGTGCCGCCCGGCAAGAGAGAAAGAAAGAACAGCAAAAAAAAAAAAAAATGGCTGTGGGTTTTAAAGGCTGAATGTTAGGTTGTTTTCTTATGTTCCTCTCTGGCATATAGTATTGTATATGCTTGAGTGTTGTTGGGTATGGAAATCAATACACCGAAAAAAGTTGTTTTACCACAGTTCAAAGGTCAAAAAGTTGTGACATGGTTGTCATGCCATTACTATGGTACAACATCTTTTTAACCTTGTGCCATTTCAAATTCAGTGCTGCTAGCACCACTCCTTAATACAGAAATTATCACATTTTTCTGTAATTTATAAAAAAAATTAACACTCACATCAGTTGCTCTGTTGCTACTTACCCTGTGACCAAACACTTATTTGGTACAATAAGTTTCTTTTTAATGCTTTTTACATGTTAAAATATAAAAGCACCCACCACCAAGGATGACTATATACTGTTAATTTCAAATGATTTGCCAGGAAAGACATTCTGAGCTGAAATAGCTTGTTTCCATATGCGTCCTGGGGGAGGGGGAAATCAGAGCACAACAGTAAGTTACAACAAATAGGATGCAATAAGCAAAACAGTGTAAGTTAACAATAAATAGTAACAAAAACAAATTGTACAACAGAGTGCAGGTGGTGGCAGAACTGCAGTGAGAACAAGGCACTAGTGGGTTCAGTAAAAAGTGCAGATGGAGGTCAAAACTGTAGGGTAAGCTGGGCATTGCTGAGTACAGCAGGTAGGGGAGAATGGAGAAGGTAATGGAGTGACTGACCTAGGCAGGCACAAGGGCACAGGGGATATGAAGTTGGTGGGCAGTAAAAACAATAAAGTCCAAGCCAGGGTTGGGGCAATTGCAAGAGAGAGAGGAGAGAATTCACAGAGGAGGGATTTGAATGGCTGGAGGAAAGAAGCATTGCATATGGGAGGAGGAAGAGACCCACGGTTTTGGGAAGTGAAATGAGAAAGCAACTTAACCTGAGGTGGATTTTGCTGTGGGGAGTGCCAAAGAGCAAGGGCCAGAGTTGCAAAGGGAGGGGGGTATTGGCATCAAGGGAGGATTATAATGAGCAGCGTTGGGTTCTAGGGGGACAATCAAGGGCAAAAAGGCAGAAGGAGTCAATGAGCAGGACCACTCTGGCTAGGGTGGAGTTGGGAGCAGTACTGTCAACAATGCCATTATAGTTGAAGACAGGGGGCTCGATTCTCAAAGCCCTGGAATTGATGCAAGGTACCAGTGCCAAACACAAATGGTGCAAGTGGCACCTTGCATCTGAAACTGCCCCCTGAGCTATTCACAAAGGCAGACAACCACAGGCTGCCAGCCCCAAATAGAACTTGTACCACCCATGCGCCCAAAACTGGGCTACAACCTGGTGCTAGGGGGCATGTGGCAGATGCAAGCTGCCACAGCCTCAACATTGATATTTACAGAACTGTCCCAGAGTGAGAAATCCTAAGTACCCTTAGACCAGCCAGGGCTGGTCTGAGGGTACTTAGAAAACTCCCCACTAGGAGAATTGACCTATATGTGGCAATGTGCTGCTGTCCCCCCTCCCCGATGTTGCCCACCTTAACATAATCAAGATAGCCCCCGATCCCTGATGGCGCCCCTTGTAACATAAATATGATAGCCCCCCAATCCCCGATGGTGCTGGTGTGCCATATTTTAGATAGCCACCCAAATCCATGATTATGCCCCTTGTAACATAAATATGATAGTCCCCTCGATCCCCAATGGTGCGCAGTGTACCATAGATCTTACGTCGAGGGGGAGCTCTTGCAGCAGGTAATACGAATAGGACTAAGCCGCCAGGCATTAGCTCCTCCTCAGTGTCAGCTCTGGTATAAAGGGGGCGGTCCCCCGGCACTACCTCAGTTCTTTTTCTGCCATTGACCCGCTAGCATCAGCTCCATGGGCACCTTTTTTCGCAGTCGACCTCCATTTTACACCTCGTGCAGTTACCGTTCTGTATCTTTTTCCCAAATGTTTTCTTCAGTTCCAGTGCATGTCTTCTTCATCTTCTCAGTGGCAAAAGTCGAAGTGCATGTGTGGTAAGCAGATCCCAGCCAGGGACAGCCACTCCGCTTGCCTGATCTGCCTAGGCCATGACTACTGGCCAGACGACTTCCCACACTGCCAGAAATTTAATAACAAGACCCTCATTCACTGCCAAAAGACATGCAAGGCCTACCTGCTGGAGCAACAAGTGGCTGCCATGCAGAGGACCCATTTGGGACATAGCTCTTCCTCTTCATCCAAGGACTTCTCCCCCAAAGAGAAGAGATTGGGCAGGAAACATTACCACAGGAAAAAGTAGAGAGCCAGGTCCGAGTCCCGCCCTAGGTCCCCTCACAGGTCTTCTGCTTCTTCCACCTCTGGCAGGAGGTTGGTATCTTTTCCCACAGGTTCAACGGCTGTTACTGGGGCTTCCTCTAAGAAGACCTCCACCTCCACTCATTCCAAAGGCAAGGAGTCTTCATCCCATGGGCGTTCATCCACCCAAGTGCCCCTGGTGCTTAGGCCCTACAAGCATATGCACAGGTCAGTGTCAGAGGGACAGGCATCACTCTCAGGCAAGAAATCAGATACTGTCACCTGAAAGTCCCCAGGGTTGTCTATCAGGTAGAATGGGTCATACAACTCCTCTAAATGCCAGGAGGTCATCAGACATCAAACGCCTCCTCCACCTGAAGACAGGGTGATGTCGGCCTCAGAGGGCCAATTGACCATGGGCCATTCCAACACTGCGTTGGAAATGGACCAGGCACTGCCAACTAAAAAGCAATCATCTGGTCTGAAAGAGCGGCATCAGATCAAATGCCCAGCGCTCCAAAAGATAGGACACTTGAGCCTATGGACAACTGGCTGCCCCTCCTCCTCCACCTCCTCCGAAGGAGCCGGATGCCAGACCCCAAGGAGACCCGGCACTACCGGATAAGGCACCACTGGCCCTGATGTGCAAGGCATCTGAAGGCAAGGAGCCTCAGGACCAGACAATGGCACCCAAGGCAACACCTGGTCCCTCAAATGCCCCTACCCTACCGCCATCACCACCAGTTGTCCCACTGACGGAAGTAGGAACTCTATTTAACGCGTGATGGAACACCATAAAAGGGGACTTGCTTGCCAAGGCTAAGGGAGCCATCTCCAGTTTCAATACTACCCAGGGAGCCATCACCTCAGAGACCCAGGCAACCACCCCCAATGCCAGATCACCCATTGTCCGGGGATGATGACCGACAGTTGCCAGCTCCAAGTGATAGGAGGAGGCACCCTTTGTCCATTCCCTCTTCCATGGGACATCCACACTCTTCCTCAGGGGAAGATATAAGGCACTCCACTTAAGACTATTCCTCAGAGGATGAGCTACACTTAGCCTCACCAGATCAAAGGGACTCCCCTCGATCACCTCCAGAAGATCCGTCCTTCCTGGATGTGATGAGACACATCTAGGCCCTTAACCAATGGGATACGGAGGAGCTTGACCCAGAACGTCGATGCCTGGCCAAATTCCTTGGGGCAAATGATCCAAAACCCCTGGTCGTCCCCCCACTTGTCGAGCCCTTCTGGGATGTTACAAAGTTGGCCTGGAAGCATCCGGCTACCACTGCAGCCATGCCCAGAAGAGCAGACTGGCTCTATAAAACATCCAAAGGGAGCACCACCTAACTGAACAGCCCAAGGCTGACTCTATGGTGCTCACGGCAGTGCATGGCAGAGTGCAGCAGCCAAGGCACAGGAGCTCTCAGCCCCCAGATCCAGAATCAAAGAAGCTGGACCAGATGGGCCACAAGATCTACTCTTCAGCCACCTGCACTGTCAGGTCACTGAACTTCTTAGAGCACATGGTCACATACTAAAAACCCCTTTGGAATAAGGCAATGGATCTGGTGAAAGCCCAACCAGACTCAGACAGCAAGTCACAGTTCATGTCTGTCATCCAGTCGGGCATTGACCTGGACAAGCATGTTCTGCAGAGTTCTTATGACTCGACAGACACTGTAGCCAGGGCAGCAGCAGCAATAGGGGTATGCATGCAGAGGCATGCCTCTGGTTTCTGTCAAGACTTGCAGGATGCCATATTGGATGCTCCCTTTCAAGGGTCAATCCTTTTTGGCACAGACACAGAGAAACTCATAACTGGGCTTCAGGATTCAGGCAAGGTGGTTTCTGACGTACACCGAATGTACATGTTGGACCCAACAGCAACTCGGTGCCACCTTTTTCGCAAAAACCAAGGACAACAGGACAGACGCCAACAGCACCATAAAGGGGGATTCAAGAGAAGAGGCCCTCCCCTTGCTCAAGGTACTGAGGGCCCCAAAAGTGCCATGATGGCCAGACACCCCCTTGCCCACCCCCTCCACTATAGCATGACTCCCTGACAACCTCCCCTCCTCTGGTGGAGGCGCAAGGGGAGGATGTAGGAGGGAGGTTCTCCCTTTACTGATCAGGATGGACCAGCATTACCACAGATCATTGGATCCTCCAGATAGTTTAAAGGGGTTACTCTCTGGAGTTCACCCAGATTCCACCGGACAACCCACCCATACCATCCCACTGCTCCCTCTCCCATGCCGCTGTCCTGTGAGCAGAGATACAGGCCTTGCTCAAAAAGAAAGCTTTTCAGGAGGTACCCCTAGGTCAAAAGGGCAAGGGGTATTACTCCCACTTCTTCCTAGTCTGAAGAAGACAGGGGACCTCCATCCCATACTGGATCTAAGCCAGATGAATACCCTCATCGAATACAGAAGGTTCAGAATGGTGACATTAGCAAGCCTGCTACCCATTCTCCATCAAGGAGACTGGCTCTACTCCGTGGACATGCAGGATGCTTACATGCATATAAAGATCCTGCCATCCCACAGGAAGTACCTGCACTTCACCTTCCAAGCAGAACACTACCAGTTCTAGGCACTTCCATTCAGCCTCTCATCAGCACCGAAAGTCTTTACCAAGTACCTGGCAGTAGAAGTGGCAGCCCTCAGGAGAAAGGATCATCATATCTACCCCTACCTGGATGATTGACTTCTCACAGCTTCATCAGAAAACCAATTGTGTCAAATGCTAGGGGAAACTTTCAGTCTGTTTCAAACTTGGGCATCACTCTCAATCTTTTCAAGTCATGCCCTTGGCCTACCCAAAGATTACAGTACATCAGAGCAGTCCTAGACACTGTCCAAGGAAAGGCCTTTTTTCCCTAAGACTGGGCAGTCAGGCTAAGGGAGACTGCTCACAGGGTGATGGCCTCAAACCAGGTCCCGGCACGAGTTAGCCACAGTTCCATGAGGGTCCTGCAGTGGAACCTCAGAGTTCAGTAGAACCAAGGCACGGATGATCTTGATCAGCCGATCTGAGTCTCCAGTGCGGTTCATCAGTCCCTGGCTTGGTGGATTACCCTGGCTCATCTAGACAAGAGGGTCCACATCCAACATCCCAGTCCTCAACAAATCTTGACAACAGATGCCTCAGGACTGAGATGGGGGGCATACCTAGAATCTCACTAGATGAGGGTCTCTTGGAGCTCCATGGATCGATCTCCCACGTAAACATTCTGGAGATGAGAGCCGTTCTGTATGCCTTACAAGAATTTCAAGGGGTACTCTTACCCGGGCCCCTGCTCCTCCAGTCAGACAATACCCCAGTAGTCTTCCATCGCAGTAAGCAAGAGTGCATTCATTCTTACCCCCTATGCAGACAGACAATGAAAGTGTGGGCTTGGGAAGTGGATCACAGCCTGGACCTCACAGCAGTCCATGTTCCAGGGATTCAAAATATCCTCGCAGACAGCCTGAGCTGCTCTCGCCCTCAGAGTCAAGAATGGGAACTACTGCAAAAGGGCATAGATGACCTCTTCGGAAGGTGGGGTCAGCCAGAATTGGACCTCTTTGCATCCCCACACAACTCCAAACTGCCCAGTTTCTGCTCACTAGATCCAGGGCCTGGTGTTTTCTAGCGAGAAGCATTGTCCCTCTCTTGGACAGGGAGATTTCTGTATGCCTTCCCTCCCTTCCCACTTCTTTACAGGATACTGCTCAAGTTGCAGGTGGAAGGTGCTCATATGATCCTGGTCATGCCCTTCTGGCCTCAGCAGATTTGATTTCCACTGTTACAGCAGCTGGCAGTGGAACCGCCCATTCAGTTACCACTGTCCACTCACTTGCTTTCCCAGGAGCAGGGGACGCTGGTTCATCTGGATCTCCGGTCCCTGCATCTGCATGCATGGCTCCTGCAGACTTAGCTAGGGACAGGTTTGGAGTATTCCACAGAGTGGCAAAGGCTCTTGTGGCAGTGAGAAAGCCCTCTACTAAGGCAACATATGCTATGAAGTGGAAGCGTTTCTGCTTGTGGGCAGCCCCCTGTTCTGTGGATCCTTTCACCTGTCCCATAGAATCTATGCTGGAGTATCTCCTTTCTCTTTCGAACCTGGGTCCTAGCTATTCATCCATTAAGGTGCATCTCTGTGCACTTTCAACTTATCACGCACCTCTGGATGGGAAGACTCTGGCACAGTTGGACCTATGCAAGACTTTTTTAAGAGGAATCTTGCATATTAAACCTCCTAGGAGAGATCTTGTTTCACCTTGGGACCTCCTGTTCATGTTATAAAAGCTTACCTTGCCTACCTTTGAGCCAGCCACAAGTTGTGAGCTATGTCTTCTCTCTTGGAAGGTGTTATTTTTAGTTGCCATTACTTCTGCTAGGAGGATTTCTGAGCTGCAGGCTCTGATGTGCAAAGAAACTTATCTTGTTTTTCACTGGGACAGGGTAGCTCTGCGCACAAACCCTAAGTTTCTTCCAAAGGTAGTGTCTGAGTTTACTTTAAACCAAGACATATACCTACCAGTTTATTATCCAGAGTGCTCTAACATATGGGGAGGCCTTACTGCATACTCTGAATGTTCATAGAATTCTTCGTTACTACATGGATTGCACCAGTTCCTCCAGAAAGACAGACCAATTGTTTATCTCTTTTGCCTGAAAGACAATAGAAACAGCCATCACAAAATAGACATTGACCAAGTGGCTGGTCAATTGCATCACATTCTGTTATCAGAAGTACAATAAACCCTTCACGGGACCAGTCAAGGATCACTCCACTAGAGGAGTCGCGACATCCTTCGTATCCCTCAGTAATGTCTAGTCAGTGGACCTCTGTGCAGCTGCTACTTGGAGTTCGGTCCACACTTTTGTTAGGCACTACAGTCTGGATATTACTTCCAGAAGGAGAGCAGGTTTCAGCCTAGTGGTCCTTCAGGGACTTCTCTCCTGAGGTGCCGAGGGCTTGGCTTATACAGTCCTTCACCCTTCTGAGCTGGATCTCCTTTTTCTGGGTACTGCTTGCAAATCAGTCCTATTGGTATTACCTGCTGCAAGAGCTGCCCCTCAAAGTAAGATAGTACAGTTACTTAGGAACTTATCGTAACAGTAGATCTTCGAGAGGAGCTCTTGCAGCAGGTGGCTCTCCCACCCACCTGCCCCTGGGGATTAATAATTTTTCTTCTCTTTGGGGGATGGAAGATCTTCCTCAGTTCCCCATCTTCATCTCAGCTGGGTCTCCAGCAGGCGAACTGAGGTGGTGCCTGGGACCACCCCCTTTATACGGGAGCTAGTGTCGGGGCAGAGCTGATGTTGGGGGTGTTCCCCCACCATAGACTGCTAGCTAGAAGTTTTCAGTGGGGTCCTAATGCCTCGTGGCTTAGTCCTATTGGTATTACCTGCTGCAAGAGCTCCTCTCAAAGATCTACTATTACAGTAAGTTCCTATGTAACTGTACTTTTAGATAGCCCCCCCGATCCCCAATGGTGCTCGATGTACCATTGTTTAGATAGCCACCCCCCCATCCCCATTGGCGCCCAGTGTACCATTATTTAGATAGCCCTCCCGATCCCCGATGATGCCTGTTGTAACATAATTAAGATAGCCCCCTCCCCTATCCTTGATGATGCCTTGTACATTGTAATTAGCATAGCTCCCCCATCCCCAATGTTGCCCATAACAAAACATATCAGTACAGCCCTGACCCCTAGTGTCAGTGGCCACTCACCCACCACCACCACAGATAGTGCCCACCACCCCGAAACAGAGCCAGCGCCGGCGCCAGCTGCCCCTCTCCCACCCCTCTGCAGCAGGTGCTGACTGAACTGTCACTGATGGCTTACTGTAATGTGTATGCGCACATTGCACATACATTACAGTAAGCCATCAATGACAGTTCAGTCAGTGCCTGCTGCGGAGGTGAGAGGAGGACTGTGACAGCACCAGCTCTGTTTTAGGTGGGCACTACCTGTTGGGGTGGGTGGGTGTCCACTTGACCACCAGGGGTTGGGGCTGTACTGATATGTTTTGTTACAAGCAACATCAAGGATTGGGGGGTAGCTATACTAATTACAATGTACCAGGCAACATCAAGGATAGGGGAGTGGGAGCTATCTTAATTATGTTATGACAGGCACCATTGGGGATCAGGGGGGCTATCCTTAATATGTTACAAGAGGTACCATTGGGGATGGTGGGGCTCTATTATCTGTGTTATAATGGGCAGCATTGGAGATGTGAAACTGGTTGTTATTTGTCCATGGGGCCTGTGGCAGACCCCTCCCATGTGCCTTGTGTTTGTTGCATGGGAGAGGTCACCACAAGTGTGAAGACATAGGCACTGGGACCCCTTCTGTACCAGACTCTGGTGCAAGGTCCCTAGCGCACCAGGCTTCAGCTCAAGCTGCTGTCTGCCACAGCTTGTGCCAATCTAAGCCCACTTTGTGACTCAGGCCCAGGGTAAATCATCTTCAAAATGATCTCTCAGCAGGCAGAAATCGTGATATGCACTTTATTCCTGTAAAGCACACCTAGTTTATGGTGTAACTTCTTGTGGATGGCATCCACATAAACTGAAAAATCAAGGTAACAATCCACATAGAGCCCAAGGTATTTAAAGAGGAAACATCCTCAGTCACAACACTGTCAAGGGTGGGGAGGGCCTAGCAAGTATCTGTCTTGTGTCATAAGTCTTGGAGACAGTTCTTTTGGCATTAAGGAACAACATATTTGCCTGGAACCACTGCTGGATGTGGTTGAATTCCAGCTGGAGCTGGCCCATCAAAGTCAGAGGCAGAGGAGTCAGAGGTGCAGAGTTCTGTGTCATCTGCATACATATGAATAGATGCAGAAGTGCAGGAAAAGGGAAGGTTGTTCAGGAAAATGGAAAATAGAATAGGGCCAAGGACAGACACTTGGGGTATGCCAGAGCAGATAGAGAGTGAAGGGGATATGGTGTCACCATTACAGACAGCTTGAAACCTGCCCTCAAGGTAGGGGAAGATCCACTTAGCTGAAGAGGCTGAGAGCCCACCACCTTTAACTTATCCAGAAGGATGGAATGGACAACAGTGTTGAAGGCTTTGGCCAAGTTGACAAAATGTCTCAGGTGCGCAGACCATAATCCATGCCTGATACAATGGAGTCAATGATCCACAGGAGGGAGAGGGAGGTGGAATGGGCTTTCCTAAAATCAGAATGCTAGGGAGTGAAGTAGGAGGAGTCAAAAAAAGGGGAGACTAGGGAGTTGGAATTTAGCCAGAGTGGGAAGGAGGGAGTTAGTGTGGTAGTTAGTGGACAAGGAGGGGTCACCCTCATTTCGGAAGGAGATGACCATAGTCTACTGTATTTCCATGTGTCAGTGACACAGGCTAGGGAAAAGGAGAAGTTAAGAAGGAAAATGATAGGGAGGGCAATGGCAGGAGCAGAGAGAGACAAGAGTCTGGGGTCGATGCATTTAGGGCTCCTACTTTTGTGTAGTTTTAAAGCCAGGACAACTTTGAGGGAAGTGAAAGGGATTGGGGGAAAAGCAGAAAGAGAGAAAGGGGAATGAGAGGGATGGGTTGAGGCAAAAATGGAGGGAAGAGGATGAGGTGGATTCGAATGTAGGAGAGGCACAGGAGGTAAAAGAGGAACTGAAAGATGAGGCAACGCTTCCCTATTAGTTTACCTGTGTACCCTGGGTATATGTGTTTTTTGTAGATGCCATGGCTATTGTCATGTACTATACTGTTGTTAAAAGATAAAAATTCATGAATAAACTTTTATTGCAAAAAAAGAAATATGAGGCTGTCGTCTGCCTTGTGAACTGAGTAGGATACTGGAAAGGGGAAGACAAGAGGGCGTGAATGACTTTCCATAACTCAGCGGGGTGATAAATGTTGCTTTGGAGTGTGGATGAAAAACAATTGGCCTTTGCAGGTCTAGTAGCTGTAGTGCAGGCATTGCAGAGGGCCCTGTAAATTCAGCAGGGGAGCTAGTGGACTTTAAGTCCACAAGACAAGGTCACACACTTGGTGATAGGCCAGCAACTCTGCTGGAGATCCAAGGAGCTGTGAACCTCAAACCCTAGTTTGGTCAATGAGGGCATAGGGAAGGGTGCCAGCATCCACAATATGGTGGGAGTGAGAGGAGAGGACCTACTCCAGAAGGGAATTGTTGAGGGACTTGTGATTGAGCCAGGTGGGGTCCAAAAGAGTTAAGAGAGCTGCAGGGACTTTTTTGCCTTTAGTAATGCTTCTCCATTCCCCAGTCTGCCACGCCAGATGCCAGGCACCCCAGTTCCACTCCTTCTTTCCTCAAGGACTTAGCTTTGTGGTAGTGCATTGTGTCTATGTGCTTGATGGGGTGCAGGGCTATTTGGTTGCTGGGGTCAGTGGGTGCTCAGACATCCAGTTTATAGTCTTCTTCCTTGAGGGGTGGCATGCAATGCAACCCAGACATCCCCAAGCATATTTCTGGGTATGGAGCATCGGCAGCTGCAACTCCCTCCCCCTGTGCCATCAGCCCCAACCTGCCTCACCCCCAGCCAACGCTGGGGGCCAGGCAAATGCAGGGCACTCTAAACTTCCCTGGCTGATCCCCGAGGACCTGAGGCATTATCCAAACCCAAGTCGCTGGCATGGTGCAAGGTGTGGTGTCCCTCCTCAATCCTCAGTGCCAGTAGGCCGTTCTTACCTGCAGGGATTTTACATTTTGGAAAAATTTATTTTGGGATGGGAGCCAACTGAGACTGAAGTCACCAAGGATGAGTACCTCATCAGAAGAGGTGCGAGTGGCTATGGTAGTGAGGAGTTCAGTGGCTAAGGATAGAGCTATGCCAGGGCAGAAATATACTCCAATAAAGAAAACGTGGACTGGGAAGTGGGTGAAGTTTGAGGAGGATCATCTCATAGGCAGAAGGGGACATGAATTACAGCACAGGTTCAAACTGGATGTAATGGAAAAGGTAAATAGCTACTCTACCACCCCTCTTCACATGATCTTTTCTGATGACAGAGAAACCTGGGACAGCAACAGCAGTATCCAGGGTCCTGGGGGACAGCCAAGACTTTGAGATTACCAGCACACCAGGTTTATGGTTAACCATGAGCAGTAGCAGAAGGACAGTTTTGTTGAGGAGAGTGCAGAGATTGACATGAGCCACTGTCAAACCTTTAGGGGGTTGAGAGATGGATGGGAGGGAAGGGCCAGGATTCAGCTCAATGTCACCAGCTACTATAAGCATTAAGGAGACAAGGAGCTCAATGGAGCTAAAGATACATTTGTATGAAGCAGAGGGATGGGAGGAGGTTGTGCAAGAATTGGTTGGGGGAGGAGGCCCCTGAGTGCATTAAGACAGATCCAGCAGAAAGGGAGTAGGCTGCACCCAGGAAGCCATGGGAAGTAGGAGAGAAAGGGAAGGCAAGAGGAAGGGAGGGTGGGAGAGAGGGAGGGGGAAGGGAGATGGAAGGAAGAGGGAAGAGGAGAAGGTCAGATGGGGGGATGGAGGCATACCTCTCAACTTTTCCTGATTATGAGGGATGCCCCTCCATAAGTGGTAGAAGGGTCTGAAAAGTCATAGGGCCAAGGATGTAAGGGGCAAATCCCCTGAGATTGTGTGGGTTCACCCACACCCTTACTTTTTTGTCAATCAAATTTGTATTATGTAGTATAACTCCCCTTCACTGACTGACAGCATCTCCATTTGCCTAGTGCCTTGATGACCCCCCTCCAAAGGTCTGGCCATTCTTTTTTATTTCTAAAATGTGACCACTGTGACTTAACTCAGTAGGCCATGATCCACGTCAACCCCCATCAACACTACTCAGGCCTTCACCTTCCAAAATTCTGCTGACACCCTGCAAGTTACAGAAGAAGTGATTTAAGCAATAATCCATTACATGGTGTAGACTGTGATGAGATTTATCATGCCTGGTGGTTTGGTCACAAGGTTGCAGACTAAGAGACTAAATCACACCAAAAGTGGGTAAATCTCATGACTACTCACATCTTGGAGTGGATTATTGTGACTATAAATTGCAAAGGATTAAAAAAATATTAAACATTAAAAAAACTGCTTTTATTGATATTTTGTGTAATATTCTTCCTGTATAGGATAAATAAGCCCCTATTGCTAAGCAGAATAGGGTTTTAGGAGGCATTCTTTAGCCACCCAAGCAGTGTGTGTGTGGGTGTTGTGAGTGGTGAGACATTGGGTAGATGCCATAGTGAAAAATGAGTGGAGGGCAGGCAGGGAGACAGTGGCAGCTTGGAGGGAGCTGGTAGAGACACACAGTCTGACTTTGGCCTTTTTTTTTACTATGCAGGTACGGTGTTCCAAAGTTTAAGTAAGTAGCATAGACATGCTACAGTGGGATCATCTGGGGTTTGGAGCATTTTAAAGGACTTTTTGTAAACATGTTGATGTATTTTAATTGAAAAAAAAAATGATTCTAGGAGTAATTGTGGCTTTTATAGGTTAGCGTTTACCAGGAAGCCAATATGGCTGATTTTTTTTGTTTTGATGTCGGACAAGGAGTATTGATATACAGTAGTTTTAGTTTTGACTGGTAAAGTGGCTGACTGGCACCTCTTGTGGTGGTTATGCAAGGATTTACCATTGCTGAAAGATGCCAGTCAGCCAATGAGAGTGCTCCATTTTCAGACCCACTGTATGTATGTATGTATTTATTTATTTATTTCTAGAAGTACCTTTGAGCCAAAGGCTATTTTACAGATTTCCACGCCGCAGTAATACATGAGCATAACATCATTTACAATGGTTACAAGTACATTAACAGATACAAGGTGGTCCCATGCCTTAGAAAAACGTGGGTACATCAGGTTACAGAGGTTACATAATTACAATAACAGGGATTACATAACTAAAATATACAGGTACATAGTTTACAGCAGGCTAGGTTGACAAGAGGTTTAAGTGAACAACTTGAGAATCTACAGGATAAAGAGCTAATCAGGTAGGGGAACAGAGGATGATATAGTCTGTAAAATAATAGTAAGTAACCCTGTTTACTGCACATCCTACATTTGTCCCTGTATGGCCTTGACCCTCGGCTCCTCTACCTCTCTGTTCCTGCCATAGCCTACCCTCTCTCCCTGTTACTAAACCTCTCCATTGAGACTGCCTCTGTTCTCTCTGTCTGGAAACATGCTGTTGTCCTCCCCCTCCCGAAGGGGGGGCGACTCCTCTTCCCCTGGGAACTATTGTCCTATCTCTCTACTGCCAACCTTAGCTAAGCTACAAGAACACATAGCCCTCAACCAACTCTCCTCATTTCTCTTTGACTCTGCCTTTCTCACTCCTTACCAGTCTGGCTTCAGGAAATCCCACTCTACCACCACCTCTCTGCTGAGGTTAACTGAGACCATCTCCTCAGGCTTTGACAAAGGGCACATTACCTCAGCTATCTTTGTAGACTTGGATAAAGCCTTTGACACTGTCTCACACCCTTCTCCTTAACAGCCTTTCAGCTGCTGGACTATCCCTTCTGCCACAGGATGGTTCAGTGCCTACCTATCCAACAAGTCGCAATCTGTAAGAATAGCTGATACTATCTCTTCCCCTGCCCATAACCACTGGTGTCTCCCAAGGCTCAGTGCTTGGCCCCATTCTGTTCTCCATCTTTTTAAATGACCTCCCCCTGGTTTGCTCTGCATCCAGCATCCACATGTACGGTGATGATACAGTATTGTTTACCTCTGGCAATACTGCCTCTGATGTCATTATCAGGTTCCAGTCTGACTTCACTAAAGTTCAACTCTGGTTTAGTTCTCATCAACTTTTTCTAAATGCCAGGAAGACAGTCTCCATGTCCTTTGACACAAGGCAGAGACTCGCTAGGCTAAGTCACCTCCCCACCTTTCACACCCTTGATGGGACTGTTCTTGAGGACTCATCCTCTTTCAAGTATCTCGGCATCTGGCTGAACAGACACCTTGACTTCTCTGTACACATTGATGTCTTTCTGAAAAAACTAAGACCCAAGCTTGGGTCTCTTTACAGAAACCACAGCTGCATTCTGCTTGCCACCAGGCATGAGCTGGTACAGAACATGATCGTGCCCTATATCGACTACTGCGACATAGGTTACGGTGCTGCCCCACAGTCCCACCTATCCAGACTGGACTCACTCTTCAATTACATCTGTCACTTTGCCCTTGATGCCCCTCCATGCACCCATCATTGTGACCTCTACCGCTCTCTCAACTTCCTTCCCCTGCACTCTCGGCATGCATTACATGGTGCTAAGCAGTTCTATGTCATTTGTGCACAAAATAATTTAGCGCGGTCAACACAGCATTTGCAATACAGTGCGATTAATTTCACCAAATTGATTTATCAGTGCTACTGTATCTCAGCGCGATGACCCCGAATCTATATGCCAAGTCTAGGCATATCCAATTAGTTAAACACCCTTTGGAAGTCCTATCTCTGCATAATTAATTGTATGCTAATTTTTAAAAATAAAATAGTCTGTGTTTGGCATGGCAGCCGATGTACAGAAATCATGCCGCTGCATTTCATTCTGAGCACCAGAGGGCAGCCGCTCCTCAGTCACAAAGGATACCTGTACTGCATAGAGAGAAAGTGGCAAAGGAATATTGAAATGCATACAATATGATGCATTCAAGTGTACTGCAAGGTTGCACACAGAGAACGAGGAAATAATCAAATTATTCAGGAACACAATCATGTGCCAAACCCTTCTGATGCAGCTGTTAGGCAAGTTGTGAATCAAATGAAAGAGAAGGCAGCAACGTCCCAAGAAACTACTCAACAGGTAGTTGCCAGTGCTACCAGTGGCATTAGCCATTCCATCAGTGGCAAGTTGCCTTCTTTTTTTAGTTTAAAATGAACTGCCCAAAGGGCACGTCAGACTGCTTCAGTTGCTCCAACTCAGCCTGCAGCACTCAGTGAGCTAATAATACCACCTGAGTACTGTAAATCGGATAGGGGGAAATTTTTAAGCAGTGTGACTCAGGACCGAATGATGCTGAGTGTTTCATTATATTTTCCACAAACCAGAGTTTGCAGTACATGAAATGCTCACCGTACTGGTATGCCGATGGAACATTTAAGGCCACCCCAATATTATTTTCCCAGTTGTACACAATACATGGTGTTCGATTTACAGCAGTAATCCCATTAGTGTTTGTTCTTATGGCAAAACGCACTTTACTGAGCTATTCCAGGGTTCTATCTCAAATAAAATTATTATGCACTGAATTAGCACCACAAAGCATCATGTCAGATTTTGAGCTTACTGCTGCAAAGGCATTTGTGTCTGAATTCCCAAACTCTGTCATAAGAGGATGCTTTTTCCATTTCTGCCAGGCGGTCTGGTGCAAAGTTCAAGAATATAGTCACCTAGTTAAAAACTATACCCTTGACACAGACTACATTCTACAAATAAGGATGCTACCTGCTTTAGCATATGTGCCATGAGTGGATGTTATACATGCATTCGAACATTTGAGAAACAATGAGTTTTACATAGCAAATGATGACCAACTGACCCCGCTGATTGACTATTTTGAGGACACATGGATTGGGAGGCCAGTTGGTCGTCGTGGTCATTGTAGACCACTATTTGCTATTGATTTCTAGAATTGCTGTGATGCTGTGAGGAAGGTTGCCAAGAACAATAAATGCTGTGGAGGATGGCACAGAGGGTTCAACAGCCTACTTGGTGCAAGTCATCCAACTATATGGAAATTAATTAAGGCACTGAACGTTGAACAGAACAGCAATGAGCTCAAAGTTGAACAGTACCTTTCTGGAATGGACCTGCCAGCACTACGTAAAAAGTATAGAGATACATCCAAAAGAATCGCTGCTGTTGTTGCTATGTATGGGAACTCAGATTACACTGACTACTTAAGGGGTGTAGCACACAACTTTCAGCTACAAGTGTAACACTGTTCTGTATGCTCTGATGCAATTATCAAAGACATTTTTTTAATTTGTTTTACTAAAGATTAACGTTTTAAATTGTGATAATATTATGAGCTAATTAACTGAAGTACTCTGAAGTAACGCCTCCCACAACCAGGAGAAGATGGATTATCCCACATACACAGTGGACCCTGACCTATGAACTATGAACTGCAATACCACTCTGCACTAACACTCTGCAACACTCTCAAATAACACAAGGAAGGTAAGGAAAAATATTTTGTCACCAATATACCATTTTATTTGATTTACAGTCTTTGAAATATTTTATTCAACAGTAGCAAAAAACTGTGTTGGGGTGCGATGGAGGAGAGCTAGAGAAATGTGTTACAGGATGGAGCCGAGAGCCACCATACAAAACAGATAGCAGCAAATGATTTGGTAAGAAAAGCAAGTGACAGAGCAGAAAAACTGCCATAGGAAAATAGAAGCAGGCAATAATTTCCTAAGTGCAGTAAAGCAAGTGATTGTAACATCGCGTTAGCAGCCGTTGGTTATGCGCTAATTTGTTGTGTACGCTAAGAAGCATCACTCTTTTATTGTTTACGATGAATTGTTTATGTGGAGTTGTTTGCACTGAGATGACATGCTACCATGCTAAGCTCATCTCTAAATTCTGGCTTGGAGCCCTCCCCTCACATACCTCATCCGCTCTTGCCACCCGGTCACACTCCCTTTATTCCCTGAGATCTCAGGTTGACACCCGTACTCTATCAGTCCCCCACAGAACCACTTCCTCTGGCCAAAAAGCCTTCTCTTACCACTTTCCCAAAATGTGGAATACACTACCTCCACAAATCCACCACTCCTCCTCCCTACATGCTCTTACCTCTGCTCTGCACAACTGCCACCCTACCTGCACCTGCTCTGTGACCCCTCCATGCCCACCTACCTCCCTCTCAACCTCACTTTTCTCTCCCTCTCCACTGTCTTCTGTTTCTCATCCCCCCTACCCCACCTGCACTTATTGACTAGCTCTTAAAAAAGTGACTGTATCCTATGTTTTCACCCTTGCAGTATCTGTACCACCTGTGATCTGCCTGTAATATATGCATTGTCAACTCTGAACCCTATGCTTTGACCCTGTACTGGTTCTTATGTATGCTGCTCCTACGACCCACCATTCAGTAACTGTTGCATCAGCCTGTTACCTTACCCAATTTGCCTTGTAACCTATTTTGAAATTGTATGTATGTTTATTATTATTATTTTTTTGACCATCTGTTATGTATGTAGCGAAGATCTAGTATTACTTTGTATATCCTTCTCCCATTCCCCAGGATGTAGCGGAGACGAGCATTAAGTTGCTCTGTGTATCTTTCCTGGTGAAACAATTCAATATATAAATAAATAAAGCAATTAATTCACCCCACAGGTCAAGTATCTGTTGTTCAATATTGTTCTTTCACTGAGTTTTGCTGCCACTTCTGAATATGCACTTGATAGGTGTTTCTTACTGTGCTGCAGTGCACTTTATTCTCTGCACATATAACTGTTTAGTATTTATTCTAATTTTGCACCAGTTTTGTACTGTGTGCTGTTCAAATGTTCTTCTTACATTTATTGTACTGCTGCTCTTTCCTGGGTTGCACCAGGAAATGAATCTCAGCTCAGTGTGCCTCTCCCGATTACCAAATTTCAAATAAATAAATGAATGAATAAATAAAGGCACAGTCCTCCCTAGTTATACATTACCATGACTGCAAAACCTGATAGGGACAGGCCCTACCACTTATGAAAGTCATAGTCCATAGCCACAGTGCCTCCTCCCATTCCGACACCTATGCATCCCTCATTTTACCCTCAAATTGCTTCTGCCCCATATCTCCCTCATTAATAAGGAGATTCCCACACAGACAATATGATGTAAATTCAGACTTTAAAGTAGAAATTAATAATATTCCAAGAGGCTGTTTCAAAACTAAGCTGTGTACAAGTAAACACAGTGTTTCCTTAGTGTTTTGAGCCTGTATTTCCATGTTTCAGAATGTATCCCTCATTATGAGGCTCAGTGCCCCTCATTGTTTCTCACT
The DNA here is from genome assembly GCA_016271365.2 of Neoceratodus forsteri. Taxonomy (NCBI): domain Eukaryota; kingdom Metazoa; phylum Chordata; order Ceratodontiformes; family Ceratodontidae; genus Neoceratodus; species Neoceratodus forsteri. Next base: position 1,416,111,873 of record CM057449.1, on the reverse strand, counting down.
CTGAGTGTCTGTGTCCCTAATTTCAATGACAAAAGGTTGAGAGGTATGGAGGAAGGCGAGGCTAGCTAGGAGTGGGATAGGGGAGATGGTAACAAGCAGCGTGATGGAGTAGCAGAAGAAATAGCTGCCCAGCGTTAGCTGTTGACAGGTGATGAAACTCTAACTACCAGCTACAGCAGAACTACAGCTATGAAAGCTAAGGGCTAAGGGCATTAGGCTGTGCCCAGAGGGGATGCTACCAGTGATTTGGGGAGAGGGGGTTATTGCCTATATCCAGAAAGAAGGAGCTGAGACCAGGTAAGGATGCAGGTGTCTCTCTAATAGGGTGGAAATGATGAGTCAAAATGGATAGGAGCTACACCCAGATAGGGAGTATGCTGACAAACCTGAAGATTAGTTAAGTGGGCAGTCAAGTATAAACCTGACAACGAGCTACACCCAGATAGGGAGTACACGTCCTGTGGAAGCAACCTGGCAGTGGAGGAGTAGGCTGCACACAACTAGCATGCTAATTAGGATAGTTCACCTGGGAACAGCAGTCAACGTAGGTAGTATTGGATGCGTATTGCAAGGGGAGCACAGTGGAGGCAATAACAAGAATGTAACACTGAGCTAAAACAGAGCAGTACAAAACAATTGGCAAAGCAGATTTTTTTATGATCAGAAATGAACTGTACAAACAAAAGACTAGCAGAGCAATACAGTGAGGCTGGTAATGCAAGTCATTGAGATACTGATACCAGGCAGAGTAGATGGCTGCCTCACGGCAGACACCCATATTATGACCTTTTGCTATGCTCCATAGCTCTCTTGACCACTGTGCTCTGGCCCACTTGGTAAGAAGATCTTTACCGGGAAACAAGCCCGCCAACAAAGTCTCAAGTCACACACCAAAAGACTGGAGCAGAGATGACAGATGTATTCATCCCTGAGGCATCCGGTGGTTGAGAAGCTTACTTCTACGAGCTGGAAGGGGAGAGCGGGGGTTGTTTTGCACAGCCCTCACAGCCCCAAGTTAGATCAGTGAGTCCAAGTCTGCAGAGCAAGTTGCAACTATGAGTAGCTTCAGGGAGATTTTGAAAATCATGGGCACTACAAGGCCCCACCCACGGAGTCTCAAGTCATGCTATAATTGGCTGGAGCAGAGGTGAATAACAGCTTTGTCATGAGGTGTCTGATAGTTGGGGAACTTGATCTGATGAGCTGAGGGGAGAGCAACACCTGTTATCCACAGCCCTCAAGACCCTAAGTTAATCCACTGAGTACAAATTCTGCACAGAAAGATGTATAATATAGCGATTGGAGATTCTCAATGGGCTGGGAATATACGTAAAGCCACAGGTGCATGTAACATATGATGCATGGTGTTTGCAGCATTCTCCCGGCTGGTGATTGGAATTCTCGATCCGTGTGCCAACTCATGCAAGTTAGACCAGCTTTTTCTGGTCTAGCTTGCAGCAATCCCAGGTGTGCTTTTGCAGGACTTGTGCTGAATATTTGGCAAAAGCTGCTGTAAATCAGGAAAAGTGTTGTAAATGTGCCCAATCTACTAGAATGAGGCACAGTGTGTGGCAAATTTGTTGGCACAGCTGCAGCAACACAAGAGTTTGACGCAGGGCTTGATGCAAGTGCTGCGCTGCCCTTTGAGAATCCGTCCCACGGTGCATGTATCCAGAAGCAACCAAGAAGGGTAGTACACAGCTCTTTCAGTAGGCTGGGACACAGCAAAAGGTGTTAAATAGCAACTCTAGGATGCAAGCTTGGAAATGACCCTTTGATTTAGTTTCCTAGAGAACATCTGGTATTGCAAGTTTCAAGGTTGTTAAGCTCCCGCAGGGGATCAACAGAGCCAAGCCAGATGAGTTTATATATTCAGAAATTGTATCTGCAAGAGGCAGATACAGGAGTTTTCCAGCAACGATCTTGATTCAGGAGCTTCACAGAGACAATTCAAGATACTTTATAATTAAAATTTGAAAAAAAAAGCCAATATCCAACTGTGAAGACTTTTTAGTAGATCTGTTCAGGAAGATTTCCCAGTTGACATACAATTTGTAAAATTTATGCAGTTATTCTAAGCAAGAGAAGTAAAGAAAGCACATAAACTTGCTCTATATGCATGGAAGCTAAGAACAGAGAAGTTCAATAAATGTCTGGTGGGGTGGTTTGTGAAAATGGGGTACAGGGTAGTAGGAGAGTCGGGTGAGGAACGGAATAATAAGGGGCTTTATGACAAGGATAGGCTGCATCTCAGTATCGAGGGTATAAGGATGTTGAAACTGGGGCTGGGAAATTACATTGAAACTAATACAGATTTAAACTGAGGAGGGGGGCAGAGTGGGACTGCAAGAAGGAGTCACCTAGCAGAAGAGACCAGAAGGCCTCACCCCCAGAAAGAGAGGAAGAGTGAGGGAATCCACCACAGAAGAAGTGTGTGGAAGGACAGGGAAAGGGGGCAAGGCACAAGGTGGACTGTTGTATCCTTGAATGCAATGAGCTTGGCAAACAAGGTAGCAGATTCCAGGCGATGATGGTGGAAGGAAAGCTAGATATTGCTGCCATCTCAGAAACCTGGGCCACCTAATACCATGACTAGGATCTCATGATCCCGGATACAAGGTGTACTGCAGGGGCTGGTAGGGGGAGAAGGAGGAAAAGTTATTTATGTTACAGAGGGGATACTGTGTACAGGGAGGTGGGGAAGAGGGAGGCCAGAAGCCATATGGGTACTGGGTCCAAAACTCCAACGGTAAGAAGATCAGGATGGGAGTGGTGTCCAAGCCATCCTCACAAAGTAAGGAGATGGACAGGGAGCTGAAGGAGCAAATCAGGAAGGTCAGTGGCAAAGGGAATATGGTTATAGTGGGTGACTTCAACCTACCTGGGGTTGACTAGTGGATTATAGCTACCGCAAACACCAGGGAACAGGTACTGCTGGAAGCTATCCAGGACTGCTACTGTACCTAGTGCAGGGAATGACAGAGTCTACCAGGGAGGGGAACATACTGGATATTGCGCTAACAAATGGTTACCAAGTCCAGTATGTGGTCATACTGGACCCACTAGCCAGGCAGGTGCCAGTCCCACTGTAATAGACTCACAGCCAAATTCTGGGCCCAGTTATTGCCCTCCTACCTCACCTCTACCTTAACTGCTCAAACACCACCTACTTACTCACACGGGAATTTCGACTCCCAGCTCCTTCAAGTCCCATACATGGTGACCTCTGATGGCCAGTCGGCTTTTAAAGCCCGCCTACCAAAACTAAGGAACTCCCTGCCTGTGGACATTCGGCATACCCCCTCCTTCCGGCAACTAATTTCCCTTCTTAAAGGGCAAGCCTCCACTAACTGCTCGTGCTGCCTAGACTCACACTAGAAATGGGCCAGCTCGCCAGCTTGCTCCAGCTATGGTTTACTCAGAATGTTTAGCTCTGACCCAGTTAGTTGTCACTGCACTTTCTACTGATTGCTGCATTATCTACTCAGATTTTTCTGTTGCTTGCTGTGTACATATTGTTTATATTTCTGTATATATCTTTTGCATATAATCTGTGAAATTTTGATATTCTGTATTTTGTATCTGTATTTGATATGTATCATCCCATCCCCAACAACCCCCAGGACGCATCTGGAATTGAGCAGTAGTCTGCTCAGTATGCCTTTCCTGGTAAAACTTTTAAATTAATAAATAAATAAAACTAGCAGGAAGCGACCACCGCTCAGTGTGGTTCTTCCTTAACACAGGTAGGGAGATGGCTAAGACCAGAACAAGAGTGGTAGACTTCAGGAAGGCAGATTTTGCCAGGATGGGAAGCATTCTAGAGGTGGGTATTTAGCTGGAATTAGCCCAGAGATGGATGCCGAACAGAAGTGGGCAATCATTAGGAAGGGTCTGAATGAGGCCACGAACACATGTGCCAAGTCTCAGATTAAGCAGTCCAGGTCAAGAAAACTAGCTGGCTCAGCAAGGAAGTGGAGCAGAAGGTGAGGGAAAAGAGACTGACCTTAACATAGAAACATAGAAACATAGACTTTGACGGCAGATAAGGACCTCTTGGCCCACCTAGTCTGCCCATTTCCCTACCTAGAGGATAAGCTGCAGATCCTATTTAACCAGCAGCATATTTCTTCCTACCCCACACAAAAATTGCCTTATGTCTGTCCCATGCATTCTTGAATTCTCCCACAGTTTTAGACCCCACAACCTCCTCAGGAAGGCTGTTCCATGCATCCACCACCCTCTCTGTGAAAAGATACTTCCTCACATTGCCCGTGAGCTGTTCCCCCTCTATCTTCAAATTGTTTCCCCTTGTTCTTGCACATCTCTTTTTCTGAAAGATGCTACCCTCTTGGACTTTGTTGATTCCACTGAGGTACTTAAACGTTTCTATCATGTCCCCCCTCTCCCTCCTTTCCTCAAGGGTATACATATTAAGCTCCTTTAGCCTCTCCTCATATGGCTTCTCTTGCAGACCCTGCATCATTTTAATCGCTCTCCTCTGAACTGCCTCCATCCTGTCTATGTCCTTGTGGAGATGGGGTCTCCAGAACTGGATGCAGTATCCAGATGGGGTCTCACCAATTGTATGTACAGGGGGATAACAACTTCCTGTTTTCTGCTGGTGATACCTCTCCCTATACATCCTAGTATCCCCAGCCCTCCCTACTGCCCTCTCACATTGCTTGTCAACCTTAAGGTCATCTGATATGATTAACCCCAGGTCCTTTCCATTTTGTTGTTTTACTTACCCCCCATTGTGTAATCTTCCTCTGGTTTTTGTTTCCTAGGTGCATTACTTTGCACTTTTTGCATTGAATCCAAGCTGCCATACTTTGACCATTCCTCCAACCTTGCCAAGTCCCTTCTCATCCTTTCCACGCCTCCTTGTGTATCAACCCTGCTGCAGATCTTTGTGTCATCTGCAAAGAGGCATACTTTTCCTTCCAGTCCCTCTGCAATGTCACTTATAAAGACATTAAAAAGGAATGAACCCAGTACTGAACCCTGCGGTACCCCACTGGTAACCCCTCTTTCTTCAGAGTGGACTCCATTTACAATGGGGCTAGGGGATATGCCTTATGAGGAAAGATTAAGGGAGCTCACCAGATTCAAAAAATCTAGGCTTAAGGAAGACAGGGAGGTGTACACAAAGGCATCTAGGTAAGTGAGTAAGGCAATCAGGGCAGCCAAGGCAGAAAGGGAGCTGAAATTGGCTTAGGGGATCAAAGAGGGGGAGAAGGAGTTCTTCAAAAACATAAGGGAAAAGAGGAGTTGTAGAGATAAGATTGTTAGATGCAAGAGGGATGGGTGATGGGCAGAAAAAGCGGAAGACCAGGCAGAGGCACTCACTGAGTACTTCTGCTCAGTGTACATGGAAGAAACGGATGGCCCAATACCACACGGCAAAGGAGGGAAGGTTGGGGGTACAGAGATAACAGATGTGGTCATCCAAGAAGATAGAGTTCTGAAAGGCCTTAAAGCCTTGTGGGTGGACAAGGCACCAGGACTGGATGGTGTACATCCAAGGGTCCTGAAAGAAATGGTAGAGGTGTTGGTAGGCCCTCTGGCAGACCTGTTTAACACCTCCTTGTAGATGGGCAATGTGCCCAGAGACTGGAGGATGACTCACGTGGTGCCCCATCACAAAAGTGGGCCCAAGGACAAACCAGGAAATTAATGACCGGTGAGCTTGACTTCTATAGTGGGGAAGTTGATGGAGTCCATTCTCAATGTTCCCATGTCCCCAGAACCTCTTGATGGTATTAGCCTCTTGTAACACACTCCCCATCTTCGAACAAGGGACCACTAAACAGTGTGGTTCACAATAAATACAGCTGTAGAGTCAAGCCATACAAAAGCAAGGGTGTTGGACTTTAGGATGGCAGACTTTGGCAAAATGGGAGTGTGCCTCAGAAAAGCACTAGCAAGCAGACAAGAAGGAGGGGTGGAAGAATAATGGGGAAAAATCAAAACTTCCATCACAGAGGCAGCAAGCCTTTGTGTAAAGCAAAACAATAAAACAAAATGAAGGAAAAAGCCACTATGGTTCTCAAAAGAGGTAGCAGGGAAGGTTAAACAATAAAAGGATAGCATTCGGGAAATATAAGGAAACACAGAAGGAGCAGGGAAGATAACTATATCAGTTAGAGCAGAAGGAGGCAGGGAAGGCAGTCAGAATATCAAAGGCCCAAACTGAAGAAAAAATAGCCAGCTCTGTTAAGAAGGGAATAACACCTTTTTTAGGTACATTAGGGAATGAAGAAAGACCAGTGGAGGGATACTGAGACTTAATAAAGGGAAGAGAATGTGGGCAGAGGGTGACAGTGAAAAAGCAGGGATACTGAACAAATACTTCTGCTCAGTATTCACAAAAAGAAGAGGAGAGGGAGGAACCTAAACCAAACAATAGAAACACCCTGGAATGGGGGGGTCGATGCCAGTCCATTTACAAAAGAAAGGGTTCTGAAAGAACTCTTAAAACTGAAGGTGGACAAAGCAATGGGACCTGACGGGATTCACCCAAGAATTCTAAAAGAACTAAGGGTAGAACTAATGACACCACTGACTACCCTGTTTAAAAAATCATGGGAGGATGGGGTGGTACCTGAGGAATGAAGGAGGGTGGATGTAATTCCACTTCACAAAAGTGGGAGCAATGCAGAGGCAGGAAACTACAGACCTGTTTGTTTGACCTTTGTGATAGGGAAATGATAGAACCACTTCGGAAAGAAAGAATTGTTGAGTACCTAGAGGCTAGCGGGGCACAGGACCCAAGGCAGCATGGATTCACAGCAAGAAGGTCATGTCAGACAAATCTAATAGATTTTTGTGACTGTGTGACGAAAGTAGTAAACAAGGGAGGGGCTGTGGACGTGGCCTACCTAGACTTTAGCAAGGCATTTGACACAGTCCCACACAAAAGATTAATATACAAGTTAGCCAGCCTTGTAGTGGGTCCCAAGGTGGTAGCCTGGGTAAAAATTTAGCTGGACAACAGGACACAGAGGGTAATAGTAAATGGAGTCCACTCTGAAGAAAGGGGGGTTACTAGCAGGGTACCACAGGGTTCAGTACTTGGACCAGTCCTCTTTAATGTCTTTATAAGTGACATAGCAGAGGGACTGGAAGGAAAAGAATGTCTCTTTGCAGACAACACAAAGATCTGCAACAGTTGGGTCACGTGATGCGCCTAGAAGCGTAGCGGACGTCTACGGGGCTCGCTCTCACTTAAATAATAAAATTTTAAAATTTCTGGACCTCTCTGCAACCTCTTACTCGCAGTATTAGCCTCCGGAAGGAAAGGAGAAGTGTTTAGAAGAGGACTTATGGGTTTTGGCAAGAATGGACGAAACGAAGCAGGAGCTCGAGGCGAAACGGCCCCGGCGTAGCTCTTCCCCGGCAGCTCCCCCGGAAAACTTAACACCAGCACGTATCTACGGAGATCTTACCACAATAAAAGATGCCCTCTTTAAACTAATCGAGGATGTAGCAGACTTTAAGCCTGCTTTAACCCAATTAGCACGTCGAGTCACAGATGTAGAAGCTCAGGTATCCTCGTTGGAGCGCAGTGTGGACAAACAAGGCCCTGCTACGATTGAACTAAGAAGGTCTTTATCAAAACTAGAGGATCGCCTTGAAGACCTCGAAGGCAGGAATCACAGAAATAATCTTGTCCTACTTGGACTGCCAGAAGGAGAGGAAGGACCTAACATGATTGTATTCTTACAGAAAATGTTGAAAAAAACAATAGGCCCTTCAGCTAATGGACCAGCATACATCATTGAAAGGGGGCACAGGGCCCTAAGAGCAAAACCTCTTCCAGCAGATCCTCCGAGGCCTATAATTTTTAAACTCTTGAATTACCTTGATTGAGAACAGATATTGAAGGAGGCAAGAAAGCTCTCGGCAATCCTCTGGGAGGGCAAGAGACTCTGTCTGGTACCGGATTTAACTATCAAAAGTAGGATGGCGAGGGCCAGTTTTCGGCCTATTACGTCCAGCTTTAGGCTCGGGAATTAAGCACCGCATGCTATACCCTGCCAAACTTGAAGTTACCCATAAGGAAGGGAAGAAGCTGTTCGAGACACCTGAAGAAGCCCTGAAGGTGCTAAAGGACTTATTTCCGGACCTTTTCCACAAAACCTGAAAGCACGGCTGCTGAAATAGCTTCCAGTATATTCTGAATACCTGGAATGAATATACTACAGCATAATCTGGATATATTTCCGAGTACTTAAAGGCCGGACATTTAAAGACTATTAAGTCTACGTTCTCACTCCCCTCCCGTCCTTTGTGTCCTCTTCCCTCCTTCCTCCCCCTCCCCTCCCTTCCCTCCAGTTTTCTATACCTTCCAGTTTCTATACTTTTCCATATTTGCCAGGTCGTCTTTTTGTTGGGCTACATTAGGGGTAATGGGACTAGTATGCCTAATGAATACTTCTTAAGGCAATATTTACCATGCTCAGAGGAGAGGCTAAATGGCATTCTCTGTTAAGGGGTTCTACGGGGATGCCCAGAGCAGTATTTCTGGTAGATGGCGGCATGCTATGTGGACAATGGGCACTTTCTATGTACCAGTCTCCTCAGTTAACCCTTGGTGAAGGAAAGACCCTGCAGCTAAGACTAATGGGATTTGTTCCTCAACCAGGCCATCTGACCCTCCCTCCTTCTCTTTGGGGTTGGACGGAATTTTATCCATCCATTAATTGTTTGACTTGTTGGTTATTAGTAGTTAACAGGCTAGGCTCATATTTTGAGTTCTAAAATTATTTGTTAAGGGTCTGATTAGAAGAACCTGGTGACAGTGTTTAACCTAGCTGTAATCCTCTAGTTTTTAGGGCTACTATTTCAATGGATACTTATTAAATTAATAGAGAGTTACGAGATAGCCCTAATTCTAGATTCTGTTGTTGACTTCTTTGTAGCTAGCTAGATGGACTGAAGCTAGTACATTTCATCTGAGTAGAATACTGAAATGTTTATATCAAGATTGTTATTTTAATTCTAGACCTCGAGGAGAGAGGTTAGTTGACCAACTTTCTTTTGTGTAGTGAGAGGCCCCACCTCTAGAAAGACGCGGCTACTGTCCAGCAGATTGAGGCGGCCTGGGGCCGGGTTGTTTAGTTACAGCGATTGGGAAGTGGGTGGGTTTGGACAACAGAGAAGATTTTTTCTTTTTATTTTTGGGTAAGTTGGGGTTATTGGGGGTGTCTGGCAGCCCAACAGTTTAAGTGTTATTTTTATTACTCGTTATATGGTTTCGAGCTGAATATAATTTCCTGGAACATAAAAGGGGAAGGGACAACAAAGAGATACATCGTCTTAACCATCTGGTGCTTTCAATCCTCAATTGTTTTTGCAGGAAACACATATGACACCTGAACAACTTCCTTTCTTAAAAGAGATGGGTGGACCAAGTTTTTGGGGCAGGGTTTTCCACATGTAAAAGAGGGGTGGCTGTTTTAGTGGCCAAAAGTGTTCCCTTTTCTCCAATAGAGGTGATCTCGGACCCAGAGGGTAGGTACACCCTTGTTGTGGGTAAACTGGCGGGTGCAAATGTAGTGTTAGGCTCTATTTATGGGCCTAACCAGGAATCTCCCTCTTTTTTTATGCAGCTGGTGGTTCTCCTCACTCCCCTAGCTGATAATCCATTAATTTTAGGTGGGGACTGGAATTTGGTCCAATCCAACTGCCTGGACCGTTCATGGTCTAAAGGCTCCAGTCCGTCCTCCGCTCAGACAGCAATGTTTGAGTTTATGACTTCGATAGGTTTATCTGACCAGTGGCATTTAAAAACCCTAAGACTAGGGAATATACCTTCTTCTCCCCAGTCCATAAAAGCTACTCTCGAATAGATTATTTTTTAGTAAGCCACCAACTACTCCCTCTGGTTCACGAGGTCACTATTTCTGGTCGGGTAATTTCCGATCATTCTCCTGTTGGCCTCCGGTGCCATCCACTTTCCCTGCCACATAGATCATATTCGTGGTCTCTTAATAATCACTTACTCAAAGACTCTTCCTTACTTGAGAAATTTAGAACTTTTATGCTTCAAGCTATTGAAGAGAACTGGGGATCTCTTCATGCAGTGGACCGAGTGTGGGCGGCGCTGAAGGCCACATGGAGAGGTGAATTCATTAGATTGGCGACAATCCGCAAAAAGAAAATTACACGTTCTGCAGTGGACTGTTTGAATAGAATTAGGACTCTAGATGCCATAGACGGAGATCTAAGATCTCCCTCCCAGGAGCAAGAACTTGCTTCGCTAAGAGCTTGGTATGAGGCAATTATGAAAGAGAAGGTAGAAAGATCTGCTTCCAATTTGAGGGCTTCTTACATAGGACAAGGTAGTAAAGCTGGGAAGATGTTGGCCTGGCAGTTGAAAAGAAGAGCAGCGGCAAGATGGGTTGCTACATTAAAACATCCCCTGACAGGTGATTTAATCTCGGGCCCCGAGGATATTCTGAATGTTTTTGTTGGCTTCTATAAGAATTTATATGCGAGTGAGCCATTACCATCAGAGGCGCTTCACAGTATGAGAGAGTTTCTTACAGATATCCCCTTTCCCCAACTCCCCCCGGACCTTAGTTGTGTTTTAGAGGCCCCCTTTAAGCTTGAAGAAATTTCACAATCCATTGATGCTTTGAAACTTGACAAAGCACCAGGCCCAGATGGATTTACTGCTTTGTTCTATAAGACCTTTAAAGAGACCCTGATCCCGTTATTACGACAGTTGTTCACCTTTTGGTGTGAGGAAGGGATCAAGGATCATTCTCTTTTGAGGCAAGGATTATTCTTTTGCCAAAACCAGATAAATCCCCGGACCTTGTGACGAACTATAGGCCAATATCTTTATTAAATATTGATGTTAAAATTTTTGCTAAGATTTTAGCCAATAGGTTAAAATCAGTGAGGATGGGGTATTAAGTCCCGAGCAAGTTGGGTTTGTGGCGGGCCGCTCGTCGGCAGACCACTTTAGAAAGCTGTTTTACTTAATACATGAATCCATGAGCCCAGACAAAGAAGCCTCTCTGGTTGCCTTAGACGCGGAGAAGGCATTCGATAGGGTGGAATGGGAGTTTATGTTTGAGGTGCTCTCTAAATTTGGCATCCCAGACAATTTTCTGGGCTATATCCGGGTTTTGTATACATGCCCCTCTGCGAGGATTTCCTGTAATAACCTGATATCGTCTCCCTTCAGACTAATGCGTGGAACTCGACAAGGGTGCCCCCTTTCACCATATCTATTTAATTTATATTTGGAGCCCCTTATCAAAGCAATCAAGATGGATACTGGTATCCAAGGGGTACGAATTAAGAATGATGAATTCAAGGTGTCCGCTTTTGCAGACGACTTATTAATCCATACATGGTATAGCCAGATTTCTCTCCCACAGTTGTTTTCCACTATCTCGCGATTTTCAGAGTTTTCTGGCTATAGGCTGAATAAGAGTAAAACGTTAGTCTACCCACTATCCCCTCACCTACAATGAACTTGGTGTTCTTCTCTGGGTCTGAGCTGGCAGACGAGCTTCCTTCCATATTTGGGTATTAAAGTTTTGAAAGACTTAACACAATTATATGATTTGAATTTCAAACCCCTCCTTAAATCGATTAGAGATGACCTCGGCAGGTGGACCAAACTTCCACTTTCCTTTTGGGGGAGAGTCAACACAATTAAAATGATGATCTTGCCGAAAATCTCCTATTACCTCTTTAACCTCAACGTGCACCTCCCAAAGTCTTTTTTTAACCTTTGTCATAAATATTGTACTGACTTTATTTGGAACGGTAAACCTCCCCGCCGGACCTACCGGAAGCTCACCCGACGCAGGGAAGAAGGAGGCCTGCAGTTGCCTGATTTTTATACTTATTATTTAGCAAGCCATATGGCAAGGTCGGCCCAATGTGCATCTGAAATCCTGGCATCTTCAGCAAGCGGCGCCTTAGATGAGTTGATGGCCGAAACCGTTAATTTGGATCCAGAGGCCCTCCTCTTCTCTCCCTGGCCTAGAATCCCATTTAAACTTAAAGATACCCACTTGGCTGGGATATTAAAGCCCTTCACCAACTCTATTCATTTTTAAATATCTCCTTTAAAAAAGATTTGTCGCAACCTCTTGTCAATAACCCGAACCTACTAATTGGCAATCAACCAATAAGAAGTAGAGTAGGTAATTCCTCTAATAAACTTAGAATTGCCGACTTTGTGTCGGGTGGATACCCGTTCCTTTTTCAGAACTGATGGGGAAGTTTACAGTAGATTCTAAGGATAGATTTCGCTATATCAAACCAAACTGGCTTTGTTCATTTCTGAAAGGTGGACAAGGGCAGGAGCAGGCAGGAAGCTTGATAGTGAAGATAAAAGTTCTCGCTTTATCTAACAAAGCGATATCCAAAATTTACAAATTTATCCTCTCTTCAAGAGAGTCCAAGGCCTTTCCTGCCCCGCATTACTGGAAAGTGAACTTGCTCTTAAATTGGCCAGAAGAGACCTGGATAAGAGTCTGGCAGGATCTATATAATTGTATTAAGCAAGATAGACTAAGAGGCCTACAATTCAATATTTTACACAACTTGTACCTTTCTCCGGCCAAACTTTTGCGCATATACAAAAATAGATCTCCTAAATGCCAGGATTGTGGCAACCCCTGGGCTACTACCTTACACAAACTTTGGAGTGCCCTCAAGGTAACCAAATTCTGGATTTAATCCGTTTATGGATGGCCTCCTTTCATGATGTAGTGGCATATTTCAACCTCGAGACCTGCATTCTTGGTAAATTCACTCATATTTCGTCCATAGCTCATAAATATCAGTTAGCATTAATAACCTTAGTGGCCAAGCTGTTACTTCTTCGCTACTGGTGTAGAGAGGGTATACCCTCATGCAAAGAATGGTGGGACGCCTTTTTGGAAGCTCTGAATGCAGAAAGGGTTGTGGCTTCTGTCTTTAACTCAGGAGAGAAATTTGATAAATGTTGGGGCAACATATATTGACGTCTAAAGGTCAATATGGTTAGTAGTACAACTACCACATAGCTTAACACCGATATTCTAAAATAGGTGATTTAACTTTTTGCCTTATATTATTAGCCATTAAGGAATTGAAGTGGCCTAGAACGATTATTCCTCCCACGTAGTTTAGTCTATCTTTATTCTCTTTTATCTGTTTTACCCTTCTTTACTACCATATATCTCCAACCCGCCCTACTAACCTTTTCCTAAATTACTATCCTGTCTCGCTTTATATCTAGGGTGGGTTTAAAGGGTTCATCACTTTGGGATACACTCTTTCTTATCTTTTATAGTGATCCTATGGAACCCCAATTCTATCCTAATATCCCTTTATTTGTTGGGCTACCAGATCTAGCGGGTGGGGGTCTGGGGCTGGTGGATCTTTTTTTTTTATTTCTTTTATATTCTTTTGTATTGTATCCCACTTTTATGTACCAATGTAAGAGATGTATTGGGTTGGGTGATGATGTGTAATGTTTGTTATTATTGAAATAAAGTATAGTTATTTGCAAAAAAAAAAAAAAAAAAGATCTGCAACAGTTTTGATACACACGGTGGGGTGGAAAGGATGAGATTGGACTTAGCAAGGTTGGAGGAATGGTCAAATGTGTGGCAGCTTAGATTCAATGCGAAGAAGTGCAAAGTAATCCACCTGGGAAACAAAAACCCAGGGAAGGAGTACACAATGGGGAATGAGATACTAACAACAACAAAAATGGAAAGGGACCAGGGGGTAGTCACATCAGAAGACCTAAAGGAGGGCAAGCAATGTGAGAAGGCAGTAAGGAAGACTTGGGATATACGGGGATGCACAGGGAGAGGCATCACCAGTAGAAAACAGAAAGTGGTTATCCCTCTGTACAGACAGTTGGTGAGACCCCATTTGGAGTACCTGTACTGCGTGCAGTTCTGGAGGCCCCATCTCCACAAGGACATAGACAGGATGGAGGCTGTGCAGAGGAGGACAACTAAAATGGTGCAGGGTCTGCACCAGAAGACATACAAAGAGAGACTAAAGGAGCTTAATATGTATACCCTCGAGGAAAGGATGGAGAGGGAGGACATGACAGAAACTTTAAAATATCTCAAGGGAATCAACAAAGGCCAAGAAGGTAGCATCTTTCAGAAAAAGTGATGTGCAAGAATAAGGGGGCACCATTTGAAGATAGAGGGTAGACAGCTCAGAGGTAATGTGAGAAAGTATTTTTTCACGGAGAGGATGGTGGATGCATGGAACAGCCTTCCCGAGAAAGTTGTGGAGTCAAAAACGGGGGGGGGGGGATTCAAGAATGCATGGAACAGACATAAGGCACTTCTAGTGGGGTAGGAGGAAGTAGGCTGTTGGTTAACTAGGATCTGTAGCTTATCCATTAGGTAAGGAAATAGGCAGACTAGCTGGGCCAGGTGGTCCTTATCTGCCATTAAATTCTATGTTTCTGTTTCTATGTTATTATTCTATCTGTATGCATTCATCTGATGCTATAGATAATCCACTTGTGTTCTTTTTCCTTACCATTTGTGTGTGGGGTACGGTATCTCTGATTAAACTCATCCCCAGTAATTACGCATGTCCCCTGCCCCTTCCATCTGATGACACCCTCCACTCCCCAGTATACAGAACATCCTTGATTGCCTCCTGTCTGCTGACATGCACACTGACCCAGTATGTACAGCATGCAACAGTTTGCACACCCTTTCTCAATACTAATACCACTGTCCCTCCTCTCACCTGCTGATAACCACCATGTCCCAGAATTACTATTCCTACCCCTCTTTCCACTCAACATCCAGGCTGAACATGTCACTATCAGTCTGCTGCTCATTGGGCTGTCAGTAGAGAACTTCCTGCAGGCTGAGCTGCATTGGATGCTACACTGCCACACCTCTGCTGCCCCAATTCTTCCAAGCAGTCACAAGATGTTTTCATACTATGTGCGCAAGCACACATAAAAAACACTCTACGCCATCTGCAATCAGGTTTTGGCTGCCAAAAATCTGGACTACCTTGCCATCTGAAATAACCTACAATTCCAGATTAAGCACATCCAAATTAAAATTGAAGCATCACTTTTCCCCTTCTTTCACTTGTCTCATTTGAAATGTATTACTTCCACTTCCTGCCTCACAGAATATTGCAATACTGTATGCTTTTTTACTGATATTTACTCTGTACATTGTCATACTGTATACTGTTGTTCAGATATTTATTCTGATACACATACTGTTTTACTATGTTTTGGTTTTGCTTATGTTACTGCTACCCTGTTGTACTTATTTCTCCTCCCTCATCCAGCCCTCTAACCTCTCACCTGACATCTGTAAGGGAGTCTTGTATGATTCTCTGTAGTAATTATCTGGTAAAATAATATCAACAAATAAATACAGATTTGCAGCTTGGTTGAGGGTCTGGAAATTATGACGAGTGTGCCTATTGCGTTGCCAATTTGTAACATCCGTATAAGAAAAAAGTCAAGGAAACTAAAAAAAGTATCTTGTTTTGGGCTGTACAAATGTATCAAGTCAACTAACTGTATAGTGTTAAAATGTACAATTCACCCTATGTTCAGCCATGCAAAAATTGTACTAGCAGTACATATACTTAATTGCAAGAAATGTTAGCACAGTTTTATAAAATATATGTTTGATGCCTCTATATGTGCATTTTGTTCTCAAATTAATTGTTGTTGCAGAGGGTGAATGATGACATACTGTACAATAACATCCAAATGATTGACACAAGATAAAATTATTCCTTATTAGTAGCCAAAGTGAATGTTTGGGAATGGCTTCTTTAGAGAGTGCAGTGGGTATAGGGTTTGTTTCAAGTTACTCACAAAATTAAGTGTGTACATCTTTAAGACAACTTTATATGTTTACTAGTACTGTAATGTGAACAATGCGGTGACACAACAATAGAAAATGCCCCTTTTAATATTAACTGTGCTCATTGTAATCGGTCCCATGCACACTGTGTTTCCTCTGATAAGTAATCATTTCTTGAACTTATAAAGGACTTTTAAAAGTGTCGTATATTAGGTCTGCATTTTAGCTTCTTATTAATGCTAGGAAAACATAACTCAGTGAAATTTTAAATGAGTAAGTGAAACACTGTGTTTACATTTTAGTTACTTGCCCCCTCTCTTGTGTAGGTAATTATTTCATAAAGCCACCTTCAAGCAGCAGTATTTGTTAGTCACCATATAGTTTTATTCAACAGTAATATTTTTCAAGCAAAAATATCAAGATGCCATTTGAGTTTTCATTTTCTTTCATTCCTGAACCAATAACAAGATTTAGAAATCCCCTACTCTTTTTGATAAGTGCCATGGGATCTTTAACATCCAACTGAATTACCGCCAATCCAGGCAGATTTAACCTCGGTTTAACGTCTCATCCAAAAGATGGCACCTCAGAAGTGCAGCACCCCTCTCATGCTGCACTTCAGTGTCAGTACTGGGATATTACCCCAAGTGCCAGATGTGGGAACTGAACCCACAGCCCTCTGCTCTCCTGGCCTCAGAGGCAAGTGTGCTACCTACTGAGCCACTGACACTGACAAATAATTAATAATTATGAATAATGAATAAATAAATAATAATATACTTAATTATGAATGGCAGCCGTCTTTAATGATGAGCTATTAATTAGAAAAGTAGTTATAAAAACTGTTTTAAAACTATCTTAGAAAACTAAAACTATACCTCGGATGAATCTAAGACTGTCAGAAATAAATTTTTGCTAAAAAGCTATATTATGATTCTTTTTATTTTTGCCAGCTAACAAATGCTGCTGCTTTAAGTATTTCCATTTTGTATTTGAATCAATTTTCAAATCTAATGCTATAGTTTTGCTTCTTGGACCTCTTATCTTACACATTGCTCCCTGCACCTTCATCTGGACCACCTCTTGACAACAGTGAACTAATAAGTCTTCCTTTCAACCTCAGCCCTGTCACTGTATTGTACCTGAAGTCCTGCACCTCCGTAAATCCATTGCTCCTTATGGGTCTGCTGGGGCGGATGAGCGAGTACCAGATTTCCTGAAAACCATTTCCCCTTCATTGCTTCACCTGCAACATGCCTCTTCAATCTGCCCCTGATTACAGGTCATATCTCCTCCTCCTGGAAGACTGCACATGTTGACCCTGTCTACAAAAAGCGTGACACCACAAACATGGATAATTACCACCCCACTGCCATCATTTCGACTCTGTCCAAAATCCTGGAAATGATCATTGCTGCCCAGGTCTTGGACCACCTCCAATTACACAGTCTTCTCTCCCCAGATCAGCGTTGGTTTTCGATGAGGGCACAGCACATCCACTGCTCTTATCCAGTTCACCAACAATGTCAGGCTTGCCATGGATAAAGGATCTCTCATGTGTGAGATTTTTGTAGATCTCACAAAAGGCTTTTAAATTGGTGGACCACCCATTGCTACTCTCCAAGCTGCCCACCCTAGGTTTCATTACCTCTGCATCTGCCTGGTTCCACAACTATCTTGTGGAGTACCAACAATTCATACAGATTGGAAATGCCAAATCCTCCTTCTCCCTCATCTGGATTGGAGTTCCACAGGAATCGATATTTGGCCCTCTACTTTTCTCAATCTTCCTAAATGATCTCCCCTCACTGTCTGGCCCATGCTGTGCCCTGTTATATGCTAATGACTTGATGCTCTACTCCAGCTCCTCTGACATATTAGATATTAACCCGACCCTAAGCCCTAACTTCAACACCTTCCAACACTGGTTGAAGCTTTGCAAACTTGTCCTCAATAACAAAAAGACTGTTGTCATGCTCTTTGGCTTGAGACCCAAAATGAGGGCCTCTCGTCACCATTTATGCATCAGAGCATCCAATGGCAACCCTCTCAACAATGTTTCATCTTTTAAATACCTTGGAGTCACCTTGGATCTGGCCCTGGACTTTGAACTTCATCTAACTACCTCCATCAAAACAGTCAACATACAGCTTGATCTGACATACAAAGTTAGGCACAGCCTCGCATCCATGGCGAGGCTGGCCATCGTGCAGGAGTTCTCAGACCTAAACTAGCATATGGCTTGGTTGCCTTCTCGGAAACCCAGAAACCTCAAGAGGGCTCTTCTGCAAGTGGAATGTCTGCTACAATAACATCTGCATTTTGCTCTGTCAGTGCCCAAGTTCTCTCATTGCTGCTCACTCTACTCTGGCCTGGGCTGGCTAGCCCCCACAGCCTTCTGACAATACACTGCTTCCTGCTTCATCAAAAACACCAACACCTCCCAGATACTGGACAAGCTGGCCATTCTACTTAAACCTACTTAAAGGGACACTGTCTACATCTACATCTCACTGCCTCCAGCTCCTGTGACTGCCACACCTAGCCAGCCCTCCCATCTATCCCCTAGCTCTGCTCTCCCCCACGCAGCACTTTTCCCCCTTCTCCTTAACTCTCCTCCTCCTTCCTCCCCGCCCTACATCCATCCCCCTCCTAGTCCCACTCACAGCACTTCTCTATGTGTTGACAATCACTTCTGGCAGCTCATACCCCCCACCATCCCTCCTGCAACCCCCGGTACTCCCTCCCCGCCCTACCTGTAGTACCCATATGTATGCATTGTATATTCAAATAATCATGTGTTTATTATGTTTATTCCTCCATATTCTGCATTTGCCCTGCCTTGTTACTGTTGTAATGTCTCTAACTGATGCAGAACCTTTGTAAAAGAGCCTTTGGCTCAAAGGTATTTGTAATCCTAGTATGAAATAAAAAAAAAATGTCAACCCCCTTAGGCCCCAAACTGTCCCTAGCTTAAAATACATATTTTATGATTCTTCACATTGTGCAGAATGTACTGATGGTGGTTTCATTCTGATCCCTTTTTGTATTTTAAAAGTGAAAAATACACTGACCACCATACTGGTGTTACCACACCAAAATGTGTTTGCTTACATTCCTTAATCAACTCCCACTGCATCTTTCCTGGATTTGGGAACACCCCCAACACAGTCTAGTCACTCAACATGCAGTGGGGGGAGAGAAGACTGTTGTATCGTGAGTAGGATGACTTGTTTGGGGTGTTCCTTTTTGCCAACTTTATTTATGCACAATTCCACAGGAACTCTCTGGCATCCTCACGTCCTCCAGGCTCTACCTCCCACCTGAGGATACCTCCTCGTTCCCTTGCATTAGCCTGACAGACCCCCTAGCTCTGAATACCCTGCGGTGGAGCCGCCCTATCTGCCCATGGTGCTCTATCTACAATCAAGCGTATTGGGCTGGGCAACTGGCACCAGAGATGAGAGTGCCCAGTATCCGGGAGTGTGGCCTGGAAGGCAAGTTGCCTTCACCTATCCCTGAGGGTGTGGATTTTTCTTGTATGATTCCCCCCAGTGTGCAGATGTGCAATGACATCTACGCAACTTAGTCGCTGACGTCCACCACCACTCCACCCCCT
Organism: Neoceratodus forsteri; assembly: GCA_016271365.2. Classification (NCBI taxonomy): domain Eukaryota; kingdom Metazoa; phylum Chordata; order Ceratodontiformes; family Ceratodontidae; genus Neoceratodus; species Neoceratodus forsteri. Next base: position 1,416,092,412 of record CM057449.1, on the reverse strand, counting down.
TGGTACAGCTCAGCACCAGTGTTACCTCTAGTCACCACTAGAGGTACCTACTGCACCAAGTAGGCCCCAGATCCCACCACGGGAGAGGAAAGCAGCCCCTTGGATGCTCAATCCTCTCTCTCCCCTCTGCTGACACCCAATGACCTGGGCTTGTTCCCGAACCCAGGTCGCCAGCATAGCATGAGGTGTGGCATCCAGTGCCTCAACCCTCAGTGCCACTGGGCTGGCTTGGGGTGTTCCTAATGTTCACAAAGTGTGCAATTGAAGTAGATCAAGGATTTCAAACACAACAAGGTTGAGTATAATTAGAACATTAGCATGCATTTTAGTTCTGCTATGAAAGGAGACAAATTAAACAACCAGCAACACCAGTGATTTTTACAGAAGGTAAGCAATCATAAAATGTGGGGTTTCAACCAAAATTAATATGATGCAAAAAGGGCTGACAGTATCACTTTAATCTACTTACCCCCTGAGATCAGCTGATCAGTCCCTCCTGGCCCAACCTAAGTGTGACTCAAAAATGTGTGAAAATGCCTTCTCTGCCAGTGCTCCGAAAATGTGGAATTCCCTTCCGTTGGTACTCAAGAACTCCGTAACGCCCCAGAGTTTTAAGCAAGAACTCTATAAGGTCCTGGCATGTTCTGAACCCTACTCCTTATGTTTCATGGGCCTTGAACTGTTGAATCTTTGCTTATTGCCACTGTGCTCTGTTATATTTCCTGGCCTGATCCAGGCGTTCAGTGTGCTGATACTTGACTTTATGCCTTGGCTAATTTGTACCGCTTGTTGTTATCTGACTTATTCCTTTGTCCCCAGAGCCCCACCAATAAGGACACAGAGAAGATTGTGTGTGGTCACTCAGTTTGGCAATCAATTTATTGAATAGTCAAAGATATCATTGTTCACAACAACATGGTCATACATGATACATATTCCCTATTTCCATTTTATCATCTCTTCCCCATAATATTTACATACAGTATATACACACACATACATGTTCAATTGATACAGTCTATCACTTTCTTTTTCTTCTGCCCACCAGGCATACATCATGGGGGGGCTTGACTTCTTCCTCTTATGTTATCGAAGGGTACGACTGTACACACCATACCCCTGCCTCTTGATTATCAATCCTGTGTCCTTTCAGTGTTTTCCTTTCTGCCCCCCTTTCTTTCCTGTCCTCCTCCCCCCTTTTTCTTTGCTGTCACCCTTCAGCAGTCTATACTTGCAGCCTGCCACTGTGCTCCACCTACCACAGTGCCCTCTACTCCTTCCTTCAGGGTGGGTGGAAAAAAACTCTTGGAGCAATTTTGTGAGCTCCCCTTGTTGTGCAGCCTCTTATAACTGCCCCTTTTGGTCCTGCCTCCTGGCTCCTTTGGCCACTCATCTGTTGCCACCTCACTGCTCCCACCACTCCCCTTTTGCCCACCCCTTCCATGACCTCATCCGGTCCTCCCCTTTCGTGACTTCATGGCCTTCATGAGTCCCGCCCCTTCCTCTGCCCCCTCCCCCTTTCCTGAGCTTCCCACACCTCTTGTCAGGACCTTGTAACAATGGGGTCTGCCCTTTTAATTGGGCAACCCTCTTTGTATTCACTGTTGTTTTCCCACCCGTTGTTTGTAACCTCTCAGGTCATGCCTAAAAATAGGCAGCTTTGCCGTCTAGCGTACCTACCCAGTCAACAAAAACTAACTAACTAACAAAATGTAAATAAATAAAGTGATCTGACGATTTAATACAAAAATCAAAATGAACTTCAGTGTCCAAACTAGAGTTTAACATGGCCTCTGTGTACTGCTTACCCAAATGTATAGCACTTCTTATGTTGGTTTGCAATACCATACTCACACATATGTGGTAATATTTAGATGTATACATACATACATATTGAGGGTGGGTGTTTGAAAATTATTTATATTTCCATGCAATGTACAATTTACACATCTTGTGATATATGTAACTTTTCAGGACAGTAGTATATAGTGTATATGTGTGTGTGTGTGGGGGGGGCAGATAGACAGCTACACTACATGTGTCTAGTTATAGACTGCTAACTTAGTTATCAGGGCATACTGATTTTGCTTTATATTAGCTCTAGTGAGAACCAATTTGTGGAGGAGACACAGATTGATTAGAGTTACATTACCTCTAGATGGTGCCATGTCTCTCTCCCAGAACATAATTCCTATACAGACCCCATTGTTTTAATTAAATTGAAACTCACAATTATTTGGAACTCCATGATGATATGGCTATAAATAAATGTATGAACACTCTTAACAACTAGTGTGGATACTAGATACACAAATGGTGCCTAATACCTCATTTAGTATGGCTTTCCTAAGGCTATCACAAAGAATCAGACATTTAAATTAAATTAATCACAATAACTGTTCAATGAGATCTACAATTTAACAGCTTGCTCTACTATTAGGCACTTATATAGTGCTTAAGTATTTTTTTAATATACTATAAATGTCAGTATTTGTTGAAAATAATAGTCAGACATCATTTATAGTCATCTGCACAGCTCAGGCCAACTCTTGTAGTAACCATTAGTGTCCTTATTCAAATATTTTTTTTTTCCTGAAGACCACATACGTGCATCATTTGCATAACAATTTTAGACAGGGCATCCTTCGATCCAAAGTAGATGTGACTGGAACGTGTATGGCTTTTTTGTGTGTGTGCTGTGCCAGATAATGTAAGACAGACCTCTATTTCTGGGAGCTTCCTCTGCAGGGCAGTAGCAAACTGCACCACTTGCTTTCCTCTTGATCAGCATGTGGCAGTGTGACCAGTTCGGAAGGGCTGAGACTGATGAGCTACTGTGCCTCACCCTAGTGAGTACTCATTAGACCAAGGGTACAGGTATCCTGGAGCCAAGCTGCTAAGCACCTTTCCCTGGTATGCTCTAGTCAGGGCAGAATGGCCTGTCCTCACCTCTGATATCAGCAGATTGCAGATGACTTCAGTAGATTCAGTCCTCCCGGGAATGCATGCTTCACAGGACCTCTAACAGTGTCAGCATGGCTCAGCTGGTAGCACATCCACCTCTGGGCCAGAAGGTCATGAGTTGTCGGCCCACTCCGGGACTGGGCCCATACTATAAATGGTGGAAACTGAGTGCAGTACCGGGGGCTGCTATACTGTTGGGGTGTGCCATCCTTTGGATAAAACCTTAAACCAAGGTCCCGTCTACCCATCTCTGATGCTGTCCTGGTGGGTGCCTAGGTGGAAGCAAAAGAACCCAAGGCACTTTTCCCAAGAATATGGGAATTTTATTGGGAGGAAGAAGTAATTATATTAATCCAAAAATTACATCATCAAAGATATCAAAAACATCAAATAAATTTACATAACATAACTAACAGCTCCTTCCTTACCTTCGGTAGGTGATAACACCTTCCAGTATTCAAAACATTAACAAATAAACCAAATGCATAATTACTATATCATCTAACCCTTATATATATATTCTTAAATCTGACTAATATTTTTGTTTGTTTGTTTGTTTTACCAGGAGAGACACACTAAGCTCAAAGCTTGTTTACAGGTGAGACCTGGGAGCACAAGGAAGTTAAATAACTTGCTCAGAATCACACAGTATGCAAGTATATTTCTCCACTTACTTTGTAAATTCTCCAGGGTCATCCATACTTGTTCTTTCTTATATTTTAATTGTAATTATTTTTCTACAGACAAAATAATAGCCTGCTGATTCATGTTCTGCAGTATAAAAATTAGTCTACACCTAGCTTGCCAGAAAAAAATAGATGAATGTAAAAATTACTCTTGAAATACTAACATCATATTTATTGCCTGCTAGAAAACATCCTAATATGATTTCCTCATGTGTTACCTGTGACTGTTTTGTATTCTTCCATCTTAATGTTACTTTTTCCCAAAAGGATTGCACAAATGAACATGTTAACCAAAAGTGCTCCACAGTATCCATTTGTCCAATACATTCCTCCCTGGGGTGCATTCTTTCATTCATTCACTTATGTTTCACATTGCCTTTAACTCCACATTTTCCATGGAAGCTTAACCATAGTATATCCCACATTCTGTCAGGGACCCTTTTATCTGTGAGATACTTCTCTACATTATTATAATTCTCATAAGACACTCCCATATATTCTGATTTAATTTCATAATCCTTAGCTTGAATGGTATCATAAATCTAAGCTCTTGACTGGTTTATTACTTATATCTTAAAATGTTCCATTGTCTAATTTTTTTCTAATAATCGCATAATATATGTAGGTGTGTCTTTTGTTTTTCACATTTTACTGAAACCCCAATCGCATTTAGATATAAATAAATCTGCCCACTGTCTTACATAGTTTCCCCAGATTTTATTCTTTTTAGTAAAAACTGGAGCCAAATTCCAAACAATAAATAAACTGTACAAAACTGCTATGGGATATATCATATTTAAATCTCTGATTTTAATAGGTATATGTAGAATATTTATTTTTATGGAATTTAATCTACTCCCCCATACTGTTTGAAATACTAAGCTTAAATTTGTTCTCTATGTCTTTTGGCAGTAAATTTACTACACATAAGTATGTTTTTTTTTTTGCTTTCTACTTTGTCCTTCCCCTGGCCCTTGTCAGCCTTTCTCATCCAACCACTATCCCTAGCCTCCGTTCCATTCAGGCCTTCACCCTTGTAGCCCCCACTACTTACTCCCCTTGGTGGGGTGACGACAGGGAGCCCCCTACTCACCTGATCCAGGCAGAATGTGGCTCAGGGTGTTACATCTGGGAATGGAGCACCAGGGAACAGCCATCAAGTTGCCATGACCAGCCACCCGAGCATTTTCTCTGTTTTCTCCTCTGCTGGAGCTTTGGTGTGCAATGATGATCCCTGACGGGCACAAGCACGTGTTTGCGGCGCATCCCCGCCAGGCATCTGCCATGCTCCAGCCCCTTTGTTAAGTTGGCAGTGCTGTGCTGACCCTCAGCCTCCACCAGGGGTCAAACGCACACTGACCAAAGGTACCCCCCCTCCCCGGAAATGGAGAGCAGTCCATCAGACACTCGATCCACCTCCTTCCCTGCCAACCCCTGGCAACCCACGTTCATTCCCAAACCTGGGTCACTGGTGTGGTACAAGGTGCAGTGACCAGTGACTCAGTACCACCAGCCTGGTACTCACATAAGTATGTTAACATAGATAGCAAGAAGGTCTTTACAATAGCCACCTTTTTCATTTTTGCCTTTTGCCAGTGTTTCCATTTGTTAACTATTTCTTCACATTCTTTTATTTTAAGTCCCAGTTTCCTTTTGCTGCATCTTCTTTCCCATAAGTTATACCTAAAATTTTCAAAAGGTCATCAGTCAATGGCATATCCATAATATCTGTTACAAATGTAGTCTCTGTATTAAGCCTCCTACCTTCACTTTTCTCTATATTGATACGTGATCCAGACACATCTTCAGACCAGACTTCTGGGCCCCAATTCACAAAACATCACAAAGGCAATGTAAAATGTTGCATTGTGCTTTGCAATTGCTGAGGCATCCAAAAAATGCTGTTCACAGTTGGATATGTGTGCTATCCAGCTGTGGAAAGGGGTAGTCCATGGCAGCAGTAACCCCAGTACCACCATCACTACCCAAGTAATGCCACCTAGACATGCAGACAGGAGCATGGACTCACAAGGAATAGCACAGGGGCACTATTTCCAGTTCATACAGGCAGCCATGCAAATGAGCCCATCGGACATGCAAGGCACTAGTTGGCCATTTGCATGCCGTTTTGGGTCCATTTGCATGGGCTGCGAGGAGTGTAGTGTACCCCCCCAGCCCCAAACACATAAACAGTCACAGTCCCTGGTACTAGTGGTCCCTCTCCCTGCCCTGTTCGCCAGTCACCAGCCTGAGAGAAAAACAACAGTCTTCCTGGTGGCTAGTGCCCACCATTGCCATGGGCCAATCACCAGCCTAATATACAACATAGATAATCCCTGGTGGTCTGGTGGTCCCTCCCTCACTGATTGCCTGCCTGATATAAATAAAGACATTCCCTGGTGGTCCAGTGGCTCCCCTGCCAGTTTGCAATCACCACCCAATACCAAAAATATAAGATTTCTCTGCTGTCCAGTCGTCCCCCCCCAAAGTCCTACCTGAAATAGAAATAATATTCCCTGTTGGCTAGTGGTCCCTTCTCCCACCCAGTCACTCACCTGATATCTGATGGCTAACGGTCCCTCCACCCACCTGATCACCTGCTTGATATTGACATCACATTCCCTGGTGTCTAGTGTAACCCCTACCCCATCCTGATCCCCTGTATAGTCAAGATAAACATTTCACTGGTGGCCTAGTGAACCCCTCTCCCTGTCCCCAATCCCCTATAAGTGAATTATCTATTTCCTGGTGCTCTAGTGCACCTCCCTCTCTGGCAGGTAGTGTCCCACCAATCGCTTCCCATCCAGAACCTGATTCTTGACCAGCACAGCCCCCTTTTTTACAGCATGGCTGGCCACTGACTGAGCTGTCAATGAATGCATACTTTATACAGTATGTACTCATTGACACTGATTGACAGCTCAGAGTGAGCTGTCATTCTGTAAGTGCATACTGTATACAGTACGCACTTATTGACAGATCAGGTGGTGGCCAGCCATGGCGGAGATAGGAGGGCTGTGCTTGTTGCTGGTTCAAGTTTGGGATTGGGGGTGTGGGCTAGTAGGACACTACTTGCCAGGGTTGGGGGCCGGGGGTCCCTTCTTTTTGAGAGACTATAATAGTATTCTTGTTTTACTGTTGGAGCGCAGGGTCTGATCCCGCCATAGATGTGCATCTGTACTTCCATGTGTCAAACAACACTGACCAAATTGTCAGCATAGCCATTTTATTACCCCACCTCATGTACCCTGGTACAGTTTGCACTATACAGGTGTGGGATTGGAGAGAGGGGGCACCACTAGACACCAGGGACATGATATATTCTATACAAGAGTAGGATTGGAGGGAGGGGCACCAATAGATACCAGGGACATGATATATTCTATATGGGAGTGGGATAAGAGAGAAGGCAGCACCACTAGCAGCAAGGATAACTCTCTGGGACTGGGAAATTGGGGGCACAAACCAACCTCACTCCCCATGCAAATTAGTCCATAATGGACCATAACGCCTTGCATGCCCAATGGGCTTATTTGCATGATCCATTTGAATACTGGAAATTGTGCTCAGGCGCTAGCCGTTGTGGTGCCGTATTTCATGGGCATGTCAGGGCAGCAATAAGTGGCTTAGTGCTGGGCTGCAATGGCCCTATATTCAGTCAAATAGCACCGGTATTCTATTCCACTGAAAATAGCATCTTTGGGCATCTGGGCTATCGCAAGGTAGAGAGCAAATGTATGCACTCCGCTTTGCGTATTTTTGAATTTCAGGCACTACATGTAAAATTACAGATATTTCCTGCATAAAAACCTTATAAATTCAGGAATCAAATCATCTATTCCTGGAGCTGTTTCATTTGGCAAACTTCTGATTGCCGTAATGATTTCCTCTTTAGAAATTGAAGCTTTTATGGTCTCTTGCTCCATTTGAGGCAAACTGGGTACTCTCAGCTTACTCGAAAATACCTGATTCCTGTATTTCTGTCTATTGTACCAAAGTACTTTCTATCATATTCTTGATTGAACTTAAAAATGCCCCCTTCTTTTTCATAACTCTTCCTGTTTTCATCTTCTAACATCTGTATCAGTTTTTTCTGTACCCTTTCTCTACAACGACTATCATAAATATTGCCCTTAATATATTTTCCTTGTGTCCCACTCCTATGTTCCATCAGGAGAGACAATGCCCTTTTGTACTGTAGCTTTTGCATTTCTTGTTTTGTATTATGAACTTGCTCTGTGTAATTACCATTTCCTTCACGAGTGAAATAAATCAAAGCAATAAATGTGCTCTAAGTGATAATTATTTAAAGTAACCAGTACTTTTTTTTTGCTGTTCTCTGAAACAAATCTTCTATTTTTCTCTGCCCATTTTCCTATGTCATCCTCCATGCATGTTACCATCTGTCTTGAAGAAATCAACTCCTTAACCTTATTTTTTTTATATCCAAGTCTTCGAATGCTTTGTTATTTAGTTTCCATATTCCTGAACCTATTTTATGTATCTTTCAATCACCTAAACTACTACCTAAAATTAGTGGTCAGAAGTTTCCAATGGTACTAAGTTGGTATTTATAACTCCTAGGTTGGCAGATGCAAATTAAAAGTCAACTCGTGTTGCTATTTTTTTATAATATGTATATCTTCCCTTTGAATAACATGTTCTATATACATCCTGAAGTCCAGTTTCTGCTATCATTTTTATCAAAAACTGTGAATCACAGAACAATTTCTCTGTTTGTGCTCCACTGTCTTCTTTAGATAGTGGACAATTAATATTACTTGCCTGGAGGTATACAAAAAGGGTTTAATTTTTCCAAATAATTCCACCCTAGCTTTTTTGTTTGAGGGACATAAACATTATTATGAACTGGAGATCGTAAATGAGAGGTTTTTGAAGCCGTGATGATATCGGGCTACATCATCACGGCTTCAGAAAACCTCCGGTCATTAGCCTCCTCACTCTCCCGAAATCACATCGGCACCTGTTCCTTCAGTTCCCACATAAACACCCCATGTCCCTGCTACTACAAAGGAATGTAGATTTCATAGCAGCCTCAGTTAGCTGAAATGTACTGCCACATTACAACCCGCAATTTCTTTTAAAATGAAGTGCTCGCCGCTTCTACATGCGACTTTGCCGTCTTGCTCTCTCCCAAAAGCACGCGCTTGCTTGACCAACCACCCATTTTCCACACACAGTAGTGCTTGGAAAAACATTGTTCTTTCCTGGAGGTATACAAAAAGGGTTTAATTTGAGGGGCATAAACATTATTATACAATGGCAAGAAAATTTCCTGTGCTCTGATTGGTCAGTGGATGCCTGGAACAGAGATGTTATTTCACAATAACATCACTGTATGAAGCCCAGGCACACTCCTGACTGAATGACACCATGAGAAATCATGCCGCCAACCACAAGTTATCGCTGCTCAGAAAGTCTTCACCTACAAACTCCAGTGCGATGCAGCTTCACAGTGTCACGTCACTACAGAAATCATACACTTAATGCTGTCCCATTTTCCCCTCATTATTGTCACATGCAAATGGAGCACAAAAGCAAGAAATTGCAGTAACTCTTTAAAGAAACCAAACCCGCAAATTATTTTTTTTTCAAACTTCAGATATGTCTGGCTTGCCAAACTGACTGAGCATGCTTGCTTCACACAGCACAGCACCACTGTAAGTGCTTTTTACTTACCATTTTGCTGGTCCCAAACCAGAGAAGTACATTTATTTTTAAAAATGGCCACTGCGAGTGGCTGCAGTGGCATATTCTGTTGACTTACCAAATGAGTTTGTCACAGCCCTCTCTGCAGTTCCCGATCATGGCAAACATTTCTGCATTACCTTGCTTCAGTTTCTCCCAGTACAAACGGAAAAAATATGGGATAGTATACCACGAGAACTACGTAGCAAACTGCAAGGGGGGGGTGACAGGACAAATCCAAAATTACTACAAAGAGGGGCAGAGAGAGACACACATAAACAGGGAGACCATAGACACACAGCAGCACCATCTAGTGGACAAAATGAAAATAGGACCTTTTTTCTTTAAGTTTCTTTACTTATTTACTTCCACACTGAGGCCCGGATATTCAAACTGCACCAGGCTGTGGCGCAAGCCTGGGCGCAGCTCAACTTTGTTGCTCAGGGGTGTGGCCTGGGCGATATTCAACAGAGCTGCGCTATGGTGCAGCAGCTTTGAATATTGCACCCTGGCCACCCCCACTGTGCATGGCACAGTGGTACTGCGATATTCAAAAGGGGACATGCAAATGGGGCCATAATTTATGCAAGGTGCACAGGAGGCCATTTGCATCTCATTAAAGCCCTATTGCATGCCATTAGCATGCAGGTGCGCTGATCCTCGAGGACTTGCACCTGGCACCCTGCCAGGCAGCAGCTGTCAGGGACCGACACCCCCTGCAGCCCGATTGCGGGCATTCATGTAAAAAAAGTCCAATATCCCTGGTGGTCCAGTGGACCTCTATGTGCCCGATCGCAGGCATCAGTATAGTCCCCCCCCGTCCAATATCCCTGGTGGTCCAGTGGACCGATTGGTGCCCGATCATGGGCATCTGTACCCATCATACCCTAATAGCCTGGTGGTCTAGTGCTCACCTTACTCGCTCACTGAGCCCCACCGCCCGCTCCCTGGTCAGCCGGCGGCGGTAGCACTTCACCCGCCGCCCGCCGCCACCGACTGACAGTCAGGCTGCACGCCCATTGGTTCACAGCGCAGCCAATGGGCGGCAGCCCATACCGCACTACTCAGTCCAGATATGTGAATGAATTATGTACTATTGGGCGGCAGCCTTACCGAGCTGTCAGTTGGTGGGCAGAGGGGCGGGGCAGGCTGGTGGGGTGCCGCCACCCGCTGGCTGATGGGGAGGGGTGGTGGGGCCTAGTGGGCGGGTGGGTGGGGTACACTAGACCACCAGGGTCTTAGGGGTATATGATGAGGTACAGATGCCCGCGATCGAGCACCAATCGGTCCACTGGACCACCAGAGATATTGAACTTGGGGGGGTTCTATTACTGATGCCCATGATTGGGCTCAGTGTGGTCCACTGGACCACCAGGGATATTGGACATGGGGGGATTTCGCTACATGGATGCCCACGATGGGGCATGGGGGCGCCGCCAGGTGCGGCAGGAATTGAGGCTACCCACAGGTGGCAGCTGCTGTGTTGTGCCCCTGCAATGTGGCAGCTCTACCTGTGGGTGGCCATTTTACTTTTTTTTTTTGGCGTAACTTTGTGCAGGCGCGGCGCAGGGGGCATGCATGACTCTGCACATTCCGGGCTGAATATCGGGCTGTGCAGGTTATGCATGGGCACGCCCCCCCACCTGTGCCTGCATACATTACTGATGTGCTCCGGCGCATCGGGATTTGTGTGGCGCACTTTTCCCTTTTGAATATCGCGCCAGGGTGCATCAGTAGGTTGTGCATGGCACAACACTGTTGCGCCATGCGGAACCCTTTTGAATATCTGGGCCTGAACATCCAAATAAAAAAATACTTTAAAAATTAGTATTTTTTATATTGTTTTATTCTATATCAATAAGCCATTGTATAATAGCAGTAAGGTACTCCAGGGATGTGTGTTATTGTGTAATAATGTCACTCCTCAGGTACTGAACACACTTGGTCTGTAGCCCCATGCTTCAGCAACAAGAGGAATGACGTTATTACACAATAACCAGCCTCGTGCTTCGACCACCCGAGGGGTGCCATTATTGCAGAGTAACACACACCCTGTCATGCCTTATTGCTTAAATAATTTGCAGTGTCTCTGTTCAATAAACTATATCTAATATCATAGCTCTTCCAGGAACAAGATCAGTTGCTCTAGTTACTTTATATTCAGAATTTTTAAACAAAATCCCTGCTCCATCACATTTGTCCTCTCAAAAAGACCAGAATGATGACCCCCCCCCCCAATACTAAAAGTGCTTTGCTTGGTTAATATTAGATAATGTAGTGCATCTAGTTTCCTGTATCAGGAAAATTTCCAAAGGAAGGTCCTTTAAAACTGAAAAAAGCAATCTTCTTGCATTCTTTATACTATTCACATTTGCTGTGTCAATTTTAAAAGTTGTGGTATTCATCATAAAAAAAATATATTTCTGTTTATCCTTCATTTCAAATTTGGAAACAACTGCCAATTCTGGTTCTCATTCCAGATTTCTGCTGCTTCTTCTTCCTAGTTTCATTTTCCCTGTATTTTTTCTTCATAGTCTGAAGATGCCATTCTTTGTGATTATTTTAAGGAAGAGGTTTCATGGTCTGATGTCAACAAATCAGATTTGTTAGATAATGTGAGATCCGAATCTGAGATATCAGTTCTTATTAATTTGATTTTTGGTCGATTTTGCCTTAGCCCTCTTTTCCTAGTCAGCACTGTTATTTCTGGTGCAGGCATAATGCCTTCCTTCATTCCTATATGACCTACTGCCACATCTGTATTTTCTTGTTTGTGTGTCCATTTGTATTTCTCCTTCTTTCCTCTCTCTGGCCAGATATTCAAAATTTTGCCCCTGGGCTAAAGTAGCACTGCCCGGCAGGCAAACATAGCCCAGGGCACAAAGCAAGCATTATTCAAAAGGAATAGCTCAGGGCAAACAGCTTCTGAATATAGCATGGGAATGAGGCCATGCAAACTGGACTGGGAGTGCAGGGCAAACATAGCCCTGGAATAAGGCAGCACTGAATATAGCAACCAGGAAGTGGAAACCACAACAACAACACAGTGCACAGCGACATGAGGGCAGGTAGAAACAAACTATGTGGCTAATGTGTGTGTGCCAGCAAATGCGTGGACTCAGTACAGCTGCAGGCAGCAGCAGATGTGAAAGAACAGTGATCAAAACTGTATAATATTCCCCAAACTGTTAGCGCCGCACTAACACGTTAGCGCAGCTTTAGCGCTGAGCTGTTGGTGTTACTTCAGTGCAAACACGTTTGCCCGGTGCTAAAATTTGCCATATTCAAAAGTGACATGCAAATGAGCCTACTTCTCTGGGCAAACAACCAGATTAGTATCTCATTATGCCCTGATTTGCATGCAGTTTGCCCAGCGTTACTGCAGAGTCCCACAGAGCCACCTGTAGGTCAGTCTGGAAGTACAGGGGCTGGCCAGGTCTGACCGCAGCTCCACCTGTAGGTCAGTCTGGTAGTGCATGATGATAGCTGCAGGCTACACGTAATCAGTACAGCATAGTGTTGCATATTGTACCCCAGGGGACAAGACAGCATAGGCACAGGTGGTGGTGGTACTGCATGCAACTGTCGCACTGTAGGGCATGCTACAGTGCACAGCAGACACTACAGTAGCAAGGGGACCAGTAGTGTGAGGGACACAGCACTGACTATGGTGTGTAGGGCAGTGATGCTGACTGCACTGTACACAGTGACAGGCCCAACGTGCAGGTGTTTACTGACTGTGGACATTACTGTTAAGCTGTTGTGTGATCCACAGGTGCTGCACCTGTGACATGGGATGTACATAGTGACATATACATGGCCGGCTGTGTGTGCTGTGGCACCTGTACAGTTGCAATGTATGTGGCAGGGGGGCACATGGGATCCGACAGACACACAGACTGTGGGGTATTCCCACTACTAACCCATGTGCACTGCATGCTGTGTCCCAGTCTTGTGGCCACACTTGGGCTGTGGTGAGGTCTGGCCACCCTTACACCTTCCCCTCAATGGCCACCATGCCCACAGTGTTACCTGTGTGTGCTGGCATCTGTTGGGCACTACAGACATATGGTCTGCAGGTGTGTGCCGAATTGCCACATTACCATAATGACCTCTGTGAGCCCAATCACCCCTTACTGCCTGTGCATGGCTGGGACCTGTGGCAGCTGTTGGCATCATGGTGGTGCCATGAGTGAGTGGCATGTGTCCTCCATGTCTGACGGTTTCTAAGTGTCATACTCATATGTTAGGGCCGCACAAGCCACACTAATGCTGCGCTATCACCACGCAAAGCAACCATGTCACTCAAAGCTGTTTGCCCAGGGTTAAGACCAGCTTTTCCTGGGCTGTAATTTGTACCATGCTATGGGTCACACTAAGTCACGCTAAACACCGTAGCGTGGCGCTAGTCGCTGAATATCTCATTGCACCTGTATTCATGTTCACTTTGCCCCTTGCATATAATTATTGTTTGCCAGTGCTAATGCGGTTTGCCTGCACTATTTGGCCTTTTGAATATAGCAGACCCGCGCTAATCCCATGCTAAACCCGTGCAAACGTTTTTTGCCCTGCGCAAAGCTTTGAATATCTGGCCCTTTGTCTTTTCTTAAATTCTCTACACTGTCCTGTTGTTGTTGTTGTCCTATATTATTTTGTTCCACTTGTTCTGCAACTAGGTGAGATTCTTGTTCTCCCTCAGCTGGTTGTGTTTCTAGTGGAGATGTCTGCACCTTGGATGTTGCACTGCTCTTTGTTCTGCCATTTTTTGTCTTTGTGAAATTCCAGCTTTTTGTGCAGTATTTAATATTTCGTCTTGATTCAGTCTGTCTTCTCTGTTGTGGGTAGCCCACTTATAAGTCCCAAGTCCAAAGAATAATCAACTTTTTTTGCACAAATTACACTTCAGTTCATTTGGGCAGAGTATCCAAATATATCCATATTCCAAGCAAAAGTTGCATCTGACTTTATAACATACATTACTAATATTGTCTAATGATCCACACTTAAAGCATGATTTTGGCTGCCCCACATAAAACAATGCCCTCTATCCCTTCTAATTAAAAAAAAACTACTAGGGAGATGCTGTATTTAGAGATGTGCAAAATTGGAAAATTTCATTATGCATAATATTTTACGAAATTCGCTCGTTTTGCTAAATTTTTAGCGTAAACGAAATTTGGAATTTTGCCTGCGGAAGGTGAAAATTCACCTGCGGAAGCAAAATGTTGCCTGTGGAAGGTGAGATTTTGCTGCAGAAGGTGAAATTCACCTTTCACTGGTGAAATTTCTCCTCTTTAATGGTGAAATTTTGCATTTTGCAGGCGAAATTCTGCATTTCACACCCGGCAAAATATTTCACGTAATGTGTGAATTTCCCAAAATATTTAGCACAGCGAAATTACAGATTTTGCCGGAATTTCACCAGCAAAATATAATTTTGCAACATCTCGAGCTATATTCCATTTTCCTTATGCTTAAATTTTATATGAAATTTCCACCTGCCAGTCCATATTTGTTCACTGTCCATTCATTAATGGCTCTGGAGAACCTATTGCATCACATCTCTACATTAATCAGTATTTGATGTCAAACACATTAACTCCTTCAATTTTAAATATATTCACAGTCTTTATTGTGTATTTTGTTATTGGAATTGCTTGAAAAGGTATTCATGACTCTGAATACTTCATTTCATTATATATTTTTTTCAGAATCTATCGAACAATGCCATTGTTTTAAAACTTATGTCAAAAATTACATCTCCTTGTGTATGAATCAGAGCATAGATTTCTGTGGTAAAAAAATTAATTGAATCTTTTAACAGTACTCTTCCCCACATGTTGCCTATCAGGCAATTCATCCAAAGCCCCCTCTATATCTCAAACAAACTGCATTCCTTCTTTGTGAGGGGGGAGTGCAGATGAAAAAGCATCTTTTGCTCTAAATCTTTGACAGTTTTTTTTTTTTGCATAATCTTGTTTGTTATTTTTATGTGTGGATGGTTCATTTAATGCAGTGTTTGATCCCATTTCTTGTTCAACTCTGTCTCCCAACATTGGCAGGTAATTCACTCTCTACTTGGCCCTTCTCCAGCTAAGAGATTATCTGTAATTTCATTCTCATCTTTTTCATGCAGTTTGTTGCTTATTACAACTTCCTCAGTATGTTGCATTATTTTTTCTGAATTATGTTTCCAACCAACTACTTGTGGCACATGCTTTGTCTCCTTATCTGCTTATTCTTCCCCAAACACATTTTCAGTCAAAATTGTATCACTAGTTTCTGTCTGTGTATTCATCCTTTTTTGCATAGGTTCTTGTTGGTGGCCAGTGAAAACAGTTAAGTCAAAACAGCTAAGTCAAATAAAGCAACTGAAAATTGCCCCCCCCCCAATGTGCATTCCCCCTGGAGTTGGTATATATAAGAAGGGGGGTGTTGGAGGGGGGCAAACAAAACTTGCAGTATTTGACCAAGCTGTTTTGTATGAGCTGTTTTTGGTGGTTGCTGTTTTTACTTAGCTGTTTTCACATGGTGCCTTTCTTGTTGGACTATATTATCATTATGACACAGTCCAACAATAATATAGTCCAACAGGAAAGGCACCATGTGAAAACAATGTTCGTCTGCAAGACTTCTACCTTGCATTCTCGGTGAATACAGCCTTTGAGGTCTTCCAAAATCTGATACTAGGCGTCCTTGACAAACATGCACCCCGACCAAATCCTGTACCAGGAAAAGATCCTGCCCTTGGTTTTCTGCTGAAAATGGTCTGCTCTTCATAGTCGAGATGCTGTGTGGAAAACGACGAGAAAAAACAAGGATCCAACAGACTGGGCAGCATTTAGAAAAGTAAGGAACCACTGTACCAAAATTGTTAGGGCCACTAAAGCATGCTTCTTTCAATCTTAATTAGCCCCTGCTGCCAGCATTTCTGCCACCTTCTGGAAAACTTTAAAATAAGTTGAAGGTCACTGTTTGGTTAATAGTCTCCCTTCCAAGACTGCATCTGGAAATACCAGTACCACTGATAGGCAGTGTATACTTGACTTATTAAATAATCATTTCACTACAGCCGGCCTCACATTCAACACATCCACAGCAAATAAACTTCGTCAACAGACCCCTAATTCTACAGATGCTAGACCTCCCAACAAGGTTCCCATGTTGGAGCCCAAGTTCTCTTTCAGCCCTGTTACATATAAACAGGTGGAGGACCTTCTCCTGTTCCTTGACTCCAGGAAAAGTGCAGGACCAGATAACTTAGATCCTTTCTTCATAAAAATGGGCCATCACACCCTAACTGCAGCTATTGTTCATTTATTTAACATGTCACTAGCCCCCGGCGAACTCCCCTTGGTATGGAAAGTGGCACACATAGTTCCACGTTTCAAGTCTGGTGACCCCAATTGACCTGAATAATTATAGGCTGATTTTCTTACCTACCATGTTTTCAAAACTGCTCAAAATAGTCGTAAATACCCAGTTAAGAAATCATCTAGACTCTGTACAGTTTCTAAACCCTATCCAATCAGGGTTCAGAAAAAAACATAGCACAATATCTGCCATCCGCTTTAGCCAAAGTAACCAATGATTGGCTCCTGGAACTTGACACCAACACTTTGTCAGCATCTTATTTCTCAACATGAGTAAAGCCTTCGACACAGTTGACCACGATCTACTGTTGTCTGTCCTTCAAGATATCAGACTAGATGCTGCTGCTGTCAGTTGGTTCACATGTTACCTCAAGCTTAGAAAATAGCAAATTAAGGCACAAGGAGACCTGTCCCCACTTGAGACACTACCCAGAGGTGTCCCTCAAGGTTCCATCTTAGGGCCACTTCTTTTCACGATGTATATTAACAATACTGATGCAGGCATCAGTCAAGCAAGTGTGCAGTTGTTTGCTGTTGATACTGTTATTTACACTGCTTAGTCTACCCTTGAACTAGCATGCAGTACATTGCAATTTGAATTTAACCTCCTTCAGCATAACCTCCTGAGTCGCAAACTCCTGGTTAATACAAAGAAAACAAAAGCCATGATCTTTGCTCCCAAACTAATCTCGGACTCCTCCCTCTCCCAGGGAACCCAGCCACAAATAACATTCCTCCTGGGGTAGCCTATCGAAACTGTAGAAGAATTCAAATATTTTGGATATTGGCTCGATCATAAACTCTCTTATACTGTCCACATTGAGGAACTGGGTAAGAAGTTGAAACAGAGTCTAGGGATGTTCTTCACAATGAAACGCCTCCTAACCTATGAAGCCAGGCTAAGACTTGTGCATTCCACATTTCTACAACTCTTGAACTATGCAGACATACTATATAGTCAAGGTCCTATCTCTGTTGTAGCAAACCTTGACGCATTGTATAATAGAGCCCTAAGATTTATCACCGGCACCCCCTTCAGGATGCACCACTGTACACTGCATGCTATGCTGGGTTGGCAATCATTAAAAACCAGAACACTCAGAAATGTGGCCACCTGGACCTACAGAGCTCTAGCCGTTAAGCTACTGACATATATCTCCAGCCTGCTAACATATTCCACTGGTACCTACTCACTTAGGAGTCATTCCTACCTATTCCTCGACATTTCCTGAATTATAACTTGCTTCAGGGCCTCTGCATTAAGCCATTCCTTACCAGACCTCTGGAACACTCTACAGAAATCCTTGAAGCTCACTTCCCTTATAGCAATGCCAACTTTCAAATCCTTATTAAGATGCCACATAACTGACTCCTGCAACTGCTTTTCTTGATCCTTATCCTTCTTTTTATTTCTACACGCTCTACTAAGCATGTGCAATGAATTGAAACTAATTGCACCCATTCTCCTTCCATCTTCCTCTCACCTCTACCTCCTTTAGGATCCTTTCCTCTCATCTCACCCCACTGCCCCTGCTTCCCTCCTTCCTTCTAGCTATACAAGCCTTATCAGTACCTTTCCCAAACCAAACAATATCCCCGTATAGCCCTATGGTGATACTTTCATGGTTTTAAGTTGAAGGTATTTTTGCAAACAACTTGTTTTTTCTCTGTATACGCTATGATCCATTGTCAGGCAACACAGAATTATGTATATATTGTATACTCTGTATATTGTATATTTTTCCCCTCCCCTTTTTTGTATTATTCCGCCATGTATGAATGCATATATTTTGCTTTTTATTTCTATTTTTGCTTTTTCCTTGACACTGTATAACTATGTTTTGTTATGATCATCATTGTACTTATGTCCAGGCCCACTTTGTAAATGAACTCACCTCAACAGTGTTCCACCTGGATAAATAAAGATGATTGATTGATTGATTGTTTATTTTGTTGTATATTTAGATTCAGAGTGACTGATTGCATTTTAGTGCTTTTGCCAGTATTTACTTCAGATGTTTTCAGTTGCTTTGAGTTTTTTTCTAAAATGTGTATGGCAGGTGCCGGCTGCCATTTTCCTGTAGCGTCCTTCACCCACCCTGCTCCTTGTAGAGTTTTCTCTACTGGCCATGTTTCATTTTCTTCTGCTGTCAGTATCTGAGAGCCGAACTCCATCTGTATTGTAATCCCAGCTGACAGCTCACTTTAGACATTCCTGTTTTTGCTAGCATTTTACTTTGTTTTATCATTTTCTTTTCCGCTAGAAATGATGTGTGCTTTCCTCCACCTGCTTCCTCCTGTAGATACTTTTCTTTTCTGCCCTCCAACAGCTCCTCCATTTCATTCTCAGAGAGGCCCTTTGATGCTGCTGCATCATACCTCAGCTGTTTGTGACAGTTTGCCAGTTTCTCCTCTATTTGTTGCTGCTTTTTCCCAGTTACACTGCTCCTGCTCAGCTGCCTCCAGTACTTGTTCTGGCTTATCCAGTTATGCTGGCCCTCACACTCAGTGCTTCTTCTTCATTTCAGCTCTCAGTAATCCTCGCTATTTTTCCTACTTTGACTCCTTTTCAGCCATTAAGGCTAATAAATAACTTGTTATTTCCAGTAATTATTTCATCAGTTTTCTCTCTGCATCGGAGATTTCTTCAGCATCAAAGATCTGCTTAGTATTTTCTTGAAATACCCAAACTGCCGATTGTAGCTTATCCTGTTGCAAGCTCTCCATTTGCCTACTCGAACATGCTGTTGAGAAGATCTGCTCTCCTGAAAGTTTGGCTCCTTCCTCTCCCCCACTGCTCTTCACCATCTTGCCAACCTGAAAATCCTCATAGAAACATAGACTTTGATGGCAGATAAGGACCACTTGGCCCACATAGTCTGCCCATTTCCCTACCTATTGGATGAGCTGCAGATCATTGTTAACCAACAGCCTACCCACCACTATAATTGCCTCATGTCTGTCCCATGCATTCTTGAATTCCCCCACCATTTTTGACCCCACAACCTCCTCAGAAAGGCAATTTTATGTGTCCACCACCCTCTCCATGAAAAATTACTTACTTATGTAGCCCTGAGCCATCCCTCCTCTATCTTCAAACTGTGCCCCATTGTTCTTGCACATCTCCTTTTATGACAGCTGCTACTCTCTTGGACTTTGTTGATTCCCTTGAGGTACATGAACATTTCCATACTGTCCCCCCTCTCCCTCCTTTCCTCAATCAATCAATCAAAAATCAATCAAAAATTAATTTATAGAAAGTACATTTCTATATCCAAGGTGCTTATACATCAGAATAAAAACAATAAAACACATTAAAACATCAATAAAATCCAACTATAAATAATATACAAGTCCAATGATGACCTAAAAACCAGGATAGGCAAGGCTAAACAAATGGGCCTTAAGTGGTGTTTTAAAGCTATGGACAGTCAGGCAGTCTCATACCTGATGAGGTAGAGAATTCCACAAGGTTGGGGCCACAAAACCAAAAGTCCAGGCCCCAGATGTCTTTAAGCAGACCCTGGGAATCTCTAGCAATCCCTCATTGGTGGATCGGAGAGGGTGGAGAGGACAGTAGGGGCTAAGGAGATCTTGCAAGTGACCTGGTCCCTGATTGTGTATGGCTTTATAGGTCAGCAAACTGACTTTGAAGGTGATCCACCACTGTACTGGCAGCCAGTGCAATCCACGGAGCACAGGCATTATATGACTGGTCCTGGAAGTACCAGTCAACAACCTGGCTGCTGCATTTTGCACTACTGAAGCTGCAAGTGGCAGTTATCAACCCCCTGTAACCCTATGTAAAGGGCGTTGCAATAGTCAAGGTGGGAGGTAACGAAGGCATGGACCAAAGTTGGAAGATCTTCAGGAGAAATCAGATGTTTCACCTGGGCGATATTCCTCAGATGGTAAAAAGAGGTTTTGACTACTGCCGCCACCTGAGAGTTCAAGGTTAGGCTCTCACCAAAAATAATGGTTAAGTTCTGCACCCAGTCTGAGGTAGTCAGCTGAACCCCTCCAAGCCATAGCCCAGAGGGTAGTCCAGCCGACAAACCCGACTCTCATTGATCTGGGTCCACGACCAGTACCTCAATCTTAGCTGGGTTCAACCTCAGCCAGCTTGCACTCATCCAGTCTTGGATCTTGGACAGACAGTTGTTAAACACTGAGAAAAGCACATTCTGACTGGGTACAAAGGACATGTACAGCTGAGTATCATCTGCATAGCAGTGAAAACTCAAACTGTACCACCTAATAATCTCTCCCAACAGTAGCATATACACTGCTAACAACATGGGGAATAAGATGGAACCCTGCAGCACCACACAGAATAGGGAGAGAGGGGCAGAAGAATAAATCCCAGATACCACTCTCTGAGTCCTACCCTGGAGAAAATATCGAAACCATCCAAGGACCATACCAGACAGTCCACAGATGAGCCACAGGCAATCCAACAACACCCCATGGTCCACAGTGTCAAACGCTGCAGAGAGATCAAGCAAGACCAGGATAGAATGGGTCCTATGATGTCTCCCTATCAGGAGGTCATTTAGTACTCGGACAAGGGCCATCTCAATGCTATTCAGCCAGAGAACAGACAGACCACCAGGAGGAAGGAGCTTCTGGTATAACTAAAACTTCTCTACTGGGATTATATTGCCCTCCTTCCCTCTCCTCCACCCCCCCACCCTAAACCAGTTCTACTTTTATAGGCACAGGATTTAACTGACAACAGGAACTTCCTGTTTGAGAGCAGGAAGTGAGTGATCACAGAGCCACCAAAGACTCACCATCCTAGAAGGTCAAGAGTAGCTCTCCATCCCCCCAGCTGCTGGAGGTCTGACTCTGAGCAAGTAAGGAGACTACTGAGAAATATAGGAACTTCTTGTCTTAGAACAGGAAGATCAGGAGCTAAAAGGGCACAGAGGCAGTAAGTAAGTAAGTAGGGAAGAAAAAGGAAAAAAAAGAAAATAAACAAACAGAGGAAAGAGTAAGTATTCCAAACAACAGTTAGGGGGCCAGAAAAAAGACATGATGGGAGTGGTGCAGTGCAGTGGCTGTGGAGCAGCAGTCTTCCGGGAGACGTTCTGGAGGATGCAGTGTTGTCCCATTTGCAGGCACCTCTCTGGGCTGAGGGAGGAGGTTGCTCATCTCCAGGTTGAGTTGGCCAGGATTTATGGGACCTCCTCTCCCACCCAGGGGCCACTAGGGTCACTGCAGTTGTCTCAGAGGTTGCCAAGAAAGAGGAGTGGTTGGACCACAGTGGGCTCAGGGAGGGTCAGGGTGGTGGAACAGTGGCACATGCCTCCAGTTGTACCTCTCCACAATTTCTATGCTGTTCTGGAAAAGTGTGGTTCCTCTATGGAGGCATCCACAGTGGAGACCAAGGAGGATGCTGGAACCGCCACAAAGGAGACCCACAGAAGGGTGGCATGGGACCCCAAAGGGGAAGGAAACAACTCCTGGTGGGGGACTCCATTGTTAGGAAGGTAGAACTGATGGAGGAAGGGGACAGGGAAGTAAGTTGCCTGTCTGACAGGGAGCGAATCTTCAGGATCACAGGAGCAGCTGCACAGGGGAAGGGAGGGAGCTGGATGTCATTGTCCACCTAGGGACAAATGACCTGGCTAAGAAAGGGATAAGAGCAGTGCAAGAAGCATTTGTGGAGATGGGAAGGGGCCTTAGACAAATAGCACACATGGTATCCTTCTCGGATGTGCTGCCTGTCTATGACATGGATGAGGCTAGGGTGCTCCACACCATGGGATTCAATCAGTGGTTGAAAAACTGGTGCAGAGCTCAGGGATTTGACTTCATTGGGGACTGGGGGTCCACCTGGATGGATGCAGGCCTATACTGGCATGATGGTCTGTATCTGTCCAGGAGGGGAACCAGGATCCTAGGTGATAGGTTTCAATACTTCATTGGCAAACATTTAAACTAGCCAAGGGGTGAGGCACTGGAAAGGAGCAGGAAAATCCTAGCCCCCCCCCAAAAATCAGGGTACTGAGGTAGACATCAACATACAGATGTCAATAGGGAGAAGCGCAGGGGTAAATGGAGAAAGTGACAAATGCAATAAGGACAGGGATAGGGCAAAAAGGGGTAAGGCCATTAAGAAATGGAGGGTAATGAGTACCAATGCCCATAGTCTGGGCAACAAGCACCCTGAACTGGGGGCCTTGATGGAAGAGGGATGCCTGGATATCGTAGCAGTCACAGAAACATGGTACACAGAGAACCATGACTGGGATGTTAACATACCTGGGTACACAACCTACAGGAGAGAAAGGGTGGGCAGAAAAGGGAGGTAGCTCTCTATGTAAGGGATGGGATAAAAGCAACTGAACAAAAGAGTAAACAGGGAGGAGAGGAGACACTGAGGGTCACCTTAGAGACTGGAAATGACACCACAATCTGCACAGGGGTTGTATACAGACCCCCATGTCAGGGGGAGGGAATAGACAAGGATATGATAGAAGGCATACTTAGGATGGCAGAGAAAGGGGAGATAGTGTTGATGGGGGACCTTAATACGCCAGATGTTAACTGGAGCACCTTTGCTGCAGCCACATCCAAAAGCAGAGCCATTCTTGATGCCCTTCAGGTGACATGCCTCAGACAGTTAGTTTTGGAACCTACTTGTGAGGGAGCAATCTTAGACCTCATACTCTCAAATGGGGACAGTGAGAGGATCTCAGATCTAGAAGTGGGTAGCCATTTGGGAACAAGTGACCACCAAACAGTGTGGTTCATGATAAACTCAGCTACAGAGTTAAGCCATACAAAAGTGAGGGTTCTGGACTTCAGGACAGCTGACTTTGGCAAGATGGGAGAGTGCCTTAGAAAAGCACTAGCAAACGGGCTAGAAAGAGGGGTGGAGCAACAATGGGGAAATAGCAAAACTGCCATCACAGAGGCAACAAGCCTTTGTGTGAAGCAAATAAACACATCAAAATGAAAGAAAAAGCCACTATGATTCTCAAAAGAAGTGACGGTGAAGGTTAGGGAGAAAAAGATAGCATTTAGGAAGTATAAAGAAACACAGAAGGAGCAGGACAGAGAACTGTACCAGTTATGACAGAAAGAAGCAGGGAGGGTAGTCAGAATAGCAAAGGCACAAACTGAGAAAAGATAGTCAACTCTGTTAAGAAGGGGGATAAAACCTTTTATAGGTATATCAGGGCGCGTAGAAAGGCAAAGGGAGGGATAGTGAGGCTGAATAGAATGGATGGTGGGTGGACAGAGAGTGACAGTGAAAAAGCAGGGATACTGAATGAATACTTCTGTTCAGTATTCACAAAAGAGGAAGTGGGGGAGGTGCCTAATCCAATTAAAAGAAGCACTCTGGAGAGGGGGGTCAATCCCAGTCCTTTCACAGAAGAAAGGGTTCTGGAAGAACTCCTAAAACTGAAGGTGAACAAAGCAATGGGGCCAGATGGAATTCACTCCAGAATTCTAAAAGAATTAAGCAGAGAACTAGTGACACCACTGACTACCTTTTTTAACAAATCCTGGGAGGAAGATGTGGTACCTGAGGACTGGAAGAAGGCTGATGTGAGTTCCTTTCACAAAAGTGGGAGCAAGACAGGCAGGAAACTACAGACCTGTCAGTTTGACCTCTCTGGTAGGGAAAGTGATGGAATCACTTCTGAGGGAAATAATTGTTGAGTACCTAGAGGCCAGTGGGGCATAGGACCCAAGGCAGCATGGGTTCACAGCAGGAAGATCATGTCAGATGAATCTAATTGATTTCTTTGACTGGGTGACCAAAGTAGTAGACTAGGGAGGGGCTGTGGACATGGCCTACCTAGACTTTAGCAAGGCATTTGACACAGTCCCACACAAAAGATTAGTAGTCAAGTTAACCAGCCTTGAAGTGGGTCCCAGGGTGGTAGCCTGGGTAAAACACTGGCTGAACAACAGGACACAGAAGGTAATTGTAAATGGAGTCCACTCTGAAGAAAGAGGGGTTACTAGTGGGGTACCACAGGGTTCAGTACTGAGTCCAGTCTTTATAAGTGACATTGTAGAGGGACTGGAAGGAAAAGTATGCCTCTTTGCAGATGACACAAAGCTCTGCAACAGGGTTGATACACAAGGATGAGTGGAAAGGATGAGAAGGGACTTGGCAAGGTTGGAGGAATGGTCAGAAGTATGGCAGCTTGGATTCAATGCAAAGAAGTGCAAAGTAATGCA
Source organism: Neoceratodus forsteri (assembly GCA_016271365.2). Taxonomy (NCBI): domain Eukaryota; kingdom Metazoa; phylum Chordata; order Ceratodontiformes; family Ceratodontidae; genus Neoceratodus; species Neoceratodus forsteri. The sequence goes on along the minus strand of CM057449.1, from coordinate 1,416,067,478 downwards.
CCTGGGAAACAAAAACCCAGGGGAAGATTACACAATGGGGGGGAAGGTAGTAACAACAACAGAAATGGAAAGGGACCTGGGGGAAATCATATCAGATGACCTTAAGGTTGGCAAGCAATGTGAGGAGGTGGTAGGGAGGGCTGGGGGTATACTGGGATGCATAGGGAGAGGCATTACCAGCAGAAAACAGGAAGTTGTTATCCCCCTGAACAGACAGTTGGAGAGACCCCATCTGGAGTACTGTGTCCAGTTCTGGAGACCCCATCTCCACAAGGGCATAGACAGGATGGAGGCAGTTCAGAGGACGGCAACTAAAATGGTGCAGGGTCTGCAAGAGAAGCCATACAAGGAGAGGCTAAAGGAGCTTAATATGTATACCCTTATGGAAATGAGGGAGAGGGGAGACATGCTAGAAAAGTTTAAGTACCTCAGTGGAATCAACAAAGTCCAAGAGGGTAGCATCTTTCAGAAAAAGAGATGCGCAAGCACAAAGGGACTCAATTTGAAGATAGATGGGGGAAGGCTCAGGGACAATGTGAGGAAGTATTTTTTCACAGAGAGGCTGGTGAACGCATGAAACAGCCTTCCTGAGGAGGTTGTTGGGGTCTAAAACTGTGGGAGAATTCAAGAATGCATGGGACAGACATAAGGCAATTTTTGTGGGGGGTAGGAAGAAATAGGCTGTTGGTTAAATACGATCTGCAGCTTATCCTCTAGCTAGGGAAATGGGCAGACTAGGTGGGCTAAGCGGTCTTTATCTGCCATCGAAGTCTATGTTTCTATGTCTCTTCCTAAATCCAAGTTGGAGGGAATCATAGACATTGTAGCTGGTCAAATGATCATCCAATTGTGATGCAAGCACCTTCTCAATAACCTTACCCAAAAAGGGTAGGTTAGAGACAGGTCTGTAGTTCGTCAGACAGTCAGGGTGGAAGAAGGTTTTTTTAGGAGGGGCCAACAAGTGCCTCCTTCAGATGATCTAGGAAGATCCCCCTCTCCAAGGATCCCCAGACTATCTCAGCCAGGATTGGACCAGATTTCGCCACACAACCTACAAGGAGGCGAGTAGGGCCAGGGTCCAAACTATAGCAGGTTGGTCGTAGCGTATGGATGACCATCACAATATCAGTGACTGCAGGCCAGCCGAATTTGGAGCAAGCAAACTGAGGGCCTGAAATCTCCTGCCGACCACCTCAGCTCCCATTAGAGGGAGCCAGACAGATGCTGGATCTGATTGTGGCAACCTTATCTGTAAAGTATTGAGCAAACTCATTGCACCATTCTTGTGAAAAAGCTCTCCCATGCTGGAGACAGATTGGATTACACAATCTGTCCATAGTCCGGAAGAGCTGAGCTGGTCGATTCCGCGCAGCAGCAATATCCCTGGACAGGAATTCTGCCTTCTTACGAGTGATTACTGATTGATAGGCCACTTAATGGTCCATCAATCTAAGTTTGTCATACTCCAGACCCAACCTCCAGTGGCTCCTCTCTAGCCACATTAAGCTTCTTTAGTCTCTCTCCATATGGTTTCTGGTGCAGACCCTTGTGACAGGGGACTCCTGCCACTCTTGAGGACCAACCTTTTCTTAAATCTGTTGCAACAGTTCTTCTGTTTCTTAGCCTAATCTATCCTTTACAATGTTTAGTCCATAAGGTTGGCCACCTATGGGCACCCCCTTCCCTTTCTTGACTATGCTATAGTGTCCTCTTCAATTTTCCTTTTCCCTCTCAGGTCCTTGTACAGAGAGATTATTGTGTTGACCTCTGAGCTGATGTAAAACAACAGGCTATGTTCATCATTGTTGAATTTAGTATGCAATGGCACTATGTCATAAAATACTTTAATGTATACACCTTATGTGTATAAAACCTGTAAATGTTGAAAATACCATGGCACTAGGTGTTTTTGATAAAGGTTAAAAAGTACTAGGTGACTGTATGTTATAGAAATTAAGTTAGTTGTGCTATTTAAAATGCATATACATTGCTGTAAACTGAGACAATCTGAAATGGCATGTTGATCTGCATATATCCCATGATGCTTTGCATTAGGGAAGTATGCGTGATGTTGTGTTTCTTTGAAAACTGGTTTATTGTCAATGCTCTTTGGGTAACCTTTGTTTCAGTGCTTCTGCACTGAGGTTCTTTGTTTTTAGCTTGTTTTGGTTAATTTTTTATTTGAGCCCCCACCACCCAAGCAAACAAGACCCACATGGGGTGGAAGCTGAATCTCAATTGCTAGGTTAGATCAGAGATCAGTGTCAGTAGGTGCTGGCTAAGTGCAGAAAAGGAATATTCATAGTCTGCTGCTGCAAACTGATGTATTAAAGAAGGAATATGCTATTGCCGAGGTTTATTTCTTGTATTTTGAATAAACATCACACACAGATTGTGTGTTAAACCTGAAGTTCGGTATTTGGTCCATCTGTTATCCCACAACCCCTCCACAACCCTGCGTCATTTTAGTTGCCCTCCTCTGGACTGCCTCCATCCTGTCTATGTCCTTACAGAGATGTGGTCTCCAGAACTGCATGTAGTACTCCAAATGGGGTCTCACCAACTGTCTATACAGAGGGATGACTACTTCTTGTTTTGTACTGGTGATGCCTCTCCCCCCAACTTCCCCCTCAGGAAGAGTAGGGAAATTTTATTGAAATGACTCCAAACCAAATCATACAATCAATTAAATTTCATAAATTAACCAAAGACATACATCATTCAGTTACAAATCATGGTCTCAATGATGTGTACTATTTTCTGTACACTTGTTTGGATTCTTTTTTTCATTTTCTTCAGTCTGTCAGTTCTAATTTACAACTGACCCATAGTTGTTTAACTTTTTTAAAGGGGTATTTTTCCCATGTCCAATCTTTGGAGTTGCTGTAAAGATATTACTATGTTTTTATATAATTCATAATATGAAATATGCCTTTTCTGCATGGCCCACAGACATCTAGATTACCAAAGATAATACTTAATCAATGCAAAACTTACATGTATTTTGCCCTCTGTATATTTTTTCCAACCTCTTTCTAAAATTCCTAGAACTAACTCATTAGATGTAAGTTTTTTATATAGAGGTTCCTTCCATTCTCTCATTAACATTGTCCAAAATTCTGTTTCATAGTCACATTCTAAAAACAAATACTCCTGTGTTTCTAGTATGGATGTACATGTCTCTCTTGGGCAATATCTGTCATCTATTTGCTTGTGTTTTTTATTATTATTAACCCCTAGTCTGCCATGACTACTAAGTCATAAAATATCCCAAGCAAAGGCTGGTACTCTATCATTCTTCAATTGTGTTACAACTGTCAGAATGTTTGTAGGTGGACAGTTTGGAAAGACTACTTCCTCTGTTGTTTCTGCTTGTAGCAATGTTTCATACAGACCTTTTCAATTTTATGTATGTCAGAAGCTGTAATCCCCTCTTTAATAGCTTTCTTAATCTGTTCTCTTACATAGACGGGTATTTTCCTTAGTCACAATAAGTTCTTTATTTTTTTTGTCTATTCCAGTATTCTTCACAGGGTTCTAACCATGTTAAGACCAAAAGTTTCCTTATTTTGTCTCCTGGTTTGAAGGAAATACCAAAATTATATGTTATAAATATACTGCTGAAAAAGATACTGAACTACAGCTTGTTTCAAATACTTCCAAGTAGTTCATGTTGTTCTCCCCTTCCTAGGCCCTAAACCTTAGCATATGTGGGACTCAGCTGTGTCCAACTCTATTCTATGATTAGCTTCTCAACCACATGTAGTATCTAAGCTTATAAAGTATTTCAATCTGTGGATCGAAATAATTTTTCCAGGGTTTGTTATTACTGGCAACAGGCTCTAGACATTCAACATGAAATACCTCTTTGGCAAAGGGTTTGACATCAACTATATAAATTTCTTAAACAGGATAAGTTTCACTTTACCCAGCTTAGGATACTCCATAATATGTATCTTACACTGTCTAAGCTATTCAAGATGGGCAAAATACCCTTAGCATTATGTCACAGATGTGGACAGGAGGATGAGACTTTGAAGCATATGTTATGTGATTGTTCGATTATAGCCTCATTCTGGAGCACTGTACAGAATTCTGTCTATCTCCTCTTAGGTCTAGAAGATCTGTTTACTCTGAAAGCTTGTTTTGTTGGGATAAACTCCCCCCCCCAAGCCTAGGCACTCTATGTAAAGCCCATATGGGACTGATTACCATAGTGGCTAAACTTGTTCTGCTTCACCATTGGAAAGATATTGCGGCCCAACACTACAAGAAATGGCAGCAGGAAATACTTTTGGCTTTAATGGTCGAAAAGCATAGAGCATTTATAAGATGATGTCCAACTCTCTATAATGCCATAAATTTGCCTGCAGTGGCATATACTGCACTTGGGAGAGACAGAGGAGAAGGAGTTATCTGAGTCTGTAAAAAGACTTCCTGGTTGCTCATTGCAACACCAGAAAGGAATGTATGTGTGATTCACATGGGAAAACTCAGGGGTCTTAATTGGCTGAACTCTCATAGCTCAGTTGATAAAGAGCTAAAGCATGGATTGCTGAGGTCCTGGGTCCAAATCCCAGTGATAGTCACACTTTTCCTTAAATTTCTACAATTGGATTTCTAAATTTGCCTTGCAGTGGCATATACTGCACTTGGAAGAGATAGAGGAGGAGGAAGAGTTATTTGAGTCTGTAAAAAGACTTCCTGGTTGCTCATTGCAACACCAGAAAGGAATGTATGTGTGATTCCTATGGGAAAACTCTGGGGCCTTAATTGGCTGAACTCTCATAGCTCAGTTGATTAAGAGCTAAAGCATGGATTGTTGAGGTCCTGGGTTCAAATCCCAGTGAGAGTAACACTTTTTCTTTCATTCCTACAACTGGATTTATAATACCATATGAGAACCCCTCTACATCCCCTGTCCATTCAATTTACATGTATCATCACTTCAAATAAACCATAGTACTGTTTGGTTACAAAAATTCATGGATGATTGTAGGATAGGTGCAGAAATAAATATTGGCCAAAATTCATCGGATTTACAAGCAACTATAGATAATATTGAGATATGGATAAAGCGTTTTCACTTATCACTAAATTATGATAAATGCTTTATTATGCATTTGGGAAATTGTAATCCTAGAATATCTTACAATTTGGGAAATACTTCCTTGAAAACAATCAAGGAGGAAAGGGATATGGGCATTATTGTATTTAGTGATATGTCCTTTACACCACATTGCCATAATACAGTATAGCTCAAAAAGGAAGCCGAATACTAAATTGTATCCTTAGATGTATAACCTCAAGAAATAGGGCTGTCATATTACCACTGTACACATCCCTGGTAAGACCAGTTTTGGAATATGGTGCACAGGTTTGGACACCATACAAAAAACAGGATATAGTATTGCTGGATCTAGTAAGTAGGGGGAGTGGCTGAGCTAGAAGGAAGCTAAATTTAAAGACTGCATTAAAAAGATTCTGTTAGTAGCTTGGGAGAAGACACTAGAAGGAAGGACTGCTGTGTGACTGGACTTCTCTACTGGGACTATATTGCCCTCCTTCCCTCCCCTCCACCCTCCCACCCAAAGCTAGTTCTACTTTTATAGGCACAGGATTTTACTGACAACAGGAACTTCCTGTTTGGGAGCAGAAAGTGAGTGATCACAAAGCCACCAAAGACACACCATCCTAGAAGGGCAAGAGTAGCTCTCCAGCCCCCTCTAGCTGTTGGAGGTCTGACTTTGAGCAAGTAAGGGGTCTACTGAGAAATATAGGATATTCTTGTCTCAGAACAGGACAATCAGGAGCTTAAAAGGCACACAGGCAGAAAGTAAGTAGAGAGAGAAGAGAGAAAAAAAAACAGAGGAAAGAGTAAGGATTCCAAACAGTTAAGGGGCCAGAAATAAAACATGATGGGAGTGGTGCAGTGCAGTGGCTGTGGAGCAGCAGTCTTCCGGGAGACGTTCTGGAGGATACAATGTTGTCCCATCTGCAGGCACCTCTCTGGGCTGAGGGAGGAGGTTGCTCATCTCCAGGCTGAGTTGGCCAGGATTTGTGGGACCTCTTCTCCCATCCAGGGACCACCAGTGCCACTGCCGTTGCCTCAGAGGTTGCCAAGAAAGAGGAGCAGTTGGACCACAGTGGGCTCAGGAGGGTGAGGGTGGTGGAACAGAGGCACATCCCTCCAGTTGTACCTCTCCACAATTCCTATGCCATTCTGGCAAAGTGTGGTTCCTGTATGGAGGCACCCACAGTGGAGACCAAGGAGGATGCTGGGAACCTTCACAAAGAAAACCCACAGGAGGGTGGCAGGGGACCCCACAGGGGAAGGAAACAACTTCTGGTGGGGAACTCCATTGTTAGGAAGGTAGAACTGGTGGAGGAAGGGGAGATGGAGGTAAGGTACCTGCCAGGCACCATGACTTGGAGGGACAGGGAGCGAATCCTCAGGATTGCTGGAGCAGCTGCACAGGGGAGGGAGCTGGATGTCATTATCCACCTAGGGACAAATGACCTGTCTAAGAAAGGGATTAGAGAAGTGCAGGAAGAGTTTTTGGAATTGTGGAGGGGCCTTAGCCAAGTAGCACACATGGTAACCTTCTTGGAGGTGGTGCCCATCTATGGCGTTGCAGAGGCTAGGGTGTTCCGCACCATGGGACTCAATCAGTGGTTGAAAACTGGTGTGGAGCTCAGGGATTTGGCTTCATTGGGGACTGGGGGTCCACCTGGAGTGATGCAAGCCTATACTGGCATGATGGACTGCATCTGTCCATGAGGGGAACCAGGATCCTAGGTGATAGGTTTAAATGCTTCATTGGCAAGGATTTAAACTAGCCAAGGGGGGAGGCACTGGAAAGGAGCAGGGAAATCCTAGCCCCCCAAAAAAATCACAGTAGTAAGATCGGTAAACACCAACATAGAAGTGTCGATAGGGAGAAGGGCAGGGGTAAATGGGGAAAGTGACAAAGGCAAGAAGGACAGAGATGGGGCAAAAAGGAGTAAGGCCATCAGGAAATGGAGAGTAATGAGTACCAATGCCCGTAGTCTGGGCAACAAGCTCCCTGAGCTGGTGGCCTTGATGGAAGAAGGATGCCTAGATATCATAGCAGTAACAGAAACATGGTACACAGAGAACCATGACTGGGATGTTAACATACCAGGGTACATAACCTACAGGAGAGACAGGCAGGGGAGAAGAGGGGGAGGAGTAGCTCTCTATGTAAAGGAAGGGATAAAAGCAACTGAACAAAAGAGTAAACAGGGAGGAGAGGAGGCACTGTGGGTCACCTTGGAAACTGGAAAGGGCACCACAATCCGCACAGGGGTTGTGTACAGACCCCCATGTCAGGGGGAGGGAATGGACAAGGATATGATAGAAGGCATTCTTATGATGGCATAGAAAGGGGAGATATGGTTGATGGTGGACCAGAATATGCCAGATGTTAACTGGAGCACATTTGCTGTAGCCACATCCAAGAGCAGGAGAGCAGGGCCATTCTCGATACCCTACAGGTGGCAGCCTCAGACAGCTAGTTTTGGAACCCACTCGTGAGGGAGCAATCTTAGGCCTCATACTCTCAAATGGGGGCAATGAATGGATCTCAGATCTAGAAGTGGGTTGTCATCTGGGAACAAGTAACCATCAATCAGTGTGGTTCACGTTAAACTCAGCTACAGAGTCAAGCCATACAAAAGTGAGGGTACTGGACTTCAAGATGGCTGACTTTGGCAAGATGGGAGAGTGCCTCAGAAAAGCACTAGCAAACAGGCTAGAAGGAGGGGTGGAGAAACAATAGGGAATCATCAAAACTGCCATCACAGAGGCAACAGGCCTTTGTGTGAAGCAAATAAACAAATCAAAATGAAAGAAAAAGCCACTATGGTTCTCAAAAGAGGTGGCTGGGAAAGTCAGGGAGAAAAAGATAGCATTCCGGAAGTATAAGAAAACACAGAAGGAGCAGGACAGAGAGCTGTACCAGTTAAGGCAGAAGGAAGCAGGGAGGGAAGTCAGAATAGCAAAGGCCCAAACTGAGGAAAAGATAGCCAACTCGGTTAAGAAGGGGGATAAAACCTTTTATAGGTATATCAGGTAGCATAGAAAGACAAAGGGAGGGATAGTGAGGTTGAATAGAATGAACAGTGGTTGGGCAGAGGGGAACAGTGAAAAAGCATCGATACTGAATGAATATTTCTGCTCAGTATTTACAAAAGAGAAGGGGGAAGTACCTAATCCAATTAACAGAAGCACTCTTGATAGTGGGGTCGATCCCAGTCCTTTCTACAGAAGAAAGGGTTCTGCAAGAACTCCTAAAACTGAAGGTGGACAAAGCAATGGGTCCTGATGGAATTCACCCCAGAATTCTGAAAGAATTAAGGGGGGAACTAGTGAAACCACTGGCTACTTTTTTTAATAAATCATGGGAGGATGGTATGGTACCCGAGGACTGGAGGAAGGCAGATGTGATTTCCCTTCACAAAAGTGGGAGCAAGACAGAGGCAGGAAACCACAGACCTGTCAGTTTGACCTCTGTGTTAGGGAACTTGATGGAGTCACTTCTGAAGGAAAGAATTGTTGAGTACCTACAGGCCAGTGGGGTACAGGACCCAAGGCAGCATGGGTTCACGGCGGGAAGGTCATGTCAGATGAATCTAATAGATTTCTTTGACTGGGTGACCAAAGTAGTAGACTAGGGAGGGGCTGTGGACATGGCCTACCTAGACTTTAGCAAGGCATTTGACACAGTCCGACACAAAGATTAATAGTCAACTAACCAGCCTGGAGTGGGTCCCAGGGTGGTAGCCTGGGTAAAACATTGGCTGGACAACAGAACACAGAAGGTAATTGTAAATGGAGCCCACTCTGAAGAAAGTGGGGTTACTAGTGGGCTACCGCATGGTTCAGTACTGGGTCCAGTCCTTTTTAATGTCTTTATAAGTGACATTGCAGAGGGACTGGAAGGAAAAGTATGCCTCTTTGCAGATGACACAAAGATCTGCATCAGGGTTGATACACAAGGAGGCATGAAAAGGTTGAGAAGGGACTTGGCAAGGTTGGAGGAATGGTCAGAAGTATAGCAGCTTGGTTTAATGCAAAGAAGTGCAAAATAATGCACCTGGGAAACAAGAACCCAGGGGAAGAATACACAATGGGGGGGTAGTAACAACAACAAAAAAGGAAAGGGACCTGGGGGTAATCATATCAGATGACCTTAAGGTTAGCAAGCAATGTGAGCAGGCAGTAGGGAGGGCTGGGGGTATACTGGGCTGCATAGGGAGAGGCATCACCAACAGAAAACAGGAAGTTGTTATCCCTCCGTACAGACAGTTGGTGAGACCCCATCTGGAGTACTGCGTTCAGTTCTGGAGACCCCATCTCTGCAAGGACATAGACAGGATAGAGGCAGTCCAGAGGAGCTCAACTAAAACGGTGCAGGGTCTGCAAGAGAAGCCGTACGAGGAGAGACTAAAGGAGCTTAATATGTATACCCTTGAGGAAAGAAGGGAGAGGTGGGACATGATAGAAACTTTTAAGTACCTCAGTGGAATCAACAAAGTCCAAGAGGGTAGCATCTTTCAGAAAAAAAGATGTGCAAGAACAAGGGGACACAATTTAAAGATAGAGGGGGGACGGTTAAGGGGCAATGTGAGGAAGTATTTTTTCACACAGAGAGTAGTGGATGCATGGAACAGCCTTCCTGAGGAGGTTATGGGGTCTAAAACTGTGGGACAGTTCAAGAATGCATGGGACAGACATAAGGCAATTCTTGTGGGGGGTAGTAAGAAATAGGCTGTTGGTTAACTAGGATCTGCGGCCTATCCTGTAGGTAGGGAAATGGGCAGACTAGATGGGCTAAGCATTCCTTATCTGCCATCAAAGTCTATGTTTCTGGAGAGAATACAGAAGAGAGCCACCAGGGCACTTCATGATATGGCTGGTAAAAATTATCAGACCCGACTGTTTGAGTTAAATATGTACTCCCTGGAGGACAGAAGAAAGAGGGGTGATATGTGTTTGGTACACAAAGCATGGAACAATGAGGATCTTTGGAATATTACAGGTCTTCAAATGAACACAAGCACATATAATACTAGGTCCCACCCCATGCAACTAACACATAAAAGGAAAGTGTGCAGTACATGGTGGTTTAACCAAACGGTTGTGCATGACTGGAATAGGCTACCCTTAGAGGTCGTGGCTAGTCCAATTCAAATTGAGATGGAATGCACATAAAAAATAATTAGAGTTTAAAAATTAGATGGTGAGCATGTAGGACACAAGTCCATTAGCTCTGTATCCTTCCTATGATTCCTATGATACATGTTTGTATCCCTCTCTTCTTAGGACACAGCTAGACCTAACTTTATTCTTTTTGTAGCAGATATCTGCTTTGGCTATGTAGTTTTCCTCAAATCTGACTGCTGCTGGCTCACTGAAAGAGCTTTTAGGCTGTAGGGAAAGGTTCGGGGTTGGGAGGGGAGGAGGGGGAGGGAGGAGTTTGTTTCAATGGGTGCTGCTTTATAATGCTATTAATGTCATTAGTCTAGCTGAGTCTTTCTTATCAGCAGTATGTTTGTTTTGTATTCTTTGCTGTTTTACTGTGTCAGTGGCTCAGCAGGTTGCACACTCACCTCTGAGGCCAGAAGATCAGAAGGCTGTGGGTTCTATCCGCACACCAGGCACTTGGGTTAAATCCCAATACTGACACTGTGGTGTAGCACGAGGCGGGGGTGCTACACTCCTGAGGTGCTGTCTTTCAGACGAGATGTTAACCCAAGGTCCCATCTGCCTGTTCGGGTGGTAGTTCAGGTGGATGTTAAAGATCCCATTGCACTTCTCAAAAAGAGCAGGAGAATTTTCCCGGTGTTCTAGCCAAATTTCCCCCATTCACTAAAAATACCACCAACAGCTTAATCTGGTTCAATGTTAGTTGGCATCCATCTATATCCCCCTCCCCCGGGACGAGGCTGAAAACAGGCAGAATTGTCTAGTCTTCCTTTTCCGGTCAACAATCAATCAATCAGTCAATCAAAGTCTTTATTTAACCAGGTGATCACCGTTGAGCAAGCTAATTTTCGAGGTGGACCTGGATTTGTTAACAAGGAACAAGGGACAATATACATGGGATGCAACACACAAGAAAATAGTAATAATACAAATAAAGTGAGATACAATAATACAGTATATACAAAGTATCAGCAGGCAGCATTGACAGTAGTATATGTTTGGAACAGAAGATACAGCTAGTTTTGGGTAGGACACAATTTTTCATAAAAGTAAGGAAATATATCTATCAGGTGCACTGAACACAAATAAAACCTAATATAAAAAGATATATAGTGATACGGTATGGAGAATTTAGAGCTGGAACCAGGGTCAAAGGAATGTGGAAGGGACAGATATGGGGGTAGAAAAGGGGGAGAGGGAAGAGTCGATTATAGATGTGATCAGTCTTTTAACAGTAGTAATTAGAGTGTGCTTGGACTTATAACTAAAATAAAAATCAAATTAAGTTTATTTGATTACAAAAAAGCCTACTGAATTTACCATGCCTACTTCTCCATCATGTATTATTGTATATGTAATCTTTTTACAAGGTTTAACCTATTGCCCCAGAAAGCTTGAAAAAATGCTGTATAATGCAGTAAATACTGTAGGTTCAGAGGGGGTGGAAATGCATAACTTATGTATAAGAATACTGGTAGTAACAATATTATAATCAGTTGGACTCTTTTTTACTTTGGTATTTATTGTCCTCTTCATCTAGATGTAATCATATTTAACTTCTGTATGCATTTTCTCCAATTCTTGGTGCTGGTGTCCGCTTTACCAAAGATTACTTCCATTATCATGATTTCTTCCTATTTGATTTCTATTTGTGCTATTTCCCTATTGTTTGGTACTGGAGTCATATCTAGTGTTATTTCCCTGCACTTATCAAAATATATACCTGATCCTGACCTTCTAGAGAATTTATCAAACTAGTATACTAAATGTCTTTCAGAAGTTTAAAGTGCTATTGTTAGGACCATGTCATATGCATAAGCCAGCCATTTTACTGGAGGGTGTCCTGCTAGTGGGGATATACCTTTTATCTGTTCTTCTTTATAGATGTTTCTTAATAATATGTCAAGGCCAAATAAATATAGCAGAGGGCTTATGGGACATTCCTGTCGCACCCCCTCCACACTTGAATTTCTTTCCCTATCCACCCATCATTTTGAACTAAGTTTGCTTTGTCATATAAACATTTTACCCTTTGTACAAGTTCTTCAGGAATTCTATATGCTCTTAGTACAGTGAACAACTTTTCATGTGCTATGTTGTCAAAAGCCTTCTCCTGGTCTATACTAATTACGCATCCTAATTCATCTTCCCCCTCTCCCATTTGGAATAGTTCTCTCAACATGATTAAAGTATATTTTTCTGTTTGGGACTCTAAAGGTTTGATATGGACTAATAAACTTTATCCAATGTTAGCTGCTCACCCTTGCTCATTCACAAACTAGAAATGAGATTTTAATTGAGGGGTGCTTCTGTACACGGCATACAGCAAGAAAAACAACAAGTCAGAGCACACTCGGCCCCCCCCCAAAAAAAGGGGGTAAATGTAACAATAAACGTATTTATTCAGCCTGTATTGGCAATTTAGTAATTTGATTTCAAAAGGTGTGGGGGTCACTTCAGGGCCACACTGTGAAGTCACCCAGTTACCAACATTAATGTAGACCACCCATCAGCTGGGTCCCTACTCTAAACTGCATCTGCTTCAAATGGCTTACCTTTAAAGGGTGCATCAGCCTAAAATTTGCTTATTTAAGGTATGGTCCCCAGCCAATGTGCAGGTCACCAGCCTCATCAAACTCGGTCCTTTCAAGGCGGCACTCAGAAACCACATACTCACTACTTGCTCCTGCACCTGCCCATAGCCATACTACCTACCATCTGTTAGCCCGTACCCAACCGTACTACCTCTATGCTATGCTATGACAAAGTCTTACCTTGACTGACTGCACTGTTACCATTGTCTACAACCATGCTTAGCTAATCTTCTGTATAGACCACATTTCCACTGGTCTGCTAATATATTTGTAGATAAATATTTTTATGTTTTGTATTTTTTGTCCCCCCCACCCCACTTAGCTAACATATTGTATAGGCCACATCATCCACTGGTTGTCTGTCTATATATCCTCTCTGTAGCTGTTTTCATGCGTATTGTTCTTTGTAACTGATGTGGAGTCTTTGGAAATGAGTCCATGACTCAAAGGTTTGTAATTCCGATATTCTAAATAAATAAATAAAAATAAAATAAATAAATAAAACTGGTGGGGAGCTAGCTAAATGAGAAAGCCATACTTCTCCACTTACAAACTTTATCCAATGTTAACTGCTCACTCTTGCTCATTCACAAACTATAAATGGGATTTTAAATGAGGGGTGCGTCTGTATATAGCATATATCAAGAAAAACAATAAGAGAAAGCACACTCCTGCTCCTTAGCAATGTATTAACAAATATATTAGCTCAGAGTTATAATTACATCTGATTTCAAAGGATGGGGTATCTTGGTATTCGCCTCAGGCCCTGCTGTGAATATCAAGAGACCCCTACCCTTTGAAATCAATTAGTAAGTTGCCAATACTGGCAGAAAAAATATGTTTTTTGTTACATTTACCCCTTTTTTTTGGGGGGGGGTCAGGGTGTGCTCTGACTTGTTTTTCTTGATTTGGACTAATTCATTGTTCTGCCAACCATGTCAAACTCTTTAGTAACATTTTACTCAACATTTTAAACTCTGTATTTAGTAGATTTACAGGTCTCTAATTTTAAGATCTGTTTCCCCTTTTTTTGTAAATCAATATTAAAATTACCTGAGTCATTGATTTCGATATTTGGTTAGTATCTATAATATGGTTAAATAAATGTATTAGTATAGGTGTTAATACTGGTTTGAATGTTTTGGATAGTTCTAATTCTAAGCTGTCTGTTCCAGGAGTAGTGGCAGTCTGCAAGGAGGCAATTGCCTCCGCCACTTCCTCCTGTGAATTCTCTTGACCAATTCTATTGCTTCTTGCTGTGATACCTGTGGTAAATTTAGAGACTTAAAATATTTAGCATCATTCTCTATTACAACTGGATTCCTGAACTGTTTTGTGACATGTTGTTCAACTAAATGTAACATTTTTAAATGATTGGATTCTAGTTCTCCTCCTTGTGTCCTGATTTGTCTAAATATCCTATTTTGTAGTCACGCTTTGCATTCTTTAAAGGGGTCATGAGTCTGTACATTGTTTTGTGTTTCAAATCTTAATTCCTGTTGTAATGATTGTGCTGTTATACTGTATCTTTAACATTTCTTTTTTCAGTGCTTTAATTTGTGTACTGTAATTAATTTTACCTGTTTCTGTTTTGGAAATTAGTTTCTGTAGTTGTCCTCTGAGTTTTAAATATTTCAAATATTCCCTTTGCACTTTATTCCCAGAGATGGTTTGAAATCAATCCTTCCAAGCTAGTTTGTGTCTTCCCATGAAGTTAGCATGTCTTCATACATACTATACCTATATTACTACTGATAGGGTCAGATAGTAAAAACTTTGCCCTGGTGCTAAATTAGCACTGCCCGGTGGGCAAACTTAGCCCAGAGCACAAAGCAAGCCATATTCAAAAGTAATAGCCCGGGGCAAACAGCTTCTGAATATAGCATGGGAATGAGGCTGGGTAAACTGGGCTGGGAGTGCAGGGCAAACTTAGCCCTGGAATAAGACAGCTCTGAATATGGCAACCAGGAAGTGCAAACCACAACAGCAACACAGTGCACAGTGATGTGAAGGTAGGTAGAGGTGAACTATGTAGCCAATGTGTGTGCCAGCAAAAGCGTGGACCCAGTATAGCTGTAGGCAGCAGCGTATGTGAAAGTACAGTGTGCAAAACTGTAAAATATTCCCCGAACTGTTTGCGCAGTGCTAACATGTTTGCACGGGTTTAGTGCAGCGCTAAACAGTTAGCCCGGTGCAAACACATTTTCCCAGCGCTAAACTTTGCCATATTCAAAAGTGACATGCAAATGAGCCTACTTAGATAGTCTGTGGGCAAACATCCAGATTAGCATCTCATTATGCCCTGATTTGCATGCAGTTTTCTCCGGGCTAACTGTTCAGCCCTGCACAAAACCCGCGCAAACATGTTAGCGCTGCGCAAACAGTTTGGGAAATATTATACAGTGTTGAACACTACTTCCACATGTGCTGCTGCCTGTAGCTATACTGAGATAACACAGCATAGGCACAGATGGTGGTGGTGCTGCATGCAACTGTCAGTCATGCTACAGTGCACAGCAGACACTATAGGAGCAAGGGGGCCAGTACTGTGTGGACACAGCAATGCCTATGGTGTGTAGATCAGTGATGATGACTGCACCATACACAGTGGGAGGCCCAACCTGCAGGTGTTTGCTGACAGTGGACATTACTGTTACACTGTTGTGTGACCCACAGATGCTGCACCTCTGGCATGGGATGCTCACAGTGACATATACATGTCCGGCTTTGTGTGCTGTGCCAGTTGTACAGCTGTGAGTTATGTGGCCGGGGGGGACATATATTATCCGAAAGGCACACTGGTGTTGGGGTATTCCCAATAGTGGCCCAAGTGCACTGTATGATGTGTCCCAGCCTTGTGGCCACACCTGGTCTGTGGCACAGCCTGGCCACCCATACACTCTCCTTTCAACATCCTCCATGCCCACAGTGCTGCATGTGTGTGCTGGCATCTGTTGGTGTCCACAGAAGTGTGGGTCCACAGGTGTGTGCTGTATGGCCACACTGCCATGCTGTCCACTGGTGGCAGGGTCACCACTTACCACCTGGCATGGCTGGGACTGGTGGCAGATGATGGCATCATTGTAATGCCATTAGTTAGCAGCATGCTTCCTCTATGTTTAGCTTTGTCTATGCGTCATATTTATTTGTTAGGATCACACAAAACCCATGCAAACACCGTGCAAAGCCATATTGTCATGCAAAGCTAATTGCCCAGGGTTAAGACAAGCTTTTTCTGGGCGGTAATTTGCACCTCGCTAAGTGTCACGCTAAGTTGTGCAAAACCACTTTGCGTGGTGCTAGTTGCTGAATATAGCATTGCGCCTGTATTCATGTCGGTTTGCCCCTTGCATACATTATGATTTTGCCCAAAACTAATGCAGTTTGCTCACGCTATTTGGCCTTTTGAATATAGCAGATCCACGCTAATCCTGCGCTAAACCTGCACAAACAGTTTTTGCCCGGTGCAAAGTTTTGAATATCTGGCCCATAGTCTAGCATCCCATAATATTCTCCATTTTCTTTTTACCTTCTCCTGTAAAAGGAGTTAGCTATTTATTTTTCACCCTGATTTTTTTGCATCTTGAGTTATTTTCCCATGTTATTTTAACTTGGACAGATTTATGGTCTGAGAATTCCCATACTTGTTTACTGGCTTCCTGAATGTGTAGTGTTGTGGACAAAAGCATAAAATCTATTCTGGTAGAAATATTGCCTCTAAAATATGTGTTTCTGCCTATAGGATGTATGCTATTAAATGCATCTTTTAGGCTTGCAGCCTGTATTATAGATTTTAACGCATTTATGTCACAAAATAATTTATTACGCTTCATACCATTGTGCTCTTGAGTTAGGCCACAATTGAAGTCCCCACACCATATGACTTATCTAGAAGTGAAAATATAAATCTGTATTTCTTTAAAGAGTTCTACCCTCTGGGCCTTTGTTTGAGGTGCATATATGGTAATCAGTCTAAACCTCTTTTTGTTATAGCCTACAGTATGTCTAACATCAAAGCCCTTCCTGGACAGATCTTTATTAATCTTGAGACTTGCAGTTCTGAATTTGTGAATAAAATTTCTATGCCATCACAGTCATCTTCATCTGTTGACGAAAAGGTGGCCCCCTTTCTCCATAGCTTTGATGTCTGTGTTAGTTAGGTAGTTAGGTAGTTTTAAGTCTTACATCATGCAAGCATACAATACCTATATATCTTTCTTGTAGACTATTTAATACTGTAAGTTTTTGCGTTTGATGCGCTTGTGCACCAAACGTCTTGGGACAATAATGGGAAATGAGAGGTGTGTCACTGCCAAGCCAATTACAGCTAAAACTGCAATGGGTTTGGTAGTGTGCACCAATGACCAGGCACTCTGGTCATGACAGCAGTTCAGCTTTGCTGACGTGGTGCATTCTCTACTTAAAAACAAGCATTTGTCAATGCCGAAAGTTTGCTTGCTGGCATTGGCATTGGTAGTGTAGGAGTTAGAAAGCTGTATAATAGGAATGGCAGTGAAGTATTGAACTGAAGCCAACCCCACCACCACCCTGCAGAGACTGACAGGCATTGGGGTGTGGCTTTGGATCATCAGGCATAACGGCCATGCCATTTCACCACACCCTACCCTGCAGACACTGACAAGTGTCACGGTGTGCCTTGGAGTCTTTGGCCCTTATGTGCACCCCATTCCATCAGAAAATATGGTGAGATGGGTGAGGTATAGGAGAATGGGGTGAACTTTGGGGCCAAAGAGTCCAAGGCACATCTCGATGCCTCTCACTGACTGCAGGATGTGGAATGGTATGAGCATTACAGGTGAGAGTCCCAAGTCACACCCCTGCTGCCTGTCATTCTCTACAGGGTGGGGCATTATGGCCGGAAACCCTAATGCCTCAAGCATTCATTGGTATTTTCAGTCCAAATTTTCAACATATTTTTTTTTGTGACCCCCACCTCATGAAAAGTGGCAATATGAGCTTCTTAGCCGAAAGCTGCTTTTGCACAGTGACTACGGCATTTAGCACCACAGGTGCAAAAACACATTCCGAACAGGATGTGAAAAATGACAGCTGAACTGTTCATGGGGAGGTGTAAAAAATGGCAGTGTTGAAAATCTGCAGTGAAAATATTAAAAAAACTGGTGAAGTCAAGAGCGTGTGTAGAAACTGTGCATCGCACACCAGTAATGCAATTAGTTTGGGGACTTTTTATAGCAGATTGTCAACACAGGCATTTTGGGACCTCTGATCATGAACAGTGTCACTGTGATTTTCTTTATCTGTCCTGAACAATGATTTCCCACATTGACTATGCATTTCTGCGCTGAAAGTGTGAAAACACATTCCGCCATGTTGTGAAAAATGACAGCTGTACTGTTCATAAGGAAGTGTGGAAAAATGCCACTGGTGAAACTCTGACTGAAAATATTGCAATTCATGAACTTACGAGGGTGCATGGAAACTGCGCAATGCTCACTCGTAACACAGTCATTTTATGGACTTTTGTCACCAAATTTTCAACATAGCCATTTTAAGACCTCTGCTCATGAACAGTGTCACTGTAATTTTCTTAATCTGTCCCAAACATTGCTTTCGCACACCGACTGCACCTTTGTGCACTACATGTGCAGAAACACATTTTGGGCATGATGTGAAAAATGTCAGCTGTACTGCTCATAAGGAAGTGTAATAAAATGGCAATGCTGAAAATCTGGTGTGCAAATATTAAAAATTCACAAACTTATGAGCATGCGTAGGAACTGCACAACATGCGCTCCTAAACAGTAATTTTGGGAATTTTTCACCAAATTTTAACATAGCCATTTTAAGGCCTCTGCTCATGAACAGTGTCACTGTGATTTTCTTAATCTGTCCCAATCATTGATTGCGCACACCGACTGTGCCATTGTGCGCTACATGCAGGGAAACACATTTTGGGTGACATGTGGAAAATGACAGCTGTACTGCTCATAAGGAGGTGTAGTAAAATGGCAATGTTGAAAATCTGAGCAAATATTAAAAATGCAATAAACTTATGAGCATGCGAGGAACCGCGCAATGCAAGCTCGTGAAACAGTCATTTTAGGAATTTTTTCACCAAATTTTCAACATAGCCATTTTAAGACCTCTGCTCATGAACAGTGTCACTGTGATTTTCTTCATGTGTCCTATATATTGATTTCGTGACACCGATCATGCGCACGTATTGTGCGCTATATGCACGGAAACACATTTTGGGCGAGATGTGAAAAATGACAACAGTACTGCTCTATAAGGAGGTGTGGTAAAATGGCAATGTTGAAAATCCAGAGTGCAAAATATTAAACATTTGTGAACTTACGAAGGCATGTAGGAACCGCGCGTAGCACACTCGTAAAACAGTCATTTTTAAGAATTTTTTCAGCAATTTGCAACATAGGCTTTTTGAGAGCCCACCTTATGAACACTGGCACTGTCATTTTGTTAATCGGTCCTGAAAGGTGATTTCGTGCAGTGACTGTGAAATCACCCTTCAGACCAGATTAACGCCATGATAGTTCAAGAATTCATGAGGAGGGGTCACAAAAACCCCATGTTGAAAATTTGGTGCCAAAATTCCAAAACATGCCTAAGATATGCATTAAAGTTGGAAAAAAACCTATTTATTGCATTACACATTTTACCAGCATTTCCTCAGTTCGCAGTCGGTTTTGAAGAGTGCAGATGTGTTCCCGGTCCACCGAAGATCATCACGCTGAGCTCCGGAGGTAAGGATGGGGTGAGGTGGGTGGTGTGGAAGGCAGGGTACAATGGGTGGGTGGGTGGGCTAGGGAGAGCGCCAAGGGAATTTTTTTTATTTACAGTTTTTTTTTCACTTAGACAACATGGGACGTTTGCCACGCTAGGGTGGGCTCCCAGCATGGCAACTGGAAGTTTTTTGGAGGGGCCAGGAGCCGACAGAGGATTGGTCACCCTCATTGGCTATATGGACTTGTGCCATGCTGGGGTGGGCTCCCAGTGTGGCAGCTGTAAGTCTGTTTGGGGGGGACTGGAGCCAACGGGGGAGTGGAGCCAACAGGGGATTGGAGCCAGTGGGGGATTGGGCACCCCCGTCGGCCATAACAGTTTTTGCCACACTGGGGTGGGCTCCCAGCATGGCTCGGGAAAGCTTTTTGGGGGAGGTGTGGAGCCAACGGGGATTGGGGCACCCTTTGGCCATACAGTGTGTGGGTGGGGGAGAGCATGATCACACATGCGTGCATGCGTGTGTGCATGTGAAGGGAGGGAGCACTGCTCACTGAAGTGGAGTTCTCCCTTTCAACTGTATGGCACTGCATTTTCAACTGCTGTCATAGACAGCTGCAGCATTCATTGGAGAACTGCGGCCGCATCTGCAAACACACTGACTGAACTGGAAGACAGGTAACACACCTCTGAAAACTAAGATGATGGCCCTAAGTTTCTTGCACATGTGTGCAAGCAAGCATAAAAATGAACTGCACCAATGGGAGCGCTTCATTTCTTTCTGTAGCCCAGACTCTGGCCATGCACATTAGAGTGCACACTGTTGTGCATGGCCATTGTTATGGCCCATCTTTGCTCCCTCTGACCCCTACCCCAAAAGCTTAAACATTAGCCACAGTGTGGTTTTCCCTTTCTATGCTCAGTTCTCTGTGCCCCTCAGCCTCAACATTAGCCACAGTGCGGCTTTCTGTTAATGTCAACAGCGGGGTGCCCAATCCCCATATCAGCATGTATCCCCCCTCCCCATTAATGTGGCACACTGGGAGCCCACCACAGTGTGCCAAAAAGTGCTATTAAAAAAATAAACCTGTGAAAGAAGAAAACTGTCCCCTGCCATCTTTTCTTTGATGCAGAATCCTGCATTGAAATGTTTGATGCAGGATCCTGCATCAAACAGGTTTGCTCCCTTAAAGTCTTTTTGCTGGCATCATGGTGCCCAATCCCCAGGTTGGTGTGTATTTCCACCCACACTGTGGCATACAGAGAGCCCACTCTAGTGTGCCCAGATAATTTTTTATTTATTTATTTATCTTTCTGACACCGGGATGCCTACTCCTGATATCTGATACCCCCATGCCCACTATCGTTGCTGCCGGGGGTGCCCAATCCCCCTGTCAGCAGACTGTATCTCTTCTCCTAACCTGTGTGGTACACTAGGAGCCCACCCCAGTGTGCCCAAAAGTATTATTTTATATATCTGTAAATAAAGAAAATAGCCCCCCAAGTCTTTTTTAACCCTGCAAAAAGAAAACAGTCTCTCATTCCTCCCAGTCCCTCCCCATCCCCACCCTCCCACTGAGCACCCACTTTTCACTCCCCTTACCCCATACTTACCTCTGGAGGTTGCTGCTGTCATCTTCTCCTGACCGGAACATGTCTGCACTCTTCAAAGCCGACCGGCAAACTGAAGAATCAAAGGTAAGCACCATATATTGGCAGTCAATGGGGGGGTTTCAACTTATTTGCTATATCAGTCATTTTTAGGAAATTTAGCCCCACATTTTCAACATGGGGCTTTTGTGATGCCCACCTCATGAATACTGCCACTGTCATTTTGTTACTTGGTCGCAAAAGGTGATTTCATGGTCAGTGCATGGAACCACCTTTCAGAACCAATTAATGAAATGACAGTGCTACTGTTCATGAGGTGGTGTCCCAAAAAGTCCAAGTTACAAATTTGGTGAAAAAAATTCCATGAAATGATCACGTTATGAGTGTGCATTGCACAGTTTCTACGCACGCTCATAACTTCACCAATTTTCAATATTTTCACTCCAGATTTTCAACATTGCCATTTTTGTTACACTTCCTTATGAGCAGTACAGCTGTCATTTTTCATCTCCTGCCAAAATTGTGTTTTTGCACCTGTGTCGCAGAATGGCACAGTCACTGTGCAAAATCAACTTTTGGGATGGATTAATGAAATCACAGTGTCACTGTTCATGAGGTGGGATCCCAAAAAGACCATGTCGAAAATCTGGTGCCAAAATACCCAAAAAGAGAGGTAAGAAACCATTATGGTTTACAAACAAAGTCTTAAAGATGAGTGCTTTAAAGAAGAATGCATACATGAGAATGAAAGCGGATGGAACACAAAATAATATAGAAGGCTGTAGAAATTCACTAAGAATATTGAAAAAAGTAATTAGGTCAGAAAGAAGTAAGATGGAATTTAAACTTTCACATATGAAGGACAACGGCAAGAGCTTCTACACTTATATAAACCTCCTGACTTTGTATTGCATCTTACCACTGTTTTGCTTGCACCTATTGCTGATGCGGAACCTTTGTAAAAGAACCCTTGGTTCAAAGGTATTTGTAATCCTACTAATAAATACATAAAAATAAATAAATTCATTAATTTCCAGAACAAACAGAGGAATACTTTGGGACCAATAAATAAAGATGGTAATGAAATACAGCATCCTAGGGAAATGGCAGTGGTCCTAAATGAGTATTTTGGTACAGTATATGACGGGAGGATGTTGAGGAATATAAAATCAAAGAGAATATTGATAATAACTTAGGTTTAAAAGTGAATAATGAAGAAATAAGGGATCTATTGGATAAAATCAAGGTTAATAAATCAGCTGACCCAGATCATATCAGCCCAAGACTGATAAAAGAAGTAGTGGGGCAAATTCAATACCCATTAGTGGCAATTATTAATAAATCCTTTGAAACAGGAGAAGTTCCTGGTGACTGGAAGTTGGCAACAGTCATCCCTCTATATAAAAAAGGAAACAAGTCAGAAACATCAACTTTCAGACCAGTCAGTTTAACTTCTATATTTTGTAAGTAAGCTGAAACATTGCTGAAAATTAAAATGGAGGAGAACCTTAGGATTTTGGGATTTGAAGACATAAATCAACAGGACCTTAAGAAAAATATGGGATGTAACACAAACTTGCTGTGTTATGAATATACCAATAAGAATGTGAATAATAACATACCGATGGATGTAATAGACTTAGACTTCCAGACAGCCTTCGATAAGGTTCCATGTGATGGCTTGTTAGAAAAGTGGTTGGAAACAGGCATAGACAGTAGGTTAGTAAGTTGGACCCAGAACTGATTAAAAGGCAGAACACAGAGAGTGAGAGTTCTAGGAGAGTATTCAGAACCTGTAGTAGTGTCCAACGGAATACCACAAGGCTCAGTGCTGGGCCTTGTTTTATTTTCCCTATATATAAGTAACCTTCATATGAATATAAGCAATAAAGTAACTAAATTTGTGGACGACATAAAGTTAAGTGGTCTGGTAGCTACTGATAGTCAAATATATCAGATGAAAATGGATATAAAAAGAATCGAGGAGTGGGCTTTAACAAACAAAATGTCCTTCAGTGTTAATAAATGTATGGTAATGCACATGGGAAAGACTAATACACAACAACAGTACATATTAAATGGGCAAGGATTAAAAACAAGTAGACTGGAAAAGGATTGTGGTGTTAAGGTCAATCACCAGATGAAGTTTAAAGAGCACAGGACAGCTCTAATTAGGAGAACAAATCTCATGATCAAAAACATTAGGAGAAGTTTTATAAAGAATAGTGGGTTGTCTACTACCTTTATGCAAGACATATATAAGAATCCATTTAGATTATGAGTCACAACTTTGGAATCTAAATACATTGGGGGAAATTAATATAACAGAAAAGATTCAGAGATGATATACTAAGGCAATAGGATCATTAAGAAATTATAGTTATGAGGATGGATTGTTAAAAACTGGTCTATTCTCCCTGAAACAAAGAAGAATAAGAGGGGATCTACTAGCAATATATAAGACAGTAAATGATATAGGCTTAAGGAATGAGATGGGTTTACAGGTGCAGGAGAAACCAATTGGTTTGAGGGGGCATAAAAAACAGATCAAATTAGACATTGTTAAACACAATGGTAGACATTTCTAATTTATTAACAGAACTGACAGGTTATGGAATAAATTTACCGAATAATAACACTGAAAGTAGCACAATAACAACATTTAAAAAACAAGTTGATAATTGGGTGAGGGAAAATATAGATTTGATGTCCCACTAATGTGGGGAATGGTAAATATGCACCTAGAAGCCTTCTTCCATTCATGAACCAAGTATAAATACCAAGTATAAAACGCCTGAGTTACATGCAGTCATTGAAATTTTGCTATGTGTGTGCATGACTTTGGCAAATGTTTATATTTTGACTCCAAATATTCAACATTGTGAATTTTTCACACCACCTCATGAACAGTATAGCTATCATTTTTCACATCCTGCCTGAAATGTGTTTTCACACCTGTGGCATCGAATGGCACAGTTGCTGCATGAAATCACCTTTTGGGATTGAGTAACAAAATGATAGTGCCACTGTTCATGAGGTGGGATCCCAAAAAGCCCATGTTGAAAATTTGGAGAGAAAATACCAATAAACGCCCGGGGCATTAGAATTTCCCACCATAATGCCCCCCCCACCCTGTAGAGACTGACAGGCATTGGGGGGGTGATCTGGGGTTGTTGGCCATAACGCTCATGCCATTCCACCCCCACCCTGCAGCCAGTGACAGGCATCAAGGTGTGCCTTGGGGTCGGTGGCTCTAACGTTCACCCCATTCTCCTATACTGCATCCATCTCAGCTTATTTCCTTAATGAATAGGGAGAGCATAAGGGTCAAAGGCCCCAAGGCACACCACGACACCTGTCAGTGTCTGCAGGGTTGGTTGAGGTGGAATGGCATGAGTGTTACGGCCGATGACCCAAAGGCACATACCCAGTGCCTGTCAGTCTCTGCAGGGTGGGACTGAGGGTTGGCATTAGGATTGGAAACCCTAATGCCTCAGTAAAGAAGTAAATCAAGGAGGGGTGGTGGACGTCACCTTCCTTGATTTCAGGAAAGCCTTCGACACTGGCCAACATAGAAGGCTGATTAACAAGATGGGTAGTCTGGCCACAGGGCACAAGCTGCTAAACTGGGTTAGAAACTGGCTGATGGACAGGAGGCAAAGGGTGGTGGTAATGGGATTCAATCCATGGAGAGGGTGGTGACCAGTGGGGTATCTCAAGGATCAGTCCTGGGACCAGTCCTGTTCAATGTCTTCATTACAGACATTGTGGAATGGCTAGAAGGAAAGGTCTGTCTGACTGTTTGCAGATGATGATAACATCTGTAACAGACTGACTACTCCAGAAGGGGTGGAGAAAATGAGCAGGGACATGCAGAGGCTTGAAAAATGGTCTGAGGAGTGGCAACTGATGTTCAATGCAAAGAAGTGCAAATAATGCACTAGGAAGAGGGAAACCTGGGGAGAGTTACAGGATGGGGGTTGGGAGGTGCTGATGATCACCAAAGAAGAAAGGGACCTAAGAGTTATCAGTTCTGATGACCTAAAGGTGTCAAAACAGAGCACAAATGTTGCAAGGAGGGCCAGTGGCATGCTGGGGTGCATAGGCAGAGGTATCATTAGCAGAAGGCATGAGGTGGTGAAGCCATTGTATAATGCACTAGTGAGGCCTCACCTACAGTACTGTGTGAAGTTCTGGAGGCCACAACTGTGCAAGAACATTGACAGGGTGGAGGCAGTCCACAGAACGGCAACCAAGATGGTACATAGCTTGCAACACAGAACATATCAGGAGAGATTAAAGGATCTCAATATGTACTCACTGGAGGAAAGGAGGAAGCAGGGGAACATGATGGACATGTTCAAGTACTGCAAGGGCATAAACAACGTGAAGGGGTGGACATCTTCCAATGCATCAAATGTTCGGCATTGGCAAATGCTTGTTTCCTTTGACTCTTCATGCTAGTCACGTTTAGTGTAGCAATGGATAGAAGGGCCATTCTCATATAAGGTGAGGGAATCTCTATTCAGTTCTTATGGTGTCTGATTTTTACTTTTCCATCTCATCATTTTTGCTACTGAAGCTTCCAGTTTTCTGAGGCAGTGTCCTGTACTGAGGAAACTGCAGATGCTTCTGAATTCTCTTTATCTCCATCTAAATCCCCCCATTGCCCTCCTTGTATCAGAGCTAAATATTTATTTTCTGAAGCCCTTACATTTTTTTTGGTTCCCTCTGTTCCTCCCTTCTTTTTCTCTACAGGAGCTTTCCCTTTCCTGGTCCTTTTTTTCTACCTACCACTTGGTATGGGTGTTCCTTTATTGGAGGAGGAGGACATTAGATTTGTAGGAAATGTAGAATCCTGTTCTTCTTTCTGTGTCCCCCCAAATGGTGTGTCTTGCCCCGTACTAGTAGTGGGTTGTTCCGTATTCATTACCCCTTCAGTAATCTGTTGCTGACTAGTCTCAGTGTCTATGTGTGAAGTAACTTCTTCTGTTACTGTCTGCTCTGTTGTTGTTTGGGTACTCTGTGCCTTGCTTCCCTTCTTATATTTTACATTTTTCCTCTGAGGCTTGTCTTGCTCCATTTGCTGTGCTTGTGATTAAACCTTCATGTGAAGGGCAATATTCTCTGTTATGAGAAGCCCATGGGCATTCCCCATGTGAGTGGCCTGTCTTCTCACACAAGTTGTATTTAAATAAGTAAACACGTGGCCGATGAGAGGCAGTTTTCCAGACAATAGAAGCACCTAGGTGTATCACAGGTGTTACTAATGTGTTTTGGCCCCACACTTATGGCATGATTTTGATTGTCCTGTATAGAAAAATATACCTCTGGCCCTCCCTAGAAAGAAGCTGCTAGGGAGATACACAATCCCTTTATTTGTAGTGCAAAGTTTCACCTTAATTTTTCACCCACCAGTTCCATATATATTCATTGTCCAGTATTGGTGTTGGTTTTCCCATTACTTCACACCATTGTCGCAATCAAAATAGGATATCTTCATCATTGACCCCTTCATTTCTAAATATCAGTGTTATATATTTGATTGCTGACTTTGTCAGGGGGATGACTAAAAAAGGTAACCGAAAAGAAGTATTCTTTAAATTTTTGCGCTGGCCAAAAATCTATTTAATCCTGAAACAAGCTTGAAACTAATATCAAAATTAGAGTCACCTAAATGAATTAAAGCAAACACCTTCAAAGTTAATGCCTGCTTTTCCATGGCCTGTTCCTCAGCACCTTTGATGTGTGCTTATTTCACTGTAGTCACTGTCGTTTCCTGCATTATTAATATGTCCTTCTGGCTGTGGTATCCTAGTTTGCTCATCTAGGTGTTTTTTGAATACTTTTATAACTTTGTTATGTAGGATCTGAAGGGTCTGTTATCCACTTAGCCTGTGTTCTCTTAAGGCTTTATCCAGTGTCCATGTATCAAGAGCATTTGTCTTGTTGTGCTGCCTGTGCACAGGTTCGGTAATATTGGGTTCATCCTTTTTTTAGGTCTTTTGCTCCTGAGGTTTTACTTTTCTCTTGTTCTTTGTTTTTGCACATTTTCCCCAAGTCCACTGACTGCTTCTGCATTCCAAGCATTCATCTGCGGTTTCTGATGTTGTGAGTCACATCTGTTTCTTTTGTCATTTTCAGGTTTTACAATTGACTAGTGCCCTGGTCCTTCTCATGCTGTTTTAGCAGTCATTCTTTTTCTTTAAAATAGTTTGCTTCCTTGTCTGCTAGTTGCTGCAGGAGTTGTATTTTCCTCTCCTCCAAGGCTCATCACAGCTCCCATTATCTTTCTGTGAGTCCTGTCTCTCTGGATTTGACGGATCCCACTGTCACAGTTGCCAAAGCTGGTGCCATGGTTTCTGTAACCTGTTTCTCCACAGTGAGCATAATCTCATAAGTCATCAGTAGGGAGTGAGATCAGGCTCCCTACTGGCTCTCCTCTCGATCCACCGTCTCCCATCACATCAGCCATCTTGGATGATAGCCAACACAGCCAGAGGTCCCCCTACAAAGAGAGTAGGGGTATTTTTATTGAAATATGGACTTCATTACAGAAATAACAAAAATGAACAAAAAGCAAGTCATATAATACATCATAAATATACTTTGCCAACACAAATATATTTTAATCCCAATGTACCACAATTTACATAACAGCAAAGGAGAAACACTGAAGTTCTAAGTTACATTCAGCCATTTATCACAATTGATCCAGAGATGCTTCTCTGCAGAAAAACATAATATATCTTTGTGCTGGATGTTTTCCAAAGTCTTATGAATATTAACAAGGCTTTCTATATAAGTAACTATCTTCTGTTGTAGGGCCCACATACATCTACCCTGCCAGAGATAATACCTTATAACTCCGAGAACAATGTACACAGTATCTGAATGGTATTTACCTCAATGCCCTGTAGGTGGTCCATACCTCAGAAGGTGGTAAGAGAGTGATGCAAATATGGTTTTTCCCATTGTACTGCCAAGAAATCCCCAAACAATTTTGTATACTGGCATTCCAGGAATAAATGTTGCTGGGTTTCCAAAATCTGAGTACAAGAATTTCTAGGACAGTACCTATGCGAGAGCTGTTTCTGTTTATTATTGCTTTTCACATGAAGTCTCCTGTAATTGCCCAGCCCAACACAATCCCACACACATGGAGGGAGCCTAGGATTAGTAAATTGTAAGTACTACCCGTAACTGATTCTCTGGACACATTGGGAAATTAATGTCTCCCTGACATTCTGTTTGTACAATTATATCATAAATGGCCTTTCTATCCATAGTTTGAAATTGAGTAGGTGCAATTTTCCATCTTATAGCATTTTTTATGCTATCCAGACCATATTGCAGTACAGAGCCAGATTTCCCCAGCAATCTAGGTTTCCAATGCTCCCAAGCCTAGAGGCATGGGGATACCAATCTGAGCACTAGTGGCTTCCATAATTTCTCACCTGGTTTTAGTGCATTCCCCAAATTATGAGATGAAAAAAGACTAAAGAAAAATGCTATGGGGTGTATCATATTGAGACCTCTGTCTGAAATAGCTTGATAGGTATATTCTCTTTTTATTGATTTAATCTAGAGCACAGAATGCTTGAAAAAAAATTTCTAATCTAGAACCAAGAATGCTTGGAAAAAAAACATTCTAATCTAGAACCCAGAATGCTTGAAAAAAAGTTCTAATCTAGAACTCAGAATGCTTGAAAAAACGTTCTGTAAAGCCCTGTCCATATGCTTTGAGGTGAAGGAACGATGAGACTAAGGTACAAAAAAAATAGGAACTAAAAGGGTTTTCATCAGTACCACTCTCTTTTAATTTTTTTGAGATTTGTTGACCCTTCCATTCTGCCATCAACCTGTTAGCATGAGCCATGCATAATTCTCAGTTCATCAGTGAAATATTCCCAGGACCAAAGTCTACCCCTAAAATCATAATGGGTTCCTGTGTAACTTTAATACCTGCTAGAGTTCCAGATTCTGGAAGGGGGAGATTGCCCAAAACCACCCCTCTACTCTTGTTAAGATTTATCTTTGATAGTTGTATTTATTTTTAAACAATGGAACTGTGTGTAATTGTATGTGAAGTCATTGTACTGTATGTATTTGTATTTTTATATATTTGGTTGTAACTTTTGTCTTTTGGTCAGTGTCAGGCATGGTTGAAAAAGGGCTCTGCCCAGTCCACCTCCTGGTTAAAATTAAAAAATTAATTGAAAAATCTGAAAAAGTTTGTAAAATTTCTGTTAGGGAGTTTTCACATGTATCAGGGGCTAGAGTCAGTAGTAAATCATCTGCATAGGCTAAGATTTTTATGGGAAGAAGATTAGGGATAACTGATAGTCCCTTAATTTCAGTGGCCATCAAGATTTGATGAATGTCAATCCCGAATATGTACAACAATGGGCTTAGGGGATAACCTTGCCTGACTCCCCATTGTACATTAATCCATTTACCGTACCACCCATTAACATTTGAAATCATTTGAGCATGAGAGTACATGTCTTGAAGCCAGGTAACAGACTGACCAGGGATACCAAATGCCTTCAGAGTATCAAATAGAAAGTCATGAGACAGCTTATCAAAGGCCTTTTCCTGATTGAGAACTAGCATGTAGTCCTGCAGACCATTCTGCTCGCCTAAGGAAAATAGCTCCCTTTACACTATTAAGTTATCTTGTTTCCTAACTGGAATTGCACAAGACTGTGCTATGCTAATCAAATACTTTGACACTTTAGATAGTCTAGCTAGTAGGATGTTACTTAAAATGTTAACGTCAGTGTTCAACAGGCTCAGTGGTCTCCAATTTCGAATGTCAGAATTAAGTCCCTTCTTAGGTAGCAATACCAAAAGAGCTGTAGTCACAGATTCAGAATATTGTGTAGTAGTGAGTACATGGTTAAACAAAACCACAAGAGCCGGGACTAATTCTTCTTGAAATGTCTTATATACCCCAGCCCCTAACCTGTCAGAACCTGGGGCTGTATCCCTCTTCAAATGACCAATAGCTTGTTCATCCTCTTCTGCTGAAACTTCTCTAATTAGATTTTGAGTATCCTGTTCAGAGACCTGGGGTAAATACAGAATATCCAGGAACTCCTTAGAGCAAAGAGATGCAGTAGGCATAATAATTCTTCTATGTATTGTTCAACTACAGTACCTTAAGTAGATCAGGCAGGGCTGTAACTTTTTCCCCATAGGAGAGTCTAGTTTGGTAATAATCCTGTTATCTACCCTAGTTTTGCACTCTTTAAAAGAGTCCATCGATCCTTTTTGTACCCTACTCCCAAATCGAAGTTCCTGGTCAAGTGATTTTGCTCAATTATATTGTAAATCGAACGTTTGTTTTTTTTACACTGCTAATCTGAGGACTATAATCAAAATGTGTTACTTCACCTGGCCTGTCGGGCACTGAGGGTTGAGGTGCTGGACGCCACACCTCGCGCCATGCCAGAGACCCGGGTTCAAGAACAGACTTGGGTCGCCGGGGGCTGGCGGGGGGAAGGGTGGATTGAGTTTCCTGCTACAGCTCTCCTTCCTTTGGGGTAGGTGAGGGTCATGCGTCACGCTGCACTGACACCCAGCGGAGGCTGGGTGTTTGGCAGAATGCAGGCATCTACATTGGGGGAAGAGCTGGCAGATGTCTGCATGTCAGTGTGTTGATGTCATTGCATGTCTGACTCTTCGGATGACTAAAAAAGAGGGGAAAAAATTAGGGTACCTCCGCCTCTATGAAACCTTCCTTGGGGCTTCAATTAGCCACTGTACTGGGGTCCCCCAACTAGTTATTGGTTCCACAGGAGCTGGATAGGGGGTCCCAGCTCTGTGGCCCCACCCTCTGGGGGGAAGCCAGGGTGACCGGGGGTCCCAGCAAGTGACAGCAGGTGGAAGATTGGGGCCGTGACCAGGGCGGATACCTGGCGGAGGTGCCCACAAAAAAAAAATGTGTTACTTCAGTTTATGATATTAAATGCTGCAAGTGATGTCTTAACTTTAAATACTGTAGATATTCCTTATTCAAAATATATCTAGCCCTTTTCTGAAACATGGCCTGCCAGGATTTCTTTGTATCTTTCCACCATTCTGAAAATTCTTCATAACATTCTAGTACTGCAATTCTGGCATACCAGTCATGCCTCAACATATTTAGAACCATTGGGTCTTCTAATAAGGACTCATTAAGTCTAAAGCTATTTTTTTTTACACCAGGGAGCACTTTCCCAGGTGAAGTGCATTGTTATAGCAACATGGTCTGAAAATTCACTAGCCTTTGTGGCAATATTTAGGATACGTAGTACCGAAGACATAAATATACTGTATAATCAATCTGAGTTTTTAATATACCTCTGAAATAAGTGTACCCCTCCCCCCCCCAGAGGGATGCATGCTTCTATAAGCATCTACCAATCCAGCTATAAAAACTACTTGCTGTAAGGCTACAGAATCACAAAACATTTTCAAGGTCCAAAGTCCCCAATCTGACTGGACAAGACCACAATTAAAATCCCTCACTCATAAAAGCAGCTGAGAGGTATGGCGGTAAGGCTGTATGTCCCTAAAAAGGGACACCCTTTAAGCTTTAGTTTGAGGGATGTAAGTAACTATTAGAAATCTCTCTGTTAGGAAAACAATGTCTAACAGCAGAGCCCTGCCTGGGTGTATGTTCAAAAGATGAGATATTTTTAGATAAGGATTATTAAATAAAATGCCAATAGACTTCTAGGAAAACAAACTGAACTTACAAGCTCAAATGGGCAGACTAGGTGGGCCATAGGCCCTTATTTGCCGACACTGTCTATGTATCTATGTATCTATGTATCTATGTCACGGGTATCTTATCCTATGGACCAGAATGAAGACCTAGAGATCCATAACCTAGAGGCCTATTGTAGCTCAAAATGAGTTTTAAGGTGAGTGTCATGAATACACTATATGTCCTTTTTCTCTTGTAATAGTGAAAAAAGAACCCCTGTACACTTTCTTTCACTGTTAATGCTGTTTACATTGAGAGAGCAGATAGAAAGTGGTGCCATAGTGAAAAAAGAAGCGAGGGCCAGCTACATACTATGGAGTCTTAGAGGATCTCCTTTTTCTGGTACATTTAGCTATTGAGTCATCTCCCCCTCTCTCTTCTGTATCTGTGGTGGAGGCTATAGATGAGGTATCAGTCCCCTCCTCCCCTTAATCCCCATATGTGGGGTCAGTGATTAGAGCTGCAAACCTATTGCCCTTTTTCCATGTAAGGACTACTGGATCCCGTCTGCTTCTTCCAACATTTTGTTTTTAAGAGGGTAAAGTCTTCACCAACAGGGAACATTTCTTTTAGGCAACCAGTTTGAATGACCTTTTCCCACTTGGGGGTGGGGTAATTCAGCATCTCTTGCACTAGCTGTATTCACAGCGTTATCTAGTGGAATTCCTTCCCCTTCAGGTAAAGATGTGGTAGAACCACCCTCAGAAGCCTGTGCTTCCATTTGTATAACTGGTACCTGAGGTTGAACACTATCGGGGTAACTGGGGCTTCAACTGTTTCTAGGATTTTCCACGTTGCTCTAAGATTCTGTTCAGCAACTCTTTTTGCCTGCAATTGTTGGGCTATATTAATCAGGCCTTCATGTGATGGACAATCCTCCCAATTGTCTGATGCCCAACGTCCGTAAGTGTGGCCTGTCTGTTCACTATAATTACTCTTGAATAAATTCAAGTAGTTTGCAGCAACTTGCCCATAATCCAGACAGTGACTACAGCAGGCTGTGTCACATGCAGAACTTAAATGTGAATGAGAGCCACATTAAAAACAAGAGCAGGGCTGCCCCCCATAAAAAGGGAACCACGATCTTACCCCACAGAAAGGTACTTGGAAGGTGGACGGGACCTGAATTGGTGGAGAACAATTGAACCTTTATCCTCCACCCTCCATCCCATATTTGTTCACTATCCAAGATGGAGGTGGGTTTGCTCTGCACCTCGTACAGCTGGTTAAACAAAACAAAATATCCTCTACATTTACCCCTTTATTTTTAAACATAACTGTAATAACCTTTTCCAGGGGTTTTGTGAGGGGGGATCGCATGGAAAGGAATCCATACAGGGTTTTTTTTCTGAGCTTGGTGCTGTGCCTAAAACCTGTCCAGACTAGACACAGTTTTAAAACTAAAATCATAGTTTGAGTTCCCGAGACTGAGTAAAGCAGAAATCTCGAATAAGAAAAATTTCATAGAGCCCTTCAATAAAACTCTGTCAGTATGTTGCCTATCAGGGGGTGAGTCCAACCCCCCTTTATACAGTAACCACACTGCATTTCTCCTAGGGGCAGGCTCACCCTTATTTTGAAATAAATCTGACAGTTTAGACAATGGGGGCTAGTCCTGCCCATTTAACAGGATCATGAAGTAATTCATCAGAGGGACACATCCTTATAGGACCTTCCTGTGAAATATCATTTATATTAACAGAAGGCCTATTGTCTATATCTGTAGCATCTACCACATTTCTAGCAATGTTAGAATCAGTGACACCCACATTAACAACATTATTATCAGGTTGCAACCTATTTTTCTCAAAAGAGTTAACCCTGAAGTCATTGGAGCTCATTCAGGGAGTTGCCCTCTTGGCTTGTTGCTGGTCTTGAGCTTGTATCCATCATTGAAAAGAAGGGTCAGAAGGATCTGGGGTCCAGCATCCATCTTCTCCCTGTACCCAGCCTGCGTCCTCCAGGGCGTGTACAGGGGACCAATTCTCTGCCCCTATGCTGGTGTGCCAGGGGGTCTGTAACTCAGCTTAGTACTTGTGGTTGGGATTGCATGCTTTTCCTTGCTCCAGCTGACCATATCTTTCAATTTTGGAAAGGAAAATACCTGTTCATGACACTGCCCGTTTTCCAGTACATCTGGGGATTTAGAGTCTATTCCGGCCGCTTCTGAAGTATGTCAGCCCACTCCAGGTTGGCTGTTCTTCTGCTTTACAGTTTCCAATGGAGCAGGGAGAGGAATTTGTGTTTCTGGGCACACAGCCATTTGGCTGCTATCACTGCCGGCCGCGTTACTCTCTCCTCATGCAGGATCAGCAGGAGCCAGACCAGGAGTGCCTTGAGCGGCAGAAGCCATAACCGGAGAACACTGCATGTCTGTCCATGAAGAAACAGGGATTTCCATTACAGGAGTTCCAGTTTTAGGTAAGGCACTCACCTGAATCTGCTCGAGTATGACCTCAAATTCGTGTGCTTTTTATAAACACTTTTCTCATTCTTCTGGTAACAGCCTGCAGTAGGCTGTTTGGTCTAACCGCTCAGCTGAGCTGGGCACAGCCGCAGATGATGCTTCAATTTGGAGCATAGTAGCACCAGGGGAAAGCACTACCTCCATAGAAACAAAAACATCTGTGGCTGTATCTTCTTCTGAGAAGTCAGCCATTGCCACATCCACAGGCTATTGAGTGCTGAGAACAGGGGAGGAGGCCAGCCCCCCTGTCTTCACCACATCCATCATCTCTGACAGTTCCTCCAGAGTGACCATCTTGCAACAGACAGCAAAGGGTTCCCCCCTACAGGAGAGTAGGGGAATATTTTATTGAAAACACATCATCAAAACATGAGGGTACAAAAATCATAAATCATATGTAAAATACAGAAAAGCTCATAGTCGCTGAGAATGAAAACAGCATTCAAAAGGTGTACCTATTCTCATTTCTATTTTATCAAAAAGGAAAGACCTCTCCATCACATACTAACTTTTGACATGGGGGTATAACTTAATTCATATTCATAAATTTCTTTTACCACATTTTCACATAATATTTTACATGTATCAAACGTCATTAACCTTTGTTGCATTACTCACTGTCATCTAGCATGCCAGAGATAACATTTTAAGCAGGCGAAAAGAACATGTAAAGTACTAGCCTCATATTTCTGCAAAGAATGAGGGTAAAGGCCTAAGGCAATACATTCATGACTTATCGTTTCTAACCAGGGGAGATTCCAAATGTAAGCCAAGTATTTCCACAAACCGCTAGAATATTCTCAGGTAATTAAAGAATGTCCAATATTTTCCTCAGGGGCTATACATGAAGGGTATGAGCAAGATCTCTCTTCTATTGCTTTATGTTTATTATTCCCTCTGATGTTGAGGCTACCATATACACAAAGCCATACCAAGTCTCACATTTTTCCCAGAATTCTCTTAGTATTCAAGAACTGTAAAACTTTGGAATTATCTTCAATAGCACAATGTTTAAAAGTTGGGGATGTGGGGAGTTGTTTGCTCATTGCAGCTTTATAGAGCTGAGGGCAAATAAGGTGTCTGATGTTTTCTTTAGTTATGTCCCATTTCCTTAATTTGTGTACCGTATGCTTTATAATGGGAGGGAATTTGACATATTTTGTTTGTTTAGGTGGCATGGTCTCCCATGATGTGAAAAAACAGTCAAGGTTATTCCAAATCCATTTTCCTGTTAGTGTCTCACCCTGTCTGATGCCCAGTTTAAAGTTCTGGGACCAAAAAAAGTACATG
This sequence comes from Neoceratodus forsteri, assembly GCA_016271365.2. NCBI lineage: Eukaryota > Metazoa > Chordata > Ceratodontiformes > Ceratodontidae > Neoceratodus > Neoceratodus forsteri. The sequence continues at coordinate 1,416,031,806 of CM057449.1, read as the reverse complement.
AAAAAAAGTCACTGGGTCTATGATACCAAAGCCTTCCTTATCTTTAGCTAAATATGTATGTATTCTCTTAATGGGGTTAAGTCGGCTCCCCCAAAAGATTTGGAAAAACACACTATATATTTTTGTTTCCACATGAAGGGGTAGAAAAAAAAACATTCCAGTATATAATAAGCACGGGATTAAACATTTCTTTATAAAAGCTATTCTTTTTAATTTGGACAATTTCCAGCTCTCCCATTTGCATACCCTTATTTCACAACTAGTCAGAGCTTTGTCCCAATTATAAACACTCGTATCTACAACTGAAAAGTATAATCTTAATATTTTAGTAGGTTCTTTCACCAAAGTTATTCCTGCGATAGGAGTGGCCTTATTGTGTTCCAATCCCAGCCCAAAACCTATACATTTCTCTAGATTTAGTTTGGCACCAGATAGTCTAGAATATGGATGTATTTTTTGTAGCATTTTCGTGATGCTATCTGTGTTGTGTGCAAATAAGCAGATATCATCTGCATATGCCATGACTTATATTTCATCATCATTTTGCAATCATTTTATCCCTTGTATAGATACATTATGAACAATACAGCGAATCAGAGGGTCTAATGAGAAAATATACAATAAGGGGCTCAGGCGGCATCCCTGCCTGACACCTTCTGTTATTTTCCATTCTGGGCCTATTGTTCCTGAAATGATTGAGCATGAGGTGCCTGAAGAATAAAGCATTTGTAGCCAATTGATGAATGGCTATGGTACCCCATAGTGAAGCAGTGTCTGGAACAAAAAGTTGTGATTAACTTGATCAAAGGCTTTGCTAAACTCTAGTGCAGTCAGGAACCCTGAATGGCTATGTCGATTATGAAAAAGTAATTATTTCATTCAACAAGATTAGGGCTTGTTGTATCTTCTTACCTGGTAGTCCACAAAACTGGGTGAGATATAAGATTTTATCAGCATATTTCTTTAATCAGAGAATCAAAATGTTACACAGTATTTTAAAATCTGTATTCAATAAGCTTTTAGGCCTCCAGTTTGTAATGAGGGTCCTGTCTCCAGATTTAAAAAGGAAAATTACTAAACCTTTAGTAAAGAATTTAGGAATCAGACCATGCTGTAAAAAATAAGTATAAACTTGTTTTAAACATGGGGCTAATTCTTTCTGAAATGTTTTGTACAGTTCATATGGCAAGCCATCCACCCCTGGTGAGGATCCTAATTTCATAGATTTAATAGCAGTCTGCATTTCTTGTACTATTATATCTTGTATAAGGTCCTGGGCTGTCCGTTGGTCTTGCACTATATTTATTAAAGAGAAATAATGTAAGACTTCAGTTTGATCAGGTCAATTGATATTCTGAAAGGATTATAAATGTTTAGCTACAATTTTATGTATTTTTGAGGGTCAGACCGTCAGGTGTTCTTCTTCATCCCGTAATTCCTGAAAGGTAGTTGCTTCCCTTCTAGTTTTGCACATCACAAAGGGGTCTTCTTGAGGGTTTTTCTAGGTTCCATATAATAGATTTGTTTTGACTGTTTGTGTCCTATCATATTGGTATTTGTGTAGTTCTGTTTTTAAAGTTTTAATTTGATCTGAAAAATTTATTTTGGATGTGTATGCTATTGACGTCAAGCATTGCAATTGAGATCGTAATTTGAGATAATGCAAAAGGGTATTTGGGGCTTTTTGTTTCCCATATTTCTGGAAATAATCCTTAAGAATTGTTTTGTGTCTGCCCACCAATCTCCCGTATCTTCATAGAAATCAAAAACGGAAGCTCTGGCCAGGAGGAGCCTTTCAATGGAAATTTGTGCCAGATTATATGTTAACATTGACAAGTTCAGTTTCCACCTGTTTTTTTTACTTTGTGTGGAAAATGAATCAAAAAAGGTCCCTAGTAACAATTAATGATCTGAAAATTCTTCTGGGAGTATGGCAAAACAATTTTTTTTATGATGTTTGCTAGTAAATAAATAATCAATGGTGGCTGTTAGCTTCCCTCTATGGTAAGTAAAATTAGGGCCCTGTTTTGTACTATCTGCACACTTTATGAGCTCAGCAGTTGAAACACATTTTTGTAGCATGTGGGAATCGCAATATATTTTTCCCTTAGTGTTCATTTGTAGTTTGGGTTCCTTGAGGCTACAATTGAAGTCTTCACCTAGATATATTATTTTGAGTGATTACTAAAAAGGGTTGTAAAGTTTCTAGAAGCTTGCATCATTCATCTTTCGACTGTGGGGAGTAGACATTAATAAACCTACTAGGCTTCGTATCCCAAATTCCATCTAGGATGAGTACTCTCCCTGGTATAAGGTCAATAAGTTTTGTCAGTGTAAACTTATACCCTGTAAATAGAATTGCTGCCCCATCGGATCAGTCTAGCTCAAAGGACCAAAAGAAGGACCCCAATACCATTCTGATTTAAACAGCTGAATGTGTGCATCAGACCACATCCAAGTTTCTTGCATAAATGTGATATTAAATTTATATAGTATTTGAAAAATTGTTTGATGTATTTTATGATTTAATAAGCTGCATACATTAATGGAGGAGATGGTATGCATTACAGAGTTTATACAGCAATGTTACAACAATGTTTTCCTTTTCTTCTTCTTCCCTGCATATTTGTAGTCAGTTGGTTTTGTAGGTTCAGATGAAACTGAATTAGTCTCGGTGTCATCTTCTTCCATTTCCATGTCTCCCAAGTTCTGGGTTTTGAGAACTGAAAAAGGATTCTCACCATTAAAGTTAAGTGTCCCTGCAGTAGTTGAACTACTCCGCGTAATCCTACCCCAGGTAACAGGGGTTATCCAAGGTTGTAAAGGTTGTGCAGAGATAGTGTCAGCAGGTGCTTCAGTGTAGCATACAGGGGTCAATAAGGGATCTGGTATTGGTTCTTGTTTAGGTATCACTGGAGGTTTCTCAGTAAGATTGGTTGGAACTGTAGCTGTGGGGCTCCCTGAGGGATTCACATTGGTCCCTGTTTTTCTAAAATCCTGACCTTGATCTTCTGATCCCAGGCATTCTGGGTCTGGAGGAAGGTGGGTAGGGGGCGGGGGAGGGTCATGGGCTGTCTGTTGAGCTTTCTGGATGAGGTTCTTAGAATCCATTTTGTCCTCTGTATTCCTGGATGCCCAAGGGCATTCATGGAAAAGATGTCCTGATATGTCACAAAGTGTACATCTGGTATTATTTGTACACTGCATACTTATATGTCCTACTTCCCCACAAACTCCACAACGTGGTTTATCACAGACGTAAGATAAATGGGTTCTGGATCCACATTTATATCAGACCGTAGGTTGATCTGTGTAAAAGCATACTCCTCGATCTCTTCTGAGGGAAAAAACAATTGGGGATGTGGTTGATTCCATCATTATTTTGGTGCAATTTAACTTTATACTTTCATCCCCCAGTCCAGAAATGTTCAGCATCCAAAATGGCATCCGGGGTGCTCAGAACCGAGCAGTGCTTTTGTAGCCATCAGGTAATATTATCAACATGTACTCCTTCATTTCTAAACATTATAGTCACGAATTTGATGAGAGGTTTAGTGAGAGGAATCACCATAAATGGTGTCCAGAGGGGTGAAAATTTGACTTGGTTATAATGCATCCAAAATACTTCCTGCAGATGCCGAGAACGAAAACGAACATCATAGTTGTCTTCTCCTGAAATGTTAATAAATGATAAAACCTCTGCCGGTGTGAAATTCAAGGATTCTTTTAGCAATTTTTTCCCCACATGATACCTGTCTGGGCATGTGTCAAGGCCACCTTTGTATCTTATGCGTACTGCATTACGCCTGGGAGCTACCTCCGCTTTGTTAAAAAAAATCTGAATATTTTTGTCGATTGCCTTGTGAGTCATTACCCTGGCAGTCTTCAGGTTTTTCAGAATTTCTCTCCTTCCTATCCCTATCACCATCATTATTAAGAGGATCAGTCTGTAGACTGTTGTCAGATAGCACAGTAGCTGTAACTGCGGTATGTTGTTCATTTGCTGGTAGTTGTATATTACAGCCAGGTCCAAGAGGCAGAGTCAAATCTTTATCAAAAGGAGTATTATTTGGCCTCCATTGAGGACTATCCTGGGAAAGTGGGGTAGGGTCCCAGTTAGGGTCTGGATACCATCGGCCTGTATCATCCTGTTTCCACCCAGCCTCTCCTAGAGCAAGCCCTGGTGACCACTTAGGATTTTGGTCAATGATTGGGGTAGCAGGAATTTCCCATTCTTGTATTAGGAATGTCTTTTTGTAAACCTAAAGGATTTTGTACTGACTCCATATTTCCCTTTATGAGACATGTAGGTATCTGTCTTTTAGACAGCATCTGACTATCCCTTTTCTGTTTCTGCTCCTCTTTAATTTTTTTTTTTTACCCCATCATCTTTTAACATGTTAAGCAATGCTGTTTGCTGTATCTCAAGTTCTTTACCCAGAATCGTATCAGTCATGTTGTGCTGAGGCCTGGTGGGGAGCTTTGGCATGTCAAAGATATCTATGCCCCAGCCTCTGCAATTTCTCTCTCTCTCACGGGACATCCTGTAACAACCTTATCAATGGGCAGTGCAGTCCCCAGAGCAGTACGTGGAGGATTAAACCCAGTGACCGAAAATGTACTGTCATTCAAGCTTACAGTACCCGACTGTATGCCAGGCCCTGACATCCCATCGGTATCCTGAGGGTTACCTGTCAGTCCAGAATTCTGTCTCTTGAGAGCTGTAAAGGTAAAAACAGTGACATTTGACTGATCGTTATGTTTGAATTGAAATGTTGTATTACCTTCTGCTTCTGTGCTGTAGTCCATAAACTTATATTCCAGGTGAGATCGTCCGTGTGTTGTCGGCATCAAGGAAGTATGCAATGCGTCCGTTTTCAATATAGAGATCACGGTAGTAATTTCTTTCCATTTCTGGCTATATTTCTGCTCCTTTTCCATAAGGAGCGCTTGCAATGATTCCACTTCAATTTTGTCCGCAAGAGCTGGACTTAGTATATCAGGATCCATATTTCTATTCCCTGAAGGGATTTCTAAACCACTCTGTGGCTTAGACATATCAACTTTGCTTTCCTCGTTTTTACCATTCTGCAGTGATCCGCTGGCATCATGAAATTCTTCAGCCTCTAAAGGAGTAAGAGCAGGGTAGGAGGCCCGCTCCTCAGCTCCTTCCACATCCATCTCAGTTGGTAGTGCAGGAGAAGTGGCCATCCTTCGATGGCCAAGGGTCCCCCTGCTGGTGTGAAGGGGAATTTCCCCAATGTCATGGACAACATCCCCTTTTCAAAAAACAGGTTCATGCAATTGTTCAAGGCTGTGTGTGGACTGGTGTGCGAAATGGCTGCCACTGCACATTTGGTTACTTCACTACGAGTCTCTCACTGCTTGTAAAAGCACTTTGTGATGCCATGTGTATGCAAACTGCTATATAAATGCTGATTCATCTTCTTCTTCTCCTTTTCTCAGCTCAGATGGAACTTCCAGCAACTGGATTCTCTCACACCAGGATCTTTGGCTTGGAGGCCTGCCTGTGCCATCAGCTGCTCTGCTCAGCACTTCTTTTCTCTACAACTACTCAGGAAGGACTGCTCTGAACTATTCCTATGCTGAGGGAAGGACTCAGCTCAGCTCCCTCCTATCTTTGATTCTAATTGACTGTCTAGTATTGTCATTCTCATTTTGGATCCCAAAGTGGCTACAAAAGGGTACAAGTCACTTTTGTAAACTTGAACTTGAACTTGAACTTTGCTTTCCTCGTTTTCACCATTCTGCAGTGATCCACTGGCATCATGAAATTCTTCAGCCTCTAAAGGAGTAAGAGCAGGGTAGGAGGCCCGCTCCCCAGCTCCTTCCACATCCATCTCAGTCGGTAGTGCAGGAGAAGTGGCCATCCTTCAACGGCCAAGGGTCCCCCTGCTGGCGAGTAGGGGAATTTCCCCAATGTCATGTACAACATCCCCTTTTCAAAACAGGGCTTGCCCATGCTCCCCAGCTGGAGTTCTGTCCCCTGGTCAGATGGCAGTCCAGAAGCTGCTGACCGCTCCATGACCCTCGGATTCCACCAGCAACAAGCAGCCCCTGAACAGGGCTTGCCCACACTCCCCAGCCGGAGTTCTGTCCCCAAGTCAGATGGCAATCCAGAAGCCGCCAACCGCTCCACAACCCTCGGATTCCACCAGCAACAAGCAGCAGCCCCTGAACAGGGCTTGCCCATGTTCCCCAGCCGGAGTTCTGTCCCCTGGTCAGACGGCAATCCAGAAGTCGCCAACCACTCCATGACCCTCGGATTCCACCAGCAACAAGGTACGGGCCAAGTCAGCCAATCGCAACTCGGGCGCTTTTCTGAAGCAAGCCCCAATTGGCTCAGCTGCTCAGCACTGTACATTTCTGCCCTGGGCTCTTTCTGAGCAGATTATTTTCCTTTTATTACAAATTTATCTGGCTTAGTATATGATTGCACAGTAGAAATATATCCCTCTGTTTGAAATGTTGTATATTATGTGATTGCCGACCTCTTAGAGCTTAGTAAACTGTTCTAAATCACTCTCCGCCTCCCTTGGCGCCTAAAATTTCCATTTTTCTTTTGTCTTGCTAACATTTGTCCCTCCCTGATCTGTCTGGCCTTTTGTCCTCGCTGCCCTTAAATTACTCCTCTTTCTTCTCCCCAGCAGCAGCCCCTGAACAGGGCTTGCCCATGCTCCCCAGCCGGAGTTCTGTCCCCCGATCGGACGGCAATCCAAAAGCCGCCGACCACTCCATGACCCTCGGATTCCACCAGCAACAAGGTACGGGCCAAGTCAGCCAATCGCAAAGCGGGCACTTTTCTGAAGCAAGCCCCGATTGGCTCAGATGCTCAGCACTGCACATCTCTGCCCTGGGCTCTTTCCGAGTGGATTTTTCTCCCTTCCCCCCCCAGGCCTCCCTTAAATACATCTTAGCTCCACCCCTCTTTAGAGCTAATTCATCCTATTTGCTTACGGCAAAGGTATAGAGCGTGTCATAAAACCCTCCCTCCTTCCTTCTAGGCACCCTGTCCTCATTCTTCTGCCCCAGCTTGCTCTCCTGGATCCATGGCCCATCTCCCTATTATCATTCTCCTGTTGCTTACCAACATTGTAACTGATCTTTACCACAATGAAGTCCAAGACTTGAAACCAGCTCTGGAATGTCTCAATGCTATACACAATGCCCCCTATCATTGCACTACCACTCACCTAGCATCCCCCCCTCCCTTCTTGTACAAATCACTCTCCACTCATCTGTTTCTCATACTCCCTTCTCACATGGCAGTTAGAGCACTATCACTACTATCTATAAACTGCAACATTAGACTGTTCTACAACAGCACTAAATGGGCATCCTTAATCAGTACTGACAGCCGATCACAATTTAAAAAAGTGTCCAGATCCAGTACAGTAGCTCTAAAGAAACTATTGCTCCTGCTCCTTCTCTGCTCGGGTAATGTAGAATTAAACCCAGGTTCTCTGTCAATACTCACCTCTCCCACCGAATGTGCAGCGGATCCCGGCCTCAAACTAATGTTAGTCAACATCTTAAGTTTGCCCAAGAAAATTGACCTATTACAAGCCCTGGCTGCACACACTGAGCCTGACCTTATTATTATTACTGAATCCTGGCTCAAAAAAGCTATTACAGACCAGCAAGTAACTCTCCTCAATTATAATTTATTTAGGGCAGATAGGAACACCGAGGGGGGGGGGTTGGAGTAGTTGTGTACGCCAAATCCAAATTCACAGTTAGTGACATCTGCTGCAATTCAAAACCTAAGGAATACAAAATCGTATCCCTGAAGCTCCACCTTCCTTCCAAGGAAAGTGTCATGCTAATCAGTGGCTCTAGGCCTCCAGCTGGTGGGATTGAAATTCTTAATGTCCTAAAATCCTTAGTTACAACTGCCAACACAGAAACACTGATACTAGGGGACTTCAACATGTATTGGCTTTCACAGAAATCTCATAGCCTGAAATTCCTTTGTGATGAACTGGGTCTTGCCCAGATGATTACTGAACCTACTAGGATCAACACCACTAATATTGCTAACAGCTCTCTCACTGATGTCATACTTACCACCCATCCCCACAAATTAATGCACGCAGCAGTCTTCCACAATGACATGAGTGATCACAGAATTGTAGTCTGTACAAGATCTCTAACCAAAGCTCACCACTAGCCCAAGTTCATAACCCAGCGATCCTTCTGAAAGTTCAATACTCTGAGTTACTTGACTGACCTTAGCAAGGTCAAATGGCAAGATCTGTACCTCTCCAAAACAATCGATGAGGCCGTCTCTACCTTAAATAAAAATCTCATCACCTTGGCTAATAAGCATGCCCCCTTCATTAAAGTACGCACCCGTAAGGTCTTCCATCCATGGTTTACACCAGCACTCAAGACTGAACTTAAAAACTGAGATAAACTCTGGGCTCTAGCAAGAAGAACCAAGAATCCGGGAGATTGACAAGCATTTAGAGCAGCTAGGAATACCTGCATAAAACGCATTCATGCAACCAAAGCAAACTATTATGTTTCCACTTTGGAACAAGCAAAAGGAAACTCACAAAAGATCTGGAGGACCATCAAGGCAATCGAAGGATGGACGGCTGCCCCCTTCATCCCATCTAAGATTCACGTGAATGGCACAGTTATTGAAAGCAGTTGCCAAATCCTTTAAGAATTAAACTTCCATTTTGTCACAGCTGATCTAGCCTTCAATGCCTCGCCTTATGCAGCTTGTACCAGCAATTATGATAGCCCCACTACTGCTCAGAAAACTACAGCCCACCCATTCCAAATGCTACCCCTCAGCTTCAAAGAAGTAAAGGATTCACTCATCGAGTCAGATACCACAAAAAATGCTGGAGATGACGGCCTTGAATCATTTTTTCTAAAACTTGGCTACCACTATCTTACTGCCCCCATCCTCCATATATTCAACCTTTCTATTTCATCTGCTGTAGTTCCATCATGTTGAAAATCTGATCATATCATACCCCTATTTAAATCAGGGGACCTATGTGACTTAAATAACTACAGACCAATCTCAATCCTACCAACCCTTTCTAAAGTCTTCAAAAAGTTGATTCATAAACAGTTGAAGACCCATCTCGAAACCTTTTCTCTCCTCAACATAGCACAATCAGGCTTTCGTTCTAATCATAGCACCATTACTGCTTTGACCAAAGTCACCAACGACTGGATTTCAGCTAAGGATGCTAAGAAAATCATGGGTGCAGTATTCTTAGACCTAAGCAAAGCATTTGACACCGTTGACCACAATCTAATTGTAAACAGCCTTACCAACATAGGCGCCACCCCAGTTACTTCCCAGTGGTTCTCCAATTACCTAACAGGGAGGATGCAGAAAACCAAAGCAGGTGGGCTGTTCTCTGCCTCTTTACCTATCACCAGGGGAGTCCTGCAAGGCTCCATCTTAGGTCCTATACTCTTCTCCCTATACATCAACAACCTCGACTCACAAATAACCAGGTCTACCCTGCATTTTTTTGCAGATGACACAGTCTTGTACACATCAGGCCCTTCATTACTGGAAGTCAGGGACATACTCCAATCTGACTTTATACAGTTAGAAACTAATCTCATCAATAAAAAACTTCTCCTGAACACTAAAAAACCAAGGCCATGATTTTCTCCCCTAATAGCCCTCCCAACCTGCCCCAAGGTTTCATTGTTACCTCCCTAGTCGAACCGCTGGAAGTTACCTCCAAAACTAAATATCTCGGCTTCTGGTTAGACAGTAAGCTCTCCTGCAATGAGCCTATTGATGAACTGTCCAGAAGGCTAAAAGCTAGACTAGGCTTCTTTTTCCAAAATAGGTCCCTCTTCCCCCTGTAAATCAGACTCAGACTTGTTCAGACCACCTTCCTTCCTTTACTTGATTACAGTGGCATCATCTATACCTCCTCAGCAGTTACCAGCCTAAACAAACTAGGCATCCTCTACCACCATGCTCTGCGTTTCATTACAAACTACCCATTCCAAACCCATCATTGCGAGCTGTACGCAGCTGTTGGCTGAACATCACTTACCATTAGATGCATGCTTCATGCTGGCATTTGGACCCTAAAACTTCTCCTGAACAAACTTCCAAGTTATTTAACAGCTCTCATCCGTACATCCCATATTCCTTATTCCCTCAGAAAAGCAGATTTTATCCTACTTGACGCTCCCAGGACTCGCACCTTTTTTGGCAGAAGAGTCATCTCAATTGCCCTACCAACTATTTGGAACCAGCTGCAATCTACTCTGAAACTATCCAGTGTAGTCTCTGTGAATTTCTTCAAAAGATTAGTGCCCTCAATAATAAAGGATACCTGTAACTGCTTTTAATCCCCTTCCCAATCCTTCCCCACTCCCCCTATGCTTCCTCTTACTATACTGCTATTTTTGAACTTTTGTAAGTTGCACTAGATATTTTCAGACTCTGATAGTGGACTGAGTTATTTTTGCAGGACCTAGTCTGCCCTTAATGCATTGTCATGCCTTTACCTATATGTATTACATATTTCGCATGTAAACATGTCCTTAATGTGTTGCTATGTTATTTCCTATATGCAATGCTTATTTTGCTTATAAATGTGCCCAGGACCTCCTTGTGAATGAGCTTACTCAATAGAGTTTTCCTGTAATAAACCTGAACTTGAACTTTGCTTTCCTCGTTTTTACCATTCTGCAGTGATCCGCTGGCATCATGAAATTCTTCAGCCTCTAAAGGAGTAAGAGCAGGGTAGGAGGCCCGCTCCCCAGCTCCTTCCACATCCATCTCAGTTGGTAGTGAAGGAGAAGTGGCCATCCTTCGACAGCCAAGGGTCCCCCTGCTGGCGAGTAGGGGAATTTCCCCAATGTCATGGACAACATCCCCTTTCCAAAAAACAGGTTCTTGCAATTGTTCAAGGTTGTGTGTGGACTGGTGTGCGAAATGGCTACCACTGCACATTTGGTTACTTCACTACGAGTCTCTCACTGCTTGTAAAAGCACTTTGTGATGCCATGTGTATGCAAACTGCTATAGAAATGCTGATTCATCTTCTTCTTCTCCTTTTCTCAGCTCAGATGGAACTTACAGCAACTGAATTCTCTCACAAAAGGATCATTGGCTTGGAGGCCTGCCTATGCCATCAGCTACTTTGCTCAGCACTTCTTTTCTCTACAACCACCCAGGAAGGACTGCTCTGAACTACTCCTATGCTGAGGGAAGGACTCAGCTCAGCTCCCTCCTCTCTTTGATTCTAATTGACTGTCTAGTATTGTCATTCACACTTTGGATCCCTAAGTGGCTACAAAAGGGTACCAGTCATTTTTTTGCTATTCTTTTCAAGTGCCTGTGTTCTTTTCAGGACCCTTTGCATTCTGGTTGCTTGATCTGGGGGGAGGGGAGTCAGGGGTCACATCATGGTGATGTCTATCTATTTACATTTAGTTCAAGGCCTGGCTGCTGCTTCACACTGTTTTTGTGCTGCTGGCTGCTACTTTAACTTCATAAACCATTACTCCAATTGGGATAGCAATTTGGATTGTCTGTGTTGGTGTTGATAGTACTGCCAGTCCATCGTCATTTGCAGGGGTACTCCTTTTGTCAGCGGCATAGAATAAGAGAATAAACAGGCAGCAGCAACAACTCTGCTCTTGACCTCCAGCTCCAGTTCCAGCTGGTGGACACAAGTGTCACAGGTAGACCCACTTCAATCCCCTGGGGGCTTGATAGTAAAGCCCCATCTTTTGGGGGTGCTTATACTTTTCCCTTGCTGAAAGATTAATGCCCCAGTCAATCCAGGGTTAAGATGGTGATCCACAAAGTCCAAACATCCATATATACTCATATATATGTTTCTCTCTAGATACCTGATTCCTAACTAGCAGCACATAGAGCAGAGCAAGCCACGATGCAACGCAATAACTTGCAGTAAATAACATGTCACAAAATACTGCAGTAAAAAAAGGGCTTATTTCCCATTGAATTACACTGTTACATGTAGCATACTGTATGAATTTTGTGACATACTGCAGCATTACTGCATTGCACCCTGACTGGCGCTGCAGTATATACATTTCATATTTATAATGGGTCCTCTTTAAAATTCTTTATTTCAAACCAAACAATTCACTTTCCAGAACCACTGCTTACCTAGAAAAATGCAGGCTAGCTAGCATAATTAAGATATCCACATTCACATTTTCATATACCATGTCACCCATTAACATTACTGAACTTGTTTCAGGGCAAAGAACTGGGGGTCATGAATATACCTTTAAGCATTACTTAGAATTGGCTTAACTGGCCTTTTCAAAGGTCTCAGTTACATAGCCATTTCTTGTTTGGCACTCGGGCACGTGTTCCAATCCTCCTCATCCAGTAAGATAGGGTCCTCAGTTGGAATGGCCTTTACGACTTCCTCAGAAGCATTGAGCTTTCTTCCATGTGTTTCTCCACTACTGTAAGCAGAACATCCTGTTCAGTCTTGGGACTTACAACCTCAGGCGCAACTACATCAACTTCAGAGCTCACAGGAGTGATACATTTACTGGTTTTCTGCATAGCAGCAACCTCCCTCAGAAGGCCAGGAATGTCCTGTATGGAACAGTACTGTGTAAGTTCTATCTCATATGCAGATGAATCTTTGTGCACTACTAGTGGGTCTACAGGTTACTGGAGTCTTATGGATTTTTGTAGTTTAGGATCATCATCATCATCATCACTAGAGTGAGGCGTGTTCACTTTTCTGTGGGTTACAGAGCTGGTTTTACTTTTTGGGAGTGACTCAGGCACCTTCTGGTCAACTTTTGTCTGGAGCTACCCAAATGGCAACAGATGATTTCTATGGATCATCCTTGATCCCCCTAAATCTCCTTTAGGCTGTACTTTATACACTGGCATGTCATTGCTCAACAACTACATAAGGGATGTCTCCCCAGTGATCAGCAATGTTATGTTTTCCAGGCAAACCAAGATTCCTCACCAAGATCCTGTCTCCTGGCAACAGTACTTGGGCTCTCACTTTCTTATCATATCTTGCTTTATTGGTTTGGTTCTTCTTCCCAGTGGTTTCTGAAGCAAGTTTGTATGCACAGTCTAAATGATTTTTGAGCCTTTGCACATACTATATATACGTTTTGGAACATGCTCCGTCAGCAGAAACTCCCAAACAAATATCCACAGGCAATTTATATTCTCTTCCAAACATAAAATAGTAGAGTGAAAAGCCAGTTGTATCACTTTCTGTACACGTGTAGGTGTACAGCGGAGTACTTAATTGTTAGCTCCTATTTGCCTTTTAATTAGGATCGAGGGTATCTAGATGTTGTTTTTAAGATGTTTATGCCCTGCACTATAATATAATTGAAACTGAATGTGATTTTTTTTGCTATCACTATCCTTATGTTTTGCAGGAACTAATAGCATAACCAACAGGACTGTCTTGTACCTTTTACCTACCTATCTACCAGGCATATTTATAGCAATGAAGTCCAATGAAATTGTTTTTTTTGAGGGTCACCTTGCCAGTGATATGGAATTGTTATGGATTTGTGAATGCCCCACAGGGATACATGTTCTTTTCCTAGATTGCTTTCAGAGTCTCTGCCTTGATCTGAATGGATCCTTTGCGGTGCACCATAGTGAGCAACAAACTTCTCAGGACTTTAGCTACTGTTGATGCTTTTTGGTCTTTGGTTGGAAAAGCCTGCACATATTGCAAGTTATTATCTCTCACAACTGCTACATTGGCTACATTTTTACTGTCAAGATCAAGACTGCAGAAATATATACAAACAAGTTCCATTGGAGCACTGTCTGAGATACTGATACTGCATGTTTTGACAACGTCTTTCTTTGGATGCAACTGTTGCATTGCATACAGTATTTGTTATCTTCTACCACCATCCTGGGCCAGTAGAATCTGTGCCTAATCAGATGTAGAGTGCAGTTTAGACACATTGCCCCATTTCATCATGCAAAGCTCTAAGTATATGCTTATGGAATTTAGCTGGCAACACTAACTGATGTTTCTTGTGCTCTTCAGTACCTTAATCCTGTCCAGTACCAGTCCATCACATATTTTCAACCTTTACCACTCTCTGAGCAAACAAAGGACTATCTCTGTATTTTATGTTACTTGTTCAGCTAGTTTCCTCCTCTGGAGCACTGGTATAATGTCTCTAAAGCATGAATCTCAACACTGTTCTCTCTGTAGATCTCTTCAGTTCAAGTGTGCCAATCATTTGGCAAAAGCTATGAAATAACAATAGGTTGCAGGCAAACATTTAGCAGAGGTACCCAATCTGCCAGCAAAGCAATTTGGATTTGCATCAGATAGCTGCTCATCTCTATCATATTTTTTACCATGGTTTGCACAGTTGTGTAAGGAATTCTGATGCAGTCTTCATTTTGGTTGTTACTGTGGCTGTCTTGACAGAACATCTGCATCAACTTGTTTCAGTCCAGGGTGATACTCTACATACTAACATACTAAAATGCCAGCAGAATAGGCCTAATGGTCTTTCGCGTCTGCTCGTTTGGTTAGCCCCCACCCTGGGAGCTGACCTTGCTGCCCCCATCGCCTTCTCTGGCTTCTCCCTTCCCAGTTCCGGATATTCTCGCTGCATTGGATTTTGCTTCCAGAACCCTTCCCCTGTATCTGTCCCATCCCCTCTTGAACCCCTCCACTGTCTCTGCCTCCACCAGCCCCCTAGGCAGCACATTCCATGGCTCCACCACCCTCTCAGTGAAGTAGCACCTCCTCCTTTCTCCCTGAATCTCCTCCAGCTTCCACCCATGCCTTCTAGTGCGCCCTCCTCCTTCCTTCAAGCACCTTGACTGTTCCTCCCCTATTACCCCTTCATGTACCTCAGGACCTCTATCATGTCCCCCCGGTCTCTTCTCTCTTCCAATGTGTACATATTTAGCTCTTCGAGCCTCTCCTCATAAGTCCTGTCCCCCAAGCCCCAAATAATTTTGGTTGCCCTCCTCTGGACCCTCTCCAGGAGTTTAATGTCCCTCTTTAAGTGTGGCCTCCAAACGTGCATGCAGTACTTGAGGTGTGGCCTCACCAAGCAGTTATACAGAAGGAGTATCACTTCCCCCTTTCTGGAGGTGATCCCCTTAGCAATGCATCCCAGCATCCTGTTGGCCTTGGCTGCTGCCCTCCTACAAGTCTCCGAGTTGTTCATCTTGACATCCACCACCACCCCCAGGTCCCTCTCAGCCATCGAGACTTGTAGTTTTTGCCTCCCTAGGGTGTACACTTAGCCCGGGTTTCTGGCCCCCAGGTGCAGTACCTTGCATTTCCCTGCATTGAACCTCAGCTTCCACTTTCTAGACCATCTCTTCAGAGCCTCCAGGTCCCCCTGTAGGGCCACCCTCCCCTCATCCCCATCCACTACCGCCCCTACTTTTGAGTCATCCACAAAAAAACTCATCTCACTCCTGATACCTGTCCTTATGTCAGAGACATAGGCGTTGAACAGGAGGGCCCCAAGGACTGATCCCTGTGGAACCCCACTAAGGACCCTCCTTGGGGATGAGACTATCCTGCCAACTACGACCCTCTGGGTCTGGTCCTGGAGCCAATTGCCTATCCATCTGATCATCTGGTTCCCCACCCCCATTTCTCCCAGCTTATCCAACAGGCCCATGTGAGGAACAGAGTCAAATGCCTTGCTGAAGTCTAGAAAGAGGACGTCCACTGGTCTACCCAGGTCAAAGGCACTCATCACCCAGTCATAGAACTCCACAAGGTTTGTCTGACATGATTTCCCCGGTACGAATCCATGCTGTCTATCGTCCAGGCACCCTGACTTTTTCCAGGTCCTCCCCCCAGCCTCTCCTTGACAATGCCCTCCATCATCTTGCCCACCACCGATGTCAGGCTGATAGGCCTGTAGTTCCCTGTGACCTCCCTTGATCCCCCCTTGTGGATAGGCACTATATGCGCCACCTTCCAGTCCAGGAGCACCCACCCTGTCCTCAGAGAGATGGTAAAAAGCTCCGCCAGGGGTTTCGCTAGGACATCCGCAAGTTCCTTCAGCACTCTGGGATGTAATTTATCTGGCCCAGGTGCTTTCTCCATCTTAAGGGACCCAAGGGCTTCCCTCACTCTCTCTGCTGTGATTTCCACTTCCGCTACCTCTTCTCCTTGCTTAGCCTTCCCCCCTCCTGCCAGTGATGCCTCCCCCTCTCCCCAGACCCGCCGATCGGTAAGGGTCTCCCCTTCCTCAGTATCACAGTCTCCTCCCACATATGATGCAGCACCCCCATTTTCCTTGGTGAAAACTGAGGTGAAGTACTCATTTAGTACCTCAGCCTGCTCCCCCGGGTCTTGTGCCCATCTCTCCCCTGTTTTAATCCTGCTAATCTGCCCCTTCACCCTTCATTTTTCTCCAATGTATCTAAAGAACCCCTTGTTCCCTCTCCTAATTTCCCTGGCCAGGTTCTGCTCCTTCCTTGCCTTAGCCGCCCTCACCACCCTAGTGGCCCTTCTAGCCATCAGCTCATACTCCCCTCGATCCCTTTCACTCCTTGAGCACTTGAATTGCCTATAGGCTGCCTTCTTTCCCCGCACCACCTCCTGGACCTCACTGGTCCACCAGCAGGGTTTTCAGGCCCTAACGCATTTTCGTCTTACTCTTGCATAGGTGCTGGTAGCATCCTGCACCCCTCTCCTGATGATTTCCCACATACTATCAGCGTCCATGTCTGACCCAATCCCATCTAAATGCTCCTTAAGGATCCTTCCCATATCCTTAAAATCCGCCCCCCTGAAGTCAGTTATCTCCGTCTTTGTGCAGCCTTCTACCCCTCCTAGGTCCAGGTAGAACCAGGCCGTGGCATGGTCACTCCCCGCCAATGGGTCCCTTACCTCCAGGCCTCCAATCTGGTCACTGACTGCCAGGACCACATCCAGTACCCACGCCTCCCTGGTCAGCTCCCTCACCTGCTGAGTTAGGAACACATCTTGAAAGACATCCAACAACCTCTGTTCCCTGGCCACCAAGGATGTCATAGTCTCCCAGTCTGTTCCTGGCATGTTTAAGTCCCCCAACACCACCACCCTTCCCCTGCCCAGTCTGCAGTGTCTCCAAACATCTGACATCAGACTCTCCTCCAGCTCCTCTGCCAGTGCAGGGGTCTATACACCACTCCTATTTTTACTCTCTTGCCCCCCCTTGTTATCAAGGTGACCCAAATCACCTCCATGGTTCCCTTCGCCTCTTCTACTCCTCCTATGCCAATGTAGTTTTTGACTATCATTGCTACCCTTCCTCCGCTTCCCTCCCCCCTGTCCTTCCTGAACATAGTTTAACCCTCCAGGTTCAGGTCCTAGTCGTGTCCTGCGGTGGCACAGGTCTCAGTGACCACTGCCACATCCACCGCTCCCTCAGTTAGCATCACCTGGAGCTCAGGCATTTTATTGCCCAAGCTCCTGGCATTTAGCAGGAAGGGAAGGGAAGGAAGGGAAGGGGAAATTATTTAACCAGGAAAGGCACACTAAGCCGAAGCTTGTTTCCAGGTGTGACCTGGGAGCACAAGGAAGTTAAGTGACTTGCTCAGGGTCACACAGTATGCAAGTGGGGGCTGTGGGGTTCAAACCCCGGTCTCCAGGTTTGCAGCTCAGAGCCTTAAACCACTGCGCTATACTGGACTGGAAGGACTACCTTCCACCCTTTCCCTATACTTACATTTCCCCTGCTCATGTTCCCATGGGGATTCTGTTTTCTCCTGATCTGCACTTTACCAGTCGACCTTTTCCTGCATTCCTCCAGCTCCCAAGGGGGGTGGAGACAGAGTCCATCCTTTATCGGCACCCCCTCGACAGTCTTTTCTCCCATCCCTCCCCCCTTCACAAGTTTAAACCCCACTTTTCACCAATGAACCTCTCTATTTTCAACTTAAGGATTCCCCTCCCCTCCAAATTGAGATAGAGCCTATCTCTAGCATACAGCTCCTTATCCTCCCAGGTCTCCCCCCGATCCCCTATCAACCCATACCCTCTGACCTCACACCACTCCCTGAGCTACTGGTTTATCTCTCTAATCTTCCTTTTGTGTTCCCCACTAGCCCTTGGCACTGGCTGGATTTCTGAGAGGGAAACTGTGCATCCTATGTCATGACAGACCCTGGCAAGCTCCCTGAATCTTGCCTGTATCTCTAGCTCGCTATTTCCCTTAATGTCATTTGTACCCAGGTGGACCAGTATGTCTGGGGAACCCCCACAATCCTTTGCCAGCTGATATACCTCGTGTTTGGCCCTGTGCACCATTAATCCAGGAAAGCATTTTGTTCTAACTGGCCAGGCTTCTCCCTCCCTATCCCATTTGATACCCCTGATCATAGAATCCCCCAACAGGAGTACTCTGACTGCTCCTTTTCCTCCATTCCCCCCCTTCCATGTCCCTCATTCTTTCTACTGGCCCCTCCACCCAGCCGGCTCCTTGTTCCTCCCCCTATTTGGGTGTCACATGCCGCCCCCTCCTTATTTACCCTGGCCACCCCTCCCCTCTGATCCTATGCATCTCCTCCTCCCGAGTATCCTTCTGTACCTCGCTAACTCCCCCCTCACTGCTCGCGACTGGTCCTTCTCCCCCATCCACTAAACTAGCCTGGCTCAACCTCCCTTCCTTCCTGTCTCCGTTTAGTCCCTCTTTGCTTGTCGTGCTCCCCTGGCCTAAACCCTCAGCTCCCTTTACTGCATCCTCCTTATACTTCTCGTCCTTCTCCTTGCCCTTTCCTCCGAACTGGTCCTTCTCCTTGCACTTTCCTCCCTCTTCCCCCTGCCCCTCCTGCTCTGATTCACTGCTCCCCCCATTTTCCTTCATTTCAGGTTCCCTCTTTTCCTCCTGCTATCCGGCCCCCGCCTCCTGTCCCCCACTCCCTTTCCATCTCTAACCACCGCTGTCGTGGCTACATCACCCCCCTCATCCTCAAGCAGAAGAAGAGAATTGAAGTGGTTACTGAGCATAAGGTCTGATCCACCTCCCTGCCTTGCTTCCATCTGTCCAGCCCCAGCCATCTGCCTACTTCCCTGAGAATGTTGTCCCTCTACCCCCCTTTGTGAGGGTCCCCAGTTACCTGCCTGCTTCCTTGGTAGAGTCCTCCTTTTGGGGCCCCTCTGCCAGGGTCCCTATGTGACCCCCGAGTATTCTCCTGCACTCCTTTTCCTATGCCCCCTCCCCTAGTGCTTGGTGCAACCCCATGGGAGATCCCCTGCCCCCTTCCCCAGCTGTCTCCTAATCCCCACAACCTCCTCCCTAAGCTGTGCCAGCTGGTAACACACTGGGCAACCACCGAACTTTCAGGCCCAGTCCAGTATCAAGGCTGCTCCACAACCTGTGCACCCCACCACCCTCCTAAAGATGCCGGCCCTAATGACGTGTGGTCCCATTTCCCTCCAAGTAGGTTTCCTTGGGTGAGCCACCAGATTCTCCACTAGTCCAAGATACTCCCCTACTGCCTAATCAGGTCATCCACTAATCCTCGATACAGTCCGACAGTAAACCGGTAAACCTGTTACTAGGTGCAATACAACACAGTAAACTTATAAGGGAAGTGAACAACTCCCTAAGCTCCTCTCTCCCAGCCTTTAAATCCAACCCCCAGTGGCTAGAACTACATGAGCAGCACCTGCAGTCTTTTTCTCCAATTGCAGGGCAGGTGTTCCTCTATAAATTAGCAGAGCTCTGGGGAGGGAGGAGTGGGGGAGGGTGGGTCTTGGGCCTACACCTGACTCTTGAGAAAGTGTATCAGCCCTGTGTCTGCCCCTCCAAGCCAGGCAGCCAAAGAACCAGCCCCAAGCAAATCCCACCAAATAGGTTTTAAATCAGAAGAAATAGGCCTCCACCAGCACAGCCTGTTACACAGTGAAACATCCAACAAATGAGCCCACTTACAGCCACCAAACCAGTTTTCAAACTTCCAACAGCCCCCAAAACAATACCCTGCTAGCCCCTTAGAAGAAAGAAAGAAAAGAAATAACCTTCTACCAAGTAAAATCTATAGGAAATCCTGTAAAAACAACAAGTAGCAGCTACTGTCCTGGAACACAACTGATCCTGTCCCCTTCCAGTTCCTTCTGAGAAGACAAAGCAACTAACAACATAAACCTGATTCAGCTCTGCCTCCAGTCAATTAGCTGAATGAGACCTGACCAGACCATTAACACCCTTCCCCCACTATGCACTAACCTTTGCAGCTAGTGGAGTCAGCAAAAAGGAATCAAAATTCAACTCAAAGCCCCCAAAATATGTTTGCTGCCAAAGGAAACAGGTCCCTAATTTAATCAGCTTCACTAACAACACATCAAAATAGGCTTGAAATTAACAGATATAGGTCTCCAATTCAAATAACCAGCCCCAAGCTAATCCCACCAAATAGGTTTTAAATCAGAAGAAATAGGCCTCCACCAGCGCAGCCTGTTACACAGTGAAACATCCAACAAATGAGCCCACTTACAGCCACCAAATCAGTTTTCAAACTTCCAACAGCCCCCAAAATAATACCCTGCTAGCCCCTTAGAAGAAAGAAAGAAAATAAATAACCTTCTACCAAGTAAAATCCACAGGAAATCCTGTAAAAACAACAAGTAGCAGCTACTGTCCTGGAACACAACTGATCCTGTCCCCTTCCAGTTCCTTCTACATGGCAATTGTTTATGGATCGTGCAGAAAGACACCAATAACCTGCTGTGTTAAGCTTGCTGCTGTTTTGACACATGTTATAGGGTTATTATCAGTTTTTGCTGTGATGTGGGTGCCATACAAATACTCATGAAATTGGTCCACAATTGCTCATCTCAAGGTAAAACATTCTAACTTGTGACTGGTTAGGTGCATTCAGATAGTGTCAGAGTTCTACTTGCAAAGACCATAGGTCTCAGACCCTCTGGGCATGGCTGGTACAGCAATACTCCAACCTCTTTAAAGCTTGCATCCGTATGCGGGGTGTACAGTTTGTTTGAGTCTGTATACACTAACACAGGTGCGCTTGTCAGTTGTTTGATATTGTCTGCAAAAACTCTGTCACAGTTGGCATCCCACCAGGATCCAAATTTGATTATTTATTTAATTAGTAACTAGTTATTACCGATTCGGTAATAACTTCTGGGAATTGGCTCATTTACTGGTGCTTTGCATCTTTTATTTGTGGGTGGATACTCCCTGTGTCATGTTTATCAGTAGTAGAACTATTCTGGTATAGTCTTTCATAAGTCTCCTATAGTATACAGAGAACCCCAAAAATTGTTGCCATTCCTTCAGCTGAGTTGGTTTTAACTAGGTAGTTAAAGCTTGTACTTTGACAAAGTCAGTGTAAACTCCTTCTTGAGAAACAGTAGTCTCACATATTTTACTGAACTTCTAAACAATTGACACTTGTCTACATATAATTTTAGTCCAAACACCTTGAGTTAATCCAGCAATTTGAATAAGTAAGTCTAATGTTCTTCCAGGATTTTTCCAAAGATGATGACGTCATCTAGCTATAAGACACAAACAGATTCGTATCACCCATGGCTCACTCCAAAAATCTCTGGAAAGTTGCTGGTGTTTGCAATATTCCTTGGGAATGGTGGTGGGTGAAGTGGGCTCAATTCGCTCCATGAAGTGATTCTCGAAGCAAAGGCAGATTCGCGGAGTGCTCTGCAACACGAAGTGGAGTACTTTGCACTATAACAAATAACGCAAAGTCCATTGAGAATGAGGTGTGAACAAGCTTGGTACATCCAGTAGACCAGAACTGAGTTTGATTCTCACAACCTCCACTTGCATACTGTGTGACTCTGAGCAAATCACTTAACCACCCAGTGCTCCCAGGTCACCCCTGAAAATAGGCATTTGTGCCTAGTGGGCCTTACCCGGTTACCAAAGACTAAAAAAATCAAACAAACAAAAAAAAAACAGGCATGACTCCAAAGGAGTGGAGGAGACCAGAAGTGATCCCTCTCCATAAGAGCAGAAGTAGGGAAGAGGCAAGCAACTACAGGCCAGTGAGTTTCACATCAATGGTGGGGAAATTAATGGAAACCTTGTTAAAGGAAAGGTTGGTAGAGTATTTTGAATTTGATTGGCTACAAGAGCAAAGACAGCATGGATTTGGGGAGGGGGAACATGCCAGACAAGTCTGAATGATTTCTTCAACTAGGTGATCAAAGAAACAAATCAGGGGAGGGCAGCGGATGTCACCTATCTGCACTTCAGCATGCCATTTGACACTCTGCTGTGCAGGAGACTGATAAAGAAATTGAGCAGCCTAGGGGTGGGACCCAATGTGGAGAATGAGGTAAAGAACTGGTTAATGACTAGGTGACATAGAAACATAGAATTTGATGGCAGATAAGGACCGCTTGGCCCACCCACTCTGCCAATTTGCCTACCTAACGGATAAGCTGCAGATCCTAGTTAACTAACAGCCTAGTTCCTCCTATCCCCCACTACAAGTGCCTTATGTCTGTCCCATGCATTCTTGGATTCCCCCCCTGTTTTTGACTCTATGACCTCTTCAGAAAGGCTGTTCCATGTGACAGATGGTGGTGGTTAACAGCACTCACTCTAATGAAAGGAAAGTGACCAGTGAAGTGCCACAGGGCTCAGTACTTAGACTGGTCAACTTTAATGTCTTTATAAGTGGCATTCCTGAAGAACTGGAAGGGAAGGTATGCCTTTTTGCAGTAGATACCAAAACCTGCAATAGGGACCTTGGGAAACTTGAAGAGTGGTCAAGAGCATGATACCTGGACTTTTATGCCAACAAGTGCAAAATCATCCACCTAAGGCACAGAAACATAGAAACATACAATTTGACAGCAGATAAGGATTGCTTTGCCCAACTAGTCTGCCCATTTCTCTACCTAATAAATAAGCTGCAGATCCTAGTTAACTGACAGCCTACTTCCTCCTAACCCCTACTAGAATTGCCTTATGTCTGCCCCATGCATTCTTGAATTCCCCCACTGTTTTTGACTCCACAACCTCCTCAGGAAGGCTGTTCCATGCATCCACAGCCCTCTCCATGAAAATATTCTTCCTCACATTACTTCTGAGCCATCCCCCCACATGAACCCAGGAGCTGAGGATAAGATGGGAAGAGCTACTGACAGTCCGTAAGCAGGAAAGGGACCTATGGGTCATTATATCTTATGACCTCACAGTGGCAGGGTAGTGTGACAATGCAGTAGGTAGGACCAGTGGGATGCAGTGATGCATAGGGAGAGATATCTCCAGCAGGAGGAAAAAGGTGGTGTTGCCAGTGAATGACTCATAGAGATGTGGCAAAGTAAAACTTCACTGGCAAAGTTTGTGAAAAGTGGTGAAAATTCACACTTCACAGAGCTTCACGAAGT
Source organism: Neoceratodus forsteri (assembly GCA_016271365.2). NCBI lineage: Eukaryota > Metazoa > Chordata > Ceratodontiformes > Ceratodontidae > Neoceratodus > Neoceratodus forsteri. The sequence continues at coordinate 1,416,008,440 of CM057449.1, read as the reverse complement.
GTTCTCAAAAGTTCAACTTCACCTTAATCATGAAGTTTTTGCTGTGAAGTGTGGAATTTCACAGGCAAAATTCCATAGTTTGTGGCAAAATTCTGCACTTTGTGATCCCTGAATTATGCGAAAGGCACTTCATGAATTGCATGAAATTTGCAAATTAATTCATGGAGCGAAGTTTGTTGACTTTTCCCATGTCTAATCACTCGCTTGTGAGACTAAACTGGGAAGTATTATGTCCCTTTCTGGAGGCTGTACCTCAAAAAGAACATAGATAGGGTGGAGGCAGTCCAGAGGAGGACAACTAAAATGGTTCTGGGGTTGAATCAAAATTCTTATTAGAAGATAATTTTTATTTTAGTCTTTGGTAACTGGGTAAGGCCCACATGCCTGTTTTCAGGGGTGACCTGCGAGCACTGGGTGGTTAAGTGACTTGCTCAGAGTCACATAGTATGCAAGTGGAGGCTGTGAGAATCAAACCCAGGTCTGGTCTGCAGGATGTACCAAGCTCATTCACAGCTCATTACTCTAACCTCTAGGCTATACTGCTAGCCCTAAATGAGGGATCTTAACATGTTTACCCTGGAAAAAAGGAGAGTGAGAGGGGACATGATCAAGACCTACATGTACTTCACATGGGTGGACAGGGCACAGGAGGGGAGTCTCTTTCAAATGAGAAAGAGCACCATGACCAGAGGGCATGTGATGCAGTTGGGTGGGGGGTTAAGAGTGATATGCAGAAGTACTATTTCACTGAAAGAGAGGTGGATACCTGGAAAGAGTAGGGGGCTTTAAACACGCATAGGATTGACATAGGGGAATATTAGTAAACAGGCAAGGAGGAGGCAGGGTCACTGAAGAAAAGTTAGGGTCTGCAGAGGCAGACTAGGCAAGGACTGGGTGGGCCAAGTGGCCCTTTTCTGCTAATACATTTTATATTTCTATGTCCTCACATGGGACTGTCTTGCATCAGGGGGTCCAGTGTGCTCCTATACCAAACCCCATTGGAGTTTCCCTGATCAGAAATGTTTTCACCCTTTTTAAATCTTTGGATTATAGAAGCATAGAAATTGTTGGCAGATAAGGACCGCTAAGCCCATTCAGTCTGCCCGTAGGCCCTATACATTGTATATGGCATGACACTCTTTTTGCATTTCTTGTCTGTTTGGGTACCCTATATAGGTGCCACCCATCTCATGTGCCCAGGGAGTGCTACGTGGTGGAGGAGAACTGTTTGTTGATCGAGCCCTGGGGTCATTTTGGAGATCGGCTGCAACACCTCTGCTGGTTTGTGCCGAGTCTGGCGTGTGGGAAGAACAGAACTGAACTGTGGAAAGAAAGGTCAAATAAAAAGAATGTAATGCAGGAGTTAAGGGGATCTGCTAGTAGTTGTTGGACCAGCTTTTGAAAGAAGACAATGACAAATCGCAAGGCATGGGAGTGGGTGAGCTTCTTTCACTCCCAGTTTCGCTTAAAGTTGCAGCCACTACTGATTCAAGCTGGGAGCTTGATTGGACTGCCAGCAAGTAGATGAACTTTGAAAAGTGTGCCGCAGCCACTGTTTTCTCATCTCTTGTGGTTTTGCCGTGGTATTGGACAATCTCCTAGCTTTCTCTGCAGAAGCTGCTTCAGGGTGGGCCTTGGGAGATGTGAACCTATGGATGTGGCCTCTGTTTGGAATCTTGAGGGTGGTGAAAGAACCCTAGGGTTTAAGAACCTTTTGCCAACTTTAAGTGCTGTCCTGGGCTTAAACTTATAATTTTGGCAGTAGTGGTGCTACTGCCTGAAGATTCCACAGTGGTGTTTTAGGTTACTCTGGTGAGAGCGGAGACTGTAATGTAAAAAAAATCTTTCGCTTTATTTTGGACTCCAAAAACTGGCACTAGTTATGGTAGACTTTATTTTGGGCTCTACCGGCACCATAGGCTATATGAGGATACTCCTTAGAGGGTTATATTTTTGTTCTTTAGGTTGCGGGGGGTTAGGTAAAGGTGGAGAGCATAGTGTTGTGATTGTAAATTTGTTCTGTATTATTGTGTGTGGATGCTGAGAGTGCGTTAGTTGGGAGGGTTTAGGGGGAGCTATTGTGGGTTGGGACAATTGACTGGTTAAAGGTGTGAAAAGATTTTGTGGAATGCCATGTGCCAGGAACAAAGGGCCTCTTGACTTAGTTACAACCCATCTCAGCTGCTGGACCTTCGCCCTTTTGATGTCCACCCTGCAGTGGCATATAGTCACTGTAAGTAGGTGGGTATTGCTAGGAAGCGGGATGGTAGGTGATGGGGTGGGCTAAGGGGGGACACTATTGGTCTGGTGAGGACTAAGAGGTACCCTGGAGCAAAATGGGTCTGAGAGAGGCCCAGCATGTTTGATGCAGTTACCCAGGGATTCTGCTGTCCCAAGCAGGCAGGTAGCCATGAAATTAAGACAAAAGCTGCTGTTCGTGCTTCGGTAATGAAATCTTGAATATTTGAAAGTTGTCAGTATCTAGTTATAATTTATATAACTTTGATCACTTTATCTCCAGCTTGCTTGATCGTAACACTTGATTTAATCAATTGACTATTTGTTATTGAATATTTTTGACTTAGATTGAAGAATCAAAAACAATTCTTTTTTTTGCAGTTGTATACCTTTAATTGACGTAACAATCTTGTGTGTATAAATGTAGTGGTTGTGGTCTTCTTTGCCCCTACCCTGATGAAGAGCCTGCATGAGGCTGGAAGTTCTGGGGCTTGTCTTGTTCTGTTTTATAGCACTATTAAACCCTGAGCATTGAGCATTATATTTATATGTTTGTCTCTTTTTGTGCACCTTTTTCTGTTTGCAGGTAGTCAGTAAGTGGGTGGTGCTCTGCAGTGCTAGAACAATGAGGAAGAAGACAGCCATTATGGCAGATTTAATGTCTGGTTCCTCGGTTTATATAGCTGCATTATAGAGACATGACTGAAAGAGGTTTCAGAAGCAGCTGTACCAGCCAGTTTTTCCATAGTGCAGTGCCCGCTGAGGGATCGTGGGGGCAAGTGGTCATCAGTTTTAGATCTGAATTGAGTTTCACCATACACCCAGTGGGAATGACTTTGTCATTTGAATTCATGGTTGTGAGTGGAGTTCCATGTGCAGGGTGCAGGATCCTCCTCATTTACTGGCTTCCGGGGAATGGAAAGATTTGTCCTGCTGGAAATCATAAACCTCATCACAGGATTGGTATTGGAGTTGCCTAGCTGTTTAATTCTTGATGATGAGAATGCCTGGATCAGTGCCACAGGGTCACATTTTGGTTAGGATTTCCTTAAGTTAATGGATTCTCTGGGCCTTGCACAGGTGTTAAACTCTGTAACTCATCAGCACGGCCATGCGCTGGACCTGGTGTTCTCTCTGGGGCTTGAGGTTAGTAACCTCAGGATTGATCCTGTTAGTTGGTCAGATCATTGTACAGTGAGCTTCTCTTTTGAGCAGCCCCTCAGTTGCCATCTCCTACGGAGATGGCTCACTATCTCCCTTTAAAGAGGTTGTCCCCAGAAGGACTGCAGGTAGTAATGGATCTCTCGAGCATGTGGGCTGCATGTGTGATTGGATTGGAAGAGGTGGTGATGGCCTATAATCAGGCCACTGCCTTGGCCTTTGATGTAGTCACACAGGCCTGTCTGCTTGCAACCAGTCAGAGCTAATTCATCCTCTCATTGTGATGAGTTTGCTCAGTTTTTCTCTGACAGGTGTATTTTCAATTCAACCTGGCATCTCTTCATCTGGGTCAGTGCAATCCAGCAGCATTAGGTGAGTCAGGGAGGGATGTGATCTGCTGGTCTGGAGCAAGTTTACCCGATTTTGATAGAAGATGTTTTAGAGTGATCTTGGAGCTGTGATTCATCTATTGTGAACTGGATCCAGGCTTGATTCACCTAATAACTGGGTGTGTGGGGTTTCTGGGCTTGGTGATTGCAGAACTCATCCTGTGTTCCCTTTTTCGGGTCTTTCCTGAGGTGTTTAAAGTGGCTCTAGTGAGACCTGTTCTGAAAAATCCATCATTGGACCTGGACTGTTGGTGGAATTATAGACCCAGGACTAACCTCCCTTTTTGTGTAAGGTTACAGAAAAGATGGTGGCCATGCAGCTGGAGGAGCACCTCATGGCCTTAGACAACTATGAACCTCTACAGTCTGAGTTTAGGTCTAGGCGTAATACTGAGATGGATTTGTCAGGGTGCAGAATGATCTGCTCAGGGCTAGGGATTGAGGGTGAATGATGAAGTTCATGTTCTCCTTGACCTCTCTTTAGTGTTTGACATTGTTGACCATGAGTTGCTGGTGGATCATCTCAGGAAGTACTGTGGACTCACTAGGATTGTTATTTGCTGGTTTGAGTCCTACCTTGGAGACAGGATGCAGAGGGTGGTGATCGGAATTTTCTTCTTGCTCCCACTGCTCTGTGGAGTACTTCATGGTTCGATCCTGTCTCCCATGTTATTTTTGATGTACATGCTGCCTCTGGGAGGCATCATTAGACAATACAGGTTGGCTTTTCCCTGCTGTGCAGATGATATCCATCTCTATTTGTCTTTTGCACGAAGGATGCCTAGTGCCATCAAAATATGAAATTTGTGCCTGGCTAATATCCAAGACTCGATGTTATCAAGCTGGTTGCGATTCAATCTGGACAAGACGAAGGTACTGGTGATTGAGCCTTGTCTGAAAAGGGGTACAGGGGCCACTGATGGGGAGATCAGCATACGGCTGGGTTCTCCTGAGTTGGTGGCTGCTGCTAAGGTTAAGAATCTGGAGGTCTTTGTGGACAAAAGGTTGACACTTCGGTCTCAGATATTGGCTATAGTCCATCGTTGCTTTTATCATCTAAGAAGCATCACCTAGATTAAAACCTTGAGTCCTCCTGAAGACCTGCATTCACTGGTACATGCATTCGTGACCTCAACCCTTGACTACCCTATTGTCTTTACATCTAGGTAAATGGAGGTATCCTACAATGTCTTCAGCTAGTGCAGAATACAGTGGCTCAGTTCTGGATGGGCCTTCCAAGGTATTGTCATAGAAAAAACGGCACCACAGGTAAAGTGCTTGAGATTTTAATGGTGAAATACACAAACCGCCATGCAGCTCAGGCCAGGGTCCTCAACCAATTTTGCACAGTTAGTGCATCATCAGGAGGATACTGCCCCTTGTAAATACTTTTACAACAGGAATGCTTTTGGATTTTTAAATTGCAGACTTTGAGTACAAATGAATTGAATGAGGACTTGCCACTGCAATGATTTTTATAACTGTTTTTAAGTGTTTTGTGTGTTCTGTTCTGTGTCTTTATTTTGTCAAATCATGCTTTACAGACAGCAATACTGAGCTGTGTGTCACCATGCCTACTCATTGAATATGCATGAGTAGTACATATTTAAATGTTGAGATACTGTGAGCCAATAAGCCCTGAGGAAGGTGTGTAGCTGAAACATCAGCTGATTGGTGCATGCACGTCACCTGTATGCATGCTCTGTGTGGGCTGCCAGTCGATCCGCCACTTCAGAATGCACCTAGTAGGTGCCGGCAGGATTTTTATTCATCATTAAGCATTTAGTTCTGCCACTGCTTTTAGCACTCTGCACTTTCCACAGTCTGAGGGTACACGTTTTGTATCTGCACTAAATAAAGTTTTTGAAAGCAAGGTACTGTAAGTGAAGTTTACTTGTGAGAATTTCATTGAGCCGTTGTGCTCCTGGGTCAGTGCTGCAGTTTCTGTTTGGGATTTCTGTCCCAGTAGTCACCTTCTTCAAAGGGCCAAACATGTGTTCCAGAGTAGCTACATAATTCTAAACAGTCATATTTGAGTTAGTAGATTTGAGGGCAACAATTGCATCTAAAGCAGAACCACGGAGACACTCTACAATTCGTGTTTTTCTTTCAGCATCAGAACACTGCAGATCTTGTACCATTTGGGTAGCTTGCTCAAGCCACATATCTATGTTATCTTCCCCGATGGATTCAGTTTCTCAACAGAAAATGGTCAAAACCTTTTATACTCTTTATATGCTCACATAGGTTATCACAGATTTTCCATCAATTTACCAAAGGCATCCAACAAACTTGTTGCCTGAGAACTTTTCTACTCGGCCACATTTAGCAAATCTTTCAACTCTTGCTCTGATTTACATTCTTGTTCTAGAAGTTTATTTCCTTTCTACCCCAAACTCCCAGAGGAGGGTGATCCCAGACAACTGACTGAAGTGCTTCTCTTGCTACAAAGGTGCCAAACCTCATCTTCATTGAGGATCAAGGATGTAGGCAATTCAACAACAATAAGATCTTTACTAGTTACCACAAATAAACTCAGAATATTTTCCTCAGGCACAAGTACCACCTGCTGTATTTTTATCCTACCAAGGCCAGCCAGCCAATTTACCTTCCAACACAGACAAACATTCAGTGGTGTCCCTTCCCTTGGGGTTATGACTGACCAACAGCATGTTCTTTGGGTCCAAACCTTATTGCAAACACACTTTTTTTAACTTCCTTCAATGCCATTTTGCATTTTTGAATTTTCCCAACATTTTTCAAAATGTTTCCAAAATTTTATAATATTTTCCAAAGGTTACTCGGGGTGGGGGGCAATCATCCAGTGACCCCAGATGAGACCAAGTGGCATGGCAAACTGGAGATCCCAGAACTGTAACCAGGTTGCTCTGCAGATGGTGCAGGTGTAATATTCTTGATTTCTACCCCCGCCTTGCACCCATGGGGGCCAAGCAAGTTTAAGGGACCTGGACTCATTACATGCCTTATATGGGGGCATGGTTCAGATGGGAACTAAGGGAACGAGCATGGTGCTTTAGAAACATAGAAACATACACTTTGACGGCGGATAAGGACCGCTTGGCCCACCTAGTCTGCCCATTTCCCTACCTACAGGATAGGCCGCAGATCCTAGTTAACCAACAGCCTATTACTTCCTACCCCCCACAAGAATTGCCTTATGTCTGTCCTATGCATTCTTGAATTATCCCACAGTTTTAGACCCCACAACCTCCTCAGGAAGGCTGTTCCATGCGGAAATAATGGGCCAGCTGACCAGCAGAATTCTTCCCCCTGGGATGCAGTACCCACCCACCTCCCCAACAACTTTCAGACACCACTTTAAAACACACTAGTACCAGTACCCACACTTCAACTTCAGTATCAAACACCTTTGTGCCAATTAGGGTAGATCACTAATAATATGCTGACACACCAAATTTTATAAATTTATCCCAGAACTTTATTATTCCGCAGCTGTGGTCCTGTGGAGCAAATAAGGGTCCTGCAGAACAGTTCCAACAATGACGTTGGGCAGTAATAACAAGACGGTTGTTTCTGAATTTCAAGTGCATCACCTCAAGCTGTGTGTTGTCAGATGTACAGGCCTCTCCACAGAGCATGTGCAATAGGCCTTCCAGCACTGAAGTAGAAGATTGCAACTAGGCCTACTGTACTGTAGGGCCTCCCACTACCCTAAGTAGTAGATTTCCACAGATTCAAAATAGGTTAGTAGGTCAAAAACAGAAAGATATGTTTAATACATAAATATATATATATAAAACAAGATACAAAGAGGGGCACAATTATATTACAATTCCAATAAGGGAGAATATAAAAACAACGAAATATGACAATATAATAAATAGATCAGTGCCATAAATTACTCCCTCTGGGCTGAAACACTTTTTAACAAGTACTTGTCAATGCCGAAGGTTTGCTGCTGGTATGCACCTCTTTTTTTTGTTGTTCATATAAGGAGATACTAGAGGACCTCAATATGTACACCCTGGAAGAGAGGCGAGAGAGGGGAGTTATGATAGAGATCTTCAAACACCTCAAGGACATAAAAAAGGAACAAGAGGGTAGCATCTTTCAGAAAAAAGATGTTAAAGAACAAGAGGTCAAGCTATGAGGCTGGGGGGGGATAGACTCAGGGGTAACTTGAGGAAATATTTTTTAATGGGACAGGTGATGGATGCATGGACCATCCTCACAGTGGAGGTAGTGGGGGTTAAAAATGATAGGGGAATTCAAGAATGCATGGGATAGGCACAATGAGACCCTAGCAGTAGGAAAGAGAGGGTAAAAGCCAGAGAGCAAGTAGGATCTGTGGTATTGCAATATATCTTGCAGCCCTGCCGTGGTGCAATCCCTGTTACATCCTGGTACACCACCTGTTTTGGTGCAAGTGTGGTGCAGGGTGGTTTTGACACATGGCATCCTCATTTCAATGCAGCTTGCTTTCAAAAATCTGGATTGCTGCAACATTTGGCGCAAGGTGCCACTTGCATCAAACACTTTTAGTGCAGTCACCTTGCACATAATTTCGGCATTTGAAAACTGGACCCAGTATTTTAATTTTTGTCACAGTAAGTACTTAATGTACCAAGCTCTAATGCTTTTGATACTATCATATGTAGCTATACTGTAGGTTTGATTCTCAGCACTGCCACTCAAGCTGGTATTTAGACCTACAGCATGTTTTCAGAGGCCTGATTCTAGACCAGTAGGCTTTATTTTAAAAGTCAGGTTAGAGCAACGCATTGTGCTGAGAACCATCGCCTGCAGCAGACTCAGGTGCGTCAGGGTCCCTGCACCATATTTTACAAGAACAGGGTGCCAACACCAAAGCCCTCAAATTTGTAGTTAGCCAACTCATGCGCCGACCAAACATCAAACAGAAGGGGAGTGCTGCAGGCTGCAGCACAGGCTTGCAGCATCGGAGGCCAGTGATGCCTTACTTAGACCTGGATATTAATATAAATGGCATCAGAGCTCAACAATTCCCACAATACAGATAAAAAGAAAAGTATTAAGTCTCAGGTATATACTAGGAAACATTGTGCAGCTGCCAAAGCACTCACCTTCGAACAAATACATGGATTCGAAGGTTGATTTTCTATGTTAGTTCTTCAATATCCTGAATTTCCTGCATTACTGTTAACCAAGATTTAGCTGTTGGTGGGTTAATTTGAAGCTAGTGATAAGTAATGGCTTTGTGTGCAGCAGCCACTAATGTATTCCATAAATATATCTTGTACTATCCTGCCAAACTGGTGGGGGGAGACCTAGTATTACATTCTTGAAGGGAGAGTGGGGTTCCAAGAGTAAACAAGGCAGACAACAGTCATGATTTGTTGCCAGAAGGTGTCCAATACTGAACTCTGTTGTTTTTTTTAATATTTTTACACCTAAATTTCAACATAGTCGTCTTATGATCCCATCTCATGAACTAGGGAAGAGAAAATCTTACAACTCCTGCCTGAAAGGTGATTTCACCCAGAGACTGTGAAATCACTTTTCTGAACAGATTTACAGTACCTAATGTCAGTTGCATTGTTCATGAGGTGGTGTCCCCAGAAAAAGTATGTTGAAAATTTGGGGCAAAAAAATCGAAAAATGGCCATGTTATGCCACTGTGTTCAACCACTATTCACATACATTGAACCGCATATATAATTTCCTCAGTTCGCAGTCAAACTTTGAAGAGTGAAGCTGTGCCTGCAGTCCAGAGAAGATCATGGCATCAGACCCCCAGTGGGTAAGTAAGGGTTTGGGTGGTGCTGAGTTGAAGGGGTTGGGGGGGAACTAACCGCGCAATAGACATCAATGGACAGTTTTCTTTTTTACAGGCTTAAAAAAAACTCAGGGAAGGTTTTCTTTATTTCAGGTTTGGACACTGGGGGATTGTACACCCCCAGTGTCAGTGTTATGTTTGGGGGGGGGTGCTGAATGGGAGTGTTGGGTGGGGTGACAGTTACAGGATGCCAGCAGTGGACGCTGGGGGATTGGGCACCCCCAGTGTCAGTGTTATAAATTGGGGGGGGAGTTATGGTGGGCTGCAATAGACATCAATGGATCATTTTCTTTTTTACAGGGTATTTGAAAAAATAAAATAGGAGGCAGGGGGAATGCAGTTGCAGTGGCAGCTGCAACAGACATTGATGGACCATTTTCTTTTTTACAGGGTATTAAAAAAATAGGAGGCAGAGGGGGCTGCAGTTTAAGTGGCAGCTGCAGTAGACATCGATGGACAATTTTCTTTTTTACTGGGTATAACAAAAATGCAGAGAGAAGGTTTTCTTTATTTCAGATTTTGACACTGGGGTAATTGACATCCCTTGTGTCAGTGTTATGTTTGGGGGGGGTGGGTGCTGAGTGGGAGGGTCGAGTAGGGGTGGCAGTTACAGGGGTGCCAGTGGTGGACATGGAAGACAGCCAATTGATAGTCCCTATAATAGGCCATCAATCTAAGTTTGTCGACATCAAGGCCTGATTTCTGCCAGCAATGCTCCATCCTTCGTCCCACTCTCCTCAGTTACCTCAAAGTCCCATCAAACCACGGAGATCAAGGACGCAGAAACCAGAGTATCTCGGTCACTGCTTGCACTCAGTAGACCCAATAAGTCCAATACTGCAACCAGGCCAATTGGAGTCAAACCCCTTAAAGAGCAGTACCGAACCATCTCTGTAGAGGCAGACCTATTGGGGGGGGGGGGATCCTGGAAACTGAACCTTATAAGATGGTGGTCAGACTATCCGACTGGCTCCACCACCAGGTTGGAGGTCTTCATAACCAGTAGGAAGACTAGGTCCAATGAATGACTATGAATATGGGTCACAGATGTAATCACCTGTGTGAAGCCCAATGAATTCATTAGTTGGAGGAAGTCCTGGCCAAATTGCGAGAATTCATCATTGACCCAGGCATTGAAATCCCCCAGAACCATCCATCTGTGGGACTCCAACACCATGTTGATGATGAAGTCCGCGACTTCCTGCAGGAATTGCTTCTCATCCCCCGGTGGATGGTAGACAAGAAGAATCCTACACCCCACACCTGCACCCATGATATATTCAAAGGACCAGGTTTCCCCAGCTGGTTCATCCACAAGGCCCAATTCTATTCTAAAACAGATGGCTACAATCCCACCCCCACGATCCATCCTCAGGCGATGTATCACAGAGAACCCTACCAGAATTTACTGACTCAAGTACTGGGCCAGAGTTTTCATCCAGTCAGGTCTCGGTGAGGCATGCCAGGTCTGATGACCCAACAAGATCAGCAATTACAACAGTCTTGTTTTTAATGGACCTGACATTGCATAACAGCCCAAGTAGTATGGGACACCAAGGCAGGCTGTGTCATCTGCCCACTCACAGTGGAGCCCTTGGGTATGCGAACCAGTCAGTGAGGACCCCTATCTGGGACCCATTTTACCCCAGGGTGTCTTCTGGTCCCCACAACCCCAATCCATTCACTCAGCTTCACTCCTCCTCCAGGTCCATGGCCCCTGCCCCTATATTTCCTCCTCACAATACCCAAAGTTCAGCAACGTCCATATACTTCAGCCAATAAGTGGCAATATTCAAAGGGGTGGAGGCTGCAGAGCTCAGAGGGAGAGTAATGTCTGACTTGGTGAGACCTCTGCCAACACATAACAAGAAAGACTCACTCAAACAAGCAGCAACAAAGCAAATAAGTAAATAAAACAAAAGCAAAATAAATACTGAAAATCTACATCCAACAATCCCCTCCCATGCAAACTAAAATAACATAAAATAAGTAATAAACAAATAATGACAGCAATACCCACAAACCCTACCCTCCAAAACAACTAACCCTTAAAAACAATACCAAAATGAGTGTGCAAATGAATAAAAATAAATGAAGCAAAATTGGAACCAAGCAAAACAGTACTTCAAAGATAGGAATTGGAGGTAATGGGGCTGTCACCTGCACCCCAACCAGCAGAGTTCAAGTTCAAAGCTGCTGTCCTCTCACTACAGCAGACAACATGTGCACAAATAAATAAATGAACTATGAAGTCTAGAGGCCCTCTTATAGCCTCACCAGTCAAACCTTGATTGAACCAAGCCAGTTCCTGAGGACAATCCACCATTTGTTAAATCCATTGTATCTTCATATAGAAGCACCATTGCCCCCAAAATGAGGAAATCAGTCAGTCATCGGAGATCTTCTAGTCAAGGCCAGAGAAACCCAGACCTGACCCAGTTTGCAGCTAAGTCAGTCCCAGGCCTCCCACCCAGGATTAGGGCCCAGAGCTGGGCCCATTCTATGATGGGCACCCTCTAAAGAGCTCCCCGAGGTGGAACGGAGCCCAACACCCACTGGTGAGCATTCCTTTTACCATATTTGTACATCAGATGTTCAGCATAGCCTTCTTATTATCCCATCCAATGGACCCGGTAAGTGAAGATTTTCAAATCCTCACCAAAACATCATTCCATGCCATCAAAACGTCATTCTGCTCCAAAGGTAAGAAAACACATTTTGGTCAGGATTTGAAAAATGACAACTGCCACATTCATGGTGTGCTGTGAAGAAATGGCTATGTATAAAATTTGGGGTCAGTTACAGTTACAAGCCTGCGTTCATAAATTTCAATGTAGGCTCATAACTTTATTGCTTTTCAATACTTTTGCCCAACATTTTCAAAATAGCCTTCTTATAATCCCACCACATGAACAAGTGCAGAAAGAAATATTCAAGTCCTGCCCAAAAGGTAATTTTGCACAGCGACTGCAAAACCACCTTTTGGGATGCGAGAACACATTTTGGCCAGGATTTGAAAAATCATGTCACATTCATGAGGTGCTTTAAAGAAATGTCTATGTTTAAAATTTGGGTTCAAAATATTGAAAATTACTGTATTAAAGTTATGAACCTGCATTTGCAAATTGCAGTGTAGGCTTATAACTTTGTTGTCTTTTAATATTTTTACACCATATTTTCAACATAGCCTTACTATGATCCACTTCATGAACAAGGACAGAGAAAATGTTCAATTTCTGCCTGAAAGGTGATTTCGCACAGCAACCATGAAAACATCTTTTGAGACAGATTTACCTAATGTCACTTGTATTGTTCATGAGGAGGTGCCCCAGAAAAGGTATGTTGAAAATTTTGGACAACACATTTTGAAAATAGCCAAGTTATGCCACTAAATTCAAACCCCATTGAAATACATTCAACTGCATAACTGATTTCCACAGTTCTCGGTCCGGTGTTGAAGAGTGAAAATGTGTCTGCAGTCCTGAGAAGATTACGGCATTGGATTCCTGCTAGATAAGAAAGGGCTTGCGGTGGATGGGGTGGTGGGTGCTGAGTGGGAGGGTTGGGTGGGGGCGGGGAACTATTGCCACAACAGACATCTATGGACCATTTTCTATTTTGCAGGTTATTAAAAAAAATGCAGAAGGAAGACTTTCTTTATTTCAGATTTGGATACTGGGGGATTGGGCACCCGCAGTGTCAGTGTTATATTTGGGGGGATGGAGTGGTGGGTGCTGAGTGGGAAAGTCGAGTGGAGGCGGCAGTTACAGGGGTGCCAGCAGTGGACCCTGGGGGGATTGGGCACCCCAGTGTCAGTGTTATTAAACAGTGGAGAAGGGGAAGGGTTGCAGTTATAGTGGTGCTATTGACATCGAAGGATGGTTTTCTTAGTTGCAGGCTTAAAAAAAAAAACACACACAGAGGGAAGCTTTTCTTTATTTCAAGTTTTGACACTGGGGGATTGGGCACCCCCAGTGTCAGTGCTATATTTGGGGTGGAGGGGTGGTGAGTGCTGAGTGGGAGGGGTTGGTGGGGGTGACAGTTACAGGGATAGCAGCAATGGACACTGGGGGATTGCCCCCCCCAGTGTCAGTGATATAAATGATGGGGGGAGGAGCAGTTACAGTTTTGCAATAGAGATCAAGGGATGGTTTTCTTAGTTGTTGACTTAAAAAAATTTAAACTATGAGGCAGACACTGGGGAACCGGATACCCCCAGTGTCAGCGTTATGTTTGGGGGGTAGTGTGGCATGATGGGTGCTGAGAGGGAGGGTCAGGTGGGGAGAGAGTTACAAGGGTGCCAACAACAAACATCGATGGATGTTTTTTGTTATTACAGGGCTTGAAAGAGGAGCTGAACACCAGTAAGCTCCATAGCAAACGTCTGATGTGCAGCTGCAACTCTTTTGAAAGCTGATCAGCTGTTTGCTGATGTGGCTTCATGCACATCAAAGGACAGAAGCCCTCTCTGATTGAAGCAGTTTTGGTCTTTCAAAGTAGAGGAAGTTTCAGCCCATCAAGCTGAGAGTTGCGTTATGCCATTATTCATCGTCATTGGTCTAGACTGCCAAGCCCCTTGCAGTTGCAACTGCAATGGGCTCAGCAGTGACACACCTCCCAATTCCCTATATACATGTCCCAAAATGTTTTTGTGGAAGCACAGCAAATACAAAACTGACACATCACATTTGTGAGATTTTGTGGAAAAATGGCTATGTTGAAAGTTTGTAGTCAAAAGATTCAGAATTAGCAAAGTTATGAGTGAACGCTAAAATAGTGCAATGTTCATTCATAACCTGGACATTTTACTGTATTTGTGCATTACATTTTCAGCACAAATTATTACCCCACCTAATGGTTTTATCCTCTGGTTGAGACTATTTCCGTGCCCGCTCCCCTGCCACTCTCCCCTCTGCATCCATAACCATTTCCTGGTCCCCCCACATTCCTCAACTCTACTTACCTGCTACTCTTTCCCTTCTCATCCCCTTAGGTCCCTCCAGTCCTACCCTCCCCTCACCTCCACGTTCTTCCCTTTTCCGCACCCTCATTTCTGTGTCTAGACTGAATATATGCATATGCCATCCTTCTACACTATTGTCTCAAACACTTGTTCTTGTATGCTCTGTTGTCTCTTATTGATTTGTTTTCAAATATCCCTCTGTACTCAGTCAAATCATTCTGTTCTGTTATATCCATCGTGTTCTACCCTGGCCCATCTTGCAACTCCACATTGAATAACTTTGCCCAATTGGACAATTAAATATATTGTTCTATGTATTGATATTGCACTTGTAAAGAATGTCTCTGTACTATTATCTAAGATTGTTATATGCTTTGTAATCTTTAAACCTTTTGTATTACCTTGTCTGGTTGCACATATACGTTTGTAACAGTTTAACCTTACCAGGTCCATCTTGCAAATGAGCGATGCTCAACGATGATTCACCTGGATAAATAAAAATTTTAATTGATTGATTGATAATGGACCTAACAAGTGAAGATTTTCAAATCCTCACCAAAACGTCATTCCAAACCACTGAAACATCATTCTGCACCTAAGGTACAAAAACACATTTTGGCCAGGATTTGAAAGGTGCTGTGAAGAAATGGCTATGGTTAAAATTTGGAGTCAAAATACTGAAAATTAGCAGTTACATGCCTGCATTCGTAAATTTCAATGTAGGCTCATAACTTGGTCGCTTTTTAATAATTTTGCCCCAAATTTTCAACATAGGCTTCTTATGATCCCACCTCATGAACAAGTGCAGAGAAAATATTCAAGCCCTGCCCAAAAGGTGATTTAATTTGCACGGTGACTGCAAAATCACCTTTCGGGATGTGAGAACATGTTTTGGCCAGGATTTGAAAAATGACAGTTGTCACATTTATGAGGTGCTATAACGAAATGGCTATGTTGAAACTTGAGGTGAAAATTTTGAAAATTACTGTATTAAAGTTACGAGCCGGCATTCGGAAAGTGCGATGTAGGCTTATAACTTTGTTGCATTTTAATATTTTTACACCAAATTTTCAACATAGCCTTCTTATGATCCCATCTCATGAACAAGGACAGAGAAAATTTTCAATTCCTGCCTCAAAGGTGATTTCACACAGCAACTGTGAAATCATCTTCTGGGGCAGATTTACCTAACATAACTTGCATTTGCATGAGGAAGCATCCCAGAAAAGGTATGCTGAAAATTTTAGGCAAGCAATTTTGAAAAATAGCTGAGTTATGCCACTAAGTTCAAACCCCTATTGAAATACATTGAACTGCATACCTGATTTCCTCAGTTTGCGGTCTGGTGTTGAAGAGTGAAAATGAGTCTACAGTCCAGAGAAGATTACGGCATCAGGCCCATGCTGGGTAAGTAAGGGCTTGGGGTGGGTGTGGGGTGATAGGTGCTGAGAGGGAGGTTCAAGTTGGGGTGGGGAACTAATGGCGCAACAGACATCAATGGACCATTTTCTTTTTTGCAGGATATTAAAAAAAATGCTGAGGGAAGGTTTTCTTTATTTCAGGTTTTGATACAGGGGGACTGGACACCCCCAATGTCAATGTTATATTTGGGGGTGGTGGAGTGGTGGGTGCTGAGTGGGAGGGTCAGGTGAGGGTGATAGTTACAGGGGCACCAGCAGTACACTGGGGGATTGGGCATGCCCAGTGTCAGTGTTATTAAACAGTGTTGGGGGGCTACAGTTACGGCTGCAACAGACATCAATGGACCGTTTTCTTTTTTACAGGGTATTAAAACAAAACTCAGAGGGAAGATTTTATTTACTTTAGGTTTTGACACTGGGGGTTTTGGCAGCCCCAGTGTCAGGTCAGTGTTATGTTTAGGGGGGTCGGGTGGTGGGTTCTGAGTGGGAGGGTCAGGTGGGGGTGATAACTACAGGGGTGCCAGCAGCAGAAACTGAGGGATTGGGCACTCCCAGTGCCAGCATTATTAAGTGGTCGGGGGGGTGCAGTTATGGCTGCAACAGACATTGATGGACATTTTTCTTTTTTACAGTATATCTAAAAAAATTGCAAAATAGGAGGCAGGGAGGTTGCAGTTATGGTGGAGGCTGCAACAGACATTGGTGGACATTTTTCTTTTATACAGGGTATTAAAAAAACACAGAGGGAAGGCTTTCTTTATTTTAGGTTTCAGCACTGGGGTATTGTGCACCTCCAGTGTTGGTGTTATGTTTGGAGGGGTGTCGGGTGGTGGGTGCTGAGTGAGAAGGTCGGATGAGGGTGACATTAACATGGGCACCAGCAGTGGACACTGGAGGACTGGGCACCCCAGTGTCAGTGTTATTAATGGTGTTGAAAAAGACATTGATGGATGTGCGTGCAAAAACACACCAAGGGAAGGTTTCTTTATTTTAGGTTTGGACACTGGGGGATTGGGCACCCCCAGTGTCAGGGTTATATTTGGGGTGTGTGTGTGTGTAGGGGGGTGGTGTGTGCTGAGTGGGAGGGTCAGGTGGGGCTGACAGCTATAGGGGTGCCAGCAGTCGACATTGGGGGATTGGGCACCCCCAGTGTCAGTGTTTTGTTTGGGGCGTAGGGGTGCTGGGAGGGAGGGTTAGGTGGGGAGAGAGTTACAGAGGTACCAGCGACAGACAATGTTGCAAGGCTTGAAATAGCAGCTGCACACCAGTAAGATCCTTAGCAAACTTCCAGTGTTCAGCTGCAACTGTTTTGAAAGCTGATCAGCTGTTTGCTGATGTGGCTTCATGCTTTTGTTGAAACAGTTTGTGGGGGGAGTGGGTGGGGTTGAGGGAGATCTCAACTTCTCTAATTAAATGCTCATTAGCTGTTTGCTGACACAGCTTCTTGCACATCAAAGGACCAAAGCCCTTTCTGATTGGAGTTGCTTCGGTCCTTTGAAGTACAAGACGTTGAAGCCCAAGTGACAGTAGTAGCCACAGACATTGCCAGCTATTTCCAGATATTTCGGAAAATTTCTAAAGAGTTTCTCTCTGCTGCCCCTACTGTGGAAATGCAGAAAGCAGGCGATTTCTCTAGAAATATCACAGACATTTTGGGAAATAGCTGGCCATGTCTGTGACTACTACTGTGATAGCAGGACCTCAGAGTGTGATTATTGGTACAGACTGTTGAGCCACTTGCAGTTACACAGGCAATGTGCTCGGCAGTGACACACCTCTCTCAAATCCCAATGTACTTGGTCCCAAGATGTTTTGTGCACAAGTGCAGCAAATGCCAAAAGTATTCCAGTTTTATCAATATATTCTTATCATGAGAATTAAAAAGTGAACAGACCAATTCCTGACTGTTTAACAACCTATTCCCTAAAATTCTGCCCAACCATTTGGACCTTAGATGATTACTGTAACGGCAGGTTAAGATACTATGCTTTAAATCTTCAGTACACCCAAGATCATGGGCACAAGGATTGTTTAAAACTCTATTGGAGTCCCTGCTGTATCTTTTTTCTAATATTTTTCCTGGGAATGTTCCAAATTGAAATTTCATTAAAATAACTCTTAAGGAGGAAACTGTTATTAATGTTAAATAATGCGCAATATGAGCATCTTTAATTAAATATCTAAGGAATGGGTGAAAGTGATTGTTTTATAGTTTAGATCTGCCCTCTTGCATATCTATGTCCAAGAGTCTACGCTTAATTAAGGGACTGATTCTGAAACAGTAACTCCCTGCATTGCAAAGTCCCAGATACTTTATAATTGTAACCAATTCTAAAAAGAGTATTCCTAACAAAAACGAGCCATTTCGAATCACAATGTTTTTGAAGAGCCAGAGAACATTTTTCTCTCAAACAACTCAAAGCAAGGCCCCATGTACTGTATGTTGAAGGCAGAGTCAAAATTAGTCTCCAAGTAGCTATAATTTTAAGTGAGGGTTGTCCTAATTCAAGTCGTAAAGCATATCCAGGCAGTTCCAAAATAACTTTAAAAGCAAGAAAGCTAGAGAATGCTTTAAGTGATGTGTAATTCCATTATCTTTAAGTCTTCTTGGACCCTAGCTGAGGCAGTTTTTGTGGGGGCTGTTAGCTCCACAGAACTCCTCCTAAGTACCTCAAGTAAATCTCTCTTACTATCTGATTGACTCCTAGAGAAGACCTCTCCCTCTCTCTTTTTTAGGGCTGAAGCTTGATGTCTGATTGGCATTTCAGATGATGCTGGTGTTGTGTTATTGGCTGTAGTTCCCCAGCCAGTCACAGGTTTCCATGGCCTTTCCCAAGGTGCATGGCAGCTGGTTTTTAGTCATGGGGCCACAATGTTTTTTTACATTTTTAAAAAAGTCTTTATGGTAGTCCTGCAGCTTCCTGCTGAATCCTAGTTAGCCCCAACCAGGCTGCTGACCACTAGCCCAAATCCAAGCCAATCTTGGGGACAGGACAGCACAGTGGGGGCTGTTGGAGTGCCCAATTTTGGTTTTGGTGCTCCGGCTCTTTTTGGTGCCTACCATGCAATCACGGAGGTCAGCGACACAACAGTTACTTTTTGCTTTGCTGCCTGCTGTAGGGCCAGGAAGTACTTATTTTCATAAACCACCACTGGTGCAGTTTATATGGGTGTTGCTGTTGCTCCCCAGCCTACCCTGGAGCCAGGGACTGTTATAATGATATGAGTGCATGGTCTGATTTGAATTAGCAGAGCTCCTGCTCCATTCATGCATACATACGACTCATCACATGGCTCTTTGGTACCAGCAGGACTGGTCCCAACCCCACTTTTATACCTGGGGTCGAGAAGCATGAAAGGCATGGCCAATGGCACTTGGAGGCCCTTGCCAGGTCTTGACTCCCACCACCATTCCTGGTTCTGGGATCCTTGGCATGGCAGTCAGTGGCTGTAGCAAGGGACTGGCAGAGAGACAAGGCCCAAAACTTTCCAGAGACCCTTATAGCCACACTGTTAAGCCCTGTGTATCCCCAGTGCTGCAGCTCTGGGGGACCAGTGGGTAAAAATGCCAGGAGTCAGTCAGAGAGAGCAACTGAGGGCATGAGAGCCCACCAGGTAACTCTCCAGAAATGGGGGGCTTACAGGTGGTTAGCATGCAACACCAAAATACACCTCCTATGGTGTTTGCTATGTGAATCTTGGTATTGGTCTAGGATGAGACTTAACAACTGTTCTGCTTCTGTCTGAAGGAAGGTGCCAGTGAAGCAGATGCAGTGCACCAGGAGGGGAATCTACAAAAAACAGAAGATCCAACTCTCATTCCATATCAGACGTAGTTGCTCTATAAGTTGGACTATAGAAGTGTGATGCAAACTACAGTACAGTAAAGTAGTTTGAATATTCATCCATTATTTTTTTCTTTCGAATGCATGCCAAAGTCACATTTGTTGCTACATGTATCACATCTATTAAGATATTTACAAAAGCCTTTGAATGGCTATAAAAGCTCTAAAAGACTTGGATGTCTACCCAGTGTGGATTTCTGCAACACATCAAAGACAATGCATTGATTTTTATGCAAAAAAAATCATGAACATAAAGACCTTATTTGTGTTTATTATGGGCAGTTTCTAGCAGACTACCTAATTATCTCTGCCAGAAATTTCTGGAAAAATCTGTTGCTTTGGTCACTGCCTAAAGCTAAATATTAATAAGCTGCACAAAGTTCCAGATAAGAAAAGTAGGCCAGTCACAGCCTACAAAAAAAGCAAGAAAAACAAAGCAGAAGTTCTTGACACATTCAGGGAATGAGATACTGGGTTGATGAGAGCAGCCTTTGTTCTAGTGCAGGCCCAAGTGGATGGTAAGCAGATGTACCAGTGCAAAATCAGTCGAACCTCAGTTTCAGCCTTAGATCTGTCAACCCCCATCATTTTTTTCTAAGAAGCAAAGCAGTTTTAGTATTCAAGGGGAGCTGAATCCCTTAGCTGCTGACCTCAGAGCCCCTAAATGAGTGAGATTTGAAAATAAAAAAAGACTGCAGGCTTTGAATATTCCATTGGAATGCAATGTGAACCTCATTACTGTATGAGTGATGCAGCTAAAGACTGAGGGAAAAATTGAATGATTCTCACACTAGATGAGTGGGAGTCAGCAGTCCCATAAAGCCTGTTTCAGTTTCTAGCTATAATATAATCTTACCTTTGTTCAGGCCCTAAACTCATTTGTCTTCATGTTTTTTTTTTTTTTGTGGATTATAGTTCTGAAGAAACAAACAAAACTGGTTAGGAGTCTTAGATTTCTGAACCTCACAGCAGAATATGTCTGGTGATATCTAAATGTTTTAAAATATGCCCTCCACTCCTATCCCCAGTAAGTAATATACTCACTGGGATAGGAGGACACATCTTAATATATAGTCAGTTTCTGAGGACAAGAGGACGTGACAGTATTCATGCAAAGCTGCTGCGTTACCTGCATGAAATACACAGACACTTGATCAGTTCTTCTCTTGTAGTCATTGGGCTCACTTTGGAATGCTAAAAAATGGAAACACATGTTAGCAAATTCAGTACATATAAAATAAAATTGTCAAAATAGTCAGTTTAAGCAAAGGCTTCTAATTTGATGCATGCCTTATTTAAAATTGCTGTGTAGTGTATGATACACTGTGAAAGCTAGACTCCACACAAAGGTAACAGCATGTATATATTTTTTGGTCCATGAAATAACTAGCCGTGTTAGTGATGTTAAATTGACAACAAAGAGCTGTTGCTAATGATTATTTACACATGGGATATGGTTAGCCATTGTTCTGTAGAAAAATTAGCCTGTTTAAAATAGAGAATAATGCATAGCTGACTGTGTGTTATGGATTTTTTACACACCCAAGGTGTGATTCGCTCTCAAGGTTTATGGGCTATCACACTCCTTGGATGTGTAAAAAAGACCCACAGTTGCCTATTTTCTATAATTACTGGTGCAGGGAGTTTATAGCCTGACAACATTCACAATCGAAACTGCAGACTCTCTTGCTTGCTGGAACTGTCACAAGTTGGCTGTAACTACCACAACTCCCCCACCCCCAACCCCGTTCCTCTGGCGAGCTCTAAAACAAGAAAAGAAACAAAAATTCTCTTAATTAATGTAAAAGAAAACTGAAGACAGCTTGATTAAATCAGTGCTGCTAGACAGTCTTGCACTGCAACTGCCGCCACTCCCTCTTACTACATACAATTGCCATACTCCCCCAGCACGCAGGCTTATATCTCTACTAAACAATTCTTTAATTATTATTTTTTTTAACAAAGTGGCATATAAGTGGAGAACTGGTTTGTGAAGGGTAAGAGTTATGTGAGACTGGTGTGCTGCACTGATGGTGAGTCAGCTTGCATTGTGTTGAGACTCTGCATTCCCACTGGATAGGGCACCGAAACAAAAGTGCTCAGAAAATACCCTAATAACTGGGTAAGCCACTTATTATGGCATTTAAAACATGGATCAAGTCAATGTATTAAAAGGGATCACCAGTAATTATATCCTTGTTGTGCACATGTCAAACTGTTGTGCACATTCTAAAATGTTGTTGAGCACATTTCCAACAACTGTTCTGCACAGTTAAAGGAAAACACATTGTGCATTGGGGTTTGTTTCTTTGATGATCCCTAGTTTTCTGTTACCTCTGTATGTAGCAAGGTAAAGCAATAAAAGAAGCCTGAATGGTTACCCCCTAGGGGCCGTAAAACTGACAGGGAGAAGTAAAAAAATAAACCTTTTCACAGACACATGGGACAGAATGCCAGGGACCATCAGAGAAACAAAAACACAGTGCAGAAAATGTGGTTTTATAATTTTTTGCACGTAGTTTTCCTTTAAAAGGTCATAAAATTGTAAATTCCCTGTTCACCCCATATTCAGCTGCTAACTAACCTCCCAGTGCCAAAAGCTATACCTTTTAATTTGTAAATGTAATTCTGATCTTAGAACAGTTCAGCCTGAGTGACGAGTCTTCCATATTAAGCACTTCAGTTTCAATCACTGCTATAGAAATGGAAGTACTTAATATCACAGGACTGTTGCCGGGCACTACATTTTCTACAGTAGAAATTACATTTACAAACTTCTACAAGTTACAAGGTACAACTCTTGGCATGGGTGGAGTAAGCAGATGGGTGCGGGGTGATTTTTGTTTCATAAAGAAATGGTAAGATTTTTGCTGTGAAAGGTTGTTTCTGTAACTTTTGTGTAAAAAGAAAAAAAAAACATATACAGTATTATATAAAAAATATTTACACTCACAAAAAACTCATCATGCTTTCATCCCCTGGTGTTGAGAGCTTTGCTCTTGAGATCCATATGCTGTCATCTCGACTCCTTGATGGAAACCAGCCATCTTGTGTCTGCTTGCCCATGCATTATTCTATATGTATTTAGGTATCAGTATCAACCACTCTTCAGCTGATGCTACCAGACAACTGACTGAATCAGTAAATGTTTAACCACTGGTCACCTATTCCTTTTATTGGTAAGTAAGCTCCACAGAAAAACTACATTTTCCAGACAATACAAGAGATAACAATCTTTGCTGGCTCATACCTGTTGTTAGCAGACAGACTCTCTTTTTTTGTATGAAAACATCTTATTGAATTTTGTATGGCATAACAAGTGAAAGACAATAAACAGCAGAATTACCATAGACAAAAATAACCATATGGTACCTGTACAGTAGAAACCAAACAGCAACAGTTCAGGCCATAGGCAAGGATATGTGTCTGCATGTGATGTCGGAATAAATCTACTTTTTGAGAAAAACTTCAGTCTCTGCCTCCCTCTTTCGGGGTGGTGAGTGCTCTAAACATTTCGAACTACAACACTTCAGGCGATTCTTACCATTATAAGAACTATAAAAAAACCCACAAAAAATTAACTATCATGCTTCATCCTAGAACTGTTCCAAATATAATAAAATAGTAATCACCAGAGCATTGCTGTGGCATCTCCTATCTGGGCCAAGGCCAGGGAATTGTGGGGAAAGTATTTAGAACTAGCAGATCCAAAAACCCATCAATAGGGGTCATATTAGACAGTAAGGGCTATAGAATAGAAAAGGAAGCAAGGACATCAAAAGAAGTTCAATTCACACTGCATGACACCTAGGTTTTCCAACCAAGGCACTCAGGTTTTATAAAAATTAGGGAGATTGTTTCAATGCCAGTATAAGTCCTGTACATGGGGGCCACCATTGAAATGATGTGCTGCCACTGAATAAAAGAGGGAGGGGTCGATTTCCTCCAATGGGAGACAATTAATCATTTAGCTTCCAATGCGGCAGTGAACAGTAAAGGTTTATAATGGGCAATTTCTCTTGACAACATGTTAGAGTCTCCTAAAATCCTAACTCAGGGAGATCTAGGCATAGTATGCAGGTCATGTTCTAGAAAATCTAGGGTAGAGGACCACCAGGATCTAATTAGAGTGCAATTCCAAAGGATATGTAAAAGCATGCTGGGAGCATTTCCACATCTCCAAAAGACATTATTTGTAATTAGGCCCATACTGACCAGTTTACCTGGGGTCCTATAACACCTGCTAAGAATTTTCTTTTGAAGCAATTCAAGCTTAGGGTCTGGGGATGCTGAATGGGTCATCACCCAACAATGCAACCACACTCCTCCACTAAGTTTTCCTGCAGTTTCGAAGTCCATTTCTCCCACTGGTACTGCCAATTAAGAAGAAACACCACCTGTAGGGTCTTGTATATGGCACTAGTGTGGCCCACTGGGAACTTTAACCACTGTGTAATATGATAGGAGAGGTCGGTTTGCCTGAGAGTATAGTCTTTAGTTAACCAAGTAAGTAAAGCATGTCAAAGTTATAAATATTTAGAGAAGTCTCCAGAAGTCTTGAGGGGGAAGAGAAACCTCAAGTTGCAGTTGCTGGCTGGATTTTAAGGAACATGTGCCAGAGTCAATCAACTGATAGATGCTCCTTAAACCTTTGACTCTCCACACCTGCCACTGGATTGGGGAGCCCCAATCTGGGTCCTTGAGTTACCCCAGAGTGACTCATAGTACCCATATGTTGGGAATCCAAATGCAGCAAATTCAGCAAACTAACCCAGCATTGCTGGGCAAATAAGATTGTCAGTGTCAGGAGACAATTGTGGGAAAAGGGTTCTGTTAAAAGAGTGGTCAATGGAGTAGATCCTAGGAAAAGTTGTTCAGTGTCACCCAACAATAGAGTAGAAACTGTGGGTAATTGCACCCAGTGCAAGATTTGTTTGATGCCATGAGCTATATGGTAGATCCAGGGCCATGGCATAGTCCAGCCCCAGCCATTGGTGCTCATAGAGTAATTCCACTGAAAAGGGACATTTTTCCTCCAGAATAAAGTTGGAAAACAGTCAATCTATCTGTTGCCATTGTCTCTGGCGTATTGGTAGTGGGAGAATACTTAACCAATAACACCGTTTTCTGGAAGACCATCAGTTTGATAGCAACAATTTTACCCAGGATCATTAAATGAAGTTTAGACCACCTATTAAAATCCAATTGTGGCCCATCGGCACAGAGGTTGTATTTCTGCTTGCAATGCCAGCGACCTGGGTTTGGGAATGTTCCATGGGGACTGGAGGGCTGGCAAGGGGAGAAGGTTTGAGCATCAGAATACTGCTCACCTTCTCTTGGGGGGAGGCAGAGATGCCATCTGACACCTGCTGACTCCTGGCTGAGGTGGGGAACACAGCAGTACATGGAGCTCCGATGACTAGAAGGAAGTGGTGGACATCAGCATGCACCTAAATGTCAGGATGCTGTGCCCCCCTGGGGAGAAAAAGCAAGGCAGAAAACACAGCCCAGGGCTGACCAGATGATGGCTGCTGCCTCCCGCTGGCATGGAAAAGCCTCAGTCAGCCATTCCCACCTCAGCAACACCCCAGGGCCAATTGTAGAGTGTGCTACCCGTGCCTTCCCCCTTGGAAGAGGGGGATCCATCTGGCAAAAAGATATTCCAGGTTATCCTGGGGCTGGCTGCAATGTGAGGTGAGAGGCTGGGGGGTAGGGTGCTGGTGGAGGACTAGGTAGGCCTGAAGGAGTGGTTGGACTGGGGTAGAAAGGAGCAAAAAAAAATCCAATTGCAAGGAGGCCTCTAGTTTATTCAAGTTTTTGTGACACATATCCTGGGGGCTACTAGTAATAGACATCCCTAAGTATGTGAGCTTGGTAGGGGACCATTTAACCTGCTGAGCACTGAGATCAGCCCAAGCTGGATCTCCTTTGTGAAGGGGCATCAATTCCATTTTATTCCAGTTTACATGGAGTCCAGATATAACTCCAAAAGAGTCTATGATCTCCCAGACCCAAGGAAGAGAGAATTCTACTTGAGTAAGAGTGAGGAGAAGATCTTCTGCATAAAGCAAGGTAGCAAACTCCTCCCTCCCCACTGGTATATCATGACTGTCTGGGTATTGCCTAAAGGCTTTGTTAAAGGGTTCCATAGCCAACAAAAATAATAGGGGACTGAGGGGACATCCTTTCCGTGTACCATGAAACAAGGAAAATGAGTCAGAGAGTATACCATTTACCATGACTATTGCATTAGGGAAAGAATAGAGAGCTAGCCCCCAGGACTGAAAGTAGGGGCCTATTCAAACTTCAATAAGTATGTAAAACAAATAATCCAAATTGATGGAATCTAACATTGTTTCAGCATTGATGGCAGTCATGACTGCAGTGTCCTGACCTCTAGTTGTTAGATGAATCAGATTTATCACAGTAAGGAGATTATCACTGCCCTGCCTATCCCACATAAAACAGGCTTGTGATCTATGAATTAAAACTGGAAGAAAATCTTTTAACCAGGATGCCAAAATCTTAGCAAGGATTTTTGAATCCACATTGAGTAAAGATATAGGTCTGTAGTTTGAACACAAAGTGGAATCCTTCTTAGGTTTTGGCAGAACAATGATGGTGGTTTCCTGAATAGTAGGAGGTACATAACCATGTGTTTGAATGGCCTGATATAATGCCAAAAGCTTGGGAGTTAGAAGGGGCTCAAAGGCTTGATAGAAATTGTAGCTCAAACCGTCGGGTCCTGGAGCCTTTCCAGAGGCCAGACTACAAACAGCCGCTGCTATTTCCTGTTCTGTAATTCCAACATTCAGGATCTGGGCCAAATCTGGGGATAGATGAGGGAGAGAAATATTGTCAAAGAAGGAGGCATAATTTGGAAACTGAGAAGAAAAAGAGGATTTATATAATTGAGAATAAGAATCCTTAAACATGGTAGTAATTTGTCGAGGACCCGTGACAAGGGCTCTTTCTGCATTCTTAAGGTGCAAGATCTGAACCTCTGCTTGTTGTCACTATAACCTGCAGGCTAACAGTTTACCGTTTTCCTCCCCAGATTCCCATTAGGATTGTCTCAAAAAGAAAAGGGCCCAAGTAGTGTGTTTTTGAAATATAGTACTAAATTTGTAGTTAAGAGAGAGTACTTTGGCAACTAAGTGATCCTACCCCTGCAGTTGTTGGTAGATGACATCCTCTAAATGAAATACAAAATCACATATGCCCTCATAATGCAAAGCATCATGGGCTGCATATGCAAATTAACACATAATATTATGCTGGTTCAACTTTAAGCAGAAATGCATGGTGCCAAAAGGCCTCTCACACAGTTTGCAAAGGGTGCCAACAGAAGACACAGACATGTGTTTCGTCCGACCAGGCCTCATCAGTGTGCCTAGTCTGTTTGGCACCCCAGTGGAATGAACCAGCTACCCTAAGATGGTCTATCTGGGTTATGTTGTGGTGAACCCAATGAACACAAAAAACAAGTTAAAAGACAAAGAACCTCACTGTGCAAGCACTGAGACAATGGTTACCCCAAAGGGCATTGGCCGGGAAGCCAGGTTTCAAAGAAATAGAAAATCACACATGCCCCCATAAAAAATGCAAAGCATCATAGGCTGCATATGCAAATCACCACAGAATATTATGATGGTTGAACTTTAAGCAGAAATGTATGGTGCCAAAATGCCTCTCACTCAGTTTGTAAAGAGTGCCAACAGAAAACACAGACACGTGTTTCGTCTTACCAGGACTCATCAGTGTGCCTAGACTGTTTGACATCCCAGTGGCATGAACCAGTTATCCTAAGATGATCTATCTGGGTTATTCTGTGGTGAACCCAATTAAAACCAAAAAAACAAGTTAAAAGACAAAGAGCCTCAGTGTGCAAGCACTGAGGCAATGGTTACTCCAAAGGGCATTGGCCAAGAAGCCAGGTTTCAAAGAAATACAAAATCACACATGCCCCCATAATGCAAAGCATCATGGGCTGCATATGCAAATCACCACAGAATATTATGCTGGTTCAACTTTAAAGAGCAACTGACACCATCTGGCTAAAAGTGCTACATTGCAGAATTAGAATAAGCATGCCCCCAGTAAATCCCATACCAAAATCTAGATGTCTATTTTACTTCATTGTAAATTTATTAGCCATTTTGTAACCCTGATTTCACTACCTATTCAAAAAAGTCTGTATCAGTGAAGAGCTGATGATGATGTCATATTGGGAACTCACAGTCTTTTGTTCCCTGTCAGCAAGCTTATAGGATCTGTTTCTCCAAAGTTGTTAAGATCAAGTGCAATGGTTTTCACAAGTAAAACAGGCAGCACCAGTCAACAAACTATGTGGGCTCTTTTGTTTTTTACTTGGTCTATGAAAATTATTTTCCAAGTGACTCAATTCAGTACATTTGGAAAATTATCTAAATATGGCTGTAGCATTGTTCCACAGCCATCTGTTGGCCTGCCAAGGGAATTGCAGGAGCAACTACCAGAGCTGAATACTCCTGTGCACTTTAATATATGTACTTCCCACAATGTACAGCAGCCAAATCCAAAACAGCAAATGCAGCAGAAAAACGGAGATGATTCCACAGTTCACAAACGTCAGTCAAAATGAACACATATGTACAATGCTGATCACATCTGCAAGTAATCAATAATTGAATGACTGTTCACCATTGCACCCACAGGCCTGGATATTCAAACTGTGCCATTCTGAGGTGCAAGCCCTTGCACTGCTCAAATGGTGCGCGGGGTGGCCGGGTGATATTCAAAGGAGTTGCTCTGTGCGCAACTCCTGAATATCACTCCCAACCACAACACTTGCGCGATGGCGCAGTGGAACTTGCGCCACCGAAGTTGCCAGAGATGAGCATTAAACTCTGGTGGCGCAAGTACCATTCGCCATACTAAATTCCCAATATTCAAAAGGTGACATGCAAATGGGGCCATAATTTATGCAAGGCGCAGGGGGGCCATTTGCATCTGTTTATGGCCCCATCTTCTATTCATGTAGATGCGCCCGATCCCGAGGACTTGCATGCCCACCCTGCCGGGCAGCAGTGCGTCGGGGACCCGACGCCTGTGCAACCGATTCGGGCATTACGGTACATGTAACACCCCCCACACGTACCCGAAGCCCGATCGCGGGCATAACGTGTATGAACCCCCAGTGCCCGATCGCGGGTGAGTATAACCCCAGCCCAAATATCTCCCTGGTGGTCCAGTGGACCGTAAAGCCCGATCACGGGCAGAATCATCTAACCCCCAAACATCTCCCTGGTGTCTAGTGTCCCCCACCCCGAAGCCTCTCAACCGCTCCCCCGCAGCCAGCTGACAGCATCCCACCGCCTGCCGCCCGCCCGCCGCTGACTGACTGTCGGTAGGGCTGCGCCCATTGGTGCAGAGCTACAGCCAATGAACACGCCCCATACCGTACATGACAGTCAGATTTGTGAATGACATCTTCCCAAATCTGGACTCTCATGTAACGGCTGCAACCGAAGGCATATCCCTAGCCCCATTGTAAATGGAGTCCACTCTGAAGAAAGAGGGGTTACCAGTGGGGTACCGCAGGGTTCAGTACTGGTTCCATTCCTTTTTAATGTCTTTATAAGTGACATTGCAGAGGGACTGGAAGGAAAAGTATGCCTCTTTGCAGATGACACAAAGATCTGCAGCAGGGTTGATACACGAGGAGGCGTGGAAAGGATGAGAAGGGACTTGGCAAGGTTGGAGGAATGGTCAGAAGTATGGCAGCTTGGATTCAATGCAAAGAAGTGCAAAGTAATGCACCTAGGAAACAAAAACCCAGAGGAAGATTACACAATGGGGGGGATAGTAAAAACAACAAAAATGGAAAGGGACCTGGGGTTAATCATATCAGATGACCTTAAGGTTGACAAGCAATGTGAGAGGGCAGTAGGGAGGGCTGGGGGGATACTAGGATGTATAGGGAGAGGTATCACCAGCAGAAAACAGGAAGTTGTTATCCCCCTGTACATACAATTGGTGAGACCCCATCTGGATACTGCATCCAGTTCTGGAGACCCCATCTCCACAAGGACATAGACAGGATGGAGGCAGTTCAGAGGAGAGCGATTAAAATGATGCAGGGTCTGCAAGAGAAGCCATATGAGGAGAGGCTAAAGGAGCTTAATATGTATACCCTTGAGGAAAGGAGGGAGAGGGGGGACATGATAGAAACGTTTAAGTACCTCAGTGGAATCAACAAAGTCCAAGAGGGTAGCATCTTTCAGAAAAGAGATGTGCAAGAACAAGGGAAACAATTTGAAGATAGAGGGAACGGCTCAGGGGCAATGTGAGGAAGTATTTTTTCACAGAGAGGGTGGTGGATGCATGGAACAGCCTTCCTGAGGAGGTTGTGGGGTCTAAAACTGTGGGAGAATTCAAGAATGCATGGGACAGACATAAGGCAATTTTTGTGTGGGGTAGGAAGAAATATGCTGCTGGTTAAATAGGATCTGCAGCTTATCCTCTAGGTAGGGAAATGGGCAGACTAGGTGGGCCAAGAGGTCCTTATCTGCCGTCAAAGTCTATGTTTCTATGTTTCTATGTTAAGGTCAGTCTCTTTTCCCTCACCTTCTGCTCCACTTCCTTGCTGAGCCAGCTAGTTTTCTTGACCTGGACTGCTTAATCTGAGACTTGGCACATGTGTTCGTGGCCTCATTCAGACCCTTCCTAATGATTGCCCACTTCTGTTCGGCATCCATCTCTGGGCTAATTCCAGCTAAATACCCACCTCTAGAATGCTTCCCATCCTGGCAAAATCTGCCTTCCTGAAGTCTACCACTCTTGTTCTGGTCTTAGCCATCTCCCTACCTGTGTTAAGGAAGAACCACACTGAGCGGTGGTCGCTTCCTGCTAGTTTTATTTATTTATTAATTTAAAAGTTTTACCAGGAAAGGCATACTGAGCAGACTACTGCTCAATTCCAGATGCGTCCTGGGGGTTGTTGGGGATGGATGATACATATCAAATACAGATACAAAATACAGAATATCAAAATTTCACAGATTATATGCAAAAGATATATAAGAAATATAAACAATATGTACACAGCAAGCAACAGAAAAATCTGAGTAGATAATGCAGCAATCAGTAGAAAGTGCAGTGACAACTAACTGGGTCAGAGCTAAACATTCTGAGTAAACCTTAGCTGGAGCAAGCTGGCGAGCTGGCCCATTTCTAGTGTGAGTCT
The DNA here is from genome assembly GCA_016271365.2 of Neoceratodus forsteri. Lineage (NCBI taxonomy): Eukaryota > Metazoa > Chordata > Ceratodontiformes > Ceratodontidae > Neoceratodus > Neoceratodus forsteri. The sequence continues at coordinate 1,415,977,399 of CM057449.1, read as the reverse complement.
AGGCAGCACGAGCAGTTAGTGGAGCTTGCCCTTTAAGAAGGGAAATTAGTTGCGGAAGGAGGGGTATGCCGAATGTCCACAGGCAGGGAGTTCCTTAGTTTTGGTAGGCAGGGCTTTAAAAGCCGACTGGCCATCAGAGGTCACCATGTATGGGACTTGAAGGAGCTGGGGTGAAATTCCCGTGTGAGTAAGTAGGTGGTGTTTGAGCAGTTAAGGTAGAGGTGAGGAGGGAGGGCAATAACTGGGCCCAGAATTTGGCTGTGAGTCTATTACAGTGGGACTGGCACCTGCCTGGCTAGTGGGTCCAGTATGACCACATACTGGACTTAGTAACCATTTGTTAGCGCAATATCCAGTATGTTTCCCCTCCTGGTAGACTCTGTCATTCCCTGCACTAGGTACAGTAGCAGTCCTGGATAGCTTCCAGCAGTACCTGTTCCCTGGTGTTTGCGGTAGCTATAATCCACTAGTCAACCCCAGGTAGGTTGAAGTCACCCACTATAACCATATTCCCTTTGCCACTGACCTTCCTGATTTGCTCCTTCAGCTCCCTGTCCATCTCCTTACTTTGTGAGGATGGCTTGGACACCACTCCCATCCTGATCTTCTTACCGTTGGAGTTTTGGACCAGTACCCATATGGCTTCTGGCCTCCCCTCTTCCCCACCTCCCTGGTACACAGTATCCCCTCTGTAACATAAATAACTTTTCCTCCTTCTCTTCCCCCCTACCAGCCCCTGCAGTACACCTTGTATCCCGGGATCATGAGATCCTAGTCATGGTATTAGGTGGCCCAGGTTTCTGAGATGGCAGCAATATCTAGCTTTCCTTCCACCATCATCGCCTGGAATCTGCTACCTTGTTTGCCAAGCTCATTGCATTCAAGGATACAACAGTCCACCTTGTGCCTTGCCCCCCCTTTCCCTGTCCCTTCCCACTACACTTCTTCTGTGGTGGATTCCCCTCACTCTCTTCCTCTCTTTCTGGGGGGTGAGGCCTTCTGGTCTCTTCTGCTAGGTGACTCCTTCTTGCAGTCCCTCTCTGCCCCCCTCCTCAGTTTAAATCTGTATTAGTTTCAATGTAATTTCCCAGCCCCAGTTTCAACATCCTTATACCCTCGATACTGAGATGCAGCCTATCCTTGTCATAAAAGCCCCTTATTATTCCGCTTTCCTCACCCGACTCTCCTACTACCCTGTACCCCATTTCACAAACCCACCCCACCAGACATTTATTGAACTTCTCTGTTCTTAGCTTCCATGCATATAGAGCAAGTTTATGTGCTTTCTTTACTTCTCTTGCTTAGAATAACTGCATAAATTTTACAAATTGTATGTCAACTGGGAAATCTTCCTGAACAGATCTACTAAAAGTCTTCACAGTTGGATATTGGCTTTTTTCAAATTTTAATTATAAAGTATCTTGAATTGTCTCTGTGAAGCTCCTGAATCAAGACGTTGCTGGAAAACTCCTGTATCTGCCTCTTGCAGATACAATTTCTGAATATAAAACTCATCTGGCTTGCTCTGTTGATCCCCTGCGGGAGCTTAACCTTGAAACTTGCAATACCAGATGTTCTCTAGGAAACTAAATCAAAGGGTCATTTCAAGCTTGCATCCTAGAGTTGCTATTTAACACCTTTGCTGTGTCCCAGCCTACTGAAAGAGCTGTGTACTACCCTTCTTGGTTGCTTCTGGATACATGCACCGTGGGACGGATTCTCAAAGGGCAGCGCAGCACTTGCATCAAGCCCTGCGTCAAACTCTTGTGTTGCTGCAGCTGTGCCAACAAATTTGCCACACACTGTGCCTCATTCTAGTAGATTGGGCACATTTACAACACTTTTCCTGATTTACAGCAGCTTTTGCCAAATATTCGGCACAAGTCCTGCAAAAAGCACACCTGGGATTGCTGCAAGCTAGACCAGAAAAAGCTGGTCTAACTTGCATGAGTTGGCACACGGGATCGAGAATTCCAATCACCAGCCGGGAGAATGCTGCAAACACCATGCATCATATGTTACATGCACCTGTGGCTTGCGACATTCCCAGCCCATTGAGAATCCCCACGGCTATATTATACATCTTTCTGTGCAGAATTTGTACTCAGTGGATTAACTTAGGGTCTTGAGGGCTGTGGATAACAGGTGTTGCTCTCCCCTTCCAGCTCATCAGATCAAGTTCCCCAACTATCAGACACCTCATGGGCAAAGCTGTTATTCACCTCTGCTCCAGCCAATTATAGCATGACTTGAGACTCCGTGGGTGGGGCCTTGTAGTGCCCATGATTTTCAAAATCTCCCTGAAGCTACTCAGTTGCAACTTGCTCTGCCGAACTTGGACTCACTGATCTAACTTGGGGCTGTGAGGGCTGTGCAAAACAACCCCCGCTCTCCCCTTCCAGCTCGTAGAAGTAAGCTTCTCAACCACCGGATGCCTCAGGGATGAATACATCTGTCATCTCTGCTCCAGTCTTTTGGTGTGTGACTTGAGACTTTGTTGGCGGGGCTTGTTTCCCCGGTAAAGATCTTCTTACCAAGTGGGCCAGAGCACAGTGGTCAAGAGAGCTAAGGAGCATAGCAAAAAGGTCAAAGTAATATGGGTGTCTGCCGTGAGGCAGCCATCTACTCTGCCTGGTATCAGTATCTCAATGACTTGCATTACCAGCCTCACTGTATTGCTCTGCTAGTCTTTTGTTTGTACAGTTCATTTCTGATCATAAAAAAATCTGCTTTGCCAATTGTTTTGTACTGCTCTGTTTTAGCTCAGTGTTACATTCTTGTTATTGCCTCCACTGTGCTCCCCTTGCAATACGCATCCAATACTACCTACGTTGACTGCTGTTCCCAGGTGAACTATCCTAATTAGCATGCTAGTTGTGTGCAGCCTACTCCTCCACTGCCAGGTTGCTTCCACAGGACGTGTACTCCCTATCTGGGTGTAGCTCGTTGTCAGGTTTATACTTGACTGCCCACTTAACTAATCTTCCAGGTTTGTAGCATACTCCCTATCTGGGTGTAGCTCCTATCCATTTTTGACTCATCATTTCCACCCTATTAGAGAGACACCTGCATCCTTACCTGGTCTCAGCTCCTTCTTTTTCTGGATATAGGCAATAACCCCCTCTCCCCAAATCACTGGTAGCATCCCCTCTGGGCACAGCCTAATGCCCTTAGCCCTTAGCTTTCATAGCTGTAGTTCTGCTGTAGCTGGTAGTTAGAGTTTCATCACCTGTCAACAGCTAACGCTGGGCAGCTATTTCTTCTGCTACTCCATCACGCTGCTTGTTACCATCTCCCCTATCCCACTCCTAGCTAGCCTCGCCTCCTCCATACCTCTCAACCTTTGTCATTGAAATTAGGGACACAGACACTCAGAGTGAGAAACAATGAGGGGCACTGAGCCTCATAATGAGGGATACATTCTGAAACATGGAAATACAGGCTCAAAACACTAAGGAAACACTGTGTTTACTTGTACACAGCTTAGTTTGAAACAGCCTCTTGGAATATTATTAATTTCTACTTTAAAGTCTGAATTTACATCATATTGTCTGTGTGGGAATCTCCTTATTAATGAGGGAGAGATATGGGGCAGAGCAATTTTGAGGGGTAAAATGAGGGATGCATAGGTGTCGGAATGGGAGGAGGCACTGTGGCCATGGACTATGACTTTCATAAGTGGTAGGGCCTGTCCCTATCAGGTTTTGCAGTCATGGTAATGTATAACTAGGGAGGACTGTGCCTTTATTTATTCATTCATTTATTTATTTGAAATTTGGTAATCGGGAGAGGCACACTGAGCTGAGATTCATTTCTGGTGCAACCCAGGAAAGAGCAGCAGTACAATAAATGTAAGAAGAACATTTGAACAGCACACAGTACAAAACTGGTGCAAAATTAGAATAAATACTAAACAGTTATATGTGCAGAGAATAAAGTGCACTGCAGCACAGTAAGAAACACCTATCAAGTGCATATTCAGAAGTGGCAGCAAAACTCAGTGAAAGAACAATATTGAACAACAGATACTTGACCTGTGGGGTGAATTAATTGCTTTATTTATTTATATATTGAATTGTTTCACCAGGAAAGATACACAGAGCAACTTAATGCTCGTCTCACGGTACATCCTGGGGGAATGGGAGAAGGGATATACAAAGTAATACTAGATCTTCGCTACATACATAACAGATGGTCAAAAAAATAATAATAATAAACATACATACAATTTCAAAATAGGTTACAAGGCAAATTGGGTAAGGTAACAGGCTGATGCAACAGTTACTGAATGGTGGGTCGTAGGAGCAGCATACATAAGAACCAGTACAGGGTCAAAGCATAGGGTTCAGAGTTGACAATGCATATATTACAGGCAGATCACAGGTGGTACAGATACTGCAAGGGTGAAAACATAGGATACAGTCACTTTTTTAAGAGCTAGTCAATAAGTGCAGGTGGGGTAGGGGGGATGAGAAACAGAAGACAGTGAGAGGGAGAGAAAAGTGAGGTTGAGAGAGGGAGGTAGGTGGGCATGGAGGGGGGGTCAGGAGCAGGTGCAGGTAGGTGTAAGGTAGTTGTGCAGAGCAGAGGTAAGAGCATGTAGGGAGGAGGAGTGGTGGATTTGTGGAGGTAGTGTATTCCACATTTTGGGAAAGTGGTAAGAGAAGGCTTTTTGGCCAGAGGAAGTGGTTCTGTGGGGGACTGATAGAGTACGGGTGTCAACCTGAGATCTCAGGGAATAAAGGGAGTGTGACCGGGTGGCAAGAGCGGATGAGGTATGTGAGGGGAGGGCTCCAAGCCAGAATTTAGAGATGAGCTTAGCATGGTAGCATGTCATCTCAGTGCAAACAACTCCACATAAACAATTCATCGTAAACAATAAAGAGTGATGCTTCTTAGCGTACACAACAAATTAGCGCATAACCAACACAGCGCTTAACCGCGATGTTACAATCACTTGCTTTACTGCACTTAGGAAATTATTGCCTGCTCTCTATTTTCCTATGGCAGTTTTCTGCTCTGTCACTTGCTTTTCTTACCAAATCATTTGCTGCTATCTGTTTTGTATGGTGGCTCTCGGCTCCATCCTGTAACACATTTCTCTAGCTCTCCTCCATCGCACCCCAACACAGTTTTTTGCTACTGTTGAATAAAATATTTCAAACTGTAAATCAAATAAAATGGTATATTGGTGACAAAATATTTTTCCTTACCTTCCTTGTGTTATTTAGAGTGTTGCAGAGTGTTAGTGCAGAGTGGTATTGCAGTTCATAGTTCATAGGTCAGGGTCCACTGTATGTGGATAATCCATCTTCTCCTGGTTGTGGGGCGTTACTTCAGAGTACTTCAGTTAATTAGCTCATAATATTATCACAATTTAAAACGTTAATCTTTATTAAAACAAATTAAAAAATGTCTTTCATAATTGCATCTAGCATCAGAGCATACAGAACAGTGTTACACTTGTAGCTGAAAGTTGTGTGCTACACCTTAAGTAGTCAGTGTAATCTGAGTTCCCATACATAGCAACAACAGCAGCGATTCTTTTGGATGTATCTCTATACTTTTTACGTAGTGCTGGCAGGTCCATTCCAGAAAGGTACTGTTCAACTTTGAGCTCATTGCTGTTCTGTTCAACGTTCAGTGCCTTAATTAATTTCCATATAGTTGGATGACTTGCACCAAGTAGGCTGTTGAACCCTCTGTGCCATCCCTCCACAGCATTTATTGTTCTTGGCAACCCTTCCCTCACAGCATCACAGCAATTCTAGAAATCAATAGCAAATAGTGGTCTACGATGACCACGACGACCAACTGGCCTCCCAATCCATGTGTCCTCAAAATAGTCAATCAGCGGGGTCAGTTGGTCATCATTTGCTATGTAAAACTCATTGTTTCTCAAATGTTCGAATGCATGTATAACATCCACTCATGGCACATATGCTAAAGCAGGTAGCATCCTTATTTGTAGAATGTAGTCTGTGTCAAGGGTATAGTTTTTAACTAGGTGACTATATTCTTGAACCTTGCACCAGACCGCCTGGCAGAAATGAAAAAGCATCCTCTTATGACAGAGTTTGGGAATTCGACACAAATGCCTTTGCAGCAGTAGCTCAAAATCTGACATGATGCTTTGTGGTGCTAATTCAGTGCATAATAATTTTATTTGAGATAGAACCCTGGAATAGCTCAGTAAAGTGCGTTTTGCCATAAGAACAAACACTAATGGGATTACTGCTGTAAATCGAACACCATGTATTGTGTACAACTGGGAAAATAATATTGGGGTGGCCTTAAATGTTCCATCGGCATACCAGTACGGTGAGCATTTCATGTACTGCAAACTCTGGTTTGTGGAAAATATAATGAAACACTCAGCATCATTCGGTCCTGAGTCACACTGCTTAAAAATTTCCTATCCGATTTACAGTACTCAGGTGGTATTATTAGCTCACTGAGTGCTGCAGGCTGAGTTGGAGCAACTGAAGCAGTCTGACGTGCCCTTTGGGCAGTTCATTTTAAACTAAAAAAAGAAGGCAACTTGCCACTGATGGAATGGCTAATGCCACTGGTAGCACTGGCAACTACCTGTTGAGTAGTTTCTTGGGACGTTGCTGCCTTCTCTTTCATTTGATTCACAACTTGCCTAACAGCTGCATCAGCGGGGTTTGGCACATGATTGTGTTCCTGAATGAATTTGATTATTTCCTCGTTCTCTGTGTGCAACCTTGCAGTACACTTGAATGCATCATATTGTATGCATTTCCAATATTCCTTTTGCCCCTACTTTCTCTCTATGCAGTACAGGTATCCTTTGTGACTGAGGAGCGGCTGCCCTCTGGTGCTCAGAATGAAATGCAGCGGCATGATTTCTGTACATCGGCTGCCATGCCAAACACAGACTATTTTATTTTTAAAAATTAGCATACAATTAATTATGCAGAGATAGGACTTCCAAAGGGTGTTTAACTAATTGGATATGCCTAGACTTGGCATATAGATTAGGGTCATCGCCTGAGATACAGTAGCACTGATAAATCAATTTGGTGAAATTAATCGCACTGTATTGCAAATGCTGTGTTGACGCGCTTAAATTATTTTGGTACAAAATGACATAGAACTGCTTAGCACCATGTAATGCATGCCGAGAGTGCAGGGGAAGGAAGCGAGAGCGGGTAGAGGTCACAATGATGGGTGCATGGAGGGCATCAAGGGCAAAGTGACAGATGTAATTGAAGAGTGAGTCCAGTCTGGATAGGTGGGACTGTGGGGCAGCACCGTAACCTATGTCGCAGTAGTCGATATAGGGCACGATCATGTTCTGTACCAGCTCATGCCTGGTGGCAAGCAGAATGCAGCTGTGGTTTCTGTAAAGAGACCCAAGCTTGGGTCTTAGTTTTTTCAGAAAGACATCAATGTGTACAGAGAAGTCAAGGTGTCTGTTCAGCCAGATGCCGAGATACTTGAAAGAGGATGAGTCCTCAAGAACAGTCCCATCAAGGGTGTGAAAGGTGGGGAGGTGACTTAGCCTAGCGAGTCTCTGCCTTGTGTCAAAGGACATGGAGACTGTCTTCCTGGCATTTAGAAAAGTTGATGAGAACTAAACCAGAGTTGAACTTTAGTGAAGTCAGACTGGAACCTGATAATGACATCAGAGGCAGTATTGCCAGAGGTAAACAATACTGTATCATCACCGTACATGTGGATGCTGGATGCAGAGCAAACCAGGGGGAGGTCATTTAAAAAGATGGAGAACAGAATGGGGCCAAGCACTGAGCCTTGGGAGACACCAGTGGTTATGGGCAGGGGGGGAAGAGATAGTATCAGCTATTCTTACAGATTGCGACTTGTTGGATAGGTAGGCACTGAACCATCCTGTGGCAGAAGGGGATAGTCCAGCAGCTGAAAGGCTGTTAAGGAGAAGGGGTGTGAGACAGTGTCAAAGGCTTTATCCAAGTCTACAAAGATAGCTGAGGTAATGTGCCCTTTGTCAAAGCCTGAGGAGATGGTCTCAGTTAACCTCAGCAGAGAGGTGGTGGTAGAGTGGGATTTCCTGAAGCCAGACTGGTAAGGAGTGAGAAAGGCAGAGTCAAAGAGAAATGAGGAGAGTTGGTTGAGGGCTATGTGTTCTTGTAGCTTAGCTAAGGTTGGCAGTAGAGAGATAGGACAATAGTTCCCAGGGGAAGAGGAGCCCCCCTTCGGGAGGGGGAGGACAACAGCATGTTTCCAGACAGAGAGAACAGAGGCAGTCTCAATGGAGAGGTTTAGTAACAGGGAGAGAGGGTAGGCTATGGCAGGAACAGAGAGGTAGAGGAGCCGAGGGTCAAGGCCATACAGGGACAAATGTAGGATGTGCAGTAAACAGGGTTACTTACTATTATTTTACAGACTATATCATCCTCTGTTCCCTACCTGATTAGCTCTTTATCCTGTAGATTCTCAAGTTGTTCACTTAAACCTCTTGTCAACCTAGCCTGCTGTAAACTATGTACCTGTATATTTTTAGTTATGTAATCCCTGTTATTGTAATTATGTAACCTCTGTAACCTGATGTACTCACGTTTTTCTAAGGCATGGGACCACCTTGTATCTGTTAATGTACTTGTAACCATTGTAAATGATGTTATGCTCATGTATTACTGCGACGTGGAAACTCTGTAAAATAGCCTTTGGCTCAAAGGTACTTCCTAGAAATAAATAAATAAATACATACATACATACAGTGGGGTCTGAAAATGGAGCACTCTCATTGGCTGACTGGCATCTTTCAGCAATGGTAAATCCTTGCATAACCACCACAAGAGGTGCCAGTCAGCCACTTTACCAGTCAAAACTAAAACTACTGTATATCAATACTCCTTGTCCGACATCAAAACAAAAAAAAATCAGCCATATTGGCTTCCTGGTAAACGCTAACCTATAAAAGCCACAATTACTCCTAGAATCATTTTTTTTTTCAATTAAAATACATCAACATGTTTACAAAAAGTCCTTTAAAATGCTCCAAACCCCAGATGATCCCACTGTAGCATGTCTATGCTACTTACTTAAACTTTGGAACACCGTACCTGCATAGTAAAAAAAAAGGCCAAAGTCAGACTGTGTGTCTCTACCAGCTCCCTCCAAGCTGCCACTGTCTCCTGCCTGCCCTCCACTCATTTTCACTATGGCATCTACCCAATGTCTCACCACTCACAACACCACACACACACTGCTTGGGTGGCTAAGAATGCCTCCTAAAACCCTATTCTGCTTAGCAATAGGGGCTTATTTATCCTATACAGGAAGAATATTACACAAAATATCAATAAAAGCAGTTTTTTTAATGTTTAATATTTTTTTAATCCTTTGCAATTTATAGTCACAATAATCCACTCCAAGATGTGAGTAGTCATGAGATTTACCCACTTTTGGTGTGATTTAGTCTCTTGGTCTGCAACCTTGTGACCAAACCACACCAGGCATGATAAATCTCATCACAGTCTACACCATGTAATGGATTATTGCTTAAATCACTTCTTCTGTAACTTGCAGGGTGTCAGCAGAATTTTGGAAGGTGAAGGCCTGAGTAGTGTTGATGGGGGTTGACGTGGATCATGGCCTACTGAGTTAAGTCACAGTGGTCACATTTTAGAAATAAAAAAGAATGGCCAGACCTTTGGAGGGGGGTCATCAAGGCACTAGGCAAATGGAGATGCTGTCAGTCAGTGAAGGTTATACTACATAATACAAATTTGATTGACAAAAGTAAGGGTGTGGGTGAACCCACACAATCTCAGGATTTGCCCCTTACATCCTTGGCCCTATGACTTTTCAGACCCTTCTACCACTTATGGAGGGCATCCTCATAATCAGGAAAAGTTGAGAGGTATGCCTCATCCCCCATCTGACCTTCTCCTCTTCCCTCTTCCTTCCATCTCCCTTCCCTCCTCTCTCACCCCCCTTCCTCTTGCCTTCCTTTCTCTCCCTACTTCCCATGGCTTCCTGGGTGCAGCCTACTCCCTTTCTGCTGGATCTGTCTTAATGCACTCAGGGGCCTCCTCCCCACCAATTCTTGCACAACCTCCTCCCATCCCTCTGCTTCATACAAATGTATCTTTAGCTCCATTGAGCTCCTTGTCTCCTTAATGCTTATAGTAGCTGGTGACATTGAGCTGAATCCTGGCCCTTCCTCCATCCATCTCTCAACCCCTAAAGGTTTGACAGTGGCTCATGTCAATCTCTGCACTCTCCTCAACAAAACTGTCCTTCTGCTACTGCTCATGGTTAACCATAAACCTGGTGTGCTGGTAATCTCAAAGTCTTGGCTGTCCCCCAGGACCCTGGATACTGCTGTTGCTGTCCCAGGTTTCTCTGTCATCAGAAAAGATCATGTGAAGAGGGGTGGTAGAGTAGCTATTTACCTTTTCCATTACATCCAGTTTGAACCTGTGCTGTAATTCATGTCCCCTTCTGCCTATGAGATGATCCTCCTCAAACTTCACCCACTTCCCAGTCCACGTTTTCTTTATTGGAGTATATTTCTGCCCTGGCATAGCTCTATCCTTAGCCACTGAACTCCTCACTACCATAGCCACTCGCACCTCTTCTGATGAGGTACTCATCCTTGGTGACTTCAGTCTCAGTTGGCTCCCCATCCCAAAATAAATTTTTCCAAAATGTAAAATCCCTGCAGGTAAGAACGGCCTACTGGCACTGAGGATTGAGGAGCGGGACACCACACCTTGCACCATGCCAGCGACTTGGGTTTGGATAATGCCTCAGGTCCTCGGGGATCAGCCAGGGAAGTTTAGAGTGCCCTGCATTTGCCTGGCCCCCAGCGTTGGCTGGGGGTGAGGCAGGTTGGGGCTGTTGGCACAGGGGGAGGGAGTTGCAGCTGCCGATGCTCCATACCCAGAAATATGCTTGGGGATGTCTGGGTTGCATTGCATGCCACCCCTCAAGGAAGAAGACTATAAACTGGATGTCTGAGCACCCACTGACCCCAGCAACCAAATAGCCCTGCACCCCATCAAGCACATAGGACACAATGCACTACCACAAAGCTAAGTCCTTGAGGAAAAGAAGGTAGTGGAACTGGGGTGCCTGGCATCTGGCGGGCAGACTGGGGAATGGAGAAGCATTACTAAAGGCAAAAAAAAGTCCCTGCAGCTCTCTTAACTCTTTTTGGACCCCACCTGGCTCAATCACAAGTCCCTCAACAATTCCCTTCTGGAGTAGGTCCTCTCCTCTCACTCCCACCATATTGTGGATGCTGGCACCCTTCCCTATGCCCTCATTGACCAAACTAGGGTTTGAGGTTCACAGCTCCCTTGGATCTCAGCAGAGTTGCTGGCCTATCACCAAGTGTGTGACCTTGTCTTGTGGACTTAAAGTCCACTAGCTCCCCTGCTGAATTTACAGGGCCCTCTGCAATGCCTGCACTACAGCTACTAGACCTGCAAAGGCCAATTGTTTTCATCCACACTCCAAAGCAACATTTATCACCCCGCTGAGTTATGGAAAGTCATTCACGCCTCTTGTCTTCCCCTTTCCAGTATCCTACTCAGTTCACAAGGCAGACGACAGCCTCATATTTCTTTTTTTGCAATAAAAGTTTATTCATGAATTTTTATCTTTTAACAACAGTATAGTACATGACAATAGCCATGGCATCTACAAAAAACACATATACCCAGGGTACACAGGTAAACTAATAGGGAAAAGCGTTGCCTCATCTTTCAGTTCCTCTTTTACCTCCTGTGCCTCTCCCTACATTCGTCCACCTCATCCTCTTCCCTCCATTTTTGCCTCAACCCATCCTCTCATTCCCCTTTCTCTCTTTCTGCTTTTCCCCCACAATCCCTTTCACTTCCCTCAAAGTTGTCCTGGCTTTAAAACTACACAAAAGTAGGAGCCCTAAATGCATCGACCCCAGACTCTTGTCTCTCTCTGCTCCTGCCATTGCCCTCCCTATCATTTTCCTTCTTAACTTCTCCTTTTCCCTAGCCTGTGTCACTGACACATGGAAATACAGTAGACTATGGTCATCTCCTTCCGAAATGAGGGTGACCCCTCCTTGTCCACTAACTACCACACTAACTCCCTCCTTCCCACTCTGGCTAAATTCCAACTCCCTAGTCTCCCCTTTTTTTGACTCCTCCTACTTCACTCCCTAGCATTCTGATTTTAGGAAAGCCCATTCCACCTCCCTCTCCCTCCTGTGGATCATTGACTCCATTGTATCAGGCATGGATTATGGTCTGCGCACCTGAGACATTTTTGTCAACTTGGCCAAAGCCTTCAACACTGTTGTCCATTCCATCCTTCTGGATAAGTTAAAGGTGGTGGGCTCTCAGCCTCTTCAGCTAAGTGGATCTTCCCCTACCTTGAGGGCAGGTTTCAAGCTGTCTGTAATGGTGACACCATATCCCCTTCACTCTCTATCTGCTCTGGCATACCCCAAGTGTCTGTCCTTGGCCCTATTCTATTTTCCATTTTCCTGAACAACCTTCCCTTTTCCTGCACTTCTGCATCTATTCATATGTATGCAGATGACACAGAACTCTGCACCTCTGACTCCTCTGCCTCTGACTTTATGGGCCAGCTCCAGCTGGAATTCAACCACATCCAGCAGTGGTTCCAGGCAAATATGTTGTTCCTTAATGCCAAAAGAACTGTCTCCAAGACTTATGACACAAGACAGATACTTGCTAGGCCCTCCCCACCCTTGACAGTGTTGTGACTGAGGATGTTTCCTCTTTAAATACCTTGGGCTCTATGTGGATTGTTACCTTGATTTTTCAGTTTATGTGGATGCCATCCACAAGAAGTTACCATAAACTAGGTGTGCTTTACAGGAATAAAGTGCATATCACGATTTCTGCCTGCTGAGAGATCATTTTGAAGATGATTTACCCTGGGCCTGAGTCACAAAGTGGGCTTAGATTGGCACAAGCTGTGGCAGACAGCAGCTTGAGCTGAAGCCTGGTGCGCTAGGGACCTTGCACCAGAGTCTGGTACAGAAGGGGTCCCAGTGCCTATGTCTTCACACTTGTGGTGACCTCTCCCATGCAACAAACACAAGGCACATGGGAGGGGTCTGCCAAAGGCCCCATGGACAAATAACAACCAGTTTCACATCTCCAATGCTGCCCATTATAACACAGATAATAGAGCCCCACCATCCCCAATAGTACCTCTTGTAACATAATAAGGATAGCCCCTGATCCCCAATGGTGCCTGTCATAACATAATTAAGATAGCTCACTCCCCTATCCTTGATGTTGCCTGGTACATTGTAATTAGTATAGCTACCCCCCAATCCTTGATGTTGCTTGTAACAAAACATATCAGTACAGCCCCAACCCCTGGTGGTCAAGTGGACACCCACCCACCCCAACAGGTAGTGCCCACCTAAAACAGAGCTGGTGCTGTCGCAGTCCTCCTCTCACCTCCGCAGCAGGCACTGACTGAACTGTCATTGATGGCTTACTGTAATGTATGTGCAATGTGCGCATACACATTACAGTAAGCCATCAGTGACAGTTCAGTCAGCACCGGCTGCAGAGGTGAGAGAAGAGCTGCGCCGGCGCTGGCTCTGTTTCGGGGTGGTGGGCACTATCTGTGGTGGTGGGTGGGTGAGTGGCCACTCGACACTAGGGGTCAGGGCTGTACTGATATGTTTTGTTATGGGCAACATTGGGGATGGGGGGAGCTATGCTAATTACAATGTACAAGGCATCATCAAGGATAGGAGGGGGCTATCTTAATTATGTTACAACAGGCATCATCGGGATCGGAGGGCTATCTAAATAATGGTACACTGGGCGCCAATGGGGATGGGGGGGTGGCTATCTAAACAATGGTACATCGAGCACCATTGGGGATCGGGGGCTATCTAAAAGTACAGTTACATAGGAACTTACTGTAATAGTAGATCTTTGAGAGGAGCTCTTGCAGCAGGTAATACCAATAGGACTAAGCCACGAGGCATTAGGACCCCACTGAAAACTTCTAGCTAGCAGTCTATGGTGGGGGAACACCCCCAACATCAGCTCTGCCCCGACACTAGCTCCCGTATAAAGGGGGTGGTCCCAGGCACCACCTCAGTTCGCCTGCTGGAGACCCAGCTGAGATGAAGATGGGGAACTGAGGAAGATCTTCCATCCCCCAAAGAGAAGAAAAATTATTAATCCCCAGGGGCAGGTGGGTGGGAGAGCCACCTGCTGCAAGAGCTCCTCTCGAAGATCTACTGTTACGATAAGTTCCTAAGTAACTGTACTATCTTACTTTGAGGGGCAGCTCTTGCAGCAGGTAATACCAATAGGACTGATTTGCAAGCAGTACCCAGAAAAAGGAGATCCAGCTCAGAAGGGTGAAGGACTGTATAAGCCAAGCCCTCGGCACCTCAGGAGAGAAGTCCCTGAAGGACCACTAGGCTGAAACCTGCTCTCCTTCTGGAAGTAATATCCAGACTGTAGTGCCTAACAAAAGTGTGGACCGAACTCCAAGTAGCAGCTGCACAGAGGTCCACTGACTAGACATTACTGAGGGATACGAAGGATGTCGCGACTCCTCTAGTGGAGTGATCCTTGACTGGTCCCGTGAAGGGTTTATTGTACTTCTGATAACAGAATGTGATGCAATTGACCAGCCACTTGGTCAATGTCTATTTTGTGATGGCTGTTTCTATTGTCTTTCAGGCAAAAGAGATAAACAATTGGTCTGTCTTTCTGGAGGAACTGGTGCAATCCATGTAGTAACGAAGAATTCTATGAACATTCAGAGTATGCAGTAAGGCCTCCCCATATGTTAGAGCACTCTGGATAATAAACTGGTAGGTATATGTCTTGGTTTAAAGTAAACTCAGACACTACCTTTGGAAGAAACTTAGGGTTTGTGCGCAGAGCTACCCTGTCCCAGTGAAAAACAAGATAAGTTTCTTTGCACATCAGAGCCTGCAGCTCAGAAATCCTCCTAGCAGAAGTAATGGCAACTAAAAATAACACCTTCCAAGAGAGAAGACATAGCTCACAACTTGTGGCTGGCTCAAAGGTAGGCAAGGTAAGCTTTTATAACATGAACAGGAGGTCCCAAGGTGAAACAAGATCTCTCCTAGGAGGTTTAATATGCAAGATTCCTCTTAAAAAAAGTCTTGCATAGGTCCAACTGTGCCAGAGTCTTCCCATCCAGAGGTGCGTGATAAGTTGAAAGTGCACAGAGATGCACCTTAATGGATGAATAGCTAGGACCCAGGTTCGAAAGAGAAAGGAGATACTCCAGCATAGATTCTATGGGACAGGTGAAAGGATCCACAGAACAGGGGGCTGCCCACAAGCAGAAACGCTTCCACTTCATAGCATATGTTGCCTTAGTAGAGGGCTTTCTCACTGCCACAAGAGCCTTTGCCACTCTGTGGAATACTCCAAACCTGTCCCTAGCTAAGTCTGCAGGAGCCATGCATGCAGATGCAGGGACCGGAGATCCAGATGAACCAGCGTCCCCTGCTCCTGGGAAAGCAAGTGAGTGGACAGTGGTAACTGAATGGGCGGTTCCACTGCCAGCTGCTGTAACAGTGGAAATCAAATCTGCTGAGGCCAGAAGGGCATGACCAGGATCATATGAGCACCTTCCACCTGCAACTTGAGCAGTATCCTGTAAAGAAGTGGGAAGGGAGGGAAGGCATACAGAAATCTCCCTGTCCAAGAGAGGGACAATGCTTCTCGCTAGAAAACACCAGGCCCTGGATCTAGTGAGCAGAAACTGGGCAGTTTGGAGTTGTGTGGGGATGCAAAGAGGTCCAATTCTGGCTGACCCCACCTTCCGAAGAGGTCATCTATGCCCTTTTGCAGTAGTTCCCATTCTTGACTCTGAGGGCGAGAGCAGCTCAGGCTGTCTGCGAGGATATTTTGAATCCCTGGAACATGGACTGCTGTGAGGTCCAGGCTGTGATCCACTTCCCAAGCCCACACTTTCATTGTCTGTCTGCATAGGGGGTAAGAATGAATGCACTCTTGCTTACTGCGATGGAAGACTACTGGGGTATTGTCTGACTGGAGGAGCAGGGGCCCGGGTAAGAGTACCCCTTGAAATTCTTGTAAGGCATACAGAACGGCTCTCATCTCCAGAATGTTTACGTGGGAGATCGATCCATGGAGCTCCAAGAGACCCTCATCTAGTGAGATTCTAGGTATGCCCCCCATCTCAGTCCTGAGGCATCTGTTGTCAAGATTTGTTGAGGACTGGGATGTTGGATGTGGACCCTCTTGTCTAGATGAGCCAGGGTAATCCACCAAGCCAGGGACTGATGAACCGCACTGGAGACTCAGATCGGCTGATCAAGATCATCCGTGCCTTGGTTCTACTGAACTCTGAGGTTCCACTGCAGGACCCTCATGGAACTGTGGCTAACTCGTGCCGGGACCTGGTTTGAGGCCATCACCCTGTGAGCAGTCTCCCTTAGCCTGACTGCCCAGTCTTAGGGAAAAAAGGCCTTTCCTTGGACAGTGTCTAGGACTGCTCTGATGTACTGTAATCTTTGGGTAGGCCAAGGGCATGACTTGAAAAGATTGAGAGTGATGCCCAAGTTTGAAACAGACTGAAAGTTTCCCCTAGCATTTGACACAATTGGTTTTCTGATGAAGCTGTGAGAAGTCAATCATCCAGGTAGGGGTAGATATGATGATCCTTTCTCCTGAGGGCTGCCACTTCTACTGCCAGGTACTTGGTAAAGACTTTCGGTGCTGATGAGAGGCTGAATGGAAGTGCCTAGAACTGGTAGTGTTCTGCTTGGAAGGTGAAGTGCAGGTACTTCCTGTGGGATGGCAGGATCTTTATATGCATGTAAGCATCCTGCATGTCCACGGAGTAGAGCCAGTCTCCTTGATGGAGAATGGGTAGCAGGCTTGCTAATGTCACCATTCTGAACCTTCTGTATTCGATGAGGGTATTCATCTGGCTTAGATCCAGTATGGGATGGAGGTCCCCTGTCTTCTTCAGACTAGGAAGAAGTGGGAGTAATACCCCTTGCCCTTTTGACCTAGGGGTACCTCCTGAAAAGCTTTCTTTTTGAGCAAGGCCTGTATCTCTGCTCACAGGACAGCGGCATGGGAGAGGGAGCAGTGGGATGGTATGGGTGGGTTGTCCGGTGGAATCTGGGTGAACTCCAGAGAGTAACCCCTTTAAACTATCTGGAGGATCCAATGATCTGTGGTAATGCTGGTCCATCCTGATCAGTAAAGGGAGAACCTCCCTCCTACATCCTCCCCTTGCGCCTCCACCAGAGGAGGGGAGGTTGTCAGGGAGTCATGCTATAGTGGAGGGGGTGGGCAAGGGGGTGTCTGGCCATCATGGCACTTTTGGGGCCCTCAGTACCTTGAGCAAGGGGAGGGCCTCTTCTCTTGAATCCCCCTTTATGGTGCTGTTGGCGTCTGTCCTGTTGTCCTTGGTTTTTGCGAAAAAGGTGGCACCGAGTTGCTGTTGGGTCCAACATGTACATTCGGTGTACGTCAGAAACCACCTTGCCTGAATCCTGAAGCCCAGTTATGAGTTTCTCTGTGTCTGTGCCAAAAAGGATTGACCCTTGAAAGGGAGCATCCAATATGGCATCCTGCAAGTCTTGACAGAAACCAGAGGCATGCCTCTGCATGCATACCCCTATTGCTGCTGCTGCCCTGGCTACAGTGTCTGTCGAGTCATAAGAACTCTGCAGAACATGCTTGTCCAGGTCAATGCCCGACTGGATGACAGACATGAACTGTGACTTGCTGTCTGAGTCTGGTTGGGCTTTCACCAGATCCATTGCCTTATTCCAAAGGGGTTTTTAGTATGTGACCATGTGCTCTAAGAAGTTCAGTGACCTGACAGTGCAGGTGGCTGAAGAGTAGATCTTGTGGCCCATCTGGTCCAGCTTCTTTGATTCTGGATCTGGGGGCTGAGAGCTCCTGTGCCTTGGCTGCTGCACTCTGCCATGCACTGCCGTGAGCACCATAGAGTCAGCCTTGGGCTGTTCAGTTAGGTGGTGCTCCCTTTGGATGTTTTATAGAGCCAGTCTGCTCTTCTGGGCATGGCTGCAGTGGTAGCCGGATGCTTCCAGGCCAACTTTGTAACATCCCAGAAGGGCTCGACAAGTGGGGGGACGACCAGGGGTTTTGGATCATTTGCCCCAAGGAATTTGGCCAGGCATCGACGTTCTGGGTCAAGCTCCTCCGTATCCCATTGGTTAAGGGCCTAGATGTGTCTCATCACATCCAGGAAGGACGGATCTTCTGGAGGTGATCGAGGGGAGTCCCTTTGATCTGGTGAGGCTAAGTGTAGCTCATCCTCTGAGGAATAGTCTTAAGTGGAGTGCCTTATATCTTCCCCTGAGGAAGAGTGTGGATGTCCCATGGAAGAGGGAATGGACAAAGGGTGCCTCCTCCTATCACTTGGAGCTGGCAACTGTCGGTCATCATCCCCGGACAATGGGTGATCTGGCATTGGGGGTGGTTGCCTGGGTCTCTGAGGTGATGGCTCCCTGGGTAGTATTGAAACTGGAGATGGCTCCCTTAGCCTTGGCAAGCAAGTCCCCTTTTATGGTGTTCCATCACGCGTTAAATAGAGTTCCTACTTCCGTCAGTGGGACAACTGGTGGTGATGGCGGTAGGGTAGGGGCATTTGAGGGACCAGGTGTTGCCTTGGGTGCCATTGTCTGGTCCTGAGGCTCCTTGCCTTCAGATGCCTTGCACATCAGGGCCAGTGGTGCCTTATCCGGTAGTGCCGGGTCTCCTTGGGGTCTGGCATCCGGCTCCTTCGGAGGAGGTGGAGGAGGAGGGGCAGCCAGTTGTCCATAGGCTCAAGTGTCCTATCTTTTGGAGCGCTGGGCATTTGATCTGATGCCGCTCTTTCAGACCAGATGATTGCTTTTTAGTTGGCAGTGCCTGGTCCATTTCCAACGCAGTGTTGGAATGGCCCATGGTCAATTGGCCCTCTGAGGCCGACATCACCCTGTCTTCAGGTGGAGGAGGCGTTTGATGTCTGATGACCTCCTGGCATTTAGAGGAGTTGTATGACCCATTCTACCTGATAGACAACCCTGGGGACTTTCAGGTGACAGTATCTGATTTCTTGCCTGAGAGTGATGCCTGTCCCTCTGACACTGACCTGTGCATATGCTTGTAGGGCCTAAGCACCAGGGGCACTTGGGTGGATGAACGCCCATGGGATGAAGACTCCTTGCCTTTGGAATGAGTGGAGGTGGAGGTCTTCTTAGAGGAAGCCCCAGTAACAGCCGTTGAACCTGTGGGAAAAGATACCAACCTCCTGCCAGAGGTGGAAGAAGCAGAAGACCTGTGAGGGGACCTAGGGCGGGACTCGGACCTGGCTCTCTACTTTTTCCTGTGGTAATGTTTCCTGCCCAATCTCTTCTCTTTGGGGGAGAAGTCCTTGGATGAAGAGGAAGAGCTATGTCCCAAATGGGTCCTCTGCATGGCAGCCACTTGTTGCTCCAGCAGGTAGGCCTTGCATGTCTTTTGGCAGTGAATGAGGGTCTTGTTATTAAATTTCTGGCAGTGTGGGAAGTCGTCTGGCCAGTAGTCATGGCCTAGGCAGATCAGGCAAGCGGAGTGGCTGTCCCTGGCTGGGATCTGCTTACCACACATGCACTTCGACTTTTGCCACTGAGAAGATGAAGAAGACATGCACTGGAACTGAAGAAAACATTTGGGAAAAAGATACAGAACGGTAACTGCACGAGGTGTAAAATGGAGGTCGACTGCGAAAAAAGGTGCCCATGGAGCTGATGCTAGCGGGTCAATGGCAGAAAAAGAACTGAGGTAGTGCCGGGGGACCGCCCCCTTTATACCAGAGCTGACACTGAGGAGGAGCTAATGCCTGGCGGCTTAGTCCTATTCGTATTACCTGCTGCAAGAGCTCCCCCTCGACGTAAGATCTATGGTACACTGGGCACCATTGGGGATCGAGGGGACTATCATATTTATGTTACAAGGGGCATAATCATGGATTTGGGTGGCTATCTAAAATATGGCACACCAGCACCATCGGGGATTGGGGGGCTATCATATTTATGTTACAAGGGGCGCCATCAGGGATCGGGGGCTATCTTGATTATGTTAAGGTGGGCAACATCGGGGAGGGGGGACAGCAGCACATTGCCACATATAGGTCAATTCTCCTAGTGGGGAGTTTTCTAAGTACCCTCAGACCAGCCCTGGCTGGTCTAAGGGTACTTAGGATTTCTCACTCTGGGACAGTTCTGTAAATATCAATGTTGAGGCTGTGGCAGCTTGCATCTGCCACATGCCCCCTAGCACCAGGTTGTAGCCCAGTTTTGGGCGCATGGGTGGTACAAGTTCTATTTGGGGCTGGCAGCCTGTGGTTGTCTGCCTTTGTGAATAGCTCAGGGGGCAGTTTCAGATGCAAGGTGCCACTTGCACCATTTGTGTTTGGCACTGGTACCTTGCATCAATTCCAGGGCTTTGAGAATCGAGCCCCCTGTCTTCAACTATAATGGCATTGTTGACAGTACTGCTCCCAACTCCACCCTAGCCAGAGTGGTCCTGCTCATTGACTCCTTCTGCCTTTTTGCCCTTGATTGTCCCCCTAGAACCCAACGCTGCTCATTATAATCCTCCCTTGATGCCAATACCCCCCTCCCTTTGCAACTCTGGCCCTTGCTCTTTGGCACTCCCCACAGCAAAATCCACCTCAGGTTAAGTTGCTTTCTCATTTCACTTCCCAAAACCGTGGGTCTCTTCCTCCTCCCATATGCAATGCTTCTTTCCTCCAGCCATTCAAATCCCTCCTCTGTGAATTCTCTCCTCTCTCTCTTGCAATTGCCCCAACCCTGGCTTGGACTTTATTGTTTTTACTGCCCACCAACTTCATATCCCCTGTGCCCTTGTGCCTGCCTAGGTCAGTCACTCCATTACCTTCTCCATTCTCCCCTACCTGCTGTACTCAGCAATGCCCAGCTTACCCTACAGTTTTGACCTCCATCTGCACTTTTTACTGAACCCACTAGTGCCTTGTTCTCACTGCAGTTCTGCCACCACCTGCACTCTGTTGTACAATTTGTTTTTGTTACTATTTATTGTTAACTTACACTGTTTTGCTTATTGCATCCTATTTGTTGTAACTTACTGTTGTGCTCTGATTTCCCCCTCCCCCAGGACGCATATGGAAACAAGCTATTTCAGCTCAGAATGTCTTTCCTGGCAAATCATTTGAAATTAACAGTATATAGTCATCCTTGGTGGTGGGTGCTTTTATATTTTAACATGTAAAAAGCATTAAAAAGAAACTTATTGTACCAAATAAGTGTTTGGTCACAGGGTAAGTAGCAACAGAGCAACTGATGTGAGTGTTAATTTTTTTTATAAATTACAGAAAAATGTGATAATTTCTGTATTAAGGAGTGGTGCTAGCAGCACTGAATTTGAAATGGCACAAGGTTAAAAAGATGTTGTACCATAGTAATGGCATGACAACCATGTCACAACTTTTTGACCTTTGAACTGTGGTAAAACAACTTTTTTCGGTGTATTGATTTCCATACCCAACAACACTCAAGCATATACAATACTATATGCCAGAAAGGAACATAAGAAAACAACCTAACATTCAGCCTTTAAAACCCACAGCCATTTTTTTTTTTTTTTGCTGTTCTTTCTTTCTCTCTTGCCGGGCGGCACTCCTTCAAGCCTGATCCCCCAGCACCATCCCCCACTCTCAGCCTACCTTCCACTGTCCTCCACAGCTTGCCCCCCCATGGTGGGGTGACTGGGATCCCTTAACCCACCAGAATGGATCCAGTGTGGAGGTTACTGCTATTCTTCAGCATGGGACCCGTGGGGATGGGCTGTCATCATGCCGTGCCCCAGGACTCTTTTTCCACTTTTTCTCCCCTTAGGAGAGGAGGCGTGGAATGACACACTAAGGAGGGAGCACGCATGCATCCGCATGTGCTCCTCCAAACATCTGCCTCCTCTCATCCCCTTTCTAAGCATCAGTGTGCTGTCCTCCAACCACTGCTAGGGCCAGTTGACACCAATTGCTGGTGGCGCCACTCCCCAGAGAAGGAGAGCAGTCACTCAGATGCTCACTCCTTCTTCTCCTCTGCTGACCCCCGGCAGCCCATGCTCATTACTGAACAAGGGTCATTGGTATAGCATGAAGTAAGGCATCCAGAGCCTCAGCCCTTAGCGCCACCGGGCCAGCCTAACCCATAGCTATTTTGCTAAAACTAAGCACTTGTAAGCAGTTCAAAATGTAATATTTGTAGTGTCCTTGTCTTTTGCACCCAATAAGTAGGATGTGGTGTCTGTGCTAGATCAATGACTTGCAGAAATCCATGACTGGATGTCCACCAGCTGAATGAGCTTAAATCCAGGAAAGGCAGAAGCATTACCGGTGAACATTGGTCTTCTTAGCTCAGTGATGACAGATATGTGGCCTGTAGCGTCATCTTTAAATGGCATGCAACTTGAAGATGTGGCTAAGTAAAAAATAAATTGTGGCACCATTGTAGACTATAGGCAGATATTAGAGGATAAGGTGTCAACAGTTGTTCACAGTGACTTGTTTCATCCATGGAGCAATGCCTGGTTAAGACCCTATCAAACGCATGAGGACCTGGTAACTCTAGTACTTTTTTGTCATGCTAAGACTTGCTTACTGGAATACTGTCTTTACTCAGCACTGCTTACTGGAATACTGTCTTTACTCAGCACTGCTAAGTTGGTGCATCACCTGCAGTTGCTCCAGAATGCTACAGCCAGGCTGACTGCCGGAGTAAAAATTATTTCCAAGCATATCATATCTGTGCTGTGTGAGCTGCATAGAGTACCAGTTTAGTGACACACCGTTTTCATAACTGCTTTATTAACTTCTAATGTGCTATGTGGCTTGGGCTTGGGCTACAGTACATCAAAGATCTTTTGGCCTAATATGCTCCAGTCTGCCTCTGTGCTCTAATGAGGCAAATATAAGGATTATCCATAGATCCCCTTCGAAACAGTCTAGGGATAGAGCTTTTACTAACACAGCATTTTCAACCTAGAACTCACTTCCATGTCAGCTACAGAGTTCCTCCTCAGTGGAGGTGTTCAAACAAGCATTTGTCAATGCCAAATGTTGCTTGCTTCTATGTGCTGTTTAGGTATTTGGAAGTCATTGGAGTGCAAATATTGAAAATTTGCGAACTTACCAGCATGCGTAGGAACTGCGCAACGCACACTCGTAAAACAGTCATTTTTAGGAATTTTTTCACCAAATTTTCAACATAGCCATTTTAAGACCTCTGCTAATGAACAGTGTCATGGTGATTTTCTTAATGTGTCCCATACATTGATTTCGCACACCGACTGCGCCATTGTACGCTACATGGGCGGAAACACATTTTGGGCAGGATGTGAAAAATGACAGCTATACTGCTCATAAGGAGGTGTGGTAAGATGGCAATGTTGAAAATCTGGAGTGAAAATATTGAAAATTTGCGAACTTACGAGCCTGCGTAGGAACTGCACAACGCATGCTCGTAAAACAGTCATTTTTTGGAATTTTGGCACCAAATTTTCAATGTAGGTTTTTTGGGACCCCTTCTCATGAATGATTCACTGTCATGGTGGTATTCGGGCCAAAGGGTGATTTCACAGTCACTGCATAGTCACTCGCGAAATCGCCGCACAAACCGAATAACGCCATGACAGTGATATCGTCGTAAAAACCATGATTAAAATTTGGTGCAAAAATCTCAAAAATGCCTGAGATATGCAATAAAGTTGAAACCCCCTATCGAGCCATTATACAGCTTACCGGCATTTCCTCAGTTGCATCGGCTTTGAAGAGTGCAGACATGTTCCCGGTCCACTGAAGATCGTCGGCGCTGGAGTCCGGTAAGTATGGGGTGAGGGGGTGTGGAGGCTGGAGTGCGCAGTGGGTGGGTGCGGGTTGTGGAAGGGGGCTAGGAGGCGCGCGCGGAGACCGTTTCGTTTCTGGGTTAAAAAAAAAAAGCGTCATGGGATGTTTGCCACGCTGGGGTAGGCTCCCAGCATGGCACAGGGCGTTAGGGGTGTTCAGCGGCGGAGGATTGGGCACCCCGTCAGCCAATGGTATTGCTGCCAGGCTGGGTGGGCTCCCAGCGTGGCACCTACTACTGGGGGACACAGCTCAACCCGACAGGGATTGGGCACCCACGTCGGCTATATCTTGGCGGGCGCTGCGCCTGTGTGTGGGGGGCTGCGCGTGAGCAACCCGATATCTTATCGGTGCTCACTGAAGCGTAACTCCCCCTTTCAACTGTATGCCACTGCATTTTGGAGCGTGTCATAGACAGCTCCAAAATGCATTGGCTTACAAGGGCCATGCCTGCCAGCACACTGACTGAATTGGAGGAGGAGATGACACACCTCCGAAATCTCCGATGATGGCACTATGTTTCTTGCACATGCGTGCAAGCAACATAAAAATGGGCTAAAATCCCATCTTTTTCGACAGGCGTTTTGTGACAGTTGGGCTGAGGTGTAGCTTCTGGGAGCAACCTTTCAATATGTTAACCTTAAGCTGTATCCTGTATGCTTAGTGCAATATCTCTGATGTGCTACTGCTTGTTTATTTATGAAATGGGTTTTGTCATGTGAGTTATCATTTTTTTATGTTTAAATTGCACAGCACCCTACACCTTAGAGATAGGGCTCTATAGAAATGAATGTTGCCTTGCCTATTTGCCAGTTCATCCACAGGATTTTATCCCTGTAACAGTATCTTTTTCATTTATTTATTTATTTAGGGATTCAGATCATACCATATCTTTTCTTTGCATTCTGCTGTAAAAACCCTGCTGTTCTTTTGTTTGACTTTCTAATTCCTTCTGTTAGGATTGTTACAGGACTCAAAAACTGTCATCTGTTTAGCTTCTGTTAAACAAAATCTCCCATTGTTGAACAGTGAAAGGACTAAGCATATATAGATCTGCAATGTATCAGGTCATTGAACAGGCAGGGGAACAGATTAATGTAAGACTTTTTAAGGTTTTGTACAATTATTTTTAACAATGGTATCTTGTTTCTTGAAAGTTTACTTTAACAAAGAACCAAACTGTCTGAAAGACCTGTGGTATGATCTATGAAGTAAAAAACGAAAGATAAAAAGGAAAGGTTTTGCAGTCTTCCGGTGTCTGTCATCACAGTCTTCTGTTACATCTGAATAGCTTTAAAGTAAACACAAACACACTGCGTGATACCATCCAGTAATACAACTGGGTTCTAGGCATCAGGCATTATACTGTACTTGCATGCATTCCTCAAGTCACTCATCAAAAGCAATCATTCTTGTAAATGAGACACTGCCTTTATGGATCACCCTAGCTGTAAATCATGCCACTTGAGCTTGTTAAAGCAGTAAATTTCCTTCATCTCCCTGCATGTAATTGACCTCTCAATCTGCTGATGAAATAACACCATATATTTTATCAACAGTACGTGCGACAAAATCTTAACAAAAGCTGCTGCCAACTACAGATAAGTAAAGCACACTGGCACATTTTCAAATTCCTTTGTAAAAATGCATTCTTATTTGGAAAAGCAGTGTGACCTAGTGGTTTGAGCACTGGTTTGGGAACTTGAAGATCACTGGTACTGGAATGCTATTCCAACTTTTATCAAATTGAAGGAAACAGTAAGTGCAATCCAGATGGAGTTGATTAAATATTACCACAAAGGATGTACTTGCTATGCCTGCTCTTAACTTATTGTACACCCTATTTTTATGTAAATGTCTTTTCTGTATTTGTGCTGAGAATGGTCTATATCTTCTATTTGTTGATGTTATATGCTATATATTGCATTTGTTGATTCTATATGTTCATGTACAGGGCATTATCTGTAAACAGGGATCGTTTCCCTAAATTCTGTTCCTGGATAAAAATAAAAATTTCATCATCATCATCATGGTACAAATCTCACTAGAGCAAAATGCTGACTATGTGACCTTGGGCCTCTCAGTCAGTCCACCATTTCACCCAACTGTAGAAATGGGTAGAAGTAAGACCCCACTGATAATGAGATGTTGCATCTCAGTTGGCCTACCCTGTCTAAATAAACTGTAAAGCATACATAGATTACACACACGCACACACATACATATATATTGTTTACAAAAAACTGTGTTAATGCAACAGTTAGGGTTTTTTACAGTAACAAAAGTGAGGAAATTCACCATTAGGGTTAGTACCCCTTGCACCCCATGACCACTCTTCCCCTACCAACAGGCATCGAGGTGTGTGTTGGGGTCATCGGCCCTAACTCTCACTCCATTCCATGTGTAAGTAAACTGATGTGGTGTAGTTCAGGAGAATGGGGTGAGAGTTAGGACTGAGGACTCCAACACACCGTGATGCCTGTTGGTAGGGGTGGAGTGGTCATGGGGTGCAAGGGGAGGTAACCCTAATGGTGAATTTCATAGAAACATAGACTTTGACAGCAGATAAGGACCGCTTGGCCCATCTAGTCTGCCCATTTCCCTACCTACAGGATAGGCTGCAGATCCTAGTTAACCAACAGCCTATTTCTTCCTACCCCCACAAGAATTGCTTTATGTCTGTCCCATGCATTCTTGAATTCTCCCACAGTTTTAGACCCCACAACCTCTTCAGAAAGGCTGTTCCATGCATCCACTACACTCTCTGTGAAATAATACTTCCTCACATTGCCGCTGAACCGGCATCCTTCTATCTTTAAATTGTGTCCCCTTGTTCTTGCACGTCTCTTTTTCTGAAAGATGCTACCCTCTTGGACTTTGTTGATTCCACTGAGGTACTTAAAAGTTTCTATCATGTCCACCGTCTCCCTTCTTTCCTCAAGGGTGTACATATTAAGCTCCTTTGGTCTCTCCTCATACGGCTTCTCTTGCAGACTCTGCACCATTTTAGTTGTCCTCCTCTGGACTACCTCTATCCTGTCTATGTCCTTGCAGAGATGTGGTCTCCAGAACTGGACACAGTACTCCAGATGGGGTCTCACCAACTGTCTGTACAGAGGGATAACAACTTCCTGTTTTCTGCTGCTGATGACTCTCCCTATACATCCCAGTATACCCCCAGCCCTCCTTACTGCCTTCTCACATTGCTTGCTAACCTTAAGGTCATCTGATATGATTACCCCCCCAGGTCCATTTCCTTTTTTGTTGTTGTTACTACCTCCCACCCATGGTGTATTCTTTCCCTGGTTCTTGTTTCCCAGGTGCATTATTTTGCACTTCTTTGCATTGAATCTAGCTGCCATACTTCTGACCATTCCTCCAACCTTGCCAAGTCCCTTTTCATCTTTCCACGCCTTCTTGTGTATCAACCCTGTTGCAGATCTTTGTGTCATCTGCAAAAGGTATTTTCCTTCCAGTCCCTCTGCAATGTCACTGATGAAGACATTAAAAGGACTGGACCCAATACTGAACCTCAAGCGGTACCCCACTAGTAACCCCTCTTTCTTCAGAGTGGACTCCATTTACAATTACCTTTTGTGTCCTGTTGTGCAGCCAGTGTTTTACCCAGGCTACCACTCTGGGACCCCTCCCAGGCTGGTTAATTTGACTATTAATCTTTGTGTGGGACTGTGTCAAATGCCTTGCTAAAGTCTAGTACGCCATGTCCACAGCCCCTCCTGGTCTACTACTTTGGTCACCCAGTCAAAGAAATCTATTAGATTTGCCTGACATGATCTTCCCGCTGTGAACCCACATTGCCTTGGGTCCCAGGCCCCACTGGCCTCAGGGTACTAACTATTCTTTCCTTCATAAGTGACTCCATCACTTTCCTACCACAGAGGTCAGACTGACAGGTCTGTAGTTTCCTGCCTCTGTCTTGGTCCCACTTTATGAAGGGAATCACATCCGCCTTCCTCCAGTCCTCGGTACCACACCATCCTCCCATGATTTATTAAAAGAGTAGCCAGTGGTTTAACTAGTTCCTCCTTAATTCTTTTTAGAATTCTGGGGAATTCCATCAGGACCCATTGCTTTGTCCACCTTCAGTTTTAGGTTCTTGCAGAACCCTTTCTTCTGTGAAAGGACTGGATCAACCCCTATCAAGAGTGCTTCTGTTAATTGGATTAGGCACTTCCCCTCCTCTTTTGTGAATACTGAGCAGAAATATTTGTTCAGTATCCCTGCTTTTCACTGTCCCCTCTGCCCACCCACTGTTCATTCTATTCAGCCTCACTATCCCTCCCTTTGTCTTTCTACGCTCACTGATGTACCTATAAAAGGTTTTATCCCCCTTCTTAACTGAGTTGGCTATCTTTTCCTCAGTTTGGGCCTTTGCTATTCTGACTTCCCTCCCTGCTTCCTTCTGCCTTAACTGGTACAGCTCTCTGTCCTGCTCCTTCTGTGTTTCCTTATACTTCCGGAATGCTATCTTTTTCTTCCTGACTGTCACAGCCACCTCTTTTGAGAACCATAGTGGCTTTTTCTTTCATTTTGATTTGTTTATTTGCTTCACACAAAGGCTTGTTGCCTCTGTGATGGCAGTTTTGATGATTCCCCATTGTTGCTCCACACCTCCTTCTAGCCTGTTTGCTTGTGCTTTTCTGAGGCACTCTCCCATTTTGCCAAAGTCAGCCCTCCTAAAGTTCAGTACCCTCTCTTTTGTATGGCTTGACTCTGTAGCTGAGTTTAACGTGAGCCACACTGTTTGATGCTCACTTGTCTCCAGATGGCAACCCACTTCTAGATCTGAGATCCTCTCACTGCCCCCGTTTGAGAGTATGAGGTCTAAGATTGCTCCCTCATGAGTGGGTTCTGAAACTAGCTGTCTGAGGCCTGCCTCCTGTAGGGCATCAAGAATGGCCCTGCTCTTGGATGTGGCTGCAGCAAATGTGCTCCAGTTAACATCTGGCATATTCAGGTCTCCCATCAACAGTATCTCCCATTTCTCTGCCATTCTAAGAATGCCTTCTATCATATCCTTGTCTATTCCCTCCCCCTGACATGGGGGTCTGTACACAACCCCTGTGCGGATTGTGGTGCCCTTGTCAGTCTCCAAGGTGACCCACAGTGCCTCCTCTCCTCCCTGTTTACTCTTTTGTTCAGTTGCTTTTATCCCTTCCTTTACATAGAGAGCTACTCCTCCCCCTCTTCTCCCCTGCCTGTGTCTCCTGTAGGTTATATACCCTGGTGTTGTTAACATCCCAGTCATGGTTCTCTGTGTACCATGTTTCTGTGATTGCTACGATATCCAGGCATCCTCTTCCATCAAGGCCACCAGCTCAGGAGCTTGTTGCCCAGACTACAGGCATGGTACTCATACCCTCCACTTCCTGATGGCCTTACTCCCTTTTGCCCCATCCCTGTCCTTCTTGCCTTTGTCACTTTCTCCATTTACCCCTGCCCTTTCCCTATCGACACCTCTATGTTGGTGTTTGCCGCACTTACTACAGTGATTACTTGGGGGGGCTAGGATTTCCCTGCTCCTTTCCAGTGCCTCCCCCCTTGGCTAGTTTAAATGCTTGCCAATGAAGCATTTAAACCTATCACCTAGGATCCTGGTTCCCCTCCCAGACAGATGTAGCCCATCATGCCTGTATAGGCTTGCATGACTCCAGGTGGATCCCCAGTCCCCAATGAAGCCAAATCTCTGAGCTCCACACCAGTTTTTCAACCACTGATTGAATCCCATGGTGCAGAACACCCTAGCCTCTCCTATGCCATAGATGGGCAGCACCTCCGAGAAGGTTACTATACGTGCAACTTGACTAAGGCCTCTCCCCAATTCCACAAACTCGTCCTGCACTTCTCTAATCCCTTTTTTAGCCAGGTCATTTGTCCCTAGGTGGACAATGACATCCAGCTCCCTCCCCTGTGCAGCTGCTCCGGCAATCCTGAGGATTCGCTCCCTGTCCCTCCAAGCCATGGCGCCAGGCAGGTACCCTACCTCCCTCTCCCCTTCCTGCCCCAGTTCTACCTTCCTAACAATGGAGTCCTCCACCAGGAGTTGTTTCTTTCCCTTGCAGGGTCCTCTGCCACCCTCCTGTGGGTCTCTTTTATGGAGGTTCCCAGCATCCTCGTTGGTCTCCACTGCGGGTGCCTCCATAGAGGAACCACACTTTGCCAGAATGGCATAGGAATTGTGGAGAGGTACAACTGGAGGAATGTGCCTCTGTTCCACCACCCTCACCCTCCCTGAGCCCACTGTGGTCCAACCGCTCCTCTTTCTTGGCAACCTCTGAGACAATGGCAGTGGCACTGGTGGTCCCTGGATGGAAGAGGAGGTCCCACAAATCCTGGCCAACTCAGCCTGGAGATAAGCAACCTCCTCTCTCAGCCCAGAGAGGTGCCTGCAGATGGGACAACACCACATCCTCCTGAACGTCTCCCGGAAGACTGCTGCTCCACAGCCACTGCACTGCACCACTCCAATCATGTCTTATTTATGGCCCCTTAACTGTTTGCAATCCTTACTCTTTCCTCTGTTTTTTTTTCTCTCTCTACTTACTTTCTTCCTGTCTGCCCTTTAAGCTCCTGATTGTCCTGTTCTGAGACAAGAATATCCTATATTTCTCAGTAGACCACTTACTTGCTTAGAGGCAGACCTCCAGCAGCTAGAGGGGGGCCGGAGAGCTACTCTTACCCTTCTAGGATGGTGGGTCTTTGGTGGTTCTGTGATTTCCTCACCTTTGTCACTGTAAAAAATCCTGACCGTTGCATTGACACAGTTTTTCACAAAGAATTTCCTTACTTTTTGAGAAAGCATAGTAAAGTACAATGTTACGCAAGTTGAGGGCCCCATGCTCCCACCAACTTGCAAATTTCTGCCTATCATAACAGTACAAGTAGTGAATATCATATGAATTGGTGGGAGCATGGGGACCTTTGGGCCCCATGCTCCCACCAACTTGAAATGAAGCAAGTTTTGATTTGTTGGCGTGGCATCCGCAGAATGCTGTCTGCAAAACGTAAGCTGTGTCATGCAATATCTCTGCAGCAAATTCATTCACTGACACCTAAACAGCAAATTTCACATCTACAGAACATCCCCTCAATGCCCTCCAAATTTCAAGTTAGAAGACCAAACCGTTTCAGAGTGATTTAATTTTAAAGTTTTAGATTTTCATTTGTCAGAGTGGCACCTGTTTACATTTTACACACCTAAGCACTGAAAAGTACCTCTGTGGCAGTAACGCTAGCTACCCTATAAATTTCAAGCCACTACCACAATGCAGAATGCTAACCACAAAATGTAAACTGTGTCATGCAATATCTCTGCAGCAAATTAATTTTCCAACACCTAAACACCATAATTCACATCTACAGGACATCCCCTGAACACACTCCAAATTTCAAGTCAAAAGACCAAACTGTTTCTGAGATATTTAATTTTAAAGTTTTAGCACCTTTGAAAATTCTTTGATCATGAGAATCAACCGTGAATTTGTGATCAAAGATCATCTTTGATAGTGATGGGATATCTGGTCATGAAATTTGGGCTATCTGGTCCCACCCAGAGACATCTGGTCCAGCAAAAATCTGGCTATCTCATCCTCCCCTCACGAATGAAGCTTGCGATCAAAGAATCTCACAATCAAAGAATTTGCAGGCTCATGATCAAAGAATAAAAAACCATTAAAACTCCATTTTTTGACACAACTACATTGAATCACAGGCATGTCTTGATAGAGGGATGCCCCTGACCAAAACCCATTCTAGTTTTACTTCAGAAGTCACCCCTGGGCTGAGATATTTATTTTTTTCTAACCCAATAATCTGGCCATCTCGTCCCTCCCTCACGAACGAAGATCGCAATCAAAGATCATTAGCGAGCCGCAATCAAAGAATTTAAAAGTTTAAAACTCAATTTTTTGACAAAAGTACATTAAACTACAGGCATGGCTCGATAGAGGGAAGCCCCCCTGAGCAAAACCCATGCAAGTTTTACTTCAGAAGTCACACCTGGGCTGAGATATTTGTTTTTTTCCAACCCAAAACTGAAAACAAGATAGCGGTCATCACGATCAATAAATTTCTCATTATCAAAGAATCTTTGATCGCGAGCCTGCAAATTCTTTGATCGTGGGGAGTGACCAGATGGTCAAAACCCCATATACATTTTTCCATAGACTTATAATGGGAGCTAAAAAGTTTAATAACTTTTGAATGGATTCATATTTTTTCACCAAACAAAAAGTGGAATTTTCCTTGATACAAGCTCTTTCTTTGTGCCAAGTGTCAGACCAGCATGGCACATGGTGGCCATGCAGCGCCATGGACAAAATCCAAAAAACTGCCCTCAAAACTGGCGAAAACTGCATTTTTCAGTGATTCACTGAGCAAAAAACATATTTCCAACCTAAACTCAATTTAGCAGATCAATAGATCTGCCATGCCCCACTGTGCCTACCAAATTTCATGCAAATCCGTTGAACGGGTCCAAAGCTATTCACGCACAAAATTTAAAGTTTAATATTAAAGTGTCTTCAGAACCCTAACTATAGGGGTGCAATTGCGCTCCTATAATAAATATATATATATATATATATATATATATGTATTTCATCTGCTGCTTGTGTTCAGATGATGTTATTCTAACCAGCATTTGTCAATGCTGAATGTTGCCTTGCTGGCATTGGCATTGGTAATGCAAGAGTTAGAGAGATGCATAATAGCAATGGCAATTAAGTATTCAACTGACACCAACCCCACCCCCACCCTGCAGAGACTGACAGGCATTGGGGTGTGCCTTTGGGTAATCAGCCATAATGCTCATGCCATTTCACCTCACCCTACCCTGCAGATACCAACAAGTGTCACGGTGTGCCTTGGAGACTTCAGGCCTTACAGTCACCCCATTCCATAAGGAAATATGCTGAGATGGGTGCAGTATAGGAGAATGGGGTGAACTTTCCGGCCAAAGAGTCCAAGGCACACCTCAATGCCTGCCACTGGCTGCAGGGTGGGGGTGGAATGGCATGACCATTATGGCTGACAATCCCAAGTAATACCCTTGATGCCTGTCAGTCTCTACAGGGTGGTGTGTTATGGTGGTAAACCTTAACACACTGGGTGTTTTCACTCCAATTTTTCAGCATGGGCTTTTTGTGACCCTACCTCATGAACAGTGGCACTATCAGTGCATTAGCCAAAAGGTGATTTTGCACAGCTTCTGCACCATTTAGCGCCACAGGTGTGAAAACACATTTTGCACAAGATGTGAAAAATGACAGCTGTACTGTTCATGAGA
Organism: Neoceratodus forsteri; assembly: GCA_016271365.2. Lineage (NCBI taxonomy): Eukaryota > Metazoa > Chordata > Ceratodontiformes > Ceratodontidae > Neoceratodus > Neoceratodus forsteri. The sequence continues at coordinate 1,415,944,197 of CM057449.1, read as the reverse complement.
AGGTGTAAAAAAATGATAATGCTGAAAATCTGGAGTGAAAATATGAAAAATTGGTGAAGTCACAAGCATGCGTAGAAACTGCACAACGCACGCCCATAACGCAATTATTTATTTATTTTTTTAAACAAATTTTCAACATAGGCATTTTGGGACCTCTCCTCATGAAAAGTGCCACTGCAATTTTGTTAATTTGTCCCAAAAGTTGATTTCCCACAGGGACTGTGCCACTGTGCGCCAGATGTGCGAAAACACATTTCAGGCAGGATGTGAAAAATGACAGCTATACTGTTCATAAGGAGGCATGAAAAATGGCAATTTTGAAAATCTGGAGTGAAAATATAAAAAATTACCAAAATTATGAGTGTGCATAGAAACTGTGCAAAGCACGCTCATAACACAGTCATTTTCCGGAATTTTTTCTTGGGACCCCACCTCATGAACAGTGGAACTGTCATTTCATTAATCAGTCCCGAAAGGTGATTTCACTTAATGACTGCAAAATCACCTTTAGGAACCGAATAACAAAATAACAGTGCATGTGTTCATCAGGTGGGGTCCCAAGAACCCCAGGCTGAAAATTTGGGGCCAAAATGTTAAAATAATGGCAGAGATATCCACCTAAGTTGAAACCCCCCATTGATGCCATCATACAGCTTACCGTGATTTTCTTCAGTTCGTGGTCGGCTTTTGAAGAGTTCAGACTTCTCCTGCTCCACCAAAGATCGCCGTGCCAGACCTCTGGAGGTAAGTATGGGTGAGGGGGGTTGCAGGGAGGTGGGGTGCACATAGGGTGGGTGCGGGTTAGGGGAGGAGGGGCGTCCTGATGACAAGGGACTGTTTTCTGTTTTACAGGGACAAAAAAAAACACATTGGGGGAAGGTTTTTTATTTGCAGGTTTTAAAAAAAATACATTTGGGCACACTGGGATTGGCTCAAAGTGTGCCACATGAGGTTTTTTGGGGGGGAATTGAAGCCGACGGGATTGGGCACCCCGTTGGCAAAGAAAGTGTGTGTGTGTGGGGGGGGGACATGATGCTGACAGGGATTGGGCACCCCTGTCGGCAAACAAATTAAACTGGGGTGGCATTTTGACGATGGGGATTGGGTAACTCAGTTAAGAAGGGGGATAAAACCTTTTATAGGTACATTAGCGAGCAAAGAAAGACTAAGGCAGGGATAATGAGGCTGAACAAAGAGGAAGGTGGTTGGGCAGAGAGCAACAGTGAAAAAGCAGGGATACTGAATGAATACTTCTGCTCAGTATTCACAATGGAAAAGCAGGGAGAAATACCTAATCCAGACAATAGAAGCACTCTGGATAGGGGGGTTGTTATTAGTCCTTTCACAGAAGAAAAGGTTCTGAAAGAACTCTTAAAACTGAAGGTGAATAAAGTAATGGGGCCTGATGGGACTCACCCCAGGATTTTAAAAGAACTAAGGGAAGAACTAGTAACACCACTGACTACCCTTTTTAATAAATCATGGGAGGATGGGGTGGTACCTGAGGACTGGAGCAGGGTGTATGTGATTCCCCTTCACAAAAGTGGGAGCAAGACAGAGGCAGGAAACTACAGACCTATCAGTTTGACCTCAGCGGTAGGGAAAATGAAGGAATCACTTCTGAAGGAAAGAATTGTTGAGTACCTAGAGGCCAGTGGGGCACAGGACCCAAGGCAGCATGGATTCACAGTGGGAAGGTCGTGTCAGACAAATCTAATTGATTTCTTTGACTGGGTGACCAAAGCAGTAGACCAGGGAGGGGCTGTGGATGTGGCCTACCTAGACTTTAGCAAGGCATTTGACACAGTCCCGCACAAAAGATTAATAAACAAATTAGCCAGCCTGGGAATGGGTCCTAGGGTGGTAGCCTGGGTAAAACACTGGTTGGACAATAGGACACAGCAGGTAATAGTAAATGGAGTCCACAATGAAGAAAGGAGGGTTACTAGTGGGGTACCGCAGGGTTCAATACTGAGGCTGGTCCTTTTTAATGTCTTTATAAGTGACATTGCAGAGGGACTGGAAGGGAAAGTATGTCTCTTTGCAGATAAAACAAAGATCTGCAACAGGGTTGATACACAAAGTGGGGTGGAAAGGATGAAAAGGGACTTGGCAAGGTTGGAGGAATGGTCAAATGTATGGCAGCTTAGATTCAATGCAAAAAAGTGCAAAGTAATGCACCTGGGAAACAAAAACTCAGGGGAAGAGTACACAATGGGGGGTGAGATACTGACAACAACAAAAATGGAAAGGGACCTGGGGGTAGTCATATCAGATGACCTAAAATTGGGCCAGCAATGTGAGAAGGCAGTAAGGAGGATGGGGGATACTGGGATGCATAGGGAGAGGCATCACCAGTAGAAACAGAATTTGTTGGCCCTCTGTACAGACAGTTGGTAAGACCACATCTGGAGTACTGTGTACAGTTCTGGAGACCCCATCTCCGCAAAGACATAGACAGGGTGGAGGCTGTCCAGAGGAGGGCAACCAAAATGATGCAGGGTCTGCATCAGAAGACATATGAAGAAAGACTAAAGGAACTAAAGATGTATAGCCTCGAGGAAAGGAGGGAGAGGGGGACATGATAGAAACTTTCAAATACCTCAAGGGAATCAACAAAGTCCAAGAGGGTAGCATCTTTCAGAAAAGAGATGTGCAAAAACAAGGGGGCACAATTTAAAGATAGAGGTGGATGGCTCAGAGGTAATGTGAGAAAGTGTTTCTTCCCAGAGAGGGTTGTGGATACATGGAACAGCCTTTCTGAGGAGGTCATAGAGTCAAAAACAGTGGCGGAATTCAAGAATGCATGAGACAGACATAAGGCAATTCTAGTGGGTGGTAGGAGGAAGTAGGCTGTTGGTTAACTAGGATCTGCAGCTTATCCGTTAGGTAGGGAAATGGGCAGACCAGATGGGCCAAGCAGTCCTTATCTTTGGCTTTCTGGGGATTGTGTGGCAGAAGGCAGGAGCCACCATGTTTATTGAAATGTTTTACCAGGAAAGGCACGTATGGGAGACATGTCATCTGTGCCGCTGCATGACGAGCTTGTCTCTGATTGCAGCGGCACTTTTCTTACAAGTTGTGTCCACTTTACGTAAAACTTGTGTCAGTGCCAGCTTGCTGGCTAACTGGGGAATGAGGGACGCACCTACTAAAGCCTGCCCTACATTTGCCAACACTGGCACACCTTTGCATTTCTCCTACTACCACAAGATGCTGCTTGCACAAGCACAAGACAACAAAAAAAGGAAGCTTTCTGCCAATCAGAATGTGGTAACTGTAAAGTTATTACCCCCAGAAGGGTACCATATGCCGCCCTATGGATTCTGCTTAAAATATGGAACCAAAGGAAATGACAAATGAAAAAATACCTTGGGTTCATTGGGCCATCCCTGCAGCAGCTGCAGCATTCGTTCCATAAAATATCTATTCCTATTGCTAAACAGAAAGTGCTACTAGTAAATCGTATGGATTTGATGTTATAAATTGGATCAACAACAGTGGTGAAAACCTCTGGGAACCTAAGGCCAAGTAATCTGCCTCTTTCTCCCAGGTATACAATATTAACTGTGTTACTCAGTTTGCTTCCTATGGTCCTCCTTCATCCTAATAAATATAATGCAATACCCAGTACATGATTCTCAGTAAGTCATTGATCCAATTTAAGATCAAATGACTTAACTCTCCCAACTTGCAGTGCTTTCTTTGGGCACTTTTCCCTAGGTGGACCACTACTGTTTAGATGAAAAAAATCCTGCCCCATATTACCCCTTATTCTACTACAATCGCCACTGTTGGCATGATGTATGCCCTCTAGTTCTACTGCTCTAAACAAGCTGAAAATGTTTCTCCTGTTTCACCTTGTCCAATCTCTTTTCATTTTTATGTTGTCTTGCACATGCAGTGCAGACAACATATTGTGGTTGCTTCAGTGGAGCAGGGGGTTACAGAGGTGCAGTCCTGATGCAGCCAATGGTGCCACTGCTTTTTCTGGCCTGGCTCTGTGGCACCAATGGCATGGCACTCTGTCTATGACAGCAGTTGAGAAACGTGCCACCACTTTGAAAGAAATTAGCCGCTGCAATCAGGGAGTGCCACAGGGCGGTCCCTGATTGCAGCAGCTAATTACTGTTTGCCTCGTTTGGTGTCACCTTCAAGCAACAAGGTGGCGACTTCCCCGTCATCTTCTCATAATCCCCACAAAAGCCAAGAGACAGTCACTGCCTTTCACAGTCCCTCTGAAATCCAACTGAGGTGCCCAATCCCCCTGTCGGTATGCCCCCTCCTAATTTAATTTGCTGATGGGGTGCCCAATCCCCGTCAGCTTAATGTACCCCCCCCCATTTCTTGTGTGCTGAGAGGGTGCACCAATCACCCTCAGCTCATGCGACTCCCCAACTCTGTATGTGCTGGCGGTGGGGTGCCCAATCCCCATCAGCTACAGACCCCCTCCCATCACACACAGGTGGCATGCTGGGAGCCCACCCCAGTATGCAAAAGTACCTGTACAAATAGAAAACCTTCCCGCATTGTTCTTTCTTTCCTGGTTTAACCTGTGAATCAAAAAACAGTCCCTCATTGAGTTTGGTGCCCCCCTCCTCCAACTCACAGCCACTCTCTGCGTACCCACCTCCCCATTCCTCCCTCACCCCATACTTACCTCTGGAGCCCAGCACAATGATCTTTGGTGGAGCAGGAACACATCTGCACTCTTCAAAGCCGACCACGAATTGAAGAAATGTCGGTAAGCTGTATCATGGCATAAATGTTTTTTTTTTCAACTTATGTGGATATCTCGGCCATTTTTTTGACTTTTGCCACCAAATTTTCAATATGGGGTTTTTGGGACCCCTCCTCATGAATTCAGTCACTGTCATGATGTTATTCGGTCCCAAAAGGTGATTTTGTGGTCACTTCACGAAATCACCTTTCACCACAGAGTAATGAAATGACAGTCTCACTGTTCATGAGGTGGCTTCCCAAAAAGCCTATGTTGCAAATTGGGTGAAAAAATTCCAAAAAAATTATTGTTACAAGCGTGCATTGTGCAGTTTCCATGCACACTCGTAACTTCACCAATTTGTAATATTTTCACTCCAGATTTTCAACATGGGCATTTTTTCACACCTCCTTATGAACAGTGCAGCTGTCATTTTTCACATCCTGGCTGAAATGTGTTTTTGCTCTACCGGCGCAGAATAGCGCGATTGCTGTGGGAAATCAATGTTCGGGACAGATTATGAAAATCACAGCAATACTGTTCATGAGCCAATCCCCCTCAGCTCCAGTGCTCCCCCAAAAAACAAACTTCCAGGTGCCACACTGGGAGCCCACCCCAGCGTGGCAAAAGTCTCATGTCCTCATGTGCTCCACCCCACACTGTATGGCCAATGGGGGTGCCAAATCCCCACTGGCCCCACTGCCCCCAAACAAACTCCAGGTGCCATGCTGGGAGCCCACCTCAGCATGGTCAAAGTCCGGTTGTCTTTATTAAAAAAACAGCAACCCTGTAATAAAAGAAAATGGTCCTTCATGGACTTTCTTGCCCCCACCCAACCAGCGCCCACCCTCTGCGTACCCACTTCCCCATACACCCTCTCACCCCATACTTACCTCTGGAGGCTGGCACAATGATCTTCGATGGACTGGGAACACATCTGCACTCTTTACAGCTGACCGCAAACTGAAGAAATGCCGGTAAGCTGTATAATGACATAAATAGGGGGGCTTTCAACTTTGGTGCATATCTCAGTCATTTTTTTGAATTTTTGCAGCACATTTTCAACATGGGGTTCTTGGGACCCCATCTCATGAATTCATTGACTGTCATCTGGTTATTTGGTCCCAAAAAGTGATTTTGCGGTCACGGCGTGGAATCACCTTTCGGGACCGATTAAAGAAATGACAGTGTCACAGTTCATGAGGTAGGCCCTGCAAAAACCCTATGTTGAAAATTTGGTGAAAAAATTCCCCAAAATTACTGTTTTACAAGCGTAAGTTGTGCAGTTCCTACACATGCTCGTAACTTTGCGAATTTTTAATATTTTCAATCCAGATTTTCACCCTTGGCATTTTTTCACACCTCCTTATAAACAGTACAGCTGTCATTTTTCAAATCCTAGCCAAAATGTGTTTTTGCACTTCCAGTGCAGAATAGCATGGTCACTGTGCGAATTCAATGTTCGGGACAGATTAAGAAAATTACAGTGAAACTGTTCATGAGCAGAGGTTCTAAAATGCCTATGTTGAAAATTTGGTGACAAAAGTCCATAAAATGACTGTATTACGAACATGCATTGCACATGAGCGGAGGTTCCAAAATGCCTATATTGAAAATCTGGTGCAAAAATTCCCCCAAATAATTGCATTACGGGTGTGCGTTGCGCAGTTTCTATGCACTCTCATGACTTCAGTTTTTTTATATTTTCACTCCAGATTTTCAACATTACCATTTTTTACACCTTCTCATGAACAGTACAGCTGTCATTTTTCACATTGTTTTCAACATGTGTTCTCGCTCCTGTGGCGCAAATGGTGCAGTCACTGTGCAAAATCACCTTTGGGCTAACAAACTGATAGTGTCACTGTTCATGCAGTGGGATCACAAAAAGCCCATGTTGAAAACTTGGAGTAAAAATACCAAGAAATTCCCAGGTATCAGGGGTTTGACTTGGGATTGTTAACAGTAATGCTCACGCCATTCCCCCTACCCCCACCCTGCTGCCAGTGACAGGCATCGAGGTGCGCCTTGGACTCTTTGGCCCCAGAGTTCACCCCATTCTCCTATACTGCACCCATTTCAATGTATTTCTTTATGGAATGAGGTGAGCGTAAAGCCCGAACACCCCAAGGCACACCTCAACACTTGTCAGTGTCTGCAGGGCAGGGTGAGGTGAAATGTCGTGACCATTATGGGTGACGATCCAAAGGCACACCCCAATGCCTGTCCATCTCTGCAGGGTGGGGGTGGAGCTGGCATCAGTTCAATACATCATTGCCATTTCTATACTGCATCTGTCTAACTCCTGCACTTCCACTGCTAATGCCAGCAAGCAAACATTCGGCATTGACATATGCTTGTTTTTGATTAATGAACTACAACTTGGATGGATGACCCATTTGCCAAACTTTAAATGTTCATTGCAATTTAACCTGCACTGAGCAAATAATAAGATCCTGTTGCTCCACTACCATTTTATGGACTGCTGACCACTTCCTCAAGGTTGACAGGGTGCCCTTTCACATTAATGAAAGTATTTTTTACAGTATAAATCCCCAATCTAGTTCAACAATTTGACAGAGAGGACTAGGTTCTAAATGTCCTGGTATCATGCCAAGTCCATGAGGCAAAAGGAATGTGGTCAGTTGCATGCGGTCAAAATCTCAGAAGAATGATGTGCACGTTATACAAAATAGTAAGGTGCCTTAACCCCATGGTTGCCTGTTACCTCAGATTTCACTGGAGTGATAATCCATGGCAGCTTGGTGTGGTAACATAGAGAATAAAGTATGGGTCGGTGTGTGTAATGAGAAGTTTACACCCCCCCCCGAGGGGTTAGATGCAACATAAACCCCGAGAGCAAAGCACGAGGGGTTTATTAAAAGCATCTAACCCTGTGGATGTGTGTAAACTTCAAGTTTACACACACCGACCCATGTTTTATTTTATATAATTGCTAAGTTTGCCTTTTTCACCTCAGCAATTATATAAAATTAATGCAGGTTGCTACACGGCCCACCCGGTTTGATTTAAGCAACCGGTCTGTGACTCGCAGTGCCATTTTTAATTGAATTAAAACTTTTTTGGGGGGTGAGCAGTAGAACCAAGTTCTCTTTCATGTTGCAGATTCTGTTTAGAAATTAAACTTACTGCCGAGTCCGACTCCAAGTGGCGGTTCAGTCTTCTGGGGGAAAGCGTGTGGCGAGCGTTGTGAAAGGAAATGCTGCAGTGGAGCATGTGCAGAGCGAGGGAAACCGTGTGCATGTTTGCCATTATAAATGCTCCTTTAAAACGGCAAATGACGCCACGGTTTTCCTATGGGAAAAAGGCTAAGCCAGTTATTATTAAGCAATAATGCACAATAGGGTGTGTGTAGTGCTGGGATAATGTCATGCCTTGCGTGGTTGGGCACATGACCGCAGGCCAAGTGCATCAAACACCAGAGAAGTGATGTTATCCCATCACAACGCATCCTGGAGTGCATTATTGCTATTATACAATGATTCCTCTGCATCCCTTTCATTTTAGCATTAAAACATAAAGTAGTTCTTTTAGGAGGCAGTATAGCACAGGGGGTTAAGGCTCTGAGTTAAAGATCTGGAGACCTGGGTTTGAATTCTACAGCTGCCTAGGTGCACCCTGCATGATCCTTAACTTCCTTGTGCTCCCAGGTCACATCTGGAAACAAGCTTCGGCTTAGTGTGCTACTCCTGGTTAAATAACGTTCCCTTTCCTTTCTCTTAAACCAGTTAAGGCTTATTTTGGTAGTGGTTTCAGTAATATAACAGTTAATTTGCTGATTTACCTAGAGCAACAAGGAATTATGGGTAGTTTATAAAGTTAAATTGTCCTTATTCGGCAGTGCAGTCTCCTTTTTTGGTAGTGGTGACTGCAATATAGTGCCTTAATATGATGATTACAGCTGTATAACAGGTACTATGCTTATTTACACACAACAAAAAGGAATTGTGGGTAGATGACAAAGTTAATGTAAATTTTCCTTGCTCAATAGTGTAGTCCCCTATTTTGGTAGTGGTGACTACAGTATAGCACCTAATATGAAATCTGTGTGGCAAGGCATACAATAAGAAGAGATGTTACATTTTTCTTTAATTGGAGGTGCAGTGTCCTTTTTTGGTAGTGGTTACAACAATATAAGATCTCAAATATTTATTTTCAAACTGAAACATTGTGCACACACTGATAGCTAACAAGATTTCTTTACCAAGAGATGTACTCTCCTGTTTCTGTAGTGATACAGAAATATAAAATCCTGTATACTGATTTACATAGTGATGAATTGTAGGTACAGTAAATAGTTAATTTTTCTATCTCCCTAATCTGCATATGGAGTATTTTTTTTTAACTGATAATATTAAGTCATGTGGGTGCCTGGACTTGGTGCAGTGATATAATGTATTTTGGAACACAGTTATCTATAAAAATCTAAGCATTTCTAAATACTGTTATGCTGCACTGTGATTGTCCATGCTAGCTGTTATGCTGCACTAGGTATGTAGCTAGTGCAGCATAACAGTTTTGAACTCTAGTTGCACGCAGCCTGACATTCAAATACAGTGGGTGGTCATTGTGAAAAAATCCCAATCTGTAAACATGGCAGCAGCGGTCCTATCTAAAGAAATGTTGTACAACTTCAACATTTATTTCCTAAGTAAAACTGTCTGGTCTTCCAAAATACACTATAAAAAACAATCAATGTCATCCCATCAGTAACAAGCTGGGCTACCACGTTTCATAGTTGCCATGGGGACTTAACCTCGAGAGCTTTGCTCTCAAGGTTAATGATGATGCCATGGCAACCACGCGATGCAGTAACCAGCTTGTTACCGATGGGATGACATTGATTATTCTCTGTGTTATACTGGGATAATATCACTGTCACAGGCACACACTGACCAATCATTTCCCAGAATTCTTTCCTTGTCATTGTATAATAGTAAGTCTGCACCTTCCCACAAATTGCACTGGAGTGGTGATCCATGGTGGCATAATGTGGCAATAGTAAATCTACACTTTCCTTCATTTTGTGCTGTTTTGGGGTTAGCTGCTTTAAAGAGGTGTGATTCTGGTTTGCAGTATTTTGCCCACTCTGTTTTTTTGCTGCACTGCAATGTATTTTGCTCGATTGACATGGAACCAAATATCCTCAATCAACTTAATAAAATCAACCTGGCCTACAAAAAAGAATAATGCTTTTGTTCTTAAACATTCCTAGTATCATTTAGATAGAAATAAACATTTAATTGCAGATATCCAGAAGATCATACCTGAGGTTCAGCTCAAGATTTCAATATAAATTATATCCAGATAGAACTGTATTATTTTCATGAATCTGGCTATAAAAATTAGTCACTCTTTTAGTTAAGGCAAGTTAAGTCCTTTAACATCCTTTTTTCACATTGCACAAGAGGAAATGTTTTCAAAGGTGTCTTTTAGCTTCTGATTTTTGTGTAGCTTATTTATTTTGTTGTTTTGGTGTTATTTGTAACTGTAGTGTGTTATTTGCTTTATGTCTTGTATTTTTCTTGCTGTCTCTGCTTTTTTTTTGGTTGTGTGATTTAAACCTTTTCAATGACTGTGCTGTGGTTGGGGTTTAAAAGGACACTGTCAATTTCTGTGGAATTTGTTTTACCTTTTAAAACTGGTACCTGTTATCAGCTGTATTATCAATGATGGCATGTATGGTCAAAGATTTCATCAGTTTTGCAGTAAATCCATTTATTTCTACAGAAAATGACTGCTATTCGGTCAGAAGCTTTCCCCAGTGGTCTATCGCTCCCGCACATCCCTGACAATCGAATGCGCCAGCAACCTAGTGCACTTGTGCATGTTACAAATGTTATTTTTAAGCCATATCATATGAACATAAAAATGTGCCCTATACTGCAACCTCATCTCAGTAAAGTAGTTTATTTAAAAATATGGGGGTTATTTTATGCAGAAACAGCTTTTGAAAAGTAGAGCTGTAACTCCTATCATGCACAACAGCATTGATACAGATGCAGAAGCTGAGTCACAGCTTTACTTTTCAGAAGCTGTTTGTACCTAAATACCCTCATTTTAAAAAAAAACTAAACTACTTCACTGAGATAAGGGTGCAATATAGAATCAATTTTTTGATGTGGCTTAAAAAAATACAATTTGTAGCATGCACAAGTGTACAGAGTTGCTGACATCATTTGGTAGCTGGGGACATGCAGGCATGGCAGACCATGGGGGGAACTTTTTACTGAATGCAAGTCACTTTCTTTAACTCATGTCAAGTTTATTGATATCATATAACACAATACATTTAGTATATCTGTTTAAAATAAGAAAGAATAAAACCAGACAGTTTTCAATTACTTCTCAGGAGGATTAATAAGGTTCAGGAGGGCAACCTCTTTCAGAAGAGAAGGTGCCCTAAAACAACAAGAGGACATGATATGAAACTGGAAGGGGTAGGCTAAGGGGCAACATGAGGAAGTACTTTTTCACAGAAAGTGTGGTGGATGCTTGGAATGGCCTACCCCAGGAGGTGGTGAGGCAAACAAAGTTGAGATTTAAACAGGCATGGGATGGTGTAAGGGAACCCTAGATGGGGTAGAAGAGGCAGCAGCCAGGGACCAATAGAGTCAGTGGCAGCAAATTATAGGTAGGTATATGAGCAGACTGGATGGGCCTGGCAGCCCTTATCTGCCATTAATTTCTATATTTCTATGTTTCTATGTAGTTCTTCAAAAGTTACCTTCATAGAGCTGATACCAACACAAAATGTCATGTAATTGTCTTTACATTTTGGTAAGTTGCAAAAACCAAGAGTTCAACAGTTGTGTGGTTAGGTTTCTCCTTCTGTTATCAGATGCACATCTGAACTATTGAACGCAGTAATCTACAAATAGCAAGCAAAAAAATGGAACATTAACCACCAACATTATACAATATATGAACCTGTCAATTTACAAATGTGTGTATCTTACAAACATATTAGATACGTCAACCTATTTCTTACATAAGTTGTCCTCTAAAAGGTAAGTTACATGATACAATGTGGTCCAAGAATTCATTAATCTGATTGGCTGCCTGGCACCTTTTACCCATGGTAAGTCCTGCAATATATCAATGGGTAAAAGTGCCAGTCACCGGTCAGCCGCATCAGGATGCCTCCTGCAAAATCAGTCCGACCATGGAAAAGTCACAACTGGCAAAGACGGTGATGGTTAGACAGCGACATGCCCACTAAACTAAATCACTAGCTCTGCATCCAACTGACAGGGAACAGAGGGACTCAGACACTGAGAGAGTGAGCGGCAATTTTTTTTAACAACTGACATCAACAGAGACAGGGAGTTCCTGTCAAGGACAATACAATTTTGTCAGAGGCCCCTTCAACATTACGGTTACATTGTGTTTCCCATTCTGACAAAATTAGTCTTTTCCTCAACACGCTCTCTCACTTACTGTTATAACACACACAAACACAAAAAGACCCCAGCTTGCTCTCTAAAGACTACATTAGATATTAGAGACAGTGTCACTGTAAGCACCATTCCCACAGACTCCCTTGCAGTTCTAAGATCCCAGCATCATGAAAAGTAAATGTACCAGCAGTACCCAACTGTCATACCTCCGTGGAGATGGTTGGTGTGGCTTCCACTGGTGTAAAGGAGGATGGATGAGCTGAGCGAGTGGGTGGTGCAGTCAGATCGGTAGCCAACAGCCAGCCCACGTCTGCTGCGATAAAAAAACATCAGCTTCACCAAATGTCTGCAGGTAGACATTCTTTTCCTTCAGGAATACTGAACTAGGGGAAAGTGCTCCTTAATGACAAAGGAGTGCTAAAAGTTATAGAAGTCACAGCCGAAAAGATGAGTCATGATACTGAATATATATCTATGAATATGCATATCCTGTATCATGGCATTGAATTTCGGCCATGATTTCTATACGTTTTAGCCCTCATTTTTCCTAAAGAAGCACTTTTCCAAGTTCAACATTTGTCAAACACTTAAAATATATCTTCAGCTGACAGGGATGGAGGGAGGCGTGCACATGCCTCCTGCTGCTTCAGAGCCACAACCAACCTCCAGCAGCACCAATGTCAACAAGAACAGCAAACCATACCCTGCAACAGAGATTTCCTCCTCTGTGTGTGCAGTGGAGCACATGGTTAGGGCATGGAGGGGAGGAGGATGGACATTGCATTCGAAGGCCCATACAAATAATGAAATTAGGGAGACTCTCCCTAGCAACAAGGAACCATTTTTTTTTTTTTGGCAGAGCAATAAAATCAATAAAAAATCATTTAGAAAGGGGGCCACTGTATAATCACAATATACCACTTGAGGGTGTTGACAATGCTAGGATTTACCATACCTGGTGTGTTTTGCTCACTCGGCCTGCAGCCTCATGACCAAACAACACACCAGGAGTGGTAAATTCTAGCATAACACACACCCTGTCATGTTATATTGCTTGTCAACTTTGTGAGGAAATTAGACAGAATATACTAGAGGCAAAATCTAAATAACTACAAACAACAAATGAAAAAACCCAGAAATAACATAATTTCTGGCATGACCCTTCCTCCACCATGTCATCATTTCTGACCCTCTAGCAATTAAAACTGCATCACTCGGGACCTCGCTTGACAGGAATGTATTAGTCTGTGGAACCTGTCTGTGTGAAATATCTGTTCTGAAGGAATGTTTTAATCCTGAATCCCTATCTTGCCCTCCACAGCTAGCTGATGGTTTCTGGACAGGATTCACAAAACACTCTAAAGGTGAAAAAAATGTGCAAGTCCCCAAAACTTGCACAGTATTGGAAAAAAGGGGTAATTGCGCTGCATCATATACACAAAATGTCTGTAGCAGTGGAAAAAATACACCGCGGACTGCAGAAAAAACGTAACTGCAGAAATACCTGTGCAAAAAAAATGCCATTGAAAAGTTTGGCATATCCCCTTAAAGGCTATTCTCAGCCACTGATTTCTTGCAGTTGCAGAGAAAATGTTGCGCACATGCTGCACCAAGGAAAGTGAGGTTTAACTCACCCTGAGCAAAATACAGTGTACTAACAATTGGGAAACAATCATAGTGAGGGTTCAGGCACCAAGCAACAGCAAACCTTTGGGCTGTATAGTAGTGTCAGTTGTTACAAGAAAAATAGCACACATTTCTATTGACAGGCAACAAACCTTAACCACATGACCCAGTGCAGCCCACAAATGAGCCTCATAGGCAGTAGAGGCAGAGGTGGTAACAGCCAGAGAGTGTATGCTGCATGTAGGAGAAGAAACACCCAGGAAAACACAACAAACAGATGCATATTGCCACTGGGTGCAAGGTTCTGCTGGTAAGGTTTGCTATTGTGGTCCCAGTTGTGGGACTGGCTACTTGCCTCGCTGGGAGTGTTGGCTCTGCTGCAACTTTTGAAAAGTCTCCTGCTCCACTTTATATGGATCACCAGATGTTGCACTTTCTCCTGGGCTTTTTATATTATTTCTGCAGCTGCAGAAAAAATGTTGTGCATTGTCCACCCTTGCAGAATTTTATGACTCGTCTGTTTTGCATTTTTCCACACCTGAGGAAATTTTGTCTGTGAATATGCCGCACTTGCATTTCTTAGTTTTGCAAGCCCTTTCTCCACATGTGCAGATTTTTTGCTCTCTTTATGAATCTAGCCCCTGTCTTCTGATCTCCAATAGGTGCAAGGGCACCATATTTCCAAAATGTATCTGTTTCTAGCCATAATGTGCTAGTAATCCTTTCCATCTTTTCTATTTCACCTACTCTGAGGTGCTGCTCTTTTCGGAGGAGGAAGGAGGAGGGAGGAAGAGAGCCAATTAAAAGTGATACATTTCACAGCTGCCACTCTCAGACTCTGCCCCAATTTTCTAGCAGGATTTTTACAAGACAGCAATGATGGGAATCCCCACACTACTTCGTTGATGGAGAAAGGGACATTTTTATCAGTTACCCTTTGTATTTCATGATATATGGACATCCAAAAGGCAATAAGTTTAGGACAGTGCAAAAACATATGATAATATTTGCCTTGAGCTACACCAAAAATGCCTTCAGCAAAGATCTGTATAATTGGGCTTGAAATGTTTTGTTATTGTGGGTGTTCTAAAAAAATGAACTAGTATTTTCCAGTTGCAGTCACTCCAAGATGGAGAGGCTGTCACCTTCTACCCTTTCTCAATACACCGGGTCCAGTGGACCAGACTTATCTAAATTCCACTCTCCCAACCTAACCTTACTTTTTTCTTTATCCTTACCTACCCCCACACCTCTCCTCTCTTCTCATTTTCTTACCTCCCCCTTGCCCCTCTCATTTCTTTCTACCACCCCCCCATTGTCCTCTTCCTTTCTACTTTACCCTCTCCCATGTCTGTTCAAAATTAATTTGATATCGTTTACCCTTATTTGTGTAACAATTTTGTATATTGTCATGTGATAACTATGTCTTGACGTAGAACCTTTGTAAAAGAGCCCTAGGCTCAAAGGTAATTGTAATCCTAGAATTGAAATAAATAAATAAATAAAACATAAATAAATAAAAAATGAAAGAATTTTGTAGAGTTCTGACAGATACTGAAACCTTTCTCTAAGATTAATGACATCATGGAAAACAGATTCCAATTTGATACAGTGTCTCCTGAGCTGGGGTAGTACCTCAGGGGACATAATGAAGTGTCAGAGCTGAAGGTAGAGGAAGTGATCCTCCCTATGAAGGGACTAGGAAGTTGCTAGTCAGACAAAAGGGAAACAACCATTGCTGTCTGTACACTGTGCAAAGATGGTCAGTCCCTTGTGTTCCCAGTAGGTGTATCTCATATCCAACTTAGGGGGCAGAAAAGTGTCTTTGTGTCTTATCAAGGAAAGAGGTCCTATAGTAATAAGTAAGTTTATGAGTCTCCTAAGGCATAATTAAGTACAGAGAGAGCATTTTGTCTTAGAGTACACACCTGTGGTGAGACGAATGGGGAGATTCTACTAGCTGGAAGTGTTCATAGGGCTCAGCCTGGAAGGATATCTGCTTCAATTTGATACCAACCTGACTCTTCCTGTTGTTTTGCCCATGTACACAAAAAAAGCCCCTTGGGATGCTAGATAATACTGTACCTCTGAAGATTTGGAAGGAAAAGACCCCCCCCCATTCTTGAGCAGCTTGTAAGGTATGTTCCACAATCCAAGGGTGACTCCCCATCCACAAAAATTTCTTGATGCCCCTATGTAAAATATTCCAGTAAAACCAGGGTATGGGAATAGGAAGGGTCTGAAACAAAAACAGTAGATAATGGATGACATTTATTTTAATAGTTTGGACCCGACCATATAATATAAGTGGCAGCAGGGCCCAATGGGCAAAGTCTTCCTATAATGTATTATACAATTTTGTATAGTTATTCTGGAACAGAAGAGAGGCATTAGGCAAGTCACTTATTGTAGAAAAAAAATGGATTTATTGCAAAAAGTGCTGACATGCTTGATCAGACATCACTGATAATACAGCTTATGACAGGCACCAGTTTTAAAAAGGTAACAGAATCTCTAAAGAAAGCTGACAGTGTCCTCTGAATGTAAGTGAAAACAAACACTAATTTTAAATGACTGCATGTCAGTGATAGCTGGTCAAATACCAGCATTTGGTTCTGGTTTTGTTTAATGTTCATATATCACAACATAAGGCATACTGGGTACTGTAGTTGATTTTACTTTTATTGGCTCTATTGTCTGTTTTGGTGTAAATTCTCCTCTTCCCTCATTTCTTATCTATTTAGCATCTTCCACATAAGGGCATTGAAAAGGAAAAATGTTGTGTTTATATGTGTATATATATATATGTACATATACCTGATGCTTCTCTGACTCTCCTGAGAGACCAGTGTTGCTGTAGCATCTTCAGAATGGTGTGTTGTCTGAATGGTTTGGGCCACAGGCCCTTGGGGAGAGCTTAATCTGTAGATCCCCTTTTCTGTGCTCAGGGTAAGGACAGCACTAGCCCTAGCCTACTGCCCAATTATCCATTTGATCCTATCGATAAATGGGGGGAATCTTCCCCGAGCATACAGAGATTCGGCTTTTCTTTTTGTATCACTGGTAATCTGCTAAGGAAACAAATGTGCTACATGCACTTTTTGCCACTGTCTCATATGAAAAAAATGAGTGTGCCCAAACCCCCATTTTGGCCCACAGTTGCAGCCTCACTTTACTTCTTTTTAATTGACTAATTGGTTAGTAGCAGCTTTGAATGGACTAAATTCATTTTGCTTTATGTAATCCTGTCTCTTATGAAGTGGCAAGAAAAATCTAGAAATTTTATTGTCCAATACACTTCACGCAATCTGGCATTAAATTCCTGCACTGCACAATCAGGTGC
Source organism: Neoceratodus forsteri (assembly GCA_016271365.2). NCBI lineage: Eukaryota > Metazoa > Chordata > Ceratodontiformes > Ceratodontidae > Neoceratodus > Neoceratodus forsteri. The sequence continues at coordinate 1,415,927,087 of CM057449.1, read as the reverse complement.
CGGATCTCCTTACCAAGGCAAAAAAAAACTCATTACATACAAAATCAAGGACTATTTTATGTGTGCACCTACCTGGTTAAAATGAAATTCATTAAAACATATTTAAACAAATTATTTCTGTAGAAAACAAAATATTAAAAATGTTTTTATTTACATATGATAAAAGAAGCAGTGAGCCATTTTATAAGAGCAATATATCAAACTAGGGCATGCACTGAAGTATTTAAATGCACTTCAAAGAGCATAAAGACACTCAGCCTTTATCCTCATGCCTCACTCTTTTGGAATTGTAATATCTCTTAATGCGCACCCTATTGTAGCTATTGCTTACTTACTTATCTGACTTAAGGACTGCGACTCAGAGATGACGAAGTTCATGACTATTACATATATTTAATTGATGTTTATGATAGTTTATTAATAGATAGAGCTGAAAAGAACCCACAAAAATACACTATGCATAAATACTGTAACAGAGTATAACTGACAAAGAGGAGGAATTACTTTATAGATTTGTCAGATTGTTGTCTTAAAAAAGTATACATGCACCTTTATTTTAAATAGGTCAAATAAATGACTTTTACTTTTAAATTATATTCTCTGGCCTGATGACCACCATATAGCTGTGTGAATTTTCTTAATAAGTGTGAATTGAAGTAACCTTTCCTTTCTTTTCACAGTTACAGTAGTTTTTATTATTAGACTCCTACTGGACTGGGGTTTGATTTAATGGAATTGGTGGAGTGTTTTAAAGATATTAGAACTAGAAAAATAACTTTACATTTTAAAGGGATCTTAAGACTTAACTTCTGATAAAACACAAGGCAGTCTTCTTTGTTGTTCTGTCAATTTTGACTGACTTAGCCATATCGAAATTATCATCCCTGCTTGAAACAGCTACTATCTTTCGCCTAGAGAACTGGATAGTGAGGTCTCTCCCGCTTAACTGTTAAGATTACTTGACATATAAGAGGATATGTCTAGCCCAGTTTTCATTATTTCTGATTCATCGATTCTGCTGAATCAAATACAGACAAGAAATGATATACAGTACAGACTCAATTATCCAGACTCCTTGGGCAACGTCTGATCAATTCAGATAATTAGGCATTCATAAGCAGGACCCGTAAAAGGAATTCCTGGCCCCCGGAAAAGTTCAGACTCTGGAGCCCCTACCAGTGTGCAGCCACAAGCCATTTCGCAAAAAACCTTCACCCCTAAAATGATATGCACATTGTAATTTTTCAATATTGAATCCTTACCTTACCTTGCCCTGCTTGCCGCCACCCAGTTGTCATTTAGAGCCATTCCTCTGTCATTGCCTACCCGCTTAGCACTCCACCACCTGAAAGTAGCTTTGCTCCCTAAAGCAGCATGCACAAACAGTTCATCCAACTGCGTGTTCACTGCTTAGTTCTTGCTTCCTTGCAGCCTTGCCTGATTTGGTGTCACTACTGGGGCCTGCATGACAAGGAGAGATATTTGCATCCCTGTCTTGCAAGTTGACTCACACAGTTGCACCTGAAAGACTCCATCCTTGTCCATAGCCCAGTGATCCCTGGAATCGAAACTCTAAGATGTAACCGGCCAGTGCCTTCTCGGGCTTCTGTACGACTCAAAACCATGAGGTCCTATGTTGCTTATAGTATGCTGTGGTATGGGGGGTTGTGGTGGCATGTGCTGGAGGGTGGCTACTGATATCTAAGTAAGCAGCATGGCATACAAAGTTTAGTAGCAGGGGGTGGCAAACAAGCTGGACAACATCTCTCTGCCCTGTTTAGTCCATCATGTTTAAATTCCTTTGTTTGGCTTCACAGGATTTTTCTTTTCTCTTTCAGCTTTGTTTTTTTTTTGGGGGGGGGTAGCAGAGTGGACTGCGTACCTTGAAGCTGAAAGTATCTATTAGATCCACATGGTCCACCTGCATAGTGATTGGCTGCAGCATCTGACAGGGGGTGTGGCAAGTCTGGTGCGGTGAGTTTAAATGCCCCAGCAAAGTTAGAAGCCATACTGTTAATTCAGTTGTACTGGGAGCAAGAGCAACATAGAAACATAGACTTTGACAGCAGATAAGGACTGCTTGGCCCACCTAGTCTGCCCATTTCCCTACCTCAATGATGAGAAGCATTAGAAGAACTGAGGAGCAGCATTCTAAAGGAAGAACAGACTCAGAGCCAGCTAAAGAATAGAAGACTTCATGTGGAGGCAAGTGAAGTGAATCTGCCTAACAGCATGGGAGGAAGAAGAAATTTCTGCCATGGTCTTGGACCGTGGTGCAGTCAGTAGCATTTACCAGTGGGCAGTGAGCACCACACTAGCAGTGCAGACAAACAGCAGGTCCAGTGAGGGAATCATCTGAGTGGACGGGAACCTCGGACTCAAGCCATGGGGGCACGTGTGAACAACTGTGGAGGAGGGGGTTGCGAGTGGCAGGTTGGTGTACAAACTGAAATGCCTGACTCCACACCCATGTGTGGTGAAACGCTTAAGTGAGGAATCTGTGAAACTTACTTGTATGCTGGGAAGTCCGGGACCTTCTTGGTACTGGGCCATGGGAATTATCCCTGGATGCCCTGCTCTCTCACAGACCCCATTTGTAAGAACAAGATTCCCATCCCATGACCTATCGTTACCCCCCCAGTACAGTCAGCTCTGACACAAGATCACAGACCTATCTGACCTGCTATGTCCTATCCCACTGTCATTCACCGCACCATCAGCTCTGATATAAGATTGAGAACTATCTGCCCTGCTATACCCCTGCTGCTACACTCACCCACAGCATTGGCAACAGGGTAGAAGGCTATCCTTCTACACTCAACCACTGTAAAATCAGCACCTCTCTGTGTCAGTGCTGTTTTATACTGTAACTTATGTGGTGCAGAATTTGTAACAGTTTTTACAGCACCATCAGCTCTGATACAAGATCATGGCCTATCTGCCCTGGTATACATGTTCTGCAGCACTCACCCACAGCGTTGGTAGCAAGATCACAGGCTGTTCTTCTACACTCACCCACAACATTGGCAACAAGATCACAATACCTTTTTTCATTTTACCTTTCCTTTTCATGTTTTAGTTTTAGTTGTAAGCACCCCTATTAGTGATGCTTGTGCCATTTGACATATGACGGGCTTTTGGGACAGACTTTTGGGTAGGCTTTGTTCAAGGTAACTGTCTGGCTACACCAAAAACTGCAAAGCAGCCATGCCACAAACCACATGCTCCACAATGCAAATGTTACTCGCCTCGCAATAGATCATCAACAATTCTGCCACACGCCTACAAGAAAAAATGGAAATAATGCGGCAGGACCCCAATTTCTTTACCAACCTCTTGAGCACCAAAATCTAGGGTTATATAATACTGTATAGTTTACAGGGATAAAAAAAGGTCATGAAGAGTTGGGTTAGGTAGATAGGGAGTTCCTGTCCAATAGGATTTGTTAGAGCGGGACTGCACTGTATTAACTAGACAAGTAATAACTTGGAGCTCTGTTAGGTCATTAAGAAAAAAGTTTCCGATGTTATAAGATAACAGTCAATAGCTGCTTATGCATATGTTCCACCTCTCCTGGATGTCTTGAACATTGCAGAGAAGCCTGTTTATCTCTCCATTCATGAGTTGATTAAACATGCAGTAGGAGAAACAAACAACTCATTAAAGGAGAACTACAGTCAAAATTTGCAAACTCATTATATAGTATATGGTAGAATGCTGTTATGGATAGAAATCCATAACTAGAATGGAATTGTTATGCTGCAGTAGCTATGTCACTACTGCAGCATGGCAACTTGGAATGCTGCCACATAGTTGCTTTCCTCAATCCAGTTAAGCTGGAAGTTGCATTTTTATTTTAATTTGAACTTGCAAAAACATCTGCAGCACACTGTGTCAGTTAGAAAAAAAAAATGTTAAAATGTCTATTCTCTGTTGTCTTCTCCAGCTGGTTTTGTGTGATTTTCTATGCCGTGACTGAAACATAGAAACATAGACTTTGACAGCAGACAAGGACCATCTGGCCCATCCAGTCTGCCTATTTCCCTACCTACACGATAGGCCGTAGATCCTAGTTAACCAACAGCCTATTTCTTCCCTATCCCCACAAGAATTGCCTTATGTCTGTCCCATGCATTCTTGAATTCCCCACAGTTTTAGACCCCACAACCTCCTCAGGAAGGCTGTTCCACGCATCCACTACCCTCTCTGTGAAATAATACTTTCTCACATTGCCCTAGAACGCCTCCTTCTATCTTTAAATTGTGTCCCCTTGTTCTTGCAAGTCTCTTTTCTGAAAGATACTACCCTCTTGGACTTTGTTGATTCCACTGGGTACTTAAAGTTTTCTCCTGTCCCCCTCTCCTTCTTTCCTCAGGTATACATATTAAGCTCCTTTAGTCTCTCCTCATCGGCTACTCTTGCAGACCCTGCACCATTTAGTTGCCCTCCTCTGGACTACCTCTATCCTGTCTATGTCCTTGCGGAGATGGGGTCTCAGAACTGGATGCAGTACTCCAGATGGGGTCTCACCAACTGTCTGTACAGAGGGATAACAACTTCCTGTTTTCTGCTGCTGATGCCTCTCCCTATACATCCCAGTATACCCCCAGCCCTCCCTACTGCCTTCTCACATTGCTTGCTAACCTTAAGGTCATCTGATATGATTACCCCCAGGTCCCTTTCCTTTTTTGTTGTTTTTACTACCTCCCCACCCATTGTGTATTCTTCCCTGGGTTCTTGTTTCCCAGGTGCATTATATTGCACTTCTTTGCATTGAATCCTAGCTGCCATACTTCTGACCATTCCTCCAACCTTGCCAAGTCCCTTTTCATCCTTTACCGCCTCCTTGTGTATCAACCCTTTTGCAGATCTTTGTGTCATCTGCAAAAGGCATACTTTTCCTTCAGTCCCTCTGCAATGTCACTGATGAAGACATTAAAAGGACTGGACCAATCTGAACCCTGTGGTACCCACTAGTAACCTCTCTTTCTTCAGAGTGGACTCCATTTACAATTACCTTCTGTGTCCTGTTGTGCAGCCAATGTTTTACCAGGCTACCACCTGGGACCCACTCCCAGGCTGGTTAATTTGACTATTAATCTTTTGTGGGACTGTGTCAAATGCCTTGCTAAAGTCTAGGTAGGCCATGTCCACAGCCCTCCTGGTCTACTACTTTGGTCACCCAGTCAAAGAAATCTATTAGATTCATCTGACATGACCTTCCGCTGTGAATCCATGCTGCCTTGGGTCCTGTGCTCCACTGGCCTCTAGGTACTCAACTATTCTTTCCTTCAGAAGTGACTCCATCACTTTCCCTACCACAGGGTCAGACTGACAGGTCTGTAGTTTCCTCGTCTGTCTTGGTCCCACTTTTGTGAGGGAATCACATCCGCCTTCCTCCAGTCCTCGGGAACACACACCATCCTCTCATGATTTATTACAAAGAGTAGCCAGTGGTTTCACTAGTTCCTCCCTTAATTCTTTTAGAATTCTGGCGTGAATTCCATCAGGACCCATTGCTTTGTCCACCTTCAGTTTTAGGAGTTCTTGCAGAACCCTTTCTTCTGTGAAAGGACTGGGATCAACCCCCCTATCAAGAGTGCTTCTGTTAATTGGATTAGGCACTTCCCCCTCCTCTTTTGTGAATACTGATCAGAAATATTCATTCAGTATCCCTGCTTTTTCACTGTCCCCTCTGCCCACCCACCGCTCATTCTATTCAGCCTCACTATCCCTCCTTGTCATTCTCGCTCACTGATGTACCTATAAAGGTTTTATCCCCTTCTTAACTGAGTTGGCTATCTTTTCCTCAGTTTGGGACTTTGCTATTCTGACTTCCCTCCTGCTTCCTTCTGCCTTAACTGGTACAGCTCTCTGTCCTGCTCCTTCTGTGTTTCCTCATACTTCGGAATGCTATCTTTTTCTTCCTGACTGTCACAGCCACCTCTTTTGAGAACCATAGTGGCTTTTCTTTCATTTTGATTTGTTGATTTGCTTCACACAAGGCTTGCTGCCTCTGTGATGGCAGTTTGATGATTCCCATTGTTGCTCCACACCTCCTTCTAGCCTGTTTGCTAGTGCTTTTCTGAGGCACTCTCCCATCTTGCCAAAGTCAGCCCTCCTAAAGTCCAGTACCCTCACTTTTGTGTGGCTTGACTCTGTAGCTGAGTTTAACGTGAACCACACTGTTTGATGGTCACTTGTCCCCAGATGGCAACCCACTTCTAGATCTGAGATCCTCTCACTGCCCCATTTGAGAGTACTAGGTCTGATTGCTCCCTCACGAGTGGGTTCCGAAACTAGCTGTCTAATGCCTGCCACCTGTAGGGCATCAAGAATGGCCCTGCTCTTGGATGTGGCTGCAGCAAATGTGCTCCAGTTAACATCTGGCATATTCAGGTCTCGCATCAATAGTATCTCCCCTTTCTCTGCCATTCTAAGAATGCCTTCTATCATATCCTTGTCCATTCCTTCCCCCTGACATGGGAGTCTGTACACAACCCCTGTGCGGATTGTGGTGCCCTTTCCAGTCTCCAAAGTGACCCACAGTGCCTCCTCTCCTCCCTGTTTACTCTTTTGTTCAGTTGCTTTTATCCTTCCTTTACATGAGAGCTACTCCTCCCCTCTTCTCCCTGCCTGTCTCTCCTGTAGGTTATGTACCCTGATATGTTAACATCCCAGTCATGGTTCTCTGTGTACCATGTTTCTGTGACTGCTACGATATCCAGGCATCCCTCTTCCATCAAGGCCACCAGCTCAGGGAGCTTGTTGCCCAGACTACAGGCATTGGTACTCATTACCCTCCATTTCCTGATGGCCTTACTCCTTTTTTCCCCATCCCTGTCCTTCTTGCCTTTGTCACTTTCTCCATTTACCCCTGCCCTTTTCCCTCTCAGCACCTCTATGTTGGTGTTTGCCGCACTTACTACCACATGATTATTTAGGGGGCTAGGATTTCCCTGCTCCTTTCCAGTGCCTCCCTTGGCTAGTTTAAAAGCTTGCCAATGAAGCATTTAAACCTATCACCTAGGATCCTGGTTCCCTCCCGGACAGATGCAGCCCATCATGCCAGTATAGCTTGCATCACTCCAGGTGGACCCTCAGTCCCCAATGAAGCCAAATCCTGAGCTCCACACCAGTTTTCAACCACTGATTGAATCCATGATGCGGAACACCCTAGCCTCTCCTATGCCATAGATGGGCAGCACCTCCGAGGAAAGGTTACCGTGCGTGCTACTTGACTAAGGCCCTCCTCAATTCCACAAACTCTTCCTGCTTCTCTAATCCCTTTCTTGTGTCAGGTCATTGTCCCTGGGTGGACAATGACATCCAGCTTCCTCCCTTGTAGCTGCTCCGGCAATCCAGATTCGCCTCCTGTCCCTCAAGCCATGGTGCCGACAGGTACCACTTCCTCTCCCTTCCTCCCCAGTTCTACCTTCCAACAATGGAGTCCCCCACCAGGAGTTGTTTCCTTCCCTGCAGGGTCCCCTACCACCCTCCTGTGGGTCTCCTTTGTGGAGGTTTCAAGCATCCTCCTTGGTCTCCACTGTGGGTGCCTCCATAGAGGAACCACACTTTGCCAGAATAGCATAGGGTGTGGAGAGGTACAACTGGAGGGATGCCTCTATTCCACCACCCTCACCCTCCCTGAGCCCACTGTGATCCAACGCTCCTCTTTCTTGGCAACCTCTGAGGCAATGGCAGCGGCACTGGTGGCCCCTGGATGGAAGGGAGGTCCCACAAATCCTGGTCAACTCAGCCTGGAGATGAGCAACCTCCTCCCTCAGCCCAGGTGCCTGCAGATGGGACAACACCGCATCCTCCAGAATGTCTCCCCAGAAGACTGCTGCTCCACAGCCACTGCATTGCACCACTCCAATCATGTCTTATTTCTGTCCCTTAACTGTTTTCAATCCTTACTCTTTCCTCTGTTTTTTTCTCTCTCTCCTTACTTTCTGCCTGTAGCCCTTTAAGCTCCTGATTGTCCTGTTCTGAGACAAGAATATCCTATATTCAGTAGACCACTTACTTGCTCAGAGGCAGACCTCCAGCAGCTAGAGGAGGCCGGAGAGCTACTCTTGCCCTTCTAGGATGGTGGGTCTTTGGTGGTTCTGTGATCACTCACTTCCTGCTCCCAAACAGGAAGTTCCTGTTATCAGTCAAATCCTGTGCCTATAAAAATAGAACTAGCTTTGGGTGGGGGAGAGGGAGGAAGGAGGGCAATATAGTCTCAGCAGAGAAGTCCAGTCACACAGCAGTCCTTTCTCCTAGTGTCTTCTGCCTAGATATTAGCAGAATCTTTCTAAGGCAGTCTTTAAATGTAGCTTCCTTCTAGCTAAGCCACTCCCCCTACTTACTAGATCTTTCTACCAGTAATTTAAACCTCACAGCAGTTAAGTCCTTTCAATCACCTGATATTTACACCTATAACTGTTCAGATACCCATTCAGTTCAGTTAATCCAGACAGACACACTCACACTTTTTTTTTTGTATTGTATGTTAGTTTTTTTTTTACCCTAAATTAAAGGTCCAAGTACAAACGTTCTTCTACTTTAGTCCCAGCAGAGAAGTCCAGTCACACAGCAGTCCTTTCTCCTGGTGTCTTCTGCCTAGACTGCCCATACACTATAAAAGTTTGTATATGAGCAGTCATACACAAACAAGGAAATTATTGTATCTTGAGGTTCCCGTGGTAACAGAGCACCTCTCGAGCTGCGCTTTTGAGGTCATCTGTTACCAAGGAAACCTCTTGATACAAGAATATCCCTGTTATGTAAGACTGCTCATACACAATCCTCTATGTTGTCCAAAATGTTTTGATTTGTGTGTATAGTCCTAGTATGTACTTTCCTTTGCTTGCTGTTAGTTTTGTTTTGTTGTTTCTCTAAATTTACCTACTAGTTTTATAGCCCCTAAGGGATCTCTCCATTTGCATACTTTATTACTTTTGTTTTCATACAATGCCTCCTGTCCCATGTGACAGTGATGCACGAAGCATTGAGTCAGTGAAGATAGCTGCTGCAGCAACAATCTGTTCCCTGAGTCTGAAGATCTGGCCACAACTAAATAACTATTTCTAATCCAGTTTGTTTTGTTTACTACTTATGTGTCTAGGTCTAGCCAGAAGGAGTAAATGTTTTGTTTTAAAGCTTTTTCATCAAATGACATGCAACCCAAAAAGTACACAAATCAGCCCAGGTCATCAGTGCTATAATTAGTGAAGACTCTAGTTGTTTCTGTACAGAGTAGCCTACTCAATCATCCCTCATGTTTTGCCAAACTACGAAACCTTTTGTGGTACTCATTGGTTGAAGAGGCACTCAGAATTGTAGATCTTCTGCTGTAAACTTGATACTAAATCAACACTTGGTGAATATATGGTCACATATGCATCACATGACAAACCTGGATCCCAAGGGAAATCACCAACTGTACTGCCTTGGTTGGAGGTGGGGCTTGCTCTTTGTCTGGAAAGTAGAGCTGTGTGAAATTAAACTTATACCTGCAGAATTTTGGCAAAGTTGAAATTTACGTTTGCAAAATTTTAGAATGCCTCTGACAACTTTCGTGGAAATTCTGACTTAGCCTCATGCTGCTCTTCAAAATGCAAAGCAAATGGGCAGAATGTATATCACATTCTTATTTTAAATAATGATAAGTTTAGAAGTAGTAACACGTTTTTATCAAGTTAGTTTAATTTTTGGCAGTTTGTGTGTCCAGAAATATCTCTAATATTATGAGGAATATCAGTAAATATTTACAGAGAAAGGTTTGAGTGTACACTACATAGCTCCATGCAAAATGCACAGCAGTTGAGAGGTAAGTTCCACAGATACATGACAAAATGTTGAGAGAGGCACTCAGAAACTTTGGAGTGACACAGACATATGGGAAGGGGACAAGTTCTGACTCTTCAGTGATGTGATATAGGATATTGCATCAACATTAAGTATACTGATATCATCTCTTAGTCCCTTCAATTATTCTAGCTTAGGGAGGGTGTAGTAGGTACAACCGCTATAGACAATGGAATTTGTTCTGCATTCAACCAGAATGCCACTATAAACTCAGAAATGCACTTTGTGTTGCCTAGTTAATATACAGGGTTCACCTGTCTGTGTGTTAAATTTGCAACAAGCAACACCGAGTTCCATTCTATCATCTTTCTTTCAAAGCAAGATTCACTGACTCTCCATCCTAGTTTCCCCACTTATTTCCTTCAAAACCCAGCTCCTTCTTAACTTTTACCACAATTAAAGCTGCTTCAGAGCAAAGTCAGCAGCATTGTACCTGGCCAGTGGTTACCCATACTCATGTACGAGAATGTTGTCTGCCCTTTCGAGCACCAGGCCAATGATTAATTGCTTTTGATGGGCATTGCAAGTGCAGCTCACTTCACAGATGCCTAGGTCCAGTATAGGAGAGCTGCTGGGAATCAAGAAAGCCAGCCTGTCCTCTGGCCCAGTTATGAATACATCTGGGACTAATGGCTACATACGTACTGTTACAAAACAGTACATGAACTTAATAATCATACAGTATTTCGAAATTCACAGCATAAAATAAAGGATATTGTCAAAGGAAGAAGAACACTGCATTCATGTTTCTTGTTTTCAAGAAGGGCCCTTGCTAGAACTGTCAGCAAATTTATTTATTTATTTCTCAGAATTACAAAACCTTTGAGTCAAAATAATACATACAATAGGATATTGAATCACAAGGCAGATTTATTGGTAAATGAATGTAAACACATTTGGGTAACAGCATTGTGTACATTTCTGGATACAATGGGTGCAGATGATAATAGAGGGCACAGACAATGAGAACGTTAGGTGACACTTGAGCCATCAGGGAGGAGACACTGTCAAAAGAGCATGGGGTTCCAATCCCAGTGCAAACTGATAAATAACAAGGAAAGGTAACAGCATGAACGTGCAGAGGGAAACAGGTAAGGAGGTTACAGGTAGAAAATACAAGTTTACAATGCAAATTACAGGTTGGTGCACCAGTAGCGTGATGCAGTAATGTTTGAGCAGTTAAACTACTGGTTTTGTCAAGTAACAGAGTGGAAAGAAAGAGAAGGAACAAAAGCAAAGCAGTCAGCAAGGAGACTTTGTTGGGCCAAGAGTTGAAGGGAGGTGAGTGGAGTGGTATGGGGAGGAGACGAGCGGAGAGGAGGGAGGCACAGAGGACATGGAATTGACAGAGAGAAGGATCAGGGAGAGGTGTAGAAAATCTGGGAGCTGTCAGGGGTGAGATTGGGGAGGGGGAGTGGTGACTGGCAAGGGAAGGGGAGCTGATAGAGGGAGGGAGTAGTAGGGTGCTAGCACAAAATAGGGAATGGGATGGCAATGTTCTGCAAGGGTAAGAAGCTAGTTGGGACAGTTACAATTGTTATGTGCAATAAGGTGCTGTCGGAGTTTGCGATTGAAGGAACCAAGCTTGGGTTTGTTGACAGTATCCTGTGGGAGGTTGTTTAAGCCACTAGGAGCTTGGAACATAAAAGAATGTTGAACCTGGGTGATCCAACAGAAAGGTACCAGGAAGGTGTGCTTAGATACACTTCTGGTGCTATGCGAGTTAAGCGTGCATATGAGAAGATGCTGGGTGGTTGGATGGTATTTATAAATCTATTCTTGAGCAAATGGTTGACTGGCAATTAAAAATAGAAATATATTTTAATTAAAGAGGTTGCAATTAAAATGATTACCTCAAGAGCACCATTTTACTCCAAGGTGTTTTATTTTGTTTTTACCAGGAGAGACACACTAAGCTGAAAGCTTGTTTACAGGTGTGACCTGGGAGCACAAGAAAGTTAAGTGACTTGCTCAGGGTCACACAATATGCAAGTGGGGACTGTGGGATTCAAACTCAGGTCTCCAGGTTTGCAGTTCAGAACCTTAAACCACTGTGCTATACTACCTCCTTGTTGTTGTCTTAGTAGACTATTATTTCTGAGTCCCACATTATTTCAAAGGAGAATGCTGCAACCTCCATGAGTTCAGAAAATGCTATTTTTTGTCAGTTTCAGCGTAGATCTGAGATTTAAAGATCCACTATTTTTTTTCTTTTCTTTTTTTCAACATCCTTGTGTAATAGCTGAAGTAATGGTCACCCAAGGATAAATGTTGAAGCCTCATTTATTACAATTGCATCCTACTGCGGAGCTAAGTTAGAACTAACCGGCTTCAATTGAAGATCGCTGCTTCCTTGCATATTGGCAAGGTTACCTTACTCACAACTTAACCAGGTGAAAAATTCTGCAGGACAATTGGATATCCTGCAAGAAACAGAAATGTCTGTTCAGACTACCCCTGTGCATGCACCGGTCTGAAAAATAAAATACATCAGCCAAATATGGTGTATAAAGCAAGCCTAGCCCGGTCTATCCTCTGGGATCATCAGACTGGTGTTTGCATTAAGAAAATGGAAAGAATCATAATGCTTTAACCAAGTGGAAACTAATATTGCCTACTTAAATAACAATCTAAAGTGATACGGCTTGCACTTTCTCCCTTGTATGATTAGATACACAATTTATTTCCCCTGTGACTTTTGAAGGATGTACTAATGTTCTCAAGTGCAGTGCTACCTCTAGCTGATATGAATTCCTCAGGCTGTGCTGTCTAGGTCTGCCAGATTCAGCTTTTAAACCTGAAAACCTACTGCATGCAACACCATGGCATGACACATATCCAGCACAACAAACACAGACACACACAAACACGCATTCACACAGACACACTCAAAGAGCTCAGTAAAGTATTTATTTATTTCTTTATTTAAAAGTTTCATCAGGAAGGCATACTGAAGAGAACTGCTCATTTCAGATGTGTCCGGGAGGAGGAGGAGGAGGAGGAGGAGCACATTGACAATTAAACAGTTAAGATACAGGAACATAGAACTGATATGTACAGCAATTATTTACATACATACATTTACAGCATTAGTTGAGCTATACATTAATGGAGGCAACCAAAATGTGCAGTAGGTGCAAACATTTAAGTAGAACACTTCAATTGTATAGCTAATGGGGCATTTTCTGAAATGCTAATAGCTAGTTGAAATAAATAAGGAATGAAAAGATTTATTGAAGCTGCATACCCCAACAATTTAAAAGCACTGTGAGCTTCTGTCCTGTAGATTTCTGCAGAATAGTATTACAGAAAAAATAAAATACTAATACGACTGCGAGAGTAACCTTCACTGTAAATGAATGAGCTGTGCAGAGGTGTAGACAGCAGCAGGTCCTGCACTGCCTACCTTAGGTATGCAGTGGTCATTCTGTACACATTTCATAACCGACCCATTCTTGTTGCAGAATAGGAAACCACCTAATTCTCATAGCTGTTATACAGGGCTTCCAAGGCAATACAGGTTTCTGTACTCTGCAGGAAACTATAGCAGTGGAATGAAAGTTCTGAGGAATTTAATTCCACAGTTTAATAGATTATTCTGCAGTACATGTAATTATTCAACAGTTCAGTGGTCAGTTCTGCAGAACTTCTTTCTGCTGTATAATTTATTAATCCGCAATTCATATAGTACATTCATTCTACAGTTCAGTGACTCACTGAACGTTTGAATAAATGCATGAATTGCAGATTATTGTATTAAACTGTGGGGAAAAAATCAGCAGAACTGATTAACCCACAATTCATACATTCAAAAAAATTCCACAGAACTCATCACTGAACTGTGGAATAATTATATGTTCAGCAAAATAATCCATTAAACTGTGGAACAAAATTCTTCAGAGCTGTCATTCTGCCGTTCATGTGTATTATTCCACAGTTCAGCCAGAAGATTCCATGAAACAGGTGAAAATTTGCCAAACACTCAGAAGATTCCAGTCTCACCAATGGTGGAAGTTCATAAAATTTTGTGAAATTTATGAAATTTCACAAATGTTCCACAGAAGTGGAATTTGCAACTTCCACTCAGGTCTACTGAAAAGTGAAGTGCAAAGGCAGATGTGGGCTGCTCTAAGCCAAAAAGGCCCATACACCATAAATTTTCTTGAGACTATAGTTTATTTAGATATGCCTCGACATTTTACCAAAATTGGCTTTTTGGGGGGACTATGAATAGATAAAACATAAACAAAATTTTAGGTATTGGTTTCATTAATTCTGATTTCACAGAATTAATTAAATAAGTACCTAAAATTGTGTTAGGTTTATCTATTCATAGTCTACAAGCTCTATTTGAGTGAAACCATGTCTAGAAGCCGTACATAAAAGTATTATGTGCACAGGATATTTGGCCTGAGCAGCCCACATCTACCTTTGTACTTCAGAGATGCATCACTAGCACATGGGACAAGAGGCATTGTAGTAAAAATGAAAGCAATATAAAATTCAAACATGGAGATCCCCAGGGGCCATAAAACTAGAAGGCAAATTTAGGGAAAAAACTCCTAACAATAAGGAAAAGGAAAAGACACACTAGGATTACACCCATAATTCAAAAGACTCTGCACAAAATATTTGTTTTGTAATTTTTGACTGTAGATCCCCTTTAATAAAAACAGTTATTTACATATGTATTAATTTCTTGGGAATTAAATTAGGATGAGGGGTATTATTGAAGCAATAACAAGAGATAGTTACTGTATAATAAAAATATGTTATAATAAAAATAGTGGTCAGGTACATAATAGTCATAATCCACCAAAAGGGGTGGAGAGATGGTTCTACTCTCTAGTGACCCATCAGTTTGATTTATAACTTGGAAACATTATTTTGTACAATTAATTTGGCCCAGTTGAAGGACTGGGTAATATAATATAACATCTTTTAATGTATGGATCTTGAATTTAATACTGTCCTAAAGCATACAAATAAATTTGGTAATATTGTCACTCCCAGAGTGATAATAGTACAGTTTCTGACTGATAATAGTATTGTTCAGATACAGTAATTCTATCGTTCCATGCCTAAACAATACTATTATCATCAAACTATAACAGTGCAACCACAAGTCTGCTATCCCACGTCTTCCAAAGCATGCCTTCTGATTGACCACTTTTCTTTTGTGGAAGGAAGAGCAACTTTTAAAACATGGTGGCCGTATCTTGCTTAGCAAGACTGAATCGCATCCAGTCCTCAGATTTCCCTGTTTTTTTGTTTTCATACCACAAAACTGAACTTATTAACTTGAGCCTGCCTTCACAAACAAAAAAACAAAAAAGGTAGGAATGCCTGCAAAACAAAAATGCAGCTTAGTTGTAGAACCTCCCGTGGGGGGGGGCGCTGACCTAGAGGGCTGAGACAGTTCAGTGGCGGTTGGCCAGAACCTAGAGATGCCTGCAGTATTTCAAAATGACAAAAAATTAATAAAATCTTGCCTCCATATGTTAAAAAAAATAATGGCTATCTCACAGGGCATTACCGGTGAGAAACCATCTTGAGGTTCTGGACACAAGAACCTCTCGAGCTGCACTTTGAGGTTCCCATGTGTCCAGAACCTCTCGATTGCATTATTCACCAGTAATATCCAGTGAGCTATCCATTATTCTCTTTAGCAGTACAACCTAACTGAGGACTTGATGATGTAACAGATCACCTTCCCTCTCCTGCTCCTTACTCCCATCCTAATGCATCCAAACATTGTGTTTGCTACCTTGACTGTGGCAGCACTTTGCCTGTTTGGCTTCAGTACAGACCTGAGGTGTCAACAATGAGCTGTGAATGAGCTTGGTACATCCTGAAGGTCTTGGTTTGTTTCTCACAGTCTTCACTTGCATACTGTTTGACCCTGAGCAAGTCTTTTAACCATCCTGTACTACCAGGTCACCCTTGTAAATGAGCATTGTGCCCAGTTGTCCTTACCCATTTAGCAAAGAATAAAAAATCAGAACAATAAATAAATAAAAAGCTTACTATGGCCTTATCTTCAACATTCTTGATGAAAAGAATACTGATAGTGTTACTTTCATCAGTGTTCAAAAGGCGTTTGATGTGTTCAGTTCTGAACCTGCACTGATTATACTAAAAAAAAAAATTTTTCCACCTGTCAACCATGTGGTTTTGGAGCGGGATTTTCAAAGGGTGGAACAGGGCTTGCCTCAAGCCCTGCTCCACAACACTTTGAATGTGGCAATGCATCAAATGCTTTTGCTGCAACTACGTCTGATTTTAGTAGATCAGATGCTGTTGCAACAGTTTACCTGATTTATGGTAGCCTGTGCCAAATTTCTGACACAAGCACAGTAAAAGGGCTCCCAGAATTGATGCAACATAGATCACAAAAAGCTGGATTAACTTGTAGCAATTGCAGCATGGGATAGAAAATCCCTATTAGAGTGCCACAAGCCCGGTGTGCCAAGTCTGTGGCACACCCAGGGATTGTGGCAATCCAGCCCTTTGAAAATCCCTCCCCAATTTTATTTGTTATATAGAGCACAATACATTTTAAAATCTGGTACTGCCTATCCATGTTAACCGGTATCTGGTGAGGATGGCAGCTGAATATGGGTGACCGTCAAAACGGCAACTCATATTCAGCACTATCCCCATGGGCTACCCTGCAAGGGTAGCAACCATTCATGAAAGCAAGCGTAGGGAAGGGCAACCAGAAGGGGGGGATAGTGAGGGGAAGGGGAGGGACAGGGAAGGGGTTTTACGGGACTGGTGTGCCTACTGCCACTGAGCTAGCTGTGTGGTGTGGTGGCATGGGTGGCTAGCTTTGGCTCACAGGTATGAGGTTGGGGACTGGGACCGGGAGGGTAGAAAATTTGCTGCTGCCTGTGGCTGTGGGACTTTTTTTTTTTTAAATCCAGACTGTGCCTCCTACCCAACATGCATCCCCCCTCCTGGAGTTGAGAATCTAAAATCATGGGGTGATGGGACAAGGGGGGACACAGCCCCTTATTTCAGATGTCGGGTCACAGGCAAATGTATATTGCCGATTTGCTTTTCAACGTTATACACTCGCCATAATAGCGATTGCCATTTTGTAATCGCTATTATGACATGGAATCACATTAACTGCCTAGTTAGGAGGCAGTAGAGCATAGTGGTTAAGGTCACTGAGCTGAAAACCTGGAAACATGGGTCTGAATCTGTAGCGCTGTGAAAAAATTACAGTTAGTAAATTATCTATTACAAATACTTAGAAAGGAGACGAACGGAGATGAGGCTGATGGCGGAAGAATTTAATGATTATAATAATAATCACAGCGAGAGATTACAAGTGGTATATCCTTCATTCTTCAAACTAACAATGTATGCAGGCTTGCTTATATAGTGGAAGACAGCACCATCATTTTCTATGGTTGTCTATGATTGGTTCATAACAAGTACAAACATCAACAAAAGGCAATTCTCCTTTTAGTATATATATGAGCTCATCCCTGGTCAGCACAAATGTATAGATAGTGTACATTCTATTATTATATATGGCTAACAACAACTGTCACTGCCAGTTACCAAAGTCTAGGAGGAAGAAATAGGTTTGGACTTAGGAATGTGCATACAAGCATTCTGTTCTGATAATGACAAACACTAAAGATAGTCAGAAGGTTAATTTAGACTCTATCCTATGTTTCTGCTTTGCAGACACATAAAGCAACTGTTTGATATTACTCACATGGTCAACACAAATATCAAAAGGCACCTTAATATTGCAACTTGTGGTTTAGTTTGTCTTGTGGCTTTACAAGTTTTATATGATCCAGCGTCATAGGTCAATATTTGTTACACAGATACATTATGTTTTAGACCAAAATGAGGTTTAGGCTGAAATATTGGGACACACTTCTTTATCCCTTGTTACAGAATCCCATCAGCTCCTACTTGCATACTGTGTGACCCTGTGCAAGTCATTTAACTTCCCTGTGCTCCCAAGTCGCACCTAGAAACAATCTCTGGCTTAGTGTACTTTTCCTGGCTATACAATTTCCCCTTTCTCCCTTTCCACTTTACATATGGTGTGCCCCTAGGCTAGATACTGTGTTCCCCTTCTGATTTTAGTCTATGTAGCATAAATGATCCACCTAATGTTTTTGCTAAGTATGAAGTTCTGTTATTTACTAATCATGAAGTACTGTTATTTACTAATGGCACTTAATTTTTAACAGATACCTTACTGAAACCTTAAAATATATTGTTTAGCAAGTGCAGGTGCAATAAAATGTACACACTTTCAGACCTCAACCATTTAACGTAACTATGTACAATTGCAGCACATACTTTTTAAAATCATCTTCCACAGTAACTTGGTTAATCTTTCATTTAACACCAAACAACATTTCTTCTGAATTCTTCAAAACTTTTGTGAAGCCCTAAAACACTCAAATTGCCCTAAACTCCTCTCCCACTAATAAAATTTAAAAGAAAAATGCCTTTTTATGTGCTTTGTCAACATGGACCCCAATCTATTTAACTTCTCTTCCAGAATCCTGATCTCTTTAATCAAACTGATCCACTTCTGCACAGATGGTCTGTTTTTCATCAGCCCTTTCCTAGTAATAATTTTCATTGGGGCCACTAACAGAATTTTAAACAGATACACTTTCTCGTGTGGCACACTGACATTTGGTGGGAGACCCAAGAACAGTGCCTGAATGGTATATGAGAGATGAATCCTCGATATTATATTAATACTGTTACAGAGATCTTTTCAAAAGGCCTGCACTATGGAACATCACCGGAAGGTGTAGTGGTGGTCTGCCCTACCCCCACATTCCCTCCAGCGTATATTGGGTTGAAGTGGCTCATTATTATGGAAGGAACCCTGAAGAACTGCACTAAAGTTTTACTCCTGAATTCTCTCCATTGAGAAGAGTGGGTTGTGCTGAACATCTGCTGCCAGATGACTGTGCAGCAGCAGAACCAGCCACCCACCCTCCCTGGACGAAAATATCTTCTTCCACTTTGCAGGGACCCATGGACTGAACCTCAGTACCGAACCCTGTCACTGGCATTGTGAGTTGTGAGGTGTTACGCTTACTGCTGCACTGATGGGTCAGTGCCAGGAAACCTTCTACTTTCGCTGAATCAGTCTCGATCAGCTTTAACCCGATTTTATTAATTAACTTTAAGGTCTTCCATCTCTTGTGTGCTTATGAGCTAATTATTTTTCCCTGTGTTGGTGATCTAGGTCTAGCTTCATTTTGATTCTTTGGCTTTTTTGTGTACCAGGTGCTCTATTATGTGCCCACTAATTACTGGCATCACTACACTCCTTATAGTATCTGGTGTTATTTCACCCATGTTATTTTGTTAATAATAGTACCTCAACCTAACAAAGAAACATAGACAATGATGGCAGAAAAAGACCATTGGTCCATTCAGTCTGCCCGTAACATCCTATCATACCTCGAGGCCTTTTATCTGTACAGGGTTTTTGCCCACACAATCCACCCCCATGATCCCCATTTTACTGCTACCACCCCGAATAACAACTAAGCCCTTCACTTTGTCTCAACTGTGCTTGAAACCATTAATGATTTTGACATCCACCTTATCAGCTGGCATACTGTTCCATGGCATGCCACCCACTATGTAAAACAAAACTTTCTCTCATCCTTCCTGAACCCCCCTCGCCAGTCTTCACTCATGTCCCCATATTCTTGATCCACTATTCCTGTTAAATAGTTCCTCACAGTTCATCTTGTTCATTCCTTTCAGGAACTTGAAGGTCGTTGTCATATCTCCCTTCTCCCATCTGACCTCCAGTGAGTAGATGTTCAGTGCCTTAAGCAGATCCTCATAAGATCTGTCCTGCTGGCCCTGAATCACTTTGGCTATCCTGCACTGCATTATCTACTGCCATCTTTCCTCAGGTGGGCACAGTACTTCAGGTGCTGCCTCACCAGTGATCTACAGAGAGTACTCAATCATAAAGTGTGCACTGGGGCGTGGTGTGCAAAACCAACTAAGATACCAGACCCAAAAGTTTTAAGCACTCACCACCTCATACAAGGGATGCAGGAAAATCTTTTCCGTTAAAATCCATTTATCAGCAAAATTCACAAACAGACACTGTCCTGCCTTACATGTTTCAGATGCTCAGGTCCTTTATCAAAAGCTGGGAACTTAGAACACATAAAACATTTAAATACTGTGAACAAAACATGTGATAATGTGACATCAAGACCACCTTTCAAAGGTATTGGTCAGAAAAAAACTAATTGATTTAATTATTATATCACATTCCCCAAATATCCATTGCAGCATTAATTATACAATACATGTATATGTGTATATATATATATATATATATATAAATAGATAGATATTATGGTAGCACGGTAGTGCTACCATAGTTAGGGTTGAGGAGCCATTTCTATGTTAAACCCCAAAACTTTGCACCTTAATAACTTTGCAACCGTTTGATGGATTTGCCTGAAAGTTTGAATTTATGATCAAGAACCATAGGCCTTGGGATCTGCCAAGTTTCGTACTGGTCGGATATCGGCTGTGGAGTTATTAAGTGTGATCTGTCTGGCGTTTACACTTTTCTGAAATTCTGTGGTCGCTACTACAGGTCGACGCAGGTTATGCGTGACTGCCCGGAAATCTTCAGGGAACGTGCAGCCAGGGTTCCTAAATGCCTTTCAAAGATTTCACGAAAAAATATTAAACGGTTCAAAGTTATTCAAAAACAGTTTCCCATTATAAGTCAATGGGAAAAGTTAACAAAAGTTCAACACTTTCGCAAATGCATTTTACTTTCACAAATGGGCCTGTTACTTTCATAAATCGGCCATTTTGTTTTCAGTTGAGTGATCAGAAAATGGTTGGCATTTAAATTTGGCACCCTCTAGCAACCTATTTTTTTGTATTCACCTAGTCGGGTCCTGAGGATGCTTGCCATGTCTTTATTTGTGGTAAACACCCAGAAATATATTTTCAAATTTCTGGAAAAAGTACTTTCATAAATTACTTTCATGCTCACAAAGTGTTGCAAATTTTGCAGCTTCATAGATGCGACAGTAACTTTCTAGTCTGTGGGAAAATGACAGCAATTCTTTGGCACTGCACTGCAAAATAACCGTTGGGAGTTTTGGGCTGAAATTTGGAGGCATGATCGACATCTTACAGATGTGCCTTTCAGTGTTGTATTGAAAAATATTACATGGCGGCAAAGTTATGGCACTCCAAAGTTGACAGTTTTTCCCATAGGATAACATTACGGCACCCAAAGCATTACAGGAATCCTTTGGCACCCTGCTGCAAAATAACGGTTTGGTCTTTTTTCCTGAAATTTGGAGGGAAGACAGCCAACAGTACACAGATGTGCATTTCAGTAGTTTGGTGAAAAAATATCACATAGCGGCAAAGTTACGGCACTCCAAAATTGACAGTTTTTCCCATAGGATAACATTACGGCGCCCGACACTTAACAGAAATCATTTGGAGCCCTGCTGCAAAATAACGGTTTGGTCTTTTTTCCTGAAATTTGGAGAAGACAGCCAACAGCCCACAAATGTGCTTTTCAGTAGTTTGGTGAAAAAACATTACAGGGAGGCAAAGTTATGGCGCTCCAAACTTTTCTTTTTTTCCCATAGGATAACATTACGGGGTTCACCGCGCCTTTCAGGGCCCGTATCTCGGAAACAGTGCGAGATACAGACTTTTCATCGGAAAACTTCTTAGCCCCTAATGGGGCTAAGATTCAAATTAGCCAAGACAGTTGTAAATAATATGACTTTTAAATTTTTTTTCTACGTCGTACGGTTCCTGAGATATAATGTATTTAGTATTCCGAGATCTCATTTTCCGCCGATACTCATTATTTTGCATACATTATTTGTACTCACTGTCTTTTTCAATGCAGGTTTTGGGGAAAACCAGCCTGTGTGCTTACATTACTGTTACTGTTGCCCTTTCTGCTTGCGGATCCTTACCCGTTTCACTTACCATTGACGTCTGCACCACCATGTGCGTTATCCTTTGCGTTTTCATTTAGCTTGCGTTTCTGTTATTTTTTGCCATTTCTGTCTACAGTACTGTTTATCTTACTGTTTCACTTTACATCACCATGCCCATTGACATTTCTGTTTGCAGGCACCATGTTACTATGTGACAACACATCACGTGGCAGACCATTCCCGTCTACGCCACCATGTGCGTTACCCTTTCTGTTCTCATTCGTGCTTGTGTTACCATGTGCGCCACTGTTAGCATTTCTGTTTGTGTTGCTGTCCATATACTATGCCACAACACATTATGTAGGCGGGGCGTGGGGCCAGTTGGGTCCCCGCTCCCACCAACGCATTATGCAGCGGGCCTGCGGGCCCCGGCTACGCTTGCATTACATTCACTATTTCTCGTTATCATTCTCAAAAAGAAGGGAAATTAGAGGCAAAAAACTCCATTTAATGCATTAGTTAGGGTTGCTCCACAGCGACAAAAGTGAGGAAATTAGCTGTAGGTTGAAAACCCCTTGGACCCCGCCCCCCAACCGGCATTGGGGTGCGCATTGGGATCGTGGGTCCTAACTTCACCCATTCTCCTATATTTCTGCTGCTTTACACATGTCATGGGGTGAGAGTTAGGACTGACGATCCCAATGCACCCATGTGGGTTGAGGGAAGAGGTCCAAGGGGTTTCCAACAGCGAATTTCCTCACTTTTGTCGCCGTAGAACAACCCTAACTAATGCATTAAATGGAGTTTTTTGCCTCTAATATATATATATATATATATATGCAAAGTGTTCCATGCAGCGAATTTCGTGTGTGGTATAATTAAATAATAGGAAGGATAAATAGAACATGGAGTGAGATTCACATGCTGGAACATAAGGGAATTGAGAATAAAAGTGTGTGTGTGTGTGGAAATAGGGATATGGGAAAGAGAAAACCACTACTAAAACAATCTATACAATAACACACCAATAGTGAAAAATCCATAAAACTAGATCATGCTATCGCTAGTACTTATACAGAGATTCTCTCAGTCATGAATAAACAGATAAGCATTTGTATTCAGTCTGAGATTCACTTATCAAATATATTTTTATATAGTCAGGTTGACATATGCATTCATTTTGGGACTATGGGGATGGCGACATGCCAGCCCCATGCCTACCATTTCACCCTGCCCTCCCTGATCCCACTATCCTCCAGCCTGCACCCTGCCCACTCAGAAAATTTGGATTCAAGGTAAGTGGTGGGTGGCCCCACCCTGGGAGGCACAAGCCAGGGGGTGATCTCTGGTGGGTCAAGGTGTTGGGTCAGGGTTCCAGGGGAACTTAGGGTTGGGGGTCTCAGGCCTGATGGAACAAGCCAGGTGACATCTGAAGGATGCCACAGGACCAGTGACCAGAGGGAAAAACAAATAAAAAAAAATAGTGCTACCACATTCTTTTTTTAGATTTGTGGGAGGTAGGAAAAGCTTCCCCTATGACCATTCGCCTTAACTTTTTGAGTTCAAGGTCAGAGAAATGTAATTCTTAATTCAGGGCAATTTCTGCCTGCAGTTGTTTAAACTGTTTGTCCGCTTAATCAGATTTTTGATACCCTTCATATTATACAGTACCATCTAATACCCGTCGTGTCCCCTGTGCCAGCTAGTAATGGGGACAGCTCACATTCTCTGTACTTTACCTGGCAGGTACCACTCACTTAACTGGGAAATGGTATCTGACTCAGCATGTGAAGTTGTATCCCCATAAAAATTTAAAAGACAAAGAACCTCTGTACACAAGCACTGAGGCAATAGTTACCCCAAAGGGTATTTGGCTGGGAAGCCAAGTTTCAAAGAAATACAAAATCACACATGCCCCCACAATGCAAAGCATCATGGTCTGCATATGCAAATCACCACGGAATATTAAGCTGGTTCAACTTTAAGCAGAAGTGCATGGTGCTGAAAGGCCTCTCACACAGTTTGCAAAGGGTGCCAACAGAAGACATAGACACGTGTTTCGTCCTTCCAGGACTCATCAGTATGCCTGGTCTGTTTGACACCCCAGTGGAATGAACCAAAACAGACGAGGCATACTGATGAGTCCTGGAAGGACGAAACACGTGTCTATGTCTTCTGTTGGCACCCTTTGCAAACTGTGTGAGAGGCCTTTCGGCAATCTACTTCTGCTTGAAGTTGAACCAGCTTAATATTCTGTGGTGATTTGCATATGCAGACCATGATGCTTTGCATTGTGGGGGTATGTGTGATTTTGTATTCCCTATAAAAATGTTCACTACAGGGAGAAAACTTCTTGGTAGATTTCATATTGTGGAAAATCACTTAACCACATTGTAGAACAAACCAAACCATAAACCATTACATTAACCATAACCGTTACTGACATACTCCAGTCTCTTTCCCGTGTTTCTTACTAGTACTGTTGGCCATTCTGATTAGAGGCAGCATGGCCTAGAATTGGATGTTTCACCTCAGCCAGATGATATCCAAGGCTTGTGGCAGGCAATGCAACCCTTTATTGCAAATGACCTACCTACCATTTAACACATAGTTTGCTCAATAAGTTGTTAATCATAATCTTTTACTCCAAAAAGTACTACTCTTAGGCCTTGACTCCCTTTCCTTAAACTGGTTCTTCAATTACTTCTCCAGCCATACTCAGTGCATGAAATGGGCCAGACATGCTTCCCCTTTCAGCCCCATAGCGGATGGGGACCCCCCCCCGGGGGCAATCCTTGGCCCCCTCCTGTTTTCATTGTTTATTAATGAACTTCCTCAGTACTGCGGTGGTGCATCAGTTCAGCTACTGTATACACTGATGATGCTATCCTGTACAGCACCTCCTTTGACCCGATATGGCTGATTATCCTAATAAACTTAAATCTTTATATCGAAGAACAAACTGCATTAAATGAACTGATGAGTATGAATGACATTGACATTATAAAGAAATGCCAGGCAACCCACTGACTGTGTTTAAGAAAGAAATGTTCAGCTTACTAAAAGATGCTAAATCAAAAGGGCTTATCACAGAAAAGGAGGCTGGGTATGTTTGGGAGGAGAACCCGGTAGTACCCTGTACATATGCCCAACCCAAAGTCCACAAAAATAAGAATGACCCTCCCAGGAGACCCATACTATCAGGGGTTAAGTCAGTTAAACAGAAACTAGGAAGATTTATTGATTTTCTTATATTTGTTCTGCAGAAATGTGTCACAGGGTTACCATCTTACATTAGGGACACAAGAGATACCCTTAACAAACTGGACAATGTGAAATGGCAAGAGAATATGACATGGTTAACCATTGACATGGAGTCACTATACATGTCGATAGAACATAACTGAGGTATTAGGACCTGCAAATATTGGGCCCTATCTTGGCAGTGCAGAGTGCTCCATGCCACATAAGTGAGACGGAGACACTCCACACCATGCACCCCATGGGTTGCATTAAATTGGGGACACAGCTGCCATGCACCCAATCCCCCACCCACAGGGACTGCAACTTGCAAAAAGTGGGCGGAGGCATTCCAGCACTACATGGCATGCACAAAGCTGCATAGTGCTGCACCCCAGAGCACGTAGGAGGAAGCCAGTATGCCAGGTAAACCCTGCCATAAGTCCCCTATGTGCCCCGTCCCCACGGACACTAGATGAGGGAACAGCCCTGAGGCAGGTGGGCATTTCCCACAGAGTGAGCCAGCTCCAGTCCCATACCCCAGAAGCTGACCCCCCCACACATACAGTGCCGCCCCATCCACTACTGCACACACCCACCCACCCGAGAGCAGTACCACCATGCCCATGCTGCCCATGGCCCAACACTGCACTGACAAGGCACCCAGTGTGGCAAGGCACCCCTGCCTCTTGGCTGCATCTGTCCCTGGACTGCAGCCCCCCTCCCATGTAGTCACCTGCTTCTGGTGGTACAACCCTCTCTCCCACACACATGGTCACAGGGGTGACCTGGGTCCTGTCCCACACATCGCTGTCCATTGATATCCCCCCCCACACACACACCTGCAGCACCAATGCCCCCTCCTCCTCCTGCATGGCCCATTGGTGCTGAGTCTCAGGACCGCCAGTAGCACTGCCCACCACACACTGCCATGGTTGCCAGCTGTCCATCCGCAGGGGTACTCAGCTCATGCACACCCAGCTGCATTAGGGATCCACTGTTAGACCCAGGATGGGCATCTGATTGGATGCCCACCCGGGTCCGCGACTCCACCCCCAGCCACCCTGCGGAGTGCTGAGTGCCAGGGGGGCATGCCCATGGACAGGTCACTGCCATTGATGAATACGGCAGCATGCACCTGTCCACAGGTGCGAGAGGTCCATGAGGTGGAATACGCACCTCAGACATGTAATTCCGCCTGGTGGAGCATAGAGGCCCATTATTTGGAGAGACATTCAAATAAAAGGAAATGCATGTAGAGTTTATATTAGAATCTATATCATTTATCTTGACACATAACAGTTTTGAATTTAATGGAACACATTATCTGCAGACCTGTGGCACGGCAATGGGGCCTGTATGGCCCCTGCCTATGCTAACCTTTTCTAGGGCTGTGGGAGGAGGTACACGTTTTCAGACAGTAATCCATACAGACAAAACATCTTTAAATAGTACCATTTCATAGACAATGTTATCTGTATATGGAAGGAGAGCTAGGAGAAACTGAGATGCTTTTGTCTTGGTTGAATGTGAATGATCTGAACCTGCACTTCACACACACAGCAAGCTGTGACAACATTAACTTTCTGCCTGATTTAACACCTAACTGGGCTCAAATTTGGAAGGACCTTTATATTTCCCATACTGAGGACAGACTTATGCTCATCCAACACCATATTCTAAACAATATGTATTACAGTCCCATCATACTGGCTAAATTGGACAGACTTCCAAATCCCACTTGTACTAGGTGTGGTAAAGTGGAAGGGACTCTGGTGCATATCTTCTGGTATTGTAAAAAAGTGGCCCCTGTTTGGCAAGTAATTCAATCCAAACTAGACCCCTTGTTGGGTATGGAAGATTGTTTCACAATAGCAATAGTTCTCAGACTTTGACACAGTGAGCCTCCCCAAATCCATGGAAAAGATTTTGAGCCTCCCCCAAAAACTGATATAATCTTGGGCCTCCCTAAAGAAAAACAGCATACTGTACTTCGCAGTACACCATAAGATAAATTGAAACCCTTTGAGTACTTGGCTTATATTCAGTTTTGTCTTATACTGACGTGGAACCTTTGAAACAGAGCTCATGTGCTCAAAGGTGTTATCTGAATAACAAATAAAATAATTCTTATTCAGCTTATTGTAACTGCCTCCACTTCAACAGGCCAACCTACGTTCTCTGCTATTTTCATTCTTGAACCATTGTTACCCTTGTTGCAGTACCTTCATGGATAAGACTACTTTTCTTTTCCTCTCTATATGAAAAACCTTCCTACTTACTTTGACTCTCCCTCTCCTTCCCTGCTCCTAAGCAGCTTCTCTTGGATTACTTTGATCCTTCCTGTTGTTGCTCTTAGCACTTCTATGCTCAACCCTTGTATTTGGGCTGTTCTGCCATCAGTCTACAAACTGATCAATTACCCCGCTCATTATAAGTTTATTGTTCATATTTGTTTACACTATTGTTCATTGTGTATTTCTTGATTGTTCTGCAGTTACCTTTTTGAAATGTATTCACTCCCTACCTTTCCCTGGGTACACAGAAATGAGCCTTGTCTCTATTCACCTTCCCTTGTCACCTATTATTAAATAAATACATAACATTCACCTACTACTATCCTCTTTCAGTTTGCTTCATCTCTTCACACAAAATATATAAAACTCAAAATTTAAATACAGTACTTTTTCAGACTTGCTTGAGCCTCCCTTGGAACAGGTTGGGGCCTCCCAAGGGAGGCAGGCCTCACCATTTGAGAACCGCTGCACTATAGAAATGTATATTTTGGGAAAGTATTTCAGTATTAAGGTTAAGGAACAGAAATTCCACATGGCATTAATATCTATTATAGTCAAAAAACGTGTACTTAAGCACTGGATGGATCAATTGGTTATATCCTATGTTGAGTGGCTAAATGACTTAACAGTATGTTTCAGAACAGAACGTTTGATTGCTAGTTCCCGTAATAACTTGACCTACTTTGACAAAAATGGGCCAAGTTAAATGCTCTCTACCTCAAGTAAGAATACAAGTTGCTCCATTTGTCTAACTCCTTATGATGTTACTGCTTTTAATGTTTGTTTTTCTTGGTTCTACATCTTTCCAACCTTTACAGAGGCACACTCGGGGTGGGAGGGGGTAATGGAGGAGTAGGGCTGGGTTGGGATGGGGATTGATTGTTATGTTAGTTTGTCTATGTTTTCTGAATGTCACTCCTTGAACATATACCTTATTTTGTATTATGTTTATTTTATTAAAATCAATAATAATTTTGAATTTCAAAAAAACATTAACTTTCTGGATATCACTTTCTCCAGACCAAATCAGAACAGTAGTAAAGTTAAAACTAATTGCTACAGGAAAAAGATTGCTACAGATTCAGTTCTGATGGCAAGCAGTGCCATTACCCAAAAACTATTAGACTCTGTTCCATTCCGCCAGTTCCTCAGACTCAAAAGAAATTGTTCTGATGATGAAGCATTCCTGGAACAGGCTGCAGAATTAGAGAACAGGTTTGCAAAACAGGGTTATGATTCAGAATTGTTAAAAAATGCTAAAGAAAAAGCACTATTGAGTGAGAGGTCCATACTCCCTGGGAGTAGTGAATCAATCAGCAACATACCAAAGTAAAGGGAACCCATCAGTTTCATTACAGAGTTCAATGAATATGAATAGGAAACGTGCTTTTTAGGAACTGGGATATATTAACTAGTGATCTGCAGGAAGCTATGGCTATAGGAGAAAAACCAAGGTAAGCTTCAACCATTTTGCTAATCTGAAGGACAACATAGAAATACGAAACATAGATGTTGATGGCAGATAAGGACATAAAGGTCCATCCAGTCTGCCCATTTCTTTTTCTACCTTATGAATGTGCCATCAGCATTTGCTCTGTTAGTCGCCTATCTATTCATACTCATCTGTATTGCTCTCTTATGCTTATCCCATGCCTGTTTGAAGCCCTGTACTGTATTCATAGCCATCACTTCCTGAGATAGGCTGTTCATGCATTCACCACCCTTTCTGTGAAAAAGAACTTCCCTCGTTACCCCTCAATCGGCCTCCCCTCTAATCTCATGCTGTGTCCTCTTGTCCTGCTATTTTTCTTACATTGAACCATGTTAGGCTCTTTCACCTTGTTAATGCCCTTAAGATGTTTGAATGTTTCAATCATGTCACCTCTCGCCCTCCTTTGCAGTAGGATATACATATTGAGTTTTGTTAATCTGCCCTCATATGTTTTCTGATGCAGTCCCTGTTCCATTTTGAGTGCCCTTCTCTGGACTGCCTCCATTTGGTTAATGTCCTTGTGAAGGTGTGGCCTCCAGTACTGCATGTAGTACTCCAGATGGGGCCTAGCCAGTGTCTTGTAAAGGGGGATTATTACCTCCCTCTTATGACTTGTGATACCCCTACTAATACACCCCAACATCCCCCTAGCCTTACCTACTGCTTTAGTGGTCTACTTGGATGATTTCAGGTCATCTGTGATGATGATGCCCAAGTCTCTTTCTTCCCTTGTGACTGCCAGCAACTCCCCTCCCAACCTATAGGTGGCTTTGGGATTTTCTCTTCCCTATGTGCATGATCTTGCACTTCTTTATGTTAAACCCCAGTTGCCATTCTTCCTACCATTTTGCTAGGTTATCCAGATCTCATCTCATTCTGCCCACCCCATCTGGATCATCTGCTCTGTTGCAGATCTTGGTGTTATCTGCAAACAGACAAATCTTACCCTCAGTCCATCTGCAATGTTGCTGATGAAATATTAAGAGAATGCCCCGAAAGTACCCCACTTGTGACCATCTCTCTCTGACTGTATACCATTTACCACCACTCTCTGTTCTCTGCCCATCAACAAGTTTGCCACCCAGTTGACCAACTTCTGACCCACCCTGAGCCTACCCAGTAGTGCTGTGCAAAATTGAAATATTTCACCTGGTGAAATTGTTTGCGTAATTCCACAATAACGCAACATTTTTTGCCTATGCGAAACAAAATTTCATCTTTTTTTTTATTTTGCTTAATGGGGAAAAAGTGCTTAGCATGACAATTTCATCCACACATTACCCCTTAATCAGCCTCCCTCTAATCTCTTGCTGTGTCCTCCTGTTCTGCTATTTTTCTTATATTGAAACATGTTAGACTCTTTCACCTTGTTAATGCATTTAAGGTGTTTGGATGTTTCAATCATATCACCTCTCTCCGTTCTTTGCCCTAGGATATACATATTGAGTTCCGTTAATCTGCCCTCATATGTTTTCTGATGCAGTCCCTGCTCCATTTTGGGTGCCCTTCTCTGGACTGCCTCAGTTTGGGTAATGTCCTTGTGAAGGTGTGGCCTCCAGTACTGCATGCAGTACTCCAGATGGGGACCTAACCAGTGTCTTGTAAAGAGGATTATTACCTCCCTCATCCAACTTGTGATACACCTCTATACACCTCAACATCCCCTAGCCTTATCTACTGCTTTAGTGGTCTGCTTGGATGATTTCAGGTCATCTGTGATGATGATCCCAAGTCTCTTCCTTCCCTTGTGAATGCCAGCAGCTACCCTCCCAGCCTATAGGTGGCTGCAGATTTGCTCTTCCACTTTGTGCATGATCTGGCACGTCTTTGCGTTAAACCCCAGTTGCCACTCTTCCGACCATTTTGCCAGTTTATCCAGATCTCTTCTCATTCTGCCCACCCCATCTAGATCATCTACTCTGTTGCAGATCTTGGTGTCATCTGCAAACAGACAAACCTTACCCTCCAGTCCATCTGCAATGTCACTGATGAAGATATTGAAGCACACTGGCCCCAGGACTCATCTCTGAGGTACCTCACTTGTGACTTGCATCTCTTCTGACTGTATACCGTTTGCCATCACTCTCTGTTTTCTGCCCATCAACCAATTTGCCACCCAGTTGACCAACTTCGCCCACCCTGAGCCTACCCAGATGTGTTGTGCAAAATCGAAATATTTTGTCTGGTGAAATTGTTTGCGTAATTCACAATTCACGCTAAATGTTCATCTCGATGAAACAAAATTAGCCTGTTTCCTTGGTTTCGAGTAACGGTGAAAATTTGCTTAGCATGACAATTTCACCCATTAGTGATCCAAGTCTCACCTTGTGGCAGAATTATGCCAGCGAAACTTTTGATTTCACCTGAGAAATTTTGGTAAAGGTGAAATTTGCAGTGCAATGTTGGTAAATAGGTCAACAGTCACATGTAGCTTGTTTACAGCTCATTCTGCTGCATGTTGAGTTAGAGAGCAGTGTGTTGTGGTGTAGCAGAGCCAATAAAGCCTTTGCAAACATAGCTAAAACTTGTTTTTGAGAACTAATTGCTGCAAAATATAAAGTTTTTTCCCATTGCTGCTGTGCTGGTAGTGCCTGGTACTAGGGAACATTTTCTAATTTTTTGAATTTTTGTATAATATAATATATAGTTTGAATTAGATTTACTTTTCTCTGCTGTCTTTGAAAGATTAGTGTGGGGTAAGGTAGGAGTGTAAAGCAGTGCGGGATGTTCCTAGCCAAGTAGATTGGTATATTTACATACAATTGTGAGTTTTCTATTTACTATTAGTTCTTGTTAATTTTGTTATATCTTGCAATTTATTTTCTCTGAAAAGTTTATCTGACCTGTTTGAGAGAGTTCCTGCCACTGTTAACTGTGTTATATACCACTCTTCCACTTTTAGTTGTGAATTGATTTTGAATTCTAAAGTTTTAAACACACAGAGCTGATCCTTTCTTTTATGTTTTTATGGTTAGTTCTGTTAGCTGAAGTGCTAACTTGTGTGTTACTGAAATTGTGAAAATCAACAGTTGCAAAGTATTTCTACTAGAACACTTGAACTTGTCTATTACAGTCGCAATGCATTGTTGAATTATTCCCCTGTATGTTATTGCTGGAACTTGACTCCGCACACTGTGTGGTGTTCCTGTTTTAGTTAACTTACATACATTACCATTTCTCTGCTATTGCATTGTTTGTGTCTCATTTGATGCACGCATTACAAAACAGTATATTTTAAAATAGTAATTTTCAAGATATTTCTTGTTGATCCCTCCCATCAGACCACTAACATATTGTGTGATACTAATTTGCTTTGTTGCTGTTTTATGATTGTCTCTTGCCTATATAAAAACAAATTGTGGTACTGAGTAACATAACACATTTCAGTACTTCATTTGTCCAGAGACTGAGAGACACAGGTGATCTGTATTTAAGGTGTGCCACTTGTGCCCTTTTTCCCTGTGTGTGTTTCTTTAATTCCTTCCTGTTTGAGGAAAAAGTTACCTTTTTGTGTTTTACTACACTAGGCTGCCTACCATATATGGTATTAGTTCTATTGTAAGTGCTGGTACCTGTATTGATTGTTTGGGACTTTTAAGGAAGCCAGTACTGTAGGTGTGTGACAGTGTGACTTCATCATTCATGTGTGAGGTATTATTTATACATTTAATAGTAGTAATACATCCTTTTTCAAATACTCCCAGAGAATGGCAATGCTTTTAAGCAGCAGTCAGCAAAAATGCCTACGTGAAGTGGCCAAGTACAGAAATGTGGCAGGAGGGATGAAGGAGCTAAAGTTTGCTGAAAAAAGTGCAATTCAGTTCCAGTTCCCCACAGCAGTGAAAGCACAGGTATGTCTGCATCACTGTCTTGAGTTCTGATGTGGGCCCTGGTGCTCTCGGCAGGAACCAGCAAAGCAGTTGGTGGCTGAACTGGGTCCAGCATACCTGTGTCTTACTTTTTAAAGCTCAAACTGTTGCAGCCATGCTAGTGGGGATGCTGACAGTGAGAAGAAGGGGCGCTGACACCAGCACAGGAACAGTGGTCCAGGAGGACTCGGAGGAGGTGATAATAAGTCTGTCAGTGTGACTGTCCATGTTCCTGCAGGAGTTGGTGATGACAACAAGAGTCTGATAGTCCTGGAGATAAGGATAGTCAGCCCCTGAGATACTTGTAGAAAAGAAAAGGTGTCATCCTCCAAGAAGACAGTGATGGGGTGGAGGAGGAGGGAGGAGGAGGAGGAAGACAAGGACATCATCACTACTGGTACTGATGATGGCGATAACTGAAATGATCCTACATGGGAGCTTGAGTTAAAAAGGTCAAAGGTGATGTAGGCCATTTACATGTACAGCCCGTGGTGCGTCAGTCTGTCACAAGCCTATAAACACACCTCCAAGCAGTCAAGGAACCACTCCAACCAAAAATAGTGTTATGGAAGTCATGTTAGCAGCTCAAAAAATACACACTTCCACACCTGTTTCTGAATCATCCCAGTCCCCAGAAGCATCTGAAGTCCAGAGGTCAAAAGTCCCTAGTTTGTGACTTTTATGTGCTTGATCCTGCTGATGAGACCATAGCAATATGCCAACTTTGTCAAGCACTTGTTAGTCGGGGGGGAAAAAGGGAAGTCACATAGGTACTGGTGGCCAACACGCCCACCTGAAAAACAAGCACCCGCTGAGATTATATCAGCACCAGAAGGATGCCAGAGCTGTTGGTAGCAAGGTGCATGTTGTAGAGCAAGAACATGAGGAGAGAGGGCAGAGTGGGTCAGTGGTGGAGGAGAAGAGTGAGCAATCCTTTGCGCTCTCTAGTAGTGGGCACAGCAGTGGCAGTGTGAGTCCCAGTCCCAGCCCCAGTCCCACGAGTCTTAAAAGTACACCACCCCCACACCGACAAGCAACCAAAATAACTGGTTTCATGTGGTTTCCATTGCCCAGCCAAGAGTCAACTGTTACTCTTAAAAGAAAATCATTGCTGACACAAGTACAGTGTTCTGGTTGGTCAGCCCCAAAGATGCAGCCCACTCTGAAGACCATCCTTGAGTGGCAAACAAAGTACCCACCCAATCATACTGCTGCATGACAGTTAAATGCTACTACTGCTGAAATGCTGGCCATCGATCTGTTGCCATTCTCATTTGTAGAGAATGCTGGTTTCTGCAGAGTGATGGCCCGTGCCTGTCCCAAATGGCAAGTTCCATCGTGAACCTATTTTAGTAAGCGTGCCATGCCAGAGCTGAACAATAGAGTTTCTGATTACATTAGACATGCATTGAAGCATAGTGCATCACACTATATCCATCTTAGCATGGATAAGTGGACCAGTGGACAAACAGTAGCAAGCTTGTATCTGTGCATAACAGCACACTGGGCACAGTTGCCTGGTGCGGTACTTGATTTTGGGCCTGGCAAAACATGTGTGAAGCAAAATTGTTGTGGTAGCAACACACATAGTATTCGGTGGCATGCAACCCTGAGTATGACAAGTGTCACAGGTTCGCACATGGCTGCGAAAATTGCTTAATGTTCTGCTGGACGAGATTGATGGGTGGCTCCACACACAGTCACTCATAACAGGATTCATCCAAGTGATAATGGCTCCAGTGTAGTGAAGTGCATTAGCGATGGTGTTTTTTTTTCAGTTTCTCAACCATGCGGACATTAAGAAAATGGTTACTGTTTCCCATCACATCTGTGTCCACTTTGCCCATTCTGCAAGGCCCGACCATCTCGTAGCTACAGGCGCAATAACAGTGTGCCTCAGTACTGGCTGAAGCTTGATGTTGTCACCAGGTAGAACTCCACACTGTACATACTTGACCGTATGAACAGTATAAGGCTGTGTCAGAATACCTGCTGCTGCACACAACCCGTGACAGTGCTGGAGTGTCCATTGCTCTAACAGTAGAGCAGTGGCACCAAATTGATGGGCTAATATGCATTCTCTGCCCATTTGAGCATGCTACACAGGCAGTGAGTGGGGACACTGCTTGCATAAGTCAGTCCATACCTCTGATATGTGTGCTGAGGCAAACACTAGTGAATGTGCTACACCAGACAGAGGCAAGTGGGGATCATGGCACTTGTGATCTAATGGATCACATGCTCCATGTGCTGGACACAAATATCCATGTATCTGGCATTTTACAGTCAGCTGAGTTTGCAATCACCACCATGCTGGATCCACGGTACAAACGTGGCCTGCCCTCTATAATTGAAGGAAGTCGTCAGCGAGTACAGCAGTTGACAGAGAACCTCATTAGATTGGTACATGCTGCACAAATTAAAAATGCACACACTGCATTAAAAACAGGTGTTGCTACCACCACCAGCGGCTCACAGGGAACACAATCAGAGAAAATGGGCAAGGCAGAGCAGAAAACAGCAAGCAATCCCATTTGGGATGTTCTCTTTCAGTTGGGAGTGGAAGATATGAAGGAAAAGGAGGAGGAGACAGATGAGGCAGCTGGACTCCGGGCAGCAAACGAATGGTGGAGCTTACATGGAGGACCAGAGCACCTTGCCATTACTGATGAGCCACTGCTGTACTGGAGCAGTAAAATGACTGACTGGCTAGCACTAACATCGGTTGCTGTGAAATACCTGAGCTGCCCACCATCCAGTGTCACTGTGGAACGAGTATTTAGTGCAGCTGGGGCAATTGTGAGTGACTGTAGGACCAATTTGTCACCCAAGAATGTGTCCATACTAACATTCATCACAATGAATGAAAGGCACATTCCACACAACACAGTGATGTCAGTGGTGTTGCCACAGGAACTGTGTCTCGGTGATGAGGATGATGACAATCCCTTGAGTAAGGCAACCACTGGCAGTGAGGTGGATGAGGCAGCAATGTTGAAATAATTCCCACCTGAAGAGAACTCCAGTCTTGAAGTCTGTGAAGGGTGCCTCTTGGATGATGTGGAATTGGAAGTTGAAAAAGGCTGAGTTTACTCCAAGCTCGACCCACAACAACTTTAAACTCAGCATGGTTGCTGGGGTGTGTATGTTACACCTTATTTGTAGCTATCTACCATTGGATTGGTCATGGAAATATGGTGTTATGTGCTGCAGCCTGCAGTGTGTATAAGTTTCATGTCATCACCCTTTGCCATAACCCGTTGATTGGTCACCTCACCACCTCCACCAGTCCCCCAAGGTCACAAGCCTATATAAAGCAGCAGCAGCAATGTAATTACCATAACCATAAATAGTTTGCAATTGCATGATTAATGTTTTTCTTCAAAAAATATATTACTTTTCATGTTGACTATATCAACACATTATCATCTCACAGGAAGATATGTTGTCTTGATGTCCTTAAAAGTGCCCAGGATGTCAAATTCCACACCCCCACTGCCCCCATCACCTGATCTGACCTGACACACCCATGCACTCCATGCGACTGAAAAATGTTTCAGCCACTTAGTATTTGTGGTGACCTGTACAAGATCCTGGCTCCTAGACAAGTGTACAAGTAGCATATGAATGTAGCATGCTAATTCAACAGTTAACACCAAGTTGAACACATTTTCAAAAATGGTGAATGGTGGCCACCTTTAATATGTGAGTCATTAATTACAAAAGTAATCATGAAAAGGCTTAACAACTTACATGACCCGGCCCCCACAAAAGGTTACTTCTATAGTACCAGGTTAAGGTATACCAAAATCACAATGGTTTCTGGGGGTGTCCTGTTGTCCTCACTTTTGAATGGATTCAAAATGTTCATGATTACTGCAGCTATGCAATCCCCATTGAGTAGACAAGACATTAACCCCCTCCACCTAATTATTTACTAAACACCATATCAACCATCTGTGTTCGCATTATCGCATATAATTCCTTCCTGCATGTGGGTGGCAGTGGTGATTACTCATTAATGGTAATGGTATGGGCACCAGTCCAGTGACCAACATCGCAGTTCAAGCAACACCCCTGTCTTTCAACGACACGACACAGCTTCTGCTCCTGCATGGCCTGGATTTATCATGTGTCATAAAGATACGACATACTGAAACCTCAACAGAGGAAAATGACCTAAGTAAGGGCAAAGATAAGAAAAAATATTGGATACTAATCAATCTGCATACCTGCTTTTTCCTAACAAGTTGGAAGAAGAAGCAGAGAAAAAAATGTATACTTACCATACACAGTGATGTGATGTCATTCAACTGAGGACATTCCCCACAGGAACATGCCTGTGTGGTGCATATGATTCCAATCCAGACAAGGTCCGACGAACTACAGTAGCACTAGAAGGCATTCCCCTTCCCCTAACATCACTGCGTACCTTGACATAAGAAAAAAATTAAGAAAAAATTTTGGTGATTGTTGGAAATTCCCCACCACCACCCGTGAGTCTGACCATCCACCCCCTCCCCACCCCAGAGAACCATAAAAAATGAAGACATACTTACCTCAAGGACTGTGAAAGTGGAACCTTTGTGCAAGCGCAATTAAATAAGTCCACCAGACCTGGTTTGGCAGCCAGCAGCAGCAGCAGGATGGAAAAATAATTAACCGCCTGAATTCCTGATATTGAAAAAGCAAAAATAACACAATTACTATCAAGCTCAGACAACCATATGGCGGTAACAGACATACCACACTTGCATGAAAACTCCAATACTTACCATCTGCGTTGGGAAATTGGGAAGATCCATACATGATCTGACATCTCCCTCCCTCCCTCTTGATGATGTCATCCACAGCACACTGAAAAATAATATAAGAGCAGTACAAGCATATTAGAACTCAAGATGCCATAATACCAACCTACTAACACCCTAACCTTGCACAGGAAAAACAATGAAGACAGATACTTACGTGTTCGCAGCAACAGTATGGACTATGTGAGGATAATCCACCAGGCACCCACCATCCAGAACAGTAGTTCTTCTTGTGGCACCTTGGAAAGTAGTAGTCATAGACAGCAGCAGGCAGCAAGCTGCTGTGCCCCAAAATTTAATTCACTGTCTCACCACCAGGCAAGGTACTACCACAGAGACAGGCAGTCAACACAACTAGACAATCAGTACAGCAGCACAGGGATAGGGAAATGATACTTCTGCATTTCTATGTCAATCAATTGAAACACAGCAGCAGCAGCAGCAGCAGGAAAGAATTGAAAGTAGCGGCAGCATTTTGCAGGAGGAATTCATTTTCTCTGCATGTTGGCACCTCTTTTCAGGTCCCTGAGGTGGTGGGGCACCATAAAACATCAGGACTGACAGCACATTTCAGTCTCAATTTGATGTCACATTTTTGGGTAAACATTTATGGACTTGTAGGCCCTGTTTTGCACCAGCAGCAGTGAGTTTCAGGCAGAAATATTGTGTAAGCAGGCCCTAAAACAGCTACTTGATATCTGGGTGGTGGGGCACCCTGAAACATAATGGCTAAAATCAGATTCCACTTCAATTTAATTTACCATTTTTTCTGCAACATTTCTGGACATTTACTGCCTGTGCTGCTGTGGCAGAAACAAGATCGGCCAAAGACACTTGTAAAGTGGACCAAAGACCATAGTTTGGTCCAGGTGGTGGTGGAGCACCATAAAACATCATGGCTGAGACTGATTTCACTCTCTATGTACTGTGCAACTTTTTTGGCAACATTTCTAGACATGTGGGACATGATTTGAACGTGCAGCCACACACACTTAGGCCCAAAAAGCATTTTAAATGTACAGGAAACAGCACGAGTGTGTGCAGGGTGGGTATGAGGCTGTAACTGCGTTTCTCACACCTGATTTCACTCTCTATGTACTGTGCAAGTTTTTTTGGAAACATTCTGGACATGTTTTGAGCTGGCAGCAGTGAGTCTCAGGCAGAAATATTGTGTAAACAGGCCCTAAAACAGCTGCTTGATGTCTGCGTGGTGGGGAGCACCTTGAAACATAATGGCTGAGACCAGATTACACTTCCAATTCAATCTACCATTTTTTCTGCAACATTTCTGGACATTTACTGCCTGTGCTGCTGTGGCAGACACAAGATCAGGCCAAAAGACACTTGTAAAAGTGGACCAAAGACCATCGTTTGGTCCGGGTGGTGGTGGGGCACCATAAAACATCATGACTAAGACCTGATTTCACTCTTTATGTACTGTGCAATTTTTTTGGCAACATTTCTGGACATGTGGGACATGATGTGAACATGCAGCCACACACTTAGAAGAAGAAGAAGAATCAGCATTTATATAGTGCTTTTCATACATCCAAAGCACTTTACAAGCAATGCTAGACTGGTAGTGAAGTGACTGAATGTGTGGTGGCGGCCATATACTTATCATCACCACACACAGCCTGGATAATTGCATGAACCAGTTTATGGGAAGGGAATGTTGGCCAGGACACGGGCATGTTCCCTACTCTTTGCGAAGAGTGCCCTGGGTTCTTTACTTCCACCTGGGCACCCACCAGAACAACATCAGGATGGGCAGAAGGGACCTCGGTTTAACATCTCATCCAAGGACTTAGGCCCAAAAAGCATTTAAACGTGCAGAAAACAACACATTTGGGTCTGCATGGTGGGTGTGAGACTGTAACTGCATGTCTCACACTGATTCACTCTCTATGTACTGTGCAATTTTTTGGAAACATTCTGGACATGTTTTGAGCTGGCAGCAGTGAGTCTCAGGCAGAAATATTGTGTAAACAGGCCCTAAAACAGCTGCTTGATGTCTCGTGGTGGGGAGCACATTGAAACATAATGGCTGAGACCAGATTACACTTCCAATTCAATCTACCATTTTTTCTGCAACATTTCTGGACATTTACTGCCTGTGCTGCTGTGGCAGACACAAGATCAAGCCAAAAGACACTTGTAAAAGTGGACCAAAGACCATCGTTTGGTCCGGGTGGTGGTGGGGCACCATAAAACATCATGGCTGAGACCTGATTTCACTCTTTATGTACTGTGCAATTTTTTTGGCAACATTTCTGGACATGTGGGACATGATGTGAACATGCAGCCACACACTTAGAAGAAGAAGAAGAAGAATCAGCATTTATATAGTGCTTTTCATACATCCAAAGCACTTTACAAGCAATGCTAGACTGGTAGTGAAGTGACTGAATGTATGGTGGCAGCCATATCGCACATCATCACCCACACACAGCCTGGATAATTGCATGAACCAGTTTATGGGAAGGGGAATGTTGGCCAGGACACCGGGAATGTTCCCTACTCTTTGCGAAGAGTGCCCTGGGTTCTTTTACTTCCACCTGGGCACCCACCAGGACAACATCAGGATGGGCAGAAGGGACCTCAGTTTAGCATCTCATCCGAAGGACTTAGGCCCAAAAAGCATTTAAAATGTGCAGAAAACAGCACATTTGGGTCTGCATGGTGGGTGTGAGACTGTAACTGCGTGTCTCACACCTGATTTCACTCTCTATGTACTGTGCAGTTTTTTGGGAAACATTATGGACATGTTTTGAGCCAGCAGCAGTGAGTCTCAGGCAGAGATATTGTGTAAACAGGCCCTAAAACAGCTACTTGATGTCTGGGTAGTGGGGGGGGCACCCTAAAACATTATGGCTGAGACCAGATTCCACTTTCAATTTAATGTACCATTTTTTC
Organism: Neoceratodus forsteri; assembly: GCA_016271365.2. Lineage (NCBI taxonomy): Eukaryota > Metazoa > Chordata > Ceratodontiformes > Ceratodontidae > Neoceratodus > Neoceratodus forsteri. The sequence continues at coordinate 1,415,886,641 of CM057449.1, read as the reverse complement.
TGCAGCATTTCTGGATATTTACTGCCTGTGCTGCAGTGGCAACAACAAGATCGGGCCTAAAGACGCTTGTAAAAGTGGACCAAAGACCATCGTTTGGTCCAGGAAGTGGTGGGGCACCACAAAATATCATCACTGAGACCTAATTTCACTCTCAATGTACTGTGCAATATTTTGGGCAACATTTCTGGACATTTCCTGCCTGTGCTACAGTGGCAGAAAAAAGGTAGGGCCTAAAGACACTTTTAGACAGTGTCTGAAACAGCATTTTCATTTCATTTCATTTTCTTTTTTACCCTTCTAAGTCTGATGAGCAAATTGCCCATTTTCACAGACAACAAGCAATACAATGAACAAGAAACAGGAACAATAACATACACAATACATTAGGACACTTCACAAAAAAACAGTTGAGTACATTTTTGAGTACACTGTAAGTACTTTTTTAACTTAGATTTAAAAGAGAATACACAATTACAAATTAGTAAATCACATGGGAGTGAATTAAAAAAAAACTTGGTCCCCTGTATAATAGTGAACATTGACCCAAGGTTCTCTTGAAAAATGGGACATTAAATGTAAACTTTGACAGAGTTCTAGTGCAATTAGAAATGGCATATCTTGAAAATAGTAAGCTCACTGAATTAGGTAACAAACCAGCTTTGATTTTAAATAGAAAAAGGCACATCTTAAACTGAATTCTATTTATAAGAGAAAAGCAGTTGGAAGACTCTAACAATAAACAGTGATGGGTTCAAGCTGGAACAGAGAGCATAAACATCAGTATAGAATTATATGTAACTAACAATTTTCCTAACAGTTTAATACTTATTGGAGCATAAACCACCAACCCACAGTCTAGGACACTAAAAAGGAAATTGTGTGCAAAAAGCCTCCTGGATTCAGGTGTTAGATAATGCTTAACTCTACAAAGACATCTAAGTCTTTGATGTATTTTTTTATGGTAGAAAAAACATGTTGTTCGAAAGTGAGATTGGTATCAAAAATAAGTCCCAAACATTTAAATGTATCAACATATTTAATGGAATTCCCCTTAACATTGCAGACAGATGGAACAGTGGGCAAATTAATTTTTTGACTAGAGAAAAGCATGATTTTGGTTTTTACTGAGTTAAGCACAAGAGAATTTGCAAGCAGCCAAGTTTGAAATGAATCAAAGTTAGCCTAAGTTGGACTTTGGACATCTCAACCACCTTAAGGCTTCTATAGACTGAAATTTTGTTTGAATGAAATGTCAACCCCCACTGCTCAGTTTGTATTGGAATTCAAACTTTTGAATAAAATTGAGTTACAAAAAAAAAATGCTAGCATGAAATTTATCCAAGGCCTCCTTTGGATTTAAACTATCCTCATAAATATCATAGAAACATAGAAGTTGATGGCAGATAAGGACCGTAAGGCCCACCTAGTCTGCCCATTTCTTTTTCTACATTATAAATGTGTCACTGGCCTTTGCTCTATCAATGGCCTATCTATTCATACTCATCTGTATTGCTCACTTATGCCTATCCCATGCCTGTTTGAAGCCCTGCATTGTATTCATATCCACCACTTCCTGAGGTAGGCCGTTCCATGCATCCACCACCCTTTCTGTGAAAAAGAACTTCCTGACATTACCCCTAATCGTCCTTCCTCTAATCTTATGCTGTGTCCTCTTGTTCTGCTGTTTCTTATATTGAAACATGTTCGACTCTTTCATCTTGTTAATGCCCTTAAGGTGTTTGAATGTTTCAATCATATCACCTCTCTCTCTCCTTTGCTCTAGAGTATACATATTGAGCTCCGTTAATCTGTCCTCATATGTTTTCTGATGCAGTCCCTGCACCATTTTGGTTGCCCTTCTCTGGACTGCCTCCATTTGGTTAATGTCCTTGTGAAGGTGTGTCCTCCAGTACTGCACGCAGTACTCCAGATGGGGCCTAATCAGTTTCTTGTAAAGAGGGATTATTACCTCCCTCTTACGACTTGTGATACCCCTACTAATACACCCTAACATCCCCCTAGCCTTACCTACTGCTTTAGAGGTCTGCTTGGATGATTTCAGGTCATCGGTGATGATGACTCCCAAGTTTCTTTCTTCCCTTGTGACTGCCAGCAACTCCCCTCCCAGCCTATAGGAAGCTTCAGGGTTTCTCTTCTCTATGTGTCATCTGCAAACAGACAAACCTTACCTTCCAGTCCATCTGCAATGTCACTGATGAAGATATTGAAGAGGACTGACCCCAGGACTGATCCCTGAGGTACCCCACTTGTGACTTGCATCTCTTCTGACTGTATACCATTTACCACCACTCTCTGTTTTCTGCCTGTCAACCAGTTTACCACCCAGTTGACCAACTTCTAACCCACCCCGAGCCTACCCAACTTATTTATCGATCTTCTATGTGGAACACTGTCAAAAGCTTTGCTGAAGCTTTGTCTGTTTGCAGATGACACCAAGATCTGCAACAGAGTAGATGATCCAGATGGGGTGGGCAGAATGAGAAGAGATCTGGATAAACTGGCAAAATGGTCAGAAGAGTGGCAACTGGGATTTAATGCAAAGAAGTGCAAGATCATGCACATAGTGAAAAGAAACCCTGAAGCCACCTATAGGCTGGGAGGGGAGTTGCTGGCAGTCACAAAGGAAGAAAGAGACTTGGGCATCATCATCACCGATGACCTGAAATCATCCAAGCAGACCTCTAAAGTAGTAGGTAAGGCTAGGGGGATGTTAGGGTGCATTAGTAGGGGTATCACAAGTCATAAGAGGGAGGTAATAATCCCTCTTTACAAGACACTGGTTAGGCCCCATCTGGAGTACTGCATGCAGTACTGGAGGCCACACCTTCACAAGGACATTAACCAAATTGAGGCAGTCCAGAGAAGGGCAACCAAAATGGTGCAGGGACTGCATCAGAAGACATATGAGGACAGATTAACGGAGGTCAATATGTATACCCTTGAGCAATGGAGGAAGAGAGGTGATATGATCGAAACATTCAAACACCTTAAGGGCATTAACAAGGTGAAAGAGTCTAACATGTTTAAATATAAGAAAAATAGCAGGACAAGAGGACACAGCATGAGATTAGAGGGAGGCCATTAAGGGGGAATGTAAGGAAATTATTTTTCACAGAAAGAGTGGTGGATGCATGGAACAGCCTACCTCAGGAAGTGGTGGCTATGAATACAGTGCAGGGCTTCAAACAGGCATGGGATAAGCATGAGAGAGAAATACAGATGAGTATGAATAGATAGGCGACTGACAGAGCAAAGGCTGATGGCACATTTATAAGGTAGAAAAAGAAATGTGCAGACTGGATGGGCCTTGTGGCCCTTATCTGCTGTCAACCTCTATGTTTCTATGTTTCTAGAAAATAGAACACAACAAAAAGATAAACTTTTGTTAAATAATGAAATAGGGTATAAACAGAAGTTCAAAATCAGGTTGTCAACACCACACACACTGTACACACACAATACAAACTCTCACTATCTCCACCACAATTCACCAAGCTATATATATTTTCTCTTTCATACAGTCTCTCTCTCCTACTGTCTGTCTCTATCCTACTACAAACTGCAGGAAAAGGATGTAGATTCAGTAGCTTCCTGTCTGAGTACAGGCACACATGTGACCTGCAGTCTGCTTCAGAGAGCAAGTCATGTGATGTGCCTTTCTTCCTAATTTTGCCTTAGTTAAATGCTAAGGCAAAACTTAACAGCAGAAGCAAAATTTACAGGTGGAATTTCGCTGTATAATATGGGCAAAATTTCACACAACCATAAGGGATGAAATTCCGTCCCAAGGACGTAATTTGTGAAATGTTTTGCGGGGCGAAATTGGCGATTTTGCCAGCATTTCGCCTGCGAAATTAAATTTCACTGCACCTCTACTACCCAGCTTAGTAATCAATCTTGTATGTGGAACAGTACTGAAATCTTTGCTGAAGTCAAGGTGGGTGACATCAACTGCTCCCCCTTGGTTCACCACTCTGGTTACCCAGTCAAAGAAATCTATGAGATTAGTTTGACAAGACCTTCCTGTTGTAAACCCGTGCTGTCTTGAATCCTGTGCTCCTATGGATTCCAGGTGTTGCACTATCCTTTCCTTAAGGAGTGCCTCCATAATCTTGCCCACTGCTAAGGTAAGACTGACTGGTCTGTAGTTCCCTCTCCCTGCTACCACTCTTGTGGAGAGGGATAACATGAGCCCTTCTCCAGTCGTCTGGTACCTCTCCTGTGCTCAGAGACTCACTAAACAGTTCTGATAATGGCTCTGTTTGTTCCACCCTTAGCTCCTTTAGTACCCTGGGATGTATGCTGTCTGATCCCATTGCCTTGTCCACCCTGAGCTTATCAAGGTCTTGTAGGACCCTTTCTTTTGTGAAGGGACTAGTGCATACCTCCCTCCCCGCCCATGTCCATGGTGCTGAGCTGTGGGCCCTGCCCTACAGTACCTTCTCCTCAGTAAATACTGAGCAGAAGTATCTATTTAGGATAGATGTTTTTACATGGTCCTCCTCCTCACACGCCCCCTCCTTATCCAATTACCAAGCCTACCAAGTGAAATGAATAGCAGCTAGCTTAACAGCAAACCAATAGGCATGTTTAAATGTAAAAATTGCAATGTTTGCAAACACTGCATTACTGGTAAAGAATTTAGACATCCGAAAGACCCCACACTAGCAGTGAACATTAAAGATTTCATAATCTGTCATATTGCATTTGTAATTTATGCACTGTGGTATTTTTTGTAACATTCTTTACATAGGTTGTACCATCATAATATTGAAAATTCAAGTGCAGGAGCATATTCATTCCATTATTAACAAACGCATTGACAAATCCGTTGGGCTGCACTTTCTGGAGAAGCATGGATCTGACCCCAAATGTTTATGTTTTATGGGAATAGACCATGTACCACTGCCAACATTTGGTGGAGACAGGGTCAACATGCTTCTCCAGAAGGAAAGTTTATGGATTTACAAACTTAGTAGCCTAAAACCAATTGGTTTGAATGATGAACTTGATTTAAAACCATTTCTAAAAAAATAAAAACAATGAAAAAATGATTGATTGTATTATGAAATAATCTAAAAGCAAATAAAAATTATAGTTTTACAGATTCAGATAGTCATGTGATTTACACTGTGGTACAGTTTTCTATCTGTTATTTCTTTCAGACGCTTTGGAATGTAACTTATGTGGATCCCCAGGAAATTGAGATGCCTAACAGAAGTGTGATCACTGATTGACATCTCTCTACAGTCTGCCTCTCAGAAACTTCACCTTGTTAAATGTGGATCCCTGTAATTGTGAATTTTGAAAAACAGGCAATCATTTAGACTTGGCTTTCTCCTCTTATCTTTTTGTGAAACTTTTATTTTTGAAACAGGCTATTTTCTGTGTTAGGTTTTACAATAACATTTGCAGACTTGATTAAGAAAGAAATCAGTGATATATAACAGAAAAAGTCACCTTTTTCATTTGATTATGATTTAAGTAATGAATACATGTTTCACATGATTTAAATTGATTGGGGTGTATAATAGGTGATGTATTTTTTATGTGTAACCAGACCTCCTGACAAAGGTTAATGCTGAAGCACTAGGGTAGCAGGCACCTAACTTTGTGCTGTTAGACCATGAATAAATATTTCAATTTATCTGCATTTTGCTGTTGGTCCTTAATGTTATGCCTAGAGTAGGGCTGTACAAATACCATTTCCTGAATATTCTGCTAAATATTCAGTATTCGGGTCCCAGAAATTCATTATTCAATATTCATTATTCAAGTATATAAGTTGCCTTAATGAAGAATTGCTATAGAATTCCTTAAAATGGCTTCAGGAGGCAGAGGATGAGAGGTAATGGCACTTTGGCTTGTACACTGGTGCCAGAGGCTGTCTTCTGCCACTAGTGCTTCAGGAAAAGGATGCGAAGGTCATGGATCTTTGGCTTGTACACTGATGCCAGAGGCTATCTTGTGCTGCTGGTGCTTCAGGAGGAGGATGCAGATGTTGTGGCATTGTGGCTTGCCCATTTGTGCCTGAGGCTATCTTGTGCTGCTGGTGCTTAAGGAGGAGGATACAGCGGTTACAGCACTTTGCCTTGTACAGTGGTGCCGGAGGCTGTCTTCTGCTGCTGGTGTTTCAGGAGTAGGATGAAGAGGTCACGGCACTTTGGCTTGTACACAGGTGCTTGAGGCTGTCTTGTGCTGCTGGTACTTCTGGAGGAGAATGTAGAGTCACGGCACTTTCTCTTCTACAGTGGTGCCAGAGGCTGTCTTCTGCTGCTGGTGCTTAAGGAGGAGGATGCAGAGATCACAGCACTTTGCCTTGCACAGTGGTGCCAGAAATGTCTTCTGACACTGGTGCCTCAGGAGGAGGATGCAGAGGAAAAGAGTTCATCATGGGCATGCAGTTTCCCTTAGAATAACACTGGAAGTATAAGGCGCCATAAGCTCTGTCAATATTTGAGTTAAGTAACTATCTATATGTGGTCTGAAAGGTCTCAGTGGCCACTACAAGAATACCATATGCCAGAGCCTTAAATATTTGTTGCCATTAAGAAAAGAAAGTAGATGGCCCGGTGACACTGAGGGTTGAGGCACTGGACGCCACACCTCACGCCACACTGGCAACCTGGGTTTGTGAACAAGCCCAGGTCATCGGGGGGATTGACAGGGGAGGGAAGGGATTGAGCATCTGGAGGACTGCTCTCCCTTCCCGGGGAGGAATCTGGGGAATGCACTACTCTTGTGTGGCCTCTGGCAGTGGCTGGGGGTGGCATAGGACCAGGCGGTGTGAAAGAAAGTGGAGACAGAGCTGCAGTGGACATCGGCACGTATGTGCCACAGTCGTGATTGCATGTCCAAGCTCCAAGGGAGGAAACCAGGAAGAAAAAAAACCCTCACAGGTCTGGGAGGTGATGAGGGCACTGGGGGCATCCACCCACATCCCCAATGCTGGGCTACCTCCGTGATGACTGGCTGAACCCCCCCCGCTAGATACACCCTCTAACTTCAGAAAGGCCGCCAGGAAGGAGTCAGTGGGCCCTACCCTGGGGGGTGATCTGGGTGGCTGGAAAGTCCGGTTGGAGGGTACCAAAGGGAGGAGCTTCAGGTGGGGAGAAGAGGTGGATAGCCATGTAGAGCACCTCTGAGAGATGCCCAGAAATGTAAAGAGAATAAATAGAAGTTACAAAATACACAGAAAAGCAAGTAATATAAGACATAATTATTAATCCTGTAGGATAATACTGTAACTTCAACAGGCCACAACTCTGGCAATATTTGGAGTTATTAACAATCAATATATGGTCTGAAAGGTCTCAGTGGCCACTACGAGAATACCATATGCCAGAGCCTTAAATAATTATGGCCATTAAGAAAAGCAAGCAATAAGACATAATTAAGCCCATAGCATAACACTGAAACTTCAACAGGCCACAACTCTGGCAATATTTGCAGCTAAGTATTTTATTTATTTATAACTCTCTATAATAACACTGTAATTTCAACAGCCAACATACAAATTCACATCTTACCTTCAGAGCAGAGAGGTACAGCTGTGAGGATGGCACTCAAGCGTAATGCCCATTCGGCCTATGATGTGCTACCCCAAAAAGGTCTTTTGATTGGATGCTACCTGTGAGGGAGACATAATAAAATGCAGTGCTTTTCCAAAATGGTCTACACACATCCAGGCAGTCTCTCTGTTCTATTTTAATAAGGACCCACCCACACCCAAAAACAGAAAGGAAGCAATTAACAGATTAAATACTTTACTTACCTTTGCTGTTCATACCTGATGTGTTACTACGAGTTCATCACCCTGGTGGTAAAATACCTCTATACCAAAAAAAATAAAAACAGGAGAAAAACATGATTAGAGATACACTGTTCAATCACAATTTACCTCCCCCTCTCCCAAAACACAAACAGAAATAAAACCATTAAAAGATTGCATATTTCATTTACTTTTCCTGGTAGTACACAATGTGTTCAATGAAGATGAGAAGCATCAGACTCTGGCTTTGGTGGTCATCGATCATCAGTAATATATTCCCTGGAGCTCTGCCCCAGATCCAGCAATAGGGATCCTGGCTGAATTTCGGCACTACCACCAAAAGCAGCACTCAATGGCCACCGCGCCAACTCCACAGCTTGACTCTGCCCTCCTCCCTGGAGCTCTGCCCTGGATCCAGCAACAGGTATGACTACCTAACTCTCAGAAGCTCCATACTTTGCGGCCGCATTCCGGTTGGTGTGGCAATGCTGCTAGTGGCCCGTGATTGGACCAGACAGCTTTTGGCACCTTAATCATTGGTGCACTCCACGGACTGTTCCCTAAACTGCCTTTCTCTGTTTCCTGAAGTACTTCTGCTACTCAAGTTTTATGCAATATGCTCAGAAATGTTTATTTAAGCTGTATTTTGTTGTTCCTGAGCTGCCATTGCCTTGTGCTAGCGTACAGTTAAATTGCATTAGTTAACTGCTAGCCTATATGGTATTTAAATTGTACTAGATAACTGCTGCTAAATTCCTGCACCTTGAAACCTGTGCTGTGATTTATTTTCTGTTTTCTCTCTCTCTCTCTCTCTCTCTCCCTCAAGCGCACCCCCCTGCACCTGCACCAAACTTCTCTCGGAACTCTACTACAGCTTGAACAGCTGTAGTCCAAACCTCCCCACTCACTAGTAGATTCCTGACTTTCCCTCTATTTCTTGTTTTTTCACATTCCCATTCTGTCTGGCCCTAAGCTTCCCCTGAGCACTCGCCACCTCCCCCCTCCCTTGATCTTTAACTTCATCCCTCCATGCTCTTAATCATGCCTTTCAACTCCCTTTGTCTTTTTCCACCCCACCCTCAGCCACTCTACCTCTTACATATTCATTTTTGCTAGCACCCCCCCCCCCGCTGACGGTCTGCTGCCAGCCTCCCACCCCTCTATCACTGCATTTGCTTCCATTTATTAATGTGCCTCTTCTTTACTGGCCCCACTAGGGATCCCAGCTGAATTTCAGCACTACCACCAAAGTGGCACTCAACAGCCTCCACACTAACTTCACAGCTTGACTCTGCCCACCTCCCTGCAGTTCAGCCCCAGATCCAGCAACAGGTATGACTGCCTAACTCTCAGAGAGCTCCATATTTTGTGGCCGCATTCCAATTGGTGCAGTGCTGCTGCCAGTGGCCTGTGATTGGACGGACAGCTTTTGGCACCTCAGCCATTGAGTGCGCTCACGGACTGTTCCTAAACTGTCTTTCTCTGTCTCCCGAAGTACTTCTGCTACTTGGGTTTTCTCCACCCCGCCACCCCTCCCAGGCCTCCTTTAAATACACTCTCACCCTTTCCACCTTGGGCTGTTTCACCTGTTTGGTTCAGCACACCCAGCCTTTAACCTCTCCTACTTGTCTAAGCAGTTCACCTAACCTCCTGCTGTATTGGTCTATAACAGTGGCCACTGTCAACCAAACTGTGTTTCCTTCCTGAAACCAAAGCATGGCATGTTTAAACCTGCATCCCAAGTTGCAAGTAGTTGTGATGATAGTGCTGCACTGCCCCATTTCTCCTGGAGGTCACTTCTTATCAAACTTCCCACCAGCTAACGCTCACCTTCTGCCCTGCATTCACAAGAGTATGACCACGGGATCCATAACAATGATACCATGGCCCACTGCACCTCTGTCTGGCACATTGGTTACCTTCTGATGCTACAAGCATTCAGCCCTCAGAGAACTTACAAGTATCAGCAGTTCTGTGCAATAAGGCAGGACAACCCCGGTACCATGGCAACAAGATGCACAGACACCTAACAAACAAGCAAGTTTGCAAAATGCTTAAAACCTCTCTCCTGAGATTTCTTTTAATGCTACTTCTGTTCTCCAGAAATGTACACCCCAGCCCAGGACCAGTTGGGACCCCGAATAGGAGGGGGTCCTCCTACTGGCATCAATCAATGTCTGTAGCCTCCTCAGCAAACTTGATAACCTTCAAACCTGGGTTCAGCAACACAATCCTGACATCCTCTCTGTTGTTGAAACATGGCTAAACCATAAGATCTCTGACACTGTGGTCACAATTCCCAGATACTCTATCTTCAGGCAGGACAGGACTGCAAAATGAGGTGGTGGCTGTGCCATCTACCTGAGGAGTACCCTCATGGGACATGTCATTCCATTTTCTAACCCAGGATCCCCATCTCAGGTCTCACCATCAAAGTTCTCCTAGGGGCCCATAATAAGAATCTTACTATAGCCTCTGTATACATACCCCCAAAGGACCAGGCCAGTGGCTTCAACAGTGTCATGGAATACCTTATGGGCCTACACCATTACTTGAAGACCATAATTTGGGGCAATTTTAACATAAACTGGCTTTTGCCTGAGGCCTGCACCTACAAGGATGCTGCCACGGCACAACATCTCACACAGTTTGTCCCCACCCCCACTAGGTGCAACTATAGGATGGGTACCTACACCCTACTTGATTGGATACTGTCAAACCACCACGAATGAATCTCTAAGGTATCAGCACTCCCTGACACTATAAGTGAACACTCACCGTTATCTGCTCCTGCTAACAAATTCACCAAGCCCCATCCTAAGATAATTCACACCAGGGTGCTCAAACAGGGGCACCTTCAGCTGCTAAAATCTCATCTAAGCAGGCTGTACTGGGCAATAATTGACTCAATCAGCAACATAAACAAAGCCTTGGAACTGTTCATCAACTGCTTTACTGTGGCATGCGATAACCATGCACCACGTATAAAGATGAAGGTTAAAGGCAGGTCTAACCCATGGATAGACTCTGAGCTTGTAGCACGGCTCAAACAAAGGGACCACCTCTGGCACTGTGCTCGAGCCACATCAGAGCAGGGGACATACACAAAATACAAATCTGCAAGAAATGACTGTACCCTAGCTATACGGAAGGCTAAAAGCAAATATTTAGGGAGGTACTGTCCAACTCCTGGGGTGATGGGAAAAATTCTGTAATAACTTGAAGGACCTTACAGGCAAGGATCCTAAGGCACCACCCACCATGCTCAACATTGATGGAATACCTATGCTAGACCTTGGCACCATCTCAATACATTCAATAATGCGTTCTCTAACCTGGGCAGTGTCCTTCCACCTGATTTTTTTCAATGCCCCCACCACCAATTCCGTTTGATACTGCGTCCCAAGTGCACACAGCTCCACAGTTCTTCTTCAAAGAGATCCCAGTGTACTTAGCCAAAACCTATATATGCAAGGCCATCTGCAAAACTGGCTACAGTGGTGACTCTGCGACCTGAAGATGCTTGCACTAGTTCTAGATTAAATCATTGAACCCCTGACAAAGATCTTCAACCTTTTCTCTAAGATTGGGTCAACTCCCATCACTTTGGAAACAGACGACTATCACACCTATACACAAAAGTGGAGACAAGTCACTGCACACCAACTACAGACCTATCTCCACCCCCACTTCTAAAGCTCTGGAACAAATAGTCTCAGACCAGCTTGTTGAGTACCTGGACAGATATGAAATCCAATGCCCAGAACAGCATGGCTTCCGAAAAGGGCATAGTACCACCACAGCACTGTTGGAATTTATGGGATTCATCCACAACACCCTCGACCAAGGAAACTGTTGGGGGGGGGGCAGTATTCATTGACCTAACAAAGGCATTTGATGCTGCTAATCACCCACTCCTACTCAGGCAACTGACCACTCTCGGGCTCGCCAAAAATGCACTGCTCTGGTTTGCAAGTTACCTTGGGGGAAGGGTCCAACATGTTAGGATTGCTGTTGTCACCTGTGATGAAAAAACAGTCCTCTCAGGTGTCCCTCAGGGATCTATCCTGTGGCCATTACTCTTTTCTCTCTTCCTGAACTGTCTCCTTAGCATTTGCCAACAGAAAATATTACTCTATGTGGACAATGCAGTACTGTTTACTAGCAACCATGACTCTAAACAACTTGAGAGTCAGTTGCATTGTGATTTCAGGCATGTTGAAGAAAGGTTTAGCTCACACAAACTCGTCCTGAACTGTAGCAAAACTAAGGTCATGACATTCTGCAATGCAGACAAGAATAAACCTCTGTCCTCATCATCAAGAACCATGCTGGGACTTCACTTGAACATGTTCCTGAGTTTAAATATTTTGGCATCACCTGGACAGTTCCCTTTCTTACACTCAGCACATTGGTATGTAGCTAAGGCTGCAAACATACGGATCGGCCTGCTCACAAGCTCAAACACTGCATGACTACTGATGCCTTAGACTGGCCATCTACAGCTCTGTCACCTCCATCATCGACTACAGTGTAGCCATCTATGGCTCTGCTTCCCCTACTGCCCTCTGGAGGATATCAGTGACACTCAACAAGGCCTGTAGGCTTCTAACGGATGCTGCCCACCTAACACACACGTGACCTGTATGCCCAGGCTGGATGGCTTCCACTCTTCAGTAGAATACATTATCAGACCTGCCTGTTAACCAAAAACATTCTCCTCAGGCTCATGCCATCAGGTATTGCAAAGCTCCTTACTGCCCACAGCAGTACCCAGCATACACGTAGTGCTTGATAGCAAACCTTCCAGGTCCCCAGATGCCGGACCTCAATGGGTCAGAGGTCATTCACCAACAGGGCTCCTCAGTGGTACAATACCCTTAACAAAGAAAAGCAAATGCAATGCTTGGACCATTTAAAAGGCAACTCTGACTATTCCTCACCTCAACCGCTCAATGTGACTGCCTCTCATAGGAACTGCCTCTTCATTTTACTTTAGTTGAAGGTGACCTGTAACCTCCTTAGAGCTCCACACTATTGGCACCAGCTTCACCCACTTTCAACCCTAACCTCCCTACCACCCCTGACTCACCCACCCCTCCCATCTTTAATGGCAATTTACAGATATGGGGCCCTCCAGCCCCTATCCACCTCATATTTTTGCCACCCACCCCTACCCTCCAACAATGGCTCTTTAGCCTGCCTACTCCTTCCTGACCCCTTCCTACCTTATACTCACTATATACTGTTCACCCTGAAATTTGTCATAATCTGGCTTGCGATGTCTCTCTCCACTAATGTCTGTATATTTAAAGCTTAGCCAACTCTGTGTTTTAAGACTGTTAACCATTGTTGACCTTTGTATGTATGTTATCCTACATCCTTTGATGTGGAACCTTTGTAAATGAGCAGTTCTTGCTCAAAGGTACTTGTAATCCTAGAGTTTAACAAATAAATACATAAATAAATAAGATTTCTTTGAAATCATTATTGGCAGCAGCAGCAGGATCAATAACTTATTGCAGGGGTGCAAATGAAACAATGGTACAAACTGGTGGTAGTCAGGCAACCAGAATATTTCAGGCATGGGAAATACTTGAGACTGGTGATACCATACTGGTAACTGGAATATTTCAGTCATGTGAAATACTTGAGACCAGAGATGCCATACTGGTAACTGGAATATTTCAGGCATGGAAATACCCTGAAACTAGAGATGCCATACTGGCAACTGAAATATTTCAGGCATGGAAATGCTTGAGACTGGTGATACTATACTGATAACTGGAATATTTCAGTCATGTGAAATACTTGAGACTAGAGATGCCATACTTGCAACTGGAATATTTCAGGCATGGAAATACCTGAGACTGGTGATACCATACTGGTAACTGGAATATTTCAGGCATGTAAAATACTTGAGACTGGTGATGCCACACTGGTAACTGCCATATTTCAGGCATGGGAAACACTGAGACTGGTGATGCCACACTGATAACTGCCATATTTCAGGTATGGGAAACACTGAGACTGGTGATGCCACACTGGTAACTGCCATATTTCAGGCATGGGAAACACTGAGACTGGTGATGCCACACTGGTAACTGCCATATTTCAGGCATGGGAAACACTGAGACTGGTGATGCCACACTGGTAACTGCCATATTTCAGGCATGGGACACACTGAGACTGGTGATGCCACACTGGTAACTGCCATATTTCAGGCATGGGAAATACTTGAAACTAGAGATGCCATACTGGCAACTGAAATATTTCAGGCATGGGAAATGCTTGAGGCTGATGATACTATACTGATAACTGGAATATTTCAGTCATGTGAAATACTTGAGACTAGAGATGCCATACTTGCAACTGGAATATTTCAGGCATGGGAAATACCTGAGACTGGTGATACCATACTGGTAACTGGAATATTTCAGGCATGTAAAATACTTGAGACTGGTGATGCCACACTGGTAACTGCCATATTTCAGGCATGGGACACACTGAGACTGGTGATGCCACACTTGTAACTGCCATATTTCAGGCATGGGAAACACTGAGACTGGTGATGCCACACTGGTAACTGCCATATTTCAGGCATGGGAAACACTGAGACTGGTGATGCCACACTGGTAACTGCCATATTTCAGGCATGGGAAACACTGAGACTGGTGATGCCACACTGGTAACTGCCATATTTCAGGCATGGGAAATACTTGAAACTAGAGATGCCATACTGGCAACTGAAATATTTCAGGCATGGAAAATGCTTGAGACTGGTGATACTATACTGATAACTGGAATATTTCAGTCATGTGAAATACTTGAGACTAGAGATGCCATACTTGCAACTGGAATATTTCAGGCATGGGAAATACCTGAGATTGGTGATACCATACTGGTAACTGGAATATTTCAGGCATGTAAAATACTTGAGACTGGTGATGCCACACTGGTAACTGCCATATTTCAGGCATGGGACACACTGAGACTCGTGATGCCACACTGGTAACTGCCATATTTCAGGCATGGGAAACACTGAGACTGGTGATGCCACACTGGTAACTGCCATATTTCAGGCATGGGACACACTGAGACTGGTGATGCCACACTTGTAACTGCCATATTTCAGGCATGGGAAACACTGAGACTGGTGATGCCACACTGGTAACTGCCATATTTCAGGCATGGGAAACACTGAGACTGGTGATGCCACACTGGTAACTGCCATATTTCAGGCATGGGAAACACTGAGACTGGTGATGCCACACTGGTAACTGCCATATTTCAGGCATGGAAACACTGAGACTGGTGATGCCACACTGGTAACTGCCATATTTCAGGCATGGGACACACTGAGACTGGTGATGCCACACTGGTAACTGCCATATTTCAGGCATGGGAAACACTGAGAGTGGAGATGACACACTGTTAACTGCCATATTTCAGGTATGGGAAACACTGAGACTGGAAATTACACACTGCTAACTGCCATATTAATGCATGTGAAATACTTAAGACTGGTGATGCCACTCTGGTAGCTGGCATCTGGAAAGCTGTTAAAGGGATGGATGGAATATGGGCACCAGAAACACAGGGGATAAGAGATGTAGCAACACCAGTGGAGGATTTTTTATTAGGAACAGCAGTCAGTTGGTGGGTGGCAGTTTTATGCACTGGGAACTGCAAGGCGTACACTTTCAAAAGAATACACCATGACAGTGACAGTAATAAAGAAAAGGGGTGCTGGCCATAGATTTGTGTTAGTATGACTATGAATATGATGAACATGTTTGACTAAATGTTAACATGTTGTGCTTATTTGCTAACAGAACAATGATGGTTAACACAGAATGAGACTACATATGGGTCCATGCTACAACACACAAATGTTGTATCCAGTACAAATGATTATTTAATGCATTTTTTAGTGGCCATACGTGTACCCATGGTGAGGTACATTTATTTTTCATAAACACAAGTTGTTTTACATGTGCTGGATCAAGCAAGGATTGATGAGGTACCACCACATCCCCAACAGTGCTGAACATTCGTTCAGATGGTACACAGGTAGAGGGGTGCAACAGATATACAGTATTTAAGGACCAGCTGTGCAAAGTGTGGAGATGCTTTCATCCTTTTAATCCAGTACTCCACTAGATTTATGGAGAATTACTCCAGAGGCTCGTTGAAATAACTGTTAGCAGACTGAGTTACGACTGTGGCTATTGTTCTGTTCTCTTCCACTGCTCAGCCTGTAGTGATGAGCTGAGTTTAGCCCAACAGTCACCCTCCTTCTCAAGGATTTTCACACTGCTTTCAGTTTGTGATTCTGACACTGGCTCATTGATAGGGTTACCTGCGGGTTTCATCGACCCAAACATGCAGAAAGTATGTTCAGAGCACATCTGCTTCTGAAATGCTGTAACCCTGTGAGAGGGCATTATAAGGTGTAGTACCTCACACTTGAAATGTGGTTCAGAAATAGTGGCAAATATGTGATTTTCTTATTGGAACAGATATTAGAAAATTTTACTTCTAGTTCTGTGGTGAGGTTTTCCACAAGGGCCATCACTGGTCCTGGGGTCTGGTTTGGATTTTTCTCAGCATTTTCACTGAATCTCCTCATGACTTTTTTCAGGATCTGTACAGCAGGAATTGCCTGACTTAGCAGTGCAGAATCAGAGTTAAGGTCACAGTGCTCCTTTCAAATGGGGCTAAAACCTGTACCAATCCCTTAATCACAGCCCAGTCCTGATGTCTGAGGAGTCCCCATGTCAGTTTCCATGCTCATCTCATGAAGGTCAGCTTCTGCTCCAGAAGCCTTTGCAGCATATAATAGCTGAAATTCCACTGGGTTTGTACATCCTGGATGAGATGATGCTGCGGCATTTGAAGATGCTCTTATAGCTGCGCCAGACAGTTAATGTCTTTCACAGAGTGATGGAAATGGCGACATATGCTTCTGGCTACTTTGACTGTGTGATCTGCCTCAGCTGTGTTTGCAAATCCTTTGTGCCACCAAATTTATTGTTATGAGCAAAGCAGCGTACCCCCTCAAAATTGCCATCTCTAAGTGCTTTTATCATATTTGTGGCATTGTCTGTGACCACAAACCCTACCTGCAAATTGTTGCCATCAGTCCATGGGCTCAACATCTCTTACAGGAATGACAGTATGTTTACAGCCTGGTGATCCTTTTCCTTAACAATGACATTTAGCAAAGCAGACCTGCAGGGAGAGGGGGAAGAGACAGAACCAGCAACAGTACCACCATCACCACCAGTGACTACCACATCTGCAACACACCAGTGTGCTGTCAGTGACAAGTATGCATGATTTGAATTCATGCTGATCCATATGTCAGTTGTGCAGTGGAAAACTCCAGCAACAGCCTGTGCTAGTAGTCTAGCAACTTCTTTTCTCAAATCATGATAAATGTTGGGTACTACAGTACGTGAAAATGTGGTTTGTGATGGTATATTATACCTGGGGTGCAAATGCTGCAGCAGCCTACAGAAACCTGTGTTTTCCACAATGAAAAATGGCTGCAGATCCAAGGCCATTATCTCACCAATTAAATTGGTGATCTGCTGTGCTGGTGGGTGTGACGTCTGGTACTTGGTGCAGGCATGGAAGGCTTGCATGATGGGTGTAGCCAAATCAGTACCACATCACACTGATTTTGACTTTGAACCCATGGTGGAGGGTGTTACAATAATAGATGATTGAGCAGAAGAAGGCAGAATGGGTGATGCTCCTGTATGGGGATACGCTACAAGTGGTGTAGCGGTAGTTGAGGGCACACTCTCTGTCTCAGTAATAGAATCACTTCCAATACTTTGTGCATCTACTGCACTAGTACCAGAAGAGGGGCTGACAGGCACATGTTGTGGAGGGGGTAGGAACCGCTGTAGATCTTTCATTCGCAGATGGTTCATCATTAATGTTGTTGTGAGATTTGAAAGGTTTTTACCGCAACTTATAGTACAGTTGTACACAGAACATACTGCCTTTGTTGGATCATCTTTCACAACACTAAAGTACAGCCACACCACACTTTTCCCCCACTGACAGTGGAAGTACGGGCCTCAATAGGATGACCATGGCCATGCTTTGCCCCTTTCCCCTTATCAGACCTGGGTGCAGTGGATGCAGTTGTGCTGCCCCTTTCTTTTTCTGCAACAGATGTAGTTGTAGAACTACTCTGTGTATCAGATGGAGTTGAACTGTATTTGTTTTACCTGACGTGGAACCTATGTAATGAGCTTGTTCTCAAAAGTATTATTCTGAGATTCATAATAAATAATAAAATAAATAAATAAAAAACTTGACACAACTTTTTGACAGGATAGAGTGGACTGTTTGGTTTTCTTAGGAGGAGGAGGGTGACCCTGACCATCCTGCTTGCTATGACAAGCAGCACTACATTTTTTGGCAGCTGCACATTCATGCTACTCACACAGATATGCCACATATTCAGCCTCATCACAAAATTTGCTTAGGTGGGTATCACTGTCAGATGATGCACTGAGCAAGTCTTGTGGCTCTGGTTATTATTCAGAACCAGATGAATGCTCTTCTTCGGAATCCTCCACATCAGCAAAATGAAATGTGGTGAGAGGAGACTTATAAGGCTGAGCAACAGTACGTTTTTGGCAACACAATTTGTTCGGTCATTGTAACAGTCTCATGGGCAGTACTAGTCATAGTACCTATGATCTTGGGCACAGTTGGCAAGGTAGTAGCACTGTCAATAGTAATCCCGGTGACAGAATTACTAGTAGGCATTACAGTCAAAGCAATTGGCATCATATTACAGCTGGTTGTAATACTGGCAGCAGTAGTCATGTGACAGCAGAACACTCAGGACTACTAATGGAGGCAAAGGTTGTGGTGACAGTTGCTGTGCAAGGAGCACAAATAATAGTGCACTCTTTGGGCAGTGGTGGTGTCAATAGTACACAAAGGCACTGCTCTGGTTGCTGAAATCACAGCACTGGTGGTGGTGGGAAGGAGCAGACCAATAGGTGATGTTCCATTTATGGGGGCAGTTGTGAATAGCACTACCACTGGTAGTGGGGTGGGTTCTTGTTCTTGTATAAGTGGAGATGTCAGCTGTAAAGCCCTCCTACTTTTATAAAATGATGGTGCTGCAAATTTATTTATTTATTTAAGAGTTTTACCAGGCAGGCATGCTGAGTGGAGTACCGCTCGATTCCAGATGTGACCTGGGGGAGAGGGGAGAGGAGGAATATACAGTAGGAAGTGCAGTGTAATATACAAGTAGCACTCCAACAAATGCAGTACTAGTAGTAGTAGTGGCAGCAGCTGTAGTTATAGTAGCACTAGTACTACCCCCAGTCCTACTGACACCAGAACCTGAAGGCTTATTAGGGGAGAAAACTATTTTAAAGCTGCAAATACAAACAGACCTTCTCTCACCCTGTTCCTCACTGCTTACGAATGATGGTGATGATGGCTTGCTTGGGCTGGACCATGCATGTTTATGGGATTTATGAGACACGGTCTATAACATACTGTGTATTTTATTTGTGATTAATGTTTTTGTTTATGTTGGTGCTTCTTGCAGAAAACAACAATACCCACAGCACTCAAGTAGCAGCTAATAAAGACAGACTGATGCTAGAGAGAAATGGAGTCAGCAAACAACTTCTTATTCATATGGTGTCAGTTGTGAAGTCATACAGTACAGTAATTCAAGCTTTCAAGGTGCACCACACAACTTACAGCACACAGAACCCAGTGAGTCACACCTAACACACACACAGAAATACTAAAGCAGTTCACAGAAAATTTACATGTACATACTCACAGCAGTGCACCCACAGGGGGTGAAGACACACAAAAAAGAAAAATCTCACACGCACAGGAGGCCATTCAGGTGCATTGAGCGGTGGAGGGAGGAGTCACTTGCGACATCCTCCTCACTCCATTGTACAGAGAACTGAGCCAAGAACCAGACCACAGTCAGCAGCAATTCAATGGGCCAAGCCTGACCCAATGAGAAAAAAATACAATGATTTATAAATCACAAAAAAAAAAATGCAAGCAGACAACTATGCATGCACTTGCAGGACACAGATTACAAGAACAACAATGCAACGCACACGCAGATGATGTATGTGCCACAGTGAGCTGTGACACAGACAAGAGAGAGAGTCAGATGGCAATCACACCTCACTTATGCAGTGAACTGAGCCCGGAATGCGATGATAGCAAAATACCAATTTGCTTCACAAAAGAAATAGAAAATACCACAGGGGCTGTGTGTTGATTTGGAAGAAAAAGATAAGCAAGCACAGCAGAGGGGATGGGGGCAGTCAGCAAACACTTGAACCATTCACTGTTACTGAGCCCAGTAACAGTTACTCACTACATGCAAAAGCTAAGCTGGACTTTGTTGACAAAAAAAAATCCTGTTAAGAACTAATAATTGAACAGAAAGGTTCTTAGCAAAAATCAAATCACACTGCTTCAGCGGGCGCAAGCTGTAGCAGTGGGATGGACACCAATTGGCCATGCCTAGCCCTCTCTGCTGCCCCCATGGTGGTGCTGGTGTGGGCCTGCCATTTTGCTGTTCTCCTGGTGGCTGTTATGCAGTCTCCATTAGTCCATACATACACCTATTTCAGGCTCAGTTCAAACAGTCACACTTGTCCTGAAATCACACACCATTCACTTGCAATAACTCTTGTTGCCCCTGTAACCCTATAAATTACTGCAGACTCACTGGCTAACATCCAGTCTTCTTCTTCACGTGGCCCTGTTGTTCACTCTGGTTCTTCAGTTTGTTTTAGTGGCAAAGAAAGCCAAAAGTATTATAACCACCACCAATAACTTACTATATAATTTTTGCAATATGGTCTAAGTCGTACATTTTTATTGTAATAATTCAATAATTTGCTAACATTTCAGCCACCAAGATAAGACTTATGGAAATAGGACATCTTATTAGTAAAGAGTTCCTAGGGTAGCAGCAAATCAAATGCTGGCTGGGAACCTATGCTGACATGTGAAAAGGAATTACTGAACATTTATGAAGCCTCAGTTCACACACACTTGTAAGGATTCAATATTTCTTAAACTCCATAGAACGTATTATATAGCTGAAGCCTCACTCATGTCCATCACTTCTGGAAATTTCTCAAAAGAATTACAGCAGATTCATTATACGCGATTTACCTTTTGTGAACCTATGCTGCCTATCTTTTCCAATGCATTAATTTATTCAAAAAAAGTTTAACCTTGAAAGTCCTACTGAAATGCAACAGCTTATTTCTAGAAGCATCCTGGGGAAGGGTACATACAGAAGAGTGACAGAGGCAATTAAGCAGGAAAGCAAAAATTCAAAATACAATGAACAGGCTGGCCCGGTAGCACTGAGAGCTGAGGCTCTGGATGCATTACCTCATGCCATGCCGGTGACCCATGTTAGAGAATGAGCACAGGTCGCCGGAGGTTAGCAGGGGAGGAGAAGGATCGAGTGCCCAATGGACTGCTCTCCTTCTCTGGTGAGGGCAGTCACCAGCAGTCAATGTTCAACTGGTCCCTAGTGTCAGCTGGGGGGCAGCACACCAATGCTCAAGAGACAGGGAGAAGAGGAGGCAGATGCCTGAAGGGAGCATGTGCAGATGCATGCATGCTCCCTCCATGTGTGTCACTGCATGCCTCATCTCCAAGGGAGAGAAAAAAATGGAGGAGGAAAGTGTTCTGGGCATGGCTGAATGACAGCCGGTCCCCGCAGGTGCCGCTATACGAACAGACAGTAACCCTGGCACTGGATCCATAGCAGCAGGTTGAGGGGTCCCTGCCACCCTGCCATGGGTGCAAACCATAGAGATAAGACAGAGGTAAGCTGCTAGTGGGAGACAGGGCTGGGGGACTGGCTAGAAGGAACACCACCCAGGAAAAGGCAGCAAAAAGAAACTAACTGTAAAAAAAAATACAGTGAGCAGTTGGAAGGTATGACACAGTGCCAATATAACTGTTTAAACAGAGAAATAAATAGTTATAAGTAGCAAGCATTTGTCAATGCCGAATGTTTGCTTGCTGGCATTAGTATTGGAAGTGCAGGAGTTAGACAGATGCAGAATAGGAATGGCGGTGAAGTATTGAACTGATGCCAGCCCCACCCTTACCTTGCAGAGACAGGCATTGGGGTGTGCCTTTGAGCCGTCGCCCATAATGCTCATGCCATTTCACTTCACCCTACCCTGCAGACACCTACAAGTGTTGAGGTGTGCCATGGTGTGTTCAGGCTTTACACTCACCCCATTCCATAAGGAAAAAAAATGAAATGGGTGCAGTATAGGAGAATGGGGTGAACTTTGGGGCTGAAGAGTCCAAAGCACACCTCGATGCCTGTCACTGGCTGCAGGGTGGAGGTGAGAGTGGAATGGCATGAGCATTACTGTTGACAATCCCAAGTTACACCCTTGACATCTGTCAGTCCCAACAGGGTAGGGCGTTATGGTCGGAAACCCTAACACCCTGGGTGTTTCTTGGTATTTTCACTCCAAGTTTTCAACATGGGCTTTTTGTGACCCCACCGCATGAACAGTGACACTATCAGTTCATTAGCCAAAAGATGATTTTGCACAGCGACTGCACCATTTGGCACCACAGGTGCAAAAACACATTTCAAATAGGTTGTGAAAAATGACAGCTGTACTGTTCATGAGGAGGTGTAAAAAAATGGTGATGTTGAAAATCTGGAGTGAAAATATACAAAAACTGGTGAAGTCACAAGCGTGTATAGAAACTGTGCAACACACACCCATAATGCAATTATTTGGGGGAATTTTTACACCAGATTTTCAACATAGGCATTTTGGGACCTCCACTCATGAACCGTGGCACTGTGATTTTCTTATTCTGTCCCAAACATTGATTTTGCACAGCTAATGCGCCCATTGTGTACCACAGGTGTGAAAACATGTTTTGTGCAGCATGTGAAAATGACAGCTGTACTGTTTGTAAGGCGGTGCGAAAAAATTGCAATGTTGAAAATCTGGAGTAAAAATATAAAAAATTGGCAAAGTTATGAGCGTGCGTAGAAACTGCGCAATGCACACTGGTAACGCAGTAATGTTTTGGAATTTTTTCACCAAATTTGCCACATGAGCTTTTTGAGACCTCTCCTTATGAACACTGTCACTGTAATTTTCTTAATCTGTCCTGAACATTGATTTTGCACAGCGACTGCGCCATTGTGAGTCAGATGTGCGAAAATACAGTTTAGGCAGGATGTGAAAAATGACAGCTGTACTGTTCATAAGGAGGTGTGGAAAAATGGCAATGTTGAAAATCTGGAGTGAAAATCTTAAAAATTCTCAAAGTTGTGAGCGCAAGTGGGAACTGCGCAATGCATGCTCATAACACAGTCATTTTTTGGAAGTGTTTTCCCAGATTTGCAACATAGGCTTTTTGGGAGCCCACCTCATGAACAGTGACACTGTCATTTTATTAATCAGTCCTGTAGCTGATTCCGAGCAGTGCCCGCAAAAACACACTTTGGGATTGAATAACGAAATGACAGTGACTAGGTTCATGAGGTGGGTTCCCAGGAACCCCATGTTGAAAATTTGGAGCTAAAAGTCACAAAAATGGTCGAGATATCTACCTAAGTTGACCCCCCCCATTTATGCCATTACACAGCTTACCAGCATTTCTTCAGTTCACGGTTGGCTTTGAAGAGTGCAGACTTGTTCCTGCTCCACCGAAGATTGTCACGCTGGGCTCCGGAGGTAAGTATAGGGTGAGAGGGGTGTGGGGAGGTGGGGTGCACAGAGGGTGAGGTTGAGGGCACTGCAGACAACAAGGACTGTTTTCTTGTTTCAGGTAGTAAAAAAAATAAAACACTGGACCATTTTCTTTATTACAGGTAAATTCTGACAAATGTTGGGCACACTGGTTTGGGCTCCCAGTGTGCCACCTGTATATTTGGGGAGGGGCTGAGGCCAATGAGAGATTGGGCCCATGTCGGCAAAGAAAGAGTGTCTGTGTTTGGGAGGGGCATGATGCCAAGGGGGATTGGGCACCCCCCTCAACAGACAACTTCCAACAAGAGGGACATTAAACCAATGGGATTGCGTTCCCCCATCAGCAAATGAACTGGGGAAGGGGCATGCATACAGCAGAATTGGGCACCCCCAACGTCAGCTTTGAGAGGTGGACTGCGACAGCTGCCACCATGTTTATTGAAATTTTACACCAGGCAAGGCACGCCCTGCAATGAGGGGGTGCTCTCTCATTGCAGCGATTAATTTCTTTCAAGTTGGTGACACGGTTCTGAGCTGCTGTCATAGACAGCGTGCTCATTCATTTGTGCCACAGAGACAAACCCCAAAAAGCAGTGGCACCACTGGCCACAACACTGCTGCACCTCCACAACCTGCTACTCCAGCAAGCTGTCACAACATGTTTCTTGCGCATGCCCACAACACAAGCAAACATAAAACATGAGCAGAACTGGATAAAACACATGATTGGGGGGAGCATAGGAGCTAGAAAAGAGAATTTTGTGTAGAATTAGGCCTTAACACAATTCTAAAGGCCCACTTCCCCATTCTATCTGTGATCAGTTAGGCTAACATGTTTCTAATTTCCTGGTTGTGTTTCACTTGATCATTTCTTATGTGTGGTTATGATATCTGGCATTTTGTGGGCCCTATTATTCTACTGTAAGCCAAAATATGAAACAAAAGTCATAATGTTACAATTCTAGACTAATGCAGGTTTGACACGGACTATGTTTTGAAACTAGCCAGTGGCAGGTGATTGGTCTAGAGAAAGGTACAAGATGATGGAAAGGACTGGCTTGTTGGTGTTTTAGAAAGCAGTGAATCTTGAGTTGTGATTTTCAAATGGATTGCATTATGTCTTGAAAACCACTCTGTGCAGCTCTGCCTTTTGATGAGACATCTTTCCTTTTCATTAGCTCAGGCTATTGCTTTAATACATTAAATTATCTTATGTTAAGGACAAGCGATAGCTAAACTGAATGCACACATTTTTCAGAACTTCCCTGCTGTGAACGGTTGGATAAACGGTTCAAGGCAATTTGTGTTGAGCTAAGTACACTCCCATCTCTACTAATTGAAAATATTCCATTTTAAATGTGTAAGTGCTCTCCTGAAGCCATGTCCTGCAAAATCTGCAGTAGGTTAAAAGCAGTAAGGACTTTAATTGCATGCTTAAGCTTAATTTTCTTTTTGCATGCCATATCTTATTTTTCTGGGCTATACAATGCAACAGATTTGTCTTACTGAAGCAATATTATTTGGATTGTAAGTAAATTAAGCAGATTTCTGCCGGAGCTGTGCAAAACATGAAATGTTTGCATAGTGATGCTTCTGCAGCAAAACCTAAAAGGTTTGCAGCGTTCACAACATTTCCAAGAAAGGTACAGTAAGCTGGAAAGAATGTCACCAGAATTGATAAATTTGAAAGAAAGGGTAAAATCTCAACAAAGCTCACCACTTGACAAAAATGTATGCCATTTCAGCATTTTATTAAAACTGGAAACACTTCAAATTGAATTTCATATAGTGAATTTTCATTAGTGAAATGAGTAAGGAAAAAAAAACTGAACACATGACCTTATGTCTAATTACAACAACCTAAACATGTTAAGCATTTCTACGATTGTATATAATGTATGTTATGTATTACAGACATTGTATGTAATTCATTGTACATTCTATGTCCTGTGTATCTCAAGTCAGAAAATAGGTTATTGTCTAGAGCTCCTACCTGATGACCACAACGTGACTAAATAATAAAATTAATTTTTCAGCCTGGTTCTGAAACAAGCAAAAAGGCAGGAGTCCTGTATTTGTCAGTGGCCATGCTCTTTTTTGTTCACGTAATTTCAGTATAAGAATTGGCAGACTTATTTCAAGCCTGACAAAGCGCAGAGACTAAATTACTTTCTTATCCAGAAGAATGGTTCCTTCAAGTCAGTAATATGGTGCACTGGGGAAACAGTGTAGAGAAGACAACGCCTCCCACACTGTTCCCAGACTGTGGGAAAACAGATCGCTACACTTTGCCATGCAGTCAGCCCCTGACATTGACAGCTACCAACATTTTGCTGATGTAAATGTAAGAGCAGAACAAGTAGCATGGGAAGGTTCTCAAGTACTGAGTTTGCCTTGGACTGTAGCTGATCTTTTCATAATTATGCCTTTTTTTTATTTCCACAACAATCATAAGTAGGCAAGGAGCACAGCAAAGGAAGGTGATAAGAACAGTGTTGAAATGCAGAAAGCACCTCTTCAACTACTAGAGTGCAATATGTCTCCATAAGTCAGTGTAAATTAAATCAGTGCTTCAGTTTCTGACTGCTGAAAGAATAAACTCTGCTAACCACAAATTCATAACCTGTTACTGCAGTGACACACATACATTTAGAACTTTGTTTCTTTCCAGCAGGGAGTTTGTGAAAAAAAGCACATCAGCACAATCTGGTATTTCCCAAGGTATTTAGTTTTGATGTGATGACTGCTTCACCTTCTAAACAACCGGCAGGAGTCCCCTCAGTGGTTAGTGAACAGCAACATAGCTCTTAATTTGACAGCAGTTTGCAAAAGCATTTGAAGATATTTGTGATGTTAAATATACATTATTTGCTTTTTTCAAAATTAAAATCAGGTTATCTTTAGCAAGTCATCAGCACCAAACTGACATGAAAATACAGTTAATACAAGCACTGGTACTGTATATC
Source organism: Neoceratodus forsteri (assembly GCA_016271365.2). NCBI lineage: Eukaryota > Metazoa > Chordata > Ceratodontiformes > Ceratodontidae > Neoceratodus > Neoceratodus forsteri. The sequence continues at coordinate 1,415,860,095 of CM057449.1, read as the reverse complement.
TCACATGCCATAATCCATTTTTTAGAGCTCAGGTAAGAAAGCATATTGAGAAAAATATCAGTCATATGTTTACAAGCTGATGTACAAATTAATGTTGTTCTCTGTTTCTCTGTCACTGTAGGAGGATGTGGCATGGGCCTAATAAAACTGTAAACAGAGAAAGCAAGAAGATCATAACTCTATGGCATGTTAAAATGAAAAGAGTTGGCACATGACCTATTAGGAGGTCCAGGCTATATCACAACTCAGCGTATTTATGGAACCAGTAGCCTGTTTTAAAATCATTAAATGAAGAAAGAAAGAAAAAGAAAGAAGAGAGAGAAAGAGAAAGAAAGAAAGAAAGAAAGAAAGAAAGAAAGAAAGAAAGAAAGAAAGAAAGAAAGAAAGAAAGAAAGAAAGAAAAAGTTAGTTAAAATGATTCGCAGGCACTAGATGTTTGTTTCTGATGCTGGCCACACATCAGTAGCACCCCTACAACATTTTAAAAAATGTGTAAAAAGATGTGTAAGAAATGTGATTAGAACTCAATGGATGAGTCATGGCTGTGCTTGCAGCATCCTTACTTGCGAAATGATCATGAGAGATGTGGCCATCTCCCATTTATAATGACCCCCACTGGCCTCATGTGAGCACCTTTTCGACCAGCACGCATGTCTTTTTTTAAAAGGAAAGGAAGCCAGAGAGTGGTTTTCACACAAGAAAACTACAGAAAGCAGTGAGATCACAGCTCATATTGGTATGTTAAAATTAAAAGACTAGACCATGTCTGATCTATGAGGGGGTCACCTTTTGTTGGTGATCAGGTGAAATAACAGCTCTGCTGATTAATGAAACCAGCCCCTGTTAAAATCATGGAATGGAAACAGAAAGTGAGAAAATAGGACTTTAAAATAATGTGCAGGCTTGGGGAGGGGTACTGGCTATATTAACATCACACCAGTAGCACACTTTAAAAAATAAAAAAAGTAAAAGTTGTAGACATCAATTTGTCCAGATTGTGATGGATATTTGGCAATATTTGCAAAGGAAAACGTTTTGTCTATAGTAGTACTGTAGGCAGGCAGGCAGGCAGGAAGTTCTCTAGAGTGATCACAACATTTTAAGGAAATATCCGGACATGCCTGTGGCTGCAGCTGTACAAGAAATATGATTGAAACTATGTGGATGAGCCAGGACTGAGCTTGCTATGTCCTTAATTACCTAATAAAAACATGCCTGATATTTTAAGAGTGGTCTGTGACCCCCATGACATCATGAGTAGTTTGCCAGTAATGAGTTATGAGACTTACAATCACTAGTGGAGATAAATGTATTATTCCACTGCAACCAATTATGTATTCTGTATATATATATATATATATATACAGTATATATATATATATATATATTCTTTGCAAATTAGGGTTCAGTTTAATGCCTCAAACCTAGGGAAATGTGGAGTTAGGGTTTCCAACCCTTACTTCCCCCCCCCAAGAATCAAAAGGACAAAACCACACTAGCAACCACAGACACCCGTCATCAGTTAAGACAAACATACAACTGTTTTAAGATGGTACAGATGCAGTAGCATTGATGTGCTACCTTCATGGATTTGTATCTGAGGTATGCACAACTACAACATATGCTCACTTCCGATTGCAGGTGGAAATCCACAATGCTCAAATCACAACACTACTTTTATGTGCAGAAGTACAGGCCCCTGCAACCACAGATACACATGCATGATACCCAAATTACAGTACAAGAGTTCTTTTGTCTGCAGATACACAGGCTCCTATGGGTCCTGTGCTTCTGTAGTCACAGGTACTCATCCACACTGTAAGACATAAACAGTTTTGTCTGCAGAAGTGCAAGCCCCAGAAGGGCCTGCACTTCTACAGCTGCAGGTGTAAAACATATACACTGAACTCCAACTGCAGAAGTGCAGGTTTATTGTTTATTGAACTTCTAGGATTACAATACCTTTGAGCCATGGCTCTTTTACAAAGGTTCCACGTCAACTCTGAAAACAATACAAACATAACAGGCTTTGAGATAGGCAATTCAAGCAGTGGAGATACAAAATATTTGAGGGGCAGAAGGTACAGGACAGAAATATGTATGAATGATGCAGTACAGGTGAATGAGAAATGCAGTACAATGGATTCTAAGCAGGGTGGGGTAGCTTGAAAACAGCCAGAGGACAGAAAGGAGAGGTAGCAGGGCAAGAGATTAACTGGGATGGATTGAGGGATTAAGGGGAACACTAGAAGACAGTATAGCAGCTGAAGGGCATTGTTAGGTTTAAAGTGCTAGAGCCAGGAGGGAGATGAGGTAGGGGGTAGGGGAAAGGTGTCATGGAGTGAGAGAGGTAAGTGCAAGAGCAGATTAGGAGCGCAGTCACAGGAGCTGGAGGCAGAGAGGTGGAGGCGAAGGTTGATTTTAAACTGGCCTAGCCTTTGCAGTGAGGTGATGTCTTTGAGTCCATTAAACCAGGAGGGTGCACGGTGCACAGATCACCTTTGTCACTGTGAGGTGCGGCACCGTGGTATGTGTAGAATTTGATTTTCAGAATCCCTGGTGAGGCGGGGGATGTGTGCTGCACATAGGAGCGCTTGGACTCCTGGGGATGCAAGGCCTAACATGATCTTCTTGGCCATTAGGCAGATATGGAACTTAATACAGTTTGATAGTTGGAGCCAACCCATTTGGGTGTAGAGTGCACATGTGTGGGTGAGACGGTGGGATCCAGTAATGAGATGGCAGGCTTTGTTTAGGGCCAAGCATAGGCGCCTTAGGACTGTGTCAGTAGCAGAGCCATAGACAACCAGCCCATAGTCAATTAGAGAGACCACAGAGCTCTGTACAGCTATCCTTAAGGCATCTGAGTTGAGGCATTGCCTGTGCCTGTAGAGAAGGCCAGTGTGCTTGTTAACAGCTTTGGCAACAGTGTGGATGCCATGGGTTAGGTGGCTGTCGAGAGTGATGCCAAGATATTTAAAGGATTGTACTTGGTCTAGGACAGCACCATAGCAGTTTGCAATTGAGATGGGTTGAAGCCTATTCATGTTATGGGAGCCACAGAAAAGCATCGCCTTTGTTTTCTTGTAGTTGAGCACCAGCTTTTGCCTGTTAAACCATTTTTCAACGGAGGTGAAACCCATCTGGAGCTTTTCTTGGAGTAGTATGAGGTCATGGTGAGAGGCGTGAATGACTGCATCATCCGCCTATAGCAGGAATTGTTCAGGACAGGACTGTGGGGAGATTGTTCAAAAAAGGCAGAAAAGAAGTGGCCCGAGAATGGATTCCTGTGGAACTCCTGAGTGGACCGGTCTAGCATCAGAGAGGGTGTGAGCGATTTTCACCCTTTGTGAGCAGTTTTCCAGGTAGCTCTTAAACCATGATTTAGCCTCAAGGGATAGTCCAGCATTTTGGAGCTCAGTGATGAGTAGTTGGTGATGAACGGTGTCAAAAGCCTTAGGTCAATGAAGACTGAACCAGTTAGTTGATTATTGTCAAGGTAGTTGTGGATTGCTGCTGTGAATTCTAGCAGGGCCGTGGCAGTGCTGTGGCCTTTTCAGAAGCCATGCTGCTGCTTACAAACGATGTCGTGCTTAGCCAGGCATTCCATCAGTTGGTCAGAGACTAATCGCTCAATGGCCTTAGAGAGGGGGGGAAGTATGGATACAGGCGTATAGTTCCCAGGATGGGCCTTGTCCCCACTTTTGTGGACAGGCGTAATGGTGGTAGATTTCCATTTATCGAGGAACTGGCCGAGGGTGAGGGAGAGGTTGAAAATATGTGTAAGCTGAGGTAGTACTTCATCTAGAGTGAGAGACAGTAGTTTAAGGTCAAGAGTGTCACCACTGATTCTTGATCCTGCGATTGCTTTGCTGATATATTTATGCACTACATGTATCTGACTGCTTTGAAATAAAATGGCGGTCGAGTTGCAGAGGGGGGGCAGGTTGGTGAGAGGGGGTGTGGCAGAGGAGTCAGTGTTAAAGAAATAATGCAGGAGCATGCTACTGAGGTCCGAGAAGGTTTTATTAAATGTATTTGCTATGGTGGCTGGGTCCAGAGTTATAGTCCCATCTAGTTCCAGCATGGTGGGTGACGTCTTTGGTAATTTCCCCATGATATCTTTTAGATTATCCCAGAAGGACTTCCCTTTACTGCAGGTGTTTGTAAGAGTATCTTTGTAGTAGCTGCTTTTCTTTAGGCGTATTGCTTTAGTGCAATCATTTCTGGCACGTTTGTAGTTTTGTATGTCTACTTGAATACCTGTGTCCCGAGCCCGAGCCCAGAGGTGGTCCCTAGATTTCATCAGTGCTAGGAGCTCCCCTGAGAGCCATGGGTTGCAAAGCCCTTTGACTTTTCTCTTTTTAGAGGGGGGGCATAGGAGTCACAGGCAGCGTTGAAGGTGTTGATAAAGAACTTGAGTGCAGAGTTGACCTCCATTGCAAGGAAAACAGGAGACCAGTCTTGTTGTCTGAGGTGGGATTTGAGGTGCTTCAGTTGGCCACGTGGGAGGGTTCTGCTTGTAATTCGTTTGGGCAGTGGGATGTAGAATTTATTTGACCATTCACAGGTGATTGGAGAGTGGTCACTTAATGAGTCGGGAAGGACAGAGACGTGGGAGATGCAGGATGGGCGGTTTGTCAGGATCTAGTCCAGAAGGGAGCTGGTGCCAGCCTTATAGTTTTGCCTAGTGGGTGTGGTGACTAGCTGGGTGAGATCGGCAGCTGAGATAGCATCCTTAAAGCTGTTTGTATCTGTCCCAAGTCAATTTATGTTAAAATCACCCATAAGGATAGACTCAGAGCCTGGGGGTTGTGAGAGGATGAAGTCCAGGACATAGTTGAGACCTTTGCCTTGTTCCTTAGGTGGGATGTAGATAGCAGTGATAGTCAGTACCTTATTGTGGGCCCCAAGAAGAAATCTGGGAAGTCGAGTCCGATGCAGGGGTTTGAACAGGGTGCCCTAGGAAGGCATCTTTGAGGTAGATAGCACAGCCACCACCTCTTTAAGAGGTCCTGTTTGTCTGAAGACATTATATCCTGGAAGAGCAGTTGCACTGTCTGGTATTTTAGGAGTGAGTCAGGTGCCACAAAAGCCATAATACCAAAATTGCAACAGGTATAAAACCTACAGACTGACTTCTGGCATCAGAATCATAGGCCCCTGTGGTGCCTGCCCTTAAGCAGCTGCATATAGAAAAACATGTAGTAGGAGATCTAGCTATGTAGTGATGTACCACCCACTACCCCCTTAGGCCAGCACATTGTAGCTATTTTAACCTACAGTAATCTGAGCTTTAAAAGGTAACATTTGTCTTTTTTTGAGGAAAGTGCCACCCCATAGACAATACTACTACTACTCCCTTGAAAAAATTCTAGATCCGCTACTGAAACCATGATACCCATATTGCAACAGTACTTCTATCTGCAGAAGCACAGGCCTCCATAGGGCCTGCACCTCTGAAGTACAAGGTTCTCATGGACACTGTATGGCATGCACTCACAGCTGCTTCTGCACCTGCAGAAACAAATTCTCGAACATACTACAGTACATCTGTGCTACTGCATGTGTCATCTGGAAGCAGCTATATGTCATTTGTCTTACCTGATGATGGTTGTTTGTGTGGGCTTGATCTTTTGCTGCTTGGGGGGGTAGGGTTACCGCATGTCCTTACTTTTGTGGCTTTAAGTTGAACCCTAACTGGAAACATGCCACAGTACTACCTCTTCCCAAAGATGGTGACTCCTCCATTCCTGATAACTACTGCCTTATCTCTTTACTTCCTACCCTGGCTAAACTTCATAAACATTTAGTGCTTTCTCAGCTTGCTCCCTTCCTTGATTCATCTTCCTTCTTCATCCCTTTCCAGTTTGTTTTCTGTAAATCCTACTCCACCTCTGTTCTCTGCCTTACTGACTCCATTCTCTCAGGCATGGATCAGGGCCAGTTCACCTCCGCCATCTTTGTCGACTTGGCCAAAGCCTTCGACACTGTAACCCACCCCTTTCTCCTTGTTAAGTTTGCAGCTGTGGGGCTTTCCATCTTTGCTACTAACTGGTTGCACTCCTACCTTGTGGAGAGGGCTCAGTTGGTTAGAATTGGAGATTCCCTTTCTCCCCCTCTCCCTATCAGCACTTGTGCCCCAAGGATGAGTTCTTGACCCAATATTATTTTCAGTATTCCTAAACAACTTGCTTGTGGCCTGCTCCTCTACATCCATCCATATGTATGCAGATGATACAGTTCTTTTTGCCTCTGGCTCCTCCCCCGATCTGATGACCAGGCTCCAGCTGGACTTTGATAATGTTCAGCACTGGTTATGATCTACTCAGCTGTCCCTCAACACCAAAAAATGATCACCATGACCTGTGGTACTAGACAAATGCTCTCCAGGTTTACTGCCCTCCTCTCCTTCCACACCCGAGATGGGTCCTCCATCAAGGATGTTCCCTCTTTCAAATCAAATCAAATCAAATCAAATGTTATTTGTAGTTCGCTTTTCTGACGCCAAAACGCGTACATAGTACGATATCAAATCAAACGTACACAATGTAATATAAAATCAAATATGCACTCTAAAAATATAAAGATAAAATGGCAGCAGCAATGAAACTAAGTCCAGTCCCCAAAAGCTAGGTCAAACAAATAAGCCTTTAATGAGGACTTAAAGGTCTCAGCAGACAGGCACTCTCTAATCCGATGAGGTAGAGAGTTCCACAGGGTCAGGGCTACAAAAGAAAAAGGCCTAGCACCTGATGTTTGAAGATGGACCCTGGGAACCTCTAGCAATCCCCCGTCGGTGGAGCGAAGTGGGTGGGAGGGGGCATAAGGCCAAAGAAGGTCTTTCAAGTAACATGGTCTCTGTCCTTGTAGGGTCTTATAGGTCAGCAATGTGACCTTGAAGCTGATCTTTCTTCACACTGGCGACCAGTGCAATTCATACAGCACAGGCATGACATGGCTAGTTCTTGACAGCCCTGTCAACAACCTGGCCACAGCGTTCTGCACCAGCTGCAGATGACGGAGATCCACCCTCGGTAACCCTAGGTATAGAGCATTCAGTAATCAAGACGAGAGGACACAAAGGCATCGACCAACACAGGAAGGTCCTCAGGAGGAACAAGGTGCTTTATCCGGGTAATGTTCCTCAGATGATAAAATGAGGACTTGACAACTGCAGACACTTGCGCGTAGTGTCAGTTTGTTATAAAGCACAATGTCCAGATTTTGCACCTGTTCAGAAGGTCTCAACTGGTTACCCCCAAGCACAAGGCCAGATGGTTGCCCAGGAATCAACTTCTCTACCTGTTGACCTGGGTACACTACCAGCACCTCAGTCTTATCTGGATTTAGTCTCAAACAATTAGCACTCATCCAGTCCTGAATCTTGGTGAGGCAGTTGTTAAAAACTGAGATTGCACTATTTTGTTCGGGTACAAAGGACATGTAGAGCTGAGTAGCATCTGTGTAGCAGTGAAAACTCAGCCCATACCACCTTATAATGTCTCCTAATGGCAACATATACACCGTGAACAACATGGGGGACAGCAGGGAACCCTGCGGCACCCCACAGCACAGTGCAAAGGGGGCCAAGGAGAAAACTCCTGACACTACCCTCAGGGTCCTGTCGCTGAGGAAAGAATGAAACCATCTGAGGACTGTCTCAGACAGTCCACAGAACAGCCACAAGTATTCCAGCAAAATCACATGATCCACATTGTCAAATGCTGCTAAGAGATCAAGGAGGACCAAGATCAAACAGTTTTTCCGATCCCTCGCTATCAGGAGATCATTAAGTACCCGAACCAGTGCTGTCTCGGTACTATGCCTCTTCCTGAAACCAGACTGAAGAGGATCATAGATTTCGTGGGTGGTAAGAAAGTTTTCAAGCTGTGACGCAACTACCTTCTCAATAACCTTGCCCAAAAAGGGCAGGTTAGAGATCGGTCTGTAGTTCACAAGACAGTTTGGGTCACAGGAAGGTTTCTTTAAAAGGGGTGTCACCACGACCTTCTTCAAAGGTCCAGAAACATCCCTTGGTCCTGTGAGTGCCAGACTATCTTGCCAAGGATCGGTCCGATGACATCCATACACCCCACCAGAAGGTGGGTTGGACTAGGATCCAAACTACAGTAAGTCGGTCGCAGCTCTCAAACAATCTTCATGATATCCACGATCGCTGGCTGGTCGAAATCTGTCCAGACAGACTGGATGTCTGCATCCTCACATCAACCACTGTCATACTCATTTGAACGAGTCAAGCAGATCTCTGACCTGATGGTGGACACCTTATCTGCAAAGAATTTAGTGAACTTCTCACACTTAATTTGTGAAAAAGCTCTCCGACCCTGAAGACAGGCTGGATTGCACGGCCTGTCCACAGTCCAGAAAAGCTGGGCTGGTCGATTTCTTGCTGCAGCAATCTCCCTGGACAGGAACTCTGCCTTCTTATGGGAGATTTCTGATTGATAGTCTGAATAATGGGCTATCAACCTAAGTCTGTCCTCCTCCAGGCCAGATTTCTGCCAACAGTGTTTCAACCTTCTCCCAATTCTCCTCAACTCCCTCAAGGTCCCATCAAACCAAGGGAACCGAGGGCAAAGAGGGAGAGGGCAAACTCAGACAGGAGCTACGGAATCCAGGGCCCTCTGCACCATACTATTATAGTGCAGTACTAGGTCTCCCAGATCTGAGCATTCCATTGGCCTACTCGATAGGTCCAGCACCGCCATCAGACCCTCTGGGGTGACACCCCTCAAAGGGCGGTACCGGACCATCTCCAAAGGGGCAGGTCTCACAGGGGGAGCTGCAAAACTGAACCTTATAGAGTGATGATCTGACCATCCAACTGGTTCCACCACCACGTCAGCAGCCTCCATACCCAGGAGGAACACCAGGTCCAGGGAGTGACCCTGAATATAGGTTGCAGCGGTAACTACCTGAGTGAAGCCCTATGAGATCATCAATTAGAGGACGTTCTGACCAAAATGCAAGGGTTCATCATCAACCCAGGCATTGAAATCCCCCAGGACAAACCACATGGAGGACTCCAAAACCATGTTGACCATGAAGTCGGCAACTTCCTGCGGGAAAACTTTCTCATTGCCAGGTGGACAGTAGATGAGAAGGATTCTGCTGCCCACACCTGCACCCATGATACACTCGAAGAACCTGGTGGTCCCCACTGGAACCTCTACAAGGCCCAGTTCTGTTTTAAAACAAATAGCTACACCCCTGCCCCTATGATCCAATCTAAGGCAGTGTATCACCGAGTACCCTGCTGGAACAGCTGACTCCAATATTGGGCCAGCATTTTCATCCAGCCAGGTCTCGGTGATGCAAACCAGGTCAGATGTTCAAACAAGATCTGCAATAATTGCTGTCTTGTTCCTTATTGACCTAGCATTGCATAACACCACCCGAATTGGATGAGAGGCCATGGAAGTGTGGTCAACTTGCCCACTATCTGTGGAGACCTTAGGTATGGGTACCAGGCAGGGGGGACCCCTTTACTGGATCCATTTCACCCCAGGGCACCTCCTTGTCCTCACTACCCCAATCCGCCCACCCTGCTCCCTCCACTCTCCAGGTCTAGGGACCCCTCTGACCCCCTCTCGCAATACCCAAGACACTACAATGCATATACACTTCGGGCTGCAATAGGGACTAACAAAGGGGTGCAGGTCCCAAAGCCTAGAGGGGGAATAGCACCTGCCCACCGAACCATGATCCCAACACATGCTGCCTTGCTAAAACAGCCACTTGAAAAACTTTATATCCCGACGGGCCACCCCCTAACTTTAATACAAAAGAGCCCTTGAAATCCCCCCAAAAATAATTAAAATAAAAATCCTACTTAAATACCACAATCCAACATATAATCTAAACAGTATCCAGAAACTGGAGAAAACCAATATTAAAATTCTAAATAACAAAAGTGTCCTCTAAAAACAGTTCAGAGCTCTTAGTTTTCTGAAATGTTGGCCTTAGAGTCTCTCACACCCCAGAGCCATAACCAAGTTTATACTTAGTGGATTTCTCTCACCAACTAGTTTAAGTAATACAGATTGAATAAAGAAGAATGAAGGAAATTCAGGGTACTCTCACCACCCAGTCCAGGTCTATATAGAAGCAGCACAGAACCATAAAAGTCACAGATATTCACCAGTCCAAGTCACACAGCAGTCCAAAGAAAGCCAACAACAAATCCAAATTGTGACTTCAGATAGATCCAATGTTCACCAGAAGCTCCCCCAATCTGGAAGGCCGCAGCCATTCAACCTCTATCCTGGCCGAGATCCACAAGTCCAAATCACCTTCACATAATGACCAGATTGAATCAATGTCCAATAAGAGGGGTCCATATGTGAAAAACCAGGGGCGTGCATTCAAGTACCTTGGGGTTTGGCTTGACTATCACCTCAACGTTTCTGGGCATGTGGACACCATCCACAAAAAATTGCACCCAGAACAAGGTGCGTTATACAGAAACTGTGGATGCATCTGCCTGCCAGCTTGCAGAACCAGTTTCAAGAAAATTATTCTCTCTATTTTCAGCTATGGAGACATTGTTTATAGTTCTGATCCTAAGTCCACTCTAGCCAGACTGGATCCCTTCTATCACTCCTTCTGCTACTTTGCCCTGGACTGTCCACCCCACACCCAGCATTGTTCCCTTTATACCTCCCTCTCCCTTCCCTCCCTTGAAGCCAGGCACCTCACTCATTGCTACTCCTTTATTGCTAAACACTGGCTAGGCTCTCTCCCCTCTTAGAAACATAGAAACATAGAAATTGATGGCAGATAAGGACTGTTAGGCCCACCCGGTCTGCTAATTTTCCCTATCTGCTGCAAAAACCACGGACTCTACTTGATATCTGGCTTTATTCTCTTTCCTATTGCTAGGGTTTCCCCTATGCCTGTCCCATGCATTTTTGAACTCCCCTACCGAGTTAGCCCCCACCACCTCTGCTGGGAGGCTGTTCCATGCATCCACCACCCTTTCCATCAAGCAATACTTCCTCACATTTCCCCTTATTCTACCCCCTTCCAGCCTCATGTCATATCCCCCTATTCTAGAACATCTATTTTTATTAAAGATGCTACCCTCCTGTACCTTATTTATGCCCTTGAGATTTTTGAAGGTCTCTATCATATCCCCCCTTTCTCTCCTGTCCTCCAGGGTATGCATATTGAGGTTCTCCAGTCTCTCCTCATATGACTTTTGGTGCAGACCCTGTACCATTTTTGTTGCCCTTCTTTGAACTGCCTCTATCCTGTCTATGTCCTCATGGAGATGCGGCCTCCAGAACTGGACACAGTACTCCAGATGGGGTCTCACCAATGATTTGTACAATGGCATCACAACCTCCTTTCTTCTGCTAGTGATACCTCTCCCTATGCACCCCAGTACCCCACTGGCTTTCCCCACTGCTTTGGCACATTGTTTGACCACTTTAGGTCATCTGATATGATTACCCCCAGATCCCTTTCCTGTTTGGTGGCCATCAGTATCTCCCCCTGTCCATCATGTAAGCCTCCCCTGGGTTCCTGCGCCCAAAATGCATGATTTTGCAGTTCTTTGCATTGAATCTTAGCTGCCACTGTCTTGACCATTTCTCTAGTTCACCCAGGTCCCTCCTCATTTTTTCTACCCACCCCTCCTGGAGTGTTTACCCTGTTGTAGGTCTTAGTGTCATCTGTAAAGATGCATACCTTTCCTTCCAGTCTCTTCACAATGTCACTTATGAAGACATTAAATAGGACTGGCCCCAGAACTGATCTCTGTGGCACCCTGCTGGTCACCCTCCTTTCCTTGGATTGAGCTCCATTTACCACCACTGTCTGTGTTCTATCCCTCAACCAATTTCTAACGCAGTTTACCACCTTGAGAACCATTTCCAGGCTCCCTAACTTGTTTACAAGCCTCTTATGTGGAACGGTGTTGAAGGCCTTGCTGAAGTCCAGGTAGGCCACATCCACCGCTCCTCCCAATCCACTTCACTGATCACCCAGTCAAAGAAATCTATCAGTATTGTTTGACATGACCTTCCCACTATGAATCCATGCTGTCTCAGATCCTGTGCTCCACTGGATTCAAGATGTTTAACAATCTTTTCTTTAAGCAGAGATTCCATTATTTTCCCCACCAACGAGGTCAGGCTGACTAGTCTATACATAGAAACATGGAAATTGATGGCAGATAAGGACCATTAGGCCCATCCACTCTCTCCATAGGCCCTATACATGTATGCATCCACTCATCCTAAGTGGTCAATGGCTTTTCATCACTCCTTTCCCACCCTAGGTTCCCCTGTGCTATAGTTTCCAGTCTCCTCCCTGCTCCCACTTTTATGTAGATGGACTACATCTGCTCTCCTCCAGTTCTCTGGAACCACTTCCATTTCCAGTGGTTCATTAAACAGGGCTGCCAGTGGCTCTGCCAGCACCTCCTGAAGCTCCTTTAATATTCTAAGATGCATCCCATCTAGTCCCATTGTCTTGTCCACTTTCAGTTTTGTGAGTTCTTTTATAACTCTCTCCTCCATAAATGGACTTGACTCCACCTCCCTCCCCTTATTGCTTCTGTCACTTAATTGTGGTCCCTCACCTTCCCCCTCTTCTGTGAATACTGAACAAAAATTTTTGTTCGAGTGTGTTGCTTTTTCCAAGTCCCCTTCTGCACACTCCCCTTCTTCCCTTTTAAGCCTTACAATCCCATCCCTTGTCTTTCTCCTTTCACTAATGTACCTATAAAAAATCTTGTTCCCTTTCTTTACTGATTGTGCTATTTTTTCCTCCGTTTGCACCTTTGCACTCCTGACTGTCTTCCCTGCCTCTTACCTCTCCTCTCCACTCCACCCCCTCCTTCCACCTACACTCGTCACAACTCTAGTTTTCACCCCCTAGCACGCCCTTCAAGGTCATCCTCAGCTGGCCAGGCTGCTTTCTCCTGCTATTTCCCTAAACAATGGAATTCTCTCCCCCTATCCATTCACTCTGCCTCTTCCATTTACTCTCTCTCCTCACCTCTCTTCTCCAAGACTACATCTCTCCCTCCTGCAAATGCACCTGATATCCACCTCTGCTCCTCCACACTACTACTCCCCATCATCTCCCCCTTGTCTCCTCTTCCTCCTATAATCCTGCCCTATCCCCCATGCCTACCTCCGCCCACAGACCTACTGTATAGCTTCCACCGCCTCCTCCTACTGTATAGTTCCATGATGCACTTAAATGATATCCTCTGCTATATCCAGGCCTAACTTATACATCTGTTAAAGTTGCCAGTCATTTGTTGATTGTTCTCGATGCAAAGTTTGCTTCTCTTCCTGCATTGTAAATATTGCCTTAATTTGTCATGCTTTGACTCCCTTTACCCCTTCCCCCCAACACGTATCTGGAAATGAGCTGCTAGTCAGCTCAGTATGTCTTTCCTGGTGATACTTTTGAAAATAAATAAATAAATAAATTCAAGCAGGGTCCTCCATGAACAGAGGAAGAGGTGCAGGTCCCTCTGTGCCCTGAGCTAAGGGAAGACGGTGTCTTCCTATGGAAGTGCTGGGCCTGTGGGCCCCGCCATTCTGTAAGGTATTGGGTGTCAAGAATTTGTGGGTCTGTCCAGGCCCTGCACTTCTATGTGGTGACAGACAGAGATGCACAGAGTAAAGAATCCATCTGTTAGCCAAAGCTCAGGGTCCTTTGGTACCCACAGATGCAGAGGTGCAGGGCTGTATGCCAAGAGCAGTGTTCAATTTAGCTTATGTTACTTGGGCCCCCATGGGCAACACACTTGCCCATCCCAGGCAGGGGATGGTGACACATGACAGTTATGTACCCCCCCAGCCTCATCCCATCTGGCTGACTCACTGAGCTTGCCACTGTACTCTGCTCACTGGCATGGCATCACAAAGCACTACCCATTGGGGTGAAGGTTAGCAGTACACACATTTCTTAATTACTATTTTTTTTTATTTTGACCACAAATTTTCAATATAGTCATTTGACTCCCCCTTATAAAAATGACATGTGTCAATGCCATTTTGCACCACAAGTGCAAAAACATATTTCATCCAGGATTTGAAAAGACACCAGTCACATTTATGAGGGTGTGTGAAAAAAAATGGCTGTGTTGAAAGTATGGAGTCAAAATATTAATAATTGCCAAAGTTATGGTGAGCATGGAAACATTTCAGTTAGAGTCAAATATTAATAATTACCAAAACTGAGTGAGCGTGGAAGAATTTCAATGTAACATTCACAACTTTGCTGTTGTTTTAATATTTTGACTCCAGATTGTGAACATAGTCTTCTAATGACATCAACTCATGAACAAGGTAAATGAAAATGTTCAAAGCCTGCATGAAACATGGTTTCACAGAGAGACTACAAAATCACCTTTCATCATGAATTTGAAAAATTTCTTCTGCCTTGTTCATGAGGTGGGGTCCCACAAAGGCCATGTTGAATGTTTGCTGGAAAAATATTGAAAATTAGCAAAGTTATGAGTAAACATTGAAGTATTTCAACATTCATTCACAACTTGGTCATTTTACCATATTTTTCCACCAAGTTTTCAACATAGTCTCCTTATGACACCGCTTCATGAACCCTGTAGGAGAAATTGTTCAAATCCTGTCTTAAAGGTGATTTCATGGAGTGACCATGAAATCATCTTTCGGGATGGAGGTGAAAAATCTCACCTACCGTGTTCATGAGGTGGGGTCCCAAAAAGGCCATACTGAACATGTGGGGTAAAAATATTTAAAATGTCAAAGTTATGAGTAAAAGTTCAAAATGCATTGAAATGCATTAAATAGACTTACAGTATCTTATTTTCTCATATCAGATTGAGGTTGCAACAAGAGCATATATTTTCGGTCAATCTGCACTGTGGGATGATGTTAGGGTTAGTCAGGGTGTGTGGAGGTGGGTGCTGATTGTAGGGTAGGGTGGGTGGGTTGGGGGTTTGGGAAGCTGAGTTGATGATGGACTGTTTCTTCTTTGCAGGTTAAATTTAAAGAAAAAAGACCAACAAGAAATTGTTTTCTTTTTACAGTGGCACCATAGAAAACAGCGGGGACTGGGCACCACAGTATCTGGCTAGCATTTGGCAGCACCAGTGGTGGGCATCTCGGTACCACCACCTATATATTGAGGTGTATAAGGTGGGCACCCCAGTGCCATCTTCTATATATTGGGGTGTATAATGAAGCAGTACTGGGGGTGGGCCACCATTCTGCTTATAATTGATAGGATGAATAGATATTGGTGGATACGATAGATAGATAGATAGATAGATAGATAGATAGATAGATAGATAGATAGATAGATAGTGACAGATACAGTACATAGGTAGATGGATAGACTGAGATAGACAGACAGAAACATAGAAGTTTTCAGCAGATAAGGACCTCTTGGCCCACCTAGTCTGCCCTATTTTTCCACCTACATTGCCACCACAGACCCCACTCGGTCTCTGGCTTGGATCCCCCCCCCTTGCCTTACTTCTAAGATCCCCTTGTATCTATCCCATGTGTTCTTGAATACTGTAACCATTTTAGCCCCCAACACCTCCACTGGGAGGCTGTTCCAAGCATCTGTCACCCTTTCTGTGAAAAACTACTTCCTCACATTTCCTCTCAGCTTTCCTCTCCAGCTTCATAGTGTGACCCCTTGTCCTTAAGCTTTTTTTATCTCCAGAAAATGCTTCCTTCCTGTACCCTGTTTATACCTGTGAGGTATTTGAATGTTTCTATCATATCTCCCATTTCCCTCTTTTCTTCTAGGGAGTACATATTTAATTCCTTAAGTCTTTCTTCGTAGGGCTTCTGATGCAGGCCCTGCACCATTTTGGTGGCCCTCCTTTATAACACCTCTACCCTGTCTATGTCCTTTTGGAGGTGGGGCTTCCTGAACTGGACACAGTAATCAAGGTGTGGTCTCACTAGTGATCTATACAGGGGTATTATTACCTCCCTCTTTCTGCTGGTGATATCCTTGCCTATGCATCTGAGCATTCCGTTAGCCTTTCCCACTACCTTGTCATATGGTTTAGCTAACTTCAGGTAATCAGAAATAATTATCCCCAGATCCCTTTCCTGTTTGGTGACTACTAGTACTTCTCCTCCCAGTTGAGATGTTGCCCCCGGGTTTCTGTGCCCCAAATGCATGATTTTTCACTGTTTTGCTTTGAAGCCCAGCTGCCAAACTCTTGACCATTCTTCCAGCTTTTTTAAATCTTCTCTCATTCTGGCACCCCAGTGTGTCCACTCTGTTTCAGATTTTTGTGTCATCTACAAACACGCACACCTTCCCTTCCAGTCCTTCTGCAATGTTGCTTATAAAGACCTTGAAGAGAACTGGGCCTAGTACTGATCCTTGTGGCACCTCACTGGTCATTATGCCCTCTCCAGAGTAGACTCCATTTTCCACCACCCTCTGACTCCTATTGTCCAGCCAGCTCTCTACCCATCTTACTACTTTAGGACCCATCTTAGGCTTCTCAGCTTGCTCACCAGTTGGAATGGTGTCGAGGGCCTTACTGAAGTCCAGATAGGCTATGTCAATCACTCCTCCCTGATCCACTTCCTTGGTTAGCCAGTCAAAGAACTCTATCAGGTTTGTCTGGCAATACCTCCCCCTGTGAACCCATGTTGCCTCAGATCCTGAACAGCATTGGATACAAGGTATTCCTCGATTCTTTCCTTCAGTAGTGATTCCATTACTTTGCCCACTTCCGAAGTCAGACTTATGACCTGCAATTTCCTGCCTCCTCTCTGTTTCTGTTTTTGTGGAGTAGGACTACATCATCCCTCCTCCAGTCTCCCAGAACCTCTCCTGTTTCTAGTGACAGGTTAAACAGAGTTGTCAGAGGTGCAGCCAACTCCACCTTGAGCTCCCTCAGTAACCTGGAGTGTACTCTTCAGGTCACATTGCCTTGTATACTTGTAACTGTGACAGTTCCCATAGGACTCTTTCCACTGTAAAATGGCTAGTGTCCACTTCCCTTCCCTTAATGCCATTGTCTTTTATCATTGGCCAGTTACCTACCCCCGCCTTCCGTAACTACTGAACAGAAGCATTTGTTCAACATGTCTGCTTTTGGTGGTCCTCTTCTAGACACACCCCTCCTCCTCCTCCTTTCAGCCTTACTATCCCTCCCTTGGTCTCTCTTTTTGCTTATGTATCTAAACATAACCTGTCCGCTTTTTTATTGATTTGGCAATATTCTCCACTGTTTGTGATTTTGTGCTCCAATCTGTCTTCCTTGACTCCCTTTGTTTCTCCTAATAAATCTCCCTTTTCTCCTCTTTCTATGTTTTTTATACTTTCTAAAAGCCAGTTTTTTTGCTCTCACTTTTTCTGCTATCTCACTACAGAACCATAGTGGTTTCTTTTTTTCTGTTGCCCATGCTAAGCTGCATGACACGGAGGTTTGTAGCTTTTTCAATGCCCTCTTTTATTTTTGCCAACTGTTCCTTGACTCTCCCATTTCCCTATCCCTGCCAGGGCATCTCTGAGACAGACAGACAGATAGATAGATAGATAGATAGATAGATAGATAGATAGATAGATAGATAGATAGATAGATAGATAGATAGATATGGGGATAGATAGATAGATAGATAGATAGATAGATAGATAGATAGATAGATAGATAGATAGGATCCACCACATATAATGTTTGGAAAGTGAAAGTGATTTGTCCATTCAGCTACGTTTGTGTCTAGCTCTTTTATTTATAAGCCAGTGCTAGTATTAAAAAAGCCAAAGTTTTGTAATAAAAAAAGTGGAAGCTCTAAAGCAAATGTAAAATGTTAAAAGCTAAGGTTAAAATCTTGGCTTTCACTCCTGCATGCACACTTGTTGTACTATATCAGTATCCATGGCCCCCATGCCTCATCCCTCCCATCTCTCTCCATTAGCCCATTAGCCAGAGTTAGCCAGTTAAACGATGTTGAGCAGAGCAGGAGAGTAAAAGTAATGTGTCTGTTTTAGCCAAAGCTGACTTTTTTTTACTGAAACACACACACACACACACACACACACACACACACACTAATCAGTTATGTATAGGGTTAATTCACTCCCCCAACCCTGCCGTCTTGCATCCCTTATCGATCACTGTTAGCCAGTTAAGCAGTTAATGAATGTTGAGAAGAGCAAGAGAGTAAAGGTGGTATGTCCCTTTTATCCAATGTTGCTTTTTTTTTTTTACTGAAAACACACACACACACACACACACACACACACATTGCTCAGCTAGGTACAGGGTTAACTCGCTCCCACACTCAAGCCATCTCTCCATCCCTTATCAGCCAGTGCTAGTATTACAAAAGCAAAAGTTATGTTAAAAAAAGTAGAAACTCAAAAGCAAATGCTAAAGCTAATGTAAAATGTTAAAAGCTAAAGTTAAAATCTCAGTATTCACTCCCACCCACATGCATGCTGTACTGTAACAGTGTCCAGGGCTTACTCACCCCATCCCCCCATTTCTCTCCATTAGCCTGTTAGCTAGTGTTAGCCAGTTAAACAATATTAAACAATGTTATGAAGAGCAAGAGAGTAAAAGTAGTGTGGCCTCTCGAATAAAGATGTTAAACTCACTGCTGCTCAAGGGCACATGTAAAGAAGAGGATGCAGTGTTCCCCCTAATGAAGAACTCTCTGCCTTGCAAGCACATTCTGTTCACAGTGTGTTAGCGGGAACTCTGATTTCTCATATGTACAGGCTGTGAAGTCTACCAAAAACACTTAGAACCGCACTCCAAAGCTGGTGATGCTAGTGCAAATGTAACAATTTATTGCGCACATTTACAAAATAACAAACTGAAAAGGCACACTCCAACCAGAAGCCCCGGTGCTTCAATTGTGTAGATTGTCATCAGTGGGTGGGTTTCTGGACATACCTGGATTGCTTAAATACCACCAAGCAGTGATGTCACATATCAGCTGATTCACAGTGCCTACATCATACTACTACAAACATATTGCTATACTGTGGCTATACAATCAACACAAAAAGCAATTCCATTAAACAGAGGATTGACAAATAATGGCATATTCCACATTTTAAAATGCTAGATATGTGTTATGCAATACACTTCTAATTTGAATAAATCTAAGTGGAAAAAACAAAGAAGAACTAATGAAAGATCCCACATGGCAAACTCAAACTTTATTAATTCATAATGCAAAGTTACTTTCACTCCTAATGCAAACGTGAATGCCAAGGGAAATGTGTAATGTTACTCTAAGACAATAGCACAGTATCAAACTAACCCAAAAGGAAGGGTATTAAACTAAAATTAGAAAGCAACAAGGAAAACCACTGCAAGGATTACATGGACACAAGAAGTTAATGTACACATTAGGGTTGAAGAATGCAAAGCAGACAAAGGAAGGAAATGAAAACCATTAGGGTTTGGAGTATCAGTAGTATTGACAAATCGGTGGTGTGGTGTTCCTTGGAGCTATCCATCCTAATGCCCACCTCCCTTCTCTGAGCTAACTTACACAATCTCTTGCTTTACATAGGGCTCTGCATGAAGAAAGCTACACATTATTTAGTTGACTGCGTGTTGCGACATCCATCTCTACCTCCAAACAGTATATGCTTATGAGGCACTCACTTAACACTGCACCTTGTGCTTTGGACAAGAGGATATTGGATGGGGGAGAAGGGGTGGTCATTGAGGTTGAAAACCCCAAGGAACACCACTCTACTGATTCACCAAGATTCCTGAGACAACATATCCTAAAAGTTTTCATTTCCTTACTTTGTCCATTTTGCATTTTTCAACCCTGATGTGTGCATTAACATATATTTTTTGCAATGAATTTCCTTTCTTTTTGTGATAGTGGAATCATATCCTCATTCATACAGGTCCTTTGGGAGCTGTGGGAACAGATACAGATATGCAGGGCTCTTCAGAGCCTGCACTATCATCCGACCATGGATGCAAAAATCCATGGTGCTGTCTGGGGGGGGGCGGGGCTACAGAAGCACCAGGCCTTCTGGACCCTGTTCTTCCATGTGGCTACAGATGGAGACATGCAGGGCCAAAAGTCCATCTGGTTGTGGCAGGGGTCCCCTGGCCCTGAGCTTCCATGCAGCTATGGATGCAAAAGTGCAGGGACATCTGATCAGTACAGCATGCCAAGAGAAGAGTTCTGTTCACTGTGTGATTACATGTTGCCTCGGCAGCCAACACTGCACCATTCCTCCACTAGCTGGGAGTGGTGCTGCAAGGCAGCACAGTCCCTCCAGCCTTGGCTCAATGAGCTCACCCTTGAACTCCACTTATACAGAATTGCAGTGTGCTACCTACAGGGCCCTGCACACAGTGTTTCTTCATAACTTCCTCTTTACATTTTGACACCAAATTTTCAACATAGTGTTTTTATGACCCCGTTTTGAACATGTTAGGTTTTATTTATAAAATGCTGGCTGAAATGTCATTTTACAGTGCAAGTGAGAAAACACTTTTTGGTCAGGATCTAATGAACAGCACCTGTCACATAATCAGGTGGTGTGAAAAAAAAACTATATTGAAAATTTGGGTCAAAATATTGAAAATTACCAGTTATAGGTGAACATTGAAAAATATCACTATACCTTCATAACATTGTAATTTTTAAAGATTTTGGCCCAACATTTTCAACATAGTACTTTTATGAACCCCCTTCATGACCCTGGTAGGTGAATATTTAAACATTTTGCAAGACTGATGATTTCACAGAGCGACTGGGAAATCATCTTTAAGGATAGTTTTGAAAAATCTCACCTATCTTGTTCATGAGGTGGGGTCAGAAAAAGACCATGTTAAAAATTGGGTTCAAAACATTGGAAAATAGCAAAGTTATGAGTGAATGTTGTAAAATGTCAATGTTCACGCATACTGTAACTTGGCCATTTTTAAGTTCCCTCATGTGCGTCAAACTTCTTGGGGTGAGTGACTTTTGAGGGGTGTGACACTGTCTGTCCAATGCAGAGTGCTCTGCAAGGGGCTCAACAGTATCACACCAATCATCAACCAGGCTGATCGTTATGCTGTTTTGCCTGAAGTGGTCTGCACTTGAAAAGAAAAAGCCACACCAGTCATGTGGCAGCTTTTTCCTTTCATCTGCAGATTACCACGCAGCAAACAGCTGTTTGCATCCTGATCAGACTGGCTGACATCTCCGCCCCTCCATCACCCCACCAGTCCCTTCCTGGAAGGTGGGAGGAGGCACTTTCCATCCCAGCCTCCTCCACTTCCTGCTGACTCCTTTTGTTCCTCTTTTCCCACCCCTGCAGAGTAGGCCATAGCTTAAGCTCTGTACAGGCTGGGAGAATACAGTGTCCAAAGGCACTTTCACTATAAGTACGATCATGCTAGTGGATCCCCCTGAATGCTGACATTGGGGTGCTCAATACCCATGTCAGCAGGTATCCCCATCCTCCTTTAGTGTGGCACACTGGGAGCCCACCCCAGTGTGCCAAAAAACTACCTCTGATGTTTCCAACACCAGGATGCCCACTCCTGGTGTCAGATGCACCACTGCCCATGCTCCTATATTCACAGCTGACCTCAGGGTGCTCAATCCCCGGGTCAGGCATTGATCCCCACCAGTACTCTGGAACACTGGGAGCCCACCGTAGTATGCCAAAATCTGTGTTATTAATATTTTACCTGTAAAAAAGAAAACAGTCCCAGGAGGTCTTTTTTTTTTAAAACCTGAAAAAAAAAGAAAATAGTCCCTCGTAGTTCCCGCTGACCCCCTTCCCCAACCAGCACCGTCCCTCTGCACACCCCACCTCCCTGCACCCCCCTCACCCATATCTACCTTTGAAGGTTTGGAGCAGCAATCTTTTGTGGACTGGGAACACATCTGCACTCTTCAAAAGCTGACCACAAACTGAAGAAAATCACAGTAAGCCCTATAATGGCAATCAATGGAGTGTTTCAACTTAGGTTGATATCACAGCCACTTTTTCTAGTTTTGGTCCCAAATTTTCAACATGGGGTTCTTGGGACCTCACCTCATGAACACTGTCACTGTCATTTTGTTTCTCAGTCCCAAAAGGTGATTTCACAGTCACTGTGCAGAATCATCTTTCAGGACCAATTAACAAAGTGACAGTGCCACTGTTCATGAGATGGGGTCCCAAAAATTCCTTGTTGCAAATTTGGTGAAAAAACTCCCCAAATTACCGAGTTATGAGTGTCAGTTGTGCAGTTTCTACACATGCTTTTAACTTCATCAATTTTTTATATTTTCAGTCCGAATTGCCAACATTGCCATTTTTTCACACCCCCTTATGAACAGTACAGCTGTCATTTTTTGCATTCTTCCCAAAATGTGCTTTGGCACCTGTTCTCAGAATGGCACAGTTGCTATGCAAAATCAACTTTTGGGACAGATTAATGAAATCCCAGTGCCACTGTTCATGAGGGGCTGTCCCAGATTCACTCCTGATTTTCAACATTGCCATATTGTCACACCTCCTCATGAACAGTACAGCTGTCATTTTTCACATCCTGACTGAAATGTGTTTTCAGACCTGTCACACCGAATGGCACACTCCCTGTGCAAAATCACCTTTTGGGATTGAGTAACAAAATGATAATGCCACTGTTCATGAGGTGGGTCCCAAAATTCCCATGTTGAAAATTTGGAGCAAAAATACCAACAAACTCCTGGGGCGTTAGGGTTTACAACTGTAGCGCCCACCCTGTACAGACTGGCAGGTGTCGGGGGTGTGACTTGGGGTTGTCGGCCATAATGCTCACCCCATTCCACCCCTGCCCCCGTCCTGCAGCCACTGACATGCATTGAGGTGTGCCATGGGGTCTTCAGCCCTAATGTTCACCCCATTCTCCTATACTGCACCCATCTCAGCTTATTTCCTTATGGAATGGAGTGAAAGTAAGGGCCGAAGACCTCAAGGCACACTATGACACTGGGTGGTTTCTGCAGAGTGCTGTGAGGTGGAATGTCATGAGTGTTATGGCTGATGACTCAAAGGCACCCCCCAATGCCTGTCAGTCTCTGCAGGGTGGGGGTGGGGGTTGGCGTTACTTCAATACTTCACTGTCATTCCTATTATGTATCTCTCTAACTCCAGCACTACCAATTCCAATACCAGAAAGCAAACATTTGGCATTGACAAATGCTTGTTTTTCTAATTAAGTGAACCAGTGCTGGAAGAACATAAGAAATTTGTGTTGAGAGTGATGCCTTAAAATGCAAGGCAGAGGAATATACACAGAAAAATATGGGAGGCATGTACAACAGCAATACCAACAGCGAACTTTTGGCATTGACAAATGCTTGTTTAATATTACGTTCAACAAATTTTCAACACAGTCTTTTCCTGACCCCACCTCATGAACCTGGTAGGTGAAATTTTTCAAATTCTGCGCGAAAGGTGATTTTTATGGAGCAACTGCAAAATCACCATTTGGCCCAGATTTTAAACATTTCACCTACTGCGTTTATGAGGTGGGGTCTGAAAAAAGCCACATTGAAAACTGGGTGCAAAAATATTAACAAAATGACTAAATTATGAATAAAAGTTCCAAATGCATTGAAATACATTGACTGCACTTACTTCAGCTCCTGGTCATGGTTGCAGGAGGAAGACATCTTTTTCCCTGCAAGTGGATCTATGACACTGGACATTCTGGAGGTGAATGCAGGGTATGGGGTGATGGGTGCTGAGTGGCGAGTCAGAGTGTGGTGCTTGGAGGAGTTGGGGGTTAGACTTTGGCAAGTGACCATTTTATTTGTTGTGTAGTCAGACCTGGTTAATCCAGACACATTTGTGTTTGACTACATGATGCTGAATTAAAAATTAATGGGTTAACAAGTCACCATAAGCAGTCACTATTTACAGATGTCTGTATTAACAATTTGGCCACTGCAGCAAAAGGAAGTAAAAACAAAGTAAAAATGAACAACACAGACACACACCCATACTGTTTATCTCTGTCACCCATAGGCTCAGTGCAGTATCAACATCATTGTGCTGTCTGAGATGAAAACAGGTTAGTGAGGTGGAAATCTCTGGAAGTCCCAAGCCACTTCTCCAATGCCCTCCAGATGTCACTGCAGGTGCTTGTTCCCAGTTTCAGACCAAAAGCCTGGGCTGCATAAGCGAGCATATCATGGTACGTTGCTATAGGATTTGACTGCTTCCATAGACATACAGTAGGTCTTGCTTTTGTGAGATTGCAATTTCACTTCTGCTGCGTTTCTGTCCTGCTTGTGCTAATGCCATTGTTCTGCACAGATTGACAGAAGAGCGCTATCAGTGTTTAAGTGCAGATGGCAGTTAGCACCTCGTCCTGACTAAGGAGATGTAAATGAATGGCCATGTTTAGGTTTGAGTGTTACAAGCAGTTATGGATTACAGGATCAGAGGATTCTGGGTTAAAGAGGCAATCAGAACAGAGCTTTTTCTGTCAAACTGCACTCAGGTTCAGATAATGAAGTAGCCGGATTAACAGCATGTGGAGTAACCAGGTCTGACTGTAGGTACATTATCAAAAGACCTGGAACTGTAGAGTACTGTTAAATAAAAATAAACAGAGGAGTATGAAGTTCCAGGGTCCACAACATAGTGAATAATTAAAACAAAGTAGTAAATAAAAACTCAATTCAAAATTAGTTTTCTTGTTTTAGAACCACTAATGAATAAAGTCCAATGTTTCACTGGTTGCCCAACTTCATCAGTGAATTAGTAGCTATCATAGGAATAAATGTTCTTCTCATGAAATATTCATATATAATAGTTCTGGTTCTCTGACATTTTTACATATTACTCACTAATTCAAGTTGTTTTGGGAAAAAGTATGAGTGTGCAGTGTAGACATCTATGTAGAGAACTATGGTTCTCAAAAGAGGTGGCTGGGAAAGTCAGGGAGAAAAAGATAGCATTCCAGAAGTATAAGGAAACACAGAAGGAGCAGAACAGAGAGCTGTACCAGTTAAGGCAGAAGGAAGCAGGGAGGGAAGTCAGAATAGCAAAGGCCCAAACTGAGGAAAAGATAGCCAACTCAGTTAAGAAGGGGGATAAAACCTTTTATAGGTACATCAGCAAGCGTAGAAAGACAAAGGGAGGGATAGTGAGGCTGAATAGAATGAACGGTGGGTGGGCAGAGGGGGACAGTGAAAAAGCAGGAATACTGAACGAATATTTCTGCTCAGTATTCACAAAAGAGGAAGGGGAAGTGCCTAATCCAATTAACAGAAGCACTCTTGATAGGGGGGTCGATCCCAGTCCTTTCACAGAAGAAAGGGTTCTGCAAGAACTCCTAAAACTGAAGGTGGACAAAGCAATGGGGCCTGATGGAATTTATTTATTTATTTATTTGCTTTTGTTGACCTTGTAAGTCACACTAGACAGCCAAGTGCCTATTTTCTGGTGCGACCCGGGAGGGTTACAAGCTTGGATAACAGGTACAGTGACAGATTGGACTTGAACACAAAGAGTATTACATGTCATATAGTGAAAAAAGGCAACCAGTAAAAAAGACAGCCACCCGGGGAAGGTTACAGACGGCCCGTGAGAGTTAAGATGGAGCATATACATATAGTGAGCGAGTCAGATTTACATACAGTGGTGATTACAGGTACTAACAAAAAATTTACATACAGTCGTGTTGCAGGTACTAACAAAAATAACATTACATTATCCTAAATCTAGTCCAGTGACCAGGAGAATAAGTGCAGTGGACCTGGGGTGCGCAACCCCCGGTGAGAGGATAGTTCAAGTGGCTACGGGGCACAAGGACAGATGGAGGAGCCCTTCAGGAATGCCCATAGAGACGTTTTGAACCCTGGATGGGAGGGGGTGGATCAAGTAAGGGCAGGGAATGAGTTCCATAGTTTGGGGGCATAGTTGACGAATGCCCGATCGCCCACAAGGGTACGTGTTCTAAGAACCACACAATTTAGTGCCGCCCTTGACCTAAGGTGATGGGAAGAGTTGCCAGGGAAGAAGGACAGGGCGAGGGCTGAGGGGGTGGCTGTTCTAACGATGTTGTTGATGAAGTTCCCTACTACGAAGGTGCGATGTTTCTCAGGGGGGAACCACTCAAGGCAAATATAAAGGTCACAGCGGTGTGTCAGGGGAAGGGCAGAGAGCGCGAAGTGGCAGATGCTGTTGTAGGCCGTATCCCATTTCAAGAGGTTGGATTTTGGCATAGGGGCAAAGGTCACTAGCCCATAACAGAGGGTGGGAAGGAGAACACCCTGGCTAGGGCCATCCGAGCAGCCGGTTTGAGGCAGTTTTTGGCTCTGTATGCGAGTCCGAGTTTGACATTCATAGCCTTGCAGATGTTCCTGATGTGCAGGGAAAGGTCCAGCTGGGGGTCTAGGGTAACGTCAAGGTACTTGACAGCAGCAGCTATCTGCACGGGCAGGCCGTCAGCCCCGTGTATTAGAAGGGGGGCAGGATTTTGTTCTATTCAGGGACCCGAAGAGCACAGCCTGGGTTTTTCTGAGGTTGATGACAAGCTTATGCTCACACAGCTAGGCTTGTATCCGCTTGAAGTCAGAGTTTAGTTGGGAATTGATGGTGCTGATGTCTCGGGCGCTATCGAATATGATGAGGTCATCGGCGTACAGGGTTGCAAGCCCATGGGTGATGATGGATGGTAATTCGTTGATGCAAAGGGAGAAGAGTGTCGGGCTGAGGACAGACTCCTGGGAGATGCCACATTGGACAGTGGTGAGGTTGGAGAGGGTCCTGTTGAAGTTTGTGTATTGCTTTCTACCAGTGAGGTAATTGTGGAACCAGGCATGAGCAGGATTTGAGAGTCCGAGGGAGAGCAATTCACCCCAGAATTCTAAAAGAATTAAGGGGGGAACTAGTGAAACCACTGACTACTCTTTTTAATAAATCATGGGAGGATGGTGTGATACCCGAGGACTGGAGGAAGGCGGATGTGATTCCTCTTCACAAAAGTGGGACCAAGACAGAGGCAGGAAACTACAGACCTGTCAGTTTGGCCTCTGTGGTAGGAAAAGTGATGGAGTCACTTCTGAAGGAAAGAACTGTTGAGTACCTAGAGGCCAGTGGGGCACAGGACCCAAGGCAGCATGAGTTCACAGCAGGAAGGTCATGTCAGACGAATCTAATAGATTTATTTGACTGGGTGACCAAAGTAGTAGACCAGGGAGGGGCTGTGGACATGGCCTACCTAGACTTTAGCAAGGCATTTGACACAGTCCCACACAAAAGATTAGTAGTCAAATTAACCAGCCTGGGAGTGGGTCCCAGGGTGGTAGCCTGGGTAAAACATTGGCTGGACAACAGGACACTTTAGGTAATTGTAAATGGAGCCCACTCTGAAGAAAGAGGGGTTACTAGTGGGGTACCGCAGGGTTCAGTGCTGGGTCCAGTCCTTTTTAATGTCTTTATAAGTGACATTGCAGAGGGACTGGAAGGAAAAGTATGCCTCTTTGCAGATGACACAAAGATCTGCAACAGGGTTGATACACAAGGAGGCATGGAAAGGATGAGAAGGGACTTGGCAAAGTTGGAGGAATGGTCAGAAGTATGGCAGCTAGGATTCAATGCAAAGAAGTGCAAAATAATGCACCTGGGAAACAAGAACCCAGGGGAAGAATACACAATGGGGGAGGTAGTAACAACAACAAAAAAGGAAAGGGACCTGGGGGTAATCATATCAGATGACCTTAAGGTTAGCAAGCAATGTGAGAAGGCAGTAGGGAGGGCTGGGGGTATACTGGGATGCATAGGGAGAGGCATCACCAGCAGAAAACAGGAAGTTGTTATCCCGCTGTACAGACAGTTGGTGATACCCCATCTGGAGTGCTGCGTCCAGTTCTGGAGACCCCATCTCCGCAAGGACATAGACAGGATAGAGGCAGTCCAGAGGAGGGCAACTAAAATGGTGCAGGGTCTGCAAGAGAAGCCATACGAGGAGAGACTTAAGGAGCTTAATATGTATACCCTTGAGGAAAGAAGGGAGAGGGGGACATGATAGAAACTTTTAAGTACCTCAGTGGAATCAACAAAGTCCAAGAGGGTAGCATCATTCAGAAAAAGAGATGTGCAAGAACAAGGGGACACAATTTAAAGATAGAGGGGCAGTTCAGTGGCAATGTGAGGAAGTGTTTTTTCACAGAAAGGGTAGTGGATGCATGGAACAGCCTTCCTGAGGAGATTGTGGGGTCTAAAACTGTGGGAGAATTCAAAAATGCATGGGACAGACATAAGGCAATTCTTGTGGGGGGTTGGAAGAAATAGGCTTTTGGTTAACTAGGATCTGCGGCCTATCCTGTAGGTAGGGAAATAGGCAGACTAGATGGGCCAAGTGGTCCTTATCTGCTGTCAAAGTCTATGTTTCTGTATTTTCTGTTTATTTTCTTCCTAAATTTTTGATGCTGCTTTTTATTTTAACTTATTGTGCTTACTAAACAACTTGGAGCATCCTCTCAAACAGTGAAGGACTTAAGGGCAGCAGCATTTTGCTGAGCAGAAACAAGGAAACAAGGCATGCAGTCCATGTTGCATTATTGCATTTTTTTAATGAATTTCCTTTTTTTTTTTAGAAAGTTAATAAACCAAAATTACAACATTACTTCAAATACAGATATAGTACACATTCACACTGCAAAACATACACAGTCACTTCTGGCAGCAGATAGAAATCCACAATACCCAAAGCACAACCCACTTCTGGGCGCAGAACAGAAATGCAGTCCTGTCTGTGCATGATGTGGGTGTAGGGCCCAAATATTATACAATAGCCTTATATGCCTTTCATGTGTTAGCTTAATGCACATATGAGCTATTACATGCATACACAATTTGTCAAACCCTTACCTTGCCATTAAATGTATCTTCAGAAGTTGCATAGGTCCCTTCCTGTATCAGTAACAGTATTCTTTATTGATCGATCATTAATTAAAAAATCATTACAAAACATTTAAACAAACAATGACATTTAAAACATGTACATTTCTATACAATGATGTACAATAAGTTACATTACCATAAATAGCCATCCCAAATAAAAGTGCAAATGTTATTTTTGACAATCATTATGTACCAATTGATCTGATAATCCTTTTCCTTGCTTTTTGTAATGTCATGAGGAAGTTAGCCATTCTCTTAATTATAAAATCATCCTCTGCAGAGTAATATCATTAAAATGTCATTTACATCAGTGCCTTTAAAGATAAAAAACATTTGACCAAGCCAATTATGGCATCTGGTGCAGTTTGAAAAGACACTCATAGCATGAGCAGCATCCAGGTAAAGCAGCAACATGCTTACGTTTCGATCAGGGCGATCATCATCAGAGTATGCTGTGAGTGCTGCTAGTGCAGTTTAAAAACAATAGGACTTAAAGACACACACACCAGACAAGACAAGCAAAGGGTTTAATTCAGGACAATACAAAAAGTACAAAGTGCAATAGAATAAATAGTGATAAAAATCCATGCATATAAAGTGCTCAAGAGCAAGTACAAGTGTAAACTCCATCAGTCCAAATGAGTAAAGTGTCAAGTGCATAAAACCACAAGTCACAAACAACACAGAAGACAAAAAAAAATAATATACCTGCATGTGGCATCAGTCATATTTCACTTAAAAACAATTAGTGCAAGACATGCTACTTAAAATATACTAATCATTTTCAACATGAGAAAGCAATATATATGGTATAATGCAATCACTGTAATACAGGCTTAGTCCCAGTAGAACCCAGAGCATATATGAATCAGAAGTGTCAGAGAACATCAAAAGTTAGTATTGAGCAATAGGGGGTGTGTGTGGGGGGTACTAATGGACTCACAGTGCCAGTAGGTTTTAACCAGATCACTAGTCACACCGATGGCCACATAGCAGAGCTGGCAAGTCATGCCATGCAAGCTAGTAAACAACAAAAAGACAACATAGCAGAGTCAACAAGTCATACTATGTGGACTGGGAGACTCCAAACTAACACAGTACTTGGCAGAGCCGACAAGTCATACTATGAAAAACAGGCACAACATAGCAGAGCCAGCTAGTCATGAAAAAGCAATAATGGTGCCCTGCAATGCAGGGCACCAGGCGCAAGTCTCTGGAGATCAGCGCACCTTATGCAAATGGGACCATAATGACATGCAAATGGCCCCATTTGTGCCTTGCATACATTATGGCCCCATTTGCATGTGCACTTTTGAATATTGCAGTTGTTGTGCATAGCGCAATGGAACTTGCGCTAGTGCAACCCCTGCTCCACTCTGGTCACTTGCGCTGGTGCAGTGCCACTGTGCCATGTGCACTGTGGGTGGCCAGGATGCGATATTCAATGATGCTGTGCCATGGCACATCTCCGTTGAATATCGCCCAGTCAACACCCCTGCGCAGCCAAGTTGCACTGCACCCAGGCTTGCACCACAGCCTGTCACGGTCTGAATATCTGAGCCTAGAGGTAGAAAAAAGGTTAAGAGAAACAAAGTGAAACAATCAAAAAAGTGGGAGAGCAAGGTAAAAAACAAACTAGAATTTCACCTTTGTTGGTAAGGAAAAATGTATCCCTGTTAACTGACTGTGATAAAGTGAATGTGTTAATTGAGGAAGGAAAGACACCTGTAAATGCAACATCAACCCCCAACATGGCAAACATGCAGCCCTCACAATATAGGAATCTGCATTTAACCCCTAACATCTTTGGAACATTAAATGATATGGTCACAAAAATGTCTAATAGTATATTGTATTGCACTGGTGATAATTCAGATCTAGGCAATACTGATATGAGTCTGAGTAAATAAAGCATAACTGATAGTAAGCAAGAAATAGGATGTGCATTGCAAGAAAGTAAGGAACCTGGCTCCATAGTTTGTATCTGTCTCAAAAATTCTAACTTAGGCACCACAAAAGAGAAAATTAAAGGATCCAAGAATTCTACTAATATTGATAGACAGAATGACCTAAAGAAAATCATAGCTGACATACAGAATACAATTTAAGGACCTAGGGACCTAGACAAACAACAGAAAAATATAAACAGATCCTCAGATAAGGTGAAAATAGTAGCTCTAAAACATACATTTATGGATGCAAATAAGGAACACATCATACAGATACTGTAGATAATGATGAATCCCTAATGTACTACCCTACCACCTTGAGTAAAGATATAATTACTATTATGAGAAATCAACATGCTGCAAGTCTGATACTCAAGGAACAAGTAGTTGTTATTAGAACCAAAATAGATACATTAAGGAAAACACTGCAATCAACGGAGCCCAAAAGGACGACATAATAAGAAGCTTAAATGTTATACATCCCCCAAGGGAATCTTCATCTATTCTCCTAATAGAAATGGAAGAATCTTTAAACCAGATTAGACCAGATTTTTCAGTAATAATACCAAGAACCATCCAAAAAATAAAGGCAAAAAGGGATAGTAATAAAGGAAACAAAAAGGAAAAAAAAAAAAAGGACAATATCAAAAAGTAATAACTTTGAGAATAAAACAGAGTTGTAACAAAGGGAAGATAAAAGAGAAAAGTGGAAGAACGAGAAAAAAACATCTTAGTATAGATAAAGCTGTAAACAACAGTTGCTGTGAGGTAGAAATAGAGCAGCAGCAGGACATATCTCAATAAGATTTAAAAGATTCATTTAGGTTCATATCTGACACCATAGAGAAAAATTATAATAATCCAGATATAATACTGCTAGATACAGAGTTATATTTAAGACAGTATGGTTTCAAAAAAGAAGAAAAAGAATCAGCAAGTTCATTAAGAATAAGAGTAACCAAGCTCTTTAGAGAAGGTATGGCTCTACAAATGTAGGAAAAGGATATAAGGGAAATCCATAGGTTGGATAGTCAAGACTATGCTGAGTGTGTGAATATTTACTGTACACATAGGAGAGTTACAAATTACATCTAAAGAAATGGAGAAGCATTGAATGATAGGAATTTACACCTAGACCTGATTGAGAATAAGAAACAGTGTGCAATTTCCTTTCCCCAGTATAATGAAGATATAACTGCTACCTTCACTGTTTTTGGAGTTCACAAAATGTTTAAAAGAAACAAATGTAATGCTAACAAAAGTTATTTATAACTTTCTAAGTAATATATTAGGCATCGGACTTGGTAGAATGGTCATTTTGGAAGTGTACAGACATCAAAGCTTAAGAGGGGGATAGCCAGGGAGACATTATATGTAAAAATGTGCGTAGAATACTGGAGAGAATGGGCATATTGGATCAAATGGGTATATATGCAGTGGATTTGGCTTCTTTAGCAGACCAAATATGTGACATAACAAACACTCAAAAGAAAGAAAGGAGAGAGTAAATTCATTTACAGCAAAAAAAAAACAAAAACAAAAGAAACAAGAAGCACAATTCCAAGGTGCATGTAACACCCATAACAAAATGTTAACCCAAAATAGATATCTGGCATTAGCAGGATATGAAGATCGACTTGGATGTCAGAATGAAATGTTAGAGATACTAGATATAGACAGTCAGAACTGCAATACTATAAACACAAAAGAAGGCTTGGTGGAATATGAAATCTCTCTAATATCTTGGAACATTGTGGGTAATAATTCTAAAAAAAAACAGAATATGGACTGGTTAGACTATATCAAAAAATTAAAGATAATGTGCATACAGGAATCATGGCACAATAAACTCAATAATGTCTACTTAAATGGTTACATAGCCTTCCATTGTCCAGGAACAAAAATAGCAAAATATGGTAGGAGAGCAGGTGGATTAATAGTATATATTTAAAAAGACAATTTTCAGAACATAGAAAAAATAAGTGAAGATGACCTTTATTTGGCCATCAGGATATGTACACTACAGATATCAATAATCTTGATGTCATGTTACATTCCTCCAACAAAATCAAGATATTTTAATAAAGATGAGTCACATGATGAGCCGGCTCGCGTAAGACGTGTCTCTCGCTCCTCCGAGCCCCAAGTGTCTATATTTAGCTTAAAGTACCCGATTTTGGTGGCGTTTTGAGCTCGCCTTTGTTTTAGTGTATGGCTGGGAGCACCGAGTGGTCTGTGGGGCGGTGCAAATTCCAGTTTGCAGTGCGGCGAGGAAATACATTGGTAAGCCTGTGAGAGTGAGTCGGGCAGGCCAAGCCCGACCTGGAGTGATTGATGGAGACCGAGATTGTAGCTCCACTGATGGGGCGCGCCCCAGCGTCTAAGAGGCTGAAGCCCCACCCCGCCGATCTGGAGCAGGGTGAAGTGTTCACTACAGAAGAGGTTCGGAGTCACTACTGAGGACATCAAAGAGATTAAGTTCCTGCTGCAAGGTTTGGTGAGTCGACTTTGCGAAGTGAAACCGGTGTTACACTCACTGGCCCAGAGGATGAACAACGAGAGGCCAGGATTGCTTCACAAGAAAGAAAAGTCACCACTTTAGACCAGGAGATGGTGGTGCTTGAAAAAGGTTAAAAACTAGAGGAAAGGCTGGAGGATCAAGAAGCAAGCTCATGAAACAATTTAATATTAAGGGGGCTACCAGAGATCAGAAGGTCCAGATTGTGTTGCCTTTGTACAAGAGCTGCTTTTGAAAATGTTTGGCCCTTCGCCATTTGGGGAAGGGTACAATTGAAGAGCTCATCGTGCATTGAGGAAGCCCCCGCCAGGGCCAGACCGAAAGTGATAATTATGAGGTTCCTAAATTACAAGGAGAAGTCACATGTACTCCAGATGTTTAAGCAAAGAAGCCATTGCAGTGGAATGGAGCCTCAATTTGGTTCTTCCAGGATCTGGTTCCAGGGGTTAGAGAAAGCAAAGAATATGGAGATATTAAGAAGAAGCTTTATCTGGCTGGTATAAAATTTCGGCTTCTTTATCCGGCTACATTAATGGTGAAACTGTCTTAGGAAAGAAATTCTTAACAACAAAAAGGCATGGGATGGACTTTGTGTCGATCTTCGGATCTCTTCAAGGCTCAACCAGAAGATGTCCTCTGTGTGAGGGCAGGACTCATTCGGACTTAGTGGGAGAAGCTCTTTGGCCATTTATAGTGCTGGGTTGGATTAAGTTGGCCTCGGCCAGAAAAGGACGCATTTAAATAAAGACTGGGTTTGGCTCTAGGAGGCCCCTGTGGTGGGGAGGGGGAAGGGGTGGGTGGTTGGGTGGGAGGCTGGGAGAGGTCAAGAGGACCCAGGGCTGTCTCCAGGGTGTAACATGTGGGTTATAAGGGAGCTGTTTTGGGTTGTAAAGTGCGGGTTTACTTTAGGTTTGACTAAATAGACTTATTGGGGAAAGGATGTAACAAAGGAAAGTAGTGGGCTCAGAAAATATTAAGGGAGGGAGCTCCGAGGAGAGCTATGGACTGCTGCTGGAAGCACTGCCTGAGATTGTTCGACTATTCAACCTGTATGGAAACTGGACTTGCTGTCTATTGCTAGTTTTTTTTTTATGTTTTGCTCTCCCTGGAGTAATGGATTTCTCGGGGCAACTTTCTATTAATGGCCACTGCTCAGATTCTGGGTTCTGTTAGGAGTTTGGGAGCCACATTCGGGTTCTTATAAATTAAGTGGGGCTCTGAGGGGATGAGGAAAGTGGTTCATCCACGACTCATTGAGATATGGTGGGTCGGTCTTGGGACTGGGGGAAAGTGGGGGGGTGGGGAGAGGAAGAGAGAGAGTCCCAACCTGGGAAACTGTGGGAGTGGATCCTGGATAATCTGCGTTCAGGTTTGGTTATCTAGTAGTGCACTCATTACATGGCAATATATAATATTATTTCCTGGAATGTCAAAGGTCTAAGGGACGAAATAAAGATTGACTATCTCTGAGGTACATCGAGCAGCAAGGAGCTCACATTGCAGCTCTACAAGAACGCATTTATTGTCGGAAGAGGTGGGTGTTTAAAAAGCGCTGGGTAGGCCAGGTTTATGGGAGGGTCGAGAGAGAGAGCATCGGGGGGTCGCAATTTTAATAAATAGGTTGTGTCCCCTTGAGGTCAATCAGGTGGTAACCCAGCAGGATGGCAGGGGAGTTTTTGTGAGGGGCAACCTACACGGGCAGACGGTTGTGGTGGCGTCTATTTATGGGCCAACTCCACCGGAACCTGAATTTTTTGCCTCTATAGAAGAAAATATTGCAATGTTCCCATCATTGTCACTGATATTAGCAGGTGATTGGAATCTCTGTTTTGACAACAAAAGAGACAGGAGACCTCCTGGTAAGGGCCCTGGATCTAGAGCCCAGGCAGCGCTGGCTAGGTTTTTAGAAGTGGCAGGCTTGAGTGACCCAGCTAATTTGTTTGGGGATGGGAGTTCTAAGATGACATTTTATTCAGCGCCTCATAGGGTTCATACTAGGATAGATTTTTTTTTGGTCAACAAGGAGGCGCTAGGGGGGATCAGAGCCTTCTCGACTGAAGGTAGAACTCTCTCCGATCATTCCTTGATTCGGATTCAATGGGAACCAAAATTGCTGCCTACAAGGCCTTTCAGGTGGAGGCTGCAAGATTGGCTATTAACATCAGAAGGGAGAAGGGAAGAGCTTGAGGGGGCTCTGCAGGAAATCATTGGGGTACAAATACCCACATTGAAAAATAAGAAATTAGCTTGGCCCACATGTAAATTCCTGTATTCTATGGCTGCTAAAGCGCTTGCTGACAAAGTGAGAGTGATTAGAAAGGTGAAAGAGGACTTTTTAGAGGCTGCTATTAGTTCTCTATCACAACAAGAAGGGACCTCAGAGGAAATAGATATGGAGCTTAAAAGTTTAAGGAGGGATCTCTCAGTTATTCTGTATGGCAAGACTGAATTTTGGCTAAATAAGATTAAGGCTAAGTATCTCCTTCAGGGGGGATGTGCTGGGGCGCCTTTTAGCGGCGAGGATTAAGGAATGGGAAGCCTCCAGGACTATCAGCTCGATTTTTCATGAGGGGAGATTAAAAACGGATCCCCAGGATATAGCTGAGGCTTTTGCTTTTTTCTTTGAGGAAGTATATCAGGGAATCCCCTCGGGGGGGACAGGGAGATAAGAGAGTATTTAGAACGTATTCAACTTCCAACTTTGGACCCTACCCTGGCTATGAACCTGGAGGCCCCAATAACTTCCTCTGAGATTATAGAGGTGGTCCGGTCTCTCCCTTCAGGGAAATCTCCGGGGCCCGACGGTTTAACGGCGAAATTTTATCAAACCCATATCAGTCTATTCTCCCAATTTTAAAGGAATTTTTTCATACTATTATGCGGGAGGTATTAATCATCTTCCCATATACCAAGCATATGTTACACTAATACCCAAACCTGATAAGCCGAGGGATGCCATGGGAAGCTATAGGCCTATATCGCTGATAAATCAAGATATCAAGATACTTACAAAGATACTGGCCAACAGGATAATTAAGGTAGCTCCAAATTTAATCAGCCAGGAACAGGTTGGTTTTATGCCGGGGCGAGGGGCATTAGATGCACTTTGGAAATTGCATCATATTATAAATTTTGCCTCAGGCTCTGGGATTCCCTGGCCCTGATCTCCTAGATGCTGAAAAAGCATTTGACCGAGTCTCCCATTCCTTTTTGTTTAGAACAATGGAGAAAATGGGGTTCCCAGAGGGTTTGATTAGGGGCATCAAGAACTTGTATGCAGCGCCCACGGCTAGAATACTATGTAATGGCTATCTTTCAAGAGAATTTCAGTTAAAAAATGGTACTCGGCAAGGGTGCCCTTTATCACCGATTTTGTTCAACATCTATTTAGAGCCCCTATTAAGGTCGATCAGCAGGGAGGTCAGGGTCCAGGGAATTGGGATTGGCAACATGGAGCTTAAGTTTTCTGTTTTTGCAGATGACATTTTGCTCCACCTTCAAGATCCAGTTTCTTCTTTTAGTTATGTTAGGGAACTTATAGAACAGTATGCTAGGGTATCTAACTATAAACTGAACCTTGCTAAAACATGAAATTCTACCCCTGACTCCGCATGTATTTAGGCAGATTTCGCTTCCATGGGGTTCAGTGGAATAAGGATAAGTTAAAATATCTGGGTAGTTGGATCACCGCGGATCAGACAGTGGGTGCGGATACTACACGGGGAATTATTTCGAGATCTCAGGGATGTCGTAGGTGGAGCAAGCTGCCTCTGAACTTTGCAGCAAGATTAGGTATTATTAAGATGAATATTCTGCCGGAGTTGTTGTACCCGATCTATTTGGCTCCTTATGTCATCCCGCAAAATGGTTTAAGGTTATTAGAAAATTGGTGTTGGGTTTTCTAGGGGTAATAAACCCACTAGGATTAAATATAAGAGTCCTGTGTAGGTCCTTCAAAGAGGGTGGAATCAAATTGCCTGATCTTCAGGCTTATTATGTAGCAGGCCAGTTGGGTCTGATGGTTCAATGGGCAAGGGACCTGGAAGGGGGAGAATACCAACGGTTTGGTTACAACTTGAAAGGAAGTGGTTGAAGGATATAAATTATTCGCCTGAATCATTACTATATGCTGGGCCTAAAGACATGCAATGTAAGGCCGAGGAAGGGAACCCTATTAGGAAGTCTCTGGAAGCCTGGTGGGCATTCCTTACCCTGGGGCAAAGAAACTCTCAGGTCAAATCTCGGGATCAGCCTATTTTAAGGAACCCCAGTTTGACTATTGGAGGCCAGGTGCTTGGCAAGAGGTGGGTCAGTTATTTGGAAGGTCTTGCTTTGAGAGATATGCAGCAGAATGGGAGAGTTTGGTTGCCACCACAATGAGGCTCTGCCCTTTTCAACGGTTACAGCTCAAACAAATGATTCAGGGGTTCGAGGGGAAGGAGTTCACAGATAGCTTCCTTTCGTGGGAGTGTCTGCAAGGGCTGTGAGTAGAACTGGCTTGCTCTCACGGGTATATAAGCTACTCTTGAACTCCGTGAGTGATAGTGACTTAATTTCTATTGATTATTGGGATAAAACATTGACTCCTAGGGCTTAACTGGAGTTCTATTTGGAAAGCTATTAAATATTTGGTCACCCCAAGTATAGAATCACACAGACCTTGGTAGTTCACAATTCTTTCTATACACCTGCTAAACTTGCTTGAGGGGTCTGAGGCCGATTGATCTTTGTTTCAGATGTGAAAAGTAAGGGGGACCTGTTACATATCTTATGGAGCTGTGAAAAATTCATCTGTTATGGGACGAGATTAGACAGGGACTTGACCCCAGCCTGGGATATTATGACTATGTTACACCTGAGATTTGTGTATTGGGGACTACTCCCTTATTGAGGTACTGCCCCAGGTTTCACTTAGCTTTAATGGGATCATTAGTTAAAGCATTTATTTTAAGCCATTGGAAGGATGGCCAGATATATTTATATGAGCATTGGGTGAAGGATTTATTGAGGTCGCTGGCTAGGATCAAAAACCATCTTATGTCTGAAGGTAGACAGGCGGTGTATGTTAAAAGGTGTGCTAGCTTAGAGGCAGCTTACCTATAGCCTGATTTGAGCCTCTGAATAGAGGCCTGTATGTGCTAGGGAAGCTGCTTGCCACATTTGGTGGAGTGGGATGTGGTACCAAGGGGTTGTCATACTGCATATTGGGACTTTGTTTTTACTAATAGGTTCCCTATAGATTGGAGGTATTATTAGGTGGGATTGAGTAGGGGTTTTTATTTAACTGGAATGGAACGCAGATCTAACGAGGAATGATAGTTGGGGGATGGTTAATCCCCTTGGTTTGGGACTCTCTCTCACA
Source organism: Neoceratodus forsteri (assembly GCA_016271365.2). Taxonomy (NCBI): domain Eukaryota; kingdom Metazoa; phylum Chordata; order Ceratodontiformes; family Ceratodontidae; genus Neoceratodus; species Neoceratodus forsteri. Next base: position 1,415,821,388 of record CM057449.1, on the reverse strand, counting down.
GGGGGTGCTCTGGATACCCGAAGGGATTGAGCAGGTTTGACTTTAAATTGAGATGCTTGGTGTTCTTTTTTTCTTTTTTTCGAAAATGAGGGTGGGTAATTAGTGTAGTGAGACTCTGAGGGTTAGTAGTGTATTATTTACTAGCAACTGCTATTTAGCTAGCTGTTTTGGGTCATTACTTAACTGTGGGCAAAGTTTTTGGGTGGGTATCCAGTGGGTTTGTAAATAGGGGTTGTACATAGTTTGCACACTCAGTTTTTGGAGTGTGCACCCGAGATTCTGGGTTTATGTGTTTGTATGTCTCACTAATTTTGGAAAATAAATAAACCTTTTCTTTAATAAAAAAAAAAAAAAGATATTTTAATAAAGATGGTTGGTCAAGATTGGAAAAGGCAATACAAATGGTAACCTTGCAATACCTGGAGGGTCATGTTTTACTGATTGGAGATATTAACTCAAGAATAGGGACATTTGACGGACTATTTGACAATGCAGTCATGAATTGGCAATATCCAACTGCCAGTAATTATAAATGTACATCTAAGGATCTTAAAACAAATAACAATGAACAGCAATTTCTTACCATAATAAAAGGCAATAGATTATATCTACTGCACAGTCCAGATATGTGAATGGATCCATTCACATATCTGGACTGTGTAGTATGGTATGGGCTGCATGCCCATTGGCTCACACTGCGGGCCAATGGGCGTACAGTCCTACCGTACACTGTCAGTCGGCGGGTGGCGGGTGGCAGGGGTGGGTGCTGCCACCCGCCACTGACCGGGGAGCGGGTGGTGGGGCTCAGTGGGTGGGTGGGGGGGGGTACCGTGGAGCTCACCTTATAATTACATATGCCTGCGATCGGCTGACAGCGGTCCACTGGACCACCAGGGATATAGGACATATTATGTCATACTGAAGCCCACGATTGGGCTACAAGCAGTCCACTGGAACACCAGGGATATAGGACATTATTTATTTTAACTGATGCCCACAATCGGGCTGCAAGTGGTCCACTGGACTGCCAGGGATATAGGACGTTATTTATTTTAACTGATACCCGTGATCGGGCATGGGGGGCACTGCCATGGAGGTGCAGCCAGAGCTCAGGTGGCCACCCAGAGGTGGCAGCTGCTGTGTTGCACCCTGCAATATAGCAGCTCACCTGTGGGTGGGCAGCCATTGTTTCTTTTTTTTTTTGGCCCACCTGTGTGCAGCGAAAGAAGGGGTTGAGCATGCATAGACTCAGCACATCCTGGGCTGAATATCGGGATGTGGAGAGTATGCATGCGCACACCCCCCCCACCTGCACCACATACATTACTGATGCGCTCCAGCGCATTGGGATTTGTGCCAGGGACAATCCCCATTTGAATATCATGCCAGTGCGCATCAGCGGGTTGCGCATGGCACAACACTGTTGCGCCATGCGTAACCCTTCTGAATATCCGGCCCTTGTGTTTTCTGTGCTATTGTTCTTTCAGCTTTTGCTTCTAGATTTTTTCTTTTTCCTTTTTTTATTCTTGCAGCCAGGAATTGTGTTTACTCTCAATACTATCTCACCATGGGTAGCTCCTTTCATTATTCAAATAATTTTCAGACTGTACAGACATACCTAATATCACAGGAGTATGGAGTTCTTCAGCCTTTTTAGATATAGAAGCTATCTGAGACCTGGTAGTAACCATGTTATACACTCTTTTCTTAAACCTCCCACCAGGCCAGTTAGAGAAATTGGGAGGGACTGTATTGTAATAATTACCTTATTTAGATTAAATAAATTCCACATCAAAAATATTTAGTGTAGATTAAAAAGTTAAGGTGATTAAAAAAAGTTCACTTTAAAATGCAACACAAAGATACAATAGGCACTCTTGTAAATGATATCATTAATAGAGTGCCAAAAAAGTGCCATTTATGAGCCCAACCTTGAAGGTAGAAATTTGCCAAACTCCCGAAGCTCTCCAAATAAGCTGTCCAATTCAAGTATTAGAATTTATCAAATTCCCCAATAACCTGTTTTAGTCATAAAAATGCATAGGAAAATGCTTCACAAAATTCAGAAGTTTAACAGTGTAGGTATATGGTAATATAGCACCTGAACTATTTGATGGAGCTCTAAAGTTAGTAATTCTAGAGTTACTTGTTCTCAATCACTAAGTCAGATAAGACCAATGTCAGTCAGTTTGAAAGTTTCAGTTTCTTCTTGCTGGCTGAAGCTCCATGATTTTTGATTTTAATTCAGTCGCGCTTCTTTCTGGCAACCCAGCACCAGCAGTGTTCCTTTACTTCTAGACTTGGTCACCTTTGGCCCTTTTAGTCATTATCTTTGGACTCAGTTGCATCAGGTTCCACAATTAATCTGTTAAACCACAACCACTGCATCTAGATCTGCTGGCTCCACCTCCTCCAAATTTGACCCAGAGTCGTAGACCTTGGGAAAAGTCAGAAGAGAGAAGGACAATGTGTACTAAGTATAAGACAGTTTTAATTTTCAGTTTAACTTTTACTTTTGTTTCTGCCCTTACTTGCAGGTAGAACTAGCAGTTTTAAAAGTTTTAACAAAGCTGTCTCCAACTGTCCACAGTTTGTTGATATCAACGCTACACCCTTATGTATTCTTAAGAAAAAATACACTCCCTGAATCCCCTTTCAAGAGTAAAAATAATACAGGTAGCTTTAAACTTACAGATATGTCTTCCTCATACTGGGGAAATATTCGCGGAACCAATTATTTGGTGCTCAGATGGCCAAGCCACTGATTTTCTTAACTTGAGCTAGGGTTTCCAAACTTTCTAATTTTGTATCTCTGGAACGCTTGTAAATTGCCTGGCAGCACCTTCTGATACAGCGTGCTTGACATAAAATGGAGAATCTGAGTAAGAAATGCTAGTGCCTGTGCTCTTAAGATGAGAGTCACATGACTCAGTGCATGCTAACATTCATAAGACTAAAATAATAACTTCTATGTTGCCCTTTAAGGTGACTAAATGGTACATAAATGTGCATAACACACCCCTTCCTTCTGATTGCTATTTTATTTATGTATATTTATAAAAATATATATAATACAAAATGAATCAAATAAGTTTGCAATACTGAACATGGAGCAAAGCAGAGTGGAAGGCTGAGCTACTCCTCAGGTTGATTACCCAACTAAAAGGAATTCTAAAAGTTTAATTTGAGAAATGCTACTGTACAGTAAGAAAAATTAGCTATACTAGGTTATACAAAATGGTAAATGGCGGCTGACAGATTTTCTCTGCCTTAGGCGAAAGAATGAATTTAAGTGAAGTTTAAAAGAAGGAGACACTTTCCTGAAAACTCCTCAGTATTCCCAGAGTAAAAAAAAAAGTTGTGTGTGGCTTTCAGGTGAAGTTCTCAGACAAGCTGATCGTCTTTACTCTCCACAGTACTCTCTCCTTTCCTGTTGTCGGCTCGCTGCAGAGCTCCCTGCTGACATCCAGCAGAGCGGGCTCACATGGCCACCTCGGGACTCCAGGCACCTGCTGGAAGAAGGCAGCAACAGGAAGACAGAGCACCTACAATGAGCCACACAGGTCAAACTGGAAAGGTAGCTGAACTCCCATTACAAATATAGAGTATAATTACTCTTTACTTGGTGCACTAAGGCAACGGTGGCCTACCTTTATTAGAATCTTGTATCCAACAGCTCCTGTGACTGCCTTGCCCAGTGACAACCTGCTGGCACCCTCTTGATACCTGAAGATTTCCTTGGCTCCCCAAAATTTCCACCCCCCAATTTGCTATATAGATAGCCACTTCACCCCTCCCCACTGTTTCCTCCTCTCCCTGGGCACCCTCTCCTACCTCCTCACCCCTCTCTCCCACCACTCACTGCCCAACTCATCCTCTTTTACACATTAGAATAGTCTGACAAGGCCATTGGCTGCCTTTCACTTCTCTGCTGTCACTTCTGTCCCCCAACCTCAAAGTCTCCCCTAACTCCCACCTTTTCTACTACCTTGTTGCCCATTTGAAATATGCTAGTTACAGTGATTTCCTTGTATGCTACTGTTGTATCAATTTGTTCTTAATTATGTTTATTGCTAGTTAACCGGTGTTAGTCCTCCTCTGTTGTTTGTAATCCTTCCTCTCTGACGTGGAACCTTTGTAAACGAGCTGCTCTGTGGTCAAAGGTGTAATAATCCTAGACTGAAATAAATAAAATAAATAAATATATAAAAGAATGGAATATCACCTTCTAGCTACTCTGCTGCTCTCATTTCTCCTCAGCAAGATAGCATTCAGGCCCTTCCTGTAGTCCAGCATTATGTGCTTCAGCAAAATAGCAACTCATGACCCGCTTTTCAATATTTATGTTCCAGATTCTCAGAACTAGTATTTTAAGCATGTGCAACATCCACAGAAGTGACATATTTGCAGTCTGTCCTTTAAAATGGTTTTATGGTGTTGCAACTTAAAAATACATTCAGCTACAGGACTCTTAGCAAGGAGAATTCAAAAAATGATTAAACTGAACACTTGAGCATTTTGGGAAGATGGAATCACAGAAAAGGACAAGGTAATATAATCAAAGAAAGAATACAGTAACAGAGGGGGTCCCAATAAGGGAGAACTTTCAGGCCTATCCTTGAATGCAAGGAGTTTAATCCACAAAATGGACGAGCTTAGATTATTAGTTATTACTACAACAACAGATCTAGTAACAGGTATAGAGACATGATATAGTATACATGACAACCGGGACAGGGAAATACCTGGTTATCTCATCTTCAACAGAGAAGGAACTATTAGAAAGGGTGGGCAGTAGCACTCTTTAAACAAAAAAGGCTGGAAGAATCCCACTGAAAAGGTCAATTTTCAAATAACTTCTTTATTTTCCATCACACATTATGTCAAGGGCAACAGTATTGTGGCCACGCTACTTCATCAGGCCCTGCTGTGTTTCTTCTGTTTCAGTTCTAATCTTTCTTGCTTGTGTCTAAGGATGAACTCTACAGTATATATGGCTGTCCAGTCTCTCTTCTATTTTAATTCTAACCTTTCTTGCTTTTATGTCTCAGGACAGGCTTAATATGTGGCTGCCAAGTCTCTCTTGATTTGTAATTATAGCTCTTTCACTGACCCTCAGTCAATGTGTAAATTATTAAATTCTTTGTTTTCTTCCCTTGTCTTTAAAGTCTCTGTGCTGCACCACATTCTTGCCTCACCTCTCCTAGAGTTTGGTGCAGCACAAACTTTGCTCTCTGCGCTTTGTGATTTTTGTGAATCTGGCCTGGTGAACAAGAGTGTGAAATTTGTGGATGACAGTAAGATTGGAAGAAGAATGGATAATATACTGTATATAATAAAGTGTGAGGTGGTGTGTGTAATGAGAAGTTTATAGCACCGAGGTGTTAGATGCTACATAAACCAGGAAAGTGAAGCTTGAGGGGTTTGAAACATCTAACAGGAGGTATGTGTAAACTTCAAGTTTAAACTCACCACCACATATTTTATTTTATACAATTGCTGTGTTTCCTTTTTTGCCACAACAAATTATATAAAATAACAAGCATTTGTCAATGCCGAATGTTTGCTTGCTGACATTGGCATTGGTAGTGTAGAAGTTACAGAGCTGCATAATAGGAATGTCAGTAAAGTATTGAACTGAAGCCAACCCCACCACCACCCTGCAGAGAGTGACAGGCATTGGGGTGTGCCTTTGGGTCGTCAGGCACCTTGACCATGCCATTTCTGCCGCACCCTACCCTGCGGACACTGACAAGTGTCACGGTGTGCCTTGGGGTCTTTGGCGCTTATGCGCACCCCATTCCATTAGGAAATATGGTGAGATGGGTGCGGTATAGGAGAATGGGGTGAACTTTGGGGCCAAAGAGTCCAAGGCATACCACGATGACTCTCACTGGCTGCAGGGTGTGGAATGGTATGAGCATTACAGGCAAGAATCCCAAGTCACACCCCTGATGCCTGTCATTCTCTATATGGTGCGGCGTTATGGTTGGAAACCCTAACGCCTCAGGCATTCGTTGGTATTTTCACTCCAAATTTTCAACATGGTTATTTTGTGACCCCTACCTCATGAACAGTGGCAATATCAGTTTGTTAGCCAAAAGCTGCTTATGCACAGCGACTACGGCATTTTACACCACAGGTGCAAAAAACACATTCCGAACAGGATGTGAAAAATGACAGCTGTACTGTTCATGGGGAGGTATAAAAAATGGCAATGTTGCAAATCTGCAGTAAAAATATTAGAAAAACTGGTGAAGTCACAAGCGTGCATAGAAACTGTGCAACGCACACCCATAATGTAATTAGTGTGGGGATTTTTTACAGTAGATTGTCAACACAGACATTTTGGGACCTCCGATCATGAACAGTGTCACTGTGATTTTCTTTATCTGTCCCGAACAATGATTTTCCACAGCGACCACGCATCTCTGCGCTATAAGTGTGAAAACACATTTCAGCCATGTTGTGAAAAATGACAGCTCTACTGTTCATAAGGAAGTGTGGAAAAAATGCCACTGGTGAAAATCTGGACTGAAAATATTACAAAGTCATGCACTTACGAGGGTGCGTGGAAACTGTGCATTGCTCACTCATAACACAGTCATTTTATGGACTTTTGTCACCAAATTTTCAATATAGCCATTTTAAGACCTCTGCTCATGAACAGTATAACTGTAATTTTCTTAATCTGTCCCAAACATTGCTTTCGCACACCGACTGCACCGTTGTGCGCTACATGTGCAGAAACACATTTTGGGCGACATGTGAAAAATGGCAGCTATACTGTTCATAAGGAAGTGTAATAAAATGGCAATGTTGAAAATCTGGAGTGAAAATATTGAAAATTCACAAACTTATGAGCGTGCGTAGGAACTGTGCAACGCACGCTCGTAAAACAGTCATTTTTAGGAATTTTTCCACCAAATTTTCAACATAGGCTTTTTGAGAGCTCACCTTATGAACAGTGGCAGTGTCGTTTCATTATTTCAGTCACTTGAAAGGCTGATTTCATGCAGTGACTAAATCACCCTTCGGGCCAGATTAACGCCATGACAGTGACAGCATCTGTGAGAAAGGGTCCCAAAACCCCATTTTGAAAATTTGGTGCAAAATCAAAAAATGCCTGAGATATGCAGCAAAGTTGAAAAACCCTATCTATCCCATTATACAGTTTACGGCATTTCCTCAGTTCGCGGTCGGCTTTGAAGAGTGCAGACATGTTCCCAGTCCACGAAGATCGTCGTGCCAGAGTCCGGAGGTAAGTATGGGGTGGGGTGTGTGGGGAGGCAGGGTGTGCAGTGGGTGGGAGGCGGGTGGGCTGGGTGAGACGCTGAGGGAATGTTTTCTTGTTTACAGGTTTTTTTAACAGCAGGAAGATGCGTGAGGCGTTTGCCACACTGGGGTGGGCTCCCAACATGGCAGCTAGAAGGCTGTTTAAGAGGGCTGAAGCCGACAGGGGATAGGGAACCCCCATCGGCCATACGGACTTGTGCCATGCTGGGGTGGGCTCCCAGCATGGCAGCTGTAAGGCTGTTTGGGGGGGGGCTGGAGCCGACGGGGGATTGGGCAACCCCGTCGCCCATATGAATGTGTTGCCATGCTGGGGTGGCACCCAGCATGGCATCTGGAACTCTGTTTGGGGGGGAAGCACAGCACAACCGATGGGTGATTGGGCACCCCCGTCAGCTATACAGTGTGTGCGTGGGGGGGGTGAGCACAAAGTATGCATGCGCGTGTATGTAAGGGGGGAGCATGCATGAGCAGGCGATATCTTATCACTGCTCACTGAAGCGTAGCTCCCTCTTTCAACTGTATGCCACTACATTTTCAACTGCTGTTATAGACAGTTTCAGCAGTAATTGGAGAACTGCGACCGCGACTGCAAACACACTGACTGAATTGGAAAACACTGACACACCTCCGAAAAACTCAGATGATGGCACTATGTTTCTTGCACATGCATGCAAGCAAACATAAAAATGATGTTTCTGTGTGGCTGCAGGTTTGAGCATGCAGTCCTCAGTTGCATTATTTATTTATTTTAATTTTTGTATCGGAACATGTGTGCAGTTGTCAACTCCACTCACTGCTTGCACTAAATCACAAAGGATCCTTAGCCACATGCTCTACTCTTCCCTGTCCCTTACAAAGTTAATGAACCTCTATGCGCCAAGTCTGAGCGATGGTACAGTCTCCAGGAGGCAACAAAGTGGCCAGCAGTTAAAACAGAAGAGATGCGGCTGGTGCATGCATGAACTGAGGGAAACTGTGCACGTTTGCCATAATAAACACTCCTTTATTACGGCAAATATTGCCATGGTTTTCCTATGGGAAAAAGGAAGACCCAGTTATATTGAGGTGTATATTAGTCTACAGTTGGATTTATGGGCACTGGAGAAATGGGCTACTGACTGGGGTATGTCCTTCAGCACATAAAATTTAAAGTGCTGCATTCTGATTCTAAAAATCCTCAATTTAGTTATACTGTAAAAAAATGTGATCTATTGGAATCCACTGATAAAAAGGACTTGGGCATCATTGTTAAAAATATTTTAAAATCAAAAACAAAGTACAGCAGCATTTAGGGAAGCAAATGGGCTGCTTATTTTGATAAAAAGGCATTTTGTTAACAACTCACAAGACATATTACTACCATTGTATAAAACCTATGTGAGACCATGCATTGACTAAAAGAGTTATCAAAATGATGAAGGGTGTGGAGGAGTTAGAATATGATGGCTGACTTGAATGCATGGGTTTATATAGTTTGTACAGGAGTAGGTTATAAGGGGATCTCTTATTGCTTTTAATATTATCAAAAAATAATGATTTAATGATGGAACTTGATTTGTCAGGAAACGTACATTCTTGGGGAACTAGAGGTCATAGAAGACAGCTTTGTTCAAATCACTTTATAACCACAAAAAGAAACACAGAAACATAGACACTGATGGCAGAAAAAGACTACAGGTCCATCCAGTCTGCCTGAGCTCCCTATGTACAGTAGCCCTGAGGCCTACTGTCCCTCCAGAGTCCTAACCCTCCTCCATTCTCCTTCCTGATTCTGATGCCCTGAGCAATCACTATACACATCATTCTGTCTCAGCCATGCTTAAGATCACTAATGGTTTCCGGCTCCCACCACCTCAGCTGGCAGCTTGTTCCACGGCTCCACTACAATTTCTGTAAAATGGTATTTCCTCACGTCCCTCCTGAACCTCCCTCCTGTTAGCTTCCACTCATGACCATCTGACTGCATGGCATTTAAGGTAATTTTTCCCCGTAGTTCACCCTGTTGATTCCTTTTAGGAATTTAAAGGTCTTTGTAATATCTCCCCTCTTCATAGAAATGTAGAATGTTACAATATGAAAGCAGACTTTAAAGTTAAAGAGGTTCTTTACACAGTAGATGGTAGGTGTCTGGAATGTATTGCTGGAAGATACGGTACTAAGTAAAACTAATAATGTATTTAAGACAAGACTAGATAGGTTTATGAACAACTGTAACCTAGTGTTTATTACCATTGTGGGTGGAGTGGCAGCATATCATGGACTTTTGTCTTCTGCTGTCACTATAACCTAAAGTATGACAGACGTGTTCATCAAAAGACCTTAAAAAATAAGATTGTTGAAAATGTGGAGAAAAAATGTTAAAAAACAGTTGATTTTGAATACAAAGTCCACATTTTTATGTTTCAAACATGTTTTCTTTGGTTGCAGTTTCTGTCGACCTAAATATTTTGGTTTGTGACATAAAAATCCTTAGTTTTCAAGAATTTCAAATTCCTATGTCACAGACCAAGAATTCTTTGTTTGCAATGTCTCACAACCTAAACATTCTTGGCCCATGACATAAGAATCAACAAGTTTACAAAGCTGGTGACCTAAGATTTTTGGGGTTCCTAGAAAATGTATTTCTGAACAATTTTTTTATTTAAATTTAAGAATCTAGTTGAACATGTCCCATTTAGCTAGGTTCAGGGGTTTGCTTTTTGAAAAGGAATTATTTACATAGATTTCTATAATTTTTTTGCCAAATGAAAAAGCAAGATGTCGACCCTCACAACATGTAAGGTTTTCTAGTGAACATCAGACCTTAAATTCTTTGGTCGCATCACATAACTATCCTGAAAACCCAACTGCACAGGCTCGATAGTCAAATTCTAAAACTTTATAACTCAAGAACTTATTCATATTTTGGTCATGGAACAGTCCACAGTCACACTCTTGGGCTGAGCCCCTTCTACCCAAAAAAATTTGGAACACAATCCCGAATCATTTTTGTTCAACAGGCGAGCAACAAAAGGGCAAAAAAGTAATTTATTTACTGGATGTTATACTTTCCCAATATTGGAATCTAGAAAAGCAACCATCACAAAACCTACTTAGCCATAAGTAATTACCACCCTGCCCGTGCATCAAACTTTAACATAATTTTGTCGAGCAGCATTTATTAAGGTGCAAGAATTTGGGTTTAACATTATGCAGCCTGATCAACCCTAATAACACAGGTATGGAATCCAGCTGGGTGGCTGCCACAAAACTTTCAGATCATAAGAACTTGGTATCCTGACTTCACATGCAAAAGGATTACCTATGCAATCCCAAAATGCAGTCTCCCAACCTACATTATGCCGAGGTTGGGAGATCACATTCAAAATCCCAGTGGGGATTTGCTTTAAGTGAGGGCTTTGCCTCCTGCACCCCTAACTAAAATATCCAACTCTGAGGGAGCAGACCTCGGAGTTGGGTGTTAGGATCAGGGGTGGAAAAAATGTTTTAAAATGTTCCTACTTTGGGAACAGAACCTGTCCCTGATACTTTGTTTGGTTGAGCTGTTGGAGCATTAGCACTCCACACTATGGGGTAGCTCCACCAGCACCTTTCTCTTGTCTCCAAATGGTTATGCCAGGCAAAACTATGTTTCACAGGCATAACCCAGTATTTCACCGGGCAAATACAGTTTTGCCCAGAGAAATGACATTTCACTGTAGGGGTGAAATATCAGGCATCCCTAATTATGGAATACCAGTGCCGAACTCCTACATGTTGGGACCCTCAGCTTTGGTATCCTGTAAGGGTACCTGCAAAAATTGTATGCAATTTCATTGAACAGTGCCAAAATTATTAAGGTGCACAAATCAGGGTTTAACACTGAATTGTCTACAGAACCCATGATTGGAAGTCAAATGTTTCAAACCTTATAACTTTAGAACTGATTAATATTTTTTTCATGAAATCTTCAAAAGGCCCCTCCTTGAGCCTAGTTGCTTCTACCCTGAACATTTTAGAACAAAATTTCAAACAAGTTTTGCTCTAGACCTGAGCAAGGTGAAAGAAGTTAATCTTCTTTCTTATTTTTGCACTCCTTGGATCTCAGAATCCAGATGAGTAGTCATCATGAAACTTGACAGATCGTAAATTCTTGCACTCTGACCCCCACATGCAAATGTCATACAATTTTGGTTAATGTTACCAATGTTAAGGCTCAAAGCTCAACAAATATTTTTATTGTGAACATAAAAACATTTTGTCATGAAATAAAATTTGGTTAGCAACCATAAATACTTTGATCACACCAGACAGCTATCCTGAAAACATTACAAAGTATGTTCAGAAGCCAAGTTTTAAAACTTTTAACTTGAGATTTAATTTACAGTTTTCATAGAACCTTATTAAGGCACACACTTGTGCCAAATCCTCAAGCTGTATCCCAAAATTTGTGACAAACTTCAAAGCATTTTTGCTCCAAATGTGAGCAAAAATAAATACATAAAAATGACCAAGGCACATTTTTAAAAGCTTTTTCACTTTACAAATCTCTGAATCCAGACAAGCAGCCATCATGAAACTTGCAAGTCATAAGAACTTGTTACACTGATCACACATGCAAAATTTCTTGTAATTTCATCAAGCTGCACCAGAGTTATTAAGCGAAAAATATTTTGGTTTAACATTAAACAGCCTGCTCAACCCTAACTATTAAGGTGTTACCGCACCTGCATAGTATAAGAAACAGCGGCGGTACCCAACAGAGCATGCTCAGAAGTAAAACATTTAAAAACTTATAACTTGAAAACTTATTAATATTTTGTCACAAAATCTTCTAAAGGCACCTCATTGGTTTGAAACACTTTTATCTTGACAATTTTGGAAAAAAAATCCAAACAGTTTTTGCTCCAGAAACAAGCAAAAAAAGAGACCAAAAAGTGTGTTTTTCTAACATTTTTACACTCCATGATCTAGAAATCTAGATGAGCAGCCATGATGAAACTTGCTAAAGCATAGGAACTTGGCACCCTTACTGTGTATGCAAAATGGCATGCAATTTCCTCAAATGCTACCAAAGTTATTAAGGTGCAAAATTAGTATTTAAAGAGCATCATCATCATCTGGCTGACTGGGACAGGCAATTTCCATTTTCGGGGCCCCACCCACCTCCTGTATGCAAGTGGCTGCTGTGGTTTCCTGAAAGTGGGGTTGTCTGGCAGCATGTGGTCACCCATGCCAAGAATGCCTCCACTAAGCCACTTCAGAAGCCTCTATGGAAGCGACTCACAATAATCATCCCACCCTGGACTCAAGCATCCAAAGGCAGCTTGTAACTCATTCTCTGCTGGCCTCTGCTCCTGACATCCAGGCTCAGGGCATGAATTTGGATTGCCAGTGTGTCAGAACAATGCCTCATCACTTGGCACCACAGAGCCGGCCAGAAGCCAATTTTTAAAACCTTATAACTCTATAACTGATTTATATTTCTTCATGAAATCTTCAAAAGGCACACTTTTGAGCTAAGCTGCTTCTACCCAGAAAATGTCAGAACAAAACTCCAAACTGTTTATGCTCCACATACTTCACAAGTGAACAAAAAATAGCCATAAAGTACATTTTTACAGGCTTTTCCACCTTCCAGATCTTGGAATCTGGACACATGGCTGTCACAAAACTTTCCAAGTCACAATAACCTGCCACTCTGACTGAGTATGCAAAATTTCATGCAATTTTGTTGAGCAGTGTCAAAATTATTAAGGTTCAAGAATTTAGTTTAACATTAAACAGCCTGCTCAATGCTATGTATACAGGATTTACTGTGCATGTATAATAAGAAAACAGCTGATCTTAAAACCTCAATGAGCAAGCTCAAAAGCAATAATATTAAAACTTTATAACTTGAGAAATGATTAAAATTTTCTTATGAAATCTTCTAAAAGCACCTCATTATGTTGAGATGTTTCTACCCTCAAAATTTTGCAAAAATTCCAAATAATGTTTGCTTTAGACATGAGTAAAAAACAGTCAAATGCATTTTTTCTTATTTTACACTCCTGGATCTCAGAATCCAGATTAACAACCATCACAAAATGTGTCAGGTCAAAAGAACTTGGCATTCTAATTGTGCATGCAAAATGTCATGCAATTTCTTCAAATGGTGCCAGTGTTATTAAGGTGCAAAAATTGGGATTTTAATACCAAAGTGCCTAGTCAACCCTTGCTCAGAAGCCAAATTTTAAAACCTTATACAGTAACTCAAAAACTGAATAATATTGTTCTTCAAAAATGTTAGAAAGGCACATCCTAGGGCTGAGCCACTTCTACTCAGAAAAATTCAGAACAAATTCCAACCCTTGTTTTGCTTCACAGGTGAGCAGAAAGGGCCAAAAGTGTATTTTGCAGGCTTTTTCACTTTTGAGATTTCAGAATGTGAAGAGCAGCTCACAAAATGTGCCAAGTCATAAGAACTTGCTATCCTGACCATGCATAAAATATCATGGAATTTCACTGAGCAGCACCAAAGTTATTAAGGTGCAAAATGTGATTTAATATTAAACTGCCTGCTCAACCTAGGTAAATGGGTGCTATCATGCCATATTAAATAGCTATCTGTATGTCTGTCTGTCTGTCTATCTATCTATCCATCCATTGCAAAAAACTGTGTTAATGCACCAGTTAGGATTCAACATAACACCACAAAAGTAGGAAAATGTATAGATAGGGTTTTAAATCTCAATCCCTTCCCCTAAGCAACAAAAGGACAAGACTACACAAGGAACCACAGACAGCCATCATCAGGAAAGACAAGTAACATTCAACTGTTTCCAGATTACACAAATGGCATCTATCATCAGGGTCCAATGCTTCTGAAGCAACAGATACTCAAGCACCATGATACTCTATTCCCAACAGTACTGTACTTCTGTATGCACATGGGCCTGCACTTCTTCAGCCACAGACACCCGTGCACAGTGCAAGACACACACACACACATTTCTGGCTCTGACTGCAGAAGGCCTGTACTTCTGCAGACACAGATCTACATCCACACTACTGAAATTACAACACTTCTTATTTCTCCAGAACAGCATGCACTAGTGAGGATAGTGCTTCCTTCTGCAACTACAGATACACATGCACACTGCAAGATATACCATCCACTTCTGGCTGAAGAAGTGCTGGCCCCTGAGGGGCAACATTTATGCTATCAGACACAAAATTCACAATACTCAAATTATAACACGACTTCTATCTGCAGAACGCAAGCCCCTGTGCGGCCAGAGCTGCTGCAGGCACAGATACACATGCAAAGTGCAAGACATGCATACCCACTTCCTGTTGCAGAAGCACATGCCATTTTGGGGTATGCACTTCTGTAGCCACAGACACACATACACACTGCAAAACATGCATACCCACTTCTGCAGTCACATTGTTACTTTTCTAAACAGCACTGATGGAATATGTTTTCTTTAAGAACAGCATGCTGTGTGCATATTTTAGAAGGTACCACATTAGTGCCTTTGTGTCTTCTGGAAACAGTTGTAACACCACATTTCCCTACTTTTGTGGCATTAAGTTGAATCCTAACTGGTGCATTAACTAGGTTTTGTGCAGTGAATTTCCTTTCCTTTTGAAAAAGTTAATAACCTGAAATTATAACAGTACTTCTGGCTGCAGAAGTGTTCTGCAGCCACATATACACATTCAAACTGCAAGACATACACAGCCACTTTTGGCTACAAATAGAAATCCATGATGCCTAAAGTACAACCATCTTCTGGGCACAGAACTACAGACCCACTCATGAGTGATGTGGGTGTTGATTTGCATGCAGGGGTGTCGGCAGACATATGTACTGTACGCAGCAGAGTACAGTAAAAAATATCTGGCAGGGGCAGCAAGTCAGGCAGGGGCAACAAAAAGAGGAAAGCATGGACATTGTGAGTCACCTTGTGTCAGTCATGCTGAGCCTTTTTGTCTTTGTTGTTGTTTTTTTGCTATGGGGCACTGATGCCACCAGCCAAATACACAAACAAGAACAATTTACCAGGCAGGCAGGAAAACAAAGGAAGGAGGATTACAGGAGGAAACCGATTACTGTACTTTAACCCAGACTTGGCAAACGGGGGGCGGGGGTAATGATGTAGCGTGGCAGCACAGATTTTGGTTTATGTTTACATAACGGGGGTGTGGGGGCAACAGTGCATCAGTTTTGGGTACAAGTTTAAAATTCCTGGCTACACCCCTGTTTGCATGGGGCCAAATACCATACAAGAGCCTTAAATTAGCTTAACGTATATATGGGCTGCTCAATGCATACACAATCTGCATAGCATACATCAATCCCAAACCAAATCCCTTTCATTGGTGTTACAGTATGCATCTTCAGAATTTGAATAGGACCCTTCAGGTGTAATGCAAACCCTGTAGTTCAGCATTGTGTGCATACCAGCACATTGGTACCACATCACACATATCCTATTTTTCAATACGTATGTCCAAAATTGTCAGAACTTTTATTTAAACCCTCTATGAAATCTACAGGAGTGACAGACTTGAAATATGATCTTTTAAATGTTTTTGATGGTGTTACAACATAAAAACCCATTTAGTGGTGGAAGTGACACTTCTCAGCCACTGTGTTTGTATAAGGGCCTTAACAAAATACGATTGTTGAAAATGTACTGAAACAAGTATCATTAAAAGTTACTTTTTTTTGGTACGAAGTATACATTTTATTGTTGTGAGCCAGTATTCTTTGGTTGCAGTTAGTGGCAGCAAATAATTAGATTGACACAAAAATTGTGATTGGGCACTAAAATGAATTTTGTGTCCGAAAAAGACTATTTGTCACTTTCTTTGGTGACCCAAAATTCTTTGTTCAAACATAAAATTGATATCCAGCACTAAAAATAAATTTGTATGTGTGAACAAAGATTCTTAGATCTACTCTCATGAACAAAGAATTATTGAGCTAATGACAATAAAATCACAACTCTCACTAAGCTGGTGACCTCAGCTTTTGGGGTGCCCAAAAGGTATTTCTGGGTGATTTTTGTCAAGGAAACTCCAGAATCTAACTAACTGGGTCAGGTGAACCTAGGTTCATGTGTTAGTTTTTTGAAAATGCATCATTTTGGGGGGAGTTGGGGGTGTGGTGAGGGGGTCTTTGGCTTTTTGGACAGATAAAACTCCCTGATGGAGTTGCTTTCTGTGAAGGTGTCATAAAAATATGAGATGACTGTTATTTATTTATTTATTTATTGAAATTTTCACCAGGAAGGCACACTAAGCAACAAGTCACTCATCTCCCGGTGTGACCTGGGGGAAGGGGTACAATAGAAATAAGACATTAAACATTCAAATTACAAGATCAACATTAACATACAGTTGTACAGCAGGTGTTACAAACAGTGTTACAACAGTATTGCGCATAAACAGTGGGCAATAATAAGTGCCGGATTGATAAGTAAACAAGTGCTTACGTGAAAGAAAAAGGGGGAAAGAAGAGGGAGGGGGTGAGGTGGGGGAGGGAGAAAAAAATCATGTCCCTGGAAACCCCTTCAGGATGCAAGGAACCCTTCAAGGGGACTGAGGGGACCAGAGAGAAGGTGATAAGGCAATGTCCCTGAGAGACACCTTCAGGATGTGTGGAACCCTGCAAGGGGGCTGTGGGGCTAGATAGAAGGGAGGATAAGGCTGTAGGGATTTAAAGAGGGAGTAAAGAGAGAAGGAGGAGGTGTGACAATGCAAGAGAGGACCCTTCAGGATGTAAGGTACCCTGCAAGGGGGTTGGGGAAGATCAGTAGATAGGGATTAAGAGAGTGATAGGATAGGGGGGGAGTGAGAATTGAACCCTTGAGGGGAAGAGAATTTGCACCTTTGGAGGGGGATGAAGCCTAATCAATAGTCCATCAGGATGCATTGGACCCTGCTAGTAGTCATGGGAAGCCAAGACAGTAGCTAGATAGAATAGGGGACATATGCTTAGGCTTAGTTTGATCCCTTCAGGATGCTGAGAACCCTGCAAGAAGACTGCAATGACCAGGGAGAAAGGTAAGTGGGGGAGAGGAAGGAGAGGAGAAAAGACTAGATGCAGTAGGGCCCCCTCAGTATGCTGAGAGCCCTGCAAGAGGGACTGCAAAGACTAGGGAGAAAGGTAGACAGGAGAGGGGAAGGAGAGGAGACAAGCCTAGGCCCAGTAGGACCCTTTCAGGATGCTGAGAACCCTGCACGAAGACTGCAAAGGGTAGGGAGAAAAGGTAGAATGGGGGAGGGGAAGGAGAGGAGACATGCCTTGGTGTAGTAGGGCCCCTTCAGGATGCTGAGAACCTTGCAAGGGGACTGCAAAGGTTAGCGGCACAGGTAGATGGGGGAAGGGGAGGATAGGAGACAAGCCTAGATGCAGTACGACCCCTTCAGGATGCTAAGAACCCTGCAAGTGGACTGCAAGTCTAGGGAGACTGGAAGGATGGTGGAGGAAGGGAGTAGATGTTAGATACAAGCCCCTTGGGGGGTAGAAGAGGGACCCATGGAGGGCATTCAAGGTCCGTTACATACTGTAAGAGATCAAGGAGGCCAGTAAAGGGAACAATTTGTGGGAAGGGAGGAAAGCTAGAAATTTGGGGGTCGGTGCACAGGGTAAAATGAAGGTGACGTAGAGGGTAGGGTTTGTCCAGGGCTTAGAGGAGGAAATTAGGGAGGGACATGGCAGGAGCAGCTAGGTGCAAGGTAATTATTGAGGCAGAGCTGATGGAGTAGGTGGAGGATGAGTGCGGATTGAGGGGAGGAATTGCAAATTTTTCGGAGGCAGTGGGAGTAACTGGATTGGCCAATTTGGGTGGATCTGTGGGAGACTACTAGGGTGTGGAAATCGGTTGATCCAAGGGAATGGGAGGATGAGCAGTGTTATAAAAGAGGAGGTGAGGTAGGAAGGGAGCGCACCCAACCAGTGCTTGGAGGTGAATTCAGCACAGTGGGAGAGTCACCTATTTGTAACAGATGGGACGGATAGGGCACAATAAAGATCGCAGTGGTGGGTGGGGAGGGGCATCCAGGGCAAAGCAGCAAAAGGAATTGAAGAGGGTGTCCAGTCTGGCCAGGGAGGACTTAGGGGCAGCACCATAGACTACAGCACAGTAGTCAAAAATGGGCAGTATCATCTTCTGAACAAGTTCAGGCCTAGCCGTAGAAGAGATGCAACTACAGTTCCTGAACAGGGCACCAAGCTTGGGGCACATTTTTCTGGATGGCATCAATATGTCCAGAGAAGCTTAGCTGTTGGTCCAACCAAACACCTAAGTACACGAAGGAGGATGTGTCCTGAAGTAAAGTCCCATCAAGGGTATGGAAAGTGGGTAGGGAGGGAAGCCTAGAGTCTCTGCCTTGTGCCAAAGGTCATGGAGATAGTCTTCTTGGAGTCGAGGAAAAGCTGATGGTTAGCAAACCAGAGCTGAACCTTGTTGAAGTCTTACTGTAAGCTGTTTGTAACCTCAGCAGGACAGGAGCCAGATGCATACAGGACTGCACCATCGGCATACATATGTATACTGGAGGAGGGGGAGCAAACACAGGGAAGCTCATTTGAGAAGATGGAGAATAGGAGGGGCCCTAATCCAGAGCCTTCAGGGATGCCAGTGCTAATCGGGAGGGGAAGTGAAGTGGTGTCCAAGATCTTAACTGATTGGGTTCTGCCAATAATGTAGGCCTTGAACCAGTTTGTGGTAGAGGGAGATAGGCCAGCTACTGGGAGTGAATCGAGGAGACGGGAGTGAGAGACGGAATAGACATCATTATCTTAGTTTCAACTGCCATGTGTATTACAAATTTCAGTTGCTACTGTTCTTGTAACTTTATTGTATTTAAAAAAATGTAATAAACTGTGCGTGATTCTCTTTAATAAAAACATACTAAAAAAAAAAAAAGAAAATGCATAATTTTTATGTGTTTCTAGAAATTTTTTCTGGACAAAACAAAAACAAGATAGCAGCGCTCATGACCATGACATTTTTCTTAAGAACATAAAAAAAACAAAAAACATTTTCTCATGAAAATAAAATTGGCTCATGAACATACACTCCTTATTCGCACCAGACAGTTATCCTGAAAACCCTACTGAGCATGCTGAAAAGCCAAATTTTAAAACCTTATCATTCAAGAACTGATTTATATTTTTTCACGAAACCTTGGAAAGACACACCCCTGGGCCTAGCCCCTTCTACTCTGAATGTTTCAGAACACAATTCCAAACTGTTTTTTTTTCTCCACAGATGAGCAAAAGAAGCAACAAAAATGTACATTTTAAAGACTTTCAGATTTCTGGCTCTTGTAAAGCAACCATCACAAAACTTCCCATCTTAAGAACTTGCCAACCCGCAACACACATAAAATGTCATGCAGTTTCATCAAACAGCACTGAAATTGCTAGGGTGCAAAATGTGGGGTTAACATTAAGCAGTCTACCCAACCTTAAATATATAAGAGCAATAAGACATAACAGAGGTGGATGGCATTGGATAAACACCCGACCAGATCGTAGTGAAGAACCAAAGGCCTTTAGCACTGAGGATGATGTTTATCCCATGACAACCATCAACCTGAAATGTATGTCTTACTGTGCTTACAAAATCACCTTGCAAAATTGGCTATATAGAGTAACAATTTAGAAACGGGGAAAAAATAAAAAAAAATTACACACATTACACTTTTTTTGCAGTACAAATAAAAAAATAGTTCCTGTTCACTGATGGCGATTTTGTTCTTCTGTCCATTATTTGGCACTATGTCTGAAAGTATTCTGTGGCTCTTTTTAGTTATTTATACAAAAGCCATGTAATGGCTTTATTTAGTTATTACTTTATTTGTTTTATGTCCTTGTGAGACAGCCATTTGCCATTGTGGAGACAACTGCTGCACATACAAATATTGGGCCGATTCCAGAATGAATATAGCAACTCACAGGTGTATGCAATTGTGACATTGCTGCTACAAGGAGGACCCTGCATCCAATTCAAGACAGGCAGGGTCCCAAGCACATATGTCCTGCGACTTGCAGCAGCTCCAGGGTTGTGCCACAGGACTGGCACAATGGACCTTGGTGCCGCAAGCTGCAGACCACAAGTAACAGCCCCCCAGAAGCCTCTGCCCCGAAGCAAGCCTGCAATCCCCTGGGAGCCTTGGGGGGTTGGCTGGGTGGTACTGGCACAAGGGGGGGCACATCGTGAAAAGGGCCCATGTGGCACCCCGAATTGCAGGGGATGGGGGACATCACTGTGCTGGGGGGATGTGGGGCATGGCAATGTGCATTTTGCTGCACTGTGGTGGGGACATCCATCATTTTGCCAGGATGGATGCCCCTTAGACCAGCTAAGTGCTGGTCTAACCCCTGAGTGCCGTGAGTAGGACTTGGAATGGTGTAGGAGGGATTGGCAGCAGCCCTTTCCAGAATAGGGGCATGTTGGTGCTATAACCCCTTCCACCATGCAGTAGGAGCTGCAACTGGAGGAAGAGCCCATGGATGCAGGCCACAAGTGCCATGGTACAGGCCGTGACTTGGAATGGCAAAAGGCGTCGCGCGTATGCAAGATCACGAGGTTGTGCCATAGAGTTTGCAGCATGTCACCTGTGACATGTGTAAATCCTTTTTGAATCAGGCCCATTGTTTTAAACAACCTCACAATGACAGTTTATTCTGCCAGTGCCTGGTCCAGATTACTAATCTCCTACTCATTTGAATAAAGGTCATCACTGTGGTACAGTGCAGATAATTGGATACAACACATGACATGACAGCATTATCAGAGGCTATCATTTCTTTCTTTCTGCCCCAGATCATAGCAGCATCCCTCGATTAGTGTAACAACTGTTGTCAGACTGGAGAGGAGAGTGCTGCATTTTGGAGACATGCTCTGGCCTGGTTATCTACTTTTCTGCTAATTATTTCTGCAGCTTCTCTGTTATTTCTGTTATTAGTCATTTTTTAAATCTTCAGGGGGAGAGACAGAATGATGCATCCATTATGGATGCCATTCACTGTGTGAGAGAGAGAGAGAGAGACAGTGTATGCAGCAGAGGGAGACAGAGAGAGAGAGAGTATGCAGCAGGGGAGAGAGAGATGGTGTATGCAGCAGAGGAGAGAGAGAAGTGTATGCAGCAGAGGGAGAGACAGAGAGAGAGAGAATACAGCAGAGGAGAGAGACAGAGAGAGAGAGAGAGAGGAGACAGTGTATGCAGCAAAGGGAGGCGACAGAGAGAGAGACAGTGTATGCAGCAGAGGGAGAGACAGAGAGAGAGAGCAGTGTATGCAGCAGAGAGAGAGAGACAGTGTATGCAGCAGAGGGAGAACAGAGAGAGAGAACAGTGTATGCAGCAGAGGGAGAGACAGAGAGAGAGAAAAGAGAGAGAGAGATGAGAGAGAGAGGCATGTGTGCCCACTAAGTGCTTCATGTGTACTGCTATGGTTACTTGCTGCTACAATGAGCATCGACGATTGGTGGTGGCATCAGTACCTGAAGGTTTCAGGAAGTTTAGGTCAAATCTGAGTTTGGTCAGTAGGAAACAGGGTGATATAAATGCAATTGAAAGGATACAGAGAAGGGCAACAAGAAAAATAAAGGAAGTCCAGGGTTAAAATCTGAAAACAGGTTAAAAAATTAGATCTTTTCTCCTTGGAGTACCGTAGATTAAGAGGTGACATGTGCCTGGTACATCGGCCTTGTCGGATTATAAATTGTGGGAATTATTGGGCCTTGATCTTAGAGATCAGATGTATAACATAAGATCACACCCACTACAGTTAAAGTATGATAAAGAATTGGTTTGCATTAAAAGTGGTGAAGTTATGGAATGAACTACCCATTGAAGTGGTAGGCTGTCAAACAATGCTAGGTTTTAAACACTCCTTGACTTACACATACTTAGTAATAATATTATAGGGTATTAGCCGATGACATGGCGAGCCAAATGAACTTCAGTCTTTATAGTTCTCAGTTTTACTTATGAAACCTATGAAGTACAAAAATACTTTGAAAATGATTCGGATGGCTGGCCAAGTGGCCGTGCAGTGGAGTGAGCCATTGTTTGGGAGAACAGCTGACCAGTTGAGGAGCAACTGAGTAGATGTTGGGGGGGGGGGGGATAACTGATATGGTTTTCTGTCATCTGTGGAGCAGTCTTAAGGAACTCAACATCAATGATTAGAAGGCCTAGATAACAAAAGTGACATAAAAGGAAAGGTAAGTACAAAGGTTTAAATGTTTTATTTTAACATGTTAGGTGTGTGTTAGGTCATGGCTGGGGGTGGGGAATTCTTAAAATGTATGTAATGTACATTTTTTTAAGTTATGACAAGTCATGCGTGCTCAATTTGTAGGTGCAAACAAGTGTAAGCTTGTAAACACCTGTTGTGGTCATGTGTACTCTTACCAGAATTTTCAGTCAAATTTAAGGAGACCGTTTACATGAGTGATTTACCCTGATACTCTGTAAATCACTCATGCTCACTACTAGGTTGTTTGGCTCCCGGTCCCATCCTTTGTTCCAGTGGATGTGGACAGATCAGCAATCAACACTTGGGAGCAGAGCAGTACCGGCACCACCAGCACCAGCAACAGCAGTGTTATGGATCCTAGCCCAGCATGGTAATGTCAGACTAGTAGTGGAGTTGGTAGAATCACTGGTGGCATTTTAGGCCCTGGACACCGGGGAACTTAAAATGGTTTAAGTGCCTTAAAACTGTTTAAATCCTCCTAACACTGTTTGCAGACAGACTACAAGCCCCTTAAAACATTTTAATAAAAGTGTTTTTAAACCCTGCTAGATACCTAGTCTTAAAACCATTTTTAAAAACGTTTTGGAGCTAGCATGGTTTTACTTACAGGTCTGTCCAGGAGTAAAAGTGTTTTAAGCTGTAATGGTTTAACTAAAACAGTTCTAGCTGCAGTGTTTCCAGACAAGCATAGTTATGTGTGTTGGACTTAACACAAAATAGTTACAAGGAGAACAGTTTTAACACTAGCAGTGTGGCCACACTAAACCGTTATCAAAAACTGTTATTGAGTAGTGTAGCTGCACTGAAGTGGGTTAGCTAAACTGGTTTTAAAAATAGCTCTGTAGTGTGTCCAGGGCCTTAGAGAGAGAGAGAGAGCGACCATCTGCATTTTCAGAAGAGCATGAATAGGAGTTTAAAGGAAGCTTGCCAGCTGTCTGTGCTCATCTGGTTTTGTTTGTTTGTTTTGTTCAAGTTGAATAAAGTAATCGTGTTAAACTAATAGAGTGTTGTGTTTTATTATGAGCTGTATTTTTTAAATATCTCAGAATGATACTAAGTACCATCGGTTTAATAGCCTTTTGCTTTGGTACATAAAATACTACTTCTGAAATGGCTGAAACACATTATTCAAGCCATTTGGAAGCCTTTACTCTTAGTGACTTATTTGCCAACTAAGTGAAAATGTCTTGTCCAACCTAAGTCATCATCACCACACAAGCTGCCAACCTTCTGTTTGCTGTCTCTATGGTTACTTGTAATAAACCATCTATTGGTGGGTTGAACATTAAACATACTTACTGGAAAGAGATCTCACTGCTTTACAGCATTATCTGTTTAACGTGCACTTTTTAAATGTAGTATTGTTTGTAAGGAATCACCTGGCAGCCAACTTACTTGATGTTTTATTTACCATTTAGAATAAGAATGTTTAGTACGATTACTGCAGGAAAGGAAGTTTTGTTCTTGAACATTTCTGAGCTGGTTGTAGCTTTAGTGGGGGTTCAGATACTTAATAATATATCATCTTATTCTTGCCATGGAAATAGTTACATTATAAAATTCAGATTTTGGCATGGATTGAGTCTTCAGCAGAACTGTGGTGATTTTGTGGTTTGTTTCTAAATGTGCTCACTGAATTCACAGACTCAAAGTGTGGAGGCAGAAAACTGGGTGAAAACAGGTACCTCATTGAGCTACACCTCCATATCCTGGTGCTATTCACAAAAGGGCCTCAGATTCAGGGGCCGGGTTCCTCCATGCCACTAAGCCACAGTGAAAATGTACCACCAAATGTTAGTGGGCAGGGTTTGCACTTGCTGAAATGCAAGTTTGTGACCCCAGGGCATTATTTGCAATATATCATAACACCAACTGCATGACACTGCCATGCTGCAAAGTTGTGGGTTCCTGTGCTAGGGCTGACAGCTTCCCTCCATCTGTCCAACCCTTACCTTTAGGCTCATTACTAGGTCTTAGCAACATCTAGGGCCCAATATATAGCCACGGTTGGTAGTGGCACAATTTCAGGGTGTAGCAGGCTCCACACTGTGCCACCTCAAAACAGCCATACATAAAAGGAAAAGTTTGTTTTGTGTGAGGTGTGTGTGTGTGTGGGGGGTTCTCTCTGGAGAATGTTGCAGTGCAAATAAGGTTGCCAGATGTCCATGGCTGCAAGCTGGCTTTCAGCTATTAACACCTGAAGTGTAAAAAACACAGAGGCCAGTACATGGCATGCACCAGTCACATGGTGCTGTCCAAGTACAGTGCCCTGGTACATGGTGCTACCACTGTAGTCTTCACCCACCCAACCACTCTGTACCTTTAGCATAGGCTCAGATGCAGGTCAATGTCCATCTGCGATTCCTCACTGTCCTTGTCTAATTCCTTGGGGTTCCATGGACCCTCCTTAACCCCTCATTTCCTGTGCACTGTTCTAAATGGATCACTGTGGGGCTGGCTATCTTGATATGGTACAGATGCTTGTCACAATATAACATTTATTTTTATTTTTTATTTTATTTATTTAAATCTAGGATTACATAATACCTTTGAGCCAAGGCTCTTTTACAAATGTTCCACGTCAGGAGAACGGACAATACAGTTTATGAAATTACAGAGTAAGACAGTCATAATGCCTAGTGGTTATAACAACCTGATTTCAAGTACAAGTAACACAACATATTACAATAACAATAGGAGGTGTATTACATTGTAACTAATAGCCAGTCTGCTGTTCTGACATTGTTGATTGAAAGGTTTTTTTTACTGTATGAGTATGTTTGTGTTACATATTTTCGTTCTGAGTATACGCCACTGATGCTGCAGTGTATGGGAGGTAGTGGACAGGAGGGGTGGGGAAGGATAGCAGTGCGGGCAGCACTGTGTACATTTTTGAAATTCCTGGTTATACTTCTGGATAGCATTATAGAAACTTTTCTGTAACAAACTGCAGCATTTGCAGAACAAAGAGAGGGGAGGCACTGTGAGTGCCTATTTGCAGTACATGAGATGAGCCAGCAACAGTACGCTCATGTCGGCAGAGTTTCACTATCATGGCTCTGCACTGTACAATGGTGTTCAGTCCGACTCGATTACAGATTGTATCTGCTCCAATATGATTTGCATAAATTAATTACATTTTGAATGCCATCATACTGCAACAGTGATGGGATGTAGTAATGGTCTTATGCAGGATGATGACTTGCACACCACTGACTCATCAGTGCATCTGGTTGTCCAAACCATAGCAATTCAGGACAGCTTAATTTTACCCTGCCACTTAGATCTATCGATACATTTTTAAAAACTTAACACAGTAGGCAGGGTTTTCAAAACTGTAAAACTGTAAGATCGCCACAAGCCCCAGTGCGTTGACGATGCAGTGCATGGGGCTTCAGTGATCTTCAGGATTTTCGATCCTGCATGACACCACCGTAAGTTAGACCAACTTTTTCTGGTCCAACTTGTGGCAAACTGAGGACCTGTTTTATGGAGCTTGCACTACATATTTGGTGTAAGCTGATGTAATTTGTGAAAACTGTTGCAACTGTGTCCGAGATTGTAAAATTAGGTGCAGTTGTGGCGAAGGTTTGGCGCACCACCAGAACCAAACTGTCATGGCGGTAGGCTGATGCAAGCCCTGTGCCACATTTTGAAAATCCTGCCCAGTGTTTTAGTATCTGTTATGCCTTGCCTCATTTTCCTTTATTCTGTATTTTCATACAGTATAATGTTATATTCTGTCCAGACAGCAATTGCTTTTGATTTGGAACTATTTTTCTACCATTCAAATAGACTGTAGGTCCAAATAAGACAAAAACTCAGCTACACCTCCAAACCATTAAAGAACTCAATGTTAGAGCATGACAGGAGCATCAATAAAGCAAAGTTTATTAGTGGTAGTACTTCTCACAAATTCATTGCCTCCAATTCAAATAGGCTGTTAGGACATCAATCAATTTAGTGTATTGCAAACTTATGGCATATGTTACTTCATGATGTCTCAATCACAATCAGATTGCAGAACAAATGGAAGTAAATTATGCTCTTGCTGAATTATAGTAGTCCCTGTTGTAACAAATACCTCTGTGTCCATCCCATTGGTTCCTTATCAGGAGGAATTACTGTATTTCATGCTGGTGGTAAAGAAGTGGGGGAACGTGAGAGCTCAGCTGCCAGTGCACATTTCTTTCAGTGTTTTCTTTTATTTTTATATCCAATTGCATTCTGCGATGCTGATTAGTGAAGTGCTGTTCATGCCTGCTCAGACCACCCACAGCACTGTAATATGGAGGACAGGAAAACAAGTCGTTGAATGTGCCATTCTCTTTTGAGTGGAGGTCCAGCTTTGCTGCCAGAGTGGCATTGATTGGATACAGTAGTAGTAAATACAGTAATTCTGGCTAATTGCCAGCACAGTGAAGTGCCGTTCACACGTTGTTAGCAAGCAAAGGAACAGAAACATGTGATCTTTCAGCCTAGCTGTGAGAAACTGCCAGAGAAACCCTGGTTAGAAAAGAATGGCAGTGTTGTTTAGACTTATCATGCTGTACTCATGAAAAGTAAAGGATGGAGCATGGGATGATAACTGCCTTGGTCAGGTTCACAAATGACTTATACCTGAATATGGAAAATGGTTCTCTGACTAATGTGGTCTTCATGGACCTGACCAAGGCATTCGATCTGGTAGTCCATGCTCTTCTACTGGCCAAGCTGGGCCTCATGAGAGTTGACGAATCAGCAATAAAATGATTCAGTGACTGAAATATCATAAACAGTATGTGAGGTTTTGGGGTACTTTGTCTTTGTCTGTTTCAGTACAATACAGTGTTCCACAGGGTTCAATATTAGGACCTTTACTTTTTCAATTTTCATAAATTATATGCCAAATTTCTGTTTACATTCAAATTTGATTTTGTACGCTGGTGATGCAGTGATTTATGTAACTGATATTAATAGAAACTTAAGTGAAAATTATCATTTGAATTTTAAAACTGCAGAAATAGTTTGATTCTAACAGGTTGCCACTGAATAAGAAGACAAAGGCCATGCTTTATTGCACATCTCAAAGTATGTATAATTTGCAAAGCATTTCTCATGTAAGGATGTCTGATCAAAGTGTTCTCGAACAAGTGGAACATTTAAATATGTGGGGTCACATTGGATTCATACTTAAATTATAATAAACATATGTCAAATGTTACAGATACCTTGCACAGAAAGATTGGTTCTTTTATTGGTTAAAAAATGTGCTTTCTTCTGAAACAAAAACTGTAATTGCTAAAAACTATTTGCTTCCTACATTAGAATATGGTAGTGTAGTTTGGGGGTCGGCATCTGTTGGGGTCATAAAAAAATGACAGGCTCTTGAAAGTATGATATGCTGTTTTGCTACAAATAGTTCATATAGAGAATATCATTGTAAATGGTATGAAAAAGCAAAATGGTTGCCATTAGCACAGAAAGATATTTCCATTTATTGCAACTCATTTATAAAAATATCAGGCTAGGAGACAGAAATCCTTTGGCAGCTTTGTTAACTAAGAATGACTCAAACCGAGGCCAATGATCAGCTGACCACTCACTGCTGGTAACTTCTTTGCGTAAAACAGTAATGGGACAAAAATATTTTTCTTACTATGCCATTAAAAAAATGGAATGAGTTTCCAAAGGAGATTTGATTAGCCCCATCTCTACAAATTCTTAGAACAAACGTTGCTAAGCCGATTGTCACGCATGCCATCATGCAAATGTTAGTAACTGTTTGTTTGGTGATATTTATTTTATATGTGCATTTGTATAATTTCTGCTTTTTTAATATGTTCTTCTGTATGTTTTTGTAAATGATGTGTGATTTGATATGTAATAGTGGATTAGTTGTATTTTAATGAAACACCTGGGTTGTGCTATAAACAGACCTCTGGTCTTGTGTACTTACCTAGTAAACAAATAAACTAAACTGATAATTGCCAGGAAAAGTGCATTTCAGCACTGGAGACAGCTGATTTGTTCAGCTAATCCATATATAACAGCAGCTGCCATTGACAATGGTTCTTGAATAATGTCGTGGCAGTCTGATCCCAGCCGAGATCAGAAATAAAATGGATAGTGACTAAGTCAGTGAGCAGTTACTAAAACGCCATATTGAGTAAATTATGTGAAATAATTACAGGACACAAATTAAATGTGGTTAGTCATATTGTATTTTATTACACATCCCAAAAATGGCTAACAAGTAATAATTGTAAAATAATCTTTGAAATTAAGTAACTAACAGACAAACCTTTGCACTGACTAGTACCATCGGTACTTTGATTAAACATTACAAACATGCCTGCCAGAAATCTTTTTTCCAAAAGTTTCTGTGAGGCATGGATAGCTACAGTAGGTGCATTGCATCCTGGTTGACAAAAATGCTTTTGAATATATACATACATATAAAGATATATATATATATATATTTATTTATTTTTATATATTTATATATATATATACTGAGTACAATAAAACTGTTTTATATTTGTGTGGTTTATTTTGTGGTTTGCTTGGTTACGGTGCCTTTTCAAGCTTGGTTGCTATGCTGTTACTAGCAATGCAATGTTATGATAATGTATTGACATCTGAGTGGAGCCACTGATTGGTTGTATAAGCAGCTTTAGGGGAAAATTCAAGAAAAATGGGCCTGGCTTTCCGTGATGGGGTGTACTGTTACAGCTTCGAGAAAGTTTGGCTGAGAAAGAGCAGTGTGTATTATTTGGTTTTATTTTGTTGTTTGTGGTCATTTTGTGTTACATTTATGCACAGCAAAAGAATGAGTAGATGAAAGAGCATGCACCTATGTGGGAGCCAAAGAGGTTGTGTGTTTGTTGTGGAGGAAGAAAATGAAGAAGGAAATAAGTTACGCTTTATTTTTGCCCCTGGAGGAAGATGAGAAGTTAGCAGCAGAGGTAAGGAGTGGGATTGGAATAGCTGTAGAGGTTGCTCTGGAGAAGACTTGTGTGAAAGGTTGAGCATGCAGCTGCCCTTGATGGTTTTAAAAAGTTAAAAAAAAAATTAACTGTTTTTTCCTGATTTGTATCCAGATATTGTAGGTTGACAGCAGAGAAATGAGGATGCTACACAATTAAATGTGTTTGTCAAGTTCTGTATTACCATATACTGCACTTCAAGTATTGGAAAAGAGCGAGTAGCATAAAGCAGAAGTAGCGCTGGTCAGTGGGAGTGGGGGTGGGGTGGGGAGGCTATGACTTAGTAACTGTAAGAATAAATTGGTGATGATGAATTTACAATATCAATAAATTTGTGGTTCACAATCTATTCATATACTTGCTCTGATAAACAGATTTATCAATAGCCTTTTCTGTCCACACCTACCCACACTATATATCTGTCCATCTGTCTGTTTGTCTGTCTATCTAGCAATCATCTATGTATGTATGTATGTACAGTATCTATCTATCTATCTATCTATCTATCATCTATCTATCTATCTATCTATCTATCTATCGGTATAGATAGACTGACGAATAGACATACAGACAAACCAATGAGTTAGGTTTCAATAAAAGGTCATTTATTAGTAGTAAAGTAAAAAAATGAACAAACGTTAATGGACTACATAGCAAGCAAGTGCACCCCTGTCCACAAATGGGTGTTGTTGACATTTTGTGTTGCTCTGATGCTTTTTCCAGGTCTGAAAAAAATGTCAGAGTGATGTGAAACGTTGACTACGCCCATTTGTGGATGGGGTGAACTTGCTTGCTATGTAGTCCATTAATGTTTGTTCTTTTTTTGCTTTACTACTAATAAACAACCTTTTATTGGAACCTAGCTCATTGGTTTATCTGTGCCACTGGTGAGCCGAGCTTGTTCTTGTTCCTTTTTGCTACATTGCTACATTTCAGTTTTGGCACCCAGGTGAGTGCTGGAGCCACTCACATTGCTTTTAGACATACATACAGACAGACAGACAGACAGATAGATATATGCAAGGCCCTTCACAAAGCAGATCAATCATAACTTCATGTGTGCTGGGCCTCTGGGCTCTTCCCAAAGCAGAAAATCAGTCAGAACATTCTTCATAACAGGGTCTCAGATCTGTAGTTTGAAGCAGAAGACCTGAGGGCACTGCCTGGACCTGTAGCTTGGCCTGGGATCACAAGGATAGTGAATGGGAGGTGGTGGCATGCAGTTGAAAATCCTAATGCTGTGTTCTCTCCTTTTATGACTTTGTAACTTTAATGTATGCATTAAGGAAGTTTTTTGCAAGGAATTTCTTACTTTTGAGAAAGTATAGCATCAGGTATAAAACTTTCTTCCCATAATACCCTGCACTGCATGAAGCAGGAGATCAGTCATAACCTTCTTAGTGCATGGCCCCAAGGGACTGTTGTAAAACAGCACCTGAGCCATAATTTTCTTTGCACTGTGTCCTGTCGCCCCCCATACAAAGCAGGAAATCACTCATACTTTGTTTGTGAAAGGCTATACAGATGCTGTATGTAGCAGGAGATGAGTTATAGGGCTGGATTTTCAAAAGCGTCTGAATGCCGCAGGCCCCTGGTGTGATGACCATATGGTACACGGAGCTTGTGGCATTCTCCCAGCCGACAATCAGGATTTTCTATCTTGTGTGTTGAGTGCTGCAAGTTAGACCAGCTTTATCTGGTCTAGCTGGCGGCAATCCTGGGTCCTTTTTTATGAGGTTTGTGCCAAATACTTGGCACAAACTACAGTAAAATGTGGAAACTATCACAACTGCACTCAAGATTGTAAAATTGGGTGCAGTTGTGCAAGGGTCCCAGTGCACTGCCAGAAATTCAATGTCGTGGTGCAGGACTTTACGCAAGCCCTGCATCATGCTTTGAAAAATCTAACATAGTACTAATTAATTAATTTATTTCTAAAGTTTCACCAGAAAAGACATGTTGAGCTGTTGAAAGCACATTTTCCGATGCATCCTGGGGGTATGGATGTAAAGTCATATACAACAAATACAATATATCAAGGAGCATAATCAAAAAGAAAAGAAGGCAATGCAGTATAACAGATACATGTTAGTAGACAGAATTGAGATAATTTTGGTAAGGAACTACCCTTACAAGAATAGAGCTCTGAACAGGTAATCAGCAAAACAGACTGCTAGGCAAAACTAGTTGGGGAGAGGGTCAGGACAATTGCAGGATGAGAAGAAAAGTCATGAATAAAGACTTTAAGAAAAGCAGATGAGACAGAGTGAACTGACTGGGGAAGGGAGGACCACAGTTTAGGAAAGCCATATGAGAAAGCAGATTGACCAGCAGCAGGTTTCTAGAAGAAATAGAGAGGGAATGGGAAGTATTATTGTGGTGAGGATAGCTGAAAGCTGAGGGAGAGGATATGAGGGATGTAAGGTAGGATGGAAAGGAACCAAACCAGAATTTAGATATAAAGGAGGCACAATGAGAAAGGCACCTGGCATCATGAGAGGGGAGTGAAAGGACAGAGCAGAGTGGGTAATGGTGTGTATGAGGGGAACAATCTAAAGCAAAATGACAAAAAAAGTGAAAGGGGGGTCAAGTCTGGCTAGGGAGGATTTGGGAGCTCCACTACAGACTAAGTCACCATAATCAAAAATAGGGAGAATCATCTTTAAAACAATCCTTGGTTGACAGGAAGTGGTATACTCACTTTGTTACTCTATAGCGGACCAAGCTTGGGGCGGAGCTTTTGGTGTATGGCATCAGTATGAATGGAGAAATCAATAAGAGGGTCAAGCCAGACCCTGAGGTACTTAAAAGAGGATACATTCTCAGTCATAGCATCATAAAGCATGTGAAATAGAGGGGGAGGTGGAGTCTGGAAAGTCACTGATGGGTGCCAAAAGGCATGAAAACTGTTTTTTGTTTTTTTTTGGCAGTGAGGGATGGTTGATAAATATTTATATAACAATTTTTACAAAAATACTTTTTCAATACTTTGTGTGTAACTTTAATTGTAGTACAAAATGCACTTTTCTGTTTGTTTGATTGTGTTCTAAACTGTTTTTCATGTTTTGGGAGTTCAAACATTTTGGGCCCAATTCACAAAGCCCCATAAATGACTCAAGGTGTCTGAGCCACACATAAATGATGGCACCTCGGGTCACAGGATGCCCCATTAGCAATTCACAAAGGCAGCCTGCGTCAAACACAGGCTGCATGCCCCAAAGT
The DNA here is from genome assembly GCA_016271365.2 of Neoceratodus forsteri. Lineage (NCBI taxonomy): Eukaryota > Metazoa > Chordata > Ceratodontiformes > Ceratodontidae > Neoceratodus > Neoceratodus forsteri. The sequence goes on along the minus strand of CM057449.1, from coordinate 1,415,788,652 downwards.
GGACCAGCGCCAGCACCAGCCTTGTCCCACACAATGTGCTGCTGAATAGGGCCGGGGGCTTGCGGCAGACGCAGGCTGCCATATACCCATAAATGCAATTCACAGAACTCTTCCCAAAGGGAGACTTTCTAAGTACCCTTAGCTGGTCTATGGGTACCTAGATATGTCCCTTCTGGGAGAGTGTAGCTAGGCAGCATTGTGCCGGTTCCCCCTCCCAAGGTCCGATGTCCCCAATTAACTATCACAAAGGAAATCCCAGTGCTTGTGTCCCCCTCTCAGATCCACAATGGCCCCACACACTGTAATGTAAACTGTCTTGGTGGTTTAGTTGACCCACCTCCCAGATCTCCGATGATGCCCATTAAGATATATTTGTATTGCCCTCATAGTAATTCATAGTAACATAGCCCCTGCCCTGGTGGTCTAGTGGCCCCTCCCCAATCCCAGATGCTGCTCTAATTATAAATAATAACCCCCTATCCCTGATGTTGTCCATAGTTCAAAATGCATATTATGTCACCCCACCCTGATCCCAGATGCTGCCCTCATCATGACTAATACAATCCACTCTGATCCCAGATGCTGCTTGTATAATACCTAAGAAAATTCTCTAATGCTGTCCATAGAGCACAATACATAAAATGGCACCCCTTCCCAATCCCCGATGCCACCCTTAGTATAAATAATAACCCCCGACCCGACATATGTCACCCCTCCCCGATCCCTGATGCTGCCATTATTTTAATGAATACCCCCATCCCTGATGCTCCCAGTATCATATATGTGCAACTCCCCATCACTGTTGCAGCCCCATTTCTAATGCATACAATGACCCCCACCCCATGGTGGTATATATGACACTTAAAGAAATACTCTTCTTTCTCTGTTTAACTTCAGGGTCACACAGTATGCAAGTGGAGGCAAATGGATTCAGACCCAACTCTCCAGGTTTGCAGCTCGGTGCTCTTAACCACAACACTATACTGCCTACTTGTATAGATAATATACATTTCTGTTTTGGTTCAGACATATATCCACTAAATGCAGCATTTCCTTCAATCAGCCTGCTTTGTTAAAATATTACTACGCTGAGACCAACATATGGTTTATATCTTATCATGCTTAATTTAACAGCAGATACCCTGAAATTGACCTAAAGGTCAAAAGTTATCCAGAGAAAACAGCAAGCAAAGAGTGTACCCCACATATATTATACCATGTTACAGTCTAAGAAACATCAAACCATTAGGATTCTCTACTCACTGAATTATATGTCAAGTTAGAAAGCCTCCCAAAAAGACATGCTTCCAGAATGAGATACAAGCAGTACATAGTAGAATGCAGCTTCAACTCAGCTCAGAACTCTGTATGTCTGAGACAACGGTCAATGAAAAGCAAATAACCCTAGCTTCATAAATTGCATGCCAAAATGTGCCTTATTGGCAAGTAAAAAACAAGCCCCAAAAGTACAGCAACAGAAAAGTCCATACATGGCATACAGAGGGATTAAAGTGATGTTTATCCAAAGTGAGTAAGTGTATTACACTGTATGCAGTGTACACAGCTGAGATATTTTCCCAACATATTCTCAACCAGGTATTATGTTCCAGAAACCTAAAGGCCTTCAGTATTGTAACAAGATTTTATACACAATAGTATCAATTGTCAGTATAAGTGCCAGATTAAAAGAACTACTAGTCAGGGACCCCCAAGAAATTGAGTCTATGCAGTCTGATATATACAGATTTCAGTAAAGTGTCAGTGTATCATAAAACTAATACATTTACAGAAACAGTCTATGGAATCTAAACAAAAACTCCCAGGAATTAAATCCTCCTCCTCTACAGGTCACTGGTCAGGCCGCACTTGAAGTAGTGTGTGCAGTTCTGGAGGCTATACCTGAGGTGGGATATCAAGCTACTGAAGGGATTGCAGCAGAGGGCAATGAGGATGAGACAGGGAATGGATGGGAGAGACTACAAGAACAGGCTGGGGGAGCTGAATATGTACACCCTGGAGGAGAGGAGGATGGAGGCATGATCAAAACTTTCAAGTATCTGAGGAAAATCAATAAGGATGGAGCCAATGGGGTTCTTAAATTGAGGAAGGGAAGGATACTAGAGGGCATGGTCTAAGAATAGAGGGAGGAAGATTTAGGAGGAGATGAGGTGGCATTATCACAGAATGAGTGATGTCAAGTGGAAAGCCTTACCAGAGAGGGTAATATCATGCAAAACTGTGGATAGCTTTAAAAGGGCATAGAAACATAGAAATTGTTGGCAGATAAGGACCGCTAAGCCCATCCAGTCTGCCCATAGGCCCTACATGTATGCATCCACTCATCCTAAGTGGTCAATGGCTTCATCACTCCTTTCCAGCCCAAGGTTTCCCTGTGCTTGCCCCAGGCATGTTTAAACCCCTGCACTGTGCTTGCCCCTACCACCTCTTGTGGCAGGCTATTCCAAGCATTCACCACCCTCTCTGTGTAGAAAAACTTCCTCACGCTACCTCTTAATCCCCCTAATTTCATATCGCGCCCTTGTTCTAGTATCTTTTCACATTTGAAAAGATCTCCCAGCTGCACCTTGTTTACTCCCTTGAGGTACTTAAAAGTTTCTGTCATGTAACCCCTTTCTCTCCTCTCCTCCAGTGAGTACATATTGAGGTCTCTTAGTCTCTCCTCATATGTTTTGTGGTGCAAAACATGCACCATCTTTGTCGCCTTTCTCTCATGGGACAGAGAACAGGGGAGAGTACAGGTGAGTGAGGCTGAGAACGACCGAGGGCGGACAAAAGGGGAGAGGGGGTAGGGCAGCTGCAACCTAGGGGCACTAGCTGCACACTAGAGCAGATGTTGAAAGACCAGGAGGTCTGTTTCTGCTGGCACGTTCATATGTTCATATGTTCATAAATGCAACCACGAATGGTGCATTAATAAATAAATTGAAAGGGTGTTTTTCTGACACCTCCACCATGATTTTTGCTGTATTAAAAGCCATATGGTTGGATACCGAAAATGAGATCCAGTGATGGTTAATTTTGATATAGATGTAAAAATGCCTTTGTAGAACAGGGAAATCAACACCTTTATAAGACCTTGTAATCACTTTAATATTTTTTTAAGCACGAATGATAAACATAACTATATTTATTTCTTTATTTATTCATTCATCAGAGTATCGGTTTTACAGACCTTTGAGTCAAGGACTCATTTACAAAGGCACTTCATCATGAGAAACAAATACAAAAAAAAAAACAATACAGTGGTACAGTTCATGCAGAAACTGACTTAAAGAGCAACCAGTGTTACAGACATTCACTGATGGCACAAAGGTAGCAACAGTTAGGACACAGTACACATATTGTAGGTACACAAGTACCGCGTCAGGTGGAACAGCAAACAGACAGTTTTATAACAGTTGTCAGTTAATGCGGCAATGGACCACAGACCTCACAATGAGGCCTAATATAGTGTTCCCGAGAAGGCTATAGTCAGGGTGACCAAGGTCTGTCTAAATTGTCCGGGGAGACGTTATGTGCAGCTACAGCAGCGGAGCTAGCCGAGTGGCTTTTGAGTACAGCCTTGAAAGGACCTAGCTTGGTAGAGAGTCAAATATTGGCCGGGAGGGAATTGAACCAGGTGGGAGCTCTATAGCTGAAGGACCTCTAGCCATCGAGGTCCTAACCCTCGGACAGTAAGATAAGTCTTGACAGTGCTATGTGTGATACTGAGGGAGAGGCTCATTGGAGGGCGGTGGACACCCTGGGGAGAGAGCCCTAGTAGGGTCTTTTTGCAAGAAGTCAGGTTTGGAAGCAGAGCCTTTCTTCTAGATTGAGCAAGTTGGTGGAGAAGTACAGTAGGCATGTGTGGTGTGCCTTTGGGTCTCCCGCAGAAGTCTGCAGACCTTGTTTATAGAGAGCTGGATTTTAGCAAGGGCAGTGTTGTGCGGCAGCATAGATGGGCAGCCCATAGTCTACTAGTGACAGAACAGAGGAGGTGAAAGCTAATCGGAGAGCCTCTTGTGGGAGGCAGTCCCTATGGCAGTATAATAGTTCAATCCTGACATTGGTGGCAGCAGAAAGGGTGCTGAAGTGGGAAATGAAGTAGGGGACCGAGTCAAAGGTGATACCCAGGTGCTTGTAGGAGGAAACCTGCTCAATGGGGTGTAGTGTGTTACTTAGTATCACAAGTGGGTCACCACTGTCTTTGCTTTGGCGATGTGAGAAGAGCATCGCCTTGGTCTTTTTTAGGTTCAGGACCAATCTCTGTGCCTTGAACCACTGCTCAGCTCTATGAAATGCGTATTGGAGGGTGGTCTGTAATGTGGTGGGGTTGGGATCAGAGGTGAAGAGCACTGCGTCATCCACATAGAGAAGGATCTTACTAGAGTAGGCAGAAGAAAGTGAGTTAAGATAAAGGCTGAAAAGGAGAGGGCCTAAAATAGAGCCCTGGGAAATATCAGAGCAGACTGGTCATGTGTCAGATAAGGTGCTGTTGATTTTTACGCATTGTGCTCTGTCAGAGAGGTAGCTGGTGAACCATGCAAGGAGACCAGGGGAGAAACCAAGGCATCTGAGGGAGTCAAATAGGAGGGGATGGCAAACCATGTCAAAGGCCTTGGAGAGGTCAATGAACACAGCCCGGCAGAGTTTCTGGCATCAAGGGCAGAGTGCAGAAAGTTAGCGAATTCAAGTAGGGCGGTTGTGGTGCTGTGACCTGCATGGAAGCCATGCTGCTCAGGGCATAGGAAATTATGCTTGGCCAGATTTTCAGTGAGTTGGTTGGCTACAGTTTTTTTCTTTGGCCTTAGAGAGTGGATAGGTCAATAGTTACCAGGGGTAGACCGATCACCGCTCTTTAGGATGGGAATGATGTTGGTGGTTTTCCAGGCACTGGGGAACTGCCCCAGGCACCGGGAGTAGTTAAGCAGTTCAGTAAGGGGGATCAGACCATCATCCATAGTGTCAAGCAGTTTAGTGTCCATGGGGTCAGTGCCAGGTCTATTACTGTTGACGGCTTTTTGGATAAAGGGTCTGACTCCAGTGGGGTGATGGTAAGTAGATAGAATGGTGGGTGATGGAGGGTTGGCAGTGACGACACTGTGACAGGATCAAAGAAATTTCTGGGTAGGACGGAACTTAGATCTGAGAAGGTATGGTTTAGGCAGTCCGCAATGCCATGGGGGTCAGAGCAGACAGTGGCATTAATGTAGAGTTGTGGGGGGAGCGGGATTTCCCATTCAACTCTTTTACGTTATTCCAAAAATTCCTAGCCGATCCCTAGGACAAGGCAAGCGTGGATTGGTAGTACTGGGCTTTGGCCTGCTGAATGGCCCAGGTGCACTTGTTTTGCTCTACATTATATGTCTGCCTGTCTGCTGGCTTGCCAGATTCCACGGCAATGTGCCAGAGGATGTCTCTTGTTTGAAGTTTGTGGAGGAGGGAGGGGGTGACCCAAGGTGCCTTTGGTTTTTTGGTTCATGTTCTAGAGTAGGGGGCAAAGAGGTCACAGGCTGTGTTAAAGGCCTACATGAAGAACTCCAGGGCTTCATCTATGGTCAGTGCAAGTCTGATGGGGGACCAGTTCATCTGTGCAAGGTACCGTTTTAGGCGATGAAGGCCACCTGGGAGGAGGCATCATTGTTGGATGGTTTGCAATGTTGGTTTACGGTTGGTAGCAGACCAAGAGAATATGACTGGGGAGTGGTCACTAAGTGAGTTGGGTAGGACACTGACATCTAGCACCTTCTGGGGATGGTTGGTAATAATGATGTCCAGGAGGGTGCTGATACCAGTAGAGGTTGAATCTAGTAGGGCTGGTGACAAGCTGAGTCATTTCAAGGGCTGCAAAGATATCTCTGGTTTGGGAGGCGGTATGTGAGAGCCAGTTGATGTTTAGGTCACCAACAATTATCTGGCCCGCTTTGGTGGTAGGCCAGTGAGATAGTCAGTAAGCATCTGAATAGCAAGGGCTTGCTTTCTGGGGGGAATATAAGCAACAGTAAGAAAGAGTGAGCCCTTAGCAGGGTCGGGGGAGATTTTTAGATTAAGGGCTTGTGCCCCACTACCAAGCTTGGGGATGGTAAAGCATGTCCAAGGAGGCTGTCATGCATGTAAACAGCACAACTACCTCCACGCTTGCCCACCTGGTCTTCCCTGAAGAGGGTGTAGCCTGGGAGGAGACAAAGGAGTCAGGGTAGACTTGGATAACCAGGTTTCAACGAGGCAATAATATCCAGTTGGTGCTGAGGACCCAGCATTGGAATGCTGCAGCCTTTTTTAAGAGGCTGCAAATATTCATGAAGGCAATGTGGAGACCTTGAGCCTGGGCATGTGTGTTTTTATTGGTGGGCCCAGGGCCAGGATTAGGATGAATGTTACCCGATAATAGCAGCAGGAGTGTGATTAATCAGACTAAGGCATGGCAACAACTGTGGCACTGCACTGTGCGTTTCGGCAAGGAGCCTGATGCTCGGGTGCAAGGGGTGGGTAGCATACGGAGGGTGGGAATGTTGTAGAAAAGAATGGTCTAGGGTATGAGAAGGAAGGATGGGGTAGCAGAGGTGGAGGATGGGTGTGGGGGTGGGTTGGTTGTCAAGCATGGGGGGGTTTGGAGGTGATGATGCAGATCAGAGTGGGGGTGCAGCAAATGGTGGGTGTGGATCCCGGGTGGGGTGATGCTGGTGTAAGAAGCAGGATGAAGACCGTGGGCAGTATTCATTGCCCTTAGTCTAGGATGCATAGAGGAGGATAAGAGGCATCATGTTGGTTATGAGTGTGACTGCCACTATGGAGTAGTGGTAGGGTGCTGGACTTTGGTCATAATGGTATCAGGTTCAAATCACGGTGCAGGAGGGACTGAACTATAGGGCTAGAGGGGATACAGTGGTCAGAGGTGGCTTGAGATGGGTGACTTTAGGGGCAAATGGAGGGTACAGTAGTGACTCTAGTGGTCAGCAGAGGATGGTGCAGGCTGGAGCAGGAGGTGTGTGTGCGTATGGGCTGAGAGGGGGATGTAGAAGCCAGGGAGATGGATGGGTATGCTATGAGGGAGGGGTAGGAACTAGGGAGTAAGAGTTGGCCCGTGAGATGCTGAGTTGGTAGGAGTGTCGGAGAAGTAGAGTACAGTGAGGTAAAGAGAGGATTAGGTGGGTGAGCAGGTCAGACTCTAGTGGATGGCAAGTATAAGCTGCAAATGGAGAAGTGGGGACAAGCAGCAGGAAGTCACATGAAGGGGAGGGGCTATAAGTTCAGGGTCGAGCTTGGGTGGAGGGTGGCTGGGGCAGGCGGGCAGTCAATCGCAGCATCAATGGGCCAACACCCCAACAAATAAGCTGGATGGGAGGCACATTACCTCCTGGCGCTCACAGAGCTCTCCTCCTGCTGGCAAGGAATGCTATATACAATACCAACTTCCTGATATAACCTCAACAGATACATGGAAAGGAAAAGGGGCACTTGTTTAACCAGGAAAGGCACACTAATCCTGAGCTTGTTTCAGGTGTGACCTGGGAGCACAAGGAAGTTACACAATATGTAAGTGGGAGCTGGTGAGATTCAAACCCAGGTCTCTAGCTTTGTAGAGCAGTGCTCTTAATAACTAAGCTATACTGCCTCCTAGTAAGAAAAATACAGTATTTCTGTCTAAATCTAAAAGAAGTCACATTTGTTATAACAAAAGTGGTACAATAATGAAAACATGCCCTCCAGCAATATCATGTTGTGCGATTGCTGATAAGATTTAGGATATCCTACTGTATTAATTTTTCACTAAGTCTTTACATGTTACTGGAGTAGGAGCACCATGACCATTTCACACCTCAGAGTAAAAGTTCAAACGTAGCTCATATTTGCTAAACACATTTGTGTGTTGTGTGTGTGTGTATGCATGGTCGCGTGGTGTGTGTGTGTGCATGTGTGTGTACAGACAGACAAATAGATTGTCCAGTTGACATGCACCACCCTGTTTTCACTGGAATAATGTTTATGTTATAAAGTCTGAATAACACATGAATGGTATTAATTTCACACTTTTAAAATCTGGTACTTCCCATTTCTGCATATTTCTTTCCACTAAATTATGTTAGGGTTTGTTCACTTAAAGCAGTAGTATTTGTTGATCAACATCAATTTTATTTTTAGCAAAAGATGCATTGCATTCATAATCAGTATATTTCTAACTTACCACCCTGAGCGACCGCTCTCCTCAGCCGATGAGAGGTTGCTGGAGATTCCAGGTGTCCTTAAAATCTTCAGGGGATGGGCATTTATGTTCATGGCCCCAACCCTCTGAATTCTCTACCCCATTGGATTAGGGAGTATATGACCATGGGGGGATTTAAACAGGCATTAAAGACGCATTTATTGAACAGGGCATATGGTGATGAGGAAGACAGATTTTAACTGTATAGTATATTTATTATTGTGATTGCAGCATTGGTTTCAAATTGTTTTAATTTGTACTGCGCCTTGATTTTTGAAAGGCGCATTAAAAATAAAGATTATTTTTATTATTATATTATTAACTATCTCACATACTTAAAAGCAGATTTTATAACTATACAGTATTTATAATTAAAGGCTCAAGACATTAGAATGACTGCCACTGGCAATACGTAATCTCTGTGGTTGACAGTATCTTGTACTGTTGTATTATAGTGTATATCAAAAAATGGTTTGTAAAAATACCCTTTATACCCTAACAAATGCCCTTCCAATTTTCAGCACTTCCATCTATTTCAATCTTTATGGCACCCTGTCATGCGAGCATTGCTACCTGTCCGAGAAACGCTCCAACTTAGAATTTCCCAGGTCAGCAACGGGTAGACCGATTACATTCTAATATACAGCACAGAGCAAGATGAATTATACTAAAATGTTTAGTGACTGCTGTGTATGATCAGAGATTATGTCTTCATCTCAGTTAGACTTCTGAAAGCCGCTCAAAGATAACAAAAACAGCATTTGTCAATGCTGAAGGTTTCCTGTACGTGGAAAGGCATTCAGCAGCGCCATGGCGCCTGTACTTGGAACTTTTCAGCGCCCACAGCCATATTGACTCTGGCTAGACTTTGTTGATGTTGTGGTAGATACAGTGGGATGATCAGATCATCATGATGTCCAGCTTCCTGAAGGGGCCTTGAAAATCTGTCCCCTGCGGAGATTATCTGATATTGCCCATTGCATAATATGAATCAGCGGAACTTGAGCTTACTGGAGATCTTGAATATTGAGGCCATTTCTAATGGAGGTACAGTGGCAGCTGTGAAGGGCTACAGTATGATTTGGCTATTTTGGCAGTGCTGGACTCTGTCACCCCAATGTATGTTTGTCCACTTTTCTTCTGCTAGAGTTCGCCTGGTATTATGATAAGCTTAGGTGGTTGAAAGGAACATGGCAGAGGCTGGAGCATTCCTGGAAGAGATCCAGCTCTGAGGATGACAGGATGGCTCTCTCTAATATCTCATTATACAGACTCTTAGAGGGCAATAGCTCTGAAAAAGTCAGAGTTCCTGTTACAGTTTATTACCTCAGGTAAGAAATAGTAGTAACACTCTCCCCAGTCCATATGCCTCACACTCCTCCCCCCCAGCACCCTTAACAAAGCCTAACCTTGCTGCTCCTACCACTTTCCAGCAGCCCAAGCCCCCCACCCTTCCTGTCTCTGTGCTCTTCCCACTGCCTGCCTGCCTCCTGAGCCAACCCCTGACAAAGCCCACTCTGGCTGCTTACTCACTCTCCTCCTTCTACAGACCCACCCTGACAAAGTCTACTCGTTGCTCATTTCACTACCCCAGTAGTGAACCTGTATGGCAGTCTCAAAATGCTGTACCTTACTCAATGAGTGATGACACTGTTAGCTCTTCCATGCTGTAAATATTTCCCTATTTGCTGTTACAATATCACCTGTGTGTACTGTGTAACCTCTGTTAAGCGATGTCATGTTATCTTATGCTATGTCTTGTATTGTATTGTATTGACTGACTTGGAACCTTTGTAAATGAGCGCTTGACTCAAAGGTATTAATCCTAAACTTAAATAAATGAAATAAATACAATTTTAAGTGACACTAATTACACTGTAATGACTGTATAACTACACTAAGCACAGTGTAACTACTGTGCAGTTACATGTATCTACTATGTAGTTATGTACTTTCACATTTGCAAACTGTGTAGTTACACAGTTTGCCTGCAGAAATAGTTACACACGCAACTACTACTGCCTCCCTTTTGGTAGTAATAACTTAATTGTGACATGGGTACCTACACATGTGATAACTGTTGAAAATTGTAACAGCAGATCTATTGTGCAACTACTACCTTGTCTTTTTGGCATTATTAAAATTGTCCTGACAAGTGCAAATCTATTCATTTATTTGTTAAATTGATGACCGGCAGGCCAACTGAGCCCAAGGTCCTTTTTAGGGGTGACCTGAATAACATTACAGGATAAGTAACACAGATGCTTGAGGTTAAGAGAGAGTACAGATAATTAACAGGTTACTGGCAAATATCGTAATTTTCTGAGTCATATTGGCATATCAGCAGAAATAGTACAAGGAAATCCTAGCCTTGTGGTCTGTTAAGTTGACATGAGACAGGTGGTGAGGTTTGGCCTAGGCTGTGGGGGGAGGGGCAGTCTGGTGCTGTGGCAGTTGCAAGTGTTGGTCTTAGTCATGTGGGCTTTGAACCTGGTGTGAAAGTTCAAAAGGGGGGGGGACTTCCTGTAGTGAGGGTGGAAGCTTAGTCCACAAGGTGGGGGCAGTGAAGGAAAAGGATTTGCCACCCACATTGGTCCTAACCCTTGGGATTTCCAGCAGAGTCCGACCTGAGGTCCTAAGCCTCCTGGGGTTTTGCTTGAGAATAATTGTTCCTTTTAGGCTGGGTGGAGCAGCTGGGCTGAGTAACTTAAATGCCAGACAGAGTAGAGGGTATTGTAGTCAAGAGGCAAAGACGGCCACTGTAGTTGGGCAAGTGTATCGCAGTGGTGGCTTCTTGAGTGACTCTGGGTTGCAATCTGAGCTACCTTGTTGTACAGTATCTGTAACCTGTTGAACTCCTGCTTGGGCATTCCTGTAATACAGGTGCAGCATATGTAAGTGTTGGGAGCATGACACTGGAGGCAATTCGTGCTCAGATTCCGGATTAGCTGATCTTTAGTCAATACAGGGTGCCAAGTTTGCCATGGATGGTCCTAGTAACTGAGTCAACATGGGACTTGAAAGAGAGACAGTGATCAATTGTTAGCCCTAAATATTTTAGGGAGTCTACCACATTGATAATTTTACCAGAAAGTGCCTTGAGCTGTAGGGACTTGGTTCTGTTTTGCCCCAGGGATCTGGGATCAAACAGCATGGCTTTAATTTTTGCTGCATTGAGGACCATCCTATTTGATGTAGCCAGGCCTCAAGTGTCATAAGGTCAGCTTGGAGGAGAGGCTCCAGAGTACACAGATTATCCTGGGAGCGATAAATGACTGCGTCATCTGCATATCGAATGACCGAGCTTGCCCCACAGTGGAGGTTTAGGTTGTTAGTGTACAGTGAGAACCGGAGGGGACCTAGGATAGATCCCTGAGGAACTCCCTCATTTATGGGTAGTGGGTCTGAAGCTTAACCCCTCCAAATGACCCTCTGTGTATGGCCTGCTAGGTAGCTCATGAACCACTTGAGGGCAAGAGGGTCTAGACTTATTTTGTCTAGCTTTGTTAGCAGGAGATCAGGTCCACAAGGCAAATGCCTTGGACAGATCTATAAACCTTGCCGCCAGCTTCCCTGCATCCATTGTTTGAGTACATCCACCATGAGGTTGATGAGGGCAGTGTCAGTGCCATGGTTAGTTTGAAAACCATGCTGGACAGGGCTAGGAGTGGTGGGACTCCAGGTATTCATGGAGTTGACCAGATATCAGCCTCTCTTGCAGTTTTGCAAGGGTACAAAGTAGTGAGATGGGCTCTAGTTGCTTACAAATGTCTAGCTTCTGTGGCACTATTTCCTCTGTTAGTGCCTATTTAACATGTATTTGCAAGGTAAGTATGCAGAAACTGGCACTTAAAGTATAAGAAGAAAGGTTACTAAGTTATGACTAGAATATAACTGCTGATAACTACCATACACTTACATTTATCAAATGTCATTGAAGTAGCTGTGAAGTACAGTCACGCTCTCCTTAAGAAAGCAGTCCTGCATGACCTTGCTGCTTAATGAAAATGCAGTTTAATATTGTTAATTGATATGCAACTACAGTCCATTGCTTACTTATGTAGTAAAGATCTTTCATTTACATAATTTCTTAATGACTACACCACTGTTTCAGAGAACTGTGTTTACTGGAATGTGTACAGCAATGAAAACTAGGAGGGGCTGCCTGCCCATGGACAGAACCGGCACACATGAATTACTGGTAAGGAAATTTTAATCCCCCTTTGTGTATCAGCTCCTATGAGCAGACATTACATGACATGCCCTAAGATGCAATCTCGAAATCTGGAAGGTCAGTGCTGTACAACTATGCTGAACACCTGCCTACATTGTTACAAAGCCAATAAGTAATTATGTAAATAAGCAACATTTACTATATGGCTTAGATATTCAAAGGGGTTGCACCAGCGCAACCCCAGAACTGTACCCTGAGGCAATATTCAAAAGTGGGAACTGTGCAGCACAATTTCCTATGCACAGGGGCACAAAGATAATGTATGCGGCACATCTCAAGGGGATGTTCCCATGCAGATGTGGCACATCCCGATATACAGTCTGGGGTGTGCTGCACATCTGCTGGCACAACCCAGAGATGTGCCACATACCTAGGCTCAAAGTTGAGCCCATAAAAACGGCTCAGTCACCCTCCACCCACAGGTGTGCTGCTGTTTTGCAGTGTGCAACATACCAGCTGCCAACCATGGATGGCTACCCCTCCAGAACACCGTGCACAAACACCCACATTTGTCCCTGGTAGTCTAGTGGTACCCCCATCTCTCTCGTACCTCTGATTGCCATATTGTATGTCATTTAAAAACCCTGGTGGTCCATTGGTAACCCCCTTCCTGCCCATATCTCCAATTGCCGTATATTATTTAAAATAATAGCACTGGTGGTCCAGTGGTCCCCTGCCCATACCTCCAATTGCTTGTAAATCTGATTCAGAATTTCCTGGTAGTCTAGTGGTCCCCTCACCCTGCTGGTAACCCTGATCACCTGTAATGTTAACCAAAAGAATTTCCACAGGTCTGCGACTTTCACCCAATATAGAATTTCACAACTCTGCTTCCTCCCCTGTTTATTGGTAGAAAACTCCACCTACACTGTGCTGCCCTAATTATAAGCAGTTGCAAGTCTATTGACCACACTGTGGACCAATGGGCTTGCAGTACATACTTTTAATACCATTCACAAATATGTGAATGAATGACTTCATTCACATATTTGTGAATGAGTATTACAGTATTCACTGCAATCCCATTGATCCACAGTGTGGTCCAATGGTCCTGCAGCTGCTGCTGAAGCTGTCATTTGTCAGGCAGCCGGGAGGTATGCAGGTGGGTTTGCTGCCCGCCAATGATGGGGGAACTGGTGAGCAGGGGCCCTGTGGGTGGGGGTGCCACTGGACCACCAGGAACTGTTTGCTAACATTACGGTTGACTGGGGTTACCAGCAGGGTGGGAGGTACCATTAGACTACCAGGGAATTTGAATCAGATTTACAAGGGATTGGAGGTAGGGCAGGGAGGGTACCATTGACCACCAGGGCTGTATATGTATGTCACAATGGCTGATAGGCGGCACGGGATGGGGAGGTCATACTACTATGGTCTCGGTACAGGGACCCCATGTTGTGCAGGGCACCAGGCATTTTACACAGCCCCTGCACAATACATGCAAATAGGGCCATAATGACATGCAAATTGCCCCATTTGCACCTTGTATGCATCATGACACCATTTGCATATTGGTGTCTGAATATCAGAAATTTATGCATGGCGTATCTCTGATGCACTGGTGCATGTCCCATTCCTGGTATTCAGACCTGTCTGGGGCAATGCGCCGGCACATTGTATTTGCGCAGCATGCAATATGTGATATATTCAAAAGAGATGCACCATGGTGCATCTCTTTTGAATATATCCCTTAGTTGTCCAACTCAGCTCAGTTGCACTGTGCCACCACAGTTCCAGGTGCATTTCTGAATATCGGGCCCAATATGTAAATAATGTAGTTGCATATCAATTAACAAGATTAGATTGCATGTGTACTAAGCGGTAAGTTTACAAGAAATTGATGGTCCATTAAAGCGGATTACACATACAGAATTGTCAGTTAATAAATATAAGTGTATTGTAGTTACATTGCAGTCCTTCCTTAGATACGAGGTTCTTCTGCTTGCATTTGTGTTGTATTTAACCTGATGGAACCATCGCCAGTGGGCGAATTTATTTGTTTTCCTTCTTTAGTTACTACTCTTCTAACACTTACGTGTTCATTTCTGTGCACTCACCTTACAAATATAAATGAGATAGGCATTAACTGTGGAAACAATGCCATTATTTTGTACCACAACATTGTTACAAGCCAATTAGTTATTATGCAAGTGAAATATATAGTGTATAGTTACAGTACATATAAATTAGGAATATTACATTTCATGTTTATTAACCTATAAGTTCATCAGGAACTGCTCTACAGAGGAGGAAGAACATCATCTACAGAGTGGTCAATCAATTAATTTAAGAGTAGGCAAATGAAGTTACATTGTTATCATGTCTTAGTCACCATTCTGTTTCCACTTTATGTTTTTCTACTTGATTAACTTGCAGATGCTATACTTGTCAAACAGCCATTAACTGTTGAACTGATGCACAAGACCTGCATACGTACAGTATGTCATTGCACTTGTCAGGGCAATTTTAATAATGCCAAAAGAGACAACATAGTGATTGCACAATAGATTTGCTGTTACAATTAGTGGTGGGCGGAGTGGCCCCAATTCGCTCCACAAAGTGATTCGCGGAGTGAAGGTGAATTTGCGGAGTGCTCCACAACGCGAAGCGGAGTACTTCACATTATAATAGGTAATGTAAAGTCCATTGAAAACAATGACTTCACGTTACTCCACCTTCCCAAACCACTACTCCACCAATTCTTAAGGCAAAGTATATTGAAAACAATGTATTCTGCCTCACTTTGCCTTGTTTTTAAGCTCCAAAGGTGAATTTTGCAGTGATTCATGGGCTTTCATGTCACATGGGCTCTAGATTGTTCTGCACAGCCTCAGTTTGGGGTAGTGTGTGTAAGAAGCTGTAGGAGACACTCTGCTGTGAGAGCTCTGCGATCCAAACCTTCTAAAAGCTGTTAAAAAGCCTTTTGCGGTCATTTGTTTTGTTGAAACTTTAGTTCTTCGATTATAGAAACCTTGCTGTGCTCATATCATTGAGCGCTATTGTTTGTATGTGGATTTTGAATGATAATCTACAATATTCAGTCTGTGTACTGAGAGGCAGTGGAAATATGCTTTGAGGAGGGTGTATCTGTGGTGTAGGTAGATTAACTTGGAGAAAAGACAGTGCTTTCTGTATTGGTGATATTTTTCTTCTATAACTGTGTTAATGTACACACTGTAATATTTTCAATAATTCTTGCCATTTTGTTGCTGATTGTTGTGGTGCAGCAGTGCATAATTTTAATTTGTTTAAAATATGTGGTCATATTACTGAAGTCTTCAATTTGCTACGCATTACTTAGTGTGTGTGGTATGTGTGTGATGCGTGTCATTAAATCAGACACTTTTATTATGCCACATAATTTCAGCAATGTGAACCCTGCTATCCACTGCAGCTGTATAATTTTTGTACTTTGTGGTATCTTTACTAGTACTAGTACTAGTGACTGTTACTGCAGCAGTGTAGTACACTGCTCCCTCCTCCCGCTGCCCGCCCCAACTGGCAAAGGAATTATTTTCCAGATTTGAATTTCTGATGGTGAGTACTGGTTAGGTGTTGTGCCTTTGCATCTGCATCTCTTCAATGCACAGCATAATCTTAATCTGTCTGTGCATTTGCATCTCTTTAGTGCCCAATCTCCATCTCTAACTTAAGTCACAGTTGTTTCTTTGTCTTCCCTTCAGAGTACTGGACAGGTGTGGTGCATAATTTTACAAGAACATTGTACACATTAATATGTGTTTTTAAGTCAGGACCATCATCACGAGTCACTCGTGAAACAAATCATGTTCTTCATCATCATGGTTGCAAATGCAGTCACAAATCACGATTTATGATCACATCACGAATCACAACATTAATCTTTTTTAACAGTTACTTGGATGCATTGTAAGAATGTTTTGTAGTATCTCTCCATGCTTCACCATCCCACCATTGTACTCATTAATGAGTGTTTTTAAGTTAGGAGTTTTGTGCACACCTCATCGAGGCCAGTTGAAGTACAGCCATAGGCATTTGCGTTTCTTCATCATCACGGTCACAAATGTAGTCACAAATCACGATTTATAATCATGTCACGAATCACAACATAAATTTTTTTTAATAGTTACTTGGATGTATTTTAAGCCTGTTTTGTAGTATCTCTCCATGCTTCACCACCCCACCACTGTACTCATTAATGAGTGTTTTTAAGTTGGAGAGTTTTGTGCACACCTCATCGGGGCCCAGGGAAGTACAGCCATAGGCATTCGCATTTCTTCATCATCACGGTCACAAATGCAGTCACAAATCATGATTTACAATTACGTCACAAGCCACAACATTAATTTTTTTACTAGTTACTTGGATGTATTGTAAGCCTGTTTTGTAGTATCTCTCCAGGCTTCACTATCCCACCATTGTACTCATTAATAAGTGTATTTAAGTCGAGATTTGGACAGTGTCTGTAGTACATAACACAGACTGGAAAGAAGACTGACTGCACACCTGCAGTTTAGCACAGTATACTTGCACTGCTCAGAATACAAAGTGTCATGCATACAGAAGACAACAAAAATAGCATAATTACATACAAAGGTCAGGGATGGTGGAGGAATACATTTTATAACACAGCAAGGAAGGTGTAGAGGGCACATGGTGTGAGAAAAAACTAATGTGGAATCTCATGGTGATCCAGCAGCAGTTCCAGCATAGACATAATTTGCAACTGATGTCCCTCTATGCGATCCTGGTGGAGCAGCAGGTGCTACTGTGGCCCTCCTCTTCTTAGAATTCCTCCATGCACAGCTGCACCCTCTGCCACAGAATGCCAGCAGGTGCAGGCATGGTCCGTTCTGTGGCAGCCTGCCACCCAGCTGGTGGTGATTAAGCATATGGGTGTGCTGGCCCCAGTCCTCAGGTGAGTCCCTCGGGGCCACAGTGCTCCACAACCTGACAAAGGCAGCACTTGACCACACTGCTGTCCCTCGACACAGTCAAAAACTGCCAAACAATGGAGGTGCAGGGAGGACCAGGCAGAGGAAGGGGCGGGCCAGATGAACTGGCAGCCGACTGGTCATGGTGCTGAACAGAGATGGGATCCACACCTGGGTCCGGGGAACAGGCACTCCTGCTCCAGAGGACCTGGTGCTGACTTGGTGGTGGTGGTGGTGGTTCAACTGCCTTGGAGTCAGGACAGGTGGTGGTACTGGTTCTGCTTCTGGGGGGGGGGTGGACAAACAACTAACTACTTATAAAGGTAAGAAAAATAAAATTTACAGAAAGAACAAACTAAGTAAAAAAGAGTACATAAAAGACAAAAAATCTAGCTTTTAAAAAAGCTGTTGGGTCTAAATCAAAGTTTAAATCTCCTCCTCGCTCTGATCTCAAAGTATCAGCAGTCTCAAAACACACCCCTCTATCTCCATCTGCACAGGAGAAAGTAAAAGTGTCTGCTTGTATGACTCACTTCCTTCCTGCCTAGCTAAAGAGCATGTGACTTACAGTACTGTAAGCCATATGATGTCTGGGGGTGGGGGGGCTGCCAAATCCGAAACACCAAGTGGATCACTTAGAGTCATAATGAAGAACGCGAAGTCCATTAAAAACAGACTTCACCTTACTTGGCAATGCCATTCTGCCTTAATGTGAAGTGGTAATGACAAGATGGAGTGAGCACTTTGCATTGCCCACTTCACGTTCACTTCACCACCAGAATTTGAATTCACAGAGGTCACGTGATGCAGAGCACTGGGTAGCATTCTCCTCTGTGAGCTCCTGCCCCCGTCCTATTTAATACTGATTAAACTTCGTTGGTGAAGTGGTGAACTACTGGGTAAGCTGTAGGAATCTCTTCAGCAACAGGTGCTCACTCGATGAAGGTTTGATGGAAGTAGAGATGAAGAAAACTTTGCCCAAACATACCCCTCCAGCAACTCCCGAGAAGGCCCTGAAGAAGTCCAAGGCCTCTATTGCATTACAGATGCAGACTACCAGCGTCGAGAGTACAGATTCAGATCCTCTCACCCTCGCTAGATTTCTTGAAGAGTTTCAGCCCTTTAAAGCTGAAATACAGGTCATCGCGGGGGAAATTAAAAGCATATCTAATGCCTTAGAAACCCTTTCGCAGAGGACGCCAGATAATGAGGCTCAGATATACTCATTGAGTGCAAACAAGATCAATTCGATCCTGAACTGGTGGCCTTGAGACAACGACTGGTTAAGATGGAGAATAAAGTGGAGGACCTTGAGGGTCATAGCCACCGCAACAATGCGGTAATAATAGGATTGCCCGAACGTGAGGAAGGTACAGACCCAATTAAATTTGCTAAGAAATTTGTAGAGAGAGTGGCGGGTCCTTCTCCTTTTGGCTCTGATTATATCATCGAAAGAGCCCATAGAGCGCTACGACTAATACCACCGCAAGGAGCTGCCCCCCGGACTTTCATCTTCTGATTTTTGAATTATCAAGAGAGACAACATTTCTTATCTAAAGCATGGGATACAAAGGACCTCATGGGAAGGAACCAGACTGAGGGTAGTCAAGATTTACCTCTAACAGTACACCAGAAATGGGCTACTTTTCATTCAATAGTCCCAAAATTAATAGCGGCAGGAATTAAGTTCAAAATGAGCTACCCAGCCAGGTTTCAAGTACTGGTCACAGATTCCTGGGCAACATATGAGGATGTGGAGTCTGCAGCAGCTGGCCTCAAATTAGCATTTCCAGAGTTATTCCAAATTCCCTGAGGTAAGGGTCGGACAATGCTGGATGGGAGCTCATGTAATAGGAGTGTACTGTCTCGACTTTGATTTATCTAAAGTAGTCTAACGGCTGATGGGGGCTTCACTGTGTCCTTGGATGTTTTGTGAGCAATTTTAAAAGATTGGAGATGCCGGGTGAATAGCTGGCCCTGGTAACTTGCGATCCTAACAGAGTCTGCACCAGCTGGTCTCAAAAAAAAAAAAAGGTCTGCCAGTACTGCACCGTATCCGCTGAGGCAAGGGGAAGTACACCTCTTCTGATAACTTTCTTTTTTTCTGCAAAAGGCGTATGGCTCATTTTAATTCATCCGGCTAATCTTGTGACTGTTGGGGCTTTGTTAGCTATCCCTTGAGGCTTTGGAATTTGTTCCAAAAGGCTGAAGATGCTGCGAGAACGGCTCACGTCAGTTGCTTCAGGATTTCATGGTCCTGAAGTCTTGCAGCTAATCCTGATTTGAAAGAGGGAGTCAGAAACGAGGGATCATGCGGCTGTTTTAAAAAGAGAAGCACTGTTATCCGCTTTGCAACTTGAATCTGAAGCACAGACTTTTTGCCGCTAGATGGCGCCAGACACTGTACGTTGTGCAAAGTTGTAAAGTCAGAGTTTAAGTTGGGTTTCTACAGGAAAGGACATTCAGCAGACATAAATGCTGTGTTTTTGTTGTTTCCTTTTAGCGGGTACAGGTTTGGAATTTTATTTTTCTCCATATGTGAACATAGATTGGAGTGGCAGTTAATATATGCTTTATTTGTATATGAATAAAATGTGAGGAATTAGGTTATTAGAAGCGATTAATGGCTAGTAGCCTTAAGGAGAAGCTTCCTTTTTCCCCCTGATCTCACGGTGTTAAGACAAATGTCTCTTTTCCCATGGAGTGAGTTCATTTTCAAGGTATGTACAGAATTATGCTAAAATTCCTACCTCAAGGTATATGGCTTGGAGGGATCAATACCTTCTATTGTTTAAATATCTCCGTTTCTCTTTATTTCCCTTGTATAGGTATTGTATGTTTGGACATTAGTACATTTAGATAATTGCTGTTCAATTGTAGTTCTGTACTGGTTGTTTAGGATATATATGTATGTAGTATTAGAATAACTAAATTAGTCATAGAGGGTGGGGAGGTGGGGCAGTTGGGGGATGTCTAGGGGCTGTTTATCATGTACCAAGAGACAATGGGAGGAATGGGAGGAGGGAATTCAGGGTGAAAAGGAAGATTGTTGTGTTTAAGAGTAGGGGTGCTTTAGTGAATTGTGGGATATGCAAAGGGAGGGTGGGAGGTGGATAAGTACAGCATACATTTTGAATGTGATGGGAAAAGCCTGGACCCGCAAAGGTGGCAGGGGGGAGAATCTGCCTGCAAGGTCGGGACTTGGGCCAGAAGAACCAGCAGGGGTACCACAGTGGGCAATGGGAGCACAGTGGCAGTGACAGGGTTCAGAGCTGGCACCCAGCAGAGGTGCCATGGCCACAGGGAGAGAGTCACTGCACCTGTGTATAGCAAGGTAGGCAGGAATGTACCCTGTCCCAGACCCCAGGTTGCAACAGCCCTGGCACCTATTCCAGAGATGACACAGCCCAGGCATGCAGCGGGTGGCATTGTCTGTAGGTTACAGGGTGCAGTCAGTGGATGGGAACATCCCCCCTGGCACTGTGACATTCCAACAGCCTACCGCATGGAGTCAGGCTGATGCCAAACTACACTGTCGGGACTGTGACACCCTCTGGGCCAGGTGCAGGGCTGTGCCACCTGGTGTCTGGGACAGGGTCCATCCCTACCTACCTCACTGTATCTGGGCATAGCAGCTTCTCCCTGTGGTCATGGCACTCTCCTGGATGCCACCTCTAACCTTGGCACTGATGCTGTGCCCCAGTCACCCACTATGGCTCCCCTGCTGGTCCCTCTGCCCCCAGTTCCGACCTTGCAGGCTTCCTCCTACTCACCTCCCTCCAAGGCAGTGGTGCAGGGCCCTTAGACCAGCTCATGGCAGGTCTAACCTCAGTTCATCCCCTTCTCTAGACCATGGTGGAGATTCTAAAATCCCAAATGAGGGGATGGTGCAGCCCCGCCATGGCACAAGCCTCCTTGCAACCTGGCACACTGGCACTTCTGCCACAAGGGTGGTGCAGGATGGCTTTGGCACAAGACATTCTGATTTCGATGTGGCCTGAGTTTGAAAATTGTAATTTCCACAAACTTTGCCACAAGGTGCCACTTGAGTTGAATCCTTAGGGTGCAGGTACCTTGTGCCAAATTTTCAGGCTTTTAAAATTGAGCCATATGTGTCAGCTGTGGTCCTCAGTGGATTTTTCCAATTTAGTAATATCTCCCAGAATAAACAAGAGAACCTGGTGAGACAAGTACATGCATTTGTGACCTCGAGGTTAGACTACTGTGATCCTCTCTACCTGGAGCTGTCTGGGAGGTTGGAGCATTGCCTACAGCTGATGCAGAAGGCCACAGCCAGGCTGACCTCAGGATCAATGTGCTCAGAACTTATTACACTTGTGCTATGGCAACTGTACTGACTTTTAATTAGGTAGCACACCACCTTCAAGATTGCTTTGTTAACTTACAAAGCCCTGCACTGATTGGGAGCTGACTACCACAAAGAGCTCCTAGCCTGGCATACTCCCAGTTGCTCATTCCACTCTACTAGGGGCTTTTGTGGCTTGATCGTGGACTTGTGTTTTCATAGTTTATGTGGAATTAATCACACTCCCAGAAAATTACTGCACAATCTGTAACCTTATTCAAACTAGTGCCACCCTGAGCTTGTATTAAAAAGATTTCCACTGTAACTTTGTACCATTTTATAGGTACCCAGTAAAATGACCTTTTTAGTTTCATTATTTAATATCAACCAAAGCATATTCAAAATTCTTTCATTTTATAAAACCTTTTGGAGTCTCAGTTGAAGTCATTTACATTACAGCCACAACATTATATCATAAGCATGATGATGGTTTTATTGATACTGTAAAGTGGACAGCAAATATCCTGATATCTGCTTGGTCGTCTGCTTTCTTTACCGTGAGTAAATTTCACAACAGGTAAAGTCTCAGCTGACCAAATCACATTGTACACATGATGTTTTAATCTAATAAGGGGAGTGCAAGTGCTGTTTATCTTTCTGTGGACCCCTGCAGTGCCCCTGACTGAAAGAACTTTGTGTGCCCCTCATCCCTCACCTGATCCCACTAATATATTAAATACAAAATTGTCCTGGTAGTCCAGCGGTCTCTGTTTAGTCATCTGATCTCTGTAGGTATTTTAAAAATATGTTGTCTCTGGTAGACTAGTGGATGCCCCTTCCTCACCCAATCCCCGTAGGTATTGTAATTAATACAGTATTTTATCCATAGTATTCTTGTGACCTCAACTACCTCACCCAATCTCCACAGCCACTGTAATTCAATCAATCAATCAAACTTTATTTAACCAGGCAAAATCATCCTTGAGCAAGCTGATTTGCAAGATGGTCCTGAACAAGTAGGACATATACAATTACATCAAATTATCATATAGGCAGTGTACATACAATAAGCAAATAAAAGACAGTTACAGATAACAAATAAGATCAGGGCTGGAGTACATATAGTAAATACTATCCGGTTGATAATTGATTGTATATATAAAGGATTGCCTAATGACGTGGAATTTTTCAAACAAAAGTCACAACTTTACAATAAAATGAGGAATACCAGGGAGGGTAAGTGAGGGAACAACACCCGGAGGCCTATGGGTGGGGAAAAAACAAAGGAAAGGGTCAGTGAGGGATGAATATAGATGTAGTTAAACAAACAGGAGGGAGTTGGGCAGAGTAATCCCAAGGTGTATAGAAGAAGAGAAGTGCTAGGGAATTCATTAATGCCAAGAGTTTGAGGAGCCACAGGAGATGGAGGAGGTGGTTATTTGCGGTATACACACAGGACTCTCGGTTTGAGAGTGAGCAGCCTCCTGAAAGAGTAAGGCCCCAGGAGGGAGGACAGCCTGAGAGTTTTTGCATGACATTCCAAAGGGTGGACAGAGAAAAGATGATAGCCGCTAAGCCATGTCGTATCCTTATATTGGATACTTTAAGTGAGACAAGAGACAAACTCAGACCATACGTTCCCTTAGTACGCTGAAACAGAGTAGAAATATAGGTCGGTAGTTTATCGGTTAGGGCCCAGTATGTCCACATGATGGCATTTTTTTGCCTCCTCAGAGTGAGGGAGGGCCAGTCTAGTGCCTGATAGAGCAGGCAGTGTTGGGTACATAATGGCATGTTTAGGATAAATCTCAGCATGCGATGGTAAAGGGTGTCAAGTTTACATAGCACCTGAATAGGACAATGCCTCTAGAGAAAGTCAGCATACTCAAGCAGCTGTAAAAAAATTGTTTGGACAAGTCGTTTCCTTGCTTCAAGAGTAAGGAGGTGCCTTATCTGAAAAAATATGCCTAGACATTGCCTTAGCTTTTTAGATAGTTGACTAAGATGAGCCAATAAGTTGAACCTGTTACCCAGGTACTTGAATTTTTATACTAGTTCTAAGGCTTTGCCAAGCAAGGTATAAATCTGGAGGCTCAAAGATGGTCCTGTGTAGTGGGCTGCACAAGGAGAAATAATCATAGCTTTGGTCCTTTTGGCATTAAGCAGAAGCTTGAGTTTTATTAGGTTGCATTGAAGGATGTCAAAGTCTAACTGAAGCTACTTGTGGGCTACATCTAGGGAGGTGTTAGTAGTATAGGGCATGGTATCATCAGCGATTAGATGAATGTTACTTGTGTGTATACAGGAGTCTATATGTTTTATATAAATAGCAAAGAGAATAGGGCCCAAGATGGAGCCTTGTGGCACACCACGCGGCAAGGTCTTTAGCTGAGACAGTTCCCCTTCATTTTTAATTTGTTGCATTCAGTTGGTGAGATAACAATCAAACCACTTTAAGGCAGTGTTGTTTAACCCAATGCTGCTCAAGACGTTAAGTAGAATATGATGATGCACTTGCTAAGATCTAGGAAGAGGGCATAGATGTATTGCTTAGTATCCACGGCGGTTTGCCATTCATTGGACACTTTGGCAAGGGCCGATACAGTACTGTGCTTGGGTCTAAATCCCAATTGGACAGAGTTTAGGATGTTTTCTGAGTTGAGAGTTAACACTTTTTTCCAGGGTCTTTGATAGGATTGGGAGAAGGGAAATCGGGTGGTAGTTGTTCAGGTCAGTTGGGTCACCAGACTTAAAAAGAGAAATAATGTGCGCTATTTTCAAAAGTGGTGGCAACTCTCCATGAGTCAAGGAACTATTAAAAAGGTGGACAATTGGAGCTGTCAGGTGATAGCAGCCAAGTTTCAAGAAAAACAGTTCAAAAACGTCAGCACCAGCACACTTTTTAGTGTCCAAGGTTAGCAGGAGATCCTCCACATGTTTAAAGATTACTGGATGAAAGCTAAAGGAAGAGCAACCCGGGATAGTTGTGGTGACAGAGCTAAGGCCGTCATTGTCATCACTGCAGACATTCACTTTACTGGTAGGTGAAGCATCAAACACAAGGCCTGCGGTGGCAAAGTGTCTATTTAGCTTTTCTAGGATGTCCACCCTGTCCATGTAGGAAATATGTAGGAAATGTCTCCTACCACAGTCTTGGCAGGCACAGGTGAGGCTAATGAGTGACCTACCACCTCTCTAAGAACTTCCCAGAATTTTGTGAAACAACTTTTATTTTCTTCGAGAGTGGACTGGAAATAACGTGATTTTTCTGTTCTAATAAGTTTGGTGCAGGCGTTCCTGAGCAACCTGAAGACAGCCAGTCAGAATCAATTTTATTTTCCTTGTCCTTTTCCACAGTATATCCTATCCCTCAGACCTTTCTTTAGGGTGGGTGTAAACCAGTTGGTTGACCTTTTCCTAGATTTGATTTTTCTAAGCGGTGCACGTTAATCAATCACCTTCAGTGCCAGGTTTGGAAGATATTATAGGCTTTTGAGACAGAGGGTGCCAGGTAAAAATCCTGCCAGCTAATATTTCCTAGGTCTGCCAGGAAGGCAGGTTGGCAGAAGAGTTTTAGACTTCATTTTAGTTTTAAAGTGGAGGTAGGAGGCGCGTAAGGGAATCTTCTAATACAGTCAGTAGCACAGTGGTCACTCAGGTCGCTGTGGAAAACCCCTGTGTGAGAGATATTGTGTGGCTTGTTAACCAGCATAAGATCCAATAATGAGCTGCAGTCAGGGGATGTCTTGTTAGGATGGGTGTTCTCTGGGTAATCTGGGTTAGGCAATGCTCAATCATCGCAGAACTCCTTAATTTTGCTGGAGCAGGCATCAATCCAATTGAGATTAAAGTCCCCCATTATTATGCATTCTGAGTTTGTTTTTTTCCAACAGGGAGTGAAGGTGACCCAGTATGCCAAACCCCACAGAAGGGGGCCTATAACAAGCAGATATTAAGAGGGCCACTCCAGAAGCTAAATTGAATTTCACAGCTAGGCAATCAAATTCCTTCAGTATAGAGGTGCAAACAATATCAGAGACAGAGAGACTGGTTTTGGTATAGATGGCAGCTCCACTGCCCGTTGTAGGCCTGTCACACCTGTGTAAATTATAACCATGGATATTACCAGTTTTGTCGGGAATGTTGTTCGTCAGCCATGTTTCCAAAAAACATAGCAATATCTGGAGCCGTATGTAGTATCCAGGCTTGGACCATGTAAAATTTTTTAGGCAAGCTACAGATATTCATATGTAGAAAGCTGAGACCCTTTAGCAGAGAGGGGTCTGAGGGTGCATCTATAAAAAGGGGTGGATTGGGGTTTAATTCCACACTCCCTGAGCAGAGTAGAAGAAGAAGAACTAATAGTTTCCTAATGCAGCTTATAATCGTTTTTTAACGCAAGTTTATTTCAACGCTTAGTGTGCAAGGTTTTATGGTTTGCATCGCTGGGTGTAGCAATACAACGAGAGAGGGACAGGGCATAGATCACCACTCTAACTGGGAGGAGGAACGATAAGTGGGTATGGATGGATGATCTGGGCTGAAGGGGAGATACAGTGAGTGTATGGAGGTCAGTACATTTGGGGTATTACAGATAGTGAGCTAACACAGTTCCATGTAGCTCTTGGTACTTGGGCATGACTTGCCTGACTGTATTCTCCATACATTTAACAATGAGGTCATAAGGGAGGAGTAGGATGCAGCTGAGGACAAGAATAGTTGTCACTGGTGCCATTAGATTAGAGGTGAAGGAGTAGGTAGGGAGGACGGGCATGCGGTGCCAGTCAAGTACAGGGGAAGAGTATTGCTTTAAGAGGGGAGGTGGCTTATGACCTACACCAATGGGCAAAAGGAGAGGAGGGGTTTACTCCCACAAAGGAGAAAAATCACAGAGTCTGAACAGAATTTCCAGCAGAAGTTGGTGGCAGGCTTAAAATTTGCAAGCAGAAGCTAGCGGCAGGTTTTGAAGTTAAAAAGAGCCAGTTTCAAAAGTTACAGTGCCAAGCGGCATATCACACAGCTTGAGGCAGTCCCAGGTGCCCAGCAAGCCCCAGTGCAAGCAAGGGAATTAGCTAGGCAGCCAATAGAGTCCTGAATACAGCCTTGTGTGTCCAATAGAAGAAGTGGCTTTCAAGGCGAAATGGGACCGTGGCTCGGAGGTTCACACCTGTGCTGCTGGAGGAAAGATGGCAAAGATAGAAGGCACGCCAGCCAGGAGAGTCTTGTGCTGCAGTGTACAGGGCCTATGGCTGTTCCTGTGCTGCTGGAGGAAAGCTGGCAGAGGGAGAAGGCACAGCCGGCTGGGAGAGTCTTGGGCCACGGTGTACAGGAGCCCTCTGTGGCTGTTCTTGTGCTGCTGGAGGAAAGCTGGCAGAGGGAGAAGGCACGGCCATCCGGGAGAGTCTTGGGCTGTGGTGTACAGGAACCCTCTGTGGCTGTTCCTAATTAATGTGTTATCCTTGCTAGTCTAGTGGAGACCCTCTCCCACCCGTTCCCCATAGGTATTTTACTAAATATCTCAGCCCTGGTAGTCTAGTGCCACCCTCACCTGATCCCCTTAGACTTTGTAATTAATATGTTATCCCTGGCATTTGAGTGAACACTGTCTCCCTCACCCAGTACCTGTAGGCATTGCAATTAATTTGTTATCACAGGTAGTCTCATGATCCCCATGACATGATCCCTGTAGGCACTTTAAAATATTATTTATTTATTTATTTGAAAAGGTTTCACCAGGAAAGACAACATGAGTGTAAACAGCTCATTTTCAGAAGCAACCTGGGGGAAGGGTTACATAAGTGGGGAGAGCAAGTAAAATCCTATCCTGGCAGTATACAACCAGGCCAATATATATGCTGCTATACAGGCAGGTAAGAATACATAAAGTGCAATACACAGTACAATCCATTACAATACCAAACAATTGCTGGTGCATACAGTACATGAGAGATGTTCAATACAAGGCATCAATGCCATAAACACAAACATATAGTAATAACAAGTATCTAGACAAGGTATTTGACCAGCAGGAGTACACCTTAAAAGTGCTAGGAGGGGCAGACTGAGTACAGGGGCTGAAAGTTTCAAGTTTCAAGTTTGTTGCAGGAAAACTCCATTGAGCAAGCTCATTCACAAGGAGGTCCTGTAAAGTACATAGGTTGTCTAATAGAAGACAAAGAAGCAATGAGAGTGGCTGGGGGGAAGAGAAGGGGAAGGGGAAGGAGGAGAGATAGAAAAGGAGAGGACAACACCCCTTTAGGATGCTAAGAACCCTGCAAGGGGACAAGGAACCCTGCAAGGGGACAGGGACCCAGCAAACATGGGATGGTGGAGGAGGGAAGTGAGGGAAGAGAGGCATGCTGAGAACAATGCCCCCTCATGATGCTGAGGACCCTTCAAGGGGACAAGGATCCAGCAATGTGGAGGGGGGGAGTTGGGGGAGAGAGTAAAGGGGTTGGGGAGGAGGGGGAGATAGAATGTTGAGAACAACACCCTTCAGGATGTTGAGAACCCTGCAATGGGACAAGGACCCAAGGGAGGTGGGGGGAGGGAGCAAAGGGGTAGGGTAGGGGAGATAGAAATGCCAAGAAAACACCGCCTCAGGATGCTGAGAATCCTGCAAGGGACAAGGACCTGCAAAGATGGTGGGGGGAAGAGAGACATGCCGAGAACAATGTCCCTCAGGATGCTGAGAACCCTGCAAGGGACAAGGACTCAGCAATGATGGTGAGGGGGGAGGGGAGGGAAGTAAGGGCCAGAAGGAAGAGGGGTGGGAGGTAAGGGAAGTAGCAATCATTGGTAAACCTAGAATTTTGGGGAGTAGAGAGGTGATGCTGGGGAGAGGAGTTTGCAGGCATGGAAGTTAGAGCAAGTGCAACAGTGAACTGTGCTTCTGGAGGAGGAGGATAGTGAGTGATGGAATTAGCCAATTGAATATCTAGCAGGAGGGAATTCCAGATGCTAGGGAACTTGTACGAGAATGCAGCACGATCAGAGGAAGTGCGCCGAGGGGGCAGTGCAAGAGTTCTATAAGTGGATCCGCAGAGGGAATAGCAGGAGGTGAGTGGGCTTGATAAGACTGAGGATAGTTATGGAGGTAGAGAACCAAGCCAGAACTTCCCAATTAAATTAGTGCTGTGTGACAGGTGTCTGGCATTGAGGGAGGGAAAGGAGAGCAAAGTATAAAGATCACAGTGGTGAGTAAGTGGAGGGCAGCCAAGTACAAAGCAACAGAAGGAGTTGAAGAGGGTGTCCAGTCTGAAGAAGGTGGTTTTAGGGGCAGAGCTGTAAACTATATCCCAGAAATCGAGGACAGGGAGAATTATCTTTTGGATGATTTCTCTCCTGGCTTGCAGTGGCAAGCAGTTGCAGTGTCTGTACAGAGCACTTGAGCTTGGGAGTAATTTTTTGTGGATAGCATCAGTATGGGACCCCAAAGTCCAGATGCTTGTCTAGCCATAGTCCAAGGTATTTAAGGGGCATCCTCAAATGTTGCACCAGTGAGGGTGGTAAAGGTAGGGGTGGAATCAAGTCTGGACAGTTTTTGTCTAGAGCCAAAGGTCATAGTGACCATTTTTTTGCGTTCATTGAGAATTGTTTTTTGTTAAACCAGCGCTGGACGTTGTTGAAGTCCTGCTGATTTTTGGACGCCACTTCAGAGGGTGAATTCGCAAATGAGAATAATACAGTGTTGTCTGCATACATGTGGATACATGAAGATGAGAAGGCTGTAGGGAGTCATTCAAAAAATGGAAAATAGTATTGATCCAAGTACTGCGATTTGGGGGACACCTGTGTTGATAGGGAGGGGAGATGGAGTTACCAATTCTGATATACTGAGACTGGCCTATGAGGTAGGACTGGAACCAGCCAGTAGACGATTCAGAGAGACCAGCTATGGTTAGCTTACCAGGAGAAGGAGGGAGGGAAGACAGTGTTGAAGGTTTTGGCCAGGTTCTACAAAGATGGCAGAGGTGCTGCATCCTAGATCCATGTCTGTGAGAATGGAGTCAGTGAGCTGAAGGAGGAAGGTGGTGGTGGAGTGGTCTTTACAGAACCCAGACTGAAAAGGCATGAAAAGGAGGAGGAGGATGAGTCACGAAAAGAAGAGAGCTGCTCCAGAGCCCGATGCTCTTGGAGCTTAGCCAGTTTGGAGTAGAGAGACGGGGCAGAAGTTGCCAGGGTTGGAGGGGGCCCCACCTTTAGGAAGAGGTACTATGGTGGCAGACTTCCAGGCATCAGGTACAGTTCCATGTAAAAAGGAGAGTTTCAACAGATAAGTCAAGGGAAGAGCAATGGAATAAGCTGTAAGGTAGAGAAGTTTAGGGTCGAGGCCATCAGAGCTTTTTCCTTTACAGAGATTCAGGGTTAGCAATATGTGTAGGGTGTCCTCGGGGAGTACAGGTTTAAAAGAGAAGCATGAGGCAGGGGGTGAATGGGCACATGGAGTGGCATAGATGGGACTAGTGGGAGCCAGGAGCAATGGGGTGAAGAGAGGCAAGGAGGGAGAAGGCACAAGACGTAAAATAGTTGTTGAATTCAGCAGCCATGGAAGGGGGGTTGTCCCATGTGTGGGCACCTACTTTTAGGACAGAAGAGGGGGAGTGGGTGGGGGGTGAAACAGAGTGTGGATAATCTTCCAGAATTTGGAAAGATTGTTGATGTTGACATGGAAGGAGACATGGAAGTACTCTGCATTGGCAAGATGGATAGCTCTGGTGCATGCATTGCAGAGGGTGTGGTAGTATTGATGGTCTTGGGGGGTACCAGAAGTTTTGAATGCAGCCCAGGCTTGGTCCCTGGCACACTGACATGCAATGAGTTCAGTGGAGACCCAGGGGAGGTGATTGCCATGGACCCTTGAGTTTCTAAGCAGTGCATGCTGGTTCCAAACTTTAAGGAACTGCGAGGAGAAGTAGCTCAAGGCAGCATTGACAGAAGAGTCAGAGGTGATTGGTGACCAGTCAATATTGGACAGATCAGAATGGAGGGAGGATACATCCAGGGAGGAAAGAATGAAAGTTGAGGATGACTGAAGGGACTTAGCACGGTGGATTTTCCATACACAGAAGACCATATGATGGTCGCTGAGTGCATTGGGAAGTATATCAGAATTTACAACTTGGTGTGGATGCATGGTCAGGATTCAGTCGATTAGTGTGGTTATTACCTGACTTGTGATTAAGGTGCATTGGGTCTGTAATAAGTTGTTTTAGGTTGAGTGAGGAGACATGGGAGCAGACTTTGGACTGGGTACTGGACAGCCAATTTATGTTGAAATCCCTAGGAGAAAAGCTCCTCAGGGGCAGCAAGGGTGGAGATGGAGGAGAGGATCTAGTGAAAGAGGACAGGGAGGAGACAGGGAGGTTAGGGCAGCAGTAAGCACCACCTACAAAGATAGGAAGGGAGAAGGGAGCGAAATGTTTACTAGAAGCAGTTAATAGGCAGAGGGAGAGAGATTACGGAGAGGCACACAGAGTAGTTAATAGATGTAGTGTACATGGCAAATCTCCTGTCCCTGGACCTACGATCCTGGTGGATGAGGGAGTAACCAGGGATGGAGATGGCTGAGTCTGAATTTTAGAGCTGAGCCACAGACTCAGACAAAGTGAGGATAGAGGGCTTAGGTGTAACATGAGTGGCTGTAGAAGATCAATTTTGGGGAGAAGGCTTCTTATGTTAAGGTGAAGGAACCCAAGTCCTTTTGGCAATTCCAGAGAAATGGAGTGGGGGACAGTGGTTTGGTTCAATATATTCTGCAGTGATGAGCAGAAGTGTTATAAGTGATCCTGTAAGGATGACCAGCCATTTTTTGGATGGGGGAGTAAATGGCTGGAGGCTGTGTAGGTCTTAGTGTTAGGGCTACTAGGGTGAGAAACAAGGGCATGAAGGAAGGCCAAGTGGGATCCAGTTCAATAGAAGATGCCAGCCGCAGCACACTAGGGGAAGTGTAAAAAGTGAGGCTGACAGGAGGAGGAGGGAGGGGGTAGCAAATGGGGGTATGGGTGGGGGGATGGAAGCGAAGAAGAGAGAAGGGAAGATAGGGGGAAAGGCAGGGGGAAGAAGGCTAGGAGGAAGGGGCATGGCAGGTGACATGTAAGAGGGAATAAGACAGTGGATTAGGGAGAGAAGGGAATTTACAGAGGTAGGAGATAGGGCACAACTCGGAATAGGTAGGAGTAACTTGCTAAGTAGGTGGTTGGGCTGCTTGGCAAACTTTGATTTTGTCAGTGGCAAAATTATGCTGAGATAGCTAAAAAGCAAAATTGGAGAAATGTGCTACAATAGTGGAAAAACAGTATGTGAGGCTGAACAGAAAGGCAGCAGTTAAAAGGAACTGTCATCAACAGTGTTTCTTAATGTCTCAAAGTCCATAAAAGCTAATAATTTGAGTCTGTCATTGTATTTATGTGTGAGTCTTTGCAGTTCAGAGTTATTCATATGTAAATCAGTCTGTAATTAAGAGCTGGGGGCAGACATATGTTTTAGGCTCCTGACAGGAAATGATGTCGCCGAGTAATTTAGCCCTCCATTTACTGCAGGTTAAACAGGAAATCATCTGTTTTAAGTGTTTTTTAAGGTGTTATTACAACACTTTCTACATTTATAATAATTGTTTTGTATGTGCATTGAAACTAGTAAGTTATCACCTTTACATTTCAAACTGTTATTAGTAATAATCCATCTTTAGGATTGCCTTAACCTCTAGGCTATACTGCCAGCTGATAATTAAAATCTACACATATCTCAAGGCTGGCTCTGTGGTGTCATGATATTGGGCACCATACTGAATCATTATGTCTAAACCCTGCCTGTGTTCATATCAGATTTCTGAGGCTGCCACAACATCAATGTCTGTCTTATTCCATTCTCTCTTTTAGAATTTCAGATGTGAACTCAGGTCTACAAGATGCAATGTGGCTATGCAGCTACTGGCCTGGCATCATGGCATTTTAATACATATGTTTTCCCTGGTAGTCTAGTGCCATTCCCCATCCATTCCTGTAGGCATTTAAATAAATATGTTTTCCTGTAGTCTACTGGCCCTTCCATGTGATCCCTGTAGACAATTTAATAAATATGTTTTCCTGGTAGTCTAAGTCCTCCTCCCCTCACCAATTCCCTGTAGGCAATTTAATAAATAAGTTTTCTAGCAGTCTAGTTGTCCCTACCACATATGATCCCTGTAGGCATTTTAATAAATATTTTTCTTAGGTAGTCTAGTGGCCCCTCCCTCACCCATTCCTGCAGGCATTTAAATAAATATGTTTTCCCTGAGAGTCTAGTGGACTAAAGATGCAGCAAAGTTAAACTTTGTTGGCAAAGCTGCTCTTGATTGCAAAACTTGACTATGACTTTATGAAGATCTTAATGTCATCACCAGCTTGACTTTGCTGGCTTCTCTATGTTTTTCAATTTCAGAGGCACTTTTCCTGCAAAGTTGCAACTTTGTGAGCAAAGTTTGGGCACTTCATGGGGAAAAGGGTCACTTCACCTGGCAAACAATGTTGCAAAGTCAGCATTTTGGACATCGCTAAGTAGGCCATAGTCAGCCCCAGCCCCTCATCTGATCCCTGTAGACATTGTAATAAAATTTATTTTCCTTGGTAGTCTAGTGGTGTCTACTCCCTCACCCGTTCACCATAGGTATTTTACTAAATATGTTATCCCTGGTAGTCTAGTGGTCCCCACTCTCTCATATGATCCCTGTTGGCATTTTAATAAATTTGTTATCCTTGGTAGTCTGGTGGTCCTCCTCCCTCATGAGATCCCTGTAAGCATTGTAATAAATATTTTATCTCTGTTGGTCTAGTGGACCCCCTCCCCCATAGGCATTTGAATAAATTTGTTATAGAAACATAGAATTTGCTGGCAGATAAAGGTAATTTGGCCCACCTAGTGTGCCAGTTTTCCCCTGCCTACAGTATCACCACAGATCCAACTTGATCTCTGGCCTGTTCTCACTCCCCCTTTCCTTTCCCGTAAGATTCTCTTATGCTTATCCCATGCCTTCTTGAACCTCACCACTGTTTTCACCCCCACCACCTCCACTAGAAGGCTGTTCCAGGAATTTACCACTCATTCTGTGAAGAAGTACTTCCTCACATCTCTCCTGAATCTGCCCCCCTCTAACCTCATATCATTTCCCCTTGTTCTTGAGCATCTTTTTTTTCTGAAATATACTTCTATCTTGTACCTTATTTAGCCCCATGAGGTATTTAAAGGCAGGCTTCTTGAAAGGAATTCTGGGCCCCAGGGAAAGTTCAGATTCTGGTGCCCCTACCACCTTGCAGACCCTTTCCTGCACACAATATGCTGGGTGGCCTGGGCTCCTCTTGGTGCTGGGCCCTGGGAATTATCCCCTGCTCCCTCACCCTCTCAAGGGCCCTGTTTAAAAGTCTCAATCATATCTCCTCTCCCTCCTCTCCTCCAGGGTGCACATATTTAGGTCATTAGGTCTCTCATCATAGGGCTTCTGATGTAGACCCTACATCCTTTTTATTGCCCTCTCTTGGATCACCTGCACTCTATGTCCTTCCAGAGATGGGGTTTCCAGAATTGGACATAGTACTCTTGGTGATCTTACCAGTGATCTATACAAAGGCAACACCACCTCTCTCTTTCTGCTGGTGATAGCTCTCCCTCTGCACCCCAATATCCCACTAGCCCTCCCAACTGTCTTGTTGCACTGCCTGGCCACTTTCAGGTCATCAGATATGATTATCTCCAGGTCTGTTTCCTGCTTGGTGATTGCCAGTACCACCCCACCCATTTTATACTCTGCCCCTAAGTTTCTGTGGCCTGAGTGCATTATTTTGCACTTTTTTTGCATTGAAATCCAGTTGCACGCCCCTGACCACCCCTTGAGCTTTTTCACAACACTGCTTATTCTTTTCACACACCCTCTCCCCCCGGAGTGTCCACCCAATTGCAAATTTTGGTGTGGCATCTGCAAAGAGGCAGACCTTCCCTTCCAGATCCTCTGCATGTCACTTATAGACATTAA
Organism: Neoceratodus forsteri; assembly: GCA_016271365.2. Taxonomy (NCBI): domain Eukaryota; kingdom Metazoa; phylum Chordata; order Ceratodontiformes; family Ceratodontidae; genus Neoceratodus; species Neoceratodus forsteri. The sequence goes on along the minus strand of CM057449.1, from coordinate 1,415,753,990 downwards.
AGAGGACTGTTCTCAACACTGATCCCTAAGGCACCTCTCTGGTCACCCCGCTTCCTCAGAGTGCACCCATTTACCATCATCCTCTGCCGCCATCTCTTAACCAGTTTCTTACCTATTTTATGACCTTTGGACCTACTCCTAAGCTACCCAGCTTCGTTACTAGTTTCCATGTGGAACAGTGTCAAAAGCCTTACTGAAATCTAGGTAGGCTCGTCCACCACTCCACCCTGATCTATTTCTTGATCACCCAGTTAAAGAAATCTATCAGATTTGTTTGACATGACCTTCCCTCACATGGATCCATGTTTTGTAACCCACTGGATTTAAGACATTCCACAATAGTTTCCTGCAGTCATTCCACTAACTTCCCAACCACTGATGTCAGACTGACTGGCTTATAGTTTCTAGAATCTTCCTACTACTGCTACTACTACTTTGTGAGTGGGACTACATCTGCCCTTCTACAGTCCTCTGGAATCTCTCCTGTTTCCAATGAGCTGTTAAATAGGACTGTCAGAGCTGCAGCCAGTACCTCCTTGAGTTTCCTAAATACTCTTGGATGCACCCTATCTGGTCCCATTGCTTTGTCCTCTTTCAGATTAGCAAGTGCCTTCAGGACTCTTTCCTCCAAAAAATGGACTAGTGTCCCCTTCCCTTCCTCCACAGATCCAGTTACTTTTTTGTGGCCCCTCCCTTTCTCCTTTCTCTGTGAACACTGAGCAAAATAATTTGTTCAGTATGTCTGCCTTTTCCTGGTCCCCTTCTGCACATTCCCCTCCATTCCTTTTTGACCTTACAATCCAACCCCCTGGTCTTTCTCTTTTCACTTACATATTTAAAAAATGTATTATCCCCTTTCATTACTGCCTGGGTTGTTTGCCCTTCAGTTTGTGCCTTTGCGCTCCTTATTTCTCTCCCTTCCCTCTGTTTCCCCTAATGCACCTCCCTACCCCCCCTTCCTCTTTGTCTCTTTATACCTTCTGAATGCAACCCTTACAGCTTTTACCTTTTCTGCTACCTCTTTCAAGAACCATACCAGTCTCTTTTTCCTCTTGCTTTTGCTCACTTGTTTGATGCAGAGGTTTATTCCCTTCACTATGGCCCTTTCTAACTTCACCCACTGTTCCTCCACTCAACACAGGTCTCCTTCTCCACCAGATCATCCCTGAGGCATTCCTCTCTCTTTATGAAATCTGCTTTCCTGAAGTTCAGGACCCTCCCCCTTGTGTCATTCAATTCTGCAGCTGTCCTTATATTGAAACACACTGAACTATGATCACTGTTCTCCAGGTGGCCTCCCACCTTGTCACCTGCATTGCTGTCCCTGCTAGTGAGTACCAGGTCTAGTGTTGCTCCATCATGAGTGGGTTCACTGACTAGCTGCCTAAGAAATGCCTCCTGCAGGAGTCCAGGATGTTCCTGCTTATACCTGAAGCTGTAGCTGGGAGGCTCCCATCAACATCCAGCAGATTGAAGTCCCCCCACCAGCAGCGCCTCACTGGTAGCCTACTCAATCCCCCTCACTCATTCCCTGTAGGCATTTTAAGAAATATGTTATCCCCAATAGTCCAGTAGACCTCCCCTCCTGTGATCTATGTAGGCACTGTAATTAAAATGTTATCCCTTGTAGTCTAGTGCTCCACCTCACCCAGATTCTCATAGGCATTGAATTTAATATGTTATCCCTGGTAGTCTTGTAGACCCCCCTCCCTTTTGCATCTTTGTAGCAATCGTAATTAATATTTTACACTGTATGTGGCAATCTAGTGGACCCTACTCTCTCACCCATTCCCCATAGGCATTTTAATAACAATGTTATCCCTTGTTGTCTAGTGGTCCCCCAATAACTGATCCCCTTAAGCATCAAAATTAGTTATCCCTGGTAGTTTAGCAGACTCCCACCCCTCCCAATCCCTGTCATCTTTTTTTTTTAATTACTTTTCAAATTCTGCAGAACAAGAAGTAAAGGAACAGAAACAGTATACTGATACGGAAACTAGAGCTTACAACAGTAGTTCAATAAATCAACATTTCTGCACATGATTACAGAGTGCAGGTCCTGGATATTGACAGGTATGAGGTACATTATTCACACTGAGGCAGATTTGCTGATGGTGGTGGGGGGGAGCCCCCATGGTCTGATATGGTCTATTCTGCCTGTTCCAGGGGTACCTGCTCTAACCCTAAACTAGGATTATTGGAGGAATGTGAGTCGATGTTACTTACCCAACTCCACCAGGGTGGGACTAGAGGGGGTCAGATTCCTACTTGGATCTAGCTTCATGGCTTCAAGGCGTCCTGTGAGATCCTGGTTGGTGTGGATTCAACTTGTGGACTCAGGAGCACTGCTGCCCTCGGAAACAGAACAACATAAACACAAAGGACTCCATGTTCTATAAAAGGCTGCACTATGTGTAGGTTCTATTTAACATTTAGACTGCAGGTGTGTTCTACTTTCCAAGAGTTGGTACAATGGGTTGGTGGCTAGGGGGATGCTTACCCCTAAGGGGGTTGCGTATGGGAGTCTGAAAAAGTGCCTCCCTGTGTCAGGGGAAGGGGTGGGCTGTTTGTGGGAGCAATTCCACTTTTCGATTTATTTAACCTATACCTGTTGGTGAACTGATGAAGGCCATATAGGGACCCCAGCATCGGTGAAATTTTACTATTTGGTAGTTCTGTAGGCGGGATATCCTATCTAGTGAGGCTAGTGCAGTCATAGAGCCAAGTATCTCTTTGATGGTGGGCACCAGGGTGGAGCACCAGTTACAGAGGATAGCTCTCTTGGTCTGTATAGCAAGAAGAGTCAACCACCTACATTTATGGGTCTTAAGATGTGAGAAATCTGTTCTAATCCCAGCTGAAAGAAAGCAGCTGAGGATGGAACCACCTTGTGAAGGATCTGTTGGCCTGTATGGCACACTTGGCTTCACAGATTCTGCAGTTTGAGACAGGACCACAATATATGGTATAGGTTACCCCAGCCACCTGACACCTCCAACATCTGTCATCCTCCAGAAGCTTAGCCTGGTAGAGTACAGCTGGGTCCTGTACCAACAGTGTGACACTTTGTTCTGATAAGCTCGACATGCATCTTTGTACCACTTATAGGTGTCTTTCCATGCATGCCCCTATTGCACTTCTGTAATCTTACAGTTCAGTAATTTTTTCTACCTGAGCTTGGATTCATCCGACTGTGAGGAGGTGTCCTAAGCTTGCCATAAATCTTGCCCACCAGCCCCTTTGTGTGCAGCAACCATGTACTAAGTTCATTAGGGTTCCTAACCAGGGGTGATTTTCAGGATGGACGCACTGCTTCCCTAATTTGAAGGTATCTTTAAAAATCTTTCTTTGAGAGATCCCATTGTTCCTGTAGCATTTGAAAGGAGGCTATTCTCATGTGGGGGAGGTCTAGGATATCCTCAGTGCTTAGAATCCCTTTGTCGGGAGTCACATGAGGTGCCTGTCTGTGTGAGCAGACTGATCTCGTAGCTCTGCTCCTCTCCTAGATATATCTACTTAATCTCCTGTTTTATCACATCTTTTTTGTGATTTCTTGGGATTTAACCGAAGCCTCTTATCTTCAACATCACTTCTGTGGTGAAATTTCCTCTCATAGATGGATTCCGAGATGAAAATGGCTGGTAGCCACCATACTCCACCTGCTATGCCTGAGTGGGCTAAAACTGTAAAGAGAAGCAAGATGGAGGCTACAGTAATGCTACAGTAATGGTTGACTCCCCTACTCCTTCTCAGCCTTTGACTGAGGACCAATTTCTACAGGAATTAACACCTCTGAGAGAAGCTTTAATGAATATCACTGAAGAACTAAAGTTCATTTGGTTCAGCACTGAACGTCTCACTCAATGAATTGGAGATGACGAAGTGAGGAGTAGTTCCATTGAAGATTGGTGAAATCAGCTTGATACTGAAACTATGTCCCTCTGCCAAAAGATGGCCTGAATGGATAAGAAAATCAAAGATCTGGAGGGCACAGTCGGAGGAACAATATTGTTATTATAGGCTTACCAGAGGGATCAGAGGGACACAATGCTACTTATTTTGTGAAAAAAAAATTGTGAAAAGTGTCTGGTCCTCCTCTGAATGGTCCTGTGTATATAGTAGAGAGGGCTCATAGAGTTCTTCAGTCTACCTCCACCTGGTTCTCCCTGAGTTCATTAATCTTCAAGTTTTTAAATTACCTGGATAAAGTGCACCTTCTTTCAAAGATTACAGAAGTCAAAGAACTGTCCTGAGAAAGGCCTCAAGTTGAGAGTAGGTCAAGATCTGCCCCAGTCAGTTAGGCTAAAACGAGTTGAGTACGGTCCAACTGTATCTAAAATTCTAGCAGCTCAGATTCGATTCTGTTTTATACTCTGCTAGGCTCCAGATTAACCATAAGGGTGCCCTCAAATCTTTTGAGTCCTGCGAACTGGCCAGAGTGGAACTACCAAAGCTGTGCACTGATCTTTCAAGCCCAACACCTAAAAACCCATTGGGGAACTCACAAGAGAACATGGGTGGCTTTATTTCCTTTTATGTTGATTGCGGCGCATGCGCAGAAACATGTTATGGCAGCTTTCTCCACAAGAAGGTTGTGGAGGCATGGCACTGTTGTGGCCAATGCTCCCACAGCCTGCAAGGCTTGTCCGCTTCCCCAATGCTGTGGCACGCTGCTGCTGACACTAGTTCAGCCAGCGTAGTACCAACTTCTGAAAATTTTGCGCTGCAATCAGGGGCCACCTCATTAGTGCAGTGTCAGCCATTCGCTGCAATGAGGACCAACCCATCATTGCAGGCGGGATCTAGAAACCCTGATATTGTTTAGAACATGGCGGTGGCTTGCCACCATGTTCTAAACAATATACCCCACCATGTTTATTTGCTGACCGGGCTCCAATCCCCATTGGCTTCTGTGCCGCAATGTTTATTTTGCTAGCAGAGGCCACTCCCCATCGGCATTATGTCACCCCCGCTTTTATTGTCTGCCGATGGGTGCCTAATCCCCTCGGCATAATGTAATCCCCCCCCTTTTGTTGTGTGCTGATGGGGGTGCCCAATCCCCCATAGGCTACAGCTGCCTCCACAAAAAAAAGACTCCGGTGGCACGCTGGGAGCCCACCCCAGCATGCCACATGCCCCTGTAAAATAAAAAATGGTCCCGCAATGTCTTTTTGTTTTTTAACCCTGCAAAGAAGGAAACTGTCCCTCGGCGGTCTCCCTGCCCCCCACCCACAACCTGCGCCCACCCACTGTGCACCCTACCTCTCCACACCCCCCCTCACCCCATACTTACCTCTGGAGCTCAGAGCGACGATCTTCGCTGGACTGGAAACACATCTGTACTCTTCAAAGCCGACCGCGAACTGAGAAAATGCCGGTAAGCTGTAAAATGCATATCTCATTCATTTTTTTGGAATTTTGGCACCAAATTTTCAACATGTGGTTTTTGGGACCCCTCCTCATTAATTCTGGAACTGTCATGGCATTAATCGCCCTGAAAGGTGATTTCCCAGTCATTGCATGGAATCACCTTTTGGGGCTGATTAACAAAATGACAGTGCCAGTGTTCATGAGGTGGGCTCTCAAAAAGCCTATGTTGCAAATTTGGTGGAAACAAATCCAAAAAATGACAGTTCTGGCGTGCATTGCGCAGTTGCTATGCACACTCGTAACTTCATGAATTTGCAATATTTTCATACTAGATTTTCAACATTGGCATTTTTTCACACCTCCATGTGAACAGTATAGCTGTCATTGTTCACATCCTGGCCAAAATGTGTTTTCGCACTTCCAGCACAGAATAGCGTGTTCGCTGTGGGAAATCAGCATTCGGGACAGATTAAGAAAATGACAGTGACACTGTTCATGAGTAGAGGTACTAAAATGTATATGTTGAAAATTTGATAACGATACTCCATAAAATGACTGTTATGAGCATGCGTTGCGCAGTTTGCATGCACGCGCATAACTTTGCAAATTTATAATATTTTCACTCCAGATTTTCAACATTGCCTTTTTCCCACACCTACTTATGAATATTATAGCTGTCATTTTTCCCATCCTATCCAAAATGTGTTTCGCACTTCCGGCACGACTAGAGTGCTTGCTGTGAGAAATCACTGTTCGGGACAGATTAAGAAAATGACAGTGATACTGTTCATGAGCAGAGGTCCTAAAATGCCTATGTTTAAAATTTGGTGATGATAGCCCATCAAATGATTGTGTTACAAGTATTATTGATTGCGCACTTTCCATGCCTGCTTATAACCGCGGGTGATGTAATATTGTCACGTCAGATTTTCAACAGTGGCATTTGTTCACACCTCCTTATGAGCATTACAGCTGTCATTTTTCACGTCCCTGACCAAAATGTGTTTTTACAGTTCCGGTGCAGAATAATGCGGTTGCTGTGGGAAATCAGTGTTTGGGACAGATTAAGAAAATGACAGTGGCACTGTTCATGAGCAGAGGTCCTAAAATCCCTATGTTGAAAATTTGGTGACGAAACTTCATACCATGAGTGTGTTACAAGAGTGCATTTAACTGTTTCCATGCACCCTTGTAACTTCGCAAATTTGTAATATTTTCACGCCACATTTTCAGCAGTGGCATTTTTTCACACCTCCTTATGAACAGTACAGCTATAATTTTTCACATCCTGGCTAAAATATGTTTTTGCACTCCTGCTGGAGAATAGCACGGTCACTGTGGGAAATCAGTGTTTGGGACAGATTAAGATTGACTGATTGAGAGGGGGGAGTGACTGAGCTCAACTGAGCTCTGTCGGGATTGCTGCGAATTTGTTTGTGGGCAGACAAAGGCCCCAACACAAGAGCCTAGTACAAAAGAGCAGCCTGCAGCACTGGGAGAAACAGAACGAGAGAGTGAGTGAGGGAGGGGGAGTAAGCAAACTCACCGGAGCACTGTCAGGACTGCTGCGGATTTCTTTGTGGGCAGAAAAAGGTGTCAATGCAGGCAGGAGCCCAGTACACATGGCCAACTTGCAGCAGTGGGAGAAAAAGTATAAGCGAGTGAGACAGGGGGACTGAGTGAGCTCAATGGACCTCTATCATGACTGCTGCGGATTTCTTTGTGGGCAGAAAAAGGCGCCAATGCAGGCAGGAGCCCCGTACAAAAGGGTAGCTTGTAGCACCAGGGCAAACAGAATGAGTGCATGAGAGGGAGACTGGTGACCTCAGCAGAGCTCTGTAGGGACAGCTGCAGATTTCTTTGTGGACAGACAAAGGTGCCAATGCAGCCAGGGGCCCCGTACAAAAGCACAGCCTGCAGCACCAAGAGAAACAGAACGAGCAAGTGACAGAGCCCAGTACAAAAGGGCAGCCTGCTGCGCCAGGAGAACCAGAATGAGTGAGTGAGACAAGGGGAGTGAGTGACCTCAACAGAGCTCTGTCAGGACAGCTGTGGATTTCTTTGTGGGCAGAAAAAGCCACCAATACAGGCAGGAGCCCAGTACAAATGGGCAGCCTGCCAGGAGAAACAGAATGAGCAAGTGAGAGCGGGGGAGTGAGCCACCTCAACGGACCTCTGCCAGGACAGCTGCAGATTTCTTAGTGGGCAGAACAAGGTGCCAATGCAGGCAGAAGCCCAGTACAAAAGAGCAGCCTGGCACCGGGAGAAACAGACTGAGTGAGTGACAGAGGGGCAGTGGCGAGCTCAACAGACCAATGCAATCAATATTCGGCATTGACAAATGCTTATCTTTTCTTGGAAGAGTCTGGTGATATTTTCCCAAAGTGCCGAACTGTTTTTTATGCACACTATCCCATTAGAAAAATCTCCGGATCTCTTCACCTCTCAACTATAACAATTGTAATGATTTGCCATTGCCTATGGGACTGGTTTGATATCTCTACCCCCACTTCCCTTCCTATTCAATTTGAAATCCTTGATCGCAGCTAATGACCAAATTCTGTTATCTCTTTCTACTTATTAGACTGGCTCAATGGAACTCTTTGGTATTATTACTGACTTGAATTTTCACTGTAGAAGATTAAAAGACTTGCAGTGCCTTGTATTTTGTGTGGTATCTCCCTTTTCTTCAGTGAAACCGGGGCTGGAGCTTAACGAGTCACAATTATCCTGCTTTGAATGTGGATTTCTACTTGAAGGGCAATCCTTATTCAAACAATCTTTCTGGTTACCTCAGATGTTATTGAGTGGCCTCTATGGGAGAAGAGTCATTGCTTTTCTTTAACTCCTTAAAGGCAGACATTTATTCTTTGATTGTGAGTCCACTGGAATCCTAGTAATTTGGTGACAATGGGACTATCGGTATAGCAGGCTTAATGATGTATCTGTTAACTTTCTCCTTCATTCTACAATCCTGCCCCCCACATTACCTTTACTTGTGGTATTTGCCTCCTGCTTCTTTTAAGGATTCCAGTTTGAACAGTTTTTATGTGGTCTCCAGGGACTTTTGCCTCCTATGCCATGGGACTGGATTTTCCTTCTCCGACAAATAGTGACATTTACTGATGCATGTTCTCTCCCCGGTCCACTTATATCTAGTTTCAATCCTTGGGACATTTAAGCCAGACAGTGGTTTGGCTATATGGACCCCTTTTCTTTTTTTTTCTTCTTTTCTCTCTATATCTGATAGGAGCCAGATTGATGAACCCTTAAAGGAAGTTGGATGATGACCTGCTGGGTGGTACTCCTGTCCTAACCAGGAGGATCAGTAGCCAGGGGAGATGTCCCAATGCTTGCTGCCAGATACAGCGTTTGGTGGACTATTGTATGTGCGAGTGTTGTTACTGCTTATACCATATTTATCACTCTGGCACTCCATGCTTCAAAGATGTCCATCTCTACTTAAATGGGTGACCTGTTAATGTAATACTGAGAGAGCTCAGTGTCGGGGTGGGGAGCTCAGTTCCCCGAGTTCTTCCCTTGAGAAAGTCCTTTACATTCCGTAATGAGCGTGTGGCTTGCAGGGGCCCTAGTTCTTTTTTATGTTCGCTTGCGTGCATGCGCAAGAAATGTTTTGGGAGAGTAGCACACTTTGGAAGTGTGCCTCTCCCATCCAATGCACTGCTTCCTTGAGCAGGTGTGGTGGTCCTGCCAATGGGTGCAGGGCTCTGTCTGTAACTGTGGTGTTTCTGCTTAAGCAAAGCACCGCTGCTATACTAAAACACCCGTCATGCCGTCCCCCTCGTGTGGCCTCCACCCCAGCCGTGTCACGCTGCCCTCCCAAAGCTTTGGTGCCACATGGAGCCAAACCAGCGTGGCAAATGTGTTGCTGACGGGTGCCCAATCCCCGTTGGCTCCACGGCCCCCAAGCCATCCTGCTGCCATGCTGGGAGCCCACACCAGCGTGGAAAGCGTTCAGCGTTTTTGCCGGCGGGTATTGCCCAATCCCCCGTCAGCTCCTCAGCCCCCGCGTGGTTTGCAGGGAAGTGCCCAATCCCCATCGGCTCCTCGCCCCCAGCCATCTTCTGCCATGCTGGGAGCCCACCCCAGCGTGGCAAACGTCCCACGTCGTCTTTTTTTTTTTTAAACCTGCAAAATAAAAACGGTCCCACGGCGCGTCTCCCAGTCACCCTCCCACAACCTGCACCCACCCACTGTGCACCCAGCCTCCCCACCCCCCCTCACCCCATACTCACCTCCGGACTCCGGCCGGACGATCTTCGGTGGACCGGGAACACATCTGCACTCTTCAAAGGCGACCGCGAACTGAGGAAATGCTGGTAAGCTGTATAATGGGCTAGATAGGGGGGTTTCAACTTTATTGCATATCTCAGGCATTTTTTGGAATTTTGCACCAAATTTTCAACATGGGGTTTTGGGACCCTTCTCATGAATGATGTGACTGTCATGAGCTACTTGGGCCGAAGGAATGACCATGATCACTGCGTGAAATCACCGCCAGACCTGAATCTTACCATGACATTCCAAAATGACTGTTTTATGAGTGCATTGCGCAGTTCCACGCACACTCATAGGTTTGCGAATTTTCAATATTTTACTTCAGATTTTCAACTTTGCCATTTTATCACACCTTCTTATGAGTAGTACAGCTGTCATTTTCACATCTCACCCAAAAGCGTGTTTACGCCCATGTAGCGCACAATGGCACAGTCGGCATGCAAAATGTCTTATGGGACACATTAAAGAAATCCGAGTGACATTGTTCATGAGGCAGAGGTCTTAAAATGGCTATGTTGAAAATTTGGTGAAAAAATTCCTAAAAATGACTGTTTTACGAGCATGCGTTGTGCAGTTCCGAAGCACGCTCGTACGTTTGCGGATTTTCAATATTTGCATTCCAGATTTTCAACATTGCCATTTTACCACGTCTCCTCATGAGCAGTACAGCTGTCATTTTTCACATCCTGCCCAAAATGTGTTTCTGCCCATGTAGCGCACAATGGCGCAGTCGGTGTGCAAACTCAATGTATGGGACACATTAAGAAAATCACAGTGACACTGATCATGAGCAGAGGTCTTAAAATGGCTGTGCTGAAAATTTGGTGAAAAAATTCCTAAAAATGACTGTTTTATGAGCGTGCGTTGTGCAGTTCCTACGCACGCTCATAAGTTTGCGAAATTTCAATATTTTCACTCCAGATTTTCAACATTGCCATTTTACTACACCTCCTTATGAGCAGTATAGCTGTCATTTTTCACATCCTGCCCAAAACGTGTTTCCGCCCATGTAATGCACAATGGCACAGTCGGTGTGCGAAATCAATGTATGGGACACAGTAAGAAAATCATAGTGACATTGTTCATTAGCAGAGGTTTTAAAATGGCAATGTTGAAAATTTGGTGAAAAAATTCCTAAAAATGACTGTTTTATGAGCGTACGTTGCACAGTTCCCACGCACGCTCGTAGGTTTGCGAATTTTAAATATTTTCACTCCAGATTTTCAACATTGCTATTTTACCCCACCTCCTCATGAGCAGTACAGCTGTCACTTTTCACATCTTGCCCAAAACTTGTTTCCGCCTATGTAGCGCACAATGGGGGTAACAAAAAGGTCATGCTGACAATTTATTGTGCAAATACCAGCAATCGCACAGGGCATTAGGGTAAAGCACCATACATGCCAAACACCACTGCAAATACCTGCAAGCGAACGTTCGGCATTGACAAATGCTTGTTGTTCTTGACACCACTTTGAGGAGAAGATAAAGAAGGTGAATAAGAGGGTATCATTGTTTACCTGGTACTAACTTTACCATTCACAAGGTGCTGGATGGCGATGAAGGTGTGGACCCTCTGAGCTGCTGATCACTGGCTGGTGGGAGGAGGAATGATGTAGATGCATTCTTTTCCTCCTTAAGGTAAGTCAAGACCCTGTACTTCATTTCATTTCATTTATTATTTGTTAACCGGTAAGGACACTGGACCAAAGGTCTCTTTCAGGCCCGACCTGGACAGAGTAGAAAACAAGACAAAACATACAATAACAAACAGAAAATTACATAAAAATTACAAGCAGAATTCAATAATAAATATTGCTTTAGCTTCATCTTAAAATTAAGTAAAGAGGTAGCTTGATTAACAGAAATTGGTAGCACATTCCAGTAGGTTGGGGCAGCCACTGAAAATGCATGTGATCCAATCTTAAGCCTAAATTGAGGTAAGTGAAGTGGTGTACCATTAGTTGACCTTAAACTAGGTAACATAGCTCTAGATGAAACTAAGACAGAAAGGGGGAACAAAGATTTAAAATAAAAACATTTAAAATAATACACCCCAAGAGTATTCAATCCTAGAGATAGGGGACATCCATCTTAAAAGTGAATACAGGCTGCAATGATGGTACAAGCAGAGACCGTAAGAACAAATCTACAAATGTTGTTGTAGGTGGCAGTTAAAGCATGTAGTTCCTTTAAACCATGTTGAAATATAAACTTGACACATAGTAAAAATGGGAGAGGAGTGACCTAATAACAACAGTTTTCCTAGTCTAAGCAGTAAAATAGGATTTAAATTTGTAAAGTAACCTAGTTTCTGGTTGATAGTTTTAACAACAGACTGCATCTGAAGGGAAAAAGTAAGCCCGGTCCAACAGGACACCAAGATATCTAGTTTGGTAAACTTGTTCTATCAGAGTACCCTGATGATCATGTAAAATTAAACTCAGATTGTCTTCAAGCATTGATGGCATCCCAAAAATCATAACTTTTGGTTTTTTTTCAAGTTCAAAACCATAGAATTAAAAGTAAACCACAAACAAACTTCCCCAAAATATTTATCCAAGGCAAGAGATCGTTCAGACACAGACTTTTAGAAAAAGCAATTAAATCAGTCGCATACAAAATAGTATTACTAAACTGACATAACTGAGGCAGTTGGTTAACAAATAAAGAAAATAATAAGGAGCCCAAAATGGACCCCTGTGGAACACCACCGAATTGTGGACACATCCGAGACAACAGATCCAATTTGTACAAATTGAGATCGATCACACAAATAAATCCCAACCCATGAAACAACAGCCTCACAAAATCCAATATTAATCAATGTAGAACAAGTAAGATCATGCTCGATTAAATTGAATGCCTTGGTCAGGTCCACGAACACCACCCCCATCATCCAACCTTTCTTAAACCCATGCAGTACGGTGTCCGTGAACCTGACCAAGGCAGTCCCGGTTCCATTGTACCTATGGAATTCGTGTTGTTGCTTAGGAAGCACATCATAAATAACCAACTAATCATTCATCTGTCTAGTTGCTACCTTTTCAAGCATTTTACTAAGGGGATTCAAAATGGATATCGGTCTAAAGTCATCCAAAATAGCTGCACTGTTTTTTTTAGGAATGGGGACCACCCTAGCTTTCTTCCAATCTGTAGGGAACTGACAAGTAACTAAAGGTAAATTACATATGTAACATAAAGGACTGACAATAAATGGAGTAGCCATCTTTAGGAAACAGCCATCTAGCCCACCCCTGCAGTCACTGGATCTCTCTGGAATTGTTTGCAGAAGTTTTAAAACTTCAAATTGAGCAATTTCTTTAAATAGAAACCTAGGTCTATTAGCCGGTGGAACATCACGCTTGACTCTTGTGTCTCCTGGCTGTGTCACATTACACCTAAAGGTGGACAAATCAGAAAACTTGTCATTTAACAAGTTAACAATTTCAGGGTCAGCAATATTTACATCATTAACAGTAATATTTGGATATCAACTTTAGATTTAGGAGACAGTAATGAATTAATATACTCCCCAAATCTCTTGTGGTTAGACCAGCTAGATTCAAAACATTCCTTAAAAAAATCATTTTTTGCTTTCCTCACCGTAATTGATACCAAATTCCTAAGCTAACGATAAAGATTCATCAACGCAATACTAGGATAACTTTTAAATTTCACCCATGCAGAATTTGTATTATTAATCAAATTCCTAATAGCAGGTGAAAATCAGTTAGGAATGCTTTGATGTCGTAAGGTACGCAAAGGGAACACAGCTTACTGAACTGGAATTAGTTGCTTGCAAAATAATCCAAATCTGAATTAACATCGGGGATACACTCTAAAAATGACCAGTCAGTGGCAGATAAGTAAGTAACATTCTTAAATGAATTGACTTGAACCAAGCACGTGGGGAGCTTTCGGTGTCTGAAATGCATTACACTATATAGTGCCATATGGTCGCTCACTGAGTCAGCCAACAGTCCTAAATTAGCTGTTCTACTTATCTTAATAGTAAGAACCCAATCAAGTGTTGAGTGATTTAGAGTAAGTGGATTTAGATGGGTAGGCTCGCTAATACACTGAACTAACTCATACGAAAGAAGCAAAGATTCCAACCCCAAGCTGTCCCTAGATAGCCAGTTTAAGTTCATATCCCTACAATAATGGCATCATATTGCTTAACATAGGGGGCACCAATCTCTAAATAATGTTTTAAACCTTCCTGTCCACACTGAGGGGGATTGTATAAACAGCCCACAATAAGATGTTTCTTACCTCCCAAGACAAACTATAGCAATAACCAATCAGTTTTGCAGTCCTCATTACAACTTGATCTAAGAGTACTTACTTGCATATGTTATCTATAATATATCCATACACTCCCTCCCTTTTTCCTTCCCTTCTGATCAGCTCTGACCTGTTTATATCCAATGATGCTGCATGCACTATCGGGAACCACAGACTTTAACCATGTCTCCGAGAGTGCTACATCATCAGGTTGATAACAGTCATTCAATTGTTCAGTTTCAGCAATCTTGGGGACCAAACTTCGAACATTTAAATGAATAATTTTAAAACCATGGATACTAGCAAAAATAGAAGTTTAATATAACCCTGAGAACTGGATAGGTTATTAGAAGCTAACGGCTCTGTGTTCAACTCAATGTCACCTGCTCGAAGCAATAAAAGGGGAAGTTGTCATACGTAAACAAATTTATGCATAAAAAACCTACAAGTTAAGGAAGCAGTATAGTGCAGGGGGTTAAGGCTCTGAGCTGCAGATCTGGAGACCTGGGTTTGAATCCCACAGCCACCTAGGTGCATACTGTATGATCCTGAACAAGTCACTTACAATAACTTCCTTGTGCTCCCAGATTGCATCTGGAAACAAGCTTCAGCTTAGTGTGCTACTCCTGGTTAAGCAACATTTCCTTCCCTTCCCATCCCTTCCCTACAGTAATGCAATAAGCAGTGCCACCCTCAGTATCCACATACTCTTATTTCCAGTTTGTTGTTCAACAATAATTGCATAGGCTCGAGGTCAAATTATCAACCACCATAAAATTAGAACTTGCATAATCACCAGGAGCAAACTTTTCGCCTGCCCCCTAGACACATTAATTATTAGCAAACTGTTACAACATACCTACCCACCCATCAGCAAACAAGCCCACATAGTACAAACTGTGAGGCCTCTGCATCATTAACCTTCATTGTGAGCCTCAGTAGTATGTAAATGAGAGTCTGCAGCCCACACTCCCACTGCCTCCCATGGACTTCCACTGACTCACGTTGCACTCTGCCGCACTCAGACGCATGGGCCACCACTGAAAGATGCTGCCATGTCTAACTGCTCAGCTGTTTATGCCCCAGAACTCCACCCAACTTGTCTGCCACCACCAATCAGGGGCAAGGGGCGCAGCCAGACACAGAGCAGCAAGGCACTATTTTTGATACTTGCTATCACTATTTTTCTTAAGGGTCTTTTGTTTGAACATACAGGAGGGAGGTCTGGTTATGTGGATAAAGAATGGGTTCTGTGCAGTTGTGATTCACACTAGTTGCTTGAAGTTTATGCACATAGGGCTTTTGATAGCATTATTCATTGCGTGGATAAGGGGGGAAATGCTTTCCTGCTGGGGGTTTGTGGGGAATATATGCCTGTTTATATGTTTTTTCCCTTTTCTTAGGTTAACGAGATTAGTATTATGTTCTTACATGTTGCCCTTTCTAATTCCTGGTAAAGTCTGAAATGTTTAGCCTATATATTGTACTTTACTGGTTAGTTCAGATATATTGTGGGATTGGGCATATTGATATTATCTTTAATTGTACCTTGTTGGTCTGCCATTACAGATGAGGAGAGGGGTGGAAGGTAGGAGCTCAGTGTGGGTGATTTCCCTCATCATGGACCTGCTGTTGTGGGGGGTGGGTCGTCTGGACTGGGGATAGTTTTTCCTACTTGTTATGGATTGATCTTTTGTTTATTTTTTGGGTTATATTGAATGTGGTTGGTTAATGGTTGTTGGGAGGAATGAGGGTGGGATTGGAGCACAACCCCTTAGGGGTTTTATTTGGTTATCTGGCAGAGTGTTATCAATTTCCTTTTTTCCCTCCCTTTATTTATGGCTATGCACTATAGGTTTGTATCCTGGAATATTAAGGGAGCACAAGATAAGAAGAAATTACATGTTGTTTTAAAACACCTGAAACAACTCTGAGCTGGAGTTGCCTTTCTTCAGGAGACTCACATGCGTAGAGAGAGGATATCCATTATTTTCATAGGGACTGGGTAGGGCATGTATTTGGAATGGGCTGTAGCAATAAAAAAAGGGGGGTTAGCTTTACTGATAGATAACCAGCTTCCTTTCTGTTTAGTACAGGAGCACTGTGATCCACAGGGGCATTTCTTATTTGTACATGGTCACTGGGATATCACAGAGTTGCTTTTGGGTACTGTTTATGGTCCCAATTCAGATTCACCACAATTTTGTGCTGAGTTACTTGTTCTTCAGCCTTTTTCCCATCTGCCTATTTTCTTAGGGGACAACTGGAACCTAGTGTTGCAACCTGATATTGATCATTCTGGGGTCACTAAGAAGAGACTCTACCCCAGGGCACCACGGCCTACAAGATCATAAGGATTCCTTAGGGCTGGTTGATCCCTGTTGTACCTTATTCCTGACTGTGTGAGAATATACGTTTTATTCTGCCCCTCATCTCACTTATTCTAGTACAGAGGTTTTTATGATTAGCAAGGAGTGTCTGCCGGGATTGTGATAGTGTTCGATCTATGCCAGGGTTATTTTGGATCATTCCCCGGTGCCGATGATCCACACTATTCAGGGCCAGGATGATCTGGACAAGACTTTCTCCACACCTTTTAAAACATCCTAACTCCTTGGCGGCTATCAAAACATGTCTTGCTAACTTTTTTCGCTATAACAAAGACTCACTCGAGGCCATGGATGTCTTATGGGCCATCGCAAGTGTGCAGTGAGAGATGAGTGTATCAAGCTAGCCACTGTGGCCAAAAAGCATTGAACGCAAAAACTAGATGACTTGCTTTCTTAGATTCATAAGACTGAACACTCCCTCTCCCCCCAGTCTGACATGACTTTATGGTTCCGGCTGAATGCTTTGAAGGCAGAATATTATGGGATGCTTGCTGACAAGGCAGACTATGTTCTACAGTGTACTAAGATACACTACATAGAATCTGGCAAATGAGCTGGGAGTCTCTTGGCCCTTTGTCTGCACCAGGCAGACTCTTGCAAGGTGATTTCAAGCCTGCAGCCTGTACTGGGAGGACTGATTTTACCCATCCCAGAGATATTGCAGAGACCTTCCAGAATACTATGGCACTCGTTATAGCCAAGCCCCCTGCCTCTATCTCTTTTGGGAAAAACTGAGGCATACATGGAGCCACTTCTTCTTCCCAAGCTTACTACTCAACATCAGGAATTTCTAAGCTTCCTATTTCTGAGGAGGAAGTTTCACTAGGTGATTAACCATCTCCCTCAGTACAAGGCCCCAGGACCAGATTGCTTCATTAATTAATTCTATACTGCTTGTGTGGATATTTTAACCCCTTTTCTAACCTGTCTTTTCAATTATCTGTTCTCCTCGGGACTGGTTGACTTCTCCCTTACCCAGACCTGGATTTCTCTCATACGTAAGCAGAGAAAAAATAAACTACTCACCAGCAGTTATCAGCCTATTTCTCTCCTTAACTCAGACATAAAAATCTTATCTAAGATCTTCGCTAACCAGTTGCTCCAGGTTTGGGAGGGTCTTATTTCCCCAGAACAGGTGGGATTTATGGTGGGGCACCACTCGAGTGACTATATGTGGAAACTCCTCCATCTCATGTCAGTGTGTGGGGAGTCCAGGACCCCTGCCCTGGTTTCCCTGGATGCTAAAAGACATTCAACAGAGTTTCATGGCCCTTCCTCTTTGTAGTTCTTTGAAAGTTTGGCTTCCCATCAGCCTTTTCTCATTGTATCAAGCTTCTCTGTTGTAACCTGATGGACAGGATTAGATGTAATTGAGTTGTTTCGCTCCAGTAGCCCTTCAGTGTGGAACTAGGCAGGGTTGCCTCTGTCTCCTTCCTGTTTAAATTATACTTGGAGCCCCTCCTGTACAAAATTCAACATAATCCTGACATACGGGGAATCCCTGTAGTAGAGACGAGATATAAGTTGTCGGCTTACGTGGACGATCTTCTCCTCCATGTGGAGGCCCCCTGAACTCTATTCTGGCAGCCCTCTGGGAAACTAACTTTTTTTCAGAGGTTGCAGGATACAAATTTAACTTAGAAAAGACTCAAGTACTTCCCTTAAATCCTTACATGTTCAAAAGCCAAGTTTTGGATATGGGTCTTTGTTGGGAACATGCCTCCATTACTTATCTAGGGATTCACATTACACAATCTCGCTCCGAGTTATTCAAGAAAATCTTACCACTTTGATTCAGATAATTAAAGAAGATCTTCAGAGGTGGATGCCTCCTATTTCACTTTGGGGTAGAATTAATATAATTAAAATGAATATCTTGCCCCGCATTATTTATCCATTGGGGATGTTAGCTTTATTTATTCCTAAGACTTGGTTTATTTCTCTTCAGAGTCTCCTTACAGATTTCTTATGGCAGAAGTGTGCGCCTAGGTGATCTTATTGCAAGTTAATGATGATTAAAGAGAAAGGTGGCCTCAAATTACCACATTTTTTTATACTATTGTGCCTTACACAGCAGCAAGTTATTTCGATGGGGTTGCTCCCCAATCTCCCCGGAGAACAGAACATATGGACCCTTTGGCTTTCTTTGGAGATACAATTATGCAGGAAACATGGACTATTTCTTCGCAGTTTATTATACCTCAAACTTTCTTTGTTACCCCCTCAGTTACATGGTACTCCATTAATATGATCCCTGAATGCTGTCCAACAAATTTGTGCTTTCTTGTGGACTTATTGGAATAAGGACCTGTCTCAACCTGTTTTGGAAAACCTGAACATTCGCATAGGCAATAGGCCTAATCCAAATAAATTTTGCCCTCAGTTTAGCCAGGCTTGTTGTGACAGAGGGCAGATTATGTTCAGTATGTACTGTAATATACAACAGTGATTCTTGATCCGATGTATCATTCCTTTAAACATTTGCAACTTCGGGATCTCTTTAGTTTCTTGGGCCCGCCTCCATGGTCCACTGGCCTTTCCCCTATCTTACATGATCTTTTAACTGTTGCACATTTATCCCATTCTATATCCAAGCTTTACTCTCTCAAAGCCTAGAGCTGGAATGCCTCTTGGGGATTTATTTTTATTGGCAACAGTCCTCGGGCCTTCAGCTGGACTCCAAGGACTGGCAATTACTTTGGAGAAGGTGCTTTAAGTTTCTCAAACAAGATAGATATCGCTTCACTCAATTTTGAATTCTGCATAATGTGTGGTATACGCCACAAAATTGTATAAGATGGGGAGGAGGCCTTTGGCAGAATGCACCCACTGTGGAGAGAGCATAGGGTCTCTAATCCTTCTCCTTTGGCAGTGCCCAAAGGTAGTCCCCTTCTGGTCAGCTATTTGCACCTTCTTGGACCCCTTTCTGGTCTTGGATCCTTATTTCACACCTTAAGTCTGTCTTGCTGGAGATTATCCAAGGATCTCCTGGGACCTAGAAAGGCCTATATGGCCTTGATCTCGATTACAGCCAAGATTACTGTTCTCAGGCACTGGCTGGATGATGTAACTCCTTCTGTTAAAGAGTGGCACCAGGAGATTCTGCAGGCTTTAGCCACTGAAAAGTGTATTGCTTTCCAGCAGGGCAGAGTTGAGAAGTGTTGAGAGTTGTGGGAGCCCTCAAAGCTTTGCTGTCTAGATTAACTGCTTTATTATGTTTTTCCTACATAGGTTGAGATTGTTACTCTGACCCTTACTTTTGGGTTTGTTTTGTTTTTATGATCAACCCTAAGTTATTGATTTTCTTTTATGTCTTACATGGATGAAGTAGGCTGTGCTCTAATTTGGGTAGAAGGAAGGGAGGGAGGGTGGCTTGGTTGTTGGGATGGGAGGAACAGGGAGAGT
Organism: Neoceratodus forsteri; assembly: GCA_016271365.2. Classification (NCBI taxonomy): domain Eukaryota; kingdom Metazoa; phylum Chordata; order Ceratodontiformes; family Ceratodontidae; genus Neoceratodus; species Neoceratodus forsteri. The sequence goes on along the minus strand of CM057449.1, from coordinate 1,415,734,236 downwards.
GGTTTGGATGAGTTTGGTTAAATGTTCATATTTACCTGTACGCTACATATGTCTGTATTTGAGTGTTGTTGGTTTATTCTTTAAAGTTTTGAAAACTTCAATAAAAGTATATTAAATTGAAATAAAATAATCCCTGTGTCACTCCACTGGGGCCAAGCAACTGTCCTGTTGTCTATATGATGTGTGAGTTCTGCATGAGGGGTATGCAGTATGGGGGAAGGATCCATGTTCAGCCTAACATGTGTGTGGTGTCAGCGTTTCCGAGATGCATCAATGGTAGGGTATGGGGTCCATGGGCCTTTCATAGTAAGGGGCCAGTGTAGCAAGCATCATCACCTTGGAGTGCGCTTTTTCCATGTGCACCTACTGTGGCAAAAGTGCTGAGCACTTCCGAAACCAGTGCATAGTCTGAACTGTTTGGAGGGCCCATTTGTACCCCTCCATCCAGGGGAGGTTCCAGCCCCCTTGCAACCAGTGCACCCTCAGTTTATTTCAACTGAAGCGGGGTTTGGCCCCTTCCCAGAGGAAATCCCCTATTAGTTTGTCTATGGGTTGGACGCACTTTTTGGGGACGGAAAGGGGTATATGGGCTAGTAAGTAAAAGAATCTGGATGCTGTGACTGTTTTTATGGATGCTATCTTCCTCGCCAGAGTAAGCTGAATCAGTTTCCACCTTTCAAACTCTGTCTTAGTGGAGAGTAACAGGGGCTGGAGATTGGCTGCTTATAGGTCTTTTATTTTTGGGATAATCCTGATGCCCAGGTAGGTAATCCCCTGCAGCACCCACATTAACCCAGAAGAGATGGCAGACTACTGAAGGCAGCATTGATTAAGTGGCATCATCTCAGTTTTAGCTTGATTCAAATGGAGGCCAGTGGGAGGCAAATGACTCTAGCAGTGCTTGGGGGGGAGTTGTGGACATCCACCAGGGAAATGAGCAGGTGATCGGCATACATAAGGGCGGAATATGTGGAGGAGCCAGTCTCCACCCCCCGATCTCTGGATGTTGTCAGGTTGTGGCTGCTAAGGGTTCTACTGCCAGCATAAATAGGGAGAGGAGAGGGACATCCTTGATGGGTCCCTCTCTCAAGTGAAATGGGTCTGACAGCATGCGGTTAGTAGTCACCCGAGCCTTTGGGCTGGTATAGATTGCATGTACTAAGCTCTGTACCTGTCACCCATTCTCAGATGGGACAGAACCCTATACAGGTAGTCCCACTCTAGGGAATCAAATGCTGTCTCAAAATCTACCGCAATTGCTGTGGCAAGGGTTCAGAGGCAATTTGCAGAGTGCATAAGATTCACTAGTGACCTGATGTGGTCAGTGCTCTGTCTGCCTGGAATAAAGCACACCTGGGAGGGATGAATTAGGTCAGTTAATAGGGAACTCAACCTGGTGGCCAGTACTATGGCATACAGCTTACTGTCCATGTTTATTAGTGAGATTGGTCTGTAGTTCCCAGCACGGGTGGGGTCTTTCCCTTTGTAGATGACTGTGATAGCTGCTTCCCTTAAGATGGGCAGCAAGAATTTGAGTGTTTCAGCCTCAGTGTGTACCTTAATCAGGAGTGGGGCAGTCTGGGTGATTAGTGCCTGAAAAAGTCTACAGTAAACCTGTCCCCACCTGGAGATTTCCTGGCTGGAGAGCCTGGATGGTGTTCTCAACTTCCCCCACTTCAATGAGTGAGTCCAGGTCCTTGACCTGCTGTGGGGGTGAGTTTGGGGAGGTGCAGAGTATCTAGCAAGGGCTGCATACCTATGGATGGGGAGGGGTGGGTGGTAGCATAGAGCTCAGAATAAAAGGATGCCATAACAGTGTTTATGTCATGGAGGCTTTTAATAACCTTCTCCTGTTTGTTCTTTAGGCCAGGTATGTTACTGTTCACCTGTTGCTTATGCAGCTGATATGCTAACACTTTCCCACCCTTGTCTCCACCTTCCCAGAATGTGTTCCTAAGCTGAAGAATAGCTACTTCTGCCTTCCTGTTTAGGAGCTGATTGATTTCCAAGCAGAGTCCTAGAATTTCTCTGCCAATGTGGGAGTGGAGGGATGGGAATGGCATGGATTTGTACTTTGTTTCTGCCTGTGTTAACCTCTGCTTGAGTTCTACAAGGTGTCTGTCCCACTCTCTGTGCTTGGCACAGCATACCCCATGATTCTCCCCCTCATGGTGTCTTTGAACGCCTCCCATGCATTCCTTGTCGAGGTGTCCGCTATGGGGTTGCTTTCTATAAAGAAAGAGGCTTCCATTCTTTCCCAGGGGACAGACTCCAGGTCCCTCATGAGGAGGGGGTTAATCTCCAGTTGCAAGCTGGGTGGGGAGGTCGGGCCCCATGTAAGAAGCGGTTGCACTGGAGCATGATCTGAGACCACTTGAGGTAAGATGGCTGAGTCAATTGCATTCTGCAACAGCAAGGGGGAAGCCAACCAGAAGTCCAGCCTACTATGTGAAGAGTGGACCTCTGAGTGAAAGGTGTAATCCCTAATAGGAGGGTGGAACAATCTCCACACATCTGTTAACCCCAGGTCAATCATTAACTGCTGAAGAGTCTACCCCCTCCTTTAGTGTGGGTTTCCTTACCAGTGGCATTCCTGTCCAATTGGGAGACCAGGGTTAAACTGAAGTCACCCCGTACCAATAGGGGGCAGCTGGGAAAAAGGAAGGCACTAAGGGTTTCAGACAGTCCATGAAAGAACTGTGGGTCATCAAGATTGGGGGCATAAATGTTGCAGAGGGCAATGGAGCCCATCTGAGTATTGTAATTGGCCATCAGTAATCTACCTTTAGTATCTGTTATCAGTGCTACCAGGGACCATTGGAGAGATTTGTGGATCAGGATGGCAATGCTATGCTTCCTAGTGGGGGCACCTGCATGCACTTCCTGACCCACCCAGTCCTTAACCATTAAGGAGTGGTGACTATTTGTTAGTTCAGTCTCTTGGAAAAAGGCCAACTGCGACTTCAACCACTTTAAATGAGAGCGGACCTTTTTCCTCTTGACAGGGGAGTTCAGTCCTCTGACATTTCATGGGTGTAGTACAATATCACTCATGGTCGTTCAGAGGAAACCACCTATTCTAATTTATTATGAACAAACTTTTAGCATTTGAGCAAGTGTGGCCCCCCTCCGAGAGATGTAGTTCTCCCTTTGGAGAAGTACCCCACCCCCATATTCCCCCACAGATTGTAACTTGCCACACGATACACATTTGAAACTCCTGTAACCTTGTTGCCTTCTCATACCAAATAAGAAGGGGAAAATTTGCCCAGCATTAACATCATAACTATGAAACACAGTTCAAACTAGATTCCAACCCGTATGTACCTTAAAATCAACCAAAACATTTTAAAGGGTGTCAGTTTGGACTATAGCCGGCTGCGTATGTACCAGGTAGCTAGCCAGTCTGTCCCTGTTGCGGGTGTCATCAGACGGAGACTTACTGTAAGTATATCTGAACACCATGGCACAGTGCTATCTGTCTGATCACTGCTAGTCTTATGAAATTTGACCAATCTCTAGAGTAGTGAGGAGACCTAAATATTAGCCTCTATGCTGAAGCTAAAGCATGAAGTTATACCTGAGATGTCTTTCTGGACTCTATCTCAAGCTTTTACCCAGGTCTGTTGTTGGGTATTTAGAGGTTTTGCAACTTCTGGACTCAGTTAGCCCGAGGCCCAGACCATTGGAGGTCATTGATGATGGTGGTGGAGGGCATATAACACCAGAGTTCCTGGTCCAGTGCTCTGGGAGGGTGGTGCTGTCCAGAGGGTGCTAGCCTGTCATTTTACCAGTTGCGCACTGGTGGACCAAGGTCCGATTGCGCTCCTTGCAGCCTCTCCTTATGTCTCCTACCTGATCTTAGTCTCACACCTCCCTATCAGCACTTGTACTTGTCAGCACTGGTACTTGTTCTTCTCCCCCCCTTGGGTTGTAGAAGGGGACCCAGACCTTGAAAGGATGGTCTGTAATTTACCTGCACTTTGTTAAGGGGGGGTCTATTTGTGCTGTGGATCCTGGGTGCGAGGAGGAAGATAAAGCATGTTTAGATCCTGCAAAGGCATTTAACAGCCTCCTGTCTGGAGCTGCAGTTCAAACATCAACACCCACCCTGTCCCATCGTATACAACTGTAAACATATACATTTAGATACAGAGTACTTCAGCCATTTGATAGAGGAGTGCGCCGGGCGGGGGTAACATTGACTATGTTACCCTGACCACCCTCTGTGTTAACGTCCTCATGGTGGGGGTTGGGCCCACTTATGGATGCATTGGACAACAGGTTGCTGTGAGTCCAAGCTCCTCCGTATTATCTGGTCCTCCCGGCTTTACTCTTCTCCCATACACTGTCCCCAAATGGCCAGGTACTTATCTGAACCAATTTGGTTCTCACTCCGGCAGCATGGTGAAGATGTTCTGCAGCATGGCCACCTCCTCAGTTTCAGTGGGTAACTGCATCATGTCTTAGTGTGGGCCTGTGCTGAAAAGTGAGTCCTCAGGCTCTAGTTGTGGTAGGTCTTCTTCTGGTGAATGCCCATGATTGCTGCTTTGAGAAACTCCTGTTCTAGTGCCGTTGGGTTGGACAGTCCCATCTCTGGGTCCTCTTCGACATCTTGCCTCACAGAAGCCTGGAGAAGTGAAGCGTAGTGGTTCTGGGTGAAATATGGGCTGGTGGTCTCTGAGTCCTGGTTCCCCTTCTCTGATCTGGACCTGGTGAGCAGCTCTCCTCCCGGTCTCTGTCGTATGGGTGGTCATGTCTCATGTGCCTTTCCTGCTGGAATGTCTTTTGGGTCCTTGGAGGCCTGGACCATTGTTCCTGTGGCTCCTTGCTCTGTCGGGCTCAGTCGCTGGCATTCTGTGTCTCTCTCTTCACCTGGGAGACCTCCGGAACTTTGGAATCTTCTGTGGAGCTGCTTTGTGGCCTGGTGCGGGGCTATGTTTTTGCCTTGTATTCTGTGGCCAGGTCTTTGTGATGAAATCCATAATTGATTCTAGCATGCTGAACTGCAGGTTGTGCCATTGTGGGTTCGTTTCAGCACCGCTGGGTATCTGAGGACAAACGGAACCTGGAGCTTGTGTAGACATCGTCAGGCATCGATACAGGCCTTTTGTTTCTGGGCCAGATTCCTGGAATAGTCTTGGAAAATTAGTATCATATGCATGTTCCATTCCAGGGTGCCCAGCTCCCTCACTCTTGCCTGAATGGCTTCTTTTGAAAAATGAAGTATTCTTGTGAGGATCAGCTTAGGCCTTTCTCCAGCTGTAGGCCATGGCTACAGAAATCGATGTGCTCGTTCAGTTGTCATGTGGGTGCAGTCTGGATAGTCAAGGATCTTTGGGAGGGCCTTTTGCAAGAATTGTACTGTCCTGTCCTTTTCACATCCTTCTGGAAGCCCAGGAGCCACAGGTTGTTAAGGTGGCTCCTGTTTTCGAGATTGTCCAGTTTCTCTTAGATGGCCTTAATTTGCTGGGCTTGCTCCTGTAGTGTAACACAATGTCCATCCAAAGTCTTTCCCTGCAAAAGTTTTTGCTCAATTAGGCCCATCCTGAGATTGAGATGGTGCCCGTGAGGGCAGTATTGTTTGATGCAATTGTAAATTCCTCATGCATTGCATCAAGGAGGAGAACATGTCCCCACGGAGGGCTCTGGCTCGCTTTGTTTCACCATGCAGTTGGTTTCACTGGAAAAACATTCAGGGACTCTGTCACTGCAACAGATGCATCCAGTGGTGAAAAAAAGCAGCTGTTGATTGATGGTACCTTCCAACAGCCTCCAGTTCAGCACTGTAGTTAAATATCCCAGCTAATTTTAGTATTTGGTCAGAATTTGTGCTCCTGGTAGATCGCCAAATGCAACTATACTGCCATCTTATTTGATGACTAAGCCTCGCTCCCATCTCTATTATTTTTGTAATTAATATTTTATCCATAGTAGCCTAGTGGACTCCCTACCTCTTCTGGTTTGGAATGGTCACTCCCCTAGCCTGGAGATGGCATTTGGCACACACTTACCTCTCACCTCTGTGGTCACCCAGCCTGCCTCATGCAAGTACTGGTATTACTATACAGTTTTGTATAGTGATTCATATACAATACTTGCATGATAGCGATTAAAAGTAGCAGATGTCATGCAAGTATTGTACTGCTATACAAAGCTGTATGGCAACACCATTACTTGCTTGAGGCAGATGGCAGACGATTGTGCAGGTGACAGGTGGGTCTCTGCCAGTCATTGTCACTAGGCTTGGGTGTAGACATTCCAAACCCAGACCAGGAGGGGGGGCCCACTAGACTGGGAGGGAGAAAATATTAATTACAATGCCTATGGGGATTGCCGGGATCAAATATTTGCAGGATGGGTATTATGGGATTTATCTACTTCTTGTGTGGTTTAATGTATTCAGCTACATCTTGTACCATGTCACATGAGGCATGTACCATATCACATGAGGCACGGGAAAATGGCACAAAAACACATGTTCTGTCATGCATTATGGCTGAATTATATAAGCATCATTTGTTCCCCTTTTCCCCATTATGTGTACTCTACTTTTCCATTCCTTTGGATATCATCTTGCTCAGCATTTCCTGCAAGAATCCTCACACTGGACCCAGACAAAATGAATTATTCCAGGGGTGTGTGTGTGTGCCCGTGCGCCCATACATTCATATTATATCACACCTCACTGTGCTTCTTGGAGGCTGACTCCCTTCATAATTTGCCTGGCAACTGTAGACCTGCAAATCTGTTGCATTGTTATGATTTTGATTTAAGAACTGAGTAGAGATGCCAGACATCACATTTATGACCCTTGGGTGCAGAGGGTCCCAACTAGTGGGCGTATCCATATCCAACCCAGTAGGTTCTAATGCAAGATCAAACCTCTACAGTCAGTGTTTCTGTGGTCAGAATACCAATGCAAAATAGCTCAGTTTTAATTTTCTGCATAGACATGAATAATGGAATGCAATCAAAGTCTAATCTAAAGCTGCATCATGTTTCTATATATTTTTCTGTTGATACATTACAAAACCTTTGCTGACAGCACTGCGAATGTCAGCTATGAGCTAGAAAAAATCCCATGAGCTTCCCTAATTGCACATATTTTCTGAACTACAGTACATTCATTTTTTTGTGTAATATAGACAGCCCTTATAAATTGTAACTGTATAGATGTTTTCTTAGATCTTACTATGATAAATAGAAGAACAATTAGTGTTAAGTGTCAAGCACCTCTATTTTGCTACGGGCCCCTAAGCAACTCTAAAACATCCACGGTTCTGACAATCAGATAAGAAGTTCAATGCATTCTTTTTCAAACTTAATGAGAAAGCAGCTTTTTACAAATTTGTACCGTCGAAGGCATAATACTGCTAACATTTTTGATTAATGTTGTCTTGGCATCAGGAAAGATCACCTGCCTGTTGTTTATGGCAACAAAATGAAGGAAACTGTCTAACAAGTTGTAGCAGTTTGCAGGATTTTTGCAGTTTTGATCCACAAATGTGTGACTGATTTCAGGCTTGTGGAAAGCAAGGATTTGATATTACTAAAGATTAAAGCTCTCTACGTCATTTACAGATCATAGGCCAGATATTCAAATATGCGTTAAGTGGAGTGCAAAAATTTGCTCTGTGACTGCCTGGGTGCCCAAATAGCACACTGGCGCTATTCTACTAAATATAGGGCCATGTCGGCCTAGCGCTATTTCCAATATTCAAAAGGTCCCATTCAAATTAGCCCATTGGGCATACAAGCTATGGCATGAGACATACCAAATGCTGGGGGTCAGGGGCCCAATACATAAACTCAGCCCCACTTTGGAGTGGCCCATTGCTTCCAGACTTCTTAAGGGACACAGGTTTCCAACTCTGGAAGGAAGGGGGGGGGGTGCACTGATGGGTCACCTATTTGAGCAAGGTAAATGCCTAACCTTTAATGAACTGCACCAGAAATATAACCTCACCAATTACACAGTTTTAAATACAGACAAATAAGGTATTGTTTGAGCAATGTTCTTTTGCCATCCCTTCAGCTACAGGCCCCCCAGAGCTAGCACAAATTTTGGATGGTTATAAGGACATGAGAGGGTTAGTCACAAGGTTATATAGCCACATTCTGCTGGGAAAGAAACCTGAACTTATTGATTTTATGAAAAAATGGAAGGAAATCCTGACCATGTTCATAACTAAAGATGATTGGCCTGATATTGAGGAGGCAGTTGGTATATCCTCCTGCAGAGCAAATTTAAGTTCACACAATATTTCACCTCCATATGGCCTTATACATCAGAAAGGCTCCAGAAAGTGTCTCAACAGCGTGATGGCCTCTGCCTCAGAAATAAATGTGAGAAAGGCACTCTGCCCCATATGATGTTCTTCTGTAGAAAATTAGCCCATTTTGGGGGAAGGGTAGAGGATACCCTGAGTGCAATCACACAGAACCAGACAAATCTGAAGTATGAATAATACTCTTAGGAGATCTGGAAAAGTTGCCTAGGCTAGAATAGGGGCCAAGAGATTTGTATCCTTAGCAATCGTTTGTGCCAAACTGGAAATACACACACACACTGGAAAGTGAACAACCCCCTGGGAGTGAAACCTGGTTGACTAAACTAACTGACTGTGCTCGTATAGAAAAATTATATATAGAACCACAAGTAGACCTGATTTACATGATAAAAGATGGTTAGCCACCAAAGAGTACCTGCCCAATAGACGTAGCAGAAATGACAGAGAAATGCCAGAATAAGGCGCCCCATACCACCACCATACCTATCTAAGGTAACAGCAAGTCTACTGAGTCATGATGCACTGACAGTCATGACTGGGACTGGCCATACCAGGCTAAATGCTGTTCAGAAAGGACAGGGTGTGAAGGAAAAGAGGTGGTGTTGTTTATGTGAAAGAAACCAAAAGCAACAGAAATACAGGGAACTCGGGGTGGGCAGAGGTGTTGTGGATCACCCTCAAGTCAGAAATGGAGCCACTATTCAGACATGCATGATCTACAGGCATCCAACACAGGGGAGGAGGTAGATAAGAAATGCTGGAAGCAATTAACAAAATGGCTGAAAGAAGGAGGTGTTGCTGGTGGGGGACTTCAATCTGCTGGATGTAAATTGGAGCCTCCCAACTGCAGCTTCAGCTAGAAGCAGGGACATCCATGACTCCTTACAGGGCATTCCTCAGGCAACTAATCAGTGAGCCCACACATGATGGGGCAGTACTGATGGTGCTTACAAACAGGGCTAATATTGCAGACATCAAGGTGGGAAGCCATCTGGGGACCAGTAATCATCATTCCGTGAGGTTCAACATAAGAACAGCTGCAGAATCCAATCTCACAATGGCAAGTGTCCTGGGGGACAATTCTAAGATGAATGGCGTAACTTGCATGCTGTTGCAAGTTACACCACTAGCCCTTATGCCAGGGACCCTATGCACATTCCAGGAGTGGCAGGGTCCCGGCACTTATGACATGCGGGATACACTAGGTGTAGGCTAGCACCATACACCTGGCATATGCAACCTGCATGTTGCAACTCATGGCCAGTGACAGGCGGCCCCCTCTGAGGTCTCCCCAGCCCTGGACCATCTCAGTACACAAAAGGGGGCATGGGGGGCAGGACACATGGCACAGCCATCCGGGGGGGCAACAGACACAAACCCCCAGGGGTCTGAGATGATTGGGGGCAGGGGTATACTTGAAGGGGTTGGGGGACATCATTGTGCCATTGCCTCAGCGCTGCGTAGTGGCATCTGATGGTGCCAGCCATTGAATGCCACTTAGGACATCTTCGAGTTGTCATAATTCCACTATGACACTGCATGTATTGGAATTGAAACGTGGAGTTACGATAGTTGCCCTCCTAGAATTGGGCTAGTTGCTGTCGTACCCGCAGTTGGGCCAGGGCATTTGTGGCTTCTCAGAGGTGAGTGGGTGACATAATCCATGACTGTTATAGCCCACAGCTGCCATGGCACATCTCACCTCTTGTAATAGGGGCCGGGACATCACCTGGCGTAAGTAGCGAGACATGCAATGGGGTTTGGTGTATCTCGCCTCACGCCAGGGTATCCCCTTCTGGAATCAGGCCCCTGGACTTCAGAAAGGCAGATTTTATAAAGATGGATGAATGCCTTGGGAATAACCTAGCAGGGGCAGATGACCTGGGGCAGGGAGGAACAGTGGGCCAAACTAAAAGAGGGCACAGTGAAGGCAAAAAACCTCTCTGTCAAGTAAGTAAGTAAGCAACAGCAAAGGGAAGAGGTGACAGCTCTGATTCCCAAAAGAGGTGTCAGAAAAGGTAAAGGCTAAAAGAGAAGCCTTCAGAAGGTATAAGGAGACACAGAGAGAGGAGGATAGGGAAGTGTACCATGGAAAACAGAGGGAGGCAAGGAAACCAGTAAGGAATGCAAAGGTACAAACTGAAGAAAGAATAGCTCAGGCAGTATCAAAAGGGGACAAGACATTTTTAGGTATAGTAGTGTAAAAAGGAAGACAGAGGGAGGGATTGTAAGGTTGAAAGGGGTCTGTACATAGGGGGGCTAAGAAAAGATAGACATCTTCAACAAATACTTCTGCTCAATGTTCACAGTGGAAGGGGAAGGCCCATGAAAAAGCACCAGGAGCTTTGATAGGAGGGAAATGGACACTTGTCCTTTTTCTGAGGAAAGAGTATGGAAAACAGTAGCAAACCTGAAGGTGGACAAAGCTATGGGGCCAGACGGGGTGCATCCAAGGGTGCTGAGGGAGTTCAAGGAGATACTAGCTGTACCTCAGACAGACATATTTAACAGTTCACTGGAGACTGGATAGTTCCTGGAGTGCTGAATAAGGGCAGATTTAGTCCCACTACACAAAAGTGGTAGCAGCGAAGAGGCAGGCAATTAAAGGCCTGTCCAGCCTGACTTTGGTGGTAGGTAAGTTAATGAAAACTCTGTTAAAGGGAAGGATTGTGGAATATCTTGAATCCAGTGACTTGCAGGATCCAAGGTAGCATGGATTCTCAGGGGGAGGTCATGCAAAATTATCTGGTGGATTTTTTGACTGACGACCAAGAAGTTGGATTAGGGAGGGCCATGGACATGGCCTGCTTGGATTTCAGGAAGCTTTCAACACCATTCCACATAGGAGACTGGTAAGCAAGTTGGGCAGCTTAGGAGGTGAGCAATAAGATGGAAACCTGGGTAAGAAGCTGGATAGGGATAGGAGACAGAAGATAGTGGTAAACAGAGAAAGAGGAGACTGGTGGGGTACCTCAGGGTTCAATGTTGGGACCAGTCCCTTTAATGTCTTTATAAGTGACATTGCAGAGCAGCTGGAAGGTAAAGTCTGCCTCTCTGCAAATGGCATTAAGATCTGCAATACAGTGTACACTCTGGGGGTGGTGGTAGGAAGGATGTTCAGAGATCTGAAAAACTGGAGGAGTGGTCAGGGGTATGGCAGCTGGGTTTAATGTAAAAAGTGAAATAATGCACTTGGACCATAGAAACCCAGGGCAGAATACAAAATGGGTGGAGTGATACTGGCAATGACCATGCAGGAAAGAGACCTGTGTGTAATCCTATCGGATGACCAAGAGATCCATGGTAATCATATTGGATTATGTAAAGATGGCCAGGTAGTGTAACGCAGTTGGGAGGGATAGTGGGTTGCTGAGGTGCATAGGAAGGGTATCACCAGCAGAAGGAGGGAGGTGGTGTTGCCCCATATAGATCACTGGTAATCCTCACCTTGAGTGCTGTGTCCAACTCTGAGTCTGGAAACAACATCTCAGGAAGGATGTGGACAGAGTGGAGGCAGTCCGGAGGAGGTTACCAAATGGTGCAGGGTCTGCATTAAAAGCCCTATGAAAAGAGGCTAACGGAGCTCAATTGTACACCGTGGAGGAGAGGAGGAGAGGGGATGTGATAGAGACCTTTAACAACCTCACATGTCTTCATCAGGTACAGGAGGGGTATTTTCCAGAAAAAGTGCTCTAGAACAAGGGACCATGCTATGAAACTGGAGTGGGTAGATTCAGGAGATATGAGGAAGTACTTCTTCACAGAAAGAGTGGTGGTTTCCTGGAATAGCCTTCCAGTGGAGGTGGTGGGGGCAAAAAGAGTGTGAGGGTCTAAAAAATGCCTAGGATAGGCACAAGGAATCATAGTGGTAAGGCGAGGGAGAGACAGCATCATAGATCAAGTAGGGTCAGCAGCAAAAATAAAGGTAGTAAACTAATAGACTGGGTGGGCCAAGCAGCCCTTATCTGGCATAAGATTCTATGTTTCTAACAATAGCCAAAATGATATCCAAACATATCAAGAAATTGTTTTTTGTCTCTTTTAACTTCATCAATTTATTGTACCAATGCGTGGTATTGTTTATTATTCATAGTTCTTTCTACAGTTCTAAGTTCTATTTCCAGCTATCTTCCTCTTTTGTATGGTCACTCCAGATTGCTCTTCCTTTCACCTTCCTCACCTCCTCTCCACCTGCATAGAACAATGGATACAAAACTATATGTTAGAAATGACAGTGCATAGTATGTCTGCTTTAGGTAGATTGCCTATTTTCATTTTAACAAATCCTATGTATGTTTTTTTATGTAATGTTTAAGAAATTACTGGTTACATGTAAGTAAATGGCTTGTATTACTTTGGAAACTCAATAAAATATATTTGAAACAAACAAACAAACAACAAATGATTCTTACCAGAACCTTTTTTACCTAGGTTCCAGAAGGGGCAGTAGGGATGAGATTTTAAGGCTCATTACTGGACCCCTTACATGAAACACCATTATTGTGGTGAGTAATTTTTTTGGCTGCATAGTGAAAGCTATGCATGGTACTGTATATTGCTATTACATAGTAGGAGAATGGGGATCTGGAAGCATGTGACCAGATACCTAGACTGTGTCCTTTCACAGAGGAGTTGAAACACATGTGTTCCTCTCCATTCACCACAGTGCTGTTCCTTTGTGTTTCTCCCCATGCCCTCTGCTGTGGCACTATTTTCTTGTAGTGGCCACCAGCAGTACTGGCTCTCGTCATTTCTTGTAGAGGCGGAACAACACAGATGGAGAAACACAGGAGACAGAGGTGATGAAGTACTGAATGATCACAGTAGTGGCTGTCTTCTGAAGTTAAAGTTGTCTGGTCGATCCTGTATTTTCCAGCACTGAGTGAGTGAGGACAATGGGCTGCAGAACAGTGAGAGGCTGTGCTTTGAGTTATCTCTCTCACTGCCCACCATCCTCACTCACTTAGTGCTGAAAAAGACAAGATCAACCAGATAACTTTAGCTTCAGAGGACACACTTTCTGCTTGCATTTTAAACACATGAGAAATGCAGGATCAACCAGATAAATGATCTAACTTTACAAAACTCAAAATTTACACAAAGACCCAGAGCTGACTCCTGCATTGCAATTGCAATGCTCATGCCCGAAGTCATGGTTTGACTTTTCAAAGTGCAATTTCTTTTCCATATAATGATTTCTCAGTAAAACTATATACTGCCAAGGACTGTGCTGAAAATGTAAGTATATTTGCTACCAATCCAAACAAATATGGTTTTAACCAGCTAGAGGGAAATAAAATGATATAGACAATAACCTCTTATAAAGGTGAGACCAGTAGACCAGGTAGCTGCTTTACAGATAAGTTGGAGGTGAATGCCCCTTGACACTGCCACTGAGGCTAAAGTACCCCTTATGGAGTGTGCTGTTAGGCCTCTAGGAGGTTGCTTGACAGCCTTGTTTCTCTCCACAAGTGAGAAACAACTATGTGGTGTCAGTTCTGGTGTCCTTGGTTCTGTCAAGGAAGTAACTTAATGCCCTTTCTACATCAAGACATGTAGCTTTGTAGTACTGAATGATCACAGTAGTGGCAGTCTTCTGAAGTTAAAGTTGTCTGGTCGATCCTGTATTTTCCAGCACTGAGTGAGTGAGGACAATGGGCTGCAGGACAGTGAGAGGCTGTGCTTTGAGTTATCTCTCTCACTGCCCACCATCCTCACTCACTTAGTGCTGAAAAAGACAAGATCAACCAGATAACTTTAGCTTCAGAGGACACACTTTCTGCTTGCATTTTAAACACATGAGAAAATGCAGGATCAACCAGATAAATGATCTAACTTTACAAAACTCAAAATTTACACGAAGACCCAGAGCTGACTCCTGTCACCTGTGCTAGAGCAATTAACAAAAGTACAGGTAGAGATACAGACAAGGGTTGCTCAGAATCTATTGAACAGAATCATATTAATTAGATTCTGAGCTTTTTTTGGTATTTAAAATTCCAATACTCAAGACTGAAAATCTGAATCCAAAAACTAGTCAGATGCTGAATTGAAGTTCTGCATCCAAGTATGCATAGTCTTAATTTGTCAACCTCCCTCCATCCAGTAGAAATTAAGAAAAAACCCTGAGAGGAGTCCATGGCCAGGATAAAAGCCCTCCCCAACCCTAGTATTTCCCCCTTACCTTAAGCTCTGTCATTGCACTGTGGCAGCTGCTGGCTGTGGTGGTCCAGTCTGGTCTGGGGGGTCCCACTCCTCTCAGGGTGCTGCACAAGAAAGGGTATAATGCTGGAAGATCCTGAACTGCAGGCAGGCAGCAGTGTACTGTAATGACTGGTGGCAACTTCCTCCCCCCCTCCAGTGGAGAAAAAAAATTTGACCAGCAGAAGGAATGTTCCACTCACCATAGTTTGAACTTGTTTCAATTCCATTTCTAAATTCTAAAATCTCTGGGGCAGCATCTCAGCCTGGAGATGATGCAACTTGTATGACATCACTGATGGACTCCTGCTGTCAGAAGAGGCAGAATTGCCTAGCCCTCCTTTCCTAGTCAACAAAAACTAAATAAATAAAATAAATAAATATTGCTGGCCCTCTCGACAGTAGTCACACACCGCTCGCCACGCTCTATCCCCTTGTCTGTTATGATAACCTCAGGACCTTTTCCTCCACCAACACAGCAAGAGAAGTACAACTCAGTGTGTAGGTTATGCATTTGCTTTTCTTCCCCAAGTGTTGTACCTTGTATTAGACCACACTGAATCATGGCTCAAAGAGTCTGACCAGTCTCCTTGTTCAGGTCATCTTAAAGGTTTTCCCCATCATTAAGGGAGTCTACTACTGGTCTTCCAGTGACACCAATGCAGATTTGGTCAGGTAATTACGGAGCTCCATCCCAGCCTGCTAAAGCAAACTCCCAAATAACGTGTTTTTTTTTCTTTTTTACCCCAAACCTCTTAAATAGCAACAATGAGTTAATTAATGCTGCAGGGAAAGTCCACCCATGCTAGCTCCTGATCAGACTTGATGGATGAGGAGGGATACATAGATCATGGCTCAAACAGCAATGGCTCCTGGGCCTCGTGGTCAGCCAAATAGGCCAGTCCAGTCTGAAGCAAACCCTCCTCAACACCATTAAAGCAAATGTATATACTGTTCTGGGAGCTGTATGAATTCCAGAGCAAAATAAAATTGACTATGACTGCCTCTGCACCGATTTGGCTAAAGTGTAGAAACAGCAGCAGCAAAGAGAAGAGCAGCTTACACTTACCAACAGTTGTGTGGACACTGCAGAACATGTGATAGTTCAACTACAGTTCATCAAGAGTTTCAGATCTTGCAGGAAAGGGCAGAGGACTCTGAAAGCCAAAACCAGAAAAAACAATCTCTGAATCTGTGAAACTGGAGAAACAATCTCCAAATCTATTACCTCCCGGAGGGTGCTGAAGACTTGAACCTGATTGATTTTCTACAGCATCACCTCTGCTCCAAACTCCATCTGCCAGATACCTGCATCCTTGAGATGAGAAGAACTCATTGAGCCTTGGGTCCCAAATCTGAAACCCAGGAGGCTAGGCTATGCCCCATCATAATAAAATGTCTACGACATCAAGAAAAAGAAGCTTTACCCATGCTGCAGCGACAAACATGTTGCCGACGCCAATTACGGTGCAGGCAACATGCCGCCTGGTATTACATTATCAGGCATTATGTCTCCTGGGAGTTACAAGTGCTCTCCCAGGAAACAGTCTACTTTTGCAGGTTGCATCGCACTCCACACCTCCCAATGTGGGGAGCTCCCCCTCGCAGCCCCCAAAATGAAATGTATTCTCCTCTGGGGCGGGCCTGCTCTGGAGGGGGCAGAAATTGTGCGGGCACAAAGGGCGACATGAGTGAGGGGTGATCTAAAATCAAAATCACCCCTTACACTGTCGCCCTTGTTGTGGCGCCATAATTATGCAGCCAAATGCCTTGGCAGCTTGCAGTGATATGGAAAGCGCTCTGTATTGCACACAAGTGGTAGCAAGGCAGAGGCAGGAAAGTACAGACCTGTTAGTTTGACCTCAGTGTAGGAAAAATGATGGAATAACTTCTGAAGAAAGAATTGTTGAGTACCTGGAGGCCAGTGGGGTACAGGACCCAGGACAGCATGGATTCACAGTGGAAGGTCATGTTAGATGAGTCTATTAGGTTTCTTTGACTGGGTGACCAAAGTTGTGGACCAGGAGGGGCTGTTGACGTAGCCTACCTAGACTTCAGAAAGGCATTGGACCTAGTCACTCACAAAAGATTAATAAACAAGTTAGCCAGCCTTGGAGTAGGTCCCAAGGTGGTAGCCTGGCTAAAAAGTGGCTGGACAACTGGATGCAGAGGGTAATAGTAAATGGAGTCCGCTCTGAAGAAAGGGGTTGCTAGTTGGGTACCACAGGGTTCAGTACTGGGACCGTCTTCTTTAATGTTATTATAAGTGACATTGTGCAAGGACTGGAAGGAAAGTATGTCTCTTTGCAGATGACACAAAGATCTGCAACAGAGTTGATACACAAGGTGGAGTGGAAAGGATGAGAAGGGACTTGGCAAGGTTGGAGAAATGCCTCTCCCTGGACTCACCTTAATACTTTTATGAAACATGGTAAAGTGTTTTGTCTGTATTTTTATGTCTTAGGATAAAAACAACGATAGCCCACTCCTGTGTGTGTGCCCCAGTGCCAGGAAATGACAGGAAATGTGCAACCCATGTGAATCAGGTGTGGAATTCTTATGAGTCCCATCCAGTCAGAAGGCTGCATTTCTCACTGCAGGTTTATAATGCTACCTTTATTTGTGAAAATATATGGCCTTTGACTCTTGGAATTATTTTTCTCATGTGCAGTCCCTAGATAAATTACACTCAGTTTGTGACATCATAGTCATTCTCATCATGTCACAAACTAGGGATTATAATCTCAACAAGGAAAATGCATCAGTAATAGATGATTTCTATGGATAAAGATCCTGTTTACATGCAAATACCCCCAATATAACTAAAGAATAGCATTGCTTGCTTTTCAAATGTTGTGTGGTTGAATTCTGCTGTTGTCAATTACAGGTTTTGCTGGAAGATGAAGCCCCCCTTCAGAACTTCCTTATTTATAGTGGTTCCTCTGTCATGGTGTCAACAGTCATAAAATAAAAATTCTATACTGTGACGGGTTTTTTTACTCATAAAAATGGTAGTTTAATCTCAACAGATAATGAGTCAAGACTCTAGAACTGCAAGTTCTGCAACAATTCACCCTTTCCTCACAGTAAATCTTCTTGTATAAATGGAGGATATTTAATTTCCTCCTTGCTAGCAACTTTATTAACGCATGCTCATTTGATAATGCTGTTTTGTCAGCTGAGGTGGATCACCGATGATAACGTAGGACTCCATTGTGGCAAAGAGGACATTTCATTTTGTCTAATGGCAGACATTGAATTTTTTATGAGATGCAGAGATAGGACAAGGAATCTCATTTACTGACCCAGCAAGTCACTGAATTCAGCCTTATGATTTGGTGCTAAGGATTTCAGGCTATTCACATTATAAAGATGCTGCTTTATCTTGTGCTCAGTTCTTCCTCGCTTCTTGCATTGTCTGAGCTCACAAACCTGTATTCAGACTTGTGAAGGTCAGGCCTCATTTGGTTTAGACAGTCACTGAAGTCAATCATTGTTGGTAGTACACTCTTCTCTGGGTCAGGAAGTCTGGATGGTTGGAAGCTAAAGTCTTCACCAGGCATTTGGGCCATTACTCAACACTGACACTTAACACCTGGGGATAGTCATATCAGATGACCTTAAGTTAAGCAAGCAATATGAGAAGGCAGTAAGGATGGCTGGGGGGATACTGGGATGTATAGGGAGAGGCATAACCAGTAGAAAACAGGAAGTTGTGCTCCCTCAGTACAGACAGTTGGTGAGACCCCATCTAAAGTACTGCATGCAGTTCTGGAGATCCCATCTCTGCAAGAACATAGATAGGATGGAGGCAGTCCAGAGGAGGGTAACTAATATGGTGCAGAGTCTGCACCAGAAGCCATATGAAGAAAGACTAAAGGAGCTTAATATGTATACCCTTGAGGAAAGGAGGGAGAGTGGGGGCATGATAGAAACTTTCAAGTACCTCGAGGGAATCAGCAAAGTCCAAGAGGGTAGCATCTATCAGAAAAAGAGATGTGCAAGAACAAGGGGACACAATATGAAGACAGAGGGGGGACGGTTCAAGGGCAATGTGAGGAAGTATTTTTTCACAGAGATGGTGGTGGATGCATGGAATGGCCTTCCTGATGAGGTCATGGGGTCAAAAACAGTGGGGGAATTCAAGAATGCGTGGGACAGACATAAGGCAATTCTGGTGGGAGGTAGGAAGAATTAGGCTGTTGGTTAACTAGGATCTGCAGCTTGTCCAATAGGTAGGGAAATGGGCAGACTAGGTGGGACAAGCAGTCCTTATCTGCTGTCAAAGTCTATGTTTTTATGTTTCTATGTAACACTTCTGTATTGCATGGGGTGGGGAAGGCCTGCACTTCTGGGGGTGCACTGTACTGTTGTAGCTGCTGGATTTTGAATGAGGAATTAAAACACGGTCCCTTCTGCCCATCTCTACTAATTGTCCAGATAAAAGCTGAATATTCTGTGACACTTTTGAAGGAGTTATACCACTGTTGTCCTGCCCAGCATTCTCACCTTTCTCAATAATATTGATTCTAGTGCAATATAGGTGCATGTCTGACGTTAGTGAGCTGAATGCTGCTGCACACTGTGTCACATACAGTACTACTGTATACAGTCTCCTGTACTAACGGTGTCTAACTTGCTGTTTTTAAACCCTGTTGGGATACAGTGTGTCTGAATGACACTATATAAAACCAAACTCTATTTTGTTCTATACTTTTCTATAAAATGGAAAAAAAAATATCCTTTCTTCTGGCTAATGGAAAACTGGATTCATTATAGCCACCTGCTGTATACAGAGAGAAATAGTTTGTTGGCAGACCAAAGGAGACTTTAGTTAGAAGCAACATTTAAATAGGAAATCATAAAAATGTACATGATTGAAGGTGGAGTGATGTTATCTTTTTTGAGAGGATGGAGGTAATAGTGCAGCAGAGGGTGATGGGGATGAAGGTAGTGAACTCATCATGTGAAAAAGAAAGTCTATCACTGGCTCAGTAGCACAGCAGTAGTGCTACTGCTTACTATATTGGAGACCTGGCTTTGGAATGGACTCTGGTTGCTTGGGGGCTGGCCTGGGGAGGCTGTATTGAGCATCTCAGGGACACTGTGTCCTGCTACTTGACTGCAGAGGCCAAGTGGCAGTGTCGCAGGTACAGATTAAAGGGAGATGGTTAGCCACTAGACGCCAGCATGGCTGCATGCCATCACTCCCATGCATGTGGGTCATTGCCCTCAGGCACCTCAAGTTTCAACACAGAGAAGGAAAAAAATCCCAGGTTAGCTGAGACAATGCTTGCAGGCCCGTATAAAGTCAACAGTGCAGATCACGAATCACATTGTGGTGTTCTTGGCTAAATGGTGGATAACCAGTAAGTCCCTGAGAAAGTTGATGATGAGGCAGGGTGTGCCATCAAGAGGGTGGCAGAATGGGGACAGAGAAAAATCTTGACTGAAAAACACAGCCTATCCTAATTACACAGAAACACAAAAGTTGTCAGCAGATAAGGACCTCATGGCCCACCTAGTCTGCCCTATAGTCCCTACCTACAGTGCCATCACAGACCTCTTCGGTCTCCTGGTTTCACCCCACCTTACTTTTCTCCTTGTGTCTATTCCATGCATTCTTGAATCCTGTAACCATTTTAGCCCCTACCACCTCTGCTAGGAGGCTGTTTCAAGCATCCATCACTCTCTCCATGAACAAGTACTTCCTAACTTTACCTCTGAGCATCCCCCTCCAGCTTCATAGTGTGCCCCCTTGTCCCCGAGCATCTTTTTCTTTGCAAAATGATACCTTCCTGTACCCTGTTTATACCTGTGAGGTATTTGACTGTTTCCATCACATCCCCCCTTTTCCTTCTTTCCTCTAGGGAGTACATATTTAATTCTTTAAGCTTTATTCTTATAGGGGTTTTCATGTAGTCCCTGCACCATTGTGGTTGCCCTCCTTTATACCACCTCCACCCTATCTATTTCCTTTTGGAGATGGGGCTTCCAGAACTGTACACAATTAGTCAAGCTGGGGTCTCACCAGTGTACCAATACAGGGATATTTTTACCTCCCTCTTTCTGCTGGTGATACCCCTGCCTATACATCCAAGCATCCTGCTAGCCTACCCTACTGCCTTGTCACACTGTTTTGCTACCTTCAGGTCATCAGAAATTATTACCCCATATCCCTTTCCTGTTTGTGACTGTTAATACCTCTCCTCCCAGTTGGTACTTTTACCCCGGTTCTGTGCCCTAAGTGAATGATTTTGTACTTTTTGCATTGAAACCCAGCTGCCAAACCCATGACCATTCTTCTAGCATTTTTAGATCATCTCTCATTCCTTCCACCACCACCACCAATGTGTCTACTCTGTTGCAGATTTTGTGTTATCCTCAAACAGGCACACTTTCCTTCAAATCCTTCAGCAATAATGCTAATAAAGAAATTGAAGAGGACCGGGCCTAGTACTGACCCTTGTGGCCCCCTACTGGACACTTTGCCTTCTCCAGAGTGGACACCATTAACCTCCACCCTCTGACTCCTATTGCCTAGCCAACTCTCTATCCATTTTACTATCTTAGGATCTACTCCTAGGCTATCCATCTTGCTTACCAGTCTTCTATGTGGAACGGTGTCGAAAGCCTTACTGAAATCCAGGTAAGTTACATCTACTGCTCCTCCCTGATCCACTTCTTTGGTCACCCAATTAAAGAACTCAATCAGGTTTGTATGGCAAGACCTCCCCCATGTGAAACCATGTTGTATCTCCAGATCCTGTGACCAATGACAACAAGGTGTTCCACAATCCTTCCCTTTAGTAGTGATTCCATTACTTGCCCACTATCGAAGTCAGGCTGACAGGCCTGTGGTTTGCTGACTCCTCCCTATTTCCACTTTTGTGGAGTGGGACCACATCCATCCTCCTCCAGTCCCTTGGTACCTTTCCTGTTTCTAGTGACAGGTTGAACAGGGCTGTCAGAGGTGCAGCCAACTCCTCCTTGAATGCCCTCAGTATTCTAGTTTAATTAGGGGACAAGCATTTTGTACATTCTAATGAAGATCATTTTAAGAAGATGCGGGCAGATCTTTTTTAGTCCCAGTAGCCATTGTTTGGTGGACTTTGGGTTCCATGGAGTTAAGTGTTATAGGCTCCCATATATTGAGCTGCCTGTGCGTGCTGTGCAGCGCGTAGTGCACGGCCATTTCAGAGGCAATTTTCACACAGTTAGTGCACTGTGACTGGAAGCCACTAACTACCAAATATGGAGCCGTGCTTGTGCACGCATAGTAACTGTGCACTATGCTAACACATCCTGAGACTGAATATGGCCCACTGTAGCCCAATGGAGACAGCATTGCCCAAACATGATTGTGTCAGGGCTTTTGTGGGACATATTCAGCCCTAAGATGCTAATGAGCCCATTCTGCATGCAAGGTGCTGAGTCACTTGCATGCCCATTATGGGCTCATTAACGTGTGTGCAAGAACCCCCCACAGTGGTTGTCCTGTATCTGTCCTGAATATTCCTTAGCAGGTTGTTTAGCATCCCCCCCAAAGTACTGTAGAAACAGCTGTTTGTACAATACGATTGCTCACTGACCAACAGTTGGCAGATAAGGTGGTGAGTGGAGGGCTGTGATGGTTGCCATCATGATTGCTGTAGTTCAACTTATGTGACTGGGATGAGGGAGGTGTGTAGGAGGAGGACCCTCAACAGGTGGGTCAGGATGGGGTCAGATGCCATTATGGGTGGGTACCATTAAATGACCAGGATATTACAGGCAGCTACATGATGGGTGATTGGGATACTTTTACAATTAATTTTCAAGGACAGATTCGTTTAGAGCAACATCTCCTCAGTGTGGTTTTGATTTAGGTGCCTGCTTTACAGAGTTTTGTTTATTTCTTTATTGAAACTTTGGGAGTACCTTTGAGCACAAACACTCATTTACAAAGGTTTCATGTCAAATACATAGTCACAAAAACATTGCAAAGTACAATAAGCATTTCTTCTGGAACTGCAGTCAAGTCAGGAGCAAAGCATGTAAGACAGAACAATTACACACAGTTTTGAAAAAAATCCATACAGATTGTTGTACAAAAAAATCACAGGATATGACGAGAGAGAAACAGAAAAAAACAGTTTAACAGCTTCAACTGTGTTGGACAGGAAGGGTAGACTGCAAAGATCTGTTAAACAGATTAATCTTGGGAAGATACGGTAGTGTATCGGGCAGTTTATTTAACCAGTTAGTGGCCCTGACAGGAAATGTAATAGTAGTAGTTACTTTTTTTTTATTTTAGACAGGATATAGGTGACAAAATATACACCATTAGGACCAGAGTCCTACTTACAAGGTGTTCCTGTGTACATTTCTAACTGAGGTTGTAAAATAAAATTACAATAAAGCGCATAGACATATTACAATTCTAAGAATAAAATAACATACATTCTTAAAACTCATGTCAAATCAAGTATGAACATTAACAATTATTTTAATCATAGCATGTGCAATGAACCACCAACTCTTGTTTCAGTGCAGTATTAAACATTCCCATATTTTTGGTTATACTTTTAGTTTGTACACTTATTGCATTCCATATGTTTAAAGCTGCAAAAGAGAAGTCATCTCTTCATATTTGTTTTTTGGCATGGTAATCTGATACTCACTTGATTTATTTTTCCTTAAATTACAGTTATGTTCAATTTTTTCAGTTTATTGTATAGGTACAAGCGTTTGCTTACTTTTAATGTTTTATAAACTTCATTGGCCCAAGCTAGTTTCTTTTTATTTTCTAATGTTAATTATCCCAGATTTTTAACTTTCACCTTTTTTAAAACAGTATTGTTTGCAAAACCATATACATGAACTTTATATTCAATAACTGGTACCAAAAGTTGATTTACAATTGACATTCTCATGTTTTTGTTTATACAATGCCCAGTGTGCCTTAATGCTCCCAGTCTGCTATTTATCTTTTTAACCATTTCTTCGATAATGATAGTCATATTTTAAATTTTGGTCCTCCTAAAGTCCTAAATATTTGTAGTCTGAAACCTGGGCCAAACATTCATTTTTAGTTGTTTTTATTTCTGTTGATGAACTTTTTTCCCTGTTTCCCATGAGTTTCAATTTCTTGCTATTCAACAGTAGTTTAGATTTGTTAAACCATGTTTGCATTTCTGCAAAATTCCTTTGTAAATCTTGCTGCGCTTATATGGCATGTATTCCAGGTATCATTACTACTGTACCATCTGCATATAATCTAATTTCTGTTTTTTTTTTACAAGGTCTGTCAACTGGTTTGTACAGATTAAAAACATCAGAGGGCACAAAATAGATCCTTAAGGAACCTCTCTGTATACCAGTACTTTATTTGGTAGATCTTCACCCAACGAAACTTGCTATGTGTTCTCCCTAAAAGATATGACCTGAACCAGTAGCAAGCTGATAAACCAATTTCCAAAAGCCTATTCAATAAAATTTGATGGTCTACTGTGTCAAATGCTTTTGATAAGTCCACAAACACTGTGCCCACCAACAATCATTTTTCTAGGGAAGAAGCTACTATATCTACTAGGTCAGTGAGTATGATGCCCATGGAGTGTTCTTTTCTGAACCCTGACTGGTACCTGGACAAGGAGTACTTCTCTAAGTAACCATACAGTTGTCCATGCACCTGTCTTTCAGAAATCTTAGAAACCACAGGTAGTAACTCTATAGGATGGTAATTTGATGGATTTGTTGGTATACCCCTTTTAAATATTGGTACTACCTTGGCCTCTTTCCATAATGCTGGAAACGCCCTTTCTTTTAAACTCCAGTCAAGAGATTTAGTACTGGTGAAAAACATCAATTGCATCCTTTACAAACCTTATTTCTATTCCATCAATCCCATAAGATTTATTTTTATTTAAAAAAGGGTTAAACATTTTTTAAAATACATTTTTTATTTCCTTAATACATCTTTTACTTCTTTAAATGTAATTATTTTAAATGTAAATCTTGGGACTGTTGAATCTTCTGTACCATTATCAAAATTTGGTTTGTCTTTCTCATCACCCTCTTCCAGTTTAGATGGTTGAGGAATATTTACATCAGGGAGATTTACTGAAATATTCGCTTAGAATGTCTGCTGACTGTTTACTGTTTTGCAGTAGTCCATCTTTTTCCCATCTGTATGAGATGCCTTTTATTTGCTGTTTTTTCAAGAGATTTTATTAACGTCCTATATTACCCTGTACCGGATGCTTCACTTGCTTTTTTATTATAGTACTGCATTTTCGCCTGCTTTATTTTGTTTTTTAACGTGTTTCTTGCTTCTTTATATCTACCCCAATCTTCTGAATTTAGAGTTCTATTTGCTCTTTTCCAAAGTCTGCTTTTCACTCTGGTCTCCTTATTTTTAATTTTTTTGTGATATTTTTACAAAAGGTGCTGTTTCATTACATACCGTCATAAAAGGTTATTAAATCCCTGGATTGCCAGGTCAAGAGATGGAATCAAAACAATCTAGACCAATTTATTTGTCTTCGCTTATGCTGTAAAGTTCCTTTACTATAAAATCTGGAAACACCGTCTCCAGATTGTTTGTTCTTTCAGCTTGGATATGTTTTTGGCATCCGATTCACGGTCACAACTTAATGTGTCGTGATTACTTGCTCAGCTGCTTACACTGGAAAGCGGCATTAAGTGCATTCCTGGCCATGTTCCTGCCTGGTGTTGTACTGGTTGGAGATGGAGCATTTTGTTACAGCTGGAGGTGTTAGCCCAGGAGCATCTTTTTGGCTAGCAAACATGTCTACAGCTTTATTCTGTTGAGTAAAGGTAGCTAGTTAGCGAGTGTGTAAAGGGTACAACTATGAATGCAGTTACTGTGCCTGCATCAAGTAGAAAGCAGCACAACTTATCACAGATCAGCTTTATTCTGTTTAGCATTATGTCACAGATAGCTGTGTAGACAAGAAAGCCATACTCTATAAGTGATAGAATAGAGCTGGCCACAATAAGACGTCTAGCGTTCCCAGTGAGATTGCTCTGGTTACAGTAACCAGTCCTCTATTAACTATGGCCACCAGATTGTCAACTTCGGGGACAAAAGATAAGGGGCCCAATTTTCAAAAGCCCTGCGAATGACGCAAGCCCCTGGTGTGACCAACATATGGCGCAGGGGGCTTGCAGTATTCTCTTGGCATTGATCGGAATTTTCAGTCCTGTACACCAAACGCCACAAGTTAGACCAGCTCCAGCTAACTTGCACCATTTGAGGAGCCTTTTTTGGGGCTTGCACCAAATCTTTGGCACAAGCTGCTGTAAAGTGTGGAAACTGTTGCAGCTGTGCCTAATGTACTAAAATGTTATTTATTTATTTTATTTATTTAGTGATTCGGAAAAGACCTTTGAGCACAAACTCTTGTACAAAGGTTCCACATCATAGATTGCAAAACAAAGTACAATAGGAGAAAGCAAAGGTACATCACAATGAACGATACAGCTTGGATTCAGAACTTACAGAATAACTCAAAACATAGGTATAAGTTAAAACAACAAGAACAACACTTTATGAGGGTGGGGGTGGGGGGATAAGCAGCCACAATGTGCCTGCGTCAGTAGTCCAGAGGGACCGGGATAACTGGCAGTGGGGTGAAGAAAGGAGGTACAAGAGAGAGGTATGTACTGTGGTGGAGGTGAAGGGTGGGGAAGAAGGGCGATAAGGTATAAGGAGAATGGTGGGGTGAGGGAGGCTGAGCAGAGAGGCGTGTTAGAGTAAATGGTGGGGTTTGAGGGGGATGGTCAGGCAGCTTGCATTAGTAGTGACTGTTAGGGAAACTCACAGGACTGTGAAAATTGGTCACAGTTGCATCAAAACAATGGGACTGATGCAGGGCTTGATGCAATTTCTGTGTCAGCCTTTGAAAATCAGGATCAAGGTGTCATCATGAGTTACTTCTAGGTATTTGAAGGTCTCCACCTCTTCAATATTTTGTCCCTGGCATTTTGGATGAAAAAGGGTGGAGCTTTACTCTTCTGTGGGAGGTGAGAGGTTTTTTTGCTTTTTTTCGTAATTGAGGATAAGTTTATTGTTGGAGAATCAGCTTTCTTTGTCATTATATTTACCCATGACAGCCAGGCTGAGAGGCACTATCTCGTTTGCAGTGGGATCCCACGCTGACCCATTTTTACAATGTATTTACTTAGGATAAAGAGGCAATTTCTCATTTTCAGTGGGTTCAGCTTTACAATGTATTTTCTAGGACAGAGCAGCATAGATGCACATCTTTCAGTGGTCCTTGCTGTACGGGTACAGCTGTGATATATTTAGATTTACTCATGACAGATCAGATGAGATGTGATATTTCATTTTAGTGGTGTCCTGCTTTTATGCATTTTATATTGTATTTAGCCAGGATAACACAGTGAAGAAGAAATATTCCTTTTCAGTCAGGGTCTTGCTTTTATCCATTTTACAATATATTTAGCCCAACATAGACACACATCTTTCAGTGGGTTTCTGCTCTAATGGGGTCCTGTGTTTACATGTTTCTACTGTTTATCCAGGACAGACCACATGTTATACTTTTTATACTGCATTTACCCAGGATAATAGAAGTGAGATACAAGATCTCATATTCAGTTGAGTCCTTTACAATGTATTTTTCCAGGACAGATGGCTTAGATGCAACATTTCTTTTTCAGTTGGATTCTGCTGTAGGGTCCTACTTTTACACAGGTTTATAATATGTTTACCCACTATAGCCCAGCTGAGATGTGCTATCTTATTTTGTTTGTGGATCCTGCTTTGATGCATTTTTATACTTTATTCACCCAGAATAGCACAGCGGACATGCAATATCCCATTTTTACAATGTATTTACCAAGGATAACCCAGCTGAGAGGCAATTCCCCATTTTCAGTGATGTCCTGCTTTTTCTTGTGTATTTTTGCCAAGACAGAGTAACACTGATGCACATTTCAGTGGGGTTCTGCTAAACTAGGCTCCTGCTTTTAAACACTGTTACATTTGATGCACCTGCACACCAAATGTTTTGCTACACTGAAATGGGATTTCAGGGGTCACTGCCGAGCCCATTGCAGTTCAAAATAGCAGGGGCCGGCAGTCTAGACCAATGACCACCCACTGTGTTGGTGACACTATTTGCTGACATGCTTGCTGGATGGAAACTTCATATATTTCAAAGGACCAAGCCACTCAAATCACAGAGAGCTTTGGTCCTTTGATTTGCATGAAGCTGGTCAGCAAAAGCAGCTGATTGGCTTTCAATGTCAGGAGCCTGTAATGACATTACTCACTGCTTGCCCGGCAGAAACTTTTGTACTTAAAATGAGTCAGCCACTCCTATCAGACAGTGGCTGGCTGCTTTATTTATGAGACTGCCCAGCAACCAAATGAGTATGCAGTATGTAGAAGAAAACCTCCTCTGTCCCCATATTAAAAAATCTCCCACTCCCTCCATGTGTTGTCCCACCCCATCCTCCACTCCTGTTCCCATATAAAACAAGAAACTCCTTCTCCCTCCTCTGTGTGCTGTCCCACCTCCACCCAACATTGTGTCCCTCTATAAAGTACAACAAAACCCCACCTGTTCCCTCCCTCTGTGTGTTGTCCCACCCCCACACTCCATTTCCTGTCCCCATATAAACAAACAAACAAAAAAAATTCCCTCCCTCTGTGTACTATCCCTCCCCTGCCCTCCATTCTGCTTTCCCACATAAAGTAAAGCAAACCCCCTCCCGCTCCCTCCCTCTGTGTGCTGTCCCACATCACTGTCTGTTCCCTATCACCATATAAACAAACAACAAAATTCCTCTGCTTACTCTGTGTACTGTCCCCCCAACCCCCATTCGGTGTCCCCTGTACAGGCGGCAGTTTCCTATCCCTCTGTACATTATGACTTAGCTGTCCACTGTCCCAATCCAACATGGAAATCTGCCCAGTAAATGCAGTTCTGCCACTCATTCTGACTACTGGCAACACCACACTGCCCAGGGATACCAACATGTTAGCTGACAGCATGGGTACAACATGCAGTACCGTTGATTCCGCACACCACACCAGTGACAACACATGTATATCTTCATTCTATCCATAATGACCACTGGAGCCTGATGAAATGTACCTAAAATCTTGTAGGAGCCATGGTATAAAATTGCTGTGTGTGTGTGTGTGTGTGTGGTGTGTGTGTGTGTGTGTGTGTGGGTTTAAATGTTCAGATTCCATTTATAACTGGAAACAGCAATATTTGCAAGAGAATACAAAATAATAAGCTTTCTAATGTATATGTATAAGAACTGAATATTGTAATTATTAATAAACTGTATATCTGCAGAAAGGACTGAGTTACAGAAATACTTTTTTCTCCGAGGTAAAGGCTCATTATAATTTGATTTCAGTTTCTCCAATGCAGATTCTAAGGTGGCTATGTTCCTGCAAGCATTTCAGCAAGGGGTGTTTGTCCATGGAGATGCCAAAGATAGGTTTAAGCTGATGTAACTGCGGGCTTCAGCTAAACACTGCAGTGTTCCAACTAGGGCTCCACATATTGTCTAGACTGACACCATCCCCCACACTGACATGAATGGTAGCTTTTACCTGATGAGGAGGAAGTGGAATGGGGCTTGGGGGCTTTCCTCATCTACTTGTAGGGGTGCCTCTCAGAAGACAGGGGCTGCAGCTACTAAAGGCCTCTATGACCCCATGGTCAGAGTGCAGGGCAGAGGGCTGTAGTCAAATGGACTGTAGGTGATGGGGCTGATGAGCTGTCAGGCCTGTATGTATGCACCAGGTGATGATGAGTTGTTGGCTCGCCCTGTACAAGCCCCATTCCTCCCAGGTTATCCCACAGGTACTGTAGCTGCAGCAGGCTAAGAATCCATATAGTGGATCTAGTGTTGCAAAGTCCAGGTCTGGTTGAGTTTTGTTGCATTGGGGGTGGGGGCCCCATTTGGGATCCTTTCCTTTTCTTATATTTGCCATGTACAAGAAGTCCCTGCTGTACACCAGTGATCACAAGACATTGCTGGAGTCTGACAAGATAATGACTGTTGACAAGCTACTCTTAGTAAAGGCACACCAGTGGCAGGTAAACTGAGCCTCATGGGGCCAGATGTTGCTCTCCTCCAATGATATACATTTGCATTTCAAGGCAGATAAGAGGGCAGCAGTTACCCAAAGATTGCCACCAGATCATCTGCAGTGCTGAATCTGCGTGCTGCCTTTCTCTGGATGAGAGGCCCTACAAAGAGAGATTGTGAGATCTCAACATGTACACCCTAGAGGAAAAGGAGAGAGGGATATGATATAAGTACAAGAGGTGAATATGGTATGGGTGGTAGAGTAGGTAAAGTAGGGTCTGTGGTACTGCAGTACTGTAGGTAGGGAAAATGGGCAGACTAGGTAGGCCAAGTGATCCTTATCTGCTGTTCTATGTTTTTATGTTAGGGTGATGTCGCTTTCAAATGAGAACAAGCACAAGCACCAGGGGCATTCAGTCAAGCTGGGGAGGGATTCAAGAGCAATATAAACAAAAGAACAAAACCTATAGGCTAGCTAAGAAACAACTAACAGGCTCAGAAATATAGGATATGGTAAAATGTCAAAAGAAATCAAAACCGCTAAGGCACAATATGAGCTTAAACTGGGAACTGACATCAGAAATATCCACAAAACATTTTATTCATATGTAAATGAAAAAAAAGCTCCTCAGAGGACCATAGGGCCATTTATGGATAAATATAGGATAACGGAAGATCCTAAGGACACAGCAAATGTATTAAACCAATACTTTAGCTCTATTCAACCCCAAACCTACTCAATCAAATACTGAGAGAAAAACAACAAAGGGTCAGATCATAATCCAACATAGTGATGTCACAGAAAGACTAAAAAAAATCAATAAGAACAAATCAGCAGCTCCCAACGGTTTATACCCTAGAGTTATTCTTGAAATAGCAGAACAAATAACATCTCCTTTGACATGCATATTTCAATCATCAATCAGTACTGGGGAATTAGTGTCCAGTAGGTGAGAGGCAACAGTTATTCCCATTTACAAAAAGGGTACAAAAACTGCTCCTGAGAACTATAGACCTGTGAGTTGAACATCCATTATGGGAAAGATATTAGAGGGAATCCTAAGAAGTCATATATCAGAACATCTACAAACTAATATAAGGCTAGACCCAACACAGAATGGCTTCACCAAAATTAGGTCATGTCAGACTAACTTGCTCCAATTTTGTGAGAAAGTTATTAGGACTTTGGCTCTGAGGCAGTCAGTGGATGTAGTATTATTGGATTTTTCAAAGGCCTTTGACAAATTATCACACAACAAACTGGTCACTTCACTCAGAAAGGTTGGGCTAGAAGAAAACATAACAATATGGGTATCATCCTGGCTGAGGAAAAGAAGACAGAGGGTGGCGGTAAATGGGGTCCTCTCAGACTGGGCAGAGGTGACCAGTGGTGTGCCTCAGGGATCTGTGCTAGGACCATGCCTATTCAACATCTATGTTTCATCACTACAACTTACACACAACAAGATATGGATTACTAAGTTTGCAGATGACTGCAGGGTGGGAGCTGTTGTTAATAATAATAATAATAAGCTTTATTTTTACCGCACTTTTCTAAAAATCAAAGCGCCTTAACAGTAAAATACTGGGAGAATAAAACAGGATGCAGTAAAACATAAACACAGTAAATACAGTGTTTCAAGGCAATTCAATAAAATAGCATCAAGAAGTGTAGGCTTGATGCCACAGGTAGGTCTTTAGGGCCTGTTTAAATCCCTCCATGTCGCACACTCCTGAAGCTGACGGGGTTGAGAATTCCAAAGGGCTGGGGCCACATATATAAATGCATGGGCTCCTGAAGATTGTAAGGAAACCCTTGGAATCTCTATCAACCCCTTGTCAGCTGAGCGGAGCAATCGCCCGGGGCAGTAAGGCACCAGATGCTCTTTCAGGTAGTCTGGGCCAAGTCCATGTAGGGCTTGATAAGTCAAAAGTCCAGCTTTAAATGTGATCCACCACTGTACTGGCAGCCAGTGCAGCTCACGCAGCACCGGAGAACTATGACAGGTTTGAGGAGTGCCTGTCAATAACTGTCTTCAGCATTCTGCACTAGCTGCAAGTGGCGGATATCAACCCCAGGTAGCCCTAGATAAAGGGGAGTTGCAATAATCAAGGTGCGAGGTCACAAAGACATGGACCAATGTAGGCAGATCACCAGATGTAACTAGGTGTTAATCCTGGAGATGTTCCTCAGATGGTAAAAGGATGATTTGAAGACTGCCAACACCAGAGATCGCAGTGTCAATCCATCATCAAAAATCACCCCCAGGTTTCACACCCATTCGGAGGTAGGGAGCTGGGAACCACTAAGAAAAAGTCCTGAAGGTAAACCAGCTCCCATCCCCTTTATCCGATGCCCCTGATCCACAACCATCACCTCAGTCTTCTCCGAGTTCAACCTCAGCCAGCTCAAATTCATCCAGTCCTGGATTTCAACGAGGCAGTTGTTAAATATCAAGAGCCCTCTATCCTGGTAGGGTGCAAAAAGATAGATAGAGCTGGGTATCATCAGCAAAGCAGTGAAACCTCAGCCCATACCTTCTTACAATGTCTCTGAGGGGCAGCATATACACTGTGAACAACATGGGGGACAACAATGAGCCCTGAGGTAGCCCACATGACAGAGAGACTGGGTCAGAGGAATAAATCCCTCACACCACTCTCTGAGTTCTGCTGGTGAGAAAAGATATAAACCACTTGAGGACTGTGCTAGACAGACCACAGATGCACCTCAGGCATTCAAGAAGAACTCCATGGTCCACAGTGTCAAAAGCAGAAGAGATCGAGAAGAACCAAGATGAAGCGACTCTTCCGATCCCTCGCCATCAGGAGATCATTGAGCATCCTAACCAGCGAGTCTCAGTACTATGACTCTTTGAAAACTGGATTGAGTTGTTCATAAATGTCATGGATAGTCAAATGGCTCTCCAGTTGTAAGGCCACTACTTTCTCAACCACCTTCTCCACAAAGGAAAGTTAGAGATCAGTTTGTAGTTGGCATGGTGGTCTGGGTCCAAGGAAGCTTTCTTCAGGAGGGGTGTTACCACCGCCTCCTTCAGCGAGCTAGGAAATTCATCCAGCTGCAAGGCGCACCAGACTATCCTTGGTAGGACCAGGCTGATAGTATCACAACAACCCTTAATCAGGGAGGTTGGGCCCAGATCCAAACATGCATGTAGGGTGCATACTCTGGACAATCTGCATGACGTCAATGAACTCTGGCCAGTCAAAGGAACTCCAAGAGAATTAAGGGACAGTGACCAAGCACTGATCCAAAGCATTTCCCATAGGGTGTGCTGGTTGGAGCTCCTCCCTGATGTCAACCACCTTAGCTGCAAAGAAACAAGCAAGCTCTTCACACTTGACTTGTGAAAAGGCTCTTCGAACCTGAAGGCAGGCTGGGTTGCACAGTCTGTCTACAGTTTGAGAGAGCTGAGCCAGTCAATTCTGAGCAGCTGCAATCTTCCCAAACAGGAACTCTGCCTTCTTATGGGTGACTGTGGAATGATAGACTTGATAGTATTCCATCAATCTAAGGTGGTGATCAAGGCGGATCTCCTCCAGCAACGTTTAATCTTCGTCCTTGTTGCTGCATCTCCTCAAGGTCCCATAAAACCAAAGGGACTGAGGGCAAAAGGGGAGAGGATGAACACGGACAGGAGCAATGACAATGACATCCAGAGCTGAAGAGATGACCTTGTTATGAGCCAAAACCAAGCCAAAAGAAGAAGCATGGTTCTCCAACAGGCATTAGATCACATACAGAACTGGACAAGCACAAATAGGCTTCAATTAAACAGTGATAAATGTATTATTATGCATATGGGGGAAAAGAAACCAAGGATACGCATATAAATTAAATGACACCTACTTATCTAGTTCAACCGAGGAAAGGGATCTGGGAGTTATAGTCACGAGTAATTTACAATTCAAAGCACACTGTGACAAAGTTGTTAAAAAGACCAACAATACATTGAATTGTGTACTGAGACATATAGGGAGTAGGAGGAAAGAGGTGCTGATTCCGCTTTACTGGGCTCTGGTGAGACCACATCTGGAGTACTGTTCATAGAACTGGGCTCCATACAAAAAGGGAGAGACTTCCAAACTGGAGAGAGTCCAAAAGAGCTACAAAAGCAATCCAGGTATGGAGCATATGAACTATGAGGGAAGACTGGGAGCATTGAACATCTTTTCACTGAGATACAGAAGACAGAGGGGAGACACGTGTCTATTATTTAGAGCATTTTGGATCCCATATGATGGGAATACCTTGGACATGAATTAAAACCACAAAACTATAATATTAGGGCCAATCCTTCCAGATAAAAGTACACAAATTGAATCTCCTTAACAGGAGAAACTGGTATACCCAGCGAATAGTCCCGATCTGGAACTCACTTCCACTTGAAGTAGTCAGTAGTGTATCCATGGAGTCTTTTAATAATAGCTTAGACATCTACTGTGGATCTAGGGGTAGAATTCCATAGCTACAAAATATATTGGCAAGCATAATGGATGAAAGTCTTAAAAAACTTGGTTTCTCCTATGTTTCTTATGATTCCTTTGAAATATTTCTTCACTGAAAGGGTAGTGGATGCCTGGAATAGATTGCTTGCAGAACTAATGGAGGCTAAAACAGTGGGGGGGGGGCCTTCAAGCATGTACGGAATAGACATGGAGGAATCTTAGATGGGATGCAGGGAGGTGGGAGGGTCCACAGACCAGAAAGGGTCTGTGGAGACAGAATAGGTAGGAAACATCTGTGCAGACTAGGTGGGCTAAGCAGTCCCTTTCTATCATCAAATTCTGTTTCGTGCTTTCAACTCTCAATGATCAGATGCTGTGTAATCTACTGGGCTCCAATGATGCAAGCAAAATGACCCAGGTGTTGGGATAAGGGGGCCTGTAATGCAGGACACAGGCTTCTCAGAGTACAAATCCTTCGTATTTCCTTGTTTGCTAGGATGCTTTTGATAATGTCATGTGATACTAGAGCTTAACCCTGGCCTTCAACTTCTCCTACTTGGGTCATAATTATTGGGAAGCAAAAGGAGTAAAATCTGCTCATTTAAATGTGCATCGTTTTCTTCACAAAAAAGCTGAGACTGAAGCATGGGTTTCTTTGTATAAACCTGATATTTTAAGTTTAACTGAGACTTGGCTTAAACTAACTGTTAAAGATGGGAGTATTACGACTGACTGAAACTCAATTGCCCAAGTTTCATTAGCCCGACACTGTTTGCTCGACACACGGTTGCCTGACAGGTGAAGTTTTCCAGTGGTGAAGTTAGTTATATATAAATAGGGGCAAAGCCCATGAAAATAAAAAAAAACACTTGTCGTGGAAAACTTCGCCTGTTGGGCAACCATGCTTGGGGAACCAAGTTTCAGTATTTTAGTATGTCCTTTAAAGATTACTTGTGTTTTATCACTGGATATAAATTGTTAAGTAAGGATCGAGCAGGCGAAAAAGGGGGTAGATAATGGTATATTATAGGGGTTATTTAGAAGTAACTGAACTTGTGAGTAATTATAACCCTATCACAGAATCTGAATGACAGTTTTAGAATTGGACACTGGGAGTGCCTTCTCTGATTAAATATTGCACTGCTTACAATCTAACAAAGGCTGGAATAAAGGGGTTGAAAGATTTTCTTGAATTTACTCGCTTAGCTAACCAGGGTAATAATGTTTTAATAATGGGTGATTTTAATTTAAATTGAATCTAAAGTTGAGCCAGACTTAAATATACCAACATACTAAAATGCCAGCAGAGTAGGCCCTCATGGTTTATCAAGTCTGCTCAAGAATCAGTACCCGTGATGGGCACTGTTGCTGCCTTCCCACATTCCCTTGGATCCCCCAACCCCATCTGAAGTTCCCCAGTTTTGGCATTACTCAGCTTCACCATCCTCATATACATGTCCCAGTCTCTCTTGAATCCCTCCACAGAATCCACATCCACTTCCACCAGTTCCTCAGGCAGTGCATTCCATGGTTCCATCACCCTCTCAGTGAAGTAATGCCTCCTTCTCTTTCCCCTGAGTCTCCCACCCTTCAGCCTCAGATTGTGCCCCTGGTGGCCCCTCTGCTGGAACACCCTATCTAAGGTTACCCTATTTAGCCTTTAGATAGTTGAAGACCTCAGTCATATCCCTCTGTCTCTCTACTCCTCCAGGGAGTACAGGTTGAGCTCCTCAAGTCTCTCCCCATAGGACTTTTCTCCTAGCCCCATATCATTCTGATTGCCCTCCTCTGGACCCTCTCCAGGGTGCAGTGTCATTTTTAAATGTGGATGCCAAAACTGCATGCGGTATTCAACGTGTGGTCTAACCAGGCAATTGTACAGAGGGAGATGCACATCCCGGCTTCTTGAGGTTATCCCCCTGGTGACGCAACCCAGCATTTTATTTGCCTTTGCTGTAGCCCTCCCATAGTGTTCAGAGTTGTTCATTTTGGCATCCACCACCACCTCTAGGTCCCTCTCCACACTCGAAGCCTGCAGTGTATCCTCCTCCCAGGGTGTACATAGGAGCTGAGTTCCTAAGCCCCTGGTGGAGAACCTGGCATTTCCCTGTATTAAATTTCAGTTTCCAGGTATGTGACCACCTCTCCAGGGCCTCTACTTAGAAGTATTAATTTTAAACTCCAGATTTTCTCAGATGGTCACTGGTTATACACACAAATTTAGCTAGCAACAATCATACAACATTAGACTGGCTACTCACAAATAAACCAAATAAAATAAGTAGTCACTGCACTTTTCCAAATACAAAAAGTGATCATTTACCTATCTATTGTATATGGAATAATACAAAACCTAAAACTACACCAAAATACATTTCCTACAGATGTTTTGTAAAAATTTGGACTTGGGTAAACTTATGGAGGACCTGTATTCAGTTAACTGGACATTTTTGGACGCCATTCCAGATGTAAATATAGCAGCTTATTTTTTTACTAATACTTTGATTGGGATTCAAAACAAATTTTTACAGATAAAGACTAGATGAGTAAAAAGAACAGTTAATAACTGGATTACCCTGAGTTACATACATTAATGAAACAAAGGGACAATAAAGGGAAATTATTTAAATCTACTAATAGCATACTGATTGGAACAAGTATTGCCAGTTAAGAAACAAATGTAAGTCCAAAAGTAGGCAATGTAAGTTTAATTATTTTCATCAAAAACAAAATGGGTCTTTGGGGAACCCTTAAAAATGTTGGGCCTCAATAAAATCCTTAATTGACCCCTCAAGTAAAGAATCAACTGATGTTAATTTTTTACAGTGGTATGGAGCTCATACAACCATCAGAAATTTGAGATGCACTTTTGAATACATTTACTGACCTGTCAAGATTTAGAATAAAACCTGAAGATTGTGCACTGAAAAATAAGTTTACCTCTACACTATTGGCTGGTAATATACCTCTTTTTTATTTTCATAGAATAAATCCATCCGAAGTTCTAAAGTTGTTGAAACAAATATCCCATAAACAAATGTGTAGGTCAGGATGGTCTGGATCCAAGATTTTTAAAATATGCTTCTGCAGCTATATATTTGCCATTGACTACCATTTTTTACTTATCCTTGATAACTGAGGAGTTTCCACAGTTATGGAAGGATGCTATAATCAAACCAATTCCCAAGTCAGGTTCACCAGCAGACTTGGATAATTACCACCCAATTGCTATATTGTCACCTTTAAGCAAGTTGCTTGAAAAACTAGTTAATGATGAGTTGATTGACTATCTGCAGGCCCATGGTCTCCGCTCTCCCGAGCAGCATGGATTTCATAAATCACATAGCACCGGTACAGCCTTGGCCAGGTTCACTGACCACATCAGTAGGGCCATGAATTCTGGTAAGCTCACTGGTGCAGTTTTCATGGACCTGTCCAAGGCCTTTGACAATGTTGACTATGCCTTGTTGCTCAGGAGACTGGGGGCATGGTGATAGAGTCACCTTGCTCCTGGTTTTAAAGTTATCTAACTGATCAACCTTTTTTTGTAATTTGGCAAAACATAAGATGTGATGTAGTACATCAGCTGCTTGCATGGAGATTGTGTATTCATGGACTAGTAGATGATTTAAACAATAAGGCACAACAGGGTTTGTGTGATTGTGTAATAACATCATACCTCAGGTGTTTTGAAGCATTGGGCCATAGGCTGAGTGCATTCAACATCCAAGAAGTGACATTATTACACAACAGCACATTCCCATGGAGTGCCTTATTGCTGTCATACAATGGCTGACTTATAAAGAGAAAAGGGTTACATATTTTTTTAAAATATATTTTTACTTAAATTTCCTGTGTGTAGGTATATTGTAAAGAAAACACCACTGTTTTTGTTTTGTCCACTAGATGGTGCTGCCACTATATATACCTTCTCCTTCCCACAGGCCGTCTTCCCTCCCCACAGCTCTGTATCTGTTACTGAGTCTCTCATAGTTTCATTGTGTAAATGCTGCCCCAGCAAGACCTGCTGCCCACTGTGACTGTTTGGCATATTATTTTATTTTGCTAGCAGCATGGCCAGTACTAATGTTAGAAAAACAGAATGCCTGCTGAGCTGATCAGTGGACGGAGTGAGCTGGCACTGTTGTGCACACACACCAGAATGATCATGCTGCTGGGCATACGGAAAGCTGATTATAGCTACGGCTTTATTTTTACTTTACATGGTATTTTCTTTTTATTTGTGAATTAGTCAGAGGGAGACAAGGCGGCACAGCTGACAAAGTGGAGCAAGTATGATGCTTGTGTGTGCATACAGTAGAACGATCGTGCTTTCAAGCAGGGAGAAAGCCACAGCCAGTTACAGCTTTATTTTACTTTAACTTTTCTGATTCTTGTCAGGGGGAGCTAGGATTCTGATGGCAGTTATTTGTGGCAAGAACAATTAAGGCACAAATATGAAACCATATATTGTTTGGGAATATCATGCCTGAAAGATGTGTGTAGTATTTCTAACATAGTTTCTTTATGTACTGTAAGATGTGCGTGTGCCTGGACTTAATACAGTGATGTTACTGTCATAAAGCATTACTGGTCCAGGGGCACACTGACCAATCAGGTCCTTAGAAATTTCCCTGCTGTTGTATAATTCCACTTTTTCCATTATATGACACTTTGGGTAGGATATTCAGACTGCGCCATGCTGTGGCGCAAGCCTGGGTGCAGCGCAACTGGGATGTGCCAGGGCGCTGACAGGGTGATATTCAACGGTGCTGCGCCATGGCTCAGCACCATTGAAAATTGCTCCATGGCCACCTGCATAGCGCATGGCACAGTGGCACTGCATCAGCACAAGTGGCCATAGAGGAGCAGGGGGGGTGCACTAGCGCAAGTGCCATTGCGCTAGGCGCGACTGTGATATTCATTGGTGGACATACAAATGGGGCCATAATGCATGCAAGACACAAATGGAGCCATTTGCATGTCATTATGGCCCCATTTGCATGCAGGTACGCCAATCCCTGGTGACTTGTGCCTGGTGCTCTGCCAGGCAGCAGCCGTCGGGGACTGATGCCCCCTGCCCCCACTGGCAACAAGCTCTAGTGCCTGATCATGGGCCGTAAATAGTAATAAACTCCCTGGTGGTCCAGTGGACCTGTCTCCTTGCCTGATCATAGGCCGTAATAATAAAGAACCTCCCTGGTGGACCAGTGGACCTATCTCCATGCCCGATCGTGGGCTGTAATAATAATTAACCTCCCTGGTGGTCCAGTGGATCCATCCCCCTGCCCAATCGCGAGCTGTAATTTAAAAACACTCCCTGGTGGTCCAGTGGTACCCTTACCCCTCCCAACCCACCCACTCTTTCCGCCACCCCAGTCATCCCCCAGTCAGCGGCGGGTGGCAGCACCACCCGCAAGCCGCTCCAGCTGCCTGCCGACTGACAGCGACAGTTCAGCTGTGCGTCATTGGTCCACAGCGTGCGGCCAATGGACATACAAACCATACTGTACTACTCAGTCCTGATATATGAATGGATCCATTGGCATATTGGGATTGTGTAGTGCAGTATGGTCTGCATGCCCATTGGCCCATGCTGTGGACCAATTGGCATACAGCTGTACTGTACTCTGTCAGTCGGCGGGTGGCTGGGCAGCTTGCAGGTGGGGTGCTGCCACCTGCCGCTGACTGGGGGGAGCGGGGTGGTGGGAAAGAGTGGGCAGGTTGGGAGGGGGGTACTGCTGGACCACCAGGGAGTGTTTTTAATATTACAGCCTGTGATCAGGCAGGGGAATGGGACCACTAGACCACCAGGGAGGTTAATTATTATTACAGCCCACAATCAGGCATGGAGATAGGTCCACTGGACCACCAGGGAGGTTCTTTATTATTACAGCACATGATCGGGCATGGAGCTAGGTCCACTGGACCACCAGGGAGGTTCTTTATTATTATAGCCCATGATTGGGCATGGAGATAGGTCCACAGGACCACCAGGGAGGTTCTTTATTATTACAGCCCATGATCGGGCATGGAGCTAGGTCCACTGGACCACCAGGGAGGTTCTTTATTATTATAGCCCATGATCGGGTGCGGAGATAGGTCCACTGGACCACCAGGGAGGTTGTTTATTATTATAGCCCGCGATCGGGAATGGGGGTGGCGTTATGCCACCGGACTGTGCTGCCAGAGCTCAGGTGGCCACCCACAGCTGGCAGCTGGCATGTTGCCCTCTGCATTACGGCAGCTCACCTGTGGGTGGCCAGCTGTTGCTCCATTATTTTATGGCTTAATTGTGTGCAGCGCATGTAGGGGTTGCGCCTGCATATTCTTAGCACTTCCTGGGCTGAATATTGGGATGTGCAGGATATGCATGGACACCCCCCCCTTACCTGCGCTGCATATATTACCGATGCACCCCGGCGCATGGGAATTTGTGCTGTGCATATTCCCCCTTTGAATATCATGCCAGGGTGCATCAGTGGGTTCCGCATGGTGCAACTCTGTTTGCACCATGCAAGCTATTTGAATATCCCACCCTTTGCCTCCTTTAGCTTTGGGTGTGAGTACATTAAGATATTTATTCACTTTGCAGTATCAAGTAAACATTATTAATCATACTTAACCTGCAGGCTCTCTCTTTTCCCTTTCAAAGTTACTTTTTGCCTCTTCACCACTCTCCAGCACTTTTAGTTTTAAAAGATCTCATTGATCTAGTTAGTCAGCAAGAAACAACCTCCTACCAGAAAACAATATATATATATAATAAACATTTCATAATCATCTGCTCAGATAAAATAAAAGGTTTTAAGGTTGTACTGAGCCTTTAGTCAGCCAAAGGGGATCACATCCTCATCCTCCCAGATATCTCCTATGAGACTTTCTTTTTGCTGCCAAGCTGCTCATGTTACCAGCTTCCCAGCAATCTCAGTCAGGGATTCCCCATATTGGTGCCTGAGTGAGATGTCTGTCATGTAGTGATAGTATCTGTGCACTCTGATCCAGTTACTCTTCTGGTATGACATCACTGGGTGCACTGCCACCTCCTTCATAGATATTTGGGCCAGGGTGTAATATAGTCCTTTGTACCTGCCTGCATCGCCTCTGTCTCCACTAGTGAGGCTGCTCCCTTTCTTGTGTTGCTAAGTATGCCAGTGCTCGTAGTCCTTGATTTAGTTGTAGTGCAGGAAACTTTTGAGATTACTACCCATCCTTGGGGAGCTGTGTTCTAGCCTTATGTCATTTTTAAATACATTTTATAGGATGAAAGAGAAGACACTATTACAGTAAATTACTGTCCTCATACAAGTCTTCAAAGAGGAAAAAAGCGCATAGCATCAAATACTTGTTGTAATTTAAGACCTAAAACTTAGTAACTTATCAGAGCCAGAAGCAAATGGTTTGATACCGTTTATATCTTAAATAACTTATATCAGGAAACAGACATAGAAGACACGCATTGAAATGTGGAATTTAAACATATAGTTGTATAAAACTTTTCATAAGTACAATATATGTACATTGTATTATAATAGACATCAAAAACAGATCCTCTATATTTGAAACCAATAACAATATTTTTATGACACATATTCAGATTTTATTCTGTGTAAGTTTATAAATAGTCTCATAAATAGCCCAATACAGTATGCTTTTATCTGCTTACTGGTTAGATAATATACTATTATTATTACTAATAATATTACTATGTAATTTGACCTTATACCAAGTGTATTCGGCAGTCCTGTTTTGTTCTAATTGTATCTCTGTATTGTTCTAATTCTAATTGTTCTAATTGTATCGCTGTATTATATTGATGTTTGTTGTGTTTGCCACCCTGGTGGCCCGGGTCACAACTGAAAACGGCCCTCTGGATCAATTTGTTCACCCAGTTATCAAAGACATACATACATACATACAGTACATACATAAAGAAGTAAATGATGATTTTCTCCAAATGTTTTCAATCTCAGTAAGTAAGAACTTACAGAGATCCTACGTAGGAGTTTTAGTGTCCTTCCAAAGACAAGTAATACATCTTTTAGCATTATTAAAGCTAACTGTAACAATTTTGGGGCCAGACCTTTTGGAAGTGTTTGATCCAATGAAATTTCTATAAAGCAGAGAAGGGGATTTAGCTTAGTATCGAGCATCTCCTTTATTGTGATAAAAATCTCGATGCAAAAATTATTCAGACAGAGAACAGAAAAAAAATCACAAGATAAAGTGCCTGTCCCCCATCCACAGTGGTTACATAAGCTTAAAAGATTAGTACTGATCTTATCTAGTAAATAAGTGGTATAGTTTATCCCATGTATTACGTAGAACTGGATCTGATTCATACGATTATTAAGAAAGGAGTTCCAAGAAGTAAAAATCTTATCCCACGGTGGGCAGGGACATCCATCTTCAGTTCCTTCTGCCAGCTAGAGATGAGTGGGAACAAATTTGGTGATGTAGCCACACGCAAACAATTACATATCTTTAATAGAAATTTTCTTCTATTGAATGCTAGGAAATTAAGTCAAATAATTCATTGCCTTTTTCTAACACATAATTACTAGGAATTATTTTCCTTAAAACTTCCCTAAGTTGGAGATATCCATGTTGTGTATACCATACTGCTACTGAATTTGCTGGCAAGATTTTAAGTATTACCTCATACAAATATTTTGTATAGCAATGGGCTTTGGCCTGCCAAATCTTAAAAAGCAAAACTTAATGAAACAATCAAAACCATTACTATTAAATGGTGAAAGGTCATTAATTCCTACATTCTGCCCTCTTGTGTTGCATCTAGTAAGCAAAGTTCTAAGAGTGGCAGAAATAAATTATTA
The DNA here is from genome assembly GCA_016271365.2 of Neoceratodus forsteri. Taxonomy (NCBI): domain Eukaryota; kingdom Metazoa; phylum Chordata; order Ceratodontiformes; family Ceratodontidae; genus Neoceratodus; species Neoceratodus forsteri. The sequence continues at coordinate 1,415,691,347 of CM057449.1, read as the reverse complement.
CTATTTGCCCCCAAAATCTTTTCTTCTAAGATTTTGAAAAGAAACATCGCTTCTTTGAAACGAATATTGTTTCATTTCAAAATGAGCCCAAAGAGGAGGTTTGGGGTTATAACATTCTTTCAGAGACTCCAGAATAGCAGCTTGGTGGTACAGTGTGAAATTAGGATAATGACGCCCTTATGATTATATGAGGCAGTTAGCTTTTCCTTTCTTAATCTTGACTTTACTGCCTTCCAAATAAATGTAGACAGAAGTTCATCTAATTTTTGAAGAATCTTTAGAATCATCAAGGGAATACCTTGGAGAAATGAAAGTCATGGAAGGAAATTCATCTTTGCAGAATGTATCATTTCCGTTAATGATAAGGATATGTTTTTCCAATTAGTGAGGTCAAGTGCTATTTTATCAAACAGAGGTTGAGGTTAATACTTATTAACATTTCTAAATTATTTGGTAGTTGAATTTCAAAATATGTCAGTGAAGTGACTTTTATACTGAAAGGTATTTGTTACTGGTTAATGTTACGTAGGTACGGGTTAATTTGGACAGCACTGGATTTATTCCAGTTTAATTTATAACCAGACACAGATACAGATCCTTCAAGAGTATCTAGAATAAATGTTCTATTAGAGGGCCAATCAAATATAATACAGTGTCTTCTGGAAAAAGTGATAGTTGTAATGTCTCGTTAAGATAGCTATGTCCTCGAAATTCCAGAAGAGTTCTCAGTTTATTAACAAGTGGCTCGATCACCGAAGTAAATTAAAGGAGGGAAGAGAGTACCCCTGCCTTGTGCTTCTAAACAGTTTAAACACTGGGGCAATAGAGGAGTTTGTAAGAATTCTGGCGTTGAGAGTGGAGCAGATTAACTTAATCCAGGATCTGATCTATTCCCCAAAATCAGCAACCTCAAGAATGTGAAACACAGAATGCCATTCCACCTTATCAAAAGCCTTTTCTGCATCCAGAGATGCCACCATAGCATTAGGCCAGAAGCTATATGAATTGTGTTCAGTGTGTTCCTAACATTGTTATGCCCCCTCCTTCCTTTGATGAAGCTTGTTTGGTCCCTCTTAATTAGATTAGGTAGCACTAATGCCAATCTAGATAATAGAATTTTAGCAATAATTTTGAAATCTGAGATAGAAAAATCGGATGATATGAATTACACAAAGTAGATCTTTGTCTTTTTTTGGAATCATCAAAATTATGTTAAGTCAAAGGAAGGAGGGATCGAACCCTGCCAAACAAAATAATTAGTCAATGAAAATAAGGGAGCAAACAGTTTCCAAAGGCCTTGTAAAAGTCAAATCCTATACCATGGGCCTGATACTTTTCCTGGTTTCAGCTGGGAAATTTCTTAATGAATTTCTGTAGCACTAAAATGTATATCTAAGAAAGTCTTAAGGTTACTATTTGTCATATCAGCAAGATCCCTATTTCCCTCATAAACTTGGAGACTGATAGAGGGATTTATAAAACTTAAATTCTTGGTTGCTTTCTTCATCCTTATAGATAATAACCCTTTGTCATTTTCAACTGCTATGATATTCTCTCTCAACCTTTTCTTTTTGAAAGGGATAGGCAATTATCTCCCACTTTTGTCAGCCTGAGTAAGATATTTCAATCTAGACAACATTACCAATCTTCCCATGCTTTTGTTTTGAATAGTGTACCAGAATTTTAATTTCTTTAAGTTTTTAAGATGAAAAGTTGCTCCAGAGCTAGCATGTAACTCTAGTGCTCTTTATATATTATATTCCAGCTCCTAAATCTGGGATTGCTGTTTTTTTACGTTCGCTTGCACGCATGCGCAAGGAACATTTTGGGAGAGTAGCACACTTGGAGGTGTGCCTCTCCCATCCAATGCACTGCTCCCTTGAGCAGGTGTGGTGGTCCTGCACCAATGGGTGCAGGAGCTCAGTATGACAGCGGTGTTCCTCTGCTTCAAAGGAAAACACTGCTGCCATACTGAGCACTGCCGCTGTCCCCTCTGTCACGCGCTCCCCCCCGCGCGCGTCACGCCGCCCCAAAGCTTTCCTGCCACGCTGGGAGCCCACCCCAGCATGGCAAAAGTTGTTTGTTTTGCCGACGGGGGTGCTCAATCCCCGTCAGCTCCACGGCCTCCCCAGCCATCCTGCCCCCACGCTGGGAGCCCACTCCCAGCGTGGCAAACCGTTGTTTGTTTTGCCGATGGGGTGCCCAATCCCCGTCCGGCTCTTCGCCCCCCTGCGTATTTGCCGCGACGGGTGCCCTAATCCGCCATTGGCCTCGGCCCCCCACATCTTCTGCCATGCTGGGAGCCCCCCCAGCATGGCAAACATCCCTAGTCGCCTTCTTTTTTTTTTCCTGTAAACAAAACGGTCCTGCGCGCGCCTCCCAACCCCTCCCAGAACCCACACCCACCCACTGTGCACCCAGCCTCCCACACACCCCCCACCCCATACTTACTCCGGACTCCAGCGCAATGATCTTCGTGGACCGGAACACGCCTGCACTTCTTCAAAGCCAACCGCGAACTGAGGAATGGCGGTAAGCTGTATAATGGGCTACATAGGGGGTTTCAAATCTTATTGCATATCTCAGTCATTTTTGGAATTTTTGCACCAAATTTTCAACATGGAGTTTTGGGACCCCTCTCGTGAATTATGTCACTGTCATGTATGCTATTCAGGCCTAAAGGTGATTTCGCAGTCACTGCATGAAATCACCCTTCGCCTCAAATAACACCATGACAGTGACATCATTCATGAGAAGGGGTCCTAAACCCATGTTGAGAATTTGCAAAAATTCAAAATGACTGTTTTATGAGTGTGCGCGCCAGTTCCTATGCAGGCTCGTAAGTTCATGAATTTTCAATATTTTCACCCAGATTTTCAACATTGCCATTTTACCACATCTCCTCATGAGCAGTATAGCTGTCATTTTTCACATCCTGCCCAAAATGTGTTTCTGCCTATGTAGCGCACAATGGCGAGTCGGTGTGCTAACTCAATGTATGGGACACATTAAGAAAATCACAGTGACACTGATCATGAGCAGAGGTCTTAAAATGGCTGTGCTGAAAATTTGGTGAAAAAATTCCTAAAAATGACTGGTTTATGAGTCTGCATTGCACAGTTCCTACGCACGCTTGTAAGTTTGCAAATTTTCAATATTTTCACTCCAGATTTTCAACATTGCCATTTTACCACACCTCCTTATGAGCACTGCAGTTGTCATTTTGCACATCCTGCCCAAAATGTGTTTCCGCCTATGTAGCGCACAATGGGGGTAACAAAACGATCATGCTGACAATTTATTGTGCAAATACTAGCAATCGCACAGGGCATTAGGGTAAAGCACCATACATGCCAAACACCACTGCAAATACCTGCAAGTGAATGTTCGGCATTGACAAATGCTTGTTTATTACTCTTATAGGAAATATTCAAGCCTCTAACTACTGTTTTGTAAGTATCTCAAATCATATCTAGCCCTTTAGACTGTTGAATAGCATATATGGCTGCCTGTGGCACCTGTGGGTCATGTCTTCACTAAAATGTCTTTACATTATTAACCTTTGTAACCGTAATATGTAAGCATAGTAGATATGTTAATTAGTTCACAGTTTGTATTGTACTGTTTGGTCTGAGGTGAAACCTCTGTAAAAGAGTTTTTGACTCATAGGTATTGTAATCTGAGAATTAAATAAATAAATAAAATAAGTTATTCTTAGATACCTCCTCCATCGCATTAGCTTCAGAATAAAAATCAGTTTCCTTACATAGAAACAGAATTTGACAGCAGATAAGGACTGCTTGGCCCATCTAGTCTGCCCATTTGTCACTACTTTACCTACACTACAGTATTGCCGTAGACTATACTCAGGCTAAAGCTTATTCATAAACTCAGTGTGAGCTTGCTCCTTTAATAGAAGAGGGTCTATGCACCCAGTCTCCGGGTCATCTAGTGGTGTCCATGGATGCAATACTTACAACCAATTGGTGATTAGTCTGACGAAAAAGTGGATCATAACTTATGTCCATAATATCCTGGAATAACATTTTAGAGCCCCAGAAAGAAGTCTTTTCGACAGTAAGTTTTAAATCTTCCTGAGAAACAGCAGTATTTTTTAAATTAGGTTTTTAGTATGCCAGAAAACAATCAAAGTTGAATTCTTCATTTTACAGCAATGTCTATAAAGCTGGGCCTATACTGTGGCTGGCAGCTGTAGAAACGGATTGCTCTGAAAGACAATGCCCAGGGTACAATAGTAAGAATAGAAATAAAATACATCCAGAAGCTCCTTATATACCTTATTGTTTATTAAACGCCTTACTGCTTATTATGTATGTGATTTCATCTACGTCCTGTAGTATTTGAAACCAGGAAGTTCCATGATAGCACTTGAGTTTCAGCTCATTAGTAAAATAATGTTGTTTTCTTCTCCTTTATTTCTTCTGCATCCTGTTTGCACATGGTGAGATTTCTGGTAATGTGAAGGCATTATATAACACAGAGACACAGGTAACAAGTGAATGCAATCTAGCTTCTTGGTTGGGATCGGATACAGTTACGTGGCAGATACAATCTTATCACCTGTTCCTATGCCATGGGTGACAAAGTAAGCAGAAGGTAATTGTGCCAAGGATAGGATTATGAAAGTAAACTCAAAGTATGTTTGGTGCATCACTTTATGTTGCAACGTTAGGACCAATGTTTACCCTGTCAAGTACTGACCAGGACTTATAATTCTAGATTTGTACAAATTGTGCATGTTTCCCTGATATTATATTTTACTGTACATGTATCTAAACTTAATGACAACTTAATAAATATTTTCATGGAAAAATAACTGGGTCAAAATCAGATTGTAGTCCCTTCCAGTTAGGTGAGGTTGAGGAAAATCTGAAGAAAAAAAAAATTAAAAAGGGAAATTGATCATTGTTGGGTGCATACATGGATGCTAATGTCAATTTAGAATTGCCTCTTGATATGTTAATAATTACAAATATCCCTCTAGGCTCACAGTAGTGTTTTAACACATTTAGATCAGATTTGTTTCAACTGAATTGAAGCCTCATATGATTTTCAGTCACAAATAGCATGAAAGCCCATTCCATAACTTATAGGTTTTAAGAGCGTGATAATAGTGAGATGTGTTTTTTGCAAAATGTGAACCTGCTTTATTTTATTGGGCAAATTTTAATATTTTTCATTTTATAGGGTTCTGAAGTCCATTAATTTTCCATGATATAATTTGTATGTTTTGTCACCTACTATGTATCCATAATATAGTAGAAAAGTATACATTTGAAGCTCTGCAGAATTAACAGCTCCCTACAATTTTCTCACTATACCACAATTTCTAAAATATTTCCAGAGTATTTTGTCTCATAAGAAATCTATAATCTTTTTATTAATAGTTTTGTATGTTGTAGGGGAGATGACCAGAGGAAGCACAGGAAGTGGGTAAAGAACTTAAGGTACAGTACAAGTCACATTAAACTGTTCCACCAATGAGTTGTTTTAGCATTGTTTTTTACAGTTGGCAATGCATTGGCAGCTCATACTGAATTGTTTTTCAATGCTTAACCAGCTTAAGAGCAATTGTTTGTAAAATGTTTTTGCAACTCATTTGGAATACATCAGCAGTCCAGTCACAATGCAATGCAAAACTGAGTTTTAACTCATAAGAAACATCTTTTGCAGGGCTTTGTACTAAATCCAGCAACACTTATACAACTCAGTCAGAAATGCTAAAACAACTTATTGGAGGAACAGTTTAATGTAACTTGCACTGTAGAATGGTCAATTTGATTGGAGCAGAGGTACCCTGCCTGGTCCCTCTACTCAACGGGAAACTATTGGACATCCATTCACATTGATGGAAGCCATGGCCACCTCATGCTTTGTGCACACCCATCCTATGAAATCCCAGCATCTACATTTTAACAGACTATGAGTCAAATATCTCTACTCCACTCAATCAAATGCCTTCTCAATGTCTAATGGTATAGCTGCTGTTGGATGGGCAGAGTTACATGAACTGTGGATTACGCCAATCAGGTTCCTTAGGTTATCTGTAGCTAGCCTTCCTTAATAAACCCTACTTGATCTCTCTTAACTAGACAAGGAAGGTAGTCCTCCAGCCTATTGGCCATTATTTCTCCTGAATCTTGTGCTCTGCTATTAGTAAGGAGATCAGCCTGTAACTGCCAGTCTCTACTGGCTCCTTCTCTTTCTTTAATATGACATAAATTGCTGCTTCCCTGTGGAGTGCAATAGGGAACCCCTAGCTTTGACCTTATTATAAACCTTCTGCAGCACTGAAGTCAGGTCTGAATGTCCTAAAAATTGCTCAAAGGTAGCAGCTATCCATCAGCTACAACTCTAGCACTCTTCCACCAGATCCAGCTGCAGGCACTGCTCTGTCTTAGTCCTGTTGCTGAGATCTTTTCACCAGACTTTTCCATGCCTTGTTACCCACTTCATAGTAAACTTGTTTAATATGAAAAGCATACTGGATTTTACATGGTAAGAGTGCACTCAATTCTGATATACATTTTGATCTCCATCAGAGTCCACCTCTTTCTTTAGTTCAGACTGCCTTTTCAGCCTCTTAAGTTGATTTTGCAAGCTGACAGTTCTTTACTCCCCCTTTTGTTTCTTTGCACTTGCTTGTGTAGTGAGTTCCCCTCAGACTGTACATTTCAATGCCTCCCAGAGGTTCCCTACCTTCTCCACCTGTTCCTCATTCTCCATAAGGTACTGCTTAATTCATTCCCCTACTTTTTCTCTGATCCCCTTATCATACAGGTGTGATATTTAATCTCCATCTGCCCCTTTCTTGTGCCATCCAGGAGAAATGGACAGCCATTCTCATCTGGGTGTGATCTAAGAGCACTCATGTTGCTATGGCACAATCTGCTACACCTCTATCCAGCTATTGGTTATTAGGAAATAGTTTATCTGAGAATGTTTCATACAGGTGTCTGAGTAGAATAATACAGTGTATTCTAGGACACCTGGGTGTGCTAGCCTCCATACTTCCTCCACTCCCATTTCCTCCATCAGATGCCTGTCCATTTCAGCATTTATATGTGGGGTCACTGTAGCTACCAAGGTGATATCCATTGCTGGGTCAAAAGGAGCATTGAAGTACCCCCCACATTGATTACGGAGCACATCCCCAGGACCAACATTTTTGCCATTAGACTGGTATAGAACCCTGGTTCCATTGCATTGTGCCCACAAACAGATCCCAAAATAACCTTTCTAGCCATCACTTGATTAGGATATACTGCCTCCACACTGTGTGCTCAATCTTCAGTCCCATCTCTCACCCCCATGCACCAGAAAGCAAAGTCCCCCACACTTGGCATTATAGTCACTGTAAGCTATCTAGCAGACCCACTACCTGGACAATGTTTTCATTTCTAAGCTTATCAGGAGGAGCTCCTGGAGCATAATTATGCCCACCTTAGGTGTACTGAAGTAACCTAGTATCATCTTTCTTTTTATTGGTGTGTGCATTTTGTGGACATTCCACATGACATGCCTGTATATGTTCTTAGTCCTCATTACTAAGTAGAGCATTATTTGGGATCATCTAGTTTTAACTAAATTCTACTCTACATTCCTATGCTCATCGAAGTCTGTAACAAGCACCAAACTTGACTTTCTCCAGCTCAAACATAACCTCACCAGTGCCAAATTCTTGCTCATTGTGAAAAAAACTAAGATAATGTTCTTTAACCACAACAACAACATCCCCCTCGTTGGTACTAAGGCTGGCATTGCAACTGTCACAACTTCCCTAGGGGAATCATTTGAAGTTGCTTGACAAGTGTAAATACCTGGGAGTTTGGATCGACAACAAACTATCCTTCAATGCCCACATTGATAGCCTCTCTGCCAAGCTTAAAACCAAGCTTCTTTTTTAGACATGAAGCGCTTTTACCAAATGCTGTAGATTCAGACTCATCTAGGCAAACTTTCCTCCCACCCTGACACTATGGTGATATCATGTACAACTGCATATCAGCAACCAGCCTGCACTGGCTCGATGTCCTCTTCCATCATGCTCTTCATTTTATTACAAATGCACCTACCAGGACACATCACTGCGACTTACATGCTATTGCTGGGTTGACATCCCTAGCTACCAGAAGACTGCTTCACTCTGGTACCTGGACACTTAAATCACTACATAACAAACTCCCAGACTATATCTCCTCCTGATTCAACATTTCGCACTGCACTTACTCTCTAAGGAAATCTGTCTACCTTCTCCTGGACGTCTCTGGAACTCGAACCTCCCTTGGCAAAGAAGATATATCACACTCCCTCCCTGTGGCCTGGAATTGCATTCAATCAGTACTCAAACTCATTGGTCTTGTCAAGGTTAGCTTCTTTAAGTCCCTTGCAGGAAGGCATTTCATGGCTGCTTGCAACTACCAGAGTCTAACTCCCTCGAATCCCTCCACCCCTCTTTCCCCCCAACTCCTTTCCTTTCCTTTCCTTTCCTTTCCTTTCCTTTCCTTTCCTTTCCTTTCCTTCCTTCCTGCCCCACCTCAATAGTTGACCTATTAGTTGTCTCAGTCCCCTACTCTTTCCTTTAGCATTCTTTTCTTTACTACTGTATACTGACTATCTCATGTCTGTTAGGCATTTCTGCTCATTTCTCGGCTGCATCCCATCTTCTAGTCATGCTGCCATTTATTGTCACATTGCTGCATTATGTTAACACCATGACCTGTTTCTTTTTTTTGGTTGACTGTTTATTATGATGTATGAGTCCCTTTGTTCTATACAATGTATGTACCCTACTGTACTTTATGTTAGCCTGTTATAGTACACCTATTTTTTGTAAAACTGTTAATGTTCCACCTTCATGTATTAGGAACACCTTGTGAATGAGTTTGCTCAATGGAATTTTCCTACAATAAACTTGAACTTCAACTACATTCCATTTCACTTGTGCTTACCCCTCTCCCTTGTCAATATCCTTAATTCAAATCTCACCATGTTCAGTAGTTCACGAGGAACCACTTATTTCGAATAATGCCACCTCTAGACACCATCACTATACTTTTTCTTGTTGCTACCCACACTATAATCTTTACTTATCCAACCAGGCAAATCCTATACAGTTTGTTGAGACCAATTCATAGTACACCATAAATCAGCATGACATCAACAAAGATAAAAAGAAAAACAGTGCTTTTAACTCCCATTAGCACTATCCACCACATGGTGTGGACCTTCACACTTTTTTGTCTTCACCTTTTCCCACATAGTCTAACCATGAGGCTCCGGGGTAGATCATCTAGTGAGCGAGGCATCTACTAGTCTGACCCCCACCTCTTCCCTCTTTCATTAGTCTGTTTGATCTTCTCTCACTCGGAGGATGCTTATCCCATAACCTTAAGGGAGTCCATCGCCATGTGCAGAGATGGGATCCCTTCCTAGAATGCTCTGCTCAGGTTCCAGCCCCACCTTGGCACCTTTCCCTTATCTCCTCACAGCACCTGGTTGAGGGGCAACGCCATTTAATCAAATGACACAATGTAGTCACCCCCTTTATTTCCCCTTCTTTGTTTTTGTTTCCTCCTATGCAGGTCCATCAACATGGGCTGGCAGTATAGCCTAGAGGTTAGAGTAATAAGCTGTGAACAAGCTTTCTTGGTACATCCAGCAGGCCAGACCTGGGTTTGATTCTCACAGCCTCCACTTGCATATTGTGTGATTCTGATCAAGTTATTTAACTGCCCAGTGCTCCCAGGTCACCCCTGAAAACAGGCACTTGTGCCTAGTGGGCCTTACCTGGTTACCAAAGACTAAAAAAACAAGAACATTTGCATGTTTTTTTCACTGTATCAATTATTCTTATTTATCCCCCTTAGCACAGTCATCATATATGTAATCATATATCAGAGCAGGAGGGGCAGGGGGAGGAAAGCGCAAGGAGAAGGACCAGTTGGGAGGAAAGGTAAAGGAGAAGGACCAGAAGTACAAGGAGGATTTAGTAAAGGGAGTTGAGGGTTTAGGCCAGGGGAGCACAACAAGCAAGGAGGAACTAAATGGAGACAGCAAGGAAGGGAGGACGAGCCAGGCTAGTTTAGCAGATGGGGGAGAAGGACCAGTTGCGAGCAGTGAGGGGGGAGTTAGCAAGGTACAGAAGGATACTCAGGAGGAGGTGAGGCATAGGATTGGAGGGGAGGGGGTGGTCAGGGTAAATAAGGAGGGGGTGGCATGTGGCACCCAGATGGGGAGAAACAAGGAGCCGGCTGGTTGGAAGGGCCGGTAGAAAGGATGAAGGACATGGAAGGGGGGGGAAATGGAGGAAAAGGAGCGGTCAGAATGCTCCTGTTGGGAGATTCTATGATCAGGGGTATTAAATGGGATAGGAAGGGAGAAGCCTGGCCAGTTAGAACAAAATGCTTCCTGGACTAATGGTGCACAGGGCTAAGCATGAGGTATATCAGCTGGCAAAGGATTGTGGGATTCTCCGGACATACTGGTCCACCTGGGTACAAATGACAATGAGGAAATAGCTAGCTAGAGATACAGGCAAGATTCAGGGAGCTTGCCAGGGTCTGTCATGACATAGGATGCCAGTTTCCTTCTCAGAAATTCTGCTGGTGCCAAGGGCTAGTGGGGAAACACAAAAGGAAGATTAGGAGATAAACCAGTGGCTCAGAGAGTGGTGGAGGCCAGAGGGTATGGGGTTGATGGGGGATTGGGGAGACCTGGGAGGATAAGGAGCTGTATGCTAGAGATAGACTCCATCTCAATTTGGAGGGGAAGGGAATCCTTAAGTTGAAAATAGAGGGGTTCATTGGTGAAAAGTGGGGTTTAAACTTGTGAAGGGGGAGGGATGGGAGAAAAGGCTGTCAAGGGGGTGCCGATAAAGGAGGGACTCTGTCTCCAACCCCCTGGGGAGCTGGAGGATAGCGGGAAAAGGCCAACTGGTAAAGTGCAGACCAGGGGAAAACAGAATCCCCATGGGCACATGAGCAGAGGAAATGGAAGTATAGGGAAAGGGTGGAAGGTAGTCCTGCTAAATGCCAGGAGCTTGGGAAATAAAATGCTTGAGCTCCAGGCGATGCTAACTGAGGGAGCAGTAGATGTGGCAGCGGTCACTGAGACCTGGGCCACTGCAGGACATGACTGGGACCTGAACCTGGAGGGTTACACTATGTTCAGGAAGGACAGGGGAGGAAGGAGGAGGGTAGCAATGATAGTCAAAAACTGCATTGGCATAGGGGAGTAGAGGAGGCGGAGGGAACCGTGGAAGCAATTTGGTCACCTTGATAACGGGGGCAAGAGAGTAAAATAGGAGTGGTGTATAGACCCCTGCTCTGGCGGAGGAGCTGGAGGAGAGTCTGGTGGCAGATGTTGGGAGACACTGCAGACTGGGAGGGAAGGGTGGTGGTGTTGGGGGACTTAAACATGCCAGGAACAGACTGGGAGACTATGACATCCTCGGTGGCCAGGGAACAGAGGTTGTTGGATGTCTTTCAAGACGCATTCCTAACTCAGCAGGTGGGGGAACCGACCAGGGAGGTGTGGGTACTGGATGTGGTCCTGGCAGACAGTGACCAGATTAGGGGCCTGGAGGTAAGGGACCCATTGGAGGGGAGTGACCATGCCATGGTCTGGTTCTGCCTGGACCTAGGAGGGCTAGAAAGCTGCACAAAGACGGAGGTAACTGACTTCAGGGGAACGGATTTTAAGGAAATGGGAAGGATCCTTAAGGAGCATTTGGATGGGATTGGGTCAGACATGGATGCTGATAGTAGGTGGGAAATCATCAGGAGAGGGGTTCAAGATGCTACCAGCACCTGTGCAAGAGTAAGACGAAAATGCGGTAGGGCACGAAAACCCTGCTGGTGGACCAGGGAGGTCCAGGAGGTGGTGCAGGGAAAGAAGAAAGCCTATAGGCAATTCAAGTGCTCAAGGAGTGAAAGGGATCGAGGGGAGTATGAGCTGATTGCTAGAAGGGCCACTAGGGTGGTGAGGGCAGCTAAGGCAAGGAAGGAGCAGAACCTGGCCAGGGAAATCAGGAGAGGAACAAGGGTTCTTTAGATGCACTGGGGAAAACGAAGGTGAAGGGCAGATTAGCAGGATTAAATCAGGGGAGATGGGCACAAGACCCGGGGAGCAGGCTGAGGTACTAAATGAGTACTTCACCTCAGTTTTCACCAAGGAAAATGGGGGTGCTGCATCATACATGGGAGGAGACAGAGATACTGAGGGGGGGGGGCCCTTACCGATTGGCGGGTCTGGGGAGAGGGGGAGGCACCACTAGCAGGAGTGGGGAGGGCTAAGCAGGGAGAAGAGGTACTGGAAGTGAAAATCACAGCAGAGAGAGTGAGGGAAGCCCTCAGCTCCCTTAAGACGGAGAAAGCACCGGGGCCGGATAAATTACATCCCAGAGTGCTGAAGGAACTTGCGGATGTCCTGGCTGAAACCCTGGCAGAGCTTTTCACCATCTCTCTGAGGACAGGTGGGTGCCCCAGGACTGGAAGGTGGCGCATATAGTGCCTATCCACAAGGGAGGATCAAGGGAGGTGGCAGAGAACTACAGGCCTGTCAGCCTGACATCGGTGGTGGGCAAGGTGATGGAGGGCATTGTCAAGGAGAGGCTAGGGGGGGACCTGGAAAAGTCAGGGTGTCTGGACAATAGACAGCATGGATTCATCTCGGGGAAATTGTGTCAGACAAACCTTGTGGAGTTCTATGACTGGGTGATGAGTGCCATGGACCTTGGTAGACCAGTGGACATCCTCTTTCTAGACTTCAGCAAGGCATTTGACTCTGTTCCTCACATGGGCCTGTTGAATAAGCTGGGAGAAATGGGGGTGGAGAACCAGATGATCAGATGGATAGGCAATTGGCTCCAGGACCGGACCCAGAGGGTCGTAGTTGGCTGGATAGTCTCTTCCCCAAAGAGGGTCATTAGTGGGGTCCCACAGGGATCAGTCCTTGGCCCTCCTGTTCAACGCCACGCCTTTGACATAAGGACAGGAATCAAGAGTGAGATGAGCCTCTTTATGATGACTCAAACTGGCAGTGGTGGATGGGGAGGAGGGGAGGGTGGCCTCACAGGGGACCTGGAGGCTCTGGAAAGATGGTTTAGAAAGTGAAGCTGAGGTTCAATGCATGGAAATGCAAGGTTCTCCACCTGGGGCCGAAACCCGGCCAAGTGTACACCCTGGGGAATGCTACAAGTCTCGATGGCTGAGAGGGACCTGGGGTGGTGGTGGATATCAAAATGAACAACTCGGAGACTTGTAGGAGGGCAGCAGCCAAGGCCAACAGGATGCTGGGATGCATCGCTAGGGGATCACTCCAGAAGGAGGGAAGTGATGCTCCTCATAAACTGCTTGGTGAGGCCACACCTTGAGTACTGCATGCAGTTTTGGAGGCCACACTTAAAGAGGGACATTAAACTCCTGGAGAGGGTCCAGAGGAGGGCAACCAAAATGATTTGGAGCTTGGGGGACAGGACCTATGAGGAGAGGCTCGAAGAGCTAAATATGTACACATTGGAAGAGAGAAGGGACCGGGGGGACATGATAGAGGTCTTCAAGTACATGAAGAGGGTAAATAGGGGAGGAACAGTCAGGGTGCTTTGAAGGAAGAAGGAGGGGGCCACTAGAGGGCATTGGTGGAAGCTGGAGGGGCGAAGATTCATGGGAGAAAGGAGGAGGTGCTATTTCACTGAGAGGGTGGTGGAGCCATGGAATGCACTGCCTAGGGGGCTGGTGGAGGCAGAGACGGTGGAGGGGTTCAAGAGGGGCTGGGACAGGTACAGGGGAAGGGTTCTGGAAGCAAAATCCAATGCAGCAAGAATATCAGGAACTGGGAAGGGAGAAGCCAGAGAAGGCGAGGGGGGCAGCAAGGTCAGCACCCAGGGTGGGAGCTGACCAATCGAGCAGACTCAAAAGACCATTAGGCCTATTCTGCTGGCATTTTAGTTTGTTAGTATGTTAGTAAATAGGATCTGGGGCTGCAGCAGTGAGTAGGGAAATGGACAGACTAGGTGAGCCGCATGGTCCTTATCTGCCAACAGATTCTATGATTCTATGTACTAGAAAACTGAAGTGAACGGTTGTAGGTCTTATTATTATACAATGGCAAGAAAGAATCTTGGGCTCTGATTGGTCAGTGCCCACCTTCAGCAGTGATGTTATCTTAGTCTATAAAAATGGGTAAAAAATGTAGCAAAAAATCCAGTCTTCTGACTGTACAAAACACATCACATGACTGTGTGTATATCAGAGTGCGACCACACACCTGCAGTTTTATCTCCCTCCAAAACAATTTTGCCATTTTATAAGATAGATAACCCACTCTAGGATGTGTGGTTGTGCTCTGATATATGCACACCTTGGGTGTTTGACACACACCAAGGCGTGCATATATCAGAGTGTGACTACACAAAATAGAGTGGGTTATCTATTACATAACATCACTGTATGAAGGTCCAGCACAGCTGACCACAGCAAAAGTAAAAAAATTACTGTGCCCCTTTCCCTCTGTCTGCAGCAGTGACCCGGAGCACTGAATACAGCCTACCCTGACAAACCCCACAAGTCTCTCAACAAAAGCTGCACATACCAAAAATACTATCAAACACACCCGGCCTGCATTTTTTAATCTCCTGCTTTGCTGCTAGCCTTCTCTGTTCCAGAATGTCATGGACACGGACGCTCGCAATCAACTGCTTGGCTATGAGCGGTCACCCTTCCCACACTAAGTGTCACTTAATTCTGCAGCACGTGCACAACCTCTGGTTCCTGGCATACTTTAACAGATGTATTTCTCTCAACCTTTCTTCTCACCTTCTCTGCCTTTCTCCCTGTAAATGCTGCAAACTGTTCCAGAACATATTTCAGCCTCAAAAATCCAACTAACTTCTTGATCCCACGCAGCACTCATAGCCAATCCATACCAATAGCGCATGCCCCATTCAAAACAGCACTCACTAAACACACAGTAATGAGTTGTTTAAATAACACAAACAAATGAACATACAGGCACTTTGCATATACTAAGGGACTCTGCCTGGCCTCTAACAGTACAAGTAGATGTGGGGGAACACAGACAGACATTTCAAAAGGAAAAAAAGGCACAAACTCTGAGACCTTTGTAGAGTTAAAGATCACAAAGCATGTAGCAGCAGCATCACCTTGTGGGGAAATCTGAAATTGTAGACTTTTTTGTTAAATGTGTACTTCCATGTCAGAAAATTAATAAAAAAAATATTAAAAACTTTTTAAACATTTTTTTCTTTGCTAATACATGAGCCATTATATAATAGAAATAATGCACTCCAGGGTGTGTGTTGTGAGGGGATAACGTCACTTCTCAGGTGTTGAACACATTTGGCCTGTGGCCTCATGCTTCAACTACTCGAGGCATGATGTTATCCTAGCACGACATACACCCTGCCATGTATTATTGCTTGATTATACTGTATCATGTAATAGTGGTTGAATTAATTTTGTACTGTCCTGGTCATTTACTGTGATAACAGCTGAAAAAGTTGAATAAACTTTGATGACAAAAAAAAAATTATGTAGACC
Source organism: Neoceratodus forsteri (assembly GCA_016271365.2). Taxonomy (NCBI): domain Eukaryota; kingdom Metazoa; phylum Chordata; order Ceratodontiformes; family Ceratodontidae; genus Neoceratodus; species Neoceratodus forsteri. The sequence continues at coordinate 1,415,675,766 of CM057449.1, read as the reverse complement.
ACTTTTTAAACAACCAATGTCCTTTTTTGACAATCCGTAAGTGAGTAAAACAATGAACAGAACTTATAATGTGTAAGATTTAGCATATACAGTACATTTTCACACCATGGCAGTATGATAATAGACCCTTTCATATGCAGTCCCTTCAATGTCTCCCATTTCAGTACTAGATTCTACTTTAGGAAACAAGGGTCCAGTGTCTATCTCCAGTCTGTTAAGTCAATGGACCCCCTTAAAGTTCAATTAGTCTTTTTGAGCAACAGTCTCTAGACTCAATAAATCTCAGCTCAGACTGTCCTTTCTTAAAAAATGACTTCAGTTTTTACATCTTAGTATTGTCCCTGCCACTTGCTGCATAGGTTCAAGGGCTTCTTGATCTCTGCATCATCCATCTTACGTGGGTTATGGCAGTGACTGACTGGGAAGCAGAGAAACATGGCTCCCTCACACATCCTTTAATTTGTTTTCTCACTGGTCAGAGAGTTCAATCCTGCATACCATTTTAGTTGATCTCACAGTCTCGGAGTGGGGTGGTGGGTGAGGGTTCACTTGCTTACCGAGCCCCACATTTAACAGTTATGGTGCATTGGTTCTTGGGTCTCCAGTGACAGGGGAGTACACTGGGGGGTAAAGGCCTGAATAATTATAATGGGAGCCACTACACTACAGGCCTGAGTTCCCTGGCACTCTTCCAACTATTTTGAACTGTCACATCCAGGCTTCAACTCTCCCTCCCCACATAATTGAAGGGCACAAGCCCGTGGTTATGTGGGGGAAGAGCTCCTTCCCCACATCCTATTTAATCCAAGCAGCAGACTCCCGCTCTGCTTAGAGCGAGTTACACTCGCTGGTGGTGTTGCTCATGCTCGGCTGCCCTTTCCTTGTTTCTGCCACCCCCCATTCCCCATGCCTCCTGGCTTGTTTGTCCATTTTTTCCATTTTGTTACACCCCCCCTGCTCCTCTGTCATTTTTCTGTTGTTTCTTCATCCCTTCTTTTGGGGATTCCCTTTTCTGTCTCTCGCCTGGCTCCTTCCCTTCCTGCTTTCTCCTTGTCTGCCTCCATGCTTCTCTATTCTTCCCCTCCCTACTTCTGCCTTTCAGGCAGCCATTGCCGTCCTATCACCGAGTCATACCTGCCTTGCTGGACACAGTTCCAGACCTCCATTCCTTGCACTGATTTGCTCCTCCTTGCTGTGCCCGAACTCAAACTCAACTCCGTTCTGCTTCTGGTAGAACAGGACTCGTTCTCTAACTCCACTGTTGCTGTCGCGCATCCGAACCTGCTAATTCTGCAAACTGCTTGCACCTTGGGACGCACGCATTGCTCTACACATCGTACACACGCAGGCATGGTTTCCACCCAGGTCACCAGTCCGTATGTACTATCGAGCTCCCATCGACCTACCATCCCCATGCTTCAATGTCTGGATTCAGGGCATGCATTTCTTTTAAATTCAAGGGTGTATATTGTGGCAGCGCTACATGCTGGACCTGGATCAACCTGCTCATCATTTTCCCTTGCTCTTACCGTACCTCGCTATACTCATTGGTGGTTATCATTCCCCAACCAGAGACTGTTTATTCTGCTATTCATTCACTCTTGCTGACTCAGGATATTAAGAGCTACATGAAACGCAGGCTCGCATGAGTCTCCTTCTATTTGTAGCAAAACAGATGCAGTGCCAAACTAATCTGCCTTACTGTCTCCCTTTTCAGCAGTTCTCTGGGAGTGCTTACAATCAATGCCTTTCTCCATCACTGTCTTTGGCTTCCACTGATTCTGAGTGTCTACTGCACGGCCTGACCACCCCTTGCCTACTACCATTACCCTACAGCCCCTTTGAACCTGCCAAGACTTTTCTGCTGCCTTGCTGCATGTATTTGGAACACATTCCTTCCAGCAAGATGTTCATCATGCTTGGCTATTTCTGGACATTCTATAATTACGACTTTATCATGATGGACCTTCCTCTGTGCCAAGCCCTCTATATAATCATATCTCCGAGTCACTGGAAATGCTCAGTGACACAGCCAACTTCCTTTACATGCTATGTACTCTGCAACTCCACTACTTGTGTTTTAGCCATGTGCCCATTATTGAATTTGGCACCCTGCTCCGGATCCTTCTCGCAGACAACAGCGTCTCCATCTCGATTGGACACCCCAGGATGTCTTCCCTTCAGAGCCTAACTACCTCTTCACTTCTCTCACCAGCCGATCTACATGGGATCCAGCTGCATGTGCTAACCTTATGAGTTAGACTGTCTCTCTTTATTTACCTACCAGCTGACCTTCTTGGGATCCAGCTGCGCACGCTAGCCTTCGTGGGGTTAGCTGTTGCTCTCTACTCACCTTACCAGCTGACCCACACATAGTCCGGATGCTCATGCTAGCTTACGTGAGGCTAGCTGCTACTCTTCTTACCTCACCGACTGACCTACGAGGGGTCCATCTATGCTTCCTAGCTTACGTGGGTCTAGCTGCCACCTACCTCACATTATTGGCTGATTTTGTGGGGTCCAGTTGCACCATATTTGCCTGCTTCTATGACCTGCTTTGCCCTTCAGGCCAAGGGTACACTACTTCTACTCCACCCACCTCACCAGCTAAGGGCCTAAAGATTCGCTTATTCTAACATACGCCTACCTGCTGCCATGGCAGCCAGCCCAGATACTCCTTACTATGGATTCACAATTTGATGTTTCAACACTCATCATCTATTCTTTGGACGCTTTGGCCTCCTTCTCTGCTACTCACCTGCAACATGCAGCTTGCTTACTACTACAACTTATGTACAGGTTCACTTCTTTACCTTACTTGCTCATATTACCTGCTTCACTCTTGCAAGGCTCACGACTACCCTGCCATTACAATCTACTGTGCTTCTTATGAGCTGGCATCCATTTATCCTACGTTTATGTATTTACTGCGATCTCTACCTACCAGGTCATGACCCTCTGCATTGCATGCAGTTCGGCGTCTCCATTGCATTATCTACCACTGCTTTGCAACCTGCCTCGCCTGCTGGGCTGGACTTCAGCCATCGCATTTAGTCAGACTCGTGCCCTTCCTGGCCAGAGGTACTTTGTTCATATATATTACTGTGCCATAATCACCTGCTTCTCGACATGCCTTTGCCCATCGGGCTGGAGAGTTTACCTACTACTCGCCTGCTTTTGCAACCTGCCTTCACCCATCGGGCTGGGAGGATTCCCAACTACTCGCCTGCTTCTACGACCTGCCTTCGCCCATTGGCTGGGAGATTTATCTACTGATCGCCTGCTTCTATGACCTGCCTTCGCCCATTGGGCTGGGAGGTTTACTTACTTCTGCTCTACTTCTGCGTCGCCCAGCACGGGGCTTGGAGATTCACACATTCTACTATATGCCTACCTGCTGCCCTGTCTGCCAGCCGGAAGCTCCTTTACTGGTTTCGCATCTAGACATTTCTTCTTTCCTCATCTATTATTGGATACTTGCCCTGTGCCTCAGTCGTGTGGAATTACTGCTGCTTCACTCTTTACAGGACACTTAGTTGAGCTTCATCTGAAGACCTTCACTATCCTGATGCATGCTGTACCGCTTCTCGGACCCTGTGACAACGCTACTTCATTTGACTCAACCTCTTCAGTTATCACCATCTAGGACTCCTATGCTCTATTCAGGATTCATCTGGATATTCTTCACAAGTCAATTCTAGCTACGGTACCATCCTGGCTTGAACCGTAGATGTCAACATTGTTATGCAACCTACTGGATCCACGAAGCTCTCCGAGTCCCTAGCTTGTACCATTCTTCACGCCCCTCACCTTCTTACGTACCTCATCTTGCAATGCTACTTCCTACTAAAAAGTCTGCTTCTGCAGCTTCATTTACTCCATCAACTGACCTACGCACAGGTTCACTTATTTATACTACTTGCTCGTACTACTTTCTTCACCCTTTCTGGGCCTAGAGGTCATCACGACTAACTCGCAACTACACCTGCTGCGCTTCTCGTGAGCTGGAAACTCATTTGACCTACTTCTACATATTCACTATGTTCTCTACCTACTTACTGCTTGCTTCCCCCTCTGGATTGGAAGTTCCTATTGCTCCATCCTCCCTATTGAGTTGCATGTGCCAGCTCTTGTGCTTCATCACCACGGCATTCATTGCTAACCTTGCCAAGCTGAACATGACTCAACAATTCTCTTTCTGACGTGGATGCTGGGCCTTGCTTCCTGGATCTCCTCTGTGAAGTTATCCTCTCCTGCTGGAGTGCATCACCACCTACGACTATTCGCTTCATGTTCATTTCAACCACGGATGCCACTCCATTTCATTCCGGGCTGCTCATGGACTCTCGAACTTGGGTTTACTGGATGGACACTTGCTCTATTCATCTCACATGTCGTACTTCCATATGTCTGCATTTCTCCGTTTCTCTAGACTGGCTTCTACATTCGGAGTTCGGATTAGCCGATTAGATTATTAGGATTACTCTCCTTTAGTATGCCCAGAAGGACAGGCAGGTCAGTAACCATGGGTCCTCAGAGGTTTCCCCCCAAGGGTTTTTTTCCTGTCCTGCGTGCTACTGATCACACTCTCTAGAGTTGGAGGAGGTGATTAGCTACTCATATTATTAGGGTGTATTCCTGCTCAACTCCTTCATCAGTCAGATATAGAATAATTGTTGGTATCATTTTCTTTTGGGGGTCTCATAATACCAGACAAAGCTTCCTCCCTACAGGTGGGATACAGAGCTGTGTTCATGAATCACATGATACAGTTTTGCAAATGGCCTTTTAATAATCATGAGGTCATTAGCTTGTTATATGGGCATGCTGACTTAGTGGTGCGGTGAGAGCACTACCACCCACCACACCAGCAACCCAGGAATGGGAGTGAGCTTGGGTTGCAGGGGGCTGGCTGGTGGGGGGGACTGAGCATCTGAAGGAGTGCTCTACTCTTCCTGGGGGTGGCTTGCTGTCTCTGTCAAATGACTGCCACCAGGTGGAGGCATGGGGTAGTACAGCACAGAAGTGGCAATGAGGGGAGGGAGCTGCAGGACCCTGCAATGGGTGTGTGTGTGCCACCACACACATGACTGATGTGAGCGTCCCAGCACTGGGAGGGGAAAAATGCAGGGGTGCAAATAGCAGTGAAGCACGTGTGTATGAAGCTCTGTGTGCCATCCCTCACCCATTCCACGATAATGAACCTAGCAGGATGCTCCTGGACTACAGGTAAGCTCTAGAGAGATGGAAGATAATGGGGAATGGCAGACAGAGGGTGGAAGGGAGCCCAGCCTGCCTCAGCTGAGCAGGATAAAAACCTATATGGAAAATATTCATGAGGACATTAGCTTGTTATCTGGGCTGCAGAAGATGACATCACAGGCTGTACTATAGAGGAACACAAACAAGCAGAACAGAGAAAGAAATTAGTGCTTTTGCTGATATTTGAACCTAGGCCACATAAAATACTGTTCCGGTTGCACTACCAGCTGCACCACAAGACAACTGGAAGCTTGGGACTCTCAGAAGCATCTTACCCTTTCTCTAATGCACAACCTGGTGCTGTGCAGATAATTACGTTTTCAATCACGTGTGCAGTGTGCACATACATGTAACCCAAACAAACAGTTGCCTTGGTGACGCAGTTGGCAGCTCAACTAGAAAATTATTCTGAACAACCTGGGTTCAAGTCCATCTGAGGCACTTATTCTTTCTCTCTTGTGTTTGTTTGGGTTCCATACATGTGCACACCACCCCTTGAGATTGAAAATGTAATTATCCATGCTGCACAAAGTTGTGCATTAGAGAAAGAATAAGGTGCTTCAGGGAGTCCCAGGTTTCCAGTTGCCTTGGTGGTGCAGTTGGTATCACAACTGGAATAGTATTTCAGGTGGCATGGGTTAAAATCTCAGCTAAGGCACTTATTTCTTTCTCTCTTCTGTTTGGGTTCCATATACGTGCACATTGCACCCTTGTGATTGAACATGTAATTATCTGTGTAGCACCAGGTTCAGCATTCGAAAAAGAGTAACGTGCTTCTGGCAGTCCTGGGTTTCCAGCTGCCTTGGCAGTGAAGGTGGTAGCACAAACAGAATGGTATTACAGGGGTGACCTGGATTCAAATCTCAGTTAAGGCATTTATTTCTTTCTCTCCTTTATTTGTTTGGGTTCCATATATGTACCCACCATATCCTTGTGATTGAAAACTACTACACAGGAGCCTGCAGTAGTACAAGACCATGTGATTCAGAATGGACAGAGAGCACATGCCATCTGCCATTAAAAGCATGATTATCCAGTATGCAGTTGTCAGTAGACACACAGGGCTGTAGTATCGTGTGTGATCCCTTGACCTCTTGGCTTGGAAACCTGAAGAACATAGGTTCAAACCCTGCTAGAGATAAATTATAACTGTATGACCTTTGGCAAGTCACTTACCCTCCCAGTGCTCCAGACCACTCAGCTGTAGAAATGGGTAGAGGCAGGGCACACTGTAACCAATATGTTGCATCTCAGCTTGGCTATTCTGGGTGAATAATTTCTGAATAGAAACAAATGAAATAATCCTCTGCATCCCTTTCCTTCTCCTCATGGGCTACTGCTGGTATGTACAGTAGGTAGCCTGTACAATTGCCATTTTGTGGTTCTACTGCATCCTGATGCACTACTGTGCTATTTAAAGGGTGCTTGAGAACCCCCCTTTTTTTGCACAGCAGGAAGAGTGTGCTATTTGCTTCTTGAATGCTATGCTAGCTATCATGTTCTCAAGGTGAGGCTGGTATGCTAACCATGGCCACATTAGTGAAGGCAGCTCCATTTGCAGCAGTTTTGTGTGCTGCAGAGTCTGGATCCCTCATGAACTGCACCATGTATGAATGCTTTGTTACTGTGCCTATATTGCTGGCTGTGTTTTTCCTCAGTGGCAGTGGTGTCCTGCTTTACCATCCTTCAGCTGATGGACCCCTGCAGTTACCATGTGCTAATTCCACAGCATATGTCTGGAGTGCTGTTTTGTCCCCACTAATTGCAGCTGCTTCCTTTTGAGGCTGTTTCCTAAATCAGGATAGCACATGCTACCTGCAGTAGCATGTATTTACCATGTGGTATATTTTTCATGAATCTAGCCCCTTGTGTGTTAGGATTTTAGCTATGTAATTATGTATATTGTATGTATTCTGTTGCTATGTATTATTGCACTTATTATGTATTTTATATCTCAGTCTTGTTCCTCTCCCCCAGGTCACACCTAGAAACAAGTCTCAGCTCAGTGTGCCTATCCTGTCCATCAAAAAAAAGGTTAAACATTTGTTCATCAGTTTAAATTTGTTGTCATTTATTTGTCTTTTATTGTATGCCATGCTTCACTGGGGAGTCTTCATCCATTCATGATTAGAAACCATTGCTACTGTGTTGGAACCAGCATACTGCTATATAAAATTGATCCCCTGGTTTTAGACCAGTGGGCCTAACAAGGCATAGCATGTTCTTAGAGATATTGCTTTCAAGACAGTCTGGATTCTACACTTACAGTAATGGGACAACAGTGTTATCACCTACTGTGGAGCAGCAGGCACTGTCTGTAGAGCTTCATTACTGCAATTTGTCTCCCACTATCACCCCAAGGGCATCCAGGATGTAGACAGTGAATTGTAATACCATGTATTTAACTTTTGTTTCAGTGTTCATTGGTGCATAAGGGACATGGTCCAACTGAACATTATAAAACTGTGTCTGCATCTTCTTCACCATAAAAGTGAGACCATATCTAAAATATGGAATGTCCTAAAACAGGCTTTGTAGTTTGATTTAGAAAAAAAGAACTGGATACTTTATACAAACATATGAACATACAAGTTAGCCAGCAGAAGAAGGCCATTTGGTCTGTTGAGTCTGTTAGACTGTGCAGTCCCTGATCCAAAGATTACAGTGAGCCCTGCCCCCTCTCCACTCAGGATGACTCTACCCATCACCCTGTCCTACCTTCTCCTAACCCCACCAACCATCTTTTGACTGATGACTTCAGACGGGAACTCAGTCCTCCCTGACACCAGGGTGTCATTTCAGCTTGACACCACTCACTCTGAAAAGAAATGTCTCTTGACCTCCTTCTTGAAGCTCCCTGTTTTTTTTTTAAATGGAATGAACAAAACTGAGAAATAATGGTCCATTATTTTAACCACATTTTTGAAAACTGAATGTCTTGTGAATTGAACCAAAACATCTGTCTATCTATCTCTGCCTGTGTGTTTGTCCATGTGTGTATGTATGTGGGCACAAAAACACAACAGGGGGTGTGTTCATTAAGAGCTACAGACAAAGTACTCCTCAGCACACACACACCGAAATAATGCTTATATTTCATAATGAATGTAGCACCCTGGAGTGTGTTATTTCACTTATAAAGTAGCCTGGTATTAAACAATTTGCATTAGAAAATGCAGCACCATGCACACATGAGTAGAAATAAGCCTAGCAGGTGACCTGAATCATCATTCAAGAATGCAATATTTGCAGTGAGCCTCTTGACCCGTTTGTTGATAGTGTACAGTATATGTAATGGGGGAGAATCAAAATACCTGCTACAATATGTGGACACAACCGGCATTTGCTGTGTTGAGGGATGGCTTTAAAATGTACAAAGATTATTAGGAATAACTCCCAACAAGCCCAGAAAGAAACTAAAGTTGGAAAAGGAAGAACAGAGGGAGTAAACAAATGTTACCGCATACCCAGATGACATTTCTCCCGTACACTGTTCTCTGGAACAGTTTCTGACTCGAGACAGCTTGAGCCAGGCAGAGGGAGGTGAGAAGGTGCAGACTGCACTGGCTTGCCTCTCACTGACCTGAGTGGTGGTAGCAGCTCAAGTCTTAGTTCTCCAGACGCTGACACAGAGGTACGTGAAGCTCATGATACTATTCAATATGCACTACTCTACCTATATTATGACTACCTCATCCATTGTTGCGCCAAACTAAATATGTAAAACTTGCTGTTGTTGTTGTGTTGTTGTTTTGGGTTTGTTCTGTTCTACTGTACCAGTGTAAACTCCCTACCCCAGGACGCATCTGGAATCGAGCGGTACTCTGCTCAGCATGCTTTCCTGGTAAATCTCTTAAATAAATAAATAAATAAATAAATTGCTATTGCTTGAGTGCCAGCTCATGAAGGAACCCTAAAAATCACTGCAGGAACTTTTGTCAGAATGCTGACACAAGGTTAGAAGTACTGATGTGAAAAACAAGATTTTGGGAAAAGGAGTTGTTGGACATGAAAGAAAGTATTGAACTGGTAAACAAAATTCAGACAAAGGTAATGACTCTGGAGGTATCAGTCACTAGAAATACATCAGACTGCATTGTGATGAGGAGGAAAATAAAAACAATGGAGGATGTAGTAACATTTAAAAATCTAGAATTTGTAGTCATACTTAATTATCTTGAAGCAAAATTCCAGACTACAACAGTCTTAATTACATTTATATTTGAGAATTAAAATAACGTTCTAGCTTTGAACCTTCACTTTATTATTAAAGCTTACAGCACCTGGTGAATTTATAGAAGCTACTGGATAATACTGAATGTAAGATTACCCAGTATCTGTCTGAATCTGTACATTCAAATTTAAAAAGAGACTTTATCATGAGCACCTTGGTATTTGATACTGATCGGAGAGGTTACTCAAATTAATCAAAATGCATGAAGCAATTGCCAGCATAGTCTGTATTTTCCATATTTGCCCTACTGTTTGCTATGCCATGCAACAGAGGAAAAAAAGATGTAATTCTTTTCATCCCTATCTGATAGAGATGGATGCCAGGTTCTCTTATGGAGAGAGCCAAATGCAGAGTAATTTTACAAAAGGAAAACCAACATTTTTTTTAACAGACCATCTCACCACCTTTTCTAGAGATCATCAAAAGAAAAACTCTGACATAGCCTTCACAGGCCAGTAGTTTAATCATCGATTCTCATTTAAGTCTTATGGAGTTCACAAATCCCAAGACCAGAGCTTGTCATACTGTCTTCAGGGTCAACCTCAGCTACAGTATTCTAGCAATTTAGTATCTTTTGACCCTATGTTATCAGAATGTTGAGGCACTATAAGTGACTAGCTTTAGTTTGTTGTCTTAAGATGTTTGGAGCACATGATAATAGTCACAGTACATTCCATGCTGTGCCATGGCCTTTTCCATATGTGTATTTTGAACTGAAATAACACTCGGAAATTCCTTTAGAACCCAAAGGTTCTCTATAAATATATGATGTAGTAACTCAGGGCTGTCCAGCTGAGAAACAGCTTTTCATTGGCAATAAGGTCTAACTTGTACCCAGTTTTACATCTAGATTTACTAGAGTACAGGAAGGCCAAGTGACTGCCACAAGGTTAGAAAGTGAGTCAGTATTGCTGGTAACATTTTCCGACAGTGACCTCCTGTTGCATAGCTTGGTGCTCTAAGCATGAAATCACACTGCCTTCCAGGTATGCAGGAACCACTGAACTACTCTAGCATATGTAATCTGAAAAGCAACCCTCAAAAATGATACATGTATGGGTGCTGTTCTAGGGATAGATACTGTACAGGCATTCCAGCACTGAAGCCCACAATTCAGCACTTTAACAGAGGCAACAACCCCTCTATAGGAGCAAGGCATGAGAAGTACCTTTACCCATGATACCCTTTTACACAACAGTGCTACCTTGTTTCACTGCAGCTGGAGCTGTGGTCATTGACCCTTTTCTACAAAAAACATAGTAACAAGGTAGAAATAAAAAATGAGGTCAAAATAGGTTTACTTTTGCCCCATTATTACTTGCACTGTGCATACATCAAGACTTGACACAAAGCAAAGATGTAGTGAGGAATTACTGTATCTCCTGTGAAGTACATACAGATGAGCAAGCCTAGGTCTGATAATCAACTTGCCAGAGCACTGTTTCACTGTCCCATTGAATAATTCTGCTCTGCAGGGTTAAAGGACAGTGACAGATACGGCAATCCTAACTGACTAGCATCTGATGGTCCTGTCAGACTAAAACAGGGACTGTCCAGCAGTATTTGGTACAGTAGTTATCAATGCTATTTGTCTAGCTCTCACGGTAATTAGAATGCACTGTGTTTTTGCATCAGAGTCCCACTCATTGTTGTATCAAAATTATGCTAAATTCAGATTTGGATTGAGATTCCAGGATCCAGTCCTTAAGGTCAAAATCTGTTATTGGACTCAAGGGGGATGGGGTCAGCTTTTTCTTCTTTAGTTGCTATCTTGGGCCTTGTGGGTGAAGAGTCAGGAGAGACAAGAGGAAATGTTATTTCACAGAGAGAGAGTTGATGAGCGGGAACAGCCTACTGGCTGAGGTGGTGGGCCAAAACCATTAGTGCTTTCTAGCACAACAGGGACAGATTTAAGGGCTTACTAATAGCAAAAGGGGGTAGCTGTAATGCAGGAAACTTGGGGCAAATAACCTGGGTAGGTACTCAGTCTTGGGGGGTAGGAGAGTGTATTACTGGCAAACTGGATGGACCAATGGTCTTTTCTGCCATCATTTTCTCCGCTTCTATGTTACCTTAGTGTAACATCTTTTCTTCTTGCTTTTCATCCTTACAAGCTTGCCATTTTAAAATCTCACATTTATCTGAAACTATAATTTTAGAACCACTGATGGTAATTCTCCTCTAAACTGTGTCCTTAACTACCTGAAACCCCCAAGAATGCTATGTATTGGTTGCATTTATATGATATACTGTAGTTCATGCACAGGATTTTTTCTTAACTTTGCATTTATCTGCTCTTTGAAAGCTAATGGTAAAATCCACCTCTGAGAATCCCAGAGAAGAACAATGAAGTGTAAGAGGGCCTAGCGCCAGACTGCAGGGGTGATTGTATAGGCCTGCAAAGGAATTACTGGCGACATCTGTGTTAATGAAATAAAAGAGAAGCCAATGTAATGCACTTTGATGATAGAGATTCTGCACTAATGCCATGACCCACATGACAATTAAAATGAATAATTCACTGACATTACCAGCTGCAACAGGTCCCAGCATTCCAAAGAGGGTCTCAGTTCTAACAATACAAAACTCTGGATGCTTTCCAGACATGCCAAGTCTCTGTCTTTCAGTTTGAAGACATCTTTCTTTATCTCTCAGATATTCTATCTTTGACTTGTCTTCCACCAGCAAAAAAATGAAAGCTTTCCATTCATTTCAATAGAGCAAGGTGTGTTTCTGTTTTCATTACAAATCCGCCTCCTTTCAAGTGTTTAAAAGAAAAGTTACTGGCACCTCAGTCAGCAGATGCTTCAAAAACATAGCATCTACAGCTTATTTATCTGGGACAGCCCAACTGAAATGTCATATCTCATTTGCAGGGGTCTAGCCCCCAAGTTTACAGATGGGAGGGTGCTGCGATGTGGAGTCCACAGATTTTCCTAAGGACACAGAGTGAGCAGGTGGCTGGGGTAGAATTCAAACTGGGGGGGGGAGATTCACAAAAAAAAGATGCAAGCAAGCTATGTCCATCATGGAACGTAAGGTCCCTGTCTGTTGTGTCTGTGATCTTTTGTTGTAGCCACAGTTTGTACCCAGAAAAGTGGATGCAATGATGTGGGATGCAGCTATGTTCCAAAGAGATCAAAACAGATACAGAGAGAGGCACACAAGCAATAAATGTTGTCATGCACTAGAAATTCATGTTGCGGTATATTTACATGTGTCCCTGCTGTAGTTCATTTTTGTGGTGGTCGGGTACAAATGTTTATTTTTTAATTTTATTCTTTTGGTAACTTGATAAAGCTCACTAGGCATAAGTGCCTGTTTTCAGGCGTGACCTGGGAGCACTTGGGTGGTTAAGTGACTTGCTCAAAGTCACACAGTATGCAAGGAGGTTCTAGAATCAAACCCTGGTCTGCTTAACGTACCAACTTGTTCACTGTGAGTTACTGTAACCTCTAGGCTATACTGCCAGCTCCCAGTTTATGGTGTAGGTATTGTGATGATCAGCACCCTGCAATGTATCATGCTATGAAGTGCAGTACTCCCATGTTCATTTCTCACTGGCAATTGGTGTCTCTGATACAACCTTGTCCATGTTGTCAGCATAGGAGGTGTTTGTGTGTGTGTGTGTGTGTGTGTGTGTACCAGAAAAGGAATCAGACCCATGGGATATGTATCTGGCAGGGGACTGCACAGCAGTGCTAGACTGGACCCTGCAGTTTTCCATATGCTGTTCTCTGTGCTATACAGGTCCATGTTGTGGATTAGCACTTGGGAATGAGGTTTCCTCACCCTCTTGCTTACTGAGTTGTGCTACCAGGGCCATATGCTGCTTTGTTTTTTGTTCTGTAAAAGAGTTGGTTAGTGCTTAGGCCACATTTCTGTGGTCTACTGGCTGTGTCTACGTCACCATTATCTCCCATCCACATTTGTTTGTGGACTGTATTAATGGGGACATTACATTACAAATCTGGATATAGCATCATCCTAATGTCTACATTCGCAAACTTGCATCACTCTTATCTCTGCTTTTTGGGGTAAGATAGGTTTGGTTTAAGCTAGCAGCATTTTGGATGCAGTTACCTTTGCAAATAAGGATAACTCACATTTTGGATGCAGCCTCCTTCATTCTAGGTGCAGCATAACCAATTGGTGATCAACTTTCGCTTCCGTCCACGTTTGGGGTTTTGTGAATCCTGTCCAGGATCTTCTGATTCACAGTCTTGGGTTCCAACTACTGGCTCAGTGTGCTTTTCATAGTTTCAGTTCAGTTCATGTTGCATCTTTTTGTCAAGCATAAAGGTTGTTTGTTTTTGCAGATGCTCTTGGTGATAAAGAGCTAGGACTGATATATGGAAATGAATGAAATCAAAGCTGGCTTGAGTCTAAATATTGTTTTTTTCATTTTTTATTAAATCACTTTGACTATAAACTAATGTTAATTTGACCATTTTTCTGAGTTATCAGTTGCTCTGTAATGCTAGCACCAACAACATTTGATCAGGGGACCCTCTCTTTAGCTAAATGGATAGTGTTGCTGTTATTGGGATTTAGGGTCCCAGTTCTGATTTCCAGCAAGGGTTGTAGGTGTTTTTGTCCAAGTAGATGGGGCATATATAACATTATGCGACAGGTAGAATGTATGGACCAGTTGTCTTTTTCTGCTATTGTTTGTTTTTATGTTCTGTGATAAGTAGATTATTTTATGTATTTGGCATACATCCTGCAGATGGGATGGCCCCATGAGACACAATGTCTGGTTTTTGAGGGGAGGATTATTTGGTACAATTTAGGTACAAAGTACAGAAGATGAAGGGCAACATAATAAGATGTAGGCTACAGGTCAGGAGATGAACACTTAGGTACACAGAGATTACAGAGGTGATCCATGTTTTTGATAGCAAGTACAGGTGTGCCCTTAATCACAATTATGAGAGGGGGATACACCTCAGATTTTAAACTTTCCATTATTACTGAATGTTTGTCATATAATAATGTTACTAAAATTAGAAATCATGTTTGTCATGTTCAGAAATAAAATCTGGTTGTCCAGTTTACAGCAGATTACACTATCTGAAAGCATTTTTAGCATTGTTCTTGCACTAAAGGTGGTGAACGTTTAAGCGTTTAGACCCTCACTGGCCTTCTTTAGTTTTTTGGGGGTCTGAAACCCTAATCAACTCAGAACTCTGTTCTATATTTTGTTTATTCAAAGGATTTTGTAAAATAATTTTTTTTTTCAACAAGGAACCAGATTACTATCATTACTGGCTCACCTGATGGACCTGCACTGTGATTTCCACCTAAATAAGTACTCTGGCTATCGGTGACAGTGGGGAAGGTGCTTAAGAAATTCAATTTTAAAAATTAAACACATAGCTATTTCTCCCATCAAAAGCAAATTCAATTCCCTAAATTGATCAAAACAGCTATGCAGCCCAGAGAGTCTACTCTGACCCCAGCCGGGGATTGTATGATCTTGTGCCAAACTCCAGTTTAAGGAAATTGCTGTCCCTTCTCAGAGGTTAATCTTAGGTTCTAATTTAAAATCATAATGCAGAACTGGGACCTCTAGATAAGCATTAAAGGACAGCTTTGTGCTCCTGTGCTTGTTTGTTATGGTTTCATAAAAACAGAAGAAGAAATATCTTGTCTCTTAAAAAAAGAGGGATTCTAACTGTCTACCCTGGGCCAGATGGCAAGTCTGCCTAATAACTTTACATTTTTTGAATAAATATCGATTTTAAGAAGAGGCTCTCTGTAGATTAGTGCTCAACTGGAGAGTTACCTTAGTAGCATGCTGTGCTGCACTCTTTTATTCAGCTTCAGCCAAAGAAAATTGCCAGCATATCTATGGAATGCCCTAATTATACGTCTGTCTGTCTGTCTAGCTAGCTAGCTAGCTATTTATCTGTCTGTCTGTCTGTCTTTCTTTCTTTCTTTCTTTCTTTCTTTCTTTCTTTCTTTCTTTCTTCCTTCTGTTTGTGTATAGTATATGATTAAGTGTTTGCATCTATTTATAAAAAAAACTATTTAGGCATCAATTAGGGTTCAATATTAAAGCCCAAAAGTAAAGAATGCAACAGTAAGGTGAAAGGTCTCCTGAGCTGTTGTGGACCTGTAGCTTGCCGGTCTGCTGGATTTGAATGATCATGCAGTGCAGTGCTGGCATTGTCCACATTTTGCATTCTTTATGTAGGCACACAAAAATACTAACACAGCAATGTATGGAGACATGGTGCTGAAAGACAACACCAATGCTACACCAGGTGATTGTTTAAACACCATGGAACACCAGGCCACAAAATCCCCTTGGGTCATTCACAAAGCAGCAAACCCACATGACATAGCCCTAGGCCTAAGCACCTAATATGTACTAAGCTGCATTGCATCTATAATAGGCTTTGCAAATCTCCCTGTGTGTGCCCTGTGTAAAGCAGAAGACCTGTCAGACATGGTGCCAGACCTGTAACTTGCTTCATGCAGGGCCCTGCAGGCCCTGTGCAAATCATTAGACCCATTAGGCACAGCACCAGACCTGTAGATTGCTTTGCACAAAGCAGAACACCCATAAGGTGGGTCTAAAAGTTGCCACTTGGGTACTCATGAGGATGAGTGGTATCCCCAAGTCCCTCAAAACTGGTTAAAAAAATGGAAGTTATGAATGATAGAGAAAAAACAAAAGAAAAAAATGACATCCCCCCAAAATCATACTGTGCATGCCCACAGAGACAAGGTTATTTTGTGCCTTGTTTGGGGGCAAATATGGATCCAATCCACAGCTCAATCTGCAACCATGGAGGAGTGCCTGTGCAGGTGTATGGAGTACAGAGGTTCTACTTCACATATGCAGAGAACACCACATAATCTCAGCCCCAGAATTTGTGCCCTTCCACCCAACCACTTGCCACTGGTGCTGTATATGCATGTGGTCAGATCTGAGTGGCACAGGGCTGTGGTGGGTATACACACATTCAAAAACACAGTCTGCATTGTGGAGGGTTAGCAGAGGGGGCAGATACTACACTAAGGGCAGCAGTGTCTGGAATGCCCCCCTCCACATGGTCATGGGAACCATATCACTGCCTGATCGGTGGGTGTACCACCCACCTCCAGCTCTCAAGGCCCCTATGTAGGACTGGGGGACCTACCAGCACAGGCTGATGAAAACTGAATTTTCTATGGAATGCTAAACAGGATACAGCAGGCATGGAAGATTGTCATATCTCACTAGTCACTGCTCCTAGATGCAGCAGGGATCCTCCAGCTAGACAACCCAGGCATCTGATTGGATGCTCAGTGTGCAGCATTGCTCCACCCTCTTGTTGCCCCCTGCCCCATCATGAAAAACAGCCTTAGTGGTGTGCAGCGGGTAGGGAATGTGGATGCTGCCCATTATGGACAGGCATCAGGTGGAATGCTGTGAACAGGATTTGCACAAATTGCATATGTCCTAGGCTGCTTTGTGGATCAGGCCCATAATTTTGTTCTAAGGCCCTTCATAAAAGATATGAAAAAACAAAGTCCACAGCACGATTCAGTTTTTGGGACTTAGATTTCTTCAGGGGTTTTTCTTTACCCAAAACTATTCTAACATTATTTTATCAAACTGAGAGATAAATGCTTACCTCCCTCCTCCCATGGCACTCATTGACACTTTTAAATTTAGTACCAAATATGTTTACAAGGACAACATCTGGCCTTTTGAATGCACAGTTTTTAAGGGGGCTTTGGGAGGGCTTAGTTGTTCCCACTTTTCTTTTAGCCAGTCTAGCATAGCAGACTGGCTGAGGTGGAGGGAGGGCTGTGATGGTCGCCCACTGTGGGACCATCTTGGCAAGTATATACTTGGGTGTCTGTGGGGGGAGGAGGGTGGCATAGGTGACAGATGGGGTGCAAATGTAAAGGGTTTCAATTATTGCACTGAGCTGGGTGGGGGAAAGGGTTTTATTTGTTAAAGTCTGATATCAGGATTGAGTAACCAGTGTCAGAATCAGGGGTGGGGGGAGCAGGTTGGTGGCACTGGGGTTTGGGTCCCGGTGTTCACTTAGTTTTTTTATTTTGTTATACTGTCCACACTGGGGTTGAGCTGCCAGTGTCAGAATGTGTGTGTGTGAAAACATGTTTTAGTGATTGATTATAAAGTGCTCAAGCAAGTGCAGTTAGTGGTTTTTGGGGCTTTGTGTTTTTTTTGTGTGTTCACATCAAACTTTTGTAATCATACCTTTTTATTTGTTAAAATTTTTCTTCAGAAGGTTCACATTCTCAGTTATGGCCCCTTCAACCACTTAACTCGCACCTATTAATTCCCACCTGTGTTTCTGTCAGTAAACTTAACTTCTTCTTTTGCAGACCCACTTTTTCAGATGAGCTTAGAAATAAGTGCATCTGACAAAGTGTCAAATCGCATCTGTGAAAGTGGCAGACTGATGTGTGAATGACCTTCTGAATTAAAATTGATAAATGTCATGGCTTTTGCTTATCTCTCACAAAAACTGGTTTACCTAATTTCCCAGACAGTAAAACTGGATTTCACTGAACCCTAATGTCTAAGGATAACCTCCGACAGGCTGTAGGGTAATCTGTGAAAAGTCTTTAATCAAGTGATGCTGCAGAGCAGCGCCCCCACTGATCTCCAAAGGTTTGCTCTTGATGTGAGTGCTTTATCAAGGATCTTTATAAAGTGCTTGTAGCAAGCTTGAAACATTGTAGGTTTTGGCTGGCCGGATAGTGCAGCGGTAGAGCTACCGCTTGCCATCCGGATGACGTGGGTTCGCGCCCCAAGCCAGAAATGTCTGGTGCTGGCTGGTGAGACGGGAACAGGCATCCATTGGACACCTCCCACCTCAGAGAGGGAGGCCACCTCCTTCTATTGCATAACCATCCCATGATGGTAAGGCCCACTAGGCACCAGTGCCTGTTTTCCGGGGTGACCCAGGAGCACTAGGGAGGTTAAGTGACTTGCTCAGAGTCATACAGTATGCAAGTGGAGGTTGTGAGGATTAAACCCATGTCTGCTGGGTGTACTGAGTTCATTTCCAGCTTGTTACTCTAAACTCTATACTGCCAGCCCAACATGCTGTATAAGGCTATTGCCAACATACACTCCAAAGGGTTCTAGAGTAGGGATTTTTAATACTCTAGTCTCATAAGCTTGTTCTTTTGACAATTGTCTAAGGACATGTTTGGTGTTTTTGTAAAGTCTGCCATTACACATTCACAGTCACTTTATCACCAGTCTATCAATGCTTGTTAGTTGCTTTGAGATACAATGCGCTTGATTTTCAAAAGTAATACTATGATGCAAAGCATCTGCACAAAATGGGTATGATGCAAGTGGCACCTTGCATCATAGTTTGTGGCTATCCTGATTTTTAATGCAGGCTGCATCAAAATTGGGATGCTGTAAGCCAACTCACCCCTGCACCACCTGTGTGCCCAACCTGGGGATGCACCATGTTGCAAGTGGGCTTGCACCACAGTGGATCTGCAGCATCCCCTAAACTGGGATTTTAAAACCTCCACAGTGGCTGCAAGTCTGGGCTATGATTAGACCATCCCTTGCGCAGCAGGTTGGGCTGTGGGTGGGTGGGTGTATAATCCCCAAAAGCCAAACAGAATGGTATCCTGTCCAAGTACTGCATCAGGCTGTGTGGGTCATGGCCAGGTAGGATGGTGGCAGCAAGTGGCATTGCCCTGACCAGTACAGACTGGCAGACAGTGGTATCAGTACAGAGCTCCATGACCCATTGCTAGGCAAATCTACTGGTAGCGTAACTTGACTGTAGTACATATCACTGCCATGTCAACACTGTCCCTTACCATAGTGGCCTTGTGTGCCAGGAGACAGACCCGTCAACTGTGAGGTGCCCTGCTACCAATGTTCTACCTGGCAACACAGCAGTACCCACACAGCCCAAGCAGCACCTGCACAGGGCACCCTTTGCACTGCCTACCCTCCAACAGGCAAGTCTGGGGTCAGCTTTGTGATGGGCAGAGGAGGAGGACTGGTGGCACACTCCACCAAACACCTCCAGTGTGCCACCTGTTCGTGCACCACTCTGCTTGTGGCAACTCCAGGGAATTTGGTGCATGGACCTCTGCTTTCCAAAATTGGCACAGCTGCCTCTGGCGCACTGGAGTTTGCCAAAGCAGAGGTTCAGAGCAACTTGCACTGATTGAGGGCTGTTTTGAAAATCGAGCCCAGAGTATATATAAAAGCATTATAAAATAATTTTTCTTCAAGTTTATCAAGTAGCATACTTTACAATAATGTTCAGTTCTCTAATATTTGACAAAGATAGCCTAGTGAAATGTTTTCTGATATTGGTTAGACCCGAGCTGTCGGCAGTCAGAATTGTGAGCCGAATTGACAGCAGTTGCAATTAGTTGTAATTGCAAGGAATTGCAGTTGCAATTGTCAGCAGTTGTATTTTCTTTAGGTCGACAACTTGCCTCATGATTCCCTCTGTTTTAAAATGCTTGCATGCAGCCATGCGCTCAAGAGTTATCTTGCCCATTTCATTTTTTTTTTAATTGTGTGGGGTGGATGTTTTTAGCTTCTCGTCTCCTTGTTGCCAACCTTACCATCCATCCTCCAATGACAGTGAGAGTAATGAGAGGGAAGAGCTGTGCACACACTCCAAATTGCTGCACAGGGCAGGACAGCAGTGAATTGGGAAGCAGATGGTGGCAGCGTTAATCGAGGTGTGTGAGCAGGGCGGTAAATTGGTAGACGGAATGAAGCAACAGACAGTTGATAAAATAAAAATTTAAAGGTCTGCAGCAGGAGTCTGTAGGAGTGTAGGGTCTGGGGTTTCTCTGCCCACAACCAACATGACTGGGACAGACTAGTGGTGTGTGTGTGAAGAGGTGGAGGCACCAGGCTGGGTAGGCGGGTTGCGCCACGCACATGCTAGCAATTGAAGTTGTTGGTCAGGTCATGCCACACCATCTAGGGAGGACTGGATCCAGACCAGGAGGAGATTTGAGAAAGAACAAGGAGAACAAAGTGCCTGCCTTTGTAGAAGAACCACACCAAGAGAGAGGCACGGTAGTGAGTGACCAAGGAACTTAGTCCAGCTGCTGCTGCTGTGTTTTTTTGAGGAGGGAGAGAGCAGAAGGAGACTAGTGACTGGGCTGGAAGAGACCAGAGAGACAGAGTCTAGTGACTTAGTGAGCGGCAACTGCTTGGCGAGAGGGTGAGCCATGCAGCCAGCGTGACAGTAGTAGTAGTAGTAGTATTGGGCCAAGGGTGGGCTGCATCAGACAGGAGAGAGAGAGAGAGAGAGAGAGAGGCACTGCAGCAGAGGGTTTATGTTGTGGTGGTGTGTGCCCAGTGGTCAGTGTTGGGGCCTAGGGGACAAGTCAGACCACTGACAGGGCTGCAAGAGGGCCTCAGGGTCAGGGCCAGGGACTGCTGAGCAAGTGTGCCACATCAGGCGCAGGTCAGGTGAAGGCTAACTAGTTTGCCTTAGCTGGCTGCTAGCAGCTCATCGATCGATCGAACAAGGAGGGAGGACTTGGTTGGAGGAGTGAGACAAGCTAGACCACATGGTGCAGGCCCTGGGGTGACCATGAATGCAGCTGCTAGACTACAGTAAGCACTTACTAGGCCAGGCGGTGTGTGCCCAGGTCCCACGCGCTGTGGAGTGCAGAGAAGAGTGAGGGAGGACGAGGGTCGGTCAGGTGGCTGCTGCTGCCTGAGCCTTGTAGAGAGCACTTAGGACTTAGAGGAGTGAGAAGAAAAACGGAGACACAGAGAAGAAGACTTGAGAGTCGAGAGGAGCTCAGCTGAAGTCGATGTACTCAAGCTACCTGCCTTATTTTATATGGGGCGACAACTGGTAAGTTACTGTCTCAAAAATGAATTAAATGTTTTAGCATTCAATTAGCAAGGCTGGTGCTGCTATTGCTATAAGTAGAAACAGTATAAAGGATTAATGGGGATACATTTTTATTTCTGTGTTTCTGACTTGAGGTTTTAGGACATTGGATGGTGGAATGGAGAAAACTTAACACAACATAATGACTGCAAGGTTTTTATATTGTAAGCAGAGTTTTCTTGTGAGTTAATGTTCTTTAGGCTTGCTAAATGAGGTGGTTAAGGATAAGAAGATGCATACATAAAATGTCTGAAATAAAGAAATATCTTTATGCTTGCAAGACGAGTAGCAGTAATAGTAATGAATAAAGATAGTGTGTGAGGCGGCAGGCTGTGCAGTGTGGAGTGCATGTGGCCATGTGCAATTAAGGGGTTTTGTTGACAGTCTTAACCATGAATATTTCTTAGGATGGTGATGTATGTTATATGATTTGCTTTGTGCCACAGCCCAGCCCATGTCTGGGGCAAGAAATAAATTTCATTGTAGGTCAGCCTTAACAAAGCAGAGCTAATTTCATTGTATTATAATTATTAGGGGCAAGTGAATAATCTGCTATAGTCACCATGGTTGGGCAAGTGATAAACATTCTGATTTGAACACCTATGTGTAGTAGCACAGAGAAGTATTTAGAGCTGCTGGCACTATGTCAAAATTAACAGAAATCTTTCTTTGCCAGTTTTTAATATAATTAAGCCAAAAGGCATGATGCAGTGTGTGTGGTGGTGTGTTTTTTCCCCCCCCAGAATAATGTTCCACTTTGGTGTGTTGTGAGGCATAAGGTGTGTGTGAGTACTTTTAACCACCTGGGAAGTGACATTATCCAGCTTTATGCACACCATTGAGTGCCTTGTTGTGATTATAAAATGGATCCAGTAGAATTAAAAAAAAAAAAAATAAGGCAGGATTTTCAAAGACTACATAAAACATTGTTTAACTGGCATTGCATTGTTTCATGGAGCTGGCAGTATTGCCTAGAGGTTAGAGTAATGAGCGGTGAATAAGCTTAGTACTTTTAGCAGACAGACCTGGGTTTGATTCCCACAATCTTCAGCTGCATAGTGCATACTGCTTAACTCTGAACAAATCATTTAATTTCACCAGTGCTCCTGGATTGCCCCTGAAAACAGGCACGTGGGCCTTACCTGGTTACCAAAGAATAAAAAAATTAATGTCACTGGTTAGGGCATGTGTCTGTGATGACATGCTTTTTGAGTGTCAGCTCAACAGTAGTCATTTTATCCTGCCTTGTATATTTTCTGTTTGTGTGTGTGTGTGTATTAATTAGCACATTAAGTACCACTAGGTGTTACTTATATAATTATATATACATATTTTTATGACTTTCCTGTTGCATTTCAGAGACTGTTTATGACCAAATTCTGAGCTTTAAACAGCCGCACATCAACTTGGGATATATAGCATACTGACTTGTTATTGATCTGCTTTCTGCTAAAAGAAACAGTACTGAACTTTGGCAGCCACAGCAGATAATTAATGAGTTTATTTTATTCAGCCATTTATACAAGTCAAGAGGAGAGGAGCGGAATTTTCCTTATTGGCCTGGTGGACATGTGAAACTACTCTGCTTTAATGGACGTGGGATAGCTTAAGGAGGAACAGTCAGTAAAGCCTCACACCCAAGTGTGACACTGATCACAATTTGCACTTGGTGTACAAAAACATTTTTAAATTACTGCTTACTACACAATAGTAGCATGTACTAGGCTAATTTGAGTGCCATTGACTTGTAAGGTGCAGTTTCATGTAACCACACATACCAGAATCCCTGATGCTCACATCAGAGAAGAACTGCTGAAATGGGAGATTCATTCTTCAGTAGCCTGCACCCTGCAGTATACTGTACATGTGAATAATTTTGTAAGCTAAAATCAGATTTTACTGGTACTGCTGTCTCATGGTGCTTAGTACAGTCCTCTCTGACTTCACTGTACCTAGCCCAAGCCCCACAAGAATAGCTGTCCAGCAAATTGAAGATTTCAACTTACAAAACACTGACATCTCACAGGAGGCTGGCTATTATTTATTTATTTTTTCCAATTGTTTAACAGGAGGGCACACTAGTCGAAAGCTTATTTACAGGTGTGACCTGGGGAGCACAGGGAAGTTAAGTGACTTGCAGAGGTCACACGAAGGTACACTGTGGGATTCAAACCCAAGTCTCCAGACTTGCAGCTTAGAGCCTTAAACCACTGCACTATACTGCCTCCCTAAAGGCAGCTGAATCTCCCAACTCTGCAGTTCTCTGACGCCAGCATTGTGGGATTCTGGGATGTCTGGTGATATGAAATGGCACCTTACAAGTCAATGACATTGCTTAACCTGATTTATTTAATACACTGCAGTAATCGGTAAATAAAAGTGTTACACACAAAGGCCTAATTAGGATTAGCCTCATACTTGGGTGCCAGTTAGGCTGTCAGATTATTTATTGCTGACAGTTCCTCTTTAATACGTAATGTGAACCTATTTCTTGCAGGTATTTATAATCGTATGTACATGCTGTTGCCTGCATGGTGGGACTTCACTGTATTCTTAATGGGACACTGGGTTCAAGGAACCTCTCTAGTATGTTTGTATACATTTTGCTGAATTGCTGGTGATTGCTGTATGTAGTGCAGGTCCTAAAAGCCTACCTCTTATGTTAATTTCTATGTATTATGTAACATATGCCAAACAATGAAGTTAAAGTATGACAAACTACAACATAATAAAATTCAACAATGGCGAAAGTTGAAAAAATCGGTTGGATTTTCTTTAGTTAGTTGAAGTTGGAAATTTCAAACTAGTTGAAAAAATCAGTCACAATGTGTGGTGAGTCAGTTATAATTGTTTTTTCAACTGACTCTGGGGTCTAATATTGGTGGCTGCTCTAATATGTATTCAGACCCCCACACCACCCTAATGTCATACAAAGTAGAACACCCCCATCTGTCCATACAGTGCAGTGAATGCATAGCTTAATTGTATGCATGTAATGTAATTAAGAGCTCTAACTAAAAGAGGAAAGTTTAACAGCACTCTTGCAAAACATCAGTTGAATAGTCTTCTTTTTCCTGTATGCTAAGTCAAGTTTCCAATACAGCTAGCTTCCACAATCTGTTGAACTGGGATACATTTTGTGTGTTAAGTACAGTGCTTCTTCTAATGCCAGATTTTGCTTTAGCCTTTTTTATATATTTTTTCTAGTTCCTCAGAAGAATGGTTCATGGATGAGATGAAATATCAGCAAGAGTTTGAGCAAAGAAACAGAAGCAGTCATGCAAACAGCCCCTTTCAATCCTCTGCTCCCAATCTTGGCATGGCACTATGGAAAAAAATAATGAATACTGCACCTGAGCTAAGACATAACAGGCTGTGCTGCCAGTGGTTTATTCACATGATCCGGGAGGGTTCTAAAATGAAGAGACATTTTCCAAAGTCAAGACAAATCTATTTGTAGTTTCATCTTAACTTTCGAAGAGTCTAAATTCCTTTAGCAAGTTAATGATTTTACTTCACACAATCAAAGTCTTTTGCATACTCAACAGTATCGACAAGATCGAGCAGTTGGAGATGTCTGAGCTGGTGCCCTCCAGCTGGATGAGGGGACATGTCCTGCAGTTTATTGAAAGGCACGTTGTCTCCTAGAGTGTGATGAAGCTGTGGAGCAGACTGTACAAATGGAGACAGTGGGCATGAGGTGAACAGAGGCTCAGCTCTGTGATAGAGCCCTGGTACTCCCCAGTGCCTTAGCTACATACACTAGCTAAAATCCCACCCTCCTCCCTAACCTGCACACCAGTCAGTACACTTTTTATGCATATGTATAACCAGTTCTGTAGACTGTTTGAATTAAGATCACGATATGCATTAATGCAACCTTTATGGGTGAATCCCAAATTTAAAATTGATAAGAAAATGATGGCTTGGGAAGGTATCTAAATATTAGCTCACTTTCTACTTAAAAATGCATTGTTAAACTTTGATACCTTATGACATAGACAGCAGGTGCTCAATAAGGCTATCTTCCTCTGCTTGCAGATGGTACATGTGATTTGGCAGGTGCTGGGCCTTAGTCCAAGGTTAGGAGATGCCAATGATATCTTTCAAAACCCAAAGTCTCCTGGTCACATAACCGTATGTGGTCTCCACATTATACAGATCCTTGACCACTTTCATTGAAGGCCAAATTTGGCTTTTTGTGCCATTACTGGCCAAATGCTTTGGGCATCCCAAATGATCAGGTGGAGTGGGCAATAATTGGGCAGAATGTGTACTGCAATGTTAAATTTGACACATACTGTATATGTTGATGCAATAAAAAAGACTGAAAAATGTGAACAGTACTGTACTCAAGTTATTTGCCTTTGGGAAATTAAAAAGCACCGTTTGCTCAAGATGTGGGTTGGAAGACAGAACTTTTAAGCATGTATTATGGGATCATGTTAAAGCAAAGCCTCACTGGGACACTGTACAAGACGCTGGATTTAGACACCTGTTGTACCCCAGGAATGTGCTTGATGGGACAGGGTATAAAAGAACTCATTGGGAACCAGAGCTACCACATGTCACTAATATGCATGGCCAGCAAAAAGTTTATCCTGACATTTGCTGGATCAGGACACTTCATCCTCTTGGGAATGACATAACAAAATCCTGCAAGCCATTTGGGCAAATAAGCTGTTGACTGGCATCTGCAACACTCAGAACAACTTTGACAAATAATGGGGGTCGCTATTGACAATTTTACTCTTAGATTAACTGAGGGCCAAAACTAATGTGGATATCCTGTCTTGCACCAGATTTCATGGTCACAGAAAGGCTCACTCCTCATGTTGCACCTGATTTTGTTCCTGTAATACTTTCTTTGGCAAATCTTACTTATACAATTTTAATTGCTGCTGTTGGGGGATGTGTATGTCTATTTTCCTGTATTTGTTATGTATACACATTTTAAGAAATAACAATAAAGTATGTTAAATTAACAAAAGAGACAGGGACAATAGTTTAGGAGCAGCTAAATCAAAGATGAGTTAAGTTACTTTTTAAGTGCAAATTTCCAGGCAGCTATGCAAGAGAGCTGATAGAGTAAATTTTAAATGAAGGATTAGGAAAAGGGCCTATCATATAACCCTTCTGAACTTCAGCTTGAAACAGGCTCTTTGTGATTTCTGATTTCTGTAAAGCAGATTATAGATTGGGGAGCATCATGTGACACTCCCAACCAATCACAGTGCTTCCTTTAGTTGCCCATGAGGTATTCTTATTTCTGTAAGTGTCTCTTACATGCTGAGCTACTGTAACAGGCTTCTCATTGATTGTTTGTACAGTTAACATCAGGGGGAAACAAAGTTATTTTAAACAGAAAAGCTATATGATCTATAATAATTGTATGGGTCCAATTGGAGGGCCTCTTATGGATGTAAGAGTGTCATCTCTTGTATCCTTAGCTCAAAAGAGTTGTTCACCTTCAGTTCACAGTGTTCTTATTCTACGAACATGTGATGTGACACTCATATCCATAAGAGGCCCCCAACTGGACCCATAAATGTATAACAAAGGTTGGAGCAGGTAAAGGAAGCCATGGGGAAGCTTAGATTTCTGTGTTGAATCTAGCAGTCTTTGGATGAGGGTCATACAAGGAATTTCATTGGAATGTTGAGAAGGAGATCTTCTAACCAATGAGCATGAAAAGCAGATGACTGGTATTGGTTTTATCATTTATGTCCATGCTAGATGTATGTGAGATTGCAGAATCTTTTTGCATAAACAACACGACAATTGCTATATATGTGGAAGAGATGACAGGTTGAATAGGTGCAGATAGAATAATTAAAATGATTACAGATGGCCTTGCCTGATAGAAGGAGGACTTAGCACCCTTTTTCTATTCATGTCATTTTTGTGAGTGAAGAAGGCTCCAGGCTTTGATGAGGATGAGACATGAGCCATGAGGAATAATGCCTGGGACCTGGTGATACCAAGGTATACATTTTATAGGAGGGTTTGTTGTAAGGGGGAAGGGGGTGGAGTAGCCCTCAATATTACAGATGGTGTACAGGACACAGATGACAGGTCCATCAAGAATGTGGGGGAGGTGAGATGGAATCACTCTTTGTACAGCTGACTACAGCCTCTTAAAAAAGATACATATCAGGTGGTCTGTAGACTGCGGGGGGGGTAAGAAGGACAAAGAGCTAGGGAAAGAAACTGGTAAGGGGGGCTGCAAAAGGGGAGGTAGTGACTGTGGGGGATTTCAGTCTTTCAGACATACACTTGGAGACCCCAGCAGCTAGGAGCACCAGAACTCAGGTCCTGCTTGATGCACTGCAAGACTGACTACTGGTCAGGCATCCCACAAGACAAGCTGCCATTTTGAATGTGGTGCTTACCAACTCACAAATGGTGGGTGACTTGAGGATTGGGGGAATCACTGGGGTCCAGTTACCATAGTACCATATGGTTTGGACTGGCTTTGGATAAAGGTAAACCCTTGTCATAAACTGTGGTTCTGGATTTCATATGGGCAGATTTTGCCTAGATTAGGGAAACAGTTAGGTGGGAAACTGATAGGAGTGGTTAAGAGAGTGCATGAGAAATGTGGAGTAACTAAACTGGGTGTTTTCAAATCAACTAAATCATGCTTGAGAACTGTTGCCTAAAGCAACAAACACAAGACACCAGTCTGGTTTTCTAAGGAGGTAAGGGAAGCAGTGAGGACAAAAAAGGACCTCCACTAACTACAAGCAGTACCAAGGGGATGAGGAGTGGAATATGAAATAAAGTAAGATGCTGGAGGCCATGAAGGTGGTTGGGAGCTAAAGGAAGACACAGAGCTCCAAACAGTTGAGGGGGTCAAGGGAGTAGAGAAAGTGTTTTTCTAGTACATCAGAGAAAGAAGGAAGATGGGGGAGGGGAATTGTTAAGCTGGCAGAGAGGGGAGTGTAGTAGAGGATGACAAGAGGAAGGTAGCTATTTTGAATGACTACTTCTGCTCAGTATTCATGGAGAGGTAGGCAGCCTCTACTGGAAAGTGGAATAAAGGCAGAAGTAAGGGGGATTCAGGAAATGTGGAGGATATTGATTTTGGCAGAAAGAGTAAGAAAAGGGCTTGCTGCCCTGCACGTACTGCAAATAAGGCACCAGGACCAGATGTATTGCACCTGAGACTGCTCAGGGAATTGGCATATGAACCAACTGAGTCCTGGCAGGGCTGTTCAACAGCTCACTGCAGTTTGGGGTGGTTCTGAGGGACTGGAGCACAGGGTTCTAAGGGATTGGAGGGCAACAAATGTGTTCCACTCCACAAAGGAGGATACTGAGGATCCGGGAAATTCCAGACCTGTCAGTCTTAACTCCATTGTAAGTAAACTGATAGAGACTCTAATCAAGGAAGGCCTAGTGACCTACCTGGAAGGCAGTGGGCTCCAGGACAGTAAACAGCATGGGTTTGTGGCAGAAGTACTGTCAAACTGGCTATGGGGGAACAACAGAAGGTGGCGGTTAATATGGTCAAATTGTGGGGGGGACAGTCATGTGTGGGGTGCTGGACGGTTCAGTCCTGGTATCTGCCCTTTTCAATATGTTTATCAGTAACATAGGCGAAAGTAAACATGACAAGATGGGTCTCTACAGATGAAACAAAGCTTTGCAGCAAGGTGGACAGCAAAAATGAGGTGAGGGGAGTTTCAAAGAGAGATAGTCTAAGGTTTGGCAGTTCAGGTTCAATGCTAAAAAGTGCAAGGTGATGCACATAGGGAAGAGGAACCCTACTAGTGAATATCAGATGGGGAGGAAGAGTGTCAGGTCAGCTATGACATCTGAGGAAAGGGACCTGGGAGTCATCATAAGTGACTCCCTCAAACAAACCAGTCACTGCAATAAGGCCTACAGACTTAGACTCAATGGGAGGAGTCCCCCCTCCCATGACTAAGTTAGAATGCAAAGCAGGCATTCCAGATGTTAGTGTGTGCAAACATGGTTTTCACACACTAACACTTGATTAAAGACACCTGGGGTCATCTGTGGATGGCACAGTACCAGTTGCATAGCACTGTGTCATTCACTGATGTCCATGGGGTAGGTGCTACCATCTATATTGTCTCACCACCCCCAACCTATACCTTAAGGCTTGCTTGGGGGGCCAAACTGTGCAGTTTACTTGTCCTAATTAGGCCCTTTTGGTGACCCCCTTCTCCTTCCTAACCTGTTAGTAGCCTCTTGTGTCCAGTGGAATCCCCTTCCTAACCCTTTTTACCTCCTCGAAGTTCCATAGTGCAGGTCCCTCATGGATGTCTGTCCCCTGCAGGCACCTTCATTCTGCAGTGCTATTTAGTGACACCCCTTAGAACTGATTGTTACAGTTCTAAGTTAAGGGGTGTCATTAAAGATGCAAAGGTCATCTTGCTCTGTGGATAGCTGTGCAAGCCATTTCAATAACGACCCCAACCCCTTACCTATATGGTGGCAGTTCAGTTTGTGAGAAATATGAGGAAGGGCTGTGACTACCTCTGATGATGACTCAGGGATGTTGCAGACAAGAGACTGGTGTTCCATTGTTGTCACAACAATTTTGCAACATTCCCTTGGGACTCTCCACTGTAGTTGAATATCACTGTTGGTTACCATATTTAAACTGACTGAATCCATATGTTTTGTATAGTCTGAGTGAGTCAAGGTCTAAAAAAATCTTAGCCATTGTGGCTGAAAGTCGCCATTTTTTATGGCTGCAGTGGGCGTAGCTCTGCAGATGTGTTGTGAGGACAGTAGAAAAAGGGAGCTTACCGGATACCGAACAGACTTTTTAAACTTGAAGGTGGACAGCAATCCCAGTGCATCTACTGCACTACTTTGTTGGCTGGCAGTGGTGGAATGGAACATGACACAGTCCACTGCATCCAAAATGGCCACTGGATTCCAATGCGCATGTGTGAGTCCTTCCACATGTGCTCTGGATGCTGGCGGCAGCAAAACAGAACACAAAACAGTCCACCATGTCCAAGATGGCTGCTGGAGCCCAGTGTGCATGTGTGAGTCATTGCACATGTGCACTGAATGCCAGTAGCCATATTGGTTCACCGATGGACAAGTGCTATGTTCTGTTGTGACCTCAGCTGTAGCTTTACCGGCTCTGGCCAGAGTTTGTGTTGTTTTTTTTAGTCACCTGATAACTGCATTAGCCACTATATCAGGCTGATTGAACAGTAAGAATTCATAATGCATACATGCTTTAGACAAAATGGCAACTAATACATAAAAATGTTAGCCAGATTCAGTTTACTGTAGCCATTGGTGATGATGGCAGTCCCTAGCACAGACTCAGATGGTTCATTTGAAACACAATCACAGTGCTTTGCAAAACTATGCAACACAGTATGATGTACTGAAAAGAAGTCATTTGAAGCCATTAAGCACTTTACCCTCTCCATACAGCAATATGCTCAGTTAAACTGAAACCTGCTGCATAAATACTGTAAGGGGGCTGTTAGCAAGGACAGGAGGGTGTTACCCTTCTTTTGTGGAAAGTGAGTATCTTTTGCTTCCATCTAGGTAACCATGAGACACTGGGCGCATTTAGTCTTTAATCTGGCATTCCTAATAGAGCAGGACCACTCCCTCCCACTGGCCTGCAGTGTCAACCTCATGTACAGTATGTGACCAAGCCTCCAGTGCAGGGTTTGAACTCCCAGCTGTCTGGCCTGGTGGAATATTACACAACAGTTAGATTTTGAAACTCAAAAACTGTTTCATCATGTTAGTATAAAGCACAAGTTTTCCCCAAGAGTACCAAGGAACATATTACAATCTCTTCATTTTATATCAATTTCTGGTGAGTTTAATCTTCATTTTTAATATACTGGTTAGGATTACAAGTACAACTCAAACATATTGTCAATAGCCCCAATATGAGCTTGGTTCTGAGCCTTTGTGTTACCAGCTAGAATTTTTTTTTTCCTCCTACCTGGGATTTGGGGCTCGTGAAACCTTGAGGGTCTACACAAAGCACCACTTTTCATGACCTCTAACTCTGCCTTCATTCTGGAAACAGAATTAGTTGCTAACATAAGGCCAGCTGGGAGGGAGCTGTGAGCTGCATGCATCCAAGCCTTGCAGTTGTCTTTAAGTAGCTAAACAGCAGTGAAGTGAAGAGCTTGCTCACTGCGATCCAGCTGAATAAAATAAAAGGCTATTTCATGTTACAATTGATTTCGATTTAGCTGAAATATGCACCATGCATTTTGATTAGCCTGGTAATTCAGTGCACCATACTGACAATGTGCTGAGACCCCTGCACTGTATTGTACTTTATTTTCCTGCCCATTCATTCATCAAACCTCTTCTAATCTACCATTTATTTTCTTCGATCCAGCCAGTGTGTGTGTGTGCACAAGACAAGCTCGGTGTTGCTTTGCATTTTTTATACTTTGATTTAATTTGTCTTTGGTGACAAGGAACATAACCCAAGCCCAGCTGCAGGTGGATGGCATTGTGCATTTTTCATTTCCACCATTATAGTTCTCAGAGCAGAAAACAGTGATGCAATTCTGTATTGTATCTACAACAGTGCAGCTTATAAAATGGGGTAAGATATCCATTGTAAATGCTGATTTCTGATTGGACAAGCTAGGTCACCTGCCATGCCTATATGTGCTAACTAATGTACACTGCTGCATTTTTTTAAGCTAACATTTTGATATTGAGCCTTTTTATTGGTGCAGTAACACAATCCAAGGTAATGTAGCCTCTTGCGTCAGCACATCAGAGTGCACATACTTCCCAATGAATGCAAACCCTATTGCATGTCATTTCTTAGATGTAGGGCCAGTAAAACAGCAGCCGGCAATGAGCTCAACATTCTGTCAAAGGAATATAGGCTACATAGCCTCTGTACATTCCATCACTCCAAACAGATCATGCCCTTTCCAAAGAGTAGGAGAAAGCTTGTTGTTTTTAGCTAGTTTGGAGACACTATGGTCCAGTGCTCTCTTGGGAGCAAGGAGATTAAAGGCTCAAACTCCACTACAGCCAAACAGTATCAAATACTGACTTTGAAATATTGGGCTATAGTCACTTAACCTCACAGATCTCCAGGTAGAAGGTCACCTGGGGGCCATTTTCCATCACACGGTATGGTTCAATGTGGCCACTAGAACTAAATCATTCCATTCCAAGGCAAAAACATGGGACTTCAGAGGAGCTGACTTTGATAAGATGGCCAACAGAGTTAAGCTAGCCCTGGCAAGAAGAAATACAGATAGGGGTACAGGCAAAGTGGGCAAGCATTAAGGATGCAATACTTGAAGCAACATCCCATTGTGTTAGAGAGAAAAGGAAGTGAAAAGAAGAAGGAAACCACTTTGGATCTCAAAACAGTAGCAGAAAAGGTCAGAGCCAAAGGGCTGGCCTTCAGGAAATATAAGGAATGCAGGGATAAAGATAGGGAGGCATATCAAACCTCTCTATGGGAAGCAGGGAAGGCAATAAGGAAGGCAAAGGTCCAAACTGAGAAAACACTAGCACAAACAGTAAAAGAAGGTGACAAGACTTTCTATAGACACATTAGTGAAAGGAGAAAGTCCAGAAGGGGTATTGCTAAGATCAAAGGGGATAAGGGGGTGTTTGAGGAGGAGGACCATGTAAAAGCATCTAACCTAAATAGATACTTCTGCTTAGCATTTACTGAAGAGAAGGTAGGGCAGGGCCCTCAGCTCAGCACCATGGACACAGTGGGGAGAGAGGTGTGCACTAGTCCCTTCACAAAAGAAAGGGTCCTATAAGAGCTCGATAAGCTCAGGGTGGATAAGACAATGGGACCTGATGGCATACATCCCAGGGTACTAAAGGAGCTAAGGTTGGAACTAGCAGAGTCATTATCAGAACTGTTTAGTGAGTCTCTGAGCACAGCAGAGGTCCCAGAAGACTGGAGAAGGGCTCATGTGATCCCACTCCACAAGAGTGGTAGCAGGGAGATTATGTCGGCACTCCTTAAGGAAAGTGTAGTGCAACACCTGGAATCCATAGGAGCACAGAATCCAAGACAGCATGGGTTTACAGCAGGAAGGTCCTGTCAAATTAATCTCATAGATTTCTTTGACTGGGTAACCAGAGTGGTGGACCAAGGGGGAGCAGTTGATGTCACCTACCTTGACTTCAGCAAAGCTTTTGATACTGTTCCACATAGAATATTGATTAATAAGCTGAGTAGGCTTGGTGTGGGTCAGAAGTTGGTCAACTGGGTGGCAAACTGGTTGACAGACAGAAAACAGAGAGTGGTGGTAAACGGTATACAGTCAGAAGAGATGCAAGTCACAAGTGGGGTACCTCAGGGATCAGCCCTGGGGCCAGTCCTCTTCAATATCTTAATCAGTGACATTGCAGATGGACTGGATGGTAAGGTTTGTCTGTTTGCAGACAACACCAAGATCTGCAACAGAGTAGATGATCTAGATAGGGTGGGCAGAATGAGAAGAGATCTGGATAAACTGGAAAATGGTCGGAAGAGTGGCAACTGGGGTTTAATGCAAAGAAATGCAAGATCATGCACATGAGGAAGAGAAACCCTGAAGCCACCTATTGGCTGGGAGGGGAGTTGCTGGCAGTCACAAGGGAAGAATGAGACTTGGGTATCAGCATCACAGATGACCTGAAATCATCCAATCAGACCACTAAAGCAGCAGGTAAGGCTAGGGGGATGTTGGGGTGTATTAGTAGGGGTATCACAAGTCATAAGAGGAAGGTAATAATCCCTCTTTACAAGACACTGGTTAGGCCCCATCTGGAGTACTGTGTGCAGTACTGGAGGCCACACCTTCACAAGGACATTAACCAAACTGAGGCAATCCAGAGAAGGGCAACCAAAATGGTGCAGGGAATGCATCAGAAAACATATGAGGACAGATTAATGGAGCTCAATATGTATACCCTAGAGCAAAAGAGGGAGAGAGAGGTGATATGATCGAAACATTCAAATGCCTTAAGGGCACTAACAAGGTGAAAGAGTCTAACATGTTTTGATATAAGAAAAATAGCAGGAAAAGAGGACACAGCATGAGATTAGAGGGAGGCCAATTAAGGGGGTAATGTGAGGAAGTTCTTTTTCACAGAAAGGGTGGTTGATGCATGGAATGACCTACTCAGGAAGTGGTGGATATGAATACAGTGCAGGGCTTCAAACAGGCATGGGATAGGCATAAGGGAGCAATACAGATGAGTATGACTAGATAGGTCATTGATAGAGCAAAGGCCGATGGCACATTCATAAGGTAGAAAAATAAATGGGCAGACTGGATGGGCCTTGTGGTTCTTATCTGCTGTCAACTTCTATGTTTCTATGGTTCTATGTTTCAGTGCTCAAGTTCACCCAGCTGTGGAAATAGGTAGAAGCAGGACCCCTTGGGAACAAAATGTTGTATCTTCACAAACCCATAATATTCTGGGTAAATAAAATGTTGCATCTTAGCAAAGCCATAGTATCCTTGGTAAATCATTTGGAAAAAAAAAACCTAGTTTTTTGAACAACCAAGGTTCTCAAGCCTCTAAAAGCATTCTTGAGCGTACTGTTCACAGCACAGTGTATATTTTACTCAAAAAGTCCTGTTTAAACAAAGCTCATTTTGTGCATATAAACGAGTTGTAGTGGATGTTGATCGGTACTAACAGCTGCCTTGTGGGCTCAAACTAGGTTGCAAGGCCTGAATTATTAAACTTCTGGTTGGGTTTTGTTTTCCAAGATTTAAATGATTACACAGTGCCTGCATCTAACAAAGTCATTCTGGAATAAGTAAGGTAAAACACCTTGGGATGTAGTACCTCCTCATAGGCTCAGCCATGCATGTGGACCTGCACAGTACAACAATAGTTCCCCACAAACTGTCATTTCTGTCATGCTACTAATAATATGCTCATGGACCACAAACATAATCATATAATAAGGGCATTATTATAGTAGCAGAATCTGTGTCTAGAAAATAAAAAAAAGGTTAGGTATAGTGTTGCTCAGATAGTATCCTAACAGATCTGATACCATCACTTTGACCTGATTTTGGCAGGCTTCAGATGGTATAGATATCCGACCAAGGTTCCAACCTCCTCAGATCCAGGGTAAGGATCCAAGGATGCCTGTAGATATGACCAGGATTGATGGAACTGATCATCAGATTCAGGTATTCAATTATCGGATCACACTATCCAAGGCTGGATCTGATGGATCTGACTGTGGATAGCTGGATCCACACTCAGGTTAATAACAATCTGACTCTGGATCCAAAATCTGAATTTGGTTGGAATACTGTCAGATCCAGAGGCAGATACTAGCAATATCTGATGGAGGGTGATCAGGTCCACAAAAGCACTATTTGAGTACAACTCTCAGGTAATGAGGTAGCAGTATAGTTGTTCACTGGTGTGGCTGTTTTTCCATTTCCCTGTCAAGTACAGTCAAATAATTAATGTTATGAAACCCCTGGGGTATACATCTGATGCTCTTATAAGCACAGCCTAGTTATATATAGAATTCTTTGCAAAATACTTTGTTAGTGCACCAGTTAGGGTTCAGGTTAACACCAGTAAAGTAGGGAAATGTGGTGTTAGGGTTTCCAACCCTAACTCCCCACCCCCAGCAGAAAAAGGAAAAACCATTAGGGCTATGGGTATCCAGAGTCTGGGCAAATCATTGGTGGGGTCTTCCTTGGGGTTGTCAATCCTAATGCTCCCCCATCCCCCAACCCATAGCCTCTGAAGCACAAGGTATAACTCCAAGCCTGTTCCTTACAGTGATACACTCTTCAAAGGTTGAGAAGTACAGTATGTATTGTCACATGTTGCCAGCACAATCTGTTGTAGCTTTCTGTCTGCAGGACCCTGCTAGAAGAATGGAGATCATGTCTGATCAGGGAATGGGGTGGGCATTAGGGTTGACAACTCCAAGGAAGATCCCACCACTGATTCACCAAGACTCCAGAGACCCAAATGTTTTTTCCTTTGCTGCTTGGAGGGTGGAGTGGAGTGATATGGTTGGAAACCCTAATGCTACATTTCCTGCTTTTGTGGCTTACTCTCAACGCTAACAAAGTTTTTGCAAAAACTGTCTTTCTTTTGAGATAGTGGAATTGTATCTCATTCATACAGGTCCCAAAGGGACCTGCGTGAACAAATGCAGATGCACAAGGCCCAAGGGAAACCTCTATACACCTGTGGAAGTGCACGCTAAGAATTGATGGGACTGTATGATTGGCTGTAGAAATTCCTCATCCTGGACCCTGTGCTTCCATGTGGCTACAGATACAGATATGCTGGGCAAAGAGCCTGTGTCTCAGGCAAAGCACAGGGTCCTCTTCCATTTATGCCAAAAGAAGAGCTGTCTTTACTATACAGCACCTGGGCTTGTGTGTGGGGGCAACCCAGCAGCTTTCATTCCCTGACTGGGGGAATGTTGCATAAAAGCACCATCCCCCCACTTTTACCTCATGTTGCTGGATCACTGAGCTCACCCCCAAACTTAGCTCACTGGCATAGGATCACAAAGCATACCTGCGTATACTCTCCCAAACCTATCATTTCACACCACAAGTGAAAAAACACATCTCATCCAGAATTTTAAAAAATGACACCTGCCATGTTTATGAGGTGGTGTGGAAAAATGGCTATGTTGAAAGTTTGGAGCCAAAATACTGAAAATTAGCATAGTTATGAGTGAATGTTGAAATAGTGCAACATTCACTCATAACCTGGGCATTTTACTGTATCTGCACATCAAATTTTCAGCCTAGCCTTCTTATTACCCAGTGTCATGAACTTGGTAGGTGAACATTTTCAAATCCTTGACAAAAAGTCATTCTGAGCCACAGGTGCGGAAACACATTTTGTCTAAGATTTGAAAAATGACAGCTGTCATGTTCATGAAAAAAAATGTGTACGTTGTAAATCTGAGGTCAAAATATTGAAAATTACCAGTTATGAGTGAGTGTAGAAAAATCTTAACGTGCACTCATAACTTTGACGATTGTTATATATTTTGACTCAAGTTTTCAACATGGCCTTTCTTATGACCCACGTTATGAACAAGGTGATGAAAATTTACAAATCCTGCCCAAAGGCAATTTTGCAAAGTGAATACAAAGTCACCTTTTGAGCCAGATTTGCATAATTCCATCACCATTGATCGTGAGGTGGTGTCCCAAAAGGTCAAGTTGAACATTTGATGTAAAAATATTTAAAAATGACACGGTTATGAAGAAAAGTTCAAACTCCATTGAAATACATTAAACAAGACTTACCTTATTTTCCCACACTGCAATTGTCAGATCCAGCAGCAAGAAGTGTCATTAGGCATCTTCACACACAGTGATCTGTAGCGCAATGAGCGATACAGATCAACTGTAGCATTACCTTTCTGGCATATACAGGTGATCTGCTCCACAACAAAACCAAACTTTTGATGACTCTGCATTCCATGCTTTCCTGGGTTCTCAGAGTTTTGTTCTGTTCTGTCCGGATATGTACTAGAGCCCTTCTGTTCATTTCTGTCCCATGACAACAGGGAATCCCGTGCTCACTTGTCTGCTGTGGAGCAGATCACCTGTAGATGGCACAAGAGGGTAACATTACAGTTGATCTGTACTGCTCTTTCCAAAACAGATCACAGCATGTAAAGGCAATCTGCTCCACAACAGAGTGAGCAGAACAAAGCACCGTCATGGAATGAGTGCCCCGAGTAAAAGCGCCTTTTGATTGGAGAGTGGATCTACATCATGGGACATGTTCAGGTGAGTGTCTTTGATATGAGAGGATCTACATCATGGAACATGTTCAGGTGAGTGAGGGTGTGTGGGATGTTGGATGCTGGGTAGGAGGTCAGCGTGGCATGGGTGGGAGGAGTGTGGAGGGTCAGATCGGAAAGAGACCATTTTTTAACAGGTAAAAACAACAACAAGGGATGTTCTTTCTTGCAGGGAACCATCTGACACAGGGATTTGGCTTTCCAGTGTTGGGCTAGTGTTCGGCAGCACTGGGGGGTGAGTACCCTGGTACCACCATGCATATAATTGGAAGTGCAGTGGGTGACCTGGAGTGATGGGGGTGAATAGAAATGGTACTGGGGGTAGGCACTCCAGTCCACTTCTAAGAACTTATAAATTCTAATATGGGAAATGGGAGGGGGGAAGGAAATGGTGCTGGGTGGGCACTTTTGTCTACTACATATTCATAGATAGATAGATAGATAGATAGATAGATAGATAGATAGATGGATGGATGGATAGATGGATGGATAGAATGATAGATAGACAGCCAGACAGACATAGATGGTAACAAAGAGAGCAGGACATTGCCAGCTCATTGTTTCAACTGAAGCCAGCAGCATAACTCAGCTGTGGCTTCAGAACTGAAGAAAGTCTCACTGTTCTCACACTGAGAATGTAGGTGTGAATGGCTCATCTTATTAAGCTGGGCAAACAGGATTTTTGGGTGCCAGAAAAGCATCATGGGACATGGACAAGTGAATAAGGATGTATGACAGGTGTGGAGGGCTGTGGGGTGGTGGGTGCTAAGTGGGAGATTGGGGTGGGGTGGGTAGGGTGAGTGGGAGTGGGGGGCCAGATTGGTAAAAGGCCATTTTCTTTTGTAACAAGTAAAAAAAAAAAACAAGGGACAGTTTTCTTTCTTGCAGAGGACCTTCCAGCAGTGAGGATTAGGCACCACAGTGTTGAGCTAGTATTTGGTGGCACCAGGGGTAGGCACTCCAGTGCCACCATGCATATAAATTGAAGGGGAAGGGCAACTTGGAGGGGGGGTGAATAGAAGCAGTACCAGGGTAGGCACCCTGGTCTGCCTATAAGTAATTATAAATTTAACATGGGAAAGAGGAGGGGGAAGAAGGAAGCAGTACCAGGGGTGGGCACCTTGATCCATTACATGTTTAGATAGATAGATAGATAGAGAGATAGATAGATAGATAGACAGATAGATAGAGACAGAGATGGAGACAGAGAGGGCAGGGGATCTCTGGATCACTACTTCAGCTGAAGTTGGCAACATGACTTCAGCTGCACCTTCAGAACTGAAGAAAGTTACGCTGTTCTCATAATGAGAATGCAGGTGAATGGCTTCTCTCACTAAAATGGACACCCAGGATTTTTGGGTGCCCAGAAACATTACTTCCAGGACAATTTTCAAAAAACTAACAACAGAATATAACTAAATGTGTCTAATTTACATAGGTTCAGGTGGGTTTTTTTGTTGAAAATATACAATTTTTATGTATTTTCAGTATTTGTAAGTTAAGAAAACAAGACGGTGGCTGTCATGATCAGTATTTTTTTCCCACACGACAAATAAATCATGCAAATAAGCACTCATGACAATTTTTTTAACTATTCACATGTGTCAGTTATCCAAAAAAAAACAACCTTAGAACTCTGGAACTATATATTTTTTCACAAAACTTTTGAAAGACAACCTTGCACAGGCCCTTTCAACCCTAAAAATTCATGAAAGAATTCCACACCATCTAAGCTGTAGGTGAGATTAAACAAATGCACTGTTAAGTATAGGGAAACCAGAAGTTTTTTTTTCTATTTATGGGCACTCCATATTCTCAAAAACCGAACAAGATGCCATCACAAAACTTTGCAAGTCTTGAGATTCTGACAATCTGACCGCGCATGCCAAAATCTGTGCTATTTTATCAAATGATGCTAAAGTTGTTAAAGTGCAAAACTTGGGGTTTAACAATAAACAGCCTACTCAACCTTAACTATAGGAATGTTATAATATAATAAACAGGCCCCTATCTGAATTTTAGGTAGTCCAGCCCCATACCACACATACAAATCCTACAGGCCTGACTACACTGTCCAGCCCTCACTACTCTCACTGGTACCGATTATACAAAATCCCCTAATTATGTGGGCAGCTCCTTATACAGCTGCAGCCATTGCCATGGTTAGACAGTTCCTGAAATTTCTTTGTTATCTTAAAAAATTCCTGCCTGCTTATAGTTCCAACTTTAGGCAAGCAGAGAGAATCTCTTTAGAAATACTGTATAATATTTGAACATATCTGACCATATCAAATGCTGCAACCATATATTAAATTTGCTGGGTATATAACTGTGGAATCAGTGCATCGTCACAATATACTGTCAACTGGAATTTTGTTGTGGTGCACTGAAGGATTTAAAGGGACACTGTCAACCCTTTTTGCATAATATTATTTCTAGTTGAAAACCAGGATTTAAGAATGTTTATCTTCTAAAATTCATTGATATTGCTGGTTGTTTTATCACCTTCATTTCTTAGTGGAACTAAAATGCATGAAAATGGTATGGTTCTACCCAACCTTGTTTTGTTTCAAATCTTTGATCTAGTCTTACTGCATGCTTCCTGAACATCAGGAACACACCCACACAGTGAGCCCTCATGATACAATAGTCATCTCTCCTCCCTCTGCATCACAAGTAGAGATGCAGAGAATTAAAATCCATCGGTGAAGTGGCTGACAAATTGGCCACTCTGCATGTAGCCCAGCTATGCAAAATGGCCATTGAAAGTGCCCGCTTTGCATTATGACTTTGTGTTGCCATTCCACCTTAATGCGAAGTAAGGTGAAGTGACAACAATATAGGCAGCCCCCACACATCACGTGGCTTACAGTACTGTAAGTCACATGCTTTAGCCAGGCAGGAAGGAAGTGAGTCATAACAGCACTTAGTTTTACTTTCTCTTTGCAGTGGTAGAAGGAGGAAGCATTTTGTGTGTAGAGGAGAGTTTGGTGGTATTGTTCCTACATATCTTGCAAATTGCCCAACCCCCCCAGCTTTTTTAAAAGCTAAATCTTTAGTTTTTTTTAGTAATGTGTTTTTTCAGTTCTTTTTTGCTACTGATTTGTTTGTTTTATAAGTTTTGTTTTTGTGTGTGTGTGCGTGTGTGTGAGACTGTGAGTGCATGTGAAGCAGTCTTTTGAGGCATCGGTCAGAGAGCGAATTAGTTGTGCATGATGGACCTGGGAGGAGAGTCTGTGGCCTGTGGGCGGGGGCAGAGGGGAGTGCGCACGCGTGAGGGCATCAGGTGTCATTGGACCACACCCGACTATTTGGTGTTGCCTCTACCCCTCTGGAAGCAACAGCAGCACCACAAGTGCCACCGGCAGCAGCACATTCACCAAGTCTGCCACCACCACCACTATCACCACCACCAGTAGCAGCTGCAGGAGCTCCAGCAGCATCCCCTCCACCACCTCCACAGCCATAGGTGGAGCCCCAGTTGCATGACAGTGCTGCTGGCAGTATATCTGCCCCTTCTGTGCCTGGTCCCCCCACAGCTCCCCAGTCTGGCAGTTTTTTAACTGTGTGGGGGGGACAGCACCATTGAGAGGTTGCCATTTATGTGTTGTGCAGGTGTGCTGTGGTTCATGGGGACACATTTGGAGACTGGTAGCCAGCGCACACATATGGCAAACCACCACAAGGTGGAGTGGCAGACTGCACACCAAGGGGCCAGGTGTCCACCTGCTGGCCCTTCTGTGGCAGTGGTGGATGGTGCTGGGATGTGTGCCTTGCTGCTACAGCAAGAGGAGGGCAGAGCAGCAGCTGCTCCACCACCACAACCGCCAGCAGCACCACCTCACCAC
This sequence comes from Neoceratodus forsteri, assembly GCA_016271365.2. Lineage (NCBI taxonomy): Eukaryota > Metazoa > Chordata > Ceratodontiformes > Ceratodontidae > Neoceratodus > Neoceratodus forsteri. The sequence continues at coordinate 1,415,633,760 of CM057449.1, read as the reverse complement.
CACCATCACTACCTGGCTTTTCTGCTGCAGCGGACCCACCACAGTGCCTGCAATGCAGGCAGACATTGCACTGGTGTGGGCAGCCCTTGAGGAAAGCAATGAGAGGGTGGGTGCTGTACAGCAGCAGGTGGAGCAGATCCAGCAACAGCAGCTGCAGATAGCGTCAATGCTTCACCTGCTGCTGGAACACTGTGGAATAACCCATTAACATATTTTTTTCTGGACCCCCTCACACTGCTGTAGTGTTGTGATTTTTTTTTTATGTTTAATAATAGACAGTTACATGCTCCTATTGCCCTGTTGTTATAATGCAGTAATGTAGTACCTCAGTAATGTTTACTTTCTGTTGTGTAGTGGTTGTGGAAAAGCTGGTGAGCAGCGCAAGTATGATGTGCTAACCGTATGTGTGCAGTCAGTTGTTTCCTGTGTGTGTGCGTGTGTGTGTATGTGTGACATCAGACATTGTGCAGCTTCATGCAAACATATATTGCTGACTTGTTGTAGTGTTTATGGTACAAAGAATAGCAAGCAGAATAACGTATATTTTATTGTCACCATCATCATCAGTGGACTAAGTGATATGAAACTTTTTCAGAGGTGTCTGGCCAGAGTGCACCTTAGTCACATACTGCACACATGACTTTTAGGAGAGCATGTGTCTTTTATGGTATGATCTCCGGTAAGTCATGTGTGTATTTTGAGTGACTGAGGTGCACAGTGACCTGATATATCTGAAAAAATATCATATCACTTACTCCGCTGGTACTGATGGTACAAATAAAATACACATCATGTATTCTTTGTTATCTTTATTCTTGAGATACTGCAACAAGTCACACCATATGCATGTTTGCATGAACATGTCGGTATGGGCTGCAAGCCCATTGGCTGTAGCTCTGCACCAATGGGCATGCAGCCCTACCGACAGTCAGTCAGCGGGTGGCGGGCGCAGGCGTGGATGCTGTCGCTCGCTGGCTGCGGGGGAGCGGGGTGAGAGGCTTCATGGGTGGGGGACACTTGACACCAGGAGATGTTTGGGGGTTTGTGATGATTCTGCCCCAATCGGGCTTTACGGTCCACTGGACCACCAGGGAGATATTTGGGTTGGGGGTTACATTCTGCCCGTGATCAGGCACTGGGGTTCATACACATTATGCCCGCAATCAGGCTTCGGATATGGGGGTGTTACATGTACTGTACTGCCCGCGATCGGGCTGTGGGAGATGTGTGGGTGGGGGAGTCAGTTACACTATGCCCGCGATCGGGCTGTGGAGATGGGGGCGGGGAGGAGTCGAAAGTGACACTGTCCTGCTGACCGGGCTGGTGGGGGCACAGGGAAAGAGTTGGGGCCAGCCAGGGTGGCAGCTGCTGTGTTGCGCCTGCAATGCAGCAGCTCACCTGTGGGTGGCCCTCAACTTAAGCCTTTTTGGGCTCAAGGTTGCAGGCGCAGGTTGGGTTGCGTGATGACAACTCTGCACAACCCACTGAATATCGGGTTGCGCAGGTTATGCATGGATCCTCCCCCTCCTGTTGAGCATGCATTCATTTGCATTGCTCTCTTGCGCAACCTGATGCCAGTGGCGTAACTGCCTCCTGCTGAATATCACAGAATGGCGCATTTTGGACTTGCGCATGCGCAACCCTGTTGCGCATGGCGCAACCCTTTTGAATATCCAGGCCACAATATACAAACTGCAGTTAAATATAGGAATTACCCATAATGCATAGCAGCCAAATCCCAAACAGCAAACACAGCAGAAAAACTGAGTTGATTCAACAGTTCACAAAAGTAAGTCAGCCAAAATGAACACCTATTCTGAAACGTTGATCACATCTAAATGTAATCAGTAATTGAGTGCCTGTTCACTATTGCACCCACATCATACAAAATGCAGTTAAATATATGTATTTCCCATAATGCACAGCAGCCAAATCCCAAACAGCAAACACAGCAGAAAAACAGAGATGCTTTCACTCTATCTGTGTCTGTATCTGTGTTTTATTGTACTTGCTAATATAGGATGCCATGTTACAATGTTGTATAAAGCATAATTCCCTGTTTCTACACTTGTCATGTTACAAGTGCATTAAACCACTCCAATGCATGGTTCTGCTGTGGAATTAACTTTGTTACAAACCCTGAAACTCATATAGTTTCTAAAGCAATGTTTTTTGAACGGTGCTGCTTGTTTTATATGTGAAACCCATTGCATATGATCTTTACAAATTTGGAGATGCAGATCCTATAAGCTTGCTGACAGGGAATATTAGACTGTGAGTTCCCAAGATGACATCATCATCAGCTTTTCCCTGATACAGGATGTTTTTGTACAGGTAGTGAAATCACGGTTACAAAATGGCTAATAACTTTAAAATGAAGTAACGTAGTAATCTAGTTTTTGGTATATGATTTATCGGGGGCATACTTATTCGGATTCTGCAATGTAGTACTTTTGGCATCAGTGGCTGATTAAGCAGAAATGCATGGTGCTGAAAGGCCTCTCACACAGTTTCACAAATGCTTTATTTTGGTTGTGAGTTTGGTGATCTCTTGCTTTCTATGTTTTTTTTTTCTCTAGAGGCATAGGAGATAATTCTCCCTCTCTTATAAGCCTTAAAGTGTTCCCAAAGAGTGAATAGCAAAATTCCTGGGGTTGAGTTACTAACAAAATAAAAGGAGATTTCTGTTGTTAGGAGACCCGCACATAGGCCTGGATGACAAACATATGAGTAGATGAAACCTCCATGTAGGTCGAACTTTGGATTCGATTTGGATCTTTCTCTTGGATTGTTGGCAATACTTCCTATTCTGCTCAGGATTTACGGTTGGATCATGAACTGTGCTATTTTGAAAAGAGAGAGTGTTCTTTTTGTGGCTTCCTGGTGCAACTGGTTACACTGCATCCTGTTTTAACTTTTGAACGTTCGGTGGTTCCTGGTGTTGACCATACCTGATTCTGGACCTGGATTAAAAGAGACTGTGGACCTCCTCTTTTTTGTATTATTTTGTTTTCTTCAGTTGGTCAATGGGGTGGTGAGAGTACCCTGTGTCCATGTATTTTATTTATTAATTTTTATGTTGTTAAAATTTAGTATTGTCTTTTTTATTTCACTGTTTTATTATTTTAAGTTGGTTTAATTGTTTGGCAGTGAGAGTGCCTTTTTATCCCTTTTCCCCAGTGGTGAGAGGACTTGGGGTGGAATTATTTATTTATTATTTTTGTTATATGAATGTTTGGGCTGTGGGTGAGAGCCCTTAAGCTTTGTTTGCTGTTTATTTATTTTGTGGGTTATTTTGTATTATGGGGGTTGTAGGGCTCTGTTTCCAGGCTCTGAAATTGAGGTTGATTAACCTGAGAGTTGGGTGGGGGTTTTTGAACTGTTTTTGTTTTTAGTGGGATATTCTTAGTTTTTTTAGTTTAGTTTTAGGTATAGTTTATTGTATTGTGTAGCTTAGTTTGCAGTATGTGTTGGTCTTCAGCCCCCACAGTGGTGTGCTACTCATCCTCCTCTCTTCAGGCCCTTCACCCTTTTTATTCTCCCCCTCTTCAGTTTGAGATTTACCAGCATTGCAGATTACTGGGTATTGTGCGTAGGAGGGGGAGAAGGGTGTGGGGTTATGAACAGGGGAGGATGATCGAGGGGGGTCATCGTATTGGGGTGGTTAATACCAGAAGGTGCCCTGGGGCGAAATGGAATCCTGATCGTGGTTCCCCATGTCTGGTGCCCATACCCAAGGGCACCACTGGTCATGGTGGGCAGATGGCCTGTGTGGCCCGTGAGATTCGTCCAACTCGGGTGGTGTTGTGCAATGCCAGGTCCATTAAAAACAAGACCGCAATTATTGCTGATCTTGTTGGTATGGTGGACCTGGCTTGCATTACCAAGACCTGGCTGGATGATAACTCTGGCCCCATTTTGGAGGCTATGACTCCAGCTGGGTACTCGGTGTTACACCGCCCAAGATTGGATCGTGGGGGGGAGGGGTTGTGGTCTCACAGAGGTACTAGTGGGGAGGGCTGAGTCCTTTGAGTGTATAGTTGTAGCAGGTGTAGGCATTCAAATTGCCCTCATTTACTGTCCACCCGGTGATAAGAAGCGATTCTTTCAGGAAGTGGCAGACTTCGTCGTCGATGTGGCATTTGAATCACCTAGATTGATGGTTCTGGGTGATTTCAATGCCTGGGTCAACGATGAACTCTCGCAATTTGGTCAACACTTCCTCCAGTTAATGACAACGCTGGGCCTTACACAGGTGGTTTCCTCTGCTACACATAAATGTGGACACTCTTTGGACTTAATCTTCCTTCTAGGGGTCAAGGCATCCAATATGGGGGTGGAACCCATGGGGTGGTCAGATCATTACACTATGGGGTTGAGTTTTTGTTCCTCTTCTAGAAGGCCTGCCCCTACAGAGTTGGTTAGGTACTGCCTTTTGCGGGATATAGATCCCCAAGGCCTTGCAGCGGTGCTTGACCTCTCGTCTCCCGTGTTGGCAAACAGTGACCCAGAGACCCTTGTGTCGGCCTATAGCACAGCCATTGCTGGGGCTCTGGATCTCATTGCTCCAGTTCGTATTCGCCCCCTCTCCCTCCGCCCCAAGTCCCCTTGGTTTGATGGGACGTTGAGGGCGATGCGGAGACAGGGGCGAAGGCTAGAGAGTTGCTGGTGAAGGTCCGCTCTTGATGCCGACCACCTTAGATTGATGGATCATTATTTGGTCTATCAATCTGCAATCACCTGTAAGAAGGCAGAGTTCCTGTCCAGGGAGATTGCGGTTGCTCGGAATTGACCAGTTCAGCTGTTTCAAACTGTCGACAGACTGTGCAACCCAGCCTGTCTTCAAGTTCGGAAAGTTTTTTCGCAATTGGAATGCGATGAGCTTGCTCGGTTCTTTGTAAATAAGGTGGCCGACACTAGGGCTGAGTTGTTGCCATCACACTCTATGGGAGTTGCTGTGAACCGGGGTGAGATCATGGTGCCCCGATTTTCCTGGAGTTCCTTCAGTCAGCTGGAGTTCATTGATGTCATCAGGATCATCCAGCATATGCACCCTACGTGCTGTAGTTTGGACCCTGGACCAACCTCCCTAATTTTGGGTTGTAGTAGCATCATTGGTCCAGTCCTTTTTCAGATAGTCAGGTGCTCCCTGGAATTGGGTGAGTTTCCTAGCTCCCTGAAAGAGGCGGTGGTGACACCCCACTTGAAGAAAGCTACTGCGGACCCTGACTGTCTGGAAAACTACAGACCTATCTCTAACCTTCCCTTTATTGTGAAGGTGATTGAGAAAGTAGTGGCTACACAACTGAAAGACCATTTGACCATCCATGATGTCTATGAACCCCTCCAGTCCGGTTTTCGTAAAAGACATAGTACCGAGACAGCACTGGTTTGGGTGCTCAATGATCTCTTGATGGCTAGAGTTCGGAAGGGTCATTCCATTTTGGTTCTCCCTCAACCTTTCTTCAGCCTTTGACACCGTAGATCACATGGTGTTGATAGAACGCCTGAGGCTGTTCTGTGGAATATCTGGAACCATCTTAAGATGGTTCTCATCATTCCTCACTGGAAGATCACAAAGAGTTGTGTCCGGGGTTTTTTCCTCGAATTCAACGGCTTTGTCTTGTGGGGTGCCCCAGGGTTCAGTATTGTCACCCATGTTATTTGCAGTGTATATGCTACCCATCGGAGACATTGTAAGGAGGTATGGGCTGAGGTTTCACTATTATGCAGATGATACCCAGCTCTACCTTTGTTTTGCCCCCCGACCAGACTGGAGCTCTCTCGGTCTTTAATAGCTGTCTAACCAAAATCCAGGAGTGGATGAATTCTAGCTGGCTGAGGTTGAATTCTGATAAGACTGAGGTACTGGTTGTGGACCCGGGTCATCGGATAGGGGGGTCGGGTGTTGATGCGCCTTCGGGACTTTTTCTTGGAGGCATTTCTCTCCTGACCTCTGAATGATTGCGGAACCTGGGGGTGGTTCTTGACAACGGGCTGACACTGCATTCACAGGTGTCAGCAGTCGTTAAGACTTCCTTTTACCATCTTAGGAACATCTCCAGGATCCGGCATCTTGTTCCGTCTGCCGACCTACCAATGTTAGTTCATGCCTTCATGTCCTTGTGCTTGGATTATTGCAACTCCCCTTATCTAGGGCTTTCAGGGGTTGAAATCCATTGACTGCAGCTAGTGCAGAATGCTGTGGTCCGGCTTTTGATAGGTTCTAGCAGATCCTGTCACATTACTCTGGTGCTGAGTGAACTGCACTCGCTGCCAATTCGGTGGCGGATCACCTTTAAAGTCAGCTTGCTGACTTTCAAAGCTCTACACGATCTGGGCCCAGGCTATCTGAAAGAACTTCTGGTTCCTTATCACCCAAATCGATCACTCCACTCGGCCGATGAGGGGTTGCTAGAGGTTCCAAGGGTGAATTTGAAATCTTCGGGTGCTCGGGCATTTGCGTATGTAGCTCCCACCCTCTGGAACTCTCTACCCCATCGGTTGCGGGAGTGCACTACTGTGGAGGGCTTTAAGAGAGGTTTGAAGACTTTTTTATGGGAAACTGCATTTTTGGAACACTGATTGTTATGATTGTCTTGTTTTAATTGTATTTTTTAATGATTTTTACTGTTTTGATTTGTTATTTATGTACGGCGCCTTGGTAATTGAAAGGCGCCTTATAAATAAAATTATTATTATTATTATTATTGTATACCAATACCTCCATGTAGGTATAATCACAGTCACAGAGGGGACTGTGTTCACCCTTCAACAGGTTGTTTGGTCACAAAGAATGTGGTAGTGCTTTTCTCATAGCAAGAGGTCCGCAGGGTTCTGCCCACTGAAGCCATAAAAATCAAGGTAATTTTCAAAGGGACATGTGCTTTAGTATCTATGCACATCACTGATGCATGGTGTGTTGTGGGCAATATTCTCAAATGAATTTTGCCATGTAGGAGCCCAGCAACAAACTGTTTTGGGGATAAGGAGAGGCTGATGTAATGGTCTTGCTTTGGTGTGTTTCAAAACTACAACAGTACAAAAAAATGCATGTTTAAAGGTCTGCCCCTGTTTTTTACTAACAGATTCCAATTGTCCCATTTAAAGGCATAGTAGGTGAAGTCACAGAGTAAAGAAGTTAAAATAAGCAGGACTGGCCTGGTGGTATTTAATTGTGAGCAAGGCCATAAGGTCAAAACCATGTGAGGTCAGTTTTTGTCATTTGTGTAAGCAAGCTTCACCTTAAGAACACCTGCAACATATTTTTAGGGATTCACATTAATCTGCGACTGTAACTCCTCTTAAAAATTGTAGTGGCAGGTTTAACAGTTTAAAAATAGTTTACACTTATTGCAGCAGAAAAAAACAACAAATGTTTGCAGGTGGTACTTCATATGGACTAGCAACATTGTTTTTGTGACTAGCTTTCCAGAGTTATACTTCCTTCATTTGGTCAGTGTATATTACAGCCACATTCATTTTCCAGATTGAGTGATCACATGCATTTACAATTTAATAGCCAAAATTAAACTATTTTAGAAGAAGGCTAATATAAATAAACATAGTTACAATAATTTAAGATTGAAAAGGATGCAACATGATATACCCACCCCCTTCCTCAAGCGAGTACCAACAAGCATGTTGTTCAGACAAATACAAATGTTTTAGGAATTTCTCATCCACCCACTACATGTGATACACTGTAATTCCCTTGCTAAGCAGAAACATGTTCTGACTTACACTTATGGCCTGTACAATCCTTATATTCACTGTCTCCACTGGAAGGCTTGTTCATAATTTCAACACCCTCTGATGGAAGAAGCACCTCCTAATGTTACATCAAATTTACCAACTATGAGTTCAAGCCATGTTCCCTCATCTGGCTGTTTCTGCTGTGCTCTGTATCCCTTGATTCCTCTTCTCTTATAGATCAATGTCAGTGGCTTAGTAGGTGGCACACTGGCCTCTAGGGCACGAGGATCAGATGGTCATTGGTTCTAATCTAACACCAGGCACTTAGGTTAATACCCATAACTGATACTGTAGTGTAGGAGGGGGAGAGGCTGCACTGTTCAGGTGCCGTGCTTCTGAGATATTATGTTGCCTATATCCGGTCACTGTCCATGTGAAAGTTAAAGATCCCAATTTAATACACTCGTCAAAGATGAACATGGGAACTTGTATTGGAACTGACAAAGTTGTTGCAGTAATGATCACAAATTCACACCCGAAAACGAATTTAAAACAAGACGATATTACCCCAGAAAAAGTTGAAGAACCATAATAAAATCATACATGGAACTCCATCAAAGAAGAAGATGAACAGGGGCGCTCCAAAGCATCACAGCCAACATTCTCTTGTCAGTAAAGAAGCTGCATGCAACCCAACTCCAGAACACACCTGGGAGCAAGTTATCACAGCCTAGTGCTCTGTTTCTAATCAAAATTATAAATAAATAAAATGTGCTAACCATTTCTGTTTACCAGCACTGGACTGGAGCCTTTATCTTTTTATTGTCACCGCAAAGTCTATTTAAAACTTGTGCGCAGTCAATTCCCTTCAATTTAATTTGGAGAGGACAATAATATGTTGTGTGGAGAAAACAAGATATTTCCACAAAAATTATATTTATTAGTCAAAATTTCCTTTCTTCTTAATATATTTGTAGGCCCCTAATGTCGCCTTTTTATTTAACTTCATTTTCTTGGAAATGATGTTTTCAAAACATTGACTCTGATGATTGGAAATATAAGTAGAAATAGCTGTATTTGGCTCTGTATATACATAAATAAGGGGAATTGCTGAACAAAATAATTTTGGAAAATCTAAAGTTTTTACTTGTGCACCAGTATGGTTTACAGTGCTGCCAACACACTATGTACCCTAAAATAAAAACTCAGAGTACCCACCTCAACCTTTTTAGAATTACAATGTATAACACTGGCCATCAAACTGAGAAACAAGTGACCAGAGAATGTGTAACTCTTTCATGTTTTAAACAATAAGTTTAACAATAGTGGACACCTTAGTCTTAAGAAATGTTTCTATCAAGTGAGGTTAATATTTCAATAGTTTGTGTTCCCAGAAATAGCTGTAACAGTCTATCAAATGTTATTATTTACAGAGGGCTATGCAAAATGCATAGTAGTTGAGTGGTATGCTCCAGTATACTGTGTTACCTGATCTAACTTTTTAATAGAAAATATCATATAAGACTTGATGCCCACAATTCATCTAGCACCTACAGAAGCAATAAACCCAATAAATAAACTGATCAGATAATGCTTTCACCAGTTCAAAAGGCACTGATTTGTGAAAAATGTGCTAGTTGCCGTCAAATTATATTTTTTACTGTGGAAGAGTAGGTGTTATGGAGAAGATTTTAAATCCCATTGACTGTGTGCTAGTAGAATAACTAGGGATTTAAAGACGGACTCGGGTCAGAATGTTTGGCTTCAATACATTGAGAATTTGGATCAGCATATCCTCAATCAGCCTCATGCCAAAAATCAGATCTATAAGTTACTTAGTTTAAAAGTTACAAGTCATTTTGTAACCCTTAATTCACTGCCTGCTCAAAAAAGCCAGTTTCAATGAAGAACTGCTGATGTCATCTCCTGAACTCACAACCTAGTCCTCCCTGCAAGCTACCTTATATGACTTATTTCTCCTGTGTTGCATAAAACTGCAGGAGTAGTAAACATCTGAAAAAGGAAAACTGACACTGGGGGATCAGCACATGTACTTCTATAATGTGTAGATGCAAGGTACAGTACTTCAGAATGTGATGGGGGATGGAATGCAGTGGCAAACATGGCTTTAGAAGGACAACGTTTTGTGCAATTTTTAAAATACTGCAGGTATGAGATTTTGAAATGTCACCAGGTTGCAATTGTGGAATGCAACAATGACACAGTTTCAGAAAGTAGCTGGAACACATAATTTCAGAATGTGGCAGTGACACACAAATTTGGAATGTGGCAGTGACACACAATTTCGGAATGTGGCAGTGATGCACAATTTTTGAATGCGGTGGTGACATACAATTTCAGAATGCAGTGGTGAGCAATTTCAGAATGCAGCAGTGATACACAGTTTCAGGATGTGGCAGTGATGCACAGGTTCAGAATATAGCGGTGATGTCCAGGTTCAGAATGTGGCAGTGATGTACAGGTTTGAAATGTGGTGGTGACATGCAATTTCAGAATGTGTCAGTGATGCACAGTTTCAGAATGAGGTTATGATACACAGCTTTGGAATTTGGCAGTGACACACAGTTTCAGAATGTGCTGGTGATGCATAATTTCAGAATGTGGCAGTGACGCACAGGTTCAGAATCCAGCAGTGACACACAATTTCGGAATGCGGTGGTGACACACACTTTCAGAATGCGGTGGTAAAAAGCAATTTTGGAATGCAGTGACGCAGCACAATTTTGGAATGTGGCAGTGGTGCACATTTTTGGAATGTGGTAGTGACATACAATTTCAGAATGTGGTGGTGATGAGCAATTTCAGAATGCAGCGGTGACAAACAATTTCAGAATGCGGTGGTGATGCACAGGTTCGGAATGCAGAGGTGATGCACAATTTCAGAATGTGGCAGTGATGCACAGGCTCAGAATGTAGTGATAATGTACAGGTTCAAAATGCAGGGGTGATGTACAGGTTTGGAATGTGGTGGTGCCATACAATTTCAGACTGTACCAGTGATGTACAATTTCAGAATGTGGTGGTGACACATAGTTTTGGAATGCAGCAATGATGCATAGTTTCAGAATGTGGTGGTGATGCATATTTCCGGAATATGGCGGTGACGCTCAATTTCAGAATGTGGTGGTGATGCTCAGTTTCAGAATGTAGTGGTGATGCATAACTTCAGAATGTGGCATGATGCACACTTTGGGAATGTGCCACTGACAATTTTGGAATCTGGCATTGAAACACAACTTGGCGGAGATGTGCAATTATGGAATTTGGCAGGGATGAACCATTTCAGAATGTGCAGGGATGCATAATTTGGGAATGGGGAAAGGATGTGTAATTTTGGAATGTAGCAGGGATGCAAAATTTTAGAATGTGGCTGGGACGCATAATGTTGGAATGTGGTGGGGATGTGATGCACAATTTTGAAATATGGTAGGTGTGTACAATTCTGGAATGTGGCAGGGACAAGCAATTTCAGAATAAATGGTGTGTCCTGTCAGATTCCGATAGCGTGCATCCCCACTGTATTCCAAAATTGCCAGTCCCCACCAAATTCCTCAATGTGTGTCTATGTTGCGTTCCGAGACTGATTGTCCTACCACATTTTGAGATGGCACATCCCTGTCACATTCTGAGATTGTGTGCCCCTCCCCCAACCCCACTTTTTAAAATAGTGCACCATCTTGACATTCTATGCCTTGGTTCAGTGCTGCGTTCCAAAACCACCTTCTGACATGTTCTAAAATACAGTGCCATGCATCTGAACATTCTGGAAATGCAAACACTGCAGCCAACCCTATGTCATATTTTTAAAGGATTACCATAGCTACAGTTTCTTAAACTTAAACAATAAATAAACTGATTAGAATATACTTTCACCAGTTCAAAATACATTGACTTGTGAAAAACTTGCTAGTTGCCATTAAATTATATTTTTTATTGTGCTAGAGTAGGTGTTATGGAGAAGATTTTAAATCCCATTGACTATGTGCTATTAGAATCTATAGGGATTTATTTTATTTATTTATTTAAAAAGTTGATAACAGGGAAAGGCACCATGAGCCAAAGCTTGTTTCTAGGTGCGACCTGAGGTGACAGATAACAGCAAATACAATACAATAATGGGTAGTGACAAAAAAGAACAGTAAAAAAAGAGAGAAACTAGTAACTATGTACAATCATTTGTGAACTTGGAAACTATGTACAGGATAGATACAAATGGTAAACTAGATACAGTAAATACAGTAAATATGGTGAAAAGCACTACAAATGTACAGAGGTACATCTTATAAAGGAAAGGAACTGAGGCATATTGCAGTCCCAGGCTAGGAGGAGGTACAGCTGCAGGAGATGACAGGTGTAGGTCTGAGAAGGTGCTTGAGATAGTGGATGGAGGATGAAAGATGGGTTGGGAGTAGGAGACTATTTCAGAGGAAGGGAAACTTGCTGAAGAAAGAGAGCTTAACCACAGAGGTTTGGATACGAGGGAGAGAAAAGGTGTGGAAACAGCTAGAATGAGAGTTGTATGGAGAGGGAGGTGCAGGAGAGAGAAGGGAGGTAAGGTAAGAAGGAAGAGACCCAAACCAATACTTGGCTATGAAGGTAGAGCAATGGGAGGAGTGCCTCTGCTAAAGTGACTGGAGAGATAGAGGGCGGAGTAGAGGTCACAATTGTCAGTTATTGGGGGGAGAGTTTGAGGCGAATTGACAAAAAGCATGGAAGAGAACATTCAGTTTAGCAAGAGAGGTGGCAGGGGCAGCACTGAAGCCTATGTTGGCATAGTCAAAGGCAGGGAGGATCCATTTGACTAATAGGTCACATCTTACAGGGAGGGACAGGCTGGCTCTATGCCAACAGAGTAACCCGAGTTTGGGGCACAGCTTGGTGTGGAGTGCACTGAAATGGGAGGAGAAATCAAGGGAAGGGTCAAGCCAGACACCCAGGTATTTGTAAGTGCTAACATTGTCGAGGAGGATATTCACTGCAGAAGAGAAAATGGGCATTGAGGGAAGTTTGGCAAGTTTCTGTTTGGAGCTGAAGGTCATAACAACTGTCTTCTTGGTGTTTAATTTAAGGCAATTGGGGTCAAACTAAGCTGTGACTGCAGAGAGGTTATGTTGAAGGGGGAATGGATGGCATGTACGGATGAGCCAAACAGAAAAAGGATGGTGTCGTCTGCGTACATGTGGATATTGGAGTGAGTAATTATGGTGGGAAGGTTGTTTATGAAGAGGGAAAAGAGAACCATCTCAAGAATAGAGCCCTGAGGTACACCGGTGAGAATGGGAGAAGGGATGTTGTTAATAGAAACTGATTGGGAGCGGTCTGATAAGTAGAAACAGAACCAGGACACTGAGGCAGGGGATAGACCTATGGAGTGTAATTTAGGAAGTAGAAGCGGGTGGGAGACAGAGTCAAAGGCCTTGGCTAGGTCAATGAATATGGCTGAGGTGATATGGCAAGATCCGTGGCAGTGTGGATGGCGTTGATGAAGTGGAGTAGTGAGGAGGTGGTGGAGTGGGACTTCCTGAAGCCAGACTGGTAAGGGGAGAGGATATTGGAAGTGGAGAGGAAATTTTTGAGCCGATGAAGGATGAGGGATTCTTGGACTTTAGCAAATGCTGGTAGAAGGAAGATAGGATGGTAGTTGCCAGGGATGGTGGGGTCTCCCCCTTTGAAAAGGGGGATAACTTTGGCAAGCTTCCAGACCTGAAGGACTGAGCCAGTGGAGAGCGAGAGGTTTAGGATATAAGTTAAAGGGGTAACTATTGAAGGAGCAGAGATTTTGAGGAACTTTGGATACAGTCCATCAGGACTGGTCTTAGTAGGGTGTAGGGAGGTAAGGGCCCTCAGGATCTCAGAAGGTAGGTCTGGTGATAATGTAAACCCAGGGAGCTGAGGTGGAAACAGAGGGGAAGCAGAGGGGTGGGTGAAGACCCAGATGGAATGGCGCTGGAGGTGAAATACTTATTAAGGGCAGAGGTGACAAGGAGGAGGTCAGAGATAAGTGAGACATCATCCTGGATAGAGGGAGGGGGAGACAGATTTGGGGTGTAGAAGCAAATGAAGATCCCGCCAGTAGGAGGAGGGAGTACTGTTAAGGGGGTCTAGACAGGATTTAAAGAAATCGGATTTGGCATAGCCCATGCTTTGGGTGCAGCTATTGTGAAGGGTACAAAAGGTTTGAAGGGAAGTTTGGCTGCCAGATGAATTGGTGTGGGGCCAAGCATGGTCATGAGTTTTTCACTTTGCCAGGATGTCAGAGGTGATCCAGGGGTAATGGTCACGTTTAACTCTGGATGTTTTTTGAGGGGCATGGGCATGCCATATGCTTAGGAATATAGAGGAGAAGCAAGCGAGGGCTGTGTCAGCAGAGGTGGAGCTAAGGACAGGGGACCAGTTAGCTAGTGCCAGGTCAAGGGGTAGTTTATTTACATCAAGGGATTTGAGGGGGCGATGCTTGATGTATTTAGGAGAGATGGGGGGATGGCACCTCCTAACACAGAAGGTGGGACAGTGGTCACTTAATATGTCCGGTAAGGTACCAGCAGAGCAAATACGGTGGGAGTGTGATGAGAGCACCTAGTCAAGAAGGGAGTATGATTGACTTCTTGGGTTGGGGCGTGTTGGTTCTTTAATCAGCTGAGACAGGTTTAGTGCTTCAATATGCTGGCATGGGCTTAGAGAAGAGGGGGAGAGCCAATCAAAGTTGAAGACCCCAAGGAGGAATAATTCAAGTGAATTCATTAACGTGGAGATGGCAGAAATGCAGGAAATGAGGGAAGCTGAGGGAAGTTTTGGGGAGGCATAGTGGATGCCCACTAGGAGAGGTGGTGAGGAAGGAAGGGTGAGATTGAGAAGGAGAATTTCATGGGAACTAGGAACTGCTTTGCAGTGGAAAATGGCACTGTTTAAAGAGTCGCAGACGTAGATAGCCACCCCTCCACTGCATTTGCCCTGGCCTTGCCTAAGAAGGCAGAAGTTTGGAAGGGCTAACTGTGAATCAGGGACTCAGGAGGATAGCCAGGTTTCCGAAATGCAGAGACTGTCAGGTGAGTGTTGAGTAACCCACACTTTTAAGTCATTTAATTTGGGGAGAAGACTACGTACATTGGTGTAAAAAATCCGCAGTCATTTAGGGAGAGCTTGCATAAAGGTGATGCTAAGGCTTATAGGGCTGGAATTAGGTTCAATCTCTCTGGCTAGAAGTAGCAAAAAAAAAAAAAAAAAGGTGAAGGGATGAGGCATGGCTTCTGCATTTAATACAGCGGCGTAGTTGGGGTTGTATGTGAGGGAGGTAGGCGGGGAAGGAGTTGAAAGATGGCTGCTAGATTAAGGAGAGGGCAGCTGAATAGTTCTGGGTGGATAGGGACGAGGCAGTAAAAGGCAGCAGTGGTGGGTAGGTGAAAGGATGCCGTGGAAGGAGAGGAGTGATTGTGGAGTGGGCAGAGGACAGGGGAGGAGTAAGAGTTTGGACATGGTAGACTGGGGGGGGGGTTGAAAGAGGGAGGAGAAAGAGAACTAGGAGATGGAGGGGGAGGACAAGAAAGGTCCTTATTTGGATGGAGTGAGTGATTTAAGACATCTGACAACTACCAGGTGGGCTATTTCACCGCCTGGCAAGCTCCATTGTATCTCTCAGAGGGGAAGGGATGTGCTTTACAATAAAAGGTACTTCTTACCAACATCAGGAAATGCCTTCTCTCTACTTATGTTACACATCAGATATAAAACCATCACTGGATAGTTGGGTAATTAGTCATCATAGTGACACTAAGGACTAGAATGGAAAGTCTGGTACCCACTGAAAACTCCCCCACTCCACTTCACCTAACAGTTGCAGAACACCTGACCACACATGCCTGAACCCATACCCCAGTGAAAGTCTGCTGCCAACCATTTGCTGGAGGAGCTCTAATGCAGTCCATGGGCACTGGGATGGCAGATATAAGCTGCATAATGTTAACAGAACAAATATGAGATCCCATGAACATGCACATCTCAGTATCTCACACACTGCATAATTAGTTTACAGTTTAGTTTACACAAACTCCAAAATAAACAAGACCCCATCTGGAGTACTGTGTGCAGTTCTGGAGACCCAATCTCCGCAAGGACATAGACAAGATGGAAGCTGTCCACAGGAGGGCAACTAAAATGGTGCAGGGTCTGCACCAGAAGACATATGAAGAGAGACTAAAGGAGCTTAATATGTATAGCCTTGAGGAAAGGAGGGAGAGGGGGGACATGATAGAAACTTTCAAGTACCTCAAGGGAATCAACAAAGTCCAAGAGGGTAGCATCTTTCAAAAAAGAAGGTGTGCAAGAACAAGGGCACAATTTGAAGATGGGCGGCTCAGAGGTAATAGGAAGTATTTTTTCACAGAGAGGGTTGTGGATGCATGGAACGGCCTTCCAGAGGAGGTTGTGGAGTCAAAAACAGTGGTTGAATTCAAGCATGCATGGGACAGTCATAACGCAATTTTAGGAGGTGGGGTAGAAAGAAGTAGGCTGCTGGTTAACTAGGATCTGCAGCTTATCCATTAGGTAGGGAAATGGGCAGACTGGGTGGGCCAAGCGGTCCTTATCTGCCGTCAAATTCTATGTTTCTATGTAACAGGACAGCTGCAAATACAAATATGTGCACCAACAAAATACTTGGCTGTGACACAATCAAAAACATGAATGACCTCAAAAAAAATAAAAATAACAAGTGTTTATGTAACCCCTAAGTGGCACTATCCCAAGCGCTACTACCCCTGCCTATATGGCTAATGACAGGTTAAGGGGCCTAGGTCCAATGATGGGTGCCTCCACCCAGAGGTTAGGGTTGGTAGTGGTTAAACTAGCTTGGGTACAGCCCTCTGGGACACTGTGACCCCCCTTTGTTCCCGCTAGTGGTCCACACAGTACACGGGAGTGACCTTCCCAATACCCCACATACACACACTTTTTACACATACAGCACCACTTATCCTCAGGACTGATTCTGCAGCACGTCCCTGAGGACCCCTTGTAAAACAAGGTTAGGTAATACACACAACCACAATGCAATGCTGCACTATATGTATTGACACCACAGACAGATTATAATTCAACAACAACAAATCTGATTTATTTAGGAGGGAGTAACAAGGAAGGGGGCAAATCAGGTTGATTGGCAGTAAACACACAAATCACAGTAATGTGCATGCACTTTAGGGTCCAAAAGTCACACTCTCTGTGTACCCAGGATGGGGTGGGCTAGCCAGGTCCATTGCCCGGGGTTGGTCAGCTGGTGCAAATGGATGGGGCCCTGCAAGGAGAAAAATACACGCACAACACACAATTGTAATCCGGAGCCTGATGGCTCAGTCCACAGGAAGAAAACCCAAGGCAATCAGTTGACACACTTTGATTAAATGAAAGGTACAGGGAGCTAACCTGATTTGTACTCATGATACCCAGAGCTGAGAACAGGATGGAGAATGTTCATTCTGGATTGCCAGACAAGCTGGGTATGGAGATAAGGCCCTCGTGACAGTGCCCAACTGCATTTGAAACAGGCAGATTCAGTCTGAATCAAACTGGGTTCAGCGTCCAGCTTCAGCACACAATTCACAGTACAGGGGAAATAAGATCACGATTCCCCACAAGCAGTATGCACATTCATATGTAAAGGAAATTACTATACCAGGCCAGCTGCTCCTTGAACCCCCTGAACGATTGCAAAACACTGCAAAACCTGAGAGCACTCACAGCAGCTTCAGTTCCTGACAGGCCAATTGCACTTTAGCAAAACTTCGGTTTTCTACAGGGCAAGCCTGGTTCTGCACTTCTTCTTCTTCCGAAACTTGGGTTCAGCCTGATGCACACTGTCTAACGGCTGCAGGCCGACTTTAGGGCCTCCCACATGCTTCCCGTGCAAACTACACGCCGCAACAGCACAGAGCTCCTTCTTCTCTCACAGTCACCTCGCATCTGCCTTGCCAGCAACAGTTCAGGGCATTTCCTTTGGATTCACACAAGTTCAGTTAGTTGGTTCGGCTGTCAATCACAGTAGGGCTCCCTCTGTTGGTGCAAAAAAGGTGCCAAGGTCCAAACTGCAACTCCCAGAAGCACCTGCCATACAGCCCCTTTACAGCCAGCTCCAGATGAAAGTCCAAGTTCTGATCTGCCCAAAGCAGGCCCCATTTTAAATGTCCCCCAACCCAATTGGTCAAATTCAGCAGTCCAGGACCAAAATGGAAGGTCTAAACAAACAGAGTTCAAGCTGCAAGAAAGGCAGGTTAGACAAACTGCATTTTTATGTTTGCTTGCATGCATGTGCAAAAAACATAGTGCCATCATCTGAGTTTTTGTAGGTGTGGCACCCTGTCTTCCAGTTCAGTCAGTGTGTTTACAGGCATGGCCACAGTTCACCAATGAATGCTGCAGCTGTCTATGACAGCAGTTGAAAATGCAGTGCCATACAGTTGAAAGGGAGAGCTCCGCTTCAGTGAGCAGAGATAAGATAGTGTTGATTAGCATATTGCCGGCAATCCTGCTTGTATACGTCTCTGCTTTCTCTTCCCGGAACATAAATTCAGTTTGAAGTGAACTTTTCCTAGGACCATCTTTCTGGGAGGAGGCGACGGGGGTGCCCAATCCCCCACCAGCTCAATTAACCCCCCCCAAAAGAAACAGACTTCTAGTTGCCATGCTGGGAGCCCACCCCAGTGTGGCACATGTCTGTATGGCTGACAGGGTTCCAAATCCCTGTTGGCTCCATCGTCCCCAAAAATCTTCCTGCTGCCATGCTGGGAGCCCACCAGTATGGCAGAAGTCCTGCATTGTCCTCCTAAAAGAAAAGAAACTCCTGAAAAGAAAAACGGTCCCTCATTGATTGTCTTGCCCCCAACCCGTGCCCACCCTCTATGCATCCACCTCCCCACCCCATACTTACCTCTGGAGGCTGGCGAGACAATCTTCGGTGGACCGGGAACACATCTGCACTCTTCAAGGCCGACCGCGAATCGAAGAAATGGCGGTAAGCTCTATAATGGAATAAATAGGGTTTTTTCAACTTTGATGCATATCTCAGACATTTTTTGGAATTTTGGCACCAAATTTTCAACATGAGGTTTTTGGGACCCCTCCTCATGAATTCTGGAACTGTCATGGCATTAATCAGCACCAAAAGGTGATTTTGTGGTCACTGCGTGGAACCACCTTACGGGACTGATTTACAAAATGACAGTGTCACAGTTCATGAGGTAGGTCCCCATAAACCCTATGTTGAAAATTTGGTGAAACAATTCAAAAAAATAACTGATTTATGAGTGTGCATTGCGCAGTTCCTACACACGCTGGTAAGTTCACTATTTTTTTATATTTTCACTCCAGATTTTCAACATTGCCATTTTACCACACCTCCTTATGAACAGTACAGCTGTCATTTTTCACATCTTGCCCAAAATGTGTTTCTGCGCATGTAGCACACAATGGTGCAGTCTGTGTGTGAAATCAGTGTTCGAGAGAGATTAAGAAAATCACAGTGACACTGTTCATGAGCAGAGGTCTTAAAATGGCTGTGTTAAATATTTGGGGACAAAAGTCCATAAAATGACTGTTATGAGCGAGCATTGAGCAGTTTCCATGCACCCTCGTAAGTTCATGAATTTGTAATATTTTCAGTCCAGATTTTCACCACTGGCATTTTTCCACACTTCCTTATGAACAGTACAGCTGTCATTTTTCACACCATGGCCAAAATGTGTTTTTGCACTTCCAGCGCAGAAATGTGTGGTCGCTGTGGGAAATCACTGTTCGGGACAGTTTAAGAAAATCACAGTGATACTGTTCATGAGCGGAGTTCCCAAAATGCCTGTGTTGACAATCTGCTGTAAAAAATCCCCAAACTAATTACATTACAGGTGTGTGTTGCACAGTTTCTACGCACGCTTGTGACTTCACCTGTTTTTTTAATATTTTCACTGCAGATTTTCAACATTGCCATTTTTTACACCGCCCCATGAACAGTACAGCTGTCATTTTTCACATCCTGTTCGAAATGTGTTTTCGCACCTGTGGTGCCAAATGGCGTAGTTGCTCTGCAAAAGCAGCTTTCGGCTAACAAACTGATATTGCTACTGTTCATGAGGTAGGGGTCACAAAAAAACCATGTTGAAAATTTGGAGTGAAAATACCAATGAACACCTGAGGCGTTAGGGTTTCCAACCATAATGCCCCACCCTGTAGAGAATAACAGGCATCAGGGGTGTGACTCGGGATTGTCACCTGTAATGCTCATACCATTCCACCCCCACCCACACCCTGCAGCCGGTGAGAGGCATCGACATGTGCCTTGGACTCTTCACCCCATTCTCCTATACAGCACCCATCTCACCATATTTCCTGATGGATTGGGGTGAACATAAGGGCCAAACACCCCAAGGCACACCATGACACTTGTCGGTGTCTGCAGGGTAGGGTGTGGTGAAATGGTGTGGCCTTTATTCCTGATGACCCAAAGGCACATCCCAATGCCTGTCACTCTCTGCAGGGTGGTGGTGGGGTCAGCTTCAGTTCAATACTTCACTGCCATTCCTATTATGCAGCTCTGTAACTCCTACACTACCAGTGCCAATGCCAGCAAGCAAACATTCGGCATTGACAAATGCTTGTTACTAATACTCTAAATGTTTTCTGGCAAGCAGTTACATCTTTCAATTAGGCTCCCTCTGCGCTCTTAGCGACTGCAGAAACAGAGTGATTAGACAGCAGTTCGAGTGGGACTGGAGCAGGGAAACACAGAGTCCCCCCCATACAAACTAATTATGTCTGCAAAGAGACAGCTCTTAAAGAGACAGTACGCTGAAGCTCTAAAAGCACTCGCTACAGTGCCATTCAAACGGTTTAAATGCCGAACACCATCCAGACTTGGAGCATTTAGCAAGCTCCTGGAAGACTTTTGGGAACCCCCATTTGCAGGGGGGTTACATTTAGTTTTAAATAGGATCTCTGAAAATAATATTTCAGGACTATCACCTTCCATTAGAATGTTGAAAGGCATCCTATTTGTAGAAAACAAATGACGTTCAAACATCTGAATGTTGCAGTTCATAAGGCAAATCCAACACTGTGGACAGTCTAGGGTTCAGTGTGCGTGTGTGTGTGTGGGGGAAGAAGCATTTCCATTCATTACATTTGATATTTCTTTGCTTTTTGTAGTGTGTGTGTAAACTAAACATGCAGTGGGAGAGATCCTGAGATGTCCATGTTTATGGGATCTGGTATTTGTTCTGTTAACATTGCTGCACATAAAATTACATAGAATGCACATTTGTAATTTTAGTTTGCCTAATGGAAGAGTTATTTTACAATCAATATAGGTTGACAAGATTTTATTTGGACTCCGATCATTCTACATAAATGTTTACATCATGATGTTTTTATTAATACATCAGTTTTATTAAGATTTTCCAAAACATAAACATATAAAATACAGCTACATTATATAGATATTAGTCATTTTACAATACATACCCTCCCCCCCAAAAAAATAAGTATTTAATATTCCTAGAGGGCATACAAACTCTCTCACATCTTATGGATGCCTCTGTAATGGTGCTTCATGGATGCAAGCATTTTTCCACTCTGTGAACTTTATTAAATGGAAATGGACTTGGTTCACACATGTGCTTTAGCTACCGGGCCACAATACATTAATAAATTAATTTGTAAAAACTGAAACAGAGTTTAGGAATTAACCATAGTGTGTTCAAAAAAAGGATAGACACTGCAATTCTTAAACCACCAAACCAAAATAATTACCTCATCCCACCAGATATTACTGATGCAGAATGGATTGGTAAACCATCAGAAACATCACAAAAACAAAATCACTCTTCAGATATTTGTAACTCAGAAATAATTTTATTGATAAGGTAGATTAGGCTTGCACTGGCTATTTAAATGTGCTTTTTAAAATAGTGGAAAATAATATGGCAAATTTGTTGATATATACATCTGCCAACCAGACTTTTCGTGGAAACAGTGTGTACTTTCAAGTTTTTGCCAAGACTTCAACAGCAACTCCATATAGGGACTGTAACAACACCTTATAACGCAAGTTTTTGCCTCCAAGGATTTTTTTTTGTGAGAGAGAGAGAGTGTGTGTGTGTGTGTGTGTGTGTGTGTGTCTGTGTCTTAATAGCAATATTGTTTCAATGCATTTGACATCTTAACCAGAACATGAAGGAATCTGTGGAAACCTGTGCACATCATAATGGGCATATAGGATCACAATACAATAGTGATTTTTTTCAGCGGCATGGGGGTGATTTGCTTGGGTACTGTTTTTGGACCCGCTCTGGATCTTGAGGCAGCCAGACAGTGCTGCAAACCAGGAATTCCTGAACACCAGCCAGGACTACTGAGAGACAGGAGCTGGTCGTACTAAACGACAGACTGGACTGCTACTGAACATCGAAAAGGTGCCACATTACATTTATACATCGCATACAGCACAACACTGTACACACTGGCAATGGCATATATCAATAATATAACGATTGAAAAGTGGTATCCCAGATGATGTCTGTCTGTCTGCCTACCTGCCTGCCTGCCTATCTGTCTGTCTTGTCTGTCTGTCTATCAATCACATTGAGTTTTGAAAAGCAGTTCCAACAATCTCACTGATGGCTGCAGGTGCTTTTGAAAAGTTACTGTGTTAACTTGACTATATCCACTCTCAAGGCAGTTCCTTTTGTGTTTTCTCTTGTTCGCAAGTGAGCTGAGAAATTTGGAACAGCAAAATAAAGTTCTTGAAACTGAGATGGAAGCTCTCTGGGGTCGATACTGCACCCCCTCCCCCACCTCTGTGTAATTCCAACACTGTAATATTTAAAATTAACTGTGTAGATCAACAAAAATGAATTTTAGGAAAAAAACTTGGCATTCTCAGATGAGAGCAGCTTGTGATTAGTGTGACCCTCTGTAATCTTTCCAAACCTTTTCAAAAAGCAACAAACAGGCAAATGATCAACATCTAGTTACATGATCTCTGCTCTGCATCATCTTTCTTTAATTCTATTATAAACTAGGTCTTAATCCACCATGATGTCGCAATGAATACATGGCTCCATATTAACAGAAACCTGAATAATTACTAGATATCTAGAAGGAAGGTCAATAGATCCATCACCCTCCACTAAAAATTGTACACATTGTGGTGGATTAAGACTTAGGCCATGTTCACATTGTAGTACAGTAAGGAGAAACATTTCTTAAAATGAATTAAGCCTTACCATGCTGTAGTGCTTGCACTGTCCAATCCATTTCTTTAAATGTTTCTTTGCAAGTGTTCTTAGCTGTTCAAACTGGTGCAAGTAGTTTGGGTCTGTGTAGCATGGTGCAGCAGTGAGTTTCCCCTAGCTGCTTACCAGCATGCAATGCGTTCGGCTGGTATCCATGATTCCCCTGGTGGGTTGCCATGTCATTGTTGAAAAATGGCAGCCCGCAACAAGCAGTTATTGTTGTCTTTTGTGGCATCCTGTTATACAGAGTCATACAGATGCAGAATGAGGAGAATGAGGAGCAAAATTATGCTAAAGCACCACGGGAGGCAGCGTATGTTGTACCAGCAAATGCTGAGGTTGAATTCACTGCTGATTGTACTACACAATGTAGTTGCTTGTGCTTGTAGGGCGTTTTCATTGGCTAGGGGCATCTGGTGTAGGGAGAGGAGTGCTGAGTGATGGGACAACATAGTCTTAAACACCTGGGGAGATGCAGAATTGATAATGAATTTCCAGACGATCAGGAATACTTTTAATGTATTATGCACTGAACTACAAGACAGCTTAGCCAGGCTGGACACGCAGTTCACTAAATCTGTACCAGCTGTGAAACGTGTAGTGACTTCTGTGTGGAAACTGGCCACCAACATAGAGTATCGCACCCTAGGGCACCTTTTTGGTGTGGGACACTCGACTGTCTGCGAGACTGTTGTTGATGTATGTGAACCTATAGTCCGAGTACTCATGCCAGGCATCATTTGTTTTGTCAGCTGTAATGAAGTCACTGCTGGCTTGGAGCGTGAGTCGGGTTCCCTTGCTGTGGTGGTGTCATAGACTGCACCCATTTCCCAATCTTCTGCCCACCCAGTAATGCTACTGACTATTATAACAGAAAGAGCTACTACTCTATCATTATGCAGGCTGTGGTGGACAACCGTTTTCTTTTTGAGGACATAAATATTGGCTGGTTGGGCCAAGTCCATGATGCAAGAGTTTTTAAGAACAGTTCTATATACAGAAAGGGCCAGAATGGGACTCTATTCCCAGCAACCACATTGGAGATCGGGGGTACCAACATTCCAACAGTCATCATTGGCAACCCTGCTTACCAACTTCTTCCTTGGTTAATGAAGGCATTCCCAGACTACAGTGACCCATGCAAGAGGCATTTCAACTACAGACTCAGTTGATCACGCATGGTAGCTGAGTGTGATTTGGCTGGCTAAAGGGTAGATGGTGGTGTCTTTTAAAGTGCTGGGAATTCTCCATTGAACATGTTCACACAGTGGTTGCAGCTTGCTGTGTCCTACACAATATATGCAAGTCCAAATCTGAAGAGTTCTTGCAGGAATGGATAAGTGACAGTGATGCATACCAGCAACGTGAGGCACATCATGTCACCTATGAAGACGGCAGTATTGCTGAAGTAGGGAGACAGGCACATGCCATCCACGAAGCCCTTGACACGTACCTGGAAACATGCCCAAGGGATGACAGCTAGAATGAGTTAAAAGTACTGTATGCCCTGTATGACTTCTTTTGCCTGGAACATCTGTCCATGCACACTAAATTGCTTTTCAGTGTGGACATATGTAGAGACACAGAACCTCAATGCGAAAGCACTGTGACAAGGAATACTCAAAACTGCATTGGGCAGTTCTGAAGCTGAGATGTCAGTGGCATTCTGTTCCATAACAGCATAACTACCTGCATTTTGCTACTGATACCTCTAAACTATGTCTGTGCACATGCCCATTCCATTTGTCCTCCATTCAGTGTGTGGACCATGCTATCATACCTGTTTTCTGTACTCAGAATGGTAACACAGTAGTCAGCGTGTTTTCTTGTGATATTACAGAGTAGACAAACACAAGATGTAACACAGTAATGTATTTAATGAGTAAAAAGTGACAAACAGTACACTGATTTAAACGAAGAAGCTATCTTTTTATGGTTTACATGTTCTTGTTATGTACTCTTGAATGAGGCAGAGAAGCTGTCACATGTAATCAAATGTGATGTGTTAACAATGTAGACAGACATTTGTACCTGTCCCAAATGGTAAATAAATTAGTGTGTCATGGTTTGCTTTTTTAAGACTGTAGTCTTTTCACCTTAATATGATGTTCTACAACTTTTTTAACATTATTTTTTTACTGCTGTAGTGTTTCAGCACGTCATATGTGTTACTCATATGAATTACTTGCTGTGTATCTAGCACAGCTGCTAACATGTAACTTCATTAAAGTTAATTTAAAAACAAAACTGTAAAATGTTATGCTACCAGTACCTCACCTTAAGCAACATGTGAGTTAATTTAAAACTGATTAGTAAAATAGTTTTCTAACTGTTTGAAATGCTAACAAACCAACATGTGTCCTGATTTTCGTTCATGTACTTTGATAAGTATTAACAGTTATTACACCATTACATTATGGCAACATTAATATCAATGTTAAACGCAGATCTGCATGGTACGCCTTTCATTACAGTATCAGAATAAAAACAAACATTTAACATAGAAATCAATTTATTTAAATCATGTAAAAAACATATTGGCTCATAGTTCTGTCCAGGTCATATCATCATTAAATAACTCTTGAGTCATATTGACTCTAGAAGGCCTTGCATAATAACTACCCTGCACAACATTCTGCCTCATGTTTTCTGAGGTACCCACATTGTTAACAGAAGTACACTGAAATGGACCATTGTAAACAGAACCTTGAACATTTGGTGGGGGAGCAGCTGTTTGAGAAGTAGATGGCTGCTGGGAGAATGGCTGATGCTGGGGGTTGCGAAACATTTCTATCAAATTATTAAAAAAAGTTGCTGACTGCTCAGCCTCATGTTTACGCATCCGCTCTTCCATCTCCAACTCTGTCTTTGCTCTCTCTTCTTCTGCCTTCATCATCTTTCCGTGCTGCTCCTCCAGATGTTTATGTGTGGGCTCAAATAGCGACTCCATGACTTCCTGCAACCAGTTAAATTTATTTTTCTTACTGAGGTTTTGAAGGGGTTTAGCACTTCTTGGCCTTCCTCCAACAGAAGAAACTGGTGTGCTAGTTGATGGGTGTAATGGTTCCTGATCAGAACTTTCTATAAGAATCTCACAAAGTACTGGTTGATCAGACCCACCAGTGGTATCACCATGGGCAGCAGTGTTGTCATCCTTATCCTGTTCCCTCTCAGAGTCTGTAATTGTAATAATGAGAGACAATATTGAAACATGTATGCCTATTTGGACAGAAAAGTACAGGTAGATATTCCGTTTAATTATTAGCAGCATTCCAGAACTGAGTAGTCAACAGGTATGTAAATCACATCACCTGGGAGTAATGTTGCACACTGATGTGCAGACAACTACATTTCCACAAATGGATGACTTACACACACTGAATATTATACTACTCGTACAAGCAGTATAATGACATATTGAAAATGCAGGGATTGCTAAGTGGGTCAGTATTAGGAGCCAACTAACCTGGTCACCGGTAATGGGGACATAGTCATTAAGCTGGAGGGTGGGATGTTTAGGAGCAATGTCAGGTGGCATTTCTCCACAGACAGGGTGGTGAACATTGTTTATTTACCAGCTTTTGAGACAGACAGTGATGTAGCTGACAAAACTAAGTCTTAACACATTACTGCATACAGGCAACAACACAGCATGACTATTGCTATGCAGCAACATTCAGCAGGTGGCATGGAGTGTTGCGTGTACCCACATAACATCCATTCATTTTGCCTGTCTTGTAATGATGAATCACGGGCTGTGCTAACCAGATATGGTCTGAGCAACATGTGGTTGTGGCACTGCATCTCCACATTGGTGCCATATGTATACCATGAACATACCTGACACTTGCAGAACAGACTCAAAAAGATTGTCATTGTCAGCACTGCGGTTATCGACTGAAACTGTTTGATCAGAGCTTTCAAGGACTACTGCAGGCTCTGTAGAGGGTCTTGTCCCCAAAATCCAATCCAGCTCCTCATGAAAAGGGCAAACAACTCTTTTTGAGCCAGACTTCTTATTCATGTCTTTTGTTCAATGGTACTTAACTTCTAGCTGTTTAATTTTCTCACGACATTTTTGAGCTGACCTCTCTTTACCAAGTGGTGCTAGGTGCTCTGACACTTTCTGGTACACCTTGCTATTTTTATGAATGCTATTCAGCTCATTTTGCATGGTCTCAGAAGACCAAAAACCAAGGAGTGCTCTGCCAGATTCATCATTCCAGGCTGCAGCATGGTCTGACATCTTGACCATGTGCAGATGTTTTTAAACAAATTAGTTGTTGAACTTCCTTTTAAATCAGCAAAAACACAATGCAAAATGTCCAATAAACTAAAAATAAATAAATAAACAATATATCAGTTGGGGGGTGAGGATATAGCATGCACCAAGCAGGAAAGGGATCTTGGAGTTATCATCTCTGATGACCTCAAGGCAGGAAACAGTGTGACAAGGCAGCAGGTAAAGCAAATAGGATGCTGGGATGCATAGGCAGGGGCATCACCAGCAGGAAAAGGGAGGTCATAATTCCACTATACGAGACACTAGTGAGGCCGCACCTGGAGTACACTGTGCAGTTCTGGAGACCTTACCTACGTAGGGACATAGACAGGGTAGAGAAGGTTCAGAGGAGGGCAACAAAGATGGTGCATGGATTGCATCACAAGTCCTATGAGGACAGGTTGAAGGCACTGAACATGTACTCCCTGGAGGAGAGGAGGGAGAGAGGGGATATGATAGAGACATACAAGTATCTTACAGGGAGGAACAGGGTGCAGGAATGCACTATTTTTAAGCGAAAAAGATGTTCCAGGACTAGAGGCATGGGATGAAGTTGGAGGGAGGATGATTCAGAGGAAACGTGAGGAAGAATTTCTTCACAGAACGGGTGGTGGACAAGTGGAACACCCTGCCAGAGGAAGTGGTGGGGGCTGAAACAATCACGGGATTTAAGAGTACATGGGATAGACATAAAGGAATTCTGGAGGTCAGGGGTAAGGGGCAACAGACTTCCTGGAAAACATAAACTGAACTTACAAACTTAAATGGGCAGACTGGGTGGGCCATAGGCCCTTATCTGCCGACACTGTCTATGTATGTATGTAACTGCTTGATATGTTCGCGATCAGTGATACAGAACATCAGAATACAGTGATGCCCAAAATCTCCTCATGATAGTTCCTGCATTTATGTCTGTGTACAGCTTTAATTTTCCCTCTCAAAAACAGCGCAGGTGCATTGCAATGCATCCTGGTATTAGGGCTCCTACTAGGGGTCAAGACAGAGGGCACTGGCAACATGGACCCACCTAACACGGATTAAGCAAAAAGACAGTCCACACTGTAAGTAGAAATGGTTTGCTTATTGAAACGTTTTCACGAACCATGCCATAGCCTAGGTCCAATCAGGGTTTTACCACGGTTCGTGAAAATGTGTTCCGAAGCGGAATAGGTGCAGATGCAAAGGGTGCTGGATGGATCTGAAATGGTTTAACGCCCAAGAACTGTTTCAGACCATGCAGTGTGAACAGGGCCTTTGTTTATAAAATGGATATTGTATTTAATGTGGATGGTTGATACCTTTGAAGCCAGTGAGGATTTTTTCCTCTCCCCCTCCTTCCAATATGAATACCCTGCTATTGTCCTGCTATATAAATGGATACCCTGCTAATATCCTGCTATCTAAATGAAATTCATACATCAACTACAGTTTAATATTTGAAGTCTTTCATAATTAATTACGCGAGAATTAATATGTCCCAAATATCTGGTGGAGAGTTATGATGATTTTTAAGAACATAATAGGATTTCTTTAATATGTACAATAGTTATCATGATACCAGTGATCTTCTTGATATAAGAAGTGTGATGCAACTTCATGCCCACTCCCTGAATGCAAACATATATATACCTTGTTGGTGGCACAAGTAATGTTTTATTCGTGATCTCCCATATATTAAGGATGCTCGCTCATGTTTTGTTCCCATAATTAGTGCCATTGGACTTTGGGGAGCAGTGGGCATCTTTTGCTATAAAATTCTGTATTCTAAAAGAAAAAAATACATTTTTCTTTGAGAGCATATTAGTTGCCATGACCCTGGTGGCCTCCCATTATGTTATTCATGTCACTTCTCCACTTGTTTACCGTCCGTATGCCAAGATGTCTTTGTGTTTATGTTATATGTAAAGGATATGTATATCAATATGGACATTGGTAAGGTATCAACATATTTTTAAAGTGATCCCAGTTCAGAGATATGTCTTTTTGTTGCTGGTTGCCCTCTATGATCTCCCATGAGTACAGGATGGTTGGTCACTATATTGTGGTCTTTTTATTATTATTTTGGGACAATCAGTTGGCCCTAGACATTACTGTTAAGTTGAACAAACTTATTTGAATTACTACCCCGAATTTCAATGAATAACGTCCACATAGGGATCACATTTCTTTCAAATGAAATTTTTAAGTTGTCTGACTCAATGTGGTGTGTGTGTGTGTTTTCTCAAAAGGGGTTATTGTATACACCTGTTGAAGACAGTTGGTGATGATTTAAAACTGGGGATTGCACACATGACCAGCCTCGCTGAGGAAGCGCGCACGTGCAAAACCTGTCAGGGCACTTAGTGCCATTTTTTGTCTCCCCATTATTTTGGAGGTGCTGGAGATGTAATTTATTACAAGAATAAAAGCATGTTATTGCACTATGTTCAAAACCCCATTGAAATACATTGTACCGCATACCTGCTTCCCCAGTTTGTGGTCTGGTTTTGAAGAGCAATGACATGTCTGCGGTCCGCAGAAGATTACAGCTCTGGACCCTGATGGGTAAGTAAGGGCTTTGGGGGTGCTGAGTGGGGGGATTACGGCACAACAGACAATGATGGATGGTTTTCTTATTTTCAGGTTTAAGAACAAAAAAAAAGAGGATTCTGTTTACGTACTGGGGGATTGGGCACACCCACTACCAATGTTATGTTTCTGGCAGGGGCTCTGGCAGGGGCTGTGCTGAGAGAGAAAGTCAGGTAGGGGGAGAAAAAATGAAAAGGAGAGGAATGTACATGATCATGACAAGGGGGATTGGACACCCCCAGTGTCAGTGATGGGCTTCTGGGGGGGAGAAGAGTGCTGAGTCCTGAGAGGGAAGGTCAGGTGAGGGGAGAAAAAGTAAAAAAAATATGGATGCACATGATTGGGACACTGGAGACCTGGGTTCCCCCAGTGTCACTGTTATGTTTTGGGGAGTGGCATGGTGGGTGCTGAGCAGAAGGGTCAGGTGGGGGTGGGGAGGTCAGGTGGGGAGTATAACTATAATTTGAAGGGAAAAAGAAATGGCAGGTGCGCTTACTAGGCATGCAATAGTCCCGCATGCTGTGAGAGTTCCCAGCCATTTCTTTGTCTGGCTGCCTCTTCTGTTTTTCTGTAAAATTACAGTTATCCCCCACCTGACCCTCCATCTCAGCAGGCCCTCCACACAAAAGTGACACTGGGGGTACCCAATACCCCAGTGTCATGATCAGGAAATCCCCCCCATGTTTCTTCAAGTACTAAATAGTGCAGTGCAAGTGGAGTGCTCCGAGGTGGAGGCGACTATGGGTCACTCCATCATGTTGTTCGTTTGGAAAGAATGCGAGGAATGTAGAGTCTATTTCTCAGTGCAAAAGGTCTGCAGGGCTCTGCCCACTGCAGCCCTAAAAATTAAAAGGTACATTTCTATGGATACCCCTTGTGGCCATCCCTCTCACTAAACCCTTGATTAAAACAGTAACTGTGATGCTGGCGAACAAAGGGGTTAATGTAAGTGACATTCATTTTTGGTTGGAAAACACAAACGTGACATTGTGGGGCCTCCTGAAGCAGTTCTTGACCCTGAAAACATGTGGATGAGGAGGGGTGATGGTACTTCAAAGTAAAATTACGTTAGACTAATACAGGAACAGTTAATCTTCCTAGCAGTTTTTTTACTAGGTCGAGACGGGGGGGGGGTATGCCTGTGGAGATTTCAGACCATCAGACTGTTCAAGCTAGAACTGGTCCCGCTTCCTATCTGAGTGCTAAGCCCCTCCTCTGGAGCTTGAATTGTACTTTGTTAGAGGATAAACTATTACAACAGCAATTATGGCAGTTAATAATGGCAAATTGTACAACAACAGGCCTTTAGGACATCTTAATAGAGTGGTGGGAAGCAGTAAAAACTGATGTTACGTCCTGTTATATTTCTATTTCTTGAAAGAAAAAGAGAGATGAATATTTTAAATATCTCATTCTAAGGCATAAGGTGCACGCTAATCTGATGGTTGTAGAAATAGGACTGAAAAGAGGGTTATTGATCAGTTAACTGATACATTTGGCAAAGTTTGTGCTACCCTATAGGAATTTCTAATATAGTGGACAGGTATGCATTAGTGCATTAGGGTTCGTGATTATGGGTCAATAATCACACACCTCTTGAGGGTGTTGTTAGGTGCAAGGCACTTGTGCCGAGTTCTTTTAAACACCCAAGACAGAAGTGTGATTATTGACTATAATCACACATCCCTGGAGTGTTTTAGTGCACTTAAAAAAATATGTCCTTAAAAAAAGAAAGAACAAAATTATGAAATCAGTTTAAAAACTAATTTCTGTAAATTGTTTCAGGTTTAAAAAAAATAGTCCCCTTGCTCAGCTGCCCTTTTTCCCACAGCCGGCTTTTTAGTTGCTCCCACACCTGACACAGGTGTGAGGTCGCCCATGTTGCCCATGACAGACCCGCTTTTTTTTACTCAACTCCCACCCACCTGCATGAGAATGCTAATCCCCTGGCTCTTGGTGAGTTACAAAATCTTTTAGGCTCTTTCAAAATCTCTCAGCCACTCTGTCAGGCACAGTCAATTGTTTCAACAAACTGCCATTATGTTAAATGCTTTTACATGCTTAGCAGTGTATAGCTGGGTGATAGCAGTGTTAATTACTCTCCTAAGCAACAGTGCTGAAACCCAGCTAAAGCAATTATCACCATATTAGCACTAATAACGTTCACAGTGCTCAGCCTGATCTATCTTGTGTTTCTGGTGATTCAGCAAGTACAAAGGCGGACTGAGGTAAGCTTTTACTTCCTTCCTTCTGGTTTGCATTGTGTGTGAGTCTGCCAGCATATCGAAGCACCCGCACTCTTCTGAGAATGCAGCACTGCCAAAGAAAAATGTTACAGTTGCAAATTCGGAGTGCTTCAACTATAAGCCAGATGACAAGCTACTGCAGGCAGCAAATTCAGCCTGCTGCCCTTATGCACTGCTCAAAGAAAGTGACAATATCACAGCAAGAGAGTAGACAGTATTTATTTATTTTAACTGCATTAATGACATAACAGTGTGCAGTTTTATAATGTGTATGTATTTGTACTTATTTGTGTTTATTCTTGCAGAAATTGAATTAATTAAATGTAAATTAATACCAACTCAGTGTGCTATGCAGTCTCCCTCCTAAAGGCCAGTCTCCCTATTAATTTTGGCAAAACCTCCCTCGCACATAGGCTGTAATTATCACAGGTATGCTGACATAGAAAAAGTCACTGGTTTGTTTGTTTATTGGCTTAACAAGTAAACACACTAGAACAGAAGTTCCATTTGCAGGTGCACTTGTGCTCCCAGTACGTAACTCCACCAAGAGCTCACCTCTCATGTTGTGGCATTCCTGGTAAGGATCTGTCTTGTGAGTGCGATACTTGAACAACTTGGGAGTATGAACTGTGATGTTCACAAACAATTGGGTTAATATGAGTGAGGTTCATTTTTGGTTGCAAAACAAATTGACATTTTGGGGCCTCCTAAAGCAGTCCTTGACCTTGAAAACATATGGATGGGGAGGGGTGATGGTACTTCAAAGTAAAATTACATCAGACTAATACAGGAACAGTTCATTTTTCTAACAGAACAACTTGGGAGCATGAATACACTGGTTTCAAGGCAGGGACATTACTAGGACACACATACTAGTTTTTTTTTTTATCTCTACCAAACATCAGGTGGTAAGTAGGCTTTGCTAGACAAAATTTTCCAAGTGCTCAAGTGAACAGATGGGGTGAATGAATATTGTAGGTGACATGACTGGTTTTCTGGGGTGGTACTACAACCCATGTAATTATAGTCTAATAATTACATAGGCTGGAGTGCTTCTCAGTCACTCAAAAACTAGGATTTTTCGCACACATTTTTACATTGTGTTTACAACACATTTAGGAGGTCCTGCAGGGCATTTTGATACTCCTTCATAAGAAGGGGATGAAGGACATCTTCAAATATTGGAGACCTCTTTGATTACTGAATATTGATTTTAAGATTTTGTTAAAAATTCCTGGTAAAAGGCTAACAGAAGCAGCATCCACCCTGATCCTTCCCACTTGGACTTCTGTAATACCTGAGAGGAAAACACAGGGTATATTGATTTTGATTAGAGAACTGGTGGAACAGAGGAAGTATACTGAAGCCATAGGCCCCTTCAACGAAGTAAATCATGAGTTTTTATTTGCAGTATATATGTATGGTATTCCTCCACAATTTGTTTCTTGATTGAAATTGTTTATGGAGTTGGATCAGTCTTTTACACTGGCAATATAATTAGGGGGAAAGAATGTGACTTACGGGCTGAGGTAAGAAAGGGGATTACTATTTGCCCCATTTTATATCTTTGTTTTAGACCCGACACTCTGTACTATACATCAAGACCCTGATATACAAGGGATAGAAAAAAATAAACCAAAGACTAAGGGAGTTCTGGAATGTGGGATTGCTGCAACCACAACTAAATTAAATACAAGGTACAAAGAGGGGAAATGTGCTGTGCTTGGCACATTTTGAAGCTTTTTCTAAAGTATCTGGCTCCAAACTGAACATGCTCAAGAGCTTGGGGCTGGAGCTTGATTCCAATCTTGTAGCTATCACCTCCTGTGTTGGGGTATCTTAATTAAACCTGGCCTTTACAAGTTTTGGGGCTAGTATTTGGTGCCATGGACCAAGCAGCTTATAACTGGGACCTAAGGATGGAAACCATGGAAGCTCAGGTTTCCAAATGGCCTTACATTTAAACAGATGTTTATGGTCAGGACCTTTATAGTTCCCTTATTTTTATACACCAGTTGCATTTATCCTTCTCCTGTTGTTTTTGAGACTAAACTACACAGCATGTTTTTTTTTATTCTTATGGGGAAGTAGGTTGAATCCTATAACAAAGCTGCACTGGTAAATTTCAATGTAGGCTCATAACTTTGTTATTTTGTAATATCTTTGCCCCAAATTTTCAACATAGCCTTCTTATGACCCCACCTCATGAACAAGTGCAGAGAATATTTTCAGCTCCTGCCCAAAAGGTGATTTTGCACAGCTACTGTTAAATCACCTTTCGGGACACAAAAACACATTTTGGTCAGGATTTGAAAAATGACAGCTGTCACATTCATGAGGTACTGTGAAAAAAATGGCTTTGTTGAAAATTCGGGGTCAAAATATTGAAAATTGCCATAGTTATGAGCCTGCATTTTCAAATTTCAGAATAGGCTCATAACTTTGTTGTTTTTTTTTATATTTTTTGCCCAAATTTTCAACATAGTCTTTCTAATGTCCCAACCTCATGAACAAGGGCAGAGAAAGTTTTCAGCTCCTGCCCAAAAGGTGATTTTGCACAGCAACCATGAAATCAACTTTTAGGACAGATTTGCCTAGTGTCACTGTAATTGTTCATGAGGTGGGGTCCCAAAAGAGTATGTTGAAAATTTCGGGTAAAAATATTCAAAAATGCCCAAGTTATGCCACTAAGTTCAAAACCCCATTGAAATACATTCAACCGCATACCTGATTTCCTCAGTTTGTGGTCCAGGTTTGAAGAGTAAAGATGTCTCTGCGCTCCACAGAAGATTACGGTATTGGACCCCAACTGATTAAGTAAGGGCTTGGGGTGTGGGCGTGGGGTGGCTGCTGAGTATGAGGGTTGGGTAGGGGGACTAAATATACAACAAACAACAATGGACGTTTTTCTGTTTTACAGGGTTAAAAAAAAAATGATGAGGGACAGTTTTCTATATTTCAGGTGATAACACTTGGGGATTGGGCACCCCCAGTGGCAGTGTCAGGTTTTTGGGGGTGCTGAGAGGGAGGGTCAGGTGGGGGGAACAGTTGTGGGGCACCTGCAACAGATATCAGTGAATAGTTTTCTTTGTTGCAGGCAATCTAAATAAAATTAGAAAAAGGAAAAACTACAAAGGACAACACTAAGGGACTGGGCACCCCCAGCATCAGTGTTATCTTAATTGGTGGTGGTGGGGTGGTGGGTGCTCAGAGGGAGGGTCGGGTGGGGGGCAGTTACAGGGGCACCAGATATAGATATCAACAGATAGTTTTCTGTGTTACAGGCTACAGATACAACCCCCCCCCCAAAAAAAAAACTAAGAGGTGGTGACACTGGGGGAATTGCTCAAATACTGCTGAAGTCTGGAGGACTAAACTTGGGTGCAGATGGATTTGGTAGCTCCCTGAATGAGTCGCAGGCAGCAGGGACATGAACTAAAATGTAGGTACTTTAACTGCTGGTATAGTAACAGAATTGTGTTCATGTTTCCTCTTCAGGGAACACCAAATGTTAAGAGAAAGTGTCACTCCATTCCAGGTAGGATCTGAGTGACAGCCTTGGAGGTTCAGAATAAAAGTGCAGTTCATCTGTTTATTCTGCAACTGTGTCTACTGAAAACAATGATTTTTGCTGACAGGAGCTGGGACAAAGAACAATGGAACAGATGTCAATGTATTCAGTGATGCACCTTACATGTTTGCAGAATGGGAGGGGGGAGGCAAAGGGCAGTTAAGTTAGAGGTTTGAAGCAGAAAGTTCCTGAACACCAAAGCCTTCCCTCTTGCATATCCTTTGAGGGTTGCTGGAAAATAACTCTGGCCCAGCCATCCATGGCTGTCTGTTAGTCCCCCCAACCCCATGAACCTGTATGTAAGGATTAAGGTCCTTCCCTGTGTCTAGGGGCATTTTGTGGCACGTCTCATCCAGGGAGGGTCCATGCTTATAACCAGACCATCTGGTATGTCCAGCATCTCTACCACCACCTTGAGTCTGGGAATATGAGGATCAGTTACAACAATATTAGAGGGGCACCATTAAAACAGAAGAGCCTCACAAACCAAAGGTCCATATCAGGAGCTGGGATCAAGCAGGTTCATGTTTATTCACCACATTTGTTACACAAGTACGCATGGCTTCTTCCATTAGCCATTCACTCCCATTTTAACTTGTTATAAGAGGACTCCTTGTACCTAGGCCTCCTAGCTGACACCCAACAGGAAACCACCCAGAGGGCCTGGCTTAACCCTCAGAGTGCCTCTTAGTAACCTGCCTCAAGCTTGGAAGAAGAGAGAGGCTGGTTATACTCTCCTCTTCCACAAAAGCTGTGGCCCCCACAACAGCAACCTGTTACTGGTGCCAACTCTTTCTCAGAAGTACTACCCTCATGGTATCCCTGTGAGGGTTGATTATGCATAAAACTCCCCTGACCTGCAGCCATCACAGGCCAGAGCACACAGAAGGCAGTAACGCAGTATCCTGTGATTAGGGCACTGGGGAAAGGGGGCTGACAATAACAGCGACCCGCTCCCCAGTGCATCTCTCGAGGGCTATGGTAGGGTAGGGTAGGGTGGCTGGATGGGGGGGTCGTTGAATTTAGTAACAGGATGTCGCTATACATACATGTGCAGGGGGGGAAATGAGTACACATAGTGAGGGGATGTGAGGAGTTGTGCCATGGTGGGTTGCCCAGCCAACCCCCTGGTATGGTGTGTGGGTTGCCAGCGCTGGTGGCAGGGTATGGGGTTCGGGTCTGAGCACTGGTGCATTTTTATTGTGCCCGGCAAGAACCTTTTATTTTATTAATGTTTTCACCCCCCCAACCCCTGTGACAAGCACCCCCTGGGTTGAGAATCCTTTAGTAGGGGTGTAGGGAGAAGCCTCCATGAGGTGCAGTGGAAGGCACAGCCCCCATGAAACATTACAAAATGAGAATCTGTTTGCTGTGTGCGGGGTGTTAGACTACCGAAAACATTTTTTGGCACTCTTGACTTCTTGGTAACAGTGATCACCTTTAGGCTTTCGCCGTTATCACATAGAATCCTTAACCTGAACCTAAGCGAGCTTATGAATCTTTTTTTTAACTGAAAATTATTTCCCCTTCTGTTTTCGTTAGACTTACACATTCCACTTCTTTTGGTTTCCAGTTGAACCCGTGTAGCAAGCAGTAGAGTAGTTGTGTTATGGAAGCCTAGAATTCCCAGAGGTAGGCAAAGCACACGCCCATGAGTGTTCACTCACCAGCAGTTGATCTTGTTTCTGGAGCACAGTTTCCCCTTTCTGCAGTGACTGACATGGTGCTGGAGTACTCATTACCCAGCTGCAGACTCTGTTATAATTATAGCAGAGCACTCTTCCTGCGGAGATTGACAAGGTGTGTAAAAGTAGTTTAATCAACTGTGAGCTGTTATGTCAGTTTTACTTCCCCAGTGATCTTTACCCTTAGTGGAGGTGGTGGAGTCATAGGTTGGAGTGGAATCTCCACAGAGACAGGTTCAACCTCAACATGTTGTCTAGTCTCCACAGTGGCTATAGCCTGAAGAAATGAGCACAAGTCCATGGCAGGGTTTGTAAGGAAGACTGCTCCTCTCCAAGATGTCATTTTCTTTTCTATTTATATTCTATTTCTCGCCTGTTTTTTCCAAGGTGGCCCCCATCTGACCAACCCTCCTAGCCCTGTCATGAGGATCCTCTGGGGCTTATCTTCACCATTGTACTCTGCCACAGGACTGTTGTGCCCAGCCACTGATGCGAATCCTGTGGGGGGGGGGGGCGGTCATCACCCTGCTACTTTGGGTGTTTTTTCTCCAATTTTCTCCCCCCTTCCCCATTTCTGGGGTGTGACAAGTCAGCACGTGCATGTGGAGGCATACGCACATGGCAGAGTCCCACAGCACCCTCCCTTCATTGGCATCACCAACCTGTTCTATCCTCAGGCCTAAACCTGGGGCAGTCCTTCAGTGGGACTATCAAGCCACCCTTCACAGAAGAGGAGAACTGTGCTCTGGACACTCGATCCTCTCTCTCTCCCTGGCTGACCTCCAGAAACCCGTGCTCACCATCGAACATGGGTCACCGGTGTGGCAGGAGGTAAGGTGTAATGCTACAGTGCTCCACACCAATAGGCCAGCTCTCCAAGATGTAATTTTTCTGAAGTAGGCCCTAGACAATGGAACAGGCCCCTAGAGGCAGCTTTCCACTAATATTATCCCTGGGATCATATATGTAAGTGTAGTTTAATCAGCATCTTTCTATTCAATGAGTTTTCCCCACCTCAGTCAGTACCTTTAGTGAAAGTAGCAGAATCATGGTCCGGATTGAAATGTCCACAGAGCCAGTTTCAGTATGGGACATAGTCTCAGTATGATATAGCGCTGAAGGAGTGAGGTAAAGTCCCTGACATAGTTTGCAAAGAATGCTGCCCCCTCCTCCCCAAGACGTCATTTTTTGTGATAGGCTGCAGACAACAGAACAATCTCCAGAGGCAGCTTCCAACAAATACTGACTACAGGATGCTTCCAAAGGCATTGAAAGCTAAAAGTACAATATGCCATGGGGCTGCAATTACAGAGGCCGCCCAAGCATTGCAGCAGCTGTCCATTTGTCTGAGGGCACCTCTCCCCCCACTGACCAAGCAGTGGTAACAGGATGCCTGTCCTGGGGTGTGGTCAGCAGTCCCTGAACACATTCTGGGATAGGGCATTACCATGCCCCTCGGGCGGGGTTGGAGTAGGGAGGAGATGGGAGGATAACTTGGACTGCTGCCTGGAGTTCTGTCCTCTGTTTCCTCTCTCCATTGGATCAGCAAGAAGCCTAGGAACATGGTACAAGGTAAGGTCACTGGGGCCTGAGGGGGGGTCAGAGGATTTGGCCTGGGCAGCAGAGGGAAAGTACAGCCAGGTGGACCCCCTGGCTGCTCCTTTCTGGCCAGCTTTCATTGCTTTAATCATCTTGCACAGTGAGTTCAGGGGACATGCCCCTGCTGGCGGTTAGCATGGGGCAGTGCAGGCCCCCATCTGGGCTGAAGAATGTGGCTGCATCTGCATCACCTTGCAGGAGGCAGAGGAGGTGAATAGACTGCACCGACCTGGAATGCAGAGTAGCTGCTGGCTTCCCCAGTATTGGTGGTGCCACCCAACCTCTTTCACCAGTTCAGCACTTTTTAAAAAACAAAATGTTTAATTTATAAATGAATATTAGTGGAGCGTTTACCTGGAGAGTTTAGGCAGTGATTCTCTTTAGTAGGAAGAGATTTTGTGGGGGTGAATCTCCAGGGGCTCCAGACTTATCAGATGACGAGGGGAGCATGTAGCGAGCAGCCCAGGTCAGACGCCAGCCTGTAGGCAGCTGCAGATGAATGCTTGAAACAGCTAGTCAGGGTGGTGGCAGACCTGGTGGCTGAAATTAAGAACCAGTCAGTGCCAGATCTGTCAGGAGGGGATGGTGCAGGGAAGGACTGGCTGGCACCAGACTAGCCAGCATCTCCACAGCTGGAGAACCCTTAATGGGGGCTAGACTCCCCAGTGGGTACTCACTTGATGGATAAGATATGGCAGCAGATCAGAAATCTCAAGTACATGGATATCTTCTCCCTCCTAAACCGACCCGTGGAGCACACCAAAGGAAAGAAGAAGAAAGAGAAAGGGGACGACCAGGAGCACAAGAAGGTTAAGGTCTCACACACGTATAACAATTGAG
The DNA here is from genome assembly GCA_016271365.2 of Neoceratodus forsteri. NCBI lineage: Eukaryota > Metazoa > Chordata > Ceratodontiformes > Ceratodontidae > Neoceratodus > Neoceratodus forsteri. The sequence goes on along the minus strand of CM057449.1, from coordinate 1,415,593,981 downwards.
TGGTGGTATTCCTAATCTATGCCACTATCTTATTGCAAACAGATGAGAAACAAGGGGTAGAAATACTCAATTATATGCATAGGATTTCCTTGATGCATCAAAAGAAAGAGGGCATGGCTTGGCTGGACTATGATGAAGTTTCGTTGCAGGTGGCACATGGATACAGCATTGGGCTGGGGCAAGCTTGATATACCGATGATGGTGGATGTGATGCATGGGGGTGGAGTGCAGCACACAGACAGTGGGCAGCCCATTAGGGTTCCAGTGCAGTGAGCTGTGGACAGCTCGTCCCACCAGTTGTGCTACACATATAATCAAACTGCCTGCACGCGCACCAGCTGCTGATTCAAGCATGCATGCATGGCCTGTGGGAGGCAACATCCCTTTCTGCAGTGCTCAACAGCATGAGGAGGAAAGGGACTGGGCAGGGAGGATGAGGCAGGTTTGCAAAGCCTCAAGGCAGGAAGTCTCCCCACCCTGGCTCAGATAAGAAGGATTAAGCCATGGTTGGACCAGTACCCAGACAGAGCAGTCACCAACTTGTTGGAAAGAGGGTTTTCGGTGGGTTTCAGGATCCCGTACTCCATCCCACTGAGGGCATACTAGGCGGAGAACCTGAGTTCCACTAGGGATCAGCCACAAGTCATCCGGGAAAAACTGGAGAAAGAGAGGCAGCTGGGGCTAGTGAGCGGCCCCTTCACTACTCCACCACTGGAGAATCTTAGGGTGTCACCTATTGGCTTAGTGCCCCAAAAGACCCCAGAGGAATTTCATATGATTAATCATCTTTCATACCTGGAGGAGGACTCAGTGCATGATCATATCTATTCCCAACACACGTCAGTGCATTATCAGTCCTTTGACAGGGCCTTAGAGGTGGTGCAATCAGCAAGTCCCAGGGCACTTATGGTGAAGGCAGAAATTGAGTCTGCATTTTGTTTGCTGCCAGTGTGCCATGAGGACAAGGTGCTGTTGGGCATGAAGTTTGAGGGCAGTTACTATGAGGACAACTGCATGCCTATGGGCTGTGCGGTGGCCTGTGCGGTATTTGAGCAGTTCAGCACCTTCTTGCATTGGGTCATGTCCCATGCAGCATGCAGTGTTGACACGGTGCACTACCTCAATGATTTCCTGTTCTTGGGTCCAGCAGGTCCTTCATCCTGTGCAGGGTCTGTAGCGGCCTTCGAACAGGTGTGCAAGGATTTCAAAGTACCTCTAGTAGTTGGTAAATCCAATTCTCCGGGGATGACCCTCACCTTGGGCATCAAAACTGATTCTGAGGACAGGATTTTTCGATTGCTACAGAACAAGTTGGTCCCCCTGTGGAGTCTCCTGTGCAGGTGCACAGGGATGAAGAAAATCACTCTCTGGGAGTTGCAACAGCTGGTGGGTCACCTCAACTTTACATGTCGGGTCATCCCAGTGGGCTGGACATTCATGCGCCTGTTGGCTAAGAGGGGTGTCGGGTATACAAAACCTCAACACAGGATAAGGGTCATGAGGCTGTTCAGGGAAGACTTACAGGTATGGCAGGTGTTTCTGGATCATTTCAACAGGGTAGCCATGAGGCAGGCCCTATGGGTGGTGGCACCTTTGGAGCTGTACACCGATGCTGCTGGGGGGCTTAGATTTGGGGCCTATTTCCTGGGAGAATGGTGTGCAGGGCAGTGGCCAGCCAGCTCGCTGGCAGTTGGGTTGGGAAAGCAGATTACACTGCTGGAGTTCTTTCCTGTAGTGGTCGTCCTGTGCATCTGGGGGCCCAAGTTGAAAGACAAGGTTGTGCACTTCAGGTCAGACAACATGGGTGTAGTACACATGATCAACCGACAGTTAGGACACTTGGGGCCATTGGGGGATATGATCCGGATATTTGTTTTGAAATGTATGTTGTTCAACATTATATTCAGGGCAGTGCACGTACCAGGAGTTGATAATGGATTTGCCAATGTTTTTTCTCATTCACAGTGGCAGAGATTCTTTGAGTTGGCACCAGCAGCAGACAAGCAGCCATGAAGGGTATCTGCCTTCTTCTGCAAGGTGGTGACCAAGAGACTTGGAGATGCATAGGTTACTCTATTGAGTTCAGGACAAAAGAAGCATTTTGCCAGGGAGGGGGGAAGGGTGGAACACTACATCATCACACAGGAGGCTAAGGGGTGGCTAGATGTTTGGCCCATTCTGGTAGACCAGTTATGTAGATACATTATGGCTAGCAGAACAGCGGGCCATTCACCTGGAGTGATGGGCCAGCACCTTGCTGGTTTGTTGTGGTTGACTAGAGCCATGGGAATGGCGGATACCATGAGAACCTTCAAGGTTTGGAAGCTATTAGAGGGCTGGCACAGAGAGGTATCTACCCCTCCAGACGTCAAATGGCTCATCACTCCAGCTATGTTAGAGAATATTTGAGGGGGTACTGCCCAGGGTCTGCAGGAATGAGTACAAAGCCCAGTTATTTAGGGCAATGTTTTTGGTAGCTTTTTATAATGGAGTTAGGGTGTCAGAGCTGATGCAACCTTCAGGGGGAAAAGGCACCACACACTTGATGGAGCAGGATGTGGTGTCAGTGGGGAATAGAGTCTATCTGCATCTGCGCAGTTCAAAGATGGAACACCGGGGGGGGAAGGGCATTGGTATAAAGTGAAGGCATTGGTGGGAGCCAATTGGTCAGTGGGATGCGTGATTGCTATTGAGCGTTCTGCCCCAAGTGGGGGGAAGCCTTTTTCTGCATCAGGAGTTTAGGCCAATGATGGTGTATCAATTCAGATTTATCCTACGGAAGGCAGTTCAGGAGCTGGGGTTGCACACCAGTGAGTATGGCACCCATTCCTTCCATGTAGGAGCAGCAATGAATGCCAGGAATTTGAGCCTATCTGATTCGGAGATTCAGGCCTTGGGACATTGGAAGTCTCAGGCATTTTTACGTTACGTGAGACCACATTTGCAGTAACTATTTCTTGTCTCTTGCAGGCCCCGGGGGGGGGGGTGATGTTAAGAGCATAAGGATATGTGGACACTTCTTAATTTGGTGGGCAGCAAAGAGATCAGGCTGGTCAGCCGGGTGGAAGCAAACTGCCACTGTCACAACACGCAGTCCGGATCAGGTGGCTGGGGGTTAAGGGCATGCATTGAGAAGGGTTGCTTCAGAGGTTGTGAGTAGAGGCTGACTGGGGGACGACACCAGATATCTTATTGATTCACTTGGGTGGAGAAGATGTGGGCTAGAGGAAGATGGTGAATCTGCTGCTGATGATGAAGGATGATTTACGTTCCATTAAGGCTTGGTGGCCCCACATTACTCTCAACTGGTCTCACATGTTGATGAGGGAGCAATGTCCACATGCAAGGAGGGCTGCTGCATTGAATAGAGCTTGCATGCAGGTTAACAGGGAGATGAGAGTTTTTATGAAGTCCTTGGGGGGAACCGTATTGAGGCATGATAACATTTACTGTACCCACTGGGGCCTGGTGGTGGGTATTGAGGGGCAATTGCAAGTGGAAGTTTTGGATAGCACATTACACAATTTCCAATGGATCTTGGAGGGTAGGTCTGAGCTAGCATCTTGGGGGGCTGAACCTGGTATGGCCTGTGGTGGCACGGGAGGAGTGCATGAGGAAGGTAGCGGTAAAAAAGGGAATGATGCCACTTCTCCTGAAGGTGTCGGGGCCCCTGGTCAGTATGAGGATGGGGGATCACAAGACCTGTACCCACATGGGGGGGTCTAGGTCCAGCCTCAGCAGTGCATACTGCAAGGTCGGTGATGCCAGATGGGGGTGGCCGCCAAAACCTTGGCCGTGTGACCTATCTTGCTACCGATGAGGGATACTTCAGCATACACTGGAAGAGATTTCCCAGGTTGATGGGCGGTGCCGGTGCCTGAGGTATGGTGCCTCCTCCCGGCAGTGCATGCTGCTCAATGGTAAAAAGGTTATAAGGTATTAATCTAGAATATTAATAATTATGATGTAAATTAAGAAATTCAATAAAGATTAATATTAATATTTGGATATTAAAAAAAAACGCATGGCTGCGGCCATTTTTTCCAAGATCTGTGTGTGTGTGTGTGTCTTTCTTGGCGGGGGGGAATTGGGGGCCTACCAGACAATACAGAGGCTACCAAAGCATTACAGCAGCCGGCCATTTGTCCCGGGGGCCCTTTCCCCCACTGACCAAGCAATGGCAACAGGATGCCTGTCCTGGGTGTGGCCAGCAGTCCCTGGGGGAATTGGAGTTGGGATGAGCTGGGAAGACAACTTGGACTGCTGCCTGGAGTTCTATCCTCTGTTTCCTCTCTCCATCAGATCACCCACCCACCCAGCCTTCGAGATTCGGGAACAGGGGTAGGCAAGGAAGAGTCCCTTTTTGACCCATTGGGGTGACTGCATTAGGGGTTGGGGACTGACTTTTCCCGATTTTCCCCTACTGGGTTTTTTCTGGGTTTTCACCTCTTCCAAAAAAGGATGTAATGAACAAGAAAGTAAATAAAAAAATAAAATTGTTGTTTTTCAATAATAACATAATAAACTAGTTAATATACATAGTACTTAAAGATCAGTCAAAGTATATGGTAGGTAGTAGGAAGTAGATATTAATATAACTAGCAGAATACATAGGTATACAAGGTTTGCTATGGTATTGCAAACTGATGCAGCCAGATGGCGGGGCAGCGTGGGTGGAGCGCATGAGGAAGGTAGCGGGAAAAAGGGGACGGTGTCAGTTCTACTGAAGGTGTCGGGGCCCCTGGTCAGCGTGAGGATGGGGGATCACAAGAACTGTACCCACACGGGGGGTCTAGGTTCAGTCTCAGCAGTGCATACTGCAAGGTCGCTGACACCAGATGGGGAGCAGGCTGCCAGAACCTTGGCCGTGTGACCTATCTGGCTACCACTGAGGGATACTTCTGCATACACTGGAAGGGATTTCACAGGTTGATGGGCGGTGCCGGTGCCTGAGGTATGGCACCTCCTCCTAGCAGTGCACGCTGCTCAATGGTAAAAAGGTTATACGGTATTAATCTACAGTATTAATAATTATAATGTGAATTAAGAAATTCAATAAAGATTAATATTAATATTTGGATATTAAACAAACTCATGGCTGTGGCCATTTCTTCCAAGATATGTGTGTGTGTGTGTGTGTGTGTGTGTGTCTTTCTTGGCAAGGGGGGGGGATTGGGGTCCTACTGGACAAATACTTCAGAGTTTTTCAGTACCGCCAGCACTTTAACTTCATCTGTTCTGCTTGGCTCCATGTCCTCTCTAGAACATTATTTACATTGTTAGTCGCTAGCATACTGCACGCATTTCACAAAAGAATCAATGCTTTTGAACACATTTTGCATCAGGATATGCTGCAGCCAAAAGTTTCTAAAAACAGGCTTTTTCTTTACACAACAGACAGAACAAGATTTTTCTTTTTCTTTTTTTTTCTTATGGCCCAATTAGGAGATTATACTGACATCTGAACTGAGATTAATGAATCCTCCCACTAGAGTAAAAATGTATGTTTACATATTTGTACTGTATGTCTGTTTAAATAGTCCCCCTCTACCTTAAACCTTTCTACAGAGGACCTTGGCATGAAATATGCCAAACAACTCCGTAATGCAGGCTTTCTCCACAAATTAAAGTTGTACAGTTCTGGACATAATGGGACGGATTTTCAAAGTGCTGGTGCAAACCCTGGGTGCACCAAGATGTGGCACACTGGGCTTGCAGCAATCTGATGGGATTTTCCATCCCGTGCATCAACTAATGCAAGTTAGACCATCTTTTTGTGGTCTAGCTTGCATCACTTTTGGGGACTATTTTTACAGTGCTTCTGCCAGAGATTTGGTGCAGCCTGCTTTTAATTGGGAAAACTGTCACAACTGGTTCGACCTCTGAAAATTTGGTGCAGTTGCAGCAAAGGGGATTGACGTACTGATGATTTCAAAGTGTTGTGGCGCAGGACTTGGTGCAAACCCTGCACCACCCTTAGAAAATCCAGCCCTATCAGTAAATTCAGGACAAGAAAAAAAGGCTTGCCCATCAGCGCAGCAGTTAGAATTCCACTTGTGATGCTAATGACCCAGATTTGGGAATGGACCCAGGGAGTCAGTGGGCCAGCCGGGTGAGAAGGATTGAGCATCCTGGGGACTGCTCTCCTTCTCCAGGTGGAGGGATGGAGGAGAAGGGTGTCTGGTGCTTGACACACCCCTGGTGGAGTCCAGGGGTACCGCAGTGACTGGCGCCAGTATGTCAGGGATGCGAGGGCAGACAATGGACATCATTGCATGTCCCTGCCACTAGGGAAAAAATAAGTAACAAAAAATGCCATCCCCCCGGCATGACGGTCTGCTCCACTCCACTGTCCACTGCCTCCGATGCCAGGGGTGCCTGCTCTCATGGTCCCAACCCGGGGGTAATCCTGGGCTTGCCCATGATGTCCATTAGGGAGTAGGAAGCCACCTCAGTAGCCCCACCCAGGGGGGTAAGCCTGTGCATGGGGGCCGCGGGGCGGATGGGTCATGAGGAGAAAGGGAGAATCTGGCTCCAAAAAATAATAATAATAAAAAAAAGAAAGAAAATCCAGCCCAATTTCTCTCAAAACTTGTGTCATCTTAAATTTTGCTATTGCCTTTCAATATTCTTTTTGATATACATGGTTTGATTTTCAAAGGGTAGTGCAGGGCTTGCACTAAGCTCTGTACCACAACACTTTGAGATCACTGGTATGCCAATCCCTTTTGCCTCAACTGCACCTGATGTTCAAGGGTCGGACCTGTTGCAACAGTTTTCCCAATTTACAGCAGCTTGCACCAAATCGTTGGCACAAGCTCCGTAAAAATGGTCCCCAAGAGTGATACAAGCTAGACCACAAAAAGATGGTCTAACTTGCATCAATTGATGCATGGGATTATGGTTAAATGTTTCTTCATTCATCAGAACTCATCAGCTTTGCTTCTGAGTTTTCTTACTCAAAGAACTCAAGAATTCAGTTTAATAGCCGTAAGAGACACAGGAGCTGCATATAATAAACACTTACCAGAAATCTGTGATTCCCTCACCCACTGTGCCTTATCCCACTGAATTTTCAGGAGTCCTTTTAAAAATGTCTGGAGATCCATTTACCCTTTCCGGAACCCAAAAGCTACTTTATGTTACTTAACACTGAGAGAAAATATTAGTTTGTTCTAAACCCCATGTTTCACAATAAAGAATAAAGTCAAATGCTTATTCTGTCTTTTACTTTCTTTTTACGGTTGATCTTTTCAGTATTGGATATGTCTTGCTCTGGGCTAAGCTAGCAATTTGGCTGGAAAGATGTGAAGGTACTTCAAACCATGTATACCAAACTTACTTATGAGACGCAGTACACAAACAAGGCAAAAAATGCCAACAGTCTGCTAATTACCTATATGAATAGAGGACCCAGTGTAGAGGTAAGTCTGAGTTTCACACATCTTGATGCCTGTTTAATATATTTGTAAGCTTTTGATGTTCACATCGACATGATCCTGTGACCCCCATCTCCAAAAGCAAAGACTTCTGCATGTATGGAATCTACCACTGTCTCAATTTCAGCATATGACAGCTACTTCTGAAACAATCACTGCTGCCTGCAGATAAAAATGCAAATGTTGGCGTAGATGTTCAGAGCCCCTTTAAAGTCTTAGAAACTCCAGCTAGAAGGAAACATTTTGCAGGGGTTTCATTTTGTACACACACATTTTTTTTGAATATGTAAAGGTTTGATGGAATAATCTAAATTACGGTGATTTAAATCATCATACAGATTTTTATAGGATACTTGTCCTGTGAAAGACCAGAAAGTGGTATAGATGGTAAACAGGATGAAAGTAATCTAGCATCTAACAGTTGTAAAATACAACTTTTGTTAAAGATGTAACTGTAGCCACTGCCAAACAAGCTACAGTAAGGCCTTACTCAGAAATGGCCCTCTGATAATGAAGCCACCATGAAAGGGCAGAGAGCCTCACTGCCCCATTTAAATACTCCAGTATGTATTTAAACATTAAGACATTCCTTGGCTTGCTTTAGTATGAGTTATAAAATGAGTAAGGGAAACCAAGAACTGTGATTGACCAGATGTGATCCTATGACCATGCGTTTATCCAGCACAATAGCACAGGTCAGAAATATTCACCTTTCTGAATCTCAGTACTCAGTTTTTCAAATAAAAATCACAGGAACCATTTTATAATTGCAATAAGGCACTCCAGGGAGTGTATACTTCTGGAATAATGGTACTTCTTGGGTATGTAATGCGCTCAGTGTTGTTTTATGTCTCACTTCACAAGTCCTGCTATTTTTTCCACAAAAATGCATACCCTGTCATACCGTATTGCTTATTTATTATTCACCCCCTAGGATTGTAATAAGGTATGGCACAAAACCAAGTGCTGGATGTTAACATATGTTAAAATGTCCTGTGGAGTTCCTTGAAACTATTATTGAAATGGAGAAATTTCAAATGTTTTATTTTTATTTTATTTTATATAAAACAAGAAAAATGCTGGCATAGAAAAGCAGGTGATGTGAAGTTTAATTCCACTGCTGTGGAAAATATACAAAACATGGTCACAAGCTTACTATGTGGAAGCAGAAGAAAGCAGTTAATCAAACATTTGAGGTTCTTCTTCTTCTTCTTCTTCTTCTTCTTCTTCTTCTTCTTCTTCTTCTTCTTCTTCTTCTTCTTCTTCTTCTTCTTCCTGATGTCAGTGGCTCAGTAGGTAGCACACTCGCCTCTGAGGATGGGAGATCAGAGGGCTGTGGGTTCAGTTCCCACATCTGGCACTTGGGTCAATATCCCAGTACTGACACTGTAGTGCAGCATGAGAGGGATGCTGCACTTCTGAGATGCCGTCTTTTGGATGAGACATTAAACCAAGGTCCTAACTGCCTTGATTGGTGGTAGTTCAGGTGAATGTTAAAGATCCCATGGCACTTATTGAAAAGAGTAGGGGAAGTTCCCCGGTATCCTGGCCAAATTCCCTCATTCACTAAAAATACCATCAGCAGCTTAATCTGGTTAAAGGTCAGTGGGCATTCATCTGTATCCCCCTTCTCCCAGGTCATGCCTGAAAATAGGCAGGATTTGTCTAGTGCACTTACCCGGTCAACAAAAACTAAATAAATAAAATACAATTCTTCTTCAGTGGGTGGAGCTTCCCCCTAATGCTTGTGTTTAAAAAGTATATACCTAAAAAGACAGTTCTCAGAAATCAGTAATAGCTTTGGAATGGGCCAGCAGTTTTGAAATGTAAATAACAGAAAATTTGAAAAGCTTAAACAGAAATGTTCATGAACAGTGGCTGACAATGTTTGAAAGCCCATGAAAAGCTCCTTCAAAGTATTGGGCTGACCCATAGCTTGAAGCACTCCAGAGATACTGTATAGAAGGCTGAGTCAGGTCAATATTAACATGACATAGCAGGCATTTGCAGAACATTGTGATGTTATCAAGGAACAAGCTTTGCTTGACTCGTTGTACTTAGGTGCAGCCTGATCCTTGATGACATCACAATGTTCTACAGATTCTGCAGTGTGATCTTATTATTGAACAGACTCAGTCATCTACAGTGTATCTCTGGATTGATTGCTTCCAGCTACAGATGAGCCCTGTTTCTCATTTGAAAGATGTTTTTATGGGCTTTCAAACTATGATGGCCACTGGGTAGGAATGTGTCCCTTTGAAATGAATGGGCCCAATTGTAGAAGCCTCCTGTGCAGCCAAAACTTGTGGCAAAGCAGGGGACTGCACCAGATGCAGGTGTGGCAGTCGCAAGTTGTGCAATTTTTGAAAGTTTGCAATTTGCGGCAAACGATTTGGAATTGCCGCAACTTGTGGTCAGTGCCAGGAATAAGGGTGCAATCAGAAGGCTTCATGCAAGCCTGGGACACAGAGGCAGACAGGTGCAGGGTGCCTCCCAGATACCAACAGGAGCTATAGGCATGGACCCTGGGGGTGAAGGGGCACAGCAGTATAGCAACCTTAGTGCTGTGTGCCACACGTGTTACAAACATGCCTATTGCACAAAATATTCCCTGGCAGTGTGCCCTTCAATTCCCAATCTCCCTTAAGATCAATTCCAGTCATGTCCATGAGGTACAGTGCCTGCCCCCGATCCTCTATCTCACCTTGGAATTGCTGCAACTTGCGGTCAGTGCCAGAAATAAGGGCACAATCAGAAGGCTTCGTGCAAGCCTGAGACACAGAGGCAGACAGGTGCAGGGTGCATCCCAGGTACCAAAAGGAGATATAGGCATGGACCCTGGGGGTGAAGGGGCACAGCTTTATAGCAGTCTTAGTGCTGTGTGCCACATGTGTTACAAACATGCCTATTGCACAAAATATTCCCTGGTAGTGTGCCCTCCAATTCCCAATCTCCCTTAAGATCAATTCCAGTCATGTCCATGAGGTACAGTGCCCACCCCCAATCCTCGATCTTGCCTGCTTATAGTGTAACAGCTGCACAGGCCCAATAGCATCCCCCAATCTCACCCCCAAAAAAGCACTCTGCCCATACTCCCTGCTGGTCTAGTGTTTCCATCCATCCTCCCCTCCCCATTGGTATTGCCAAACCACACTGCTCCCCCCTTCCTTGCCCTGATCCTATGACTGGCACTGCCCTCCACTCACCACCTCCGCCAGACATAGGATGCGCTATCCGGGAGCATGTACTGTATATAGTACACTCTCCTAGATAGCACATTCTGCAGATGGCTGAGGTGGTGAGCAGAGGGCAGTGATGGTTGCAGGACTGGGGAAGGGATGGAGGACAGCAGGGTGGTTGGGCAATGCCTGATGGGGAGGGGAAGGTGGGGGATCACAAGACTAACAGGAAGTATGGGTGGAATAGCTTTTTTTCCAGAAAGTTGTGGTTTGGGGGGGGGCACTATTAGACTGTCACAGTTGTTACAGTATAGGAAGATGAGATTAGGGATCAGGGGACATACACCACTTAAGATATTCATGCTACACTGGGGGGGCACTAGACTACCAGGGCATCTAACTACAATATGGGCTGCATGCACATTAATAATTTGTCCTTCACAACACTGCAACAGCACCCTACAGGGTACCACAGCACTGCTGCTACTGCCCACATAGCCCCACTGCCTCCTCTCGTTGCAATAGTGTGCCCATGCTGCCCCCTGGTCTAGGGCACCCCCCAGGCGCAATCCACTTAGACCAATTCCTGGCTGATCTAAGTAGTGACCCTTTCTGTGTCCATGGTGGGGCTTTGAAAATCCCCAAAAAGAGGATATTGCAGCCCCACCATGGCACAAGCCCCCTGCGACCTGGTGCACTGGGTTGTTGGATGCAACCTTGGTGCAAGAGGGCTTTGGTGCACCCGTGTCCAGGACAGATGCAGGCTGCTTTACAAAACTGCATTTTGACACAAGTGATGACGCAAGTCACAAGTCACCACTTGCGTCAAACTCTTTTTGACGCAAGTCCCTTGCGTCATTCAAACCCCTTTTAAAATTGAGCCCAATGTTTTTTATGCCCTCTACACTATCCAAAGTCAGGTGAAAAAAAATCTCACTATAGTTAAAAAATTCTAGCCAGAGACAATATGGCTGCTAATGCATTAAACTGATAAAGTAGAAATAACTTACAGTATGTGTGTCTTGAATTGTAAGGAGATTGGTATATGCTGTCCCCTTGTACAGCATATAACAATCACCAATCCAATTGATAAAACTGAACCTAACCATACACAATGAGTCAATTTACACACACCTATTAATGACATAGGAAAAAAAGCCTACCAAAAAATCCCTTTTAATCCTTGGAGACTCTATGATACAGGAGTTTTACCTGCAAATGAATCAAACCAGAGTTACATCTCAATGCTAACAAGGGGGATCATCATGGAGGGACAAGGAATGCATAGAAAAGATTGTATGCAACTTCGGCAAAAACACACATGTCCTAGTCAACCTAGGAACTAACAACCTCGCCAGTCACTCAGTAGAGGAGACAAAACAAAACCTCTCTGCACTAGGAGACAGATTGAGTTCCCTTGTATCTGGATTATCTTTCTCGAAATTCTGCCTGTCTGGGAGAAGGGGAACAGCAGGCAAAAAGTAAGAGAAAAGAAAATCACAGATCTAAACATCTGGCTCAAATAATGGTGCAGGATGAAGGGCCATCATTATGCAGGGGACTGGAAGGACTTCTGGGAATGGAAGTTCTTTAAATATGATGGCCTACACCTTATAAAGGAAGGAGTCCATGCACTGGGACAGAAATGTGATGTCTTTCATAGTCATTTAAACTAGGAAAAAGGGAGAGGCATTAGCACCCTAGACGTCACATGCAAAAGCTAATACCCCTTCCCTATCACCTACAGTAGTAGCCAGAGACATGGTCAGATATTTTCAGATATTTTACAAAATTTCTAAAAAGTTTCTCTCTGCTGCCCCTACTTTGGAACTGCAGAAAGCAGGAGATTTCTCTAGAAATATCACAGAAATTTCAGGAAATATCTGTATCAACGAATCGGTCTTTCACCCGGACAAAGAACCCACTAACATTAACATATCATCAGGACAAAATAAAAATCAGACCACACTAGAAAAATGGCACAACATCTGAGCCAGTCCACCCTCAGAGAGTACATCACAAAATATTTATTTTATTTTATTTATTTGTGTCTATGATTACAAAGTACCTTTGAGCCAAGGCTCTTTTACAAAGGTTCCACGTCATGCTGGTTATAGGGTAACAGACACTAAAACTTAAAACAGTTACAGGTACATGGTTTTAGACAGTAACTTTGCTTGACAAAATCAGACTGAGTGATGAGTAACTCAAGAAACAATAGGAGGAAGAGGGCAAGAAGGGGGAGAGGTCTGAGGGTAGGGGGAAGGCATAGGTGTAGAGTGTCAGGGTGAGGAAGCCGAGGGGCCTTGTCAGGACAGACACAGGGCAAGTGCATTACAGGTTGCATTGGACAGGTAAGTGCAAGAAGAGAGGGCAGAAACTGACCCTATAAGGTCAGAAGCAGCGTAGGGAATGAAGATGTTATAGGGTGCAAGCAGAGGTGGAGGTGCCAGTTATGCAGTGGCGGACCTTTATTTGAATGCTCCAAGCATTGCTGTTGATGAGGTGTCACTAGAGAGCTCATTCAGCCAACTTGGAGCCCTGTATGCAAACGACCTTTGGCCTTGGGAAGTGTGGCAGTGGGGGATTTGAAGGATTTGGGGCTTAGAGCTCCTGGTGTTGCGGTAGGTGATTTTGGGTTTGAGGACGGTGCTGACTTCTGGTGGTGCCTTTCCCATCATGATTTTCTTAGCAGTGATGCAGGTTTGGTATTTGATTCAGTTGTTCAGTTGCAGCCAGCCTGTTTTGGAGTAGAGGTCGCAGGTGTGGGTGAGACGGTGGTAACCAGTAACGAGTCGGCAGGTTTGATTGAGGGGAGTCGAAACAAGCCTGAGAGATGAGGTTGTGGCAGATCCATAGATAATGAGACCGTAGTCAATGATGCTGATGATGGAGTTCTGGACAGCTATGGACAGAGCTTCTGGGGTAGATGTTTCCTATGTCAGAATAGTAGGCCCATCCTGGTGTTGGCTACTTTTGCCACGTTATTGATGTGTGGGACATAGGAGAGAATACAGTCGAGGGTGAGGCCGAGGTATTTGAAGGTATGAACTTGTTCGAGGGTGATTCCTTGCTTAGTTTTAATGGAGAGCTGATATTGTTTGTGTTTGTTTTGGGACCTGCAGAAGATCATGGTCTTTGTTTTTTTCTGGTTAAGTATAAGTCTGTGGTGTGTGAACCAGTTATTGACTGCAGAGAAGGCCTTTTGGAGGTTACCTTGTAGATGGACTGGATCATGGTGGGATGCCAGGATGACAGCATCATCCGCATAGAGTAGGATCTGTTCAGGGCAGGATTCTGGCGTTCAGAAAAAGGCTGAAAAGGAGGGGGCCCAAGACTGAGCCCTGTGAGACACCGGACCGG